>OY759179.1:0-4800000 GCA_963662085.1 Eupithecia inturbata | reverse complement strand
GGAGACTGCATTGTCGGAGAACGAATGTTACCTACAAGTTCATCAATTGGTAACACAAAATCAGGGTCAGCTACTAAATCGTCAGATAAAAAGTCGCTAAAATTTGGTTCAATAGTACCTTCGCAAGTTGTCGTGGTGATGGACTCAAGTAAAACAGTCTGGTTGGCACCTGGTTTAGGAACAATGTCAGTGTCATTTCTGAACCTTGTTGGTTGTGTTTGTCTGGCTAAAATTGATTGCCTTTTCTTTAGCAACTCCTCCCGTCGTGTGACTAAGTCCTTGATCAATTCTGTGTTAGCAGACATCATCCATACGGACAAATTCTGAAAAAAATTATGGAAAACCGTTTAATTTCAAATGTAGTCAAAACCGCGTAAGTAACAAAACTACTTTACTTTTCCCAAAACCAAAACCGCGTAATTACAACCCCGCATCAAAATCTATTTTATCTTTAAAAATGCGATGCAAATGTACAATCCGTTGTTAAACATAGCAAGCCTATTCATAAATCTACAGATTACATCACTTACCGGTACTTTCCATGCACAAATAACCACTTTTAAACAAAAGTTTTCACGCAGCGCAATGTTATTACTACAATTTGTTTACATTTTGTTCAAATACGCGGTATTCACTTCCAACTATAAACGCGGCTCGAGCATCGCGCTATTGCAGCGAAGCTCCAGAGAGCTTCTGATTGGCTTATTCAAAGTGGTGTGTTCATCAACACGCAGCAATGGGAGACTAAGACAGCGCGGCGCGCTAATTTGAATTTCGCTACTTTTTGCAATTCCGCGGTATTGCAAATGGTAGTTCAGCGCTATTGCAGTATCGTCGACGGTTGCCTATGTTTTGGAATAAAACGCTGCAAAATTTCATCCCGATCCGTTTAGTAGTTTTGACTTGAAGAGGTTACAAATAACCATCCAAAGTTTCTTTAGTAGAAAGAATAGAATAGGATATTAGGAAGTGTGTTGTGATGTCTACCATTATTGATTTTATAAACATTATTCCAGACACTAGAGCAGCAGCAACGTCGTAAAGACATATACCAAGCACTAACAGGTAACATGTCCGAAATATTCGCGTTCTTCATGAACCTGATTGAAATGCATGTTCGAGAGTTCAGAGAGAAGACTGCGACTGGGGACTACGCCGGTGCCGCGTCTAATGGACGTGTTGTTCAGGTGAGGTTTTCTTTCCCCACTCCACTCCAATCTTTCCTCCCATTACGCCTTGGTTGCTTTGCCCCGTTGCCGCACTGCACGTTGTAACACACACTACACCAGGAAGGGAATTTAATGTACCACTCGATAAATATGGCAAGAACTTTCAAATTTGACAGTTCTTGCCATATTTATCGGGTGATATATATTGGCGAGAATTGCCTTCCTGATCTTTCCCCACACTTTGTCTTTTCCCAGACGACATCTGATCTTTCCTTACACTACACCTTGTATTACCTCACACTACACTTTGTCCGTCCTCACACTACACCTTAGTGGCTTGCTAAGGTGATGGCCGCGGAGCAGAGTGAAATCGACTAATCACTTTAGCTTAGTTCGAAATTCACACTTGTCTCACGCTGCTTCAGAGCAGTTTTTCTTCTGTATTATATTTTGTGTTTGTGTGGTACAATAAAGAGTTATCTATCTATCTGTGTGGATTGTCCAGCATTATTATTATTATCTATTAATTTTGACGTGAAGAGGTATGCCAACATCCTTCCAACCAACCAAACCTTCGCTTTTATAATATTGTGATATCTATGATGACTATAAACTTATAAAGTATGTAACTGTAACTTTTGTTATTTTCGCCTCTAGGCGGTGCTGCGAACATTGACTGAATTTGTGGAATGGGTGTCGACAAACCACATTGTGATGAACAATGGCTACCTCCTGCAAATCCTCTGCGTGCTGCTGCAAGATGACGTGTTCCAATTGCCCGCTGCGGAGTGCCTACTGCAGGTCGTCAATAGGAAAGGCTCTGTAAGTTAAACTCTACCCTTTATTTCCAATGCGCGGACTTTCCCGCGCTGGAAATTCACCAAACTTATCGTGGTCAGACAGAACACGCGCCCGCCAACTGTAATTTTAGCCATTTACCCTTCCTATTAATGTTCCTATACACTTTATTCTTGTTATGTTCTTGTGTTTTTTTGGGTAAAAATATGTATTTTATCTTTATCTTAGTTTAAGAAATGATTTGCGCCTAAGGTGCAATAGCAAATGGGAGTCAGTGGGGGTGCAATTCCTAGTAAATTAAGATCTCTAGTAGATCATTACTGTGGGTTCAATACCCACAGTTCGACCCAAGATATATTTATTTTCATTTAGACCTTGGTTGGACTAGGTGCAAATTCTTTTATCAGCTCATATTGGCCTGCTGCTGGTTTAAGGGCTTCCATTAATTACATTCGCCACAATAATTCCTGATCTTCCATTAATCTTCTAGGGCAGCTATTTAAATAAATAGACACAAAATAAATACGTATTGCTGACTCACAGTTATTAAAGCCAACCGGAAAAAACAATAGGATGTTCCAGAACACAATTAACAGAACTGAATTCGGGAAACGAGCGCTAAATTTCGAGGGAGTAAAAATTTATAATACTGCCCTCCCGAGCTTAAAGTGCAGTAACAGCAAAAACACGATTTTGAGAAAAACGCGTTTGAAGTGTAGAAACCTAAAAAAAATATCCTAAAGAGGTTATTTGATAAAAATTTTAATGCGAAGTGAAAGGTAACGTGAAAAACTGTGTACCAAACGTCGTTACATAAATATTTTCTTCTAAATAAAATAGTTACAGTCAAAACATTTTTTTTGCCTCTATTACTACGAGTAATTTTTCTATGAAATCTGCTTAAAAACTCCTTAAAAGGCAGTAAATTCTGCTATTACTGCATCTTCAACCGTTTTCCTGTCATATTTACTAAGTAAAGTGCAGTAATAATGTGAAAATACTGCAATTTAATAGGCTTCTTTGTGATAAAATACTTAAAATTCCTCTTGTGTCCTAAAAGAAAACTACCTTTGATTAGAATAAAAGTGTGTATTTTCGAAAATTTAACTTAAATGCTACATAATTAAGAAACACACAACTATGCTATAAAATCGTAACACGTTTAAAATTAACAGTCTTTCCGGGAATCTTAACAGTAACTAGATACTCGTAAATGCGACTTAACAATCACCTTTTAATAATCAAAATCTCTCACAATCACATATAAGTATCATTTGTAAAAAAAAAACAATGTAATAAAATTAGAAGTTAACTCCTTCATTAAATGATTATTATATTTACATTAATTTGTTTTATTTTTAATCCTCTTGATAAAACTACCATTTAAAGTGCCACAAAATAAGATGAAATACTGCACTTTAGCTAGGAAACCCAAGAAAATCTTGTGCAGTATGTATTTTACTGCGGTTTAGCTGGTAAACACTGTATGACATATCTTTATTCAAATAACAAATTGCCTAACTGTTTTTGCTTGCACTGTGACATCATAATGCCGAAAGACTCCGCATGATCATTTCAATAGGAGTTAATAAATGTGCAGGATTTTGCGGGTAGTGTTAAAAATGTTTGGTATCTTACTAAATCTATGAATTCTTTCTGTTATTTATCTTATTATGTACTTAATTGTAAAACTTTTGTATAACGTTACACACTTTTATATTTCCTTAAAATTTTTGTTTTGCTCCTCAAAGCTTTATTTAATATACTTAACTTTAAGATGTTTTCTCAGATAAGTGAAATGTATGAGAAAATAAATATTCTTTAAACCTAATGAACGTATGCCATACAAGCACATTGATTGTTGCTTGTTTGGCAGTTGTCAAAAACAAGCTGTTCACGTTCTAGAACACATCGCGTATCCCCTAATTATAAGTAAATAATGACTTTAAATTGTTTTGTTACAGTCCAAAGAGAAGAAACCGCTTATGATGCTGTTCAGCGAAGCGGCGATTACGTGCGTTAGGGATGCCACTCGGTCTTGCATCAACGCCGTCGACGAAGCTCACTATTTGTTCCTGAAGAAACTGTCACAGGTACATAACATTATTACATTTATATTCGGTATTTTTATGTAACTGCACCAGACGACGTAGAAAAATGTAAAAGGCTGCCAAATGTTTCACTAAGATTTCATTCTAATCACTTCTCAGTCCCATCATGCTCCACACGGATGATGGATGTTTGACCTTAGCCAAACTCAATGTAGAATGCTTGCATACAAACCGCCCATACTTAACCTAAAATTCACTGTTGCCACGTCTTTTTATACGCAATTTACATTACTTGACGATTTGAGATCCTTCCTTCAATAAATATTGATTACAATTATATATAAAACACGACGCCAAGCAAGTGATTTTTAGTTATTTGTGTCGTGGTTTGTTTATAAACATTCTACATGGAGTTTGGATGTGGTATATACTTGTTACACGCCAAAACGAATAGAAAAAACTTTTAAAAGTTTTCATAGAAACAACGCATGCGAGCCGCGGGCAGAAACTAGACGTAAAAGAGCTTGAGCACCCATGTTTGTTAACTTTTCTGAATTATTTTTTCCAAATTTGAAATGAGTTGCAATTATTGTCACAGGTCCTAGCCGGCCTAGCCACACTGCTCACCTCAATGTGGAGCCACGCAACAGCCGTGGAATCTTGGTTCGCGCTGCTTCTAGAAACAATGCTCCTGCTGAGCTCGCATCCGTCGTTGACGCTGGCTCACGCAGCTAACTCGGTCTGGCTCGCGTTCTTGAAGCACGAGCAAGCGAGCAAACTGCCGCACGTGTTAGCGGTGTTGCCGCAGTGGCTGCAAGCCTCGGCGCCTAAAGTGCTTAAGGTAAATCGAGAAACAATACTCCTATCCGTTATTGACGCTGGCTCACGCAGCTAACTCTGCCTGACTCGCGTTTCTGAAGCACGAGCAAGCGAGCAAACTGCCGCATGTGTTAGCGGTGTTAACGCTGTGGCTGCAAGCCTCGGTGCCACTCAAGGTAAATGGTGAAACAACTATCCCTGTAAATCTAAATTAATCGTATAAATAAAACAATCACTCTCTTACAAGCTATGATTATATGTTTCATACACTACGACAATTAACATCAGTAGCCAATTCTGCGTATCGAAGAGAAGTATCGAATTGTATTCTTCGATATAAGTATTGAGCCGTCTATTAAAAGTGAGTCTTCGATAAAATATCAAGTCCCCACTAATGGTCCTCCTGTTTGATCCGTTAAAACTATAGGTACCAAGTAGAAAAAAAACTAAAACCTTTATCTTGCTTCATCACCCTAAAGTGGGATGGGACCAATCCAGCCTTTCAAAATTCAAAGTGTTTTTGTAATACAGATATTTCAAATTAAAGAGCCAAGCTTTGCTCAAGCAAAGCTTGGCTGTTCGCCACGCTGCTAAAACGTCGATTGTACAATCGATGCACAACGCTTCTAAAAGCGTTATTATATTTTGATTGATTGATGCAGGTGACATACCCCGCGTGCCGTGTGAGCGGCGTGCACAGCGCTCTCGCTTACGCCTGCATGGATTACGACAGCGAGCAAGAGTTTGCGATATTCTTCAGCCGCTGCCGGACTGAAATATTAGACAGCTTTAGGTGAGTCTACTAGCCATGTAACATGGTTTTTATACACTTTAGTGGAACTGTGGTAGACATAGATATAGGTACATTTATTTGCTGCTTCACAGTGCGCTTAAAGAACATAATAATTATTTGTACATTTTGATACATCTTAATACATCATAGGAAATGTAACTAATCGTTAGTGATCGGAAATTCGGGCGCTTATTTACCTAAAGTTGGCGATAAATAATGGAGCGGTTAAAACCACTCGGTAATTCCGAGAAATTCCTGGGAATTCCAGAATTTTCTAGAATGTAGATGTTTTTTCGCCGGAATCTTATTTATAGACGAAATATTTTACTCTTTTAGCCTGATGCGTTTTCCACTAAAGTCGATATTTCCGGCGAAAAATGTTTTATTTTTTATCTACTTCCAATTTTCTCAAATGCTAATGTTTTTTTGCCGTAAGTAATCTTATTTCTAGACGAAAGACGAAATATGAAACACTTTTATTCTGACGCGTTTTTTACTAAATCGATATTATTTCCGGAGAAAAAAGGTTTATTACTTACATAACGTCCAAAAAAAAAATAGAAAAATAAATATATATAATTAATTAAATTAATTATTATGAGAATTGATGAAAGGTTTTATGAAAATTGTACGAAGATTTGGTTACGTATTGGTTTGCTAGGTATGTAAAATAAATAAAGATTCTGTGATTATTTAATTAGTTGTTTTTATTTGATTTGTAGCACTCTTAGCACAGCTTAAGTGTTTCACTCTTAGATAGATAGATAGATTATAACTTTATTGCACCATCATATATACACTTATAAAACAAGAACTTAATACTAATTATATATAATGTGGCACAATCACACTATACTGTAGTTATACTGGTCGCTCAAGTTCTTCCAGACTGACGCGGCATGCACAATTTGCGTTGTATTAGCTTGCAAATTTTACTGGCCGCCACCGCAGGCCGCGTCTGTTTGAAAGAGTCTTAAAATGAGTTTACCTTGCACATGATATAAGACAGGATAGCTCCAGAGCTGCCGATGAGCGCCCCGACGATAGTCATCAGGGAGTTATTGAGCATGAAGCCTTCTGCACACAGCGCCCAGCCAGAGTAGCTGTTTAGTACCGTGATCACTACGGGCATGTCCGCACCTGTGGTCGAAATGAAACCACACACACACACACACACACACACACAGCACAGGCTTAGGTGTTTCTGAGCGATCAGCAATGTTAAGCAAAGCTCGGCCCGGCCAGGCCTTGGATGGGTGTCTGTAAGTGGGCATTTCATAAGTGAGCGCCATCGTGGGTCGGATCACACGTTAAATTATAGGCTAGTTATGTTATGGCTAAGTTAAATTAAATGGTTAAGGGGATTTTTAGATTTTTCTGTCTAATAATCCCCTTACGCCACTGAAATGAGATGCTAAGGGGGATTTTAGATAAAAAGTCTAAGAATCCCCTTCGCAGGGGATTTTTAGACTAGGCCAACATTTACAGTCAAAGACAAAATTCGCTGCATTACGCGATATTTTGAAAATTTACATTAATGAGCAGTTTTTGTTACCTAATTTCTTTTCATTACTAAAAACATTGTGTGCCTAATAAATTATCCTAAAATATAATAAATTATCCTAAAATGTAAATACCCTGTATCCCATAGGAATTGCATGACTGCTGCGCCGTTGGTCACGTGGGCCTTCGTCGAGCGATGGACGAGTGCGGCGCTCGACAAGATGGCCGATTGTCCGCCGCACGTTGAAATTCACGAGCCACTTTATATCGAGTGGGAAGCCCTCTCTCAGGTACACTATTATTACTATTCTACGAATAATGAAACAGGGCCAGTTTGAAGCCAGCTGAATAAAACGCTTAGGCGGTCTTTATATTCGAGCTGAAGTTATTGGCAGTACTGCAGTGCACCGCGGCATATAGTTAGCACTATGCGAGCTGAAATGAAGTTCATTACGCTGGGGGCTTCTAAACTATGTTTTAAAGTTAACTCAGGCAGTTTGACTGCATAAACTCCTGTATTATGAAACTATGCTCAATCATCCATCAATCTATGCTTGAGTAACGCTTTTGCCATAAAAACAATCGTTACTCAAGCATAGATCGATGACTGAACAAGCTTTTATAATATGGGCCTGAAACTGTACTTTTGTAGGTATGGTAGAGAAGACTACCTTCAATCATTATGAGGATACGGGTAGGGGAGGATTTGTGTTTCTGCTTACTGTAGGAGTTTAGTACTTTTAGCTAATTCTTCTATTGAAAGAACTTAATTATGTATATATTTTTTTATGTTTTTTCTCAGGTCCTTGACGTGGTTCTCTCACGGCTAGTGCAAGCGGAGCCGCGTCCCAGCGTAGTGGAAGGCCTGCAGCTCCTGAGACGTTGTGTGACTAGCAACCCGCCCGCGCCACTCGTACTATCTCTCCTTCTGTCGTACAAATCTGCGCTGTTTGTGTTCCTGAGCTGTGCTAACAGTCAGCTAGCTGGTAAGTTAACTTAACTGCCGTCTGCCTGTGGCTTCGCCCACGCGGTACCTGGAACGTACCTTTAGTATTTAGGGATGTTGTAGCTAATCAATACATAGTTGGAGAAACACGGTAAAGTTGTACATAAAGATAATCAATATTTTTTGTTGTTATGGGTGTAATGGTGGGTACTAGATAACTGATATACTTATTACAATGCATTACATAGATAGATACTTTTTATCATACATATAAAATACCCAGAACACTCGGTACAAATACTTGTAGCTCGTACAAACATTCGTTCCAAGACGGGAATTGATACCGCAACCTCTTGCGTCGCAGGCGGATCTGCGCCCGCCGCGCCTCATCGGTCGTCTTTATTCATTTATATTTCATTCATTAATATAATCATTGGACCAGTAAAGGAGATACAGAGACCTATTACTAATAAAATAAAGCGACGGAGTGAACGCCCTCAAAGTCTTTCTCGAAAATTGGTGGCAGATCGATCGTGACGAGAATATATGGGGAATGCGTTAGTCCAGCTGTGGGACTATCTAACTAAAAAAATTGTACAACATTTAATGAGTTCCGTAATACTTATCTATCCAAAGGAATGTAGACATAATGTATTTTCAGGGCCAGGCGTAGGCGCCGCGGGCGCTGAGTTACTACCACAAGTCCTGGATAAGATATTCGCTGCGTTGGTCTACGACGGAGACCGGAGCTCGCGCGCTGTCAAGAACGTGAGACGGCATGCCGCGGGTTTGTTAGTGAAATTAGCTTCTAAGGTAAGATAATAAGATGTTAAAACTTTTTAAACTTTCGCGATCTGTTATATTAAATATTATTTATCGCGTACCTTACGCGGTAAATACCCGATAAATAATCTTTAATATAAATGATGTTAAATTACTTCAAGAAACGTTGGGTGTTATACTTGATGTTGATAACTTTGCTCTAGATGTGGCGGTTCTTGTGTGTTGGTTATCTATTTATACTCTAGATAAATGTATAAAGATGAAATTTGTTCGACTTTGGAAGTTAATTCTGTTGTGTAAAGTTTGGTGTTCGTATTTAACTAGACTAGTTACCTAATTTTCTAAAGTCTTAAAATTCTTAAATACTACTTCCTAAGAAAAAACGTATGAAAATCCATAAAAACATTAAATGAAATTTCCAATTTATCCTTATTATTTTTCCAGTACCCTCTTCTCTTACTGCCTGTATTCGGGCGCTTTCACGAGCTGAGTCTTGCGGTGGTGGCGCGGAACGACATCAGCGCAGTCGAGAGCGTCACCTTACAGGAGGCCTTGCTGCTCATCTCCAACCACTTCTGCTGCTACCAGCGGCAGAGTGCGTTGGTTCAGGAGGTAAATAGTATACACATGTTGGTAGTTTTTGAACCCATGAGCTCGCTCGTGTGTTTGTCACCGCCCAAGACTGTGATGCCTCGTTACCGAGTCATCGACAAGGAATCTGACACACATTAGCTACTACTTTTCCGCTATTTATATTCCTTTTAGAACGCAGTAAATATTAACATGAGTCTGTGTCAGATTCCTGTTGATGACTCGGTAAGGGAGTCTAAAAAGCCCTGTTGGGCCTCCTACCTATGCTTGAGACGCCCTCTCAGTTCGAGCTGTCGGTCACCTACTAATTCGCGTGTTCATTGCAGGTCCTAGGATCATGCGGCAACGTATGGGCACGACTCCGTCCATCGTTCGCACGCGGCGCGACGCTGGCCCGTCTGGTAGGGCTTGACGCGGCACCCACCGACGCGGAAGACGCAGCGAGACGCGAACGATGCGCTCTTACACACGCTCTCACGCTCACACTCGGGGTCGTGAAGCGGACACGAGTGCCGCTAGACCCGGACAAGTGAGTGTAACTACTTATCTCTAGACAAGCGTATAAATCTGGTGATGCTACCTTACGTTAATTTTTGATATTTGAATACGATACTTCTCATCATACATCTCCAACGTTATGGTCAAAAGTCTCGACAGAATAAGCTACAAACATATAAGTACATACATGTTACAATAACTGTATTATTTTCAACAGAGCATCCCGCGGCGGATTCGGCGGCGGCGTCACACCCTCCGGCAATCCCATATGGCGGAATCCTTGCAGCGCGCACGTCCTACCCCTCCTCCCCTGCGTGTTAGAGCTGGGACGTGCACTGCACGAGCTGCACGACGCGCCCAGCACGCGGCACCCGGGGCACGCGCGCGCGCTGCTGCCCTCTGCGGCCGAAAGGCGGAACCTACTGGGATTGAGAGACCACGATGCAATGGGAAATAACGTAGGACCTCGCCCCGAAGATAGAATGCAGACTTTTATACACACGTTGCATGAAAATGTAAGTGTGTCATGATTGCTTTTATTTTAGGGCATTTTCTTTTGCTTCCGATTAAAATTAAATTCATCGTCTCGGATGCCATATGAAAATAAATGCCAAGGGCGTACGAATGCGAAAGCTCCGCCGAGCCTCTAATGTATTGTATTGTAATTGTTGGTCTTTGGGAGTTCTATACCCAGCAGAGTGAAAAATCCATATGCATGATAATGGTATTATCTGTTGCAGAGATTTTCTCTGATAACCATTTCTTACACCTGAAACAACCTATGACCTACCTAAGTAAGACGGAGCCTCATGATGATATTGTTTGCAGGTCTGCCTAGTAGTAGGAGCAGCAGCAGTTTCCCTCGGCCGCGAGTTATTCGCAGTCCCTGGGTTAGCAGAATACGTCGCAGGCTCCCTACTCGCGGCACCGCGTCTGCCCGACCACTGGCTGCGACCATTGGTCCGCAACACGCTGCGGCCGCTCATGCTGCACTGTCCGCCCGCGCACTACGCCGACGTGGCTCTGCCGCTGTTAGCTCACGTGGCACCATTCAGTACGTACTCTAATAAAAACTGGCTTGCTAGCCAGTACGTACTGCTGTACGTAGCAGTATCCGCTGGCTGCGACCATTGGTCCGCTAACCTCAAACTAAGCACAGCTTGTATTGTACTATAGAACTAGACTAATTCATTAATGAAACGCTTTCGAAGCGAACTAATTTTATCCTGTCTATTTCCAGTGGTAACACATTTGTCACAGCGTTGGGAATACATCAGCTCACTGTACGAATCTGGCAAGTTGGAGGAGGAAGTTGGCAGCGAATCACAAGAAGTCCTTGAAGATATACTAGTCCGTAATCTCACAAGAGAATATCTTGAAGTACTGAAGGTATGTTACTGTACGCCCAGTAAAAGAAACCACAAATTTCGGACCCCATTTGAAGGAATGTTTTATCATTCTATCTCGTCGATTTATATTTGAAACGTCTATGTTCATTACTAGGTGTCGCTAGTGGAAGCCGGGCCGAGCCCAGAAACGAACTCGGGCGATATGGAAGAAGACTCTCCGCCGCCTGTGACCAACCCTGCGCGACAGCCGGACCACGTATCGGAGCTAGGCGCAATGGTAAATACATTTTATTTTTAAATGCGGCACCGCGGTATTTCACTCTCGCTGAGACGCCCGAGACAGGCGGAGCACGTGTGTCTATGGTGCGCTCGTCTGGCCTCGGGGTCCCTCGTAGACTCGTCTTGCCTTGGCCACAGTTCAAGTGAGACAACGAGTGTGTACATGGTGCCTTGTTGAGAGGACGAGCGCCCTATACTACTATGCCCTATACTGTGTACTGCCGGCAGAAGACTAGCTCAAATGTATCAAAGAACCCGCCACAAACACAGAGAGCAATAGAGATGGTTATACTCGATCGAAATCAGCTCACTGTGTGATCTAATTCAACTGTGGATGAGCTTGTTATGTCACGTAACAAATAAGCAACTTTGAACTTTAACGCAATTGTTTCACCAGGTAATGAGCGACCCACGCGCCGGCCCGGCCGCCTTACACGGCGTCCTCCTCGCCCTCACCTGGGCAGACTCCACGTCATCGCTGAAAGCCTGCACGCTGGTCCTACCCGCGGTGAAGGCAGCGCTTCACGCAGGCCGGATCACGGCCACGGAGGCGAGCGCCGCGCTGGCTGCAGCGCTGCATGCGCTGAGAGTGCACGGGCAGCATGATGCTAACCAGGCGGCGTTGTTAGCTTTAGGAGTACAGGTACGCATAACCATTGTCTAAACAGCGAATGTGTGGGTGAAGTTAGGCTGATAGCATATTAACTATCGCTTAAATAGTTTCTGAAGAAGAAAACTACCAGTCACATAAGCGAACGCTCCTCAGTAGCTCAAGCAACAGAATGGACATTTAGGCGGCAAGACACCGCTCAGTAGCTTGAGTGACCGAACTATTAGCTATTTCACATCTACACAGTACTAAAAAAGAAAGAAAGACAGAAAGAAAATTATTTATTACACACTACACATAAAAAAAAAAAACCAGACAAAATAAAAAAGAGACTACTTAGTACTAGATTACAAACAGCACAGACAAACACATGTGAACTAAGTAAGTAATATACTTATACAAACATTGGGTTAATTAATAGGTACCAAGTAGTCCACTCAGCAAGCAACGAGCGCGAGTGTGCAGGTCTAACAGGTCCTGACTCAGCTTGTTGCTCTAACACAGAAACCTGGGCTAATTTGCTTAAAGCAACTATCTCTCTTCTCTCATGCAATAGTAGCTTAATGTGCGGTTAGCCTTGGCAGCAAATACAGTACAAACTATTCATTCTAATAGACTGAAATTCATGAAACTTACTGCCAAAAATCTCCCTAGATGTACGAACTACTACGACCAACGTTCCCGAGTATCGCGAACGTCCTACGAAGCATTCCCGAAGCGGATCCACACGATCTGCAGCGGCTGGACGACAAACTGAGCGCTGCGGGCGCCAAGCCGAGCAAGATAGACAAGGTCAAACGAGATCTCTTCAAGAAGGTCACGTCTTGTGTGAGTACCTCACCTCATCATCATCACTCATACATCCAATGCTGAACGTTT
This sequence comes from Eupithecia inturbata, assembly GCA_963662085.1. Classification (NCBI taxonomy): domain Eukaryota; kingdom Metazoa; phylum Arthropoda; class Insecta; order Lepidoptera; family Geometridae; genus Eupithecia; species Eupithecia inturbata. The sequence continues at coordinate 4,786,932 of OY759179.1, read as the reverse complement.
TCCCCCAAAAAGGCTATAATAATAAATGCCTGGCAGGCGGATTGGTGATCGCAGTGAAGGTGTTAGAAATACACAGAAGGCTGCTGGCCTTCCTCTGATAGGTGTGAGTATCTCCTAGTTATTGGTAATATAGACTAACATGCTTCATTCGTGAGGACTTTGGATTATTAGTTAAAGTTAGATGTACCTATATACATAAACTCAGCCAATATTATGATGTTGCAAATTTAACCAGCGGTCACATACAACCAGCTCATTTGTGTCGGTGGACGCAATAATGTGCTGAAGGCTTATCCTAGCTAGCTCATATTTTCTGTTAGTGAGTAAATTTCAATTTTATTTAATGTAATTTAATTTGTTAAATTTATTGTATTTTTGTTTATTCTTGCTTCATAGACTGTGTGATGTAAACTGTGCTATGTCTGAAATAAATAATTTGATTTGATTGTCCAATGCTGTCGAGCATGCCTCAAAGAGAAGTATCCTGTAAAAAAATTATGCCATATTTGAATGGAAACATACGAAAGTGACTCACTGTCGTGCCCCTCAATGATAAAGTTTGAAAAATTATTATATTTTTATTCGTGTAGGTAAACCTACATGTCAACTGAAAAAAAAAAACATATTTTTGTTTAAATTATAGCGTTTTTTATCGCGTTTTTACGCAAAAAAGAACCAAACCTTTGGTGTATTGAATTAAAACGTGAGAATGAACAAAAACTTCTCATTCCAGCTAATCGGACGCGACGTTGGTCAACTCTTCAAGAAAGACGTATTCATTCTCGACCTCCCGTCGATGCAGGTGCCCAAAGCCAAGCCAGCCAGTGCCGTCGACTCGCCAGAGGGCGCCGGCTTAGACAAACTATTCGCCACAACTCCCACGTAGCATTACCAACGCCAACAAACTAGTTATCCATGGCGAGTTTTCTACTGGATGGATTTTTACCATTATGAATTTTATTGTGATGTGGAAATAATTAGCTTTTTATATAATAGACCGTTTAGGTAGAGAAGGATTTGAGGATTTCACTAAAATCTACTGTAAAGGCATGTTTTCGCTGACGCGAAGCGATCGATATTCGATAGGCAATAGGGGTCAGGTTCCAAGTCTCGTAATTACATTAGGTTTTGTTGTTTACTATTAAATTACAATTATATATAGTTACTAAAGTTAAATTAGCTGTATTTCTATAGAACAGCTTGCTATCTTCATTTACCCGAAAAATTCTAGTTTTAAAATACTTTTGTAGAAATAGGTTTCAAACTTAACAGGGGTGTACGTGTACCTACCGATGTGACTACTTGTGGGCCAAGTCGCGTAGATCGACCAATATGATCTAAGTGCGACAGCATGAGACTTGACTTGACTTCTTTGTATTTGGCAATATGTGACTGGCTTGTCACTTTTCCGCCAGTGTTCAAGAAAGTGTTCATGGAAATTTCATAGTCATGGAATGGAGGCGGGTTTAAAAAATAATATGAGCGGTAAATTTTGAAAAACACCAATGAGATTTTTACCTCGAAAACAATTAAAATTTGTTTTCGAGGTAAAAATCTCATACATACATAATTATGTATAACTATCAATGTATGAGAGGCGGTTATTGTCAATCCCAATCTTTAAGTGATTTATACTTACAGGGTACTTAAACCAATGTGATTGATCGATTGCACTTCGCTCCGCGTCAGTAGGCACTAAAATTGTTCGATGATAAATAAAGCGCATCTAGCTTTATGTCGTATATTTGCATTGGAAAATAAATAAACGTCTTTATCTTATATTGGAAAAAGCTAACCTGTATAATAATTAGATAGAAACTGATTAAATGCTAGCTGGACTATGCAGTCAAACTTTTACACATTTTTAGGAATATGGAAATCTTGTTGAGAACGCTTAGAATTTCGTATATTATTATAATTATTTTACGTACCGGGAGCTTTTGTTTGTTTTATGTATAAAGTTGGAAATGCATTTAGATAATATGATCATTACATTATTCTCGTGGTTTTATAAGTTTTTTGCTGAGAAGCAAATATGTGACGTACATAAAAACCAAGGATCTAAAAGGGAGTTGGCATCTGCAAATTGTATTGCAATGACAGTGATGGATGTGATACTTTTATTAATTTCGCCACGGAACAGTGGTGTTCCGTGGCGAAATGGATAAAAGTATAGCTATTAGCAGGCCCTACGATTGAAAGAAAGTGTATTGGATATTATGATGGCTCATTACAGTGATAGTTCCTCGCCACCAATCTTGGTATTATCCTTGTGGTTTTAGTTGGATAACATGCATAGTAGTGTTTTTTTACTCAATTATGTTAGGTCTGAACGCACATGTTTTCAATTACAATAAAATTAATGATATTGTTTTTCTAGTACAGAATTATAGTTCATTTTAATTATTCTTTTAAAAATATAGATTTGGTACGGTAAAAATCTGTCGAATTGAAAATATCCGGCCTAGCTATTTCTATTTATAGATTGTTAACGATATTATTATTAACTATATTTATAATAAAATAAAGAATATCAAATTCATTAAAATTGTTTCGTTATATTAGAAGATCATCACCTATACCTAATGTTGGCACAAACTACAGACAAAATTCAATTTTTATGGCGAATAATCGATTTTTTCAATAAATTTTGCAGGCACCCCGATTTAGACATAGATTTATTCTGTACGAGCGTAAATTCAGACAGCGACTGACTAGAAGTTACTTTAATAGTGACGTGAATACTTAGGTTTACATTAATTTTATGGACTTACCTACATACCTAGTTTGTGGCAGATTTCTTTTATTCCATGTCACTGTCGTTCGAGCTGTTGTTTATTTAAGTTCACAACTGTTAGTTAAATTGTCACTACACGTGAAAATCTTTAATTGGTTTTCTGTTGCTATTAAGTAATAGTATTAGTTTATTAATGTATTAGTTTAAGCCGTTGGTTTTCCAAATAAAGTAAATAAATAAATAAATCATCATCAACCTATGTTAGTCCACTGCTAGACATAGGTCTTCCCTAATGAGCGCCGTAGCGCTCTGTCTTCAGCCTGCCGCATCCAGCATCTCCTTGGAGTCTTTCGCAGATCGTCATCCCACCTGGCCGGAGGGCGTTCTACACTACGTTTGCAGAGTCGCGATCACCACTCGAGAACACGTTATACCCCAGCGGTTGTCGGTTCTTGGGCTGGTTATACTCTTCGGACTTCTGTATAATCTGCCTTACTGTGTCAATGTGGTCTATGGTGCCATATCCTCCTCGGAACCCGGCCTGTTCCGGTGGCTGGAACTCGTCAAGTCTCCTGGCGAGACGATTCGACGACGAGTGACGTGGTCACTCGCGAGAACAGCTTATAGACGTGGCTCAGGAGTGTGATGTTTTATCTCCCTTCCTAAAAAAGAGCACCACCAAACTCCCGCTCCACGCCTTAGGAGTTCTCCCACTGTGAAGGACGGTGTTGAAGAGGTTTAGCTCTTGTATTACAGGGCTCCTCCGGCTTTCAGAAGCTCTGATGTAATTCCGTGCTCACCAGGGGCTTTTCCATTTTTAAGCTGCCTCAGAGCTAACACGATCTCAGTCTTGACTGATATCTGGCAGTTCGTCGGTTAAGTGGTGTGTTAAATTGGCTCTGGAATTGTGGTCGTCTCGTCAGCAACGAGGGGCATGTGCAGCGTATAAACGGCCATAAAAATCCTCGTAACTCGGCGGATATGTCTGGCTTCGACAATACGGTCCTCCCGTCTTGCGTTTTAAGTTACGTCAGTCAAGCTGCTGAGTAAATACTTTGGACCCTCGGATTCGCTCTATCGCCTCTTCGATGAGGTTAGAAAATGATTGATCCCTAAACTGTGGCAACGGCCGCAGCCAAAGAGAAAAAGGGCGGCTGAAGAGAAAAGATGGCCGCGACTGGGGAATAAATTCAAAGCACGCATTTGGGTATGCCGTTTGCCGATGGCGGTTATGGATTATGAAAATATATATAGGCTTAGGGTATTAAAATGAAACACTGCAACAAGCAATAAATATTTATTCATTCAACGATGTTTCACATCTCGTATGTATAAACCATTTGTGTGCCCAACTCAATATTTTTGCCGTTGTTGACAAGTGCTACTTTGTTATTGGTCACGTCTACTCTCAAAACTGAAGAGTTGTCGAGTACCACACACTTTGTCTCGTGGTCCCCTGGTACTGGGATCTTGCGAGGTCCTAGAAGTGGGTCTGTGTACCTCCAGAGCTTGAGACTGCTTATAGCTGTAAGAAAACAAATCGGTTATGGCAACGAATATAATTACAACTGACAGGTGCAAGTATGTATTTACAAAATGTACCAAATACACGTGCAACTGTTGAGCTATTATTAGTATTGTTATACGAGTATTTATCGCGTTTATTTACCTATTTTTCCCGACGTTTCATCAGGTTTACACATCGTCGTGGTCACAGGATGACGTCGGGAAAAATAGGTAAGTTAACGCGATAAATACTCGTTAATTAATACTTATATTCAATAAGACTTACAAATGCAACAATCAACGCATCCCAAGATCCAAATTAATAACAATGTAGATATCAAGTTAGACAATGTTGAGATAAGGTTAAAACTTTTAAGCATCTATTTCTAATCATTTATCTTCAAACAAATTGGACAGCGGTGTCGATACCTTTTGTGCAAAAAACGCCACTGTTTTAGTTCGACCGTGAGGAAAGAGGTAAGTACAACAAAATATTAAAAACAATAATTGATGGACAATCCACACAACATCATCTAGCTAACTAGATGACTGAAAAAGTAAATTGAATACATTACGTGGATAGGTAGATATTTTTTATTATACATACTCGTAGAAAATACCCAGAACACCCGGAACAAATATTTGCAGATCGTATACACATTCGTCCCAAGACTATTAGTGCTGTCTAATTAACAATGCAACAAACAACTCAATCAACCCCAATAAGTATTTATTCATCATAAAGGTTGTCGCAGATATGGACCGCACTACTGCCGCACAGCACAAAAATGTGCATTAAAATATGACCATAAAGTATGTGCATTAATATAATATATAACTCATTATATTTAGATTCATCTTATATTGACAGCATCTGGTAACAGACAGCGCGCAGGACTCGCTTGAAGCTTGCGGTAAGCCATTGTGCCACTGTAAAATGTATCTAAAGATGACGAGTTTGAATGCTTAATCTTGTGCCGTGCGGTAGCGGTGCTGGATATTATGTGCTAAGTCGTCATACTAACATTTAACCGCCTTGATTTCCTTAGCGATCTTCGCCTTCACTTTCTCCACGGTATCACCATCAGCTAGCGTCAGCGTCACAGCGAACATTCCGCTTAAAGCCGTCGGGTTGATGACGCTAACGTCCACGCCCGGATCCGCACTGAAGTTCACGTGAGGCTGGCCGGGGGCGCAGTCTTCGCGCGTTTTCTCCGGGGCTGCGGGGTCGTCCGTGTACTTCACTTCGATCGTGTCGAGCTGTCAATCAAATGGCATTTCAAAACAAGTAGGGTAAAGCTTGTCGCACACCTGAAAAGCACCGCTGCAGCACAGCACCAAAATATGCATTCAAATATGGACTTTCTTGTCACTGTAAAATGTATCTAGATAACGAGTTGAAGCTCATTTGAATGCACGTTTTTGAGCTGTGTGGTAGCTGTGGATTAATGGATTAATGAGCACAGAACTTAAAGGCTGGGGCCGAATTCTACTAACCAATCGCTTAACTATGACAACAGTATCATCGCAAATTCGTCCATAGATGAAAGTCAAAATTATTTTTATAGTATTTATTGTTTTATCTCGTTTTCTAACAAAGAATTTTTTTACGGTTTTATGCATGTGCAAAATGTGTTTTTTTTTTAGTAAGGTGATAGCAAACTTTGAATTATGTACAACTTTACGATTATGTTAATTTTCTACTCTTAACTAAAATGCATCTAAATTACTATTAAACACTTGCACGACTAAGAAGTCGAATATAGTGATACTCTATTCTAAACCATCATTGTTAACCTATGTATAAAGCAAATAAATTCTATTCCATTTTCATTTCAAAGAAACTCTAAATAGTGCGTGCGGTGTTACTTGCACGGAGACACTGATAGAACGTTTTCAACCTTGACACGCCTCCCTCCATCTACTTAGTTTGTTTCATCAAAGGTAAAATGTCAAAATGTGTAATTCTGAGATGATACAATTGATACGGTGAAGCAAATAATTTAGTGGAATTCGGCCCCTGGTCTCATTTCTTAGATCAGGGGTGCTACTTTGGCTGTAGCGTTCACCAATAAAGTAAATTAAATAAAGTTCCTTATTCCTTCACTTTTCAACTTCTCTTCACTTAGTATTCATTGTAAATCGATGCCATAACCCACCATTCGACAATAAGCGTATATGCAGTCATATAATCTCGATCCTCGATCGAACGTAGAAAATTTTTTGCTTGAATTCTCTAACTAATCTAACACCGGTTTCTCGCTGTTAAGTTAACCATTGATTTGACAAACGCTTGGTCAAAAAAATGCATGTTTAGCGATTTATTAAAGATAGAGATTTTGCGATTGATTTGGCAGATTGGTGTACTTAGTTATCTTAGTTCAAAATCAACCCAATTAGCATTTGTCAAGAAGATCGGCCAGTAATCAGCTTAATCTGAGCTCGAGAAACCGGTTTCTGATGTCGCCAAAACTAAGCCAATATGACAGGACTAAAGTGTTGCCATCTTTTTTATTTCGCACTTTAAGAAAGCGGCGCGGCACCATTTTTTAGTCCTATCAAATTATGTAGTTTAGTTTTATATTTGCAAAAATACTAGAACTCACATCCAAAGTATTCAGTAGATACTGCTTATTATCGTTCAACACAGCCGCTTCGTCGAACAACAGGCCCACAGACAGCGCTTCGACGCCGATCCGAGCTATATTATCTCTGGTCGCCTGGACGAAAGGCATCACTCGCTTCATGTACTTCTTCAGAGCGTCGATGGCTGACAGCTTGCTGGCTATTACTTTGTTGTCGGGGAGACCTGATGGCTAGAGAAATTAATTTTTACAGAGAGTTGCCATGGTAGATTTTTTTAAACTTACGATACAATAATGAGCATCATCTAGCTACAAATGAAGCAGAGCTTGTGTTATGGGGTATAAATAATTTTTATTATACCCAGACCCGGAACAAATATTGACAGATAATCGTACAAACATTAGTCACGCGTTTCTTTGGGAAAAGTGGCCCTGGTAGGAAATAGAGTCAACTTGTCTTATTACATGTATTTCTCAAGGTTGTCTGTACATTTTTGCTAAATCCGAAAGCGATGGTATGCCTTCTTCAAAATAACCCTATAGTTCCTAAGAACAAAACTCTAAAGAATAGGTAGCTGCCCTAAAAACGTCAAATTTTGCCCCACCCCACCCTGTATACTTTGAAAACTGTCTAAACACCGCCTTACGAGGTTAATTTCCCGAGTAGTAAAAGATTTTACTTACTCCATTTAATTCCTTCAGCGTCGTAAGTATGATATGCTGCCACTTAGGATACTCCTTCGCGACCCAAATAACAGCCTTGTTTGGTTTCTTCTCGGGTTTAGGCGTCTCTCCTTTCTTGGGTTTCTTGACTGCGCAGTGGTTTTTGAGGTAAATGCGGAAGGAATGCGCCGTGTCCATAAGGTAGTCACTTGCTTTAACGGCGACCTCGTCCACTTCACCCGGTACGGGCCAGGAGGCGTGGAGAATACTGCTTCTCTGCAAGTTAAGTAAATAATGCTAGACACTGGTGACGATTCAGCAGAGCTAATATTATGCTAAATTCGTGGATCCATGGCGGGGGCATAAACCATTTCGATTTCCATGGACGGGACAAATTGAATTACATTAAATTTCGGTTAATGTGAGTGAACGAAGCGGATCCCCCATTCTAAGATTAGTTTTCGCTAAAATGTTATACAAAGGTATCTACTTGTATTGTGAATCAGAATTGTAGAACATTTTTTTTTTTCTTGGCCGAGGCAATTCGTTTACGAATAGACTGGTCTGGGGGGGACCAGAATTATGTGGGACTCGACGTCCTGATAAGGACGTAATACCCACTAAAACCTCTCCGGTGACCCCTCTCTCGCCATTTTCACCGAACCACGGGAACATTTATACCTACCGCGGCCCGACTGGCGTCCCCTCTTCCTCCCATACATAGCCGGCGAGCCCACCATTCCACACACTCGCCGACCACATTCATCCGTCACGTTTCCTCCCCCAGAATTGTAGTACCTAATGAAACGTATTATTATTAGTATTATTTAACGGGTATTTATCGCGTTTATTTACCTATTTTTCCCTATAAATAAATACTTTATAAATAATACTAAAAATAATGTGTTCAGATCACGTAAGTTTAAAAATGTTTAATGAAACGTAATCGATAAAGTAATTATATTTACTGGCCAAATCACTTATTTTGTTCTACTGTGGGCGTCAATTTCGGCTTGAAATCGTCCATTGATAGTTAATGTGAGTGCAATTTGATAGATGGGGATGGGCGAGGGTTATAAAACGACCTTCTAAAACTAAACTTATTTGACAGCACTAAAAATGTTGCCGTCTCTTTCAAAGCGACCTAAATAAAAAGGATGGCAGTTTAGTGCTGCCAAAATTAGTTTAGTTTTGGCGACATCGGAATTGACACGATTATATTATTATAACAAAGGATGATCCGACCCAAAAAGCCTCTTCAAAGTTAGCAGAGCTTATGTAATGGATGCCACTTAACATAACCGATATACTTAATACATACCTACTCCTAGAAGACACCCAGACCAGGCAAAATATTGAATTTTCATAAAATATACCTTAACGCACACAACACAACACGGAAGATTACTCTGATTTGTGGTGGCTTTATGACCACATAAGTTATCCCTACCTTGATCCCGTCGCTTGCACCCTTCTTAAAATCATATCCTTTGCCCAGCAGCCCCCAGACATGCTCCGCGACGTGAGGACAGATCGGCGATATGAGAACCGCCTGCGTTTCTATGAAGCGGACGACTATGTCGCGGTGCATGCCGCCGTCTGAGCACAGCTCTCTGTGAAACAAACAACAACTTACAAGTTATGACGCAACAACAACAAGTACTAAAATTCGAACATCACATCACATCCAGGCACTACAGCCAACTTAATAAATAATGCTGGACAATTCACACAGCATCATTTAGCCTCAAACTAAGCAGAGCTTGTGTTATGGGTACTAGATGACTGATAAACTTACAATATATTACATAGATAGATTTTTTTTTTTATTTTACACTGAAAATACTCAGAACTCTCGGAACAAATATTTGCAGATCCTACAAACATTTATCCCAAGGCGGGAATGGAACCCACAACCTCCTGCGTCGCAGGCGGACCTTCGTCCGCGCCACATCGGTCGTCGTCGTAATATTTGATTGGCTAGAAATTCAATTTATATATTTTTGTATTCCTTTTAAATATTTTCTATATGTCAGCTAACGATACGGTAGAGTGGGGTTCTCTAACACAAGTATTATATTTATATTTGCTTAAAAGAGAAACCGAACTATTAGACTGAAATTTATGTACAGTAATAAACATTTTATTATTTAATTTTCATGACGAACATGCGGGCTAAGATATACATTTTTTTAAAAGTAATATTTTTGAGAAGAGTGCCGCTATAAAATCCCTTGCGTAGCAGCGTTGGCTGCTGAGCAAATCAGAGATTAAACGAGATTGATGGAACCATTTTTTCGTGTCATTGTCATTTCTTTATTTAAATAGATGAATCCGTATGGGTGTTATAAAGTCTCGTATTTTAATAATTACTAACTATAACTGAACCACCGGCTTTACTATGGGGTCCGCTGGGAATTTTGCACCCGCTCCGCATTTGAATTCCCACAGGATGGGGGAACGTCTTTTTGAGTCTTAGGTTTCTGTTATTATAATGCGTAAGCAAATAATTTCCAAAAAATGTTTTGACTTCGACGGGACTTGCCTCAGTACGGGAATGCGCTACTAGGTCAAGTGACGTAGGAGTTGTAAAGCTTTTTTATTGTCCGTTGTTGACGTTTTAGGCCCGTAGTAAGAAAGCTTGCTCAGTCATGGATCTATGCTTGAGTGACGTTTATGCCATAGAGTTTTTTTACTCCAGCATAGATCAATGACTGAGCAAGCTTTCATAATACGGGCCTTAGTTTTCATTCATAAATGTCTTTGTTGACAAACAATATCTTGGATTCTGGAACCGAGTAGAGAAAATGTATTATAATATAATATTTTATTGTACTTACCTGTATTTATCCCTAGCGGCTTGCAGCTCGAAGAACCCAGTTTTCAGAGCCTCCTTGAACAGCATCCTGTTGTAGCTGTCGTCAGTCTGCTTTATCTTAGTGCTCATCTCGCTCATGAATACTTTGTCGTGGAAGTTGTATTCTCCTATAATTATTTTCGTTGAATTACTCTACAAAGTACCGTACCTACAAATGACTTATTTGGTAGGGATATAGTAAAGTTGATTTCCCCTTATGTTATATGCCCTTAAATATTTCATTAACCGCAATAAATTGTTATGTTGAATTCTAAGGCTCGTATCATAAAAGCTTGCTCAGTCACCGATCTATGCTTGAGTATCTATTTTCTATGGCAGAAGCGTTACTCAAGCATAGATCGTTAACTGAGCATAGTTTCATAATACGTGCCATAGGCAGTTGTCCCACCGCCGGCGAGGAAGCGACTACCTATCGGCTATTTTCTCGCTCAAGAAACATACAATAGATAATACATTCCGTGTAAACAAAAGAGATGCATATCTTTTTACACTGCCGGCGAGGACTCGCTCCACTAGTTTGTCGCTGAGAGACAAAAGCAATCAAAGATAATACTCGCTCAGCGATACATCCTCTGTGATGCTCGCTTGGCGGTCAGAACTCACGCCGAGAGACCAACCAGCGCGGGGAGGACTGTACGCTCGCGAGTGGCACGAGTTATCGTCCGTCGCACTCGCACACTCGCTTATAGCCAAGCGACAAAACTATCGGAACTACACACTCGCTTCCCGCTGCTCGCCAACTCGTTTCTACTTTCTAGCTCTACTCGCTTCTCGTTCAGAGTCGGCGGTGGAACAACTGCCTAATGAGGAATTAAAGAAAGCTAAATGTGGGATGAATACATGGTTATAAAGAAGTTGAACTATATTTAAGTTACGCCCGAATACTTAAACGCAACTTAGATTTAAACTCGGCTCAAGTGAATGTTTGACACATTTTCATTGAAAACTGTCAAACATTCAAGACTTGAGAAAGAGGCGAACCTAACAGGTTTGGTTATCAAGCTAGGCCTAGATCTCAGTACTCACGGAATCCCAGTAGTAAAAAATTCAAATGACATAAAATGCAACATTATTTCTTTGGTTCCTATTATAATGTAAAAACACGATTCAGGAAAAAAATACGATAAAAAAGTGCACTGTTTTGCGCGTAATTTCATCGAAATCTCAGGAACCCTGCGGTCTATTGAAATGACGTTTTGATTCGTAGGTACTTATTATTTGGTACCTCTAAGCCAGTTTCTTAATTAGTTGTATAGTTTTCTTGTAATTAACAATATCTTGATTTTTTGCGCTTACGCCTTCCCAAAAAAGGTATGCTCTGTCCCGCTCCTATGAACGCGAAATCCTACTCCTGTCCTATTTGCACAAGCTGTAACGTGCCCTTATAAATCTGAGTTGCGTTTGATTGAATATGCAGGCGTTAGACTCTTACCGGATCTGAATGTTTGCTTCATATCCAATATTTCCTTGGTCCATTCAATGAAAGTGTACAGCCTGAGAATAGCCGCATCAGCGGTGCTTTCGACAAAGTTGGCGTCTTCTACAGAATCGCCAGCATCAGCTAGCGTCAAGCGCATACCATCAGCAGAAAACTTATCGATAGACTCTGATAAAGTTAGGAAGTTCCCCTCAGATTTGGACATTTTTGCTGAGTTCAGCATCAGATGGCCGTTAGCTCGGATTCCCGTTGGCCACTTGTCTGCTTCTTTGTCCCAAATCGCAACGTGATTGTAGATATAGTATGTTAGATGGTTTTGGATCAGATCCTTTCCGGACGCGCGAAGATCTACTGGATACCTGTGGGAGAAGGAAGCGTTCAAACATTGAATAATTTAGCTAAAGCGAAAGTTATTGCAACGGATTCGAAGTAAGTATCGATCGCGTACATTTTACTTACCAAAACTGGAATGATTTCTTCATAAGGTTCAGTTTATCTTTAGCAATCTTTGTGCCTTTCGGGAAGGGCGCATCTTTGAAGAAGATGTAATCCCACACCTCGCTGGTCATTTCTTCAGGCTTGATTTTCAAAGCATTTTCTTTATTGGCTCTAAATGTGTCTCCTTGGAGATAATGCGATATGGTGTAGTAGGCATTGTAGATGGTAGAATCGGAGAGAGATTCGATGACCCACTGCGTGTCCCAGGGTAGTTTAGTTCCCAAACCGTAAGTCCTGGAGCATGCGTACTCATGCAACCAGCTGAGAGTAGCTTGGAAGTTCTTCCTCACTTCATCGTGGTAGGTGTTAATAGCCCCGAGAGCCTTCTCCGTCTGAGCCTTCCACCCTTGTTCACCGTAGTCCAGGTACCACTGGTTACAGAGCGCGACCACACACTCATCTCCTGATCGCGACATAATAGTCTTCTCCGGCTCGTAGTAAATTATAGCGCTGTTTTGCTTCACTAACTTCGCTTGAATATTTTTCTTAACATCCTGAATCTTGCTACCCTTGTATTCTCCGACGAGTAACACGCCGTCATAGAAACCCTTCAGATACACCATCTCTTTGGCTTGCGTCAGCTTCTCACGATCATTCTGGCTCTGGATTTTCAGCTTGTCGTACAAAAAAACGGCGGACAATTTACCGAATTCTGGTATCTCAAGGATCGGCACGGCTTTGTATGGTAGCACCATTTCGTCCGTGATGCCATACTTTTCTCTGAAAGCTGGTTTCTTCTCCAAGTCAAGGAAAGCGGCATAGTCGTCCGGAGAGTCGGAGATAACGCTGGTAACGATGCCTGTACCTTTATCTTCTTTAATCGTCAACATTGGCAGAGAGTATATCTTTGGATAGCACGTGAGGGGAGCCTTTAGTGCTACACCCAGAAGATCTTGACCTAAAATTTCTTTCAAAACCTTATACTCTCCATCTGTTTCTGTGAAGCCTTGATAAGCCATGTTCCTGGCGGCTCGGCGAGTGCTAATGAAGATGCCATCTTTGACAGTCTCAAAGGCAATGTACTTTATATTGGGATGCACCCAGCAGTTGGTTTGGCCGTACATTGTTTCGGGTCTGAGCGTTGCAGCAACGAAATTAACTTTTTTGCTTTTGAAGGGCCTAGAAAAGGGGATAGCTAGGGTAAGTGGTAATTAAAAGAATAATAGACATGTCGCCGCCGCCGGATCGGAGAATCAACCCATTTGTATTCTACAAATAGGCTAGGCCGCATACAAAAAGAACGCTGATTTGTTGGGAACACCTAATTCATTTGATGAGATGTCTAACTGACGACGTTTAGTTAGAGATATTGTTTATCAATCAACGTTCAACATCTGGCATAGAAATTGAATGGTGCTGTTTTGTAAACCGCCTATGCATTCTACAACAAACGGGGTGATTCTACGATCCGGCGGCGACAAAAACTTTACTATTCTTACTTAAATACTTCTGGTAATGGTTCCAAGACTTCCATCTTGATCAGCGTATACTCTTGAGGCCCAGCTCCTTCTCCGGTGCTTCTGTCATGGTCCATACACGGCTGCTTGTCTACTGGCGAGTATATAGTATACCGCTTGCCGTACATTATCTTATTGCGGTTCTTCAAATGATGGAACTGCCATCTCACAAACGAATCGAAAAACGGATTCGCATCGGTGGTAATAAACGTTCGACGCCAATCAATCTACGGAATAAAAAATTGTTTAGGAAAAAGTTATCGCTTTCAGCGGTTATTATTACGTTACCAACGTTGATGAGGAAGAAAGTATTCTCATAAAGCACATTTTGTAAAATGTGTGTTGAATATTAGTTTCAAGGGTTCCATTCCCGATATGCATGCTTGAAATTAAGTTCAATTCTACTTTATGATTTGACAACAACACTGACAACTACTATCTGCCTAGCTTGGGGCTAGAATCATCTAGCCCCAAGCTAGGCATAGTATTAGCTGGGTGGATTGTCTAGCATTATAAATGTAGTGTATCTAGCAAAGTTTAAAAAATACGTAATTAAAAGAACACACCTCTTATAAGAAGAACAAACTATCTTCTACATGTAGCGTCGTACGCGTGTTTTCGGGATAAAAAGTACTAACCTAAATTTTAATCTAGGTCTTTGCAATTCTAGCCTTATCCATTCAGTAGTTTTTGCAGAAAGAGATTATTGACAATTACATCTTCCTGCAGAACTTTCAATACAAATACTTATTGTTTTGAAAGGTTCATAAATTTGTAGGATTAATATATATTAATATGGTGTTAGTCATTTTAGTGCGCAATATAGCGGGGGGACGTTCTACTGGGGCCACAGAATAATATAAAATTAACAAACAGGTCCAAGGTCAATATTATAAGTACCGACCCAAAAAAACAACTAACTTATTTTGCAAGCTCATATACGTTTTACCGTCCGTCCAAACAGATGATTCCTACAATATGGAAGGCATTGACCGTGCGGCGACAGACAGCTGACCGCACCTACACGAACTCTGTCTGTCTCGAGATCACGTATAGCTCTGTCACATTCGCGTGGGGGCGTACCACACTGCGCCGTCGCCTGCGACTGTCGACAGTCAGTGAGCCGAACCCACGCAATCATTCAAGCTGGTCGTTTTAGAAGCTAATGAATAAGCAAAGCGCGCGCGATGTTTATTTGGTAGCGAAAGAAAATTGTACATTTTTTATGTGCCTATCGTCAGCGCATTGCGTGTAAAGATAACAAATGCGTTTAAATTGATCGGAAGTGCCAGATTAACCAGGATTGAAGTGCTAGTTTTTGACTACGACCTACCTCCCTTTTTCTTGTACATTTCATTTCCTTTCCTAAGGTAAAATCCTCTATATAACTACGAAGGTAGTAAAATGCTAATCCGATGAAAGAAAACAAATAAATACCTAGGTACGCATTCCGACTTTCGTGACGACTAAATTATGGAGTGAGGCGAGAATAGGCGGAACCGCATCAAAGAGGTGGTCGGGATAATTAGGATGGCTTAGTACAATAATAAAATAAGGCATTATTTGTAATAAAATAAAAAATAC
Organism: Eupithecia inturbata; assembly: GCA_963662085.1. Classification (NCBI taxonomy): domain Eukaryota; kingdom Metazoa; phylum Arthropoda; class Insecta; order Lepidoptera; family Geometridae; genus Eupithecia; species Eupithecia inturbata. The sequence goes on along the minus strand of OY759179.1, from coordinate 4,771,586 downwards.
TGCAAAAATAAAAAAAAACGTTTATGGCTTGTTTTGTTTAATGAATATTAATCTGTGGGAGCAGGTGAACAACCTGCGGTATGGTGCACTTATTCAAATAACACCCCTATAAGATTTGTTTGATATAATTTTTATACCGAATAAAGGCATGCGAAGCTGCGGGCAGTAGCTGGTTTATAATATAAGTGTGGTGTGATATTAGTGATTCACACTTGGCGGGTTTATTGTTCCCTGCCAGGCTATTTAATCCAATACTCATTCCTTCTTACATCATTGTTTAACCAAAGCCAAGCCTTCTAAGGTCTGAACTGATGAGGTTTTCACAGGTTTTCATTTAAAACCTGTAAAAAAATCTTGACCTGAGCCATACTGAAATCGGCGTTGTATTTAATGTGTTTAAGTATTTGCAGGTTTGTGAACAATTGCCTGAAGGGAATCAAACCAGTTATAACTTACATGAATGCCCATTCTCTTCAAATCATCAACAGCTCTAGGTGGAAAATACTCCAGCCAGTAGCTTTCATTAGCAAATAGCTTAATTTCTTCATCAGGTATCCCAAGGCTCTGCATTATCTGCCACTGGTACTTAGCCCCACCTGTCTTAGCAACAGCTTTACTTTTCTTGCCTTTGCTCTTGTCTTTAGGTATGATGTCACCTAAAAATTATCACCAAGGTTTGAAAAGATTTTACTCACCTAGCTTTTTAAATATATTATTTATTACCTAAAATTAAACCCTAGATTTTACTCTGAAATCATTATTGCTTATAGGCTTTGTATGTCCTATACCAATAATTCATTCAAGTGATGAAATGCCCAGATACTAATAACAAATTACCTTCATCCTTGATCAATACTTCTTCTTCTTCAGGAAAAACAGGTGGGTACCCAAAACCCTCCATCTCTCTCTTCAGCTTATCTGCACATGCTTTTATAGGCATACCAGTGCAGTGGAAGCCAAATGGGAAGAGTACCATCTTGCCTTTCAGTCTATTGTATCTTGCTGCAAACTGAAAATTACAAGTAGGCATTAAATGTATAACTTTTTAGGATATTATATTTTTAGGATGTAACACTTTAATAAAGTTGCATAGAATGACTTACTTCACATTTGGACAGAGAGAATGTATGGCCTAAATGCAAGCGCCCATTCATGTATGGGAAAGGAAAAGTAGTCATGAACTTTTCATACTTTTTCCCATCGTCTGGCGCTTCCATTTCGAAGATTTTCTCTTTTTCCCATATTTCCTGGACTTTCTTTTCAATTTCTTGTAGATATTCTACTTTAAATGTACCCTTACGGTCTAGATTCGCCTGAAATAGAAAGTTGAGGGTTATTATATAAAAAAATCTAATATTGAATTGAGTACATTAGATATTAGTTTATAGCTGTATGCGATAAACACAGCATACTATTTAATGTTGAAACAGTCCTAAATGTAACACAGCTGCTGCTGAATAGTAGAAAGAAATTGAGAAACGAATTCAGTTTTGATGGTACCTTCATGGGGAATGAAGGACAAATTGTAACATACCATTTTGATTCTAGCTCACGTAAACCTCGTCTTTTACTTATGAATAGCACGTAGCATTTGTATAATTTGAGAAATTACTAAAATGTGCTAGCTAAAAGTAATGCCGACACGACAAGACAACCTCGCTCGTCAACGTCAGTCAACTCGTCAACTTCTTTTTTGTCTACTACAAGAGAATAAAATTGTTTCTCTACTCAGAGGAATAAAACCACTGCGGTCGACTATGGCATTTTGGCTTGGCTTATTTGTTATTGGCAACATGTGTCTGGTCAAGGATGGTTCCAATAGTAATTTAATACGAAAAACACCAATGATACTTTTTACCTTGAATATAGATAACTTAAACTTTACAAAACAATAAAAAACTTCACATTTAAAAATAAAACATAAGTACCACTTGACCTCGTGTTGTAGTTGGTTAGCACATTCCCGTACTGAGGGAAGGATACGGGTTCAAGTCCCGTCAACATCGAAATATTTTTGGGATATTATTTGATTTCTTATAAAACATATGTACATATCTATGTAAAGTAAAGTAAAGTAAAATTTATTGCATCAAATACATGTAAATAAGGTACATAGGTGGAGTATGTTTAAAGAAGACAATGTATTTCTACCGTTTCGGCGTGCAAAATCTGGGTACAATGTCACTTAATTAAATGTATAGCTTATAAATAAATTGAAAACGAATACTTATGTACTTGATAAGAAATCTGAATAATAAATTAAAATTCAAATTACAAAAAATTAAAAACTAACAATTTGTCATTTACATAAATCTAAAAAATGTCTGTCCGTCATGAAATCATTTACTGTATAGTAGCATTTACCTTCCATAATAATTTTTAACTTTTTCCTAAACAGTGATATTGGTAGTTCTCTAAGTGATTTTGGCAGTTTATTGTAAATGGAAGGGGCCATGCAGAAAATACCCTTGCGCATCAAAGCAGTCTTTGGGTTTGGCATGCAGACTTTGTGTTGATCTCGTCGATTGCGAGGAACAGCTTCGGAAAGCTGACAATATAAATCAGGGTTACTTTTCACAAACATAGCCGTTTCGTAAATATATAGTGAAGGTAGAGTAAGAATATTATATTGAGCAAAGTAAGGCTTACAGGAATCTGTTACCTTAAAACGAAACATTGCTCGTATACAACGCTTCTGATACTTGAAAATTTTGTCAACGTCCGTTGAATTGCCCCAAAATATTATGGCATAGCGAATATTTAACGCAATCAACTCGTGATACGTTATGAGAAGCGTTTCCAAGTTTGGGATAATTTGTATAAAATGTAGACGAGACTATTAATTTTTTTACATAAATGTTCAATGTGTGGTTTCCAATTAAGTTTTTTGTCAATATGAAGTCCTGAAAATTTTGTAGAGTCAATTTCGTTGATTTTATTATGATTATATTGAATGTCAAGGTGAGTATGTGCAGCAGTATCGCGTTGTCTAAAATGTATAATATTGGTTTTATTAATGTTTATTTTTAAATTATTATTATCTAGCCACGTTATTATTGATTTCAAAGTTGAGTTTATTTCGTTTTCATACGTGTCAATATTATTACATGATATTGTTACAGTGCTGTCATCAGCAAATAGAAACATTGGTTGAATTGTAGCCTTCGGCAAGTCGTTATTATAGATTATAAATAGTAAAGGTCCTAACACGCTACCTTGTGGAACACCATATTTTATAACACGTTCGTCTGAGATATACATATGTCTCCTCAAGTTTTGTCCTATAGTTAATATTTCTTATTTCGGTCCGCTGCTTTCTGTTTTGAAGGTATGATCTTATTAGTTCTAGTGAGATCCCTCTAACGCCGTAAGTTTCAAGCTTTTGAAGTAGAGTGCCATGGTCTACATAATCGAAGGCTTGGGTCATGTCGCAGAATATAGAGCACACCGGTTTTGATGGGATATGGCTTAACTAAAGTATTTTTATTCTAGAGGTATAGGTAGGTACTGTGTGACCAATTGGTCTGCGGTTTCGGATCTGCTGGTAGCTATCAATTGATATTACCTACCATGTGTGTTTGCCACTTGTCTGCCAGGCCAGTGTCCGGTTTATGGAAATTTCTTAATCATGAAATGGAGGCGTGGTAATAATATTAATAAAAGCGGTAGTACATTTTGAAAAACATTAACAAAACCTCTTTACCTATTCTATTTAAACTTTTGTACAGCTCAATGCAACACAAAGCATAAAAGGGCATAATGGAAAATACGTTAAATAAAGGCGAAATTAGTAATTAATTACAATTAGACAAAGTAGATGGTATTTACAAATTATTAATCGGCAAAACGCTGTAAAATAAAAAAATTATGTCTGCCTACGCGACATGACATCGATAATGCAACTAAAATTGTTATTCGCCCCGTAGCAATCTACGGGATGAATAACAATTTTAGTTGCATTTTATCTAGATGATCAGCATGCGTGTTCAGAAAAGAGTCAGAGAATACAAATTTGTCAGTTTTTTAGAGAATTGTAAAAAGCAAGAACTGTCATATATGACAGTTATAATATAAAAGAACTGTCAGATTTGACAGTTCTTTTGATAAATAACGAGTGATAAATATACCTATAAAAAAACTGTTATCAGATCTTTCATACAAAAACTGTCAACTGTCTGGCTTCCCAGAACGCAATTCTCGCTTAATTATATCTCGATATATCAAAAGAACTGTCTAATTTGACAGATCTTTCATACAGAAACTGTCAAATTTGACATTTTTTTTGATAATTAACTTGTGGCTTGCTGAACTTACGAAGTGAGGGGGGTGTGCTAAAACTATAGATGTAAAGCAGCAGGTAGATACCAGGTTCCTGCAATTTCCAGCGGTATCCACCATTCAGCTACCAATAAAAAGCGGTAGAAACCCGAGTGTGGAACGAGGAGAGGTGGGTTATGTAATGTATGATTTATGACAATCGTTCTGGTATGGGTTTTTACGCAAACGGGGTGATTATTTGTATGTAATTTTGATATTTTTATGTAATTCAACAATGTCTATAAAATAATATTCAATAAATTAGCTGTGGCGATAAATTAAAAATTAAAATCAAATTTCTCATACTATTTTCGCCGCTTTTTTTACGTTTTTAGGGTTTCGTGATCGGTTACGGAACCCAGTTTGTCTGTCTGTCTGTTATTGAAACCAGCTACCTCTAGATTGTTTGCAGTCTGCTGATATCGTAGAATCAATTATTGAAACCAGCTGCCTCTAGATATTTTCCAACAGTCTGCTTATATCAGCACCTGAACAGATTAAGAAAAAAAAAATAAAAGAATTGAAAAATTCGAATTCAAATTTTCAGTACAAATTGTGATGTCGAATTTTTAATCAGCTTTATTAACAGCAGTATCTACCTGGTATTTATAGGTGTCCACCGTTAGCATCAGGTGTGTACCAATTGCTGGAAACCATTGTTAGCCAGCTTCGCATCTATAGCTAAAACCATGAACAATCTTCTTTTATGTTTGGCTCTGCATCATGGTTTGACACATTTCCGCCATTACGTTTCATTGCGCATAGGCCAAAGGTCTATAGCACTTACAAAGAATCTGAATTAAAAAAAAATTGGCGGCATCTGTCATTTTTTGCCGGAAACTCGCTTGTTCGCTGCCGCCTTGACGAAATAAATTTGCATCATCGGTTCATATTTTTGCAAATATCACCTCAAATTTACAATTAATTATCCAGTGAATCTTCTAAAATACACCCCCTAATATGGCGCCTAGGACAGCAAAAACAAAGGTACTGATTCTATTGTAAAAACATAGATTCCCTCGAAATTGCGCGGCCTATCAAAAGCTGCAAACAACAGATCAAAAGTAATGCATTGTTTTACGACGATAAAAGTTATTTCGAATTTTAGGCTCATCACTTTCACGTTTTGCATATTATTGTGGTTACAGTGTTACTGATTCATATTTTTCTCAATCTCTTGTGATGCAGCATTTGAATACACATGGCTCAGAGGGAAATCCTTTTCGTCCAACGTATTTCTGCGCTCTGTTCACTTTGATGTTGGGTTGGTTCTAGATGTCATTATTGTTTCTGCACACAGTCGTCTAATCAGCTTAGATAAAGCAATCTAAAAAGCTGCAGCATTTAGATTTTTTTTAAATATCATATTTTACAAAAAACATGCATTACTACTTTGTAGGTTACCTTTGGTGAAGATTACATTTGTTCTAAAGTTTATTTATATGTTTAATTAAGTTTATATGCTTCTTGTCTTGTATCATAATTAAATAAATAAATAATGCTGGACAATCCACACAGCTTCATCTAATTATTCCTAAAATGAGTATTCTACTTTCAGAAAGCCACTGAAACAAGTGAAGCTACTAAGAAGGGGCGAGGTAAGGCTAAACCAGTAGATGTAGAGCCTGATACAGAAGATCTAGAGCTGGATGAAAAGGTATCAGCTCCTATAGAAAAGAAAAAACGTGGCAAAAAGGCTGCAGGTGATTCTGGCAATGGAATTGATAATAACGACAAAGAAGAATCAGCACCACCAGCCAAACGAGGTAGAAAGAAGATTGATGAACCCCTAGTTGATGAGGAACCTGAATCTATTGAGGACAATTCCGCAGATGATGGGTCGGCCAATGCTGCTGATAATGAGAGTGTTGATACAAATGGTGATGAGTCAGCGAAAGCTCCCTCAAGTCGAGGGCGCAAGAAGCAACCCAAAAAAGAAACTGCTAAAGCAGAGCCTAAAGGCAGAGGCAAGAAGGCAAAGCCTGAGCCAGAAGAGGAAGAGGAACTTGTTGAGGAGAAGCCTAAAGGGCGCGGGAGAGGGAGGAAACCAGCGGCTAAGCTTGATGAAGATGTTGAAAGTGTAGAGGAGCTTCCTAAAGCCAAGTCAGGCAGAGGTAGAAAGAAGGCTCCAGTCAAATACACAGAGACAACACCAGAGAGTGACGAAGCAGAGGAAAAAGACGATGAAGATGAACCCATCGAGGAAATTAAAAAGAAAGAAGCCAAGGGTAGAAAGGGAAAGAAGGAGACCAAAGAGGAAAGCCTGGAGAAAGATGATGTTTCTGAAGAATTGCCTGCTTCAAAGAAAAGGAAGGTTAATAAGAAAGAAGATAAAGGCAAAGGTAAATATATTTTTTAGACCTCAAAATACTGCAAAAAATTCAATTATATTTTGCTGTGTTCATTAGTTTTGCAATCATATTATGCAAAGCTTGTCGCATAATTAATTCAGCTTCAAATTTATTTTTGTAGCCTGAACTATGCAAAGAAAAACAAATAATTAAAAATTATATTTGTTTAAGAATTCCAAAGTGAAATTTAGTGGATCTCGCTGAAATTTTGCACATATGAATTATATTACATGCTATACATATATATTACATAGAGAATGACCTAGCTAAGCAACGACTCCTTAAAGAAAAAAAATCGTTGAAGATCATGCAATGCCTATTATTCATTATGTTAATTAGTAATAACTATGAAAACTTTCGTAGTTTGATGAATTCATTATGAATGTAAGCGGGTTTACTACGAACCTGTTTTGTGTTGGAAGAACACCAACATTTCAACTCTCAATGAGGGACTTCATCAGGGTGAGTGTGGTTCGCGTCGCTCGCCCTGTACCGCAATGTGCGCAAGGACACGGCTATGTGCTATGTGTTGTCCTTGCTATTATATAATAAATAGTAAGCGGTACACTAGGATTAAATGTGAAAAATTTGCTTATAGCTAACTTCACTCTGGCCAAGTTGTTTTAATCTTACTGTAATAAAAATTATATTACTTTCGCGCCAAGACATAAACGCCATGTTAATAAGCATTAATAATATTTTAATAATTAAATAAAAGGGTAATAATAATGATTATTTTCGCGCCAAGCCGTTAGACGCCAGGTGCTGTCAAATAAGATCGCGCGGAATAGAATAGGAGCAAGCTGCTATTGTTAACGTCTTCAATTGAAGACCGTGCGCACACGCAGCTGCTACGTTTATACAATGTTGCTGCATCTTTAATTTGGTACCAACGCGTGGCGAGTGGCGACGCGACGACGAAGACGGTTATGTTTCATTTATTTCGTACTTTTCGTACTTTCGTATTTCGTATTTTGAGGGACATTTCTTCAATGAATTTTCAGATATGGTTAGGTGGCGGCGCTTCTGTGGGTCGGGGTAGCGCCATAAGTCAAGCAAAAAAGTCTAACCGGGAAATAAAGTACAAATTTATTTTCTTCTCTCAAATTTCCCTATCATAATGGGCATTCTTTTTCTTGATAATGGATTCCCTTTCCAAAACAAACGAGGCGCGAAAATCGCCTGCGACTCACGGTATGGGCGACTTCGCTTCCTAACAAACCTAGTATTAGAGTTAAGATTCGTCTGTCGCACTATCGTTTCAAATATGCAGAAGTCTAAATTTAGTAACACATAAAAATAATCAATAGAATTAGAATATCGAAAAATCTTATAGAAACTTGTCCAGCATTCTCTAATCGGTTTTCGTCATTGCAGGCGACTCCAAAGACGATGAAGAAGATGAGGAAATCCCAGAGGCCAAGCCCAAAGGCAGAGGGCGAGGGAAAAAAGCTGATGATATGGGTAAATAGCATGTGTACTTTTAGGTATTTATTAACGTTGTTTAATTTAAACTGATTAAGTGTGTTTTATAATTTTCAATAAAGATTACTGGATATTTAAGGAATGCTTTTTACTTACCTTTCATATAGCAGCTTTAGCCCTATCCTATTCTATGATATTTAATTAATCGGCCTTGATATGTAGAACATAATACTAGCTTGAAGGGTCATTTACTAATTGGGTTAGGATTATTGCAATAATTATTATTACCTACACACTTAGGTTTTAGTATTAATTCAAAGGTACAGCTTTTGTCCTAAAGAATCAAACCATACCTACATTTGAACTTGCATGAAAATCGACTAGTCTTTGTGAAAATACGGATACTCGAGAAATATACTAATAACTCTTATCGCACTTTTGCAACCACGCTTTGAATGTAAATTACCTACTATATTAAACCACTTAGGTAAGGCTTGTTTAAATAAGGTTGCGGATTCTTTGTGCTGGTGGCTAGAACTAAATTACAGTAAAATTAGTACAGAGAACATACAATGTTACAGTGCCTGAAGAGAAAAAGAAAGCCCCTCCTAAAAACAAGGCTGCCACTGATTATCAAACGATAAACTTTTATAACGAATCCAAGAACTCTCAAAGCAAAGAATGGAACTTCAAAATATCAAGTTGGAATGTCGCTGGTATCCGATCTTGGTTGGAGAAGGGCGGTCTAAACTTCGTCACCTATGAGAAGCCTGACATAATCTGTCTGCAAGAGACAAAATGCGCTGAAGATAAGCTTCCTGAGGTGCTCACGAACTTGGCTGGATACCACGGCTACTGGTGCAGCGGCGGTAAAGACGGCCACGCTGGCGTTAACATCTACACAACGCAACTAGCCATTAATGTAGAAAAGGGCTTAAACAATGAGGAGTTGGATGAAGAAGGCCGCATCATCACAGCTGAATACGAGCTGTTCTATTTGATCTGCGTGTACGTCCCGAACTCCGGACGCAAGCTAGTCACACTGCCGAAAAGACTGCAATGGAACGAAGAGTTCCGTAGGCATGTTAAGGAATTAGATAAGAAAAAGCCTGTGATAATATGTGGGGACATGAATGTTTCCCACAACGAAATAGGTGAGTGTTCTAAAATTTACTATATTATTAATATTATTAACAATAGCTTACTAGCCTCTGCCCGCTGCTTCGCTCACGTAGTAACTGGATTCTTTTGAATAGTCGAGAACTGCAAGGCCCGACGGATTCGCTCTGGAATCCATCACATCACCTGGATAAAACGTACCTACCTAATAGTATATCTATTCTAGGTCTACATAGGGCTAATGTACCTTCATACCTTACTTTCCCTATTTTTACTTGATAGTAAAATATATTTTATGCTATACACTAGCCATACTCGATGTAGAATGTTTGTAAACAACCCACGACACAAATAAAATAACTAAGGTCCGTATTATGAAAGCTTGCTCAGTCATCGGTCTACACTTGAGTAACGATTTTCTGTCGCAAAAGCGTTGATCAAGCAAAGATCTATAACTGAGCATTTGAGCAAGCTTTCATAATACGGGCCTAAAACTCACTTCCTTGGCGTCGAGTTTCAGATATAATTGTGAGCAATATTTATTGAAGGAAAAATCTCAAATCGACAAGTAATGTAAATTGCGTATAAAAAGACGAGATTACAGAGTGAATTTTAGGTTAAGTATGGTTGGTTTGTTAACAAACATTCTACATCGAGGTTAGCTAGTGTACAGTAATGCCGACGGGGACGACTACCCGCCCGATCTTTAAAATTTCACCTCTTTAGAATAAGTAGGTACTTATTAGCACAGGTATCTCCTCTTACTCCTTGATTTTAAACTAGGCCAACAGATGTAACTGTGCTAAAGTTTGGTTGGATGTACTTTTGTTAGGTACTTCTTTACGCCAAAGCTACTGAACGGGTCAGGCTGAAATTTAGCAGAGATGTATGTAGGTCTAGATCGGAAATAGCATATGCTACGTTTTATCCCGAAAAAACCACATGTGAAGAGAAGATTCTAGAGAACCCAGAGACCGCAACTCGGTAAACGTGGTGTAGCGTCCTACACCACGTTTACCGAGTTGCGGTCTCTGGGTTGGGTCTCTCCGGCCAGGTGGCATGACGATCTGCGAAAGACTGCAGGCAGATGCGGCAAGCTGAATACAGGGTGCTATGGCGCTCATTAGGGGAGGCTTATGTTCAGCAGTGGACTAAGATAAGTTGATGATGATGATGATAGATAGAACAACACAATAAAATTTATAAGTTAAAAATTAAAAGGGGCCTCATACGAGACACGAAATTCTTGGCGTATTTTGCTCGATTTAATAAAAGTAGGTACTTATGTACCTACGTAAGTTTAATTTAGGAAGGTATATACTTAAAAAAAAACATCCAGGACTGCAGATCGTACAAACATAAAACTTGTCGCGATACAGGAATCGAACCAAAAACATTCTGCGTCGCAATCGGACCCGTCGCTACGCCAGAGGTCGTCATATCTACTTATATGTATGTTGCAGATTTAGCAAACCCCAAGACAAACCGCAAAAACGCTGGTTTCACAAACGAGGAGAGAAAAGGAATGACTGAGCTCCTAGGAGAAGGGTTTGTGGACACCTTCCGCCATCTTTACCCAGACAAGAAAAGTGCCTATACGTTCTGGACCTACATGATGAATTGTCGTGCTAAGAACGTTGGATGGTATGCATTTATCTCTTAATGTACTTACTATAGTGAGTAGATATGAGGGAATTGATGGTAGGATACTACATACTGCAACGGGTATAGGAGGGACCGTGGTGTGGCGTTAGCAGCTACTAGTTTATTGAATGTGCTCGTAGGTACTAGGTACATTTCTTTTTGAATTTGAAATTTTGTTGTTGCTTTTTTTTATTGAGCATTTCGAGGTCTCGCACTCATAGCGAATCTGGCCAGCTTTGAAAAAGATATCTGCAGGGCTATTCAGACTCTCCGTTACAGAGTCTTCGACACACGCACATGCCAATCTTCTTCCTGGTGTAGCTGAGGTGGGTTGAATAATTTATTATTTTACTACTGGGGTGGGGTAGAAACAGTTACAAGCCTTTTTTTAACCGACTTCAAAAAGGAGGAGGTTCTCAGTTCGTCTGTATGTTTTTTATTTTATTTTATTTGTATCTAAGTATGTTACTTGATGGTTAACCGATTTTACTGATTCTTTCACTATTGTATAGAGAAAGATCCCGAGGTGGTTCCATAAAATTTTATTCCCGAGGGTATTTATTAAGGTATTTATCCCGTTAAACTTAAAGAGCAACATAATATTTTTGGAGAATCACGACTAGCTACAACAGTTTTCGTGATATCTGCGCCAATTGTTAATAGATTTTGATGATTCTTTCGTTGTTGTATAAAAATCGGTTTTGAGGTGGTCTCCTTTAAGTTTGATTCTCGAGTAATTGCTATGTGCGCCGTAAAACGTACCTAGCCAAGAGAATATATTTGTATTTATATTTATTTATTCCACCGTAGGTACACATATTACACTTGATGTCGTTACACTTTTGCAATAATTTATGTTGTTACAATCTCGCACAAATTTTTAGCAAAGGAAACACCATAAGGGTTGTTCATAGAAAATAAAAAACAGACAGTTAAGGACTCTTCCACAAATAAAATTAGTCAGACTAAAATGAATAATAAATAACTTAAAAGGTATGTCGAAGTATGCTGCTGTACAAGGGCATTGTCAAATTATACTAAGAATAATGTACAAAATTACATAAAAACAAAAAAAAATATGAAAGAATGTCAGAAGTAAAGTTATATAAATTCATAAATAATGTAAATAGAGCTGCTATCTAAGGGCATTGTCCAAAAACTAAACAAAAATAAAATTACAGAATAAATACAGAATCATTGTAAAACAATGTCAAAGTAGTAATAAAATTAATATTTGCTGCTGTAAAGGGGCATTGTCGAGTCAAACTAATAATGTCATTAGGTATAAAATGCATGTCAATATGATTCCATATAAAAAATAACAAAATTGTTACCTATATAAAGATGTCAACAAACAACATACCGGTAATTACATCAGCTGTTTTTCCTCCAAAGCCTCAGAAAGACTGTAGTAGCATTTTTTCATGAGTAGAATGAGTAGAAAGTAGAATGCACAGCAGATGCATTGCCCCAAACCAGTAATCCATAGGTCATGAGACTATGGAAATAAGCAAAATATACCGCCCTGGCAGCATCAATCCCACAAAGTTCCTTTACTTTTTTGATGGCATAACAGGCAGAACTCAATCTACCGGCCAGACAGTCAATATGACCTTTCCATGTTAATTTGGAATCTACTTCGATGCCTAGAAATTTGATTGTATTTGTGATTTTAATTCCAATATTTTTACTTACATCGTTGATTACATTTGCATCTACTATGTTTGTAGCTAATGAAAAATTGGTCAAATTGGTTTTAGAAGTGTTTAGTAGAAGATTGTTACACTCAAACCATTTAGTAACTTTTGCAATAGGTAACATTGATAATTTTAGATATAATACCGGTACCTAGGTTTGTAAAAATTCTTTAGAATATTACAATTTCATTATTACATAATTAATGGTCTCCATGGTAACGGGCGTCATCAGTTTCATCCATGTGTCATCAAACTAAATTATACTTGAATTAGAACTAGATGTCACCAGTGTAAAATAAATTTTAGCACGTGAACACAGACTTTCGGTCAGGGAAAGTAAGGGAGGGGTGATTTCGTTCGCCCGAGACATAGATGAATAATTATTAGGTAGTATCAGAGATTATTAAAGTATTATAGACAGTTATTCTTCATACATATCTGCGTTTTCTCGAAATTCTGGTTAAATCTAGATGGCGTTGTTTCATAACCAGATTTTTTACAAAGCAAGAGGTAAAGCCAACAGATCTGAACAAACGCATATGTAAAATATTTGGGGGCAAAGGTGATATTTCCCCCAAATAGAGACAGAGGGAGATCTCCTCTGTACCGGGCCGACCCAACTGGTCCACTTGCCCGGGGTCTTTCGACCGACAGTTGATGTTGGGTACCTACTCGTATATGTTCAGTTGTAACTGAAACATGCGTTAGCGCGATCCAGGATTCATACTCATTTTGCGCTGCCAATTTTTTGTTAGAATTTGTCTTAACGACATCTAGCGGAGATTCATAGAAGCGCTTAGGTAGGTAGCTAGCTTCAGTTTTTCCAGTGCTATTTTTCTTGAGCGACTTTATTGACAATTTTTGTAATTCAGCTGTTTTCTACTAGAGGTCGCTACATCACTCCCTTTCCTTTTCATAATTCTAATTTAATGTTCTAATTTGCATCATTGATAATTCGTACAGCTGGAGCAGCACGCCACATCACCCCCCTCCAGAGACCGAGTAGGGCGATTAAGTTTGATAGTCCCGGAGATGTCCGGGAAATTTTACTGATCTTCTTTCAGGCAGTATGTATGCTGGCTTAAGGCGATCAACTGTTACTGTTACAGGTTTTCCTTTTATTTGCAGTTTAAAATATTTGTCATTCCTTTCTATAACGGGATGTGGTCCAGTATACGCAGGCTGTAAAGAGGCTCTTAGCGCATCTTCTCTTAAAAACACATGACTAGTGGTCGCTAAATCCTTATAGACGAAGACGGATTGCCGTGTGTGTCTCGAAGCAGGTAGTGGTTTCAAGTTGTTCGCAAATTGACGAAGGCGCGCTGTAAATTCTGTGACGTCGGTTGTTCCTTCAGTGCTAGGATCGAAAAATTCACCAGGTAAGCGAAGTGGCTCTCCGTACACTAATTCAGCTGCGCTTGTATTTAGGTCGTCCTTGTAGGCACTTCTTATTCCGAGTAGGACAAACGGCAGTACCTCCAGCCAGTTTTCATTACTGTAACATGTGATTGAGGTCTTTAGCTGGCGATGGAATCTTTCTATGGCGCCGTTACATTGCGGGTGATAAGCCGTAGTCTTTTTGTGTTGGAATCCTATTGATTTTGATAGATGTTGGAAGAGAACAGACTCAAATTGACGACCGCGGTCGGTGACTATTAAAGTGGGACATCCGAACCGCGATATCCATCCGGCGAGAAGAGCTTTCGCAACGGTTTCGGCTGTTGCAAGATATATTTAATGTATAGTTAATTTTCAATAAGTTTTGGCGCTCACAAAATTAAATTTAGTAAATTGTGTTTTTTACCAGATACAAGTAAATTTTATTGTTTGTTCATAGAGGGCTTAGTGTTTTAGTATTACTGCTTATTACGTAAAGTAGCATTTATCTACTAGATGACGCTGAAATAAACGCGCCGCGCGCTCTGCCTCGTTTTGTGATTAGATGCGGATTCTCTACAAGTACAGTGCATTCACAGTTATTTTACCTCTGACAGATGTTTTCTGAGTGTTGGTATAACTGTCGAGTCGTCTTGAAGAGCTTACAGGTATGTAAAAAAGGGTTACCCGTTTTAAACATTTTACCCAATTAAACTGGAAACTAGAATGTTGATCTGTTGTTTATTATTGATTGATATAATATTATTGGTACTTACATATTATGTTAATCGAATATTGGTACAACTGTACTGATTTTGTATGGAGATAAATATTTTATTTAAAAAAATTACATCCAAAATACCTGATTAAATATTTAAGAAATATCGTATTATGTGTACCATTATCACACAAAGTGTAATACTAAATCGGCATAGTTAGGTAATATTAGCAATACTGTTTTTACATTTCGTTTAAGGGAGTCATAGAAGTTATATATGGCAATATAACGCTCAGATTGCCAACCTAACAGCTAGAGGTAAAATAACTGTGAATGCACTGTAGTCGCGCTATTTAAAATATTAACGGTTCCTAAACTTAATGCTTATTTCATGAACGAAGATTTACCTCAAACTGCCTCAAGAAATAATAAACATGTTTCACTATGGGTATATATAATAAAATAATGCTACCTGATGCAACATTGTTACTGAAATAATTTCAGTGTAGCTAATGTACGTAAAACCTGGTATAACTACTACATTAAACAATTATAATCCTATAAAAATATACATGAACATGAAAAAGAAGAAGACAACTGGTAATTGGTAATTGTAGGTACAAAAAAAAAAACAAAAGTAAATCGTAAAAAATATTTATTTTTCAATATTTGTAGCTTTTGGTAAGCTTTTAAATAAATAATATAATTAATTAATATAAAATAATTATAAAACGATTCTCGCCAAAAGCTATAGACATTGCTGGTCCTTTACTACTTACTAGTCTCTGGTAGTATCTATAAACTGGAATATGAAGTCGGTTTATCGTTTTTTAAAACACGCCAAATTATTTACGACCGATGTGGGGCGGCGCGGCGGGCGAAGGTCCGCCTGCGACGCAGGAACCCCCTGCGGGTTCGATTCCCGCCTTGAAACAAATGTTTGTACGATCTGCAAATATTTGTTCCAGGTGTTCTGGGTATTTTCTATCTTTAATAAAAAATATCTATCTATGTAATGTACCTATTGTATTAAGTATTGCTGTCATCTAGTACTCATACATAACACAAGCTCTGCTTAGCTTGGGGCTAGATGATGTTGTGTGGATTATCCAGCATTTTTTAACCATTATAAAAGACGATTTCTTTATTTCTACACATCAAGTACAAATCAAGTACAAACTTACCAAAAATATTTCCCTAACCATAACCTACGAAAAAATAAAACAAGGGTTATAGATAACTTCATAAAAACCCTTAATGTTTACGAGTGTTTTTTTTTTCAGGAGATTGGACTATTTTATCATCTCAGAAAGGCTCCTGCCTGCACTTTGCGACAACGTCATCAGGGACCAAGTTTACGGCAGTGACCATTGTCCGATTACCCTCTTCCTGAATCTCCCTGGCGCGGATAAGCCTAAAGAATCGCTGTAATTATTAGGTACCTACTCTAGCGATTATAAACCGATCTAAAGCCCATAGCTAGGTAGTCGTATTCTCACAATCCGACAACTTGACCTCCACCTGCACATTACCGAGCGCAATGCGTTAGTGGTTGCGTTGTTGTTTACCTGTCTATACAAATCATAAAATGTTTCAATGGGATCAGTTGCCCGATTCAAAATATTCATTCGGTCAACTGATCCCGCGGGAGAAGTTCGAGCGGCCTCAGTTGATTAAGGATCCGGTTAGATCACTGTCATCGATTCTATATCGCAGGCTAGGTGCGTGTTATAAGCTAATTTTACTTAAGTCCATTTTCATTACCTACCTATTTTGTTTGTACCTACTTTTCTTTGACTCATCATCAGCCATCAAGACGAGCGTTTTATTGTATGTTTAGCTATTCATTTGTTAATTATAAGTCGGGAGTTTTTGTTCAACACACAAAATTAATTAATCATTTCTATTTCTGACCATTATATAGCCTATGTTAAATCTACCATTCCAATGTGTCTGCGCGGCTGCGCGTCGTGGCACGATCTCGCTGTGACCAATCTTGATTTTTTTCTACTTTGGTATATTCTCATGTCGTCGTCGTAAAATATGTTATACCTACTCATGGACTAGCCATGTAGCTATTTGTATGATTAAAGGACTTAGCACATACATTCAGCACCAGCTACTGCACGACACAACAGTAAGCATTAATAAAATATGGACTTATCATAGTCACCTAAATACATATTTCTTACCGCATGATTCAAGCGAGTGGCCCGCGCGGTGACTGCTACTTTATGCCGTCACTGTAAAATTTATTTATATGTTACGAATTTAAGCCCATATTTAAATTTTTGTGCTGTGCGGCAGTGGTGCGGTCCTGATCTGCGACGACCTTATAGATGCTTGACGCTTGCGATAAGCTATTTTGTCACTGTAAAATTTACCTAAAGATATAGAGTTTAAGCCCATATTTGAATGCTAATTTTTGTATTGTGCGGTAGCGGTGCTGGATGAATGTGCGATATTTGCATAAATGAGTGTTTGATTGACACACAGTTTTGTGATAAAATACTTCTCATTCGGAGATATTGTGTTGCTTATTTAATTATGTAATGAATGGCTGTGAAGAATACATTTGGATAAAAAAGAATATTGACAATAAAATCTAAATTTTATTTTTAATACTTGTAGATTATACCCACACTTGTTTAGGTAAATTTTTAGTTTTTCTATCACTATTAAATGAATTAAAAAAGCGAAAGAATTTTGGCACTATGTATATTATTTTCTATTACAATTTCATTATTTATTATCATTTATTAAAAGGTATTTCTTGGGGACTGCAGTTAACACAATATTGAAATCCAAGCTAACATTTCTTTTTAATTCAAATTATTATCGACATGTTAGGCCCGCGTCGACGATGTTTTAAATGTGCCTGCAAAGAAATAATATATTTTGAAGGAATATTCAAATGTACATATAAACACAGTTTATGGAGTCGTCAGCAAGTAAAGGTGTTAAGAACTTTTAAACATGACCTCTAACAATTAATGGCGACTATTGGCGACATCTCTTATTGGAGGCCAAGCACAGGGATTGTTGTCTAGGGTAGAATAGAGAAAAACAGCGTCATATCGACATGGAATACGTAAAATATTTGAAATTCATTCCCTCAACTTCAATAATTTTCGCAATGTTTTAATTGCGATGTAATTTTTGTCTATTCTACCCTAGATAATAATCCTTATGCTTGGCCTACTGGACCAATAAATATAATACTAAAATAAGTTCATAAATACCTGAATTATTTTGCTAAAAGCTTCTCTATTCAATAAAGAGTAAGCAGCAGTTAGACAACTCAAAGCAGGTGGCTCCAGTTCCATCAATCCAGAGCAAAATAATGTTATGCCAGCCTCAATACCTGTACCAAAATCACATTCATCAACTGCTATACTGGCATATGTTATTATTGGCTGGAGTTCTGATAAAACACCATCCTTCTCACTGCCAGTTTTGGCTGCTTGGAGTTTTGCAAACAACTTCTTGATGTTGGCTAAAATAAATAAATGAATTAATATGCAGGCTCAGAAAATAATCACTGATTTAACACGTAAGTAAAGTACACTGAGAAGTCTCTACACTAAGCACTTGTCATATTGCAAATGAATTTTATTTCACTTACCATCTGACTCAACAAGCCGTCTATATCCCAATTGAGTTTTTTTATCATAAGGAACCATGATGCCAGCACAGTGAAACGATTTTGTCACAACCTTTGCCATTCTCTTTTTGGTATTAAACTCTTCAAGGCTATAGTTGTTTGATTCTGCATAAGTCTTCACTTTATCCATTACCTTCTGACATATCATTGCTGTGAATGGAGATGTCTTTTTGTGGTTTTCCAAGTACAAGCTGAAATCAGTAAAAATATGTAATGTAGTAGTGTAAGTGTGTTTTGGCAGGTTAATCATAAAATAGGTGATATTTGAAGGTTAAACAAACTTACCTTAAGTCTAGTTTGACCATAATGGCATGAGTTGCTGTATCCAAAGAGATTTTCTAATTGAATATTAATAAATAAATAATAAATAGGTAATGCTGGACAATTCACACAGCCCCAAAGTAAGCAGAGCTTGTGTTATGGGTACTAGATGACTGATAAACTTAATACAATACATAACATAGATAGATATTTTTTATTATATATAGAAAATACCCAGAACACCCGGAACAAATATTTGCAGATCGTACAAACATTTGTCCCAGGGCGGGAATCGAACCCGCAACCTTCTGTGTCGCAGGTGGACCTTCGCCCGCCGCGCCACATTGGTTGTCTATTGTCATTGCATTCAATGTGCATGGTTTTTCAAGAAGCAAAGTGTAATGTAATTTATGAAGCAAAGTGTAGGTACCTATGTAGTGTAAATATATCTAGATATGTTGAGGGATTTTTTGTTGTGCTATGTGTGTACTTACTAAAAAGCCCCAAATATATTTTCAGACATTGGAGTAATTTGGCAATCCTTCGCACTATCGTTGCTGGCCAAGAATACTGGTTTCTCATTTGGTTCATCTCTGAAATAGCCGATATGGTATTCACCTTTTCCTTTTTTCTTCAGAACAGCCTGAAATTATAACATATTATGTGATAGAATATAATTTATTTTTTTGTATTTTTTTTGCAGGC
This sequence comes from Eupithecia inturbata, assembly GCA_963662085.1. Classification (NCBI taxonomy): domain Eukaryota; kingdom Metazoa; phylum Arthropoda; class Insecta; order Lepidoptera; family Geometridae; genus Eupithecia; species Eupithecia inturbata. The sequence goes on along the minus strand of OY759179.1, from coordinate 4,752,308 downwards.
ATGTTACTAACCTGGAACTCTGGAGGATCATAGAAGAATCTCCAATGTTGTAAATATAATTCTTTGTCTTCGAGTTTAGGCAACTTTCCCATTAACAAGTCAAATGGGCCTATTGCTTCTAAATTTACACTTGATAATGTATTTTCAAAGCCGGTTTTACCGCCAAGAAATTCGTAAAACTTGAAGAAGTCAGGTGGCATCTCAACCAAAAATAATTCATTGAAAATACTACTATTTGAGTTTGGATCATAATAGGTTACATTAACATTTTGTTGAAGACTGTTTGAACTCTGCTCATGATCATTGCTACAATTTTGTTCATTTGGGAGCACGTCACTTATATTTTCCTCTAAATGAGTGTTATTCAATTCATTTTCCAAACTTTTGTTTTCATCAGAATGTGATTGTGTAACAGCTTCATCACTGTTAGTTGCTTGCCCAGTCCCATTATTGTTCTGATTTTCTTTTAAAGAATATGGACTAAAACGATTCTGGGTACGCTTTTCTCGATTATTTTTCAAATTTCGCGGAGGATGCTTGTAGGTTGTATGGTGTTGTGGATTTTTTTGGTAACATTTACTTCCATATTTACAAACTGTTCTAGGATCACTAACATATTCTTTCCATTCGTCACACATCGTACAAAAAACAAAATAAATGGATACAAAAGAAAAACAACACAAAACACATCAAACGAACTCAAAATAAATAGTATAGTATAGCCAGCTCATTTTTCCAAAATCTCGCCATACATTTGTATACGTACGGGTGTTCGGCAGAACGTGTGCCATCATAACATAAATTAAGAGAGGGTAGGTGGATTTAAGCGCAATAGCTTGACGGCTTTTTGAACCCCCAAAAGTCTCACTTCACAGCTATTTAAAAATAGTAAAAGTTATAAAATGTGTTTTTTAACACAATTTGATTCGATGTTTTTCCGAAATTCGAACCAGTTACATTATTTTAGTAGGAAACATTTTAACGTACCTTGGAGTAAATATTTTTTTTGCTGTATTTAATTTATTATGTAACGTATGTAGGTAATGAATTTTTATCAACATCTTTCTTATTAGCTCGTTCTTGATTAGACGTTTCTATTGCTATCATTACATTACCATAGGTTTTTGTGTAGGGTTCCGTAGTTGCGTTGTACGCATGATATACTAATTTTTATCCTAGTTTTTGGCGTTTATATTCTAAGCTGGCAATAAAATAAATTCGAGCGTCTGTCAAAATCAATTTTGATTTGACTGTCTTATTTTAGCCATGTTTTTTCCACGTCTCGGAAGTCTTTGTCATCTGTCATGTTATGGACTGGACATCAATTTTTATTTTGAGTTGTCTGTGGCGTGCAGTGCTGCCAATTTAGCATTTTTATGGCTAAATTTGCCATGTTTTCGAGTGATTATTTAGCATGAAAAATTTCAATTTAGCTTAAACACATTTTTTAGCATTTGCCTGGTCTAAAACTTGTTTATATCATTATATAGACCCATCCTTGGCTACAATTTCGAGACAAAGTTAAAAAAATATAATTTAGCGCAAGGAGTAGAGCTAAACGTTAGACGGCGATGTGTTAATTTTACCCATAAACTTCTAAATGAATTACAAGTAAGGTTGCCTACAAACCTTGCAGTACTACAAAAAAATAAAATATTTTCCGTACAAGAAACGCTGAAGGAAACCAGAAATTGTAGAAATAGCGCAGGGGTTTACAACTGATGCAACAAAAATCGATAAACTTGTATCACAATAGCGAAACATTGAGCGTATGCAGTGGCAGTGTCATCCACCATTGAACTTTGGTATGAAGTTCTGACTTCAAGGACGCTGCAGGAAACAATCCCTTGTTGAAATTGGCTGGATTTTTGGATTTTTGGCTGCAACAATGTTGCTGACGTTGCCACAATCAAACGCTGATATTGAGCGTGTATTCAGTCAAGTTAGCTTGGTTACAACAAAACTGAGAAACGGTTTGTCTTCAATAACATTAAACGCAATTTTATACGTATAAGATTTGGATTGAAAAGGGTAAACAAATGCTGCCACTCCTACGACATACCTGATCCAATCATACGAAAGATACAAATGAGAGACAAATGACGTAGGTTTATGATTATGCGTCCTCGTGTTCTGCTACAGACCCACCAACTGACCAAGAAAATACCGACGAGGATCTGAATATTTTGTGTATCACGGAATGACTGATTGATGTAAGAACATGAATATTGTTCAATTTTGTAAAATAAAACATTTGGTAAAATCGTGTTAGCATTTTTATAATCCGAAAATTTTAGCATATATTGGCAATTTACAAACATAGATTTAGCATTAAATATTTTTAAGAGTTGGCAGCACTGGTGGAGTGGAGTGTGCTTCGTTTGTTGGATTGTTGGTTGGTTTGGTTCTAATATTTCAAGATTTTCTTTTTTCGATGATGGGGAGCCTTTCCGAAAAATTTAAGAAGTAAAGTGGAAAATATTTCCGGCCTACGTAGCAGATTGACCAAAATTTTACTGGAAAACTATCCTTCACGAAAGAAAAAACAATATCCCTAATTTTATTTCGAAATGTAGTTCTCAGAATATTATAAAGTAATGCGCCGGAACCAGACACCAAGATCAGTTCATTTAACATGTCTAAAGTCTTAGAATCACAATAAAGATTTGCCAAGGACATGTACATAATAAATCATCGCTACTCACGCCATTCGTCAATTTCTGCGAGCTTTGGACCGTGCTGTGCAACTGGTAAATATATATTTTATAGTCTATACCTTATAGTCTTTGTTATCAGTGCCTATTAACTTTTTGCAACTATTAGCCTAAGTGGGCCCAAGACTTCTAACATCTCATGCATGTGTGTCTCCTCTACCTACTCATACATTTGAACCGTGCCAAGAAAATATTCATTGGATGAGGTAATTTTGTAAACAATGTTTGCTTCCTTGGTGATACACAACATTCTTCCATGTAGATGTGGGCTAGATATGTCAAATTGTTAACCTATTTTTCTCCGTAGAATTTAACTGTATTCTTGAGGACACAAATAGAGTACATTTTAGCTCAAAGCAGGAATTTGCAGTGTTTACATGATCCATAACATGTGAAACTATTTGAATAATGTGAACAAAGGGTCTCTAGGAGATCTACAGTATTTATTATTTCACGGAAAGTTTAACCCATCCAGCAAGTAAGCCTTATAATCATTTTAACAGTTTCGAGTCTATGTTATGTTAATTGCAGAAGTGTGTAGGTACCTACCTACTCCATAGTCCAATTATCCAGACCGGTCCATTGACAACCATCACAAAAAACTGTTATTTATTCTATTTACTTTTAAATATTTTCTACATTTGGTGAAGATCACCTTGGGGTGTATCATTTTGTAAACGAAAATAATATCAGCCTTAATGTAGCCAGAATCAGAATAATGTTTATTTCTTTAGGCTTACGAAATAATGCACAATACAAGTCAAAATGTAAACTAAAATTTGGCGCTTATTTTATGAGTAGGATTTGACCAACACCAGCAGGCCGAGCATGGGGATTGTTGTCTAGTCTAGGGTATAAGGCTAGGGTATAGATGCGAAGCTGGCTTACACAGGTTTCCACCAATTGGTTTTCACCTGCTGTTAACGGTGGACACCTATCAAACCCCGGTAAATACTGAGGTTTAAAATGCTGTTTCAAAATTTGAGATCACAATTGAATTTTACAATTCTTTTCCTTTTTTTTTCTTTTAATTCTGTACAGGCGCACGAAATGTATTATAATTTTAATGTTCAAGTTAAGATACGAGGGGCGTTTAATGTATTCTCGGTATCGAAGTGATATACTAATGATGAGGGTAGGTAAATTATCTCATTAGTTAATGACACTCATTGAGGGTATAAATACATAATTTCATTTAATAGTCACCATTAGTATTCAAGATATCATTGCGAAAAGACAACTACGATGACTGATTCGACAATGATGAAAAAAATCGAGCATCGCGCTGTGATAAAATTCCTCACAAAACAAGGAAAAACTCAAAAATTAATTCACGAAGAAATGGTGGCTGTTTACCAAGATTCTGCGCCTTCATTATCTACAATTCAGAAGAGGTCAAGTGAATTCAAACGGGGTAGAGAGAGCATTGAAGACGATCCCCGTGCCGGTGGGCCGGTTACTGCCTCTACTGAAGAAAACGTCAAATTCGTCGAGAAACTTGTACTCGAAGATACCCGTGTAAGAGTGAAAATATTAGCAGAAAGAACTAAGCTATCCGTGGGTACTATTCACACTATCCTTCATGAGAGTCTGAATTTATCAAAGGTCAGTGCAAGATGGGTGCCGCGATTGCCGCTAATGCTCACAGCGCTTTAGAAACAAGTGCGAGTTGACTGTTGCAAGGAGTTTTTGGAGCTCTGTGGTGAAAATCCGCAAAGTATTTTCGATCGGCTTGTTACTGGTGATGAAACGTGGGTTCATCACTATGACCCTGAGAGCAAGCAAGAGTCTATGCAGTGGCATAGAAAAGGAACAGACCCACCGAAGAAGTTCAAAGTCACCCCGTCCGCAGGAAAGCTCATGTTTTGGGATTCTAAGGGAATCTTGCTAATCGAGTACACAAAAAAAGGTCAAAGTATTACAGGTGCAGATGCACCTGTAATACTTTGACCTTTTTTTGTGTACTCGTGTTTTTTTGTGTTTTGCGTAAGATTACGCAAACACCCTGCGTAATTTAAAGGAGGCAATAAAAGAAAAAAGACGTGGAAAATTGACTGCAGGTGTCTTGCTGCTTCACGACAACGCGCCGGTTCACAAGGCGCGTATTGCCAAGGCTGCTGTGCGGGAGTGCGGATTTGAAGAAATCAATCATCCACCCTACAGCCCGGACATAGCCCCTAGTAATTACTTTCTATTCCCTAATCTTAAAAAAGTCCTTCGTGGAAAGCATTTTTCCGACGATGAAGAGTTGAAGGCAGCAATAAATGAACATTTTTCAGGCCAGGAAGAAAAATATTTTTTAGAGGGAATTGAAAGTTACTTTCCCGAACAAATAAGTGTATTGAGATTCTAGGAGACTACATTGAAAAATAAATTTTATTCAGAATTTTTTGCTTATTCTTTCATACCAATACCGAGAATACATTGAACTCCCCTCGTAGGTGCTGAGATATTCAAGAGAAAAAAAACGACAGACAAACCGGGTTTTGTAACCGATCACGAAACCCTATAAACTTAAAATAAGCGGCGAAAATAGTATAAGGATTTTTTTTTTCGCCACGGCCATATTATTAAATTTTATTTGATTAACATTGTTGAATTACATAAAAATATTATAATTAAATACAAATAAATCACCCAGTATGCGTAAACCCAATCCAGAACGATTGTCATAACATAATTCATACATATTCCACCTTTCCTCGTTCCACAGTCGGGTTACTACCGCTTTTTACTGGCAGCCAAATGGTAGATACCGGTGTCTACCCGCTGCTTTACATCTATAGTCTAGTTTAGGGTCTAGGAATCCGTAAATTATTTGAAATTAATTCCTTCAACTCCAACAATGTACGCAATGTATGATGATGCGATGTCAGAGAGAACATGAACATGAGATCAATCCCCGTGCTTAGGCCCTGTAGTCCATCACGGGGATTGTTGTCTAGGGTAGAATAGAGAAAAATTACGTCACTTTGTGATCGAATGCGTAAATTATTTGAAATTCATTCCGTCAACTCCAATAATGTACGCAATGTACATGATTGATTTCTACGATGCGATGTCATTATTGTCTATTTACCCTAGAGAACAATCCCCATGTTTAGACCACAGAGGAGTCCCTTTACGAGAGTGTGAGAGTTTAAGAGAGTGTTCTTCAAAACATAAATAATCGAACTATTAGCAGCTTCGCCTGTTAACTTAAAAAAAAAAAAAAAAAAAAAACATGTAAAATGCATAAAAACTTCTGGAAATTGATATGTAATTTCTAGATTATCTTTTTAAAGAACACGCACACTCTAACAAAGGGACTGACCGTTGCGTTGTGTTGGCCAAATCCCAGTCACGCCTTACTAAGGGCCGAAATCGTGCAAATGAGAAACACATTAACGAATGTGCTTTGCTCAGTCGCCATAGCTTTCATTTGAATTGTTAGTCAACAGGATGCTTTACCCAAGTCCCTCCACTTAACTGACTTTCGTGACTTTTTCTTTTCATTTTGCCAAGATCAGACCTGACCAAAAACTACGTATGATATCTAATGTTAAGGCGGTTGTATGCCGCACACTGGCGCCGCACAGTGGATCGAAAAAGCCCTTCCTATAGACATAGAACTTTATTTTTCTAAACATGCTTTTTCTTATTGGAAACCAAGACAGAATCTTATTAGAAGCCCAAACTATATCATATTTTATGAACCTAGGTGATAATGACGCAGAAAAGATTTTTTGAACTTTAATTTGTATGGAGAAAAACATGAAAATCGATATTTTTCGGCTCTCGTGCGAGTGCCCGTTATTTCCTCCGGCATAAATAATGTTCCTATTTTTTACTATCTTTTGACATATAGCACATATGGGGCACTCGATGGACTTCAGGTGAAAAAAAATAAAATATATTTTTAAATTTTCTTTTTGCATTTTATTCATTATACAAGGTACATTACGACCTTTGGGGGCAAAGGTGGTATTTCCCCCAAATAGAGACAGAGGGAGATCTCCTCTGTACCGGGCCGACCCAACTGGTCCACTTGCCCGGGGTCTTTCGACCAACAGTTGATGTTGGGTACTCGTATATGTTCAGTTGTAACTGAAACATGCGTTAGCGCGATCCAGGATTCATACTCTTTTTGCACTCAAGAATTTGTCTTAACGACATCTAGCGGAGATTCATGGAAGCGCTTAGGTAGGTAGCTAGCTTCAGTTTTTTCAGTGCTATTTTTCTTGAGCGACTTTATTGACATAGCTTTGTAATTCAGCTGTTTTCTACTAGAGGTCGCTACATCACTCCCTTTCCAGACCGAAGGTCGATATAGTTCTTGATGCCAGCATGTCCAGTGTCCCAGCTTAGCTCGTCGTAGTCTTCAGTGAGTCGAGACTGGTGCGATGAGCAGGTTGAGGGACGGGAGAGCGCTCGGTATCTGCGGTGAGTCGAGATGTGCCCCAGTGAGTCGGGACAAAGCGCGGCGCTTGTAGTCTGCGGTGAGTCGAGACGGTCCACGGTGAGTCGGGAAGAAGCGCGGTGCGGTGCTCCATCCAGGTGAGTCTACGGTGGGTCGAGACTGTATGCCCAGATAATGCCGCTAGGGAACTCCACGAAGCGTTATCGAGGAGGGGAGAAGCCCGTCAGAACCAGGAAGTCAGGGTTGGCTGCGATGGAACTGCGGAGACTGAGGGACGATGCTGGTGCGATGCGAAGTTGCTGTCTGGAAGGTAGCTTGAGGGAGAGAGAGAGAGAAGAAACGAAGGTAGATGTCTGCTGCTGCTGATGATGATGTTTGTTCTACTGCTGATGATGATGATGTTCATTGATGGCTGGAGTGCTGCGCGCTGCTGTTGAAGAAGTCGTTGTTCAGGAATCCAGTCGTCGGGTTTCGGCAGGAGTCGTCCGAGGTAGTCGACGGCTGGCACGACGAAGGTCACCAGTTTGGGGGCAAAGGTGGTATTTCCCCCAAATAGAGACAGAGGGAGATCTCCTCTGTACCGGGCCGACCCAACTGGTCCACTTGCCCGGGGTCTTTCGACCAACAGTTGATGTTGGGTACTCGTATATGTTCAGTTGTAACTGAAACATGCGTTAGCGCGATCCAGGATTCATACTCTTTTTGCACTCAAGAATTTGTCTTAACGACATCTAGCGGAGATTCATGGAAGCGCTTAGGTAGGTAGCTAGCTTCAGTTTTTTCAGTGCTATTTTTCTTGAGCGACTTTATTGACATAGCTTTGTAATTCAGCTGTTTTCTACTAGAGGTCGCTACACGACCTATAAATAATATTTCAACTCACCTAATTATTGTTACAATTTTAATGTAATATTTCACCTATCATAATAATGAAAATATATAAAAATTTTATATTTAGTTAAAGTAAAAGCATAATTATCAAATACAGTCATTATTTTTAAAAAGAAAAGAATAATAATTACAAACTACAAAGGCGATTAAACAATTCACACGAAATAAATATTACTATTTTTTTAGACACAAGGCAAATTTTTCTATATTACAAGTTATCATACACAATAATTATTTAAAAAACACGTATTATGTACCTACATATAAGTTACAAAGTTTCTGTAAAACAATTAGAACATATTAAAAGACACATCCATATCAGCATCTGTGTCAGAATCTGTGTCTTCTGGATCAATGAATTAATGTGCTCTGACTTGCGGCACCATCAAATCCCCATTTCGATATTAATATCATTGATTGGTTTGTAATCTCGTCAGGTAAACTTTTTATTATTCTTTTAACAGTTATGTCAAGGAATGCTTGAAGAGCTACTTTGGCCATTGTATCCGTAACAGTGATTGCGTCTTTCGGAGGAAAGCAATCCATCTTGGCTTGCTGCACTTGTAATATGATGGATACAAATTTGTAATGCCTTCTTGAATGGCAGATTCTCTCAACGTTATATACTGCCACTTTGATAGTTTAAGTGACTGTAATAAGCCGAGCGCTTTGGTAGGGGTGAAAACACATTTATTTTTTTCATTTGCTTGTTCCACGATTTTTTCCGCCTCTTTTGGATTCTTTAGAATATGATCTATGGCTGCTGCCAAAATATCTTTACCCTCATTTTTCATATTAGCAATTAAAGCAAAGGCCAATTCTGAACTTTCTCGGCCTTTATAATTATAATTTTCAATCCTTCGTACCTTTTGTTTTGTTCCAAGTTCTGTGAAAGGTTTGCGCGGACTGGGAGCCGTTTTCGTTGATGTTCCAACAGTTGATGTACTCGGAGAGGTTAAAAACAATTCGCCAGCTTCACTTGTTTCTTGAATTGCAGTATTTAGCTGTTGTGGTCGTATATTTTCACGTACACAAGTTGGCCACTCGATATTCTGCTCCAACCAATCTGTATAGTGTTTTTTGAAAGTTTCTGTGTTACATTTTGCGGATTTCCATCTTTTTATCACAGACTGACTAAACCTTCGACAGAATTCTTGGAGAGTGTCTGTATCTTCTTCAGATAAACTCAAATTCAACTGAAATTTAACACTTTCTAACAGTTTTAAATAGTTTCCAAGCTTGCCAGACTGTTTTAGAATCACAAATAGATCCAGATTGGTCACCACACTATGATTTTCCATTTTTAACTCGAAATTTCACAGATGTTTTACGTAGTAAGTTTTAATATAACTAAAAAAATATTCAGAACCCTCCATATTTATACTTACTTCATACCGGCTAACGACTACTAGAAAAAACTAGACAATGACAAATTGTTAATTAGGTAAGTACCTACTTAAATAACATCCATTTTTAATAACAAAGCAAAGGGGCTTAAGGAATTCTTAGAATAATAATAATACAATCATAAGTGACGGGTTAGCAGGTAGTTCAAGATAAGTAGGTAAACCTCTGCAGTAAATTTTGTAACAATGATAAGGTCGAGTACCTAACTTAATGGCCCCTTGTAAATTTAACAAAAAAATATACAATAGGTATCGTCTTTAACGGCTAAATATCATAAAACCACCATATAATATGGAATTATCAGGTAAAATTATAAAGTATGGCTGGTGAAATATTGCATTAAAACTGTAACAATAATTAGGTGAGTTGAAATATTATTTTTAGGTCGTAATGTACCTTGTATAATGAAAAAAATGCAAAATGAAAATTTAAAAATATATATTTTTTTTTTACCTGAAGTCCATCGAGTGCCCCATATGTGCTATATGTCAAAAGATAGTAAAAAATAGGAACATTATTTATGCCGGAGGAAATAACGGGCACTCGCACGAGAGCCGAAAAATATCGATTTTCATGTTTTTCTCCATACAAATTAAAGTTCAAAAAATCTTTTCTGCGTCATTATCACCTAGGTTCATAAAATATGATATAGTTTGGGCTTCTAATAAGATTCTGTCTTGGTTTCCAATAAGAAAAATCATGTTTAGAAAAAAAAGTTCCATGTCTATGTATAGGAAGGGCTTTTTCGATCCACTGTGCGCCGCCACCTATTTCTACTTATTATTACGTTAATAACACAGGAATTAAAAAAAATCTATTGTATTGTTTCTGATACCTATCTCATGCCTTCTTTTTTATCGCTCTGAAATAGTTAAGTTTCGTATAGTCTAGACAGAGATGCGAAAACAGAGTTTAGTGGCCACGTGGTGGCCACCAAGAGCAACTTCGCATCTCTGCCTTAAGTAAACTAAGGAAAACTATTATATGGGCATTAAAAAAAAAACTTTTGATAGGTATCATAAACTGTACAATGCACTTTTAAAATTCCTTTGCTTTACGTTAATATAAGAAAGAATAGGCGGTGGCGCTAGTTACATACAACCGCCATAAAACAAAATATCGCCTAAATTAGTACAGCATTTGATTTGTAGTGCGCTTTTCAGTATTGACTGGCGTCGGGTGTTCCACCTGCGGTGCTATATTTAGGTTCATTGTGTGTCGGCTCGGCGCAATATATCGATCAAGTCCGATGTATACTTACTTACTGTATTATAATAAGATAACAACACCCGAATCATGTACAGTACAATAGAATGGTTATTTATATTACCCTAAATTAATTCAGCTCCTTGTGCTGATCGTTAATTATGTAGGTAAGAGGGAGGAGAGCGAGTGTCCATTATTTAGATTACGCCGCCGTCGTGTCGTCGTCGTCGGAAACTGTTATGTTTGATGACCATTGAAAATGTCGGCTTCCGCTCTGAGAACACTTGCCCCGAGCTTGTCCCAAATACGATAACGAGTAGTCTTAATAGCTAGGATTTTTTGGGGAAATCTTTGTTTAAATTGTTTTAAGACCATATATTCGTTGTGTAGACAATTAGCCATAAGTGTTTGCGTTGGTGTTTAACAAAAATGTATTTGGGGGCAAATTTAGCGTTTCGTTGGAGATTAGTACAGGTACCAGTACTTCCATAAATCTTCCAAAGTTCATAATGCAAGTCAAGCATCGCAAGAAAGCAACAACGTATGTATGTAACAAGTTATTTTTTGCATAAAAACCAAAAGGTAAACATCAAAGCTCTAGCAAGTGTATTAACATGCGATAGGTAGATATGCCGCCGTGTCCTAGTTACGGCAGAGCTGTGCAGCTCGTGAACGGAAATCGCTTACCGACAACATTGTTGTTGGTTTCCCTGTTTCACTGGAAATGCTGCGAGAATATCGACGGCTTGCGGCGACTTGCTAATTATAGAAAATTCTCCAAGACCACACGACCCTTTTGTGACAGAAAGGAACATACGAAACTTTGGATGTCTCGTTTCGCTTGATTAGGTATCACTATCGATGCTAATAAAGTAATAACACCCTGTACTCGAAATATTCATACATTTATACAACCACCGCCCTACGGAGATTATGACAGATATAGATACCGAATGATAAACCCTCCAGTCGAGCTGTTTATTGGTTGTAGGTTTCATTTACTGCGGTGCGGTGGAATCCCCATTCCACCATTATAAATAGACAAGTTAAAACAGTCTTATGTTTGTCCACAGGCGATGAATACTTGACCGCAAGATGGAGCCTCAAGATGGGTGGAGTGGTGGAGAGTTGGGCGCGCTGGAGAACTCCACCGAAAGTGCTAGGAATGCCGAAAGAGATAGGGTTCGCGTTGAGTTCTACGCCACCTATGATGTCATGACCGGTGTTCGAATAGCTGCCACACTTGGCGGCTTTTTTGCTCTTATGGTCTTTTTGATCGTGTATAAAAGCCGTAGCAAAACGCTGAAAGCTCTGAATGATCCAAAGCTGGTCGAATTAGCCGAAGCCGTTGTTGCTGAAGAGCAAGCCATAGAAGAAGAGCGGCAACTGACTGCGGCTATGGAAGAGGCGCTTTCAGAAAGACTGCGCTCTCGGCCCTCTATAGGCGAAGAACCACCATGGCCACGAACTGCTCGTTTCGCATCTTACGGTGGCGGCTACGGCAGTTTATTGACACCACCCCGCCGTCTTTCAACACTCCGAGGTGACTCTCTCCCTGGATCCGCGTTACGGTTTGTGGATCGCCGACCCTCAGCCGGTCCGCGCGATCGTAGGCTAAGCTCCGCCACATGTTCTAGCTCCGGTAGCTCGTATTTAGAACGCCGCGGTTCTTCAGTCGTGTGTGCGTTACAGGAACGTAGGCTGTCGCCTTGCCCGAGTGAGCGACTAGCGCCTCTAGCGTCCGTGAGCAGTGTAGGACCGTCATTCGTCCTAGAATGTGATTTAGCGTCGATTGGCGCAGACTCTGTGTTCGTTGAGGACAACCCTGACTCTACCGACGATGAAGTGGAACAGTTTTCGACAGATAGCGGGGGCGGCGGCGATGCGGCTGTAACAGGGGAATGCACTGAACTATCCAGCCGGCCCGTGCCGCTCCCGCTGCGCTTAGAGCACACGTCGCACTCGCGAGAAACGTTATTCTAGTCATCCCGATGTGGACAAAGTTCGAATAGTCTTGTCGCATCAAATGTTGAATGTTAGTTGATTCGAAACGAAATACCAGAATATCTACTTTTCCAAATAACATTAACTTGCTATTCCTACTTCTGAATTAGGTTTACATGTATAATTTTAGACTTTGCGTTTACCATATAATTTCAAATTTAAACATACCTTGTCATTTGACCAATCATAAATTTCAAAATATGTATTGCCTATCTAACAAATTAATTGTGTGTAGTAATCCTAATAACATTTGCATTGCTTTGCATAAACTTATTTTAATTATTATAGACGAAAAGTCGATATTCTATAGGTACTAGTAATTAAACTTAGTAACTGTATGTAAATAGTCTGTTTTTGTTAACTAATTGATGTTTAATTGTTAATGTTTACGTATGTACAAACCAAGAGGTGTTATTGTATGTAGGTAGGTATTTATTTTATTTCTTATTGTAATTGTCTTTACAGTATTATTGTCGGCTTGTTGTGTTATGTCGTCGCATATTAAACAACAATATAAAAAGCTTATTTCTGTGCAGATGTAGATAATTACACCATAGTGTTCTATGTAAGTTATAAGTACTAGTAAAAATCTGCCGAACTAGTCTTTTATAGGCATCTAACTGCATTATTTGTTTAAATGTAAGCAACAAACTTAGTTTTTGAAACCCTTTTAACTTCTGAAGAGCGTAATTCTATCTACCTATGCATGCCATCGAAGACACTGAACTGAACTGAAGAGCTTTCAGTTAATATTTTTTATGTTGGTACCCTAGTTATGTAACTAATAAAACTAGTAGTACTTGGTTACCTAGCTAGGTACATTTCTAGTCTCATTTAGAAAAACTTAGTTATGTTCAAAGAACCTTTTGGAAGGTTCCTACCAAATATTGTTTTTAATTTTGTACTCGTTAGAAGTCCCAAAAGTAATCATTAGGTATCTCTATATACGGACACAAAATGATGCCACATTTATCTCAAATTCTCAATATATTTTTAACAAGGCACTTTTACGAAACGCATAAAAATCTACTTGAAACAAGTGAAGTGAATTTGCATAAGGGCACAAAGACCAATTCGTCCCATGATAACAATAAAATATTTGAAATAGAAGGAAGTTGGAGGCGGCCTAAATGTTGCTTGTACCAAAATTCCTTATCAATAAGCTCTCGCATTACGCGGGATTTTATTGATTCGTGGTGTTCTGCTCCAGCTGCCTCACCCAGTAGATTGACCTATGTTAGGCATTTTTATTACGATTTAGATTAATGTGTTAGTTTTATGTAATGTTCGTTGCTCGAATTAAAAAGAGCTCATAGTAGCTTGTAAAATGTTGAAATTATGTATAAAATTGTAAATACAAAAACTCAACTTATTTGTTGTTTCATTTCGTACATTACCGCCATTGATTACTTATCGCACCAAATTTTTACTAGCTTTTTATCGAACTTCATCTATATGTTTTGGTCAAATCTTGCAAGCCAAATATGTAGGTAGGTACGTAAATTATGGGTGGTTTTCTTCGAAATAAAAATCTACATTGTACACACCTATTAAGCTAGTTCTATTAACGATTTGCCGCGAATTCCTGTTCCGTTAGTTTTATTTCTTTTAAGAAGACGATAGTAAGATCCGAGATAAATTAAATATGGCGAGAATTTAAATCGAACGACCGCATTTCGCACGCGTTTTTTTAGTAGGTACAGTGCAATGCTGGGCATTAACTCGTTAATCCGTTAATCGTTCATTTACGAATTTAATATATTGATTAACGGATTAACTATTAAGTTAACTTTTAAAAATGTTAACGGACACGTTAACTTCCGTTAACATCAGTCAGAAGTCCGTTAATCGTTAATCCAATGGGTACAGCTACTATTTACAGCACGGCTGGCATCGCAACGCGGCGCGAAAAACATGAAATCAAAAGACTCGTTCAACGATGCTGCATTCCTCGGAGAACAGATATTCATAAATCTATTCATCAAATACAATACTGCTGGTACAGCAGTATTGTATTTGTATTTTGTACTGCAGCGCTTGAGGGTACTCAAGCGCTGCAGTTGAACCTCTGTTTTCCACGGGTAACGACATTTTAACACCAAAGCGAGCCTCCCTTTCAGACGAGAACTTCAATATGTTAATGTTCAGGAAGGGGAATATGCACCTTATGCCCGGCGATTAAATTACACATTTGAATTAGTTAAACAAGTATTTCGTTTTCTTCCTAACTTCCAGTTCCTTCCTAACATCATAAACCAACAGGTTTTATAAGTGTGAACAAAAAATTGTTAAATGTGTGTAAAATTGCATTTTTACATCGTTATCACTAACGCAACAATATAAAAATGCGATTTTACACATATTATCGGATTAACGATTAACGTTAACTTGCGTTAATTCTTGCGAAATGTAACGTTTTAACGTTTAACGAAGCTAACTTTTTTGTAGCGGATTAACGATTAACGAAGTTAACTATTTGATTAATTGTCAAGTTGAACAATTAACAAAATTAAAACAATGTTCCAGTTTCGGTAGGTACCTACCGAAACTGGAACATTGTTTTAATTTTCACATCCGGTAACGTTCAAATAACCATCATCTAATCTAGTGGATAGATCATCCCGGGACTCGTTACTAATCGGAATATGGATCTCCATAGATCCATGTTTTTTAACCTGCGACTGATATATAGACAATTATGTTATGTAATATAATAAAAAGCTTTTGTAATCTCAGCATATATTAAAGATTTCATCACAAACTATTTTGCTAAATATTCTAAGCAAAATATACAAAATAATATACTTCGATCAGGTCTAGGGAGGGAGGGTGATTTCCTTCGTCCGAAAGTAGGTAGGTCGTAGTAATAATAAGTAGGTACCTACCTAATAAAATATTTGCACTAGAAGGAAGTGGATCTTGTAGAAGCCAATTAAGGTAACCTACCAGAGGAAGGGCTGCAATGCAGCTTCCTTCTGTGCATTTTTAATACCTCATCTGCGACCACTATACAGGAAGATTCCGCAATAGTTGTTCAAAAATAAATGATGGAAAGAAAAGATAGTGAACACACTTCAATCGGAATGTCATTGTCACGTTATGACATGACAGCTTTGAGGTAGGTAGTGAGATAGATTAAATTTGTGAAAATAGAAAGTTACCTAGTTCGTCGGTCTGTAGTCTGTGCTGCTCTGTGCGATTTGAATTTTGGTTTAGAATTCCTTCTACTTTTACATTTCTGCGAAAAAAATAGAAGAAAAAATGGACGACGACTTACCGACCGACTTTCAGGTCATAGTTGTTGGAACGGGTATGTTATATTTTCCTTATTCTGTAGACACCGGCATGATGGCGATAGCACATATCGATCTTTTTTGCTAGCCACGGAGCCCAGTCACCAAAGAGGCGCATACCTCTTGGATTTAGCCATATGCAATTTACTAGTACCCTCTGTCTAAATAAAGAATGGTGCCTGCTTATGTCCCTGAAATAATTTTCTTAGAATGGTAGCAAGCACCTGCCAGGTTACTCTACAACTGTATATTGCGGTGCTTTGTTGGCTTCTCTCTCGAAGACTCCCAAGTTTTCATCAGACATGACCTGTTTACTTTAATTTACACAAACTCCAGGGACCATGGATTTTATAAGATGATCTAGTTGGTAGGTCAAAATAAATGTTGGTATAAAATGAAATATGAGAGTCAAATCCAAGGCACGTTCAGCAGTGGATGTGTGCTTAAGAGGAGAGTCCAATTGATTATTAATTTCCCATACTGCATAGATTTCTACTATTTTAACTCCATCTAAGCTTTGCAGAGGAAAATCCTTGTACGAGGAAAATAATAGTGTTTTTGAAGGAAAGCCTATACCTATGCATATAATTTATTTATTAAAATTTACTCAGGCATGGTGGAGTCCATTGTAGCAGCAGCATGTAGTCGAATTGGTAAAAATTTACTACACTTGGATTTGAGCGACCACTATGGTGGGCTCTGGGCTTCTTACAACTTTGATGGCCTTCAGAAGTTCATCAAGGAAGTCAAAGCTGATCCAAAACGGCAACTGCATGTCTACAATATTGCTGAGAAATGGTACATTGAAAAGTGAGTGATAAGTAAATTATTTTTCTAGTTAACCTTATTTGTGTTGAAAATACACCTACATTTAGTTTAATAATGAGCCATTAAAGTTAAAAAATTATATAATATTCTAAGATTCTCTTTTGTTAGCTGAAATAAACATTGATTCTGAGATTATGAGTATTCTTGTTCCTTTACATATAAGGAAGTTTATAGTCTTCAATTCAAATATCTTTTGTTGCAACCAGTATTCCAATTCCTATTTGAGTACTGGAGGTAGATAATCTACAATGTAAATCTAGTACTTAATAGAATTTCCTTTGGTTTAGGGAATCTCCTGAACCACAGGAGCAGAAAGAAGAAGAGAACAAGACTGATGATAGCAAAGCTGAATCCTCAAAGAAAATCTGGAGCCAGGCCAACTTTGCCACTGAGTACAGGAAGTTCAACATTGATTTGACTCCTAAGGTAAGAAAAACTGAGCCAGTGTATAAGTAGTTCTTTTGCAGTCATAATTTTGTAAGCTTGTATCATTTACACCGATACACAAATGCCATCCCGAGATCCAGTCAGCAGCAATGAGATTTTTGCAGCTTTAGGTGGAATAAAAGTCTTCACTGTCTATATTATTAACATCTGTGTAACCTACATTGTGTTCAAGCAGGTCCATACGACACATGACATCTTTATCATACTTTCAACCTAAAAAATTGCCATAAATCTTAATATATAAAAGAACAAATGATTTTCTGGGGACAACGCCCAGCCCAAACGGCTGAAGCTAGAAAGCTGAAATTTGAAAAGAAGTTACCTGTTACTAAACAACTTCCCGCTAAGAAGGGATTTTTGGAAATTCCACACATAAGGGGGTGAAAAACTAAAAAAACTTTAACCCCCCTTGGGTTGAAGTTTTTTTGGTGTTTTTGTAACTCTTTAACCAGTGGCCCCATTAGCTTGAAACTTACAGAGAATACTAAAAATATAAAACTATTGAACACATAAAACTTTTTAAACTTTCGCGATCTGTTAACATAATAAAGATTATTTGTCGTAAACGTAGGGGAAAATAAAACAAAAGGTACGCGATAAATACCCGACAAATAATCTTTAATATATTGAACTGCTTCAGAATTTTTCATTTTACTGAAAATGGGTAAATCTGGTTATTCAAATTTGTGATTCGTAATTTGCTCGGTACTGCAATGTCTGTAACTTTTTAATGCATAAAGCTATTGACCTAACATTTACTGTATATATCAAAAAAATAATAAATTAAAACAAGTATTTCAGGAATTCATAAAAAAACCCTTAAAATAGGGTAAAATGAGGGTTGGAAGTTATTAAGGTTTTTTTTTTGTAACTTATTAACCAGAGGGCCAATTCGCTTGAAACTTACAGCGAATACTAAGAATACAAAACTAATGTATTCTTAGTATTCGCTGTAATTGGACCTGAACCGGATGCTGGATGGGCTAGCCACAGCCTCGCGATGCGTCGGTCTTGGCTTATGAATTTGGATAAAACCAAAGTCATGATCAATGGTCACATTGATCCAGGACCGGTCGTAGTACATGACCTTCTCGAAATTGTTTCCACATACTTACCTCGGGCGGATTCTGCAGTTAGGTGAAAACAATTTCGAGAAGGAGGCCACGAGGAGGATTCAGCTAGGCTGGGCAGCGTTCGGGAAACTACGTCGAGTCTTCTCGTCATCCATACCGCAATGTTTGAAAACGAAAGTTTTTAACCAGTGCGTCCTACCTGTTATGACCTACGGAGCTGAGACGTGGACACTCACGGTAGGGCTGGTCCACCAGTTCAAAGTCGCTCAGCGAGCTATGCTCGGAGTTTCTCTGAAGGATAGGATTCGTAACGAATACATCCGACAGAAAACCAAAGCTATCGACATAGCTCAGAGAATTAGCAAGCTGAAGTGGCAGTGGGCCGGACATATCACGCGAAGAACCGACAACCGCTGGGGTAAACGTGTTCTCGAGTGGAGACCGCGACTCGGCAAACGTAGTGTCCCCTCCGGGGAGGGCGAAGGGCGCCCTCCGGATGGGATGACGATCTGCGAAAGACTGCAGGCAGATGCTGGATGCGGCAAGCTGAAGACAGGGCGCTATGACGCTCATTAGGGGAGGCCTATGCCCAGCAGTGGACTAAGATAGGCTGATGATGATGAGGTACTTCCGAATTTTGTGCCATCCACCACAGTTCTGATAGCCGCATTATCCTACACCGCTATTTCTTTAGGAAATATCTTCAGAGAATAGAGAGTACCTATGTACACATGTATAGATACTCACTATACACGTGTAGTACATGAGTATGTATACTACTGTCTTTCTAGCCGAAATTCGGCTAGAAAGTCATCATCAAATTTCTTTATTTGTAGGGTTCCGTATCTCAAAAGGAAAAAAGGAACCCTTATAGGATCACTTTGTTGTCCGTCCGTCAACCCCCTTTTCTCAGAAACGCGTGGTTGTATAGAGTAGAAATTAACATCAAATACCGTCCGTAACCTCTTGGAGCCGTGATATAAATAAAACTTCTAAGCAATCTAAAGTTAGAGCCGTTTATGCTCACAAAACCTATAGGGTACTTCCCGTAAACATATATCCATGGGCAAGAAGCAAGGTCTTATAGCACAAATAAAGGGAAATGCGCAAATTTTTATTTTATCACAAAAAAAAAAAAAAATTTTTGTCATGGACCAAAACCTATTAAAGGGAATTTCGTGTTGAATCATAAAATTTGGCAAGAAGCAAGGTCTTGTAGAGTCATAAGTAAAGGAAATTCAGATTTTTTTAGTTTATACACAATAAATATTTTGATCCTCGCAAGGGACCAAAACCTTTAGGGTACCTACTTCCCGTTCACCTAGAATAATTATATTTGGCAAAAAACAAGGTCTTAATTCTAAACTCTCGGTGCGCGAGTCCGACTCGTACTTGACGTTTTATTTTTTATATTGAATACACCATCGTTTGGCCACAACCTCACCTGATGGTAAGTGATAACAGAAGTGTCAATCACCTATTCTCCTCAACAGCTACTGTTCTCTCGAGGACCGCTAGTCGAACTCCTGATATCCTCAAACATCGCCCGCTACGCCGAGTTTCGTTGCGTGACGCGCGTGCTGACGTGGCTGGACGAGCATCTGACGCCCGTGCCGTGCTCCCGGGCAGATGTCTTCGCGACTGAAGCTGTGGGGATCCTGGAGAAGCGAATGCTCATGAAAATGCTCACTGCTATTGTTGCTTACAATGAAGAGGAGATGGACAATGAGTTTAAGGGTGAGTGAATTGCTAAAACTTTTAACAAACTCTAGAAGTTCGGGAGATTTCTAGCCTGCCTACTTGCGTACGTAGATAGTACCGCATACATTTGATAATTTTCACGTATTTTTAAATCCTTTCCTTGAATACTATAATAATAAGACCGAGTTTATTCTCAAAGTTCACTTAACAGTCGCCCACCTGTAACTTGTTTTTTTGTACCGTACTTCAAATACGATTCTAAATACGCAAAACTCATTTTCTTATTGGTCTATTTTAAACTTTAAATGAAAGTGTACCTAGAAAGTGTACCTACCTGTTATAGTAAATTAATAGTACCACTAATAGTACCTACGCCATACCTCCGAGGCCGGTAGGCGGTAGTAAGTATATTAGTATCTATGTAGGTATAACCTAGGTACCTGCTATAGTAAATTAATATTACAACAGTAAGCATCAGCTAATCCGCCACATAGTTTCCTAACATAGTTTGTATGCAAGTTTAAAACTCTGAAAACAGACAAAGGCGTGGTTATTACATTTAAACGGAGGCTAAATATTTATAGAAATGGTGAGTGGAATACAAAAAGATAACACTTAGGTTTGCATAAGTTAGGCTATATTATCGCTGATGTTAAAGGCATCCATAGGCTGCGGTAACGAAACTCGAAAAACGAAGTTTCGGATTCGTTGTCTAGCAAAACCAACTTATAATAATTAATGTCACTTGTTTATGACAGCGCGTTTGCACGAAAAACAATCAGAAACTTCGATTTAAGTTTTTACGAGTAGAGGGCCCAGCTTTGCATTTACGCAAAAATTACCCATCCTATAATTAATATTTGAAAGCCCTTCGGTTGGCCTTGAAAACCATTTCAATGGTCAATGGTATCCATACAATAGCAAATTACGAAGGCCATCAAATGGCTTTCAAGTGTCCATATAGGATGGGTGGTTTTGCGTAATCGCACAGCAGTTCCAACGAAATTTCTACTCCTCCAGACTGGAACGACAAGACTTTCAAAGAATACCTGACACACAAAGGCCTGACCGTGAACCTAGTTCACTACGTGTTGTACGCTATCGCTGGAGGCAACAATGCTATGCCGTGCTTGGAAGGCGTGAGGGAATGCAAGAAGTTCCTGATGAGTCTTGGACGCTACGGCAATACGCCGTTCCTCTGGCCGATGTATGGTAGTGGTGAGCTGCCTCAATGCTTCTGCAGGTAAATAAATTTAGAAGTATTAATTAATTTAGTGTGTGTGTGTAATGTAAGTTCGAATGGAGGAGGATCGAGGGGTCAGCAGAGAGTACATGAGACGCCTGTGTGGTCGAAGAGGCCTAAGGCCTATCGGTCGTTCAAGGTACCGCTGGAGCGACGAAGTTAAGAAAGTCCTACAAGATCTATGTGCCGTCGACTGGAACGAAACAGTAAAGGACCGGGACAACTGGCAATCTTGGGATCGGAGGCCAAGGTCCAGTTTGGGTCACTGCTGCGCCGCGCTAGTAAATAATAGTGTAACTAGCTGCTGCCCGCGGCTTCGCACGCTCTTTTCCGATAGAAAGTTGCCTATGTCCGTCCCCGAGATACCACCTATCTCCATGCCAAATTTCAGTAAGATCCGTTCAGCCATTTAGGCGTGAAAAGGTAACAGACAGACAGACAGAGTTACTTAAGAATTTATAATATTAGTATAGATTATTATCATAGAATAGAATATAACTATTGCACCATCAATACATAATATACTATATCATCATTATCGCCAACTAAAATACATAGGAAATGTTTGGCGCTACGCAAAGAAAGCAGACCTTGCGATAGGGGTACTAGATGTCTGTAAAATCAATTTGTCCCACAGCGGGAATAGAACCTGCATCCTAATTCCTATTGCATCTCAGACGGAACTTTGCCCACAGTGCTATAGAGACCGTCATTAACAGATAACACTTAGGAATTAAGATCCGTCGTACTTACTACGGACGCCACACCGAGATTCTCTGAAAAAGTGCGTCATTCCATAAAACGTTCAGTTATTATATTATTGTCAAACTTTTAAACAGTGGACGTGACCCAAATGCGCAGCAAGGTGTTGTTACCGCAAAAAAAAAAATTAAGCCACTTTCTAATGTTGCATGGCTTGACATGATGCAGCTCTCAATATCAATACGTAAAACGTGACTTAATTAGGACCATAGGTTTTGTTTCTGAAAATCTAAATAACTAACAAATATCAATAAATTATCAATTTGCTACACCCTGACCGGGTACTTAATTATAAGCTTCCAACTAAAAGTGATAGTCAAATAATAATAGAATACTAAAATATTCATGTACCTACCTTTTAATTATGGATGCAATATACTAAATGAAATATGAACTTTCCCTTTTAAATAGTCTAAGGATTGGTAAATCAGGAATAGCTATAATTATAACTGCTTATTATCGCCATTAAATTTAAACATAAAGCCGGCTAGTTGGTTACCATAACCCATTTTCCCATTACTGGTTTAGTGTTACCTAGTTATTTCAACACAAAACCGCTTCACCTCGCAAAAAAAGGAAGTACCTACCTATTGATATTACAGGCTACAAGTGATGAATCACCCACTAAAAAGTTAATAGGTCTTTGCTGCTGGTAGGTGCGCGGGTCGTTGACTCCTTTTTTGAACTAGTTTTCGTCATGTAATAAGTAATAATAATAACTCAGCCGAATTTGGGTGGTCAAAAAAAATGTCTGCGTAATTTTACTATGATGAATTTTAAGACACAAATATTAATTTACTTGGTCTTTCTTGAAGGTCTTTGTAATCTAGAACGTCAGCAATTTTTCACTATAAGTGTTCTCACTAGTCAACATATTCGTAAGCTAGGCATGCTAGTCTGAAATTGCTAATAAATACAACCAAGTTCGTAAATTAAAATGATCTATATTTTTTTATAACGTTTACTTCTGTTGATCGGGAAATAATTTGTCATCTCAAAAGTATCCTAGGTATTTTCTATTTGTAATCAAGAAAGTTATGTCAATTGAATTAGTTTAATGATAAATCTGTATCTATACACTAGCTAAACTCAACGTAGAATGTTTGTAAACAAACCGCCCATACTAAACCAAAAATTCACTATGTTGCCACGTCTTTTTATACGGAATTTACATTACTTGACGATTTGAGATTCTTCCTTCAATAAATGTTGCTGTCAATTAAACTCGACGCCAAGCAGGGGAGTTTTAGTTTATGTGTCGTAGTTTGTTTACAAACATTCCACATCGAGTTTGGCTAGTGTATAATCGCGAAATTATGATGCTGTCTAAAATTACTAGCATTATATTAGGTCCTTACATATGAAATTGGCGTTTTGTATGGGAGGAACAAAAAGTCGAATATTTTTTAATATAATATATTTAATTAATCAAAGTATGAACCATTATTTTCTATGCACTTTTGCCATCTTATAGGTAGTTCATTGATCCCTTTACTAAAAAAACCAGTCGGACGGGAATCAATAAAATCTTTGAAGGCGATTTGGACTGCCCCATCGGAGTTGAATTTTTTCCCTTGCAAGAAGTTATCCAAATTTCGAAAAAAATGGTAATCTGTTGGAGCAAGGTCCGGGGAGTACGGAGGATGTCTTAGACTTTCCAATTGAAGCTCTTCTAATTTAGTAGCCGTCTGTTGCGCAGTGTGTGGTCTAGCGTTGTCGTGAAGCAGCAGTGGCGTGGAGCGATTGACCAGCCTAGGTTGTTTAGCCGCTAGCTTTTCCATCATGGTTTGCAATTGCTGACAATAGACATCAGCCGTAATAGTCTGGCCAGATTTGAGAAAACTGTAATGAACAATACCGGCACTAGTCCACCAAACGCTTACAAGTAACTTTTTTGGGGTTAATTTTCGCTTGGGGCAGGATTTGGCTGGCTGGCCAGGATCCAACCATTGCGCTGAGCGCTTCCGATTATCGTAAAGAACCCATTTTTCATCACAGGTAATGATTCGGTTTAAAATACCTTCATTATTGTGCCGGTTTAGTAATGTAACGCAGCAGTCGACGCGCGTTTGCCGGTTTGCTTCAGTCAATTCGTGAGGTACCCACCTTTCAAGCTTTTTAATCTTCCCAATTTGCTTCAAGTGAATTAAAACAGTTTTATCACTAACATCGCAGCCTGCAGCTAACTCGGACGTGGTTTGCGATGGATCCGCTTCCACAATAGCCTTCAACTCTTCATTATCAACTTGAGTCTCAGGCCGTCCACGGGGCTTGTTCTGCAGGTCAAAATTTCCAGAACGAAAACGTTGGAACCAAAAACGAACTGTGTTTTCTTTTGCAACACGACCGCCATACACATCATTCACCCTTCGAGTTGTTTCCGCAGCACTAGTGCCACGGCGGAACTCGTACTCGTAAATAATGCGATATTTTAAGTTTTCCATTTTGTAAAATGAGTGACGCAAACAGAAAAAAACAGAAGAAAAAAAACAAATGAATGACGATCATCGAAGCACAAATACATAAGTCTATAGCTGTACAAATTTGAATTTGGAATTCCTTACCAAAGAGGAGAAATTTGTGATTAAAGTGGCCAGTACGAAAAACGCCAATTTCATATGTAACCTAATATGTGACCTAATATTTACATTTATTTCATAAATTCCAGATTGTGCGCAGTATTCGGCGGGCTGTACTGCCTGAACCGCCCCATCGATAAAGTGGAGACCAAGGTCGTGGACGAGGGCAAGACGGTTGTGACGATCGCCAGCAAGTCCAAGAACCTGAACTGCGACCATCTGGTCATCGGCATCAATGAGTGTCCGAAGGAGCTGCTTTCTGCCGAACCGGTGGAAGGGAACGACATTTCTAAGGTTAGTTTGTCAATAGACATTGAGAAATTTTTATTTATTAAAAGGTTGATAGTCGCCTACTGTTTACATCAAAATGTACTAACTAGGTTACAAAACTAATTCAACTTAAGTTCAATCTTATGGCTTGATGCGTGTGATTGGTGGATCACTGTATACCGTGCCTTATTATCGAGTGATATATTGACGAGAATTGCCTTTCTGGACAGGGACACCGCTGTGTTTGTGTGCGTAACTGCCCACCGTGTTTACAACTTACTTAACTATACTTATTGCTATTTTTAAAGAACCCTAGTTCTCTAGGTAAACCTAACTTAGGATTTAAGGCACTATTAACCAAGTATATGTATTTACTTACCATCCTGTGCTAAAATCAAACAATTGAATTCCAGGCTATATTTATAACGAACGGGTCGATCCTGTCCAATGACAAAGAGCCGCTAACCCTGCTACGCTTCCCGCCGCTCACTGAAGACGACAACGCGGTGACTGTGCTCGAAGTGGGCCCAGCCACCGGCTCCTGCCCTAAGGGATTGTGTGAGTACTGACATTATTCATAACGAACGGGTCGATCCTGTCCAATGACAAAGAGCCGCTAACCCTGCTACGCTTCCCGCCGCTCACTGAAGACGACAACGCGGTGACTGTGCTCGAAGTGGGCCCAGCCACCGGCTCCTGCCCTAAGGGATTGTGTGAGTACTGACATTATTCATAACGAACGGGTCGATCCTGTCCAATGACAAAGAGCCGCTAACCCTGCTACGCTTCCCGTCGCTCACTGAAGACGACAACGCGGTGAATAAACAACTTTCGACATAAGCTTGAAAAGCCTTTGAACTTAATTTTGTTGACTCTCCAGAACATGACTGTTCTGGGACGCTTGCTCGGGTGGCTTGCTTACTTTTGAAATTTGATTAACATGTTCTGAGCTTCTGCACATAGGTACGTAATTTCAAAAGTATGCACAAAAGATATATCCTTATCTCGGCTCCAAGCATTTGAATTTTCGTTTTTTTTAATTGATAATAGACAAGGCAAAGGTAAAATGAATAAACAAATGTCAAAAAAAAAAAAAATCCAGTCCAAACGAACCAAGTAAATCGTAAACTTATTTAGCAACCGTATAACAAACTCTCCTTCCCGTCGTCGGTCACGACTTTGCTAGCTCATTCAACTTTTTGCAGCGAGTTTTTGTTCTACGACGGCTTTTGGGTGATTCACGCGACTATATTGCGATTCATTTGGTAATGGAATGTTGATTATTTTACCGGTGGCGGTTACTTGAGTTTTAGCGTTGTGTAGCTCAAAAAGCAAACAGGATGCCTTTTAAAACGTGTCCGTCTGTCTGTTAATGTCACCAACTAAACCCGAATTTTAAAAACTTTAGAAAAAAAGAGGAGGCTCAATGTTCGCCATATTCTCCGTCAATTGTGGACCGCTTTTTGATAATTTTTCTATTGTATAGAGCAGATCTTGAGACAAAAATTAAAAATTATTTTTGTTTGGAACAAAGTACAGGGTAGATGGTCCCATAAAAATTGTATTTCCGAGGAATAAGTATTTATTTCGCAAAACTTAATTGTAAATATTATGGAATCTGTAGTCGGTGTTTAGTTTTTTCAAGACAATCAAATTATTTGTCACAACTCTTAGTAAAACCATAACGACGATGATTCTAAATATAAAATTTTATTTCAGTTGTGGTGTACTTCATCGCGAAGAAATCCAACGACGCTGAGTCTGACTTGATGCCGTACGCAGAAAAGATCTTCGACATGTCTGGCGGAGACCAAACTCAGGCTTCCGATAAACCGAAGGTACTTACAACTTCAACTTCTTGTCTGATGTGATGACTCTGCGTCTGGTTTGACGCGATTCTGCTAATATCCGTCTCATGATAGCATCGCAAGCTGTGAGGGCGCATTAGTAAACTTAAGGTACTTTACTTAGTTATTTAATAGTACGATTCAGTTGTTGCAATGGCAGCACTAAAAATGCTGTCTTTGCGATCAAAATAAAAAGAACCGCGACATTTTTAGTGCTGTCGAATCAGAGCCCTGACTTCGGTTGGTAATATCGAGACGTGATGTCTCATTTTTGTATTGTGATTGTTTTGATTTGCGTAGTTCCCTGTCCGCACGATAAAGGCGCTGTACTTACCAAATTCTATAGAGAAAGGAGATTGTCACGATCACGTCTCGACAATATCGTCAACCGAACTCTGTTTTCTTTTATTGCCCGCCAAACCGATAGTATCTAAAATCTAATCTATACATGTATATGCCATCGAATTAATTTTAACCTTGTATATATGTTTATAGGGTGACATTTAATTCGATGGCATCCTTCTAAACGAAGATACCACTAATGCACCTAACGCATTGAAGCTAATATTACGCAAATAAAGAATATCATTTATGTAAGTACGGAAAATGCAAAAAATAGGTCATATTATAGCTAAAGGCTATTATTTCAAATAAACGCAAAAAATTATAAAAACGAAATAATAAAAAACATCGATATTTTTTAAACTACTTAAAGTATCAAATTAATGCGTGCTGTATGGCGGCCGCGCGAAACACAAAATACCTACGTGCTTCGGCTACATCAATAACTAATAATTTGTAGGTCGCCGACCGCATATGACCTTCGCGGTGCGTAAGTACAAACAAATGCACAGCATACCCCCGCCCGAGGCCGCTCCCCCGTAAACTAATATCTCTCGTTGACCTTGTGTCAGTGTCGTAACAATTGCGTGAGAGTGCATGCGAATTACTCCGTAATTATCGCGCGCGACCCCTTTCTCGCTATCCTTTGGATTTCAGTGTCTGTGGAAATTTCAGTGTGTGTGAAAATTTTAGTGACACAGTGTTTCGACCGCGTGAGTGCACGCTAGGTATACAAATGCCCAATACCTACTTTGTTGAACTGTACGGTCGCTCCACCAATTTAGTGCAAACTCGGGAATTGTTCGATCGCGGCTACCCAACTGACCTTCGCGGGACCTCTTATTGAGAACCACGCAGTAGCACGGTAGGTATCATCTAAACATTTCATTTTTAACTAGTTTTAACTTACGTAGTTTTGACCGTCCTAAGCCGGCCAAGTATGAAAGAAAAGTTGGAAATAGTTAAATAAAAAAAAATATCAAGGGAGGTGCCTACTTCTCGGACGGGTTCATACCTTCCTTTGAAGGTCACGAGCACTTATGCGTCTGTCTATCTACGGCGCGTTCGGCACGGGCTGGGTGGGTGTAGCGCGATCACTACTACTTAATACTTGCGGTTTGTTATGCGTTTTCCATACTTATATTAATAAAAACAAAATTTCATAATATTAATTCTAATGCATTGAGCATCATTAATAGTGTCCAATTTCAAAAGGGAATTTTATTTCCTGTATACATAATAATGAATCCCTATTTCCCTTGAGCGGCATAGCGCGTGAACGGCTGGACCTTTTTCGCTAATTCTTACTTTGTTTTGTTTGTTATTGTCAGGAAAAGGTTCTTATGAAAGAAAGAAAGTTGCGCGGGAAAATTAGAAAACTTAAGAAAACTATTCATAGTTAAGACAAGACAACGTCTGTCGCGTCAGCTAGATACTAAATACTTAACAAAGCATAACGACGACCCTCTCTCTAAATAAAAATTTAGTCCGAGTCGGGTATCTGAATTCAGAATTTATGCGAAAATAACAACATAATATACTTAATTTTTCATGATTTCTGCACTTTATATCGTCGCTGTTCTGACTAAGTGACGTAACTGACATTATGGGCATATTACAGAATAAGCTTTTCTGTTACGAGTCGCATTCATTTGTGACTGTAACACGCTTATAATATGAATCGATTAAAATGAAATTGCACACCTATAAACTTCAAATTAAGGCCTTCCTGATAACGTGATTTTGCTTTTATTTTAACAATTGGTTAATTCAATAAATAAATTTAAAGTAGATACGACACCTCGTTAGAACTTTATTTGAAATGCTTGGCTTCAAAAATATCAGATAGGACGGGATATTTTTGAATTCAAATTAGTTAATTTTAAATCAATTAGGTACAGTTAAATTTAAAAAACGCTTTATGTTGGTAGTTTTTTATTGGTAAAACTATCAGTCTCATACATTTAAGATAGTTTATAAACTTAAAATAAATCACAATTTCGTGAAATCAAACAAATCACCAACATGGTAATATTATTATTAGAACTAGTATTACTAATATTACTATTAGAACCATTTTTATAATAAACCGAAATGAGATCTATCTGAGATAATCTTTGAAAGTAGGTACTTGGGTAATTAATAATCGTAGAAAGGACTATCAACATTAACTCCTTATTAACAAAATACCCGTACAAAAAGTTATCTAAGGGAATGAAGGCTTTTAAAAATAACAAAATAATAATGTTTATTAGGTAAGTATACGTACGTATCACTCTTATTTTCTATAGATTAACTAAATATTTTTACACAATATTAAACATAGTCGTAGACTACGTCTATGTTTTATTGTTTCGTTATTGAGATTAAATCATCGTATTTTTCTTTTGAGATTTTCGGGGTTGCGTCTCATTGAGAAAAGTCTCCAGCGTGCAGTAAATAGGACATATTTCTCTTCAACGTCAACGGTCTGTAACATGCTTCTTTATAGCTAGTTTTGAAAAATAACATGGTGGGATCTGTTTTACGAAATGAAAATTCTGTAATTTCGGTCCAGTTTACCTAAGATCCAACATCATCTCTTTGCACTGAGAATAGGCGTAAATTAGCAGACAGTTTTTTTGAAATTTATTGTGTTTTTGAGGACGATGACATGATATGGTTTGCTTCTTCTAGCCTATTTAAATAGGTATTGGTACAAGCTGCGCAGGCACAAAAACATCTCCAGTTTTCTTTAAGGGGCGAATCTATCGGGTTTGGTTGTAAAACAAGATCTCAGTACTCACGGGATCCCCGTGGCAAAAAACTCGAAATACATAAAATTAAAAAAAAAATCTTTGTTTCCTTGAATGAGATAGATAAAAAAAAAATCACGATGTCGGTTACGTCACTTAATCAGACAAGCGAAGATATGTCATCGCATCGTCATACATTGCGTAAATTATTGAAGTTAAAGGAATTCATTTCAAATATTTTACGTCTTCGATGACGATGTGGCGTAATTTTTCTCTATTCTACCCTAGACAACAATCCCTGTGTATGCCTATCAAAAGAGGTTTGACTTCGAGTATAATAGTGTACATGTTTGTTCCAGTGCCTCTGGTCCCTCTTCTACAACGTGAAAGACACGAGCGCGTCTACTCAGAGCCAGTCGGATAGCGTGCACGTTTGCTCCGGACCGGATGCTGGGCTCGACTTCGATAGAGCAGTTGAACAGGTAAGGGATCCACACTTAGCCAACTAATATTACGATTCACAGGAGCAGGCGGGCAGAAGCAAATAACTGCAGTGATATACTTCAAAAATTATGTATATCACGTTAGTTATTAGCTTTTGAACCATCCTGGGCCAGCAGTCTAAGCCCATCCAATTGGACAGAGGAGTGAGACAGGGGGACGTCATATCACCAAAACTGTTCACGAGCGCGTTAAAAGATATTTTTAAGACGCTGGACTGGAAAGGCATTAACATAAACGGCGATTACATCTCGCACCTGCGATTCGCTGATGACAGAGTCTTAATGGCGGAGTCGCTAGAGGAGCTGAATCGGATGCTGGATGCCCCAGCCACAGGCTCGCGATGCATCGGTCTTGGCATGAATTTGGATAAAACCAAAGTCTGTCTGCAGGCAGATGCTGGATTAGGGGAGGCCTATGTCCAGCAGTGGACAAAGATAGGTCGATGATGATGATTAGCTTATGCTCGCAGATCTAGGCTCTAAGACTGGAAAATTGAAGGAGGCCTAATAGATGATGATGATATATTAGGTCCTTACATATGAAATTGGCGTTATTCGTACTGGCCACTTTAATCACAAATTTCTCCTCTTTGGTAAAGAATTCCAAATTCAAATTTGTACAGCTATAGACTCATGTATTTGTGCTTCGATGATCGTCATTCATTTGTTTTTTTTCTTCTGTTTTTTTCTGTTTGCGTCACTCATTTTACAAAATGGAAAACTTAAAATATCGCATTATTTACGAGTACGAGTTCCGCCGTGGCACTAGTGCTGCGGAAACAACTCGAAGGGTGAATGATGTGTATGGCGGTCGTGTTGCAAAAGAAAACACAGTTCGTTTTTGGTTCCAACGTTTTCGTTCTGGAAATTTTGACCTGCAGAACAAGCCCCGTGGACGGCCTGAGACTCAAGTTGATAATGAAGAGTTGAAGGCTATTGTGGAAGCGGATCCATCGCAAACCACGTCCGAGTTAGCTGCAGGCTGCGATGTTAGTGATAAAACTGTTTTAATTCACTTGAAGCAAATTGGGAAGATTAAAAAGCTTAAAAGGTGGGTACCTCACAAATTGACTGAAGCAAACCGGCAAACGCGCGTCGACTGCTGCGTTACATTACTAAACCGGCACAATAATGAAGGTATTTTAAACCGAATCATTACCTGTGATGAAAAATGGGTTCTTTACGATAATCGGAAGCGCTCAGCGCAATGGATGGATCCTGGCCAGCCAGCCAAATCCTGCCCCAAGCGAAAATTAACCCCAAAAAAGTTACTTGTAAGCGTTTGGTGGACTAGTGCCGGTATTGTTCATTACAGTTTTCTCAAATCTGGCCAGACTATTACGGCTGATGTCTATTGTCAGCAATTGCAAACCATGATGGAAAAGCTAGCGGCTAAACAACCTAGGCTGGTCAATCGCTCCACGCCACTGCTGCTTCACGACAACGCTAGACCACACACTGCGCAACAGACGGCTACTAAATTAGAAGAGCTTCAATTGGAAAGTCTAAGACATCCTCCGTACTCCCCGGACCTTGCTCCAACAGATTACCATTTTTTTCGAAATTTGGATAACTTCTTGCAAGGGAAAAAATTCAACTCCGATGGGGCAGTCCAAATCGCCTTCAAAGATTTTATTGATTCCCGTCCGACTGGTTTTTTTAGTAAAGGGATCAATGAACTACCTATAAGATGGCAAAAGTGCATAGAAAATAATGGTTCATACTTTGATTAATTAAATATATTATATTAAAAAATATTCGACTTTTTGTTCCTCCCATACAAAACGCCAATTTCATATGTAAGGACCTAATATTTAGCGTTCTGTCTGGTACTAAGTGGCAAAATTAATTCGCGCGTAATTCAATTATTTTTAGGGTTTTAATATTTATAATATTTTCTGTGTTCATAAAACAAGTGAAGCAGTAGTTTCCCGCTAATCATAAACTAAACTTAAACTATCATGGTTATAAACACTAAAGTCATTTATAACGGTATATTTACCATAATTTGATTTCATTGATTGTTTTGTTTATGGCGCATGAGACTGTGCCGAAATATATGTAGATAGATAGATAATACTTTATTGCGCACTTAACTTTGAAATAATTTACAAAATAATAATAATAATTATCGAATAAGCGACCATAGGCGGTCTTGAGCGATAAGTCGCTCAAGAGCGATCTCTCTCTAGAATTGATCTATATACACTTATTGCTATTTTTAGAGAACCCTAGTGTCTAGATAAACCTAACATAGGATTTAAGACATTACTAAGCAGAAACAGTAATCTCTTTGACAATAAACGATATCTATCTATCTCAGATAACCTTGGACCAATATAGGAAAACTCAAAATTCAAATCATGGTAAATATCCCGTTTTACCGTAGCATCATAAACTATTGTCTATGGGCCTATGTTACAACAAACCTCAAATGGAGCATTTGGTTAAATGTAACTAGTAGTTAGACTCTAACAATATCGACGTGTGCGTTTTATTGAATTGAACTTCATAACTTAACCTAACTATATTTTTCGTCAATTAACGAAACATACTGGTTGTGCGCCGCGACGTAGGTAGGTATAGGTCGCGCAAATGTTTATGAATTCTGTGAACATAGCCTCGAATGCGATACTGGGCATGGTACAGTTGAGTGCATAATCATTACTGTAAGTAAGAAAATAAATTTGTTATGACCTACATATCTACCCAGGTAGTGGTTTTAAAAAGCTACCTATAATAATCCATACTAATAATATAAATTCGAAAGTAACTACGAGTATGTCTGTCTGTCTGTTACCCTTTCACGCCTAAACGGCTGAATGGATCTTAATGAAATTTGACAGTGAGGTAAATGGTATCCTGGGGACGGACATAGGTTACTTGAAAAGCGCGTGTGAAGCCCCGGGCAGCAGCTAGTGATATTAATAAAATTACTCTAATATTATATAAAAGTACAAGGCGAAAATTAGTGAAGAAACCGATCGTGCACAAATTTTGCAAACAAATAAAAAGAATCTGTTATGTCACGAATAGAATCGGCCTAATGAGTGTGTTTTGGTAATTCAACGGTGCCTATGAAAATCCTTCATAGGCTATAGGGAGAGAAAATATAACTCGTTAAAATGCTGAAATATGACTGGATAAATGACGGTCTTAAGCGTGTTATTTATTCTGCCTTAGGTTAGCTTGTATCAGTTCTGTTATCTGGTTAACGCAATTACAGTTTCCGCACTCTTTTTAGGGTTTCATACCCGAAGGGTGAAAACGAAACCCTGTTACTAAGCCTAGTAGGCTTAGTAACAGGGTTTCGTTTTCAACGGACGGACGGACAGCGTAGGCTTAGCCTACGCTGTCCGTCCGTCCGTTTGTCTCATGAACCGAAAAAGGTAGACAGTTGAAATTTTCTGAGAATGTGTATTTCTCTTGACGCTATAAGAACAAATAATAAAAATAAAATAAATGTCCAAATTAAAGGGGAATTCCATAAAAAAACCTGTTTTTTTTGGCTATTTTTGCTCTCTATTTGTCTCTTGAACCACAATAGGTAGACACATGAAGCTTTCTTTAAATAACTTCAACTGTAATAACAACAAATACTAAAAATATAATAAAGTTAAAAATTTTAAAGGGTCTCCGAACATGTTACCTAAATTTTAGGTACGGAATCCTTTGTGTGCGAATCGACACAAAGGGTTCCGTATATAGGTAATAAAATAAACCAACGTGACGTGAAATATTGAGATGATTGTTAAATTTTTACAATCGATTAAAGGCTGATAATGGTAAGGTAACTTATGGTAAATGTTCCTTTGTTAGGAACTAGTTGCTGCCCCTGGCTTCGCACGCACTTTACCGGGATAAAAAGTACTAAGCCAATGTCCCTGGGATACCGTCAGCTAGGTCAGGAAGGCAATTCTCGCCAATATATCACTGGATAAATATGGCAAGAACTGTCAAATTTCACAGTTCTTCTATATAAAAACTGTCAAATTTTTTGCCATATTTATCGAGTGATAAATTGACGAGAATTGTCTTCCTGGTCAGTCTGGTTTTGGTCCAATTCATAAACATACTCTGACCAAACTTTCAACTGATGTTACAACACATACCAGGTTCGTTGTTATCCCGCTCACGTTCATAATGAATTCGTCAAACTACGACAGTTTTTATAGTAACAACATATGTAACCCATTGGCCCGGGAAATTCAGATAGGTTACTAGGCTACGGTTAAGATAAGATACTTGACTTTTGTTTACAAGAAAAGGTTACCAAGGTTACCAACTCGCCTCTGAAACTCTGTAACTAATCACTGTTATCGTGGACTCACGAAAAATGGCCGACCAGTAAACACGTGTATTCTAAACTAAACTAAAGAAAATAAGATAAAGGTAAGACAAGGCAATATGGCTACAATGGCTTTCGCCTGTTCATGTATAAAATAATCACTGTTAACGTGTAATTCTTTTTCATATTATGATATGTTGGTCATTATTATTGACCTGTATTGATAAAGCTGCAGATTATTTTACTTTGTTGATAGTATTAGGTACCTTTTATGTTTAGAAATGAAACTATAGTGGATTCTTTTACAAGGGACTAAACCATCCCATTATATATACGAGGTTGTTATACTTCCGAGCGCTGCGAGGCAGGATAACAAGACCGAGTTATAATGGGTGGTTTTGGCCCGAGTTAAACACTACTTTTCAAAACAAAACTTACCTTCAGTAAAATAATGCACACTTTGTTAATTTCTCTATTCCACAAATTTGTCGCAAGTCATTAAATAGGTATATTTCACGTGATTTCCACCGCAGCAGATTCATATTCATTATTTATTTATCCTTCGGTTCTATTTGCATATTATTATTTTAATTTTAGCTTGATGACATTCTCAATTAATTTTTAAAGGCCACGTTTAAATTACCTTAAATAACATTTTTAGTACACAAAAAATTCTAAAGAATTCGCGCTAATACCAACTTATTTTTAATGTCTGTGTTACTCGCGAAGCAAAGTACGTATTCTACCCGAAGATAAATCCAAAAATATAAATGATACCATGGAGGAAGAATCACTTTTCTTATAAACCTTATAAACATCCAACAATCACCAAAAAAGCACGTTCAGTTCCCTTTTTTTTTAATTAATTCATTAAAATGTATGTTCTTTGTTTAAGGAACATTAAAAAGTCGAGTCGTTAATGTTTTTGTACTGGCATCAGACAAAAATTAAAAAGACTTTTCATACAAAAATTAAATAGACTTTTTATTTTGTAGTTATAGCTGAAAAGCTATAACTACACACTTTTTGAGCACGAGAAGTGAAAACAATATTGTAAGTAAACCTACAAAACGAGGTCTGTGATGCACACAATCTCATATATTGTTTTCAATGTTGAATCAATTACCAACATTGTTATAATCAGGCCGATCTTGAACCTAGGAATTAACATAGTTTGTTGACCTAAGACTCGGTGTCGTGTGTGTAGGTACCTACATCTAATCACTGTAGCACATATTACCATGATCCAAGAAAACAAGGTCTGGTACTCCGAGAGTGACACATGTCACACGTCACTGTCCAGTTGCCACTTATTTCAACAAAACATGGATGTTGGGAAACAAATAGTCAAATAAAAAAATACATAAAAATGTCATTCGTCAATTTTTTTTGTTAGATCAATCAAAACAGTTTTAGATAAGCTCGATTAATTGTGATAAATTTAAATAATTGGTTACTACAAGCCACATAGTTTTATCGGATTCGTACAGGTAATTTATTGGAGCTCGGGGAGTTACGATCTTACGCTACTGGCAAAACCAGAAAACAGATTCGTCTTATCTTATCATTCGCCAATGTCGTAGGGGTGTGTTACCCTCGTGATCGTGATGTCTCGGAATGCCATACCTGGCGAAGTATATTAATATTGTACCATGATGCCTACTATGCGATAGAGGGTCGAACAAATCGATTCGCATCGCCTTGATCAATTCTCCGTATCGATTCACCAAATAAGTAGTATTAGGTAGGTACCTACGATCATAAACGTATTCGACGACCGATGTGGCGGCGTGGCGCGGCGGGCGAAGGTCCGGCTGCGACGCAGAAGGTTGCGGGTTCGATTCCCGTCTTTCGATAAATGTTTGTACGATCTGCAATTATATGTTTCAGGTGTTATGGGTAATTTCTATGTATAATATAAAATATCTATCTATGTATTGTATTAAGTATATCAGTCATCCAGTACCCTAACGCAAGTTGTGCTTAGCTTGGGGCTGGATGATGCTGTGAGGATTGTCCAGACCTATTTATTTATTCTTTGTCATATCCACTTCCACCTTAAGTCTTTATAAAAACACAAGACTACTGGCGTTACTGCCAATCCAGCGATCCTATCCAAGCAATAACTAGTCTCTCACTTTAATTCGACTCAAACAAGTCATAACTAAAGTCCTATCTTTTATGGGTAGCCTGTAACTTTATTTTTTCTGTTGCTTATGGCAAACTCTAATGCTACCTATGCTAATTTCCCGTAGGCTGAGCAAATCTTCAAGAATATCTGCCCCGGTGAAGAGTTTCTTCCACGCGCTCCGGACCCAGAGGAGATTGTCTTCGAGGATGACGTCACTCACGGCCCCGAGTTCTCCCGAGAAACCGACGACGCCGACGGCGACGCCAGCAAAGAGTAAACACGCTTTTATATATCCTAGAGATGTAAGGATTCAATTACTTTTACACCGCATGCATTCTACTCTAACGGTATAAGTAGGTTATCAAACCGTAGCTGCTTATGCTTGGTTCCTTGGTTGAGTTTTGACATGTTCTCTATAACAAAAATGTGAAGATTCTATGTACTATCAGTAGGAAAGGACGAGCTGTCTTTGTTTATACGAAGAACCCAGCATAAGTAGATAAGCCCTCGAGTTTACTTCAGTAGTAAATTAAATTATTTTTATCAAAGAACGCTATGGACTATAGAAATACCATCGAGCGTTTGAGTATTTAATGCAGTGCTTCCGTAATGTTATACGATTCTCGTGCGGCTACAACCGCGAACCTAACACCATTTCATCGGGTCGAATACGATCTCATAATTTGAATGCCTGATGCCTGTGGTTTCCGCTGCAACGACGGATTACAGAACCTTCAGCGTTATATAACCGGCTCTAACTTACTATTAGCTTAGGTTCTATCTAAGGCCCGTATTATAAAAGCTTACTCAGTCATCGATCTATGCTCGAGTAACGCTTCTGCCATAGAAAATCGTACCTCAAGTATAGGTCGATGCCTGAGCAGGCTTTCATAATACGGGCCTAAGATTATAAGTACCCTTTTGGGCAGAATTCAGCAGAAACTGAGTTTGATAAAACTTATGTAGTTCGAATGAATTTCAGTTTTAGCACTCAACTGACAGTTAATACGTCAAAACGTATGGGACCATTGATCCTGTTGGGTAAAAGTTGTATAATTAAGCTCAGTTTATGGTGAATTTAACCCTAGTGGCTTATTGCATTCCGGCTGGTGCGGGGGGTAGCGTGTTTTATTAGGCAGAATCTAGAAATCTGGCGTACGAGTACCTATATTTAATTCAAAAGCTGTCTCGTTATGAACTGTAACAATATCTCCTTGGCGTGGTTTTTATGAGAATATCTATTTACCCGGAGATGTTATTTTGAAGAATTAACCCAACATATTAACAAATATTGCGTCAGTATAATCACTAGAGCTAAGTTATCTTGTTTAGTCAGCAAGATTTACTCTAGCACCTGAATGGTTATTCCCAGTACCTATGAAGGTAGTTAACAGGTGACATCTATCAAGTGATATATTAGCTTAGCATTATAGGCATCGCTAAATTTATTATATTTGCTCTCTAAAGAGATTTTGATAAATGTTCTGGAAAATAAATGTTCTTTTTATCTATATTTTGTAAGCCAAAGTATTATTTATGATGAAAAAATGTGCAATTGATTATAGCTGCAATTTGATTGTGAAATTAATTTTAAAAGTAAAGGACGCACCAGTCTAAAGATTGTAGTTTTTATTATTTATACATTATTTTAGCACTCAGTAATTATTATTACATCACTGATAATCATGTCTTATCGCAGCTTGTGCGTTTAATTCCAATAAATTGTGATTATTAGATTAAAAATTGTATTTATTTGACCTCTATTATTAAGTACCCATTAAGTGTATGGTGAACTATTGAACCCCTGGTTCTACAAAATTCATGAGATTACTTTGTTGAATAAAATAAAGAGGATAGTAACAAAAATATGGCAGAATAAATCTGTTTGGGGTTTACACACTTTATTTACATAAGTATTGCAAAATAACAATTGCTTTCATGCTAAACACATAAGATAAATTGTAACATTTGTTGAATATACCTCAAAATTGTATACTATATTAATGTAAAAATTTACAATCATAAAAAATCTAGGAAGTATATTTTAGGTGGTATGTGTATAGGTACTGACTGGAGCTCTTAACATATACGTGAATATTTATACTTTTAGAAAACACCGTAGTTTAAACTGTTTAACAAAATAAGTTTTCCAGATCTGTTGCTATAAAAATAAATTTTATAGTAATTGAGATCAAAGATAAATGTTTTTAGAATGAATTTTTGTTA
The DNA here is from genome assembly GCA_963662085.1 of Eupithecia inturbata. NCBI lineage: Eukaryota > Metazoa > Arthropoda > Insecta > Lepidoptera > Geometridae > Eupithecia > Eupithecia inturbata. Next base: position 4,713,419 of record OY759179.1, on the reverse strand, counting down.
CATTACAAACAAAGACATCAATGTTCTGTGAATATAATCCACTTTTTACATATTATTAAAACAACCTTTTCTCATAAGAAAACAGACCATGAACATTGCCTTCCAGCTGTGCAGAATGTGTTCTTTTCATGAATCTGAGTTCTCCTGAGTGACTCATTACTTGAAGCTTTGCAATAGACTTAACTCCAATATCTTGGCAACTGTGTTGTATCCCTGTTTGCAGATAGGGTAGGAACCTTAGCACAGAGCCTTTGTCGACAATGCTTCCACTCACTCCTTGAGCCACCCGGTGTTTATCAGTCTCCTTATGGAAGTAACGGCTCATGGCAGATCCCTTGCCATCTTTGTTCTCCATGGCTTCTAAGCTACCCATGCCCCTGTACTTCTTCAGCCTGACTCCATCAGAGAAGAAATATTCACCTGGAGCCTCAGATGTGCCGGCCAGCAGTGAACCCATCATAACTGATGATGCCCCAAGGGCCAGTGACTTCACAATATGTCCCACAGACTGGATACCACCATCAGCAATAACTGGCACATTAAATTTCCTGGCATATGATGCAACTTGGTAAACTGCAGTAGCTTGGGGGCAACCACAGGCCATCACTTCTTGGGTAATGCAAATAGAGCCACTGCCCATTCCAACTCTCAGAGCATCGACGCCAGCATCAATGAGATTCTTGGCTTGCATTCTGGTGACTACATTACCTCCAATGACTTGGATATCAGGATACATCTGTTTAATGAACTTAATCATTTCAATTTGGTACATAGAGTTTCCCTGTGAAGAGTCTAGTACAATAACATCAACACCATTTTGTACAAGTAGCTTCAGCCTGTCTCTGTCAGATTCCCGTGTCCCAATAGCTGCTCCAACCAACAGTTGTTTGTTAGAGTCTTTTGAAGCATTTGGGTAGCTTCTGGCTTTTTTCAAATCTGTTCTAGCAATCAATGCAACTAATTCTCCAGCCCCGTTTATGATTGGCAGTTTTCCTTTCTTGCTCTTCTCTAGAATATAATTGGCATCCATCAGAGTAACTCCAGACTGGGCGGTGATCATGTCTTCAATTGGGGTCATGACTTCTTTCAAGCTCAGATGTGGATGACCCTCCCTGAAGTCAACATCTCTAGAGGTAACAATACCTATCAGCCTGCCACCAAGTTTTCCATTTTCAGTGATAGGATAACCAGTGAAACCATTAACTTTTTTTGCTTCAATGACATCTGCCACTGTATTCTCCGGTCCCATGCACACAGGATCCCTGATAAACCCATGTTTGTATTTTTTTACTTTGTGAACTTCATTGGCTTGGTAATCAGGTGTGCAATTATGGTGAATGATGCCGATCCCACCGCAGAGTGCCATGGCTATGGCCATGTCTGCTTCCGTGACAGTGTCCATAGGGGTAGACACTAGTGGAGACTTCAGGGTTATTTGCTTGGTGAGAGGAGAAGCCAAGTCAACTTCTTCAGCAGTGAAGTCAATGAAACCGGGCAACAGAAGAAAGTCGTTGTATGTAAGACCCTCGCTGTTGGCAAAGATCTCGGCAGCAGATAGCCCATCTCTGAGGTCACCGTCTCCGGACATGTTTACGACTGCTACACGTGGAAAGAATTCAGTAAGTAAACTGCACTCATGAACCGTGCCACTACGGCTATAGGTATTTTACTGTAGGTACTGATTTAGATCAATAGCCGAACTGTGTTTTGGTTTAGCTATGTATTCTCGTCAGTCTTGTAAAGCTAAAGTAAACGCACACGTGGTAGATATTGATGTCTTCACAGGTCTGTTACTTGGGGCAATCGGTAGGTAACTACCTGATTAGCGACCTAGATAATACATAGGTTCACTTGAATTTACGTGAACACGTCTTCACGACTATAAAATCGTAAAATAGAGGCAGTAATTTCACGCAGTGAAAACCCGGTTCGCTAGTCTGCTCCACGACACGAACGAAGAAAAAGAAAATTTGATGTATTCGACTTTGACATAAATGTCACATGTGACATGACATGAATAATTTTGTTGTTTTGAGCTATAGCTATTGAGCTATGGCATTTTCGCTTCTGTTGAAAACTAGTCTCTGTCCGCGGCTTCGCACGCGTTGTGTCTATAGAAACGTTTCAAGGTAATTTCTATACCATGGGAACTGATTTATGGGATAAAAAGTAGCCTATGTTTTATTCCAGCTACAGGTACTTTGCGCCAAAAATTGTAGTGATTTTTGTATTGTCCTTTAAAAGATGTAAAAAAACTATTTTATGTATAGGATATGGATTAAAACGATAGAATATAATGTTCAAAATAGTATATTTACTAGTACAACACAATAATCAGACTTTTTTTTTTAATCAAAGTTTGGCGCAAACTTGCAGCGGGGCAATCTCGCCAGCGTCTTGGTGACGCTTCCGACTGTACTAACCAATATAAAGCAAATTATTAGCATTCATAGGCCAGTAGGCACTCATAAGATAATTACCAGATAAGTGTACCTACATAAGATTAACTTACTTACTTGGTATTGATATGGATCAGTTGAGCTACCTGTAGATTGTTTGCAACAGTCTGCAGTTAGCTTAATTGTTTCAATTGTAAATACTAGTTCTAATTTGTTTTTATTATTGAATTGTAATTTTCTTTGTCAATAAAGTAGTTGTAGATAAAAAAAACTTTGGATTGAATATAAAAATAGTAGATTGTGTCACAAGGGAACAAAATAATGTAGGCATTTAGGGCGAGAACGATTTTTTGAATCCAGAGCAAAGCAAGGGATTCAAAGTACGTCGCTCGAGGTTATATAATTTTGATACCGAGTGGCACTCTCTGCTTTTCATCCTAAACTATGAGAAAAATGTATCATACGAGAAAAATAAATAAGAGAGGCTTTTACTTGTGACGAACATTTATATTTATTTATACATACCTAACCAAATTACAAATTTATTTCTGGTCTGGTTATATGGCTAAATGTTTTGGATAAATTATGTTTTATCTACCTATGTATAGGTCCAGCTAGAATGCGCTGACCGAAATGCGATTTAGCCACCACGCCTGTTAAAGGCTGCTTAGACCTACCTGATTGCTTGATTCATTTAGGTTCGCGTCGCCCCGCAATAATAAGTTTGGTGTAACCTATAAATTAAGTTTTTATATTTTATGTATGTTAGTTTCAATGTAATATATTAATAAGGACCGTAGAACAAATTTAATACACACACAAATAACAGCTTTAGCGAGGTTACCATCATGTGATATGGTGACATCAGGGAGCACCGCCCTCCGTTCTAGCCGATCTATCAGTACAATATCGGGCTTATTCTTGCGAATAGGTAGTCCTGTCTGATAATGATAGATCGGTCCTAATAGAGCGTGGCACGGCCGTTTTCGGGACTGGCGCCGGTGTGTACTTATTAGTATACGCATCTTCAGAACCAGTAAGGCCATATCGGAGAGCAAGTTGCTGGTGTATCATTTTGGCCACTTGGTTGTGTCTGTGCAAGTACCTACTAAGAGTTAGCGAGGTGCGATCAAACCGAAAGTATATGACGATGGGTCTCCCCAGGAAGATGACACGCTCGAAAAATATCAGTCGTGCCATCTGATTCTTTCATGATATCTTTCGGTATTTGTTCTTTACCACTGCACAGACAAAACCTTCGGTTTCCCCAATGAGGTCGCCGAAGCGTACCCAGTTCATTGAGCTTAGGAGATCTACAATAGGTCTGTGAGGACCCTGTAGAATCTCCCATGCAGGTCTTTGCTGTCCCATATAGATAAATTATTATTTATTATTAATATTATTATTATCAAATAGCTAGCACTTACGGGATTATTAATGATAATATTTAGGATTTCCCTAGATAGTTCCGTTCGTCTTTAAGTAGGTAGGTACATTACATGGTAGGAACCTACATACATACATGATCATCAACAAATGCCTCCACAAAAGATGAACGTGTATGCATAGATATGGTACGTTCTCCCAGCGCTTACTCAACAAATGGCCTGTGTTGTAACTGTGAGTCACAGTTACGTTACATTTCCAATCTTGTGTAATAATTATAATGAACAAACTCGAGGGCATTGCCGTAGTCTTCTAGTCACACAGTAAGCAGAGTAATCACACTAAAGTACTTACGTCGTAGCAAGCACGCGTAACACGAACGCCGCATGCTCCGCCGCGCCCTCCTGATTATTATAAAATAACTAAGGTGGTGAACCTAATTGCACCTAATTTGAGTCTTTCACTTTCGAGAAGCTGTACATCATCTCCCATTTTTTACTTAGATCGTTATGTGTGTCTATGTGGTTCCTTGAATAAAGTGCCGTGCAGTGCCTAGACTTAGATAAACGCAATCTCAAATTCAACAACAAAACTTTCAGAATTTTATTTTTATTTTAACAAATTTTCAGAATTTTATTTATTTTTCTACCATTGTAGGGTACTTGTTGTCATGTCACTGGATCTATATAGTTATTCTCACTCATTAGGATATTCACATGGAATATTCGCTTTTTGGTAACACCAAGGGAACTGGGCTCTTCAGACCGGAGCTTATACGAACCATTTTATGTAGAAAGGTAGGCGCTTAATCTTCCTGAACACATTTCCCGTTAACTTTGACCTGCCCGGTAGGGCACTGATCACCGTTGAAGGAAGAACGCGAAGGGATTGTAACTTTTGTTCCATTCTTGTCAACAGGCTGCACAGATGTCTCATTAGTAGATGGATCAATTACTATCTCATTCATAGTTGGAGGTAATACAAATGGCGTTTTGTCTGTATTACGGCTTGTCTGGGGCGCTGGTGAAGGTTGTTTAGACACCGGTTTTGCTTTTTCCTTCTCTGGTTGAATTTGGCTGTTGATGTTGTCACTAGCCTTTCGGGTCACGTAGACGACGCTTGTGTTAGGCGTCGCATTTGGTGGTCTGTTCATCCTGTACGGTCCCCTTTGCGATACCGTCGTCTCGTACTTCACCGGTAGCTTAGGCGGCGGCGTAGGCTTAAAGTTTGATCCTGACGCGTCGTCGATGTATTCTTCTCGTTGCACAGGATTTGCAAAACGCACTGAGTTAACCACTTCAAATTGTGGTTTAGGCAACGGAGCTGTGATGGCTGGCTGTCTCTCGTGATAAAATGTTGCGGGGGTCACAAAGTGCACATTTATAACATGAGGAATAATCACATCCTGTCCGTGTATATTTTTTCCCATTAAACAACCGAGATAAATGAGTAATCCAATCATTGTGGAATTTTCCGGTATGCAAAGCTTTGCCGATGATTCGTGAATACGGTTACAATACTAGGTGTGTATTTTAAAACAGCTGGACTCGTAATAACCACGGCTTCTTAGCTTCTTGATCATTGACGTCATAATTTTGCACTTAAGGCCAAGCAAAACATAGCGTCTCATTAAAAAATCTCACTTAGTCGAATTTTAAGATTGAAGAAATGTCAAGGATAATTGAATAGTTCAACGAATAGCCTACCTTAGATCATATTATATAATAAGATTTCATAATTAATAAAAGTATAGCAACTTAGGATACTTACTAGGAGTCGGCGGCAGCGCCGTCGCCGCCGGCAGCGTGTAGGTGGGTAGGTAGGTACTATACATAGGTACTTAAAATACTTTACATTATTTACATAGCTATTTACCTTTTTTTAATTCGTCCCCTTAAGCTCGGTAGCGAAGGTGTAGATACTTTATTGTTGAAACAAGATATACTTAATAAGTAATTGTGCGGCATAACAATTGCTACTTTGAAGGTAAACTACTAAGGTTGTAACTGCTATGATCTTGCCAAACTTTTTGAATAGGAACCTAGCAACCACTTTATGAATGGGTAATCGATGTAGTCACTACGGAAAAACTTAATTCCCAAGAAATGCCTACAAATAACTAAATAACGTTGAACTTTAGGATAGAAGGCAGGTACATCTGTGGTCTCGATTTTAGGAATGGTACATTAGTAAAACAAAATGACATACATAAATCTTCTTCTAATAAAATAAGTACCTAGGTACCTCCACTATAAATATGACTAACGGGGCTCGCGTTACTCCATCCATCATAATACCTATGTTTCACCCGACCTTTCCCAGGTTCCCCACAATCTACACATCACATCATCCTTACTAATTGTCCTTAATTCTGATGTCAATATCTACATCTTCATCAACGTCGGCGGTATTTGGTTTCGTTTCCCTCTTGGGTTCCGTGTCTTTCTGATTGGTAATGGCATAGTCAGATAAATTTGCGTCTAATGGCACAAAGAGAGGTAAGTCACCTTCCGGTTTCTTAGTAGTTTTGTCAGGGCGTGCATCTTCTCCTTGGTTCTCGACTGGTTTGTTGGGAAACACATTGTTTTGATTAGGGTTGGGATTGAAGGTTGGCTGGTTGTTGTCTTGGTTATGTCCGTAATCAGGCTTGTTGTTACCGTTGTTGCTGCCGTAGTCTTGATTGTTGTTACCATAATCTGGTTTATTATTACCATAATCAGGTTGATTGTTACCTTCATTAGGGTTGTTACCGTAGTTGGAAAGGCCATTGCCGCCGTAGCTAGGACGTCCTCCGTTTGGTTTGTTGCCCCCGTGGTAACCAGAGTTGTTACCATCATTATTGTTATCATTTCCTTGAGGGCGACCACCATTTCCATAATTTTGTTGGTTGTTACCATAGTTGGGTCCATTAGGTTGGATGTTTTCGTTATTGGGTTGGTTTGGGAAGTTATTTTGTCCGTTGTCATAAGTCGGTTGGTTGTTCCCGTATCCTGGTTTGCTTCCGTAGCCGGGTTGACCTTGTCCGTTATGTCCATAAGGTGGCCTACCGTAATTCGGAGGAGGTCCAACATCCTCTTGACCAGGCCGATTGTGGTGCTGGTATTCGTGATTGTACTCGTGCCCGTAGTTGTAGTTATAGTTGAAGGAATGTTCTTGGGACCCACCAGGCCTGTTGTGGTGATCATGATGATGTCCATGGTCATGTTGATGTCCATATCCTGGCTTTTCTTCTACCACCACTATAACCGTTTTATCTGGATGATGAGGAGGTGGAGGTGGAGGTTGTGGTTGGTGGTTAACACCGACGTGCCCACCGATGTTTAATCCTAGTCCATGCGTGATGCCACCGAGGAAAGAACCAGCAGCTTTGTGAACCTTCGTATGAGCTTCATGTACACCTTTAAATATTCCGTGAACTAAATCTCCGTGTCCTTGGCACTGATAACTCAGCAGAAGTAAAAATAAAATTTTATAAAACATTTTGGTAATATGTTTCGTGTGGCGCGAGTGAATCTGCCTCTGGTCAACTGATGCGTGTAGCATCTCGATGTGGTATTCTCTACACAAAACCTGTTTGCATTCAGTGAGTAGGTTATTATTAACTGAGACGTGATATGTATTTATAGTAAGTTGGTGTCTAGAATTGTGATAATCTAACAAATTTTATTACTAACATACCAATCAACATTGGTTGGGTGGGGGGATTAATTCAGATAAGCATGATCATTAGCATATGACCTAGGTCATATGTATACATACGGTCGTTTATTTATCTAATTGACACATTTTCTTCCGACTCACAATCTAGAACCCTATAAAAATCACCCTCTATATTTAAAGAGTTTAAGAGTACCCTACCTACCTATAAGGCTATGTAGATTAGAATCATATTAAATTCTTTATAAATCGACATTTTACGTTAGGTACATTATATTCGTTTTTACAAGGATTTTCCTCATCCTATTGTTGTTTTGCTGGTCTGACCATAGAGTCGTTGCCTTGATATAGCAGGTAAATTACAGCTCATTAAATATTCGACGGACGCTGTGATTCAAATGAGTCATCAATTACATGTTTAAGTTTTCTTAATGACTTCCTAAGTATTATTTGCTATTATAAATATTATTGTTAGCTTTCTCTTACATGGTGCTTGACAGTTGCATGAGTAGAAATACTTATAGCGGTTATAGTATGCCTTAAACTAGCGCCACCGCCTATTCTTTCTTGCAAAGGATTTTTTTAATGTCCATTGTACAGTTTATGATACCTTTCTTAAGCTTTTTTTAATACCCATAAAGTAGTTTTCTTTTGTTTACTTTAAGCAGAGATACGAAGTTGGTCTTGGTGGCCACCAAACTCTGTTTTCGCATCTCTGTCTAAATTATTCGAAACTTAACTATTTCAGAGGGATTAAAAAAAGCTTAGGATAGGTATCACAAAGTGCACAATGGATTTATGAAAATTCCTGTGTTTAACGTAATTGCTGCTACGGCTGTGTGGTGCTGGCTTAGAATTTGCACCACCCCAACTCTACCCGAGGGTGTCGTAAGAGGCGACTAAGGGATATCCACCGCGGGTGGGCAGCAGCACCCCCTGCAGAACAATTCTACCACCGAACTCCGATCCCCAACCCGCATGCCCAGGGTGGGGATTATGGGCATTACCCCCGTAAGATAAAAGCCAACAAGGCGCTTATCAGGGCGACACCTGGGTCCAGCAGTGGACCAATATAGGCTGTGGAGGTGGAGGAAGTGAAAATAGGTGCCGGCGCTAGTGTGCGGCGTACAACCGCCTTTATTAAGTTTTTGATCAGGGAAGTAGGTAGGTACCTAATGAATAAATCCGTAAGACGTGAGGTGTGGAAGGTAAGCATAGACAATACTTTTTTAATAACGACCATGTGGAATTCTCTCTAAAAGCTTGATCTGGCTACGCAGGTAAGAATATTTAAATTCAAGAATTTAGAAACCTGTCAAAGATTTGCTTGGCCCAGGTATTTTGCGGCAGGTTTTTGCAAAAATAAGAACAAATTCAAAATCGTGTTATCTTCAACTCGTCATTCCAGTTAGATTTCATATTTGCATACAGATCAGACCGGTAACACCATATGTTGCGGTTTTCGTGACAGCCATAATAAATTAGCTGCGCTCCGCAGCTTCGCCCGCGTGGATATTAATTGCACACGCCCTAGGGGTACCTACTTTTATAAAAATAAAAACTACGTGTATCATTATTTACTTTATAGTTTATTACGAATCACGAACTTTAATAACCCGATTTACCCCATTTACAGGAAAATTTTGAAAAATCCTGTAATACGTGTTGTATTCTTAGTATTCTCTGTAAGTTTCAAGCTAATTGGGCACTGGTTAAAGAGTAACAAAAAAAACCTCAATACCTTCAACCCTCGTTTTACCCTTCTTAGGGTTTTTTTGAAAATTCCTGAAATACGTATATTAATTAATTATCATTTCGATATATATACACAGAAAATTTCAGGTTAATAGCAATATGCATTAAAAAGTTACAGACATTTTCAGTACGGCGTCAAATTACAAATCACAAACTTTAATAACCCGATTTACCCCATTTTCAGTATTTTTTTAAAATCCTGAAACACGTCTTCAATATTTTTGTATTCTTAGTATTCTCTTTAAGTTTTAAGCTAATTGGGCCACTGGTTAACGAGTTACAAAAACACCAAAAAATTTAAACACCCTTTTCTCCCCCTTAGGGGTGAAATTTCCAAAAATCCCTTTTTAGCTTGTTCTTTTAAAGGTATATTAAGATGACACAATATACTAACCTACCTATTAAATGCATAGGGAGAGCAGCGAGAAGCGTTCATATATATATATGCGTGAGTCCCGCCTATACACATAGGCTAACCGGGGGATGGCGGGACCGTGCGGCCCCTGCTTACTGCTCTCCCGGATTTAGTTATCATAACTTAAAAAAGAAACTGTTTTATTTTCAATTCATTAACACAGATCACGCTTGTTCGGAACCCAATGCATTACTAAAGACCGGTACCCCAATTCCACACCCACTTTGAATTCAGGGCAGAGCTTTTACTATCTGTACCTAGTATTAAATAAAGCCTCTCTAATGGACGTTTATGGTCATACAGCCCCCACTGCGTCTACCTGTCTACCAATACCAAGTTTAAGAATTAAGACATGGCGTCTTTACGTGACGTGTTCGTATGTAATGATGGGCAGAACCTGCAGTTCACGCATTGTCAGGAAATTTCTAATAATCCTGTATATATGTATAGCTATATATTCATTTGGCGTGTTGTAAAAAACGATAAACCGACTTCAAATATCTGTAGATAAAATTCATAGCTATGTCTCGGACGAACGAAATCACCCCTCCCTTACTTTCCCTGACCGAAGGTCTATGTTCTATGTAACTCTAGATATATTCGGACGACCGGAAATATATCTAGAGGGAATTTTTATAAGTTATGTCCCCCAGATAAGAAATTGTTTACCAATAAACTTAGATAAATTGAATAAAGTATGAGGTAAGTTGGGCTGCCAAAATAAATCCGGTACCTACCTTACTTACTCGAGGAAAAGTTCAATAAGTACTATATTCGTAAATGTCACATCATCGTCAGCCTATGCTAGTCCAGTGCAGAAAATAGGCCTCCCCTAATGAGCGCCATAACGTCCTAACTGGAGTTTGTCGCATCTAGCATCTGCCTGCAGGTTTCGTAGGTCATCATCACATCTGGACGGAGTAACTAAATGCCACACACAAATTAGCTTAATAAGACCCAAATAAATAATCAAAGACTTATTAGTATGGATTATGTTAACAAATAGGGAAAGTTCAAAAAGTTTTGTATCCTACCTACATACATTTCAATTAATGAATTGGGATTTTGTCATAAATTTCTTGAAACACTGCCATCTTCTCAGGTTCATAGTTGGAGGCGATTGAAAATTCTTTATCAATAACGAGGTAAGACTTGTTAGCATCCGTGAGTTTCGGCCATTGCAATCCTTGGTCTGGACTGAAAGGTTCACTGAAACAAACAATAAGTAGGTTTAGTTTGAGATTGGTGAGGTAAATAATATAAAAGGCAAACATAGACCTCCCCCAAACGACTCCACGAATAGTGATCCTGAGCCGCCTCCATCCATCGACTCCCTGCGAACGCTACTTAAAACACAGCTTTATGAATCGGCAATAATGTGGGTATAGTAAACTTCCTTGCGGGACGCCAAAAGAAATATTTTTATCATCAGTCATCACTTACGTATTTAGGTATATTGATTTATTTATTAACATAAAAAAATATAACATCATCGTTTCCTCATGGATTCCACCCAACATCGAGTCTCAGTTCTGATAAATATATATTCATAATAAAGTTGAACAATTCACAAAGCATCATCTAGCCCCAAGCTGAGCAGAGCTTGTGATATGGGTACTAGATAACTGTTATAGGTACTTAATACTGTTAGTACATAGATACAAACTTCCCATTGCTGACACTAAACATTATTTGACATCCGAACTCCATTCTCCCGCTTATCTACACAGAACTATATTTGCAAGGCTTGCGACGACGTAAAGTCGCTGCCGAGACGACGACGTCCAAAGCCAAATCCGTGGTCCACTCCTGGCTTAGGTATTACGAAGACCTATGAGATCGAAACGATTCTACTGTAATTACCACTACTGTGTGTGTGTCGGTGAGTGGTTCGATGTCCTTTTTAAGTACTGTATTTATAAATGACTACACTTCTGGCAAGTGTAGTCTTGCAACACGCCAACACATACCTATACGCAGTCTCAGTCTCACGCACCCACACACATCATACACAAATACACCACACACACAGATTGCATACCACAGTCTCACTTATTTTTTAACTTAAAGTTTTAATCATGCATTAATAATACTTCTGATATCCTCGAAAACAATTCATATTCTCACTATCGTGGCCTGGTGCCCACGTCACGGGCCAAGACACATTTATTAGACATACTCAATAATTATTTAATTAGCTATAAGTCCTTTTTATGTAATATTTAAGTGATCCTATATATAATGTGTTTTGCAAGTAAATAAATTATTTTGTTGTACCTATTGTATTGTAAGATAGATATTTTTTTCTTTACATAGAAAACAACCAGAACACCCTGAACAAATATCTGCAGATCGTACTAACATTTGCCCCCGAGGCGGGAATCGAATCCGCAACCTCCTGTGTCGTAGGCGGTCCTTTGCCCGATGCGCTACAGAGGTCGTCAAAATGGGGCCATAGGTAAATCTTACGAATATTTTTTTAACTTGGAATCTTTGATAACGAAGTTTTTGACTTGTAACTTGGCGTTATTAATAAATAATTGTATTGTATTGTTCTAAAGTAACAATACGTTAGTCCCGCGGCGTTTTTAGGGTTCCGTACCCGAAAGGTGAAAACGGGACCCTATTCTATTACTAAGCCTCTGCTGTCCTTCCGTCCGTCTGTCAGAGGGCTCTATCGCATGAGCCGTACGTAAGAGGTAGCCAGTTGAAATTTTCAGAGAATGTGTATTTCTCTTGCCGCTAGCAGCAAATAATAAAAATAAAATAAGTAGACAAATTAAAGGGGGATTCCATACAAAAAAAGTGTTTTTTTGGCAGTTTTTGCTCTTCGTTTGTCTAGGCTGTATCTCTTGAACGGGGAAAGGTAGACAGTTGATTTTTTTACAGAGTGTGCATTACTATTGCCACTTTAACAACAAATTAAGGGGGCAACGTTCATACCAAGTGGAACAACGATCACCGAAGTTAAGCAGCGTTGGGCGCAGTCAGCACTTGGTGGATGACCGCGTCATTTTGGCTTGTTGCTTTTATTGCGTTGCGACTTGCGACCCATCAAAAAATCTGTTTTTAGGGTTTCTCTTGTTTGTTTTGTGAAAGTAGAGGTATATCAAGTAAATTATTATAATGAAAAAAGACTGCATGAAGTCTAGGTACCTACGAGCTTATACTTATTAAGATTAAGAAGTTTTCATACCTTGTTTTAGCATAGTTTGTCCATATCTTCGTCATTTTGTTTCTCATTTTAGTATCTTCTTCGTTAGCTTCCGTTTTAAGCATTTTAGCTTCGCCCGTAAATATGTAGTACGAATCGTCCCCATGAGCTGCCCCTTTTTTCACGAGCCCAAAGGTGCTTAGCATCATACTCAGATTTCCATCGAAAGCAAACTGATAAAAATGAATCGGTACACCGTGTTTGGCCTGAATCTGTGCGGCAATCCAAACACCGGCAGAAAAATGAAGATCACCAAAGAAATCGATAGCAAATGCGTCTTTATCTTCATTTTCGGCCTTTCTTTGATATGCGGCAGAAAATTTATTGTTGTACTCAATTTTTTCTTTCTCAAGAATATGCCAAAAGTCAGCGAATTGTTTATTTTCTACACATGAGTTGAGAGCTGCAGGTTTCATAGCGACGATAACGCCTTCCTTATTACAAAATCCTCTCATTACGGGCACTTTATTGAAACGCCCTTCTTTCAGTAAATCGTATGGGTGGCGAGTCAAAAATGCATCACCCAAATCTTTTTCAATGATCGGAACAAACCCAAAGAATATACCTTGATTTGCTGGATATTTTTCCAAAACTTCGAAAGAGCATTCAGAAAGAGTTTGCGCTGGTACGTTCATAAGAAATGTATGCACGGCTGATCCATCATCAAAGTTACCATTGAACCCTAATTTTTTAACAAGATTATCAGTTAATTCCTTGTATCTTAAATTCATCGCCCAATTGTTGAGGCTAGATCCAGATTGTAAGATAGCTTTGTGGAATAATCCGTTTGCAGAAGGCGACAACAGCAAGTACTCGATGGACGCTGAGCCAGCACTTAGTCCAAAAACAGTGATGTTGTCTTTGTCACCATTGAACTTCTCGATATTATTTTTGACCCATTTGAGAGCTTTAACTTGATCTTTTAGTCCCATGTTGCCAGCAGCTTCAGGAATGTCCAGGGATAAGAAGCCGAACACTCCTAGTCTGTAGTTAATCATCACCACAATAACGTCATTTTGAAGAAGGAACTCAGGTCCTAGTTCTTCTTTCAAAGTGCCATTTCCATAGATGAAACCTCCTCCGTGAATATAGACCATCACAGGTAAAGGTTCAGAGTTCGCTGAAGGAAGGCTTGGAGTGAAAACATTGAGGTAGAGACAGTCTTCGCTGCCAGCGAACTGTCCAGTAAGGAAATTTTGTTGTAAGGACGTGTTGTCGACGTGGGCTTGAGTTGTATCTCTTTCGTTTTCCCATGATTCGGGATCCTGAGGACTCTGAAAAAGATTTAAAGACGTTTGTAAAAGTTACCAAGTAAGGAAATCCTACGAAATTGTTGTTGGGCATTGAGGTAATACTACGTAGTAATAATAACTCAGTGTTGTTGGGTAATAAGTTTTGAGATCCACTTGCATTATGGCCCGGCCATAACCAGTTACCTTATCAGTTGAGCTACCTGTAGATTGTTTGCAACAGTCTCTAGTTAGCTTAATTGTTTCAACTGTAAATACTAGTTCTAATTTGTTTTTATTATTGAATTGTAATTTTCGTTACTTTTATAAGTTTTAAATTATATGTAGATAAAGCATAGGACTACAGGTGTTAAAAAAATTGTTTTTATTTTTATTTTACTTTACACGGACATGGCATAGTTAATTATTGTAAATAATATCTAAGTTATAAAAAATTACAAAGTCACAACACCTTGATAATATATTATACTTATAAGTACATACCGAACCCATTCATACGTCAATTCTTAATTCTTTATTGCACTAAATAAAACATACATAAAAACATAAAACTAGACAAGGAATGGCAAAGGCGAGCTTAACCCTAAAAAGAGTTCTCTTCCAGCAAACCTTATCTCGCTCACAGAACCTTATACTTACCGACAAAATCTCACCCAGATTGGCAAATAAATCAGTTTCAGGGCTATCGTTCAGGAGATTTGAGTGCGGCTAGGATGAGCGGAATGGCTGACGCGGCGCCGTGGAAGACAGCGGCAAAACAAAGAAGCTGCGCTTCTGGTCTGGCCCCGACAATAGGTAGGTACCAGCTACTAGTTATCGGGAACGAAGAAGCGGACAGCTCTAGGGCGTTTTTTTTACCTCGGAATGCTATTGATAGCTAATCAAGATCATAAGCGCACCGCGTCTCTAAGGAGTTGTAAGTAAACTTTATTCTCTCTTAAGGGAGCTCCGCGTAAAATTACCCAATTCTGTCCTCACCGTTTTAAAGAATTCTCTAAAACGAATATAATATTAGTAATGAAACAAATCACAAAATATGACCAATATCTGACAATATTTTGTGTAGTTTTATAATAAATCACTGCAGAAAATACAAAAAATGAGCGCTGGGTTTTAGCCTACATAGGAAACAGAAAACATCAAATGCATAAAAAAACATTAAAACTACTATATGAAGTATAGTAGTTTTAATGTTTTTTTACACATATACATACATATCTTTCCTTTAAGTTATAAAGATTTTCGTAATTATTATTAGGTTCAATACAATAATAATAAAACCCCGTAAAAATACTTTTTGTAAAGCGCCTTTTAATTGTAGCAAAATTAATATTTTTTCCAACGAAATTCCAACCTTAGTCGTATTTTGATATGAAATCGGTCATAATTTGTGACTTGTTTCATAAAAATTCGTTTTAGAGAAATCTTTGAAACGGTGAGGAAAGAATTAAGTAATTTTACGCGGAGGGGGCTTAAGTACTCTTACCTTGAACCGTAAATCTCCTACCGGTGGTTTCGCGTAGGGCACACTGAGAAACTCATAATATTTGTACCCGCTCACGGTCACAGCTTCAGCACCTCTTAACTTTCCTTGTTTCACTGTTACTACAACCATATTTCTGAATTAAGTGCGTATTATCAATTTATTGTTCTTTATATCTTTCTTATTTTGTACAACAACCGTCTACGCAACTGCAACTTTCAATCACAGCACATTAAACGATGTAGGTCATTTTAAAAACATAATTCACGTAGGCACATATCTTATCAAAGATTATAACTGTATTATCTGCAGCTTTAGCAACTCGCATTCATAAATTTAGTTGCGTACCTACCTACCAACTTATAACTTGAGCAATTACCTAGCTTCGGGCAATTTCGAGTGCCCCTAAACTAGTTCGATCGATAAGTCTTTAGCCAAAATTATAATAGTTGATGAGAATTAATATTTTATTTCTAGTAAAGAGGTAAGTTACTAGATATAAATAAACCGCCAAGTGCGAGTCGACTCGCACACGAAAGGTTCCGTACCGTAAAAATCTGGCATTTTTTTTTAAAGAACATCTAATTTTCACTTGTTCAGAGACCCTTTGAAATTTTCAACTTTTTTATATTTTTAGTTTAAGTTGTTATTACAGTTGAAGTGTTACTCATTTATAGAAAGTTTCATGTGCTACCTATTGTGGTTAAAGAGATACAGCCTTGACAAACAAAGAGCAAAATTGCCAAAAAAAAAAGAAACACGTTTTTTGTAAGGAAGACCGCTTTAATTTTGATATTTATTTTTATTATTTGCTGTTATAGCGGCAAGAGAAATGCACATTCTCTGAAAATTTCACTGTTTACCTCTTACGGTTTATGAGATAAAGCCCTGTAACAGACGGACGGACGGACAGCGGAGGCTTAGTAATAGGGTTCCGATTTTACCCTTCGGGTATGCAACCCCAAAAATGATTTCTATTGCGCAGTAGGCAAAGGGCCGCCTGAGGCAGACAGGGTTGCAGGTTTAATTGTCGCCTCTAGTTTTTACAACACACAAACGATGCTGGACAATCACACAGTATCATCTAGCCCCAATCACAGAATAACTGTGCCCCAAACAAAATAAGCAGAGTGTGTGTTAGGTATGATATACTTAATATGTTTGCAGATCGTACAACATTTGTACCGCGGCGGGAATCGAACCCCCAACCTCGTGCGTCGCAGGCGGATCTTTGCCCGCTGCGCCACTAAGGTCGTCAAATGTTTGCATGATCTGCAAATATGTATTATTTTTTATACGTTTTCCATCGAAGGTATTTTGGTACCGCAATGATTTTCCACTGGCACTTGGGCACTTGAGCGCTTATATTATTTAAACACATAATAAGCAGATTAGATAAAATTTATAGACAAGTTACTGTTTTGTTTAGTCTAATTTAGCCATCATTTTGTACCTTACCTGCTCCACAGCCTATATTGGTCCACTGCTGGACGCAGGCCTCCCCGTGAAAACCGCCTTATTGGCTTTTATCTCACGGGGGTAATGCCCATTATCCCCACGCTGGGCATGCGGTTTGGGGATCGCAGTTCGGTGGTAGAATTGTTCTGCAGGGGGCGCTGCTGTCCACCCCCGGTGGATATCCCTTAGTCGCCTTTTACGACACCCGCGAGAAGAGTTGGGGTGGTGCAAATACTAAGCCGGCACCTTACCTACTTAAATGTGAATAGAAAATTTAAATTTAGGTAGGTCTAGGCATCTTGATCAAAACAAACAAATCATTTTAGATTTAACTCACATAAATATTTTTTATTAGATTAAAGTTTAGTAGGTATGTTATGTAACCATTAAATTAAACAAAAATGACTTAAGTAATTTGTTTTTGGTTAGAACTTATATAAATTACTAGCTTCCACCTGCGGCCCAGCACGCTTTTCTCGGGAAAAGAAAGACATGTCCTTCCCTGGGATGCCATCTATCTCCTTGGCAAATTTTATTAAGATCCGTTCAGCCCTTTAGTCGTGAAAAGATAACAGACAGACAGAGAGACAAACAGAATTAATTTCGCATTTATAATATTAGAGGTAGTATGGATTAGATATTTTATACTGTTGTATAAAATATTTAATCCATAATGGTGAGGATGATAATATAATATAACTCATACATAATGCACCATTATGTATGAGTTCATAGAATCGTAACTTATTTTATATAACATCTCAGATTCCATTAATTTTTTAAATAGTCACTATATTTTTATTTAACTCTTTTGTTTCGAATAAATTAATAAGAATTCGCATATATTTAATACAACAAGTCACTTATAATAATATTTCACGTTATTAATATTCTTACTTCATCTGTTATTGTTCTTAGAATGTTTTAATTTACTTATTACTTATTTAATAAGGCACATTTTCATTCAGTTTATTATACAGTTAGGTGCTACTATCAATTGTTTAGTCACGACAAAAATCCTTAACTATCTATTTGGTTATGTTTCAATGGTTTTGATGAGAGATTCGATGAACACATTTACCTATAAAATGTATTATAACACAAATGTTATAACTTATAACCTAATAATTATTATAAATTCAAGAGCCTAGCTCTTGCCGGTGTAATGATGCTATTTCCTCCACTTTTCTCTCTCCAATGCAATGTTATAAATTAAATTAAATTTACTTCTTTATACGACATGACAGTGACTTTCTCCTTGATCTGACTTATATATCTAATTCTTCGTCTTTCTATGATGTTACTTATGAAGTTGTCATGTCGTATGAAGATTGTCCAATCATTCTCCCTCTTCTGTTTTGAATGGTGTTAACATGTGCTAATCAGATCCTTTTCTCCTCAACACCTCCTTAATAGTAACCTTCTCCGTTCAGAGGGGTGAGTCAATTTGACGTTAGTGACGAGACGTGATCGTGACGTCGCCATTTTGTATGGGATTTGCGTAGTTCCCTGTCCGCACAGTAGAGGCGCTGTATCAAATTGTATGGAAAATGGAGACGTCACGATCACATCTTGTTTCTAATGTCAAATATACTCAACCCTCAGTTATAATATTAAGTACCAGAAAATTGCTTAGATCTGAGTATCTGAGTCACATTGACCATTATTTAGGTACTTTTGATACAATGAAGTGATTATAAAATTGCGAACAACTTCCGTCATGATTATTATGCGATCGATGTTGCACACGGTTTTTATAAAATTTAATGACATAATTACTTATAAATAATCACATTGCAATTCCTCATGGCTGGTCAATCGTGGTAAATTTCCTTAGTTAATATTAATACCATACGCCCCCTTCCAATAAATATTTTTAGCTAACTGTTATCCTTAGTAGGTACGGATATTTAAATCGACTGTTTAAATATCCGTGACTGCAAGAAACTCCGTTGTAAGTTAAGCAGTTTTACGGGAGCATCATAAAAGAGTGAATTCTTTGATAGTTTGGTAAGACGCTAACCGATTTCGTCTACGTCTTGACCTGTACAGGGTCGTACATATTTTACAAATTTTTTTAATAAAAATTTAATGCGCATCTAGCTTTATCTTATCACAGTTATGTTATCACACTGGCGATTTGCGAGCGATTTCAAAGCGAGTCGAGTCCGCAGCGAGCACGCCGCGATGTCGCCGCGGGCGCGTAGCTAGTTCGCTGTGCACTCGCGTTGAAATAGCTCGCAAATCGCCAGTGTGATATGATAAGTGATAACTGATAAGGCTTTTAAAGTTAAGACTCGTCGAATCGTCGTCTTCATAAAAGAAGACTCGTAATTGCCAATCTTGATGATCCTGAACAATGAGTTACTTTAGTAACTAAAATACTTCATTGAGCTTGACTTGAATCATTTTAGCACTATCTCAATATGTCAATCGAAGATATAGGGATGAGATATGCCTTTCCCACAAAAACTTTTGGTTTGACGGTTTAGCGCCATAGCACAGATAATACAATACTATACATAGATAAGTAGGAGAAAAAAATTGGTATGTGAGCTTGCATTGCTTTCAAGATCATTTAGGTGTAGAAATTAAAGAATGATGCAGAATTGCAGACAGACTGATACTGTGATTGATACAACATTGCAGAATGTAAATTCAGTAACCCTATTCACTATAAACATTCATTAACCTATAACATTTTAACATTGTTTTGAACACATTAAATTAAATTTTAAGATCGCAACACTGAGATTAACTGTTAACATTTAACTATGATAATTTATGCGATTTCCAGAGTAGGTATTTCATACAAGATATCAATTGTTTACCTATATTAGATAGCAAATAGTTTTTGACTATGTACGATTTAATACATCCTTCTTTAATGACGTCCTAAATTGTGCATACAGATTTTCTGTGCAGTGCAGGTGACTGTTAGTCTCAACGATGTTAGCTCATAATAGTAGTGTTTTATTAAAAATAGAGGGTAGTTTTGAAATAAAACGCCTTTTCACATGCGCAAGACAGTCTCCAATTCTCCATGCTAAGTAAAGCCAAGCTATTTAGACGACAACCGTGCGCATATGATAAGGTGCTTCCTTCTACATTGGTCCACTTGAACATGAACAGAAAATAAGGTGCAATTGGACGTCATTCATTGCTTGAACACAAGTTTTCTAATAGCTGCCAAACTGACTCGCCTTCAATTCTTTGGCTTGATCGTCTATCACCAGTACAACTCATATGCTCACGTTATCAGTGATTGATAACTTATCAGATGATAATCTTCACTGATGAATTTCTTGGTTGGTACAGATTTACCAGTACAACTCATATGCTTACGCTAACACTGATGGCCGGTGTAGGTTCACTTATATGCTTACATTATTACTTATGGTTAGTATAGGTTCACTCATATGCTCACGTTATCACTGATGGTCGGTATAGATTCACAGTACAACTCATATGCCCACAATATCACTTTGACTATACTCTATGATCAGCAGTACAACTCCTATGCTCACGTTATCACTGATCGTCGGTATATGTTCAACAGTGTAACTCAAATGCTTACATTATCACTGATGGTGGGTATGGGTTCCTTGGTCTGTGCGTTGTGTAGCGGGCAGGGGCGGCGCGGTTTTAGCCGGGCGCTGCTAGCTCGCGGCCGCCGGAGCACCCTCGTCGGCAGTCTTGACAGGTCGCCTGAAGACGCAGCCTTGTCAAAAACCTGAAAATAAATAAATAAATTAATAATACCAGACATTTTCACAAACGCTCTCAGAATTAGTAAGCTGAAGTGGCAGTGGGCAGGTCATATAGCTTGCATAACTGACAACCGCTCCCCAGCTTCCGCTGGGGAGCGGTTGTCCTTTACTCCCCAGTAAAGGTTCTCAAGTGGCGACCGCGATGCAACGCAAGCTGTTGGGAGACCATCTACTCGATGGACTGATGACATTGTAGCGGTCGCAGGGAGTCGATGGATGGAAGCGGCTCAGTAGGGGTATTTGTGGCGTCGTGTGGGGGAGGCCTATGTCCAGCGGTCGACGTGTGTGGGCTGATATGATGATGAGTTTCACACAGCATCGTCTGACCCCAGAGTAACCAGAGCTTGTGTTATGGGTACTAGATGACTGATATACACAGTACTTAGACACCTAGACTAGAAATAAAACCGGCAGATCAAACACGCATTCGTCCCGTGATAACGAATGTCAGACTGACCAAATTGCGCCACTGATGTATTTATAAGATATAGTAGTGGACTAAGGCCCAGGACACACGGTAAAACGCAACTGTTGCAGTTTCGTAATTTTTGCGTTTCACCGTGTGTTCTGGGCCTAATAGTTTCTATTCTTTGACTGTAATTTTCTTTGTTAATAAAAATATATGTTTCTACTGTTCCTCGTTAAAGGAAAAATGTGTAACTTATGCTGACTTGTTGTATTGTAATACAGATTTATTTTAAAGCAATCTCAAGCAATGGTCCTTCACAATACAGGTTTATTCAACCTTTTGGGAGTGTCGCTGTTTTATTATTTTACTATTATTCTTAATTTAGGAATCAGTAGGTGCCGCCGCCGCCGCAAAGAGCACCGCCCTTTGCGACAGTGTTTTTTTTTTTACTTTTACATTAAACGGTCAAATACTACTACGAATTATTTTTATGTCACTCCAGCTGCTGCCCGCGGCTTCGCACGCTTTATTCCGGAATAAAAGGTAGCCTACGTCCGGCCCCGGGATACCATCGCTGCCAAATTTCACCGAGATCCGTTCAGCCGTTCTTGAGTTATAAATAGTGTAACTAACACGACTCTCTTTTATATATATATATAAATTACATGGAAGTTTTGAATGGGTCTAATGTACCTAAGTAATTTTTATTTTTAAACACGTTCAACATACCTTCCGTTTAGTAGACGAGGGTTTGGGCCGAGGTCAGTCGATCACGTGCTTGATCTTCACGTAGAGAACGCACGAGAACAGGAACCCAAATATCGGTATCACGGACATACCGACACCCACCGCCGCCAGGATTATCAGGTGGTCCCGTATGTGGTTCGTGAAATGCCGGATGCAACCCTGAAATTTACGAAACATAGCTTGATCAATTTAACTGAGCTCATGTAAAGTTAGTCTAAAGTCATTCTCATTTGAGACGCAGAAGGTTGCGGGTTCGATTCCCGCCTTGGGAAAAATGTTTGTACGATCTGCAAATATTTGTTCCGGGTGTTCTGGGTACTTTCTATATATTAGGTCCTTACATATGAAATTGGCGTTTTTCGTACTGGCCACTTTAATCACAAATTTCTCCTCTTTGGTAAGGAATTCCAAATTCAAATTTGTACAGCTATAGACTCATGTATTTGTGCTTCGATGATCGTCATTCATTTGTTTTTTTTCTTCTGTTTTTTTCTGTTTGCGTCACTCATTTTACAAAATGGAAAACTTAAAATATCGCATTATTTACGAGTACGAGTTCCGCCGTGGCACTAGTGCTGCGGAAACAACTCGAAGGGTGAATGATGTGTATGGCGGTCGTGTTGCAAAAGAAAACACAGTTCGTTTTTGGTTCCAACGTTTTCGTTCTGGAAATTTTGACCTGCAGAACAAGCCCCGTGGACGGCCTGAGACTCAAGTTGATAATGAAGAGTTGAAGGCTATTGTGGAAGCGGATCCATCGCAAACCACGTCCGAGTTAGCTGCAGGCTGCGATGTTAGTGATAAAACTGTTTTAATTCACTTGAAGCAAATTGGGAAGATTAAAAAGCTTGAAAGGTGGGTACCTCACGAATTGACTGAAGCAAACCGGCAAACGCGCGTCGACTGCTGCGTTACATTACTAAACCGGCACAATAATGAAGGTATTTTAAACCGAATCATTACCTGTGATGAAAAATGGGTTCTTTACGATAATCGGAAGCGCTCAGCGCAATGGTTGGATCCTGGCCAGCCAGCCAAATCCTGCCCCAAGCGAAAATTAACCCCAAAAAAGTTACTTGTAAGCGTTTGGTGGACTAGTGCCGGTATTGTTCATTACAGTTTTCTCAAATCTGGCCAGACTATTACGGCTGATGTCTATTGTCAGCAATTGCAAACCATGATGGAAAAGCTAGCGGCTAAACAACCTAGGCTGGTCAATCGCTCCACGCCACTGCTGCTTCACGACAACGCTAGACCACACACTGCGCAACAGACGGCTACTAAATTAGAAGAGCTTCAATTGGAAAGTCTAAGACATCCTCCGTACTCCCCGGACCTTGCTCCAACAGATTACCATTTTTTTCGAAATTTGGATAACTTCTTGCAAGGGAAAAAATTCAACTCCGATGGGGCAGTCCAAATCGCCTTCAAAGATTTTATTGATTCCCGTCCGACTGGTTTTTTTAGTAAAGGGATCAATGAACTACCTATAAGATGGCAAAAGTGCATAGAAAATAATGGTTCATACTTTGATTAATTAAATATATTATATTAAAAAATATTCGACTTTTTGTTCCTCCCATACAAAACGCCAATTTCATATGTAAGGACCTAATATAATAAAAAATATCTATCTATGTTATGTATTGTATTAAGTTTATCAGTCATCTAGTACCCATAACACAAGCTCTGCTTACTTTGGGGCTAAATGATGCTGTGTGGATTGTCCAGCATTATTTATTATTATTATTATTTCAGTCTATGAGAAAGGGACAGGCTGCTTCCAAGGGTAGCTTTTAATCAGCCTCCAACTATGAATGAGGATAACCCACCGGGGTGGAGACCAGTCGGCCGCTCTATACAACGCTGGATTGACGAAGAGGAAGACGAATTCAGCAAACTCGAAGGTACTAGCTGATGAGAGTCCGCTCAGAACCGAGATGCCCGGAGAAGCCTTTTGCTTGAGGTCAAGAATTAGTTTGGATCATTGAGCCACAAGAGTAAGTACCGTGCGTGTGTATATGTAGTGAATGTTAGCGACATGAACTATTGACTCACGGTGTACTGGACGTTGGAGGGATGGTCCCGGCCGCCGCAGCGTTTGTTGACAGTCTTGCAGCATGAGAGCCATGAGACTAATAGTCGAGGGTCGTGCTCGTGTAATGAATGTAAGTGACATTAACTATTGGCTCACTGTGTAGTGAATGCTGAAGGGGTTATCCCGGGCGCCGCAGCGGTTTGTGACAGTCTAGCAGCACGGGTTCGGCACTAATAGTCGTGGGTCGTGCTCATGTAGTGAATGTTAACGCCATGAACTATAGACTCACGGTGTAGTGAATGTTAGAGGGATGGTCCCGAGCGCCGCAGCGGTTGGTGACAGTCTTGCAGCACGAGTCTGGTACCAGCAGTCGCGGGTCGTGCTCGTGCCATATGCTGTATCTCCAGTCAGAGTAACGCACTGCACCGCAGCATTTGAACTGAAACGGAATTATGACTTTTAGAGATCTACTACTGAAGTTTTAGATGACATAGTAGAAAAAACTTGGGGTGCGCGTAGGTAGGCAGCTGGGGGAAGCGGCATTTTGACAGCGCTCAACGCTTGAGTTTTTTAAAAGCGCGATATTATCTTCGAACGCTGTCTCTCTGCAAAGTAATAAACCGGTGCGTTCATAAATACTGATGCGGAGCGAAACGGAATCGTCTAATCACATTGGTATGAAATAAGAACACACATTGGTCTCCCGCTTCTTTCTGTTGGGTCAATTCGGCTACACTCTGCGTACGTGGGGACGCACCTTGAGTACGTTGCTGTCTGGCTTTCTTCTGCTCGCTCGCTGCTACCAAGGAAGTCGTAAATTTTCTCCTGTGTATTGTTTTGACTGTGCAATTTGGGTGGCATAATATCAACGAACATTACTCATACTACGAATAATATTTTCCCAAGATAAATGCTGACACTTTAACCTCTCGGGTCGTGTGGTATCAATATAACAAAGAAACCTGTTTTAACACAAGCAAGTAACGTAGGTACCACAAAAGTTTGAGGTGGGACGGGGCCGGTCGTGTGCCATGTATACAATGTGAACTATGATAGGTAAATGGTTCATTGTATGAGTCTAATTGCGGACAAGGGAATACTGGAGTACACATAACAACATAATACGATTAGCTCTTTAGTTGAATTGCCTTGTTTTTTGCGCATGCTGAATAGCTTTTACTAGTTTTTAAGGTTCCGTACCCGAAGGGTGAAAACGGAACCCTATTACTAAGCCTTCGCTGTCCGTCCGTCCGTCCGTCTGTCACAGGGCTATATCTCATGAACCGTAAGAGGTAGACAGTTGAAATTTTCAGTTAATGTGTATTTCTCTTGCCGATATAACAACGAATAATAAAACAAAAATAAATATCAAAACTAATAGGGGATTCCATAAAAAAAAAAAACGTTTTTTTTTTGGCTATTTTTGCTCTTCGTTTGTCATTGCTGTATTTCTTGAACCACAATTGGTAGCACATGAAACTTTCTATAAATAAGTAACATTTCTACTGTTATTACAACAAATACTAAAAATATTAAAAGTTGAAAATTTAAAGGGGTCTCTGAACATGTACAAATTTGATGTTCTTATAAAAATGGCCCGATTATTACGGTACGGAACCCTTCGTGTGCGAGTCAAGTCGCACTTGGCGGTTTATTAAGTTACCTCTAGTTGGTTGCCCTTATTAAATAAATAATAATAAGATAGCCACCGAGTGGGGCCCACAAGATGTACCCACAACCGCCAGGCGTCCGACCCAGACGCAGATGGTGGGACGAACTCTTGACTATAACAATTGTACCATCGCAGAATTTTCACCATAGACATGTTATTATTCAACGTGGCAATTCTGCGACGACAACCATTGTCAGTGAAGCGATTGGTATAGCAGAAGCCCCGGACGCTCACTGCTCCAACTGTTGATGCCCTGGACCAAGTTGAATGCAAGGGGGGAAGAGCCTAGGCCCAACAGTGGGTAACATGCAGCGGTAACTTACCTCAGTCTGCATATGGTCCACAGCGTCGCTTATGATGGTATCAAGCGCGTAGTTCGACAGGAAGGTATTGTTCAGTTCCATTTTGAGTTCGTCTTCTATTGCGACTTCATAGTAGTACGCTAGACTGCCTGCACCTGCTTCTAGCAGGAACGTAATCAGCAGGAAATATGTGTACTGGAAAGTAATGGATTATCATTAATTTGAGGTTATACTATATATTATTATATATTACTTGTGAAGAGGGGCGGTTTGAGCCTAGTGAATTACAGGGATTTAATTTTCCTAGGCTATTAGAGGTTACCTTTCACCAATTATTTATTTCAAGATGTATGTGATGATCTAGTTTTACCTACGTAATTTGATATATTAGACGTGTCCAAGTTCTGTAAGGTCTAAAGGAAATAAAGCACTTTAACTTTTGATCGTAGTTCAATTATTAAAAATGCTCGTTTTTAACCGACTTTCAAAAAAGAAGGAGGTTCTATGTTCGGCTGTATGTTTTGTTTAACTATTTTTATGTATATTTATGATATTTGTCGATTTTTTCGTCCGTTACGGACCGATTTTGAGAATGATCCCGATGTGCGGAAATTTTATTTCCGAGGGATTAGTATTTGGCCCACAAAACTTAATGTAGTGGAATAGATTCAGCAGTGAAAACAGATCCACCCGGGCTATGGATCAGAGAACAAAAAAGTGGTAACTGATCCATTAGTGGATCTGCAAAGTGGATCAGAGTGGTATGGAGCAAAAAACAATGTAAATATTAAGGATTTTGAAGTCGATTTTTTGTTTTTATAAAACAATTAAAATATTTCTTCGACCGGACTTGAACCCGCGCCTTACCTTTAATTATTGGTAGATGCGATAAGGCCAGTTTGGGCCAGTTAGGGCACTGAAGTACCTAAAGCCTTTAGCTTCAGGTATTCTAGTCAGGTACGTGGAAGTTTATTGCTCTACAGATAGGAGCCTTAGTTTGTCAGTAATTGAACACGTAAAAAGGGGCTTTCACTACAAATGGTCAAGAAGAGTTTTAATTTTGCAGTATTACAGTTTGGTGTCCTAATTAATGTTCTGAATTTGCGACCTTAAGTGACCGCAGCCGCTAGCGCCGCCATATTGGAAAAATGGTACCCATTTTTCCAATATGGCGGCGCCAAAAAGCAGTTTTTCGAGAATATCTCCTCTCCAACAGGTTAAAAATAGCCATTACAAAATTTCCTGCAACTTTTGTGGGCAACATATTTATGTTAAAAGTTGCAGGAATAGAAACCTATTAGATAAATAGTTCACGAGGTACACCGAAGTGAAGGTCAGCGAATTTTTACAATTCGATAAAATTTAGTCCAGCAGTCGCGTACTGCTGCGTTAAGTCGGCTACGAACTTGTACCTTAAGGCATTATTATGAAGTTGTGATACTCACACATAATAAGCTCGTCCGGTTCTCAGTCTTAAGTCCACAGCAGCCGAGCGCCGCAAGCGGCAGGCCTAGGCCTCCAGCTATGACCAGGAGGTAGGCAATAGCCTGGTAGGTGAATGTGGGCAGGAGAGGCACGTATCTGTGGCGATAGGCGATCGTCCACACGCCTATTGCGAGGACGCCTGCGCCTGCAAACTGTTAGGTAGTTTGTGTTAGTATTTAAAAGTAAAGGTTATTATTATTAGGCTTTAGAGAAGCCATTATTCCACTGAATATGGCTTGGTTATTTGACTGTTGACTTGGTAGGTAGGAAAACAGTGAGTTTCTTAAAAATTGTTAGTACAACTGACTATATACTAGCCAAACTAGATGATCAATGTTTGTAAACAAACCACAACACAAATAAGTCCATCCCATGGTTGCCTGGAAAAGATTGCTCAAAGCGATAAGGCCGCCCTTTGTACTTCCTTGTTTCTCAGCATTTTCTTCGTATTATACTTTGTGTTGTACAATAAAGAGTTATCTATCTATCTATAAGTAAAACTCACTTGCTTGGCGCCGAGTTTCAGATGTAATTGTAGGCAATATTTATTGAAGGAAGGATCTCAAATCGAAAAGTAATGTAAATTGCGTTTAAAAAGACGCGTCAACAGAGTGAGGTTTAGGTTAAGTATGGGCGGTTTGTTTACAAACATTGTACAAAGAGTTTGGCTAGTGTATAAACAGTTGTATGCTCAAACACTAGGTAGAGAATGTTGGTGAATGGGTAATCTCCAAAACTTCGAGCTTCGTTTTTCGCTATTGAAACAAATGTGAGGCCGCCATGCCAATCGCGTGAGCCCATGACCTAATGATTTGTGCTAGCTCCCGATACACCCACGACACAGAATTTATTAAATTATGATGGCAGATGTAGGTACATACAATTTATGTTCTAGAATGTTTTTGTTTTCGGTAGAAAAGTGATTCAAGTTAGAAAATAACTGAGCCCACGCCACGCAACGTACGCGACGTAGGTATTATGAGGACGGTTAAATTTGTATCAAAACAGATGGTCTAGGAACAAACTTATCTTACACCGCACCATCTGACGTTTCCAACATTTCGTCGCGTACGTTGCGTGGCGTGGCGTCAATGTTTGTTGAGCCCACGCCACGCAATGTTTAATGTTCTTACCAGAAAAACAACATTGAAGATATGCAGGACGCATTTGAGGAAGTTGACGCTACAGCAGTCTGCATCCCTCGACTTCCGAGGCTTGATTTTCTTCTTTTTCGTCAGGAGTGTGCCTGTGTCCTTCTTTTCCGTTGCCATTGTCACTAGCTTCGAAACCTCTCAGCCATCCTCTTATCTTCCCTCAAAGTGCACCTAAAACGAAAACGAACCTTACTTATACTATAAACAATGACTACAATATGAT
Source organism: Eupithecia inturbata (assembly GCA_963662085.1). Lineage (NCBI taxonomy): Eukaryota > Metazoa > Arthropoda > Insecta > Lepidoptera > Geometridae > Eupithecia > Eupithecia inturbata. The sequence goes on along the minus strand of OY759179.1, from coordinate 4,684,602 downwards.
AACGATTTGCATACTTACATGGTCACACTTGAGAAAATATTATGTTTTGTTCTTTGGAAGATAAATTCAAATACTGAGTAACGAATTACAATATTTATTACAATAGCATGCCATAATTAATGTGGAATATTATACAACACCTAAACCAAATTAAAAAGTAAATACAATGAAATTTATCAAAGAATTTTAAGTTAAGTGATTAAATGTGTACAATAAAATAATATAATTAATACTATGATGGATGATTGGTATTTTGCAAAAAATATAATACATTTTCTGAATAAGCGGTCAAGTAATAAAAACTATATGTTTAAATTCAGTCCATTAGTCATCACAAGTAGATTATAAATTCATTGTACCAAAGTAAATAGGTCCTTTGGCAGTTTTGTATAACTTTAAAAAAGTACAAAAGGTTACAAGTGGACTACAGTATTTAAATAGAATGTTTGTGGTACACAAGGTCCTAGCTGCTATCTCATAACACTCATAAGTCTTACTGATATTGACAATTAATTCTTTTTGTCATGGAACTTGTGCTGACAAAAATAATCAACGCATATTCAATATTCATCTTGAATATAATCAACATGGTGGGATATGACCTAGATGAATGCAGCAAATCAACTAATAAATTGGTCAGTTACATCTAACCAAAATAAATAGTTGAAGCAATATGTAACCTCTAAATTACGGCCTAAGGTTACTTTATCATGTGTTTAACACAGTTTATTAATTCCTTCTCCAGTGACTTATTCATCATATTGGTGCAAGGTGGACTCTAACTTATCAACAATTTTTTTATAAAAATTAATTTGCTGCTTTAGAAAGTTTTGCATAGTAGCTTTCAAGTCAACAGTTCGTTCAGCCTTGAAATGATTGATTTCGGCAAGAAGAGCATATGAAATGACATCAGTTCTTCTCAACACTTCATTCAGTTGAGCTACTTCCATTTTGTGTTCTGCTGTCAGCCTTTCACATTCTTTTTTCTTTTGGACAGCACCTTTATGATTACCTAACGAGTCCGGGAAGCTGCCGACAATACCCTTGTACAAATGGAATTTATCCCCGAGAGGATCAAAGTCCCATTTAGGCTGTTCATCATACATTCTTCCAATGTCTATGTAGGCACCACCAGTCTTTGTTATAGCTGATGTCAGTTTTGATGTTGATACAATTGACCCTTCATCCAAGCTCAGGGAATTACCCAAGCCAAAGAAAGCTTCCCCTATCTTGTGGCAGTCAATTTTGTATGGTCCTTGAAATCTCTTTGTTTGCAGTTGGCACATTGCTACAACTGACTTGACAGATGTGTCCATGCTGCCCATGAATGCATAAGCCTGCTCGGTAATAATGTCTATATGTGACTGAAGTAAAGCCTTCTCGGGTACTACTAATGAAACACAGTAATTTAACCCTAGTAAATTGTCCCTTTCAGCTTGTCTTTTTCCAGCTTTCCATCTTTTTTCATCAGTGCATGTGAGGAAGTGTTGCCATACTTCACATTTAGATAGCACGGGGTGTTTGCACATCCAATCCACAAACTCTTGAAGTTGTACCCGTCTCCTCTCAATGTGACCTTCATCATATCTCCCAGAGATTTGTTTGTCAGGCAATGGTGGAATGGGGATCAGAGTGAATTTTTCTTGTAATCTCTCATGGAGCCAATCAAAATGCTTGTATCTTCTAGACACCTGAATGTTATTGAATGAGGGTGTCAGTTGATAGGCTATAAAACTTTTAATGCCCTTGAATTTAGATTCTTTCTTTGGAGAGGCTACCGTTACATTGTATGGTTGATTTACAGGTGACCAAATATACCTATCTTCCTCTTGGATGATATAAACTTTTTCAGAATCTGGCACTTCTACATTCAAGGTGGCAAGAAGGTAGCTTTCTCCACTGATCTTTGATGAGGGAGCAAATTTATTTTTTCTCACTGTTCCCATAGATGAACCAAAACTGGATGCAGCATCATCAAAGGTTTGATGCTGATCGTTAATAGGCATGCCGGGCAACGGGGCCAGGGGCTGGTTGTAGGGAGGAGGCTTTTGTTGTGAGACCGGGCCAATCTCAGAGTATGTGTCATCATCCCAATCATCTTCCCATCCCTCCTCTTGAGAGTTACCACGTTGGTAGTTATTGTCTCCTGCGCTGTAGTGCTGGTCTCCCCAGTCATCGTTTGCTTGGTCATATCTTGCGGCGGGAGGGCCTGCATTGATTTGTGTAACATCATCAGGTGTGAGTTTTTTGACATAAGCCGCAGGGAACAAGCCTGTCTCACCTTTGGCATTTTTGCCCTCCCACCACCCCTCCCCTATCTCTGTGTTCAATATAGTTAGTATCTCTCCAGCCATTATTGACATTTCAGTGGTGTTGGGCTCACCATTGAAGTCATACAACGCTTGCACCTGTGCTGTCATTTTGGACCCAATACCTAAAACAAGTTCAGAACAGTTAATTACAAAATTGGAAATTTAAAAAATAATAACCTAACTCAAAGTATCTAGGTGGATCATTGTAATCATAAAGTTTATTGTTATCTTATCAATGCTATCTAGAAATGAAGCGAGTATGCATACACAAAATGATATGAGTTATCTATTGTCTTAAGGTTAGACTCTAGACTCGGAGTATGCATTGTTCAGTAGATACGTCGTTTTGGGTGTCATTTAGTAGTGCGGCGCAGCAAAGCACTGACACATATTTTTAATAGTCCCTAATTAACGCGCTTATTGAAGCCATAGTCGAAATTGAAGTAAGTAGGTACTCGGAAATAGGCCGTGAATCATAAAATAAAGAATTAATTAGGAAAATTAATTCATAAACTTCTTTTGTTGAAATACAAAAGCAGTTTCTTGCGATGTTCAACGTGTTCAGGATCAAGGTGACGTCATTTCTTTTAAAACCATGTTTTGGTAATCCTAGTCCTGTACAAAGATGTGATGAACGGCACAGAAACAAAGAATTGTAGGAATTTTTCGGTTGAACGTGTGGAAGTTGCTACAATGACGTCAAAACAAAAATGTGATAATCTATGTTGTTATAGCAATATAGTAGCAATTACTTACGTTAATCAGTAGTTAATAAATTCACAAACTAGATAGTTACACAAACTCTTGGAGTTTATACGGCATCACAAATTAATATAAAGAGGCGGATAAATCGATTGCACAGTCATCTCATCTGTCCATTTGACAAAAATGTCACAAACTTGTTTTGTCGTCGTCGACTCGTCGTTAAAAATTGTTCTCGATGGCGGTGCATTGAAAAAAAATGTTCTCGTTTGTGATCTGTCTCCACAAGGACCAATGAAAATGCTGTTATTATACGTCAGCTTGACAGTAACCAACGATAGTTGAGGACTATTTGTTATCAAAGTTACTCGCTAGATGGCGCTATTTTTCATTCGTTTCTACGTTCCGTTTTAAGATTGTATTTAGCTTATTGCCTAGATACTCGTAAATTCCTTACTGCATACCTTCTTCCTTCCTTCTTGCAATAGGTACCAATAACGTGAGTATCACTTATTTATTAGACCTCCATGACGATACCTAGTTTATCTTGGAGATGGAGAAATATACTTGTAAGAAGGAATCTTGTTTTTTTGTCGGAAACGCTCGCTCGTTTCGTTTACTTACGAATTTCACTCAAGATCGTTGTCGAGTTATCTACTCGACAACGATCTTGCTATTATAAAACGACTTGGCTTTATGTTGGATGATCATCATCATCGTTTTTAGGGTTTCGAAGATCGGAGATCGGTTTCGAAACCCTTATTGTCTCGTTCCCCCTATCCCCTATCTCCGAAGTTTGCAGAGCGATCCATCTAAAATGTATCTAGCGTTTGTAGATATGGATCTATATTTTACAGGAAAAATATAGAGAAGACTGTACAATACAATACAAAAATACTTTATTGTACACCAATAAAAATACAATACAAAAGACATTGCATAAGACACAAGTAAAATGGGCGGTCTTATCGCTTAGAAGCGAGCTCTTCCAGGCAACCGTTGGATGGAAAGAATTATGCGAATTTAAGCAGCAGGGGCAGGGGTTGTACGAAAGATAATCTTAAATAAATACAACATTTTAAATAGGTACCTAAAAACAAGAACAATAAAATCTAATAAATACCTAACTATATATACATACAAAGGTACATATAAAAATAACAAAAATATACTACATAGATAAATAAATATTTAGTACCAATATTCACTTTTCTAACAGGAAAAACGGAGCTTTTAAAACTGGTAAGGATACCGCTTTTCTAATGGACTCTGGTAGGGCATTCCACAACCTTTTGGCCAGGATGGAGAAGGATTTGTCGTAGAAACTGGTTCGGTGAGGTGGCATATTCAGTACTTACCAGATTTTCCGATAAACAAAGGATACGGGAACGATGAGGACGACGCCGTGGAGGAATTCAAAACGCTCCTTTAAATAGAAGGGAATAAGAAAGAGACCTTGAAATATGATCATACTTACGTAGACCCAAAACAAAACGTATATAGACGTTTTATAGTCGTTCAACCTTATTAAGCTGCTCTTCGGTAAGGTCGAGGTAGCAGACATCAGCGTAATCAAGAATGGGAAGCATGAGAGATTGAGCAAGCACAACTTTAGTGGCGCAAGATAAATTGCGCAATCTTCTCAACGAAGCAGCAGCGGAGGCGAATATCTTGCGACTTACCGCATCCGTTTGAGGATTTTAAATTCCTAGATTTTTAACACTTCTGCTAAAAGGAACTATTAGGTTATTGAATTAAATTTTAGGGAGAGTGGACCAGTGGACTTTAGCAGAAGTGCGCGAGCTACCTATAATAATTATGGCCTGTGTTTTGCTGGGGTTAACTTGGAGACCGTAGGCCACACGCTCCAATCACCGTACGAATACTGATCTTATCTATATTCGTGATATAGTTAAGATCAGTATTCGTGCGCGTCTTGTAGTGGGGCTTGGGTGTACAATGTATATTTGAAGATCGTCTGCATAGAGATGATAGGAAGAAGTAAATTTAATATAAATATAATTAATAAACAACGCAAATAAAAGTGGAGATAATACGCAGCCTTGCGGGACACCAGCATTGGTGTTGCACCAGGACGAGAAAGTGTCGTCAGTACGAATCCGCTGCCGGCGCCCCTGCAGGTAACTGCGAAAAATATCAATAACAAAGTCTTTAAATATCAAAGTCTCTAATAGCACGACTACACGCTCTGTATTGCTTGCGCACTCCAGTATGTGCAGTTTTACTGTGCAAAAACAACGATAAGGAATATCAATACAGTGGCCAAACGTGCAAGTAAGCTCGTGCAAGCTAGACTGCGCAAACACGCTTCATGGACTGAACTGTCAGTACGGAAAGGTTATAATTAGGGATGCATCCATAACGATACCGATATATACTTACTCGAAGTTTGCCGATATATTGGCATCGGCGGTATTTTTATGGCCGATTCAACCATTCTTTTCAAATATCGCGCTTTAAAAATGTAATGTAAACGAATGAGCCCCTGTCTACCCTGAGCTGTAATTATCTCAAAGAAGTCGAGAGATACGTAAGGCCTCCTAATATTAGGTCCTTACATATGAAATTGGCGTTTTTCGTACTGGCCACTTTAATCACAAATTTCTCCTCTTTGGTAAGGAATTCCAAATTCAAATTTGTACAGCTATAGACTCATGTATTTGTGCTTCGATGATCGTCATTCATTTGTTTTTTTTCTTCTGTTTTTTTCTGTTTGCGTCACTCATTTTACAAAATGGAAAACTTAAAATATCGCATTATTTACGAGTACGAGTTCCGCCGTGGCACTAGTGCTGCGGAAACAACTCGAAGGGTGAATGATGTGTATGGCGGTCGTGTTGCAATAGAAAACACAGTTCGTTTTAGGTTCCAACGTTTTCGTTCTGGAAATTTTGACCTGCAGAACAAGCCCCGTGGACGGCCTGAGACTCAAGTTGATAATGAAGAGTTGAAGGCTATTGTGGAAGCGGATCCATCGCAAACCACGTCCGAGTTAGCTGCAGGCTGCGATGTTAGTGATAAAACTGTTTTAATTCACTTGAAGCAAATTGGGAAGATTAAAAAGCTTGAAAGGTGGGTACCTCACGAATTGACTGAAGCAAACCGGCAAACGCGCGTCGACTGCTGCGTTACATTACTAAACCGGCACAATAATGAAGGTATTTTAAACCGAATCATTATCTGTGATGAAAAATGGGTTCTTTACGATAATCGGAAGCGCTCAGCGCAATGGTTGGATCCTGGCCAGCCAGCCAAATCCTGCCCCAAGCGAAAATTAACCCCAAAAAAGTTACTTGTAAGCGTTTGGTGGACTAGTGCCGGTATTGTTCATTACAGTTTTCTCAAATCTGGCCAGACTATTACGGCTGATGTCTATTGTCAGCAATTGCAAACCATGATGGAAAAGCTAGCGGCTAAACAACCTAGGCTGGTCAATCGCTCCACGCCACTGCTGCTTCACGACAACGCTAGACCACACACTGCGCAACAGACGGCTACTAAATTAGAAGAGCTTCAATTGGAAAGTCTAAGACATCCTCCGTACTCCCCGGACCTTGCTCCAACAGATTACCATTTTTTTCGAAATTTGGATAACTTCTTGCAAGGGAAAAAATTCAACTCCGATGGGGCAGTCCAAATCGCCTTCAAAGATTTTATTGATTCCCGTCCGACTGGTTTTTTTAGTAAAGGGATCAATGAACTACCTATAAGATGGCAAAAGTGCATAGAAAATAATGGTTCATACTTTGATTAATTAAATATATTATATTAAAAAATATTCGACTTTTTGTTCCTCCCATACAAAACGCCAATTTCATATGTAAGGACCTAATATATCGAGAGGCGCAGATCCGTTCGTTTCCTGGCGCAATGACGTCTTATACCCAAACTTGAAAAAATGGCGCATAAATAAGTAGGTACATGAGTTTTCAAATGAGTTCTGTCGCATCTGAGAGACTATTTTCCACCGCAGGTCTTATGCAAACAGATTTGCTAAATCGCCTTTCTCCGAGAAACTTAAGAATACTTTGTTTTTTAAACAAAAATCTCATCAATGTTAATTTTAATTACTAAAACTAATAACTAATCTCAACCTGTCTATAGTTTTAAACGTTTTTATTTAGTTTGTCCTGTTATTTGTTATTTTTATATTAATTAAAACAATTACCTGACTTGTCGGCAAAAAGGCGTATCGAGGCATCCCTAGATAAAATCTGTTTTTATTTATCTAGTTTCGGTGTCTGTCACGTCACGATGTCGCCTACAGAAGAGGCTTTTTTTAAAAGCTCGACGATTTGTACAATTCTATGAATTCAGTTATAAGTTCTTTTGAAGATCCGCTTACGTAATTTTTATGATTTATACGACGTGTGTCGTCGAAAACACTTTGCCGGACTGAAGCGCGGCATGAATGATCGGCCACACGCACATGTAAACGCGTGCAAACTAAATTTGTGTATTCCAATCTTCAGCATGTCAACGATGGCACAAGCAGTGCTTCCGGGTTTGCGCGAGCTACCGTCTTGCCATCCACTCATTCCGTCTTATTTGCGCAAACTGGCTTGTGCAGGCATGCTTGCAAGTAAGACGAAGCGTGTGGCCGGGCTACAACCGGTACTACATAATGTACTATTGGTATACTTGACAATCGTTCGAAACACTCGGCGCGCGAGTTACACTAGCACTTGACGGATCTTGTTTTTTAAGTTGCTAAACGAATTAAACAGACTTTTTAAATTCGTTTAGCAACTTAACTGTGTACTTTGTGCCTAGTCTAAGGCGCACCACCACGCATCTACCGCGTATGTTCGTAAGCCTCTCAGCTTGGTCGCTTTAAGATCTCTCGGTCACTGCAAATTAAAGATTTCCTAAGTGAGAGGTAGCCTGAATTATACATATGTATAACGAAATATTCTCAAGAAATATTTTGTAACTGTGCTGGCAATGACAAATTATAGATTACTAGCTCCTGCCCGCGCCTTCGCATGCGCTTTTTAAGTAGCCTGTGTCCTCGAGATACCATTTACCTCCCTGCCCAATTTCATTGAGATTCGTTCAGCCGTTTAGGCGTGAAAAGGCAGACAGATTTACTTTCGAATTTGTAATATTAGTTTGGATTACCTGATCCACGTCACAGGTAGGGTAAGTACCTTGGTTATATAATTTTTACTTCTAAAATTCAATGTGAGGTACCTACTTACTTATTTTTTATAGATACGAATATGATGTGTAATTCTTGTAATGTACGAAATAAATGATTATTGATTACCTACCAAGAACAATATTAGACGAGAGATGTATTCTCATTAACACATGTGTGCCCGCCCTTGTTTGGGGGGGATGTCTCCCCAAAAAAGGGCGAAAAAAAAAAACCAAATTTAACATACAAAAACAATTCGATATTCGGATATTTCTTCTAAACGGTGTTGAGTTTCAGTATTTTTCTTTCACTCAAATATTTGTCAAAGTATATTACACAAGTTTAACATTTCACGAATAAACAAATTACTTATACGGCTACAAATAATTATTTTGTGTTTCAAAGCCGTTGGGGCATACACCAGCCTTAAGTAACGACATCCACGGCCTGAGTTGTAGGGGTCAATTTTTACGCCGCGACCACCGCCAGGCGCCACGGCGAATTTTCTTCCTAGCCATTACACCCGTGTGCCAGAGCAGTGTGAAAGATATTCGTTCGTGGTGCGTCATAGTCAAGTAGGTATACAATTAGACATCATGCTATTCGTTGTAAACACATAGCTTTCCACTCTTCAGTGGATGCCGGCCCTAATCAAAATCGGTGGTCCACGAGATCAAATATTACCGTAGGCAGTGATAAATGTTGGTCGAATTCAAGCTAAATTGCACATGATTTAGGTATCATGGGGTATAATTTATCAGAATTTGGGTATTCAGTAGTGCGTGCTAAAATTGCACACGGCATTCCCATGTCTGCCATTTATTATCAGACCAAGTATGGGCTAGAATAAATAGGGATAGAAAAGGACCTACTTTTGATGTAAAAATCGCAGAAATTTCTGCAATACACGAACACGCTACGCACAAATACGAGATTAATGACGTCATTGCTACACGCATGCCTTGCTCGAATATGGCACCCAAGCAAGCAGCTCAACGCTGTCAACGCTATGCGTGCGGTACACGCGTGCCTACTAGTAGCTTCACTGCGGGAAGTTGGACGTCAAAACTGTTCTGCTCTACGGTTGTACATAGCCGTGGGTTAATTTTTATGTATAGTGTGTGCTGCAGTGGTAACGTAGACCCACGTTGTCAAACAAACGAACCCACGGCCACGTAGCTAAAATGCGCCCCGCGGGGCGCGGCGGCGGCGGCGTGGCCATGCACAGCGTGCGCCGCGGTGGGGCAGTGGCTTTATGTCATGTCTTTACGATATTGTGATAAATAATATGCTTGGGGTGTTCATTCTACAAATAAAAAGAGTGCTTGAATAGCTGTACGACGTGAAGAATTTGTGAAAACGTGACATTTTGTGGACCAACGTTATCTGTTCTATGTTCTATGAAATAAATATTTTTGATTCTAAAATATTTTAATACAAGCTCTGCTTAGTTTGACGCTTGATTGCTCCAGCATTATTTATTTATTTATGAATCCAGCATTATTATTTTATTTATTGTAATTCTACATAAGAGTTTTATTGAATTAACTTTGAAATGAGTGCTACTAAAGCACTACGACGTAGTGCATCTACGAGTATGGACTTTTTATGAAAAAACGATACCCAGTCTGTTTTAAGCTCAAATATTAATTATATTATTAATCGTAAGTATCGAATATAAAGTATTAGTTTCTTAAATATTGTCGAAATCTCTGAAATGACCACAGATATCAGAAACTAATTTAAAATTAGTGCTACGAACACTACGCCGCGCCGTAGAGCATCTACGAGAATTGACTGTCTAAAACTTTACCTTGGCTGTTTTATGTCGCTCTAGTAAGTTAGTCTTTAATTTTTCGATACAATCTTTGTTAATTTACCCATGTACCTATTAGAATGAGTGTTAAAAAAGCTCCACCAACTTTACCCCAGCCCGTTCTTCCATAGACCATTTAAAATGTCTAGTACGTTACGTTTTATAACCTCCATTGCAGATTAAACCTATTTTTATCGATACTAATATTATTAATTCGAAAGTAAATCTGTCTTTCTGTCTTAATTTCTGTATGTTACCTTTTCACGCCTAAACGGCTGAACGGATCGCAATGAAACTGGCCGGTATACCTCCCTGGTAATGATAACCCCGAGACAGATATAGGCTACTTAAAAAGCACGTGCAAAGTCGCGGGCAGCAGCAAGTGGTTTATAATAATAGTTATAATGGAAAACAAAATAAGTGAACGCTGGATAAGGGATTATTGAGTTCCGAGTTCTCTTTTGTCTACAACGTATGTACATGTATGAAGAAATTAATTTTTTAAACAAAATTTCCATGGTTAATGCCTTTCAGTGTCAGCCCAGCTATAAGAACCTGCATCCATATTAATATAATAAATTCGAAAGTAACTCTGTCTGTCTATCTGTGTGTCTGTCTGTCTGTTACATTTTCACGCCTATACGGCTGAACAGATCGTTATGAAATTTGGCAGGGAGGAGACAGTCAGGGACGGACATAGACTTTTTATCCCGGTAAAGAGCGTGCGAAGCCGCGGGCAGAAGCTAGTTTAATAAATATATAAATAATCGACCAGCGCGATCAATTAACATTTTGTACAGAGTATTTATTTGCTTTGGGGCACGGATTTGGTCATAAACGATGCGTCGAATCTTCGTCGATATGGTTAGCAGCAATATGCTCTGCACAGGCATAAAGCTTGAAACATCATGGAAATTGACATTTCGAAACGCACTTCGTGTTTGTTAGTCAGAAAGGTCAAAGCTTGGCTACGAAATAATAATAATAGTTTTTATTCAGATAAAGGTCTTATAAACAAAACAAAGTTATGTGTATTATAGACCTATGTATTTCACTTGTTAGTTTCGACACCTCGCTCTAACTAAGTTCAAGACTTGTGACATAGACGCGAGGGTTCTCTACCTCGGTAAGTTAGTAGGTTTACACTATTATAGGACTTACATAATATATATAAAAACGTTAAGAAAACTGTACTATACTTAAAAAAACTACTATAAACTTATCCATATTTAATAATACATTACATTAAAATAAAACCAAAAGTAAAGTACGGTGTGAGTGTAAAAGTGTGTGTATGTGTGTGAGTGTGTGTGAGTGAGTGGAGTTGACTGTGGACTGTTTTTAATAGAAATAGGTCATTCATGTCATATGGAAAGTTCACTTTTAACTCCATATTAAAATAGGTTTACTAATCAGTTTTCTGTTTTCTAAACAAAAGAGAATCACGCATAAAACACGTACGGTGCGATATAGGCACCTAACCTACTCCAGTGTGTTATTTGTTCTTAATATCTCGTCCTTTGAAATGGAGCAGGGTAATTTGTAATGATTTTGTATTTAGTCTTTTTCAAATACATAACAATAAAGTTAGTTGGAAAATAATTATTTTAGGGTTAAGCTCGCCTTTGCCATTATCTTTCTATATTATGTATGCATGTTTAACGTGCAATAATTAATTAAGAATAACGACAGGTTAAGTACCTACTTCTTGCACAAACAAAACAACTTTTCCCAATCTACTTCCACTTCTACACTACTTTCCTACTACTACACTACTTTTACTACTTTTCTACTTTTTTATTCTACTTCTTCGTTTTCATTTATTTTCTGGGATTAATTTAACTTTCCACAAACAAACATTATCCAAACTAGCCTTGAGCTTTGGCGTCGAGTTCTTACAATCAAGAGATGAAAGTTAAAGCTGCAAAGATGCATGAGCTAATGGATTATTAACGCAAGGCCGCTGTAGCATTTCGTTGTGCTCGTTTCTGGGTCTCTGCTGCTTTATTTATGTTAGCTTATGAGCAAAAACTACTGTACTTGAGCATATCAAAGAAACCTTAGACCTAAGCGTGCGGGTAATTTCTGTTTACTAGAATCTAGAGCACAAATTTAATTTTGATATTGAACAAAGAATCATAAGATCAGTGTAGATACACGTAGGTACCAGCAGGTACAAGCTTATGCATTAACCATTTCATATTTGAGTTAGGTACTTATGATGAGTAGGAACTAGGTACGTTAGATAGATATAAGGATGAGAATATTTACTAACAATTCCGCGCAAAATTTCTGATGAGATCCTACAAAATGCAAAACCTATATACTCGTACCTACATAATGAAAAACCTATCATAGTAAGTCTTCAACTAGTTTCGTATCTCCACGGCTACTACAACCACCGAATTAAGTAAAAAAGTTGAGATGATGTACTAGCTTCTCGAAAGTGGAAGGCTCAAATTAGGTGCAATAAGGTCCACCCACCTCACAGTCATAGCAGGACCGGCGTTCATATTACGCGTGCTTGCTACGACGACGTACTGATATAAGATAAACTAATAGTTTAGTGTACATACTTTAGAGTAGTATTATTATTTTCAAAATAACTTTTGGAGCCTCATCTTAGCCACTGAGAATAATTATTCAGTTGGCCCCCGCGAAAAACCGTCAATACTAACGGTTGCCTCGAGATTTTTCACCGACACCTTGGCCGAACTGCTTGCCTGCGGGCTTAAACTGGCCAGAACGGGAGTTAGACGTATTTAACGAGTGCTTCCTCTGAGCCGTCAACAGAGACGGTTCTCTGTTGACGAAATGACATTCCTCGCTTGGACACATCCGGCGGAACTGCTGGGTTGCGAAAGGTATTCTAGTACCCATAACACAAGCTCTGCTTACTTTGGGGCTAGATGATGCTGTGTGGATTGTCCAGCATTATTTATTTTATTTTTTATTTATTTATTCCACGGCATCCGACTTTTTTGCACCGTGGAAAATACGGACAACCCCGCCATTCTCCTTCACAAACGTCAAGAATTTTCGTTTATCAAAAAAGTGCGACTCTGATGGCGGGATCTGATACAAAACTGTGTTCAGTACATCATTACATGATTTGAGTGCTTTTTGCCAGCAATCAAAACCTCAGCTCTATGAGCACAAACAACTTGCAGTAAGTTGTCTCAGAGTTTTCTAAATTTAGAATCTTCCCCTCAAGTATTTTTAATATGATCAGCGGCTTCTAAATAATATAAATTATTATTCATTTATTTCAGATTAAATTTATCCATACAATATTATTAAAAACAAACTTAAAACTATGTTCAATAAAAGACTTTGAACACTTATCAAGGTTTATTGATAGATTTTTACAGGTTGGTTTTTGAAATGAAGGACGCTCTTAAATTATTACGCGAGTCAATTATGCGCCATTTTACTCGATTGACCCGCGGAGTGGATCTCCGTGCGCGCGCACGTCTCTTCGCCTCGAGGCTAGTTTCACACTGAAGCCTTGTGCGGCTTGTGCCTGACTTCAACCTCCATCGTCGCCCGCGGCTTGTTCGTTTCACGAACATACTCCGGGGGGTTGAAAGTGTTTCTTTCAAAAAGGTTTGTTTTCAAAAAGAGGGCAGATTCCTTAGCTGGTACTATCTTTAGTAGCTTCTTCAGTTGTTTCTTCATTGTTATCCACTTTAGGGATTATGCACATTTTGTTGATTGCTCTTCTTATAGTTCCCTTTGTTGTTAGAATATCAGCCACTCTACTTATCCCGTCAGTCCCAGTGAATAGTTTGACGATTCGGGCTAGCCGCCATTGTAACGGTGGAAGATTATCTTCTTTTAGTATGACCAAATCGCCGACCTGGAGCTCTTGCTGTCTTGTCTTCCATTTTGTTCGTTGCTGAAGCTCTGCCACGAACTCCCGGCGCCATCTGTCCCAGAAGTGCTGCCTTAGCTGCTCGATGAGCTGGTGTCGATTGGGGCGCTTTGCAGTGATGGGTAAGGAAGGTACTGCGCTGACAGGTCGTCCTATTAAAAAGTGTCCCGGAGTCAGAGGAGTGGGGTCTATGGGGTCTGACGATAGGGGGGTAAGAGGACGCGAATTCAATATTGCTTCGATTTGTATGAATAGTGTCGTTAGTTCCTCAAATGTGAGAGAAGCGTTTCCGGCAACACGCTTTAAGTGATATTTTGCTGATTTAACACCAGCTTCCCATATTCCCCCAAAGTGGGGTGAATATGCGGGGCTAAATATGAATCTGAAGCCTTCACTGGAGGCAAAGTCCGTAACTTGCTCACGACTGGATCGAAGTATTCTACCAATTTCATTGTTTGCGCCCTTAAAGTTAGAACCATTATCACAAAATATAGAATGAGGCTTGCCTCTTCTTGATACGAATCTACGTAATGCTAAAATGAATGCCTCCGTACTCAAATCACTTACTAGTTCTAAATGAATTGCTTTTGATGCTAAGCATATGAATAAACATAGATAACATTTAGAAATACGGTTGCCTTTTCCTTTTCGACTAGAAATCATTTGCAGATGGCGCTGCTGATGCGATATTTCAACCTGACGGTACATTTTTTCTATGTCACCAGTAAGAATATATTTATGCTCACGGAACCGAAGCAGTATTGAGATAAGATCGCTTTGGACTACAGGACCTACCATCTGAATGTCATTAAGTGACTTTCCTTTATAAGTCTTTGAGGATGCATTAAATACAACTCTTAATTTAGTGGTTTCACTGTTTTCACGAATAACGGCATGATGTGGCATGTAATAACCGAATTCCGGTCGTTTTATCTTTGTTAAGTGCCCTAAACACGCATATTCCTCAATACATTCTTTATAGCTTGTTTTCAAACTGGGAAACTTAGTGAACTTTTTTTTTAAACTTTCTAAGCATTTTTTCGCAATGAAATATGAGTCACCGAGTGCTTTTTCTGGTGGTTCTTTTAATGGAATTTGTACTGAAAATCGACCACTTGGTAATCTACGAAAAGTATCGGTGAAATGATTTTCGCAGAGTTGCTCTTCGACTGAAAGAGTTTTTGTCTGTGGTAAGTCATCAATTGTCCTGAATTTTTCTAATGAATCTTTTATTTCTTGTGAAAAATTACAATTAATTTTATTATTTGACTGACTTTTTACAAGGGGCCCACCAACAAGCCAACCGAGCTTAGACTCTTGAAGAACCGGTTTATTTGAACCAAGTCTTATTATATTAGAACCTATTAGGTCATAGTAGACGTCTGCTCCCAAAAGAATATCTACCTCTGCTGGGAAGAAAAAGGTAGGATCAGCAAGTTCTATATTTGAAGGCAATTGTAAGCAGCCTTTGTTTATTATAGCGTTTGGAAGAACACCAGTTATCCGAGGCACAACTAAACATTTCACCCTAAACTCGTATGAATTTACTCGTGACTGTATTTGAATCGTGCAAGATTCATTTATTTTAAAACCACAGTTATTAATGCCGCTTACATTTATTGAACTAGAATTATCTGTGTTTAACCCTAGCTTTTGTTTTAATTGCTCAGTGATAAAGGAGCTCTGTGAGCCCGAGTCACACATGACGCGAGCAGTGTAAGTTTTTCTATTCACAAGAATTTTTACAAGTGCTGTGCACAACAATACTTGACCAGTGGATGACGCTAACGTCAGCGAAACGGGCAACGAAGATGAAGTAGTAGGTTGTTGTGACTCAGCGCAAGTCAGATCATTTCTGTGAATTAGTGTATTGTGCTTCTTATGACACGAAAAGCACAAACCCTTTAATTTGCATTGATGAGCGTTGTGACCACTGCGTAAACAATTTTTACACAGTTTTAATTTTGAAACTTCATTGAAGCGATCTTCAACACACATAGCTTTGAATGTAGGACATTCGTGCAAATAATGTTCATTATTGCACACTAAACACAATTTATAACCTTTCTTATCGCTATTCTTATCTCTAGACAATACTAAAGACTTCGACTGGCCGGTAGGCTTTTGTCTACTCTCAGCTGTTTTATTGCTGTAGGTAGTTTCTAATACGTCGGCACGACCACGCAAGAATGAATAGAAGTCAGTTAATGATGGTAAATTGTTTAAGTTACATTTGAACTCTTCCCACCTTCCACTCGTGTTGATATCTAACTTTGAAGAAATCATAAATATTATCAATGTATCCCACTTGTCTGTAGGCTGGCCAAGAGTTTCGAGTGCACGTAAATGTTTCGACACATTATCGATAATAAATCGCAAAGCTTTGAAAGATTCCATGCGCAAAGGTTCTATGTTAAACAGAGCTTTTAAATGATTATTTATCAAAATATTCATGTTATTATACCTTTGACACAGCAACTCCCAAGCTACTGTATAGTTTTTAGCACTGAATTCTATAGATTTAATCACTACAGAGGCGCTTCCTTCAAGCGAGGAGCGTAAATAATGGAATTTATTTATTGGTGGAATTCCTTCGTTGTTAATGATCACCGATTCAAAAGTATCTTTGAACTCTAACCAATTCAAATAATTACCATCAAATGTTGGTAATTTTATCGTAGGTAATTTAATTGCATTCATCCCGGAAGAGGAGTGACAACTACTAACCTCAACCCTAGGGTCTTGTGTGGCTGGGCGTTGATCCAGAATTTCTTGACTAGAAGATAACAAATACAAGAACTGATTTTCTAACGCATCCCTTTCTTTAACTTGTTCATTTGAATCAGAATGTAATAAATCTATTTTATCTTGCAAAGCATCAAAGTCACTAAACAACAATTGCAATTTATTAATTTTTAGTTCTAACTCTTTGTACTTTACAGAAGCTATTTCTTTCTGCCCTTTTATTGTTGAAATGTACTCATTGAATTTAGTCAACCTCCCTTTTATAATACCTCTTTGTTTTACTAACGTTGCTAATTCAGCCCTCTCCCTCTCGTCAGCTTTGGGATCGTTGACATTCATTTTATCAGTCGTAATAAGGTTTAGCTCGGTTCACTAAATATCTAGTTTTAGGTAGTAAGTAATGGGCAACAAACAATGAGATATAAAATGTTCCCTCCAACCTTAACAACTGAAGAGTAGCTCCAGATCCAGTCGCTGCTCGTTACTCACTATGCTTCCACTTCTGGCTGAAGAAGATGACAGCATGAGTCTGTGCCCACTAGTAAGAAGTCCGGACTGCCGCGCGCAGAGCGCTGCGTTTTGCTGGAATAGTCGGCAAATCTCTATTTACTAGTGAAATAACTATTATGCTTTCAAGCGGGCACAGGGTTTAGGCATACCTAAATATAAATTGATTTCTACTAAGGAACAGATAAGCTTATTCTGAAGTTTTAACAAATAGTGATAGTGCGATTGTGCAGTAGAATTAGCAAAACAGTTACTTGTTTTTAAGGAAATATTAGTTTTATTTACTGAGGCATAGATAAAGTAGTATTATGCCTAGTTTTATTTTATTTGAGACAGGTACCTAAAGATACCGAGGTAATCGAAGAGAAAATTACCTTGGGATTTCAGCTACAGCGTGCTATAAGCTTAGGCTAACTCAGGTAAGCTAGATTAGATAAGATATCTAACGCTTGAGTCGCAAAATTGATACTACAATTGTAGCACACGGCCGTTGCACTTACGTCACAATATTGAACAAAGGAATTTTAAAGTTAGGAAATTTGGATGAAATAGGGATTGAGCTCACTTTTTTAGGAATAGACCTATTCTGACGATGATCCCCAGAGGCTCCAAAGTGGCAATCTTCTTCTCCAACTCCTTCCAACGGTATTTACCGTTATTCCAAAGTCCAATCTTCGACACGCAGCAATAATGGTGATGCAAATGTTTTGTACGACACCGCGTACGTCCTTTTGACTTCCAATGTCCTGTCACGGTCGCCAATTGTTCAATAAAAGACTTTGAACACTTATCAAGGTTTATTGATAGATTTTTACAGGTTGGTTTTTGAAATGAAGGACGCTCTTAAATTATTACGCGAGTCAATTATGCGCCATTTTACTCGATTGACCCGCGGAGTGGATCTCCGTGCGCGCGCACGTCTCTTCGCCTCGAGGCTAGTTTCACACTGAAGCCTTGTGCGGCTTGTGCCTGACTTCAACCTCCATCGTCGCCCGCGGCTTGTTCGTTTCACGAACAACTATACATAACATTATGAAAAGAATTAAATAAAAATGTCACACAAAAACAAAAAATAAAAATTAAAATAGAATTAGAATTAGAATTTGACAATTTACATAAGGATCAGATGGTGCCCATAAGTATCTGCATCCACCTGTTTTGAATGGGGCAGTCTGTCCGTGCTACAATCATCTTCAGGATGCCGTTGCCGCTGGCTCGCGCACGCTGGATAAGGGAGGCAACTTTCTTGCGAATAATCGCATGAAAGCCGTCCGTGTGCGCCTCCGCGAACATCCCTGATGCGCTGCAAAAGCGAGGCAGCCGCATCAGCATCCTGAAGACATTGTTGTACTGAACTCGCAGAGAGCTGGCAGCCCGCCGGGTGTGGTTTATCCAGAGGCTGCTCGAGTAGAAGGACTGGCAGTAAGCCTTAAACAGAGTGATTTTTACTTCTCTCGAGCAGCGAGCGAACCTCCGTGCTATCATGTTACCCCGGACTGCCAGCGCTCTGCGCTCCCTTTCAACATCCTCGTCATCTCTTAAATATTCCGTGACAATGTGCCCAAGATATTTAAAACTCCTAACTACTCGTAAAGCCGCACCATTGAGCATAATAGGCGGAACATGTACTGGTCGAACTCTACCACTCTTAAAGACGAGGACTTCGCTCTTTTTAGAGTTATACCTCAGTCCATGTTCAGCCGCATACGCCTCACAGATTTTCACCAGATGGCGAACAGATCCCACCGAAGGCCCCAGCAGCACCATGTCATCGGCGTAACTTACATTGTTTACCGCGACTCCGTCTACGAAACAACCTGTGTGGGTGCTGCTGAGCTCGCCAATGAGATCATCAACATACAGGTTAAACAGCAGAGGAGATGTTATCCCACCTTGCCGCACGCCGCACTCCAAGCCGTATGCATCAGACAACGCACCCGCCCATCTCACCTGGTTTCGCTGGCCGTGATACCAGTTTTTCAGTACGGAGACGATATCAGCCGGGACATCCGTCGCCCCCAACCTGCACCAAAGCTTATCATACAGAACCGTATCAAAAGCCTTAGACAGGTCGAGGAAACAGGCGTACACCGGCGTCTTCCTCTCCGTGTAGTATCTGACAGCCTGCTTAAGACATAAAATCGCGCTCTCCGTCGAGAGCCCAGCCCTAAAACCAAACTGGGCATCGTTTAGGTGGACGTGTCGCAGCATTACGTCATTAAGCAAGCTGTCAAGGATCTTAGCTGCTATGGTCGCTAGTGAGATGGGCCGATAATTGTTTTTGTCTGACGCATCTCCCGTTTTGCATTTTACAATCGGCACCACAATAGTTTTAGTCAGCTCTTCGGGTAAGTACCCATGACATAAACACAGATTATAAAACATGGAGAGCACGTGCGGCAGATGAACACCCGCATATCTCAGATGCTCAATGCTGAGACTGTCATGCCCAGGAGATTTGCCGCGTTGCATTGATATTATAGTTTTTTGCACTTCCTTGGCTTTAAAACTCGTAGTTCTTTCGTGCATGACAGTCCCACCATCGATCGACTCAGACACGGTAGAGTCCGACGCAGGATTCACTCTAAAGTGATCTTTAAAGAGGTTAGCGATCATGTCATGATCGCTAACATCATTCACACTCACAGGGAGGCCAGACTTTACATTCATTTTGTTGGTTTGTTTCCAAAAATGCTTGAAGTCTTTGGCCGTATGATGAGAAGCAAGACTGTCCATCTTAATCTGTTCTTGTCTGTCTTGACACCACTTAAGTTGTTTTTTAAAGGACTTTCTGCTCTCACACATATCGTTATAAACTCTACCACTCTTTGGCTTACCAACTTCAGTCCAGACCAAAAACTTCAACCTGGCCTCTCTGTGGAAACCCGCCACATGTTTGTTCCATCCCGCGACATAACCAGCTCTCCTCCGCATTCTCCCTCGCTCATAAGAAGATGCTGCGGCTTCTTTCATGATATTAACTATTTTAAAATACATATTATCCAATATAATTCTATGCTCCAAGTCATTACAAATTCCATCACAACAATGGGAAAGCTGTGCTGGAAAGTCGATTTCTTTCAGTCGTGAGTTACATAACTGATGGTAACAATCAATTTGATTATAGTTACGCTCTCCCCATACAATTTTATTTACAAATGATGTCATGTTAAAGTCTAATTTAGCATTCAGCTTATAATGCTTTTAAATTTTCCGATAGAGCCTTGCATTGCATGAGGAGGCCGTGTGTTTCTGTGCCCAGTATCTCATATTTCTTGGGAAGCCATTCTGATGACTGCACAATTGAATTAAGTTTAGCATTAAATTTTAGTGTCCTGAATACTGGAGATGCCCGTAGCAACCTTTCAACCTCATTGTAGAGGATACGCCCTTACATGCCTTCCTTCCTAATTTGAGTAGTAGGCTCCGAGACTGGGGGATCCGCCTACTTGGGGTAAAAAGTCAAAGTCTGACGCAAGTACATCGCCTGTGGGTTAAACGCTAGGGCCACGCCAACAACCTCTTCTGTAGCCTATCTGCCACTTCCCACCGGCCCCATCCTTCTGGAAGATGTTCTTGAGAAATAAAGAAAGGGTGAGGTTTACTAGAAAGCTTTGACATTAACTTTTATAAAAGCAATCCAACTCGCAAAAGAACTTGTTTTAAGACCACAAAGGTATAATAACACTTTAAAACTAAAGAAAGCGTTGCAAAAATCTATAGAATGACACGTGTGTACCTACGAACTGGTAAATACAAGCGTACTGAAGAAGCACGGTCACCCGTTCCCGCGCCTGCCGCTCCCTCCGCGCGCTCCGCTATTCCCGGACAGCGCGCGAACCCACACAGAGACGTAGTAAGGTAATTGTATGCAGCTAGGTAGGAATACGTAATCTACGAAAGGTCAAGCCTCGGCAAGACCTAAATAGGACCGTTTTCCAGCCCGAAGGGAAGAAAACGGTCCTATATAGGTAGGTATAAATCATATACTTATTATAATCGTGCAATCTAGATGATGTTTTCCAAAAATGTAAGCAGAATCTTCTTTTTCTTTCACTACTTATTAAACAAAGGTTTGAAAGATCAGTGTATTTTTAAGCTCTAACATTCTGTTTTTCTGAATTCTGGTATTTTCAGAGGATACAATCTGTCACATTTCGAGTAGATAGCCCCTAGCCTTTCGTGTACCTACCGATTCTAGATATCTATTTCGAGGTCAAAAGATCATAATCTGGTCCCAAGAATCGGGTTCTTAGTAAATGATTAGCTTACTATGATAGTTTCCTGCGTCAACAAATTTTTATCGTCTTTATTAATAAAACAAACTGAAACTGTTGGTTATGATAATTGTTGTTTGTACTGTTAATTACATTTACTTTGCGTCGATGGATACGTACTGTGATGTGAGTGTGCAGTTAATTTGATCTCGGATGTTGGGTACAAAAATAATCAATGCAAACTTTTATTTATTTCACAACCTCAATTCAATTAACATATTATACAGTTTTATTACAACATAGCAGTAAAACAAACAAGTTTACCTGCTACAAATCTATCTTTAACTAGCTGCTGCCCGCGGCTTCGCTCGCTTTACTCCGGAATAAAAGGTAGCCATGTTCGGCTCCGGGATACCAGATTACCTCGCTGCCAAATTTCACCGAGATCCGTTCAGCCGTTCTTGAGTTAGAAATAGTGTAACTAACACGACTTTCTTTTATATATATATATAGATAGATAAGAGCTTTCCGGTTGTCGTACTAATATTTAAAATTCTAAAGTTTGGGTAGATGTACCTATGAATGTTTGTTACAGCTTCACGCACTGGGTACTTACTGTCTACTGCCACAAACTGACTTTTGACCATGTGACAAAACTGCAAAGTCAAAAGTCAAAGAGCTTTGTGGTACTCGTAGACACGACAGATATTTCAAATTACATTTGGAATGTTTTTGGAAAAGTTGTAATTACCTACTCTGATTTGTACTATAATTTGCATAGATGTTGACCTGGTATAATTTATAGGGTATTTTTATTCCGGAAAAATGCGCGAAGCCGCGGGCAGAAGCTGTGTTTTCATATCTGAACTAAACATTTCTGGTTTACAAAGTTACGATGAAAATTGTGAGAACTTTTTAAAATTGAAAACATTCATTCACAGTATCGAGCTACAAAGTTTATAAAAAGTGCCGAGCTTTCTGCGCGGATTAGATTTGTGACGAAGCAAACTAAAGTTATATGTGATAGCGACACGTCGCTATGTTAGTTTTTAGTGTCGCGACACTAAACACTAACATATAGAGATTATATTACGTATTTTGTGCCTATCTTAAGGCTGGGATTCGGTATTATTTTCATCCCTAAAGAAGAACGAGCGATGAATGGCGCGATAATAGATATAAGATTAAGAATTACGAAGCACTGCCACATATATGGACATATAGCGATTCAATAAATCCTTTCGGTGGTTTGATCGACGGATGTACGCGTCCTAAAAACAAATGCCATTGGAACAAATGAAGCTACCGCCGAATTGAAACACTTTCTCTTATTTGTACCGAGCAGGAAACATTGCTCGCCATAAAAAACTCTTTGTGCCGTACAAAGAGGAAAGTTAACTAAGGTATGTACTTATGTATTATGTATTCCGGTGGCTACTCTAGATAACAGATTTTGTCTGAAAATCACGAGTTATTTCAAAGAGAATTTGTAAATATTTATAACTTTCGTAAATAAAAACAGAGGAAAATCTCAAAAGCTTATAATAATTTGATGAATAATTTTATTGAATCATTGATAAAACGTTTTAAATGGAAATGAAGAATGCAGGTTTATTCTGTTTGGATGCAAATTGCATTAATCCCTTTGAGTACTTCAACTGATGATGTCTGAACTCGCCACGGATTTGAAAAGGCAAATAGAGTACGAGTAGAATGGAAAATATTTTGCTAGGCTAGCTAGCTCCATACTGTTTAGGCTAATTGGAAGTCGTATAAGGTACATATTACTTAATTCATGTAGGCATGAGTAAGCTTAGCTACCATGACAGTTAATTTGTATTTGGTATCTAATGTGTTTGTATGAAAAACCCTAATAAACAAACTTAATTCTTTTAAATGTCATCAATATTGGATCATCCTTTTTAGAATTATCGTCGAATAGATAAACATTTTTGGACACATAAATAATTATACCGAGTACATAAAACACACAGTGCCGAAAAACTTGCCACTGATATCTTCATGTGTTTCGATCCCTCGATCAGGACATTTTTTGTGATGTCCCAATCACACAATAGATCACGATAAAATGCCGGCGCGAAAACTACGACCACTTAATTAACTGTCATTCTTAATAGATGAAGTACCTACTAATTAAAGTAAATTGCCTCTGAAATAAGCCCTCGTAACAAGTAGGCTTTGAATAAATGTGCCTACTTTATAAATGTACCTGCTTATAAAGTACAAGAGAGAAAAGCTCAAGTGAAAGCCCTTTTGATGAATGTTGTAAGTTTGGAGCGAGTAGGTTATTTACCCTGAAATATTATGTTGCTAATGTTAATATTACTGCTACGCAGACTGTTACAGTAGAGAGCATTGAGTTTGTTAAATAGGTGAACATTAGTCTCACATAATTAGCTTTTGAATTTGTGTGCAGATGGCCTGTAAAAAGAGAACGTGTAATTCCGAGCATTTGCGAAAACAAGACCGTGTTTTAGCAATTTACCAAATGATTCCGCTCAAGTTGTAGAACCAGCTCGCGGTTGAGTTTCGAAGAGACGCAACATTTGCTACAAAGTGCACTTTAAACTTAGTTACGAGACTGAGTCGGCGCTGTCGACCTTCCGGGTCCAGGACTAGGCACATTACGAGGTTGAACTGTCACAAGAGCCTCGTTGGCAACTCGACAACCCCTCGATCGGAACAAAAGGCCCCAACAGAGCACTTAGCAGGAAAACAAACAAAGGTTTTTCCAGTTCCGAGCTGCTTTCTCGGATATTTGAAGCCAGTGTAAAATGATCCTCGACCCTCCCTTTTACTACCTGTTTAATAGGTACCACTCCTGTTATTGTGATCAAAAGAAACTGTAGCCTACTGCGAGAAGTCAAAGCGATTGTTCTTTGAAGGGTAACCCCCGAATACTCAAACGAAACTCAGATTTAGCAAGATTAGATTTTCATTGAGAACTGTCAAAAAATCGCGACTTGAGACTTGGCTCAAATATAAGTTGCGTTTGAGTATTAACTCAAACGCAACTTATATTTGAGCACGTCTAAAAATAAAAAATATAAAATGAAATATATCTTATATAAAATGTAAAATCGACTTAAGCCCTAATGGGCTTAAGTCGATTTTACATTTTCTCTGGAATTGCGCGCGCGACTAACTCCTCAAAGGTGAATAAAATGTTCGTAGTAAAAAAAAAAATTACGATTTTGGTATTGATTTTCGGGTCGTGACTGTGAGATAGCCTTACGAAGAAAACATTAATCCTCTTAGGTACTTATGTACCGGCTGAACGTCGTTTGTTTTCTTGTTTTTACGTTATATCAGAATGAGATATAGGTACCTACACGTATACATTGCTAAGAGTTGTAATTTTTTTAAGTAAGCCAGGTATTCGACACTGATGCTACAGGAGGTACAATGGTACAAACATACCATATTAATACTAATATTTGCTTATTATACTTGACTTAGATCCAATTTTATGCTAGATACTTATTAATTAGTGACACGACATCTAAAACTGCTTTTCATTTAATTTTGCCTACGAAAATGTAATGAAAAATTTTTGCCCAATTATTGAAGGCAAATGAATCAGGATTGATCTCATCAATCCTACTTCTCAGTACAACCGTACTTCTCAGTACGGTTGAAGTGGGATAAGATATTTATTATTTATTAATGATTCCGAGTAAAATCCTACAGCAATTTATCGAAAGGTCATCCGAACAACCGAACATTCGAAGTAAATTGAGTGAAACGTCAAAAATCAATCATTATGATATGATTCCTTCAAGGAATTTTGTTGACAGAAAAATTGTTTGTAAAAATGAAAGACTTTAATCGGTAATTACGTTTTGTCAGGGAACGAAGATTGATGGGGGCAAATGTTCCATTTGACTATTTGAGAAGCCTGCTGTTTATTTTATACAGACAGACGGACATATTTTACAAGAGAGGCAAAGCGATTGATTGATTGCCCGGTTAAAGTTCTCATAACATTTTCACATTATAAAATTGTGAAGATACTGACCTGCTATATGCGTCTGCAAATCTGAAACAGAAAAAATATGAATGATTATTTTAAATTCTATGACAAAAATATATTAGTTTTGGTTAAAAGAAACATAAAACGTTAAATACGTTTAAATTCCACTGATCTCTGAGCTTGCAACGTTAGACATTTTAAAGCCTTAAGCAAGGCTCCAATTAGGTAACATAACAGCAAAGACAGTGAGTAAAAACACGCTGCTGTCACAGAGCAAAGACAAATCTATAGAGTTATTTGCTAGACTAGACTAAGTTCTCTAATGATGGGGTGGCCGGCCGCGTTCATAACTAGGGGTGTCATACAATGATCGTTTGACGAAACGGACTATTCAAAGGAACTCTCTATTATCTAAACGCAGATTCATTAAGCCGGGTCTGTACCCGGCTGTCGGTCGAATGGTACTTTACGCCCCGTAACACCGAACTGTATCGGTGTTACGGGGCGTAAAGTACCATTCGCAGCGAGCATGATACGTTACGCCGTGTGCCAAAAACCGTATTGTTGTTCGTTGCGAGCGCCGCCGTACTGACTGCACGAATGCTCGCTGTGTAACATTTTACATTACGCCCCGTAACGCCAGTCAGTACCCACCGATTTCGATTTCCAGTGACATTTTATAACTGCACATGTTATGCGACTCCAGGAAAATTCTGCGCTTCTGGACGGAGATAGGTGGCTATGCTAGTAAAAACAACGCATAATGGACCAACTCTAGTTCAAATGCGGACATAAGAGGACTTTCACTTATCTACCTAACCTAACTGTTTTTTAGGGGTTGAAACCCTTGGTCGTTGGGGCCCTGGGGCACACACAATTTACAAAGATCTTACTAAACTGTGGGTCCACAGGTGAGCGGAATGCTGGCTACTAATATTTCGGTTAACGAATTAGTTACATTTTTATTAAATAGATAAAAGTATAAATACTACTTATAATTGTTTTTTCTGTTATTGTAATTCTCTATGTGCTAAATAAATTAAACTCACTGTAGATATGCACTGAGTACCCCCATGGGCGGAATAGGTTTGGACCTACTCCTCGAAGCTTACCAAGTTTCTTTAGCAACATCTTTTTCCTAACTTGTATATAAATTAAACATAACGAAGTGTTAGGTATGTTATGTGATTTACAGACGGACAGAAAAATTTTACTCTGCGTAACATACCTATTCTACAAACAAGAGCATGTTATAAAATTTAAATTTGAATTAAAGATTAAAAGATCAAAGATTAAAGAGGTTTATTTGCCAGAACATATGTAACAATGTAGGTCTTTAAACTATATAGGTCCAGTTATATTCTACCTAACATAGGCATGCAAATATTAATTTAATATTATTATAAGTTTCTGTGAATAAAGAATTATCTATCTATCTACATTTCCTATTTGTTTATGAGATTATTTTGTAAGCTGAAGTAATAAACGTTGTTGATTTTTAATATGTGAAACTGACGTCCGTGGCGCTTGCATCCTCAGTTATAGAGGATCGCGATTTGATAACCGCAAGCTGTCTTCTCGAAGTTTACAACCCACGATCCCGAAGATGCGGTTCCCTTGCAATTTGCAATGCTCCCGAAGTTATCGGACGAGTCACGTTCTTGCTATTATATCTGCTTTGGGTGGCTAGAGAAACTATACTACGTCTACGCGTTTATTTTCTTTTTGACACGTGCAACCTTTTTATATTGTATGTATTTTACCAAAACTTAAAACTACTCTTAGTGAGTCACAACCATCGACCTGATACCCAATCGATGGTCACAACACAACATTATGTTTAAAAGGTAAGAACATATTTAAATTTTTGAGTGAATGAAGCCTGAATAAAAGAGCGCAGTATTTCATAGTCTTTTTTTTAAAATTAGTGATCGAATCTGTCTACTCGAAAAATATCTGGACTTCCGAAAGTTTAGATTTTTTCGAGCCGACAAATTATGTAACGAAGATTATTCTTTTTTTATAGTTTATAGTTTTTCCAAAAAGTATTGAAAATTGTATAAAACTTATGGTTTATCAGTGATAAACTATAAGTTTTATACAAAGTAACTCAGTCTGTCTTATTTTTATTCCGAAAAAACGCGTGCAACGTCGTCGCGGACCGAAGCCAGTAATAAATAAAATAACAAAAATAATACTATTTTATTCTATTGAATATTTGTATGCTGAAAATAAAGTCATTTACTTTATAGATTCGCATCTCTATTGTTGACAAGTAACGGTCTCTGTAAAATATTTCATTATGTCATTCAGTCTTCATTCACTCACCTGTCAACAATTAGGGAACTTCATAGGCGTGCATGTGCCAAAAAGAAAATAAGAGTGTGTTTAGAGTATAACTAACGAAATATCATTGCGTATTGTATTAACTACCCTCAATTTGTAAAATGATTAGATTTGGTACCAATGTTAGTTTCACAAAATAAACGATTTATTATTTCTAAAAATGAAATTTGTCATCTTTTAAAACATTTTTACAACGTTTTTTTTCAGGTGTCTTTTATGGGACGTAAAATCTTATTTTGACTGAACCTTGATCGATGATGTTGAATGAAATTAATATTATACGCAAAGGGTCGATAAGCTTGGTTACTCAATTCAAGAAAGAGACACCTAAATTTTTCAGCGTTTCTCTTTGCCTCACAGGAAAGACCACGGTTGGAAGACTACCCTAATTTACACGAGCTATCATCTGCAAACTTCCTACTGTGATCACGATCACCTGCGCTTTAGCAGGATTGACTTTGAGACCAAAGCTTTTCCTCTAGTCAAGGATACGGTCCAGGTCTTCATTTATTGCGGAGATAGCATTTGAGAGTTGATCTGCCGAGGCCTGCGCTTAAATTTGGAGATCACCTGCATAGTGGTAGTACGAAGAATTTATTTTATGAGTTTATGAAGATAGCGCAGAGGAGAGGTGAAAGAACGCCGCCTAGAGGCACGCCTGCAGAAATATTGGACCAAGATGAGCATATAATTATTTACATTTGAAACGGTCAGTAGGTACTTTAGAACGGCAACTACATTAGCTTATTATAACATATTCTAATAAATGCAACTTATAAATGAATTCATTTAAAATTATAATTCCCAGTCAGAACATAAAAAAATACATTTGAAGGTACCTACAGAAAATTCTGAGCGACAATTTTATAGGCAAATACGAAGTTAGTAGGTATAGTAATTCTGTGGCAAAGACCTGAAAGAATGGGGAATTTAAAATAAACATCGCATAAAAGACTCTTAAATTGACGTTTGCGAGTTTTATTTTACACCAAAGTGAAGCGTACAAAATATTTATTTCTAAGGAAGAAATAATACGAGGAAATGATTTTCCATTGTGGTGAAATGGGGTGGAGTGATATAATGCCGCAGGGGTTTTGTTTACGGCTTTTTTTACGTTTAGTGATTTGCCTCGTAATCTTTATAAAAGGTCGAAGAATTTATTAGATTATGCCTCCGTTTCCGGACGGTCGCGTAAATGGCAAAACGCCTCCAGGAAAAGAGAAACGGATGTACCTACTTACTGAAGTAAGATACACAAGTGGATTATAAGGATAAAAGTATGGAAAACAAGCTCCGTCAAGTGCGAGTGTGACTCGCTCGCCGAGGGTTTCGAACGTATGTCATGTATACCAATATGTACCTACTATAGGTACTGGATAGAGACAACTATTTGATGAGTACCAAAAATCAATGATTTGTACATTTCAGATGTATCGGTTTGCAAACTTCGGAGTATAGAGGGTAATAGTAAAATTTCCGAGATTTTTCAAAATATTTCGAAAAGTATGTAACCTCAAGGAATTTCAAAAACTGTTTTGAGATGTACAAACCGATACCTTATATTTGATACCCCACTCGATGAGGTTTTCCCCCATTTTGACCACTTTTTAAAAAGTGGTCTACTTACAGACTTCTCTTTATTTTTTTGTAAAATTTAGATCCATATCTACAAACGCTACATACATTTATCACAAAAAGTATCAAACCTACAGAAATTTCAAAAACTTTCATTTGATACTCCTCTTGACATTGTAGGTCTGTTTTAAAATTTCGACATCCCAATTTGTACTGAAAATTTTCATTTGCCGTTATTTTTATTATTTTTTCTTTTAATCTGTACAGGCGCACGAAATTTACTATTATTTTACATTTCACGTTATTTGCTGCTGTAGTTGCTGAGATATTAAAGACGGAAAAAAGGACAGAAAAAGCGAGACCAAAAGATTTTCGAAACCGATCTCCGATCTTCGAAACGTGGTGCATTGTTTCTTTTCCTGTATAAATGTTGTGCACACGTAGATACCCACATAACCTTGTCTCTCTCTCTCTCCCAATAAGGTTTGCTGGAAGAGAACTCTTTTTAGGGTTAAGCTCGCCTTTGCCATTCCTTCTCTAGTTTTAAGTTTTTTAATGTATGTTTTATTTAGTGCAATAAAGTAAAAATTAAATTAAATTTGTTTCCGTGCTTGGTTCGGAGGGCGATGCCACAGAACCAGCGATGCCGCCGACGAGTACCCGCACGCACGTAGTTATTTGGTACAAAGATATTGATTCTACTTAACACACCTGGATTATTTACTTTATTGTGTAATATAAGATAGTAATGGATTCCCAGCTGTAGCTTACGTCTTAGCTCCAACGTATCCACCCCTACCATTCCAGATACAAATAGAGATGGTTAGAAATATGGATATAATCAATGTTGCCTTTTATACACGTACCTACAAAATTTACGCTGTATTCTTTCCAGCATCAATGTATATTTTGCTTCACGCGGGTCCCACACTATGGCGCTAATAATTACAATTAAAATTACAATTAGTATTTACACGAGTTTGGATTATTCAGTTCGGTAGATGGGGTGATACAGGATACGGTGTGAACATGCAAATGTTATTTTCATTTTAGTACTACAAAAGCAAAATATAACCAAGAAAATTTTTAAGAATAGCATTAACCAAAATATTACAATACAATACAAAATTATTAGGGATGCCTCGATATGCCTTTTTGCCGATACGATACCGATACCGATGCTCTTATAAAAATATCGTCGATACCGATACCAAAACGCTTATTAAATTCAAAAATGAAGGTAAAATAAATAAAACACAAGTCAAGTTATTTTTTTAATTAATTTAAAACGAACAAATAACAGGACAAACTAAATAAAACTGTATAAAGATAGATAGATAATGCTTTATTCATCACCTTATAAAACAGATAGTACTCATTATATATAATGTAGGTAACAGCAATGGAACTGGCGGCCTTATCGCTTAAAGCGATTTCTTCGAGGCAACCAAAACGATGGTGAGAAAAATAGAGGATGGCGGTGGAAAAATTATAAAATTATAAAACTATAGACAGGTTGAGATTAGTTCATAGTTTTAGTAACTAAAATAAACTTTGATAATTTTTGTTTAAAAAACAAAGTATTCATAAGTTTTGCGGAGAAAGGCGATTTCACAAATCTGTTTAAACAAGACCTGCGGTGGAAAAAAGTCTCTCAGATGCGACAGCACTCATTTGGAAACTAAAGTAGGTACTTCTGCGCCAGTTTTTCCAAGTTTAGGTTATACCCAATCTTGAAAACCGTGCCAGAAACCGATGGATCTGCGCCTCTCGATATTTTATGAGACCTCACGTACCTCTCGACTTCTTCTTTGAGAGAATTACAGCTCAGAGTAGACAGGGGCTCATCCTATGTTACTCCGTTTACATTATATTTTTAAAGCGCGAAATTTTAAATGAAGCGTTGAATCCGCCATAAAAATATCGTCGATGCCGATATACCGGCAAACTTCGAGTAGCAAAGGCAAGTTTATTATTTTTAGTTGCTTAGTATTTTGTAAAACAAAATGAGTTGCTCATAAATTTTTCGTTATTTTATTGCACTAGGCGATTTTAGCGCCATATTTTGGTAATATAAAGAACGTCACGGTCTATGAACCTAGGGGGTAGTTGTAGTTGAGAGA
This sequence comes from Eupithecia inturbata, assembly GCA_963662085.1. Lineage (NCBI taxonomy): Eukaryota > Metazoa > Arthropoda > Insecta > Lepidoptera > Geometridae > Eupithecia > Eupithecia inturbata. The sequence goes on along the minus strand of OY759179.1, from coordinate 4,653,230 downwards.
TGCTAAGAGATGGCGTTAGAGGCGCGATTCTGCAAAAATTTTATTTACGCTTTATTTTAGGTGCCTACGTATTATTTTTCACAATATAGCACTTCGACAAAACTGAGGTACCTACCTTCAAATCTTTTTATCACTAAACATTGGTCTCAGGTAGGTAGTGTGGATACTTCTTTAGGACCAATGTAAGGCACTAACACAGTCTGTATTTATGTAATTTAAGTAGGCATGGATCATGTGTGGAGGATAGGTACACTATGTAAGATAGTACCATCTACGAATTATTTAATTGCTAATCAACAAACTCCAATATAAGACAATTCTTTGAAAACTAGCAGCGTCTTATTATTGCAAAAATAATATATATAATAGAATAGATTATCTCAAATCTTCATTTCAAATCAAGTGTTACAAATTATTTTCGCAACATTTTACAATATAATATTTTGTGCTTTACTATCATCGAGTTTACTATAGGGAAAAAACATTTTTACCTCAATTCTTGCTACTAAAATTGTAAGCAAAAACAACGATTAAAACTCTATTGCCGTAGCACCTCTTAGAACTCACGTAGCATTTGCGCTACGCCGTAGGAGGAGCTACGCGCTACGTTGCTCCAAAGTATATTATGTTCTTACGCTACAAAAATAGTAATAATACTGGACAATCCACACAGCATAATCTAGCCCCAAGCTAAGCAGAGCTAGCGTTTTTGGGTACGAGATGGATGACTGATATACTTAATACAATACATTACATAGACATATGTATATTTTTTTATCATCATGATCATCATCAGCCCGTACACATCCACTACTTAACATGGGCCTCCCCTAAATGACGCCACAAATAGCGGTCCTGCGACCGCTACAATGTCGTCGGTCCATCGAGTGGAAGATCGAGTGGTGGAATTTTTTTATTATACATAGAAAATACCTAGAGCACCCATAAAAAAGTATCACTTAGATTAATACAAACGTGTAAGGAAGGAATATTTTCTACGTGCAGTGTGTAAACGACACTACGGGCTTAGTGGAATAGTGTGCGGTTCCGTTGCGCACACCGCACAAACAGCGCGATAAAAAGCAATGCGTTTTGTTAAATGGAGTTTGGAGGCATAGTATACCTTTTGCATGAGTAACATAACGAACCACAAACTCATAACTATTGAAGATATTATATTGAGTATTATATCGCATATTTATTGCGTACGCTTGTTTTTGTTTTTATTTCCTGAAATTCCACCTGCGGTATGGTGGTCGTGGTCAAGGGATGACCAAGGAAGTTTTTTTTTTTAATTAATTTCTGTTTTATCATTCTTTTAGTTTACCTGCGGCCTCCACACTAGGCAAAGCCTGTATCGTGGAGACCAGTAGTTTGACTTAACGAAATTTCGGACTACTTACTAGCTTTTTACTACATAATATGATGAGCGGGCAAAATAAGTTTAAAAATAAAATTTCACAGGAAACTACCAAACATGATGTAACTAAAAATGAAAAAACACAGAATAAGTTTATGTCTTCTAAACTAAATCATATACCTACAAAACAAAATCCATATATGTATATATCTAATATCCAAAGTAGATGTGGTTTAAATAAACAAAAATGAAAACACAATTATAAAACAAGCAAGAAATAGTTTAAGTGACCTTCAACCTAATATTCGAAGTAATAGTTAAAGTGACCTTTAACACAGTATTCGAAGTAACAGTTAAAGTGACCTTCAACCTAATATTCGAAGTAATAGTTAAAGTGACCTTCAACACAGTATTCGAAGTAATAGTTAAAGTGACCTTAAACATAGTATTCGAAGTAATAGTTAAAGTGACCTTCAAAACAGTTTTCGAAGTAATAGTTAAATGAAAGTGACTTTCAACACAGTATTCGAAGTAATAGTTAAAGTGACCTTCAACACAGTATTCGAAGTAAGTTAAAGTGACCTTCAACATAGTATTCGAAGTAATAGTTAAAGTGAGCTTCAACATAGTATTCGAAGTAATAGTTAAAGTGACCTTAAACATAGTATTCGAAGTAATAGTTAAAGTGACCTTCAACACAGTATTCGAAGTAATTCTTCGGTAGAGGTGTAGGAGACGGTTTAATGTTACAGTGCTTAGCAACTGTGTTATATACGAAGGTCTTTAAGAGTTCACCAAAACGTTGCGCGAAGTGAGTTTTAAGCGACGGACCAGGTATTTTATAAACTCTTCTGCTTCTTAAAAGGAGTAAATTATTATCAGAAGTGGATGTCAGAATGGATTTGTGAAAGGAGACAGAGATTCTAGAAATGAAGAACTGACAAACTTTTAACACACCACTCTCCCGATACAGTTCAGTCCAGTCATAACCTTAAAAACGGATAGTTGTGCCCTTTCAACTTGGAGCAGGTGAGTTTTGGCAGCACTTCCCCAGCAGAATATACAATAAAGTAAAAGAGACTGGCATAATACATAGTACACAGACTTCAATAATGCTGCGTCGGCAACTTCTCTCAAATTTCGCATGATGTTACTTACTACTTTCCTAGTTCTCCCCGATAACGCCTAAGGTGGTGTTTAAATGTAAGATGCTCATCTACTAGTACTCCAAGATATCTGATTACCTTTGTTTTTGCCAAGGTTTCGCTACTACATGTACTGGTCCGTGCACACGAGCCGTGAACTTTTATAACTGTACCAGGAGGCGGAGCCGAGGCAGCTGTCTTATGGAAACAGACATACATGGTCTTCTTAGCATTTAAAGTAAGGAGATTGCGTTGAAGCCATGTATGCGACATTCCATTCAACAGCTATTCGTTAGTTTTTCGAGGTAGTTCCTAAGGTTGTCGCTGATCTGGTCTGCACCCCTGCCGCACAGCACAAAAATTTATATTCAAATATGGGCTTCAACTCGTAATATTTTAACAGACAGCTCGCGGGCATTCGCTTGAAGATTGCGGTAAATAATTTTGTCACTATAAAATAATAATAATAATTTAAGCCGCTTGAGGCTAGCTTCGCGGCCGGTGATTCACCGTTTTGATATATTTTTTAATGTAGAATAGTTTTATAATATTTTATTTTCTATAGTAAAAAATGTATTTTAAAAAATGTATTAAATCTCGTTAGATTTAAAATAAATGAGGTGAATAATAATAATAATAATGTTGTTAAAAATGTATCTGCAGATTACTAGAATGCTGCATGCTCGTTGCTGTATATTGTGCTGTGCGGTAATGGTGCTGCATGTATGTCTTAGCCGAGATAACAGAACAATTGGACAGTAACGTAAATAGCCAGAGATCCCACATAATCCCAATCAGTGTCCGCCTTCCCGTACCTAATCCCCATGTAACCACTAGTTAACATTAGGAGTTATGGGGGTAATTAGCCTGATACATGGTTGGAAAGGTCCAAACCACGGTAACGAGGAAACAAAGAAAAATAATTGGATGCTAAATGTAATGTAAACTTACGTGTGAATGGAAGCTCAACAGCAACAGATAATTTTGTGATGAAATGGAAATGGTTTTTGATGTTTGAATATATGAATCTGACTTGTTTTTTTTTCCTGTGGTTTTCAGTTCACTTCAAATAATGAGGAATACTTTATTTAGAAACGATTCTATAAACTGTCATAAACCAAACTGGAAGCATTGTATTTGTAAGGATCTTTATTGTTTATTTTTATTGTAAAATTTAGTCTCAATCTAGCAGAAATCACGCGCTTCAAATCTTTAAGTTTTAAACTTTTATGATCTGCCAGTTTCTGCCCGCAGCTTCGACCGCGTTGATTCTATGCAAACGTTTAAAGGTTATTTCTATCCCATGGGAACTGAATTATGGGATAAAAAGTAGCCTATGTTTCATATCAGATAGACTTGACCTAGACGTGCATCTATGCACAAAGAAACAGCCCGATCCGCTCAGTAGTTTTGGCGTGAACAAGTTATAAACGTCCATCCATCCAAGCTTTCGCATTTATATCTAATACTAGCTGCAGCCCGCGGCTTCGCACGCTTTTTTCCGGAGTAAAAGGTAGCCTATGTCCGGCCCCGGGATACCATCTACATCGCTGCCAAATTTCACCGGAACCGTTCAGCCGTTCTTGAGTAATAAAGAGTGTAACTAACACGACTTTCTTTTATATATATAGATATAGATTAGTGTTATGTGATGTGATAGATTAATACCGTTTGTAGGTCACAGGCTTAGCCAGCTCGGTAATAAAATGGTTCGTGCAAGTAGTTAGTTCCGAAGCTTTGCAAACATGCTAAGATGCTAAACTATAAGTGCTGGATTTCATTTCCAAACACCCACCGCAGAACTTTGTTCTAGATGGAGCGAAGTGTAAAATCACTCACACTATTTTATTTATTTATTTATTTATTTATATTAGGGGATCTTTCAGCACAATATACATAATTGCGATGTGTGAAGAGACAGGTGGCTATTACTTATTACTTTCTCGATTACAAGTTCCAAAAAAACAATATTATACAAATATTCGCGTTTACCATGATAGATATAAACTATAGTTAGAATAGTAATATTATCTGCTTCGATCAGCTATAATTGATCGAAGGATATCTGATATCGTTCGCTCATCTATTATCTTATAGAAATTTGTTGAAGAAGGAATTATTAAGTTTGTTTTTTAGACTAGGAATGCTGCCGTTAAAGAGGTCAAGGTTAATTTCACTATCCAAAAGGATAAAATTTTTCCTGGCTTTGTACAAAAAACTGTTATGGCGGTAATTAGTAGATACTAGAGGCAGATGAAAAAGATTGGTTTTTCGAAAAGATCTGTTCGGAATATAGAAATTAACTTGCCCAGCAGTTGGGGACAATCTATAGAAGAGGATAATAACTACATAGAATATTAACTACACTATCACTATTAGTATTTTATTCTAATGCGAAAGTTTGGATGGCTGCTACCTATTTATCTATTCGGCATACCAAAGCTACAGAACAATTCGCGATGAAATTTTTATTTATTTATTTTCAGTTACATATTTACATTGCCATTACAGTGCAGAACCAAAGCGACAAGAAAATATAAAATGATATACAAAATACATTTAACATTAATAAAATTACACCAACAAGCTACCTACTAACAATAACTTAAAATAAACAACTTTACTTACGTATTACTATGCAAAAATTTTAAAACCGCATCCCTAAGTTTTGGTAAGGACATATAAAATAAATCAATAAAGTACATATAAAATAAATGTATGAACATATTTACCTAGATCTGAAAATAAAACTTTAAAGTCGCCTCACGGCCAGTGGGAATAACCCAGAAGCTTATGAACCCAGAACTAATAAATTTATGTCAAAAATCGAACGCACATCACATGTAGGTATTCGAGATGACTCCGCTCCGTTAATCTTTGTTAAGCCGGGTACCACCGCGAGCGGAGCGGACCCATTCAGGACTTTGTTTAGGTAACTAGCAAGAGTAAAACACATACTTGTATTTCTACCAACAAATAACCGAGCGGAAAGGATTGAGCGAGCAGAAAGGTTTGAAATGAACTCCGCTCACTCATCTTTCAATACCCGCTCATTACCCTTTCGCCGTAAAAACCCGGATTTTGAACTCGGCTTTAGCCTTGCATTGATAGATAGAAAGGTAGGTACAGTTAAATATATTAGCTTCAAAGGAATACGTCTTTTCAGAAGAGCGACTTGCCTGAACATGTGAACATCTTTCAACGTTGAAGCAAGTTACTGTTGCCATAAACCAGTAAACTATTAGTTACTCCAACAATATAAGAACAAACTTCTATTTTATTAGCGTGTCACCTGTTCCACTAGTTTAACTACGTAAATTCATGGCGTTTTAGTAGGGAAACTATTAAACTATTAAAATGCGTACGTGAGTTATTATTATTCTGTCTGAAAGTATATTTAAATATTAATTTTTATATGTACTGTATTTTTACAGGCGCAGGTACCCAATGCAATAGAGCACTCTTCACATTATTTAACATTTAAACATTTATTACAAAAAAACATATGTTTATACATATATTGTAAAAAAAAATATTAAAAAAAGACATTAATTAAAATAAAAAAATCATAGTGCGAGTCAAAGTGATAACAATTTCATAATATTAAAACATAAAATTCGTCAAACGTACAAAAATAAAAGATTTTAACCATGGGAATTATTCCTACTTATATTATAAAGGCAGAACGCAAACATTCGCCAATTCTTAAAATACTATCAAAGCGCGGCTTCAAGCGGAATCGGTTAATTCAATATACAGTTAATTATTTATGAACTCATGGAAAATTAGATGGGTTGGTGAGCATATTTTTGTTAACTATGTCCGTCCACCATGCTGAGCGACGACCATTTTGATGTCAAGGTAATTTTGTGACATAGAATAAATACTTTTTACTTATACTAAGACCTCCAAAACTTTTCAACTGATCACCCTAAATAAAGCATACGTTAATTAAGCGTGATCTTATAAGAACTTACTTATAAGAAGAATATAACACAAGAATAAACTAGTAAATTATTTGCAAGGTAAATAATAAAACATAATGTGCGTAATTTGCCCAATGGGTATATATGAAAAGACTAGCTTAGCTTTTACACAATATCTATACATTTTTTGCGAAACCTGACATTATTTGCTTCGAAATAAACCTTCGTCTTTTGTGATCCTACAAATCAACTCAATCAAAATAAAAGGCAGCCGTAAAGTCCAACAAGCTCAGCTAATTTATTTATTCACGATCTCGTTTCTAAAGACAGCCCTGCACACGCAGCTACAAGCTGAATCTCGTCTCTTGGGAACTCATTACAGCATCCCTCTTCAAGATACGACTGGATTGTGAGGCGCTCTAGGAATTTTCAACGATTACTGGACGTTTTGACGCGCTGAGTTCCAATGGGCTTTAGAATTTTAGTTGCTTAGGGCGTTTGAGGTGGCAATTCCTTGGCAAATATATTTTATACGATTTCTTTGAGAAAATTGTATTTTTATTGCGTTTATTTTCATGTGTGTTTCACAGTTCATTAACCACATATCCATGTCGCCGCCTGATCGTTGGGGACACCTAATTAATTTCATTCGACGAGATGGCTAAGCGTCGTCGTTCAGCCATAATGCTACCATTCTACAAACGGGCTGATTATACCCAACTGATTAGAACTAAACATAAGTAAAACCGACTGGTGAAGTGTGTCTATTCGTGTACACCAGACTAAAGAAAAAACGTATTTAGAGAGGAAATGATAGGAATCGCGGGAGTTGACAAGGGCCACCCTTGTCAACTTCGAGTAGTCTCTTCCAGGAAACCTTGAAATGGACTGGACATAGCAAGAACGATATAAACAGTGACATTAAATAATTAAAACAAAGGTACAACGATACCCAGGTAATATTTTGAATATTTATTGGCATTTTGAAAAAGCGTGCTTCATATCTGAAATCATGTGTTTGCGCTGTTTGGTATTCGTAGAATTTCTTAATTAATACACTTTTCCATCAACAATGGTAGAAAATGCCTACCATAGATAAATTTCAAAATGGAAACAGGCCGGTTTATGTTAAATGTAGTACAAAACAAATACGTTCGGGGAATAGATACTCAATATCGTTCGCCTGGGGATTAATTTACCTGCAATTATGTTGATACCCGACATTAATAGTTCCGCCATATTGATATATATGATTAAAACAGGATTCTGAGGTATTATAATGCAATTAATGGATGGAACATTTCTATGAAAGGCGTGGTTTATACAAATTAAGGATAATTTTAACTTCCTACCTACCAGAACTTATCAAAGGTAGGTGACGTACTTATAACTTAAATTTAAAGGTTCCCGTATAGGTCAAACAAGATATTTAAGTAAGTGACTAACGAACACTTTTGATTCGGTGTACTCGAGCGTGGTGTGGTGGGCAAAGAGGATGGGTAAAAAGACAATGAGACCGAGCACCTAGCCGCTGGTCGCCCCGTGATCTCCTTCACAATGTCAGCATAGTGAAGGAGATCACGGGGCGCTGCCCACTGCTCTCAGACAAGCCGAAGATAGGGTGGCGTGAAAGCAGCATCAACTCCTCAACGAAGACTTTTAAAAACGGGCACAACCTTCAGTGATCAAGAATATGATGAAGAAGAGTATCGAGGATGTAAGAGGCCAAATATGAGATGAGATGAAATTGGTAACATTTAGTCAGTTATAGGCCAATTAAGTGTCAATGTTGCCTAAATGGCTAAGTATTTTTTTTTGGTAAGAAACTAGTTGTGCAAATAAATGGGGTTATTCTGGTGAGGGATTAAAAACCATCCTTTCCTAAAGCAACATTAGTCAGTGATACAATGTTCTGCAAACATATTTTGCATAATATCCCGCACATTGGTGTTGGGCGAGCAAGATATATCATGTGTGAATAAAAACGACCCATAAATTGCCTAGCAAATGCATATTGCAATTTTTCTTCGCGCTAATATTGCTTGAATGGGGTATTTTGAAAATATTGGGCTGTTGGCTGAAATTGTGGTAGAAATTTATGGAGGCGATAATTTCTATTGACTGTCGCTTGTGGAGGTAACCCCTTATGTTTCTGGTGGGGTATATAGGTAGGTATTTTGATCAACCCGCAAACGTAAAACGTTGGTCGGTGATATGTCACCATTGGGGCATAATTTGTCCGCTATTCGGGTATTTAATTTGCGGTGGTCCCTCATTTGGCCCGCATCCAACTGCGAACCCGTTATCTTTCGATGCCAACGAGTCCCAGCTTCAAAGCCTTCTAAAATTTTGCCTATTATGGTGTGAGGCACTAGTCACATGCTTCCTTAACCTTTCGCGTACACTAATCTAAACAATAAGATAAACTTTGCGCTCAAATTTCTTGCTATTTTCATAAAGAAATAAATATGTATTTCGCATAAAAATTTGCATAGCATAACAATATATTGGAATTCACTACGTAACGTCTTGCTACTTGATGCAGTGGCGGATCATTCTTAAGGCAAACTAGGCAACTGCCTAGGGGCGCGAGATTACGAATGGCGCTCGTGCGAAAAATTTTACACTAGGAAATAATTAATTATGGCCGCCTATATAAATATATAATATATCCGCCACTGTCTAGCTGCTACATAGTGGCGGATTATCCCTATGGTAAACCAGACCGCCTTTTCAAAAAAATCAGATATCATGATGTTATTCGTTGAGGGCTTTAGCGGGTGTGCGGAGTTCACGAGCATAGAGGGCGCCAAGCGCGCCGGCGGCCGCACACCTCTTAAGACTATCGCGGCACTCCCCTTAGAGCGGCGCTCTCATAGACTCGCGCCGGTGGCGAATGCGTGACATCTATTTTGATTTGTTTGAAATGACTCCAATAACCATTTTACATTAGGACGTATGTTTTAAAATTTACATTGCCAGGGTAACGAGATTTCAAAGACGTGTACGTGTACGAATGCCGCATCTTGTGTTTTACCGCCTATAAACGCCGCCGGTACTAGGGTAAAGCGAGTGGTAATTACTCTTAATTTAACTCCGATAACTTCGAAAAAAAATCGGAGCTAACTTATTACCGTCAATTGCAAAAAGTTTCGCGATTCACTGTTATCATATACAAAACTTATGTTTATCTCGAGCTCGCTTTGCTCGGCGTTACTAGAGGTACACTTGTCTTAACTTATTTACCAACCTACGCAATCATTCTCAAAAATTCCGTGGCTCTTTACGCTCGACGCGATTGTCTTTTCCTTTTGGTTTTATTGCCCATACAAAATTCGCGGCTCGCTCTGCTCGCCTTTATCTGTCCTTCCTTGCCTTTATGGCTGATCCCGCCAAACCAATATGGTCAACTCTGACAACCACCTCAACCATACTAACCAAAAGAATGAATATTTTCGCGGCTAGCTTCGCTTGCCGTAATTTTTCTTGTGTCACGGCATTTTGGTTTGTGTCGCTAAACAAAATTTAATAATTTTTTTTTATTTCTTTACTAATACTTTAGTAACTTCTATTGTTTTGCCTGCCTTGCATACTTATTTGGCTAAAGCTTGGAAACTTCCTCTTTGTTATTGTTACTGACGATAACCCACCAATCTTGAGCTGTGCCGCGGCTCGTTCACAGAGGGGCGCCGCCGCGCCGATGAGGTGTCTGCCTTGGGCGCTGTCGACACTTAATCCGCCTCTGACGTGATGGGAACCATTCCCAGCAGTGGATCGACGAGGGCTGATGATGATGATGATAATGATGGAAGAAAGTCATAATATATCGTCGTATTTTACTGGACGATAAGTAATTGGTACGTACAATGACCATAACATATATAGAGTACTTACCCATTCATATTCAAAGCATTGAAAATGCGAGAGCTATTTCCAAGAGCTCGCAATTTAAAGCGAATAAGTAAAGTTGAAACCACATCGTACAAGTAAAATAAATGGGGACGAATACGGCCTTATTTTAATTAAAGAGCGGTAAAGTCTTAACTAGGGTTCGCATAAACCGCAAGTTCATGAACTAACATAATTTAGTTCATGAAAAGTTCACCCTCCCACGTAAACAAAAAGTGAATTATCTACAGAATTTAACCCATGCAAGGTATCCATGCAAGGCATCATGTAGCGTGGTGGGGGAGCACACGGGTTATAAACTGTGGCCATATTATAGTCTGAATGAATAGCGTGAAAAGTCGCTTTTTCACTCATGTCGTTGCGTTGGAATAAAAGCTAGTATTTAAGTCACCCTTGCAAATATGAATAGTCGATGCGTAACTACCTATTGCTAAAATAAGATCGCTTTGCTTTGCAGTTAGGTAAGCTCAATACCCCAGGGAATAACCCATCAAAACAAAGAGGAAGATAGTTCGCTTCCGCTTATTTATATACCCGACATATTCTATATTAAGAGGGTGCAATGCGCGCCTATTTGTGATAAGGATAGGCATAGGATTTCGCGTTCATAGGAACGGGACAGAGCATACGTTTTTTGAACGGCGGCGGTATTTACAAGAAAACTACATAACTTATGAAGAAACTGGTTCAAGGAACCAAATAATTAGTAATAACCTACGAATCAGATCATAAGTCATTTCAATAGACCGCAGGGTTCCTGAGATCTCGACCAAATTATGCGCGAAACAGTGCACTTTCATGATTTTTATTATCGTATATTCACTTTCAAGAAACCAAAGAAAAAAGGTTGAATTTTATGTAATTCAAGTTTTTTTACCACGAGAACCCGTGAGTACTGAGATCTAGGCCATGTTTGATAACCAAACCCGTTAAGTTCGCCCCTTAACAAAGCAAATTACAACCAAAATTGGTCATACGAAATTTATCACAGACACTTTATACTATGAACAATAACACTAATCTGAGAGGACACTCGCTGAAACCGCAACGCGGGCCAAGCACCAGTGATCACTGCCCCTTCAGTGATTTCTTTCAAAAATAGACTAGACGAATATTTAAAATGACAAAGACTTAGATATACACGCATCAGCTTAGGAGCTGCCTGTGTATCACAAATGATAATATTAATATTAATTCTTGTTTTTAAATTAAATGGGTTCATGGAATCGCTCGTGTAGAGTACAATGTCGGGCGTGCGGTGCCGTGAAGCGGGCTTAATCGAAAAATTCTTTCAGCCATTCCCCGGGTCTTTGCATGATTCAAGAGCCAGCGTCTCGAGGTACGTATTTATTGATATTCTCCGATGGATTCGATTAGGTGGCGGTATTTGGGGAAATTAATAATGTGCTTTGGTTTTTTGTTGGGGAATAAATACTTAGGATCATTTAATTTTTGTGAGATGATTGTGAGGAATATCTCTTGTTTGTTGGAGAATCTGATCAGTAACTTAATCTATTTTTATTAGCATTTCTGTTGTTTTAGGAGTATTCTGACGGTTGGTAATAATTCGGTTTTTATAATAGGTACTTTTGGTAGGGACATAATGTCAACAGCTTGAAAGGACTTGCATTGCTTTTTTAGTCACAATCACAATTACATTAGCGAATATTTGAGACTTCTAGTGAATGAACGCTCTTACGCATCATTTTAATCGATAAGAAATGCATTAGGTACAGCAGGGCCTCGATAATCCGAACACCCACGCACGAAGCGGTCGATTATAGTATGTAAACATTTTTAAAGGCATTTTTCGAAATACAACAAAAATATGTGTGCTGTGCGAGAATTGATGTCGTCCTTAATCTTGTCCAGAATCTCGCACTTTTGTCTAATTGTTAGCGTCACGTGTTTCCTTCGCATCGGTGTTGAAGCCATGATACAAAAATGCTCAAATTTGAGACGCCACACACAACAAAATGGCGGAACGGCGCGTAAGGGGTAAGGGGGTCTCTCACGGGGGGGTGTGGAACACCCCCCTTCGTGACGCGCCAGAAACACATGATTGCGCCGCGACCACCTCAAAGACCTTACCCGCCAATTTGGGCGCCGGCCGACCCCGTGTCCGAACGCCCTTGAACCCCCTGCGGTGGATTCGCGGAAGAATAGCATCCCCACGTTCCCACCACAAGCAGCAGAGGTGGAGACACCCTGAGAGTTTTAGTGGTGTTGGAGTCCCACATAATCGTACTGTCTCCCCGTGGCAGTACGATATGCGTGCGCATTTCCCACAGGATAATAAAAAAAAGGGGGAAGGGGTAAGGGGGGTCGTTCGGGTTATAGACGCGTTCGGATTAGCTGGGGTACAGATTATCGAGGCCCTGCTGATGCATAGGTAGGTCATTATAATGGGCCATATTCTAAGCAGAGTTCAAGATGGTCCAAAGTAAAACACAACATGAACAAAACAACTTATCCGTCGATACAAACTTCGATCTGGCGCCAGAAATCTTTCGGCAGAACATAAACTGCGGCTGATCCAATTAGCTTACTTACGTAAGAGATTTTACGCATCAAATGTTACAAATAGTCTGCGTTTTATCGCAATACACATTGTACGTCCGTTACGTAGTACAGACGAGACAAAAGTGCGCTTTTAAGTAAACATAACATTTTTACCTTTTTGGTTTTACTACGATCAGCAATCATGAAAGTGAAAGGGTCCTAGATTAGACACTAACTACCTACTTCTTTCTGTATTTGTATTCTTCTGTATCGTTAAAATTCGATGTAGTGCCTACTGATGTTGTCTCATTGAATAATAAATCAAATAAATAAATAACGCTGGACAGTTCACACATCAATACCTAGCCCCGAACTAACCAGCGCTTGTGTTATGGGTATTAGTTAACTGATTTACTTAATACAATACACTATATAGATAGATATTTTTAGTGTACAATCCAGAAAACCTGGAACGATGAATGTTTGTACGATCTGCAGATCGTCCAAACATTTGTCACGAGGCGGGAATTGAACCCGCAACCTTCTGTGTCGCAAGCGGACCTTCGTCGTCATTATCATAATTATGACAAAAAGCTATTGTTTTTAACCATTTTCAACAGTAGATAAGGGCTCATTTAACTGTGACCAAATATTGAATAACTCAATCCAAATCATTGTAATTTTTCCCTTCGCGTCAAAAATATTGTTTAAAGTTTTCGTCATGATTGTCTGCACGCCTATTTAAACTCCAATAAGTAGGTACTGGTTGCGGCCGGGGGGTTAATGTAAATACAGGCCACATGGCCGATCTAATGTCGGTTTAATCCCTTCGACCCTTTCAATTTTACCGGGGCTTAACCTGATTTCATTAATTACAACTTTGCATTTTGTAATACGGATGATAATAATTAGATTTTATAATCGAATTGAATATCAATAGGCACTGGACGTTTTGATTATATTGCAGGGGAAAATAAATAAATAGTGCGGAACAAATAAACATTTTCACACAGTATTTACATGAAAGGAAAGGAAATAGGAAGGAAACGTAGTCAAGTGGTACACGTTTGAAAATAAAAATAAATAGTAACCAAGCACGCTTGAAAATGTGGTAAAACTACGTATAAACAAGAACCTAGTGGTCCTTTTAAAAACAAAGCAGTTACAGGCCGTAAAACGCGTTCATTACACGATTTTCCCTGAAAAAGCTTTGATTATTATGTTCAACATCCAGAGTAAAAGAGCTGTGCGAGCGTTGTGGTGTAAATTGTCGAGGCAGGGATTAAACTACGCTTACGTTAGCGGCATAATGAAGTTAAAATCAACGCTCGTGTGCAAAAAATACGTGCCAGGGGATGTTTTTTAGGTTCCGGACCATAGACACGCAGTTTTTGTAACCGACTTCGATAAAGGAGGTTCTTCTATTGATTCTATGTTCGGCTGTTTTTTTTAGAATGTTCGCTGATTTCTCCGTCAAATGTGGACCGATATTGATGGTTCTTTTGCTATTGTATAAAGGATGACCCCAAGATAGTCCCATCAAAAATTATCCCGAGGGTGTATTTGTCCGCAAAACGGAAAAATTAAGTAAAATTATGGAATTCGAATTCGGTTTTTAGTTTTTCAAAACAATCAAATTATTCGAAACAGCATCCGTTAGGCTAGCTAGGTAGGTATAATTTAAAATTTCTTTTAAACACAAAAAAAAAACTGACTTATTCATATTAGCATGGATATTAAATGAAAAATATGCGTTTGGGAAGTAAATGGAAACACCCACTTTCTTTTGAAGATTGTAAAAGCCAAAAATAATAAATAGCAGGTAACGACAACAATACAAATTATCCGAGGCTATTCAAACCTGAACACAAAGCAGAAGATTTGGTATACCAACTCATGGAAAATGAAAAAACAAACTTAAAAGAACCTACTTGAGCTTGTTGACTCACACTTGGCTTAGGTGTAGTTTTTGCACAGCAGCATTTTGTGGCAGTTTCCACAAAATTACTGTGAGAATGATAAAAGTCATAGCTGAAATGTGAGAGAGCTGGCTTTTAATCAGCCCTGAAGGATGCCTGAAGGCGTTAGATGTGGTTCAAAAAAGGTGTTTTTAATATAAATTAATTATATGAACCTTGAGGGCTTTTTCTATTTTTAAATTAGATTTAGTACTGCCCAGCGCCTCAATAATGTGTAACTACCAATTTTTATTCTAAATAGTTCGTTAACTCAACGTTGCCATCCAATTACAACTCTGACCTTAGGAGGCCTTTTTTGAAATACATACTGAGTTGACGGATTACGTCGATCGAACGAAACGAATAACCTTATAATTCGTAATTCATTTATTGTTTGTGAATCAGGTAATTTTACAGTCGGTACATAAGACTTATTTTAGATCACTGAATTCTGCCGCTTAGGCGTACAAACATTTCATTACACATGTGAAAACTTACTAACAATCCAATACGTTTTTATTTGACTTAAAAGCATGCAATTTTATAATTTATTTCCAATATTATCACTTCATTAGAAGTGAAGTTAGCATTGATTACAATGCTAAATTATGAAATTTAATTTAAAATAAAATAGTTAATTAATTAATGTCAGCTGAAGATGAACATGTCAAAAAATAAAATAAAAAATATATGATAGTCAATTTAAATAAACAAAGTCAAACAATAGTACAGTCACTAAATTTCATAATTTGGATAAAAATGTTTTAGTTTAAAAATAAATAAAGTAATGATCATGTCATAACAAGTTCAAGTCATTTAAATATGAAAATTTCAAACAATACGGTCATTTAAAAAATCATTCACTGTATAATAAGTTTTGTCAATTAGAAGATTATTAAGTTTTGCACTAAATTGGTTGCAGGACAAATCACGAATAACTTTTGGGATTTTGTTAAAGATTTTTGTTGCCATACAAAACACACTTGAACGCAACAACTTTGTTCTGCACGGCACATTGCGTAGTCTGCCCTCAGAACGGCTTCCAATAGCAAATTCTTGAAACAGGTCGGGGTTATTTTTAACAAAAACTGCAACTTCGTAGATGTATAGACACGGAAATGTTAGTAGTTTTTGTTCGATAAAGTGACTTTTACAGGAGTCGCGTCTCCGTAAACCACGAATAGCCCTTAAGCAACGCTTTTGGGCTTTGAATGCTCTAATGCTGTCAGTCGAGTTACCCCAAAACATGATGCCATATCTTAAAATTGAAGACACGTTTCCGTGATAAGCAGTGAGTAGGGTGGATAGATTAGATACTTGACTTAGTTTAAAAAGAGCATAAGAGAATTGTTTTAACCTTTTACAGATAATGTCAATATGATGTTTCCAATTTAATTTACTGTCGATGTTAAGCCCTAGAAACTTGGTAGAGTCCACTTCAGCCACTTTGGTGCCGAAGTAGTCAATGCCAACGTCAAGACTGGAATTATTTCTTACTTTGAAATTCATTAGGTAAGTTTTTGTCAAATTTATCTTTAAATTGTTTGAGGATAGCCAATTTATAATTGATGTCAAAGTAGATTTAATGTCAAGTTCAAAATTATGCGTTTTATCATTAATAAATAATACAGTGCTATCATCCGCAAATAACGTTGTAGGATGCATAGTCACTTTCCTTACCACCAAGGTACATCGGGCGCGTCACCAACTGACACCTTTCGTTTGGAGCCCTAAGAAATAAATGTCAGAAACATGTTCATAATAAGGTCATCAAAAGAATGGATCGGGCGTTCTTCGTTTTGTGCAATCCGACAATCATTTTACGTTCTAAAAATTTCCCGACCAAACATGCGGTAAAAACAAATCAACAATTCAACATAGTAAAGCAAAGATTTAATTGGGCTCTCAGAATTCAAATTTTCGGGCAAAATAACAAGCGTACCGCGAAACAATATTAATTAAACAATCTGAAACGGGCGCCTTTCAAAAGCTACCAAACGCTCTAGTAAAATGTCTCGTTACGAGTAGGTACCCTCAAGTTTGCGGGTTCTACTCTAGAATAAGGATAATATGACCAGTCGGTAATAGGTATCCAATCCAGAACATAGAAGTGAATTTCGTTTCCACCTAATATTGCCTCATTTGCGATTAGTTTTCTAACTATAAACAAGTCTTGTTGGAGTTAATTATTGTTTAAGTTTTTATGTACCTAGTATGTTGTAATGTGAACAAATAAAGTGATTATCTTTCTTTCTTAATTTTGGTGTAAGTAGTATTTTTTTTTAAACAGATTTATTTCTGGTTCTAAGTGAGTTATTTTGTTCTATAATTCAATGTATAACGGCATTTACGACCCACACCACTATACCTTGCATATCACAGTCTCGGACTATGCGGTCGCAGCACGGTCACAGGCATGCGAAGAGTTAGTTACAATTCTATGTAGGTTGCTGGCTTTGCTTTTATTTGGAATAGTACCCGAAAAGTTGGAAAGTTTTGCGGGTAAACTATGGAAACAATAGAACTAAATTTATAAGTTAGGTACGTTCTTAACGAATTGAGTGGTTTCCTTATGGAAATAAGTATATAGCTGAGTCTTCACTTGAGTGGCCTCAGACAGAACGTAAGGCGGTTTTCACACGTTGCCTTGAGGCTTGAGGTAGCTTTATCCGGGGTAGCCGGGCTTAGGATTTCGTTTATTTCGCAATCGTTTTGTAGAGTAAGCCTCTCTAGTACCCAGTTACTACTTGTTACTTGGGGACGCTTCCGACTGGTATTGATATGGATCAGTTGAGCTACCAGTAGATTATTTGCAATAGTCTGCAGTTAACTCACCTTATTCAATTTTAAATACTAAATAGTTCTAAATTGTTTCTATTCTTTGATTGTAATTTTCTTTGTTAATAAATATGTATACTTGCAAGAAAGTGGAAACTCGATTTCAGAACCATCTTAAGAAAACTTTAACTTTCATAACGAATCGAACTTCTTGATGAAGTCCCTCTGGGTACTTGTTCAAGAACCGAAGCTAATATACGAAATCTTATTAAAACTCGAAGTGACACAGGGTGAGTGAGAAATCCTAATTAATAAACTAAGTGAAAGCGCGAAAAATTCACTGTTGCTTCTAAGCATGAGGCAAATCTGAGCGAGGATTAAAAGAAATCACGCCGTGCTTTCTGAAACTAGTTTAGGTTAGGTTAGGTATTTGAGGATCAAAAGCAAAATAGCTTCATAAAGTAAACATTTTTTGGAAGCAAAAGCTGACTGAGTGCCTGAAGGAATATTGAATTCCTGCAGTAATTGTTTTGGAACTAATATTTGATAAATCACCGTAAAACTTTTACTTCTGAAAGTTCATAAAATGAAACAAACCAATTTTTTATATAAGTACACATTATTTTGAGAAATTGCCATTCACGATTACTTCACCGCAGTTATTGGTTCAAACTGGTACATCCATATGGAGCGTCGCCGGAGCCGTCGGCAGGCGGCACGCGACGTTGACAAATTGTCGAGAGACTGCCAAGGGAAATTATTTTAAACACCCACATGCCTCCCCGATGTGAACTTTGCTTGTCTGGATCGGAAGTTAAGTTTTTTGCACTAGAGTTTCTTTCATAATTATTTAAGAAATTATTTTATTAAGGCGCTACCCCGACCCACAGTAGCGCCGCCATTTATTTTATCTTATTATTACGTTAAACAAACGAAATTTCTAAAATCCATTGGACAGTTTGTGATACCTATCATAAGCTTTTTTGTAATGCCTCTGTAATAGTTTTATTTTCTATAGTTTAGACAGAGATGCGAAAACAGAGTTTGGTGGCCACCAAGAGCAACTTCGCATCTTTGCATAAACTATACAAAATAAACCTATTGCAGTGGCATTAAAAAAAAGCCTATAATAGATATCACAAACTGCCCAATTGACTTTGGAAAATTCCTTTGTTTAACGTAATAATAAGATGAACTAGGTGGCGGCGCTATTGTGGGTCAGAGTAGCGCCTTATCAAAGAAAATTACACTAAGGTATAAAAATAAATTAGAACTAGAACAATTACATTTGAAACAGTTGAACTGCAGATTGTTGCAAATAATCTAGAGGTGAGGAGGCTGATCTATATGAATACCAGTCGGAATAAGTCAACATTATTATTTTTTTAATTGCTGGACGTTTCACGCAGCAGCATCATCTAGCCCCAATAAGCAGAACCCTGTGTTTGGTTTCTCGATAATATCGAGACATCACCGAGATGTTCCATTTATACAGGGTGGTACAAACGAACGTTACCTGGAGGGCAGCTATGCGAAATATTCAATATAGCAAATTTAACTGAAAGGAAACTACGAGTATACTTAATTTAAAAAAATAACTAATACTGCATTCACAGAATTTTGAAAAACTACTGACCTTATCCAATAATCGAACCCACTAAAACCATCTTAGTGTACGTACTTGGCAATTGACTACTGTTGCCTGCAGGCAAGCGCCTTCGCCGTAAAATTTACTATCTTGAATATTTCGGGTAGCTGCCCTCCAGATAACGTTCGTTTGTACCATCCTGTATATGGGATTTGCGTAGTTCCATGTCCGCAAGCTAGAGGCGCTGTACATAAATGGTACATCTCGATACCTACTATCAAGAGGCTCCGCTGGGCTTTAAGCACTGTGATTAGTTTCTCGATTCTTGCGCTTTATATTATTCTCAGTCGTTCACTCTTGGCAGAGTGGTCCTGGAGTGGTCCTGGGCTGCTCGTGCAACGCGCCGCCATCGTTCCCTGCTAGTTGCACTGTGAGCGAAGCAGTGAATCATGGTGGACTGTGATACATAGTTGATGACGTGTATAGGACCATTGTTTGCTCAGGATTTTGGATTTTGGATCCGCTGTTCAAAGATTTTTGTCATTATATGTTTCTAATACGACCGCAAAAATTGGACAGATCTGGAGGAGGCCTTTACCCGAGAGGGGTCCTAACTACTTACTAAATATTAATATGAAATTCAATCGAAATAATTATCTATTCAAATTCAGTAATAAGTAGCTACTTTGATTGTTATTAAATCTATTTACTGACATATTTCACATACATTTTAAACAAGGATGATTGATTATGTTATTTAAGGTTATGGAATAAAAGGCTTTTTATTTATTTATTTATTAATACGCCCACGTTATTTCCTTGGATTTTCATATTGAATATGAATATTTTTATGAGATTCTAGTCACATTTGTAAGTTGTTTGTAAGTATTATTTATGTTGTAAAGCACCGCCATCCTTTATTTTTCCTCACCATTGTTTTGGTTGCCTGGAAGAAATCGCTTTTAGCGATAAGGCCGCCAGTTTCATTGCTGTTCCCTATAATATGTTTAATTAGTACTATCTGTTTTATAAGGTGATGAATAAAAGTATTATCTATCTATCTATTTCAAAAGATGATTTCAATAGATTTCAGAATAAAAAACTCATCTACGAAGTATCTTGAGGAAAGGAAGCCCTGCTGGTTGTTCGTTTCGTTCCTCTTTTTAGCAGTTTACGTGCACACGTTTACAATATAATAATTTATTGAGAATGCGTGTATATAAACTGCTAAAAAGAGGAGCGAAACGAACAAACAGCAGGGTTACCTTTCCTCAAGATACTTCGTAGATGAGTTTTTTATTCTATTATTGGATTGCGAGCGAGTAAGGTAATGTTCCATTCTGTTGGATTAAATCAACACTCACTCCCATACTCATTAAAGCTCCCTCAACTTTGCAAGGTTTTTTTTTATGGCATTGGGTTCACCATTAAAGAAAACGGCTCTTAGCTAGTCATCATCATCTTCGTCAACCTATCTTAGTCCACTGCTGGACATAGGCCTCCACCAATGAGCACCATAGCGCCCGTCTTTAGCTTGCCGCATCCAGCATCTGCCTGCAGCCTTTCGCAGATCGTCATCCCACCTGGCCGGAGGGCGTCCTACACTACGTTTGCCGAGTCGCGGTCTCCACTCGAGAACACGTTTACCCCAGCGGTTGTCGGTTCTTCGCGAGATATGGCCAGCCCACTGCCACTTAGCCAGTAGACTACTAGAATCTTTGACTCCCCCCTTATTCCTCCCCTCCACCTCCACAGACTATATTGGTCATATCACCTGGCCGGAGGGCGTCCTACACTACGTTTGCCGAGTCGCGGTCTCCACTCGAGAACACGTTTACCCCAGTTGTTGTTGGTTCTTCGCGAGATATGGCCAGCCCACTGCCACTTAGCTAGTAGACTACTAGAATCTTTGACTCCCCCCTTATTCCTCCCCTCCACCTCCACAGACTATATTGGTCCACTGCTGGACCCAGGCATCCGCGTGATAAGCGCCTGATTGGCTTTTATCTCACGGGGGTAATGCCCATAATCCCCCCGCTGGGCATGCGGGTTGGGGATCGGAGTTCGGTGATAGAATTGTTCTTCTGGGGGCGCTACTGCCCACCCTAGTTAAGCAGAATTAAATAACCGGAAACGGAAACTAAACACGAGTATTTTTATTTTATCTAGGTCACCTAGAAACATGCTGCTAAATCCAGTAGGTAATAATACTCACTGGATCTCGTCGGTAATTTGTTGGAGTTGAATGATAACTTTCTTTTGTTAGCTGAAACTTATTGATTTAAAAGCCTTTTGATTGGCACCCAGACAACTCCACCTCATAACGGATGTAAGCGGGTTAACTACGAACCATATTTGTGTTGGAAGAACAACAACTCTCTACCTGCCTAGATAGAAGCTAGAAACCAGACGCAGAGCCGACAGACAAGAAGTTGAAGTTGCCTTGGTAGAGTTCCATCGCTCCAAGTTGCTTCCATGTCTTCAAATTGCCTCAAAACCGTTTATGGAATGAAATAGGCACCAACGTACCAACTCTCACTAATATTGTTCTTATCATTATAACAGAACTTATTTAAAATGGACCTTGACTTTAAATACCAAAGGATCCGGATATTCCGCGCAACTTAAAATTGTCTTCCAAGTCGTTGGCCTCCGAATGAACATTACGAGTACAGGCAGACGATTAACGAAGCCATTTTGGGGTAATGTGAGTCATTTGAGGGCGTGTGGTGCTCTTGGGAGCCCTATCTGCTCTTTCACAGGCGAAAATGGGGGAAAGGGGTCCACTTACGTAGATAGAAATGGAGGAAGGGGTAACTTCACTTGCGGAGATAGGTTTATGTTTCGTTTGGGATTAAAAAGAATTTATGTAGGGAGGTTACGCTAACTAAGTTTAATCGTTATGCGCCTGAAAGGATAAACTGTTAAACAATTTAGATAAAAATATCTTATATTTTGAAGCTTTAAAGAGCCATTATCCAAGGACTTGATCTGTGAATTCTTTTCTTCTGTTTTTCACGAAATAACGACTCCCTGCATTTGGTATACCTTCTATAGTAAGAAATTGGACCAATAAACTAAGTAGATTCTAATTTAATACAGTAGTCGTGGTTCCAATCAGTGTCCGTCTATCTACGGTCGCATTTTCGAACGAAATATCAAACTTCCTCGGCTTTTTCAATGTGCAATTTTATCAACTTTGAATCGGAAGGTCCTGAGTTGAAGCTTTAAACTAGCAACTTTTGCTTACAGAGGACGTGGGACCGGGATAATCCGGGATAATTTTGACAATCTCATCGCAGGTGGGTTGAGTCCCAGATTGGACTTGCAAATGCCGGCAGATTACCTTAACTTTCATCGCATCTATTGAAGGGTTAACGGATTTCCCGAGTTTTCTGATTAGAACCCTAAATGCGAGGTGCTTTAATACCTACATTTACCAAACATTGTTTTCTACTATATTTCCGTGCAAACAATTCTCAAATTGTTTTCTTCCAACTTTCGTTCTTGTAAGCAGGATTCTTGCCAGTGAATAAATAATAGTTCTACATTGTTAACACAACTTCGGTCGGAAAATCCTAGAAAGTAGACAAAGTTGAGGGAAAACCTGTGCAGCAAAGCGTGTATCTGAAGGCAGCTTTGAAACGACTTTTATATCAAACATGACTACCTATAGGTAGACTCCACGCAGGTTTTCCTGACATATTGACTGCTATGTCAGTAACGACCATTGGAAGCTTTGAAGCTTTATATTTTATGGCGGACTTTATGAACAAAATTACCTGGAACACTTTACTAATTGTATACTGGTCATTCCATACCAATACTCATTCATTACCTACGAATAAAATAACACTCATATCCACTCAGTTATAATTATGTACTACGGTACATCGATGGTCATATCAATCAGTAGACAAATATTACCTGTGCAGTGAACGTTCGTTTAAATACTCGCATTTACAATGTAGCAAGCGTGATTAAATGAGAGGACTGAATAATTAAACACGTTTTTAGGGTTTCGTACTCGAAGGGTGAAAACTAAATCCTATTGCTAAGCCTCCGCTGTCCGTCCGTCCGTCACAGGGCTATATCTCATGAACCGTAAGAGGTAGAGAGTAGAAATTTTCAGAGAATGTATATTTCTCTTGCCGCTATAACATCAAATAATAAAATAAGTATCAAAATTAAAAGGGGTCCCATACAAAAAACGTGTTTTTTTTGGTTATTTCTGTTCTTCGTTTGTCAAAGTTGTATCTCTTGAAGCACTATAGGTCATATAGGACACATGAAACTTTCTATAAATAAGTTACACTTCAACTGTAATAACAACAAATACTAAAAATATAATAAATCAAATTTAAAGAAGTCTCAAAACGAGTGAAAAATAAATGTTCTTTGAAAAATTTGCCTGATTTTTACTTAACGGAACCCTTCGTGTGCGAAACAACTCGCACTTGGCGGTTTATTATTTCTATAAGTAGGTACCTACTAAAATATACCTTATAAAAGCTTAGCTCAATTGTTTCAATTGTAAATACTAATTCTTATTTGTTTCTATCATTTGACTGTAATTTTCTTTCTTATTAAAATTATCGTCCTTATAAAATACTAGCTTATACCCGCGGCTTCGCACGCGTTTTTTGGCTAAATAAGAAGCCTGTATGCTGTGCCAGGTCCAGATCTGTATGTGTGCAGAATTTCAGCTCGATTCATTCAGTAGATTTGGCGTTTACTTCGGCCAAATATCTTTAGAACGGCACAACTCACAAACTTTCGGCTTTATAATATTAGTAGAATACCATATCCATATTAATATTATAAATTCGAAAGTAAATCTGCCTGCCTGCCTGTCTGCCTGCCTGCCTGTCTATCTGTATGTCAGTTACCTTTTCCGCCGCCGATTGTAACACACTAGATATACGAGTAGTTAGTTTTAAGTTCTTGTTTAATTTTTTTTGTATTGATGGTGCAATAAAACAATAATATATCTATCTTTTCACGCCTAAGCGGCTGAACGGATCTTAATGAAATTAGGCATGGAGATAGATGGTATCCCGGGGACGGCCACTAGGCTACTTTTTATCCCGGAAAGAAGCGAGCGAAGTCGCAGGCAGCAGCTAGTAATATATAATACCAGATTCTAATTTGAAACTTTGTTATAAAGATGTGGAACAATGCCAAAATTACTGAACTGTTCGGCATGAAATTCTACATGCATGAAGTTCTGGCCTTATTTTCTATTCAAAAAATTTTTAGAAAAAAGTGTGCAAAGCCGCAAACCGAAGCAGCTTACAAATAAATTCCCCAATTAACCTAATTAACACCATTAACTGTTCAGGGTATGCAAAAACCCTGTACAGTTAATGGTGGGTTAGTACAAAGTTTAATCACTGTGGCAAAACGAAAGCCAAAATTGTGCTCTCTGAACTGAAAATCGCTATATCGTAAACTTACCCACCGATGTATACCGACCCACTAAAATTAAGTGCCGCCAGCTCATCCAGCTCAGTCATCTCGGCATGCAGCGTACAGTACGTTTGATGCATTTAGGATGCAAGGAGCAGAGAGCAATCTGCATGCGCTTTGAGTACCCGCACCATACCGTTCTAATGGACCATTATCGTTTAGACTTTAGAGCCAGTACTTCTTTCCATTCGAGGTTGGTGGTATGGTTTTGGATGAGTTATTTATTATCCTTAGATATCCTAAAGTGCCTATGTATATACCTGAAGGTGTTTGTAACTAAGTATGTGAGTTTGTGCGCGAACAACCTCAAACCCCCTGAATGTATCAGGTTTCATTTGGCATAGATGTAGTGAGGTAGGTACCTAGTTCTTGATCTGAAATAACATAAAGGTTATGATGAAATGACGCGTGTGTAGCCGTGGATAGAAAGAAACAAAAAGCAAAAAAAAACAAACTAAAACCAAAACACAATACAAAAACCAAAAGGCCATACTCTATACAGTTAAAGAGTGCAGTGCCGTCGGAAACTAGCCTTTAGTTTAAAAATAACGAGTAAGATGTCACAGTGGCCGATTGTCTACGTCATATGTGAACATGTGGTAGGAACGTTCCGTTCTACGTGAACATATGTGGTCTCCAATCAAGAACTCGTTACTAACGGATGTCGGGTCTTCAGTCAATACGCTCCGTTCGTGGCTAACTGAATGCTGTAGAGCATTCACTAAATTTATGGGTTTTCATGAACTAGGTTTAGTAATAGTAGAATTCGTGTGGTCTATGGGCTTAAAAGACAGCGGTAGTGAAAGTTGATTTTTGAGTTTTTAGGGTACCTGAAGGGTGACAACGGAACCCTATTACTAAGCCTCAGCTGTCCGTCCGTTCGTCCGTCCGTCCGTCGGTCCGTCTGTCACAGGGGTATATCTCATGAACCGTATGAGGTAGACAGTTGAAATTTTCAGAAAAATTTAAAAAATTTATGTTCTTTGAAAAAAGTCGCCTGATTTTTACAGTACCCTTCGTGTGCGAGTCTACTCGCACTTGGCGGTTTATTAGGTGGTACTTTTGCCTGCAGTAGGTATTATAGTATAAATATATTCTGTGCTGCAGCCCGCGTTATTTTAAAAGCTGTCAAATATATCGCTCTTGCTCCCGTTTCCACTCGCATTTCCACTACCCGCTGTACACTAAAAATACCAGCCTCCGGCAAAATAAAACTTATCCTAACTGCGTAAAACAAATGTAAAGTTCTATACTAATTTCAGCTCACTTTGATAATTCAGTGTTAAATAATCCAGTTATAACCAATGAATAATTTTACGGTTTTCGAACAGAGTAGGCAATTTCACATTAGCCTTCCCCTTGGTTTGCCAAATCCGGATCGCGCTGAGTGGCGGCATTCAAAGCGTTATGCAAATCATAGGAAGCCAATCACCGCCACTGAATCATGTCAGATCAATAGGTAGCATTATGTATGTATCATGAGGTTAAAACAGAGGGCTACATCTATATTATAAAAGTAGTATTTATGTAGGTCTACAAAGGGTTTTAAAAATCCTCTTTTTGCTCTGGTCAGAAGTGGTCTGGAGTATGGCAGTCTAATATGGTCCCCTAATTATAAAATACGTATTGATACTATAGAAAGAGTACAAAGGAAATGCCTAAGATTATTGATGTATCGGCACCAACCCGGATGCTCTACTTTGAGCTAAGAAGACAGATTGTGCAGGTTCAACGTACAAAACTTAGAAAAACGTCGCACATATTTTGATTTAATTTACCTGTACAAGATCATACACTCCATTATAGAATCTCCTGAATTGTTATCGCATGACTCTCTAAATACCTAATTTAGAGCGCGTAGAGCTAATCATAGCAATTTATTTGCGTTACTAACTTATAAAAATAATATCTCTTTTTATAACCGACTTTCGAGAATGTGTCGCCAGTACAATGAGCTAGCAAAGGTGAATGTAGAGATGGACGTATTTTATCCAAGTTTATATGACTTTGTTATAGCTGTCAAAGATATCCTCCATTTTAACCGCAGGGGCGACTATGCTCGGAAGGGCATCACGCCCGCAGTAACCATTGATTTTAGAAATTAAACAACAACCTACACACGGGTTGTTGTTTAATTTTTTGTTATTTAATAAGTATGTATTTTAGTATATTTGTTTTTCTTGTCTTGATCTTCTTCAAAGGTTGAATTAAATTAGAAGATTAATTAAAATTGTATTAAGTTTAACATCTTTACATTTTATATGTATAACTTCTTTAAAATTTGATTATGTATAACTACTATTTAACATTACGTTACATTTCAAGCCGGATCATAAATTAATTAATTTTTTGTGTTACTCTATGCTTGTGATTTGTTTTGTGTACCCAATAAACTAAATAATATAAAAAAAAAAACAAATAAATATAGTTCACTTCCTTGACAGGTTCCAACTTCCAAGTCATCGTGTTTTTACAGTTGTTTTGGTTTTTTAACATGAAATTAGAGATTGTTATCTTTGACATAAAATATATAAAAAAATCTAGATTAGATGGAAAAGGAATCCGGTCCATACATGACAATTGCTGCTTGTAGAACGCAGAAAGTACTTCGAAAAATGGTTTATTTTAATTCTTTGCTACTCACAAAACGTTCCGTCTTAACAGGGGGTTTACCTATCAATGGAGCTCTCTGTACGTGTCAAAAAAGTTTTTAGCTTGCTACTGTCTGACGCAGTTTTAACTTTTCGTCGAAATTCATGAGTTTTCTTCTACAATCTTCTAAACTTATTTTCAAAAAATAATTCATATAGTTTTCCTGTAGTTTTTTTAGTTTACCTTACCTTGAACATTGTCATTGAT
This sequence comes from Eupithecia inturbata, assembly GCA_963662085.1. NCBI lineage: Eukaryota > Metazoa > Arthropoda > Insecta > Lepidoptera > Geometridae > Eupithecia > Eupithecia inturbata. The sequence continues at coordinate 4,625,736 of OY759179.1, read as the reverse complement.
TTTCTTAGACAGGTATTTAGGATAAATTAGACTCGACGATATTGTTCGGGCCTTACTACTAGTAATCTAGGGTAAGAAGATGCTATGTGAATTGTCCGGCATTATTAATTTATTTATGGGGTAATCCCACGCTGTTGATGATGATTGTGAATCGATGAACCAGATTCAATGAGAAAAGTACCAACTCAGCGACTTCAATCGACTACCTGCTTGAAATACGGCGAAGCATCGCGTTCTCTATTGAAATTCCTTTGAGATATACTCAGACCTGCGATCTTTGTTTTACAATTCGTTTTAGAACGGCTTTCTATGTATTTTTCTAGAAAACTGGCACCAATCGATGATTATAATAATTTTATCCTATTTAATTAACATTCTTCAAAAAATAAAAGTCCATAAATTGGCGCCGATTACTAAAATATTAGAATTTTACGTGAACTTGAAAAGCATCGAAATAGCCTACTTTCCTGAAAAATTAGTTCGCAATAATTCGGTTTCCAATCAAAGTCCAATAACTAGGGACGTTGATTTGAAACCGAATTATTGCGAACTCGTTTTTCAATTTAACTCGTATTTCAATTTATTATTGCGAACAAATTTTTCGATATAATAGGAATTAAACTATTATATTTGTTGCAGTTATATGAAGTATTCCTCTTTAGAATATCTGTTTTCCCTGCAAGAATATCACTGTAAGTATGAAGGTAAGAAGGCTCTGAAGGTACTCCTCCTGATGCTCTCACATCATTACGTTCTAGCTCGAGGCCACACCACATCTTGTCGCCCGACTATTCGGAACAATATATGTATATGACATGAAGACTTCTGGCGCATACAGTACCTACTTCCTCTCGGCTCGCTGCAAACGGAGCACTTACAAATAAAAAAACACTGGTGAGCCAAAATAATTGTTCAGAAGAATAAGGTTAAGTCAGCCATTTGCATGACGTAATGGAGACTCCTACGTCAGACTTCTTTTCTTATCCATGTTTTTTCCTCACAGCGGTTCTCACTTGTTTTTTATATTAACTTCATGCTTAGAAACGCGCTGTACTTTGGTTTGCCCAGAAAGTGCACTGGTGGCTGTTAGAGTCGTCGAAGCCTGGCCCGTTTGCACCGACATTTGTTTATGTTGGTGTTGAGCCGTAAATCCCCTAAACCTTGTCTGGGTATAGTTATTGCCTACATTAGCCTGAGTTCCGTTGTAGGTACTGTTGTAATACGTTTCCTAGTAATGGTATAGCATAGAAGCGATATAAGAATTTTTTCTAAATTAAATCCTCTGACTTAATCAAGTTCATGATGTTCTCCTAGCTGCGTTTTGGCTACGGCGCGGCGTGGCGTCGGCCAGTCGCAACCAAGACTAGCCATGTGCGCTCGTATTATAATGCACAAGGGTGTGTGCAAACACACGTTCTCTATTCTATCACTCTTAAAAAATGTCACGTGGCCCTTTTTATAAAAGCTTGCTCAGTCATTGATTTCTGCTTGAGGAACGATTTTCTATGACTTAAACGACACTCAAACATAGATCTATGACTGAACAAACTTTCATAATACGGGCCTTAGACTAAGTATTAAGAGCACTGATAGGTCGGTATTCATTTTGAGAGGTAGCGTACAATGGTTTCGGTTCGGTTGGCACAAACTTATTTATAACTTGCCTAAAAATATACCTAACATAAAAAAAAATTTTTAGATAAAATTTTGATTTTTGGAAATTTTTTTAGATTTTGTATCTAAAATAAGATCCTCGGACTTGTCAGACGTCGATCTTGATGCACTTGCGACTTTCATTTTCACCTGTTCTCATATTGTGTACTGTTGTATCAGAATAAACGTGTTTTATTCATTCATTATTCATTATTTTATCTTGATAACTCATGCGATTTTATAATACCTCCCAAAGGAAGGCAGATAAGAAGGTAGGAAACTTACTGCAAAGTAAGGTAAGACTAATGAGATGCTGCGAGTGCCGTTTCTATGCGCTAGTTTTACTTTTTTCACTTGAAACCACAAGAGCAGAACTGCTCGCGTTCAGTTTAAATAAACGTTGCTTTAAATTTTATTTAGATCGTGCTTACTTTGTGGCCTTTCACTGCAATTTAGCAGTACCTTTCTTGTTCTTTGAAGACGCTCACAAAGTTTCTGCCATCGTGGATGACTTTAAATTGTTTAACGAACAAAATCATTCAGAGTTATGAACTTAACCATTGAATTTGTGGATGAGGCTTAGTTACCAAAGCAGACCGAATAATTACTTGCTTTCTTCTGCTTACTGGCCATGGACAATGATAATTGATTTGCCCGCGGGTATTGAAACCACCACTTAGATATAGGCAGTTCTCAAGATATGAGATCTTTATTGAAAATTGACTAATTAATTATGTTGTATGAGACTTGATCTAATATTTTTTTTTTCCCAGTTTAAGACCGCCACTCAACAAACGTATTGTAGGACGTCTTCCGGCCAGGTGGTTCACGGCAAAACCGCCAAGGCCTCCACAATACCGCGCGAATCACGCGCGCCTTGCGAACCCTTTGTCGCGGTACAAAAAACCGACAAAATACGGGGAACGAGGCGCGAACACGAAGCGAAGCCGTGATGAATAAGCCAATGGTTGGATTTCTGGAACTCATTATTACATTGAAGCATCAAAACGACTATTGCGTTTTTGATATGAGTATCAAAAATATTTTGTTAATTCGACGCGTAGGAATATTGTCGATATAAGGATGAAAGATATTTAGTAACAATTCCGCGAAAAAACCTTCTCCAATAAGATCTAACAGAAAGTAGTCCGTGTAGATGACCACACCAACCACAAAATGAAAGAACATCCATCAAAGCAAGTCGTCAACTAGTTTAGTCCCTCCACGAGACATCATCAGGACACAACAATACTTGACCTTGACATTGAGAGCACCAACCAACACCGGAAGAGTCCCACCAGAGATGTTGTCACTCCGAGCTCCGCGCGCCAAGTAAAATCATTAACTTTAGCATTGTCGATGTAAAGTTCCAACAGCTATATCATTTATGTAAATAATCTGTAGAACACATAACCCACATGCCAAGGTCGGCTTTTATAATGATGACTAATTGGGCTCGTCTAGTGCCTACAGGGTGAGCCTCCATTACGCTAACGGGTGAGCCTAGCCTTGAAATGCTTAAACACAGTGTCACTTACGGTGTTAATGATGCTGATGTAACTAACGGAGGTAGGTATCCCAACCACACCCGTTTATAAAGGCCGATTTCTAGCAAAGCAGAGACTTGTGAAAATAACCAAATAATACAAGCGTGGCCGCGAAGCGTCGCAATGTGTGCAAGACCATCACGATATCAAGTTCACTATTCTGTTTGTTGTTTTTCCACAATTATTTTTTTGTTTATCTTGAACTAGCTTCAGCCCGCGGCTTCTATTTCCCGGGATGAAAAGTATCCTATTAGCGACGCGTGACCCGATAGCTGGTGAGTATTTGGCGCAGCGCATCAGCATTGCCATAAAGCGGGGCAATGCAGGCAGCGTCTTGGGGATGCTTCCGACTGGTGTTGATATGGACCAGTTGAGCTACCTGTAGATAGTTTGCGACAGTCTGCAGTTGGCTCAATTGTCTCAATTATGAATACTAGTTCTTACAGTGTTCTTATGTATTTCTTTCTATTATTTGATTGTAATTTTCTTTGATTTTAAAACCCTATTATGTTATTTTAGGTGTATCTATGCAATATTTCCGCCCGATCCATCCAGTCGTTTTGGCGTGAAGAGGTAACAAGCATATAAACATCCAAACTTTCGCATTTATAATTTAGTGTGATAGACTCTCGTTTAATTTCAATCTCACCTGATGGTAAGTGAAGATGTGACTAACGATGTAGCACAAACTAAGATAATTATATAACCTTGGTTTGTGTTAAACTTTCCATGATGCACTGCACAGTTGTGCATTGTGTAGTTATACATTTAATTAAATGTGGTCGCCTCTCAATAGTGTCGTGAGTTAAAATTGGGTAGAGCCTTAACCATGATAGCGTATCATAATGTAGTATCATGTTACAGTACCATAACTCAAAGCAAACAGTTTCAGGACATGAAGCTGTAATTTAGAGTATGCAGTATAAAATTTAATGTGAAACCTCTATATTTATGAAGGTTTCGGGCAAGAGCTACGATATGGATCCGGTTGATAAATTACTACAATTTTTCGAACGAATTGCTGGATGTTAACGCCCTACTTCACTTTGAATCCACTTACTTAGGCGTAAGAAACCACTTTATTTTATTTTGGAATATTATTTTATTACTCGCTTCGGTCCGCGGCTTTGCACGAGCTTTATTTGAAATAAAACATAGATCAAAGTACCTATCCGCCGGCTCCCCGTAGATTCACAAAGCGCACCCTGAAACAGTCTGTTCCAAAAGAGAACACTTTCGACATGTTGGGTTTTCATTTTAACAAGTGTCATTTTTTAACGCAGGAAGCATGCCTAGCATAATTGTAAAAATCACACGTCCAAGACACAAAACAGGGCGGGATTTCATATTTTCAGCACAGTTTTAATGCATTTTTTACCACCGTAAAACTGTTTTAGCCCAATCCTCAAGAAATCAGCGATCAAAATATTTTTTGGTTTGCCTATTCTACGATAACCTACTTTGTCCTAAATTTTGTGAATGAAGTGGCTATTATTGACATTTTTATTTTAATTGTTCTTGTTGTATTATTATTGTCTGTAATTATTTATTTTATATAAAATAGGTACCTTCTTTATTATAATTTTTTTTTACTCCTTATTGACAAAGAAAATTACAATTCAATAATAAAAATATAATAGATTTCGCATTGCTGGGACTAACGCGTCGGAAGCGTCCCCAAGACGCTGGCCGCATTGCCCCGCTGTATGGCAATGCTAATGCGCTGCGCCAGATACCCGCCAGCTCTCGGGTCACGCGTCGCGTCGACCAGACGCTCAGATAACTTTTTAAAAACCCGGAGAGCCTCGGTACCCCACGGACCTAGGGTCTCGACCCCAAAGGGAGCAAATGTGTAGGCTCTGTCGAGACCTGCATATTTGCGTCTCTTGAGATGCTCGGCCAAATCTGCCGCCGCACCAGCCCTTACGGATGTCCTCGGAAGATGGGAAGGCGCAAATTATAAATATAATATAATATTATAAATTACTTTATAACATGGACAAACGTTTTTTAAATTATTGCAACAGTTTTTTTAGTTCTAGTTTCTGTCCTTTTTTCCGTCTTAAATATCTCAATATAATATCATATAATATAATATCGCAACTATAGCAGCAAACGACGTGGAATTAAAAACAATAATACATTAAGTGTGACTGTACAGATCAAAAGCAAAATAAAATAAAAAATATAAATGAAAATGAAAATTTTCAGTACAAATTCGAAATTTTAAAAGCGACTTACATTGTCAAGTGGGACCGGGTATCAAATGAAAGGTATCAGTTTGTACATTTCAAAACAGTATTTGAAATTTCTGTAGGTTTCATAATTTTTGAAATATTTTGTATAAAGTCGAATATTCACAAATTCCCTATCTCTGATGTTTGCAGAGCGATCCATCTGAAATGTATGTAGCGTTTGTAGACACAACACACACACACACACACACACACTTAACACACACTTTTTGAAAAATGAACAAAAAGGGTGGAGGGGACAATTTTCAAAAGGGGGGACTACCTCACTGAGTTGGGTATCAAATGAAAGGTATCGGAGTGTACCTTTACAAACAGTTTTTGAAATTTCTGAAGGTTCTATACTTTTTGAAATATTTTGAAAAAAGTCAAAAAAATACCCCTTTCCCCCTATCTCCGAAGTTTGCAGAGCGATCCATCTAAAACGTATGTAGCGTTTGTAGATATGGATCTATATTTTACAGGGAAAATATAGAGAAGTCTGTAAGTAGATCACTTTTGAAAAACGGTCAATAAGGGGAGGATAATTTTCAATAGGAGGGCTACCTCACCAAGTGGGGTATTAAATATAAGGTATCGATTTGTACATCTCAAAACAGTTTTTGAAATTTCTGTAGGTTAAATACCTACTTATGAAATATTTTGGAAAAACTCGACAATTTTACTATTACCCTCTGTACTGAGTACCTTGAATTTTTTGGTATTCATTAAATAGAAGTCTCTAACCTATATATACCAATACTTGACAATCGTTCAAAACCCTCGTCGGCGCGTGACACTTGCACTGGACGGATCTTGTTTTTGTAAGGTTCTAGTTATCTACGGGGGAGCCGGATACCTGATTCTCATAATATTACATTAGCAAAATCATATCCTCTTGTACCGGTGCGCATGACAACCAATACTGCAGTGGAGTGTACTTTTATTCTCGTCGATACCTATCAGAAAATACTGGTGGGAGTAAGTATTTATCTAGCGTTCCGGCCCACTGCCATTTTTATAAGCAAAATTTTTTATATCTCCTGACGAAAACGTAACCGGAAAAGAGATACCAACCTACTTAGCTACAAAGTAACATAGTACATCAAAAGATATTCCCCTAAATGCTACCATAGTGTAGATATTCTTTGGCAATCGACTACGGAAATTCACACATTTGTGATATATAGGTATGTAGTGAATTTAACGCGCTCCAGTTATTCCGTTGAATTTATTTTATATTGACGTACTCGAATATTATTTACATTGTTCTTTGTTCGTGAGGGTTTTTAATAGTTTTGTAGTGTTTTCTTTTCATTGAGGTATATAGACAGTACGATAATTTTAACCAGCTCGAAAACTAAAGCTGTATGTCCACGAACGCACTGGTACCGAATAATTTAACAGTAAACTGTTACAGCTGAGAAAATAATTATTTCCCACAACATAATTTAACGTAAAATCCCTGTCTATATCCGCCTTTTTATTGCGCGTACAGTACCTAAAATTATTACATTTTTGAAATGATTACCATCAGAAAGGAATAAAATATCTTTACCTCCTTTTCTACAGCCCCGTTGACTAGCTATTGGAAATCTTAAACCCACCGCCGCTGGATCTAATACTCGCATCCATCGCCTGCAATAAGCCTCTTACGACTCCCGCAAGAACCATCGGATCTAATTGTTGCAATAGTTTTAGACAAGATGAAATAAATCATCCTGTCAAGTTATCCTTCCATCCGACACGTAATTGCTCGAAACCGCACCTGCCCGACATCTACTTAATTTATATAGCCGTAGAAATCAGAAACAACGACCTTCTGTAGTTAATGTTTAGGAATGTCTGTTTGTTTTAATTTATTATGGTGTGGTTTATGGGAGGGACCCATGTGAGTTGTACATGTGCGTACTTTGCGTAATGATAAGATTTGGAGACTGGCTTTGTCACAGGCTTTACAAGTGACTTTATTCAGGTTCATTATTATGTTGCCAGAGTCATGGCGAACCTTGAATGGATTTGGCTTATATAATCTGACAAGTTTATCATCACATAGGAACATCGTTTGGGATGCCTAGGCTAACATGTCGGCAATTGTAGGACTTTTAATGACACTGGGTAGCTGATAGCGCTGTTATTGGGGTTCTGTTGATTCAAAATGATAATTATACTTATTCTAACAATAAACATGATTAAAAAATAAACTTAGTCCACGTTTTCGTAGAACGTTATTGGCAATTCAATTAAGTCGACTTGAATAGTTAAACTATTTTAAAAGTTGACAATAAAGATGTAGATCTACTTTAACAGACGCGCTGGATCCGTGGAATCTGCTTTGACGGGGCTATTCACTGTTGCAAAGGATGACTCGGCCATCCTTTGCAACAGTGAATAGCCCCCAAAACGAGTATATTAACATTGATCTGTTATTACAATAGAACGATGTCTAATAAGCACTTCCAGTTCATTCCTTCACAATGTGCGCGCACCGTTTGTCGTGAATCGATTTTAGGATTCAACTTCGAGGAACACTTAATAAAAATCTTCTTGACCTCGCAGTGCGATAATATTCATTGGCTAAAACAAAGATGCCGTAACTTTTAATGGGGTAATTTGCACAGATTATTAGATTTTCGACCTATCTACGTAGACCTATCTATTCTGGAGTTGGTAGATACCTTTAAACGTAAGCCAAAGTGCTTGTGGAGAAAAGAGCTTTCCCTTTTAAATTTAATTTAACTTAGGAGACAACAAAATAAATACATTCTCAACTTTGTTTGTCAGCCAAGTTGTCGTGGATTATGTACGGAATGTTTCGCTAAGTAGCGTATTATAAAATCTGTGGTAGTATGTTCTAGCTGGATTGACTTTAGTAGTAGGACTATACTCATTCTACAATCTTATTTTCTATTTGGTAGTTCGACTGTTAATCAAATAGTCATGTCCTAATGCTTTATCAATTCGATTATTAAAAACACTCGGTTTTGTTTGTGAAGAAGTTGTAATCGATTTTGGTATATTTGTTCAATATTTTGTATTACTTTACAAACATACTCAGTTCTGTACTGTGATAAACTTTACAGTTTATAATACATTTTCATGGAAAAATCGTCGAGAAAAATCGTCATTACATACTTTGTCGGCTCGATAAAAATCCTAACTTTCGTAAGTCCCGATCTATTTGTCAAAAGTGTTTGCGTGTGTGATATTTCATTCTGTCATTCAGTCTTCATTCACTCCACCTCCACCTCGACCTCCACAGCCTATGTTGGTCCACTGCTGGACCCAGGCCTCCCCCTGATAAGCGCCTTATTGACCTTTATCTCATGGGGGTAATGCCCATAATCCCCACGCTGGGCATGCGGGTTGGGGATCGCAGTTCGGTGGTAGAATTGTTCAGCAGGGGGCGCTGCTGCTCACCGCCGGTGTATCCAGGCGACTAAGGGATATTTCCCATAGTCGCCACGGCACCCTCGGGAAGAGTTGGGGTGGTGCAAATTCAAAGCCGGCATCACACAACAATTCATTCACTCACCTGCTCGCCTGAAAACAATTAGGGAACTTCATAGTCGTGCATGTACCAAAAAGAAAATGAGATCGTGAACGGAGTATTGTAGCTGAGAATAAAATAACAATCTAGAAGGTAGAAACTAAAGGCAAGAATAACGAAGACAATTTCTCAACCATCCTTAAAAAACTACTGACGCTTAAGTTCCTGCTGAAGAAAATAATAACAGAATTTCAACCAGAGTAGTTTTAATGATTGGTTATAATTGGAAAAGTATTACAAATATTAAGTGACACACAAAAAAAAATTATGCTTCGAAAGTGCCTCAAAATAAAGTCATAACAAAAGTAGGTAGGTAGGCATCTAATACAGAATCAGAAACATCTTCAGTAACAACGTCACGAGTGTTATCGTAATTACATCAGTGGCTCGGGCGAAATAAAGATTTTATCAGGAGTTGAAAAGGTGCTATGAAAAAGTATAGCATTGTTAACTTTTCTAATAAATATTTTCAACTTTGAAGCGACAACGCAAAGCCTAACAATTTCCCAGGTACGAAGAGCTTTGGAAAAGCAGTTACTTCTTAACTTTTGGACGGTAACTTTTCGAAGTTTTCGATAATTCTATTGAGTACAAAAAAGAAACTCGATACCCAATCGGTAACGGTACCCTCATTAGAAGTTTGCTCAGTTTGGCAATAGCGCAGTTCTGCTGCGTGAAATTACTAGAAACAGCAATTTAATTTTACGATACATAAACCTGCCTACTTTAATATATAGGTTTGCCCGATTGAACTAATCCAAGGTTATTAATAACCATGTAGTATACCACTGCAGGAAAAAAGACGTCGTTTTCTTATAATTATTTCTTCCTCTTTATGATTCGGCCTCTCAAATAAATGTTTAATTTCTTAAATTATTTTTTTTTCACTCTAATTACCCTAATAAGTAAAATTAAAAAAATTTGATGTCTGGACGTCTGATCACGCAGCCGCCAAGTGCGAGCCGTACCGTAAAAATCAGGCACCTTTTTCAAAGAACATCAAATTTTCACTTGTTTGGAGACCCCTTGAAATATACAACTTTATTATATTTTTAGTATTTTTTGTTGTTTGTTTTGTTTTGTTGTTTCAGTTAGAGTTACTGTTACTTATTTACAGAGAGTTTCATACAGCCTTGATAAACGAAGAGCAAAACTAGCCTAATTATGTTTTTTGTCTCTAACGCTCGTTGTTTCGGACTCGGTCATCACCGCCCCTCTCAAAAAACCAACTGTATTGTAATTTGTTTTAGTTAGCGGTTGAATAATTACAAATGTTTGCTCCAATAAATTAAAAATAAAATACTAATGAACTGAAAATCAGAGCCGTTAAAATTAATTGCTTGAAAAATGTATCTAGAGCAAACGTTTCTTAATTTTAACCAGTAGGGCCATGATCCTACACCATACTACAAACTAGTTATCACACTGAGCTGCTGCTTAATGCCCATATTAGTACTCTACTTAATAATTATTCCAAAGAGTAAAGTTTCTTGCATTCGATTCATTCGGCACTTTGGTAGATTTTAACGTAAGAACATTATGCCTTGACATGAAACACACCATTCTTCCATACTGCTTAGTTACATACCTGTCTAGCCACTATAATAATACAAATAATAATAATAAATCATTTATTGTTCTCTTCACACAATGAGCTTACATTTAAAACTAAAATAATTAAGTAAACTAAGTAAGTAAAAATAGATCTTTATTGACAAAGAAAATTACAATTCAATAATATAAACAAATTAGAACTAGTATGCCATACAGCGCAGCATTGCCATACAGCGGGGCTGCATTGCCCCGCTGTATGGCAATGCTGATGCGCTGCGCCAGATACCCGCCAGCTCTCGGGTCACGCGTCACGTCGACTAGACGCTCAGATAACTTTTTAAAAACCCGGAGAGCCTCGGTACACCCCACGGACCTAGGGTCTCGACCCCAAAGTAATTAAAATATGTAAGTATAACTATAAAAGCAACATTGCGCGAGATTGGTGCCAGCGTTGGGTTTGTAAAAAACCTGTGTTACAGGTCACCAGGCCCCACTCCGCGGCAGAAGTGCAGTTAATACATGTCATGTTATAGAGGTAGCTCAGTTAACAACATTATGCCAAGTGTATAACTTAAGACAAAAACAATGATACCTAATTAAAGTATAAGTTTAATACAAATAATACAAAATATTTATTTCTTTATTTTAATTTACAATAATACTAGCGGTCTTGACAGACGTTGTACTGTCCTACATCGTTGTGATCACTACGCTATCTACCGACCGGTTCCATTGTATTTTCAAACTATCCAGGGACCTACTCGAATATACACACAAATTTTCATCTAAATCGGTCGAGCCGTTTAGGAAGAGTTGGGTGACAAACACACGTACAGAATAATTATATATACAGAGAACAGCTACGTAGTGTTTGAGATTCCCTTTTAATTAAAATAAATACCTGTGTTAGGAACTCTCGTTCTTCGAATACAAATAAAATATGTAGATTAAGTTAAGTAATTTAGTGTGTTGGTGTATGCGAGGGTGTGCTTGTGTGTGTGTGTGTGTGTTTGTGCATAGTTGTATATGTGCTTGGGTCTCTCGAGGCTCTAGGGCAACAGGAGACCCAAATGTGTAAATTAATTGGAATATTGCCCTGAAAACCCTCTCGGCTATTTTTAAGAATGTTTTTAGACTACAATACGACGTAAATCACGACCAAAACGTAAAAAGTGCGGTTTTTTATTACAATTGCTACTAACTTTAATTTAAAAAGAAACAATCTACAACGTCGTAATTAAATAATCGCTGACCGAGGACTGTTTAAATAACAATTTCGTCTAATTTTCTCTGTCGCTACGAACTTCGTTCCAACTCTCTGGCGGCGTGTTTTTGGTAAAGTTACACCGTTTTTTGACGGAGATTGTACTGTGTCTGTGTCGGGTTTTTGTTCAGGCAGTATTTGAGGATTCTAGATTAGGCTGCGTTATCGGTAAATAGCAAGACATAATTTTTTACAAACAACTGGCTGTTGCTGACGAAAATATATTTCAACGAAAATGAAGACCTAGAAACATGCATATTTCAAATAACAAAAAAATTACTTAGCTGTCAAAGTTGAGTGCCTATCGTAAAAGTTTATATAAGCTAGCTATCAGCGGTATATGTAGTTTAAAGGCGAGCCTAACGGGTTTGGTTGTCCAACTAGGCGAAAATCTATGGGATCCCCGTGGTTAAAAACTCGAATTACATGAAAATCAACATTTTTCTTTGGTTCCTTGAATGTGAAAACACGATTTGTCATTAAAAATAACTTGATTTTTGCGCTTACGGCTTTCCAAAAACGTATGTTTTGTCCCGCTGCTATGAACGCGAAATACTATGCCTATCCTTTTCACAAAATGGCGCGCATTGCGCTCTCATAATCTAGTAAGGAAGATGCGAGATTTTTTTTATTAAAAGAACGTTGCGAACGTGGAATGCCATACAACAGTACCTACCGTAAGCAAATAAACTTATAATCAGATAGACCAGACATAATATGTCGGCACCGTAATCCTGTAAAACCAGCACAATAAAAGAATTCCAGTCTCCAAGCAGAGCGCTCGCGAACTCAGTAGTAGCTGGTGGGTAATGATGTTTGCTTTTTAGGAGGTCTCTCATATTTAATTCGTCGAAGGTATTCTAACTTATTCGGACGAGTAGATTTTTATTTAAATTAGATATGAAAAAGAAGTAAGAAAGGTTGAATTAATTTAATTTTACTTCAGATAAGTATACTTATCATGCAATACTATCTCCACACTAATCACGGACCTGATCACACTGAAATTTTGCATAGATGTAGTCCTAGGCCTGGAATAAAACACAGGCTTACGTTTTATTCCATAAATCACTTTCCATGGGATAGAAATAACCTTAACACGTTTCCTTTTCATATGGAAACGTGTAACGTATATGAAGCCTCGGGCAGAAACTAGTTTCTATATCATGAGGCTTCTTCATTCCACTGCTGGGCTCTATATTTTCTACTAAATATTAAAATAAAAAATAAATAAATAAAATAAATAAAATGTATTTTATAAATAAAATGTCACACTACGCTACCCAGCTGATAATACCTGTGCTGATAACAATCAATTTCATAGCGAACAAAAGTTTATGAAATAACTTTCTAGACTTTGACGTCTGGATGTTCAATAATTCACTCCGTGAACTTTCAGCTAAACTTCTAGCTCACAAACTAACCAGCGATGTATTTGAAAAGTCACCCTCAATGAGTTCTGAGAATTCTAAGAAGTTGCAACCTCAGTTGCAACATTAGTGCTTCGAAGTTTAAAGCCTTCGGAACCTTCTTGATTAGTTGCGAGTATTTCAGCCAACTGGTGGTCCGGTGTTAGGTAGTTGTGCCATCGACCGACAGGATCTACCATCAGGCGAGTTACTGTGAATAAGACAATGTGATCTCATGTATCAAAAACTCGTGACACGCTGACACGAGTTTTTGATACACTGAGTGCCGCGGTTTTATTTGTTCCCATGTTTCGAAGAATTATGATACTCTTCCAACATTGATGACGGTCACTAGCTTTAATTGATTTTATTATTAGTATTATTTAACGGGTATTCATCGCGTTTATTTACATATTTTTTCAGACTTTTCAACAGGTTTACACACTGTCGTGGTCACGGGATGACTGGAGTACTGGAGCTACCGCCTCTGCGAAGTGGGCGCAGCATTTTTTGAAACTACCCCCACTTGGTTTTCGTAACTAGTCATGTCCATCTGCACACTCGGACGACACACAACACTAATTGCAACCGCGACGCAATGAGAAACCGGTCTATGACGAGTACACTTGGCTATAACTGGATTCCAAGAGGCAGAGAGTCCGTCTTCACGATTGAAATTAGGATATTTCTTAATTTCAATCGCTTCCCAAACCATTATCTTGTAGTAATGCCTTTCATTACAAATGACTTGCAGTTTGTGTAATTTAATCCAGTGATTGGGTCCTGAGTCTACTACGTGCTCAGCTATTGCCGACTTGTTTATTTGTCGATTTTTGACCGCTGCTATGTGTTCCTTAAGAGCGCTTACGCCTTCCATGCGCAGTTTGGCTGAAAAACCGTACTTTTCAAACCCGTTAATATCATGAACCACTTCGCTTACACTATATGTTAATCAATAATAATTTTAGGAAATTTCGTTGTCCAAATAGTTAGTTCGTAAAATATTTTGATTAATATAGTATGTACGCGTTCTATCAAGATAACTTGTTAGAGATTTTCTTAATTTACCTTTCAGCATCAGTTTCGAAACTCAAAATATTATGAAAATACTGATATATCTAATTAACAAAAAATAATAACCAATCAATAAGATCCTTGGAAAAATAGGTAATTAAAAATGCGTTTGGTTTTGGTATCTCCCTATGAGAAATTAAAATTAAAATAATGTGAATTATTACGAATTTTAAATGGTTTTTTCACCAATATACCTTGTTAATAGCTTACCAAAAAAGTAGAGCATCTTCTTTATAATCATACATTTAAAATTTTTATTATTTTGTTGTTATTATTTTTCCGTAAATATTTTAAAACTACTTTAAAACGCTGCGCGCAAATCATTTCAAGTCGGTCCCACACACATCGCGCGCTAGGCGTAAACGCTCTTAACACGTCCGCGACTGTGCGTTTAGTCTGGCCTATGTAGGAACGCCCGCAGCTGCAATCGATCTTGTAGACTCCAGGAACTTGCAAGGGCACTACGTCTTTTGGTGTTCGAAGTCCCCTCGCAATCTTAGTGTGTGGAGTGTAGATCGACTTAATCGAAAACTTCCTAAGAATGTTTCCAATTTTGTCCGTCACTCCTTTCACATAAGGCAAAAACGCCGGCTGTCTTGTCACTTCATCGTGTTTTTCTTTGCGTTTTCAATTGGTTTTGTTGCCATCAGACACTTGTCTTGTAGTTATTCCGTTTCAGAATAGTAATAATGTGTTTAGATCGCGTAAGTTTAAAAATATTAGTTGATTTTTTTGTAAAATAATTTTAAACTAAACATCATATTATTTTATTTAATAATGAAAACAAATTAGAACTAGTATTTACAATTGATACAATTAAGATATCTGCAAACTGTTGCAAATAATCTAGTAGCTCAACTGATCCATATCAATGTCATCCAAATCGACCAGAGGATTTGGATAACATACCTTTTTTAATAAAAATATTATTATAATTTTTTTTTCGGAACTTTTCCTGTTCCCTGTAAGTTGCTGTAAGTAATTCCAGGTCCAGACCTGGAATTACTTACAGCAACTTACAGGAAACACCCAGGTGTTTGGTACCCATTACTCATACATGGTATTATAAAATCTATGCTCATACTCATACTCATTTATTCGCTGTAGGAGCACAATAAACACTTGGATTCGTCAATTTACAATAATAAAGTTAACAAAAGATAGTGCTTAAATTATAGTTCAAAGCCATAAAACAGAAGATTGAAAATAAAAATAATAATCAAGGAACTTAGGAATATAGGTACTAAATAGGTAAATTAATATAGATCAGCTGTTAAAATGGGCATTGTTCAAATCATTTAAAAAATAATATCTACACATTCATATCAGGTGTCAATTTAAATGTTGATTGTTATGAACAGGGATAACAACATTTTTAGTCCTGTCAAATTAGTTTAGTTTCGTTTTGACGACATCTAAATTGACACTAAATAAAAAGTAGGTATTACAGTGTATGAAGTAACATTACCCAGGTAAAATATAGTTGCTAAGAGTGCATTACTGAACATGTGGACAGACCATAGGTAGGTAAGGCAGTAAAGTAAAGCTCTGCGCTGCATTGCCACAAAGGTTGCCTAAGCTTTTGCATTTATGTCCGCAGTAGTACTAACGTTTATATTGTGAATGATATGGAAGGTGAATGTGAACTCAACTTCGCAGTAAGTCAAACGTTTATCTGATAACATCTGAAAAGGTTGCAGAAGTATGTGAGTGGAATCTCGGTCTGTTGGAATTATTTTTGTGATTTGTTACGGAAGATTTGAGCGGAATTTTAAATCTGAGCCACAATGTAAAATAAAACGTTGACTTTCTCACTGTTTTGATCTCATCAAATATTTTGTATGAGTTTTTGTGTGTTCTATGTTTTTTGCTGCCTACGTGAGTGCTCACCGGCGTTACACGGGGCGTAATGTAACGCGACACAGCGAGCTTGCATCCAGTCAGTACATGGAAAGAAGTAATTATTCCCAACGTCTTACGGAAAGAATGAGTTATTCCCAACGTCTCACGCCCCATAATACCGGTCAGTACCTGGCTTTACGCACACAAGCGTACGAGTACGGAAACATATAGTAGCCGTTAAGTGGGTGATAGACGAACGCGGTTTTTATGATCGCGAATATATTCCGCTCGACGTCAGTGACACACGTGAAGCTTACTCACTCTGTATTGCGATGTCGTCGACAGAAGAAGCTTTCTGTTTTATAAGTTGAGGTGGGTTACGAGCAAAATTTCAAACTTGTCGGATCGCCAACGAACTTACTCGGCGGTTTTAAACTACGCGTACTTAGGGTGACACACCAGCGAAAAAGGTCATCGAACCACAAGTTCGCGAATTTACTTGCACGTCTATCACCCACTTTACCGGCTACTTAGTTATGGTTACACGTGACACCTCAACAGCAAAAAGTAACATCTTTTTTGTAACCACGTCTCCATTTCGTGACTTGAAATTTCCATGAACTGGACACAGGCAGAAAAGTGACAAACCAGACACATATTGCCAATAACAAAGAAGTGAAGTGAAGTCCTAACACCAAGTTTGTGGCTTATTATTATCATTGTAGGTATTGATATTTTGTTTATTATCCTATCCTTACTTACTACGAATACACACGGAAATTGTATTTTCTTCAATAATACTGTATTTCAGAGTCCATTACTGGACCAATAGGCAATTTTTTTCGGTCGTTTAGACGTAATGGGTGTCCCAAAATAACACCATTAAGTAGTATTTCTTTCTCCATATTCTATCCTCGATTCTTGTGTATCTGTAATGGCCGCCAACTGTCATTGATATTCGTCGTATGTTTTCAAAACAGGGTCGTAGTTATAAAATGTTTTCTCTAATAATTTTACAAGCTTTTATTTAACTTTTGTATAATCGGCGCGCGATCAGAATAGACTGGAACCTTTTCAATGACACTAAAAGTGTGCTAAAACGGCCTTTAGTTTGCCAAGGTTACATCCCATATTCACAACGCGCGGATTGTATAAAAATGTGATGTCAAATTGTTTGCGCGCAGACTTTACATGTGAAGCCTTGGTCTCTTGATCAATACGCAGTACGCTGCATTATGCGTTATGCGGTGCCGGACATATAATCGTATGAAAAACGTCTAGAGTGGTCTTTTGTTCTGGTGGAGACTACATCAGCGGTAAGGAAAAGTGTTTTGAAAACTTACGATGAATATAAATGACAGTTGGCGGTTATAATAGATACACAAGAATCGAGGATAGCATGTAGAGAAAGAAATACTACTAGTTTTTTTGCGACACCCATTCTATCATCAATTGAAGTCATCAAGAGCACAAGGCTTAACTAAATTTTGCATGCCAAGTTTGAACCACTTCCTTACAACTTACGACCTTAAAGTCTTGCATGATTTGTTTAATTTAGATGTCTGGTGGTGATATGTATACTTAAAATTACAGTAATAATCGGATGCTGCTGCTCAAACTGTCTCCTCACGAGGGAACTCCACACGGTTAGGACTAAACTGACAAAATTCAGATATAATTTTGCCAAATATTTAACAACTTGTTTTTAAAATTTTAGAAATTTTATTAAACACTTATTCCTAGGATTTTTTACTGTGACTGTTCCCACTGAGTTGAATGCTTACAAAGTTTGCTATTAAAGAGCTTGCCAAGTAATTAATAAGTAGATAGTTATAACAAACGTTCATCACGTCGTATTTTATTTTTATTTTTCTTGCAACGGGGCTGAACGTTGGCAAAACAAGCCACCATCAAATATTACCGGTATTCAGTGGAATGTTTCCATAACTTTCAATTAAGAAAACAACATAAATATTTTGATGATGGACTGGGCAAGTGCATTCAATTGTAGATATAATGAAATGCTTATGTGACTCACAGTGCATAAACAAATAAGAAAAGTATTGATATGGATCAGTTCAGCTACCTCTACATTGTTTGCAACTGTTTTCAGTTAGCTCTACTGTTTCAATTGTAAGTACTAGTTGTAATTTGTTTACACAGTAAAGTATATAATACAGGCCATTTTCACAAATCATCTGCTCCAAAGTAAGCAGAGATGACCGATATAAATATAAAAGAATACATAAAAATTGGATCTCTTTTAACAAAGAAAATTACAATCAAATAATACAAACAAATTAGAACTAGTATTTACAATTGAAACAATTGAGCTAACTGCAGACTGTTGCAAACGATCTACAGGTAGCTCAACTGATCCATATCAATATTTTTCTTATTTGTTTAATCCAGTCGCAAGCGTCCCCATGACGATGGATGCATTGCCCCGCTGTATGGCAAATAATGCATTATACACCCAGAACAAAACCAACACCTGCAGATCATAAGTACATAAGTACGGTGACAATGTTCAAAAATCAAAGTAATCACTTTATTTCCTAGTTTTACTTATGTAATTTGAAGTTTGTGACGTTTCCAAGAGTCCTGTTACGTCTAAAGGAAACAAAGCACTTTGAATTTAAATTTAAATTTGAATATTGAACGAGAAATTCGCACTATACGAGTAAATGCATGTACTCAAATTAACTTTGCTAACACGTAGTATTAATTAACTTTGATAACAGGTAGTATTCTCAACTCAACAATCCTCTGTCTTCTTAAAATTTGCGACATTTGGCAAAACACTGGCTTAAACTAACGTCGTTTAGTCAACCAGATCCACTGCCAAAACTAACTAATGTTATCCAAAGTTAGGAGCAGGATAATTATTATCTCAACTACGCTTTAGCTTCGTAACTTGCCCGTGACGAAATTTAACATTACGAAAACACTTTCGGTTGAAGTTTCGTCAATTCTGATGTTCGTTCGTTTAGAAAAGTACAAGTTTTTAAACTCGATAATAAAAGATAAAACCGCCATGGAAGCAAAACATTGTAATTGGTACTTAATTGATTTTATATTGCTTTTTAGTAGACTTTCTAGAAGCATTTTTGATATTATATTTTTCTCATAAAATCACTCAACTTACAAATCCTTAAAGAAATTAATTTATTCACCTTATTATTGCTTAGCCAAAGACAAGAAGAGTTTTAAATGAAGAATTATATATATTATATACTATGTCACCGCGTTATCGTAGAATCAGCCCGTTTGTACGATGACTAGGTCGATTGCAAAACGGCTTATTTCCATTAATTGCTTAAGATGCTTTGAACGATCAAAGTTCTACAATATAGCTAAATACAATATATCTAAACCATCTCCTCAAATGAAATTGATTAGGAATTCCTAAGTAATGAGTCTTCGTTTTGCAATAGGCTTAGCTAATCTACAAAAGAGCTGGTTTTACGATCTAATACTTTATCTTTTCATAGATGAAAAAAGATGACAGCTCTGAGCTGAATATATCTAAAGGCAGAGGCTTCATGTAGATGAGGTATCTCAACCAAAGTGGAATGAATCTAAAGCTGAATGTGCTACGACGTAGCACCTCTACGACGTAGCTCCTCTATGGTGTAGCTCCTCTGCGGTGTAGCTCCTCTACGAACGCAATCGTAGCAATTGCTAATTTAAAGTAATGGGGTTCATTTAGCTTTGTAGTTCGAATGTTGGAAAGAATGTTTGCACTTCCAATTTCTATCTATCTATCTATTTAATATTAAACTATGGAACGAAAAATATCATATCAGATTATATCAGATTATCTAGAGGATAAAAAAGCGTGGGACGGAATTTGCTCCAACTCGAAAAATAACAACTAACTAACAGGCTAAAGGTTTCTTCGTCGCTTCTTTACTTTAGTCTACATACCGAAGCGATTGAAATCAAAAATGTCACTTTATTTCCGTGTCAGTGTTTAATTATTAAGAATTTGACCTTTTCTAAGTATAAATTTTTTGTATTTATGGAAATAAAGAGTTTTTGACTTTGACTTTGACTTTGAATAAAGGACCTGTCATTACCTGTTTTAAAACAGACAATTGATAGCTTTGTAAAACTAATAGTTTACATCGGATATTTATCACGTATTTTATTCATGCCGCGAGCACGATCGCTGAAAGCGTTGGAAAAAAACCGATACGCGCTAAACTACGGTTTTTATAAATACAGGTTAATTTTTATAAGTTCTTTTATCATATCAATCCCTTTATTTTCTGTATACACAACGACAATAAGGTGATTAAAATCCGCAAGAACAAAGAGCTTTGCGATATTAAAACGTGAAATTTTCAAAGGCTTTGTCTCGCCGCGATGGAAACCAAAAGTGTTCTTTGTTTATAAAAGAACTGAAATATGAATAGAGCATTCAGGTGGACAGGTTTTACATTATTGAACACGAGTTTTGGTGGACAGGTGACAATATGTTGTACAAATGTTCGCCTTTTCATTATGGCCAACCCGCGAGGGTATTTTCTTTGTGGCTTTATCTATTTTTTTAAATTCTTTCATTTCATCTTACTTTCCCGATGAAGCATCGTGGTCGACAGGTATAATAGATAAATTTTTAAAAGCTGGCGGGTTCTCTTAGGTTTTTCGTATACTGGAACCCTGAATTTTTGCGACGACCGATATGGCGCGGCGGGCGAAGGTCCGCCTGCAAAGCAGAAGGTTGCGGGTTAGATTCCCGCCTTGGGACAAATGTTTGTACGATCTGCAAATATTTGTTCCGGGTGTTCTGGGTATTTTCTATATATAACAAAAAATATCTATCTATATTATGTATTGTATTAAGTTTATCAGTCATCTAGTACCCATAACACAAGCTCTGCTTACTTTGGGGCTAGATGATGCTGAGTGGATTGTCCAGCATTTTTTTTTTTTTATTTGACACGTCAGCGTGGATAACGGTATGAAAAAATAAAAGACAATAGCGCCTCCTTTTTAAAATTAAGCTTTACTTGAACCTATCATTTCGACAAACAGTCGTCATTACAACACCAAAATGTCATTACTATATCAAAGTTCACGACCGATGTGGCGCGGCAGGCGAAGGTCCGCCTGCGACACAGCAGGTTGCGGGTTCGATTCCCGCCTTGAGACAAATGTTTGTACGGTCTGCAAATATTTGTCCCAGATGTTCTGATCATATCTATGTATGTATTGTATTAAGTATATCAGTCATCTAGTACCCATAACACAAGCTCTGCTTAGCTTGAAACTAGATGATGCTTTGTAAATTGTCAAAAAAATTAGTTTACATTTTTTTTTTATTTTTGTTTATGCAAGTACATACAAGTGTATGTACTTGCATAACTAGACTCTAATTTGCAGTAGAAGATAAGTG
This sequence comes from Eupithecia inturbata, assembly GCA_963662085.1. Lineage (NCBI taxonomy): Eukaryota > Metazoa > Arthropoda > Insecta > Lepidoptera > Geometridae > Eupithecia > Eupithecia inturbata. Next base: position 4,604,208 of record OY759179.1, on the reverse strand, counting down.
TTATAGTCTTTGGGTCAAAAACAAGTAGGTGAATGTGCTTTCAATCTTTTATTCGCGTTAGGTGAAATACAGAGCTAAGCTAGGTCAGCTTTATTCGTTTTCAATTTGGAGCTCGAATCGTTTGGTTTGCATTCACGGATCGGTATCGAGTCTGTGTGGATTATACCCGTATTCTGTCATCCATTGTGAAATACCAGCATTTGTCCGCTTCATTTTCATCAATATCCAGGCATTGAAACCTTTTCATATTTAAAAGCGGCTTGATCTTGAATCTTGTACCTTTTATTGTATAATATTATTTAAAGAAGATCCTCAGAACTTCGTTTTAGGTGTTTTTTTATGTTGATTTGTTTTTGTACCTCATTACCAAATGCTTTATAAATGTTAGCAAGCTTATTATGTATAAGAAAGCAGATCTACACAACATAATAAATGTATAGTACCTACTACGTACCAACACATGAACCTATCATTGAAAAATAAATTTTTATGTACTACGGATTAGATACGGCGAGTTAAAAAATAATTTTTAAGTACTAATAAAACATATCAGTTGTACCTACTTCCAAATGCATGCTAAGCCAGCTCAAATTAGACCCACCAGCATAAAAGTGCTCTAGATGAAATAGTGTTTCTTATTGAGCGACTGCAAACAGCACTGCAACGAGTGTCATGAATGTTAACTAGAAAACGTTTCCGATTTCAGAGCCAGAAGGCCTACACCCAGAGCCAGCATGACCCAGTGATTGCCACGTCTCGCAGCGTCATCCACTAACAAGAGCCCGATTGCTGAGTAATTGGTTATCGACTTTGGAACAATGGTAGAATGAAATGTAAATGCAGTTGGAGTAAGTTCTGCCTGCTTCTGGTGCACAGAGAGATTTGCATGCTGCTCGCAAAGCCTTCTGGCTGTTGGTGACTAATCCGCGCGCAAATACATCGAAGGAAATAGATTTCCGAGTGCCATGCTTGAAATGTGAATAACGGAAAGTGTTTGAGTTTATTTAAAATGTTATTAGGAATTAATGAATTAACACTTTATCGCACTTAAAAAATAACATAGTAAAAACCTTATATATACAGTACAATAGGCGGCCTTATCGCTGAGAGCGATTTCTCCTAGGCAACCTAGATCATCAATCATTAGGATCATCTATTTAAAAATTATAACGGAAAATATAATAGACTTCCAGCAAATTATTACATTAAATATTCCGCCCCAGTAAATAATTTCAGCAATTAAAATATTAAATTTCGTACAAAGTGAGATCAATTCATTAACTCTACGCCTCGGGCACCTATTTCTTTTTGACGAACGGAATTTTTCAGCGTTCTCATAATGAAGACAGAATTATTCATGGTTTAACACTTCACAGCGGGAAATTTAGCATCTAGCTCTGGACCTTTTTAACCGGCATGTAGGAAACCACCCTCATTTCTCAGAGTCATCAAAAGCTATTATTATTCATAAAAACTCACTGCCTTCTGCTTTTATAAGTCAGATTATGGCTTTTATGAATTATTGCCTGTCCATAGGGCAGTGAGACGGCGCAGGTGCCAGGATCTTCCCGGGAGACTTGTCAAAGAATCCAATTACAAAAGTGTCGGAGATCAATCAAAAAGTCACAGATGAAAATTGCTGTTTTCAGTTGCTAGTTTCTGCTAACAATATCACTAGAAAGGATAGTTAACCAGGTTTTAAATGTTTCGGGGAAAAAAAGGAAACCGAACCACACTTTTGACGCTGAATTTTCCTAATTTTACAGTTTTGCCCACAGACCAGTTTTGCTGGTTAATTCTCACAAAGGACCCGCTAAATTCAAAAGGTAATTTCCCCAATCGAAAGGAAACCATCAGGAATATTACAACCTCTAGTTAGCGGTTTTAGTTCTGTTATTATTAGCTTTCTTGGTTAGTGTTCGGAATTTAGATCGAAAGTTTCCAACTTAGAGGTTCATTACATACAAGTAGGTTGCTACTATGTTATTTGCTCTCCAAACTAGTTCTGTTGAAGTCTCGGTTGAAGTCGACAAACCTACCTCAAGTCTTTTTGTGTTTGAAAGTTTTGTAAAGCCCTGTATCAAGACATAGAGCCATGTTTGGCGTTGATTTATGGGACTCCGTCCCCCTCTATGAGGTGTGAACAATGTGTTGATTTTATGTGTTAAATAACATGTGTAATATGTAATATCAAACCTTTTATGAGAAGTTCAAAGTAATACTCAGTTATGTTATGACATTACTAAAGGTACGAGCACATGAATAACCGGCTATCTACTCAGACACTGGTCACTATTTGTCGCTAGCTTTACTCGGGTAAACAGGCAGAATGGACCGTACTGTGTGCAGAACCCGACATCTGGCATAGGTTTATATAGGGTGTAGGCGTGTTGGTAGGCTGGTATTCTTTGTTACAGGCACAATTCTGTCCAAAAAGAAACAAGGAAAACATTTTATCAGATCAATCCTTATGTTGGTTAAATGAATGCTGGGCAATGGATGAGAATTATAGAAGAAGAAGTGTTACAATGTTTTATGGCAGCAGTGGCGGAAAATAGGTTTTGAAAGGAAAAACTAATTTAATTGGTAGCATGTTTCTGAAAGGAAACCTCAATAATATAAATATGTATACCTAACCGGTAAGAAAAAAAGATTGTATCACCCTGTTTGGGTAATCCTACCAAAATCACGGACCAGTTGACTGAGGACTTCAACTGGCAGATATCGATTTAACCTACCTACTAGTGACATAACTTCGAATATTAAAAGCTTGTCCTGTATGTTGACGTTGTTGGGTTGTCAAAATCAATAACATCACGTTATTACCGTGTCAGTGTTTAATTCGGTCAAATTATAAATAGTTTGACCTTTTCTAAGTGTACATTTATTGTATTTATGGAAATAAAGCGTTTTTGATTTGATTTGTCACCTAGGTACACATATATATCTTCTAGTTCAGTTTGTGTCTAAAAATAGATACTTGCTTATACTTATTTGGCTAGTTTCTATGAATTTGCGTGACTTTTGACCCGATAAAAGCCTTGACTTAACAATTTCTCCGGTCCATCAGACCACTTACATAATACTGTACGTAAGATGTATGAAGTAAGATTATTATCATAACATTTCATTCACAATAGGTGTACTTAAGAAACCCAACTTATTATCAATGCTTGTCAATTAATTGAACGTGACTTTTGTCCCATCTCATAAATAGATAAGTTAATATTTAAAGTAATATTTCGATGCTATCCTGCGTGAATAATGATAATTGTCTATGAAGCTTTCATTCAGGCTAGGTTTCTTACCTAATCATCTTAAAACGGGAATGATACAATGCATTTCATAGTTGAGGGGACTTGTTACTGTCAATGGCATTGAAGTGATATTTTTGTACACTCTGTTTTCGGACAGTGAATGAAACTAAATGTTCACGCTAAGGTCGGTTACGCGGAATCGGGTATACTCGGCTACAGTCGGTAACTTTAACATTTTAGATGTTGTTTATTGTGTGGTCATAAGCCCACAATTTTTTTAAAGTAAATGGAATAAATGTGAAATATATTATTATTATTTTTGGTTTACCGCACTTAAACATGCCACTCGTGCCGTGGGTCACCATAAGGCCGGAAATAATCCGATATTTTCGGGATGCCAATTTTGAACGTGCGAAAACGAGAGAGTTTCACGCAAAATATATTTTGACAAGAAGCTAGAAAATGAGACGACCTTGCAAATGTAAAAAAGAAAAGACCATTGGAAAGCCAGTTTTAAAGCTAGATTTTGTATTAATCAGGTACGTACATAGTGTTTGATGACCTTTTGAGTTTTCAAATAAATTAAATAAAAAAATCTTACTTTATAAGCGCGTGTGGTTTTAAAACTTATCCATGATACTTTATAGTTGCAGTAATAACTACATTATTTTTTGTAATTAATGGTGTATTTTTAAATAAATAAATTAAGGTGTAACGAATATTTTAGAATTTAAGCCGTAATAATTATAAAATTAAAAGACTTACGAGACATCTACGTATATGAATCCATTACCTAGTTGCTTATGCAACTTGGTAACTTTTAGGAGCTTCAAGGACTACGAATCCTTGAAGATCTTCAACCGTTGTTTTTGCCGCGGCAACATTGATAATAATAATAATTGTTTATTATTTTTATACGTACTATTGGTACCAACCTACCTACGTTCGATCCACTATTAAAGAATCTGCATAAAATAGTGCTGCACAAGAATAATAAATATAATATATATTATATATTGGACAATACACACAGCATCATCTAGCCCCAAGCTAAGCAGAGCTTGTGTTATGGGTACTAAATGACTAATATAATTAATGCAATACATTACATAGATAGATATTTTTTATTATACATAGAAAATACACAGAACACCCGGAACAAATATTTGCAGATCGTACAAACTTTTGTCACAAGGCGGGAATCGAAGCCGCAACCTCCTGCGTCGCAGACGGACCTTCGCCCGCCGCGCCACATCAGTCATCAAATAATTAAATAAAATGTATTTGCTCAGTATTATTATTTAGACAAAACAAAAAGACACTGGCAGAAACAAATAAAAAAATAAATCAGCTAAATGGCTTCTACGATCATTACGAGAGTGATTAATTCGAGACATTCGATGTGAGTAAATCACGAATGGTCCCATGGGCGGGGACATGTTTCCACTTCGTATACATTCGTCCCCCTTGCAATGTAAGGCTTAGCCTCCTCTGGGAGGAAATGGAACTTGTTCGTAGAAATTGCAAGGGATTTACTTGATTCGTTTGGTGGTATGGAATTTTTTGGAATTGGCTAGTTAGTGCTTGAGGCTTCGCGTTTTTCCAGGATATAATGAAATATAAAAATATATTCTAAAAATTGCACTGAAAATAGCAAATATAACAAAGTCTCTAACTGGCAATGGCCACATTTTCAGGCCGGTGCACTGCTATGCAAAAATTGAGCTCGACTCGTTCAGTAGTTTTGACGTGAAGATGTAACAAATATCTAAACATCGATCCAATCTTTCGCATATATAATATTAGTGTGATTTGATACTATGGTATAATTTAATGGTAGGTAGGCCATCAGTGAACGAGTGTTGCCACCTTGCCACCGATTAGGACATGTTCGTCTGTAAGTATGGGTCAGAATATAATTGCATTTATTTCGACACAAACAGGTACACGAATAGAAATCATAAAAAACTAAATAAAGAACAAGGAGGTTTATACTAAATTACACGAATGGTGGGCGTCAAATCTAGTTTTGCTTTTTATGCCCCTGTGCCTAAATAGCTGTTGTCTCAGCATGCTGAGCGGTTGCCGGTCAGCGCTGTTATTAGCCAAAAATGTTTTCTCAGTATGGGTTGTGAATAATTTACGAAAACTATTATCGTTTTCGATCGAGGGTCTTCCCATATATTAAGAGCCTTGTAGCGCCTGTACCAGATAGAAAAGAGGATTTTCCATAGTTTGACAATGATACAATACTTTCATACGTACTCGATTTTAGTTTTCGAATGATTTTCAGTGATTCGTTACATTCTACCAATACAACTTTGACATGATAGTAATCGAAAACTTTTTTCGCTTTCGTATTGCGTGAACCCATACTAGCCACTCTGGTCATAATAACACTTCTACTATCTGTCGCGGTCTGGTCAAACTATTCTGTTGTGGTGGGCATGACAGCAACCACAGAATACATTTCTATGACAGCAATCAATAGCAATAGCAACCTAATATTGAGCGGGCTATTCCAAATAAAAATCGGTATATAAGATTAGAATAGACAATTTATTTTATTTATGAAAGTATACATATTTTAGTCAATATTGCCCCATTAAACCAGCCTTGTTGTGTTGTGTGTGTCGTTTTGTACTTATATTTATATAACATTGCGTTTGAATAAGATAATTACTGTCAAAACAATATTAAACTCGATTGTATTGTTGATGCGCTGAAAACTCGATGTTTTAAAGCTTCATTATTTCTATAAAAAGCTTGATTTGATACACCTAACTATTATAGTTGCATACAATCACATGCTGAACACAATGGTCGACATTGTGCGTCCACATTGATAGGAGATACAATAGGAGATATATTTTGATAATATGTACAGCTACAGCTATCGTTTTAGTGGCTAGCATGAGTTTGTAAAATACCAAAATGGAATGTTTTTGAAAAGAGAAAAAATGCAGTGGAAACTGGTCTACACGGCCGATGGATCTGAGTGGAATAGATTTAAGCAGTGTAAACTAATCCACTCGACCTATGGATCAGAGTGGAATAGATTCAAGCTGTGGAAACTGATCCACCCGGGCTATGGACCAGAGTGGTTTAAAAAGTGGAAACTAATCCATTAGTGGATCTGCAAAGTGGATCAGAGTGGAATGGAGCCATATATCGAGAGAAACGAAAACTTTTATAGGTGTCGTAAACCATGCCAAACTCATCCTAAGACCTCTTGTTCCACGCAAGCTGTGCTATATCTCTCGTGCCAGGGTGGGCGCTAAGCCCTCTGTAGAATAACATCGGGTCGGGGGATTCCATTAATCTTGGAGCAGGAGTAAATCAGAATCCACTGGATAGCTTGGTGCTGAATACAGTAGCTGGATGTGTGAACGAAATGCATAGCGATCACGTAACTTATCACCTTTCACAGTTTCTTTCAGTTGAAATATGGACTAATAACTAATAACCGACTTCAAAAAAGGAGGAGGTTGCATGTATAATTTTTTTTTTATATGTTCGATTTCTCCGTCAATTATGGACTGATTTTGAAAATTCTGTCGCATTTTTATGGAAAATGATCAGATGAACTTTATGGGACCATCTTGGAACTATCGAAAATGTCTGGCTTTCAATAGTTCCTCAAATAACATATTAAGTATATCAAATTCAGCTTATAAACTATGGTGAAAGTTCACTAACATTTAATCAAGGTTTAGAGCGTCTGGCAGAAGAAAGGCAATATGGAAAGTGTCTGGCAGTGGATTTCTATTACTATCCCAAACAAAATACAAAAAATAGACCTTTAAACCATAACGAATTTTTGGTGCAAATTCAGCACCTTGCAAGCCGATATTTGCCAAAGCCACTATGACTCAAACTTTATAATCCGTGATCGTGCCTACCTGTGCATACGCGGAGAAACTATCAGGTTTTATAAAATAACGATGGTCTGGTGGTCGCAGGCTCTAATCCTAGATCATTTTCTATACAACAGCAAAATTATCATCAAAATCGGCCCACAATTGACGGAGTAATCGAGGAACATTATGTACATAAAAAAACATACATACATACGTTTTTCCGAACCACCACGTTTCCACGTTTTTTCGAAGACGGTTAAAAATGTAGTCAGTTTCAGTGGTAGAAACGCAATTGCCTATAGTTCGTATGCATGGACATTACGAGTTCCTATCTATACAATAAACTAATCGGATTAATTGTATCTCCGGCCAGTTCTGTTGTTCATTTGATTGAGCAGTTATTGCGTTTGGTTAGTATTTAGTGATCGAAATTGATATGGGCCAAATTAATTTAATAGAAACAAAATAGTATATAACAAGGTAAAGATTGAATTACTACTGGCTGGTTACACGTCAACTCGCACAGCTAAAGATTTTTCTTAGAACTAAAATCTAAACGTTTGCTCCATTGGTGGTTCCATTCCTAACTATGGAGCATATGGAGGCTGCGAACAGCAAGGAGGTCGTTTGAATATGTGGACCTCAAGAAAAACTATCAAAATAAAAACAAAATATCAAACTTCATCGGTGTCTTCTGTCAAAACCATTACGTCATTGACTTAAATAATTCCATTTCTGTAATCCTATTTAATATTGTAATTGGTTGTATATACCGTATTAATTAAATAAAAAAAAAAAAAGAACGTGTCGTGGGTGCAAAAGGTTTAAAGAGCGTTTGTCTTGTCTTTCCTCTATCATTCTTAGTACGCCCGCATGTACATTTTGCTTATTTAGAAATTTTGTTACTAGGGGACTACCAAAAGGATACAAAAGCCAAGGGAATTACTAGATCAAGTGAGACATTTAATCCTTGGTTCATGAGCCGTGATTTGCCTCGAGATCCGTGGGTACGTTTCAGCAAGCATGAATATCGATGACTTGGCGAAAAGCTAGGGTTATTGAATTATTCATGAGGCCCATTTGCATTGTGATGTAGCAAATGTCAGGGTAAGCAACAACTAAGTAGATAGTTAACTTTTGATGAATAATAAACTTTATCTACATAGGTAATATCCACTCAAGATTTAAGATGGAAGACACTTGAACCCTCAAGCGCTTGTAACAATCAGTGTAATTGATTTTTCAGTCTATGGATATAGGACGGGTCTTTTAGCGAAAATAATGAATACGTAAATAATTTATACGAATAATATATTATTACCTTTTTAATCTTTCTATCCTGCTAATATTACACTGGGTCTGTTCAGCAGTGCAATAAATAGCTTGACGACTTTTTTAACCCTCAACAGCCTCTCGGCTATTGTAAAGGTTATTTTAGTACTTTTCAATGTTTTTCTGGAGCAGTAACTTTTTCACTTGATGTGATGGCACACGTTCTGTCGAAACCCTGTGTTAAGTTGTTCAACAATGTCACGAGACAAAGCCAAAACTACTCTACTAAATCCAGCTGAGGTTATAAAGTGACTAACCACTAGACTCGAACAACCACCAATACACCTAGACTACATCATTAATTATCTTGACATGAATTATATATTTTTAAAGATAAGAATTGGAAGAAGCGTATTTCTGTATACTAGCTCAATAAATAAACTACAATTTTTAATGGCATTCTATACATTTGTGTAGGTAACTGAGTCGAAAAGGGTTGATTTAATGAGAAAACTAAAAGTTTCAAAAAAGGGGTCTTATCACACTGGCGATTCGCGAGCGAGGCGATTGCGCAGCGAGCTGGCTGCGAGTGCCCAACGAGCTCGCCGCGAGTTCACAACGAGCGGACGCCGAATTTGCCGCAAAGACACCGCGGGCGCGCACACGTCTCGCTTTGGACTCGTTTATAAATCGCCCGTGTGATAGCGCACTAACCGGAAGTGGAGACCTGATAATAAAATATTCTACTTCGCCCTCGTAGAAACGTTGTTTATCAATTTAAAAGTTTCTTTGATCAAAAGTAGTTCCTTATTGGTTGGTCTTCAAAGGAAAGTTCCAAATACTAATAAATGTCCAGCGATACCTTCTACTTGATTTTATTACGAGATCAAATTGCTCGTCAACAAAAAGTCTTACAAAAGTTACAAAAGAAATCCCCTTTTATAGTCGTTGTTGATTTCTAAAGGGGGTACCCTTCTATCCCAACATTAATAAGATTTATTTCGGATGGGGACTTCATTTAATTTTCAGTACGCGTTTTACGATGTAAGTTGAATACATGAAGGTTTTAGAGACATAACAGTCCTGTTTAAATTGTAAATAGGTTTAAAACACTCAGCTGTGCGATTACGCAAAACCACCCATTCTATATTGACAATTGAAAGCCCTTCGTAATTTGCTATTGTATGGATATGCCCATTAAAATGGCTTTCTAGGTCATTAAAAGGGCTTTCAAATGTCAAATATGAGTTATTTTTGCATAATTGTACAGCATCCTCCAGATGTATGAGCTGTCCTATAGATGTACCTAGTATTTTATTAGCTTATTAGCTTTGATTGCTTGCTTATTATGGCGTGAGAATCATCCCCTCCATATTAGACCATGAATGTCGTAAGAGTCGCTTAATGGAACCTACACGCGAGGAAGGGCTCTCAGCTTCCTTCTGCGTATTTTTAACACCTTAACTGCGATCACCAATCCACCTGCCAAGCGTGGTGATTATGTCAAAACCCTTCTTGTTTGGGGGAGACATGTTCAGCAATGTGCTGAGCCCCCATTTATTACCTGAAATAAAAGAAATAAAAATTAGGACATAATAATGTGATTATACCATTGGATTAATAATATTCGTCAAAATGTTTAGATGTTGCTAGAACTCTCTACACACCCTATTTATTGTGACATGTGTTGGTACCCAACCTCCTAAAGGTTCGCCCCTTAAGAAATATCTAATATTCTTACGAACTCCTCGTTCTATGAAGAAGGTAATTAATTAACTCATTATGAACGACGCCAACTCGGTCATGCCTTGTCATTCATCAAAGAGATTAATTAATGGAGGCTCTTATATGGAACTATCCCCTAATTACTTGCATCGGTATGAAATTAACAACATTTCGTTGTTAAAAAACCTTTGGCTAACTTCCAGATAGGTTTAGCTGCTACCGAAACTCAATCACAATCGCAGACACATCGTTGAAATTATGATATTTGTTTCATAAAATTCAGATATGAAATACATACCCCAAATAAACAAGACCGTCAAGTGCGAGTGTGACTCGCGCGCCGAGGGTTTTGAACGTGTGTCAAGTATACCAATATGTACCTATTATAGGTACCGGTTAGAGACTGCTACTTAATGAATACCTCAAAATTAAAGGGAAGTTCGCTAAACGATAGGTTTAGATGTACGTTTAGCGAACTTCGGAGTATAGGAGTGTAATAAAAGTAAAATTTTCGAGTATTTTCAAAATATTTTGAATAGTATTTAACCTACAGGAATTTCAAAAACTGTTTTGAGATGTTCAAGCCGATACCTTTTATTGATACGCCACTCGGTGGGAGCGTTTGAAAATTATACCCCCTTTTTGATCATTTATCAAAAAAGTATCTACTTACAGACTTCGAAACCCTAAAAACAAATGACATAAAAGATTTGAACTCCATATTTTTATGATTACCTATAGGGCGAAGTGGCTTCCAAGAACTTTTCTAATATTTAATGAATTTTGTTTTTAATGATAATGGTCATAATCAATTTTAGGCCGGTTTTCTGAAAGCTTGCTTAGTCATAGATCTATACTTGAGTGACGTTTATTCCATAGAATATCGTTACTCAAGCATAGATCGATGACTGAGTAAGCTTTTATAATAAGGGCTTTAAACTTCTAGAGAGTTCCTAGTGTTACTTTAATCCTGGAACGCAAAGTAATAAAATTACAAAGTTATAAAAACATTCTTATCAAATGATTATAAATAAAAATAAAATAAAATTCGTTTGTAGGGTGTTAGTAGCACGTATAAAGAAAATAATAATAAAAAGTAGAATTAACTATTGTTTAAATTTCTTGTTAGTATTAAGTATTAAAATATAATTAAATCCTCTCTAAATTGCATTCCTCTCTAGATTGTATTATAAACAGATTATAATTAATTTCTTATTAAATTTATAATTATTCAAATCAATTTATTTCAATCTTACCTATTTTTTATCGTCGATCAAATTATTGAATATTTTAAAACCAATTACTTTTTAAATCAATTTATTTTAAAGCCGTTTTTTTTTCTGTATAAGTCAATCTAAATAAATAAATTTAATTTATGATAAAATGTTTTTATGTTTAAACGTTCCTATAAGCTTTTATATATTTAAAAAATATGTTACCTGGCTTGCCTGGAAAGAAATGTAACGTTATATATAAAACATTAAACATTCGACAGTATTTTCACATAACCTAGTTACGGTGCGGTGGTCAGAACAAAGGTCGAAAGCGTCATTTTCCAACGAGGAAAGGGCTAATGAAGGAATATTTTCCCAAAACCGAAGCGAACATACTCAACCCCTGAAAGTTTTTCCATGTCTTCGAAAAGCTCTTACGACCAGATACGAGTCGTATAATTTGTTCAAATTTCCCGCTGAGTACTTTCCTTTTTATTTTGTTGCTGGGAATTATCTCTAAAGCAAAAAAATCGCCAGAAAAACTTCAGTGTTAATTGAAATTTAGGGGAGTTAATTAATATTTCACTTCGGAACATTCCAAAATTGTTGACCAAAGTTTACAAGGCCCGAACTTTATATACGATGTAAAAGTTAGTAGGTAAGTAATTATTTTAACAGCTCTTAAAAAACGTGACAAGGCATGTGGTACCTATCTAAGCTTTAGCCATATCAGGTTTACCATGACTTGGTCAACATGACTAAACCACAGTATAATTACCCGACTACAAAAAAAGGAGGAGGTTCTATGTTCGGCTGTATGTACGTTTTTTAATGTATGTTTGCGGATGTCACGGTCAATTGTAGACCGACTTGCATTATTATTTTACTACTGTATAGAGAATGAGCCATGCCGATTGGCAAACAGATCTGCATAACATTAAAAAAAAAACAACAAATATTAGGCTCGATAATATGTTGAATCAATTTTTAATTTAGTTATAGTTTTGGTTTTCTTAAATTTAAGCATGGTATTTTAAGATCTGAAAAAAAGCCTATATTATTTATATATAATGATCTCGAGATGGTCCCATAAAAATTATTAAAAACATTGTATTTATGGATCTTGAAGTCAGATTTAGTCATTTCAAAACAATCAAAAATTATATTGTACCTATTTCATCCAACACAACAGACAGACGTTGCTAATACTGCAAGCAAATCACGAACGTGTCGTGTAGGGAAATAGGAAATCCTGAACATTTGTAGCTGTTGGTTGGTTTGATCCGTTTACGTGGCTGGGGAATAACGTAAATATTTACATGGTAACAATTGCAGCCCTCCCCTTGTTTCCGGAAGGTCTTAGCAATTTGTAAGGAATGCGTGTCAGCATTCTTGCTTTGTAAAATCTAGTTTGGGGTGAAATTTTCTTTTTTTGTAACATAAACATTGTTAAACTAAATGCCTTTATCGTAATAGTAAGTGATTGTTTTATTTAATAATTATAAGTATAGATTAGCACTTCTGTCGCCTAAAACACAGGATTAACTGGTTCAGGCTAAATTGTTGTACTTAGCTATATTTATTCGTTTAGTGCACTAATTTACGAGTAGGTCTATTTACGTTTCTTTGCATAAATTTTATTATTTATTTATTATTATTTATTTGAAACTTGCTAGGTCAGCTGACGCAGAGATACGATACTATGAACGCTTTACGCATTTTATAGTTATAACCTGATAACTAACAAATGTTGAATCAAGCAACCGTCTAACTAACCTACAACGCAGATTTATGTTGTTGATATGAGAATTATGTTTTTGGTAATTTATCAGTTCAACAACTGAAAATGTATTTTTCGAGCCTTGATTTTTTCGAGTCTCGTCATAAAGCTCATAATTTTTTTTTTTTTTTATTTATTTATCTTCTAAAAGATTATTACAATATAAAACTAATAATAACACCTAAAAACCACAGAGGTTTGTACAGGAGTGCTATTAATGAGTCAATCTTGCGATAGTAGGTACAGTGTGTGATTAATTATGTACTTGCTATGATTGTCAATCTCTTTTTCTATCACTGAGTGACGATAGGTATCTTAAAAAAATAGGTACTAAGTAGTTTACCATACTACATACTGCAATTTACCTTATGAGTAGTTAAGTTAGTTATCTTCTGTTGATCACGCCATCACGTGAGAGGAACACAAGAACTGCGGCAGACTAATTTTGATAGTTTTCAACGACCATTTCCCACTTTCTAAATTACTCTTATTTATGTCATGCTCAAATTTAAGTAGGTAGGTAGGGTATAACTGTTCTGCAACATTCTTTGTACAGTAGGTAGTAAACAGTAGGTAAACACATTAGAAGATTAATCCACTTACCGGACGTGGACATCCTGAGATTTATGTGCTTCTCTATCATAATAAAGTCACAATAAATTAGTTCGGTAACATATAACATTTCAGACCGTTTTGAGGAATAAAGACAAGCGCTTGACTGTTTATGGAAAATTTGTATAAAACTTGAATAATATACCGACGATTTTATGAACGGAACGCAATTGGGGTTTCCAAAAATTCAATTTCACCAACAACGTTCGCTTTCAGAGCGGGAAACCTCCACCAAATGTTTACATACAGATGTTATGTTGGCAAATAAAACTAAACATGACAATTTGATGGGCGTTTTTTGATGTTTGTGTTTATTGGGAAATTGACATTGCTCGTAAAACTAATCCTTGGCCTTCCAATAACTTTGATACCAGCGAAACTGTCGTTCGTTTTATTTTTATGAGAATTTACTGGAAGTTTTGACCGAAAGTTTATTCTATGTACAAACTATGTTTATAACACAGATATTTAGTTGTTCGTACGCTGATCATCTTTAATCAGTGATCAAACTTCATGTCAACGTCAATAATTCGAGTTAATAATTCGAATGTCAACGTCAATGATTCGAGTACGAGAATAATTTGATGTATTTATTACAGCAAAATAGATATCCATATCTATTTTGCTGTAATAAATACATCAATTTCCATTGACGTTGACAAGAGATTTTATAATTATTGATTAGGTAATCACCGTAAACAGTTGCTGTTAATTAGTTAGATTCAACAAAAATGTATAAATGAGATTGAGTATAACGTTGAAATTTCTGAAGAAATACCTACTTTTCTAGAATAACTTGGCAAACCCGTCTCAAAGTTATTCAAATACTAGCAGGTACAGTAAAGCTAGTCAGACAAAACCAAAACTACTCCGTACGACAACATACCTTCTGCAGCAAATTGTCAAAGCTTTCCCTATGCACTGACTGACATACTCTGTGTATACGAGTACCTAAAAACACAAACACAAGTTATGTTGTTTGTTTCTAATGTGTATTGGCTTTTGAAGAAGCACACTGCTTCAACATCACAATCACAGCGCTTGAAGCAGACAAATGTAAAATTATGTATCTCCATAATACATTACCTATTTAATTTTCTTTCCTTTCTTCTTTAAACCTGTCACCTTAGAATGTGGAAAAATACTAGCCTATAGCAGTTTTCTACCCTTTATTGGTTAAGTTAGCTATCATCAAAACAGCTAAATTAGCCAGTAGCAGTGCCCTTTTCAGTTTGTACAGTTTGTATTGGGAACCACAAGTTTTTTTACACGCTTTGTGATTGTGTCGGTCATTGTGACCACACACAAGAATGCTCCGGTTGTCTGTTCACGCTCGATTCAAAGGCAGTAACAGTCGAATTGAAAGGATGATTAATTGGCAGCGAGCCTTCATCACACGCCTTTGTAACAAAAATAATGTTTTTGCGTTTATTTCGAGCGGATGTTATGGAAGAAGCAGAGTAAACAATACCTTTGTTAGGCTCATGAATGCTTGACCGCGTGTGAAAAGAATAAATGGTCAGCTTTTTGTTTTGACCGGCCCGAGGCTGTATCGATGGCCTGACAAAAACCTTCTATTTTTGTTAGACACTATTGTGCTGCACACGACTCCTTGCTAAAAGGACGGGTCGGAACTTATTCGTGTGTGTATCTAAAAGCTTTTCCAAATCATTGATTGAAGTTCCGTTTCTATCAATCTTTTTACGAGGCTACATAAAAGTACTAGCATTACCAAAAGATATACGTAGGTCTTTTTTAGAGTTTCGAAGATCGGAGATTGGTTTTGAAACCCATAAATGTCTCGCTTTTTCTGTCCTTTTTCCTGTCTTTAATATCTCAGTAACTACAGCAGCAAATAACTTGAAATTTAAAAAATAATAATACATTACGTGCGCCTTGTACAGATTATTAGAAAAAAAAATGAAAATGAAAATTTTCAGTTCAAATTGTGATGTCGAAATTTTAAAAGAGACCTACAAGGTCAAGTGGGGTATCAAATGAAAGGTATCAGTTTCTACATTTCAAAACAGTTTTGAAATTTCTATAGGTTTCATACTATTTGAAATATTTTGAAATAAAACTAAACATTACCCATCGGGGGATGAGTTACCCTATCTCTGAAGTTTGCGTAGCGATCAATTTGAAACGTATGTGGCATTTATAGATATGGATCTATCATTTACAGGCAAAATATAGATAAGACTGTAAGTAGAACACTTATTGAAAAATTGTCAAAAAGGGGGGAATAATTTTCAAAAGGGGGCCTACCTCATCGAGTGGGGTATCAATTTGTACATCTCAAAACAGTTTTTGAAATTACTGTAGATTTCATACTCTTTGAAATATTTTCAAAAACGTCGAAATATTACCCATTCTCCCCTATCTCCGAATTTTATATAGCGGAAACGGAAATGTATATAGCGATTGTAGATATGGTTCTATATTTTATAGGAAAAATATAGAGAAGTCTGTAAGTAGATCACTTGATAAATGAATGTTTAAGAAGGGGGGGGGGGGGGGGGGGGAAGGAATAATTTTCAAAAGGCTACCACTCTGAGTGGCATATCAAATAAAAGGTATCGGTTAGTACATCTCAAAACAGTTTTTGGAACTCTTGTAGGTTACATTTTTTGTAATGTTTATTTTTTTTTTAAAAGTCTATAATTGTATCTTTAGGGTCCGAAGTTTGCAAACCGATACATCTGAAATGTAGCCTTAAATTTTAGTTATTCATTAAATAGCAAAGTCTCTAACCGGTACGTATAGTACACATGTATACATGACAAACGTTCGAAACCCTCAGCGCGCGAATTACACTCGCACTTGACGGATCTTGTTTTTCATAAAACTCTGTCCCTAAACTGATAAAGTGATAACTTTAGGGGCCCTAAATATTGTCAGTGCTACGTGCATAACATTTTAGAGTAACCTCACATCTGGACCCAAGTTTCTATATAGTTTTTGTGGTTCTACGTGCTCACCAGGCTCCGGACATAAACCAGTAGAATAGAGGCTTAGGTTAAGTAAAGGTTACACAAGTGAACGAAATTTTGGCAGGACGAGCTCGCTAGCGTATTTTCGTCGCGTTCGATTTTGATGTGGGTCTTGACTAGGACATCTTAATATTTGGAACTTGCGAAGTCAAGTACACTCGACTTTCAAGAAAGTACCACCTCTTGAACTTTTGGGTCGTTACTCATTTCAAGTTGGAATACTGTATCAATACAATACAGGTCCTAGAAAGTTTCCTCAGTTTTTGCACTTACTACCCTCGTCTTTCCCGTCTCTTCCTCGCAACGTTATTTTGGTGAAAATATCTTTTTGCGTTTGCTATATTCTGTTTTACTAGCAAACCAGATATCATTTAAGCTTAGGATAATAAAGAAAACAGTCACCTACTTACCTCTCTTTTAGAATCTCTTTACATGAGGGTTTTATGGTGATGTGTAATTTTTTTACTTACAAGTTTAATTGATTGAATTTTATTTTTAAGAAATATAGACTTGCAACGTTCGTTCGTGGGTGCACCATAATTGTAGATGAGGGCTTCTTTATTTGTTTCTCGGAGCACCCTCACGCTCGCACTCGCTTTACGGCCTGTCTCGACCTAACAAGGTTGTTACTCCAATTTATTGCACCCTCAGTACGGATTTATGTTTTTTCAGATAGTTTCAGAGATCGTCTCTCACAGGTGGAATGTATCACGGCCATAAATGTTGCCGGTGGGACGTGATGGTGCTCAATTATTTGAACTACTTAAAATTGCAAAAACAGGAGAGAAATAAATAACAAGATGGTTCATGAGGCATTTAAATTTTAATCCTTTAGACTTTTTTGCCTTTCTCCGTACTTTTACTTTCATTTTCCTTATTCACGATCAAACTCAAAAAATAAAAACTAAAACATGAAAACATTTTAATTTTCCGTAGAAATATGCATCAGCTGCAACAGATTTATATCTCTTAAAAACATAAAATAAGATAACCGCAAAACTAAAACGAACAATAACACTTTTCAAGCTAACACGGCTTTTCCAGGTGGTGGTTACCAACCACTTTACTAATCAGCGGTATACACCATCCAACCAATTTTTTTTTAATTATTGCATTTTTTCAGCACCGCAAATATTGTAGCTTTCGTTGGTCCCTATTGTTCGAGTCGACAGATTTGCATTAATCACTATATAAAAAGAAACAGAGAGTGTGGGATATTGCATTCTTTCATTCGGTCAAAGAAAATAAATGCGTGGATGGAGTATAGTATGCTATCGTTATCCAGATGTTAAAAGCATGCTATCAGGTGGACTTTTCAATTGTTCTCGCCATATGCAATAAAAAGGCGAAAGATTAAAGTTGGTAAGGGGAGCCGCATTTTTTAATGGTTTTTCAGCAAGAGGAAGTTGGCGCATTGCCACAGCGAGTTGTTCGCTGTCCCTCGTAACTAGGGTTGTCATATCCGTAAAAAAACTCCGGAATAAGTTTAATCGTAAAAAAACATGAATAAAAGAATTCAGATATATATAAATAAAAAGCAGTTTAAACGGAAGTAACGAAGCTTAATCTTGTTGTTGCTCCGTGCAGAATTGTGACAAAATATCTAATTTCCGTATTCCGAGTTTTATGTTCGCAATCAGCACGGGCTGGTAGCATGCGAGACGGGGATCGTTGTTTTTCTTTATATTTAAAAGTTGGAAGTTTGTCGGACCATCGTTAGAGTTGAGTAAATTATTTTTCTATATACAAATTTTAATGCCAGGTACCCACCTACTGGCCTACTGGAAAAATTCTCCGTCCACATGTTGGCAGAGTCACTGCAAACTTTCTTTGTGATTTTTCACTAGCTGCGCCCCGCGTTGTTACCCGCGGTGCAGTAGTTGATCATCCCATGGGAATACAGCACTTTTCCGGGATCAAAAATAGCATATGCGTTAATTCAGGATACAAGCTATCCTGGTAGATTTCATTGAAATCCGTTCAGCCGCTTAAACGTGAAGAAGTAACAAACACACACATAAAAACTTTTACCTTTATAATTTTTGTGTGATTTTATTTTTGTGATGACAGATTTCATCACCTCACCTGTACATGTCTCTCAAAGCCATTGAAAGTTTGTCCATAATTCGCTTGGCAAAGCCAATTAATGAAGACGAACAATCAAAAAGAAGTTTATGTTACGTGTAAAGCAATCTCAAGTAGATTTTCAGGGATTTGGGCCGGCACCAGGCAGCATGAGACAAACTGGATGTCGCGGGCGTTCACTAGTAAGATATTTTTTTTTTAATACTACTAAACATCATTGTGTATGCAGGTCTGGTAGTCGGAGTACATAGTCGACATCTGCCCCGGGAAATAACAGATTGGATAATTAGCATAATCCGTGCCTGGAACATTGCTTCTTGATCACAGAAAATAGTTTTCATACTTTTCCTTGTGTTTCTATTTAAGGGTGACGTTATTGAAAGTTCTTAAATAGTAGCAGTGTGTAAATAATAGTCAGCATGAGACAACGGTTCATCCGTTTTTGGGAATTGTTAAAGTTGTATATTTACTTGAGCATTACTCGGTACGTAATTAATTTCAATTAGATAGATTAAGTTGCTTTTCAAGTCAAGATGTCGGTACAAAACACAATCAAGTGCCAATTATGTGAATTGGTTGCTTCTAAATTAAGTAAATCCGTGGCCGTCCTAAATAACGTATGCTGAATCTCAGCCAGCTAGCAGCTAGCAGTTTGTCAGCTTCGTTCAAATTTAAAGCTACAGTTATTTAATTGGCTAATAGTTCATTTGAAAAGTTTTGCGCTAACTCTCGCAAAATTTCAAGCGTAGTCCTTCCAGCGTTCCTGTCTTCCGTCTACAGCACTAGTTCTTTAGTTGAAAATTTTTTAAAGTTATCTTGTTTGATCTCACCTGGAATTTCATTCAAAATTTCATTTTTAGACGAAGCTCGAACGGCTTATACTGTTTGCCCCAATGCTGCACCCCCAAAATCTTTTTAGTCCCAACGGCAATGGGACGGGCCTCTGTGTGAGTTGACACGGAATTGTTTGTTACAAACGTGCAGATCTGGAGCTCTGCGGTTCGTGACCGTCTCCTGGCCGTTTTTAAATGGGAGCCAGGATATTGGTTGCAAGCTTTTCCTTCATTTAACACTGGCACTTTATTGGATCCCGTAACTTTCCGTATCGCAACATGTCTTCGGTTGAATGCAAGGTGTTGCGCGCCTCATCAATACCAGTGCGGTACTGCTGTCGAATAGCTTGGTCATCACGGATTATCGTGTACTAGGGCCGCCGCTGGTCGGATATCTCGTTATGCCAGCCATCATCAAGCGGGCCTTTGCCACTGCTAACGTACCAGCTATTCTCGAACCGAATGGTCTGTTGCGTGACGGTGGTAAGAGTCCCGACGGCACGACACTAGTCCCATGGGAGTTGAGGAGGCCCATTGTGTGGGACGCTACATGCGTCGACACACTTGCGCCTTCCCATCTTCCGAGGACATCCGTGAGGGCTGGTGCGGCGGCGGATTTGGCCGAGGATCTCAAGAGACGCAAATATGCAGGTCTCAACAGAGCCTACACATTTGCTCCCTTTCGTCCCTTTCGAGGTTTATAAAAAGTTATTTGAGCGTCTGGTCGAAACGTCGCGTGACCCGAGATCTGGCGCAGCGCATCAGCATTGCCATACAGCGGGGCAATGCAGCCAGCGTCTTGGGGATGCTTCCTACTGGTATTGATAAGGATCAGTTGAGCTACCTGTAGATTGTTTGCAGCAGTCTGCAGTTAGCTTAATTGTTTCAATTGTAAATACTAGTGCTAATTTGTTTTATTATTTGATTGAAAACAATTAGTTTTAGAAATTTCAGATATAGTAAGTATGGGTTCTTTTTAATTTGGTTCTGTGTGAGCTTGGAAAAATCACGCAAGTACTAGATAATGCTGTGTGATTTGTCCAGCATTATTTATTTATTAATATTGGTGATACAGACTCATTTACAAGTAGGAACATCATTTTAAATGAAACGGAAAATGCAAAAATCTACAAAAAAAATCATCTTATTTAAAAAGTCAAAACATAAGGTAAATGCTTCAATAACCGATATTATTTTACCAGAAACATAAATGATACGGTTCTGTAAATTTAATTTATCATCCCTGTTTTGCTGAAGTGTAGATTCCACTAACAATTTGTCAGTTCAGCCCATTATCGTCGCAAAAGTCTGTCGTAATTTACGTCAACCCTACGAAATCTGAATTATATCGTGCATGACGGTGGCAACCCAGATTTATTCGCTTTTTTACGAATAAATATGAAATGATAAGTGCACTTTGGTTAGTGCGTGAGCAATCTAATTTTAATTTTGTGTCTAGATTTTTCAGGGTCGGCAGCACTGTTTACCTGTAGGAGCTAGAGAAAATAATTTGATGTAGACTTTTGCACACTCATGATTACGGAGTCTATATATTATGAAATTAATAAATCCTACTAGTATGTACTACTTTTATAATATTAATAGCTACCAGTTTTGTACTACTGGCAACGTAAAATCGTCTTGAAGCAGTAAAAAATCTCAAAATCTGTTGTGTTTACTAAAACAGTTAAGCTTTGAAAAGACTGACATTTAAAAATATAAGTAGGTACATACCGTTCAAGTTAAAGCTTTACAGACGTGTAAAATTTTTAATGGTAGTTAAAATGTTTAATATACTGAACTTTTCATCTTCGTTTTTAATTCCGTAGGTAAAACCGAATACTACAAAGAGGTAAAACAGGATTACCTAAACTTAAAGATTTTGGCTCTAAAATCGGTCTTTTTTTTTCAAAATCGGCGGGCGCAATTATTGTTATATATTTGGTTGGATAGGCGACAGTAAAACAAATAAAAAAAGATCCTATAAAATAATGTCCTTTAGCGTCAGGTTTCTGAGATATTAACAGATGAAAATAACTACCTATATATTTTCTTCATACGTCAGAAACCTGATGTTTTAGGGCATTATTTTATAAGACCATTTTAGGGTTCCGTACCCGAAGGGTCCGCTATCCGTCCGTCCGTCTGTAACGTGGCTATATCTCATAAAAGGTAGACAGTTGAAATTTTCAGGTTATGTATATTTCTCTTGCCGCTATAACAAATAATAAAAATAAAATAAATATCAAAATTGGGGCCCCCATACAAAAAACATGATTTTGTTGGCTATTTTTGACACATGAAACTTTCTACAATTAAGTAACACTTCAACTGTTATAATAACAAATAAAATAAAGTTGAAAACATAAAGGGGTCTCCGAACAAGTAACAATTTGATGTTCTTTAAAAAAGTTGCCTGTGTTTTACGGTAAGGAACCCTGCGTGTGCGAGTCGACTCGCACTTGGCGGTTTTTTTTTGTTAATGTCCTCTATCAAAATATATAATTTTTAATGTGCGCGGCGATTTTGAAATAAACAACTAGTGTTATGTTAAGATTTTTGTGGAGGGTGGCCCACCCTCCATACAAAAATCTTCAAACCTCTTTATCTAAATCTCCGACCACACAATACAAGCTTGGATTAGTTTGGGACTAGATGATGCTGTGTGAACAGTTCAGTAATATTTATTAACTAAACATACACATGTTCATAACATGAAAAATAGACGCATACCCATCTCAACATTATAAGGCCCTTTTATATAACGTTTCTATACAAGCAAGCAAAGAGAACTACATCGTTTGGCTACAATGGACTAGGTACTTTTTTTAACGGAAATTAGGGTCGCACTGCAGATGGCTTCAGCGATAAAAGAGGCTGCCTCCGGAACTGGGGAAACATGCTTATTTAGACAACATTGTGTGTCGGCTCGACGACGATGATGAAAGTGGGATGGTGCGTTGGTGAACGCTGGGTGTAAATAGAAAACCATGTTGATAGCTAACCTCTTTTTGTACGGTAATAATTTATGAGCCTAGTAATACATCAATGTATTGGCCACCCTTGTTCGCCGCCCGCTCATGTTTTAAAATCCATTTTAGGAAAGTACTCGTATAAAATTTTACCCGTCATTTTCTTCAGCTTCAGCAGCTTTGGATGGTGTTTCAAAATATGGGCAGACTAAGAGGTGCCTTAAAAAAAATGAGCCTTTATTCACTACTACTTAAGCAACTTCTTATGTAACTATTTTTTTAAATTTGTAAGATTAGTAGTCGCCTTTTTTGGCGTAGGCCTCCCCCAGAACCTTTCACATTTCTCTATCTCTGGCTTTTGTCATCCAGTTAGGACCCGCTCTCTTCATAAAGATGTCTTGCCATCTCTTCTCCGGTCGACCGGTCTCTTTTTATTCCTTGGGATCTACTCTGTGACGCGTCGTGTGAAGAGATGTTTTATAAGGTCCCTAAAATAACAACATCGCTCCTTGTCAGGTTTACTAACCATAAAATACTAAACAGCCAGGCCCATAACGTGTTATAGATTTAGCAATAAATTTAGCTAAGCGCAATAAATTCTCACCATTAGGTATACTTAATTTATGGAGCGCGTTAAATCCCGGAGACGAGATTAAACTTGGCTAGTTTATTTCCTTTCTTAGAGCGCTTCTCATTTTCCTTTAATTCGAGATGGTAAGAGAATACGGCGCCAACTGATAGTAACTCACGAACTAAATACGCTAACAGTGTCTGAAGTGGGTCACAGCCATTTTGATTTTACGAGTACAAAAGTGCATGATCCAAGAAAACAAGGTCTGGTACTCCGGAAGTGACACGCAACGTCACTGTTCAGTTGTCACTTATTGCAACAAAACATGGAACTTCCATGTTTTGGATACCGGGACAGTGGAAGTCGGGAAACAAATACCTAGTCATTTATATAAATACATAAAAATTTACAATCTTCAATTTTGTTTGTAAGATCGGTTAAACAGTTTTAGTTAAACGCGAATTGTGATAAATAATTGGTTAGTAAACAACCATATAGTTAATTTATGTATATATGCAAATATCAAATATGCAGGTCTCGACAGAGCCTATACATTTGCTCCCTTTGGGGTCGAGACCCTGGGTCCGTGGGGTACCGAGGCTCTCCGGGTTTTCATAAAGTTATCTGAGCGTCTGTTCGACGTGACGCATGACCCGTGAGCGGGCGGGTATCTGGCGCAGCGCATCAGCACTGCCATACAGCGGGGCAATGCAGCCAGCGTCTTGGGGACGCTTCCGACTGGTATTGATATGGATCAGTTGCGTTACCTGTAGATTGTTTGCAACAGTCTGCAGTTAGCTTAATTGTTTCTATTTTAAATACTAGTTCTAATTTGTTTTTGTTATTGAATTGTAATTTTCTTTGTCAATAAATTTGTACCATATCGTTTTATCAGATTCGTAAAGGTCATTTATGGAGCTCGAGGAGTTACGATCTTACGCCACTGGTAGTACCAGAAAACAGATTCGGCTTCTCATTCGCTGATGGCGTCGATGACGTAGGGCTTATGTCACCCTCGTGACCGTGATGTCTTGGAATGCCATACCTGGCGAAGTATATTATTATACCATGCAAATGTGTAGCTACACATTTGCATGGTATAATAATAATTGTGACTCTACAGCTGTAGAGTCTAGCTCTAGACAAGTGGCCAAGCTGGTAATCTCTGGGGGAACTCTTAATCCAAAAGTTTAGGAAACAATTTTTTTTGTGCCTTTTATGATTAATTGCACAAACACAAAAAGAAACAAATCACAACATAAAAAAACTCGCACGCGAATACATTGTTTGCAGTCAGTTCATTAATCTTTCGTCTGTTATTCATAAGATCAAAAAGCAACACTCTAATGGCTCTTACAATATGTAGCGCATCATTTTCCTCTTCTTGTGCTTTCTTTATCATAGACACCAACAGTGATATGTGATAATATAATATGTGTGTGTGTGTGATATATATCTGTTAAGATTGATCGTTGGTTTGGCTTGTAAAGGGTCGCATTCTGATTCTAAAAAAACCGCAAAGTGCGAGTCGACTCGCACACGAAGGGTTCCGTACCGTGAAAATAAGGCAACTTTTTCAACGAACATCACATTTTCACTTATTCTGAGACCCCTTTAAATTTTCAAGTTTACTTTATTTTTAGTATTTGTTGTTGTTGCAGTTGAAGAGTTACTTATTTATAGTTAAAGTAAAAAACTCTTTATTTCCATAAATACAATAAATGTATACTTAGAAAAGGTCAAATTCTTAATAATTAAACACTGACACGGAAATAATGTGATATTTTTGATTTTAGTCGCTTCGCTATGTAGACTAAAGTAAAGAAGCGACGAAGCAACCTTTAGCCTGTTAGATGTTATTTTTCGAGGGAGCAAATCCCGTCCCAAGCTTTTTTATCCTCTAATAATCTGATATTTCATAGTAAGTAAGCCTTTTTGCACAAGAAGGGTTTGACAATTTGTTTGAATTTTTTTTTTTGCAACTCACTAGAGTTTCAAAAATTATCAGAAAGTTTTATGTGTTGTAGTTTAAGAGACAGCCTTGACAAATTAAGAGCAAAAAAAGGCAAATCAATTACCTTTTTGGTATGGGAGCCCCCTTTAATTTTGATATTTTCTGTTAAAATTATGTGTTGTTATAGCGGCAAGAGAAATAAACATTCTCTGAAAATTTCAACTGTCTACCTCTTACGGTTCTTGAGATAGATCCCTGTGACAGACGGACGCACGGACGGACGGACGATTGGAGAGCTGAGGCTTAGTTAGGGTTCCGTTTTCACCTTTCGGGTACGGAAGCCTAAAACGATGCCACGTAACATACACAATCCTCATCAGCACACAGACGTCCACTGCTGAACACGCCTCCCCCAAACAAGGGGGGTACCATAATCGCGCGCTTGGCAGGCGGATTGGTGATCGCAGTAGAGGTGTAAAAAATACACAGAAGAAAGCTATGTCCTTTCTCTATTAGGTTTTCTCAGTCGACTATTACGAAATCCACAGGCTGATTCGAAGGGGTCAATTCTTAGAGCAAGTTAACAAAAGGCGTTTTGAAGCGCGCGTTTTGTTAACGTGCTTTTTCAAACCGTCATAGGTGTACTTTTACGGCATAATCCTGAAGTTGTGCTTTATTCTGTGAAGTGGCTGTTATGATATTCGTCTACCGATCTAGTTTTAAGCTAGCTTAGTTAGCGAAAGGGTTCCATAATTATTTTGTTCCATACAAGAAATTCATACAAAAAGACGGTACCACGGGCGGTTCTTGGAAGGGTGAGCGAGCGTGTTACGATACAAAATTACGTTGCTATTGAAATTAACTTCTCCATTCTTCATTTCTAGCGAACTTAGTAAGCAAAAGTTATACAACTAAATTATTTGAATATAAATTAAATCAGGTTTTGAACAAACAAACACCTCAAATCACGAAACCCAGAAAGTGCTGTTAATTTAAATCCAATTTCTGTAATTAAAACTGTAGCTTTA
The DNA here is from genome assembly GCA_963662085.1 of Eupithecia inturbata. Lineage (NCBI taxonomy): Eukaryota > Metazoa > Arthropoda > Insecta > Lepidoptera > Geometridae > Eupithecia > Eupithecia inturbata. Next base: position 4,578,052 of record OY759179.1, on the reverse strand, counting down.
TGAATTTCCATTAAATGTTTTGCGAGGAATAACAAGAAATAGGAAGGATAACAGTTGTGATAAACTTTTAATGTGTACCTACTTACACGAGTCTGGGTTAAGAAAGTCCTTAAACTTCGTCCACGCGTTTATTTTCTACGCGGTTTTTTGACTGAATCAAAAAATATACTATATTTCATACACTTTTACTTTTTAAAAACAGTTTCGTATATCTGTCGACACGAAATAAGTAATAATAAATAACGTTTATTGAAAAAGATTTAAAAACTTGAAATTATTACATCGTTGACCCACAAACAAGGATAAACCTGTATCTTGGGGATGATCTTCCTTGGGTTCTTCACATAAAACTTATCAAGCTAATGTAAAATTATATTTAAGTAAAAACAATGTTGTGAAAATATGAATTATGTAATGGGTCTCCTGAGGACACCAGTCTCTTAAGAGTCTGGGCAACAGGAGACACCATTAGTGTGTGTGTGTGTGCGCGTGTGTTTGTGACTGGTGGTCCTGAGGACACGGGTCTCTTCAGAGTCCAGGCAACATAAGACACCATGTGTGCGTGTGTGCTGTGTGTGTGTTGTTGTGCGTGAGCAGTGTGTGTGTTTGTGAGTTGTGCTCCTGACACCGAACTCTTAAGAATCCGGGCAACAAGAGCTACACAGATGTGTGTTATGTTTTGTTATGTATGTAATATAAATGTATAATGTAGATTATTTTTTGGTGTCTTGGTGGTTTTATTGGTGTCGATTCGGTTGTTTTAAGATTCCTATTTTAGATGATTATTTATAAGATATTTATAAATAATTATGTTATTAATAATGATATTTTAGAAGATGGTACGGCGTGACCTTCGAAGCTCCAATACAGGCCTCATTGAAGAGGCTATAGAGCGAAACCGAGGGTTCAAAGTATTCACTCAGCAGCTTGGCAGGACCCACCTGACGAAAATTAAAACGCACGACGAGAGGACCGTATTGTCGAAGCCAGAGATATCCATCGAGATAGAGGGTTTTATGGCCACTTGTAGCCATAAAACCCGCTGCGCATGCCCCTCGTTCCCGATGAGACGACCACGACTCCAGAGCCACCCTGACACGCCACTATACCGACGAACTGCCTGATATCAGTCAAGACGAGATCGTGTTAGCTCTGAGGCAGCTTAAAAATGGAAAAACCCCGGTGAGGACGGAATTACATCAGAGCTTCTGAAACCCGGAGGAGCCCCTGTAATACAGGAGCTACCGAACCTCTTTAACACCGTCCTTCGCAGTGGGAGAACTAAGGCGTGGAGCGGGAGTTTGGTGGTGCTCTTTTTTAAGAAGAGATAAAACTAAATACTACGAATTAAATACTACAGACCCATCACACTCCTGAGCCACGTCTATAAACTGTTCTCGCAAGTGATCATGAATCGTCTTGCCAGTAGACTTGACGTGTTCCAGCCACCAGAACAGGCCGGGTCCCAGGGAGGATATGGCACCATAGACCACATTCACACAGTGAGGCAGATTATACAGAAGTTCGAAGAGTATAAGTTCGAAGAGTTTCTCTGAAGTATAGGATTCGTAACGAATAGATCCGACAGAGAACCAAAGTTATCGTCATAGCTCAGAGAATTAGCAAGCTGAAGTGACAGTGCGCTGGCCATATCTCACGAAGAACCGACAACCGCTGGGATAAACGTGTTCTCGAGTGGAGACCGCTACTGGACAAACGTAGTGTAGGACGCCCTCCGGCCAGGAGGGATGACGATTTGCGACTGCAGGCACTGACTGCCGGCAGATGCTGGATGCGGCAAGCTGAAGACAGGGCGCTATGGCGCTCATTGGGGGAGGCCTATGTCCAGCAGTGGACTAAGATTAGATTGATGATGATAAACGAAAAATTACAATCAAAGACTAGAAACAAAATAGAATTAGTATTTACAATTGAAACAGTTAAGCTAATTGCAGACTAGATTCATTTGAATTAAATTAAGTCCGGTAGGTATTCTTGTCTACGTCGTAGCCAGGTAGTTCTCGCTTCGCCGTAGAATGCTACGTCGTAGCTTGGCTACGCGTATAATAATTGTACATGTAACAAGGATACTCGCACACAATAAATATTAAAAATTTGGTTTCTGTGGTACCGGCTAGGATATTTCTGACTTTACTTACATCCCATAACAGTTGTTAAGTCTTATTGACAAATACCGCCTCCGTTTCGTCGTGGGTACACGCAGTAGTCGAGAGTCAATTTAAAGGGTCTCACAGACTGACGCGGCTTGCGGTGGTGGTCACGGTGGCGGTCAGTTGTATACTATGGCAGTCCTCGGAATTATTCACATTGAGGCGACTTCGACGCGGTCAGAGCGCGGAACACCGCGACCGCAAGCCCCGCCCCATCCGCCACCGCGCATGTGTCAGCGCGCGGTCTAGCGGCAGCCACCGCGCGGATGACCGCGCGGTGCGCGCGGGTAGCGGTACGTGTGGAGTTGTTCAAATCTGCAAATGATTGCAAATTTGAACAACTCCACACGTACCGCTTCGAAAAATGACGTCAAAACTTTTAGCGGAGACACTGCACTAAATGGTGCTGGGCGCCGCGGCCGTGGAAGTGTATTTTTATCACGGACAGTCAAGCGGTCTGCGTTAAGCCGCCACCGCTGACCGCGCAAATCTGGAATACGCTTAAATAAGAAAAGGTCAAACTTTGTGCAGCTGGCTGTACAATAATTGTCGATGTTGTTGTTTCCATTCCGAGCTCTTGTCTAGGGAAACGTCACGATTCGTCACATGTATTCGCTGGAACCCGTAATGCGATAAGGTCACAGTCCGACAAAGTGTTTGGAAGGTTGCCAATCGAGGGTCAATTTAGAACACCCAAAGACGTTTTGTTTCCGATTAGGGGATTTTATTCGCCGGACACCATTCGTTTTCTGGCCAAAAAGCTACTTTGTAATCTATAGGATATGGTGGGGGAAGACTGGATTTTTCTCGGTATTCTGTTCGCTGGTGTAGGTGGATAATGGTGGTGACCACTTTTAGCAATTTAATATGTTTTATGTTCACATAAATGTGAACATGCAAAAAATATGTCTTTTTTCATAACCATAGGTCTATTTTATAAAACGAATTAAAATATTAAGGACCTAAAAAAAGCTCAGGCCTACCGTAAGGTATAAAGAAATTGAATACAAAGTCTCTCCTACTGTTTGTTTTGTCTGTGTTTCTAAAAGTTAATTTACTTTATTCTTTCGTTCTTGATAGTGATGAGGCTAATCCGGATTCGTCCCACAAGCTACGGCCCAAAGTAGTCCGAAGGCGGAAAATCAAATTCAATGCTGATTTAATTCCAAATTCGTCCCACTTTTTAAAGGCAGGCTTTAGTACTAACAACCACACACATCTCATGTAAGAAAAGGCCCCACGCAGAGATGATCGTAGTGATGGAAAATTGAGTGGTGCAAATCGGGGTGAATCTGCTAGTCTCAAATAACTCACAGAAAGCGAGCTGCAGACTGAAAGGCCTAATAAAACAGTATGCTAAAAGCGATAGCCTTCCGCTATGGGCCAGTTTTTCAGGCCCAGAATTTATGCATAAAAACTCATTTCACGCTGCATTTCGGTTACAACTGTGACGCCACGCCGCGCCGCAAGCGATTTTCTTATCTCACACAATTTTATGCAAACCGCTGACATGACTGATACTGTATAATGTAATAGGTAAAGTACCTATTGGCATAGTTACACTCAGTTGCAGAAACGAACTTTAAATTTTAATGACGACTTTAAACGCTAATCTTTCCTTAAACTGTTGCACAAAAGAAAAATTTAACTATTTTAATGTACCATTACGTTTTAATTAATGAAACGTCAAACTAGCCGTTTACACAGATTTTGCGTTGCACGTAACGATATTAGCGTCTATTAGCACCTAATGAGCCATTGGTTTTGACAGTTCATGTTTTAAATTTTAATTGGGCGAAAATCATCCATTAGTGGTCCATTAGAGCATTATTTAATTATTTTCATCAGTGTTTCAGTGCATTTCTGTGATCAAATGTCTTTATCAAGTCTTTCATCATTGTCTGACATAGAAGAAGTTTCTTTTTCACGTCGTCGCCACATCCCAGACCGAGTCAATTATTTTCAAAACACGATGGAGAGGAATTTCGTGTAAGGTACAGAATTTTTAAGGATGCAGTTCTTCAAATTACTAACGTTCTTAATTTAGAACCAGTGACCCAAAGAAATAAAGCCATTGATGGCCTGACACAGCTTTTATTTAAATGCCGGACAGGGAAGAGCTTCGCAGAATTGCAGAAGGTTTTTATGAAATTTAAGGATTTCCACGGGTTGCTGGAGCTTTGGACTGTACACATGTCAAGATAATTAGTAGGCGGTGCACTATCTGAACTGTATCGGTGCAGGAAAGGTTTCTCTTCAATAAATGTTCAAGTGGTATGTGATGCATCTCTCAAAATTAGAGACATCATTGCTCGCCGGCCTGTCATTGCGTTTTGTTCATGCTCGTTTATGCAAAATTATTGGTAAAGATCGAATAGCGAAACGCATATGTTCACTCTTTTCGTTCGTTTCTGTTAGTTCTTTATGGCAACTTTGTTTAATGTCGTCTTTAGATAATGGACCATTATCATACCCTAATGTTACTACAAAAACTTTTGTGCAACATCATTAAAATAAAGATTTCATTAGCACTAATACCGCATTCAAGTAATGACGTGCTAATGAAGAGTTTTGTGCAACTGAGTGATAGATAGATATATTATCTATTTATAGATAAGAGGCAAAGGGTTCCTCAATAAGTGCGAACAAAGTGGGTAATTCCAGCGCACTTTTTTTTTTTTTTTTTTTTTTTTTGGACTTGCTAGTTTTAGCATTTGCCATATTTTTTTTTTTTTAATTTAGTATATTTTTTTTTAGTTAAAAAATTTGGGAAACATTTACAACTTAATAAACTTAAACAACGAAACGATAGGTACAGGATAAGGATCAGACGAGTTAGGATAGGAAAATTATACTAAGGGAATTATCAATAATATACTATATACACTATATATTTATATTATTTGTACAAATAAAGGATGCTAAGTCCAGCGCACTTATTAACAGTGACGAAATGACTTTTGAATTTGGAACACTAAAAGTATGAACGCAATTCGCTTCAATAAAATCCAGGCCGGTAATAAAAAAGATGACCGCTGTGGCGCGGCAGGAGCAGGTCCGCCTGCGATGCAGGAGGTTGCGGATTCGATTTCCGCTTCGGGACAAATGTTTGTACGATCCGCAGATATTAGTTACGAGTGTTCTGGATGTTTCTAATGTATAATAAAAAATATCTATCTATGTAGTGTATTTGTATTAATTATATCAGTTATCTAGTACCCATAACATAACTCTGCTTAGCTTGGGTTTAGTTAGATGATGCTGTGTGGATTGTCCAGCATTATTAATTAGTAGTAATTTGGTTATGTACCTAAATATAAATATTCGTCAATACTAAAAGCATCTCTATCTTAAATACGCAAATTTGATACATATTTATTTATTTAATACAAATAGAATGTACACATAATAAGAAATCTGTAATTTTCTTCGATTCAAGGAATTTACACATTATTTGTCTAGTCTAGAGTCTAGACTAACGGTAAACCAAGCAAGGAAGCATAATACTAACCTAACTCTTTGCATTAAAAAAAGGTTTCATGTAGACAGTACAAGAAGTACCTAATGAATGACACTTTCAACGAAGCTAAGATGCTTTTGATACGCATATGTTCGCAAAAATGTAAACAAACCCTGGTCTAAGTGATTTCTTGTGATTGGTTATTGAACGATTCAAATTTCATCACTTCAGAATAAAGAATCTTACGGACAAAATTACGATTCAAAGAGGCCGCAAATTTTACATATTGCTTTTTCTAGTTAAAGAGTCCGCTAGATTTGTAGTTCGGGTTAAAGAGCGTGATATGTATGATTATGATAGGGAAGTCATATTCAGTTCGAGATATGTGCTACAACGGAAGGGAATAATTTATTATCTACTTTGTCTTCAAGAGGATTTCGAGATAACGGGGTTCGGGGTTCGGGGGTGGAGTGGAACCTCTAAAGGTTCCACTGTAGCAGTACCAAACAAATGAAACCAGAAGCTTAAGAGCAACTTATTTAATAAAATGGTCACGCGCGGTTCATTTAAAGCATAGTTCTTCAAAAATTATTAAATTTTACAATCACGTCCTCAATCGAAAGTAAGTACCTCTAGAAGTAAACGTAGACTCCGATTTTGAAGCTTTGAGCTCTTCCAAGACAAAGCTATCTCTAATGCAAAGTTAGACGACGACGGTCAATCAGGTTTACAATTTCAGATATTTTATTGAAAAGCCTTTTAAAATTTTGGTCCAATAGATTTTTACGGATACCCTTTCGTTTTAAGGGTATTTTATTATGATAAATTCTTCCTAACTCTAGCTGGTGGGATGTCAGAATGTGAGTAATCCTATTATTGTTTAAGTTCTAAGTATCCTTTATATCTCTTTTGTGTTCTCACAGATATCCTGTTATAAATTCAAATTTTTGTCAATTTTCATCACAATCTGTTGAATAGCATTCAGGCAGTAGACACAAAAGAGCTTTCGTGGTGGTAGTGCAAATTCGCTAAAAGTAAAAACATTCACTGAATTTGTAATAAGCCTCGCTCATTAGTAGGTAGGTACCTACTAGATAATACTCGTAAAAACTCTCTAAAGTCCAAGATCACCTACAGATAATTGTCCCTGGCTTCGCAGGAAGTAGGAAGGTATTTGTCTTTCACAGAAACGGAGTACCTATATAACAGCATTATCCTTTGTCAACCGCAGGTCTCAAATATTCCCTTGAACTGGGCCTTGGTTTCAGCTTTGATGTTCGAAACACTCTACGTTGTTGTCCGTTATTGTAATTGCTTTCAATATCCTGGTTTGTTGTAGGTCAAACCAGGAAACAAATATCAAATTCAAAGGAAGACAGAAAATCACAGCGGAAAATCACGATGATAATAATTTGAAACAAACGTTTGAATAAATTTTGGTATTGGATATTCTCATCAATTGGGAGCAATAACCAATTAACCAGCAATTCGTAATTTCTTTTGTTGATCTTAAAAATTTCGCCCTCTTCATTTGGAGTTTGAATAATTACGAAGATGAGAAGCATTTTTATATTACCATTTTTGTAACAAAGGGTGGCTTGGAATCGTTTCAGGGCATATTTTTATTAATTCAGAATGTTATTTTTTAATCGTTAAACATAATTAGTTTTATACTTCTCTTAAAAATCTTTTCAATTCATGATCACATGAAACCTGTACTGCTTTGTTGGACTTCGCTAAGGAATGCTCAGGTCTAAGTCGTCAGTTCAAAAGGAAATCTCTAAAGAAGCTTCTTTATTAATTTACGTAAGTTCGATAATGAATGGTTTATTTCTTTTCAAACTAGACTATTTTATAATCAAATAATCTATATTAAAGTTTTTTAATTTCGTAAGGACCTTTCAAAGTCAAAATCAAAAACTCATTTCCATAAATACAATAAATGTACACTTAGAAAAGGACAAGTTCTTAATAATTAAACACAGACACGGAAATAAAGTGATATTTTTGATTTCAGTTGCTTCGGTATGTAGACTAAAGTAAAGAAGCGACCTTTAGCCTGTTGTTATTTTTCGAGTTAGGAGCAAATCCCGTCACAAGCTTTTTTATCCTCTAGATAATCTGATATTTTATAGTAAGCCTTTTTGCATAAGTAGGTTTTGACAATTTGTTTGTATAGTATATTAACTGAACATTTTTGTAACTTTTATTAACTAAGTCATATTTATGACAAAGAGATTTTAATAGCTTCGCTATTCTTTCTTGGAATAGACGTCAGATGTACTCGTGTGTTTGTTACTTTTGCACGCCAAAACTACTACACGGATCGGGCTGAAATTTGCATTGATGTAGGCCTTGTCCTGTAATAACACTTAAGCTACTTTTTATCCCCTATATCAATTTCCATGGGATATAAATTAACCTTGAACGTTTTCTTAACAATAAAGAGTGCGAAGTCGCGGGCAGAAACTAGTATTAAATAAATGATGTAACTTAGTATATGGAATTTAAACAAGTACCTAGAGTTTACGATTTCAGATAGTTAGAAAAGATTCTAGTACAAAGGAGGAACGAAACGGAACGGAACATAATTTCTTTAATTTGAAAATGGAAAACCGCGGTCCTACCAATTCGTCCCCAATGTTTTTAATCTAAGTTAGTTTGATTTAGACTGAAAGCCCGGGGCGCAAAGCCGCGGAACTGAATTCACATTTCGCTGCCAATTCAAGCCGCGCCGTTGCCTACATACGTTTTCACTTAGGTTTCTTCTGAACTGTGCCCACACGCTCGGAGTTGGTGGTTCTTTCAATGGACTCTGTAGGCCTTTTGTTTGATTTATTTGGATTCTCTTTCATGCTTTATGGGACGCTGTTCTGAGCCGCAACCTCAAGGAAACTGCTAAATTTTAATGTATATGTATATTTAATAATTTTAGTATGTAATTCATATAATCTAATTTATTAAAATAATTTGACCTAATTTAACTAAACTTATTTATATTTTTTTTGACTGTAATTTGCAAATTTTTAATGTGATTTGATTTTGTGTGTGATTTAAATTATCTTAAATAAATGAATACGATACAATACAATACAATATCAGTGGGTGACTGATATTGTATTGTATTGTATCGTATTCATAACACAAGCTCTGCTTAACTTGGGGCTAGATGATGCTGTGTGATGTGATTGTCCAGCATTATTATTATTATTAAATGCTTAACTTACTAAGCACCTATTGGGGAAGAGCTTTCTATATCTAAATCGGGGTATTTCCTGTTTGGTCAATTACGGTTCTGACCTAAATCACCTGTGTAATACCTCTGTAATTCTAACTAATATCTAGTCGCTAGAAGAAATAAGTTCCTATTTCGAATCTTACGTAATGCTCTGAGCGCGAGGCTCTACACTAATTGAAGTTACATTTTCTAAGATAGGCACTAGCTCCAATTTATTTTAGTACTTTAGGTACCTTGCTTGGCAATAAAATAGGTACCTATCTGCTTAGGTAAGTATCTACTTAGTACAAAATATATACCTAGCATATATTAAATCGAGGCTTAGCGATATACTTAAAACATTACACATACAGGGTTGTTGGTAATTCACTGACACTGTGTGAACTGCAGCTTCTGCAGGTTCATGAACACGTTTGTGAAGACGCCAGGTCCATTTAATAATCTTTCTTTAAAGAGGCTTTATTTAAAACTAAACTTACAAACGGCTCTGCCCTGAATTAACAGTGGGAGATCGGTCTTTGGTAATACATTGGGTTCCGGACAAACGTCTTTTTATAATTTCATATGAGGTGATTTACAAAAAAATTAAGAATGCCAGCAGAAGATGCCGGTTCTTAACCCAGCGTCTTCATGAACGTGTTTGTGATGATGGGCCGAATCTCAGTTCACGCAGTGTCAGTGTTACCAATAACCCTGTATAGATATTTTTAGGTGCTGTGTGGTGCCGGCTTAGAATTTATGCACCACACAACTCTTGCCGCGGGTGTTGTAAGAGGCGACTAAGGGATATCCAGTGGGGGTGGGTAGCAGCGCCGCCTGCAGAACAATACTAAACCCTGTTTTTTCATTTTTAATCAGAAGCACATTGAAAATAATTTCATAGTTTTGAAAAAACGTAAAACTGACTTCGAATCTGTTTAAACTGGTTTTTAAGTTTTGCGGAATAAACTCTCGGGAATAAGAAGTAGTTAGTACCCCTTCGGGATTATCCTAAATCTATACAAGTACAAAATAATCATCAAATCGGTCCATAAATGACGGAGAAATCGACAAACATTAATAAACATACATACAGCCGAACACAGAACCTCCTCCTTTTTTCGAAGTTGTCGGCTAAAAATTTAAAGCTCGCCTACGAAATTTGTTCGTAGCCCAGAGCATATATTTTATCTTCAGTTTTTTTATCGATGTTCGCGGTGAATATGTGCTTTGGTGGCGATACGTCACTCAGATTCTATCACAACGCGTGGATCATTGTTTTCTTCTCGTAAATTCTCTGCGACATAAAATAGAGATAGTTTATTTTGGCGGTTTCTACGTCACGGGGAAAATAATGAAATATTTTCTACCCTCGGCTTCTTTTGTTAGCTATTATATAACGTTGGTTGCTTGAGGAATTTGCCAGGAAGGTTTTTTAATACCTGACTTTTGTCCTTAGTATACTTTGTAAGTACCAACAAAATAAGTATTGGTGACACACTCAGCGTTGTTATTTTTAGGTATTTTACAGTAGGTATGAAAAAAATTTACTTAGTCCTTAGCTTACCTACCTAAATTATATAAACTTTTTTAACGCAGATATTTTAAGGGTTCCGTACCCAAAGGGTGAAAACGGAACCCTATTACTAAACCTCCGCTGTCCGTCCGTCCGTCTGTCCGTCGATCCGTCCGTCCGTCCGTCTGTCTCAGTGCTCTATCTCATGAACCGTAAGGTAGACAGTTTAAATTTTCAGAACATGTGTATTTTTCTTGCCGCTATAACAGCAAATAATAAAAATAAAATAAATATCCAAATTAAAGGGGGCTTCCATTCAAAAAACGTGATTTTTTTGGCTATTTTTGCTCTTCGTTTGTCTAGGCTGTATCTCTTGAACCACAATCGACACATTAAACTTTTTATAAATAAGTAACACTTTAACTGTAATAACAACAAATAAAAACAATAAAATAATTTTAAAAAAAATTTACAGGAGTCTCCAAACAAGTGAAAATTTAATGATCTTTGTAAGAGTTGCATTATTTTTACGGTACGGAACCCTTCGTGTGCGAGTCGACTCGCACTAAGCGGTTTATTTTAATTACAGTCTATAAGTTCTGCCATAACGTTCCCAAAACTCTTACGCTTTATACTCATTTTTCTATTTCGCATTCGATGTGCGTGTTCCTAGAAAATAACTCTAACGAGGGTGAACGATGGAACGCACTCTGTAACTTCAATCAATTTGCTTCCAGAAAGTTCGGTAAGTTGTACGAAGCAGAGTTCCAAATGTTCCACCTGAGTGTTGTAGGTGTTAATTAATCTGTGGTCTGAGTGTGCAAGTTCGCATAGCCTTAAGGCAACATGGAGTATGAATCGACAATGGGGCATTCGTACATGCTTCAAAGCATGGAGCAATGAGGAAAAAAATATTATATTTAGGTACACAGGTGATCGGAATGCTGGCTTCTATTTCGGTTAACGAATAAGCACTGCCATTAAAAGTGGTCATTCTGCCTGCATGGGCACTCTGCCTTCTGGTGACGGCTTAGATTTTTAGGAAATTCATATACCTAAGTGTAAATATTAGTTGTAATTTGTCTCTATTATAACCAGTTATCGGAAATTCGGGCGCTTATATACCTAAAGTTGGTGAAAAGACAGAATAGAATATTCTGACGCGTTTTTCAATAAGTCGATATTATTTCCGGACATTTTTTTTATTTACATAATAGGACCAAATTTTCTCGATTCCTTACTTTCTGTCGTAAGTTATTTGATTTGTAGATGAAATATCAGATAAATAATGTTAATCTCTTGAGATTTGATGCTTTGTTTAAAGTCAGATAAAGTTCTTTTTCATTCTCATACCGAATTGACATCGACAAGAGATTCTTTATCGGGTACCTAATTGTCGCGTACCTTTTATTTTATTTTCCCCAATAAAACAAATAATAAAAGTAAGAAGTAAAAGGTACGCGATAAATACCCGATAAATAATATTTAATGTGTAAACAGATCGCGAAAGTTTAAAAAGTTTTATCAAGAAGAGAGTTGATCATTGATTAGTAGGGATCGGCATAGGTAGTGCTATTTTGGGTTAATGAACCTAAATGATAATGTTAATATGGACATGCCTCGGGATTCCCGGGAATATTTTTCTGAATGTCGATGTAAATGAACTTAAACTGTTCATGTATCATGAGTACGCACGACGACATATCAGACTACTAATTTCTGGTTTAGACTGGTCCCGCACAGTGTTGTTTGCCATATTACTTACTGGTAAATATTAATATGATTTCTCATGAAAAATTGTGGATCTCTCTTGATGATTCCATTTTCTGTTTAAATAATAACATCTCTAATATCTAAATACATTTTTTCTTAGAATTGTTTCGGATGGTAGTGTAGGACGATTAGCACAGTGACAGCACAATTATTTCGTAAAAAACAATTTTAAGGCCGGGTTATACAATTGCAATATAATATATATTGCAATTGAATAATAATTGAATATTGCACAATATGAGAAACCTGATCAGATAAAAATAAAAATGTTCACGGGGTTTTTTGAATGTCCCTTTATATACGGATCCTTCGATGTGCCTTTTCACACCACTTTTTTGCACCCGATATTAGTTTGACATTGAATCACAGTGTCAAATCGTAGTCCAGTAAAGCAAGCCAAAGTTGAACGTTAGAGAATATTCAAAAATCCATTAAACTAGCCTGGGTTAAGCAATAGTATCACTTAAATCACACGTGCGCACTCAAAGAACCGCAGAATAGGAGTGTGTAGTAGTCGAATGAGACAAATAGATGACAATTACAGTCCTTCTCTCAAAGTTGAATAGGTACTATGTAAAATACGAATTTCTAAAAAAATCCATAGGTAATATATTTCCCGGGATTTAGACGGCATACCCATGTTAAGTTAACGGTCACTAATTCCCGTGAATAGCACTACGTACGCCGATCAGATCACTGTTGATTAGTAATACAGCGTTTAAAAAAAAACAAGATCCGTCAAGTGTCACTCGCGCGCCGAGGGTTTCGAACGGTTGTTGTCATGTATACTAAAATGTAGTATAGGTACTGGTTAGAGACTTTGCTATTTGATGAATACCAAAAAATTAAAGGTATCATTCACATTTCAGATGTATCGGTTTGCAAACTTCGGAGTATAGAGGGTAATAGTAAAGTTTCGAGTTTTTTTTAAATATTTCATAAGTATGTAACCTACAGAAATTTCAAAAACTCTTTTGAGATATACAAACCGACAATTGGTGAGGTAGCCCCCCCATTTGAAAATTATCCCCCCCTTTTGAGATGGGTTTTTTTCGAGTTTTTTCAAAATATTTCAAAAAGCATGAACAAACTGATACCTTTCATTTGATACCCCACTTGACATAGTAGGTCTCTTTTAAAATTTCGACATCACAATTTGTACTAAAAACTTCCATTTTTTTTTCATTTAATCTGTATAAGCGCACGAAATGTATTTTTATTTTACATTTCATGTTATTTGCTGCTGTACTTGCTGGTATAAGATTATATTATTACACATAACATAAAAACATTACTTAGTTAAGATTTAAAATTAAATATTCAGATATTATCTGTAAAACAAATACTTTGAGTCATAGACAGATTATAAAAGCACGTCAATAGTAAAGTCTAAAATATAGACAAGTCAATAAATTAAAATAATTATATCTACTCTAATACTTAGTCAATAATAAAAATAACAGGTCAAAAAGTACAATTAAAAAATGAGAGCATCAACTGGTGTAATTTGGCGATGCTGTCAAAGAATACGTCGGCGTCAGTTGAGGAGATTAATGATCGCGTACGAGCAACCGGCTGACACCTAAAGTAACTTGAAAAATTATATTTTGTTTTAATTTACAGAATTCTCAACCGTATTACAGCAATCGTTCAGTGGGCATGGGCGTATTGGGCATTCATAAATCTGACTGAAGATAAATTGAGGGTAGTCGTGAAAACTCTGCCGTCGTCAACTCGCAGTAACTCCGAGTACATCGGTCATCAATGACAGCTGTAGATAACGCTGTTGAAACGTCGGCAAATAAAAACAAAAAGATACGCGATGAATATTCGACATCACTTTTATAGCTTCACTAAGTTACAAACAATAAAATAATATTTATTTTTGAAGATTGTAATAAAAACTAGTTAGTTACCTACTTGATTACAAGGAAACTTAATGGATTGGTGCCTGAAAAAGGACTATAGACCAGTACAATAGGCATGCAGATACAAATCACGTATTGTAAAACTAGTTTCTGCCCACGGCTTCACATGCGTTGTTTCTATGGAACGTTCAAACGTAATTTCAATCCCATGAGTACTGAATTATAGGATAAAAAGTAGCCAATCTGTTATTCCAGGTCTAGACTAGACATTTATGCAAAAAATTTGCCGTAAAAACGTAACAAACATATATCCATCCATCAATATAATTATCTAACCGTCCATCCACACAAGCATTCGCATTAAAAATTTTAGAGTGAAAAACTTATGTTATGGAAACACCACTTCCATTTCCCTTTTGTACTCCACGCTTCAAACTGATAACAGAGACAAGGCTGAGCTTTGTGTAGTTTGCTAGATTCTAAAGACTGCATCAAATTGCGAAGATCTGGTTCCACTGTCAAATACAGAAGTTTACAGCCTAAAACATGTCAATAGTATTTCAGTTCCTATTCAACATTGTAGGTTTCTGGAGGAATCTATGTTGCGGATATTTTCATGAGTAGGTACAAGTGTCAGAGGTCGCTTAGCAACTTGGAGAACCGTCGATAAAGGAAACAACATGAAACAATGTTTAATTATACGCCATGCATTGAGAGTGGAGTCATAGAATAGCTCTATGTAAGGTACCGTAGGTATTTATATATACTCAAATTGTACTATGATTTGAGGATAAATACCTGGCTCAAAGGTACGAGTAGTTTAGAACCTTAGAATAGCGTACCTACTATATCTACCTCCTTCATTTTACCTTCATTCCCACATTCCATTTATGAATTTAATTTAAATTTGCTCGTCGAATAGAATATTCAAAAGCAGAGTTTTTTATTCTTTTTGAGCAGTTTGTGTTTTGTTTTAGAGAAGGTGCTCCGCAGGTGTTTTATTTGCTGTCGGACCGTGGTACGAAGTCTTGCAAATAAAGTGCTCTTGGAAATTATAATTTACATTTTAGTATTGAATATAGCATTAAGCGACATTATCGCGCAATAAAGTAACTGTCCAGTGACAGGTTGGCAGTACGCCAGTCGTTGGATTGGATAATTCTGAAACCAGATCCTCCCATGGCTTTGCTCTTATAAAAATAAATAAATAATGATGGACACTTCATCGTCATCTAGCCACAAAGTAAATATAGCTCACGCTATGGGGATGACTGATAAAATACTGTAGTTATTAAAAAAACTACACACCTATGAAATTAACATATAAATCACTTATCAAAACTAATATTAGGTCCTTACATATGAAATTGGCGTTTTGTATGGGAGGAACAAAAAGTCGAATATTTTTTAATATAATATATTTAATTAATCAAAGTATGAACCATTATTTTCTATGCACTTTTGCCATCTTATAGGTAGTTCATTGATCCCTTTACTAAAAAAACCAGTCGGACGGGAATCAATAAAATCTTTGAAGGCGATTTGGACTGCCCCATCGGAGTTGAATTTTTTCCCTTGCAAGAAGTTATCCAAATTTCGAAAAAAATGGTAATCTGTTGGAGCAAGGTCCGGGGAGTACGGAGGATGTCTTAGACTTTCCAATTGAAGCTCTTCTAATTTAGTAGCCGTCTGTTGCGCAGTGTGTGGTCTAGCGTTGTCGTGAAGCAGCAGTGGCGTGGAGCGATTGACCAGCCTAGGTTGTTTAGCCGCTAGCTTTTCCATCATGGTTTGCAATTGCTGACAATAGACATCAGCCGTAATAGTCTGGCCAGATTTGAGAAAACTGTAATGAACAATACCGGCACTAGTCCACCAAACGCTTACAAGTAACTTTTTTGGGGTTAATTTTCGCTTGGGGCAGGATTTGGCTGGCTGGCCAGGATCCAACCATTGCGCTGAGCGCTTCCGATTATCGTAAAGAACCCATTTTTCATCACAGGTAATGATTCGGTTTAAAATACCTTCATTATTGTGCCGGTTTAGTAATGTAACGCAGCAGTCGACGCGCGTTTGCCGGTTTGCTTCAGTCAATTCGTGAGGTACCCACCTTTCAAGCTTTTTAATCTTCCCAATTTGCTTCAAGTGAATTAAAACAGTTTTATCACTAACATCGCAGCCTGCAGCTAACTCGGACGTGGTTTGCGATGGATCCGCTTCCACAATAGCCTTCAACTCTTCATTATCAACTTGAGTCTCACTCCGTCCACGGGGCTTGTTCTGCAGGTCAAAATTTCCAGAACGAAAACGTTGGAACCAAAAACGAACTGTGTTTTCTTTTGCAACACGACCGCCATACACATCATTCACCCTTCGAGTTGTTTCCGCAGCACTAGTGCCACGGCGGAACTCGTACTCGTAAATAATGCGATATTTTAAGTTTTCCATTTTGTAAAATGAGTGACGCAAACAGAAAAAAACAGAAGAAAAAAAAACAAATGAATGACGATCATCGAAGCACAAATACATGAGTCTATAGCTGTACAAATTTGAATTTGGAATTCCTTACCAAAGAGGAGAAATTTGTGATTAAAGTGGCCAGTACGAAAAACGCCAATTTCATATGTAAGGACCTAATATTCACACCCAATCCCGCGGTGGAAATCGCACCCGCACCTTATGCGTCTCAGACGCTTCTCCGCCTACTGCGTTATAGAGGGTGTCAAACTTTTTATTTGGCAAGAAATTGATCAATCCCCGTTTCTAGTAATAAATAACATCTTCTTGAATGAAAGGTAGTAAGTTCGTATTCGCAAAAATGATCTGCTTTTCTATTCTAAGAAAATGCTAAAATGCCTACTTATGACAACACAAAAGCACTTATTAATAAGTAATGAGTTCCAGAAATGTATAACTTAATTATTTATTAATTTTTACTGAAGTAAGCGTTACAATTTATATTTAAATACTTAAAATATACTTAACAATAAGGCCAAAGAGGATTGCACAGATTAACATAGAACAGTGAAAGTCAAGAAAGAAAACAGCAAAGTAGGTCACGAAAAGTTTAACAAAGTAAATTGTCTTAAGAATATAAACTATTATATAAATATATTTACTGTCAGATATTTATGCGAGCTCGCGCGCGCACGCGCGTGTGTGTGTGTGCGTGTGGGCGCGTGCGTCTTTGTGGAGCCCCTGAGGAGTGAGGACACCGGTCCGGGCATCTTGTTTATTTTTTATAAAGGCACCATCGTAAATGACATAATTTTAAGGTAGAAGGAAAATGGAGTTTCTACCTAACCTTGCTGGCGACGCCAACGAAGATAACACAATAGCTTTTGTGTTGTCTAACTTCACTCTGCCTGGCGGTAAATCAATGACGCAAACTTTGAATCAAGCTTACATGATGGTATACCTACTGAATTTAATTTCTACTGTTTTGCTGCTTCGTCACACTAATATGATAAATACTAATAATAATTACTAATAAATGCGTGTTTTGATTGGATGGATGGATGGCTAGATGTATGCAATCCATGGGTGGATCAGAGTGGACAAAAAAGTGGAAACGGATCCATTAGTGTATCTGCAAAGTGGACCAGCGTGGAATAGGCTGTTTGTTACTACTTCACGCTTGAACTTCTGCACGAATCGAGCTGAAATTTGCAGAGATGTAGGTCTAGACCTAGAATTAAACAAAGGCTACTTTAATCCCATAATCAGTTCTCATGGGATAGATATAACCTTTGAACGTTTCCATAGAAAGAACGCGTGCGAATCCGCGGGCAGAAACTAGTGACCAATTAAACCAACTTGTGATAAAACCTTCAAATCTCAAGCCCTATGATCCTTTTGTTCCTTTTGATCCTTTTCCGCAAAACTGTAAAACAATAATCCTACTTTAATATTTCCAAAAATATCGAGCAAGTATTTGTATTGTTATGTCTGAGAATTAGAAAGAACAATGGAATTTTAAGTTCACCAAAGAATATTAAATAAACCGAAGCTTTGTTATAAAAAGGGTTCCAATTCCAAGTACCAATGAAAGAGAGCCCTTTTATACCTATCACCCACTTGATGCGCTGCCGTGTTTGCCTTATCGCAGCCCATAAATTTCGCCGTCGAGTAGGTAAAAATAAAACAATTCAGGTCATTGTACCTCTCTAGAAACAGAGTAAATAATTCTTTAACAACTTATTCCCACAAGCTTAACCCATAACATCGTAAACCCTTTGAAGACCAGCCAGGTTTAAATGGCCTGGTCTGCCCCGCTGGTTTCTTTGATGTGGAGATGGGAGCGGGGTTAGAGTACTGGTTGTAGAGCTCTCATTGTCTTGGTCGTTGATAGTTCAGTTGCTGTTATCGGAGTGATTGAGCAAGCCAAGGGCGCACGCACGAACTAACGTGTGCTTCGAATAAAATAACACTAGGTTACTATACTTCCCTCCTCCTATAGCTGCAATAGCTACGTCTGATTGTAAACATTGTGCGCTGATATTAAAAATAAACCGAATAGAAACACGATATCTATCTGTTGCGTTTATACGAGTACCTTTACGGGATTCGTAATCTTTCCTTGCTTGTTCTTTATCCTGGGCACTTTGGTACTTAATTTATAATTTCGCTCAAAACAAAACCTTCAGGATGAATGATGACCATCGTGTAGAAAGGGTTGGGGCGTGGAGATAGACAAAATTAGGCCATTAATCATACGTTAGTCCGATGTTTTAGGTACTTCAGAAATTCGAAACAAGAACTTCAACAGCTTCCCCCGAGGAAATCAAAGATCCGACCGAGGGAGATTTTCAGATAAATTTATTTTTGGGATCAAGTAGCAGTTATTATTATGTTGGTTGTAAAGATTTTATATGACCTGATTTTATGTTCAGCTCAGTCCTTCAAATTGGGAAATAAAGATTTATTTGTGTTTTTTATTTCATTACTCTTTTTACGTATTGTGCAAATCCTGTCTACTAAAGCGCTTAAGTATTTTTGATGGTTTAAAGTATACTTACTCGTAAAGTATTTTTTTTGTAAAGTGCGTGGATCTGCAAAGTAGATCAGAGTGGAATAGGGCGCAATTCAGTCTCTTAGGCTCGTATTATGAAATCTTGCTCAGTCATCGATCTATGTAATGCTTTTCAATGGCATTGTACACCATGTTTTGACGGAGTGTGTCCGTAACGAGGCACAACGAGAAGATTTCAAATGTTTGTAATTTGTAATAGCATTTTGTCGTCCCCGTTCTCCGAGGAAGCCAAAATGCTAATCAATCTGTATCTGCGAGTTATGTAAAAGAATTGATCTCTAACGGGAGTGGCATAGTCACTGTGTGACAAAACTCCATAATAAATAAAGATAATTAAAAAAATAAAAATAAACGTCACTCAAGCATAGATCTATCACCGAGCAAGGTTTTTATGGGCCTCAGGCCTGTACTATGAAACTATGCTCAGTCATCGTTCTATGCTTGAGTAGGTAACGATTTTGCCATAGGAAATCGTTACTCAAGTATAGATCGATGACTGAGCAAGCTTTTATAATACAGGCCTTAGTGTAAGTTTTTCATTGTTTACGAAAATTATAATTTATGATACACACGTGATTGATACTAGATTGTGCGTTTTAAAAATAAGCTATAACATTCTCCTATGCTCAACTTGATATAATACTTACGAACCTACGTCATTGGTTCAAGGGGCAAAACGATACTTGAAAGTGTCGCAGAGTTTTTTTGCTCGTTTGATAAAAAGTGTACCGTACTTGAATCGAGATTTGGGTAAAGTAGATACTTTGTCCAGCCTATCATCTAGTTGACGTAAAATTTTATTTTTAACTGACTTCGAAAAAAGGAGGAGTGTTTGTAATAAGATTTGGATGATTATTTTGCAGTTGTATAGAGAATAGCCCCGAACGGTCTGATAAAAAAAATATTCCCAAGGAATTAGTATTTATCCCGCAAAACTTATAAAACAGTATGAAACTAAGGGACTTTAAGTAGGTTTTTAGTTTTTTAAAACAATCTATTTATTACAATAGAAATGCTTAAAAATACTCTCGGTATTCTTAAGTTTCCTACTTGGTATTTTTTCAGCATACCTGTCTAATGCTGAACCAAAATAATGTGTAAAGACATCACACACATCATTCATTAGTCCACATACGTCCGCACAACACAGGCCTCCTTCCAAATGGGAGACTTGCAATAACCACCACGCTTGGCAGACATTCCCATACCTAACTTACCTGAAGTTGGTTGTTAATGTTATACCTATCGAGTTTCTGCTATACTTTCTTCTACGAACTCGATCCATTTTGTAAATCAACCAGCATGACTTCCGGACTTGGTTTTGGAACATTCATTCTAAAACTAGAACTGCAGTTAAACTAACAGAATGGTTTCTATAAACAAGCGTTACAATACGACTTGCATTGCAGTAAATGAACTATTTTCGTTACTCGCTATTTCGAGGTAGATTTGTAGAGATCTACACACCGCCTCGGGGAAAAAATAGTACGATTTGCAGATATTTGTTCCGTGTGTTCTGGAATAAAAGTTTCTGTGAACAAAAACATTAATATCTATCTATGTAGTGTATATCTGTTATCTAGTACCCATAGCCTAGTTATAGTTCATTTATTCATAAATTTCATAAGTTACACAATCACAATATCCACAATATTCATTAATAAAATGTAAAAAATACGTAAATTAGTTATTTAATAAAAAAATATTTAATATTACAATTACATTTATATCATTAGTTACATTTTACAATCTTAAATTCATTAAAATCATAAACTGGTTGGGTTATCAACCACTTTTTTAACGTTTTTTTTTTAAATAGGACAGAATAGGTATTTATTTATTTAGAAACTAACATGTGTTTATCAATTTTGCACCTTTAAACCACAATAGGTTTGTGTTGGTGCTCACACTCGTCTTATACATAAATGTTAGTATAATCAAATATCTACATTGCATTTGGATCACTTCTTAAAGGTATAATCTACGAGACAAAAGATTGTGTGTGAGAGAGAAGTAAAGACTGTGTGGATTGCGCGCTGGTGATAGAAGTTGGGTTGGGATAAAGTTGTAAGCGCCGTCCCCATCACGTGTTGGAACTTGGACGTCTTCTCTAGCCGTCGTAAAAGAGCACAAGCTGATGCAGATCAAGTACAGAACATAATAAAGAAGTAATGTTATTTATTTGGATTATTTAGTTATTATTATTCTTATGTATGTTTATTATAATTATATAATAGATAGATAATACTTTATTGCACACTTAACTTAGAAATAATTTACAAAAGAATAATTAAGAATAAGCGACAATTGGCGGTCTTATCGCTCAAGAGCGATCTCTCCCAGACAACCTTGAATGAAATATATGCGTTGTTTAATGGATAATATGTGTTGTATAGGTACTGTTATTGTCTGGTGAGTATCTGGCGCAGCGCATCAGCATTGCCATACAGCTGCAGCGTGGCAATACAGACAGCGTCTTGGAGACGCTTTCCACTGGTATGGATAAGGATCAGTTGAGCCACCTGTACCTCTATATTGTTGTAGGTTATCTGTTCGATTTAATAATTTTGCACTTCCTCTATTATATTTTTCAAGGATAAGCTCGCCTATGTCCATATGCTATTAGATATGCTCATGCTATCTATTATTGTGTACAGAAAAATATACCTAATCTACGTTTGTACTGAGTTCTAGCAAACGCATTAATAATACATACGTAGGTACTCGAAAGCTCTGCTTATTAATGTTATATTCTGTCTACAATGAGATTGTGGCTGATCCCACTTCGTTGGGAGGGCTACATGGCTGCTCGGCTAAATGAGGATTTTCATGCAAAGTAAAGTGGTTTTGGATGAAAACATACGGGTCGTTCTTTAACAAACAAACCAAGGATTTTTACTTATCAACTTATTAGTTGAGGCTTAATAAAACTGAAGTCTACGCGGTACTTTAGCCCAGCAGCAGAAACACGAGGTAGGCTGAAACAAAATAACTGGCCTTCAAAGCCCTTGAAGGGTTTTGTTTAAGTATTTTGTAAGGTATATTTTTTTCCGTAAGGTGCAGTCGCTGTGCAACTACATGGAGCCCTGGAGGCCCTGAATCCCTAATCTGCTAAATTAATCGCTTCAATACGACAATGGTTTCGTGACAAAATGACACATTCTGGCATTCTACCTCAGATGAAAGAAACTATAGAGCTAATCAAAAACATAAAAGTGAAAACTAGCCAAATTCGTTCAGATTATGGCGGCACCGATAAAATATCTGAGTTCATATAAGGTGCCAAGTTTCATAGCAGTTCATAATCTTAATTCGTTATGTTCTATCGTTATTTAACCCGCTTCGGAGAGGCGGTAGCTCCAGTACTCCAGTCATCCCGTGACCACGACAGTGTGTAAACCTGTTAAAACGTCGGGAAAAATAGGTAAATAAACGCAATAAATACCCGTTAAATAATACTTATATTATACTAATTTGATTTGGCAGTTTTTATGCCGAAGTTATGTTCTTTTATTTTATACTAAACTTGACTGTGTAGGCCGATTTTATTTTTCCCGTCCCATCTTTTGTTGTATGAGAGGTTATCCTATTTTTCATGAATTATTTATTTTATTATATTTTCTAGTTTTGGGTCATTATTATGCGTCTATATAATTTTAAAACAATGGGTTTATAATCCAATGAGATTTTCACAAATAGCCTCACATAAATCAAAATCGGCACCGTTATAAAAATTAAGCTGGAACCTTGGTAGCGAAAACCTCTCATAGCCGAGAAGCGCACCCTGTGTTTCCATTCACCAGTTGACCGCGGGTTTGAGATAAGCCTTCTGTAAACAATTCAATATTTACAACTAACTTGCAAAACCTGCCATGAAAGCTTCCGATGAGCGGAATAACGTACCTATTAGTTCACATCAACAAATTCACCCACTTTTGAAGGTATTTGTAGGTTTTTTGCTGAGCTTTAGTAATCCTCTTTGGCTCTTTACTTCAGCTGAGTTCAATATTAGATTTTTATCAGCTTGTAGCTTTGGCAGTATAAGCATTTATGTTTGTTAGTATTGGTCTTTAAGTATGAAATTGCCGTTTTGTATAGATTGGGTTTGTTTTGTATGAATTTCAAGAAATCTGATAACGACTGTATAAGCTTTCACCACAAAACTTTACTTTTTTGAAATTATTTTAAAGTATATATGAAATAATGACAACCAAAATTTTAATGTTGGCTAAATGTTAAGTACTTTTTGCATAAAATTAAACGAAATTGCTTCGTCCTAACAAAAGAATAACAGGTTTAAATTAATTTTCCGAGAGAGAGAAATGATAAAAATGGTGACCCATTTTATGTATTCGTGCGCTTTTCTTAGCTGACTTTGTTAATTGTTAAATGAAACTGATGCGATGTTAGAATATTAATATAAAACAAGTTTAATTTACAATTTTGTGCTTTTTTGAAACCAAGGGCGAAATATAACCTCTCTAGGTAGCGAATACCGCGTACATCTGAACAAGCATTTAAGAACACTCTCGATGATGCCACTTGAACTCAATCAAACGATTTGGATTATATTCACAGAAATCTGAATAATAAGGCACTAGAAAGGGCGTGCCCGCGTGACCTTGTCGCCGCACAGATGACTAATGAGCCACCAGCGCGCGAGTAAATGTTTGGTATTGTTCGAGACGGCGGCGGCGCGGCGCGGCGGACGTGAAAGTACCATTAAAAATGGTGTGTAGCAGCATGTCCAATTGCGGAAACTGTTCCATAACTTGTAATTATTCTAATAAGAGGATTACATTTCGTCGGTAAGTATTTTTATTTTATATTATTGTTGTTTTTTAGTAAAATAAACGTAGACAAATTATTCACTATGAGAATCGAAGATATTAAGCCGCTCATCAAAACCATGGGGATAGAAATTGACAGGCTGGCTTCGTGAATGTATTACTTACCTACCTAGTATTACCTTTTAATGTATTACCTACCTACGTACCTACGTTGAATGAAAAAAACAGTCAACTGCGATTCGACTTGCACACGGAGGGTTCCGTACCATCGTATTAAACTATATCACAAAATAAAAAAAAATCGGATGTCTGATTTTTCGGATGGATAAAAAACAAAGTGATGCGGTAACCCAACCAAGTAGGCCCCTACCTACTGATCGCGCCCGACGTTGCTTGATTTTGGTGATCGGTACTCAACGTGTTACGGATGTAGGCCCCCATAATAATTTATTTTATTTTTTAATAATTACGCCCAGCTACGGCTACTTCAGTCTATGGGTTTAGGTATTCACGAAAAGGCACACGTACACACAGTCAGTAACGGAGATGAACCAGAGAAAATAAACCTTTTGCATCACGAGATTAATTAAATCGACTGCTTGACGGCTAAGCCGACGCCTATAACTAGTTATTCAATATTATTTTCACTATAGTTACCGAAGGTGATAAGGTTAAACTATCATAGTGCTTACTAGTTATGACATGAGGCGCTTTACAAAAAATATTTACCTTAGAACTCAAACGACGCGGGTCTTTCGCGAACAAGAAAAGTAGTCATGTCAGACCGTCAGCGTGTCAGACTATGCACGTCTTGACTGTTATTTATTAACAAAAACTAACGTATGACTAATTTTACTCCCAAGTTTTAAGACAGTATTAGATAAATTCAGTAATAATAAATAAAGAGTGATGAGGAAGTAAGCTAATCCGAATCTACACCCCGATTAATATTTACTCCTTAGTGCCACCTAGTTTAGAGACAGAATAAGCAGACTATCATGACAATTTTGACAATTGACATTTCTAACCTAAAAAGCCTGTAAATACTGTTTAATTTTTCGTGTTTACTTTTTTCGTGCAAAATACGAACAAAGCACGATGGATTTTGTTAACGATTTCAGGCAGATTGAAGAAATTAATGAGGTTGGAAACCAAATTAGTTTTATTTTTAGAGGTATATCTGTACTACAAGGTTTAATTAATAATTAAAGGTAGTACTTAATAACAATCATTTCTGTTTTTTTTGTTATCTATCTATCTATCTTATTTTAGTATCAAAAGATTAACCTATTTGATATTTACATCGATATTCATATAGTTATACTACACATATAATGTAGTACATATAACTCAGTGGATATCCACAAGTTTGAGGAGTACACTCAGCATTAGATTTATCGGAGCACTCCAAGTAATATATCTACAAATGTTGTTTTAATTGAATTTGCTAATATTATTAAGCTTTGGTTGGGGCAATTAGAGTAGGTATTAAAATGAACAAAACTAAAAAATATATGAGACATTTTTTAATATTACCTAAGTATTTAGCATAGTAAATGTGGTAGGGAACCAGTGGAAGAGATTCGCGAGGGATCGGAGCCCACCCAGCAGTGGGTCGGACCCACTGCTGGGTGGGCTCCGATGTTGAGTGCGCTGCAATGATGATTTAGTCTTCAGTCAATCTTTCTTCCCATTTTTTTTTATTCTAAAATTTCCCTTTCCAAAATGGTACATATAAATTTTTCTTTCTGAATTTCCATTTGTATTTTGTGGTCCTCTTCAGCCATCTTCAAGCGTCTTCTGTGTTCTTTGTCTTATTATTATTAGTTATCTTTAAATATTGTAATTTTATTGCACACAGCCCGCAAAAACTTTGAAACTTTGAAACAAACAAACTGTTTGCTAGACACCACAAAAACATATCACTAAAACAGGTTGTCAAACTCATAATTTAGTCTGTCAATGTCATCAAAGTGATCATTATACATTCGTTTCCTCACTCTTTTTACTTTGAAATTATGTGGGTTGCCATAACGCACGTAATCCTGAAGTAACGAATGTATTGTTGCTCCGAGTTTACTTCATGTTTAATAATAGCATTGTAATATCGAAGTTGATACTCGGCTAGTCTTGGATTAACTAGTCTAAAAGTAGTTTCGTAATAAGTTAGGATTAGAGCTTTCTTATTAATAAGGCGTAAAGTTTAATTTGACTGACCTACGCCAAAGTGCTTTCTTTTCACTCCAGTAAATTTTTTTTTTCAAAAACGCTAGAAAACGCACGTATGCGGGCGGCGAGAGTGATCAACTGATCACGTACAAAAAGCATAACGCTGCACTCACTCACACGTTTTCGTGCGATTTTGATTCTTGCGGAAAAGTACGAATTCGCATGAATTATCCCGATTGATTTTAGAGACTGCGATTGCGCGCAGTCTGCGCGCTCCCATAATAGTTGGAAGAACTATTATGGGAGCGCGCAGACTGCGTGTAATTAGTCGAACGTATATATAGTACGTGCGTTCAGTTAAGACGTCCGAAAACAATCTGAACTTGTTGCCATTTTACCACACATTCGTGCGTTGAACGCAATATCACGATACACTGCCTATTTGACGGAGAAAAACGTATTCAGTGAGTGCACTAAATTAGTACGAACAGCATTCATACGTTTACGTGCGAAACAAATTCGCATCCAAAGTGACCGCGGCTAATTTTGGCGACTGTCTTGGCTGCAGGATCGACCAGTATTCTGTATAACTTCCTAACCCTCTCGCGCTCCTACGCATGGAGGTGACGAGCGCTCTTAAAGAAACTAAAAATCTAAAATACGGTATTTGTGGCCCATCTGAGAGAACTCGGGAATGTTCCTAAAAATAGTTTTTGACGATGTTAAAGGTATTTCAGATAATCTTACGAAGGTGCTGCAAGACGTTATCCAAACTAATAAACATGTTTAGCGGGCTCTCTCCCGACAGAATAGAAAGGTGTTATAATAATGTAACGAATAACTTACTGATTTCTGACATTTCTAATACTCAAACCTCAATCGGTCCAGTAGAATTTTGATCCATAGAAGAAACAAGATCGATTGGCATCAAAAAAGTTTTTGTTTAAAATTACCATTTTCTTGCTGATTGTAATTTTTTTCCAAAATCTGTGAATGCAGTTCAGGATATCTCAAGTTATGGGTGGTCTCCTAGGAACGTTTTGCTGTAACTATAACGGTTAAGGTAACTGCCCTTACCGTCCCTTCTCAAAATCCACCCTGTAATATATTATATGTCCACTGCTGGACATAGGCTTTCCCTAATGAGTGCCATAGCATCCTGTCTTCAGCTTGCCGCATCCAGTATCTGCCTGCAGTCTTTCGCAGGTCGTCAACCCACCTGGCCGGAGAGCGTCCTACACTAGGTTTGCCGAGTCGCGTCCACTTAAGAACACGTTTACTCCAGCGGTTGTCAGTTATTCACAAGATATGGCCGGCCCACTGCCACTTCAGCTTGCTAATTCTTCAAGCTATGTCGATAACTTTGGATCTATGTCGGGTGTATTCGTTACAAATCCTATTCATCAATAGCTTCCATAGCTCGCTGAGCGACTTTGAACTGGTGTACCAGCCCTACCGTGAGTGTCCACGTCTCAGCTCCGTAGGTCATGATAACGGGTAGGACGCTTTGATTGAATACTTTCGTTTTCCATGATTTTCAAGCACCTGCTGCTAACATCGTACTTTATAATAATAAATAAGGAAATATTTTAATAGTATTACAAAAATCATTAGAAGTGATCAATTTACGCACCATGCAGTGACAAAACCCAATAACCAATCTTGAGCCAATAACCAAAGATTTTAGTCACCTAAATAAAATTTTTAAGTTCTAGGTACAAAACTTGGCATAACATACGCTGAGAAGTTGAATATGTAACAGATGAGCGTGCCATTGACGATTGAAGTTGGCTCGTAAATCGTATGTGTCGTTACTGATGCCCTATTCCCGAGATTACCTTTGAGATATGCCGTTAGGATATGGATGCATCTGTTACTGTCTTGACAGTCAAACTATTGTAGCAGCGTCCTAAGAAAATTCGTCAAGTTTTCTTTCCTGTACAAGTTCTTGTTCAGAAAAACAGAAGTCAATCAGCGTCGTTTTCGTCGGTTGTTGGTTTTGTTTCTCCGGGCGAAAATGGACTAATGGTGACAAGAATTCAATTGTTTTATCATTTCTAGAATCGAATTCAATTGTTTTTAGTTTGAGTAGAGATTGTTCAATAATTTATTGGTCGAATGAGGGAGACGATTCACCATTATCAGTAAGAAAAAAAATACGGATTTCAAAATAATAAGTATTTTCATTAAGATGTATTCGTATGGAAGAAAATTGTATGAGTGATATATAATACTATTTTCGCCGCTCATTGGTTAATTTATTCGTTATCAAAACGCAGTCAATGACCGGTGAAAATAGTACCAATTAGTAATACACCCCCACAAATATGTACATACATCTGACTGGAAAAGCCAGGGTTTGGGAACATTCAAAAAAAAAAACAATTATTATTTTGAAATGGATATTTTTTTGACTGTTCATGGTAAAACCAAAAAATCGACCAAAAAATATCGTCTGAATTGCACCTGCAGGTTCCTTTCCTACAACTTTACTTACCTTTACTTGGGTTAGTAATAACTATTGAGCAAACGAAATTAAAAATACTGGCGCATTTTGTAAACTTCACCTTCATGGTATGAAAAGTATTGAAAACTTTCCACAAGACAAGACGCGGTAAATTAAGTAACTAACATGACACGTCTATATTAATCACGCCTACATAACATTCCCGTGCCAGGAAAATGTGAAAATTAACTTGTGGAATAATGAGATTTATGATTATAAAACGCATTATTCCCTAAGACATGATAAATGATGTACGGACATTTTCGTCAATTTCGTCTGTTAGATACTTTAACAAGTTTTTGGTTATTGTTTTTATTTTTAGTGGAATCTTTGTAGGTATTTTTTTTTGTGGGTCAGAAGTTGACGAGCCAGGTCCTGTTCTCCAGCCTGGGTTCTTCAAACCACGAGTGAATAGGTTTTCTAGACCTTCGTTATACATCGTCGGCCACATTGTCACTTACCATCTGGTGAGTTTGTGGTGAAACGAAATTTTTTTATATTAAAATATAAAGGACCTTCCTTTCCTGGCGATTTTAGATGCAAAAAGGCTAGTATGAGTTTTCGAAAATTTAATGATCTGAGGTTTTCGTCGTTGACATTATAACATTTATTTATTTGACTTTCTAGAACCTAGGTAGATCCTTACGGATTTATAAACGAAATGGCTTTGATCTTGTGAGATACTGAACTACCCAGTCAAATGTAGATAAAAGGCGAATGCGTCAATGTGAAACATCGTTTGAGCGAATCGTGATAAAATCGAGCGTAATCTGCTGGATTCACTGTTACTCTACAAGGTGTACCAAAACGTAACTTTATTATTTTTATTATTATTACCTGCGAGGGCGGGTTATGTTTTTCGAGTGTTTTTTATGTGGTTGTCTGATGCTGTTTATTACCTCGAAGCATCTAAACGGCTGGAGCAATTTTGAAGCATATAAATATCAAAATTCTCGACTGAATTTTACAAGGTTCTAAGCTGCATTTTGTAGGCGTTTTGCATTTTGCAAAAAGGGGAAAACCCGTGGACTGAGCCGGGGTTTTTATAGTTTAATTTAATGATTAAATCACTATTGCTATTTATCCCATAAATCATAGAAAACAACATAATGTACTTAATATTTTAGTGAGACACAACTTTTATGTGTAGGTATTCTCTATTCTGGTCCACCCTGTACTGGTTGGTCGGATTCCGAACGCTAACAAGAGGTACTGTAATTGCTTTTGTAATTCTTCTCTGCCAATAACAGACATCGATCCGTGATTTGTATTTGTATCCATCAACCGTATGCGCTTGCCTTCAAACAATACTTAATCATACACTCAATAGGTTATACCACACCACAGACCGGCAAATCAAAAAATTATATTAACTTGGGTCTTATCATACTAGCGGTTTGCGAGCGGATTCGAAGCGCAGCGGGCACGCAGCGAATACGTTGCGGATGCGCATTGTGATCGCTGCGAATAGCAGAGTGGACGCTATTTTGTACACTCTTATACAAATGGCAAAACTAAATTTTTTAGGATTATTTTTTATTCGATTGCAAAACAACACAAACATGTCGCTCTCTTCCAGTCGATTAATTGATAATGGATCCTCCCAAAATCATCGATGTTTTCGTTTTCGTCTCCTTCGTCTTCGAAGTAACAAAACCAACAGCAGTTTTTCCTCGTCTGTATCCATTTTGTTTACTGAGTGTACTGTACGTTGTAAACTCGCTGCGACCACGCGACGAAAACGTTGCGTATCCGCCACGCATCCCCGACGTCTTCGCTGCGCAGCGGCGGCTTGTTCGCGACGTATTCGCCGCGCACCCGCTCCGCCCCAAATTCGCTCGCAAACCGTTAGTATGATAAGGCCCTTAGGCAAGAAGGCCATACATTTTCACAAATTGAATCATTCTCAAGACATTTATATTGTGCATAGAATAAACAATCTCAAATTAAACAAAATTATAATACGTACGTATTATTATAATATATATTAATTCATAATGACATTATGTCGCTTATTTTTTCATAATGAACTTACGACAGGTATTGATTTTTATGACTTCACGGTCTTACTCATTTATTTATATAGCAACTCTAACACGATTAAAATAAACCAACTACAGTAGTTACTTAAGATTAAAAATTATATAAAATAGAATGAAAATAATTGTACACATATAAAAGATTATCAAATAAATTAATTTAAACGTATTGGAATTAATTGAATAAGGCAATACAATTTTAAAATAATAGAAACAACAAAAAACCTGCATCCTTTCATTCTTCGCTTTCTCAGTATGTTAACATAATGGACTCATGATTACCAAGCTACATTATATACTGAACACGGTTGTTGTTTTTTTCCCATTAATTTTATTTGTCTAAGGTTGATTCTACGCTAACTCTTTGTTGCTCTTTGCTGTGCGGTGCCGGCTTAGAATTTGCACCACCCCAACTCTTTCCGCGGGTGTCGTAAGAACCGACTAAGGAATATCGGGGGGGGGGGCAACAGCGCCCCCCGCAGAACAATTCTACCACCGAACTTCGATCCCCAACCTGCATTCCCAGCGTGGGGATTATAGGCACCCCCATGAGATAAAAACCAATAGGGCGCTTATCAGGGGAAGGCCTGCGTCCAGCAGTGGACCCAATATAGGCTGTTGGATATTTGTCCCGCAAATTTTAAAAACAGTGTAAAATAAAGAAATTAGAAGTCGGTTTTTAGTTTTTTAAAACAATCAAATTATATTATTCAAAAGTATGAATAAATGTTTGTATAAAACGTCTGCCTGTCCGTCCCTGCCCGTAGCCAATAATCTCAGCTGCCCGAGGCGAGAAGTCAGTTGACAGGCAATTTCGCGACTCTCCCTTGGCAATATGACCCTCACGCCAGCTGCTATCGACTCCTGAGATATACAATATCTAGCTTACAAATCGAACATCATAATTCATAACGGACGCCGATTTTGTTTACTTATTTATAAGCAAGTTGTTTTTATTTGCCAACATCCTAAAGATAGAACTCTAAGACGAGGAAATAAGTCGGTGGCCGACAAAACCTGCTTTGGTGTTGCATTTTTATCCAATTTCAATATTTTGTATGGTTTTAGGTATTTATTTTTTGCCCCGTATCAGAAAAGATAAACCGGGATGCTCTCGCATTGGCAAATTAGTAATTTCCTCATCTCTTTGACACCCGCGTTGGACATTTTCCTGAAAGCTTTTTGTTCCAACGTTTTTAATATCCAGATGCAGTGAAACAAAATAACCATCGTTTCGCGTCGATGCTTGTTTTCTCTGAATGTTTGACAAACAAAGACCTTGCTCGTTACGTGAGCTATCTTCGACGTTAGTTTCGACGTACAAGTGAAGCGGAAAGCGAATGTTCGCCACAGAAATAACACACTACAAACTTTTGTTATTTGGACATCAGATATCTTTTTTATATTTTTATTTATTTATACTAAACATTGTTTACATAGTTAATCTACAGCTAACATAAAATAAACTCTTGGTGTTCTGTTGCAACGTTGATAGGTGAGCAAGGTAAGGCAGCCCTCAGTTTCTAATTTCAATAAATGTGTCTACTTAAAGTGTAGGGCTAGACTTTTTTTTAATAAGAAATTAATAAAGTCTAGACCTTGTCTAGACCTGAGTAGAGTCTAGATCTGTCTAGAATCATTATGATTTTTGGTAAGCCGGAATAAAATACATAGGTACTACAGTCGGCTAGCTTTTAAGGATTTAGAGAGAAAAATTATGCCAAAAGCTGTTAAATTCAATACAAACTACGGTTTCTGGGCAGCGTTGGCAGCTATAAATTTGTTGGAGAAATAGCCAGCCTGGACGAAAAGCTGAGAAATATGAGATACGTGGGCACTGTGGGCAGCTGGGATGAGCTTTTGGTCTAGTTGTCGATTTTTCATGGATTCAATTGGGATTTCATATATTAAATTGCGGTTCCGGAATTAATTTTTGAGATATTATTTAAATTTTCATGATTTTATTTTACACTAACTTCTCCCCGCAGCTCCACACGCGCTATTACTGGATAAAAATTAGCCAGTTATTTAACTCGAACTATGTATGTTCTACATGTACGGCACACCAAATTTAATCTTAGTTTACAAACTTTACCTACCCATCATTCACAAACTTTTGCCATTATAATATAAGTGTAATAAGATATTAGGTAGGTACAATATTTTAACAGGCATGACCTTCAAACTGACTAAATGTCTTTTTAAATGAAAATTATCATCAAAAGTGCCGATGGGACTTGAACCCGTACCTTTTACCCAGTTGTCTAACCATCTGATTCCTCGGGAGGTAACAACGGCTCGAAACTTTTGACAGGGGTGTGGGTTCTAGTCCCGTCGGAAGCGAAACTTTTGATGAGCAGTTTCATGTACCATACTCTATATTATATTAAGTTTTAGTTACCGGCATAGCTCTGTTCCATCCATGTTTTGTACATATCTACATTTTTAAATTCTTTATTGACAAAGAAAATTACAATTCAATAATAAAAACAAATTAGAACTAGTATTTACAATTGAAACAATTAAGCTAACAGCAGACTGTTGCAAACAATCTACAGGTAGCTCAAGTGATCCATATCAATACCAGTCGGAAGCGTCCCCAAGACGCTGGCTGCATTGCCCCGCTGCATGGCAATACTGATGCGCTGCGCTAGATACCCACCAGCTACATTTTGTCCATAATCTCTAATCCATGGCGCGGTTGGATTAGCTTCTACTGCTTGATTCTATTAGACCCTGATTGATCACTCTGATGGATATCTTCAAATTTTTACTGTATAGGCTTGGGAACATAAAATGGCGGTGATGCTTATTGATATCTCAAGCAAAACGGTTCAGTAAATGGCGTGCACTGACCCGCCATAGAAAAAAAAGTCAGCATACTAACTCTGCGATAGGACCTCTACTCTTTTTTAAAGTAATTATTTAATGAGACTTTTGATTACTTTTGATTCTGTGACAAAACTCATTTCTGTCATCACAGCTCTTGGCCACTTGCAGACAGAAACCGCTTCGGTTTGCCTTTGCTACGGTTCCGACCCAACCCGAACCCTTTCAGGATAATTCTCACGACCATTGATCATAATCAAGTCCAATACTGACTTTCTCTCCTATTTTGGCAGCGACACAAGTGAGCCTACTCTATTTAATTCATAGTAGGGTTCAAAGTTAAATAACCTATTTTGTAAGTGCAATCAGTTTTGGTAATTCATTATTGCGCTTTCTATTAATGACGGTCTGTTTTAAGTCGATGTACTCAGATGGCTGCTAGCTTTCCACTTATAGGACTGTCTGACGGAAAAAATAAATAACTATCAAATAACAAAAACCGTCATCCCGAGAAAGGTAGACGCCTGAAAGAATTACCATTCAAACTTGACCCCTTTACCTACCTATTGAAATTCATAAGAAATATTCCACGAAAGTTGAATACCAAAGTAATTTCCAACAAACGTTATCATAATTTTGTATAATAATCCTGCTACTCAGTGGTTTTCCTTCGATTTTCCCGAATTATGAAAAAACAAATTGGATCGTTTTTGAAGAAAAGGACGTAGGTATCTTACGTCGTAAAATAAAAATAAACGCGATGTGAGAGTATTATGGATGCTGGCAAATTGGGCTATGGGCTTATAACCACTACGTGATACGATTAATTCTATACAATTACCTACTTAGAGCCTCAGAGGAAATTGAAGAGTCGATGCGGGAAGGTGTTTTTTCCTAAGCTATTAGGTGCATGGTTATCTGCTGTAAACGGTCACTTTGTGAAGAAAGATTCTATCACAACCATACATATGTCTGTCTACCACTATAATAGCCCCGTCAACATGACAACATAGGAGGTAGTTTTCATGTTGTTTACTTCGTACTTCTGCAGTGCCTACTTCTTATAGAGGTATCTTTTTCCACAATTTCAAGCATTGCCTGATACTTACAATAGCTCAAAAATCCATAATTTTATCCTCCCTCTTATAAAATAGCATTATGACCTCTTCCCCGCTTACCATAACAATTTAATATTTCCTTTCCTACTTCAAGTACCTAATAAGTCACAATAAGTCGTAAAATATTTTATGAATAACGGGCATATCCGTGATATCGCTCAAGAGCAGCCATTGGCATTTTTCAAGGCGCCCGCTATTTTTACAGTGCACGTGCTTGCCAGATGCGACCAATCACAGACGTATTGATGTTATTGAACGCCTGTTTATCGAAGGTACCTATACTTATACTATATCTACCCACTAAGCCAGATTTGCCGGACTTCCGATTGGCACATAATTTGAACGCGCAGGCCTAAAGTTCTATGTTGGGCAGGTATCTGGAGGCCTTTTAAGGGATCGCTCATTAGTTTGGAGTAAAAACACAAATTACTGATATGATAATACTTAGATACGAAACGAAAAACTTGCTAATATAGCAAATTATTTAAGCAGTTTATATTTGCTAGGGTGTTAAACGGGGTGACGAGTTTTTGTCTTTAGTCGTATAAAAAATGTATGCAAAATTTAGCAGTTATTGTTTTGTTTATGAGGATTGCCCCTAAAAACAAAACACTAACTGAAAATATCCAACGAAGATCCAATTCCACCGATGCAATTGAATTGTTCACGTTGCAATTCAACGTTCAATAATAAGATGAAATACCTGTAGATTATTTGCAACAGTCTGCAGTTACCTCAATTGTTTCAGTTTAACTACTAGTTCTATTTTGTTTCTATTACAGCAAACGGTAAAATTGGACCTTTTTAGTTTAAGGGTTAACCTTCCATTTTGTCCAAATTGAAAACACTAGCGGTTTAAGTCTAACTAACGCTTGACTCTTTTACTAAAATTAATGAATGCAAAAGGAAACTGCATTTAATTTTATGTTTCTAGGAGACGTGATTGCGCGGCAAATAAAAAGTTTTCGTCGTGTTTTCAGCTCAGCTAATTTCCACATCGACAAATTTCAGAAAAATATAGTTGTTCTACCCTTTAAATTAAATAATTATTCAGCTTGCTGAAGACCTTGAGGGACCAGGGAAGACTTTTGTCCAGCAGTAGAACACATACATATGGCTCTTTGTAATTGTTATATTACCTCTATAATAATACATTTTTAAGTATCATTTATTTATTAATACTATATTATTGTAGCAGTGAAAAGATCGGATTTACATTTAGGCGCATCCCCGACTTACACTAGCGCCGTTATGCGTTACCGTTCCGTTACATTAAACGATTTTTTTTTAAATCCATTGGGCAGTTGGTGGTATCTATCAATCGTATGTTAAGGTTTTTGCTATCATAGTGCGTAAGCCCACACACTCGGGGTAATTTCTAAGAAATTTAATAACATCCCAAAAAAGTCCACTTCGACGGGACTTGAACCCGCAACCTTCCCTCAGTACGAGATGCGCTGCCAATTGCGCTACGAGGTCAAGTGACGTAGAAGTAGTTTTTTTTAAAGATGTTATTAAATTACCTATCATATGTTTTCTGAATGGCTCTGTAATAGTTTTATTTTGTACCTCTATAGTTTAGGCAGAGCTGCGAATTAGAGTTTGGTGGCCACTAAGTGTAACTTCGTAAATCATGTCACACTAATATTATAAATGCGAAAGGTTGGATGTTTAGATGTATGGATGGATGGATGCCCGATCCGTTTTGTAATTTTGGCGTGAAGGAGTAATCCTTCACGCCAAAACTACAAAACGAATCGGGCTGAAATTGTTATATTGATATTGATTATAGTGATATTTGCATAGATTTAGTTCTAGGCCTGGAATAAAACGTAGGCTACGTTTTATATCATGAATCAGATCCCATGGGAAAAAAGTGCTGTATTGTGCCGGCTTAGAATTTGCACCACCCCAACTCTTTCCGTGGGTGTCGTAAGAGGCGACTAAGGGATATCCACCGGGGGTAGTAGCGCCCTCTGCAGAACAATTCTACCACCGAACTGCGATCCCCAACCCGCATGCCCAGCGTGGGGATTATGAGCACTACCCCTCGTGAAAAGACAACAAGGCGCTTATCAGGGGGAGGCCTGGGTCCAGCAGTGGACCAATATATGCTGTGGAGGTGGAGGAGGAGGTGGGATAAAAAAAAAATTAAACGTTGCCATAGAAACAATGCATGCGAAGCCGCAGGTAGAAACTAGTATAGGTATCTGTGGAGGGTGGCGGGGGCGGAACCCACGCCAGAATGCCATCACTGTGAGTGTGCCGAAGACACCTCGCGCCACACGTTGGTGGAGTGCCCGGCGTGGGCGTCGGAGAGGGCGACTTTAGTCGCAGTGGTAGGGGCGGACTTGTCACTACCGACCATTGTGCAGTCCATGGTCGACAGCGAGAGGGCGTGGGATGCCATCTCCGCCTTCTCGGAGGCGGTGATGACTGCCAAAGAAGAGGCGGAGCGTATCCGGGCGCCGGGCGGCGGACAGCCGGCGCTTTCCGCCCTGAGACTGCCCTTCGTGCGCGAGGCATAGGTAAGGCCTCGGGCTCGAAAAGAGTGAGGGGGCTGGCGCAAGTGTATGCGCGAGCGTGGCCCCGAGTGCGCCTCGTTAGATGGTGCCCGCGGTGAGGCGGCGGAGATTTATGGTGCTGTAGAGACGGGTGTCAACCGTCGTTACGGTCACGTATTGAGGGCGGGTTGAAGGGTAGGATTTGGGGGCTAATTAAAAGCACCCGAACACAAAGAGATCTTTGGGCGCGAGGCCTCGGGGAAAGGCCTCTGCCGCTCGAAGAGGAGAGGGGTTGCTGCCGTACAAGTGACACGGCACGGCGGCCGCCATGAGGAGGGATAGATGTGATGACGTATGAGTGGGCCATGAAGCCATAAGGTTTTGTGATAGTGAAAGGTGACGGATAGCGCGAGACACGTGGGACGCAACCTGCGGTACTCGTGCACAGGTGTGGGACACGTGGGGTAGGGTTGCGCGCGCTTGCTTTAGCTGAGTGTGCGTGGCACTGTACCTGCGTGATTAGAATAAATGAGAACCGTATGTTAGACAAGTTTGAGTGAGAGTGGGAGTATTTGTGCGTGTGTATGCGAGACCCATACCTGGTAGTATGGGGCAGAAATGCCCATATGGGCACAGAGTTCGACATTCGCGGCTTCAACTGTGTATGTCCTGTCTGTGCCCCAATCGGGGGGAGGAAACGTGACGGATGAATGGGGTCGGCGAGTGTGTGGATGGTGGGCTCGCCGGCTATGTATGGGAGGAAGAGGGGACGCCAGTCGGGCTGCGGTAGGTTTATATGTTCCCGTGGTTCGGCGAAAATGGCGAGAGAAGGGTCACCGGAGAGGTTTTAGTGGGTATTATATTACGTCCTTATCAGGACGTCGAGTCCCACATAATTCTGGTCCCCCCCATACCAGTTTATTCGTAAACGAATTTCCTCGGCCGAGAAAAAAAAAAAAAAAAGGTAGAAACTAGTATAAAAATAAATGACTGGCTGCACTAGTTGACACTTCTTTCGTTAGAATCTTTCTTCGTAGCCAATACCACTAAAAGTTAAATAAACAACAATATCCCGCCGCCGATAAGGAACCTGCAAAGCTTACATGGTTTTAGAACAAAATTAAAGAAATTTATATTTGATCACCAGAAGGAGCAGGAAAGTCTAAGGCACGACACAAGTTTATTATTAATGTCTCTACCTCTATATCTCTATCTATTTGTATTTTATTGCTTTTTATTAGTGTGTTTTGGTTTTATTGTATTATGTTATATTATTTTTGTGAATTATCCGTATCCGTAACGCCAACGAGTGGCTCTGGCGGAAGACCAGCGTTGGATGCTAGTTTGCTAGTCATCCAGCACATGCTGAGCCAGAGCCAATTTTGTAAACAGACTTTGTCATCATTTGTTTTTTTGTTCCTCTTTGATTAAGTTTTGTTTATATTATTACGTGTGTGTTGTGTATGTTTAAATCTGTTTATAAAAGAAATATATTTTATTCTTCTTTATTCTTTATTCTAAAAAAAATTGTTGAGTTTGTTTATACCATACTTAATTATGGACTGAATTAAAATTTAAAACACAGATATAAATTATGAATTTATTATAAATGGGTCGCTTTAATTTAAATCCTAAAAGCACTCCATCGTGGTTCATTAATATAAGGGACAAGAACCTTCGCTTAAGCATATAACATCCTGCTTAATTATTAATCATAGATGTGTACCAAGATGTGATTCATATTATAGCAATGGAAAATACGTAATTAATGTTATCTGGTATCGTCACTAATTATTTAATGTAAAGAGTAAAAGTAAAGTTCTAGAATACGACAATTCATTGATTATTCATGTAAATTCATTAATAATCAATGAATTGTTATTGACATTGTATTTATTTATGTACATTTATCGTGAAGTTGCATGCTGTACAGCTGATCATGGTTGTGCTCATTCTATTTTAATCTAACATCACTGACCTATGTTTGGCAAAATATATGAATTTGAATTTGAAGGTAATTGTAAAAACTACTCTCTAAAAAAGCTAACTATAGTGCTAAAGACCATCTGGATGACAAAAGGGCCTGGGAGCACATGAAATTAAACTAATTGAGTTGTATTTGACTCCTCATTTTAATTGAAATTTTCTTTGTTCGAACCTACAGGTAGGTAGGTTCTTTATCCCAATTAGATGTGTATAATATCCGGCTGTATTTAGCCTTGCCATCCAACCGATAATTCAACGTCTCCAATTCAAGCTCAATGTTTGGTATTTGGATGAAGGAACATTTGGTGAAGAGGTAAACAAAGTTTTTGATGATTTAAAAATCATCACAGATGAATTTCGAAAAATAGGTTTGGAATAAAAATTTTTCAAAGTGCGAGCTTTTTATTTCGGACTCTTGTGTAGACAATGTTATTGTCTACACAATGATATTGTTATATCATTGGAAAATTCAATAGTTTGGCTCCCAACATTAGAGTTGTAGATAAATGTTCACTTCGCCTCCTTGGTTCACCAATTGATGAGTCTTTTCAGTCCTTTGTAGATAAGAAAATTCAAAATTTCAACAAAACTTCGGACAGACTGCTCAAAATTAGTAGGCTTTACAATGATTCGGCTTTGGTTTTTTGTACCTAAATTTACGTATTCTTTGAGATGTAGTCAACTGTGGAAACAGAGCGAGCTCTTGGAAGGCTTAGACAACTTAATAATAAATACTCTCTTATCGGTTTTGAATGTCGATTTTGATGACAAGGCATGGTCGCAGGGCTCCCTGCCTGTCAAATTGGGAGGCTTAGGTATACGCAAAATTTTAAGTGTAGCTCTTCCAGCGTTCCTGTCTTCCGTCTACAGCACTAGTTCTTTAGTAGATTTTTTTTTAAAGTCATCTTGTTTGGTCCCGCCTGGAATTTTATACCAAATTTAATTTTTAGACGAAGCTCGAACGGCTTAGCAAAGTGCTTGCCCCAATGCTGCTCCCCCAAAATATCTTTTGTCCCAACGGCAATGGGTTTTTAAAAAGTTATCTGAGCGTCTGGTCGACGCGACGCGTGACCCGAGAGCTGGTGGGTATCCGGCGCAGCGTATCAGCATTGCCATACAGCGGGGCAATGCAGCCAGCGTCTTTATATAGCTCACTATGTAAATCTCTTATTTGCTATAAACGATTTGAAATTAAAATTTAATTGAAAAAGTATTGATTCTGTGTCACAAAATTACAATGTTGGTACAAAAAATATAAATTACAATCGAGACATCAAAAAAAAATCGTAACGCTGACGTTACTGTGCGCTGGTTTTATGCGACACCACCTTTGTCCATGAATTGGGTTTTCTGCAACGCCGTAAAGGGGAGGGGTAGTTCCGAACCTCAGTTTATTTTTTGGCGTAGATGAGTATTTACCATACTTAGGCTTTAATGCCGTAATAATAACAAATAATCATTTAATGTGTTTAAGGCAGTAATGATGTTTTTATCTGAATAAATAATCTATCTACATCTAAAATTCATTAAAATATTCACATGTAAGAAACAAACTTAAATATATTTTTTTTAAATAATGATAAAGTTAACTTCTAAGAAAATTTTGTCATTCCTAATTAAGTTTTAAAAATAAAACAACAGACTACTTCCAACACAATAAGTCTTGAATAAGAGAAACTTCATGCCGTCGTCGTCGTCGGCTCGGCCCTACGAAGGAAAACTTTTAAATAGCTTTAGCAATGAAATTGTAGTTTCCAGACCTGAAACGTGAAACAAAGAGCCAATGATGAGATTCTTTGAAGAAATTAGTTAAATAACTGTGACTAGATGGCGCAATCAGTAAAGTAATAATCCTGCGTATAAGTTTAAATTTGATAAGATGGATATGGATCAGCTGAGCAGCCTGTAGATTTTTGTAACTGTCTGCAGTTAGCTCAGTTGTTTTAATTATAAATACTAGTTCGTATATGTTTTTATTATTTGATAGTAGTTTTCTTTGTTAATAAAGCTATACATAACGAAATACAAAAAAAATTGTTGGCTTAAATGAAACTATAAAATTAATAAATGTGAAATTGGTTTTTCTGTTGGCTAAACCGTTGAATGAAAGGTAAAGAGAATAATTTCGGCGAAAGACATGGGCCGCCGTTATGTTTCAAAAAGATAATAAGGTGCCTTCTGTCATGTAAGGGAAGCCGAGGGCCGAGGGCAGAAGCTAGTGAGCTTCTGCTCACTAGCTTCTGCCCTCGGCTTCCCGAGGTTCTTTTGATATTTCACTAAATATCAGCTCATTTTCAATGAGATGTTTACAAAATAAGATAATCTTGGAACTCATTAAAACGCGTGGGGCCGATTTTTCGCGGAGAGGACGTCATATCAAACGAACACGCGGTCTATGCACAGTTTATGCAGGGCCTCGGTTAATGCACTTTAATTCGACAGCTCCGGGCAATACGCCCTCTTTCAGTCTGCTCGAACTATCCCTAAACATTATTTAGAAAACACGTCATTGCATTATTTTCTAAAACCAATAATATGCACCCATAACTAATAGATGCCTAGCTAAATAGGTAGGTACGCTTCTAACTTCATGCATATTCTATTCCCATTTGAAGGCCGCACAAGACGCAGCGACATTCCCAAAGAGCGACTCACTGGTCAATAGAAACTCCTGTATATTCTGCGCGTACACTTCAAGGTATCGGAACGTAGATCGGAACACCATCTAAGGCAGTTCGCGTGCTCGCGTGTGTACCTAATGTGCAGCATGACATAAGCCGGGCCTGGGTGTACTAGTATGTAGGAGTTTATAGGGATGTGACACTTTTATCTTATTATTAAACATAATAATGACAGTATCCTGTCAATATACTTATGAAAACTTGTTGTACACTGATAGGAATATCAATCGGTTCCATAAAAATAGCGACATACATAATTTAAATACCTGAAATAAGAATAAACTCGGTGTGCCCACGACTAGGCTACACAAGATTAATGTATCTTTTAAAGAGCATCGTATACGCTTCTACATCAAAATACCAAATGAGTTCCTTAAAAAGATTGCAGTGAACAAAAATCAAAGTGATCACTTTATTTCCTAGTTACTTACGTCGTTTGAACTTTATGACGTGTCTAAGAGTCCTGTAAGGATAGTCCTGTCCATAAAGCACTTTGAATTTGAATCGATTTATCCAAAAATAAATAAGTGATTATAGCCAGAAAAAAAATATTTTTTTTTGTGTAAATTTTTTACTAAAAAAATTACATTCTAAAATTCAATTTGGTAATTAATTAAAAATTGTTTTTTGTTGTTGTTAGATAAGTAAATAAAATATTAACTTAATCCTGTAAGTCAAATTAACTCTGAAAGTCACTTTGAAATACTAGTAAATATTTTATTGTAGATAATTGATGTAGGTACCTTCCTGTCGTCAAGCAGCATCAGTCAGTTTTTATTTTAATAAGTAGGCACCTATACCTTTGGCATTACCTATACATTTAAACTTATTCGTACCTATGACTATTTTATTTATTCGCATGAAATACAAATGAGTCATTCTAACAGATCCGATTAGTGGATTTGTGATTTACTAATCTAGTGTTCATCTACTATTTTTTACTATTCTCTATAACCGGAGATGTTGTTCCACCCAACGACGACGCTAACCTTTAAAATAAAATGTAAAATTTATTAAATCTTTTTTGCAATACACGGTCATTAGTTCAGACTCAGTGTGAGATCACTTTGATAGAAAATATGTTTATTTATACTAAATGTTTCAACTCTAGTGAGGCATCGAGACGCCAAGGCCACACAGCCG
This sequence comes from Eupithecia inturbata, assembly GCA_963662085.1. Classification (NCBI taxonomy): domain Eukaryota; kingdom Metazoa; phylum Arthropoda; class Insecta; order Lepidoptera; family Geometridae; genus Eupithecia; species Eupithecia inturbata. The sequence goes on along the minus strand of OY759179.1, from coordinate 4,535,253 downwards.
TATCGTGAAGTCACACATACGTAATGTTGCTAAATAACAAGTGATTTTATATTTATATTTCCGTGAATTAATAGACACTAACTAACAAAAAACGATTCTTAAAAGAAGATAAATTTTACTAATATTAAAAGCATAAAATATTAATCTTTGATAATCATAGTTAGATAGATAGGATAGATAATGCTTTATTCATCACCTTATAAAACAGATAGTACTCATTAAACATAATGTAGGGAACAGCAATGGAACTGGCGGCCTTATCGCGTAAAGCGATTTCTTCCAGGCAACCAAAATAAAGGGTACCTTATTATATATGTACCTACCTGTACCTACCTGTACCTACCGATACAATAATGGTAAAATAATTCAGTTTTAATGTAGCTACTAATACTTAGGCATATGAACTCGTTTACAAATTAAAAATACATTTAATTTATTATAATTTTTGTTTAAGTATAAAATTACAACAATGATTAATTCAATAATATACCTACTTAAAATATTATCGATGCTTACAATAAATTTACCTAGTGCTGTACTAGTACTGTACTTAATGGTCTTATAAATATCATGATAAGAGCATATTAATGTTCAACCTATAATCTCTGTCACGGGTCAGAGAGTCAAGGACTGTTTTGTTTTAAGTACGGAGTATAGGTAGATACCACATTTATGACACACATTTTTTATTTTTTTATTTTTATGCTTGTGTGTAAGAAAACCGATTAACTTCTACCAATACATAACGCATTCACTGCACGCGCTGGGGCGCACGGGGGAAGTGAACAGGGACATGTGGGTCATGGGCAATGAAAGTGTTAGGTAGGTACTCAAGAGACATTTACAATTTAAAAAGAGAGTCACGTTTTTAAATTTATTATGGCGTTAACTGTATTCACTTACCTTTATCGGCAAACAAAATAAACCAACTGCACATAAACTTTTCCAAATTGTATGCACGAAATGTACCAGCACAATTCGATCTGTAACATCCAATCCAACACCTACAGCACAAATTTAACTGAAACACATCAATGGGTCATTCGAATACTCGCACTCGTTTCGGCGCGAGAACATTCATTCGAAACTCGAATAATTCGATCACGCGTTCACCCTATGAGCGTTGCCGCCACACTGACTGTGACTTACGTAGTTTACTAAATACCGGTACCACGAAATGAAAAGCGAGCCATGAAACTACGAATAACAGAGCATACATTGCTGGAAAACTACGCGTAACCAACCTGAAACCTGCATTAAACGCGCAATGTACGTTAATTTGTAGAGCACTTGGTAGAGGCTATTTTGTCAACAATCGGGAAATGTGTAGAAGTCACTGGATCATTTAGTTTGCTAATTTGAGTCCACGCTAGGCCATGAACTGGCTCAATTTTAATTCCCCTTTAGGCTCCTTCAAGCGGTCAACAAAGCATCGCCTATTTCGTAACCCATAATTTATTACTTAGGTCTCTACTTTTTACCATGTAAGGGACGTTCTCGTATCATAAGCAAAGCAATTCGGAAATCTAATACATAGATTCTGTCTCAAACCTTTACATAATTAAAAATAAAATATCTCTGAACTGTGTTTTCAATAATGTAAATATGTAAAACTGATATTGCTGAAATATCGTGCTTAGAATCGGTCTCGGTTTCATTGTTAACATGTGCCCGCCCTATTGATGCCTGAATAAATATTTGAAAGGGACACGAACAAAAGCGTATAATGGGCATTTTAATAACTTTCGTTCATTTTCGTTATCCGCCTAAAACAATTCAGCAGACCCCTACTTACGGCAGTGGTAAAAGGCAGACTTTGTGGAAGGAATTTTAGGTTCGAATTATGTTTAATGAAGTCGGTGAATGCCTATTTTAGAACAAATTTAATTTCGAAGACTGTGTCAAATAATATTTGAGCTGACACAAATTAAAGTGATGTGTGCACCGCCATGCTACCGGTCATAAAACGAAAGTTACGGGCGGCGTCACTTTTGTTTGACGTTACGAAGCCATTAGGCACAGGCATTTATATAGTATATATCTACGTCCTTACAGACTCTAAAAGGTTAAAACTTAAGTGGCGAACCTAGCGGGTGTGGCTGTCAAATTAGGCCTAGATCTCAGTACTCTCGGTATCTCCTTGGTAAAAAACTCGAATTACGTAAAATTCAACCTTTGAACTTTGGTTCCTTGAATGTACACGATAAGGAAAAAAATATCACGAAAATGCACTGTTTTGCACTTAATCTAGTCGAGATCTTAGGAACTCTGCTGTCTATTGAAATGACTTACATTTTGATTACGAGTTATTAGGTACAAATTATTTGGTTCCTTGAACCAGTTTCTTCATAAGTTGTGTAGTTTTATTGTAAATGAGCAAAACCTTGATTTTTGCGCTTACGCCGTTCCGAAAACGTATGCTCTGTCCCACTCTTATGAGCGCGAAATCCTATGCCTATCCTTTTCACAAAAGGGCGCGCATTGCGCCCTCTTAAACGAATTCAAATTTATCATTTGAAAAGTAGACAAAATGTGCGATGCCCATTTTTAGGTAGGAATTTGCACTTAGTACTACAACCTCAGTTGGTCCGATATAAGTTTTTGATCAGTATTTGCTATTGAAACTAGGTAATTTTTATTTGTAATCTGTTCATTTATATTGTAATAATTGCAAGCTGTTAGATAGATAGATAGATGTAACATATTTTATTGCACACTTATAACTAAGAAACAATTAACAAAATGAAAAACAATTATAACAAAGTGACAATTGGCGGTCTTATCGCTCAAGAGCGATCTCACAACCTGGTATGGATAGGATCGTTGGAAATACATGGGGTAAGATCTGTGAGCATCTAATAAATATTGTACTACTTAAAAATAAATATTAATATAGGTACCTACTACAATATAAAATAAAAAAAAATACATGAACACCTTCTATAAATATAAACATATTTACACCTATAAATATATATATGTATATATATATATTATATATATATTTACCTACATATACATATTATGAAAACAAGGGCCTGTTCAGTGACGAAGAAACCTGTTAGTTGTTATTTTTAGAGTTGGGGCATATCCCGTAACAAGCTTTTTTAACCACTAGCTAGACAATCTGATGTTTTATAGTTAACTTTTTTTGCACATAAAGTTTATGACAATTTGTTTGAATTTATTTACTGACAATTTTTGCAACTCACTAGGAGTTTTGTTGTAGAAGTTTCGATACATTAATTTTGTGAACCCTGGTTGTGGGCACACCAAGTTTATATGTATCCTCTCCTCTCTGCAAAAGATTCCTGCGATCTATTGAGCTCGAGCGTTGGGCTTTTTTCTTCTTTATCAAACGCCTCATTCCTTTGTAAATTTCAAAATCCGACCCTGCTCGCGCTCCCGCTCTCTACTTAAACGCAACCTTAGAATAGTCTAGAATATTCAAGGTTACGGTCGAAAGGTCGAACTCCGGTGAAATCTTACTTCATTTAAAACTTAAAATAGCCTACCCTTCGGATATTTATAGGGACTAATTATTGGCATTGCAAAATCTACCACATTTGCTTTGCAAATTTTTGTAATATTTTAAATATTAAGTCGTTCCTAAAGATTGTTTAATTTGCGGAGGTTTAGCTCCCACAAGCGCCGAACCACCTGAGTAATTAAGCTTTTATAACCTGAGTACATAAAGGATGGGATGGAGAATGCACTACAGCACACGTCTCTGACTTAGTGTAGATACTACAGAATTAAACGTTATCTGAGCGGGACAGCATAAGAGATGCCGTAATTAAAATCCCATTCTTTAAAAACGTGAGTTATAACTTATAAGCAAGGGGAAAGGATTATCATCCGGCTTCCAGATTTTTCGCATAAAAAAAGCGATGCATTATCAAAATGCGTAGGGTCATAATAATGACCTTGCCTGGTTAACAAAATGATAAAAAAATATTCTTCACCGGTATTTTATTTTAACTTCACCGTTTTATTACACTGCATTGAGACACAGTAGGTACGCTTCAGCATACTACGAGTATAATAAAATCGTCATTCTACTTGTACTCTCGCGAACCACGTGACAAAGATGCGCAGAACGCAATACTTAGGCCAAACTGGTGGGCGGTACCTTCTGGACAGTCGCATCGACTATCCACTCTGAGTTTTTGTTTCAAACAATGAAAGAGCGAGACAGAGCTATACGAAGCTGTAACTATCTCTTTCACCTGCTGCGTTGTCAGTGGCATATGAATTATATGCGTGACTGTACCTGCGCCAACTTCCCGCTCTCGTTGCCCGTCACCGGACAAGTTGTTTGGCGCGAACAACCTAAATAAAAATATTTAGATTGTTCGCGTACCTAAAAAGGTTAGGTAGTCAATGTCAGTCACAACGGTGAGTGATTGATTCTTACAACATAATTGCATTTATTAATATTTTTAGCCTTCCTTATTAGTATAACCAAAGCCTTAATAGGGTGAGTTCACGTTAAAATAATCACGCTTTGTTTTAGACCTCTTATTTGAATGACATAAAAAATGTAAATAAATATAAATAATGCTCGACAATCCACACAGCATAATCTAGCCCCACGCTAAGCAAAGCTTGTGTTATGGGTACTAGATAACTGATATATTTAATACAATACAGTACATAATACATAGAAAGTACCCAGAACACCCGGAACAAATATTTGCAGATCTTACAAACATTTGTTCCAAGGCGGGAATCGAACCCGCAACCTCCTGTTTCGCAGGTGGACCTTAGCCCCTAGCCCCAGCCTCTCCAGGTTCAAAGCTATCATTAAACTCGGTTTTGGATCCAAAAAGTATCAAGACAGTACAATGATCGTAAAATTATTTGGGATCAATAAACTTTTCGTCAACTCAACAGGCAGCATACCGTGTGATTGATGTAAGTTGCTGTCTGCACTTTACTTTGATGAGTTCGGTGACAGTCAACGACAAAATTCGTTTAGTAGGGACAACCAAGTCTTATTATATTATTATTACTTTGGGGCTAGATGATGCTGTGTAGATTGTCCAGCACAAAGTATTATGCATTCGCGTTCAAGATGAGCTTATAGCTACGAGTTTAAAAATTGCCAATGTTCAAAAACCTTCGGCGTTGACTGTATATACACAACTTTACCAACCCGCTTTTAAAAGCAATTTTTGGTAGAAAAGTTGGCAAAGTAATTTTCATCGGTCATCAAGTTCCAAGTTTTGAGGGCCGCAGAGCTCGCTGCATGATGAAACGTCGGCGTCGGGCCCGTAATTCTTTCCGGCGAGTGCGCGCGGGCTCACCTATTCTGAAATTCACTTTAAAAATGTCTACTCGACATTCTCAGTATAAGTTCGATATCAACCAAATACTGATATGAATTATGCACTTATATATGTATACATAATTATTGACCTCGCGCAAGAGCTAGTCGCCTACTGCGGGAGCGTGAAACTATCCATCAGGCTGATCACGTGTACGTGATCAGCCTGATCACGTGTATTTTTTGTAAACTGTAAAATAAAGTCAAATGTATTTATTCTAGAACTAATACTAAAAGGCGCTTATAATATACAATCATTTATTGGATCCGGGTTTTTTCAGCTGTGAAAACGATTTTTTCGACGTAAATTCTTATATTATATTACAATTTTTTTATGTAGTACACCTGGATAATATTGGAATTGATAGAAATAAATAGAAATAAGAGAAACTGGTATACTATCCCAAAGATTTTAAACATTCCAAGTAGGTATTCGTTCTTACGTTATTATTTCTCCAATCATCCCTTAAATGCCCAATTACCAGGATAAAATTTGTCGCGTCGTCGTCGGTGCCAGAATATGGCTCCAGCGTGGTTTCTGCTAAGCCGCTGAGTCGACACAGGCTCATTTGCTGAATAACCCACGGGCTTCCCGCAAATAACCAACCTTGCACAACTTATGAAATTCTCTCTTTTTACTGTTATGATAAAGTGTATTTTTACATTATATTAACAAAACTCTAAAATCAATTCAAAAAAGTCCCTGATGCTGTGCTTACATTATTATGAAATTAAGAATACCAACCTACATTACCACGAATGTGATAACTATATTTTTGTTTCTCAGTTCGTCTGTGTTTTTTTTTTTGTTTTAAATATTTTTCGATTTACCTTAAAACTCTACATGTTTTGCTTGTACTATTAATATGATTTTTCATCCCATCTATTCGAAAAGAGGCAAAGGGTTCCTTGATAAGTGCGAACAAAGTGGGTCATTCCAGCGCATTTAATAACAGTGACGAAATGACTTTTGAATTTGGAACACTATTAAATTAAAAAGTTTGAATGCAATTCGTTTCAATAAAGTCCTGGCCGGTAACAAAAAAGCGCGCGTGCCGACGTGGCATTGGCTATCCAAATTTAAAAAAAGAATACGAGGAAACTTTTTATTCGTTTTGTTATTATTACTTTTTATCAAAATAATACAGGCAATTTTAATTTGATTCACACAAATTGAATAATAGATGGGTTCTAGCAGTAAAAGTAAAATATTAACACCAGAAATAAATTTGTAATTTGGTTATGTACCTGTATATACTAAAGATACAAGTTTTCTGATGTTTTTTTTATACTAGAGATACAAGTTTGTATCATTTGTACTACTAGTTGAATTTACGTTTTAGATAAAATTCTAAAAGTTGAGTGAAGTCGAATAAATTTACTTGTATTTTTTGTTGTGGTACTAGAAATACAACGGTGTGTCATTTGTACTACCAGTTGTACTTCTTAACAGTACTACTGACACGGTGGCCTAAAATCATGTCTTATTTATTTTTCTTGTACGAATGAATTTTTCTCATACAGAATGAAAAGCAGAGTGAGCCACACGGTACAAAAATTTATTTGACCTAGAGCGACGTACTTTGAATCCCTCGCTACGCTTAGGATTCTACTCTATAATCCCTTGCTACGCTTGGGATTCTACTATAGAATCCGTCGCTTCGCTCTCGCGTCGCGCGCTCTGGATTCAAAAATCGCTCTCGCCCTAAATACATTATTTTGTTTCCTTGTGACACAATCTACTATTCTGTATGCACATAGGTTGTTTTACATTACAATCAAGTTTTAGACCTATATTATTGAAAAATTGTTATTTTTTGTAGTTGTAATATGTTTTGTGCGACATAATATACAAAATAAAATAAAAATAAATATTCAGGGTGTTTTCTTGGCTGTCCCAGACAATATTAAGACATTCCAAATCATGATGCTGATAATGTCCTCCTAGCCGAATTTAGGTCACGGCGGCCAGTCTCAACGAAGACTAGACAGGTGCGGAGGACATATTATAGTGCACAAGTGTTTCCGAAAACACAGGTGCACTCTCTGTTCCCTCACGGCACGGAGGTGTAACACCGCCAACTTCCTGACTCATGGCTGTCACTGTGAATTCTACACCATAGGAGATATCTAAGTCACAGGAACCATTTTTAAACCACTTTATCAAATTGGAGGGGGCATCAGATCTCATACATTTCCTGACATCATTCTGCTTCTGTTTTTTTTTTTTTTTTTGTTTTTTTTTATGCCCGTTTAATATTAATATTTTTTTTTTGTAAAGTAAACGTTTATTTCAAAAATAAAATGGCACTATTAAAAGTTAAGGGTTACAATTAATTAATTATAAAATATACCTATACGTTTTTGAATATGTTGTTACCCGTGGTCGAGTGACTGTCCTCCGTACTAGTTAAAACTGTATTACGGTACATTCTGCTTCTGTGTTCATATTATCTCATCTATAAGTAAATGTAATAAGTGCCTATGTATGTAGAGGCCGTTGATGAGATTTTAGATTCAGATTCATTTATTAATAGCCAAATACATACATACATAGATAGGTAGCTTCAGTTCTTATTACAGCTTAATTTAGTACATACACCCTAGGGTATAGCTGTGGAGTCTGAACAATAGGGGCTGGTAGTAAATATAGATATAAATCGAAGGTCCGAAGATTTTGAAGTGGAATATGTAATGCGGTAGGTAGTACCTAACGAAAATACCTAAGGATATGCACTGATCTTTGCTCGTTACACAGGGTAGATAAAATAGCTTGACCAATGACCTGAATTCTCCAAACCATGCAAGGGTGCAGCTTCCAGAACACAGCACTAGACATTCACTCGCAAGGATGCAGCTTCCAGAACACAGCACTAGACATTCACTCGCAAGGATGCAGCTTCCAGAACACAGCACTAGACATTCACTCGCGAGTGTTTAATACAGTTTTAGTTAGTAATTGCACGGCAATACAAATAAAGTTCATTGTAATTTGGTATTTAGATTTCCAAAATTAAACGTGAATATGTAAGGCGGTCGAAATCGAACAGCCAGAGGTGTGGGTTCATTTTTCACTCGTTCGTTAGTGCAGATGATGGCACGTCATATCCAGTTCATTCGCCGATTTTCCAACAGAGGGTAGGAAGAAATCGGCTGATAGCCTTACTAGATTAAACTACCCTATGTTTATTTGAGCAAAGAAGGAACATATAGCAATTTATTATTTTGTCACAAATTACGATTATTAGTAATTTTTCCTATTGTCATTCACTTTTCATTATAAGTTAGTAAAATTGTAAATACTACTTCTAATTTGTTTCTATTATTTGACTGTAATTTTCTTTATTTAAATAGAGAAAATTACAGTAAAATAATAATAATAATAATAATAAAAAATGAATAAATATTAAATGATAAAATGGATGATAAATAATGAATAAATTTCGTTTATAAATAATCGAAATTTATTTTTTACATAGGTCTCTTAACAGCTAGGTATGATAATATATTTAAACAATTTTTAGATAATCAGTATAAAGAACACTGTCAGTTTATAAATTCATTTATATTATAATATTTTTTGCTGTGCAGCCAGAGTCGCAGAGATAACACAATGTTCCTGAAATATTTATTCTGTACTCAGTTCCTGATTCTATTCCTTATTTCAAAACCAACGATGGTAGTTACCTATCGGATAAGTTACTTAAAATTACTTGCAAATCTCGTAAGTGCTCTAGCGAGGGAATGCCACTCGGCGACGGCAGCAGCGTACCTTTCACTGGTAGAAGTTGGTTAGGAATGCTTGCAATGCTCGCCTGTGCAACGCTTTTAATATCAACTGCATTCTGCTTAGGATAATTCACTATAATTTATTAATAAATCTAAACCTAGGTCTTATTTTTTCTGGAAGATAAACATACCTTGGGGACTGCAGGAAAAGAGAAGACTTTTTACCAGCAGTTGGAAAAAATAAATAATAATAATAAATAATTAAAAAGGGAATGTTTTGCGTTCATCATTCAGACGTAGAAAAAGGCATGAGTCTATTTACCTACTGGAAACATGTAAATTTAGTTTTAGTTACCTGCGAAAACTGAATTCCGAGAAATTATTACATTGGGTTTTTTTGAACCAACTAAAAGGCCTACGTCTATTTTCGTATGTTCCATTTTAAATGGGTTTAGTGCCTTCGCTTATACGACGACACGATGGCAAAATTTGGTTTATTCTACACCATATCACCTGGGTCTACAAAGTGGAATAAAAGTGACTGTGACTGACGGCATTTGGGGTAACCAAATGACGCCGTCCCGTTACTTTTTTTTCGGTTTTATTTTTATTTCACGTTGAGTAATGTAACCTAAAGATTGTCGCACAACTGGAAAGCTCCGCTGCAGCACAGCACAAAAATGTGCATTCGTACATGGTTAAAGCCCATATTTTAATGCACATTTTTCACTCGTAATGTTTAGATGAATTTTATAAGGACGGCATCAGATGACAAACAGCTCGCGGAGCACTCGTTTGAAGCTTGTGAGAAGACATTTTGTACTGTAAAATGTATCTTAAGATAACGAGTTTAAGCCCATATTTGAATGCAGGTTTTTGTGCTGTGTGGTAGCGGTATTGGATTAATGAGCTCAGAGCTTTATATGTCGTGGTGACAATTACCTAAACCTTAAATTATTTCAGTTGCACAGAATCTATTGTTAAGATGAATCGTTTCACATTTCTTACGAACCCATGATAAAACGAACTTCAATTCACTCGTATTTTGGGAACATTTGGGAATAAAATCTCTTATTTTCCCAAATGTCCATTATTCCATTCTCCGTATAGTCCATTGATGGCAGATTAGTTTCGATTTAGTGGATAGATTACGATAATGCTTCGTCTTAATATAACTCTAAGTAAACGTACCTACATTTCAATCTCCGTTAATCCACTAGCCAACAAGTAAAGACCGCCGGTGAAAGTTTCCGCGTTTATATTTAGCTAGCTCTCGATCCCGATCGTTTGTCAAACATTTCCTTGAACGCTCGGTCTGCTACTAACAGACCGAGTCGAACAATTTTGTATGCATAGCATGGGTATAGACTTTATTGCATAAGCACAGCATTGTACGTTTGCCATCTTAATTTTATTCCTCTCATTATAAGGTAAGACCGAGAGATGGATGGCAAAATTCTAATCACGAATTTAGTAAGCTAAGTGTTTATATTGTAAGTTGTATTTATCAACAATCCATGTGGATTATTGATAAATATACATAATAAAAATTGCATACTGTTCTTAGGAAGGCGCATCACTTCTGAACGAGTAACGACTTGTGTTTAGCTTCTGACGTAATTTTTTTGTAAATACTCATGAAGACCAATATTTTAAAATAAATAAAAGTTGTAGGCAAGCCGGGAAAATAAGAAAATTCGGGTCAAACTAAATACCTAAATTTTCTCAGTGGTCTATTGGAAGGACAAGACTTGTCACGTCGTTCTATCAACATTCCAAAAGGACAGCTGGTATTTATTAGAGTAAAAAGGCACCATCCAAAGGCCTTTAAAATACAACTGGGGACTATATTTAACCGTGGAAAGCACTAACTGAGGAAAAGTAATCGTAAAGAAACGACTCTTGTTCTTATTTTGACCACCTTCCAAAAGTGAAGACGCTGTTTTGACCTACTTTTTATTACGGATACCAGGCCATGCCAGTCCATGTTTGATAACGGATGAACGTTTTTTTTTAAATTAGAATTCCGCTGGCTGCAAATGCTGGGCCCTTCGCCAACTCATTAGTTACTTCAGGAACAGAACTTGACCAAGGTGCCAAAATTAAAATGAAAAACATTTAGAGGTAGATGTCCAAATGGAACTAGCGGAAATCCATTATTATAATTCACCGATTAGAGCAAAGAGATCCAGGTTTAATGCGATGTCAAAAGCATAAAAAGGCGGTAAAACAGTTAAAATAAAAAAAATTGTCATGCACTGCAAATTTTACATAACATTTTATTTAATAGAATAATAAGAAAAAAACAGTACCTACCATATCTCACATCATCATCTGGCCTCAAACTACCAATCAATAAATCAATCTATCAATCATTTACTAGCATCTGGTATGGATACCAGATTACCTATATGCATAATACAAATACCTACACCAAACAAATACCTACCATGAGACCCAGAACACATATTGCACGATGATACGAACACTTGTCCCGCGGCGAGACCCGAACCAGCACCTCCTGCGTCGCAGGTGGTCCTTTGTCCAATGCGCCACTGCCTGGAGAAGTCTTGTGGCCAGTCCAAGGGGGAGATCTACTTTAGGTCAGTGAGCCACTGGAGCATCGAAATGGTAACTTGTGCTGGTTAACACTTTGACAGCCGCCGACACGGCGATGGACTGTCAGTACAACGACTCCTTGCAGAGCGACGCGCACCTCCGGGTCGCGGAATCTTTTCTGTGAACGTCCTAGGACGAGGAGACATCATAGACTCAATAAAAGCTTCCGTTTACTAAAATGTTTTTAAATTCTTCTCCATTTTCTTCCTTTACCCCACTATCGGGTTTCTCTTAGTAAGATGCAAGTATAAAGGAATGATACAAAACGTCTGTTGAAAAGTCTGAATTCAATTTGAAGATATATTAACGCCACTGGCTGTCGCCTCTGCAGCTTCTTTCAGCGAAGTTTATGAGAAAACTACTATGAAACTGACTGAAGTTTCTTTATTGAAAAAGTGCAGTGAAAAATATCTAACATAAATTTAACGTAAATGTAACGCTACTCGTATAATAAATTACCCTAGAAATGTATGTCTTTTAACTCTATAATTGAATGACACAATAAAGATATATGAAGGTTTTGTTTGTTTGTCTCTACGGGTGGTTTTGTCTGAAAGATAAACGTGCGATCAGCAGTTTCATCAATTTACTGTGGAGTGTGAAAGCTTCTGTCAAAAACTCGAGTAAAATGTATTCGTCCGATTATCTTTTAGAACACTATCTACAGTAAAAAGAGTATTAAGTCACGGATATATTTCCACTACTCGACACACTCGTTGTCAATCATTATTATTTTTTGTTCTTGTACTTTTATTGTTGTATTGAAAAGAAAAATATGTAATTGTTCTATTTATTATTACATTTTGTTGTTGTTGAAATGAAAAGTAAAGCTGTATCTGACCATTCCCTACTTTATAATATATTATTAGAATCTCTAATGTTGGTTCAATTATATAAACTATCTTTCGTAGGTATTATTAGTTGTAGTTGTATTATTAGTGTGTTCATGTTTTTTAATGTTGTGTCTCGTCTTGGACGTGACGTCTGCAGCATGGTTCCGACGGAAGACCAGCGTTGTGGTAGCCTACGGCTATTACAACATATGCTGAGTCGGACGCCATTTTGTAGCTTTAACTTACATTAATGTACTAAGTCTAAGTAGTGTGTAGTTGTTATAAGTTCGTAATTTAAGTATCTACATATCTTTTATGGTAATAGCGTTAGACTAGTAGTAATTATAACTTTAACAAACTATGTAAATGCATATCTACTATAAATTAACGTTACTGTAACTTTGCTACTAATAAAGATTTTCTTATTCTTATTCTTACACTAATCACGGAAATTAATAAAAAAATGGTACGTCCTTTTGTGTTTGAGGATTGTCCGTCTTATATATCTACCTCATCAAATTCGTTTTAAAATATTTTATAAGAACACTCACAACTGGCGACAGGCTATAAATGGATAGATACAATTTATAGTCAGAATCCCACCTCTTAGGTAGGATTAAACCGCGATCTAAGTTCATGCTTCACCAAGTTGATTAGATTAAGATACTTCAGGTTACTTAATATGGCCAACTCGACCCTTAAGCTTAACGCGAGAACTTGGAAAGTACACTGTGTCGCGCCCTGGCGTAAAATAAACGGTTTTCAACCTTAAACCCAGCTAAAACTTTTTACCTATATTTTACAAAACTTTTTTATTAAAAGTTTCATTTTGGTAGTGTTTACACACACGACCAAACTTTTTAAGTAGGTTAAACTTACTAAAAATAAAATTAGAATATTAAATTCCATTTCTTTCATAACCTTTGTTGACATCATCAGGATATTCTAGTAGAGCGCCATAGCACCCTGTCTTCAGCTTGCCGCATCCAGCATCTGCCTGCAGTCGCATTTCGTCATCCCACCCAGCCGGATCCTACACTACGTTTGCCGAGTCGCGGTCCCACTCAAGAACACGTTTACCTCAGCGGTTGTCGGTTCTTCACGATCTATGGCCGGCCCACTGCCGCTTCAGCTTGCTTACTCTGCGCTTTGTTGTAGATAATAATATGTACGAAACCTATGTCTTGTCTGTGCTATTTGCGAAATAACAAAGCCAAGATTGTGTGTGTGATTTCTAAATACTTAAACACCATAAGGTTTCAGAGATTGTGGTTTTCGTAGCAGCAGCTTAGAGCAGGTATCAACCTACATTTTTACAGAGAAGCCTTTTCTCCATAAAATTTGTAGATTTTTATGTGCACGACTCGTTTCCTTTTTATTGTGCAGTATCTGCTTGATTTGTTTGCCGCGTGATCGAACGTGATATTTTGATGTGTGGAATATATAAAGAAATGAAAACAAGTGAAGGCTAAAAAACTAAACGATTTTTTTTTATTAATATTGTTGTTCCTCTAACTTAATCAGAGACTTTATACAACCTTATTTTATATTAAACGTATTTCTATTTATCTTATGTCTATTGTTTATATGTACTTTTTTATTTTTTCTCTGTCAGCTTCACATATGTATGCTATATTACATATTTTAATATAATTTGTATATATAACATATTTTATCTAGCCAAGCGTAAGGAATGATCCAAATAAATAATACAAGACCAGCGCTGGTTTTACCCGACTACCAACGGAGGAGGGTTATGAGATTAGTACCTATGTATGTATGTATGTTTGTAAGCCGATTTTATTTCAATAACCAGCGTTCAATAAGAAGGAGTTATAGCGTGTTTTGCGTAATTCATAAAGTAAACAAACCAGCATTGAATATGTTTAATTTGGTTGATAGAGCTAAACTGAAAAACACTAGCGATGTTTTGTTCTTCCTCTTTCATAGAAAACGAACGTAATTATTGCGTAATATACTTACCAAAGTAGTTCTTTTTGAAATAAGAAAGATTACTAAGTATTAATAATAACCGTCATTCTTCTCGTCGTCTGGCGAACCACGTGACAATAATGCGTAGAACGCAATTCTAAAGCCAAATTGGTGGGCGGCCACCTTCTGGGCAGTCGCGTCAATTATTCACTGGTAGTTTTTATTTCAAACAATTAAAGACCAAGCCAGTACTTATAGCAGTGCGAGACTTCAGTACGAAGCTGTACCTATCTCTTTAGCTTGCTGCGTTTTCGACTGCATATGAATTATTATATGCGTGACTGTACCTGCGAAAACTTCCCAATCTCGCTGTCCATCACCCGACAAGATGTTTGGCGGAAACTATAACGAGGTGGATAGACGAAATAAACAAATCGGCTGACTTAAGCTTGTCGCACACCTGAAAAGCACCGCTGCAGCACAGCACAAAAATGTGCATTCAAATATGGGTTTAACTGGTAACATTTAGATGAATTTCATATTGACGGCATCACATGACAGACAGCTTGCGAACTCACTCCTTTGAACTCGGACCTTGGTCCGAGCCTTTGAAGCTTGTGGGAAGTCATTTTGTCACTGTAAAATGTATAGAAAGAAAACGAGTTTAATCCCATATTTGAATGCACGTTTTTTTGCTGTGTGGTTGCGGTATTGGATTAATAAGCGCAGAGCTATAGACTGGCTAAACAAAGCTCAAGACAGAAAAGCTTGGAGTCAAATGGAAGAAGAAATGAGAGGTCCATAATACCTAAATTAAGTGTCATTCATTTCATTCATAATTCATAACTAATTCGGTAAACTTTATTTTACGATGGATATAAAAGGCTTTAGTATTATTACTTAGGTAACGAAAAAACTAAACTATGTTATCATTTAAACACCATAAAATCATGAAGGAGACCCAAATACTAGCCATGAGCAGACAAAAAGCCATCTCACTCAAGTTTTCATCAAGACCCATCGACGCTTTGAATTTTGAGGCTTCCAAACGAGGGTCGGGTTATTAGGGTCAAACGCCGGTGCACATGTGTCCCTTATTCGTCACATTTAGTAGTGCAGCCATTAAATTGAATAGTTCTGTCCTTTGGAGGATGGGTTCTTTGGCTATTAGCATACGAATTATGCTTTGTTTGATATATTTAGGCTGTTGTATCGTTGTGTTAGAAAAGGATAAGTTAATTAGTTTCGGTGCCTAACTACAAGTATGCAATAACTTTCATAGTAATACTAGTATAGAAGTACTCTAGTACACAGGCTGGTACAAACGAACGTTACCTGGAGGATAAAAATAGAGGATGATTTCTTTATTTTTTTTAATAAGAAAAACTGCACTCACAGTATGTTTTTTTTTTATTTATCCGGTAATCGAACCTACGAAAATCATAAAAAATAACACCCTGTATTTTTATGACCACCGATCGGTGGTGTCAATTATAAAAATTAATTAGTTATAGTATAAAAAAAATCTTTCTAATAAACATTATTATATTAAATTAGAGGAACACCGTGTAATCTGCCAAAAACTGGGAATTACAGTAAAATTGGCTATCTTGATTATAATAATCCTCCCTGAAGGGACCCAATATGACCCAATATGCTAGTTCGTTACAGATAACGAACGTTACCTGTAACATTCGTTTGTACCACCCTGTATAGTAAATGTAATAAAATTATTATTTTCTAGAAATAAATAATAACTACCTACTAGACGTTTTCACACAGCAATTCTTTCCTGTAGTAAATTATATTTCTAATAATTAATTTTTCAATCAATCAATAGGCTCTTATCTGGCCGCAAGATAAGCAGAGGTTGTGTTGAGGATACCAGATGGCTGTACAGGATATCCAAAATACTTTTACCTACACTCAGCCTCGGGAATAAAACAATAACACCTGTTTTGACATTATATTTGTCTGCCGTTGGTATAAAATTAATAATACGATAAATCTATGACGTTGCATATGAGTTATAAAAAATATTCCTAATTAGGTATATTAAGAACATGAGATGATAATAATACGTTAACTGTAGTCTTGTATCCTTGGGCGTTTCTGTTTGTTGCTCTTCATTGTAGTTAGGCGGCCGCTAAAAAAAAAAACTTTTTAGTATAGTTTTCTGTATAACAGATTACATCGGTGTGGAGCTTAATATAGTGTACACAAAGAAGTGCGTGGAGCAATTCAAAATAAAAAATATGAGGTCTAAAAATCATATTAAGGAATCCATCCTGACGCGGAACAAATATTTGTAGATAGTACAAACATTGCCCCGCGGAAGTCGAACCACCACCAGCGTCGCAGGCGGACCTTCGCCCGTCTGCTCCACTGAGGTCGCCTTTTTAATAACATGTTGTTACCTTCCACAGGGGCTGGAGCTGGTGGCGGTGCTTCAGCCGCAGGCGCGGGTGCTGAAAAACGACGTATATTATTACGATTGGACTTATCCAATCGTACGTAGTTCTTAAACTACGTACTTGTACCTAAATGCAAGCCATGGCGGTCACGGAGTGAAAATCTTTTCTTCCAACTCAGCCCGATGATGTCATAAGACCGACTAAGAGAACCTACTCGAACAGTTCTTTCTGAGTATTTTTAACACCTCCTCTGCAGTCAGTTTGAATGTAGTCCTTCATAATTTGTGCTGCGATCAGTCAGGATCAGCCCAAGACCATAATAGTCTTGGGCTGATCCTGGCTTACTTCACCCAGGACTAAAACTTGGACTTCATCCAGGTCATATTGGTAATCCTTGACATGTCATCGACTCATCTAGCAGCTCTGCAAGTATTCCTGTGATCTTTAACATGTGCATAACTATTTACAATAAATTACCGGAAGATCTTAAAGAATTAAATGGAAATATATTTAGGAAAAAGTTAAGAGGATGGCTACTTGAAAAATGTATTTTTACTGTGAACGAGTATCTAGAAATTTGAATTGTTACATAAATGACTAATATAATTTAATTTAATATATAATTATAATAATATGACTCGCTTTATGTTTGCACGCCTGCGTGCAGGCTGAATACATTTGCTAAAATAGCTATCAGATATATTGTATAATAATTCTGTGTTCTTGCAAATAAACGATTTGATTTGATATACTTATTCCCATAAAACAATAAACGTCTCCAACAATGCTAGGCAAATTGTTAGAGGACCTGGCGAGTGTGATAAAAAACTATAAATCAGGCTCCCAACTATGGAATAAACGCCCCAAATTCTTTTCAATCTGTTCGAATGAAAATAGTAAAAGCGCTTGGGCTTTTTCGATGTGGAAATCCCAACAATAAAGCGTAAACTGCTGAGCTTTGAAGCTTGACAATGCGTGAATAAAAATAAAGCAGGTAGACCATTTAAATATATTTTGAAGATAGGTAATTTAGCCTTTACTGAAAACCAGCGCTGGGTGGATACACCAGTGGTCATCCAGCACAATGCTGAGAGAAGACCATGTTTATCCTAAGCCATGCTACGCACGAAATATAAGCACCTCAATGTAGACAGTATTAATTAGTGTCTTATGTTAGTGTGCTGTGTAATAGATTTAAGATTTATGGTAAATAAAATATTTTCGTTTCATTTTATTTCATAGCGAGGTACTTTTACCACGGATTAAGTAACTCATGTAGCTAGTAGTTTTTTTCCCAGATATGAAAACTGAAGCTATGATACTTTATAAAATATTTTAAACGACCTATAGTTACAGTTATTCGCGCTATAAAAAGAAATGTGAGTTCAAAAGCAGCAATAACAAAAATGTTGCAGTTACATGTCATGTCGTGACGTCATGGCGTGGCTTGATCAGAGCCCCGAGTTAGGTTACTTACTCGATAAAAGAAAATTACAATCAAATAATAAAAAGGAATTTGAACTAGTATTTACAATTGAAATAATTAAGCTAACTGCAGACTGATGCAAACATTCTACATGTAGCTCAACTGATCCATATCAATACCAGTCGGAAGCGTTCCCAAGACGCTGGCTGCATTGCCCCGCTATATGGCAATGCTGATGCGCTGCGCCAGATACCCACCAGCTCTCGGGTCACGTGTCAAAAATTCTTGATTTCCGTAGATACAATAGACGCACACTTAGAAAAAGTCAAATTCTTTCAAATAAAATGTTATGGATAGAATCATCTCTACGAAGAGACGTTGCTTTTTTGTATGGGATTTAGTGCAGTGCCTCTACCGTGCGGAATTATGGAAAACACATACAAAAATGGAACGTCTCGAAGGCGAGAGCCGGTACTATCGAATAATCGAACTCGGGGCGTGGTGTAAAACTATCATCACAAAACAAACATCGTTTGTAATGAAGCCAATATGTAATTGCATGGCGAGGAAGGAAGATGTATTTTTTGACGCAAAATAAACCTATACAGACCTGGAGGTGTAGCCTCAGCGGGTGCCGGCGCCGGCGCTGCTTCCGCCGGCGCAGCGTCTGCGGCGGGGACGGGCGCTCCTTCCGTGGGCGGTGCCGCTGGGGCGCCCTCGGCTGGGGCGGCGGGGGCGGCGGGGGCGGCGGGGTCGGCGGGGGCGGCGGGGTCAGCGGCGGCGGCCGGATCTGCGGGCGCTGCGGGCGCTTCGGCGGGTGCACCTACAAATAAAAAAGGTGAGGTAGGTAAAGTCGCATCGGTGGTGATACGTGCCCTACTGCCAAAAATCAGTTATAGATTGATAGGCTAAATATTTAGCTAAATTATATAAATACATAGCTTAGTTAAAGGAACTTGATGAGAGGTTCCACCGGGGGTGGGCAGCAGTGCCCCCTGCAGAACAATTTTACCACCGAACTAAGATCCCCAACCCGCATGCGCCCGCCCAGCGTGGGGAATATGGGCATTACCCCCCGTGAGATAAAAGCTAATAAGGCGCTTATCAGGGGGAGGCCTACATCCAGCAGTGGACCAATGTAGGCTGTAGAGGTGGAGGACAAGTATCCCTCCTGAGCGTTAATCTGGACTTCACCCAATACAAAGTCAAAGTCAAAAACTCTTTATTTCCATAAATACAATAAATGTACACTTAGAAAAGGTCAAATTCTTAATAACTAAACACTGACACGGAAATAAGTGATATTTTTGATTTCAGTCGCTTCGGTATGTAGACAAAAGTAAAGCGACGAAGAAACCTTTAGCCTGTTAGTTAGTTGTTATTTTACGAGTTCGAGCAAATTCCGTCCCAAGCTTTTTTATCCTCTAGATAATCTGATATTTTATAGTAGGCCTTTTTACACAAGAAGGTTACATAATACTATGTCCCGAAAACGTTTTATAATATTTAAAAGTATGTAACTAAACTTGTATCTTATAAACTACCAAGAGATGGACCGACTAAAGTCAATCCACAGTGGGCGATGCTATCTCAAGCTGAGCCAAGGACAGTTTAGTAACGTAACTCAAACAAGTAGGTATGTTTGGCTATATTCTCTCTAACTTTTACTGTAATGTTTTTGACTGAGTTGTAAATAAACGATTAGATTATATTCATTCCTTGCGTTACTGCAGTAGAAACTCCAAGAATATAAAAAGACGGCAAGACATCGTGAATATCACTTTGAACACCACAGCAAAAAAGAACAGGAACACCGCTCTGATAAATGTGTTACGAAGTAAAATTAGAAAGAAAGAAAAAAGTGGCGTGAATATCACTTTGTTCTACAAAATTTTATAATATTTTACCTGAGAACGTAACTAAACTTAACGAAATAATGTTCAAAAACACCAATAAAATGACGCTACAAGAAAAAGCATACTATACTGTAAAAGACTTCCTTTTAGATAAAGATGCTTGGAAACATATTATATGCACAATTAAGTGTTTATTTTATTTATTATTGTTATTTTACTATTCTAAGTGCATTATAAAGGTTTTCAATTCAATATATTTATTCAGTAGGCATACCTACTCAATAAATATATTGAATTGAAAACCTACTAGTGCTTCGGTATTTACATAGACCTATAGATACATCGATAGCGGTTAGGTACTAATAGTTATGAAAAGACAATTATCAATATAGTAAAGAACAAATTTACTTGTGTATTTAGTGTATTTATTTAATTCAATAAAAATTTATAAGAAAATACTCGAAAATAAAAAAAATAAACCACCGACCACCGGTCTAAAATGGTTAAAAATGGTTTTTTTGACCACCTTCTCACTCCAAGTACCGTTTCTAAGTTTACTCATATTTGGGCATATATGCATGAGCCATAGCTCATGCACGCCCTCCACGAATAAACAACAAGCTCATAAGCTTGTTGTTTATTCGTGGAGGGCGTGAAGGTTAGCTGCGGAACCCATACTTAGTTTCTAATGAACAATCTAGGAAGTTTTGTCATAATATCACTGTAGCTTATATTCCGGCATATTTTCATAAAGACCATTGAAAAATGTAAATGTGTCTTATACTCCAATATCTTATGAGTAGTTTGCTATTCTATGTCACTTACTTCTGTAATTTTGAAATTACAGAAGTAAGTGAAATAGAATTGGATGTGATTTATCTGTACTTAACACAAGCACTGTTGTTACACCAATGCTTTGTGTTCCCATACGTATTAATATCACTTATCTGTTTTAACTGCTTAAATTACAAAACGGTCTCTGTTTCGTCATATGGGGTTTGTGTTGACGACCAACGTTGGTTTTCCGACAGAGCCGTTTGGTTTGACGTCTCCAAATGGCTCTGTCTCAAAACTAACTATAATAGTTAACACGGAAAACAATATTCCTACTATGGATAACAAAAGCTAAGGCCA
Source organism: Eupithecia inturbata (assembly GCA_963662085.1). Lineage (NCBI taxonomy): Eukaryota > Metazoa > Arthropoda > Insecta > Lepidoptera > Geometridae > Eupithecia > Eupithecia inturbata. Next base: position 4,513,981 of record OY759179.1, on the reverse strand, counting down.
CCATAGCGCTATGGTGGTTCACTGGTGGATAGTGACCCATGAACCACTATCCACCAATGAACTACCATACCATCATCATTAAGGATCAGACTAGTGGTTCTTAATATCAGGATATTAAGAACCACTAGTTCCCTCGATCTGTAATATCTTCAGTTGGAGCTGAATAAACTCATTTTCTAAATCACACTGGTTGCCTAGCTCTGTAATAATTATTAGTGTGTTTTAACGGGTATTTATCGCGTTTATTTATTCTGTAATACCTTCTGCTGGAGCAGCAGGGGCACCTTCCGCGGGCGCCGCTGGAGCGGCCTCTGCCGGGGCAGCCTCCGCAGGAGCTTCTTCAGCTGGGGCTTCCGCCGCCGGCGCAGCCTCAGCAGGCGCGGCATCTGCCGCCGGCGCTCCTTCCGCGGTCACCGGAACCTCACCACCAGCCTCCTAGAGTCACAAACTAGCATGAGTATACTCAAATTGCAAGCGAGGTAGATTGCGTAAGCGTTAGGCTTTTTGATTTTAGAGTTTTAGAAGCTTGATACGCGATTTATTAGGTTTTGTGGTAGGTAAAAAATAAATTACGTCTTAAAACTAGGTATTTAATAGTTGGATACGCAATTTATTATTATTTGTGGTAAGGTTAAGCTTATATAAATAAACCATTCTATTTATTTAATTTGAATTAAAAAAGTGAGCTCGAAACTGTGTACCTTCATAACTAAATTGATTTAAAACCGAATAAAGGCACCAGTAATTATGATAACTCATCGGCGTTGTATTAAGTTTCGATTCGTTTCCATTTTGCTTTATAATTTAACGTGAAAAGTTTGCTTTAAGCGTTAGTAAATTTAATTATTGCAAAGGTTTTATTTTAACAAACTATCGTAAGGGTTTTCATGTACCCAAATACAAAGCAACTGATATTAAAAGCAAAATACTGGAAGTGCGGAAAAAACTGGTAGGTATCTTACAGTGTGAGAGACGTTACGTTACCAGTAGGTAAAATTTTACAAGTCTTGTACATTATAACTATCCTAAAGCGCTTAAAACTTGCGAGAATAAAACCGCAATTGCTATTTCGCAGAACACGTATCTACTTAAGAAATTACTTGGTACAACGCTACGTCAGCTTTAATTGTAACCCCAAAATTCTACGGCAAGTAGAAACTACTATGTTTAGCGTAGCAGCTACTGGTTACTACTAATCACTCTAACTAATCTCTTCTACTCATTCTCTCACTCTAATTACTCTAGTTCTTTTCAGCTGCAGTTGCGTAGTGCATCCGTAAAACGCGAACTTATTTTTTTATGGGAAAATAATCACCTATGAACCGAACGTTTTCTTTTACAGTCCAAAAGGACAAGCCGTTTTCGTGCGGCCAAATTATGACAAATTTTGTGCATAAATATGTGGAAGAATACATTAATCATACAATCCGTTCTAGTGACTAGTGTCAAATAGTATGAAAATCATCATTGTAAAAATGAAAAGGCTGCTGTGCTACCCTATAAATTACGATCTTTGTTTTGGTTTTATTAGAGCACCGATAGCACGAAACGAAATTTCGTACTTCGATGTATTAACGAAGACATCTTGCTACGTTCGTAGAAACTGCTACGTTTAGCGTAGCACCTACTGCTACGCTCGTAGCAACCGCTACGTTCAGCGTAGAAACAGCTACGGTCGTAGCAAAGGCTACGTTTTCATTGTAGCAACTGCTACGAGCGTAGCAACCGCTACGTTTGGTGTAGTAACTCTAGGATCGTGGTTACTAGGACCTTAGTTTCGCATAATATGTAGTTTTAGGTAGTGTTACATCACACTGTGTGTAGTTAATAATAATAGTAATGTTGGCTTCGGCCCCACGCATGCCTCCCAAAAAACCGGACCACTATATGGCTCGTGATCATGTAAATAATATTATATAAATAACTAAATAATGCTGGACAATCCACACAGCATCATCTAGCCCCAAAGTAAGCAGAGCTTGTGTTATGGGTACTAGATGACTGATAAACTTAATACAATACATAACATAGATATGTATATTTTTATTATATATAGAAAATACCCAGAAAACCCGGAACAAATATTTGCAGATCGTACAAACATTTGGCCCAAGGCGGGAATCAAACCCGCAACCTTCTGCGTCGCAGGTGGACCTTCGCCCGCCGCGCCTCATCGGTCGTCGTTTTATATACACATACAATAATATTTATTTCTGTAACAAGTTTACAAAGTTTTAATAAGCTATTCGATAGTTGAGACCACTCATTTAAGTATATAAAACTTGTGTTAGAGGATCTCGCATTTCTATATCAAACGTTACAGATGACATAATTAATGTAACAAAGAAACATAAAGAAAAAGTTAATTTTGAATCTATGTACATAGTTATATTTAAAGTAGTGGTTAACTTAATGAAATGAAAACAATGTGTATGCAGAAGCCAAATCGTGTTGTTATTCATTTTATTATATGTAAGTATTGAAATGAATCATGTAACTTACCGACGAGATAATTTCCTTGAATAAATTAACCGTGAATGTGTTACTTACTGTTATGTTGTTTAATTATGTACTGTACCTATTACCTGTAGGATGTTTTTGAATATAGTTTTGGCCAGTTTTATTGCTCATCCCAACCTTGAATGCACTGAACGTGACGTTTACTTGATTAAACTAATATAATTGATAATTGGAATTCATAATTGGTTTTTGTAATCGTACAATAGTAATAATTTTCATTACAGTCCATTTATTAAAGTGGTTACTGACCGGCGTTACGCGGCGTAATGTAACTTGTTACACAGCGAGCGTTCGTGCAGTCAGTACGGGGGAAGAAGGCGCTCCCAAAGAACAACGAGGCGGATTTTAGCAAACGGCGTAACGTATCATGCTCGCTGTGAATGGTACAATAAGCCCCGCTACATCGGTCAATCTTTAGATTCAGCGTTCGGTAACGAACATCCGTACATTCACATACTTTCGCCTCACACCATTAGTAGGATTTGCTCACCTGTGAAATTAACAGCTAAATTGTTGTACATTCTAAACAAAAGTGGTAAATACGGAACCTTCGATACCCGCCATTACCATAAAAGGCTTATGGAATTAGGGATATGTAGGTGGAAATACAATAACGTAGATATTTTACGTGAGTGGGATTTACACAAAGTATTTGAAAGGATTAACCACGTGTTTATTTATTAGATGAATGAATATTGTAGGTACTGAATTCGAACATTTTATGGGATCCTTAAAGAATTTGGTTTTTATTAATTGGAATTAATGACAGGAAATAATTAAACGAATAAAAAAAATTCTGATGATATCAAAAATAAAATATTGTTTTGTATAAACTATGCTAAGAAATTTACATTTATATTTCTTTTATTTTTATTTAATTTTTATCTCTGTGAAACCAAACACCTAAGTCCCTTGGCCCATTTTAAACTAATCACCGAACCTTCGAAAAACAGGATTGTTCATTCATAACCATTTCTTTCCGCAATGTTTAACAAATAACTGTACTTACCTTCTAAGGTCTGTGTTCACGAAAAGATAATCTGACTATTAGGCAGCTTCGGTCGGTTAACTTTGACGTTTAATGTATGAAAACTGGTGTCAAAAACGTCCAAACAACAACTATTTTTAGTTTTACCATCCGTTGGTAAATCCGAGTCTAAGTAGATACTACAAAAGTGGATGAATGCTGACCTAATTGCGTAGTTTGTTACAGTTAATACATCCCCTGCGAGACATTTAATCTCCTATTTGATTGGATATTAAATTCAAGAATATTCATGATAATTCATTATTTTAAAATATCTCTACCAATTTTATTTCGGAATGCATCATTTTCTTTTTTGTTAATTTTAATAAAATGTCCTAAAATTAGTCTTAAAATTTGCGTTGTGCAAAAAACAGGTAATATATAAATATTACCTGTTTATTTTAAACCGTTTTCACGAGCTAAAAATAAAAAAAAATCTATAAAATAGGTACATGGATCTCTCATGCTTCTAGAATATCATATGCATCCGATATTCAAAATATATTTGGTATTCGAAACTCCAGACAGGACCTTTCTGCTATAATTAGAACTATTGGGAAGGTAGGTAGGTATATATGAATAAAAACATGAAAGAAAAGTCACAGAAAGTCAAATTCACAGAAAAGGGAATAAGGAAACCAAAGTGACTAGTACACAAAGAACGTACACAAATACAGTATGGTATCTAAAACGAACAGGCAACTAGTTGGGTATACACAACACCGAAACCCACCGAAACAAGTTATTTCCCCTTAGGTAACTTAGGTTAGATGAGTCAGTGTAGTATGGGCTAACTAAGGAAAGGGTACAAATGACATGTGCAACATAACATAGTACAGAACATTAATTTATTATCTTACAAAAAATTAAATAAATAATTTATAAAAAAAAGATTACTGACATGTTCATCGGTTGGTCGAAAGAATACATATAACGAAGGAAGTATTGGCTAATGGAACCAGGGTCTCAGGACCCGCTCGCCATGGGGAAGATGTATCACATTGCTTGAAGTTAATTACAACTGGTGGAAAATAACATTAGGTCTTATAATATGGATTAGGACTTCATGCCTCAACCTCTTCTTCCTTTACCTTCTGATCTCCGGGCTTGCCCTTGGACCAGTCTGGCTTTTTCTGTGTAAACAAAAAAATATATTACTCGTGTGGAAAATACAAGTCGATAGCGTATCTATACTGCTATAATCTGAACGATACGCTGACGACAATAACAAAAAAATCGAAAGCACGGGACCATGGTTAGGTGTTCTTTGAGGCACCATCCAGCAGATATGATATCTATGGTAAAATTAGCACCTGATATATATATATATATATGGAACAGTAATCACAGTCTTGAACTAACAAGATGTCGGGTGTTTTACAATATTTGCCAAACTGAAAAAGCCGTTCAGATGTTTTCAAACAAATAGGCAAACGGACTAGTTTATTCTAAAAAGGCGTATTTAGCCAGGGTATAATACATTTAAAAGAGTTCCAGAATATGCCATTATGATTTTCCGAATAAAAATTAACTATAAAAATTTAAAAACATGTCAAAATTGTATGTGTGTTTTAAACCTTACGTGGTGTTACCAACAATATTATTTAAACAAGCCAAAACTAATTAGCAAAGTACTAAGTTCTTTTCTAAAATAACACATTCTGGAAAGTTTTTTACAAACGATTATCATTTAAACACATTTTTTGCAGGTACGCTAAGCAGCGCTTGTAATTCAAAAACACTGCAATCTATTATGTACACCGCAGATCTTAATCTAAGGTACAGTCAGCTGCATTAACAACTGGCACTATTCAAGTTGTTAGTTTTTTACACCAGTAATAAATAGTACCATCATGTGAGGGTGGGGTTGATCAATAATAATGGAGGTGAGAACAGTCAACGACGTACTTTGCTGAACAGGATCGACTCTACAAAAGCGTTTATACGAAATGGAATCGAAAATGCCGAGTCCAGTTTTTGACAATTACCAACGTTTAACAATTTATGTCGTTAGCTGTACATTGTGTGTGTGTGTTCCAGCAAACCTAGTGCCAATATCTAGTGCTTAGCATACCCTAAAACCACTAGATGTAGCATTGCCAGTTGCGTGGCCTCAAAGCTGGATCATGCGGCGTGTAATTTAAAAAAAAAAACAGTGTTTCTTTCCTTTACCTTGCCACCAGCGCCGCCCTGTGGATCATTTAATCTTTATAAAACGTTTTCCTTACAAACGTCTATAAATCTTTATAAACATAAATGTATGATTCAAGAGTAACATTAAAATAGAGCAGTGAAGTAAACGTGATAGTGTCGTTGGATATTTCTATCGGCAATGCTTTTCAACTCTACGAAACTAGAACTGGCGAAAATTGTGTGGAAGTGAAAGTGAAGTGTTTGTGTGTGTCGATGAAAGATGAACAAATTAATAAAAAGTGTTGGTTGACTTCTGTTAATTTTCGTTAAAAGTTAAATCATCATTGGATGTTAGTCGCGGGTTTTTTATAATTTGGATCTTTTAATTATGGACCAATTTAGAAAAGAGACGAGTCATAAATAGCAAGTGATTGGTAAAGGAAAGAGACGGGATAGCCTAGTGACTGCTATGGACCCAAGATGAATCATTCTTATAACATAGTTTAGCATTAATATTACACGAAAATTACTTTACAGAGAATTGCAAAGCGATCGGAATATTTTCAGCAAAAGCATTCTAAGGTAAAAATTCATAAAATTGAAGCTATTTACGCGGTCCAAACTCTTCTCACCTCATTTTAGATCAGTTTGGTTTTTATTAAAATTCATAGCAATTTAGAAAAAGAGATTTTTTTTGTTATAAAATTACTTATATCAATTGTTCGATATATCAAGGATAGTTTTATATTCTACTTCTTTCCAATGGCCCAGTCTGCCTTCTCCGCTTTCTTCGCCTGTTGAAATGTGAGTAAGAGGTGTTTTAATATGTTAGGTGTATTATTTAACATAGGCGTTTGTGAAGTGAATTCTGTATCACAAGCTCTCGGTAATTAATACCCAGGCGAAGCTTCCCAAAATATGGATTCAACTTAAATTAGAACTTACATTTTCGTAGAATTTTAATAAATATCGACATTACGCGTTGTAAGTGACTAATTATTTGTCCGTATATGCCCAGAGACAAAAGACGACGCGATTGTCTTCTGTTCTATTAAGAAGTTTGACTTTATTTAGAAAAGCTGTTATTGTACAGAACTTCACCAACGCCTAAGTTTAAATAAAAATAAGTAACGAATAAAAGAAAAACTCTGATCACTTTTAATTCCGTTGGGAATCGAACCCACAGACATATTTTTTCTGGGTATGAATTAAATTAAAAATTACGTTAGATATAGTAATGAATTTTAGGTATTATTAATATAAGATAATATTTTCTGATAGGTTACTTAAATTCGCAAAAGTCAATTAATGATAAATATATGCATAATCAACGACAATGTTTATTCACAAATTGTATGTTAAAAAGATCGGCAATAAAACCATTGTGTTTGCAAAAGGCGATAAATCGATTTTTGATCTGCAAATGACATCATTGTATCATATGATTTTGATTTTGTTAAAAGCGCGTACTTGGAATCTTTTGATATTTTTTCTTTGTGAGCAATTTGATTGTTTACCTCTTTGTCTTCCTCTTCAAGGGTGAATTCCTTCTTTTTGACAACCTTCAATTGGTTACGGAAGTTGAATTCGGCGGCCTTCTTTTGAAGCTTGGCGAATTTGTTCTCGTATTTGGACACCTTCTTGAGTGTAGGTTTAACGCTAGAAGGGCAAATTTATGGTTACAACGACGTGGAACACTGCACTGTAAAATCAGTGAATTTTATCTCTGCATAAAATTATGACACAGCTTTGTTATATGTCAATAAAACTCGTTAAGTACATCTTGAATGCTGCTAATTATTAAAATTAAGCTAGCTCGGGACGTTTTCATTTGAAATTTCAAAGGTTACGTAGAATATAAGTCTGTGCACTTTGTTTCTTTAAACAACGATAGGACAATGTTCTTTCACAAAGGGCTGGGTTCAGCCACCCCTCCTTAGCTTAGAATATCATTACGCGAGTAATTGTATTCACAGACACATCCTGCACTCCAAGTCTTCAACGCAGACATAGATAGAGTGCACTAAACCTACAAAGTTTGCATGAGAAAAACAAAAACAATGCCTCAAATCCCTTTCACCCGTGGGGAAAGAGAATGGGTGAAAAAAAGTAAATTGAATTTCAGCTTACAAAAATACAATAAACTCCCAGTAATACTCACAATTTGCCTCTGAGGTCATTGACTTGAGAGTTCAGGTCGGAGATCTGGTAAAATACATTAAACAATATTATAGCATTAATCGTAATACGATAAAGAAGAACAAATAAAACTGAAGTTAGAAAATAAATGCGAACAAACGAAATTGTTTTTAGGTATGACAGTTTAATATAAAGATTCGAGATTTATTAAATTCAGAAACAGTTTATATGGAGTAAAGTAAAATAAATAAGGAAAATGGATGCTGGTTTAATGACTAAACATTTCACAAGTTTGAACTTTAACCCGACTCTCAGTGTTCTGGGAAAAACTCAAACTTGTACAATGTGAACACATAAACAGCATGCAATGTATGATAAAGTAAACTCACATGAAAAGCTACAAAAGAAAACAGAAAATAAAGCATTACACTGCAATACAGAAATGTAAAACAGTTAGTTTTCCCAGAAAAGCACAGAACAAGATATAGAGCAGCGTAGATTAGGCGTGTTATTTGCGAGCTGGAGACATGTAGTTTGTATAAAGATAATAGAGGAAGATCTGTCCCGTGCCCTATGTATATATACTGTGGCCTCCTGCATATCTTTAGCCTGTGCTCTTTGCCTACTCATTAAACAACCGTAGTCTACTCTTTTACACTCTAGTTTCGTGCACAATACCTAATAATCTTGCCGCTGATTGGTAGCTGGCCGCCTGCAGCCCCTGTGATCTCGACAATAGTACACTATTCACAAGATATACAATATTACATAGAGTGCAGTATATTACAAGTGCATTATATTAGCGCCAGCAATATTGCCCATTAGCGCTGCGATCGAACATGCGCTACCAAATCAAGTGCATATATTTGCAGTCATTCACCGATCGAAGTTGTTGCATATTGGACGCTATTTATATGTAGCAATGTACTATTTTGGCTATAAATCAAATGTACATCAACGTCTCTGAGTAGGTAGGACGTCGAATTTTAAAATGTATCATGGAGTGACGGTGCAATATCGATCCAGAATCTTGCAAGTGTGGGTTGATACAGATATAGGTTATGTGTGTCTGGACTCGCAAGTGAGAAGTATACACCAGTGTGGATCTTGTCGGATGGGTGGTTCAATGTCGAGCCGAGCGACCGAGACGCCGCGGGCTCGGCCTCGGGGGAAGGAGGGGCAACATCGACCAGAGCATGGCACTTTCATTTAACCACTCGGTGTCCATACGGGTTCAACTTCAAAAGGTTTACAGGGTTTAAACTTAGCAATCGAAAACGCAATCGTTTCGCGGAGTGTATCGGTATACAAAAGTTGGAGATTTGGAACAAGAAGTTTCACTTACACTATGCACTTGCGTGTGCCAATAGGAACGTATCCAGCGTTCCAGTTACAGCTAAACTCTAGATAGTGGAAAGAGAAAATTCAGTAAGGTCACTTAGCTTGCCACCACACATGAAGCGTCACACTGGCGGATGCAGCGATTATTCTTGATTGTAAATATTTAAACACACTTTTTTAAAGTATTAAAGTGCCATACTATATCGGGTTTGAATTAATTGGGAATCAGAGGCTGCGAAAGTTATGGTTGGAAGTTTTGGAAACAAAACATGCAACAAACAAAGCAGTTGGCGATGACGAGGCGAGTGGGCTGGAGTGGACGCTTACCAGCGCCGCCCGCCTCCGAGACATTCCGCCGACGTGAGAGATGATGATGATGATGGTCGAAGAAGAATCTATGACGATGAGATGAGTAGATGAGAGTTACATGCGCTGCGGTGAGTGTGTGTTACGTGGCGCCACCGCCGGCAGACGGCGGCGGAGAGCAGTTAGTGTAGTTAGTGGTGTAAGCTCCATGTCGGATGACGCGCCCTCGATCGATTTTGCACCGCACGCCGCGTGCGCGCTCCAGGTACTCTACGCACGCACACACGCGCTCTACTCTAGACAAACTGACGGAACGAACCTCTATCGTTATTTACACTTCAAAACAAACAACCGAAAACTTTCAAAGCGTTATAAATATAACACGTATTGTCACACGCGCACGGCTATTGCATAATATCGATGACTGTGGTATTCACAATGGTTATGATGTATTGGTCAATACCTCAAAATCTCTTTTCCTGACTTCGTGTTCCAAATCCCACTTCTGGCCCTCACATAAATACATGCGCTCATAATACTCCTCTATTATTTCTGCGAGATCCTCTAAAGAAAAAGGAAATACGGATTATTGAGTCAGCGGAATGAGCATGGGCTTCGTGAGAGTAACCTGCCTCGGTCGACGGAGCCTAGTGTGCATGTGTGCAGTGAGCGGTACAACTATCATCTCGCGTTGTAGTAACAACTAAATCATAGACAAATCATATGCATTCCCAATCCTATTCCAATATGCGATTACCTCAAATTTCTTTATTTGAATCCCACGTTCTAGTTCATATTTATCCCCCTCGAGGCTGTATATTCTATGCCAGTACATTTGACATAGGGTCTGCAGTTCCGCTAAAGAAAAAGAATAACATTTTAGGAGGGGGGCGAAGTGGACTTGACCGCGACGCAAGGCGCTGCGCCGGCGCCTGCGCGTGGTGTGTGTGTGCCGCGGGACTCCGTACTGCGTCGAAGCGTAAGCCAAGCTACAGTGAATGGGTACCAAATGGAACATTATTTTACAGTCTATGTTATGTTCGAATTCAACTCGGTGAATATATTATCTACAATATCAAACACCGAAATTTCTACGCGACGGGTCGTTGTTATTTTAGCGCTTTCAACATTTTACTTGTTAACCACACTGTTAAGGTTGAAGGTATTTTTAATATTCAGCTCCGTAATCGATAACATGAATTTGCTGCGAAAACAAACAGTGTCTAGTCACATGTCGGCATGAATCACTACGCAAACGAGCGACGAGCGTAAGAGTGCGTGAAGCCTTCAGACCTCCATAACTTTGTAGGCGACCTCCAGCTCGCGATCGTACTTCTCCTCTTCCAGCTTCGTGATACGCTGGTGGTAACGGGTAATGACGCCCTTCAGAGCCGCTACAACATCAACCAATGGTTATTGCGAGTCGAGCCGTGCGTGCTCCCGCCTACCTCTCCCTACTCTACCCTCGCGGCAAGGCGGTCACTAACCATGGACGGACAGAAGGCAAGGGTGAGTCAGAAATATAGAAGGTAGTGAGTTTGCAAGTAAGATTGACGACTTCACATGGAGCGACAGAGAAGACGCGTTAGATAGAAAGGGCGAAGACGGAAAGCATCTTCGCACCCACAATCGATTAATCGGTTAAACCAGTCGACGGACATATCACAAAAAGTTAAAAATTTAGAAGAGGAAGCTATGTAAGTCTTGTGAGTTCTTGAAAGGTAGCTCCAACATCCAGCAGATCGTTTGACTACCTCCATGTCTTTCCGCTTAACGATGTATTCCAGATCGAACTTTTTGTCTTCGAGGCTCCCGATGCGTTCGTGGTGTTTTTTGCAAATGCTCCTAACCAGATCTATAATGTCATACAATATATTGTAGCAAGTGTAACACATGACTATAATGACCTCGGTATGTGGAGTGTCTAGACAAAGGGGGGTGTTGGAAAAATGTTGGAGTTCTAAATCTTTGATATAATGTGTTTTGTGAAAGAATTGTAATTTACCTTCGCTGGCATCATCAATGTCCGCGGGTATACCACACCTCTCCTCAATGATGCGCCTTCTCTCGGCGGCTTTGCGTTCCTGCTCCTTCTTCAATTCCTCAGCGGCTTTCTTACGCAGCAGCAACTGCAAGGCGATATCCACGGTCAGCCGATCTCCTATTTTATGACCACCACCTCAACCAGCATGTTTAGCGCTTAATAATCTTATGGTACAACTTAAATTATAACAGCTCTATAATTTTCATCAATTTGTCCGTGGTAGGCCCAAAAACGTAACCAGGGGGCCTACTCGGAAAACAAAATTCGAAGTTTTTATTCGTTTTCGTGCAAAACCTTGTCACATAAGGTAGCATTTGCACAAAAACGAATCAGACACTTCGATTTTAGGCCCAGCTTTGTCAAAGTCACCACAGAAACTTATACGAATCAGTTTCAGAATCGAAATCTACAATCCTTGACAACATTATGTAAATATTAACATTTAAAAACTAAAGAATTCTGAGAAGGTATTAATGCTTTTTTTTATTTTCTTCAATTTAATCTTTGAAGCTACACTAAGAAGTGAATAATAATACGTACCCTGAGCTTCTTCTTCCTCTCAGGTGTCATGAAACCCTTCTTGGCCTTCTTCGCCTTGGAGGCCTCCTCCATGCGCTTGCGCACCTCAGCGCGCTTGCGGTCAATCTCGGCCTGTTTGGCCTTCTTCGCCTGGAGACAGTCAAATGTTCGTAATACTGTGCCTTATCTGATAATTTACTAATGTGTAAAAGTGTGAAAAACTAAATGGTATGGAGTCTGCATAAAATTATATGTCAAAAAAGTACAAAATTTTTCTTATTTTGCCTAATTTGATAATTTACTCACGTAAGTTTGTGTAAGTCAGCAAAAAAACATTTTTAAAAAATACTTAGATGTACCTATTACTTTGTTATCATTATTTCAGCCCATGTCGTCCCAATGTAAGGCAGAGTAGGATTAACAGCTTAACAGCACATAAATCTGAAGATTTTTGTGACATATTGACTTATTGACGTAGGTAAGTGGTACCTCAATCAGCTTTACATTAAAAGATAAACATTAATAAAAAAAGTTTGGCATAAAAATATCATTCAATTTCCTACTTGACAGCTAGCTACTCGTATATGTAAACTTTTTCTTTTAAAGGGTACGAGCTGGAAATGAGAAATGTAAATTTATGTGTTTGTTTGAGTGTGTGTTCGTGTGTTTGTGTTCTCGTCGTTACTTTACCTCCTCGAGACGCTTTTTCTGTAAATAGAAATATAAAATTAGAATATAAAAATAATAACATTTTGTGTGAGTCACAGCCTAAAGTGTACCAATGTTACCAAATACATATAATAACATAAAATAAAGTGTACCAATGTTACCAAATACATACAATAACATAAAATCAAGTAAGTGACGAACTAATTGTACAAAACCCCCAGATTTTAATAACTAAAAACTTGAAACTGTGGAACTAGGGTACACAGATGAATACCATCGTAACATGAGAACGGCTGCACCGATTTCCACAAAACATAGTTAAGAAAACTCTTGATCAATTCATCTTTCAGGTAAAAACTATATGAAAATCGGTTCAGTCGTTTCGGAGCTACGATGCACAGATAGAAGGATTCACGGGTACATAGAAACAAACATGAAACATAACACCCCTCTGCTTGATTCAGGGGTTAAACATGTTTTATTTTAACAACAAATAATCCTCGGTATCGTATATAACAATACAAATATTCGTAGTTCAGTCCATTTTACTCACAGTTCCTAGATGTACCCATCTAGATAAAATTAAAACGTTTATGCAAGTCCCCTGACAATTCGGTTCAGTTTCATAACGAAGTTTACCTACCCGGTATAACCTAGGTGAATTGTATATTACGATATGCAAGGTACTTGGTACAGTTCTTGTTAATTGTTTCTTAGTTATAAGTGTGCAATAAAGTATGTTCTATCTATCTATCTATAGTTTCAAAGATTGCGAGCAAAATAAATGGAGAAGGAGCACTTGGAAAATAATTGCATTGTTTAATTGTATTTTAAAATAAACGATGGATGGCGTCAGAGTCCTGTTCGGACAATGGTAAAACATTTTAACAATGAAAGTTTTTCTTTTTATCAGAATGCTCTTTCCAGATTGTATTTTCATAACTGGATTGGTCTGTAGTGTTGGCAAAAAATTCAACTTGATTCTTTAGATAAACGGATTTAAATATTCATAGGATTTTTTATATTTTAATACATTTATTTTAATACACTATGTAAGTTCGAAAGTTAACATTTGTTTAAGAAGTTCTATTACGAGTATTTATAGACTCTGGTAGTACACAAAGTTAGAACATGACATGTATTCATTATATCAGCCCAAAAAGTCCACAGCAGGACATAGGCCTCGCCCATGCGACTCCACTAATAGCGGTCCTAAGCCACCTCCATCCATCGACTCCCTGCGACCGTTACAAAGACGTCGGTCCATCGAGTGATTGAACCACATGATTAATACGTGACATGTTTTAAAGTCTTGTAAAAGACAATCTGAATTGTCTCACAATAGAGTTCTAATTCCAACCATCGTTTATTCGTACAATTCGAAGTTGACTTTGCTCGCCATCCGTTTGTGGGTGCTTGTTTAAATATAATTTGTGTGAAGCGCAGCGCAGTGTTGTGTAAATCGCCTAGTTTCTAGACTATCTCTGCAGCGAGTTTAGCATGTTTCTGCTTAGATTTAACGCTCAGTACAGTCAAATTTGAAGGTTCTTAAGAAGTTTATACACGCCTGAATTATTCGTTGTTTAAATTATAAACAAATTGCAGTATTTGGGCGGGTACAATTATATGTATATATTGTAGGTACTGAGCTGAACTAAATAATATACGCCTTATGGGCAAGGCATACTGGTTTCTAGTATTGGCCCGTTGTTTTTAATAACTTTCAAATAAGACTGACATTTCTATTAACTTAGGGGTAACGGTAGGTGAAAATTATTATTGTTAAGTGTGGAATTGTGCAAAGGTCGTGTTCAGTGCCAGGTGCGTGTGCAGGTAAAACATAGCGTGTGTATAACTAAATTATTTGATTTTGCTTAATTGTATAAAACGCTGTTTGCATTATAATGATCATTAGATATTCTATTGTTGAAGCTTCGTTATTATTTGATTATTTGAGATTTCTCTTAAAGAAACTGTGTTTAGTAACATTTAATATTTGGTGCATAAACATCTCAATGTTTAAGCTCTTAAGCTTGTTAAAACAAACTTTGTCCTTCAGTCGACTGACGACCTTTCATTTTACATCTTATAAGCTGGAACAAAAACATGGGGTAAAAGTTTTTATGGAGACATTTTTTGCTACGACAACTTTCAACTTTTGTCTCTGAAGTTTTCAACAAGTTACATTGAAACTTGAGCTGTCAAAATATCGTGAATTTATGTGATTGAGGTAAAAACAATGTGTGTTTATCAGTGTTCTTGTCTAAAGGGGTGCCTGGTGTACATCGATAAATAAATGTATGTACTACAAGAGTTTCACAAATGTAGGAGTTTTGTCAACAAAAGTGTGAAAGTTTATAGCTTATATACTAGCCAAAATCGATGTAGAATGTTTGTAAACCAACCACGACACAAATACTAAATATATCTCACTTGCTCGGCGTCGAGTTTCAGATATAATTGTAAGCAATAGATCCTCAAATCGACATGTATATAATTGCGTATAAAAAGACGCGGCAACAAAGTGAACTTTAGGTTAAGTATGGGCGGTTTGTTTACAAACATTCTACATCGAAATTGGCTAGCGTATAGTTTGTGTTTTTGTGCATGTTTTATGAACATTAATAAGCAAAAGCCTTACCTGTGTCTCGAGAAGATATAGAACTCAATACTATGTTGTTGAATCCAGGATCGTCCAGTAGCAGGTCCATAAATTAATATTTCGGATAATTTGCAGGCGTCATTGGAAAATAGGATGAAACAGAAAATAAACAAAAATACAAATTAATATCTCTATAACCACAATATTTAAAACGACTAACAAAATAATAATATAAAATTCTGAAACTCAATTTTTCTTTACGATTCCAATTACAGTTGGTAATTGGAAAATTTTCATCACTCAAAGTAGGTAATTTTTGCAGAGCCTTAAACTTTTTAAGGGCTTTGAATTGTTTACTAGCTTATCCCCGCTATCTCGCTCGCCATATGCTGTTATAACTTTTGTTTCTTGACAAGTTACAATATGTGTTTTTGAACGGCAACTCATATTAGAATATATTCAGTACCTAGTTTTTTTTGTTTAAAGGCAACGAACTTTACTTTACTTTACTTCCACACTGTACATACATATATGTACTTTAAATCTCTGTCATTTTATGTCAACCTTGCTATCATAATGGTGTTACGATGTCTTGTTATACTGACCTTACATCATCATCCGCCATTTTGTTTGAGTTGGGTTAGGTGTCCTGAAAACAAAAAAGAGTCCGTGAATACCTAAAGCCTCTACAACATAAGATTCTATAACCTAATTATTAGTGTTCGTTAAAGCTAAGAGTAGGTTCTGGGACAGGATGTTTTCGAGTTCAGTAACATTTTGGCCGAGTAACAGAGAGCTTTGACTTGTTTTGGCTGTCAAATCTGTCATCGCATTCATTGTATGTGTTGACTTAGCGTGTTACTGCACCATTAGACCAGCCCATCATGTCAGCTTAGCTGTCGAATCCAAAGAGACTGCAGCTGATTGGGTCAGTGCTTGGCCAGTGGCAGGGCCTACTTTAATTCTGCAACTCGAAATTGCGTGTTTCGTTTCAGCCAATTGGTGTACTTCTAATACACCGAATTCGAGTACCTACCTATTTGCACAAAACTGCTAAAAGGAAACAAACGATTGAGTATTTTAGAGAATTAAAATAGGTATCCAAGATCGTTAGCGGATTTTCAATTTGTCACTATGATTGTCAATGAACTGTCAATGACCCTTCAAATGAGTTAATAACAATCTAGTTAAATCCATCGAGTAACTTCCAAAATCAGTTAATTCCATGGTGAGTTACTTTCAAAGTCCGTCAAATCCAACCTAAATATCAAAACCAGTCAAATCCATCAGATAATTCATAATTTTCGACTTTTTTCGTATGAGACTAAAGCTGTTTTTTACGCATGAAATACCAGTCAAAAATTTGCTTTTACTGGGGGCTGCCATAAACAAGAACTAGTTTTCGTCCAATACTGATAAAAAGCTTCAAGTGGATTTGACTGATTTTGAAACCAAACCATTCATTACTATAAATTCGAAAGTAACTCTGTCTGTCTGTTACCTTTTTACGCCTAAACGGCTGAACAGACCTCAATGAAATTAGACAGGGAGGTAAATTGTATCCCAGGGACGGACATAGGCTACTTTTTTTATTTACTAACACGGAAAAGCGCGTGCGAAGCCGAGGGCAGCAGCTAGTTACAATATAAATAAACAATTTACAAAAAAGACAACGTACATACGTTGTCTTTTTACGTGATGTAGTTACTTAATCGTTTAGGTATATCGATGTTTAGTGCACGTGTTAGGGGTAATTAATTTTGCTGTTGGCTAGAGCCGGCTATAATTAGACAATCCCCGTGTTTGATCTAATGAACAACTAATGAACAAAATGAATTTACATTGTACACAGCCAGAGCCAATTTCAAATTATGATTTTATTATGATTTTATATATTATGCTTTTCGATAGGTGAATACGTCGTAACATAGAATAAGCTTATTAAGGTATTGATTGATGAGCAATGCATATCCTTCCATACTAATGTTTTAAATTCGATAGTAACTCTGTCTTAGACCTTTTCGCGTATAAACTACTGAACAGATCTCAGTGAAATTTGGCAGGGAGGTAGATGGTATCCCGGGGACGGACAAAGGCTACTTTTTATCCCGGAAATAAGCGTGCGAAGCCGCGGGTAGCAGCTAGTTTATTAATAAATGTATGAACTAATCTTGTTCCTTACAAAACTTACTCGAGATAGATGGAAAATACGTGAAAATTATAGATTATGTGGTAGGTAATGTAAGAATTATGATCTAGAAGTACATAGATGAAGATGTATTGCTAGCAGTAATATCGTATTATTGACAATAACTAAATAAACAATACGTATTTGGCCGTTGTAATAAGAACTTCGTCGACATTTGACTCTGCTGGAAAAATGCCAACCGCCGATGTGCGAAATGATACTTGATACTGAACAGCCGGGTAATAATTCTTATTTTCTTCAATTATTTCAGGGCTATTCAGCTTTATCGCTTGAAGAAATGGTCACACTTTCCAAAATATATTAAGAATTAAAGATATTTGTAAATTAAAGGAATGTAAAAGAATCATTATTGTAATAATTTTCTGACGTAACGAACATTCCGTAATTAGGTTCGGGTGTCTCCGTGGCCGGTCGGGGGAGACCAGACGGTGCGCGCGCGCTTGAAATAGGTTGGCTCGCATTCCCTTACATCCTAATTTGGTCGCGCGATTCGTTTACTCGGGTTTCAGACGTGCGCGGAAGCTCAACGAGACCGGACGTGCATCGTAAAAAGTTATGCACGGGATGGGTTAAAAATAATGTAGAGAAATGAAATTGTTTCCACTGATTCCTTACTACTGGGATTTCTTCAAGAGATATTTTGATAGATGAAAAGATTTGGAATTAGGATACGCGACATAATTAATTATTTAAAAAAATATGACAACAGCAAGGGAAGGCTTAAAAACTTAAAAACAATCTAGAGAAATTAAATTGTTTTTTTTCGGATTTCACTGGGATTTGTTCAATTAGGTATTTTGATAGATTAAAAGATTTGAAATTAGGATACAATTAAGACAAGATAGTAAGGATTATTGACGTCATATATTTCTCGGAATATCGAATGCCTTCGTTTTGATGAGTTCATTGTAAATTATTGATGAAGGTCTAATGTCCATGTCATGTCTTGTTAATGATAATGACCTCACATTTGCTTATCAGTGACGTGACGTCATTAGATAAACGAGCACTCGGTAGCTCCTAGATTCTACAAGAACAGATTACCATTTAATCACAAACGACAACTAGGAACTACACTAGGCGCACTTATCGGAACGATGGATCACGCTCCAACCTCCGACATTGACGTATCACTTCACTGAACTTATTCTATGCACTTTAAATATGTTAGTAAAATAATTTTTCACAGCACTCACCTACGGAAAAGAAAAAGTAGATGGCCCTACAAGATGGTTCAGCCAACACGAGTCACAGTTGCTGACTGGCGGTCGCGGGCGGCAAGGCGCGGGCGACGCGTAGGCGCAAAGCCCGCCCGCCCCGCGCCGCCGCCCATCGAAGCTTCGTTCCCCCCCGCTGCCCCAGACATTTTTAGAGCAGTGTCGTTTTGACATCAACACCGAAATAACATCAGAACCAGGCTCCAGTAAGACGCCTCGTAAAATGTTCCAACAATACCGTCATTATCGGTAAACAAGCTGATAATAAATCTACCTAAATCTAATGAACGCTGCACACATTGACTCAGGCGGTACTGTCAGTTTTCTAGGAAGTGAAAGTAGGTTATTTAGTGTCGCTTATTCCCATGAATTAATGATTTTTTTATTAATGTTACCTACGAAGTACGTACGAAGATAGGAAGAATATTTGATGCGAAACATTTTGCTGTTTCTACAAGGAATATACGGAACTTATAATATAATTTAATATTCCACATTTTATGTGCGTAGAACACTAGCGAACGCTTGAGACTCTGTTTCTTGTGGAAATTTCCCACGATTTTTTCTTACATGGTTTCGTTTCTATCGAATACCTACAAGTCTGTCAATAAACGAACATTCCTTCAGAGAATTGTACGTAGGTATACAAAAAAGTGCGTACGAATTTTCAGGTTTGACAGATAGATAATGCTTTTATTTCATCGCCAAAAAACAGATTGTACTTAGTTTAAATTAATTCTAGAGAACAATAGAATTGGCGGCCTTATCGCTTAATAATATTTCTTCCAGGCAACCAAAAAGATGATGAGAAGGGGATGGTGGTTTGCCTGAAGATCTAATTTTAAACTTCAATCATTCGTTCAGTTTCATTGCAGTTTTAATTAAAGCTGGAGGAGCAATTTGCGATGGGCAGTATGCACTGTTAAAGGATTCTTTATTACGAAGCGGACAAAGAGGACTCTTTTTTGTAATCACAGCGGGTTTGTGGTGAGTCTATGATAGGCACCGGTTGCAATTTGCGGTAGATAAGCTAAGAAAACGACTTTTAGCAATCTTTTTGTTTTTAATGGATTTAGGAAGAAGGATGTTCGGCGTTATGCATATTTTTATGTATGTTCTCTGATTTCTCCGTCAATTGAGGAATTATTTTTTGTTTTTGTATAGAGAATTATCACGGGGTGGTTCCATATAATTTATATTCAGGAAAAATTACCATTTGTCTCGTAAAACTTAAAAACAATAAAAATATGGATGTCGGTTTTTCATTTTTTTAAAACTTTATATTTGCTGCAATGGAAACTATCAACAATACTTTCAGTCACAAAAATAATGTGACGCTACGCCTGCATGCCTTTCCTCCATGGTTTGGAAGCTTCAGAACATGCATTAACTATGTGGACAGTGAAAGAGAAAGCGGATTTTTGACAGCTGTTCATTGAAATCTGTGAAAACTCAAGACCTATATTTTAAACATCAACAATAAAATGTAATTTTCCGTTTAGTATGACCACAGATTTTAGGTATGGCTCTACACTACAGATTCAGTTCCTTAGAATGGGCTGAGCCCTCAGCAGAGCTCCTCTGAACTAAGTGATATTGCTAATTTTTTAACCTGCTATTGAAAAATTCTATTGAGAAAAAGCATTATTTATTCAGACATTTTACTCTATTATTCGATGTTTTATGAAGTAGGTATCTACTTTAGTACGAGTTTTAGGAGAATTTAAGATTCTTAGTCGGTATTTGATCCCAATCTTCTACATATTTTAGTACGGTCAGTATAAAAACTGTAAATGGATAGGTACTAATATAAAATCGCTGTTCATACCTTGTTTATGAAGGTTTTACTTCCGCTTTTGTGTTTTTAGTAGCTATCAGAGTGGAGTTAGCTACTAAATGCATACATGTTGGAAATGAAAATAGTTTTCACAGAACTTTTAGTTTAAAAGCAATAAAATACATTTTTGCGTGAAATTTATTCGCGTGCATGGAGTGCAAATTTTATCTGTGAAACATTTTGCTGGAAACTTTTGTTTTCGACCTATGATATTAGCATTCTATTCTAGCAAACGTAAAACTTAGTTTTATCGTAAAACTTTTAGGTGACGAAAGGAGGCGGCTCACGATTGCTATTTGTGGCGTCGTTTGAGTAAGGCCTATGTTCAGCAGTGGACGTTTACTAGGGGCTGATAGTATGATGGATGATCATCATGACTTAATTAATTCAATTTCAATTTATTTATTCATTGAGAACGGTCGGTCATACAAACAAACTTACACAAATTCATTAAAATTAAATAATGCAATAAAAAATCACAAACTTCACATAAAAAAGCAACAATAAAATCAATAAAATCCAGATTAAAAAAACAATAAACAATTCAACAAATTCAAGCATACTTAAATGTTACTATATTTAAGTATGCTAGAATTTGAAACCTCTATATTTAAAGGAGTCCCTTCGTTATCTGAACAACAACAGTAAGAAGACCCGAACGTGACCCAAGAAGAAAAGCTCTGAGAAGCTATTAAGTATTTTTCAACTTTACAATTTCTTAACAACTTATGTTCGTGAAGAAACAAAGCTTGAATACTTAGCTGGGATCACGTACGGATCACTGACTTGGAACAGATAAATGCGGCTAAGCAAGCGTCAGACTATGCAGTGAAGGGTTTTGTAGTATGCAGGTAATAAGTGGATAGGTTTCAAAATCATTTGAAGTTTTTCCTCGGCTGCGAAGGAAGATAATGTTTTGCGGAGTAAGTTCTGTAATATACCTATAAATAAATATCAAACAATAATTCCAGTACGGCGGTTGCAAGCTGTGTGGTGCCAGCTTAGAATTTGCACCACCCCAACACTTCCCGCGGGTGTCGTAAGAGGCAACTATCGGTTTGCGGGCAGTGGATATCCCTATCCACGGGGATGGGCAGCAGCGCAGCTGCAGAATAATTCTACCACCGAACTGGGATTCCCAACCCGCATGCCCAGCGTGGGGATTATGGGCATTACCCCCCGTGAGATAAAAGCCAACAAGGCGTTTATCAGGGCGAGGCCTGGGTCCAGCAGAGGACCATTATAGGCTGTGGAGGTGGAGGAGGTGGTTGCAAGCGATTCTCAATTAATCAAATTCTACGCAATCGGGAATGACAAAAAACCACACATTACAATTTCTATGTTCGACTAAATGTAATGTTTTTTTATGTATGTTTGTTTACCGATTTCTTTGCCAATTGTGGACCGATTTTGTTGATTATTTTGGTTTTATATAGAATGATCCCGGGGTGGTACCATTAAAAAAATATTTTATGGGACCACATCAAATGATGACTATTTGCCCCGCAAAACTTAAAAAAAGCAGTGTAATTAAAAAGGAATTCAAAGTCGCTTTTGAGTTTTTTCAAAACAATGACTTGTAAAATTTTCCATCAAATAGTTTAATAGTCAGACGCGCACGACTACATCTTTATCGACTTTAGCCCACGTGACTGTCATAAAACATATTTGAACTTTTAATGTAGGCGTTTTTTTATACACCTTTATAGTAGCAATTATCTTTTTAATAGTGTTTTGCCTTGTATTTGTCTACGGAACCCTGAAACGGACATTAGTTAGGTACTACAATTCCCGTTTCTGTAATTTCCGTGTGAGCTTCCTCATATTATTAACATTACCCTGAAAATGAAACATGCTGCGACTCGCTGTTTGTTTGGGCGTGAAAATAAAGGACCCTTTGTCCGATATTTTCGAGGTATCTATAGTAGTTTTTTGTTTTGCGTTTGATAGAAAAATGAGAATATATAGTTTATTGTGACGATGTAGACTCCAGCTAGACTTACATAATCATCTAGGAATACTATTAGGTAACTTAAACTTCATACGCGTTTTGTCTGTAAAAAAAGATGATTTGTCCAGCAGTCTTATTGAGTAAGTCAACTTCAACTTCTTTATTTTGGCGCCGCTTGCTTTTCGCTACGACTCTGCCAGTGTCAGTAAGGAGTGTCATAAACTTCAAAAATAATATGATCAGTTCATAAGTCAATTGGTAATCGACAACGACTTCATTTTTATCATATTATTTTCGAAGTTTATGACACTCCTTACTGACACTGGCAGAGTCGTAGCGAAAAGCAAGCGGCGCCAAAAATAAAGAAGTTGAAGTTGACTTCATTTTTGGCATTTGAAACCTGTGTGTCTACCATGAGTTGTCACAGTTAGATCGCCTGACGTTACTACAGTAGTTACGTAAATATTAGTACCGCGCATTTTAGTACCCAACTATCCGCTAGAGGCGCTGTTCAAGTTTTCATACATTTTTTAACTACAGTCGCTAGCGAGTATAGATCGTTAAAACTCATGGTAGACACACTGATTGGCATTCGTATTGTGTAACTAGCTGTCACATGCATCAGCAGCTAAATTCAAACCTAGTGAATGCATGGAACTTCGTATTTTGGCTTATTTTGGTATTGCGTAACTCCGAAATGAATTTCAATAGCAAATAACAATAATAATAAGTGGGTATTCGAAGTAAGGCGGGATTTTGTAGCAGTCGCAGGGAGTCGATGAATAGAGGCGGCTCAGGACCGCTACGCTACGTACGACTCGCACTCTGCCTCTTTTTATTTTAATTTATTCTTTATTATCTGCGAACAATGAATACCGAAAGAATGCTTCGCTCGTCTACAGCTATTTTGATAGAGCTAAAGATAGTGGTAGCGACCTTTCGTTCATTTGTTCTAAATACACCTTAAGAGAAGGAAAAAATTTGTTCTGAACCAATAAAGTAATTTCTGCGCCAATATCATCCGATACCGAACAGCCCCCCAGGGCCATAGTTGATCACTGATAGGTTCTTTCCTTTCAATGTTTATTGGAGAGGTGTTCAAGTATATTTGATCTCTTCTTATAATGAAACGATGACTCAAGAGCAAATGTTTGGCTATTATTTATAGTTAGATTTGAAAGTCCTGGTAGACTTTTTATTTTCTAACTGGTTTACATTTTCTTCTACTGTTTATTACTTAAGAAAAAAAAAATCGCTCATTCTCTCAACTCAGGGGCCGATGCATATACCGGCCTACCTGTGTTTTGGTAGGTACTTACTAGTTTTCAGTTTTTTATATTGTATTTTAAAGACACAAGAAAGTTAAATGTTAGGAAAAGCTTTTGGGTCCTGAAATACTGCTTAGGCCAGTTCGGAATCCTGCGGTCTATAAACAAGGTTATTGGTAATTCACTGACACGTGAACTGCAGCTTCTGCCCATCATCACGAACACGTCTCTGAACGCGCCAGGTCTAAATTCTTAAACTTGGTATTGGTAGTACGTACCCCTATCTATTTAATAATCGTTATTTTGAGTGACTTTATTTGGAACTAAACTTAAAAACGGCTCTGCCCTGAATTAGCAGTGGGTCTGGGAGTAGAATATTGGACTTTAGTAAATGGTTTCCGGACTAACGTGTTTTTACATTAAGTAAGTAACTAAGGAGATTTACAAAAAAAAAAGACTTAAAGCCTGGCGTCGTCCTCACGAACGTGTTCGTGATGATGGGCAGAACCTGCAGTTCCCGCAATGTCAGTGCATCACCAATAACCCTGTATGATAATATTGATAATAAACATTTTATTGTATCAGAAATAAACGATTTGTATTTCCTAACCTACACGTTTTTTCATCGAATAAGACATTAGTAAAAAGTTCTGCTAATCTACTTGTGTCACTAGCCACCTACACCGTTCATAAACGGTACAGGAATAGCACGTATTAACGGTGGTACTCCCACTCGCATGTTAGAGAGTGGACCGAACTGCGCTATGTAAAAACGACATTTAGAATAATTCCTATTACTATGAGGTATAAAAGTAAAGCGTGTGGTGCCGGCTTAGAATTTGCACCATCCCAGCTCTTCCCATAGGTGTCGTAAGGAGCGACTAAAGGATATCCACTGGAGGGCGGGCAACAGCACCTCCTGTGAAACATCGCCAACATGCCCAGCGTGGGGATATTGGTATGGCATTACGCCCTAATAATAAGAGCCAATAAGACGCTCATGACGGGACGCCAGCAGTGGACGTAAAGGCTGCTGATGATGATGGTGATGATAAAAGAGAACCGTCAGTCCTCAAGCTACGAGATGAGCAGACAATATCGCTATGAAAAGGTAATTACTAAAAAAGTCGTGTTTACCGTTAGAAACATGCATATCAGGTCAGTCTGCAACACCACGTGGCGGCGCGACCCTGCGGTAAGGGTGAAGGTATGTAAATGTCTCGGTGAAGACGGTCTTTCTCTTCCACAAAACGCAACTTCTCAACTGGCCATACGCCCGTGCGGACACACCCCTTCAACTGGCATATGCAGCACGCGCATGCGCCACGCAGCATGCGCAGGCAGCATTTTTCACCGATTTCTTGATTTTTTTGTAACTATATGATACATAAGTCTGAATAAATGAATTTTCAATATACAACAAACGTGATTTCTCTTGCCGTTAAAACATGTATTTTTTTGCTCTTTATTTGTTATGGCTGTATCTCTTGAACTACAATAGGTAAACACATGCAACTTTTTATAATTAAGTAACACGTTTGTAATACAACAAACGTGATTTCTCTTGCCGCTAAAACATGGCTATTTTTGCTCTTTAATTGTCATGGCTGTATCTCTTGAACTACAATAGGTAAACACATGCAACTTTCTATAATTAAGTAACACTTTAACTGTAATAATAACAAATACTAAAAATATAATAAAAATGATAATTTAAAGGAATCTCCAATCAAGTGGTTCATGTTCTTTGAAAAAGTTGCCTGATTTTTACGGTACGGAACCCTTCGTGTGCGAGTCGACTCGCACTTGGCGGTTTATTTGTAACTCTTCAACCAGGGGCCCAATAGCTTGAAACTAACAAAGAATACTGAAAATACAAATGAATAAATGATCTAAGTATCTATTATAACAGAATAAAACAATTACAACTAGTATATACACTTATCTATATATATCTATTTCTTAAAAATCTAAGCCGTCACCAGAAGGCAGAGTGCCCAGAATGCTGGCAGCATTGCCACGTTGAATGGCAATGCTAATTCGTTGAATAAAAAAAATAAAAAATACAAAACTATTGAACACGTGTTTCAGGATTTTACAAAATATTCCTAAAAATGGGGTAAATCGGGTTATTAAAGTTTGTGATTCGTAATTTGACTCCTTACTGAAATGTCTGTAACTTTTTAATGCATAATGCTATTGACCTGAAATTGTCTATATATATCAAAATAATAATACATTAAAAGAAGTATTTCAGGAATTTTCAAAAAACCCTAAGAAAAGGGTAACCCTAAGAAGAGACTCTTTAACCAGTGTACATCAAAATAAATCAAAATAATATATCTTCTGTAAATATCAAAATTATAATAAATAAATTCAAATTATAATTATAATTAATACGTATTTCAAGAATTTTCAAAAAACCCCTAAATGGGTAAAATGAGGGTTGAAGTTATTGAGGTTTTTGTTATAACCCAAAAACTAAACTTACAGAGAATACCAAGAATACAAAAAAAAAAATAACATGTATTTCAAGATTTTTCAAAATTTTCCTGAAAATAGGGTAAATCAGGTAATTAAAGTTTGTGATTCTTAATAAACTATAAAGAGGGCAATGGCCTTTATTAACAAAGAAAATTACAATCAAATTATAACTAGTATTTACAATTGAAACAATTAAGTTAACTGCAGACTGTTGTAAACAATCTACAGGTAGCTCAACTGATCCCTATCAATACCAGTCGGAAGCGTCCCCAAGACGCTGGCTGCATTGCCCCGCTGTATGGCAATGCTTCGCCATACACGTCTGGTCGCGTCGACCAGACGCTCAGATAACTTTTTAAAAACCCGGAGAGCCTCGGTACCCCACGAACCTAGGGTCTCGACCCAAAAGGGAGCAAATATGTAGGCTCTGTCGAGACCAGCATATTTACGTCTCTTGAGATCCTCGGCCAAATCTGCCGCCGCACCAGCCCTTACGGATGTCCTCGGAAGATGGGAAGGCGCAAGTGTGTCGACGCATGTAGCGTCCCACGCAATGGGCCTCCCGAACTCCCATGGGACTAGTGTCATGCCGTCAGGCCTCTTACCATCGTCACGCAACAGACCACTCGGTTCGAGAATAGCTGGTACGTTAGCGGTGACAAAGGCCCGCCGGATGACGTCGTTAAGGCTGGCATGACGAGATATCCGACCGGCGGCCCTAGTACACGATAATCCGTGATGACCAAGCTGTTCGACAGCAGTACCGCACTGGCATTGATGAGGCGCGCAACACATTGCACCCAACCGAAGACATGTTGCGATACGGAAAGTTACGGGATCCAATAAAGTGCCAGTGTTAAATGAAGGAAATGCTTGCAACCAATGTCCTGACTCCCATTTAGAAACGGCCAGGAGACGGGCACGATCCGCAGAGCTGGAGCACGTTTGTAACAAACTATTCCGTGTCAACTCACACAGAGGCCCGTCCCATTGCCGTTGAGACAAAAGAGATTTTGGGGGAGCAGCATTAGGGCAAGCATTATGCCAAGCCGTTCGAGCTTCGTCTAAAAATGAAATTTTGAATGAAATTCCAGGTGGGACCAAACAAGATGACTTTAAAATTTTTTCAACTAAAGAACTAGTGCTGTAGACGGAAGACAGGAACGCTGGAAGGGCTACACTTGAAATTTTGCGTATACCTAAGCCTCCCAATTTGACAGGCAGGGAGGCCTGCGACCATGCCTTGTCATCTAAATCGACATTCAAAACCGATGATAGAGTATTCTTTATTATGTTGTCTAAGCCTTCCAAGAGCTCACTGTGTTTCAACAGTTGACTACATCTCAAAGAATACGTAAATTTAGGTACAAAAAGACAAAATCGAATTATTGTAAAAGCCATATGGCTATTAATTTTGAGCAGTCTGTCCGAAGTTTTGTTGAAATTTTGAATTTCTCGTCTACAAAGGACTGAAAAGACTCATCAAGAATTGGTGAACCAAGGAGGCGAAGTGAACATTTATCAACAACTGTTATGTTGGGGGCTAAACTATTGAATTTTCCAATGATATTGTTTTTGTCTACACAAGAGTCCGAAATAAAAAGCTCGCACTTTGAAAAATTTAATTCCAAACCCATTTTTCGAAATTCATCTGTGATGATTTTTAGATCATCAAAAACTGTGTTTACCTCTCCACCTAAAGTTCCGTCATCCAAATACCAAACATTGAGCTTGGATTGGAGACGTTGAATTATCGGTTGGATGGCAAGGCTAAATATGGCCGGACCGAGAGGGTCGCCCTGCTGACATCCAACAGCGGACAAAATGACTTTGTTCTTGTAAATTAATTTTGACGGCGAACCGTAACATTGCCAAAGAAAAGGGTAAATTTCTGGAATTTTGTCTTTAATTTGTTTTAGCAAGGCGCCCCTGTCTACGGAATTGAAGGCGATTTTGTCGTCTACCTTCAGAATTACCTCCCCATAATTTTGGTCTAAAAATGTACGAAGGGAATGTACAGCGGCCTCACATCCGCCTCGCGAACCAAAGCCTAGCTGAATTGGTCGGAAATAGTCGCCTAAATAGTCGGCTTCTTTCCGACAGCAGACTTTAGCCGCAAGGCGGCGGTATGTAGTGCCCACGGCTATGGGTCTTATACCGCCATCCTTCTTTTTTAGGGCACAAAGGTTCGCACCGTATAGGAGTTCTGTGATCTCGCTGTTAACTCGGCCTGACAACATCAGGTTGATTAAACCTGTCAAGTCTTCCAGAAGGACTTCGCCTGCATGGCCAGACCCGCCAGACAGAAGATCTTTTAGATGCTGTGGAGTCACAGCATCCAGGCCGCCGGCAGAGCCACTCTGAAAAGACATGACAGCTTTAAGCACGTCCTGGCTGGTCGTGCTTACAGCGACATCACTCTCTTCCGGTGGATCGGGGAGTTGTGTATTGGCCCCTGCTGGTGGATGCTTACTCATAAGAGATATGAGAGTAGCATTGTCATTTGGCGCCATCGTGTCGTTTGAGAACATTATGCGTGAGGCACCTTTGATATCACCATCATTGAGTTTACTCTCTACAAGTCTGTAGATAGTAGACTCAGGCAATGGCTTATTAGAATTAGAATTTTGTGGTGTGGCCTGATCAACAGTGGAAATAGGCTGCCCTTCGCGTGCAGTGTACCTAACACAATTTTGTTTAATCTTAACCGTGACTGATGATTTGTTGCCCAAATCTTTCTTTATATGCAGTACGCTGTAAGGAAAAACTAGTAAGTGCTCCCAAGCTCGCTTGGTGTTTTTTGAAACAGCATTCCTAATGGCTCCTGAGAGAGCGGAAGCGACAGAGATGCGGGCACCTCGAGGAATACGTTTAAAAATAGGAGTTGAGGAGTTGTAGCTTTGTACTCACTCAGAACTTTCCAAAAAAGGGGTGTATCAGCCGTATAGTTTGAATTTTGTGTCAAAACATCTACCGCTCCTGCAACCGGAGCAGACAGCGGGATACTGGGATCCTTATGGATTCTTGTTTGATGAATTTTGAGGCCTCTCTGTCCCTTAAAAAAGCGAGCCCGGGGACATTGTGTGCACTCTAAGAGAGGCGGCACAGACACGATGGGCTGGTTTTCCGTCTCATTCCTTATTGCATTAATCGGTTGCGTGCATTGTATCATCACAATAAATGTAACTTATAAAATGTATATAATAACTATAAAGTAAATAATGATATACGTATTTTTTATTTTTACAAAACTAACCCTAGGGGATGTGCAATAAATTTCCACGCGGGCGAAGCCGGGGGCGCAGCTAATTGTTTATATATTAATCATCACCTTCAAGATCTCAATGTGGATGTTCCGAGTTGTTGGGATGCCTTGGTGAGTTTAATTATAAAGTGTTAGAAATAGGACGAACATCGGACATCGTCCTAAATGTCGTCAGTTCAACGGGCAAAAGCATTGGTCAAAAGTAACATATTCAGAATACCTAAAAGTCATTACAGTTACTGTCGCCGGGCGATATTTCGAAAACTATGGTCTGGTACTATAGTTTTCCGAAATATCGTTGCTGATGAAGATGATGACGGTTTTTTTTTCACAGGTAAATCATTCGCTTGTTCGATGGACCATCTTTTCCCATCTCCAAAATGCGATTCTTTTCTTACAAAAACATGAAGAAAAATATCACTAACAAAAAGCCCCAAACGCTTTTGTCACAGATTGATTGAAATCAGGATCAGCGCAATTGTCAGCAGCGATCCATTCCACCGGAGGAACATGCTATCAATCGTACTGCTTCCGGGTATTCTTTACATTATTTTCCACATAGAACGATGAAAAACCCGATAATATGAGCAGCTACAGAAAGTTGACAGAGTGACCTGTTGTTAGACTTGTTTTTTATATATGAACTAAGTCGTATGTTTATGAGGGGATTATACATAATATTACCCAAGAAAGCGCTTACTGACAGATTAACGCGGTTTATCACAGTTTAGTTAACTTTAAAACGGCTAGGTACAAACGGTGCTTGACGCATCTTAGTAAGTATCTACGGCAGATGCAGATTGCATACAAATGTACAAAACCTACGTAATATGAAAACGCTATGTCAATTCCAGATTATAATAGAGGTGCCATCATATCAGAGTAGTAGACCTACTTATCCTGTTTGCGGTGTAGACAGATGCTTCTTGAGAGTTTTGCCCGCCGCATCTATTGGCTTATAGAAAACAAAATTCCACACAAATAATTCCTCAAAACTCAAAACCAGATTGAAGAAGCATGCTCTTAAATAAAAATTAAAAGGATTTGCAAAACACAAATCCTTTGAATACCATCGCAGTAAGTATCATCGAGATGAGCTAGCTCATTAACGGTCGCAGTTCAAAAGAGATTCTATGAAAAGGTTCTAAAAATACGAATAGTGAGCTGTTTTTCTTTTATTTAGGCCAATCTTGCAGATGGTTAACGCATTGATGGGATAAGACTTAACAAATTAAAGAAAAAGACTTCGAAAAAGATATCGACATTGAGACGACTTTGACGAATAAAAATGGTTCGCAGGCGAATATGTAGATTGTTTCTAGAATTCGGTAATGATGTTAAAAATCTTGGTTGGTTTCTAGATAGAAATGGGCAGAAATACTTGTAAATAATTAGTGGTCGTTTTCTACTCTACACTTGTTTGGTCCCTACTTGTATTCGGCCTCTCTATTATGCTATAAGGTGCTTTATGCGAGTAAGTGAGTATTTTTACTGAAATAAGGTGTCAGAAATGCTTTTAATTAATTTAAGGTGATTTCTACTCAGGGTCTAATTTCTCCTAACACCTAATACCATAGAAATCAAAATTATTATTATTTTGATTTCTATGCCACCTAGGCATAGAAATCTAAATTTGAATAAGCACATTGACTCAGATTAGATTTGAGCCACTGTTTACAGCGCCATCTGCTATCTCTACAGAAAACGACAACAATAGCACCATCTGGGACGCTGAAGAGGAAACTCTTTAGCGGAAAATGCTGAAAGTTTCTGAAATAAAACGTGGGATGCGAGAACCAACCATGAACGTATGACTGGTTATCTAGTTGTCGTTCTACAGCTTTTACATAGATGGCGTGTAGAGCTTAAATTTAGTATTATGAATGAACTTCGACCTTTGGATAGGTAGGTAAAGGTGTCAACTAAATTATAGACTAACGGCTATTCCCACTATCCAATATTTATTATGTAGTATTGGTCATTACCATTACGCTACGCTGTATCTATACCTCGTCCATGAATTTATTTTCTGTTTCGTATATGCACGACTAAGAAGTAGATCAGATAGTTCTCAAGAATTACTGTTTTTTTAAAGTAGGTACATCATTTATTATTATAACTTTTCTCCGTATGTAAATGTCAATGTTATTTTGTTTAAAAAAATTAATGTTTTTACCGCAAAATTATTGGTTTAAAATGGTGTTTAATTACCTAATCATCGTCAAAACTCAAAGTTCTTTATTTTAGAGCCCCGAGTCCGGTTGACGATAGTATCGAGACGTGTACTGGAACTAATACGCAAATCCCATACTAAAAGGAGACGTCACGATCACGTCTCGTCACTAACGTCAAATAGACTCGCCCCTAAGATCCATCACTTCATTCGTAATGCAGGCAGGCTTTCTGCCGTCGTTGAGGAAAGACGTGCTGTATATTGTAAACAATTTGCAAATAATTAATTGCAAAATCGTGACCTCGTTTTGTGCCGGTAGTGACAAATCAGTAATGTGTAATTTTTAAACTGTAAAATAAAAATGATAGATTTTTGCTGACAAACAAAACAGTAAAGTACTGTAAAATGGACATCTCCAGTCCCTTTGGGCACCGGAGCAGCAGGACGGCGCACTCGCCGCCTCCTACCCCGACTACGCCCGCACCTGAGTACCCCCTCGCCCTAACGAGCCCGCCGCCCCAGAAGCCGAGTATCAAGTAGTGACCACTCCGGAAATACAAAGCTGGATGACCTCAATCGACCAATGAGGTGTGCACTATCACTACCGAAGCAGGTAAGATGAACTCTGACCAAAAACAAAGAGTCAGCGCTCTCTGCCGAAAAGTGTGTAACGGCACCTCACAGATGGCCGTCCATTATCAGTCCTTAAAAACAAAATGTGTAAAGGCCTACAGCACTATAGAAATGCTGCAAAACCAACTTGCCCAATCCCACCAGCTAAAGGACCTAATAATAACGATTGAAAAGTCTTCAAAACCGGTCGGAGAAGCTTCATTTGCCGACATGGTCAAAAAAGGGACCAACAATTTTATAAAGCCTACAAATATAAGTTCGGTGGCCATCTACCCGAACGACAAAATGATGACAAGCGAGGACACCAAATCCCTAGTACAAAAAATTTTCTGCCCCGAGGATATAAAGTTACATGTGAGAGGGCTTTGCAAAACCAAGCACGTTGGTGTCATCATCAGCACCGATACCAAGGACGATATTGAAAAGCTCAAAAACACTGTCCAGATTACTAACTCGGGTCTTACAATTGACGAGCCGCCTAAGCGAAAGCCGAGAGTCGTTGTCATCGGAGTGCCAACTTCGATGCCCGATAAAGAAGTTTTCTCCTGCATCTAACATCAAAACCTAGCTGACACTTTCAAGAACTGTGACCTGGAAAAGTTTCTGACCTCCATACGACTAAGCCACAAGTCGGGCAGGAAGAACGCGGAGCACTGTAATTTTATTATTGAGGTCCCAGCCGCCATACGAAAAGCACTTATTACCAAGGACCGTATCATCGTTAACTGGTTCTCGTGTCCAGTGCGGGATTTCACTCTTGTCACTCGCTGCTACAAGTGCCAACAGTATGGACACGTGGCGAAGTCATGTCGCGAGGCAGCTCATACCTGCGGTCACTGTGGCGGCCAAGGTCATACCGTCAAAGAGTGCACAAAGAAGGCCGAGGACCCCAAATGTGCAACCTGTTTACACTATAAGAAACCAGACCACCATGCCACCGGCTCCACCGACTGCCGCAAAAATAGGGGACTATGGAGGCGCCTAAGAGCGCCGTAATTAATTACTTTTCTGACCTTTCCTTTAATTCATCTTTATTTTTTATAAATAAAATAATGATAAATAGTGTAATTCATGATTTAGATAATTTTTCCATATCAGAGTCTAAATTTGCTTATGTAGAAAATTGCAAGCGTTATATATCCTCTTTTAGTAATCCATTAACTATACTACACAAAACATTCGCAGTGGGTTAAAAAATTTTGACAACTTTAATGTCTTTCAAAATAGATTAAACATCAACTGTGACATCATTGTAAAACATAAACTAGTTTAGTGTAGTTAGCATAAGTAATTATTTTAAAGCATGCACCTTCGCCTTGTATAGTTAATAAGTTCTATTTGATTATTTTATGTGATGTAAGAACTCTTTTTGCCTGAAAAACAGGTTTGTACCTAGTTCAGGCACACGCATTATTTAATACCATTAGAATTTTAGATGAACTTTGTTATCCTTTAGTCCTAAGTTATTTTTGAATAAAATATTATTATTATTATAAAAATTATTTAGAATGAGGGGAGAGAATGAATGACGTCTGTATGACGTCACATTTCTAGGCTTATCTATTTGGGTCACCTACATATTTTGGATGCACCTAGCAATAAGCTTACATACATAAGTACATTTTAGGTTCCAGAATTCCAGGCCTTAGTATATTAGCACAGAAATATATCTAAATAGAAGCAATAAGTTCGACTCTCGTGCCAAAAAGAGAGGCTGGAGAGCCTGTTTGCTCGCCGCGAAATTCAGTCCGCTCTCGACCGCTTTCCACGTGAGACGTCAGGTTATAAAAACAAAATGCCTTGTTGTTCAATACTTATATAAAGATACTAATACGGGGCTCCGTGCACCATATTTTTATCTTCATGCAATAATAGAAAACACCCGCTTCATCTTAGGTCACAGCGTTTTTTGAACAAACTTTGCAGTTTTCTGGCTCTTAGGACTTTCTGCCAATACAAAGGGCAAGGTGTCTAAATTTAATTATACTTGACTTATGTACTACTTGTTTTTTGTTTGTCTATGGTACTACCTACTTGATTTCACGAGTTAGTTCCTGTAAGATGCCACACAAATCGGCCTTTTCCCGTCTGTACCTAAAGACGATTTAGGTAATGCCTTTAGTTTTGTTTAATTGACATTTTCTGGTATGATTAGATACAACGTTTATTAAAATCTAATCTAATAATAATTGGCTCTGGCATATTTACTGAATTATCGGGCTGATACGATCGACCGCCCCACCTCTCTCACTCAGCCTGTTTCAGAATGAAACTGACCTAATTTCTCAGCTGCATGCCCCCTCCACATTTACTGACGTCATACATTCATGGGAATATCGTAGGAACGTATCCCGCTGTCACAGTGCATTCATTTTTCCTCTGTATTGCAAAATCGTAGAGGTGAAATTCGTGTGGCTGGTGTATTGTCGGTTGAGACTGTGTAGATTTGGGTGGGTCAAGGTACCGGGGCCAAAACTGGGTCATACCAGGCTGCAAGCCTCTATTCATGAATCGAAGCCTCGTGACGCGCTTTCATTCTTGCCCGATTTCGTTAATAGAAGCGCCAACATGCGCACACAACGTAGGCAATTGTCTAGAATAATCATGAAAAAAGATTACTTACACTTAAATTTAATACTAATGATACCTTATGACTTAGGTACTTAAATCATGGTATTGATTCCTTCAAGCTTCTAATTAGGTAGGTAGGTAAGAACTACTAAATCTATGCATTCATATACAAGGCTTTGGTTTTGTTTTCTCTCATGATATATAATTTTCACGTCATAAAAAGACAGCAAGGAAAGTTCATTTCGATTAAACGAGCTTTTACACTTTTCAGAGATTTTTATGCCGGAATTGTAACATTAATACCGAAGTGACATTTAGATAATGTTTCTTTGGTAGTCTCGTACTGAAACACTGACCTTTATACGAGCATAACATGTATGTGTCCATAGGCACGAAAGATATGAATAAAACTAAAGAAAAAATCACTGTGAAACTTTGACCTTTGAACTGTGAATCCATGAAAGCTATATTAGGAAATGTTCTGATAGTATACCACCAAAACTACTTTTTAGTTTTTTAGTGTATATTTATTCGGGGTAACAAACAATTACACTCTTAGCCTAATTAAATAGATAATATTCTAAGTGTGCTTTAAGTGTAATCAACATCGTTACCATCATATAGATATAAAAATAAACAGGTCAAAAGTTATTATTATAGTTAAGTACTAGGTAGGTAAGGTACACAGAAATAAATGTGTTCTTCCACTACAATCCCTGCGCGCGGGATTATCGCGTTGAAAATTAAACTAAAGCATATATGTTACAAGCAGTTTACTTAAAATTTTAAGGTCTACACTGCTATTTAAAGATTTTAATCTGTAAGAAGGCGATATGACCGCATGCAAGGACATAGCGGATTACGTAGGTACCTACTATGTTAGACTCCCTCAGTATTACCACGCAAGTTCATAGGTAACCTCGGCACATACCTACGAGGTAAAATCCTCGGCACACTCAAAGTTTCACTAGGCTGTATGATGACACCAATAATACAAATAATACCTGTCCAATGTGCTCGGCCTTAGTCAGGGTGAAATAAGGGATCGTAGCCAGGGCTAATCGTCAAAACAAAACTATCATACTTAGATTTAAAAAGTAGGCGTATAATAAGCTTAGATTGGTCCACCATAGTCCAGAGCACAGCAACGAAAAGGCGAAACCCCTTTCGCCTTTTCTATAAGGATATAGTTATATATATATATATATATAAGGAGGCCTTTGCATCGGCTTAGTAATAGTATGAAAACCTAGCGAGATGATCACGGTAGAGAAGGCCGGCATGAAATTAAAGGCACACACAGACAACACAAAACACTAATAACCACAGGCAGGGATATCAAGTAACATACATACATAAACATACAGACGAACTAAGAATCTCCTCCTTTTTGAAGTCGGTTAAAAAAACAGTAGGATACGATACCCAGCAGTGGGTGACATAGGTGCAATGATGATGATCATGAAAAACCTATAATGAATGGCGGGTTTGCTCAAAGAACTATGTACTATCTACGTGACTAATATAGTGTACTACACTACACACAACCACAACTATGTATAAGTTTCATTGATAAACCTTTTCTAGTGCTTCGTTATCTGGCGAGGCGACCTCGGTGTACGCGTTATTACTTTCTGACATTTAATAAAAGCATATAATATGTTGGAGGTAAAATGGAAGTTTACAAAAAATATAATTATAATAAATGGAACATTTAACAAAAAAAATTATTACCTTGTAAATCAGGCATCACGTACCCACCCCTACCCATAACTTAATTTGGGGCTAGATGATGTTGTGCGTACTCAACGACAGATAATCGACCTAACATCTTGTCGACCGCTAAAAATAAGGTGGACTACTTAACACCAGTTTAACCTTACTTCAGGTGGAGTGTTTAACATCAGATCAGCAATTAAAGAGCTTGCCTCAAACTGGACAAGCCCAGCTAAGTCCATGGCTGGTTGGAAGGCCTCGTCCTCGTGACGCACATAATCACATTGGAAGAACCGGAAAGCAAATAACATAGTTTTGTTGCGTTGTGAAATATTACAGTTTTTATTATAGCGTTAAATATTACTGAAAATTATTATTAAGTACGGACTTGTGATTTGATTCCATTGGGCGAGCCATGTTCAGCTGTGGATGTGTGCGTGGTGAAAAGAAAGAAGGATTTCTGGAAAATGCAGAGTGAAAAGGAAATAGATTTGTAATAGAATATATATATATACAATGCTGGACAATCCACACAGCATCATCTAGCCCAAGCTAAGTAGAGCTTGTGTTATGGGTACTAACGTATGACTGATAATAATATAATAATATATAACAATATATATATAATAATATAAAATAAATAGGTATGAATGATAAACTTAATACAATACATTACATAGATAGATATTTTTTATTATATATAGAAAATACTCAGAACACCCGGAACAAATATTTGCAGATCGTACAAACATTTGTCCGAAGGCGGGAATCGAACTCGCAACCTTTTGCGTCGTTGAATGATTGTCACATAGTTGATTGATTGATTATTGTCTTGCGTACTTTTGAGTATATTGTCCGTTGCAAATGCAGAGCGAAGAACAGGCCTACATCTGAAGAATTTTCCAGTATATTATTAAATCAAGTGAATATAGAAAAAAACCAAGGCTTATTGCAAAATTTCAACAAACATTCTCTCTGCATTTGGAAATCCTGACTCCCACCTAGGCAGTACAAAATGATGGATGGAAAGGGAGAGTCTGCAGTCAAACCTATCCAGTAATTGCCTTCATCCAGTACTAGAAGTCAAACATCAAATAAGATCTTACAGGACTCTAGGACAAGTCAGATATTTCAAATTACATAAGTAAAACTAGGAAATAAGGTGATCACTTAATTTTTTCACTTTGATAAATGTAGGCCAAACAGAAACAACCCTGCAGAAATCTAGGTTCCATAAATAAACCCTAAATGCCGTAGGTCATGTCCGTAATAGATCAGCCCAAGGTATTCGTTAAATGTCAGATTTACAGTAGATAACACTTGTTGCAGCCTGACCCGGTCACAGGGGAGAGCGGGAGGGTGCGCTACCGCGAAGTACACCAACGACTTGCTAGGGGAGATGTGACTTCAAGTTAACAATGACGAATATTTAACCTCTTGCAAGGCGTTAATGTACATAACTTGAGTGAAGAGGCAATACGGAATTGACCACATGATGCTAAGTGACACAGTGAACAGTTGCGTTTGAAAATCTGGCAGGTTATACTAGAAAAGGAGCTTACGATGCACTTTTACGTATGTAAAACGGAGAAGTTGGTACAAGAGAGAGCGTGGGATCCATTACTAGTTTTTTCACCGGCAACCATACTCTAATCAGAATGCGGCAGAACTAAACAGGTAGTGTAAATTTTCATCACGTACCCATATGCAAAGTAATTTACGTACCTTTTAAAAATCTAAATATTATCCCTAATTACTAATATTATAAATGCGAAAGTTTGGATGTATGGATGATTGTTATCTCTTCACGCTAAAACTACTAAATGGATCGGGCTGAAATGTTGCAGGTAATGTTAGACCTAGAAACAAACATAGGCTTTTTATCCCATAAGTCATTTCCCATGAGGTTAAAATTACCTTTAAACGTTTCCATAGAAACAACGCGCGCGAAGCCGCGGGCAGAAACTAGTATAATTATAATTCTCAAATAAGTAAAAAAATAAAAAAAAATTCTCAAAAAGGTTTGCCATAACCAAATTACTATTATAAGAACATAAAGTAGGTACTTGTTACAAAGCTACCTTCAGCATAAATATGCAGAATCTGGCTTTTAAAGTAAGGACGGTTTTTCGAGTAAGTATCTACTCGAAGCACTAGATTCTGTGTGGAAATAGCTTAACCGTTTCAGCGTTGCAGTTTCCGGGTATCACCCCTCCGGTCATCGACCGGGGACGCGCCCAGTTGCATCCGGGCTATTTTTAGATCAGCCTTCAGGTGCCCTGCGGAGAACCTGCTCTGATGACCTGACCTCTATGGTTATACAACTAGATAGAGTTCATTTTAAAACGACATTATCTGGAGCACTAATTAGCTTTCTAGGTAATAATAATAACCTATATTTTTCTATGTCCGGTTATGATAACAGGTCATAAGGCTAAAATAATCTACTCTGAGATTATAAATTAGCAAAACCCTGTTTTCTTTTTTATTCTGAGATGAAATAGGCACATATTTCAATCTCGGAATAAAAATTCGTCAAACTCTACATGCGCAATTTCAAGAGAAACTCGTTTATAACATCTTAAAGTTGGCAAATACTAGAAAACATTGCTATTCATCCAAAGGTTAAACTGCGTTCTAATAACTCCCACTTACTAATCAAACTATCCAAAAATAAATCCATTCTAATATCAGGTTTGACGTACAAGTTATTTCGGATAATCGTTAGAACATTTAGCTTTTTATGGACGAGGCTTCCAAAGTTAATAATAAAGTGCTATATTTGAAGGCATTGCATAATGGTGTGACGTCAGCAAGGCGCGGCGCGGGCGCGGCGGCAAGCCTCCATTCAGAAATACACGCACACACGCAAACCGCCCTCGTATAATCATGATTTTCATTCTGACGTCACTCCACCCGACCAATCGCTACACGGTTCCATTCAAGCCTTACTCCTGAAGGGACTCGTGCGGGATGAAAGCAGCAGTCGTCGGTTGCTCTCCGCGAAGGCAGTAGCTGTCCAATACAGCCATCGCGACCTAAATTTTTGAATGAAATTTTGCGATCACCTGTTTTTTAGACAATTAGTTATTCGATATGTTCAGCAATTGGCATGATTTCGAGTTTACAGCCTACTGATGTCAGGACGAGATCCTCTAAAGGTACAAAGGAAGTTTGCAGTTAGCAATGTAAGTTCTTTTAGTTTGTAAAGAAAGCTTTTTAGGGCTAAGCACGTAAGCGCTACGAGAGTACGCTACGGGCTACGAAACGCCTACGCGATGTCTGGCTCGTAGCTCGGTAGACTCGCCCACGTCTTTTAGACCTCCCCTTCGTACCTACCTTTAAGCTTTGTTACTTTGCACTGTTCAGTATTCTGTTTTGTTTCTTTGGCTTCGAGTAGGCTCTTTGTGTAAATAAGTGCCTGAAAAGTTATTTATTTTTGAGTAGCTATTTTGAAAAGCGCATTCTTTGTAGCTTTTATTACGATTTTCTTATTTGGGTAGCTAAAGATTATTAAAAATGGTTGAAAAATAACATTTAACTAGGTGACGTAGCTAATCAGATAAATTTCAAATGAAATCGTGGCTAAGACAATAGGTTCAAACACTCGTTCCGATTTTTAGTGACTCGAGAAGGGAAGTAATTATTTCGTACACCAACTTTCCTATTGATAAACCTTGAAACAGCATCCGTTAAAATTACACAAAGACCTTCTCGGTCTTTCTGACCTTCATTTGTTTCGTATGTTGTATTTAAAACGTAGAACAAAGAAAATAAACATGCCAATTATAGTCAGAAAGATCAGAATTCAATACCATCCTTTAGGACAAGCTACTAAAGTAGGTACTTAATTTTAGTGCAAACGACTGTACCTCAGTCCATAAAAAGGCAAAATTACCTAAACTAGTTTTCTTTTCAAGGGAATAAAAGTAAAGATATTTATCTAGTCACGATTGGTGCAGCTTTATTCACAAGACTGTGACTTATTTTAATTTTAAATCGCTTATTATACCTCCATGGCTATTAAAAAGGCCCGCCTGCCCTATTAAATGGCCTTCCTCTTTAATGTCAGAGGTCAATTGCATCATGCGCCCTGCAACAGTGCCTTTACTTTTTCAAGACCTAGGTCTAAGTTCGTGCATACAACAGAATAGAATGTCACATATTTCGACAAAAGAACATAAAACATAAATAGGTAAAAAAAACATGAAGAAATACTCGATACCTAAAATGGTAGTCAAGCCAAGTTCGTCATTGACAAGAACGAGGATACTTAGGTATATTTTCAACCGACGAAAAACAAAAGGAGGTTCTCTATGGGGCTATGTTTTTATTTCTAAGGAAAGTTCGCATAGCAACAGAAACCACAAAGAAACAATAGCAGTAAAACTAGCTATCTCAGCACAGCTATGGCCCAACGAGGGTGTGGGGCCTGTTTGACGTCATAGCTCTCCCGTGACGTCAAAGCACTGCCACACCCCCCTTTTGACGTCACCGGAGTATGAACTATGGACCTAGATTCGCATAATGCACCAAGATATTCCCCTGTATTAACAGGGAATTATCCCTCTGAGAAAAACATCAATGAAAAAGTCACGTCTCTAAGGACAAACAAAGAAAATACTAAAAAGCTTATGTAGCAATTTGAGCTTCTCTTGGTTGAATCAAAACTTGAACATTCAAACTAAAAATTGGAAACTCGATGACGAAACGGTAGTACCTACCTACCTAAATTAGAAAAGGTCTGTAAATTTAACGTGTGCCAAATTCAGAATAGGTACGCGAACATTTAACACGTTTAACTTCAATCACGGCTCTCGAAACTTCTATGCAGAGCCTTGGTAGATTCCCTGTCTTTGGATTCTCGTATATCCATTTTACTTTCAAGCATGCTTAAAGTTCGTAAGATGGAGCTATTTTTAGCTTTTGTATTTCCTAAAACAGCTTATTTTCTCACGATTCGTATAACAATAACACTGGAAAACTAAAAATATCATAATCAATTAATTGAACCGAGAGAAAAAAGGCATTGTTGTGAAAATCTATAGGCAACTACTGCACTATATTACAGTAGCTGAAAATTTTCACAAAAATAATCGTTGCATCGAACTTTAAGAAATTCAATGAACGAGCCTCCAAGCCTCCCTACGTCACGAATGTTGCAGGCGGCGATCGTCCCACTCACTCACAAGGACGCAAACGGGAGAGAGAAGGACGGGCGATCTGACCCAATTTCCCGACCTCGCTCGGTGTTCCGAAGCTTGCCGTCTATTTCCATCTGAAGGTCGTTTATTTATAGACGGTTGCTTGGAGCGCGCGGCCGTTCGCACCTAGAGAATGCGACATCGATTTCTAGATCGGAGCTATTTTTGATTTTAGTTGTCTATAAAGAATTATACCAACTTCTTTATTAACAAAGAAAATTACAATCAAAACTAATTACAACAAACAAACACATTAGAGAACAAATAGGTACCTACCTATTGAAACAGGTAAGCTAACAAAAAATGTTTGTGAGCTTCTACTTACGTGGTAGGTACCTGGAGGAGATTAAACTTAGTACATAATATAGTTCTGGTACTGATGACATACCTACCAAATAATAAAAAAGTCGTAGACATAGAGTAGGTAGGTAATTCGTGTTTATTTTCTTATTATTTTAGTCTTATTCCGTACGAAACCTACCTATGTTTACTATAATATTATATTGTACCAAACTACCATAGCTAAAAAAAACTTAATAAATAAGCAGACTCGACCTTCCACCTTTAAAAATGGTTAGCGGCCCGGAAATGCCCCTCGGCCCGTACTTTGGCTACCTATAAACCATTATTACAACAAAAATATTATGATGACACTTAGAGAATATTTACCTACCTTCGTGCAGTGCCACGTTACTTCAAACCATTTTGTCAAGAAAAATATTATGTTTTAATTTGAATTGGGTACATACTCGTAACTTAGAGCATTAAACCAGAATGCTCTAAGGGTACATAAGTATTAAAACCTGGTACCTGATGTACCATGCTGTTATGCGGCCTCCAAT
The DNA here is from genome assembly GCA_963662085.1 of Eupithecia inturbata. Classification (NCBI taxonomy): domain Eukaryota; kingdom Metazoa; phylum Arthropoda; class Insecta; order Lepidoptera; family Geometridae; genus Eupithecia; species Eupithecia inturbata. The sequence goes on along the minus strand of OY759179.1, from coordinate 4,471,311 downwards.
GACCAACTAAAATAGTCCAGAAATCTAATAAAAATCAAAAGGGTATTTCTTCGTGGCCTGTCGGTTCTTTTCCCTGACGGACATGAAAAGCTTAAGGATAATACTTCGATAAAAATTAAAAAAGGGAGATGAGGCACTAGCTTCTTGAAAGTTGCAGGCTCAAATTAGGTCCAATTAGATTCCTCCACCTCAGTCATAGTCCGACAGGCGCGCGGCGTTAGTATTTCGCGTGCTTGCTACGACGTACTTTAGTGTGATTTATTGACTAAAAAACTACAACCCATTGTTGTAGCCCTAGTGTTTGATCATTATAATTATCGCACAAGATTAGAAATATCACTGTGAGCGAGTGTTTTCGTGTAGTTGTAACACTAAGCGCTGGGATAACGTACCATACCTACAGATTTTCGTTATATCTATGGGTTAATATAATTAAAGCTAAATCGAGTACCTACCCATTTATCTCGTACTTTTCTGTTTTAAGGGCTCTGTACCCAAATTTCAAAGGGTGCCTAATGTGCCTAGCTATTACTACACTTTCTTTCTTTCTCTCCGTCTGTCACTTTAACTGAGTAGGTTCACTTTTGTAGTTCACAGAGTGGGTTGTGTATTGCACAGATGTCTATCAAAACTATGCCACAAGGAAAAAAACTTTCTGTAGTTACCTTATCTACTTACGCAGTTACGTATTTAAAAAAAGTAAAAGAACCTATTTAAGTAGGTACCTTAGAATGGAACTAATTAGCTGCAGCGTCGTGGCGTTCTATCGTCTATTAAAATGTTTAGAAAATATACAAAATGTTTGAAAATAAAAATGGAAAGAAACAAAGTAGAATATAAGAAAAACTGGGTTTTATTTCGGTCTTCGTTAACCGAAGCATTGCTATTCAACGCCAGTATTCTGGGCACTCTACATTTTGTTGACGGTTCAACACCTGGATATCTCAGAAAATATGAAATTAGAACATTTCATTAGTTCACATGTCACATTTTCAAAACTACTACCTAAGCAAAAAGATATTGACCAGAGCAAATTCTGTAAAAAAACATTGAGAAAAGTTTCACCCTTCGCGCTTTTATTTTTATTTTGATATAATAGATAGGTACTAATGTCATAAAAACCACAAAAAATGCCTACTTTGAGATCTTTAAGAGAAAAGAAGAAAAAGGTATGAAAAATCTACTTATTACTGTGTATCTGTGTCCACTGAAATTGCTGTATCCACACGGAAGCGACATGCCCGTTTGTGGCAAGATTTTGAATAAAACCGCAGTAAGTTCATTATATTTTAATTACTGCCACGTCGGACTTTACTTCCCGGATCTGAAATCGAACACTTGGAATAAAAAAACAAGTGGCCAAGGCTGAGGCTGAACTTATAGGCTGGGATCCGCAAGTAAAGTTTATAATTTAATTGATGTAACTTATTGTAAATTTCACTAACGAACAAGATTAGCATTCATTAGTTTTTTAGATTCAATGGTTCAATGGTTCATTTATTGGTAAAATATAACATTACACGTGAAATAGTATAAATAACACCTTAAAATATACTAAAGTATATCGATGGTAGCTACATTCAATTATAATATTTCAATTAATCAGTCAATTATACATTTCAATAAAAATAATAAATCAATTCAATTAAAAAATAAATCAATTTAAATTATAAATAAATCAATAAAAAAATATAAATTAGTCAATTAAAATTCAAAATAAATCGAGTAAAAATAATCAAGTAGTAGTAACATTATAAATTGATCAATAACAATTATGTCATTGGAATAATATTACCTAATCTAGGATAACAACATCCTATTCTATTGCACGAAATCGTCAATCCTGTAGAAGGATTGTTCGATCAGCCAGTTCTTTAATTTATGTTTAAAGGATTGCGTCGACTTAGCCGTCGTTATCGTTGTTGGGAGGCGATTGTAGACCGCCGGGCCCATCACGTGAATAAATTTGGAGGTTTTAGTACGGCGCCGCTGCACGGCCCTCAGTTTCTGACTATTCCTCGTGATGTAGGTCTGACCGTCACCGAATTTAGCGTACTCGCTAAGGTGGTTACGGGCGTACATGGCTGCTTGCAAGATGACCAGGCAAGGGACTGTTAGGATCCTTAGTTTTATAAAAAACGGGCGGGCAGGAGTGTCCCACGGAACGCGGACTATCGCTCTAACAGCTCTCTTCTGCATTGTGAACGCCCGCTCCCAATCAGCGGCTTTGCCCCAAAGCTCAACACCGTACTGAAGGAGCGAATGCACAGAAGCGAAGTAGCAGCTCCTCGTCATGTTCTGGTCCAGAGTAGAGGACAACCTCACTGGGCTAGGCTAGGTAGGGTGCGAAGCACGCCCTACCTAGCCTATCACATAGCTTGTCGATATGGAGCTCCCACGTGAGACCCTCATCGAGCTGGAAACCTAGGAAAGTAGCTGGACTTGACCTGGTTGACAAGCCTGCCTCCCAAGCTCACACTCAAGGACCTTTGTGCGCGCCCGGCCAGGTTAAACACCATAAAGTTAGTCTTAGTGACATTAATTTTAGGTTAATGTGTAGTAGTTGATTGCTTGAAAGGTTTGAATAATCAGCGGTCAGATACTTGTATAAGGTTAAATTCTAATATATTACTTAGGTAAGGGTCAGCAATTAAAAATATATACATATTTCATAATGATTTCTGTATTATACGTGAATAGTAAGATATAAAGCATAGACTATTCTATGCTTTATATCTTACTCTTCTATATTCTATAATATAAAATACTTTATTGCACACTTAAATCTAATAGTTAAATATAATAGAGTATTTACAACAAAACTACTTAAAAACTAAGCAACAATTGGCGGTCTCAATTGTTGACAACCATGGAAGAATAGGATCATTGGACAGTACAAGGGGATTAGTGTGCTTATGTAGATTTTAAATTATAACAAATAAAATACATATAATACATAGAAATAATGTTGATGAATGTGAATAGGTAAATTCTAATTAGATTGAAAGTTTTCTAAAGGCCTGCGGTACCCTAAAAGCGAATAAGCTACACTAGGGCTGACACACTAGATACCATAACGCCTGGCCGGACGGTGTCGGGTGACAGGACATAGCTTCCGCGGGGCTTCGGACTCGTATTTAATCTCTAGGCCTCCCTCTTTTGTTGAAATTAAATTTTATTGCCGTATGGTAGGCACTATCGACTGACACCAATTAGTTACATGTTCTGTTATTTAAGTTAAATATTGTACGTCCGTAATTAATGGACTAACAGTTGTTTCCACCTTATTATTTAGATTTTTTTGTACATACTCGTAGTTTCAACAATAAATTTTAATAATCCTTTTATCTTCATCTGAAAAGGGCGTTACAAAAAAGATTCCTTAGGCCGGAGATTAATTTGATGGCCATATCAGGAAGAGTTTCTGAAGTAAATATGTATTTTACTTATTACACTCTCCACTAATGCAATATATTTCTTTCTCTTTCTATTTCTTCGATGGACCGACGACATTGTAGGGAGTCGCATTGTAGGGGGTCGCAGGGAGTCAATTGATGAAGCCAGCTCGGGCCTAAGTATTTCCAGCAGTAGACGTTTATGGCCTGATATTTCATTCTTGCTTGCTTTCTTTTAATCTTTATCTACGAATGAAATCAAATAATTTGATTGTTTTGAAAAAAATAATAATGACTTCGAATAACTACCTTAATTTTTCACTGTTTTTTAAGTTTTCCGGTATAAATACTAATCCCTCGGGAATCAAGATTTTACGGGACCACCTCGCGATTATTATCTATGCAATAATAAAATGAGTCATCAGGGTCCCATCAAGTCCCTCGTCAAGGGATGAAACGTTGGTGTTCTTACAACACAAATAAGGTTCGTAGTAAACCCGCTGACATCCGTAATGAATAATAATATAATAATCAAAATCCGTCCATAATTGACGGAGAATACGACACATATACAAAAAAAATACATACATCCGAACACAGAACTTCCTCCTATATTTGAAGTCGGTTCAAAATACATTTGAAGTTGTAGATACCTATTGTGTCGAAGGATGAAGCCATAGACTTTCTATCTAGAGATACACGATATAGATATAAAGATAGTAAATTTGGGTAGACCTAAATGTACTGTTTAGTAATGTAATAATTACAAAGAGCTTATGACTACGTTCCGTAATATCTTTGAATAATTGACTATAGGCCTTCGTATGTAACAAACACATGATGGGATTTAAATCATAGTGTCTGTTTCATAATCCTATAACGGCAGGCAGCGACCTCTTTCCTAGGGCTTCAAACCGTCCTCGGCTAGCTACACCTAGGTACATAATTCCTAGCTTACCTGGTGTGTTTTTTCATAAGCTCTATACAATGTTTTATTCAGTCAGAAGAACTATTAGTTTATACTATTATCTACCTACAAATCAAACCATTTGACGTAAATGGATGGTTTTATTTGGGTGTTCCAACAAAACAAAACAAGCTGGCAAGCAAAGGAAGTAAACAGGGTTTTTGGTAATTCACTGACACTGCATCAACTGCAGGTTCTGCCCACACGAACACGTTTGTGAAGACGCCGCCGGAGCTGATACGAGGACGCTCACGGTAGGGCTGGTCCACCAGTTCAAGGTCGCTCAGCGAGCTATGGAAAGAGCTATGCTCGGAATTTCTCTGAAGGATAGGATTCGTAACGAATACATCCGACAGAGAACCAAAGTTATTGACATAGCTCAAAAAATTAGCAAGCTGAAGTGGCAGTGGACCTGCCATATCTCACGAAGAACCGACAACCACTGGGGTAAATGTGTTTTGAGTGGAGACCGCGACTCGGCAGACGTAGTGTAGGACGCCCTCCAGCTAGGTGGGACGACGATCTGCGAAAGACTGCAGGCAGATGCTGGATGCGGCAAGCTGAAGACAGGGTGCTATGGCGCTACTTTGAGGGAGGCCTATGTCCATGCAGCAGTGTACTAATATAGGTCGATGATGATGATGATAAATAGACAATATTATATAAAGTTTACTATATAAAGATTATGTTATGGCTAATAAGTATTTTCGAGTCGGATGAAAATATACTTAGGTCCTTTACTTTTAGATAAATATAATACTTTTTAAACTCGTGGAAGTCTCGAGGTCTTATAAGTTTATTAGTTGCAGGGCACATTCATAGTTAGTAAAAAATCGGAACAAAAAACGAAAAACAAAGATCATAAGACACCCCCAACTCCCCTTACTCCGTTTATGGTTTAAGTCAAAAGCTGAATCAAAAATTACTCGATATGGTATTGATTTTAATAGAAACGTTCACCATAACTACCAAATCGAAAAAAAACCGCCAAACGACAAAGATCAAAGGTACTGATACGTTTTATAATCGATATCTTGGGGACGACGCTTCCGATGGGTATTAAAATGGATCAGCTGAGCTACCTCTAGATTGTTTGCAACACTCTGCAGTTAGCTCTACTGTTTCAATTGTAAATACTAGTTTTAATTTCTTTCCATGTGTCGTATTAATAGATATTTTGATAGAAGAGATTAGTACATTTTTAGTCCACAGCTTAAGTTAGTTTAGTTTGAAAAAAAAAATCTTGAAATTACTAACAAAATTTGAATATTTGAGAAGGGCTACTAATCTACTTTTTCCAACCACAAGATGTACCTATATACGCTAGATGTAGATAGACTCTAGCTAGAAAATACCCCCTCAAACCCCGTGAAAGTACAAAAGTTACTTTAGAATATTCCGATCTCCTACTATGTAGTTCCAATTGTTACAATGCTCTTTTCTATTTAGAAACTATAAAATGTTACTATTTAGTAACATTTTATAGTCTCTACTCTCTACTACGCATGACCAAAGTTTCTACGGTCCGCTTATAAATTAACCCACACCCTTACAATGGGGTAAGACTGTAGCAGGGTTCATAGAGCCTCTGTAGGCTCACTTGCAACAAGGTACCGATCGCGATCACACGTCCCTTTGTTCTAACTTTGCTTAATAATAGAAAAAAATATTTAAGTGATTTCTATGTGTTTTTTAAGTTTTTTTTTATTTGTTGTGTATGTGAGAGTAAGTATTGAAGTCTTTGGGAAATATGGTCGAAGAATAAGGAATCGGTTTCAAATTTATTAATTTATATATCGGGTGTACATTTAAATAAATTATCTATTATACGGACTTTATGAAACAATACCTTCGTCCCACGGTTTCTCGAACGTTGGTAAAAACAGAATGTAGGCCCTATAGCACTCAGAATTAATTTACCTATAAGGAGCTCGAACTATTTCGAGATCAAGAGATTATTTCAGTTTAATTTTTAAAAAAAATATGGGCTATCCGCACATTAGATGCTGGTATGGATTGTCCATATTTTTTTTTTTCCAGAAAGAAAGAAGACAACATAAACTTATTAGACAAATTAAAAATAAAATTCATACAGAAAATCCCAATAAGTAACTAAATAACTATAAAATGTTAAGAAACGAATAAAATATTATCCAAAAAAATTAAGTCACTAAAACCGGTACAAAATAATCCATTTAAAGTTTTAAAATGTCGTGTTACAGTAGGTAGTTAGCAAATTAAGCCGCAACTATGGTTTCGTCCCGATACGGCTTCGCTACCCGACACCGGACTTTTTGTCCCAGCCCATCCGTACATGTAATAAATACTTTATTTTATACATTTTGTTCACGCTCATTGCACATTTTAACCTGTAAAACTGTCTTTTCTAGAAACAAATACACCAATCCGGGTTCAAAATCAACAGAGCCGGCATAATCTACTTGACATTTAATAAAGTTTTTTGGGTATCAGTTGAAGAAAAACAAGGATATGTCGAGTGTAAATTGATAGAACGGAATATATTAAATTCAAACTACAGTCGGTATCTAAACTCGTATCTAACTATAGTTCTATAGTAAAAATCTTCTGAATAATAATTATTTTTAGAAATTATTGACATTTTATTTTATCTATAGGGAGAACTACATGTTATAATTATTCAGTGCCCATGGAATGGGAAAAACTTACCTTTACTTAGCTATTGCTTCTATATTTTGAATAACAATAAAAAATGGAATGAATCATTATGTAGTTCGGACCGCATGTAAAACCTTGATGTTTTTATCTGCTTTAGTAAATCTTTGCACTTTATGGTATTTAATAGTGAGTTAATAGTTAATTAAGCAAGTAAGTTATCAATTATTTTGTTGTATGATGCTAATCATGAAATTTTTTTATACTTTAATAGTTAGAGCTTTCTGGCTTTGTTATAGAGATAAAAAGATAAAAGCTCTAAATAAAATCATCATGAGTAAATGGAGCTCCATTCAATGTAATTTTCAAAGGAGAACATAGTTTACGTTTATGGTTGGTTGACATTGGTTGAGTACAGGCAAGTACCTAACTTACAGTGGCATATAGGAGTAAGCCTTTTTGCGCTGCAGCCAAACAGCTAGCCAGCTTGAGTGAAAACTTACACTACAGACTCTACTGTCCGTTGACAAGTGCTATTTGACTTGCACTTGGCAGATGTAAACCAGCCATAAGATTGAAATAAGTATTATGTATTATTTCATTTTCACTGTACTGGACTAGAGTGCCAACATATCCAAGTCCTGACAATTTCCTGGGTATGTCAGGAGAACATACTCGTAATTTACGAAACACAGAGATTTTCTAATTAGTAAGGATAGCGTTTCAAGGTGTCGCTATTAAAAATATCCGACCGGGCTTAGACTCAACTGTCATAACTGTTAGTGGCGCTCTACCGCTTGTACCGCTTTTGTGTCCGTGATCTGAAACGCATCGCTTCAAGTTCCTGGTCAAGCCTTTAATGATGCCCAAAACAGCTGCTGGCCACTGCTCAAGATTAGTGTTTCCATACTCTTGTGCGTGTGACAGCGGCTATTGCGGGCGATTCATTGCCGTCGGGACAACTATGCTGAAGAATCGTGAAGTTTTTACAAGTGTTTCTTTATTTTTTTATCATCCTGTATAATGTGTGTAGGTTGTCTAAAGTTGGCGACTGATTTGAGAATTTTATCGTTTGCGGCGAGCTTGAAACTACGTTTCAATGAAATGTATGTGGTCAGTAGCCAGCTTTAGAGTACCAAAATGCCCATTTCACTATCCCCAAGTAAGAATTACCAGCAACTATCGTGACTCATTTGTTTTCTCTTCGAAATTAGTCATGGGTGGAAGATGGGCGCAAAGTTAAACGATATATTTTATGAGTTGGTGCATACCACCATCATACTGAATAATAATATTCATTCGAGTGAATGATGACGTCCAAAAAACTCAAATAAACGAATTGACTTTTTTTTTAATTCTGTGATGCTCTTAAAACACGCACTTCTAAATTTACCTACTGCTTTTTCTTTATATACGCATTTAGTACCTACGCATGTTATAATAAAGTGGGTGATCATGGTATGTCCTTGTTCTTAGAGACACTTGCAAGTAATGTCAAATACCAATCTAGGTAAATGGAAATTTTGGATGTACGTTTATCTTATCTCTTTAGCTCAAATCGAAATTTATAAATAATAATAATAATAGTTTATTGCAAAAAGAATCATTACAAATAATTACATAGCAATTTGTCTGAGAATATTTATTCAAATAATTATGTACATATTAGCCTCAGTTGCCTAAACTAGACTAAAAAGTCTGTATTATAGGCAGCTGTTCTGCCTATGATACAGACTTTTTAGTCTAAAAATAAATAACTAAAGGTGGTCCTTAGATTCTAAGTAGTTAAGTATGTCATACTTAACACTTTTTACTATTAATTGAATTTAAAAATTTAAGCTCAACTAACACTGTAAATTGTAAGGTTAGGTTGAGAAACCCCGTATACCTAAACGACTTTTTCGATTTGAGCGTCAAACAGATGTTTTCTTTTATAAATTGTTTTCATGAAAATTAAAAAAAAACGTGTCAATGAAACTGCTTAATTCTTAACAGCGTTTGCATATACGGGGGAGACACTATTATTTTTAAACCAGAAATGTAAATCTTCTAGGTCTATTTTTTAATAAAGTTTTTATGATTTCTAGTTTTTATTTTATGTTTTAACGTTCTCCTTTCTTGCTTCTTTAGCGTGTCGTTTACTAAATGGTTAAACTATCAATAAACAATTTAAATCGAAACAAATATTTTATAAATTCCAAACATTCAAATCATTCAAATCTTTACAAATTATCGGGGTTTTGGGATTTGGTTTTTATGTGATAAATACAATTTCAGAATCTTCCTTGAATGAGGATTTGGTTTTCAACCATTCATTTAAAATTTATTTTTTGATCAAAATCAATCAAAATTGTAAACTACTACACCATTTCCTGAAAGAAAACGCGTACTTGATTTCAAAAGCAAAACAATATCAGCAAGTGTATCACGAATTGGTGTGTCAGCAAAATTTTTCGAAAACTGTTAAAAGTTTAGAGCCTGTGCACACGTTCTTCATACGCGCAGTCGATGCAAACCATACAAAATTTTCCTGTTCTTAATTACGAATGATACGGGCGACGATGACGGCGCGTAAAAGTCGTATGCAAAGGCCCTTATAAAAATTTCAGGGTGAGAAGCCTTCAGCTGCGAAAAATACCGAAGCCCAAAACAACTATTGGTCACTGCACAGGACTAGTTATGCGATATACTCTTGTGCGTGTTCCAATAGTTATTGTGGGTGCTTCATAATCAACGGCGACGCTTCGAGAACAATCTGGACTAGTTTATAAGATTCTAAATTTTGCGCGTTGGTGAGTGATGTTTTTTGCGTATTTTCGGTTACATGTACTTGCACCTTTTTCATTATTAGACTATGTATTTTTTACTTGATCTTTTAAGAAACACACAATCCTGGCGCATCAACCCCGGGCAAGGACCTACGTCCTTGCCTCCAATACATAACATCGCCATCGACTTCTGTCTATTATGAAGCAATTGTGCAGAATTCCCTTACCCTATCTTATTCTGTTTTTAATTAAAGTTTACTAACCTCTTTGTTTCATGTGTCTCGGACATCGGCCTCGGGACGGAGAATCGTCGGGGGCTTGGATCCAGCTTGTAGGACTACACGTGAAAGCTTCTAAATATTCGCCACATCATCGAAGGTAAGACTTGATTCACGTCTGGTTTATGAAGATAAACACTGAAATAAATTACCTGGTTTGTTTTCTTTAATATTATAAAAACGAAAGTAATTATGTCTGTGTGTTACCTATTTACGCCTAAATAGCTGAACGGATCGTAAGGAAATTTGGCAGCGTAAACGGTGTCCCGGGGACGGACATAGGCTACTTTAAAAGGGCGTGCGAAGCCGCGGGCACCAGCTAGTATTATTATATTTATTAAATTACCCTGGAGAGTTCCACTGCAGGGCAAATGCCTCCATACTGATATTATAGTTGTTAAAATAATTGTAGTGGATAAATAAAATATCGTCCCTGATTGTTTTGCGCTCAAGTAATTTATTCATAAAGAAAACATGTTGTATTGCAATAGCTATGAGGAATTACACAAACAAATTGTACTTACTGATTTTCTGTACTGATATATATATTTTTTCTAGTTGGACGCTCTGGCCTGGAAAAGCATTAGCGAAACAGAGGTGTCGTGGGCTACAAAGCATCGTACGATTTCTTCTGCTTCTTACGACACAAATATTTTCAGGACACATTAAATTTTGTGAAATAAAATTGTAGGGTTGTTAAATTGATGTCACGAGAAATGTTTAATTTCTGAATCATATTGTGCGTGTTTGAATAAATGTATAAACTATTATATTAATGTGGTTCATGGACATAAGAAACACATAATAATAATAATAACTACTATACTCCTCTGCGCGCATCGTCAGGAAGTTCCTCTCTGCAGCCCTAGTAACCGGCCGCTTGAGGCTAGCTTCGCGGCCGGTGATTCACCGTTAATATATATTTTTTGCTGTTATTATTTTTGGTAGTAAATAAAATTATTTATCTCGAAATATCTTAGAAATCTCGTTTCAAATAAATTATGTATCATAAATAATAATGCTGGACAATCTCAATAGCATCATGTAGCACAAGCTCAGCAAAGCTTGTGTTATGGGTACTAGATAACTGATATGCTTAATACAATACGTTACATGGATAAATATTTTTTATTATACATAGAAAATACCCAGAACACCCGGGTCATTTATTTGCATATCGTACAAACATTAGCCCCAAGGCGGGAATCGAACCTGAAACCTCCTGCGTCGCAGGCGGACCTTTGCCCGCCGCGCCTCATCGGTCGTAATAATGTATTACTACTGTTATTTTTAGTACTGTTTGTGATTCAATAAACGATTTTATTTCAAGTTCTTATGATGTTGGCTTAAAATAAGGTAATGTTTAAAGCAAATTAAAACACACTACGGAGCAATAAAAGCTGTTTTATTTTTAAAACCGATGGGACACAATCAGTCTTGGACATTCTCGCAACAAAGTATAACGAATTCGGTTACATACCTCCTAAGACAATCATAAAAGGGTCAAATTAAACCAGAACTTCAATAAAAGTCTCTCTCAACAATAGTTTTACAATGCAATTCAACTTAAATATCTTTTTAACGACGACGAACCGAATTCAACGTGAAGTAGATGCTTAAAATTCTAATTTGAACAGAATTATTTAACATTACAGGTAGGTTTAAAAACCATATCAACAACACATACAAAAACAAAGGAATGGCAAAATATAAATTGCTCTTCATAGGCGGAACAAAAATGTATTTGGTCTACGATTATCATAGTTTTATCACTAATTAAATAAGAAAGTGAGAAGGTTTAGATTGAGTATATTATTATGGTTAATACATATTTGTTCGTATTAATTAAAAACTGTTTTCTTACAACTATTTATATTTTTGCTTTTTTAACTTTAATTGCTAAACACCAATTTTACGAGTATTGTACCTCTATAGTCAAATATATGTATAGTCAAAGTCAATGGTTAAATATTATAGTCATAGTTTTTATTATCATATTGAGTATTTCAAATGTCTTTATTAAAATCTTAAGATATTAGGAGTCTACTTCACATTCTTATATTGTAGTCAGAAAAGTGAAATAATAACAATGAAAATTGTAAATATTGGCCATTGCATCTATTAGGAACTACGAAGCATCCACAGTGCTGACATAATATTTTTGTAAAGCGCTTTAAATTAATATTTAACGAGATTCACTGCAAAATACTAGTGCATAGTGTACCAAAATAGTACCTAACTAAATAGGTTTAAAAAAATCTATGTAATTTACAGAATACCCACTGTCAGTGACAAAACGCATTGGGACACTGTACCTACTTAAAGAAAAAAACCATCATTATCAGAAGTTACTACCAAAAGTTTGTTTTAAATAAAATGTACTATACGCTGGTTTTAAATTTCTAGTTTAAAATCAAGATTACAACTTGTACTGCCTTTGGTCATTAAAAAAAATTGTTCTGTAGCGTAAGAAATAAAACTTACTTTACGGTGACGTGTCAATTTTCTTCTACAAAATCATCAAGATCACGAGTTGCAATGCCTGTGTTCATCAAAACTTTGTTCTATGGAGTAAGAAATAAGGTTACTTTACGCTTTGCGTTTCATTGTTTCTTCTTGGAGGTATCCCCGTATACCATGTAACACATTGTGATGTGAAGACTGGCTCGGGCGGGGGGGTATGCATCGTCGAATGTCATGGCATAGCGGTACATCCAGGCGGCGTACTCGTAGTCAGCCTGAAAATTGAAAATATAGATAGATAGATATATAAAACATTTATATGCAACTGCAACACACAATACAAAGGTAAAACACAACAAAAAGGTAGGAACATCAGAACAAAAAAAAAAACTTATGAATTATCTTAAGAATTGTTCTTATATAATATATATATATATATATATATATTGCTGGGAATTACTTAGTCGGTACATATGTATACGTATACCTACATAAAAAAAGTACGGCTTCTCAGTAATGTAAGTATTTGTGTGCTGCAGCCTGACAAAAAGGCAATAACTCAGCGCATAGCTTTACACTGATTTTCCAAAACACTGCCAAAACACTGATTTTCAGTATTACCCTGTGACCAGAATAATGAAACACCAACAAAAAAGATGATGATGTGTTTGCATGTCATTTCTTCGTATTTAAATCACAATAAATGTTTGACTGATGCAGTGTTAGAGCACATGAGAAAATATATGGGTAGGTATATTTACCAACGCAAAACTTAAGACTCGGTTTACTCATTTACTATAAGATGAGTAAACCGAGTCCTATGTTTTACGAGTCGTTAGCATCGTCTCAAAAATGTCGATTTGTGTTTCACACAGAATAAGAAGCAGATATAATCCAATTTATTTATTTATAGTCTACCTTCGTTTGACCGCAATCTCACCTGATGAAAAGATATGGAAATGCTAGTTTCAGCCCGCGGCTTCGCACGCATTATTTTTATAAAACGTTATTTCTAGATAGATAGATAGATAGATAGATAATACTTTATTCACAGAAACTTATATATAAAACAGTATGGTAGAAAAGGTAACAGAATTGGCGGCCCTATTTTCTTCCAGGCAACCAAATTTCTATCCCATGGGAACTGATTTAAGGGATAAAAAGAAGCCTATGTTTTACTTCAAGTGTATGTAATTTCAAATTTCAGTTTATCAGTTCAGTAGTTTTGGCGTGAAGAAGTAACAAAGATCCATCCATACAAACTATAGCATTTATAACATTAGTGTGATGTGACTTATGTTCACAGAGTTTATATACCTACGCAGTTTTATAGCGCCTGCAATGACACTGATTTTCAGTGTCGTAAGCTCCCCATCTAGACGGGCGCTTAAGCTTTCCTAGTTACAACAAGGTATAAAACCTCCTTCCTCCTTACCTTGTTTAAAACAAGGTAAGCCTAAATTAGCTATTTTATACAAAGTAAAGACAAAACTAATGTGAGTACCGAGGCAAACCTCACAAGGTGTTTAAGGTACAAAACTATTGTATTGTGATTGTTTTTGTAACGAATTAATAAAAAAAAAAACAATGTATTGATATTTTTTTAAAAGCTGGCGCGATTATCTTTTTTTTTCATACTATACACGGTGACGTCACAAGCCTCCAGTATACGAAAAACAAAAGGGGGTCCCGCCAGCTTTTAAAATTTGATCTAAAGGTAGAAAGGGACAAGGAAAATTAGAAAAAGTAATAATATTATAAGTAGATGTATGCATACCCTATAAGTGTGTGCCAATGCAACAAGAAACGCACCAACTTTGTTCTTTGGCGCCTCGTAAAAGGCCAGGTATGCTATCTTTTTGGCATCGGCCTGCTTGGATTGCCTGTACAGAAAAAACGGTAGTAATTTATATATACTTTATATTTATTCTATTGAGGTAAACGATAGCGTTCAAACTTCTATGAAACTAACTAAAAAATAAAATAAATAAAAAACATGTTTGTTTTAAAAAAATTTAATGCAGTTGCAACGAAGATTAAACTGAAACAACTCTATCGTCAGCGTAGCATAAAATTGTAGCGAGATTGATTTGTGATATGACTGAAATGAATTAATTGACGACGTTAGTGGCGCAGCGGGCAAAGGTCCGCCTGCGGCGCAGGAGATTGCGCGAATAGAATTCGCGCCGCGGGCAAAATGTTTGTAAGACCTGCAGATATTTGGATAACTATAACACAAATTCTGCTTACGTTAGGTGTAGATGAAGCTGCGTGTTGTCCAGCGTTTATATAGTGCAGCCAGAGCTAGCGCGATCTTCTTTTGTTTTTCGGATACTGACAGATTTGTAACGTCAGCTGTTATTTCTTTGAAGAACACAAAAGACGATCGTGCCATCTTTAAGCAACCGTGCTAAACTCTGCAGTACAAATAATACATATTATAGGCTGTGGCAGTACTAACATGTGCAACATCGCCGAGAGAGGGCGCAGCGCCAACACGCGATGCGTGGCGGGCGCCTCCGCGTGCGCCGCGGCGAGGCATCGTACAGCGCACAGACCACGCCCGCTGGCGCCGCACCACCACCCAGCTGCTATCAGACCAGTCCAGGATTGCGGATTCTGTGAAACAAAACAATACTTTTACATAACATAAAATGATAACAAATGCAAGAAAAAATCGATATAGCATCACCATCCTAATATTAAATAAATAAATAATGCTGGCCAATTCACACATCATCATTAAGCCCCAAGCTAAGGGGCGATATTGGGCGTGAGAACGAATTTCGAGTTGATGCCAGCCATCCTAGCCTTTGTGCTGGCACATTCAGCGGCCCTACAACGCTTCATGGCTACGCTCATGAAGGCGTATCACTCGTTTTGTTGTAAGTAAGCCTATATCCACAACGTAGGTAAGGCACACATTTACATGAAGTTGTAAAAGGTGCGCGCATTTGCATGCAAAGTTTTGGGCCGAATGCCACTAAATTAATCGCTTCACCATAACAATAATAATTTATATTGGTATATATTATATTTATTTAGTTTATTTTAGGTATTTATCGCTTTTTTTAGTTTATGGTAGTTTTGTATGTAGGTTTGTAAAATATTATTCTCTATATAGTTTTTTTCTTTTTTCCTGTCTTTTATGTACACATTATCTATCCACACTCGGTTCATAAATTCTCTGTATATCCATAGGTTTGCTGTAAGAAATCTCTTATACGGTTAAGCTCGCCTTTGTACATGTCCATTATTTGTTTACTTTTATGTATGATTTAACTTGTGTGTGCAATAAAGAATTTAAGAAGAATTTAATAATTTAAGAACAATAGTATCATCTCAGAATGACACTTTTTGGCATTTTACCTTTGATGGCAGAAACTGCAGATGAAGGACGCGTATCAAAAGTGTCAAGGTTGAAAACAATGTATTTATTTATTTACAAAATTTTGGGAAAACTTACAGCTAGGTATAAAATAAGTTTTCATTAAATATTGGAAGATCAGAGATACACTTCGTTTTTTTTTAATCCAAAATAGAAAACTCAGTTTAAATATTCACTTTTTAGCACTTTGCATGCCCGTGTAGCTGTTTTATCTACCTAGATGTCACGTAAATATTGATTTTATTATTAATGGCTGCCATGCCAGAGGTAATTTAACAAAAAAAACCATATTATTTCTTACAAATAAAGTAGATAAAATTTCGGAAAAAAACTAATATTTATAAAATTCTTAAAAATAGTCGAGACGCTTTTCAGGGTTAAGAAAAAGCCGCCTAGCTATCGCACTTGGTTCCATCTATCCCCAGTTACCATATGGCACACAGTCTGCCGAACATCCTGCATATAGATTAGTTAGCGGAATTCGGCCCATGGTGCTCTCTTAATTCGATAAGCTAGCCTAAAGCCGGCCTTCCACTGCGAAAGGGTATGAGCGCAAAATGGTAGGCGGGACGGACTGCTTTTAAAAGAAATAGGTTTACATTTCCACCAACAAAAAATTTTGTCTGTTGATTTCCACCGCAAAAGGAAAATGAGAGAGATGATTGAGCGGAGCGTCATTTCGACGCTTTCTGCTCGCTCAGTCAATTTCGCTCGACTATTTGTTGGAGTATTTGGTGATTAAACAAGTATGCAGTTCACTCTTGCGAGTTGAACGGAGTCCTTAATGAATGAGTCCGCTCCGCTCGCGGTGGAAACCGGGCTTAAGCGGTCGGTCCCTTTCCCGATGCCTCTGGCGCTTTTGTTATTGCGTGACATCAAATGTCACACAATGGTCCATCTACCGCTCTAGTGTTCCTCAACCATTGGTGTCGACCTTCATTATCTAGCTAGGAAGAAGTCGAAGCCTTAGGTAGAAGGTAGAATTCATAAAATAAACAGAAAATAACTCACCATTTCAACATATCTAGCTATCTTAGCTCCTATCTCCGTAGAGTCATAGGAGCTGTAAATTTCAGTGAACTGAATCATCAGCCGAACCAGCGATTCCCAACCTTTGGTGTCGACCTTCATTATCCGTTCTAGGAAGAAATCATCTGCATAGCCGATTGGCACTTTGCACTCTGGTACAGACTTTTTGGAGGGCGCGGTCGCTGCTATGTCTGCCGGTAATCTGTTAAAACATTCACAATATGATATTCATGTAAAGTTAATAATAAGGCACGTTCGGCTGTAAGTTTGTGTTTTATCTTTTTTTGCTGTTTTATGTAGTATGTTTGTCGATTTTGCCGTCAATTATCGACCGATTTGGAAAATTATTTTGCCATTGTTTGGAGAATGATCCCGAGTTGACCCCTTCCAAATTTTCAATCCCGAGCGATTAGTATTTGTCCCGCTTAAGTTAAAAAACAGTGATTTACACTATGTTTACCTACTAAGATATTTGAAAGCGGTTTTTAGTTATCCCACCTAGCCGGAGGCCGTCCTACACTGCGTTTGCCGAATTATATATGATTGACTCTTACTTCACGTCAGTATCCGGAAGCTCTAGTCGGAAGCTAATGAAGTAAAGCCAGTAGTCCAACTGATTTTGTTGGTACGAACAATCTGCCTCCTTTACTTTCAAATCTCCCGGCTCTTTCTCTGAAAACATAACAATCATGCTTTTAGAAATTTCGAATGAATTCTAAATTATTTATATATTATAATAGTCATATAGAACGCGGTAACAAAGTGAATTGGTTTCTTTTTATAATTTTTACACATACAACGTACATATTATGTATTATACTATAGAAACAACGCGTGCGAAGCCGCAATCCCACGCGTTGTTTCTATAGAAACGAAATACCTATATAATATTAATACATAATATGTACGATGTATGTGTACTTTAATAAACAAATACAAATACATGAAAATTACATGTACTTAAGCTGAGGACTATTTATGAAGTTTCCACAGTTACACATCATTTAGTAATAATAATATCGAACTACTCCGTCCACGCATTTTTTCCTTGACAGCTCCAGTGACACTCAATTAGTCATGTCCTAATGCTATACCGATTCGATTTTTTATGACGTTCGATTTTGTTTGTGCAGAATTTGTTATCGATTTTGTTATTTTTGCTCAACATTTTGTATTGTATTAAAGACATTCTCCGGCGTCTAAATGACTTTAATTTTAGAATCCGAATATTCAATACAATAAAATAGTATTATTGTTAAAAAAATCAAATAATCCCAGAAATTTATCGACTTCGACGGCGCGTTTTTCCCTCAGTACAGGAACGTGCTAACCAACTACACAACGAGGTCAAGTGACGTCGGAGTCGAAAAACTCTGGGACTTCCCGATGGAAGTCCCAGAGTTTTTCGACTCCGCTTGCTTGAGCTAACGGCGCTATAGTCCGATGACTATAGCGCCGTTAGCTCAAGCAAGCGGGTTTAAGTCCCGTCGAAGTCGAAAATTTTTTGGGATATTATTTGATTTCTTATAAATTAACCCAGTGTGAGGCGTTAGCAAAACGGGAGAATTGCGAACTCTAGACAAAATCATTATAAAACAGTAAAATGTGTTAGAAAGCTAAAGCTAAATACAACTAGATAACTAAAAATAACTAGATACCATCTTCTAGATAACTAAAAATAACTAGATACCAAAATCATATGCTTTTTAGAGCCTCTTGCTCTAAAAAGCATATGATTTTCACATTTTACCTATGTTTTGACAATCTCTTTGCAAAGCGCTCATAGTTTTAATAACAGGGACCTTATTCCACTAAATTAATCGCTTCACCATAACAATAGTATCGTCTCAAAATTACACATTTTAGCATTTTACCTTTGATAAAAGAAACTACAGATGGTGGGACGCGTGTCAAAAGGGTCAAGGTTGAAACCATTTTATCAATCTCCGTGCAAATAGCACGCACTATCTAGAGTTTATTTCATCTATGAACGATTCTGCAACGATACCATCGTCATAGTTAAGACATTGGTTAGCAGAATTTGGCCGCAGGTCCTGTAATAAGGTTTAGTCCGTCCCTTAATAATTCTGAATACTCACGCCAACAAGCTCTGTTCTTTTTACACCCTTCCATCACCTTATTCACCACCTTCATCATCTCATCGTAATTCCTCTGATGCCCTTCCTTATCCGAGCGGGCCTTAGGAAATTCCTTAACAAACTTATCAAACACTGACTGGTTTACTTCATCGCGGACGTGCGGACGACCTTGGATTGTGTCGTCTTTTAGCTCCAGCATTCTGACTATTTGACTCTTTTCTGGGGAATAGATTGTTTATATTACAAAGTAAGAAAACACAGGACAAGGCTATTAGGCAAAGAAATGCGGAAACTATAAACTATCTTCTAGGTATAATGATATATTTTCTAGATAGCCAGATAAAAGTATATGGTATAACTAGCTTCTACCCCCGGCTCCGCACGTACTTTGCCGGAATAAAAAGTAACCTATGTCCGTCCCTGGGATACCGTCTACCTCTCTGCAAAATTTCATTAAGATCCATCCAGCCGTTTAGTCGTGAAAAGGTAACAGACAGACGTACTGACAGACAGACAGAGTTACTTTCGAATTTATAATATTAATATAGAAGTAGATATGGTGTACAAGCAATGGCGTATACTGAAGAAATAACTTCTGTCTACTGGTGATCTTAATAATACGTTACATTACATGGGTCTTATCCCGATTGCAATTTAGTAATCAAATGTAAGTAGAAATATTAAATTAATTTGTCTATGCATTTAGTATCAAAGAAGTTCAAGTAACGTTGGTGTCAAATCAGATAGCATATTAACTACATGAACTAATGCAGTTAAAAGAGACAGCACTAAAAATGTTGCCGGCTCTTTATTTTCGATGGAAATAAAAAGTTTAGCATCATTTTTAGTTTTTGTGCCATTTGACTCGACACCAAATGTACCTAATCTTATGTCAAGTTATAAGTCTTACCGCGGTGTAACGGGCTATTACACTCCCGTTTACTAATGTGACAATTAGTGCCGTCTCGCTCGCACACCATAGACACACCCGGCTCTACTTCCGCGCATATCTCATTGTCATCCACATCTGAAAACATAATTTTTCAATTGTAATATGAACTCTAAGGCTGACAGTGGGTGGTGTCAATTCACATGGCAAACTGAACTATACTTATTTGACAGCACTTAAGTTGTTGCCGCCCCTTTCTTATTTATTGAAATAAAAAGGATGGCATTATTTTAATTGCTGTCAAATTAGTTTAGTTGTTGTGTCATTTCAATTGACATCAGTATTTTGACTAGCATATAATCTAAGGTTTTTATTATTATAGTGCGTAAGCCTCACACTCAAAGTAATGTATAAGAAATCAAATAAAATCAATCAAATAATATAGCATATAATTTATTAAAGGTACTGATGCTGGTATAATCTATTTATTTATTTTTTATTTATATTAGGGGATCTTTCAGCACATTATACATAATTGCGATGATATACATCTATAAAAGCTTGAGCGATATTTGCCTCTTTCAACCTAAACCAAAAAGATTGGGCAGAAAATTTGCGTAGGTGTAGTTGTAACCCTGGAATAATGCCTACTTCATCCCGGAAAAATACATGCGCAGCCGCGGGCAGAAGCTAATGTGAACATAAATGCGAAAGTTTGGATGGATGTGTTTTACTTCCTCACGCCAAAGCTACTGAACGGATATGGTTGAAACTTAGCATAGATGTAGGTTTAGATATGAAATAAAACATACTTTTTATCCCATAGATCATTTCACATAGGATAAGTATGGGCAGAAGCTAGCAAAAAAGAGTAAATAAACTGTGAAGACGATACCTCCGAACTCCTGGAGTGTGTCGATCTGCTTCAATATACACGCCCACTCATAGAGTAGTTTTCTCGCGAAACCGTTCATAAAGCGTTCGTCTACGCGAATTGCCTGCTTCAGGTGGAACATATGGGCTTTATGGTTCTTCTTTATCATGCTCAGCTGAGCTAGTATGAAGTTTGTTGTAGGCTGGGGAAGACAATTATAATGCGTAGGTATAATACAAATCAAGTTTTTATAACATCTTGAAAACATTCGAGCACTTAAGTTTAAAGTCGTAAATCATAGCTGCGTAGATGTCACTACGCAAAAAGGCTAAATTAAAAGTATTTTGGCTGTATTTGTCGCATAGAAGTACGTAATAACATTCTATAAACACACGTAAGTTGTAAATAATACGGTACTGGAAATTTCACACATCATCATCTAGCCCCAAAGCAGAGAATATATAATAATACTAACGACACTCTTCGCCTCCCACCTGACGGAGCTTCTTCTCCCCCCCGGCCTCAAATCGAGTTTTATTGCGGTCTATATGCAAGGGACTTACTGCAGACGCATGGAGCGCAGATGGCATGCGTAAGATTTTGACATACAAACGCCGATGGTGTTCGATATTTTGTTTGTTCGATCATGGATATACGAAATTTCTAATGTTTTGTGGTTTGAATTCAACTTTTGTGAGAGCAAAATAAAAAAAAATTACCCTTGACGTCACACACATTGTTGCACATACATGCGCAACTAGTTATGCGATACTGTTAATAAAATAAACCACAGAACATGATAGTCATTTACCTCATAAGGGCTCGTCTTATAAGCCTCTTCGGCGTGATTCGAGCACGCATCTAGCAGGGCCATCTCCACAAACACGGAGGCTAGAGACACCAACACCACGTCTCGGTACCGACAATCAGCAATGCGACTTGCGGCAGAAGGAATTAATGTTGAGTGAATGTGAATGTTGAGGGCTGAAGGAATGTTGCCTCTAGAGCAGTCTAGAGATGACGCTACTTACTTCAAGTTTCTTTGTTTATCGCATTAATTACATAGTAATGTATCTTTAACACATTGAGTGCCAGTGACGCACACGCCGTTCATTGACAGCCCGTTGCACAGCGACACGCGGGTCCCATCGCGGAAGCCTTGCTGTCAAAGCGTTATATTATATAAACTCCCAGAGATGTCGCCACTTACCTCATAAGGGCTCATCTTATAAGCCTCTTCGGCGTGATTCGAGCACGCATCTAGCAGGCCCATCTCCATAAACACGGAGGCGAGGGACACCAACACCACGTCTCGGTAACGACGATCAGCGGTGCGACTTGCGGTTAGGAGGCAGTTGAGGGCCGAAGGAATGTTGCCTCGTGCTCTCCAGTAGAGGGAGGCTATTGTGTATAGCACCCATTTTTCTGCTAGTTTCTGAAAGGATAAATTGCTGAAGTCATTTACAAATACAAATATCGTAATTGACAACACCAAGTTATAAATCAAGTAGGGTACATATTTCTTAAACAACAATAAGAGCTAGCTCATCAGAACGTGCTCGTCTACTCGCCGTTTCCGAGTGGGAATCAGGACTTTGGTTACAGGTTCTGCCTTCCAAAAATCTAGGTACCCTTTTAGATAATAACTCATTTCGGGTGGCCTCTTTGCGTTTAGGTTCTCCTTGCCCCGTTGTCAGTGTGGTGAAACCGTTGATAAGTTTGGTCACCATCCACTGGCATGTGTCTACGTCGTCTACGTCTTGCACTAGACGGGGCACACGTCTAGTGCAAGACGTGTGCCCCGTCATAGTTTTATTAATGACATCATCCGTCGGGTTTTTACCAGCGTCAGTGTGGCAGCTACCCTCGAACCACGTGGCCTTATGCGAGATGATGGTAAAAGACCTGACGGTATGACTCTGATTCCCTGGAAGATGGGTCGGCCTTTAGTTTGGGATGCCACGTGTGTAGATACCCTAGCGCCTTCACATCTTGCAGGGACATCGGTAAGGGCCGGCTCCGCAGCAACATCAGCGGAATCCCTCAAACGGCGAAAATACGCTAATCTTGACGAGGTTACCTATTTGAGCCGTTTGGGGTTGAAACCCTTGGTCCTTGGGGACCTGGAGCACACGCCATTTATAAAGATATTACCAAACTTCTTGTAGAGTCGACCGGTGATCGGAATTCTGGCTTCTATTTCGGTCAACGAATTAGCATTGCCATTCAATGTGGCAATGCTGCCAGCATTTTGGGCACTCTGCCTTCTTTTTAAGAAATAGATATTAAGTGTATATACTAGTTGTAATTGTTTTATTCTGTTATTGATATAATTAGAACATTTTGTATAAAAATAATAAATGATGTAAACAACAATAATCTATATTATAATTACAATAAATTCAAAATAAAAACGAATTAATTATTGATACACAATTAATGATTTAACTATAAGCATAATTAAAGAATTGGCAGTTCATAAAGCTCTTTTACGTAGTAGAACGAATTTTTGAGGAGCCACTTGCGTAGCCTCAATCTGAAGGCCGTTGTGGAGGTTCATCCCCTCGGATTGTGGCAGCCTGTTATATACAGAGGGACCC
Source organism: Eupithecia inturbata (assembly GCA_963662085.1). Taxonomy (NCBI): domain Eukaryota; kingdom Metazoa; phylum Arthropoda; class Insecta; order Lepidoptera; family Geometridae; genus Eupithecia; species Eupithecia inturbata. Next base: position 4,447,927 of record OY759179.1, on the reverse strand, counting down.
ATGACGTACACGGACCTCTCCGATTTGCACAGCTTATGAGTGGGTGCGACTAAGGTGGGCTAGCTTATTGCTGCGGAGAGCCCGAAAGGTGTTTAAGCCTCTACGTTTAAAGCTATATTAAAGTATTTGTGGGTCAATTTGGCCACCTGATAGTTTAGTTCGCAGGCGAGAGTCATTATTCTTAGTTCTTTAAAATACTCGCGGCATGACACGTCGTCTGGCACACCGACGATGGCACGCACTGCGCGCTTCTGCATGACGAAGACTCGGTCAACGTCAGCAGCACGTGCCCAAAGCTCCACACCGTACGTGATAGTGCTGTGCAACGTGTCGTGGTAGCACGCCAGCACCACGCTGCGGGTGGCAGTCGCTGCGAGGCGGCGCATATATATAGCTTGCCTTTTTTTTACAACGGGTCATTTACCATGATTTGAGTTTTGAGCTTTTCAATATATTACAGCACAGTTTCATGCGCCCTAATCACGGATTAACTGAAGTCACTGTTAAAAAGTATAAACTTTCAAACAGTGACTTCAGTTATTCCAAGTCGAATTAGATTTTTTAATTGTTATCATAAGGAAGTACTTGATCCGGTTTTTTTTCAGTTCTTATCTATCTATTTGACGCTACATGTCTACCTCTATGTTTGCTTTATGAGATACTTTAAACTACATTACATTAAGTATATTTTGAGAATAAGGGGCATTTAAAACAAAACCGTCTAGTCTAGGGCATTTAGGTACTCGTAAAAACGAAGACCGCAGTTTCTGGTTGGTTTTCGTACGCTTTCCGAGTAGGCCCTATTGGTTTATTGTGCATGTGATTTCCTTGGAAATTTCAAAATATTCGGGCATAAACGGCTGTAACTTTTGATTGCGTTGATTTAAAATTTTGATTCATATTAAGGCTAATTTAAATCAAGGCTATTAGAAATGACTGGTTGTCTGGAAGGCATTTCTCGCCAATATATCACTCGATAAATATCAAAAGAACTGTCAATTTGACAGATCTTTCATATAAAAACTGTCAAATTTGAATGTTCTTTTAATCTGTGAGTAAAATCACAGTGGCTATAACTTGCAAAAAAGGAGTTGGCTCTTACTTTCTTAATAGCAGTCTGTATTCTCTGGCCAATTTCTGCATCTTGCATGTTCTTCAGGATGTCGAAATGGCCCTCGCTCATGAACTTCAAAATGTGCCGCCGCAGATATTCTTTGCCAATAATATCGGGTATCATCTGAATTCTGCAAGGTTTTAACATTTACATTAATATTAAATGTGATAAAATAACAGTCACATAGGTATAGCTTGCTTTTTGTTTACCTCAAGACATTAAGGACGAACACTGAGGTCGTCTGAATCAAATCAGGGGCCGAATTCTGCTAACCAATCGCTTTACTATGGTATCGTCGCAGAATCGTCCATAGATGAAAGAAACTCTAGATAGTGAGTGCAGTGCTTTTTGCACGGAGATATTAAGAAAAGAATAAAATATATTTATTTTATATTGACAAAATGGTTTCAACCTTGACACTTTTGACACGCGTCCCTTGATCTGTAGTTTCTTTCATCGAAAGAAAAATGTGTAATTCTGAGACATTGTTATGGTAAAGCGATTAATTTAGAGCCAAGGTTGAGTGAATGTTGAGTACTCGTTCCATTCATCGCCTCAACCGTGTGACAGAGGAACAAATAAAAAAAAAACTGGACAATTCACACAACATCATCTAGCTCCAAACTAAGCAGAGCTTGTGTTATGGGTACTAAATGACTGATTATACTTAATACAATACATTATACATGGAAAATTCCCAGAACACCTGGAATAAATATCTGCACACCGTACAAACATTTGTCCTGAGGAGGGAATCGAACTCGCAATGTCCTGCGTTGCAGGCGGATCTTCGCCCGCTGCGCCACTGAGGGCGTCAAAAGCAATATTTATTTAAAACATAATATGTTCCCGAGGTTAACTCGACCTTTCGACCCATAATCACCTACTATTAAATGTGACTTGTGTTGACGGCCTAGCCGAATTATCGGCCGCGGCGGCCAGTCTCAATGGTGATTAGCCATGTGTGCAGGAATATATGCCCTGCACACATGGCTAGTCACCGTATAGAAGTGTGTGCGCAAACACAGGTGGGCCTTTCTATTCTCTCACTCTCATAATCCGATGGGACGGCAGACCGACATGACTGGCGAGAGGTCAAGCGCAGGACCAACGGCATAACGTGCTTTCCGAGGCACTGAGGGGGGTGGGCATTGCGAATTCGCAGCAGGATTTGTGCACTCGCAGCGAACTGCGCAATCGCCTCGCTCGCAAATCGCCAGTGTGATAAGGCCCTAAAACCTGTTTATCAGTTCTTGAACTTACTTCAGCCCCTTCCTTCGCGTGTACAGCGATAGATCCTTGTCACTTGGACAGACCGGTGGATGCCATGGCAGGTCATGCTCTACCAAAGCTGGCACCCCGATTTTTTCGGTCAGCAAATTTTCTAATCTGAAACGATATTAACCAGTAAAGAAACCGACGATGAGAACTCGTGAGTGTAATTTAATTATGCATCGAATGGATAACCGACATTTACGACTTTTTTGCGTTACAAGTGAGCTTATTTTGTCTACGATTTGTAATCACTGTCGGAAACTTGCTTTTGAAAATGCTTGATATAATACTCAAATGAGGACTGTGATATTTTTAGATGAGTTCATGAAATGAATATTTAAAAAGGAAAAATTAACTGTACGTACAACACAATAAGGAAACTGCGGGCACATCAATAGTAAGTAGATTTATCTAATCTGAAGAAAATCTTAACCATATGATATAGACGTTAACCACACCCCGGACACTCAACCATTTCTCCACATACATGGGCAACTGTGTTACGCTACACGTGAAACTGTGTGTGTGACTTTTAGGGTCAGTTCATGAACATATTGTGCGAGTGAGATAGTTGCGAAATAACTCAGACATTACTTTTTTTATTTCCCTCTCACAAGAGGTGAAATGAAACCTCACAACAAAAGAAACTTCGTATGTCCATGACCAACATCAAACAAACAATATATCGAACACCATCGGCATCGTCTGTCAAAATCATTACCTATCATGACATCTGCGCCCCGTGAGTGCGCCGTACGTCCCTTGCGTTTGGATCGCGGGGTGAGGAAGCTCCGTCAGCATCCATTCTATACGTTAGTATTATTATATATTATCTGCCTTAACAAAGGAATCTTTCCACAAATGTTCGCTTTTGTTTCATTTCACGCAATATTTATTAACTACGATATAAATCATATTGTATCTAAGATGTGATTTCGATGTGATTTCTATCGTAGTCAATTTATATTTTATTGTTTCAAGATAATTTCAGTCCTGATTCAATGAATAACGCGTAAAACAAAGAAAATTGCCCCTTCAGGGAACGGTTCCTAAGTAATATCTTATAACCACTTACTTGATCCCCTTATTTAAAAACGGCATGAACACTGGATAAATAAATTCAACATTTTCCGGGAACTTTGGATAGTTTTCTTGGCAGAACTTATCGGAAGGCCAATCCGGATCTGTGTCGAACAATTCTCTGTTTCGATTCACTTTGAAGTTGGATGGGTATCTGTAATTATTTGTGTGATATAAATATAACTAAACTATTATATACAGGATCACCACAATGTGAAACGAAAGGATCAAGAGTGAGGTCAGTCTGTTAAGGTGAATCAGTAGTGTCAAGCTGGTCCCCATTGGCATCTCATTTATCTGATGAAACATAAGAGCTTATTTTGTAAGCCTAATAAACAAAAGTTACTGATATCTGATTACAAGGAACAGGAAATCCTCATTGATTTTCCGATTTGCTCCAGTCGAATGTTTTGAGTTAGAGCCCTATTCCACTCTGATAGTTTATCCAGGGGGGATAAACTATTGATGTATTCCACTTTTTGTCCACTCTTATCTATCAATAGACCCCTATTCTCCCCATCGTGAGTTAACCTACAGGCGAGGGCACATTATTATTAGTAGCCCTAACCATCGCTGCTACGTAAATACGTAAATACGTGAGGCCCATTCTTTCCAGACATGGTGATCTTGAGCCAACTCCGTTTACTTCGCCTCTATAATAAGGCGCTTATCAGGAGGAGGCCTGGGTCCAGAAATGGACCAATATAGGCTGTGGAGTTGGAGGATACGTCCACAGCTGAGCATGCCTCCCCCAAACGAGGGGGATTTTGCCATAATCACCACGCTTGGTACTACGCGCGCATTGGTGATCGCACCAAGACTTAAGTCAGGTCAAGGAAGGATGTAAGGTCTTCTTGTTTTGTTGTCTATGTAACTCTGTCTTTCTGTTACCTTTTCACGCCTCAACGGCTGAACGGATCTCAAAGAAATTTGGCAGGGAGATAAATGTTATCCCGGGGCCGTCCCCGGATGTAGCCGGAAATGTCCGTACATTTCCGGCTACTTAAGAAGTGCGTGTGAATCCGCGGGCAGCAGCTAGTAGTACAATAAATAAACTTACAATAATTCTCCTGTTTCAGGTTTTAATCTCCCGGTCTCTACACTCTCCTGTCCAATAAAAATCGAACGAGATTCCATCCTCAGATTAGTTTTGATGAGAGGTTTAACTGAAACAAAAGCAGTTCTTTCATTTTTGCATTTGCTTCCCTTGTCAACACAGGTAAATCAAACAATAAATAAATAATGCTGGACAATCCACACAGCATATCTAGCCCCAAAGTAAACCGGAAGCGATTGCCTTCCAAAGCTTGTGTTGTGGGTGCTTGATAACTGATATACTCGTACTTAATACATTTATTATTTTGAAGTAGTTTTTCATCTTCGAAGTACATTTTGGAGACATTTTCTTACTTTATTACATGTGTTTAAAATTACAGCGTTCTATAAAAGGAGATAAGTGGACTTTAGCAAATGAGTTTAATTTATTTACCATAACGTTACGTTCTTTAACGGGCAAGTCAAGTTTTACAGATAAGTAGAATCAGTCCTTAAGAGGTAACATATTTTTAGGGTTTCGAAGTTCGGAGATCGGTTTCGAAACCCTTATGTACTGTTTTACGTATACCCTTATTGGTCTCGCTTGTTCTGTCCTTTTTTCCGTCTTTAATATCTCTGCAACTACAGCAGCAAATAACGTAAAATTTAAAATATTACCACATTTCGTGCGCCTGTACAGAAAAAGAAAAAAAAATTTAAATGAAAATGAAGATTTTCAGTACCAATTGTGATGTCGAACTTTTAAGAGACCTACAATGTCAAGTGGGTTATCAAATGAAAGGTATCAATTAATAAACAGTTTTTGCAATATTTTGCCCCCCCCCCCCCCCCATCTCCGAAGAGTGCAGAGCGATCCATTTGAAATCATGTACAATATGGATCTATAATTTACAGGAAAAATATAGAGAAGTCTGAAGGTAGGCCACTTGTTGAAAAATGGGCAAAAAGCGGGGGATAATTTTCAAAAGGGGGGACTACCTCACTGGCGTATCAAATGAAAGGTATCAGTTTGTACATCTCAAAACAGTTTTTAAATTTTCTGTATGTTTATTACTTTTCGAAATATTAGAAAAACCTCGAAAAAATACCCATTCCCCTGTAATGTAGGTACCATACATTTTTAGGTATTCATAAAATAGTAAAGTCTCTAACCTGAAACTTCGAAACCCTCGCGCGCGAGTGACACTCGCACTTGACCGATCTTGTTTATATATGCAAAACCTATATACCTGTTTAAGCTAATAATAATTATAAGAACATTTTATCATAAAGTAAGTCAATCGATTTGGAATTTACTCATATTATAAAAAAACGCAACATTCAAATAAATAAAATGAAGAAGAAGACATGAACATGACATGAAATTAATGAAAGACATCAACAAATCACTTACTTCGTTGAAGGTCAGGAAACATATCAGGAAATGATGGCATAGGCCCGATTTCCTTCAAAACCTCAGTGTTATTCCTCGTCTCATCTGCTGACAGGTATTTCTTAGTTGGCAGCCCAGTCTGCTCCCCAAGTTGTTGTATTATTCTTTGCAGAGCGTTAGCGGTGTCTAAAGCATGTGGTCCCTTTTGTTCCACCCAATGCTCATTGTATGTGGCGCTCTCTACAAAGTATAGAGCCATAGTGTTGCGGTCGGCATCTTTTTTTAACGCTGTGAATTTGCGACCTGTGATCTCACCCATCTTTGAGCAGATCGCATCAAAGTTTGAGTAATCTAAAAGTATATAGAAAGTATTGAAACAATAAGGCCTCTCTGATAGCAGTACAACTTTTACTCATGACTCATCACTCACTTTTCAACTACTACACTACCTCGGGAACACCGAGGACGCCTAGGATGTCATGCGCCGGCGTCAGCGAGCTGCTAGTGCCTGGAGGACATTGGGTGGTTAGACTAGCAGCCCCCCACCCGACACGCAAAAAGGCCTTTGGCTGAGTTGCCGAAACCACTCCAGAAACTAGTAACTCATGAGTAAAAGTTATACTTCACTACTCATGAGTCATGACTTCATGAGCGTTAAACACATAAATTTGCAAATTTGTAGTTCAGTGTGTGTTAAGTGTGCAAAATAAATATGAAATTATTACTAAGCAAAAAATTTTTACCATATTTTTCCTCATGCTTCATGGTCTTCAAAAACGCAATCTGAAACCTGAGCCAATCCTTTTCTAAATTCGAATATTCTCTAAGAACCTTGCTTAGCTCCTTCAGGGTTCTGGAAAGTGCAAGAAAAACAATAAGTAACAAAAAAAAACGGGCAGACCAAATGGAAAACAAACTGAAAGCTTTTAACACCTCACCTGCGGGTGATTTGCATCTTCTTTAACAAATGTATGTGACACAAAACGCCATGCCTAAACCGCTGGGCTATATCAAATTGCGTATGCAGCTTCATACTCAAGGTTAAGTGCATTAACGAGTTATTGTAATCCCCGACTGCTGCTAGTGCTATGCCTTTTGAAAAGTGACTTATGGAGAAGCCGGGATCGTGGTCCAGAGCAGCACCTAATACTATTAATGCATCTTCAGAGTTGTGGCTGCGATGCAAGATTGTGCCCATGCATAGCAGAGGGATGTCCTTGTAACGCCTGCAAATATCAGAATTATTGCTCTGATTAAGTGAGCTACAAAAATTATAGTGAAGGAACTGAGACTGAAAAATAGTTTTGACGACATCTGTGGCGCGGCCGGCGAAGGTCCGCCTGCAACGCACGAGGTTTCTGGTTAGATTCTTGCCTTGGGACAATGTATGTACGTTCTGCGGATATTTGTTCCAGGGGTTCTGGGCGTTTTCTACATAAAGTAAAAAATAAAACTATGTAATGTACTATATTACGTATATCAGTTATCTAGTACCCATAACACAAGCTCTGCTTAGCTTGGGGCTAGATAATGCCGTGTGAGTTGCTGTAGCATTATTCCAGTTACACTAACCCTAGATTAACAGCCAGGGCTTCATTCAATAAGTGCTCATTCAATTAATCTTATTTTTAATATAGTTTCATAAGCACAGTAACTAGTAGTGCTGACGGTCAAAAGAACATCTTTTTAAAATTATGTGTTCAAACAATTCAAGTTATGTATTGTATATGATATGACTTACTATGTTTCTATTAGTTATTTTTATTTAAGTACTTGACTCTTGGACATATTGGTTTTATATGTATGTCCACTTGTAAATTAAATATATGAAATTTAAGTACCAACCTTGGTGCATAGTGAATGGCTCTTCGACTGCACTCTATAGCTTTAGGCATCTGCCCCTTAACCCTCCAGTAAAGGGCAGCCAGATTGTAATGAAGCCAGGAAGTGCTGTTCTTACGGAGGACATCAGATATCCAGTGTCCAAACTGATCCACAGTCATTAGTGGTGAAAACTGCACTGGCAGAATAAACTCAGCTGTGGCATTCAAATTCTCCCTATTTATCATGCTCTGAAATTAAACTTTCATGATTCATTATGATACTACTTGGTATGTATACTAGCAAAATGTTGCAGTGCCCTAACAGGGTGCATATGCTTGATACATCAGTTATTAACCCTAATAATACAAATTCGATAGTAACTCTGTATGTTTGTCTGTTACCTTTTCACACCTAAACAGCTCTAAGAGAAATTTGGCAGTGATGCAATGATAGCCCAGGGTCGGACATAGGCTACTTTTTATCACAGAAAAAAGTGTACAAAGCCACGGGCAGTAGGTAGTAAGACCTTTATGTGCATGTATTGCAATAAATAATCTTCAATCTTGATTTCTTACATAAATAATCCTAGACTATTCACACAGCATCGTCTAGTCCCAAAGTAAGCAGAGCTTGTGTTATGGGTACTAGATAACTGCTACACTTAACATACATTGATAGATATTTTTTTATTAAAATATATACATATAAACAACACCCGAAAAACAATCTGCAGATAACAGAAACATTTGACCCGAGACAGGAATCTAACCTGCAACCTCCTGCATAATTTTTTGTGTTAGGGTTCCAACAAGTCTTATATAAATTAGGTCAAATAAACTTCCAGGTATTTAGGATAGCAAAATAATAATAAAACAATAACTTACATCCAAATGTTCAAATGCAAACATGCTGAACGTTAATGATGAAATTTTTTTGCAATCTGGTACATCAGTATCTCCATACTCTGATCTTTGCATTGCAAATTCTTTTTCTGTTATACCCTTGTACCTTCCATCTTCAAGAAAGCTTGTGTACCAATCCATGGAATCTATGGTCCCTACTTGCATGCAGTCTTCATTTTCTGCAATATACTTGGTAAACTCTGAACTTGCTTCCAACTTAAGCCAGAGTTTGTTAATCATTTTCTGTCTGCCGATAAGATTGTTGTATATGTTCAATATATTCTCCCAACGAGTATCTTGATTTAAGAATGAGAGCAGATCAAAGGACTTTGTCATCAGAAATGGAGATTCATCCTGAAAGAGTTTGTTAAGGCTGTTGATTCTACAAGGCAATATTTTGAGATGTGTGTTTTACCGTAGACAATGCCAAAATTCCTGAATTGATTGAGATGAAATTTTGCAAAGGTATAGGTCTGGAATAACGCATATGCTTATTTATATACTGGTAAAACACGTGCGATGCACAAGCAGGTGCGGGGTAAAGGTAGCTATGAAAAATCAGGTAGGGACCTGTGCATACACAGGTTTCAAGTACCTATATGAAACTTATGAAACCAGACTGATAGAAAACATAAATAAATTTATGATTTTTTAACATATGTATCTTAAAAAACTATTCTAAACATACCCTGGGTTGTATAAGCCCAGTTTCCGTGACCATCCAGTGGCTACTGTCTCTTGCTTGCGCTAAAGCGATCCGCACGCTTAGCAAACATAAAAGCCAAACAAACATCATTTTGTTACTTTCATTTACGATCCACAACACATGAGTACATGTTTTCAATTTAGAAAACCATAAAACAAGCTATTTTCGTGAAAGAAACGATGTTTTTCCGGATCTCAGGAATTTTGACTATTTTCTTTTCGATTATTTTGAAAAGTGACAGCCGTATATTGATTTTGTCTTTTCTGACATTTACAATGACGTATAAATAGGATTGACATTGACGAAAACCTGTGATGTCTCTACATTGCTGCCATCAACCTATTATGCATTCCATGAACTGGACACTGGCAGAAAAGTGACAAACCAGTCAGTCACATATTGCCAAATACAAAGAAGTCAGATCAAGTCTATCAGCAGGCATGATCTTTTTTATTTTATTTTTTCCAAAGGACTTTATTGCTGTTGACCTGTTGATCGCAGATGGTCTTAGGCGGGCGCCGAATCTTTATTAAACTGGATTGCATATATTTTATTTATCTAATCGTGTAGGTACCCTACACATAAAATACTAAGGATGCTACGGCTACCGTACCCTTAAGTTCTATGCGTACAATGCTTAGTTTTCTGTGTGACATCTCAGAGTAGAAACATGAGCCAAGTGAAAGGGCTTGACAGTAGGAGTTTGTTCTTGTCTAGTAAGTTGCCATTGAAAGGGGGACCGGTGTTCTTTTTATGTTTTCACCTTCACTATGCGATAATATTTACCAAAATGTTTTCTTTCTGCTGCGTAAATGATTGCAAAAAGAAATGGTATCGCGGTTGCGGCTTGACATTCCACTGATGAGCTATTTAGGTATCTACCTACTCAGTATTTTGAAAAAGTGATGGTGTAGCACCCTACCCTAGGTACACCATAAAACAATACGATGTCACAGGGCTTTTGATCAAAAATTCTGATATACTTCTGACAGGTACACATTTTTTTTTAAGTTGTAAAATTTACGCAGTACCTACCTAACATTACATATTAGTATTAGGCACCGTAAGAATGCTATACACATGTACATAAATAAATATTTCGCGCATTATGAAAGTAGTAGGTGGGTAATCGTAGTAAACATCAGGCAACTTTTTCAAAGAACATACAATTTTAACTTGTTCTGAGACTTCTTTAAATTTCCAACTTTATTTTATCTTTACTATTTGTTGTTATTACAGTTGAAGTGTTACCTACCTACTTATTTATAGAAAGTTTCATGTGTCTACCTATTGTAGTTCAAGAGATACAGCCTTGACAAATTAAGAGCAAAAAAGGCAAACCAATACGTTTTTTGTATGGGAGCCCCCTTTAATTTTGATATTTATTTTATTTTTATTATACTTATGTTGTTCTAGCGGCAAGAGAAATACCTACACATTCTCTGAAAATTTCAACTGTCTACCTCTTACGGTTCATGACTTCATGAGATATATATAGCCACGTGACAGAAGGACGGACGGAGGGACAGACAGCGGAGGCTTAGTAATAGGGTTCCGTTTTCACCCTTCGTGTAGGGAACCCTAAAAACGGCGGCGTGTTTTGGGCGTTTGTCGAATAAAACCAACACAATGGCTATCTGAGTGAGCTGCACACATCAGACACTAATTGATTCACAGAAAGCTTGTTTTTGAAAAAGTTTTTTTTTATGTTGTAGGTCCATACTTGTCCATACTAATATTATTAATTCGAAAGTTACTCTGTCTGTCTGCCTGTTACCTTTCCACACCTAAACGGCTGAAAGGATCTCAATGAAATTTGGCAGGGAGGTAGATGGTGTATACTGGTGACGGACATAGGCTACTTTTTATCCCGGAAAAGAGCGGACGAAGCCGCGGGCAACAGCTAGTTAGGGTATATTTATCTTAGTTTACTACACCTAAAATAAAATCACAGAATTATTATTTGTGTATAAATGATGCCCTTCTCTCCTAGCCGGATTTCGGCCAAGACGGCCAGTCTCAACGAAGACTAGTTGCCCAGGACATAATATTATAGTGCACAAGACAAGTGTGCGCGCAAACACAGGTGCACTCCTATTCTCTCTCTCTCATAATCGGATGGGACGGCATAGACCGACACGACCGGGGAGAGGTTATGCGGTAACTTATGCGTGTATTAGGTATAGTTATATGGTATTTATATAAATTGTTAATTATTGGTAAATACCTAAGAAAATTACAATTCAATAATAAAAACAAATTAAAACTAGTATTTACAATTGAAACAATTAAGCTAACTGCAGACTGTTGCAAACAATCTACAGGTAGCTCAACTGATCCATATCAATACCAGTCGGAAGCGTCCCCAAGACGCTGGCTGTATTGCCCCGCTGTATGGCAATGCTGATACATAATCAATACCTAAGTAGGCACCTATATGTATGTATTAGAACCTGTCTCTATCTCTGTATCTACCTATATGTATTAGAATTTATTATAATAATGTAGGTACCTATAGGTACTGTTGGTTTACCTACTTTCCTAAAACTTTACCCCAGTTCAAGTTCGATCCACCAGAGCCTATGCTAGCAGCTTCACGCGTGTGAGTCCTCAACCAAATACAGGTTGTATAATGTATTAAAAAGTAAGAACCAAACTTTCAGGGGCGATTCATATTCGATCACAGAACACAGAACAAAAATATTCAAAACATTCCTGACATAAATTTTTATGAAAAATAAATTAAAACTAAATACAGTGAGTTTTAATTTATTTTTTATAGAAATGTATAAATAAGTATAGATTAAGTATAGAATAAGTATAGAAACAAGATTCGTCAAGTGTGACTCGCGCGACGAGGGTTTGGAACGTTTGTCAAGTATACCAATAGGTACTACTTATCGGTACTGGTTACTTTGCTATATAATGAATAGGTACCTTAAAATTGATGGTAAAAATTTACCTACTTTTCAGATGGATCGGTTTGCAAACTTCCTAGTATAACGGCAAAATTTCCGACCTCTTTTAAAATATTTCAAAAAGTATGAAAGCTACAGAAATTTCAAAAACTGTTTTGAGATGTACCTTTCATTTGATACCACATACGGTGAGGTAGGCCCCCCTTTTAAAAATGATTTCCCACGTTTTTGACCATTTTTCAAAAAGCGTTCTACTTACAGACTTTCACATATTTTTCATGTAAAATAAAGATACATATCTTCAAACGCTACATACATTTCAGATGGATCGCTCTGCAAACTTCGGAGATAGGGGGGGAATAGGTATTAATTAGAGTTTTTTCAAAATATTTCAAAAAGTATGAAACCTACAGAAATTTCAAAAACTGTTTAGATATTTGGAAACCGATACCACTTGACCTTGTAGGTCTCTTTTTAAATTTCGACATCACAATTTGTACCTATACTGAAAATTTTCATTTTGATTTTTTATTTTTTTTTTTCATTTAGTCTGCGCACGGAATGTACTATTATTTTAAATTTCAAGTTATATGCTGAGATATTAAAAACGGAATAAAGGACAGAAAAAGCGAGACCATAAGGGTTTCGAAACCGATCTTCGAAACCCTAGCAATGGTCTGATGTGTGTCTTTTTTAAGGACTTGGTACAACTACACCTTTTCATGGCTACTCTCGCTGAGACGTCTCGTCACGTCTCGGGAGCTTGATCTCTCAACGAGAGGCACGCGATTAATTTGAATTTAATTATTAGAATAATTAAATTTAAATTGAATTATTTGCTGTTATAGCGGCAATAGATAAACATACTCTGTAAAAACTTCAATGGTCCATGAGGTACAGACTCAGACGGACAGACAGCGTAGGCTTAGTAATAGGGTTCCGTTGCCACCCTTTGGGTGCCCTAAAAATCTTAGCTTATGTAAGATTTCATTAAAAATGATTGATACATTGATAAGTGACTTGAATTTTGTATTTTTTTTAGCTAAGTACATAATAACGCACACAGATCCTCATGGTCAATCCAATGATCCTATTCATCCTCGGTAGAGATCGATCTTCAGCGATAAGACCGCCAATTATCACATATTTTATTTATTTTTATTTTGTTAATTGTTTCGTTGTTTGTGTAATAAAGAATTTTCTATCTATCTTACCTTGGTAGGTAGGTAGTTACTTATCACATTTATTACACATTTCCTCTTGTACTATAACGTAGGTTATATAAAAGCGCTAGTATAACTGCTTTAACAGTTGGATGGAGCCACAGCCATAAATGTTAGGATTATACTATGAGTATAATGGGTAGAGTGCTTTTCACGAAAGAAGTCCCGCGGCAAATAACTGATGAAATTTTTTTGAACGCTACTTTAACTAAATTCATTCGATCGCACTTCCTACAGCGCTGCTTTTAGGGGACTTCTTTCGTGAAAAGTACTCTAGTAGTACATTATTGAGAGTGTTCTGTGGCTAGACCCCATTTTTTTCAACAAAAGTGCAGTGGCACCGTAGCAGGACGCTACGTCGTAGCACTTGCAGCGTAGCAAGTTGAACGCGCCGCCGCCGTGCCATGCCGCCCCGCTGCGCCGCTGCCCCGCCGGCCGCCGAGGTGTAGCTTAAGCTACATCCGCTACGGTGTAGCGTGCTGTAACAGTGTAGAGTTCTGCTACGGTATAATATCCGCTACGGATCGAATGTATGGAGCAGGCCGGACATAGGATTTATACATTTTTGAAGTCGTTATTTTATTCATTTGAATATGCTATTCGGTAGCTTTTTTCAATCTAAGCAATAAATATACTATTGCACTTTAGGCCTAGAGTTATATATAGTTCAAGAGTAAATGGCATAAAACTGATTTCATTGTATGGGAAGCAACATACAAACAGAACTAGTGCGCGTTTTCTGTCCTTTTTCGTTCTGTGGTCTATTAAAGCATGTTCTTGGCACTGTTCCGAAACTTTTCTTCAAAGATATATCTTGCGGTTTTTAGCGTTTTTTGAGTTACATCGAAAATATAAAAAAAGACTGCTTAATTATGATGGGAATAATCATAATTAAGCAAATATTTTTCCGTTACTATTTAGAATCGCACTTATAGTTAAGGAGTAAATGACATAAAACAAATTTTATTGCTCGTGAAGCAACCTTAGAACATTATAGAAGGCGTATTTTGACCTGATTCAAGGGTTTTTATAGCATGTATTTGGCACTATGCCGCAACTTTTCTTTGAAGACACATGCTGCGCCTTTATGCGTTTTTTTAGTTCAATAGCACAACTAATTATTCATAATTTTTATTAATTTAATCATAAGTATCACTAGTTCCCTAAAATTTTACAATCATATAACAATAATACTACAATAAATAATTATTTTTGTTTGTATGTTGCTTCCCATACAATAAAATCAGTTTTATGCCATTTACTCCTGAGCTATAACTTAGGCTTAAAGTGCAATAGAATATTTATTGCTTAGATTAAAAAAGGTATCGATTGGCATATTCAAATGAATAAAATAGCATTTTCAAAAATTTTTAAATGGATCACATTGGATCGAATGTATGGAGAAGGCCGGACATAGGTGTCCGGCCTGCTCCATACATTCGATCCAATGTGCGGTGTAACATTCGCTATGCTGTAGAGTCCTGCTACGGTGTAACATCTGCTACGGTGTAGAGTCCTGCTACGGTGTAACATCCGCTACGGCGTAGAGTCCTGCTACGGTGTAACATTCGCTACGGTGTAGAGGCCTGCTACGGTGTAACATTCGCTACGGTGTAGAGTCCTGCTACGGTGTAACATCCGCTACGGTATAGAGTCCTGCTACGGTGTAGAGTCCTGCTACGGTGTAACATCCGCTACGGCGTAGAGTCCTGCTACGGTGTAACATTCGCTACGGTGTAGAGTCCTGCTACGGTGTAACATTCGCTACGGTGTAGAGTCCTGCTACGGTGTAACATCCGCTATGGTATAGAGTCCTGCTACGGTGTAGAGTCCTGCTACGATGTAACATCCGCTACAGCGTAGAGTCCTGCTACGGTGTAACATTCGCTACGGTGTAGAGTCCTGCTACGGTGTAACATTCGCTACGGTGTAGAGTCCGGCTACGGTGTAACATCCGCTACGGTATAGAGTCCTGCTACGGTGTAGAGTCCTGCTACGGTGCAGAATGCTGCTAAGGTGTAGAGTCCGTTACGGTGTAGCATCTGCAACGGTGTAGCAAACGAAGACGGATAAATAAATTATAAATGAGGACACGATAATATTTAAATGAGATAATTTTACTAGAACAGAGCCAATCATTAATACAAAACTTTTTCCAAATAGCACTAGTCTGAATACATTTTTTGTGAGTTGACCCATAAGTCGTAATCAACACACAAAAAATCTTCTAGAATAAAATAAAATTAAGCCCTATAATTTTTACTTAAATGTACAAAAGTGTTAAATGTCTTTAAATGTTTCGCGTAATTTTAGCTAAATAAGATAACATTCGAGTGGATTCATACGGAATGTTCATAGTGCCTTCTAAACTAGCTCGTATCAAAAACTACTTAATTAGTAAACCCGCGGATGCTCTCAGAGCTAAGTAACATTAGACCCATTAAACATACATGCCTCCTAAATTTTTGAGATTCTGAGGGGTGCATTCCCCTAAATACTCCGTTCAATACGCATGCGCGAAAAATAACCTCATTCAATCCACGCCTTGGGTCATCTACACTTGTTCCTTTTGTACTTATCAAAAACCACGATAAGCACAAAAAATATTGTATTCTATTAGAATCCTGCAATGTGCTAAATGGGAACCCACAATCGAATCGTCTTTGGTTTTACTTTATGTCTTCTGCCATCGATTGGCAGACCCAGGATGTATCTTCTATGATGTGAAAATTATGTGAGCAGTGTTCAAAGTGTACAGTGAGGAAGAAAATGGTAAATGACGCACAAGTAGAGTCGCCGCCAAATGTGGATGTGCGTGACAACGAGAAACCAAATTGCACAAACGAAAATTATATATCTAAGTGTGTAAGAGTTGTAGAAAATAGGGTAAATATCTTGCAAGGTGCATCTAATTCAATTATGTTCTTACGTGTCTTTACGTAAGAAAAGAAGTGCATTATACTTAGATATACTTAGAGTGGCCTTTGTTTTTTAGGGGATTCTGTGGAAATGTGGCCTGAAGGAAACCTGTATAACAGCCTTGTGGCTCCCTTTAGGTGCTCTTATATTTTGTTACGTGACTGCTTCCCTGTTCCAGTCAGATGATATTCACGAAACGCATTGTAGAGTAAGTATTATTAACTCAAGTACCTATCTAGCCAAATCGGTCCTCAAAAATCACAGAAGAAGCTTTTGTTCACAATCTTTTTTACTACAAGATATTTTTGAAATTATGCTAAAAGATTCTTTCTACCCTAAAAAATATGAGTATTTCAAAGTTGATCAATGAAAATGGCCAGTTAACTAGATATATGCAGGTCGTCGGCGGTTCTGCTATTTAAATACAAATAGGAAAGTGGGACTCTTTGTTAATCGACTTAAAAAAGAAAAGTGTATCAGTACTACTTTTCTAAATTGGTCTTAATTTTGTCAAAACAGGCAATCAAAAAAAATGTTTTTTTAAACTTAATAAAGTTGCGTGTTAAGCTCTTATCTTTCTTCTAGGTTTACAACGTAGTGCCATCAATAAGTGCGATAACAGGCATCAGCCCCCAAAGATACGTATGGAGGATATGTGTCGCTTTTCATTTAGGACCAAGGCTGTTGATAGGCTCTTTGTATTACAACTACCATCAGCAACGCACCGCGCATATCATTGAGGAGCAGGTAAGGTGATGGACCAGCTGGTATTTGCCGGTACAATTCCATGTTACTCCTACCATAAAAGTAGAAAATGCCATAGGCGTAAGGCTACCAATAGTTACCTACCAAAAGGTAACTATTCGTTTTGATTAATTGTATAATTAAAATATGCAGGTACTTAGCTACTTATTTCAAAAAAAAATTGGCAATTCGGATTTACTGTACCTACCTAGTCGATGTATAGCCGAACTTACTGCGTTGCGCCTAAATACAATCCTTTCTTCTCCAATGATTGCCACAGTAGAAAAAGACCAACTTCCTATCTAATTATTAAACTTACTACTTTTCAAACTTTTACTCATTGCGTATCATTTCCTTTTCAGGCGCAACTCCAAGCTAAGAACCTAGGATTAGCTTGCTACTGGTTGAACTTGATAGAGCTGCTTGCACTGACCGGAGTCACATATGTTTCCAACAGGGAAAATTATTGTAAGCATCTATCTGTTAAATACGTATATTAGTTATCGTTAGATAACCATATTTCTAGCTCTGCTTACTTGTGGGCTAGATGGTGCTGTATGGTGCATTGTCCAGCAATATTTATTTGGTATAATTCACTAAACTGCCTTGTTATTAATATTCAAATATCTCTGATCTCAAATCAAAGAAAGACTTTCAAATAATCTAAGCATTGGCAAAATCTCGCAAATCGGTAACTAATCTGTAGGTACCGTATGTGATCGTTTAGTTAAAATTGTCATGAAGACCCTGGATGTCTGATAGAGCATCCATTGTTGGCCGAGTCGAAATCTAACAAAACAAACGGTATTTATGATGACTCGGCTAACAACATGAGGACTGATCATCAAAAAAACGTTTCATGTTTTCTAGCCAATCATGACATAACCTAACTTTTTTTCTAGTCGTACATGAGAAGATCTTCATAATCTTCATGGCAGCCAGCCTTGTTCACATGTACTGCCGTGCCAAAGTCGGCTGCGTTGGATCCCCCGAGGTGGAACCGCTGCCGTCCAATAAGCTGATATGGACGCTTTTCTTCGTAGCTGTTGCGGCTACTCTCGGTCTGATCCTGTTCTTCCTAAGGCATCGCCTGCTTTGTAGAGATCTTGGTGAGTATTCTTTTATAACAAAGAATCGTGGATTGGGAAAAAGTTTTAGGGTTCGATCGTGTTAGATTCGTTAGGTCGTTTGGTACTTACACGTTAGGTCTTAAAGTGGTCTGGTAATAGGTTTCGTCAATTACGTAATATGTAGTCGTTTGATTATCTTTTTAACCGACTTCGAAGAAGGAGGAGTTTCTATGTTCGGCTGTTTGTGTATATTTTTTAACTTATTTTAATATGTTTTTTGTTCGTCGTTTTCTTCGTCAGTTTGGACCGATTTGAAAAATATTTCGCTATTCTGTAGAAAATGATCCCGAGCTGGTCCCATTACAGTTATATTCCCGTGGGATTACTATTTGTCCCGCATATTCTTGAAAATCTACCTATGCATAAAGACGCAAGCCAATCCGACCAAAACAAAACTGAACATACCGTACCTACACAACCACGTAGTATAGTTTATTAAAGTATCGCAGTGTCGTCGGTTATTCTCGGCTGTAGTAGCCGATCGATTACATGATCACGGTCTATTTGTATTATAACCCAATGATGCCTATTAAGACGCGCGCTAGAGTGTCCAGCCAAGTTCGGAAAGAAACGCGAACTTGACGACGCGGCGACGCGACGCAATTACTTAGTATCATTACACGAACCATTAGGCACGCTTTTGGTCCCTTCTATATCTCAGACATTATCAAACCTACAGGGCTTGCAATTTTGCATGTTTAGTAAACTACATGAATAGAGTAGGAATACCAATTTTTAGAAATAAATTATAAAAGGTTCATGAGATATTGACGTCAGAAAAGTTTTTAAGTAATTTGTTTTTAGTAATTTGGCTCATCAAAAACTTAAACTAATTTTAGATAACCTAGGAAGTTGAATTTGGTAAGGTTATTTGTGAATATATCATTGGATTATTGACAAAGTTTCACACGCCTATTGTTTAAAAATTTCACACATAGACGCATAATAATGACCCAAAACTGGAAATAATAAAGAAAAACATAAGAAGAGCAATATCATCTTTTGTTGTTTGAGATTGAGAGGGCCAAACAACAAAAGTTGGGGCGGGTAAAATAAAATCGGCCCACAAAGTCAAGTTTAGTATCAAACAAAACAACACGACTTCGGCATAAAACTTGACAAATTAAATTAATTTATATTTATTACTATCGTTAAAAATGTGTAAGCGTTCGTGTAAATTAACCCCGGGTTCAATAAAAGGCCTACCTTTTATTGCAACGATAGGGGAACTAGTTTCCCCTATCGTTGCATTAGTTCCACAACTCTCTATCTAGATGTTGCTAGTAAAAGTGTACGAGCTCTAGATCGCGCTGACGAGAACACACAGGTTTGAACGACCTCCATCGGTATTTTTGGAAGGGTTGGGCAATTCAAATTATTGCTTATAAGATAATTACTGATGTTTTATACTGGATAAGCTATACGCGTCTCATACTTATTGTATGAATTTTTATGTTACATTGTAAGGTAGGTACTCGTAAATACCTACAGAAAATTTACTTATGGTCCTGGGTTGCGGATTAAAAATTACCTTTATATAAACTCATCAAAAAGTAAAGAAATCTAACCAAAAATATAAATGTTAATACTAGCAAAGTTCGTTCAGATAGTGGCTTCACCGATAAAAGAGCTGAGATCATAATATATGAGGATAGCTGCCAAGTTTCATAGCAGTTCGTAATCTTAATTTGTTACGTTCTTTCATTATTTGATTTGTGTCTCGGCAAGTCCAACATTAAAACAAATGCGGTGGGTATAAACTTGCCAAGTTATCGGTGAAGCCACTATCTCAACAAAGTTACCTAGTTTTCACATTTATGTTTTTGATTAGATTCTACCTTCAAGGTCCTTTGCTCCATTCAACTTTGATCGTTAAAGTAAACTAGTAATAAAGACCAATGACCGAATAATTTTCTTATGCAATGATTACGTTACGTTCCGGTCGTGTTACCTACTTTCTACTGTTGGTAGATTTGTCTATGTAGTCGAAACGCTCATCACTCAGGCATTCATAATTCACGTGCGACAGGGCGGCGGCAGCGCGGCGGGGAGTTGAACTACCAAAGCTTTTCTTATTTAATTTGAAATCTCTAATATGTTCAGAGTCCTATAAGGTCTAAAGGAAAAACAACACATAGTATTTTTTTGTTAGTTTTTCGTCGAGCCACGTATATTTTGTTGTCTTAAACCATAAGTACTTCACATACCTACTTATTTATCTAGATAGATTCAATTAAATATAAGATATTAAGGATAATTACAATAAAATTGAATAATTTATATCTATCAGATCCACACTACTCTGACCCTGTATTTACCCTTGACCCGAAATGGGTCAGTCAAAGCTAATAAGGGTAGTATTTGTTTAGCACACAAAACCAATTTCGGGTTTTGACTAACTAATAATTGGGATCACAGATTAGATGAGGGAACCAAAATCTTCTACGGTGGTGATACTGGTGCGAGACCTTTCAGTAAAGCACCGTTGTCAGAAACAAATGAAGAACCCGTGATGCCCCTTGCTGCATTGCTCGCCAAGAACAAAATAAGATTAGCGATCTCCTCAGATTCGCCTATTCTTTGAAGGGGCAAATATTTAACCAGCGCAGCCATCATAACCTCCTCGATTTCTTTAGGTATTCCCGCGTTTGCAGTGATGTCAGTCTGCACCGCTCCAGGGTTCACCGAGTTCACTCTCACTCCGTATTTGGAAAGCTCCAAGGCAGCAGTTCTCGTAAAATGGTCCATTCCCGCTTTCGATGTATTATAAGCAAAGCCGAGCTCGATCACGGTCCCCAAAGCCGCTATGCTGGATACGTTAACAATATTTCCTTTGGTCTTTATAAGATAGGGAGCAGCAAGATGCGTCAGCTGAACTGTTGATCTCAGATTAGTGTTCATTACCGTGTCAAAACTTTCCATGGCGTCAGGGGACAGGATGCTGGTAACTCTAAAGATTCCTGCATTGTTGATAAGCACGTCGATACTTCCGTAGTGTTTCACTGTGTCGGCAATGATGGCATCAGCAGCTTTGGTCACGTCGGCAGCTATAACTAAAGGTTGGCTGCCTCTAGCTGTGCAAATTTCGGCAACATTCTGAAGTTTCAATTCATTTCTCCCGACTATAGCAATTTTAGCGCCTGCTGCAGCGAAAGCAATGGCCGTGGCTGCTCCAATGCCTGAACTTGCGCCCGTAACAAGAACCACTTTGTTTTGGAAACTCATCTCGACACTGACTGTTCGCTCATCGACTTTAACGTGCGGACTGACCCGAATGTTTGCGATCTTTGGGTCTTTATTCAACTGGCTATCACTTATTAGGTAAGATAAATACCAACCCACTGCCATCGTTTCTGCAGTTGCTTGCAATATGTTGCGTAACCAACACACTAGCACGTGAATAGAGGTGGCAAAATATTAGGTAGGTTTAACAACCTACACGTTTAAAAAAATTCACCCCAAGAGGTTATATCTGTCGATTTGTTTGAAAATAAATAAATCAGTAGAAACGTTAGGATACGTAATAAATTATCGTTAAATCAAACAATTATCGCATTTTTTTTTAAATAAGAAAATTACCTACCATAAGGAATGTACCTACCAAATAAGGAATGTATATACATACCATCTACCATCAATTTCATTGTAATTTTAAGTGTCCAACCATTGTATAGTATGCGATGTCTTTAAATATATTTTGATTTATTAAGATACCTAGCTCTAACTCAATCCATTTTTTTCAGCCTTTACCTGGTTCTCGGTCTGCGAGTACATCCTAGCGACTGCCAACATGGCCTTCCACGCCGTCGTCGTCAGAGATCTTCCTTTACACCAGATACAAGTCGCCCTACCTGAAAAGAAGGACTGAAAGATACGTAGCAAGACCGAATAGTCTGATAGTAAAAACAAAAACCCAACTTAGTAGCGCAGCTACAGTCAAAAGTCAGCATACCGACCAACTCCAAAAGCTTGCGCAAAAATTTAGCTACGTAAAGCAAAAAAAAATCATGATAACTTTTATTTGGATTGTTTCAAATTATTTGATGAAGCTCTGGGAGAAACGACCTACTTGTACTTTGTAAATGGCTAATGTTCGCTACGCCGCCGCCGCCACCGCCGAATCATGTTACGTTGTAGCATCTGGTTGCTGGAACAAAAATTGTCGCCGCGAAACGATGGTTCTCTTAACCCTTTTGGAAGAAATCAAATGACCAGATCCAAGATAACGCGACGTTAGTCGTATTAGATTAAGTATTAGAAAGCTAATTTGGCTTAGCTAGTTAGATCTAAGTACGTCAAAAATAAAACCAGTTTTAATAGACATAGCTTAACATCGATGTCTGAAAACCTGTCAATTTGGTAAAGTAGGTTAAATAATTGTAGGAACTTTTTCTTCACTACTTAGTAGTTGGACTTTAATTGGCCAAAAATCATGATTTTCATAACATATTCGACAGACATATCGTCATTCTTCCATTCATCTGTCTAAAAATTGTACGTTTTCGTAGTGAAATTGGCAACCAATTCCATACAGAGTGGAAAGTTTGCGGGTTCAGGTCCCGCCTGACTCTTTTCTGATTTTGGGGTGCAACAACAAATTCTTAGAATATTTCCCACTGGGTGTGGATAAACACTATTAAAACAAATACTTAAGTGAATCTGAACAGTTCTCACGCTCGAGAACGATTGCCGTAGAAACGAATCCCGGCTGTTCACTGAAAATGACTTGTGTGGAACCGGCTGTAGGTATTTCCTCTGCTAGGTATCTGTTTTGTTAGATACAAGCGAAAGTAAGGGTCTCTACACACCAACGGTAAGTATTTAGATTCCTTCATGCCGTTTTGATTACGATGTTAGGTATATTTTCATGTGAAAGGTTGTGTAAAAGGATAAACTAAAAAACAAGTTGCTTTTTGTCTTGTTCAAGTACAAAATTAGCTTATTGTTATGTAGTAATAAGTTCTAAAATGCTCTAATGCTTTTATAAGGTAAGGAACTTTACCGTTAGATCTATCATTTGGTCCGTGATAAGAAGCTTTTCTTCCAAAAAACCGCAATAACCTTCCTAAATCATTTTTACGTTGGCAACAATATTAGTTATGTGCCTTTAAGTAAGGAAAGTACATTACATAGTGTCTTAAGCATATTGATTATTTATTTTTAGGAATTGCTTAGTGGTTTCAAGTTGATCTAAATATAATTTAACAAGCCCCGCTTGCATAAGGGTAATAAAATGTCTAATTTTATTTAAATTTGACTCATTTCTTTGGTTTGACAGGGACAGGACACAATCATGGAGCCAGTTAAATATTACTATAATACCTTTTTTTACTATAAAAACTATCGTAGTTTAACGAATCGATTACGAAAGCGTGTTCAAAGGTGCTTAGGTCCCTAGTTTTATTTGCATTCATTTAATAAACTTATTATTTCTTCAACTTAAAAACGGTTAAGTTTGGGGTAGGGTGTTTCATAGTGAAATCAGTCAGAAATGGTGGAAACTACAACCCCCTCCAGGATCTAGGTCGACTTAACCTGTAACCCTGTATATATATATATATATATTATTTTAATAATTTTGGATACTATAAAAAATAACAATACCAGAATAAAACAATTACAACTACAAAGTATTTACACTTATATCTATTTCTTAAAAATGTAAGCCGTCACCAGAAGGCAGTGTGCCCAATATTATTTCTTGTAATGTAATTTACTTAAGTAGTAGGTACTTATTTTTAAAGCAATTTCGAGAACAATACAATATTTATAGGTAGTATGTGTAACCGTTCTTATTTTATTATTTTTATTCATTGAACCAATTAAAAAAATTAAATGAGTCGATTTATTTTGAAAAAACTAATCAAACGATTGTAAATAAGGCTATATGTATTTATTCAACCGATTATTTTACTGACCCAATCCCAAAAAAAGTTAACAGATGCAGTTAATTTTGATAAAAATTAATTTAAAAAATATATTGTTAAATCTTTATAAAATAAAGTTCTAGGCCCTTATATGAAAACGTTTAAAATAATGGTCAATTCTAGAATAAAATAAAAATAAAGTTATATAAACACTATTATGATTAATTTATGAATTATGACATTATGTAGATATAGGTAGGTACTTTAAAACTAAGTTCAACTATATTGTTATTTTGTTTGTTGTTTGTATGTAACTAATCGTTTTAACAATACAAAATAAGTACCTAGCTGTGCATAATTTATTTATTTAGAATAATTGGCGCGCAAAATTATGTAGGCAATACTGTGAATTTAAATTGTGAGGTGCCTACTATAACTTCATAAATAACTTTCATATAATTCCCTAATTTTTGACAGCTTTTCAGTTCTACCAACAATTTAGACATAGACTTGACTAGGTAATACATAATGTACTTAATATAAACCTAAGAAAAGCAATAGGTTAGTATTTATAGTACCTACAGGTAAACCGGTAAAATGCACTCTCCGTGTATTTTA
Source organism: Eupithecia inturbata (assembly GCA_963662085.1). Classification (NCBI taxonomy): domain Eukaryota; kingdom Metazoa; phylum Arthropoda; class Insecta; order Lepidoptera; family Geometridae; genus Eupithecia; species Eupithecia inturbata. Next base: position 4,423,179 of record OY759179.1, on the reverse strand, counting down.
CTGGTTTACCTGTAAAAACAACACCAAATCTAAAATTAATTGTTATTTATTAATCAAGTTTATTTGTTGACATATAAAAATGTAAGAATCGTTGAGACTTGCTTCTTTGCTATTATTACGTTGATAAGTTGTTACATAGATTCTTAATTAGTTCACATACATTTAGTAAATACCTATGAACAACATTAGCACTACAAAGTATTCTAAGTATACCATTAAAATTATAGTTTGAAATCAAGAATTGAGCGTTTCATTTCAACCAATAGACTAAATGACCCTGCAAGTATTAAAACATTAAAAAGTATTTTTAAAACTATATAATTATTATGGATATATAATATTATATTATATGTATAATATAATATTATATTTCCATTATTATTATGGTTACTTAAGTATGTTGTTATTTATAAGTATTATTATAGGTATTTAAAAAAGACATGTATTATGTTACATAATTTCTTATATGATATGTTTTTTAAAAAAGTCTGAAACTAAATTGTTGTATTATTATTAAATCACAATTGAAAGCGGCATCTAGACTACTTGCAATGAATTATTATTGTGCAAGGCAAAGTAGGAGTAGATCTTGATAACACGAATAACGCAAACCATTCCAAAGAACATCATCGCAGTTGAAACTCTCCATCTAGCGGAGAATTTTATACAATCAGACAAATCCCATAACAAAGATAGATGGCGCTAGCAGAGATTGTTTGGTAGAGAAATGAAACAGATAATATTTCCGTCTCGTTCGTTTACAAAGATGGCGGCAAACAAGAGCTAGGGCAGGTATAAAAGTTATGTATGTGTTAGTGTATACGAATACAAAATTTCACGTTTGACCACTCTGCCTCATGCACACATGGACAAAAAGCGGGTGCGGGGCAGGGGGTGTAACGTCCGTGAAGTTGTGTCAGCATATGCGCAAACGAGGTGCGCATTCGTCGCGTGCGTTGTCGGGATTCTTTGTGCCATTCTTTGCATACCAATAAGAGAATATTCTTTTAAAATACTCAGAAATTGATACTCCGTCAAAATTCGGCCCTTCACTTCAACATCAAACACCATTTTAGGTAAGTCCTATAATTTTTTAGAGTGTTTTTCATACAATTATGTCGAGTTTTCGGTGATTTTTATTCGGGAATGTCAACAATGCGATCGCGATCCTGCAATATTTTACATAGTTGTCGTGTTTGCTTTGCCGCTACTTCCGGCCGTTCGGGTGTCGGCATTTCGCGATGTAAACATTATCTAGTTTTAGGATTCAGCTGCATTTAGGCAAGCTATCGGGAATGAAGTATGCCCAAGGTGGTTGTTGATGAATTCGCCCGAGTTTGCTTGCTGTGATGGCGCAATTTTCGAAAGACGCGGTACGGTATCGGTCGCTCGCGATACACTTCAGTCGCGTTGGTGGCTGCATGCGATTTGACGTATTCTGCGCGTGTGATGTCACTTGTCAGCCAATTTTGTGAAATGTCAAACGTTTTTCATGTAATGCGCGAGTGAATTGTAAACAAATTGCAGTGATTTGTTAAATTAATAAGTGAATTTTAAATTTAAATATGGACTGTTTTTACTCCAAGTTTTATCCAAGACGTGAGTATTTATTGATAAAACATAGATGTAAATAAACATTGACTTCACATACCTCGCATAGTTTTGCGAATAACTGGGATAGTTGTCGGCCGCTGTGAATTATATTCTCGAAAAAGATTAAATTAAAATATGAACAATCATTTCTTTAGTAGGTAATTTTCTTTGAACCTGTCTGACAATTTATTAGGTAGGTAATTAAAATACACCGCCTCAAAACTATAAAAAAACTGAATTAACTTAATTAATTATAAGTACCTATTATAAATTATTGAGACTTTTATGTCTTCCTTCTAAATAATATATTTGTAGAATAGGTAATAAAAAAGTGCAATATAACATAGTAACTACCTGATTCATTTATACCAATTAAAATAATAATATATATAGGTACCTATCTAGGTTTCTTCCTATTACACCTTATAACAAGTGCTGAAATTTTAAAACAGGTACTTTATGCCACTAAAAGAAATTTATAGAAAATAATACAATTCTTTATATACCTAATTCAAATTTAAAATTCATTTATTCAGACATAGCATCTATTTTGTTAGTAACTTGATAGAAAGCTTAATTAAAAATTAAGAACGGTAAGTATAATAACATAACAAATATAATCAGTAAATAATAATTTAAATTACGATGTCTTGTTTATGTTAATATAAAAAAAAATTAAATTTAAAATGTCAACAGTTATTGGGTTACTGGTGGGGCGAGTGTCCGATGTTGATATAATGTAGGTAAGTGTGAACCTACAAATATATGCAATTTAATAACTACACGTTAGTTATATTATATATTTGTTAAAAATATATAATATAACTAACGTAGTAACGTAGTAATATAACTAGTATATATAGTAATAATAATATATGGTATGTTTTAAAATTAAAATAAAGTACCTGCTGAGAGATCGTAGAGTGAGATGAATATGTAAAGCCGCTAGTTAAAAAAGTAAGCAATAATTTTTTTATACTATTACAAGTCGTTTTACAGCGCTTTTTTAAGGTTGGGTATGTTAGCACTTAGCTAGATTATTGTTATGATGTTAAGTTATTTATGTAAACGCCCAGCTAATAGTAATCTAATATTAGGTATATTAGATACCTATTATGTATTTATATAAAAATGCATAATTTAGAATTCTAAATAGACAAAGAGAAAATTATTAGAACGCTTATTCAGAAATACCCACAGAGGCACTCAACAGTGGGATCCCATTGGCAGTGAAGAAAAATTAATGATTAATAAAATGATCAAATAAAAACAACACCGAGATTTACTAACCAAAAGCTTATAAGAAATAAAAATGTGTTGGTAGGCAGGTAAGCAGAGGGACCCAACAGTGGGACGCACTACGGGTATTGAATGAACGATTATATAAAAATGGCGCTACTAGATCCTTACTTCCCAAGAGATTGTAAAGCGGTTCACTTACAACCTAACGAACCCGTACGGGTGCCAAGAGTTATTTTGGTCAATATAGTTGATGTTTTTATTGCGCGTCGCGTTGCGAGACGACAACTTGAGAAGTTGAGACGCAAGACGAGATGTAAGAAACTAGTGTCGTCGTGGAGAATACAAATTTGGTGCAACTCTTTCTCCGAAATGTGGAAGGAGCTTTTTGAGATGTTTGATTAGATTTTTCTAAAACATACTGGCCGGTTGAACTCAATTCTTAGATTACAGAAATATACAGAAAGAACTTACCTTTTTTAGAATTGCTATACCTTGTTAAAAATATAAATGCTATCTCATAGGTAATAAATCTACCTGTTTGATAAGAAAAACGAATAAAAAATCAAATGAATAAAACTCGATGGCTAATTTTGTAGCAACAACACTCAAATTATAGAATCTTAAAACATTGACGCAAATGATAGTTATAAACAGCGTTTGCATACATTAAATGGAGCCAGAAACAGCAACAGACAAACATCTAAAACCGCAACAACAATACAACATGCAATACTTAATGCCGAGACGTGCAAAATGCAAACTGAAACTGCTGAGTCGCTTTTTCGCCTCCGGCCCATACGCGTCGACTCGTCACATGTAATAGTCGATTCACAACGATTTATCACGTATTCTGTCTTAGGGAAATTGAAATTGGAACACTTTATTCTCGAGGACACATTACGTTTCTTGATTAAACCCTTTTTATGTCACACGTAATGTTATTGTTCGTTAAAATTGCCACTGTAGGTAATGACAATTGTAGGGTTATTTTACTACCCACATGTAATATAGTTGAATTTCTTTTTGGTCAAAAAATTGTAATATGGTTAGTTTTGGGTGGTTTACTTGTATAAAACTAAAAGTAATGATTGTGATGCAAAAGAGTTAAGGGTGCCTATAAAAGCTAATTAGTTCACGAATTATTAAAGTATACCAAATTAATTCGTTGTTGTCTTATAATATAATGGACAATGTTAATAGGATATCTATGCAATGTGTTGAATAAATAAAATAGCTAACATACTTTTTTTTTCGAAATACCTAAATTTTCGAATAAATTAACAACGTAAACTCGAGCTATGCTCGTTATTTTGATTAGGAATTGAAAATTGCGATTGTTTAATTATCTCATTAATTATACAGGTATGTCTTATATCTCCTTATAATTTATTCGCTATTTTTACCATATTAAAATTGTATTATATAGCAATAACGGGTCAATATAAGTAAAAATAATTGTTAGAGTGAAGTGTTTCCGAAATACTTGTCACATTACCAATGCTATAAGAACTAATTTGACATTGATCTTCAGATTTAACCCTTTAATAACAAAAGTACAAAAGTAGATGCAAAAAAACATCGGGAAGCAAAGAGTATGCTTGTAATAAAGGTTGAATGAAAGTAGACGACCGCACTATGCTGCTACCTGCTCCTTTATTGACCTGCAAAGGGTCGCTTAATCCGAAAACCTTTTCCCCAACCACGAATTTAACTCATTCAATATCTGCTTCATTTGATAGATCCTTGTATTTTATTGTTATTCTTAATACTATACTGTAAAGTGATAAAAGTTTCGCGAAAGCTTTATGAATACCGACAGTCTTTTGACATTATTGTGCCTGAAAGAAATCAAACGAATGCCACTCGGACTCACAAATTTCATTGGGTACGCAGAGATGGGAATTGAATTCTATCAATGCAACAACCTTTATTAAAGCTCAACTCGAGCATCAAAATCAAATTGTTGCAAATACAATTTAAACATTTCTATAACTATAAACCCTCTGGACTCTGGATATAGCGTGCGTCGCGCGTCGCCGGTTATTCAAAGCGTCCGGTCCCTGCTTTAGGGATGGCCAAAGTTCCAATTAAACTTTTAACTATAACTATTTTTAGTTAGCGTCACCGTCTGACTTATAAAAAAGTAAAAAGCGATCTGGAGTACCTATGCGAGAGATATGATTGCGACGACGACTGTCCAGTCCAGTAACCAGCAGCCTCGCTCTATTCTCGGACTCCTATTTGTGGATTACTCGTGTGAGAAACCCCAAATAACTATTAACAAAATATACCGTAATATTTGTGTTGTAGAGTTGAAATTCTCTGTTACTTGCCATGCGTTATCCGACATTCTGTTCTGGAGGAGAGATGTTAGCGAAAGGACCGACTCCTTGCCTCTTATTTATCTTAATTTCACTCTGTGAGTGGCGAAATGAGGATTACATCTGTCTGAAGTGTTTTTAGTGCAGTTTTTGACACTTTCTTTTTATAAAATTTAGTAAATGTTGAACGTAAGGTACAAACCGTTTGACTAATTGTTATTTAGTAAAATATCTTTAGCAAACTAAAAAGTTACTGGTGCAGACTGAATTTAAAACGTATCTTTTTTATTTTATAGTAAATGGGAATAAAAGTTTTATGTAAATCATGTTTCTTCTTGCATTATATTGCTATTATTAGTATAATTGAAGTACGAGTAATAGCGGATAATATGAATTAATTAGGATTGTAAATAAGCAAATCGCAGAAACCAGTTTTATGAGAATTCTGGTTCTGAGTCACACCATTTCGCAATATTCTCTATTATGGGCGACGACATGGGGACAGTTTAAAATGGCTTTTAATGGTGCTGGAATTACTTTGTTTACTAAAAATCTTTTGAACCAGATAATTTCAGCATTTGAATAAAAATTTTAATACCAACCTATTTGTTATTTAAACTTTAACCAACCTCACCAATTGTAAATGACTATCAATTAGAAACACTACACCTAACAGTGAAAGATGAACGCAAAGCTAATGAAACGGAATCAAACTACATCGATCAAAACAAGACGATTGAAAACAAAATTGATTGTTTAAGAATTGTTCGTGCAGAGAGCACACTCCAATTGCAGGATTCAATAATCGATATAGATAGGTGTACCAAAGTTCACTTCCTAAACTTACACTATACGAACTATATTATGTACAGCAAATTTCGTTGGAATTGTTCCGGAGAGCCCGATACAGGTCTTGGCAATTTAATTAAACTTGTTATTTGTTCGTTTTATTCGAAATTGGTTCGAATGTTCACTTTGACCGGCCGTTGAGTTGTAATAAACCTCCCGTGTAGCTGGCGAGCTTGTGGAGACCTGAAGACACAACTATTAACTGTTACAGGCAGCCTTTGAGATGTTAGTATCGAGAACTTTACTCGTGAGTGTAACCATAAATAAACCTGTAACATTGAAATATATTTACAAGCTATTCCAAATAACATAACTGTAAGTGGTACATGTACAATGTATCACTTACAATATGTAATGTAATGTATAATTTATTACAAAATAGAAACGTTAGCAATATGTTTGTTTAAAGGACCTAGTTAGATACCTAGTTTTTTTAATTACTTTTTCTTACAAAACCTACACAATTTAAATGACTTTAAGGACTGCTTGTATGTCTAAGAAATTTTTAATTAATTCGTAACCGGAAATTAAAGCAATCAAATAAAACATTAGCTAAACTAAAATAAAAGACTATACCAAATAATAAATGTATGCATGCCACGTCAGAAAGCCTCCCTTATTCCCAAAGGTTTTATCGTGGGTACCTTACCTACCTCTAATCTTTCACAGTAAAAACTCATTAGTTTGCACTATCTGTTTCCTGTCGCTTCTGAGAAACCGTACTTATTTGAACAGTTGATCCAGTAGCAAGACTCAGGTGCAGTGACGCAGCTCGAGTTACATGATTATTGACAAATATCGCTCAAATTATTTATCTCGTGTGAACAAAATAAACTTATCAAATTACAGTTTGATTATCTTGTACAAATTATATAGCGTGATTAAATCAAATGTTTTCCTACTCGTATTACGTTATTATCGTCAGACCAGAAACCGTTACTGATCTACCTGATCAATTAGATTTTGAATGTTTTTTAAAGTATCTACCTCTCCGCGCCGCCCCGCCGCCGGCCGCCGTGGTGATGGTGACTCACCAGATGCATAAAAGAGCGAACCCGCGCGGGCCGTTCGCGAGTAATGGAATTTTAGAAATATTATGTTTCTAAAACATCTCAAATCTTTAAAATTAAAATCTTTGCCTACGATTTAAAAATAAATATCTTTAAACATTTTAGTTGTACAATCATTGCATATTTATTAAGTAGGTACCTAAGTGTAGAAAAGTAGCAATCCTTAAAAAACGCACTTATAAACCAACTTGTTGGTAGGTTCTACTACTTCAAAAGCACCATGATTACATCATTGGAAGTTCCCTGAAAGTCCTATAGATTCTGTTCACGCTTCGGGAAAGTTTAGAGATAAATGTTCAGTTGCAGATAGCTCGGTCATTGTAATGGAAACATCGGACGGACACCAATTAGAACTTTTTGTGTTCTATCATTAGCGAGAAACAGCGATTGCGCTTCAGCTTCACAAATGGTTTATTTGTTTAAACAAGCTGCTTGTTTTGATTACATAACTACGTCTACACTATAGTTAACCTACTCCAATAAACGTTGACGAAGGCATAATTCTAGGAAGAATCTAAGGATCATATTGAACCGGCCGCTAAAATTGTGGTTTGGCTCGGAAGGATAATTTAGCAAGGTTGTTGTTGGACAGACATAGCTATGAATTTTAAGTGTCCAGTTCAGTGATTGTTGGATATTTAAGCCAGCAATCCGTAATAACAGAATTATAAATATAACGAGTAGCTGAGCTTGAGCACCTAGTTCCTGATTGCGAAGTTATGCTTGCATTTTTGCACAAACAACCAACTACCAACAACTGTTTTCAAAAATCTATATACTTACGTATTGCTTCTCACACAATCCAAATAGGTTCTGTTCAACATGTAAGATGACATCAAAGGGTTTCCATTTCCTCAGAATTAAATGAACGCGTATAAACGGTCCACGACCATTCAAAGTTTACAAAGACTGAATTTTATTTATTAGTCATTCTAAAATTCGCTTTCTATGAGGAGCAGTAGTGTTCAAGCTGTAAAGTCACAAGATTGATGTAGCTCCTACAGAACCCGCGCACGGCTGTCACACGATAAATTAAAACCAACTCGCATTAGAAGCGGCACTATGTAGCAGACCATCATCCTGCTTGCTCCAGCCCACAACCCCGAGAGAGAAAAGGATGCAATCTGGCCACACTACAGGACCGCTTTTTTGTTATTCCACGACGGCGAGACCGTTAACTGCAACTCATTTAATGGAGCTATACTAATGATTGTCAAGTATGAAGTAATAGACTGAAGGCGGCAGTCAATATAAAATACAATAACCAAATACCTACCTACAATATCATGAGTATAAATATGCCCTGAACATGGATACCTATATAATTAATAAATCGTTGGTCTTGCTCTATATCCTTCTCTAGAAGTTCTATACCTATTAAAGCATAATCTCAGTCGGGTCGAATAGCAGCCTCATTAAGAAGCCACCATGAAAACAAGAATTTCTTACTTATTTAGGTTAAAAATTATGTGTAGCAACAGCTATGCCGTGAAGCGATCTGACCAGATTTCTTTGCTTGGCCATCGCGTATCTGCAATCGGTAAATGGTTACATTTAAGTCTCGATATGCTGTGTATTTCCCGTGGAATGTCACCGTCTCCATGAACATATATGTATGTGGTCGACGGACTGAATTTTTTCTTATCGCTGTTGCATTTTCTGCAAGTTTTCAATGCGAATACGTGGACTTACTAGCCGGACCACTTATTTTACATTTTTATCTTCTTCTATAGGGCAATTAATTTTGTGGCATTTAAGTTGCAAACAATTTATCATTTTGGAGTCATAATGAGTGGTAGGTATCTACCATAGACACCTGCTAGAACTAGTCACACTTTTTCATAAAGTTTTGGAGCAGCACGGGCAAAATTCACCACGATACTGACAAGTAGATCCAGTTATGTTTTTTATTTTAATTCAGAAAACTCTATTGTCTTTTTTATTGCACTTATTCAAGGATTTTATTGACGACAATTCAAAATATTAAAATATTTTTGAAACGAATTTCAAGTTTCCTTCGCTGACATTATACCTACACACTACACTACACACGTACAGAGTTTAGAGATTTGCCAGATTTTTTTATGTATTAGTTCGCCAAATTATTCAAGAGTAGGTAAACACCCTGAAGTTCTGCTCCGGAAACCTAATGCAACCATAGTCTGGTGTGTCCCACTGCTCGGCAAACATGCAATGCAACAATGCAACCATATTCGAATAAAAATACAATTTTGTGTAGCACCTACCTAACAACAGTAGGAGGCTCGCCAACTCAATCAGTCTTTTTATTTCGTGCATGATCTTGTGAGGATTGGAGTCATAATAACGTCATCAATCACATTCGCTACAATCATCCCGTAGGTCATCCCCGCACATCCCGGGATGCTCTGGTTGGCTAATGATCCCGACGGCTAGACACTTACTCCTGATTGAGCTGAGAGCTGCTTGCGACTGCGATACGAATCTCTGATTTGTAATGTCTATGTTTTCCTTGTGTGCTTTGTTTACTACTTTTAATGCACTCGAATTTTATAAAACCAGAAAGGCATGGTAAAGGCAACCTCTATCAAATTGTAGAGACAATTTGTCAAATTCTTTGTTTAGTATCTATCCTTAGTAGAAAAGTGTCTAACAATAAGTAAGTACTTAAAAGTTAAGTAGATTAAGTAGGTAGTAAGTACCACTTATAAGTCTCATTTATAACCTAGGTATAGTTTTCATGAATAAACTCCTTTTTATTTTAATTTTATTTTTTAATCCAGATAGGATTCAACTTCTAATAAATTGGGATAGCCATAAAAAAAACCTGTAAACGATCCCTACTGGTATAACACGTCTCGTTAGGGTACACACACACATAATATATTGTTGCTCCGAAACATCCACCGTGTAAATCCTGAAATAAAACATGTAAAATGGCCGTGAGTTCAAAACATTAAAGCAGAAAAAGGACTTTAACTCCGACAACAGGCGTGTTTTTTTCCAGCGTGTTCCCTGCGTACAAATAGTTTCAGTTTAACAAAGCGTGCTGCCGTGCCGTCCGACTGAAGAGAAGAGTTTATAATTTATTTGTGTCGCAGTTTTCTGGCGACGATTTTCCCACAGGGCGAAGCGAGCGGTGACTCTCAAACGAGCCGCACCCGCCCTTTATGTGGTTTTTTGTGGCGGCACAAAATGCCCCCGTGGAAAACATTCAGTGATAACTGGCAACAATCGTTGCCGGCGGATGGTCCCGCTCATTCCTCACATGCCTGCGCCTCCGATGCTTTTTCGCTCGGCCATCGGGAGACTAACACACGACTGCAGTCACATATTTCAAATCGCTAGTTAATAAGGAAACTGGAATTGAGGTTTATGTTCGTCTTTATAGCTGTGTTATAGGAAACCAGACGTGGGATACAGTTCTTATGGGATGGTTTAGATAAGTTATGGAGATATAACGGTAATTATGAAAGAAGATAAGTGGTAGTTTGCAAAAGGTTTTTATTGAAGAATTGAAAATTGCACATTTGCGTGTAGGTAGGATTACATTCCTCATCCAGTCAAAATACCCCTTTAAAAATCATTCTGTACGTAGGCATAGATTCTTGAAATTCTTTGAATGTTCCTTTCCACAACATTATCGAAACAACCTTAGAGATTACTTTATCTTTAGTAGGTACTGATTTTTATCAGAAATACCGATCTCTACCAGGCATTCCTCGGTAACATACCTAGCTTTAAAATACGATTTATAAAAAATCTAAATTGGTTACTAATGCGTACCATAAATTCTTCTAGTTGCGTTAAAAAAACAATTATTTTAACCGACGCAAGTTTTAAAAGCTGATTAATTTGTTGCTTGACCGAAATAATGAGTAGGTAGGTACGCTACCTACCTACGAATAATTACGATGGGCTTGGGACGAAGTGAAATATTTATTTTATTACATATTGTGGGTATTATTTCATCATGGTGTTCGTATTAAGTCTTAAAGGAAGGTGCAACTAGAAAGACACGCGCGCAATTTAAAAACTGGATGATCCTGTCCAAATAATAGAATTTATTTAACTAACAACCTACATGTACTTACTATAAGAAGTTTGATGGTACTAAAGTTAACATAATAATATATGTCACGTAAAATAAGCTTTTACTTTATAGCTTTTTTACAGAGAACGTTCTGCGTGAGACTGAAAATGAAAACTTTTTGTAAAGGTTACGGATATCACATCAGTAAGTACCTACTTACTAGTCCCATCCTACTCCAGTGGAGTAACTCCGCTGACGCCCACATACGTTTTCACGTTAGGTAACTACAGAAAAACCACTTTATACATTACTTGCGTTCCAAGCGTGTCAATGCCGACAAAATTCATAGAAACGGAACGGTCTATGCTCTAATACAATTTTAATAATGTCCTATTGTTTTTTAATGGCCTGCCTCCCGATTTGATGTCGCGATAAGTTGCCGTTAAAAGTGTAGTTAGGTAAATTGATTGGGTAATGTTAGAAGTCGGGTTTTCAGAGCTTGTCAGATCGAAGGTCTTGATTGGGCTGGGTATCTCGGTATCCGATCGATGTTTGGCTATATTCGATCGACGGTACTTCTTTATTGAAAGCGACGTTGGACATAACTAGAGATACGAGGAAAACCGGAGCAGAAATCGAAGTTAACTCCCGAGTTCTGTCCTAGTTATGTCACTGTATGACTAATTATAGTTTCAACTGTTTGTCTTTATAATTTGACAATTTCAGTCATAAGACCATTACATGTCACTTTTCAATGTTTCGGATTCATCCATCGTACAGGCTCTCAGATGTCACGCTAGATGTATTGTTGTTCCAGTTAACAGACAATAAATTGTACCTCTATGTTTAGCGACTCGCAGACTTGTATAATTAACAATAGCGGCATTATATGCGATTTCCAAACCTTATGTCTCACAGGCCGTTTGTCACGACGCAAATCGCTATTTATGAAGATTAGTGTAGGACTCATCATGAGCTAAGGCTTGACTTTGAGGCCCGCCATCAAGAACGGAGTATCTAAGTCGTCAATGTTTGCATCGTTGATGTACGAGGTTGTTATACTCCCGAGTGCAGCGAGGGATTATGACAAGGCTGAGTTATAATGGGTGGTTTTGGCCCGAGTTAAACACTCTACTTTTCACTTCGATTGCGAGAAAATAAAACAATCAAAACTTACCTTTAGGAACATAACGCACACGTTTTTCACTTCTCTACTTCACGAATTTATCGTAAGTCTTTAAATATATTTTCACGTGATTTCGATCGCAACAGATTCATATTAATTATTTCTTTGCCCTTCTGTTCCATTTGCATATTATTATCCTAATTTTCGCTTGATGACATTCTCAATTAATTTAAATACATCCACGTTCACCTTTAATTCACCTAAAACTTTTTTAATGTCTTTGTTACGCGCAACGCAAAGCACGCATTCTACTATGGAGGATGAATCATCCTTCTTCAACTTCAACTTCTTGTTTGAAATAAATATCCAATAATCAACAAAAAGGTGCTTTCAGTTCCATTTTCAAATAAATTCAAATAAAATAATATAATATAATGTTCTTTGTGTATTGACACCAAAAAGTCGAGTCTTTATGTATTACAGAACGTCTTGTACTGGCTAATGATTTCTTACAAAAATTAAAAAGAAAAAATACTTTGTAGCGATAGAGCTTAAAGTCAAATTTTGCGTCCAGTAAGCTATGCTTTAATGAAACACTTTTTGAGTAAGAGAAGTGAAAATTATAAGCTTGCATCGACTTATCAAGTCGTCTTTTGTTTAGGATGTGTTTTGTCTTGCGCTCCGTTTACACTTCGTAATGCAACCCTGATGGACTATTAGTTAAAATGAAAGCCAATTCTTACTGTAAGCACAAAGCTCTACAAGTATATCATAATCGCTTTAGCAATTTGCTGAGCTTTCATAATATGTCAGTCTGTATAATTTTTACTATTTTTGTTCTGTGCTGTAACTGAGTTGTTCAATAAATGTTTCTCTACCACTATCTCTTTGCAGACGTGTAAAAAATTTATCGAAATATTCGGAGCGTTATTAGTATATCAAGTGGGAACTGAAAAACTACAATTTTTATAGAAATAAAATATAAAATGACAAAAAATGAATATGGATAATTTACGTGGATATTTGCAAAAGGAAAAAAATATACATAAAAACCGTAGATAACCGGTCGCTACCCATGCATTGATAACACGACCGGTGCATGGGTCTGCATGCAGTAGACATTATTATTATTATTAATTGATGAACACACAGGCAGCTGATGTGTATGTCTTAGTCTATAATGTCAATGCACTACTTGACTATCTTTTAATGCGTATTATTAACTCAACGTCTGCGGTTTGCTCTCGTTTTTCCTGGCGAGAGAAACCCTAAGTCTAAATTAATATGTATTTCATGGTCGTAAAATTCATTGCTCCAAAATTTCAGCTCGATCCCTTCAGTAGTTTTCGCTTGGATCTATTCAAAGTTAACAATTTTTTTTTTCGATTAGTAAGTATCTATATTAAAAAGATCAAATCAAATCAAATTCATATATTTTGCGAACCATGGGTTACAGGAATGTTAGCTTAAAATAGAATGAGCACAACCATGATCAGCTTTAAGAATATTACAACTTTGCACTTATAAGAAACAAATTACATATACGACGTATAAGTATTTACAATTGAAACAGTTGACCGAACTGCTGACTGTATAATGCTGTATAATGCTGAATATAGAAGCAGCTTATCAGATTCAGCGGCTAATTCCTCACTCGTATTCAAGCGAGCAAGCAGAGGAACATAAATAAGCCATTGTATTTGGTTACGGGCAAGCCTCCGATGGGCATTTGGTCAGATTCCTAAGCAGCAGTGGCTTCCACGTGTGCCTCCGCATACCCGCTGAGGCATGCGGACCTTGCTGCGTGAATGTTGGCCCCTATGCCGAATATTCGATGCACATTGGATGCAAACAGTGTTCGAGAATATTCGATACGTTATATCGGATGCCTGTCTTCGGATGCCTTGGCTGGACCAGAAAATTCAAGAGGCATTTGAAAAACATTATACCTACCTACTTGTTTGGATAGGTACGTGCCGTTAATACCTACCCATCTGCTAATCAATTTAAACATAATCTCACCCGCTATCAACGCTGCTAACATCAGCAAAATAAAGATCAAACTTTTATTCAAAAAATATCCTGCTTTTTTTAACAGACTTCAAAAAGAAGGAGGAGGCTCTATGTTCGGCTGTATGTATCGTCGATGTTTCCATCAATTACGGACAGATTTAAAAATTTATTTCGCTATTGTACCTCTATAGAGAATGATCCCGAGGTGGTCCCGTAAAAATTGTATTGGATGGATTTGTTCCGCAAAACTTAATAAGCAGTGTAATAATTAGGAAATTTGAAGACTTTGTTTTTAAAAAAAAAAAAAATATTTTTAAATTTTGCTGACTCTAAAGTAGACTAAACGCTTAGTTCTTGAAAGGTTCTCTCCGAGTCTAAATTTATTGGGGTACTTTGTAAGTTCACCTATATACAACTTTAACATCTGCATCGTTCAAATGGTTTAAATACTCATTAGTTATTTTTAGTAACACCAACACGTGTTTAGACATTTTAATGTGATGCTGATGAGTGACTCACAGAATACAACATAAAAACGATGTTTACTAGTTTCCCGATTGTTATTTGTTATTTGTATTTAAATGAAACAAAAAATTACTTTTCCAACTCTATTATTTTTATCTTAGTCTTATTATTTCTCAAAAGTAATGTTATTGTTTTTATTTCATGTTATTATTTCTGTTTATTTTAGGTAAGTGAAAAATGGAACAGTCGCGGTGATCTGACATGATGCATCCGGCTGGGTACTACGCCAATTTGGGTAAGACTTTGAAGAAATGTCACAAAAATCAGTTTCGATAAAACATCTTACAATGCTCAAATAGTAGAATCCAAACAAAAATTTTAAGGAATTTATTTAAAAAAAAATGGGCAGCATACCTAACTGCCTGAAAAAGTTGTGTCGGTTCACCCCGGTTTACCTACTCTTCGATTCCCCTGTTCTGACGACATAACTCATTCTAATTACACACTACGCACATTAAACTAACATTACCTACCTTCCTAAGTACTCTTATAAACTTATCATAACATAAATAGTTATCACCGGTCTGTATCAGTAAATGATAGAAACCTACCGACAATAAATGATGAAGAGACAATTCAGAACACAATATGCAACTACATATCGTCATTGCCGCCAAATCATTAGCATTTGGCGCATTAAAATAAACCGCCAAGTGCGAGCCGACTCGCACACGAAGGGTTCCGTGCCGTAAAAACCAGGCAACTTTTTCAAAGAACATCAAATTTTTACTTGTTTGGATTGGAGATCTCTTTAAACGTTCTTATATTTAAGTATTTGTTGTTATTACAGTTGAAGTGTTACTTATTTGTAGAAAGTTTATTGTGGTCCAAGAGAACCCCTTCACAAAAAGCAAAAATAGCCAAAATAACACGTTTTTTGTATGTAAGCCCGCCCCTTTAATTTGGGGTTTGTTTTTATTATTTGCTGTTATAGCGGCAAGCGAAATACGCATTCTCTGAAAATTTCAATTGACTGCCTTTTACGGTTCATGGGATAGAGCCCTGTGACAGACGGACGGACAACGGAGGCTTAGTAATAGGTTTCCGTTTTCACCCTTCGGGTACGGAACCCTAATATTGTAAATGAGAAAGTAACTCAGACTGTCTGTTACCTTTTCACGCCTAAATCGCTGAACGGATCTTCGGATTTTATGAAATTTGGCAGGAAGGTAGACGGTAACTTTACCGGGATAAAAACAAAACCTATGTCCGTCCCTGAGATACCGTCTACCGTCCTGCCAAATTTCATTAAGATCCGACGATCTGTTCAGCCGTTCAGGCGTGAAAGGTAACAGACAGAGTGAGACAGAGAGAGTTACTTTCGAATTTACAAAATTATTATGGTTTTTTTGCTGAATTGTAGGTTCGTATCGTTCACTGGAGATGATTAGTTACTATTCGATAAATAAAAAAGTAGTATATAATTCAATTGTAAATTAGTTCTAATTTGTTTATATTATTTGATTGTAATTTCCTTTGTTAATAAAAGCCATTGCCAAGTAGTATAATAAAATAGCGGAGGGAAGTGAATGATAAATATTATGACAACTTACCACTGAATGAATTGATACGGCTCTTATCTTATAAAATCAGCGTCACCTATCACATGTCTGACGTGTTTCTAGAATAATGTCGTGATCTTTTATTTGATTTATAAATATACATTAACATTTTACGATCGTATTATAAGTTTTTTTATAAGGTGATTTAGCGTAAATTAACGTTAATCCTACACGTTAAAGTCATCTATATTAAGAGGGCGCAATCTGTACCATTTTGTGAAAAGGATAGGCAAAGGATTTTGCGTTCATAGGAGCGGGACAGAGCACACATTTTTGGAACGGCGTACGCGCAAAACGCAAGTTTTTGCTTATTTACAAGAAAACTACACAGCTTATGAAGAAACTAGTTCAAGGAACCAAATAATTAGTAATAACCTACGAATCAAAACATAAGTAATTTCAATAGACGGCAGGGTTCCTGAGATCTCGACCAAATTATGTGCGAAACAATGCACTTTCATGATTTTGTTTATCGTAATTTTTTTTCGCAATCATGTTTTCACTTTCAAGGACCAAAGAAAAAGTGTTAAATTTTAATAATGTAATTTGTGTTTTTTACCACGGGGATCCCCAGTGAGTACCTACAGAGATCTCGGCCGAGTTTGACAACCGAACCTGCTAGGTTCGCCTCTTAATATAGTCTATTCTAACCTTCGCTATGGGCTATTAGTGAAGCCAGCCAAATCTTACAAGTATTTAAAAAAATATGCTCGTTCCCGTAGCTAATAAATCCACATGGCTGTCTATTATCGAATTGGTTCAGCCAGTAGGTAATTTATTAGTCTGAGTCCCGAAATACAGAAGCAGAGTATTGGCAGGTTAAGAAATAAAGTTGGTTGGGAAAAAACCTGTGAAGTGTTGACGAAATAATACATGACCTTAGTAAAATTAAAAAGTGTATAACCAGCAAATGCTGAGCATCTGCCTTTGCCTCATAGATAATGGTTTATGATTTGCGGCAAATTACTTTTCCGCTAGTAATATTCCTTGTAGAAAGCAGAAAAAAAACGCATTTTTTTTATCTCACGCGCAATGCAAATTGTACCACCTTAAATGTAATAACGTGAACATATTTTATTGTAATAAACAAAATAAACAACGTTTGTGATGACACGGTCAACGTTACCGGGTAGGAAGACCTTTTTTCACCCATGAATACCGTATTTTTTCTAGAATTTTACGACTTTCTGATTCAGGTAATAAAATTGAGCGGAGAAGCTTTCTTAGGCCTGTATTATCAAAGCTTGCTCTGTCCTCGATCTATGCTCGAGTAACGCTTTTCTATGACATAAGCATTACTCAAGCATAGATTTATGTCTGAGACAAGAATTAGGCTTTACCCAGCACCTTTACAAAAATGTCCTTACGAGTGCCTAACCTAGACACAAATATCTAAAATGCATTCAAAATTTTAGGTCCTTCCTTAGCTTGTCCTTTCCTTATGTATACATACCTAAATACTGTTTTTGCTGATTTGTTATGTTTTCCTGTGCTGTTTGTGTGTGAACTTAATAAAAAATCTTATCTATCTATCTTGTCTCTTAGCTTAAACAAAGGAACAAAGCAATCGATTTATAGTAAGTTAGAGGCTGCCTAGGTCTAAACAACAGGGAATATTCCCTGGCAGAAGGCGTTTTGAAGGCCCAGGGTGCTCGATCGATCGACCAATTAAGTGCTACACAAATCACTCACAATTCTGAGAATTACCAATAATAGACTCGCCAAAAGGCCAACAACTTTGTTTGATTCATTTTGTGTTTATTAATTCCAAAAAAGTTTTGGTAAACTAACATTCGCCATTTCATTAAAAAACTTAGTTTAACTTTTTTGACACTGGTTGTAAAAATGATATTTATTTTTTGTTTTTAATCGACATCGAAAAAAGGCGGAGGTCCTATGTTCGGCTGTATGTACCTACTGTTGTGTATGTTATGTTTTTTTTAATGTATGTTCACCGATTTCTCCGTCGAGTGTGGGTTTTGTATAGAAAAAGATCTCTAGGTGGTCCGCAATAAAATATTTCCGTGCGATTACTATTTATCGTGCAAAACTTAAAATAAAACAGTGATTTTAAATATAAAGGAATTCGAAGGCTGATTTATTTTTTAACCAACCACATGTTTTAAATTGGTAAACTTAATAAAGAAAATAATACTTTAGAAAGGCTTTTGTCGACGAACTGTGTAGTTTCGTAAATGCGCACGAGTTCTTCGTCAGGAAATCTAGAAATGTTGGCTTTATCGCTAAGAATATGTAGCCATAAAACTTTGATTTATAAGCGTCGTCTCACTATTACTGCCATTGGGTTACGTAATAAAACTGCCATGTGCGGTTAGTTTGCTATTGTTGCGTGGATTCGCATATTTTTAGAAATGGCTCCTGAAAATCGAAGCCACAAGGCAACTGCTGTTAATTTTCGTTCATATAAAAAGAAAATATAGAGCTATTTTCAGTTGAAAACCTTTCTAGACAAGTGATTCATTTAGTAACAGATCGCTAAGTTATTATATTTATATTGGTAGTTTAGCGGAGCGTTTAGCAGTGTAAATCCCGCCTCCAGTAAAAATCTACCATGTGGTAACACCGGGCGCACGCTCTTCGCCTGATTTAATATTTTATCTGCCGCTGACCTCTACCTACTCTTAACGAGAGGTAATGATGAAGAGTCGAAAAGTGTATCGGCTGCAGTCTATGCAGCGAGCCTGCGCTGCCTTCGGCCGCCTCCGCCGCGGCCGACCCGATGTGACATAACAACCATTGCCCCGCCCACGCGCTCTCGCTCTCTCGCGCCCGGAGCGACAGAGACGCCGCTCCTCCCGTCGAAGCCTCCACGCACAGTATTCTCAGAAAAGCGAAGTGTTATTACCGCGGACTGTTCTCTAAGCTCCTCTCATGAATGAATCCCGCGTCCGCAGGTGGCTCTGGATGCTGAGTTTCGAACGATTATCCAGTTCCAAATTCGTGTAGGTGCGCGCCAATTTTCAGCACGCCACACGGTAATTTACAGTGGCCGATGTTACGCTTTCGGATAATTTGGGAGGCTTCGCAGGAAGTCGCTAGTTGGGAGCACTTTCGCCGTAGATTATAGTCTGGCTGGTATTCATGTTTGTGTCGATCGGCTTTGTTCGGTTGATGGATGCCCGTCGGCGTCAGCCTCCGGCCTGTGTTGGCACTCGCGTGATTCAGCTCAGCTCGTAGAAGATTTAGTGGTTGCTGCCAATGATTGTATAATGTGATTCCAATTGTATTAATAAACGATTTAATTTTATCGATTTGGGTAGGTGGAAGTACCGTCGCGAGATCATTAGAAGAGTTTGATGTAGGTAGGTTTTAAAAGTACATATAATGTTATTCTAGGTCCAGATCTTTGTGTGCAATATTTCAGCCCGATTCATTTAATAGTTTTGATGTTGTCTTCAGCCAAATATCTTCACAACGGCATACATTTTCACCTTTATAATATTACAGCTTCTGCCCACGGCTTCGCACGCACTTTACCGGGGTTAAAAAGTAGCATATGTCCGTCCCTGGGATACCGTCTACCTCCCTGCAAAATTTCATTAAGATCCGTTCAGCCGTTTAGGCGTGAAAAGGTAACAGACAGATAGACAGAGTTACTTTTGAATTTTTAATATTAATATGGACAGAATAAGCCGAGTCTTGCTGTCTTAATTTTGTCTGATGTCTCTCCCTGTCTTATCTCCCTCATATATCTATCTTATCTCTCTATATTACCTCTATAAGAGACTTACTACGTCACACCTTTCGGTCTTCGGTTGCCCAGACTCTTATGAGACTGGTGCCTCAGTAGACCGACACATACACCACAACACTAGCACACATACACAACTCAAATACACACACACTCAAACAAACGCGCGCGCTTAATATAGTTTGTGCTTAAATTATACTTAACTTTACTTAACTTTTTTTTTGGTTGCCTGGAAGAAATCGCTTTAAGCGATAAGGCCGCCAGTTCCATTGCTGTTCCCTACATTATATTTAATGAGTACTATCTGTTTTATAAGGTGATGAATAAAGCATTGTCTATCTACATATCTATCTAACTTTAATTATAAACTAAAAACTTAAATTATAAATTATATTTTTCTAACTTAGCATAGTTTCTGTATACATTCTGTTCTAGATACTATAAAATAACTTAATCTGCTCTACATAAATAATTTGTTTTGGAAGAGCGAGATTCCCTAACACCGATATTTACTTTACTTATAAGGGAATCTCAAACAGTACATTCAGTTATAGAAATAAATATTTTTGTATTTTATTTTTGTATTTTGTACTACTTCCCTCTACAATAAAAGCCACGCTTTCAAAGTTCACGCTCTTGAAAACTCACGCAATTTAAGTTTAGACACTTGAGAATAAAAACAAGACACCCCAAGTGCGAGGGTTTCAGATTTTATAAATAAAACAAAAGCTGTATTATTTTAGAGACTTCGCTGTATTTTGCCAGTATTTTTGGGTGTGTAAATTAGAGCCAATTCATATTTAAAAGAAATAAGTTTCCATTAACGGTATTTTACCGGCTTCATTAATAAATTACGATCTTAAATATTGACAATTTAGAAACCTAAATCAAATTTAGAGTGCATACTATTAGCACAGTATAACTACAGGGAAACTTTTTGAGTGGATGTCCAAATCGTAAACCATGAGAGTTTGTGAAAAAGCGTGCAAGAAGTAGGAGTCACTTTAGCAGGAAATCGATTCGATTGGTTTTTCAAAATATCCACCAACGGATTAAAAATATACGGACTGAAAATGAAAGGAAATGGCAATTTTTTAAAATTTTTATTTGAATACTAAGCAGAAATGTAAAAATTTTATACATGTATATACTTTTCGAATAACTGGTGTCCTTGCCGCTAGCCAAGCCAGGATATACTTAGCCTGTATTTTAATGGAGTTTATCAAACAAAGTTTAATGAATAAACACAAAAAATAGGTAAGTATTAATTTTTTACTTTCTCTTAAATTGAGCCCATGACTTTACATTTTGACCCGTGATCAATTAATTACAAAATAAATAAACCTACTGAGCGCTACATTGATTTCTATTTCCACATTTTATAAACCTTACAAAGTACCTACCTACCTTTTGAACCTAGGTCTAAAATAAAAACCAAAAACCAAACCAAAATATAGGTTATATTAGTAAGATATAGGTAAGTAAGTAGGCTGAAATGACCTATGACCATAAGTTTAATCAGAATCACCTATACGGTCTGTGTCAGGTAAAACTTGATCAATTCGGGTCTCGAAGCGGGCAAACCGGTTAGGGAAGGCAGTAACAGTAGCTTAACGATGGTTTTACACGATAAACTATCTACGTGGGTAACGTTTACATACTACAAAGTACTTTATGTACATTTATGTTGCTAGCTGCTGCGCGTGGCTTCGCACGCGCTTTTCAAGTAGCCTATGTCCGTCCCCGGGATAACATTAACCTCCCTGCTTTATTTAATTGAGATCCGTTCAGCTGTTTAGGCGTGAAAAGGTAACAGACAGACAGCTAGACAGAGGTATTTTCGAATTTATAATATTAGTATGAATGTTGTTCTATTTTTCATAAAATAAATCTTTATTAATAGGGCGCATTGCACGCCATTTTGTGAAAAGGATAGGCATAGGATTTCGCGTACACAGGAGCGGGACAGAGCATACGTTTTAGGAACGGCGCGGCATAAGCGCAATAATCAAGTTTTTGTTTGTTTACAAGAAAACTACAAAACTTATGAAGAAACTGGTTCAAGGAACCAAATAATTAGTAATAACCTACGAATCAAAACATAAATTATTTCAATAGACCACAATGTTGCTGAGGCTCGACCAAATTATGTGAGACACTATGCACATTCATGTTTTTTTTTGTTGTTAATTTGTTTCGCATTCGTGTTTTCACATGCAAGGAACCAAAGAAAATATGTTGAATTGTATGTAATTCGAGTATTTATCCACGGGGATGCCGTGAGTACTGAGGTCTAGGCCTAGTATGACTACCAAAACTAGTATTTAAAATTGAAATAATTGAGCTTACTGCAGACTATTGCAATCAATCTACGGGTAGCTCAACTGATCCATATCATACCAGTCGGAAGCGTCCCCAAGACGCTGGCTGCATTACCCCGCTGTATGGCTGATGCGCTGCGCCAGATTCTCACCAGCTCTTGGGTCACGCGTCGCTTCGACCAGACGCTCAGATATTTTTTAAAACACGGAGAGCCTCGAAACCCCACGGACCTAGGGTCTCGATTCCAAGGTGAGCAAATGCGTAGGCTCTGTCGAGACCTGTACATTTGCGCCTCTTGAGATCCTCGGCCAGACTTTTATAAGTTATGTTGTTGATAGCTCAGGATCAGAACGAGAAAAAATTCGAGAAATAAATTGAGAAAAAGTTGGAATGAAGAAATGGTTTTTTTTTATTTGAACCAATATTTCTTTGGTTTTATAAAGCCTTTGATTACAAAAATTACAAAAAAAACAAGATCCGTCAAGTGCGAGTGTGACTCGTAAAGTAAACTAATTAATATGTACTATAAGTACCGGTTAGAGACATTTCAGATGGATCGGTTTGCAAACTTCGGAGGGTAATGATAAAATTTTCGACTTTTTCAGTATACTACGAAAAGAATGTACGTAAACTAGATGAATTTCGAAAACTGTTTTGAAATGTAGAAACCGATACCTTTTATTTGATATCCCACTCGTAGAGGTGCCCCCCCCCCCCATATGAAAATAATTCCCCCCTTTTTGTCAATTTTTCTTACAGTTTTCTGTATATTTTTCCTGTAAACACATAGATCCATATCTACAAACGCTACATACGGAGGAATAAGTAATTTTTCGACTTTTTTCAAAATAGTTCAAAAAGTATGAAACCTGCCGGAATTCCAAAAACTGTTTTGAAATGTTAAAACTGATACCTTTCATTTGATAGCCCACATGACCATGAAGGTCTCTTTTAAAATTTCGTCATCACAATCTGAAAATTTTGATTTTGATAGTGATTTCTTTTTAATCTGTACAGGCGCACGAAATGTATCATTATTTTATATTTCAAGTTACTTGCTGCTGTAGTTGCTGCGATATTAAAGAAAAAGCGGGACCATAAGGGTTTCAAAACCGATCTTCGATCTAGGATTCATATACCGAGTGTAGAACCAATCATTTGAGGTTTTCTTAAAGCTTTCACATATTAAATTAAATACATACCTATCAGAGAATTATGTGTCTAGCGCCAAAGTGAAGAAGTGTGAAGAGGAGAAGTGAAGTATGATTAACATGATCATATTATTTATATTACCTGCACTAGGTGACCCGGCAGACGTTGTCCTGTCTTATCTATGAATATTTAATTCGAATAGGTATTATGGTTGTTAAGTTTTCTAATTTTCCACGTACCTTCCTTAATTATTTTTTCATAAGAACCTTCTCAGACAATAACAAACATAACAAAAAAGAATTAGCGAAATCAGTTCAGCCGTTCACGCCTGATGCCATCACCAAGGAAAATAGGGATTAGATTAAATATATAGAATATAGATAGATGATAACGTCCTCCTAGGCCGGTCTCAACGGAGACTAGTCAAGTGCGCAGCACATATTGTAGTGCACAAGTGTGCGCGCAAACACAGGTGCACTCTTATAATCCGATGGGACGGCAGACCGACATGACCGGGAACAGGCCAGGCTTAACATGCTTTCCAAGGAACGGGGGTGTAACACCGCCAATTTCCTGACTCCGGGCTGTTACTGTGATTGTTTCTGGAAAAATCCCAACAATAACTTTGGTCCGATCCAGGATTTGAACGCGGGACATACTGAGCAGGCAAAGTCGTGGGCATTCTAGTAGTGCTTCCAAACAGAAAACTTGTTACATTATTGATAAAGCAATTGTTATCTCGCTACATTACAGTTGTGTGTATATTTCAAGGTTTACTCGCAAAATTACAACTGTAGAAAGGAAAATAATTGTAATAACAAGGTCAATTAAATATAAAGCAAATCAGAGTCTATAGTCACAGATTTTATAATACTAACTATAGTTTTGGCGGTTTGCGTCCGCTTGCGACGCAAGAGGTTGCGGGTTCGATTCTCGCCTTGAGACTAAAGTTTCGATCTGCAAATATTTGTGCTCACCCGGCACAAATATTCCTTATATTTTCTGTGCATAATAAAAAAAAATATATCTTTCTATTGTATTAAGTACATCAGTAGTAACAAGATCTGCTTAGCTTGGGGCTAGGTGATGCTGTGTGGATTGATCAGCGTAATTTATTTATTTATTTGCTTTTAATGACTTGACTTGACTTGACTACTAGCTTTTTTTTCTGCTGTTTTTTTACTCGGTTTTCAGGATAAAGTATCCAGACCTAGAAACTAGAACATTTTTATCCGCGGGAAAACGCATGCAAAGCCAAGGACAGAAGCTAGTTTGGCCGGATTAAAGAAATTAATTTAAATATTGGTTTTCTACACTAAAGCATGAAACTGTGCCGAAATATTGGAAAGCTCAATACTCAAATCATGGCAAATATCCCGTTGTAAATGACTATATATTTATTTATACTACTCAAAAAGAGCTGTAATAATAAAGTTTTATTTGAGCCTATAATTTTGTGGACATAATGTGTGTAGAGTGTAGCTTGAGAATTGAGATTCCAAGAGTACACTAATTATGTAGGTGCCCAACTTAAAATAAAAAATAAGGGTTGATGTTCACTTAGCCGAATTTCGGCTGCAGCAGCCAGTTTTGAAGGAGACTAGCCATGTGCACAACACATATTATATTGCACAAGTGAGTGCGCAAACACAGGTGCACTCTCTATTCTTTCACTCGCATCAAAAATGTAAGGGTTTCAAACTAACCTAACCACTAACATCCAAAGGAAGGCTTGGCAGGAGGGAAGCTAGAGTAGTCGACACCCTATGCATATATAAATATTTATTATCTTGAGTTTTCACCGCGGCTGCGCGTGCGCACACAAAAAAGCGCTATGATTCACCGCTGCGCGATCGTTTCCACCGAGTCGGAAAATTCCTGTAATCAGTGCGGACTTTCATCTGAGATCGGTGTACTCATGATGTTCAGATAACTCATCTATTACAATAAATACATTTATTATCGATAGATACTTATGTCGATGGCTTAGTAATAAATAATAGAAGAATATCATTTCATCTTCAAGGGCTTCACCTAAATCAGGGGGACTAGCATTTATGTAGGTACACTGAAAACCATTTAGTCGAGAAAGAATTGAATAAATTATAACTACACTACATACCTCATTATTCAAATTTAAATACTAAAACATCAATAATTTACTTAAAACAATTTCCCCATTCATGCCTAGACTAAATCTTTTTACACTTAGTAAGTTATCTACCTACATCAATAAAAAATCATCACCCCTCAACTCAATTTCAACTTTCTCATTCTGACTACCAAAACCTAACTTCTATTTACCTAGTTAATACGTAGGTATAATCATTTAATCATCATAGGACTAATAATATAAAAGCGAAAGTATGATTGTGTAGGCGTATGTTTGTTAGCAAAGAAATGCTGAATAATCGAATAAAATACAATGCACAGCCTACGATTTCATAAATATTGTTCTGGGTAGAACTTAGCTATTTCAAAAAAACAATAATATATGGTTATTACGTACTAGCAAAATTTAATTTTACCTGTCTTTATCACCTATTGCTATGGATGAAACAAATCAAATCCTTGGATAAAACCTAATTGGTAGTATTTTCTTAAATAGGTACTTCAGTTCCATTCAATTGCCTAATTCAATGCCAAATGTTATCACATGAAGATTATTCGTGGTTCTGGGAAATCAGCTTACTGTTTACGTTTATTGTGCCTATCGTAGATAACGTTTTAATTCGCGTCGTGGAAACAGCCATTTCGTTGGCATATTCTGAGATTATGCCATACAAATTGTATATATTGTTTATGAATGGCATACAATTCATTAACAACAAAATTATCTAATGAATGATGACCGTAGAAAGTTCTAGAGATTTTCGACTAGTCGGGTACTTGACCTAGTGGCGCAATTTGTGGTGCGTTCCCGTACTGAATGGAAGGTCGCAGGTTCAATCCCATCTAGATCGCGTACATTTATGGGATATTATATAAATTCTTAGACCAAAATGATAAGAAAAGTCAACTGTAGCCCCAGATAATTGAAAGACAACAGTATGGACAGGCAATAACGATCAATGGAGATAAGAGGAGTGTATGTAGGTAGGATTCCCTAGTACTTTATTTCATTAGCTAACAACAAACAACGTAGAACATTCCTAACAAACGTTTGACGCCAAGATAAGAAACCGAAGCAGTGGTGACATCACCTCGGAACAGACCATGTCTCGATAAAGAAAGTGTTGTATAACCTTTACCTGATAAGATAAGCAACATTGCTAATATAGAGATGAACCTAATCAGCAAATGGATAAAGTTCAACCGAGCGTGGGTTTGAATGGTAGAGTGTAGAGCCAATTTCACTAGCGTTGATTCAATTACATAATTGATTCGTGTAACTATCACAACAAACGTTCAAAAACAAAGCCATGATACGGATTGTGAACGGGCTACTCAAGCGCAGGCGACTTGGCACAGACAGGGGAATATTGGATCGAAACTCGAAATCTCAAACCTGTTTTCTGACATTTCGTGTCCTTATCTCGTAAGCGGCTGTGCATATATTCGATCTCTGTCTGTGAGTCACCGTTTCTTCGTATCGCTCGCCGCTCTACGCACTTCATGGCCACTCGTTCAACTTCGTCACGCTTTGGCTGCAAAGACTGGACGCATAATGCGACAATAAATTAATGTCTTTGGTAATAAGTAGGAAGGTAAATAGATTTTCTACAATATTTCAGTTTTATCTTTTCATAAATTTTATTTTATTTTGTGCCGCAATCTCACAGAAAAGACCGTATAGCCCATATACTCTACAAAACATGGGTAAATACCTACTTAATTGTAAAAATGTAGGTAACAGCATGTAGATTGAAGCACATAATACATTTAAGATCACGTAACGATCTGTTTATGAGTCGTTAAGATTATGCTCTACAATTTAGTATTTCGACAGAATTTCGGCAGATACGGTAGAGTCGGTCCATCAATTATTATATTACTCATTTTCAACAAATTCTTGAACGTTCTACCAGAGTAAAATTACAATGATTAGCCGCAAGAGGCAAATAATGTTATCGACTAATTATTAAAGACAGCGAGACGAACAAAGCGACCCACAATTAATTTGAATGAACATCCGAAACGGTCCTCAGGTGAAAGGATAGGTGATTCGCAATAATGCATGACACAGAGATAAACTGAAAAGTTTACACCGCTTTAGAACTTAAACATTTATGTTCTTTTGGCAGAGTACGTATAAACATTGGGAGTACTACGTAAATACCATCCTAATTTGCAAACTTCAAAACTATTGACTCAGCTCTTACGGATCGACAAAGCAAATTAATGTGTGTGTTGTTCTTTTACTAGTTATATCAGTTGAACAAGTGGGAGATATGTCGGTGTTAATATGTGAAAAGAACTGGTTTATTCAAACTTAATCTTCTTATCTATTAATATTATAACAAGCAATCAAACAGAAATTCATTACGGATGTAAGCGGGTTAACTACGGACCTTATTTGTGTTGGAATAACTCTAACGTTTCATCCCTTCTTCCCTTAACGAGGGTCTTCTTGAGGATGAGTGCGGTTCGCGACGCACCTTGTAACGCTGCCGTGCGCTCACTCAGGCGCGTCGCGAACCGCACTCACCCTGAAGAAGTCCCTCGTTAAGGGATGAAACGTTGGTGTTCTTCCAACACAAATAAGGTTCGTAGTTAACCCGCTTATATCCGTAATAAATTCGTCAAACTACGATAGTTTTCAAAGTGAAATTATTAATTAAATTTAGAAGATTACACAATTATGTCACGGTATGCCATGAATTCGCGTGGAAACCGTTTAAAAACCGCTAAGTATGTAATAAACGAATTGTTTTGATTGCATGACATTGACTCTTACCATGGCCAAAGTCAAATTATTTAGACTCTTAACGCGTGTTCGTTTTGTTTGTACGTGAAGTTGTGGACCGATGGCGCCTAACCAAACCATCGCTCTCAAGTGTAGAAAGAGAAAGGAAATTCAAAAGTAGGTAATGTTTTTGCTGTTCTCATTGTACGTCGTCGGTGCAACCGGCGCGGGCGCATGATTCATCAGCGCGTGGGCTGAGCTTGTGCTCACCAATATCTCTTCTGTAAGCGCATATTCACAATGCATTAGATAGACATTTTCTTTTGACTCTACTCTACAAAGCTAGTGAGACGCAAATTGAGATTTATAAACATTCGGTCGCCATCTGTTATCCCACCAATTATATCTGCATTTGTAATAGAAACCAAGATAGGAATTCCTGTTTCTGAACAATGCAATTGCGTAAAGTCTTGGTAGAATTCGAAATAGGTGGTTCATTAAGCCTTCATTGTTATATCTCATAGTGTCATACCGTTGTTTACCTTTCACCACAACCTCACGGTGGCGACGACATTTATAGGGATACAATACAGTCTACTTTACCACTATTATTCCGGAGATCTTACCTGCTTTATTTAGAGAGGTGTTTCCTTTCATAACAATGTTTTATCTTTACTTTATCAGAAAGCTCTTTTGCCACAAATCGCTTGTCAAACAGGCCAATATCTGGTAACGGTGCATATCATTCGTAGTTTAGGATACAAATAGGCATGATTCATGGTTGCAAAACGTTCGGGAGAGCAGAGTATGCTGCATAGAGTTGTTTCTAGTGACCTTTTATTGGACCGATTCAGCCGACCAACGTCGCCTGCGGTGTGGTAAACTAAGCATTATTGTACTAGGAGCTTGCAGATCGTATCGCTAGGCGTAATGTGGGTAGTTCCTGATATTTTCGTTGAAAATATCTGGAATATAGAAATATAGATATAGAGTAAGTATTGATGGTGTTACGATAAAAGTGTATAGATGATAGATAACTCTATGTTAACATATAAAACAAGATTGATAATGTGCTTACCTAAGTAGTCTATAATTAATTATGATTCTATTAATAATTCTCAAGCCAATGAAACAGCCTTTTCATTCCTCGTTGAAAAGGCAACGTTACAAAGTTTTTATGCGACTTTTTAATGTTCATAAAACTTTAACGTTCCAATTACAATTAAAAATAGTTGAAAGGAGTTTTGTTAAGCAAATTACAGTAATAAAATAAATCATTATGTGGGCTATAAAAGTCTGTTATCGAACAGGCGTTACAGGCAGGATCTTGTGACAAATTCAAACCTAAACAACTTCCTTAAAACGATACTATTTGCGATAAAATAGTTTCTATTGAATGTGGTTGCTATGTTGAAATTCAAAAATGTGTATGGAATAGGATACAAACGCAACCACTTATGTATATTCAAAGTCTGTCAAACTGCCGCTAGTTAGAAAATTCAAAAAGCTTGTGTCAATAGTTTTCGTGCATGAAACTACCGTCCAAGTACTATGATAGTTTGATGAATTTGCAACAGGCAATGGCAGGAATAACAATGAATACTAAATACAAGAATATAATTTGTTCCGGGGAAATTCGTGACGGCATTTACTTGCTTACCCTATCAAAAATTAAAACCGCAGGACTTTCGCAGCGACGAGTTGGGCCTTAATCGGTATAATATCCATACTAATATATAATTCGAGAGTAACTCTGTCTGTCTATCTGTCTGTTACCTGTTCACGCCTAAACGGCTCAACGGATCTCAGTGAAATTTGGCAGGGAGGTAGATGGTATCCCGGGGATGGACATATAGGCTACTTTTTTATGAAACTATGCTATACTAACATATTTCTACGTTTTTGAGAAGTTATATGTATGACTAGCGTATGCCCGCCGCTTCGCACGCGTTTTTGTAATAAAAAGGTAGCCTATGATGTTGTTCCAGGTCCAGATCTTTATGTGTGCAATGTTTAAACCCGATCCATTCAGTTTTGGCGTTTACTCGGCCAAACATGCTTAAACGGCACAACTTAAAAACTTTCGCTGTTATAATATTTACTAATAATTTATAATATTTATTTAATTTTTTATATTTACTAATGTTAAAATTTATAAAATTTTTGGGATTAATAAAAATTTAAAATTTTTAACAAAATTTTTTTTAAAACCGCCACCTTTCCACGCACCGGCTGTAGTACGGAGAGTTATTACCCAACGTCTCGCGTGAGGCGCGCCCATTCCTAACGTCTCACGAAAAGTATTCCCAACGTCTCACGAAAGTCAGACAGAGCATCGTGATTTACAATCTACATCAAATGCGTTTGCCGATTCCACAAATGGAAAAAATCTTTCTAACATTTTTTCCATTAGCGGAATCGGCAAAACGCAATGTATGTTTGTGTGTTTTGGATAATGTTTTAATAAGTGGATATTGTATCGGTAGTGTAGACTTTTATTTTAAAAAAGACATTGTATTTGTACGCCTGCGTACAGCGTGCAGGCTGAATACATTTACTAAAAAAGTTATACGATCTGACATTGTATAATAATGTTGTATTCTTGCAAATAAACGATTTGAATTGACATAACTAACTACAATTGGAAAACATTTGGTTTTAGCAAAACTATGCAATGATCAAGCATTTTAACATTATGTATTAATTACGTAGGTAACAGATTATTTTGATTAAAATAAGATAATACACGATAGGTAGATTCTATGAATGAATGTAGGGCACAGGAAGTGAAACTTGTGTCAGGCATCGGCTCACTGCGTAGGATAGGTTTCACAAGCTCAGGCGATAATAAGCTCTATATAAATGAGCTTACATTTGTTATAGAGGTAGCTTTAATAAAGATTTTACTAAAATATCTGAAATATAAACTAAAGCTATATTTATTGACAAGAGGAAAAAACATTCCTAAAAATACGTTCAAGTCTGGATACTTGAAAGTTTTCATTTGAATATTTATAGTCAATATTTACTGTTTCCAGCTTTATATTTGAGGAACAAACAGTTATTATGTGGTTATTATTACTACACGTAACAGTTTAAGAAAATTCACCAGACATTTATGTGAATCGCAGCTACGCGCTTTACGCATCGTGTTCGGTCGAACCGTTCACCATTAGATTCTTCCTCCGAGGTTACGACTACTCATTTGATCTCTGGCCTTTCACTAACGCTGTGCCGAACATCTATTGAACCTAATGGATGATGCATTGCTGCGCTTGTTGATTTAATGAATGACCGAACCGTTATAGACAATGAGCTATTACCAAAGAGGTGAATATTTATGCCTACCCACTTTATTTTAGTCCGATTTATGTGCCTACCTTTTGTTGGGTCACTTACTTGTTACCTAAATGATTGTGACCTTTGTAGTCTAGATTGTTGAACGCTGTAGA
This sequence comes from Eupithecia inturbata, assembly GCA_963662085.1. Taxonomy (NCBI): domain Eukaryota; kingdom Metazoa; phylum Arthropoda; class Insecta; order Lepidoptera; family Geometridae; genus Eupithecia; species Eupithecia inturbata. The sequence continues at coordinate 4,391,382 of OY759179.1, read as the reverse complement.
TCTACCGTAACTTTACTTAAGTAATATATTTTTAGATACCAATGTGTACTCATTCTAAGTGTCATTTGATGAATGTAAGTCTGTGATGCACTTGACATCAACAAAATCAAAAACTTTATTTCCTATATTCCTCTTTATACAATAAATATAAACTTAGAAAAGGTCAAGTTCTTAAAATTAAACCCTGACATGGAAATAAAGTGATATTTTTGTTTTCTGTCGCTTCGGTATGTAGACTAAAGTTGAGAAGAAACGAAGAAACCTTCAGTTATTTGTTATTTTCGAGTTGGAGCAAAACTCGTCCCAAAGATTTTTTATCCTCTAGATAGATAATCTGATATTTTATAGTTAGCCTTTCTGCATAGGAAGGGAATTTTGAATTTTTTTTTTTGAATTTGTTTAGGTACTGATAATTATTACAACTCACTAGGAGTTTTGTTGTAGAAGCGTACACATTGCCCTTTAAAAATACTTTAAAAAAGATATATATATTACTATATATGTATATATTACTATTTAAAACGGGTTGTGGGCACAGCTAGTTTATGTTTATGGTAATAATAATTATAGACGATCCTGGATCGGCTTGAAAACGAAAATGCTAAACAAAAACCAATTGAACATGACGCATTAAACTGTGCCGAAATATTGGAAAACTCAAAACTCAAATCATTGTAAATATCCCGTTGTAAATGACTTTAGTGTTAATAACCATGATGAATTAAAAAGATTTAAAGCACATTTCACATTAAATTACAATGATCAATTGATCACAAGCTACATCCATACCGTACTACCACCGAATCACAAGATAGATAGAACGATAAATAGATAGATAGAATACAGTTTATTTCGCACTTAAATCTAATATGAACTATTTAAAACAGGACAACTTAAAAACTAAGCGACAATTGGCGGTCTTATCGCTCAAGAGCGAGACATCGTAAGCTCAACACATAACACTCCGTTAAATCAACTATCGAAAATAAGAGAATGTGTTAAACAATCCGTATCGCTTTTTCATCTCATAAACTTCGACGTGACAAAATACAGCTTGAAATCGTTTTAGCAACGGGAATGACGTAAGTACTTACAAAGGGTGCAGGCGCCCAAGTTGTCAAACGAGAAGTTTTTATCGGGCGGCCTGTCGGCGTTGAATAGAAATGAGCCCTGAATTATGCATGTGCCGCGCCCCCCGCACCGACGACGACTCACCGACCAGAACTGTTGCTACAGACCCGACACTGGCTATTACTTAAGCTGTTGTGTGATACTGTGATGGCAATAAAATATACCAAAGCTTATATCAAATACTAGCTACTGCCCGCGGTTTCATTTACGCGGTCCTTAGAACAACGAAGCGTCTAGAAGAACTGCTAAGTATAGGTTTTCAGATAGAGCACTAAGCTAAATGAAGAATTTTCAGAATCGGACCATTAGTACACAACAACAACAACTACTCGAGCACTAAGCTAAATGAAGAATTTTCAGAATCGGGGCATTAGATACTATAACTACAACCCAATCGGGGACAACCCTATATGGTTAGTTTGTAAAAAAACAATATTCAGTAATATTAATTATTACATACATTTAAGTATGTTCATCAAAACTTATTCAGCTTGACTAACATTTGGCGCCTGATAAACTTTTAAGGTAAGTTTTTCTTATCTTCTTCTTCTTGCTTCCTTAAATAAATATTTATTTTGTAGTTCACGTTCGTTTTAGAAAAGCCACTTCAAATAATGGATGATCTTTGACCCTCGATGCAAAAGCTGTAAACACTGAAGGCTCGTATTGTTGTACACTGTTCGAACAAAGACATCCCGGTATTTGATTTATGCGTACCAAGTCGAAAACATAAGAGAATTTTATTCCAAGCTCCAGCATCTAGGAAGAGTTTTCTCTGTTCTAAGGTGGTCCAGTTATAATATTGGCCGAGTCGTCACCAACGACTTTTGTGATGAATGATCTAACAGCCTCTACGTACAAGCCTACTGAGCCAGTTAATCGCTCGGCCAAGCTCGGGCAACACGTACCTACCAATCTAACTAAACCATTAGTACCTATTAAATTAGAGTACCTACTTTAAAATCTTCTTAAAACAAATAAACAAGCTTTAAGTTCAGCGAATTGATTGCGCGGAAGGGACAGTAAAGAAAGGAAATTCACAAGTAGGTTGTACGCAGTTACAATACAATGGTACCTATGTACGTGGTACAATTTTTAGGATATTATTTGATTTCTTATAAATTAACCTAGTGTGAGGCTTACGCACTATAATAATAAAAACTTTAGGTACGATTGTTCAATATTGAAGCGGTCACGGGCACCGTGCCAAGACAACGGTATTTAATCATGTTGCTTCCGCACAGAACCTGACGCCATCCGATACCAGTCTTCTGATCCTTTTATTTTACTTCATGTCATTACGAGAACTGGTGCAGTATATGAGTTGAACACAAAAGACACGGTTCAAGTTGTATCCATCATCAAATATCGACATAAATGTAAATTTTTAACATTAAGGGGCCTTCAAATAGACCAAATCAGTTAATATAACTTGCCTTACGTATGCCTTACTCATCATCATGATCAGCGCTCTTTTTGCATTTATGTACGAAATATGATTTAATCAGCGTCAGTCTGGAAGTCTTTTTATCATTTTAAGCTCTATAATATTTGAATTTGTGATTTTATTAAAACTAAGACATAGATCAAAGCAGTACGGTACTTTTTTACTCTACGTTATAGTCATAAAGGTATATTTATTTACCAGAAACATGTGCATACAAACGTCTCTCTTCTAGGTATAAGTTCGTTATGCCATGTTAATGTTGGCATGCAAAATTTTAAATTATACTCATAAACATTTAAAAATCAGGTAGGTACCTAGAGTGCAACAGACATTTAATAATTTCGTTGTTATTATTGTCTGCGGCCGGCAATCAAAAGTACCTACCTACCTAAAAACATTCTGAGGCGAAGTCACAGTTGTGATGTTCATGTAACCACAATAAACTAGTGACGCTAATTCTTGGCGAGAGCTTTTTATGACGGTAATCAGAGCCTTTCGTTCTTTATTAGTTTTTATATCGTGCGAGGTGAAAATAACCAGCGCAGGTGGGCATTTAAGATTTAAAGTCAATGTCCTTTGTGCAATAAGAAAGCAAATAGATAAACTTAAATATACGATGGGGACAAAGTGAGGAAAATGACACACAATTGTCTTATTAAAGAACTGCTGTTAGGTACACGCACATACACAGGGCCACAGAGCATACAAGCCAAACCAATCAAATCAACATCTCCTGTACACTTCGAGTAGGTTACTCGAAGTGTCCGACCAAACCAAAGTTAACGACATAACTCTAAAGAATTAGCAAGCTGAAGTAGCAATGGGCCGGCCATATCTCGCGAAGAACCGACAACCGCTGGAGTAAACGTGTTCTTGAGTGGAGACCGCGACTCGGCTAACGTAGTGTAGGACGCCCTCCGGCCAGGTGGGATGATGACCTGTGAAAGACTGAGATGCTGGATGCGGCAAGCTGAAGACAGGGCGCTAAGGCGCTCATTATAGCTGGCCTATGTCCAGCAGTGGACTAACATAGGCTGATGATGATGACTCGAAGTGTAGGTATTATGATCGTAACAGAAACAAAATAGGTAGGTACCTGAGGTACCACCGTAATGAAAAATGAGCGCAATAGGTATCTAAATAGCAACGCGGTAATAGTTTACGAATGCAACTGCAATAATAACCCGCATTGTGAACGCGCCAGTGATTGCCGATTTCGAAACTTCATGGTGCAAAATGCAGGCTGTTGGCTTACTCATCTAATTGAGCAGGAAAGACTCGAGCCTGTAATACAGTCTTGCATTGCTTAAAAAACATTTAAGTATTTTGCTTCTAGTAAACATAAGACCGCAGATTTATAAAAAAGAAATTAAAGTGTGCATAACGTGTATTCCTGAGAGACGCCTGTCTCATAAGTACCTATATAAATTGTGATTGGTGAACAAACATAATCACTTGGATTCGTTGAATCAGAAATTGTGCAATAGTTATAAATCAATCATGTTGACTAGAAGGCAAACTTACTAACCAATCTCCCGATATTCTCAGAAGAATAAAAACAGTATGGGCGTTTATCTAACGCGGCATCATAAGGGGAATGATGCATGGTATTGTTAGTAGGAATAAAAAAACTAAATGAATTAAAAACTTTGTGGCTGTGAACTATGTTGCTTGCTAAGTTGAAGAAGAATAATATCAGATCAAATAAAAAAAAAAAATAATAATTAAATATTGCTGGACAATCCACACAGCATCATCTAGCCCCAAAGTAAGCAGAGCTTGTGTTATGGGTACTAGATGACTGATAAACTTAATAAAATATATAACATAGATAGATATTTTTTATTATATATAGAAAATACCCAGAACACCCGGAACAAATATTTGCAGATCGTACAAACATTTGTCCCAAGGCGGGAATCGAACCCGAAACCTTCTGCGTCGCAGGCGGACCTTCGCCCGCCGCGCCACATCGGTCGTCAAATGTGTAGAGGTTGCATTTAAATGGGCGTCTAGTCAAAGAGACGCGTGACCCGAGAGCTGGTGAGTAGGTATCTGGCGCAGCGCATCAGCCATACAGCAGGTCAATACAGCCAGCCTCTTGGGGACGCTTCCGACTGGTATTGATATGGATCAGTTGAGCTACCCGTAGATTGTTTCCAACAGTCTTCAGTTAGCTCAATTGTTTTAATTGTAAATACTAGTTCTAATTTGTTTCTAATTTGATTGTAATTTTCTTTGTTAATAAGGGCATTGCCATTCTAAAAAAAATATTATTTGATTGTAAGTTTCTTTGCAAATACTCAATTATTTATTGCATTCTATAGTTGTAAAGAGGTGTTTATAATCTAATTAAGTATCACTATAAACCCTGCTGGGCACACAAAAAAATTACGTTTTCCTCTCTCCATACATAGGAGAAGAGGACGTCATTTTTAACATGTTGGGTATATTTTACTCGTTTACATATTATTACTTATTTTTCGTTTAAATATTCGTCAATCGTGTAATATGCTTTTGTGATTAATAAAAGCTTTATTTGTTTTAAAAAGTAGGTACCTACTAATTTAACTAAGCATCACACCGTTAGTTGATCGTATATCGTTTTATTTTGTTTCATGCTTTCGTGCTTGTGGATGTCGCTGTCGATATTTAAATGTAGACGTATGCTTTAACCCACTTACTGAGTGTGTCGCAAGGGTTCCTTTAAACATTTATAAGTATGTTCTATTGCGGTAGAGGAATTCTGCTAATCGTCGCTACCAACATTTTGCACATGCCGCGTACGTTGTTGCTGCAGTAAATGAGTGTAATTTAACCACAAGCAGCCACCGCTTGCGGGGCTGAGCTTGCCGACTGTTCAGCTTTTTTTAAGGAATTTCTATTCGAACAACTTATAATTTCCCACACTACATGATGCTTATTGTTTATCCAGAACAAACCGCAAACAACAAATTTTCGAATTAGTGATAGAAGATACAGTAGGTATAGTAGTTACTTTGTTTATCAATCACTATAAATATGCAGCTATTTCGGTACAGACGGCCCACACGGTCTGAGATTATCGCAGCAACAAAGTCGCCGAGGTAAATCACCAAACGAGCGAGCTCTACCGCCGCCGCCGCCGCCGCCGCCGTACAATCTATGCAAATCGCGGGCTCGAACTTATTGCTCTCGCCTCGACTCCTTTCCAAATGCATACTAAATAGCTTGAGCCTTTGTTTCGTTTTTGTAAGCTCATTTGACTTTGACTTGATGATGTTTTGTCTGAGAGGTTTGATTTGTAAAGACACTCTACCACTTCCTCTATCAACCTATACTTATTTACGCAACTTTTGCTACCTTCATTCCTTTCTTATTATCCATGTGCTGTGCTGACATAATTTACCAAAATCAACAGTTCCTAGTTAATAATTTGACATCTCTACAAATAAGAAGGTCACTCAAATAAAACTTTACCTAAGTTTCATTTGAGTTAGCTTGTCTCATGTACATAAACTTGATAAATAATTCTAGAATTCGGTCGCAGGCTATAAACGTTTTTTAAAGGACATACACAACGAAAGTAGGTTGTTATAAGAAGCATTCCCATGGTGTTCTCGGAATAAGACACACAATGTAACAGGAGATGCGACTCCCACTCTTCCGCATAGACTGCTCGCATTGCGATCCAATTATACCTGATACCGAAGAGAAATTTTATGCCACAGATTTATTTGAACACTAGGTTGAGCTTGCGGTCTGTCCTAATCTAACGATAGGTACTGAAACAATAGTAGTAATTGAAAGTCAAAGTCAAATTGTTCGTTACAACTTATGGCATTCCTGTAAAATAGTTTCAAATATATATATATTTGAAACTATTTTATATATTTTATATATAGAGTCAGATCTGCCCTCCCTATGAAGAGTGCAGTAACTAGGGTGTTTACCAAAATTGAGAAAAAATATTTATCTGGTGTGTCAAAATTCCTTTTATTACCTAGAAATTTCAGAAGGAATATTATTAAAACATTTCTAGTTACTGCATTCTTTGCAGTACCTAACTAGAAATGTTTAAATATTGTTATTGCGTTAATTTTACAGCATTTAATTGAGTTCATAGCATTTGCTACGAAAGCTGGAGTCAAGAATATATTTGCCAGATATCATGTCTGTAAAAGTCAAAAGAGGAGACTTCCTCTTAAAATTTTAAGTTGGCATGACTCCGAATGGGAAGAGCAGAGCTTTCTGCGGCAGAAAATACGGAAAAGTATTTTTCCTTATGGTTATAAATAAAACTTTGCCAAGGGAATAAAATCTGACCGAAAAGCTGAAATCGTTTCTAAATTGGTGTCCTTATATAACATGTTATATAAAGTAAAATATTCACTCAAAGATCAAAAAGCTAATCAAAATTGCAGTAACCATTTAGTTACTGCACTTGTGTTTAAAAAATAAATTATTTGAAAGCTGTGTTACTCAATGAAAAACTGTAGTAACTAGTTTTACTAACGATGAGTGAGATTTTAGTAACTTTGGTATTACGTTTATTATGAGGATTATGAGGAATACCAGTTTCCATAAAAGAAGTCAAATAAATATTAAAAAATCTTATCTAGACGTATTACGGATATTTTTCCCCTTCTCTTGACACCTTACATGTTGCAACAGCTCGTTTGGTTTCAGAGTAATAACAAAAACATTTTTATTTTTTTTAGTTGCGTTTACTCCAGATCATATTTTATTGAGTTACTGCACTCTTCTTAAGGAGGGAAATATTGTTCAGTCTTTGTTTGCCTTCTAGTTACTACTTCACTGTCCGCAGTCATTATTAGCAGACTTAAAAGCATTTTACATTCAAAACAATCAACCTCAATGGGTACCTACAGAATGATTACAGATGGAACTAAGCCACTTTCCTTTATTCTTTCTTGTTTTTTATATCTTCTTAGGTAAATTGTATAGTACCTAATTCTATGCGTAAATTGTAACCGAATCAGAATACAAACAGACAAACAATCTACATTATGTATCATCATCATGAAGACAAAGTATTTGTGATGTCGACATAATTACTGTGTGAATCGTAAACGGACCACAATACTAGCCAAGTATGGTTGAATTGCATAGGAATTTGCACTTAGGTTTCCTTGTTTAGCGAAGGTCAATTTTTTCTTGTGATGGTAAATTATCTACATTTAGTCGCAATTGCGATACATCAATGTACTTATAAATAAAATAAGATTTTTTACCTAATCTAGAACTGACGTAGTTACCTACATAGCGTTTCCCCGGCAGAAAACTCGTATATCGGAAATGTCCGTCACAAAACTCAAATTGTGTTGATACCAAGATCGACGGCACAATTCAATTTTAGTTTTTTTCCTTGCGGACCTAGGTGGTCTGATGGTCAGGGAAAATAACACAAGAAAACAAAAAAGACAAAAATAATGTTGGATAACCACAGCATCATCTAGCCCTAAAATAAGCAGATCTTGAGTTATGGGTACTAGATAACTGATACACTTAATACATTACATAAATAGATAGATATTTTTATCATACATAGAAAACACCCAGAACACAGAACAATGTATTTCTATCAAAAAAATTGTTTTCGATTTTCCATTCAAACTGTGAGGTGGTGGTAAAAGGCGATTTAAGAGGCAAAAAAATTATAGAGCGGAGGACAAACGTCATCGAAGTCTGTCAATAATTTATTTCCTCTCCCGCTCCTGCTGTACACCTAATGCATCCGAATGAGTATATACCTATAGTCTTGGATTAGACTTGAGTCGATGAACCCGCGCAAATCGTCAGAGGCAATTGAGTGTCACACACAATGCTGGGCAGCTGCGACTACGCCTCGGCCGTTAGCACTAATTGCATCGACGACTATTATTTTATAGCCCTTTGTACAGTTCTCGGATATAGCAACGGCACTGTAGTTTCAATATATACTAGCTTCATAGATTTTACTGTAAAGAGTTTCTAGAAGAAACGAAGAAGACGGTTGTTGGGTTGTTTTATTTGATTGGATGTGATTGACATCCATCAGTTAGATCATACAAATTAAATAACTTATATCATGTAAGTTGTTTCTAATGCATAAATAAATAAATAATGCTGGACAATCCACACAACATCATCTAGCCCCAAGCAAAGCAGAGCTTGTGTTATGGGTACTAGATGACTGATATACTTAATACAGTACATTACACAGATAGATACTTTTATTATACATAGAAAATACCCAGAACACCCGGAAAAAATATTTGGAGATCGTACAAACATTTTTCCCAAGGCGGGAATCGAACCCGCAACCTCCTGCGTTGCAGGCGGACCGTCGTCACATCGGTCTTCAAATGCAATTAATTAATGAATGACCACTTTATTATTAGTACCTACTTGATATTAACATAAAATATATATTGTTAATAGGACTATCAATTGAACGTTAACTTTTGTACCGAAAATCAATATCCGCAACGCAATTTGTGATCTAATCTCTGCTCTTATATGTCTCAAATTTGCTCTCACGTAAACCAATATGTAAGTAAGGTACTAGACGTAAGTTCTATGAAGCTCGAAAACAATTTAGCACGTGAATAGATTATGAGGCTTAACAGATTTGAAAGCACTCAAGACGCTCTCGAACTTGTTGCACTGAGAGTCTAGCATAGTCATAAACTAGTTTACCTCCAGCAACATTGCCGGCTTAGACGCAGTCGAAATTAATTTAATTAGCAGCGCACCTAGATCTCAATAAGGCGAGACGCCAAGACTCTGTTCAGTATTAGCTGCACATCTTGTGCTGAAAGGTAACAAACAATATAATCGTTATATCAAATTGAAGGTAAATTAGGATTAGCGTGGGGAAGGGAATATAAACTTACAAGCTTCTGCATGCGGATTTGCACGCGTTTCCCCGATAAAAAAGCCTAATTTATTCCAGGTTTAGAACTACATCTAAACATTCAAACATTAGCAATTAGCATTTATAATATTAGTGTGATACAATTGCTTGCTATTTCAACCAATTTTAGTTTAAAATCGTTTGTCTTTACATCACACACAACATTAAAATCTAATTAACAATAATAATTGTTATAATTATAAAATAGACAGAATGAAATAAAATTCACTACCTACGTCATGACTCATGACTCACTATATAATAGATAGATAGATACGAGCACCTAGATAGATTAATTAAGTAGGTACTTTATTGACAAAGAAAATTACAGTCATATAATAAAAACAAATTTGAATGAATGAACACTTTATTGCACTTAAAAAATAACATAATAAAAACCTTATATCTACATTTAACACATACTCAGTACAATAGGCGGCCTTATCGCTGAGAGCGATTTCTCCCAGGCAACCTAGAACTAGTATTTACAATTGAAACAATTAAACTAAATACAGACTTTTGCAAAAGCTTTTAAAACTATTAACTATCTAGGTACATGATATTCCGAGAGCACGCATGCTGAAGAAATACACTTGCGTTTATTTACCCAAATTATCGCCTTCTCATGCACGTTTAGTCCAAGTAGCGCTTTTAGTACTATTAGTAAGCTCGTTACTTTACTTGAGAATGTTATTCTTATTCAATATTCCTGTGGCGCGTTCCGAACGCACGCACTATGGAAGTTGGTCATGAATTCATTGTTTTTGAAGCGCTGCTAGTGTGATATTGAATCACAATAAGAAAGAGTTCGGTCACGTTTGAAAAAGACAGGTAGGTAACAATCATTGAATAAAGAATTATGTACTAGTATGTTTGAAGGTAACAGCAAAAGGTTTATAATCATTTATAAATATAGTTGATACTAAGATGCCAAAAATTTATGTTATTGGGATTTCTCTAGCAAGTAAAATTCACAGTAGCAGGCCCGGAGTTAGGAGATTGGCTGGTGTCGGTCTGCCGTCATCGGATTATGAGAGTGAAGGAATAGAGGGTGTACCTGTGTTTGCGAGCACACTTGTGCACTATAATATGTCCTGCGCACCTCGCTAGTCTTCGTTGAGGAACGGCTATAGATTTGCAAATCGTGGAGCATCTTGAGCGGTGTAATTTAGTGAAAAGAGCTTTTATAAATACAGAAAGGCCGTAAAATTCAAACCAAAACTAGCCTCTCTCAACATGCACTGAAGCGGCATCATTTTAATAACTTTTTCTCAACATTTCTATGATAAATTAGCATTGATAGTGTGTACATTGGTAGTAGATACATTACCGGGCCTACATAACCAGTGTAGTGTTACGTGGTACTGCTACTGCATCTGTGTCTTCTAATCGGCTGCAAGCTCAATACACACCTCTTACTTACCTATATAAACATCTCCATCAGTTTAAGGCTGTTATATGCCCCAACGGCCTTGAGAACACAAAATATATTTTATATAATTATCTGTAGCTGTATAAATAATTTGTTTTATTCGTGAAACGTACCATTTGTGTAAAATACTTTAACATATATTTGAGTAAAAGAAAAATACTCAAACTCAATAGCGTTTAAAAGATATATCCAAATTAAGAATTTTAAAAAAATATTCGAAATTCGGATATATCTTCTAAACGCAGTTGATTTTGAGTATTTTTCTCTCACTCAAATATTTGTCAAAGTATTTTATTTATACAAATGGTACGTTTCACGAATAAAACAAATTATTTACACGCCACATTGTAAACACCTGACGTTACGTCGCGTCGCGTCGGGTGATGTGATTCTGGTCGGGTGGTAAAGATTTGATTCAGCGCAACACGCATCGCGTTGCGTCGGGTCGCGTGGCGTTTCAATGGTGTGTGGATCCCATTCATCTTTAGGGTCAATTTCGAGAGCACAAAAGCGAAAAGCACAAGAGCGAAAAGCGGCCATAATTTGCATAATTTTTGATATTTGGTCTCTAATAACCTTTCAAATCCAGTTATCATCTATCAGCATAAACCAAGAATGAATTTATAGGTAGGAAAGGAACCGTTTGATCTCTAGCGTTCCTAGACATACAATTATGAATATTCGTGTTCTTCTAAATTCTAGAATAGTCTAGAATGTAGTCTAGTGTATAGACACTAGCTAAACTCGATGTAGAATGTTTGTACACAAACCACCACACAAAAACTTAAACTCACTTGTTTGGCGTCGAGTTTCAAATATAATTGTAAGCAATATTTATCGAAGAAAGGATCATAAATCGACAAGTAATGTAAATTCCTAATAATAAAAATAAAATAAATAATGCTAGACAATCCACACAGCATCATCTAGTCCCAAGCTAAGCAGAGCTTGTGTTATGGGTACTAGATGACTGATATACATAATACAAAACATTACATATATAGATATTTTTTATTATACATAGAAACCCAGAACACGCGGAATAAATATTTGCAGATCGTACAAACATTTGTTCCAAGGCGGGAATCGAACCCGCAGCCCCCTGCGTCGCAGGCGGACCTTTGCCCGCCGCGCCACATCAGTCGTCGGTATGGGCGGTTTGTTAACAAACATTCTACATCGAGTTTGGCTAGTGTAGATACAATCTCTTGACAATATATTGTTCATCATCAAAAAAAAAATTCCACAACAATCTACAAAGAGTTTAGATTCAACTGGTAATTACAGATGGGTTTGTGATAGGTTCAATAGGTAACCATTAAAATTCAGTTGTCGTCATTCACATACTGAAATATCTCGCTCACCTATTTATAATGTGTTTCAATGATTGAATAATTTTACAATAGGAATTGATTTGGTTACAATAGCATTATTATATTACCTAGCTCCATGCATTCCATAAACCGCAGGTAAATGATGTCTGACTATGGCATGAACAGAATTAGATCTTATCATCATCGTCAACCTATATTAATCCACTGCTGGACATGTGCCTCCCCTAATGAGCACCATAGCGCCCTGCCTTCAGCTTTCGCATCCAACATCTGCCTGCAGGCTTTCGCAGGTCATCCCACCTGGCCAGTGGCCGGAGGGCGTCCTACACTACATTCGCCGAGACGCAGTCTCTACTTAAGAACACGTTAACCCCAGCGGTTGTCGGTCCTTCGCGAGATATGGCCGACCCACTGCCTCTTCAGCTTGTTAATTCTTTAAACTATGTTGCTAACTTTGGTTCTCTGTTGGATGTATTCGTTACGAATCCTTGAGATAAACTCCGAGCATAGAGCAATTAGACCTAGGTGGTACCTTTTAACGAAGCAAATCCATCTGAGTAAGACTCTTTAGAAATATTATAGATACTTGCTAAGCATATTCCACTCTTCGAGGATCACACGGAATTGGACCCTAAGATGTGATACCAGTATATGCATCTCATGGATCTATTCCATCTATTTTCTGCTAATTTGGTTCATGATTTTGACAATTTAATAGAAAACTTGCTTTTTATTATGAATGTGAGGGGGTTGACTACCAGTCTAGTTTCTGTTGGAAGAACAACGACGTTTCAATCCCTAACGAAGGATACATTCTGGGTGAGTGCAGTTCTTGTACTCGCGCAATTATAAATAAGTAGGTACTATACTTACTTACTCACTCCTACGGCTCAGCGACCCGAAGTGTGCCTTGGCCTCCGATAAGAGAAGTGGCCATTTTTCCCTGTCCTGCGCAGTTTCCGGCCAGTCCTCCGCTTGTAACTCACGCAGGTCCGCTTCCACCACATCTTTCCAGCGGGTCTTCGGCCGACGGGGCAACCGAGATAGGCGTTGTACTATAATTATAAATTATTCAAGTATTATTTCACATAGGCTGTTGAGTTGTCATTAGAAAACACAAATAAACAAGGGATAAACACGGGCAAAATAGGAAAGTATGTATTCAATCAAAAAGACAACAAAATGCAACAGTAAAACAGAAGTAGAAGACTCAAATAAAGCAATGCCTTTGTAAAATAATTCTAGATGATAAGCTGATTTCGATAAAGTACCCACTATGTTACATTACAATGTTAATGCTTCTGTGGTCAGCGCAGTTCTTATCTCCGATGTTGCGCTTTCGGCGCCGGCGTTTCGCACTGCTGCCTCCACTTTGCGCCACAAACGCATTCACTTCTTATTATTTTGTCTTTAAGATCTTACGTACGGTTTTATTCTAAAACATTATTATAAATTTTTCGAAGCTTTTGATGTTTGGAGATGGAAATACCATCGCGGTACAAATCCAAAACAGGGCTCTACCATACCTATTCCCGTATTTTCTAAACCTCATAGAATTGGATTGCCTCATAGCAGAGAAGCTAATTTTCTGATCGTCCTTTTGGCTAGCAATATTTTGAACGCTTTTATAAGTAGGTAGCTGTTTTTTTTGTAAATTATAATTCCTACAATATTCTGGGTAAGTAGAATATTTCCCTCTTTGTTCTCAGTTGCGTTGTTATTATGTGAACAGAGATTATCATCTCGGAGAATAGTGCAAGACCGACATCACCCCATAAAGTGAGTTATCGCCACAAAAAGCACATTCCTTCTATATTGCAGTTCTGTAAGTCCTCGGATACAAGGACTATTAGCACTCGATCACGCTTCGTGTAATGTCCTATGACATATTACTTTATATTCCGCCGGGCGGCCGGCGGGTGTCGGCGTACGACGTTATTTACATATAAGTCGTTGTTCCTCTTGCTACCTCCTCATTCATAGCCGAGCCGGGCAGACCACGTTGATTTATAGCCTTAATTTCATAAGTATCTCTTTGTTGCCGTGGCATCTATGTTATATTTGAGTAATATCGCCGCTTTATTGGAGAATCTGAAAGGGTCAATTCGGGCGCACGCTACCGATTAGCGTATAACCGAACTTACATGTTAGGTTCATATAAATACGTCTATGTAAGAGATAGCTAGAGCTCGGAAGGGAGGTGCGGTTACTGATATTCAAATTAGTAATTTGCTCTCTAGTTATATGGTTCGATAGGTATGCGTTGTACACTGTTATTAATAAGCTATTCACAGTAATGAGAAGAGAAGCAAAATATGAATCAAATTGTGAGAAAAAAATGTAAATTCAATGAATTATTGCCTAGCATCGTGAATATAGCATTTGGCAACTATATCAATGACTAAGACGTGCTTCCTAAGATCAGTTTTTTCGCAATTTCTTTGATTTCATGTAAAAAATTGGCATATGTATTACCAGAAAACTTTCGTAGAAGAATAGAAATAGGTATGTGAAGTGGTTGTAAATCATGGAGATGACTAAGCCTTTCGAATGAAATGCTCTAGATGATGAATTATAACTGTATTTATCTATAGGTAAGTTCACTTCACATACTAATAAGAGGTAGGTAGATAAGGTTTGTAAGCTTGTTTGATGATAAACAATTGAAATGCTTTGTCAACTACTGTTCTTTTATGATTTAAACGTGTCCGTATACCGATAAAAAGGTCACTATCCTACTATTTTAATGTTTTTGGTTCCTGTCTTTCTGTTGGTGGTCTAAAAACATAGTAGGTAACTTTGGACAATGGTGTTCCCGTCAAAACATTTGAAAGTTACATGTTTTCCTTCTTCCTATGACTTTGACTCACTTTATACTTACGATGAAGTAATTAGAAGGTAGGTTCTTAGAATATAGATAAATAATGGAATACAAATGCTAAAACAATGGTTTAGTGAGGTTAGATTGCGTAACGCATTTATGTCTTTGTGTATGGTGATATTGACCATAGACAAAAGATGACTAACATAGAAAAACTCGCAGTTAGACGAAGTAAAGCGGAAGCACGTAGTAGCAGCGTCATAAAGTGAAGTTGATTGTAGAAATCATAGACCGTTCTTTACCTATCCCTACAAATAACGAGTTCCTTCAAAACCTAAAGATCAATGTAAAAAAAAAATAGACACGCTATAGAGAAAACACAAAAGAACGCTTTTTAACAGACTTCGAAATATGGAGGAGGTTCTATGTTCGGCTGTATGTTAGGTATGTTTTTTTGTGGATCAATTTTGTTGATTCTATTGCTATTTTACATAAGTTTATTGCTTGAAGTCGATTTTTAGTTTTTTTAAAACTATCTAAGTTCACGATGTTATTTTGTGTGATCAATTCTACTAAAAATTATGTTCTCAAAGTTCACTGTGAATCAGCAACAAATAAACTTCACCTTCGCACAACATAGTCGATGTCCAACAATCTAAACCGGAAAAATAAACGATATCGAAAACAAAACGAAAACCACATGTTAGGTAGGTAAGCGATTATGGAACGTTACGGTCAGAGCCCGAAAATTAATTAACATACTTTAGCAACCCCTCACAGGTGGCCGGACCCCACCCTCTGTGCACTCACCCTCTTCACTCAATGATATTACTGGTCTATTTTTGAGAACGGCGTATTGATTGTGCAATCGCATTTTATATCCTGCTCTACAAATTGCTGTTTGTTAATCACATTGTTTAAGAAACGGTTATTGTTGTTATGTTTGCCATCCTTTCTTCATAACTGTTAAGCGTTTTCTTCGTTTATTTTTGGGTTTACTTTTTTACTTATAGCTGGAAGGCTGGACACGCGCTGTGCTTTCATGAAGCATTCGTCTGTGAAGGCTGTTTGTGTGTCCCTTCCAATTTAAATATGTTTAATTACGTTATTAATTTATCTATGGCTGATATACGTACTTATCTTATGCAGTTAGCTTAATTGTATCACTAGTAAATAATATATCTATTTTTTTTTTTATTATTTGATTGTAATTTTCTTTTTTAATAAAGGCCATTGCCACTTATTTATTTCTAATAATTAAATTGAATTTTTCACGGACATTTTCAAACTTTGCGAACGTTGTCGTTGGATTCAGTTAACCTTTTCAAATTCAAACACGCAATACAAAGGCCTCTAGCTAGCGCTAAACTTTTAACCATATTGTGCTATAAAGTGGTTTACCTACAGAATTAGAAAGAAATTAAAAACAGTTCACATGTCGGTAATAACATGCGAGTTAGGTACTTTTAGATTTTACAAGAAACACGCGATCCATGGGCCACACAGCATTAAATTACCGGAATTTTCCGTTGCTGATGTTAAATGCATTCCTGTTTCTGAAATCGCGTGACCAGAGTGCAACTTCTAAACCTAAATATCGTTTTTCGTATTCGAACCAGGCCGTAATATTGAATTATTGAGCGATAGAATGCTGGTAATTCGTTATTTTGTTTGTTATTGCTTTGCATCGAATAAAAAGCTTTCGGTATTTTGAACAGGTTTTTTTATTGTTAAGAAAAATGCTTGCTTCTAATAGAGACTACAGGCTGACTCTAGATCTACAACTCGATATTATCGAATGCAGACTTGTTAAAGATTTCATCAAGCAGAAGCGAAGAGCTAAATATGCACAACCAGACGAATGATATATAGAGTAAACCACCAGAATATTCCAATAATAAACAGTAACGAATGTAGAGTTAGAGACAAACAATCGTAATTGAACTCTGACTTTTTTTGCGAAAATATAGGCAAAGGCTCGTATAATATGAACAACAGACAGTTAACTTGATAATATAAACCGCCAAAGTATTCCATTATTGGTTCGAAATATCCGACGCCGCGGATGAGGCAACTGCGACCCCATCGAGGGCCGTACCTCCCTTATTGCGGGCACTTGTCATATCAACACAATGAGCGTTCGCATAAAGTGATGCTTTATTATTTTAATTATTGCACGGCCACGTTCGCCCTTTGTCAGTCGCATGAATGTCTGAATCAGACGACAACTGCCCTAATTGAAGATTCTACATGCTTGGAAGAATGAGCTTTATGGATGTAGTGTTTAGTACTATTTAGCGATAATTCGCTTTTTAATGCGACCTTTCTAGAGTTCAATTTGATAAATGGCCTTGTGGATCTTTCTCTAATCTGAGAATTTATAAAATGTACCTAAAGGAACCTAATAATCTCTCGATCTATCTGACGCCCACCATTTGTTTAATTTAGTATAAACCTCATGTTCTTTTATTTAGTTTTGTATGATTTTTATGTACTTACCTATGTGTGTGTCGAAATAAATGTTTTTCTATTCTATTCTATTCCATAATAGGTAGAACAGTTTTTCAGCGTCATCTCCATTTTTTTCGTACACCTAGGTAGGTTTAACCAAACTCTTTAAACAAAAGCAAAAAGTAAAAGTGAAAATAAAAGCTTTCTGTGAAAAATATTCTATCACTGTTTTAGAACAGCGGGTGAATATTTAAACCAGAAAACCATTCAGTCTTAAAAATAATGCTGCCCAAACCTTGAACTGAAGGAAAACATTATCTAATAGTATTAAAGTGTGAGGAAGGTAGATCAAGTACCATAAATACAAGTAACTAGGTACCTTAAGGTGAGTGTAGACTAGAGCATAGACTAGTAACAGAACATCGAGCATTCGCTATCTATAAATTCACTCGAACCACACTTAGAATATGACGTTCGATGTTTTGTTACAATCTGATTTTAAAAACCAACGAGCGTTTTCGTGTAACATTTTATCGAGCAAAGGCACGACCGAGCACGGGTGAAAGGGGACGGCGGGGAGTGAGGTGCGCGGGCAGAGGGAAAATGTACGCAAACTAGAGAATAAATGTTACAGGTAAATGCTCACTCGCCGTGAGCATTACGTCGAACACAGCGTCAAGCATTCGCAAGCACTTTACATTACATAGAAATGCTTTAGGAAACTGAGCATTCATCTATATTCTACCATTCGTAGAGAACGTTAGATTACATTGTAATGCTCTAGTCTAGTCTATACTTACCTTTACGTATCGTAGCGAGGACCGAGTCGCGAGGGCGGTCGGGCGCATACTTTACTCTCTTGACTCTTGATCCGATTTTCATAAAGAAATTCTCCTTTTTGATATTATATTTATATTATAAATGTTTCGTACCTGCATATTTGTAACGGTAAATATGAAAATTTCCGGAATGCCTGCGAGGTTCCTTCGCGGATCTTAAGATTATTGGAATAACGAAAATTCAATTTGTGGGTTTGTACTTTATTCTCTTCAATTGTTTTATTCGTGAAGCTATTTAGTAATAATTAGCATCTGTTTCTTCGTATACGTTTTTTCCTGGGTATTAATTTCGTACGTTTACCCCCAGGGTAAAGTCCGCCGGGTAAGAGCCGAATTTCATTGAGATCCGTTCAAAATGTGAATTACACAACATTTCCAAGAAAGAAAACCACATTACATAAGTATTTAAGTTTGTAGACTATTAAAGTGTATCTTACGTACACTATACCTACGGTGGGAAGAAACGTACCTACCCATATCACAAGTTCAAAACGGTCTTATAATGGTATGACGTCAGCCTACTGTTTGTTTATCGACGAGCATTGTAAACTTCCAATATTACGTACTAGGTATGTTAAAAACCACTATGTAACTGGATACGGCTTTCCACAAACTTTTGCGTGTTTTCTTTGCGGGGGTGTAATTGTTGCATATTGTGTAAGTACCTATGTGGTAACTTGTACTACCTACTACGTACATAATGCTTAATCCACTCTCTGATCGGTTTCTTTCAACTTTACGCCCGAAACGGCTGAACGGATCTTGATGAAATTTGGAAAGGAAAGTAGACCCTGTTGAACGGCAGAATCTACTTTTAATCCAAGAACAGTCTGTGCAAAACAGCGGGCCGAGGGCAAAAGAGCTCTTTTAATATAAGTAACGCAATTTTTATGATATTAATAAATTTATTAAGTTTAAGCCTTAAACATAAGTTAATTAATTGCATGCTATAGAATAGCTACACATGAGCTCATTATTAATCTTAATCACTATACTATGTTTTACGCAATAAAACATTTCATTTCAATAAAAAGGTCTTCGTCCACCCCAACGCCCATACAACTTGTTCCAGAACAAAGACTTTAACTTGTTTATAAATATTTTTGTTGTATTGTTACAGCGAGCGGCGCGCTCGCGGCCGGCACCATTGCGTCCCCCTGGAGCACGGCGACTGGCGCGCCCGATACCAACGGCTCGGGCGCCGACGCCAAGCACCTAGACGTTGGCGACGCGAGCGATGACGAGAAGGTAAGACAAGACTCTTATAATGGCCACAAATGTACTAGAGAAGTTGGAAGCACCGGCGGCAAGCACCTCGGCGTTGGCGACGTGAGCGATGACGAGAAGGTAAGAGAAGACTCTAATAATGGCCACAAATGTACTAGAGAAGTTGGAAGCACCGGCGGCAAGCACCTCGGCGTTGGCGACGTGAGCGATGACGAGAAGGTAAGAGAAGACTCTAATAATGGCCACAAATGTACTAGAGAAGTTGGAAGCACCGGCGGCTAGCACCTAAGCGTTGGCGACGCGAGCGATGACGAGAAGGTAAGACAAGACTCTAATAATGGCCACAAATGTACTAGAGAAGTTGGAAGCACTGGCGGCTAGCACCTAGGCTTTGGCGACGCGAGCGATGACGAGAAGGTAAGACAAGACTCTAATAATAGCCACAAATGTACTAGAGAAGTTGGAAGCACCGGCGGCAAGCGCCTAGGCGTTGGCGGCGATAGCAATGACAAGGCGTGTAGCCTTACCGTCTAACATTGTCCGCACATATATAGGTAGGTACGTCACGAGATCGACGATCACGAGAAGATAAGGCTAGAGTAAGCAGAGCCAGCATGTCTAGGATGGGCAAATCTACTACAAAAATAGATAGACGGTTAGAGGGAGTAAGCAGATTTGAAGCCAAGCACCTAGACGTTGGCGACGCTGGCAATGACGAAAAGGTAAGACTAGACTCTAACGTTGTTCACACATTACGTCAGGACTTCTGGAGCACGCACTGGGGCGGCCGATATCAACGACTCAGGCGCCGACGCCAAACGCCTGGATTTTGGTTAATCTGTCGATGACCAGAAGGTAAGGCTAGGCTTTTATGTTATCCATAAACACAATGATGAAATGTTGTTAATGTGTGAAATGCTGCTAAAATCTGTGGCATGACAAACTTTGTGATCAGTGTGTCTTGGAAGAAGCCTGAAGCAATAAGCACATACGAGTATTACTCTATTTATACTATTTATACTTACAGTGTGGCTTTTTGAGAAGGGAGTGGATGGCCAAATCTTAAACCATGAAACCTGTATAAAAATGAGGCTAGCAAAGAAAAAAATATATTTTTTATGAGGATAGCAGTGATGATCAGTATAAATAAGCTGTAAGAAATTAGGAACAAAACGTATGATTACTAACAATGGAACATCTTTGTAGAGTTTAACGCTTATCATAAAGAACCTGCTAACATTTTCCTAGGTAGGTACTAGGTGCACAGGTTACAGTTGTCTCACGATATTTTTATTAGTTCAATTGTAGTTAAATGTTTTTGGATACTTATTCCGTAAAAATTACAATCATTATATCAAAGAACTCTTGAACAATAAAAGTGATATTTTAAACATGCTGCATACATCCACCAGTTTTCTATTGTTATGGGAATATTAAACGCATCTTACCACAATTGCCATAATACTAAGGGCAACGTTATAATAATATCGTTACGTGTCTGTGTATTTATGAGCAGTGAAAGTAAATATGTTCAACAAAATGTACAGTAAAACGCAATTTTCATGGAATCATGACTCATGTTTTTGATCGTATAAATCGTATTGTAGAAGCAACTAAAGTAAGTAGATGATTTGTTATATCTTCGGAGAGTATAAGCTACTAAAATAATAATAGTGATTCACTGTCCCGGCCTAGGTACTTGTAAAAGGAACAGATTTGTATATCTCCTAAACTTTCCTGGACTCTATTTGTTGAAAGATTATCAAGTTGATAAGAAGGTTACGATGGCTTTTGAATTGCGTGACACAGCACGCTTTATCCTTTACAGGTAAAGTTTTCGCAATGTATATTAGTACTTGGAAATTAAATTCAGAAAATTTTGTTCGTAACATATTTCCATAATGATATTCCATTCCAGGATTTATCGGCGGCCGATGCGGAAGGAGTATGGAGCCCCGACATCGAGCAAAGTTTCCAAGAGGCGCTGGCAATCTACCCTCCGTGCGGCCGGCGCAAGATCATTCTCTCCGACGAGGGCAAGATGTACGGTGAGTCCGCGCATGATAGAACCAAATACCATCATTACATAGAGAGGTATTCTAGGTAACCTGACGAATATTCTACGCGTATTTTAAGAGGAAAACCAGGATATAAACTGATGTCTCTCATCAACCCAGGAGTGTGATGTGCTCTGTTTTCCCCTTTCTTAGCAGTAGCCAGCCCGACTAAGAATTTTTAAGCACAACTAGAACCTACCTATCTTTATTTAAACTGTCTCTGATTGGTGAAAGCTAGGAAATTTCAATGAAAGCCAAACGTAAAATAGATATCAACGCAAAAAATAATTCTTCTTGTGATGACAGAGCTGACTTTAAGTTGCGAAGTAATTAAAAATTTAAGTAATGGAAGCTGTTTAAAGGTAATTTACCTATGTGGAGAACTTGAACTGCTTGCTATTAACGATTGACATAAGGGTATGAAAAAAGTAATTAATGTTTATCAGAGGTAAGTAGAGGAAATATTGATCTTGCAAATGTTTTGAAAACAAAAACGACGTGGGATCAATCATCTGCGTATGTACACGTGCATGCCTCTTGAACGAATCAATATAAGTATCAGCAGAAGCGAGCGAGAAAACAAATCCAAAGCAAAACAATTATCTTTCCGAATCTTTCGAGTGTAAAGCGCATTTAATTAGAATTTAAGTAAAAATGCAGAAGGGTAACAATTAACACTATTAACTTACCTGCTTTAAATGTAGCTTTGTTCAGAATTTTGATACCTAGCCGGGCTACCTTCTATATAATTTTCACACAATACAATCACATCAGGTATACAGTACTTCTAATCTGCCTCGTAATACAAAGATGTATTTTCGTGTCAATTGAGAGATGTCAGCAATATTTTTATAATAAAGTGATATCAAGGCCACGTCGCCAAAAATGAACAATGGGTATGGCACGAGACAAAAGCTGATATACAGAGGCATTGAAGGCTGCCGACAAAGGCGTTTTGCGCAATAAAATTCTTCGGAAAGACGTGAACCGACAATTATTATCTGCCAATCACTCTGTCGTCAATTCGGTGAATACTACTGTACCTGTTGTCTGTTACTTGATCCATGTGTTTGCTACTGCACAAACACGAGAGTTATCTCTATATTCAGTACCTACAATGGCATGTTATGGTCCTTTATAAAGCAAGAGAAATTAACAGACATCAAAGTGGCTACAAATGAAAGCTGCTCGAAGGAAAGACGGGAGCTGAAAGCGAATTTTTTCACGTTACATTGTTAACTTGGGAAGCTCGTTAGCGAGTACGTGACGATTGCTACTTAAAAGTAGCGTTTTTGGGAATTAAATACCGACAGAACTGATTCTACGAAAATACTGCGTGTATTTTCGTAGAATCAGTTCTGTCGGTACAATAAACACTTTCTTCTGAAACATGCGCGCTTTTGTTTGTCACATCATTTAGAGGAATAGATGTAGAGCAATTATTAGAGGGTAGGCTATTACTGTGCTGGACGCACATTAAGTTTACGTCAAGCTCTAACATTATACGTCCCGGTTTTAATTAAAGGACTGGCCGGAGTCCCGTTCCGTGGTGCCAAATGGAATTGCTAAACAAATTTACCACAGAGACGATATGTCCACCTTAAGTGATTTAATAGGCGCAAAGAAATGCTATCCTCAAATTGTTTCTATTCAAAATGGTATTTTTAAGAGCGGAAGAGAATTAAATGGAAATTCCCAAGGCTGTGGTTGTTTGTTACGAATTTGATGATAAAGCTCAGTTAGACGAGTTGATTAAAGGCATCAAGCAGTCCGTATCAGAAGGACAATCTAGCATAACGCCCTTGTGGGATGAACGGCATAAAAGTAAAATGACCTACTAGTAAAACGTCTTGTTTTTTAATAATTCAATAAGAAGGTTTTCTTTTAATAAGTAAGACGATACAACGAAAATATTAATGAGAAAATAACTTATTCAATCCTCACAACCGAACAATCACGCACGTGATCCCAAAGTACACAGATTCCAAGAACGATGCATTCATATCTTTATTAGGATAGTTTTCCAGCACCTGTTGCTTGCTCTTATGCTCAAATCAAACAGTACGTCTCGGCTACAAACGATTCTACAATAATTGCACTCCTCGGACAATATACGAGGACATTAGATGCGAACGTGTCCCGTACTTAATATAGAAGAGTTCGGTGCGTCGCCCTTGCCCGTCCACGCTTTTTCTCCCTCCCTTCGTAATCCCAACACGTTTATCCAATGTTCACTTCTTCTATTCCATGTTGGTTCTTATTTTTAACAGACTTCGAAAATAGGAGGAGGTTCTATGTTCGGCTGTATGTATGTTTTTTTTATGTACGAGTATGCTCGTCGATTTCTCCGTTAATAATTATGAACCAATTTGGATGATTATTTTGCAATTGTATAGAGGATGATCCCAAGGTGGTGCCATAAATTTTATTACCGAGGGATTCGTATGTTTTTAAGTTATAAACAAAACTGTTTAAAACTAAGGGATTCGAAGTCAGTTTTTAGTTTTTTCAAAACGATCAAATTATTTTAGCTTGATTATCAAGTGTCTGAACCTGACCCACTTTCAAAAGATTTTTGGGGTTTCGGTAGGTACTAATTCCCAAAAATGGTACATTCCATACCCATTTTAAAGTTTATTGGAGCCGTGTGGTGTGATCTGCGAAAATCTCAGGTCCCACAAGTTGCGGTCGAAACCAAGAATAAAAACTTGATGTCAATTATTGAGTTGCAAAGAAAATAGATAGAGAATTTTTAGGTACCTACCACATTTAGATGGTCGGTTAGTATTAAAAATTGACTCAGGCCACGACCGTGACCGAAGTGAAAAGTTATGGTGACATGAACACACATAACGCATAGTTTTGCCGATAAACACGTCTTTTAGTCGAGTGCCCGGCGACTAACACTACACGCGAGTTCAGCGCCGAGCTCGTATAGGGAAGCAAAGCTCACACTTTGCGGTGTGTAGTTGCTAGTTGAGGAGACTTCCCAACAAAGCTAGTGCATTGCCACCGGCACGTTCGTGAGTTAAGACATTCAAAACCGCTCAACATCCTAGGAGTAAGTATGAAAGTTTCGTCAGCGCACGGCTTCACGTGGTCCGGGGGAGGCGGGCGAGGGGTTAGCCGGGAGGGCTAAACTATGCGAAGAATGCGCAATTAGTGAGCGAGCGAGCGTGTAAGGGGCCCGGCCGCGCTAGGCGGCGAACGCAGTAAGAAAATATAAAGAAGGGGCGGTCCGCCCGCGCCGTTGTTTAGCGCCCCACCAGCCCCGCCCGCCTTCGGGCATAACTCCCGATTGTCTCCCGAGAAATCCTCCTTAGACCTGTCGCAACTCAACCCTTTCTTCGAGGATTTGCCTCGCATACCTAGTGTTTGGGTCAGCGTGAAATCTTGCGATCCGAATTACAGTTTAATATCTTTTATAGCACCCAGCAGTAACTTCTTAGAATCCACTCATACAAACAGAAATGTTTTTGTCATTAAATCTATTCTTGCGTCTTCTATCGTGGTATCCTTTTACTTTTAAAATTGTACCTAATACAATTTCAAAAGTAAAAGGATACCACGTCCGACGAGGTTAGTAGGTACATCAAGTCCAGGTCATAAACGACAAAATAATGGCTTTTACCGTTAATGTGATTCTGATCGATCTCTAATATTATTATCTGCTAGCAATCGAATAAATTTCGCCCGAAAATAATACGGCTAAAAGGGAGAAGAACCACTAGGTACACCAAATAGATCAGAGCAGCAAAATATTATCTCTAAGGAAAAATACTGCAATAATTACAGAACGTAAACTCGTAGAAAAGAAAGTATATGGTATTGATCAAAAGAGTTTCATTGATAAAAAGAAAGATACAAGTAATGAATACTCAGGAAAGAAAAGAATTAAAATTCATAATGCCGGCTGAGCGTGCACGCACAATTTCATCTGCGCGAAGTGCGCGAGAGCGTGGCGCGCTGGCAATGGACCAAATTAGCCAACTAACGAACTAATAAATAATGATCTTCTTGTTTTTCTATCCACTGTGGAATAGAAACGTTCCGTCGATCCTCTAGCTATTTATAGAGGGATGCACACGACGACGATTCGGGTGAAAGCACTCTTAATGCTCAATTCGCGGGCGCGGGTGACACAAGGAACTTCTCATGCAGCGTTTTATATACTCTTCATTAATTCGTGCTAACAGCAATTTGTTAGAGTGGTCGGACTCACTAATTTTAGCTTTACACCCGACGTGAAAACTTTACGACAGTGCCATAATTTCAGAGTCATTTCAAGAATGTTTTACTTTCGAGAGTTTGTTTCACAACTTCTTGGCTTTTCATCTTTAGATAGACACAATAAAAGCGTCTTAAAGGTCTTTATAATTTTGATAAGCTTGGGCTGTAGATAGGTATACCTAATAAAACTAGCAGACAAGTTTTCTTTCACAATTATATAGTATAATAGTCACTATCTACGCGAAAAAGCTTTTCAAGCCTGTAAATATGTAATAAAGTATTATAAAATCTGTGCTTGTAAATAACAAAATAAAACGATCAAATGAAAATCGCATGGCATTGGGACAATTCCGACTTTTCAAGTTCATACTTTATGAATATTTCCAAACATGACGTCGCGTCGGTACATTTTACTAGTGTTTCAATAGCACGGCTGAATGAACAGCTCGGTCGGTGCCGTATCACGTGCACGAGCAAGGGGTTAATTATATTTGCACCCGCCGCCTCTCATTTCGCATTCTGCGTATTCGATCAAAACCCAATTCGGCAGCTGACCGAATCCTGTAGTCTTTGCCAATTTTTACGATCACAATCAATACGATATTAAGTTACTGTAGATCACGGTTGGTAAACAGGAAGAATAAAATTGTGCATAATCCAGGCCGATGTTTTTAAACACGACATAATCATTTATCTGGGAAAAAATACCTACATATGTGCATTTTAATTTCAATTAATTTATTTATACCGTAAGATCACATGAAACCCCTGGTCATGACATGACTGTATTTTCCACAAAGCCAAAGAATAGGGTGTTTCTTCTCTCAGTATTTTTCCCACCATTATTTAGATAGGACCTACGTAGCGATGTCGCATAACGATAATGGAGGAGTATGACAGTAGTAAAAAAAATACATTCAGCGGAATTGAGAACCTCAACCTTTTTTTGGAGTTTTAAATGGTTTGTGCGAATGCATTTAGTACCTAAGACTTATGAAAAGGCTAGGAAAAGTAAAAAAGCTATATAAATTTAAATAAATTCTATAAATCTGTTACGGACGAATTTATATGATTTATAGAATTTGTCACATTGAATTCACTGGCCATTTCGAATACAAACTAATTAAACAACGGCAGACTGTATTATTTCGGGCGATCCACCCCGCATACCATTCCGCCTGCAGTTTCAATCATTGAAAATAGCTATTCAAAATATTTTGAAAATTGTTTCATAACAGGGGCTGCGCTGCATTGCATTGTGAAACGCGCGGCTTTCTGAATCAACTATGCAAAATATGCGCGGATTACGAGGGCCGTGTATTCTGTGGGCATAGTTAATGTTTTTTAAAATGTGGATCAGGCTCGCTGACTGAGACCTAATTCCTATTTTTACCATCAAACGTCCTATATATAAATAGGTAAATGTAAATAAATAAATAATTGCTGGCCGTTTCTAAATGGGAGTCAGGGTCAGTCAACATTGGTTGCAAGCATTTCCTTCATTTAACACTGGCACTTTATTGGATCCCGTAACTTTCCGTATCGCAACATGTCTTCGGTTGGGTGCAATGTGTTGGGCGCCTCATCAATACCAGTGCGATACTGCTGTAGAAAAGCTTGGTCATCACAGATTATCGTGTACTAGGGCCGCCGGTCGGATATCTCGTCATGCCAGCCTTAACGACGTCATTCGGCGGGCCTTTGTCAACGCTAACGTACCAGCTATTCTCGAACCGAATGGTCTGTTGCGTGACGATAGTAAGAGGCCTGACGGCATGACACTAGTCCCATAGGAGTTGGGGAGGCCCCAACTCCTATGGGACTAGTGTCATGGAGAACTACATGCGTCGACACACTTGCGCCTTCCCATCTTCCGAGGACATCCGTAAGGGCTGGTGCGGCGGCAGATTTCGCCGAGGATCTCAAGAGACGCAAATATGCAGGTCTCGACAGTGCCTACATATTTGCTCCCTTTGGGGTCAAGACCCTAGGTCCGCGGGGTACCGAGGCTCTCCGGGTTTTTAAAAAGTTATCTGAGCGTCTGGTCGACGCGACGCGTGACCCGAGAGCTGGCGGGTATCTGGCGCAGCGCATCAGCATTGCCATACAGCGGGGCAATACAGCCAGCGTCTTGGGGACGCTTCCGACTGGTATTGATATGGATCAGTTGAGCTACCTGCAGGTTGTTTGCAACAGTCTGTAGTTTGCTTAGTTGTTTCATACTAGTTATAATTTGTTTTTATTATTGAATTGTAACTTTTTGTCAATAAAGACACTAAATTTAAAAAAAAAAATTAAAATATAGGAAAATTAAGGTTTGAATTGACGTAAGTAAGACTTTCTGACGAAAAAGGCAATAGTAACATTTTCATAAAATAAAACACGAATTATCTATAGGTAGTTACCTCCAATAGAGTATCTAAAACCGGGTTCTGATTCCAGTAAGCAATGAATTTGAAGAGTTTCTTGATATTTCAGGAAGGAACGAGCTGATAGCGAGGTATATTAAACTGAGGACTGGGAAGACGAGGACGAGAAAACAGGTTTCATCACACATACAGGTTCTAGCGAGAAGAAAACTACGAGAAATACAGGCCAAACTCAAAGTGGTAAGTTTCAATACTTTTGTAGAAAATCCTTTGAACTTGAAGATAGAAAGCCAAGACTCGTATTAAAGTTGTTGAAGCAATAAGCGAAATAGTTGGCGTAGGTTCTATATAATTCAGAGTTTTTGCTGCTTCAAGTTCTTAATGGAGGCGTACAAAACCAAAGAGCTTTTGCCTCTGTAATTTCATAATAGAGGCTTTGCACAAAGGGGCTTGGCACAGATAGTTGTAAAAACATCAAGCATGCATCCATGTAAATTGATCGACATAATTTCAATTTAGCTGAGAGAGGCTGCGCCACGCCTCTCAGTGAATGAGAAGTATAGCCTTGAAGAAGATTTGAGATAGAAGATAAATGAATCATGGTTGACATTTAGGACGGTGGGGTGATGAAAGAAAAGGCCATGCAGTCAATGAGCACACTATCTAGCGCACAGATCGTGGCGGGTTTACCGCACCCAGCGTACCATCACACGGTACTCTACTTGCAAAGGCATGCCTGTGACCTTCATATAGAAAGCAGATTGTAAGACCTAAATCAATCCTGAAACTATGAAAATGATTTTTGATCGTCTCTTGAAAATATGTAGAGGGTCCAGTTACTTTCCGACCTTTTGAATTATCAGATTTTAAGCCCCATGTTTCAGTTACCTATTGATCAGTTAAATATTCAGGCGTTACTTTGCGAAAACCAGTTCAAAATATAAGGATGAACATTACGCGTAATTGTTACTAAATATATTACATCGAAATAATTTTAACTGTGGTTTAAATATTGTCCCAGGAAAATAAATTCTCAAAAAGACGCTCCTGAACTATTTAAAATAAAATAAAAAATTTAAATGCAAACTAATTTATTTGATGAGGTAGGTAGGTACCTTGACTTTATTTTAAAACCAACAACGCATAATAAGCAACGTTAAAATCTGCATTTTATGTGAACGGTTTTTTTGTAACAACATTATCAAAATGCCTCTAAATCATGCTTTTTCTGCAGGCATGTTGCCAAATAACAAACGACAGAGTATTAATCGCGATAACTCTTCGCTTTACTCACATTTTAATGTTCTCCAAGTTTTTATGTATTGTTCTTGTTTGAATGTGGGCTGGCGTCACTGATGGCTTACTTTCTTCAGTACCTTACCTACCCTGAAATGAGTACCAAAAATGACCAGACATTGAAAAACTCGAGCGGTTTACTATGTTTTGTCAAGTTTGGAAAACCTATTACTAAGTACATGGCTAGGACTGACACCCACTCTAAAACCATTAAACCGAATAAAGCTTCACATTAACGCATTTGATGTGTGAGCTTTATAACAACAAACAACAAATTTATACCTCGCTATGTTTTAGATACCTAATATACGTTTTGTAATTCGTTATTGAATTTCACCTTTTACATTTCAGCAATTTTGGCAACCCGGTCTACAAGCTGGTACGTCACAGGAGTAAGTTCATTTCAAGATTTCTTACTAATTTAAGTCTACCCGCAAAAAAACTCAGGTTAAACTAAAACCATTCCTATTTAACCATCACTCCCTACATTATATTGTTTTTAAACTTAAAACTTTACGATTTCAAACAGTTCAAAAAGATCTTCAATCAATCGTTCTATTATAACTACATTAACTAGATATTTATCCATGATTCAATAAACACTTACCTACCTATATATACCAAGCATAGTACCAAAATGGTAAGTTATGCTAATCGGAACGAATCGCGAACTCTTGACATTTACAATTTCTTGTTGGCTCCACAGTGTAAAACCGTTTCCCGGGGCGGGATACAAAGGCGTGCCTGTCGGAGTGCCTACCGGCACGGATGTAGCGCCGCCACCTCCGTGGGAAGGCAGAGCCATCGCCACGCATAAACTGAGACTCGTCGAGTTCTCAGCTTTCGTCGAACATCCCCGAGACCCTGACACGGTAAGGATTTGGCCCTTTTTTTTATTTCCGCCTTTTCACACTGTCTATAGTCACACTGCTGGGCAAAGGCACCCCCCAAAGTAAAGTGGAAACGGCGGAAAAAAGAACAGATCTGATTCAGAACGTACCATTTCAACGGAAACAAATTTACCACTGTTATTAGTCGGGTCAAGTTAGATCGAAAATTAGGGGTACGCTAACAAAAAATCGCATAAAGCTGAATTCGCATAAAGCAAACGTTTGGAACACCATACATAAGATAATACTTTTACGCTGTGATTCGCAATAAAGTAACACCTATAAAACGCAGGATGCTGGGCAGCACCAACAGTCTGATAGGGGTTCTGGCTGACAGACATGGCAGTAAACTGCAAAGGCACTGGATGTCAAGCCTGATCAACGCTTGTGCCAAGCAAATTTATTATTTAAATTAATTCTGTTATGTGTCCCTTTTTGTTTATCTGAAACTGTGTGCCTTAAACTACTCTAATCTATGGATCTTAATGTTGTCTGAATAAATAAATGAATTTAATTTAATTTAATAAACAAAATGTTGAAAGTCCGCATCGATTATGGTATTCCTAACATTAATATAAATTTTCAGCGTTATGCGAATTATTGTAATCTTGGATGTCTGATCTTGACCGGACTATTTTTATAAGCTTTTGCAACAGCACCAAAGTAAGCAGAGCTTGCTAGAGAATTATCAGTGATTCGAGAGAAAGACAAACAGTAGATCCGACTATTAATGTCGACACTAAAATATTATTAAAACGAACAGAACTAATCTACAAATAAAGAAATTAGGTAGGTACACAAGTGATAGAAATATGTCATGGCCACAAGTAAATGCATAGGTAGCTTTTTGAACATGCGCCGTTGGATAAGACAACATAAATCCTTTATAAAGTAGGTATAGCATAAATTGAAAGTAACATGCCTTGAACTTTAATTCGACTGTGCGACAATAAAGCTATACGTATAGCTAGGTAACTATAACGAACTGCACAAATTGGTTTTGTACAAATTAGAACTAGTATTTATAATTGATACAATTGAGCTAACTGCAGACTGTTGCAAACAATCTACAGGTAGCTCAACTGATCCATATCAATACCAGTCAGAAGCGCAAGATGCTGGCTGCATTGCCCCGCTGTATGCCACTAGCTCTCGGGTCTCGCGTCGCTTCGACAAATGGTTTTGTTGAATCGAATTCAAGTGGAACACAATCCGGCACAGATATCTGGTGTTGCGATAGACCAAGATATTCCAGATGATCCAAGACGTGATAACTCGTTTTCTACATTAATAAATGATTAGCACTTTATTTCTTTAGACTGATAAATTTGTAAATACTTGTTCTAATTTGTCGAAATGTCTTTGTGATTTGTTTCTATTCTTTGATTATAATGTTCTATCTTAATAAAAATGTTGCCCATTATTTCTTATTTGAAATTAATTTATAGTTTAAAATTTGAATCTTCCAAGAGCTTATTTTGTCAGTATGTAGTACCGTAAGGTTGATCGTCACGGGTTGGCGCGAAATTAAATTTTTTTCGTGGTTTTTCTTTTATTTCTGTGTTCTACAAGGAATAAAACCACGGAAAAGTAATTTGCCGCAAACCGTTAAACATTTTCTACGAACCCATGATAAAGCCAACTTCAATTCAATTGTATTTTGGGAGCATTTGGGAGAATGTTGATTTTTAGCCCAAAATCTCCTATTTTCCCAAATGCTCTAAAAGTACCAGTGAGCAGAAGTTAGTTTTTTCATAGGTTTAATAGATAATGGTTTACGATTTGCCGCAAATTACTTTTCCGTTAGTTTCATTCGTAATAGAAAGCAGTAAAAATTAAAAACTACAAAAAAATTCATCCCGCGCCAACCCTTGAGGATCACCACCTTAATAAATAAACGTGATTGATTTCTGATTTCTGAAAGAAACGGGGGTTGTCGGCGCCTTCGCGGGCGTTTATCTGTGTCAATGTGTTTTTCTAGATGACTCAGATGATGATCTGTTTGTTTTTTTTTCAGTATCCTCCAAGTGCAGCACAACACCTGTTTGTGCACATAGGCGGTTCAGTTACTTACGCTGATCCACTATTAGAGGTATGGAACAAAAATATTTTAGGGGTTATGGTCCTTTTTAAGATTAACATTCCAGAACTATCCTCAAAGTATGGAGATCAATGTGGCGCGGCGGGCGAAGGTCCGCCTGCGACGCAGGAGGTTGGGGGTTCAGTTCCCGCCTTGGGACAAATGTTTGTACGATATGCAAATATTTGGGTATTTTCGATGTATAATAAAAAAAAACTATATGATGTATTGTATTAAGTATATCAGTCATCTAGTACCTACCTAAAACAAAAGCTCTGTTTACCTTGGGGCTAGATAATGCTGTGTGGATTGTCCAGCATTATTTATTATTTATTTATATGTTATTATTAGTAAGCAGCGCTAAAATATTAACATTAACAGATAATTGTAAAATTACTACAAGTTTAGCTTTATTTGGATTGTTATCTGATTTGTGAATATATAAATAAATGCTTATAAAAAACGGTTCCAATAGAAATTATTCCAAAAAAATTACACATTTATGGTCTTAGGTTAACCGTATCGTACCTACCGTATTTTCAATGCAAATGCGTAAATAATGCAAGTAACCATATCGTGAATATGCATTATGAATGTAAGCGGGTTAACAACGAACCTAGTTTGGGATGGAAGAACCGTGAATATTGATTGAGCCAAAAGTTTGCTTATGCCATCTTATTAAATGTTTGTTTTTATTTTTCAGTCAGTAGATGTACAGCAAATAAATGACAAATTCCCTGAGAAGAAAGGCGGCTTAAAGGAGCTTTACGAGAAGGGGCCAAGAAACGCGTTCTTCCTCGTCAAATTCTGGGCAGACCTCAACACAAACAACCTGGATGATCCCAATGCCTTCTACGGGGTTACTAGTGTGTGAGTATTATAATATTACAATAAAAATGACTTAAGGATCAATATAGACCCGGACGCACACTAGCGCCGCCACCTATTTTTAAACTCAAACTCAAATAGTTTATTCGCTTAGTAGGAATTAAATATACAGTTGGTCTCATGATACAATATATCACCATATTCTGTTTGTCGGGCATGCGAATGTCAATAGTATTAAAATAATTATAACATGAAAAAACAAAATTTAAACCACATTAAACATAGAACAAAATTCAAAATTAAATATATTCGGTTACCTAAATAGTAAAAATATCCTTATCCGTTCTTTTATCTTATTATTACGTTAAACAAAGGAATTTTCAAGAACCCATCGGGCAGTTAGTGACCTATCAAAAGCTTTTTTAATGCCTCTATAATAAGTAGTTTTATTTTGTATAGTTGGGGTTTGGTGGCCACCTAAAGAAACTTCGCATCTCTGCCTTAAATATAAAAAAGGCGCTATGCGCTAGTGTGAATAAAGTGTCGAAAATAAGTAGGTTATTTTTATCAGTTTCGATCGCCGAAAGTACCTACATCTGTCTGTTTATTTTGTAAGCTTATAGAAATAAAGTTATTAAATCTGAGATCTAAATCTGAACATACTAGATTCTGAAAATTCTATTACTGATGCCAGGTACATTATCCCTGAGTGCTATCGGCCACAAGGGGCAACCACTGGAGAAAGTTGTTTAATTTAGGATGTTATGGCCAAAAGATTATTCTCCCGATATGTTGATTAGACTTTGTGTAACGTAGCTTAAATAAACGACGACCGAAACCGAAATTATTTCTAAAGCAAGCAAATCAAATAGACATGCCCGGTCCAAATATCAAAGTGGTTTATTTGGTTTAGACCTTACTGGACACGTCACGAAATTCAAATTACATACGTAAAACTAGGAAATACAATGATCACTTTGATTTTTTGTTCACTTCAATATTTTAAAGGTTAAGTAAAGAAGCGAACAAGCGTCCTTTACCTTGTTAGGTTGTTAGTTTTGATTTGGAGCAGAACTCGTCCCAAGCTTTTTTATCCTCTAGATAATCTGATATTTTGTAGTAGGTAAGCCTTTTCACAAAGGACCTTGCTACAAAATAGGAACTTTCTGACGCGATTTCTAATAACCCAAAGAAATACTTGCGTATTCAACCACTCACTACAACACCACAAGTTATTTTTAGAATTAGCTTATATTACAGGTAATGAGAGCCGTAAATAAGAGCCAAGTACTTTTTAGGCAACCATTTTTTTAAATTGTACTACCTTGTCTAATCAAAAAATTTATTCCAGATATGAAAGCAACGAGAACATGACGATAACATGCAGTACAAAAGTCTGCTCGTTCGGCAAGCAAGTCGTTGAGAAGGTGGAAACGGAATACGCACATTTTGAGGGCGGTCGCTTCGTATACCGGATCCACCGGTCGCCGATGTGCGAATATATGGTCAACTTTATACATAAACTAAAACACCTGCCCGAGAAGTATATGATGAACAGCGTGTTAGAAAACTTTACTATACTTCAGGTTAGTAACTTAGTTATTGAGGATACAAGTTATAGAAGATAATCATATTTTCATGTCACTTAATCGACAGACAAAGTACCAAAATGTAACATGAGAACTTTGGTACATTTTGCAAAGTAGCATTGCTTGATAAATTACAACCCAAACCAAATAACATAGGTACCTATAAATACCGCAGTTCTTGCCTACCACAATGGAGAATGGCAAAAGCGAAAGGCATACCGTCCCCAGCAATGGTTGATGTTGTATATGATGCAGGATTGTATTGAATTTAGTATTTGTAGAACCTAATTAAGGAAATATCATAAACCAGTCCGATAAGAATGTAAAATATAAACCTTTGCACCTCATTATTAGAGGAGAATACTTTATAAGAGGGGGATATTGACAAATAAATAGCTAAAAAGGATTTAAGAAAGTAGACCCTTGAAGTTATCAACTAAATATTGAAAAATATTAACACAGCCCTAAGGCTGTCGGCCCTAAGACTATCTAAATAGTCTATCTTGAACATCTTAGCCAGTCGTGCTTTATATGTAACTAGTGGATTTTATAGTAAATCTTTTTTTTAATCTTTATTATCTACTTAATCACACTGCGATTATGTCGCTCTAACTAATTACCAGAAAAGAAAAACAAACAAAGCATTATAAAAATGAAAAAAACTAAACAAATTAAAATAACATCTACTAAACTATTTAAATAAACAAGAACACGGAGTTGAGCTTAGCTCCGATTGGTCTGATCGGAGTTGAACTTGTAATGATGTACAATTTCACTAGATTTTTTACTTCTTTCTAATCTGCGTTTGATAGGGTTATGTTACAGTCAGAAAATTCTTTTAAGAAATATTTACACTTCTCTGTACGAAAGGTGTCATTCTGGACACACTTCATGAGAACATGCAATGCAATACGTCCTCCAGTACACCGCACAAATCGCAGTTTAGAGAAGGAACTTTTTTCATAAGGAATGCGAATTTCTTCGATGTTATGTGTCCAGTACGAAGCTTCAAAATCACAACTACAGTGCATTCACAGTTATTTTACCTCTAGCTGTTAAGTTGGCAATCTGAGCGTTATATTGCCATATATAACTTCTATGACTCCCTTAAACGAAATGTAAAAACAGTATTGCTAATATTACCTAACTATGCCGATTTAGTATTACACTTTGTGTGATAATGGTACACATAATACGATATTTCTTAAATATTTAATCAGGTATATTGGAAGTAATGTTTTTAATAAAATATTTATCTCCATACAAAATCAGTACAGTTGTACCAATATTCGATTAACATAATATGTAAGTCCAATAATATTACATCAATCAATAATAAACAACAGATCAACATTCTAGTTTCCAGTTTAATTGGGTAAAATGTTTAAGACGGGTAACCCTTTTTACACACCTGTAAGCTCTTCAAGATGACTCGACAGTTATACCAACACTCAGAAAACATCTGTCAGAGGTAAAATAACTGTGAATGCACTGTAGTATATCTTTTCTAGACATCTCATTATCATTAATCCATGGAATTCGAAGAGGTTGTGGTTGGATAGTAAATCTTAATCCTAATAAACTGCAATGTTGTCCACAGGTGGTGTCAAACAGAGATACTCAAGAGACACTGTTGTGCGCCGCGTTTGTGTTCGAAGTGTCAAACAGTGAGCATGGAGCGCAGCATCACATCTATAGGCTAGTAAAAGACTGAACGTGCATGGCGAACGCACCCGCCTTCGTCTACCATTCCTAGGAACCAAACCCCTGAGAGCATGGCAGTATCTGCAACACCGACATCGTTATAAAATATACCCACCAAGATTTAACTATGACGCAAAATCTTCTCTTTTCCTTTTTCTATAAAGCTGGTTTCTTTATACATTTTTCAAATGCGTGCGTGTATGTTTTGCGAAAATTTGCAATGCCGTTCTTATTTCTAGGCAATGTTAAGATGATGAAATCCAAATTATTTATGGTGGTTAGCAAAATGTGATCTGAAAATTGGGCTGCTGTTATTGTTTAACGTGTCTATTCTATTCATGTCGCTCAGTGTTTAGTTGATTTATCTTTCGTAGTTAGAACGTCGGATGAATGTTTTTCTTTAAAGAAAACTGAGTTTTTAGTTACTATCTTATTTCACGTTTTTATACCCAGGATACATTTAGCTATACCGACATTAGTGTTCCAGAATTAAATAAGTAAATATTTGACAAATTCGGAATATTGAATGTATAATATTTTTAGGATACATAGTTGCGTGTAAAATATAAATATCAAATAAGAAAATATAAATTTGAATACACACAGTGCCTCTATAATTATGTTACATTAACATAAATTACTTGAGCATGTTTAGTCTTTTTACTGTAAAACACAAAACAGTAAAAAGATTAAAATTTAGAGTAGTGTACCGTGAACTATAAGATTATTTTATAAATAAGTATATTATTAATAAGGAGATTCTAATACTTTATGAATTGTTAAGAGCTCGTGGTACAATTTTATCCGTCGTTTTGTTTTTTATTTTCATTTAAACCGGTTTTTATTATTTTATATTTCAAATATTGTGGCATCTAAGTTTTACTTTACCTTTTTCTAGTATTTTGTAATTTAGGTCTTTTTGAGACATAGCATTTCTATAAATCTAGATAGTTTTGTGTATCTTTTTGCCAATTAATTTTATACGATCTTTGCCACTTTAAAAACTACTTTGGATATTGTTGTATAGCAAAGTGTACATAATAACATAAATATCGAAATATTTCATATACATATTAGTATAAAACAATTTCAATCATATCATGTGTTCACATGGTCCAGGTTAAGGATATTTTAGCAGTAAATATTGTAATATAACAAATAATAAATTATGTAAGCATCTCTTGTACCTAATCATGTACATATCCGTTAGCTTTATTACCATCAATAAAATGCCTACCTACAACTTTTTTTCAAACCGAGGTTTTGTATCGCTATACTTCAAAATTTTTTGCGCTTGTTTCTTTTACTTCATCTACTTGAACTTTCTTTCAAAGTACAATAAGTCTCTACAATCAAACGCTAACGTTTTTACAATAGGTAAGTGGTTTTGTGTGGCAATGATTTGATCTCTCTTTTAGTCAAATATTTTTAGGGCCCTGCCGTCACCGCGTATTTCGTACGCTCATTATAATTCACACAGTTATTGTTTTGCATTAAATATTGCTAATGCTTAGTTTCATTTTAAGACAGAGGTAGGAAAAATATTATCTTAGATAATCATTTTAAGAGATTTTTTGTATTTATTTGATAGAGTTATATTAGATAATTGTAAATTGTTTAGCTTTAAGGTTTTCTTTAAATATGGCGATGGTCGTCTGTTAACGTGAATTTGTCTTAGTACTTAAGTAAACAACTTATTTGTTTTGACTAGGCGCCTACTGGTTTTGTAGAGAAATATGTAATACAAATTAGAATTCGGTTTACGATACCGAATTAAATTGGAGGTAAAACTTATTGAATTGGGCGGCAAAAGAGATCTGTTTATGTGATTTTTTATATTTTATTTTAATCCTTATGTACTCAAATGAGATTAACTCAATTGCGATTTGCGACTCTTTTGCTAGTAAGTTAAAATAAACAATTAGTTGGATAACTTTAAAATTTTCAGTACCTACCTATATCTAAGTCTCTTGTAAATAAATGTTACTATTGAGACGTACATAAGTATATATGAGCTCCTGCTTCTGTAACATGTTCTTCATATCGACAATCTGCCATATCAATATGAAATCAAAAAATAAATGTCGGCATAGTATGTGTGAATCATAGGCTAGTTGCAATAATCAAGCAATAATTTTTTTCGAGAAAATATGGATGACAATTTATTCACTGCGACAAGAGCCGACGACGTTTGTACAGTATTTTAATGGTAATAATACGTTAAAGATTTGTATGAAAATTTAATTATATTGTCTTCATAATAAAATATGAGTTCTTATTTCGTATTTATAATTACCTAATTTTAATCTCGATGACAACAAATAACTTGATACGCTATCGAACCCCCTCGTATCGAATTCCGTTAGATAAAACGTTTTCAAATAATAAAAGCATGATTAATGCACGAATAAATTATTAAAACTTTTAAATAACTTTAAATAAATATAATAGTTTTAAATAACTTTCTGATAAATGATATCACAGAAATAAAATTGCTGAACTTTTAAGCTGATAATTTGCAACTTTTGCAAAACATCAAACAAGGAGGGAGTAGGTTGATTGCCCTTGTGTTGAAAGTGGTTTACACAGAAAAGATGGGAGTGGATATTGAATATTTTTTTTAAGTGAACCGGAGGTCAGTCGTGGTGTAGGTAAGTTAAAGATACGCACGCATAATATGGATACTTTATGATAAAGGAATACCTAATATTAGTCCTAAAAGTGAACCCTGAGAAAGTGCAGTGAAAAAATCATTTGAAGAAATCTAAGCCGTAAAAAATATAGCGCTTTCGAATGCGGCATAGCTTGATCCCACGTTAATCAGAGAAAATGTCCCGACATCTTTAGAAATTAGCACACTTATAATATTTGTAGATAAAATCACTAATATTATAAGCTGAGATTATTTCAATCATTAACATTATCACAATCAAATTGATAATAGATAACCAACCAGCCACTAAACACTTCGAAGTGAGCAATCCTCAGACGAAGAAAGCAGGTTGTGGAACTGAACTTTAAAAATGCTGCTTCGGTTGGGAAGTGTAGCCCTTTTAGTGTTAGTTCTGTTTATAACACTTGGGAAAACCGGTAAGTCATTTGACTTGACACATACACAATAATAAATGAATTACTTATGAAGGACATGTGATGTTGATTAAAAGATTACCATGAATCCTGCAGAGTATAAAATTATTTCCTCGTCTACTATCTAGGTAGGTAGGTACTCTAAATAATCTAACTGCCTATACCATGACATAAAGGCACATCTTACAAATAAATACAAAGCCTTGCAGTTATGCGACAGCAGTTATGAGATGCTTATTGGAATGTTGATTGATACAATCACATAATCATTGCATTTTTACAGAAGAAGACCTTCCATGCAGCCCTCGTGAAATAGGTATTGAAGGCAGGTCGGTCGTGTGCGTGTGCAATGCTACATACTGCGATACTATCACGAGGGAAGACCCCGCACCAGGGACTTTTGTCGCTTACACAAGCAGTAGTGTAAGTACATACGTCTATGACTCCTAGAACCAAAGTTGACCATCGTACTTCACAAGTAGAAAGGTATAATCCGTGTTACATTATCTAAATTATGATGGGTAAATTTACTTTATTGAAATAAATTGATGTCTGTGTAGGATGGCCTACGATTCGCGAAGAGTTACGGAGTGGTCCAGACACAAGAAGACCCAGAGTCAGAAGAAGAAGAAGAAGACGATGATCCTGACAGTGAGGACGAAGAACTACCCGATAGCGCTTATGAAGATTCAGAAAATGAGCTGAAGAGTTTATTACCAGGTACCGATACCAATTTATTTTTACAGTTATTATAATGTAGAGAAAGATGAAATAGACATACTTAACAGTCGCGGTGCAACAGTCTCTCGCAGATCAGCGAGTGCGAGTACTACAGAATTAATCTTTATGCTCTTTCATTTTAGATTCATTACGGGACATAGTGGTGTTTAGAATATATAGCAATGTGCGCTACCAAGTCATCGAAGGATTTGGCGGATCTGTCACTGATGCAGCGTCTATTAACTGGCGAAAATTAACAGACGGTGCACAAACTCAGTTTATCAAGTAAGTAATAAGTAGGTACTTATAAAACCCTTATCTTAATCAATGCCCAATGTTTTATCTTTTCGACTTGATACCTACAAGAACAGAAAACACTTCAATTGCAAACGCGTTTAATAGTCAAGGGATAGATTACCAGAAGTATTTTATATCTCATCTCGTTTTCAGCACATATTTCGGACCAAAAGGTATAGAATACAATATGATCAGAGTGCCCATCGCTGGCTGTGACTTCTCCACTCATCCTTACACGTACAACGAGTATCCCCAGCACGACGCTAAGCTGACCAACTACTCTCTCACTGAAGAGGATCTCTTCTATAAGGTTCAATACTTTTTTAATACTAGTACCTAATCCTTAATTATAAAATAAAATACTTAGGTAGGTACCTACCTAAAGTAATAAATAAGTAGATAGGTACTCGATATTTTCATACTGATATAATGATATAATACTTACACCTAGACCCGACAAATACCTGCAGATCATATGAATATTTGTCCCGCGGTGGAAATCGAACCCGCAACCTCCTGCGTCGCAGGTAGACCTTTGTCCACGAATACATCAAACATCTAGGTACAATACAACCAACATTAAAAGCATTAGAGGTGCCACAGGGTTCTGCCTTCTACCACAATTGTAATGTAAACTATTTACAGTTGCCGATGATAAAGAGAAGTCAGATGCTGTCTCCGAATGAGATCAAGATCACGGCCAGTACGTGGTCACCACCAGTCTGGATGAAGACCAATGACGCTATCACCGGATTTGGACAACTTAGACCAGAGTACTATCAGAGTTATGCTGATTACCATCTCAAGTAAGATATAAGTAAATTTAAAAGGAAAAGCACGTCATGTTAGCTTAGCGAAGACCTTCAACCTGGTTCGAATATTACTACTTATATGAGCCAAATAATTTAATTCGGTTGATATATCCCTAAACAGATCTCCTCTTACATGATCCATTATTGTGAGATATGCTGTACCAGCAACGTTTAATAGCCTTAGACATTATCTTTATACATAATATCATTGGCTAGAACCACGTTTATATTGTTTTACAGGTTCATCGAAGAATATGAGAGAGCTGAAGTGAAAATCTGGGCAATCACGACAACGAACGAACCTCTGAACGGGATTATACCGTTTGTGAACTTTAATTCACTAGGCTGGACTCCGGCGCAACTAGTAAGAAATATTTACGCATCTTATATTATGAATCTTCGATGCGAACTGTAGATATCTAGTATCATGATTCGTGAATAACTATCAGGCGTCAGGTGCCAATCACATTATTTACTTCTCAAATGGTTATACTTTGTTCACGGTCTCTCAGCAGATTCCCTCATTATTTTTTTGATATTATCTCAAAACAAAATCTATATAGAAAGTGTACATTGACTATACAAAAGTGACTGTTGAAATACCAATTTTTCAAAAGGTATTTAATGAAAATGTAGCTGCAAGTTTTTCAGAATTAAAGCGAATATATTTTTAGGGCCGCTGGGTAGCAAACAACCTGGGACCTACGATCAGAAACTCAAGATTCAATGACACGCTGATCCTAGCAGTAGACGACCAACGATACATTCTTCCGATCTGGCTTATTGGAGTACGTCAAAGTCGTTTTTTAAAACAAAGTTAATTTTACCTACTTGTAGGTACATTTAGTTTTCTTTAGTTTAATAGCTTTCCTTAATTTAGTGTGTAGTTATAGATAGTTGTTATTATATTAGGTAAGTTAATTGTTTGTGATGATTTTTATAAGACAGTTTGGTCGTTAAAAGACAAAGCACCGCTTTAAAAAACACCAACTAATGGATAGGTAGAATTCGTGTTCCATCAGAAATATGCAAGTCAGAATTGAAAATTTTATAGTTAAAAATTGGTAGTTCTAAAATGGATCGAGCACTCAATCGACTCGATAGCGCCTTGAAAGCGCATCTTTCCGACTCACGTTACAAATTTTATAAATAAAAAAAATTAGACAAATGGATACCTTCCTAGACAACAGCAACAGCGTCAGAAGGGTTTTAAATATTGGTTTCTTTTGGTACAGAACCCTTTCACAACAATTAGGTAGTAGGTATAGCTGTTTTAATGTAAAATATTTCGTTGCAGATGGAAAGAGAGGACCGAAAGGCTATAGATTACTTAGATGGCATAGCAATCCACTACTACGGCAATTTCTTCCCGGCGCAGATTCTGACGAGCCTTCACAATCGCTACCCAAACAAGATCTTGCTTTCTACTGAAGCTTGTGAAGGTATGTAGTAGTTACCAAAATAGCTAAAAGCGTTGCATTTCTGACAACAGACAAGGGATCGCCTCAACCATGCTTCACGCGGCCAACTAAATACAATACATATGTATTATCAAACTAGCTGCAGCCCGCGGCTTCGCACGCTTTTTTCCGGAATAAAAGGTAGCCTATGTCCAGCCCCGGGATACCATCTACCTCGCTGCCAAATTTCACCGAGATCCGTTCAGCCGTTCTTAACTAACACGACTTTCTTTTATATATATATATATATATATATATAGATAGAAGATTAACATAGAATTTGAAGAAGCAGGCAAGCGCGTCATTTAAAATGGGGTTGTTTGTTATTTTTTCGGTTCTACGAGTACTTACAAGCAATTTAGCTAGAAGTATGGTCGTTTTGCGATCAATGATCGTTTTGAAGTCGATCGACATTATGTTGATTTTAATAACTCTTACATTACATGTCAATAGAATCCAAAACGACAATTGACAAGAAATTTGTTTTAGCATGGGTTCACAGCAAATGGCTTACAGTGGTCGCAAAACAACCTATTTGCTAGCCAAATCACATGTTAGTAGAACGCTTGTAGTAAGTAGGACTTGAAAATG
Organism: Eupithecia inturbata; assembly: GCA_963662085.1. NCBI lineage: Eukaryota > Metazoa > Arthropoda > Insecta > Lepidoptera > Geometridae > Eupithecia > Eupithecia inturbata. Next base: position 4,347,792 of record OY759179.1, on the reverse strand, counting down.
CTGACCAAACCTAAGCACCTACCATATAGACCATTATCAAATAAATTAATTGAAAACTACCTATAAATAATCGACTCGGTCCCCGCTTTTTCACAAATTTTGCAAAATGATAGGCCTACAAAATGTAACTAAGAACTCTGCCCGGAATTCAGATGATACCTCATTCTGCAAAATCGCGACGTTTCCTTGCTTTGAAGAGAACACCTAAATAATAAATAAAAGAGTAATAAAAGAGTCGCAGCACCCAACCACATACGTAGACACGCATGAATAACCGACGCGGGTAAAAATAAACCGTCAAGTGCGAGTCGAATCGCACACGAAGGGTTCCTATAGTAAAAATCAGACAACTTTTTCAAAGAACATCAAATTTTCACTTGTTTGGAGACCCCTTTAAATTTTCAACTGTATTTTATTTTAGTATTTGTTGTTATTACAGTTGAAGTGTTACTTATTTATAGAAAGTTTCATGTGTCTACCTATTGTAGTACAAGAGATACCTTGACAAATTAAGAGCAAAAAAATCACGTTTTTTGTATGGGAGCCTCGATTTATTTTGAAATTTCTTTATTTTTATTATTTGTTGTTCTAGCGGCAAGAGAAATACACAGTCTCTGATAATTTTAACTGTCTACCTCTTACGGTTCATGAGATAGATGCCTGTAACAGACGGACGGACGGCAGCGGAGGCTTAGTAATAGGGTTCCGTTTTCACCCATTCGGGTAGAAAACAGTGGTGACCTTTCAAAAGCAATGTAGTGAATCTATCGCCTGAATCTATCTATCGAATCGTAGAATCAGCGCGTTTGTAGAATAGCTAGGCTGATTACAAAACTAACACTATTTGTAGGTACCTAATTAATTTAATTCGACGACATGACTATGTGCCGTTTCGCAATCGGTTTAGCCATTCTACAAATGGGCTGATTCTACGATCCGGCCGCGACAGATCCACAAGATTTCCAAGACCAAGACCAAGACGACCAAGACCAAGTAAAGCAGAAAGTTACAAGTTGAAACAATATGGCTCCTGAAGCACAGTTTTTAACTAGTTAGTTAGAGCCTATGTACTCATTGTCTGCTACACTTTAACTAGCTTTAATGTCAATAAACATTTTATTATTATTATTATTAAATATTTACATTACAGGTCCTATGCCTTGGCACTCGGCGAGAGTAGTAATCGGATCATGGGCCAGAGCGAGGAGGTACACAACCAGCATTTTGCAGGTCAGTGCAATCTATTTCCTCATCAGAACACATACATCCACTGCTGAACGTTCCTAACAAAGGAAGTTTTGCCTTAACCTTGGTGATCGCAGTAGAGGAGTAAAAAATACACAGAAGGTAGCTGCTGACCTTCCTTTGGTTCCCTTAGTCGGCTCATACGTCATCCACGGCAGTTGGGGGCAATCTATTTGCTATTCACATAACAAGGAGATTTCATAAATCTATTCAGTTCTGATTCTGAAACCACGAGTTAGCTGTCGTCAACCTGGCACCAAGTCTGAAACGATAGAACCATCCATTATCTTTAAGACCACCAGGCTTAACTTTAAGATATGGTGCCCTTAAATGGACCCAACAACGGTAATTATTTTGCTATTATTACAGTGACAGAAATCTTTCCTATAAAGAAATGACATGCGTGGCTGGCTAGTCGCCCGTTTACCAACCACTTTAACAAAGCAGGCATGACCAACATTTTAATAATCCCTACTTTTCCAGGACTTGAACAACTACGTAGTTGGTTGGATAGACTGGAACCTCTGCTTAAGCCCGACTGGTGGTCCCAACTGGGCGAACAATTTCGTGGACTCACCAATCCTCGTTTACGGAGACGATGATGAATTCATCAAGCAGCCCATGTTTTACGCCATGGGACACTTCTCAAAGTTCATACCGAGAGGATCCCAAAAGATAAGGGTTCGCAGAAGAAGCATAATCAGTGTAGAGAATCTGGCGGTGATAAAAACGAATAATAATATTGTTATTGTTTTGCAAAACAGGTGCGTATTTCGACTTCTTTCTTAAAAGGTTGAAAAGGATTAGACATAGTGATTCTATTACGCCATGTCTTCCAATGATGTAGAGCGTAGACCAGCAATCCATACAAATTAGGGATGCAACGATACCGATGCCGATAATCTTAAACCGCAGGTTATCGTTATTTTTGACGATCATCCGTATCGTAAAAAGTATTACGATTCATAACGATTCTTGAAACTTTGGTTTGATGTTATATTTTGCGTGAAAAGGAATGCAAGACAGTGAGAACAATGGGAACTCAATGGGGTGACATAGACCATTTGCTGTTGAACATGTAAAAGAGAGATTGCATCAAGAAATAGAGTTGGATGCGTCTACCACATTATGCACAAATCAAATTCAAATATACACTTGGCCCTACTTAAAAAAAAAATAGAATGTTTGTCAACAGATAATATCAGACAAAGAGTTTGAAGAACCTCTATCAATCTTTTTAACAAGTGAGTTTTCTTTATGTGTTTTGAATTGCAGATACTACCTAATAAATACCTACCTATACCTAATAAATAAGTAAAATCGGTAGGTACATAGAAAATAGATTTTTTTAAACTGCAATGCATCAAGCTGAGATGAAGATAACTAATACATATTACTTAGTTAACAAAATATTTTTTTTTTGTAAAATAATATAATTTTTTTTTTATTATAATTTCAAATAACAACTTTATGTTTGAAATTAATGCTTATTTAAAAGCACCCAATACAGAGATGAATACAAACTATTCAAGTTATTGGAGGACAGAATACTATATTTCGTAACTAGAAAAAATTGGTCCATCCACCAAAACCAGAAAAAAAAACATGTTTTTTATTAACAATTTACCAGAAATCTATATATATAAAAGAAAGTCGTGTTAGTTACACATTTATAACTCAAGAACGGCTGAAAGGATCTCGGTGAAATTTGGCAGCGAGGTAGATGGTATCCCGGGGCCGGACATAGGCTACCTTTTATTCCGGAATAAAGCGTGCGAAGCCGCGGGCAGCAGCTAGTTAATTATAAACATGACAGATGGTAAATTTTCATTTTTTTTAAAGTCTCACTTTACGCAATTGTACCTATTCTTTTAATTTATTTGTAAGACTTTCTTAAGTGCAATGTAATGTGCCTATGAGAAATAAATGAATGAAACTGTCTTGTTTTATTACCTCTAAATTTTAAATAAATGAATCGTAATGCATTCGTTATCGTAATCGCTATTACGATGCATTCGTCATTCGTATCGGTATCGTAATAGAAATATCGTTGCATCTCTAATACAAATATTGTTCTCCAATATTCTCCATTGGTAATTTAACACTGTTAAATACTATTTTGTTTGGCGACGGCTCTCCGTTTGTGAGGTGCGCCCTGTACGTACCATTTTTCCTCAATGGATGGCGGCCCTATACAAAAATCAAACCATAGGGTTTGAGTATATTTTTTAATAGGGAAAAGATTAACTAACACGTTTTTTAATATTCTTTCAGACGGGAGCGGGAGCTCAATGTGACAATACGTTTGACAAGACTAAAATACATTGAATTCAAGATAGAACCCCTATCGATAAAAACTATTGAAGTGAATCTGCAATGAAATTTTATCATTATGATAATTTGTTATTTAAATGTGATATTTGAATGTGTGCTAAATATATATTTTTAATATTTAACAAATATTTAACTTATTTATTCATGCTAAACACTAATGCTAATAAACTCTCCTATTGATAGTGCATAACTATCAATAGGAGAGTTTTTGTTTGTTTGAATGGTTTAAGTTATCAAATTTAGAGAAATATCAGAAATAGATAGAATTACTAATTAGGGATTATGGCAAAATTTAAAAATAATGCATTTTTATGTTTTTATGCTAACTTTTTATTTTGCTCTTCACAAAAATCTCATCAAAATGTTTGACATTTCATTAATAAAATACTTATTCCAATAAAAACAAAAAACTACTTGCAAACATGGAGCAAAACTAATCATATTAATTTATCATATTGAGTAAAGACAAACCTTAGTGAGCTCATTATGACTTAGAATATGCAGTTAAAGAACCTATTTTATCTAGAGGCCAAACTCTACCAACTACTCTACTTTTGATGAGCCCTTCAGGAACAGGTCCATAGAGCCTTGAATCAGCTGAATTACTAGAGTTATCCCCCTCCAACCACACATGCCCTCTAGGCACTATATGACTTCTTAGAGAAAACTGACCTCTAACTTTATCGCCAGACACACCTGTTATTCTTTTGCAAATATTCTGCTTGGGATTTGAAGGATTCTTGGCTATGATAATATCTCCTTTCCGAAGCCTGTGAAACCTGGGTGTGAGATGCTCCGTTATCAATATGTTGTTGGATTGAAGAGTTGGTTCCATGGATGGGCCGGTACACTACGGGCAACAGAATTCACAAACATTAAAATATTTTACATGTAAAGATCTAGGATCTAAGAAGCTATGTGAATTGGCTGAAATATGTTTGTAAATAAGTAGGTAAAAATCATCCCGACTGCGAGCTTCGCTGGCGTGCGCCAAGAGCTATTTATTTGTTAGGCTGTTCTGTTATATTTATGAGAAGACACAGCAGGCCACTAGTTTTTATTAAATTAGTATTTTATATAGATACATAGATAAAATTTATCACTTACAAGTAAGACTTTTAAAGTCAATTCTACCCAAAAAAATCAAACAACTTTCACACGACAATACAGAAATTATTTTTAAACATACAAACATCTTACCTATACAGGAAAAAATATCCCTAGCTCTCTTGAAAGAACAATATAATAATAAAGAAAATCTTAATACCCGTATCACACAAAATAACAACCAGGAAAATAACACAAGATAAAGTAATAGTCCCCCAGGCCAATAACTTCTATGGACGTAGAACCATAGAATGTTTGATACCTAAACTCATGAATGGTTTGCCACAAAACACATACCTAATGTGGTTTAATGGTGCTACATTGTTATACACATGTATATTTTGTAAATAATAATTAATTCTATTCTATTCTCTATGAGTTTGGCTTACCATTACAAAGTCACCAAGATATTCAAATGTGCAGTGGGTAAGACAGGCATATTGTAAGCAGTATCCCATAAAACCACAGGATTTTGCAATAAATTTGAAGGTCATTTTCGAAAAATTTTCTAGGGATACTTAAATATAATGATTAGGGCATATCTGCTAGATAAACGCAGAACGTTCCTTATATTCGTAGGTACAACTCTATTAAAGTATAATTAATTTCAGTTTCTGATACAAAAACAAAACAACAAAGCAAGCAAAGCAACCACAGATTTATAAAGTGTACTAAAAAGCAACTGACTCACTTGATTGACTTGACTTCGTAACTTCTTCACTATGTGACAGGTTTGTCAATTTTCTGCCAGTGTCTAAAAGTCTTGTATCTTGTTCAACTTAAATTTTTTTTTATGGCGCCGCAGCGGCGCCCTAAAAAAGTTAACAAAAGTTTGCAAGCAAGCGGGGCGGCGCGGGCGCCGCCGCCGCTTGCTTGCAAACTTTTGTTGACTTGACTTTATTGACATAATGGCTTTAGTATTCTAAATACCCATGCATGATGGATTTTTAAAGTTAATTGTGAAAATGTATTAAATAGCGTTTATCAATACTAATTGTAATTACTAACAGAACGAGGAAAGGCGGGTTATGACAATCATTCTGGAATGGGTTTTTACGCTTAGGTACTGTGATTTTTAATTACCTACCTAATTTAACAATGCCAGTTTCAAATAAAATTAATTAAACTAGCCGTAGCGATAAATTTTAAATTAAAATAAAAGTCTTCATACTTTTTTTGCCACATATTTTACGATATTTTTATTTTGTCTATATGTATGATTATTTGATGAAGTTATATTATATTGCTGTAGATTTTTTTAACTGTAATTGGACTTATTATCTAGCTTAGTTTAAATAAAGCACGCCTTGTTGTTTTATTTCTACCATGTGTGGTTGGCAGGCAGATGGCATTGGCATTAAGCCCACCTTTTGAATAATTTTGTTAAATGTATGCATAGTATTTAAATAAATAAGTCCAAGTTAAATAGATAAATAAATAAATGATCGTTTCGGAATGGTATAAAATTTTAACCTTTCAATAAACATTATTGTCCTAAGATTGGATGATATTGATAATGTATTGATGCTTTTAGCCAAAGCAGCATCAAAACCCTAGTGTTTACCGGGGTTATATTGTGTCCAGCGTCTACAGCGGGTGAACACCAAAAGGTGAAAATTAAAACCCTTGTAAGCCAGCTTCGCGTTTATAGTCAGGTAGGCTCTTAGAGCATTTAACCAGAACGGAGAAGACACGCGCAACAATACATACCCAAAAAATTCTGCCGCTTTCAGCGGGGTGTGAGGTAACACACATAGACTTTTCAATCACGTCGCTATAAACGCACACAACATTATTATCGCACACAATCTTAAACTACACGCACACAATCGCATACTCACACAGTCGCACACGTAATGATGTCTGTCAGTATACAACACAATTGCAGCAATAATTAAATATGCTAGTGCTTGACATTATCGATATTCGACTTTCGATGAATTCTAAATTTTACCAGGAACACTTGATTATTTTTACCCAATTGCCGAAAGAGCGGAGGGTAATAATTTCTGAATGTGTTTATGTATCATTCATTGGTTTCACCTGTAGTCTTAACGGCTGGACAGACTTTAAATATAGGGAATCATTGGATTGCTCTTTACCTGTAGAGTCTCGAAAGCCATAATATTTTACCAATATACATATGTATAGTAGAATTTTATTTCGTCATAAACAACCCATCAAGTAGGGTGTCAGAATAAAGGGTTTTAATAACAAATACACTACATGTATGTTTAAACGTAATTTTAAAAAGACAATTTTCAAAGTAAAATTCTACAGTTAGGTTTTCGTTTTCCTAACGTACATTGTTATTTGACAGGGGCTAATTAACTACGTATACTTGATGCCTATTTTAGAAAAAACCTAAATATTGAGAAATCCTGTAAAAATACAGTGTCAGACAATCAGACACTACTGGATGCAGCAGCGTTATACACATAAAGGACAACATGCTTTTATTTGGTATTTTGTGGTCGAATTTATGGTTTACCTTAATAGCTATTTATTTGTTCTCCTCGTTTTATAAAGCTTGCTAAGCTATTCTAAGATAACCTCTCATTAGCTATTAAAATTAAAATGAATTAATATTAAAAGTAATATATTAGCTATTAGAAACAAGATATATGGTTTAACAATTTTATTTGTCACGAAGTACATAAAATGTAAGGACTGTAGGATTGAACAACCACCGTAAGAATAAGACATTATGTCTACTTTTTGGCTTAACATATGTTTTTTTTTTACCTTTTTGAACATAATTTACAACACATGTCAATGTCATAGACAAAAATTAAAACTATCCTCATTTATATCACAATTTCTTGAGCCACAAGGAATGATTTAGCATAAAAAAAAAGCTTTAACCCACACAGATCGAATCCCAATATCCTTTGGAAATCTTTAAGAAAAAGAATAACGAAATTTTATAAGTGATAGATATTTTGTGGGATGATTGTACGAAACTGAACTACTTTGTCTAAAAGACAGGTCATAATTTGATAATATAGGTGATAGTGTTTAGATCTCTCCTACCCTTACAAAACTAATTTATCTATGGTATGTCCAAAAATATTTCTCATATTTCATAAAATATTTGTCTTATTTCAACCTAAATTTCTTGGGGGAAGTTTCAATTTCATGGATAGATTCATTTCTCAAATTATCATCCACTAATAAAAATCACCCTGTATAAGAAAATGATATCGATATTCGCGATTGTGCTGTCCCAGCACTTATTTTCGGTTTAATACTTTTTTACATATATAAAAAATTATAAATTAAAACAAAAAGAATATCGATATTTCTGATTGTGCAGTCCCATTACAAAATTTGTTGAGGTGCTGCCAGATTCATTAAGTTGAAACTGATATTTTTTGGTAAAATGTCGACTGAAAATATAATTCAACTAGAAAGTGTAATAATAATCTAAAACATGCATAATAAATTAACGAATAAAAGTATCTTCTAAAAATCTTTGCTATTTTGAAATGTACCCTAGTGTATAAATGCGGTGATATTGCAGTATTTCCCTAAAAATCACACGAATCTTTAATAATCATTATTGGTTCATTACAATAGGAAAATTTTAATAATGATTGTAAAATAAAATATTCAGTTTTAGTTTTTAATTAAGGGCAATGGCCTTTATTAACAAAGAAAATTACAATCAAATTATAACTAGTATTTACAATTGAAACAATTAAGCTAACTGCAGACTGTTGCAAACAATCTACAGGTAGCTCAACTGATCCATATCAATACCAGTCGGAAGCGTCCCCAAGACGCTGGCTGCATTGCCCCGCTGTATGGCAATGCTGATGCGCTGCGCCAGATATCCGCCAGCTCTCGGGTCACGCGTCGCGTCGACCAGACGCTCAGATAACTTTTTAAAAAGTTCAGTTTTAGTGTTAACTCAACTACGAAACTTGCTCAAGAATATTACACTGTATAACTTACTGGCAACACCTTAGTACAGACGAATATTTTTCTATTTTTGCTAAATAAGTGCATTATTTAATAGTATTTGGACAAAATAATACTTACAGATGAAATGTAAAATTATCCTCTTGTAGGTTTGAAGTTTCTGACCTATTTTTGCACCAAAAAACACTGCAACTCGGCATTTTCACCGGAGCTTATTCTACGCGCATTGCAATCCGACAACTGGCGGCCGACGCGCGGCAACTAGTTTTATTTATCGGGTATGACCGCCGCTCTTGTACCTTTGGCAGAGGGGGTACGCCTATGATTGTCGCCTCCGTTCTGGTTTAATGCTCTTCAACTACTTCAACTTCTTTTTAATTTGGCGCCGCTTGCTTTTCGCTACGACTCTGCCAGTGTCTGTGTCGGAGTGTCGTAAACTTCGAAGATTAAGATCAGTATAGGTACTTGAATTTAAAAATTTTGCATCAAGATGATTTTGCTACGAAAAACGGACAGCACAACATAAATAAAAGGACAACACAACATGTAAAGCACAATGTATAAAGCAGAATAAATAATATTACACAAATTACACTAATCTATTTTTTTTTTTTTTTTTTATAATTTTATATTATTGATTTTTACAAATTTACAGAGTATAAAATTAATTAAGGGGGAAAAGGTATGGGATAGTATAATTTTGAATGAGGTAGGACGGGGGATTTCAAGGGGGAGGACGTCGTAGAGGGAGCATTGTAATTTCGGGCAATTGAAGAAAATGTGTTCCACATTTCCTTCTTCAAGCCCGCACTCACACATTGAATGATCCCGGATTCTTAGTTTCGCTAGAAACACCGGTGTGCATGAAAAACCTAATCTTAGGCGGCAGATAGTTGTAGTTACTACTTTACTTGCACTGCGAAATTTAAAGAACCAAGGGGATGAAGGGATATCCGGTTGGATTTCGGCATAGTACTTGCCTTTAATCTTGAGGCATGCCATAAATCCTTCCAAGAGTTTAATGCTCTAAGGGTAGGCTGCAGCAATGTAGAAGGCGCTCCACAAATTATTTGTCAAAATGACATTGATTGTTTAATTCACTGTTTGCTTTTTGCCACTGACAGTTAGAGCATTGTTTTTTTTTCATGGTCGTCTTTCTTTCACTCTGAGTACAGGTTCTTTCATTCAATTTCATAAATGACATAGCTTGACAAAGAAGTCAAGTCAAGTCATTCAATTTCATTTCATTCGACACCAAATTCGACACTCAGTCTCGAGATTGGAATCATTGCAGTAATTTGTTTAGAAATTTTGTATTTTCTCGTAATTTTCATTTCTATTGCACGGTGCGTCCCTAAATAAATTCACAAAAATCGGTATTTTTTCATTTTATGTGACGTTTATTTGGTGACTTGAATAATTTCTAAACAAGCATTTTGGATCTAAAATCTGAACAGAGACTGGCTAAATTATTTTTGTTGAATTGTTTTCATAGGACGTACTAGTGCTAAATGTTTACCCTAACAACTAATCGTGTGTTTGTGTCTTTGTGCATAGTTAGCTCTGAATCGATACTGTTCTAGAGCAATAACCTATTGTTGTGAAATGAGTAAGCAAGAATCGCGAACTTGCTGACACACAGGAGCCCTAATGGATAGCTGTTGCTGACGAAAACGAGCTGTCTTATTGGAAATTATACGACTTGTAAGTTTCTGACAGTAGGTCCTCAATACTTACTTTCATGGTTATTAAACTATTAATTCCAATGATCATGTGGCCAGATGCAGTAGCTAGATTTAATAGAAATTCTATTATGTATTGGGTTTTGAAGGTGCCCTACTCCTCACTATCTTATAGGGGTTTTCACCAACTATTACTTCTTATTTATTTTGCCACACATTATGTTTATATTGTTTAGGCTCTCATGTCCTGCTTTCCTTGAAAATATGAGTACAATATATCATTTAGACCACTATACATAATCACCATCAACATTGTGCTATGAACAAAGCCCTATTCTGATATCTGACTATGGTTCCTAAACAAAGTAATTAATGCTGGGTGTTGATGCCATTCACATCCTTTGTATTAAAAAGGGCACCGTTCTAAGATATCCTTCTAAAACTAGGAAAAAGAGTACGTACCTACCTACATGTTTTCAATTTATCACAATAACAATTTAATGGCATGCAACAAAATTGTCTGTAGGTATTCAACCTGTCTGTCCAAAGTTGCAAAGGCAAAGGCCCCCGCTGGTACTTAATATTTAAATTATAGTTTTATTATTGTGAAACAATTGAGGAATTCATAGATCTGTAGTATGTACTAATATAATTGAACAGTGAAGTATGTCAACAAGGGCTTATGTGAGGCATTATTTATTGTCTTATCTGTAAATGCTTTTCTATCTCTAATACCTATAGGGTTGTTTAATATTTGATATGGTTTAGCTAATTGTTTCTATAAAGTACTGGTTACCCATAGTGAAAAAACGTTGTGCTGCCATGTATGTGGACAGCTACTACAAAGTAAAAATTCTTCATAATATACTCCTATCACTGCAAAATTTTCCCCTAATTAGAAATTGCTGGTTAGTATTTTGCAAAAGCGTAACCATAAAACAAAATGGCACTTTATTTCAAAACATAATATACTTTAGAGTATATTACTTAAGAATATTATCTTTTCTCAGAATAGAAACAAATTAAAACTAGTATTTACTATTGAAAGCAGCTAACTATTATTAAGATTTTTATGCTACACTACAATCAATCCAGGGGTAGCTCAACAGATTCGTATCAATACCAATCGGAAGCATCCCCAAGAGGGTGGCTGTGTTATTCTTACTCTACCATTTTGCTTCTTATTGTATCCTATGTTTTGTTTACAGAAACAATGGGGCGCTACACAGGGAAGAAATGCCGGCTGCTTTCCATGCTATGGCTGACAGGAAGCTTCTTCTTCGTGGAACTCATTGTGGGATACATCACCAACTCTATGGCTTTAGTAGCAGACTCGTTTCACATGCTCAGTGATGTGGCGGCACTTGTCATAGCATTCTTATCAGTTAAAGTGAGTACTTCTGTTTAAACAGGGCACTTATTATAGTAAAATTCCATATAAATTAAACAGATAATCGGGCGCTTTGACGTTTTTGACAGAAGTTTTCATACATTGAACGTCACAGGCCTGGACTCCACCAAAGCGAAGGCGAGACGAGAGGAGGCAAGATCTATTTTAAACAACCAATAGAACATCGTTATTCACACATCTCGTCTCCACTCAGCTTCAGTAGATATCACCGAGCGGAGATATATGTATCAGAATTTGTATGGCGCGATCGAAGTGGAGGTGTGAACTGTGCCTCGCCAGATGGCGACGGCACGCAGCGGAGACGAGAAGAGATGTCTCATCTCAACAAGCATCCAACGTTCGCCGCACTAGCCAGCAAATATCTCCGCTTTAGCCAGCACACATCAGCTTTGGTGGATACCCTAGCTGAAAAACGTATCTTCTCGTCTCCGCTTCGGACATCTCCGCTCTAGTGGAGTCTGGGCCTCACAGACAAAGCTGCTTATTTGTCCGATTGCCTTTCAAAAAACAGCCTCAGAGTCGAAAATTGTCTTGTTCAGAATACATAGAAATTGTTTCCTAGAGTTGAGACCTTGATCATGCATGATTTAGGGCAAAAGCTCGCGTGACTGACCATTGGTTCCATTTGTACTACTTATGTACTTTAAACTGTCCTGATTTAGTCGAGGTACCTACCAAAGAATCATGTTAGAGGATCTACTTATGCATTTGACTTTTCTCATTTATCATTAGATATCACAACTACTTTACACAAATAACGACACTTGACTCTAATTTTATAAATGCTAAAGTTTGGATGGATATACCTATGTTTGGATGTTTGTTACCTCTTCACGCTAAAACAACTGAACGGATCGGACTGACATTTCGAATACAATTAGTTATAGGCCTCGAATAAAACACAGGCTACTTTTTATCCCATAAATCAGTTCCCATGGGATAGAAATAACATTAAAACGTTTCCATGGAAACAACGCGTGCGAAGTGGCGGGCAGAAACTAGTTATAAATACAACGACGCTATACACTTGTTATCGTATTCTTATCGGACAAACTAAGGGTACCTTTTGTACTGTACTGATTCACTGTGGAACCAGATAATTGGCACTTTGTAAATAACATCCATGAATTGTAGCTTTGTCTGCACATTACCTTCATATTATTAACCCGAAAATAAAAAGAAAATTAAACGTATTAGTACTTAGCTAAACTTATTTTAGACAAACTTCAGTTCGCGGCTTCGCGCGCTTTTTTCTGAAATAAAAATTGCATTAATAATACCTATCCCAAATCTAAATAACCTTCTCAGATTACAGAATACTCTACCTAGGCAAAATTTTAGCTCGGTCCGTTTAGTTACTGCGTTGTTTGCACCCAAACACATCTCAAATGTTCGTCTTTATAACATTAGTACAATTCCAACCACCCTATGAGAAAGTAGAAAGAAACCATAAGACCGATTTTAAGTAAACAAGATTCAAAGGCTACTTATACTAACGAGAATCAAAACTGTAGTACAATACACTACCCATTAAATACAGGTCTTGTTTACCTTTAATATACATAGCATATGTTACCATGTTAAAACTACAGAAACTTCCACTCGCAAACAATACTCAGAAAATGTTGGTTCCACGAATCTGAAGGTTCCTCCCTCTGTGCGAGTACGAATCGAAATAGTTACGCCGAAATCATTAAAGCCTAACAGGGTAGCAACAAATATCTGTGTAAATTATACTGTCGATTATCTGATCTAAATGTAAACGCAATGAATTCCTTACGTTATCTCTAAGACCGTAAATTCGATGAAACAGCCAAATGAAACTCATCGATTAATTTGGTTATTCGCCGCTCCATTTGCTATTAGATTTAATTGAAAATTATCTTAATTTCGCTCCGAATTAAGATCATTTTTAAGTACAAGGGAAATAAACAACAATGCTGTGTTTAATCATAATGTAGCTATTTGACTTGCAGAATAGTATTCTTAGCTTATATCCAAAAAAAGATTATGACAAGTTTAGTTATTAGAAAATAAAGTACTTACAACTATTTTCCAAGTTTTCATACATTTTTTTAACTACAGTCGCTAGCGAATATAGAGGTAGATTGTAAAACTCATGGTAGACACATGGTAGGTGATTGGTTTGTCAGTCCATCGCTTATCGCTACTGTAGTAGAACTTTGCACATCTCTAGTAAAGGCCCTTATGCATAATGCTGCATAATTGGTACACGGAGAGTACACACGATATAAAACAATATGAAATACGTTCTATAAAATATATATTGTAAGCTGCTTTGATTGAAATCTCGTGTAGGCGTTTCGAGAATTCCCCGTACCGTACTACGAGTAATAATGACTCACGCGTTCGGTATTCATTCTGTGTTTATTATATAAACTCGCATTACGGGTTTTAAAACGGTGTAGAATCAAAATACGTAGAAAACATGACTCAATCAGGTAATATATTTATTTGGATGACCTTCCGTCTTCGACTCTAGATTCCGACTCTTGAATGTAAAGTCAGTGATGAAAATAGATTACGATCAAGTTTTTGAAAATAGTCATTGATTAGCAGAGGGGCTTTGGCCCTATCATCAATCGGTCACCAATTTGTTTTTTTTTAAACCGCTGCGCACAGTAAATTTTTATAATATATTTTGATAGAAGACACTAAAACTAATAAAAAACATCTCATAAAATAATGTCCTAACTAAAGCGTCATGTTTCTGAGGTATTCACAGATGAAAATAACTATATTTTTTCTTCAAAATATGTAAATATCTTAGAAACCATGAGGCCATGTATGGACATGTATGTTATTGAAAATGTTTTATTTGTTTTAGTGTCTTCTATCTAAATATTATATAACTTTTACCTATTGTGATTTTGAAATTTGAGATTGCCTAACATCGGTCATCATTTTATTATTTTGAGGGTTCCATACCTCAAAAGGAAAAAAGGAGCGCTGACAGAGGAAGAAGGAGCGCTCTGAGGAACAATTAACATCAAATACTCAAATCCGTAACCTTTGCAGCCGTGGTATAAATAAAACTTTTAAGTCAACGTTACAATCGTTTATGTCCGAATATTTTAAAACTTTTAAGGGGATCACGCACACAAAACCTTTAGGGCACTTCCCGTAGACCTACATTAAATTTTGCATGTAGCAAGGTCTTAGCACAAGTAAAGAAAAAATTCGGAAACCGTAAATTTGTAGTTTATTCAGTAAACAAATTACTTTTGATTCTCGCTATCGATAAAAACCTCTAGTGTACTTACTTCACGTTGACCTAGAACCATGAAATATGGCAAGAGCAACATCTTATAGCACAAATAAAGGAAAAAATTAGAACACAGTAAAATTTTAGTTAAGGCACAAAAAACTGATTCTCGCCGAGGACCAAAACCTATAGGGTAGGTACCTACTTCCCGTTGACCTAGAATTATGATATTTGGCAAGAAACAAGGTCTTACAATTATACGGAACCCTTGCGCGAATCCGACTTGCACTTGACGTTATATTTTCAAAATCGCGGCGCACGATAAAATTTATTTAGGGCCACCCTCCATACAAAAATCTTATACCTCTTTAGACGATGACTGTAGTTACGAGTAAGTAGTTTGTATTTGTATTTATTTAAACACATGTGGCTCTATTTTTTACACGATATTCCTAATAAATTACCTATTCTTTAAACGCTTATCGATGGGTTTAGTTAATGGGTTTTACCTGTGATCTGGCAATTCCGTGTTACACCATTAGGTTTTACTCTCTTATTCCATGGGGCTTACAGTAGGAAAATGTAGGAACAATTGCGCGCCGCGATCTATATTTCAATAGAGTCAAAAATCTGCTCTCGCTTCTATTCTCGATGTATACCGAAATGCACCTTTACCTACTTTACAGGTTCTAATCGCCTTTGAAAAAATTAGCATGAACAGCCTAGCTAGACAAAGCCTTATCTGTGTCTACAATATAGAAAAAAAATACATTGAGTCGTCATCGAATGCGTAAAACATTGCAAATGCATACCTTCAACGGCTTTAACTTCAATAAATTACGCCATGTATGATTTTTTCTCTATTTTTGCCTATACAATTAGAATTACGCTGTTCATGCTAGGGTGGCTGTATACATGTCATGAATGCGCCTAACTCCCAAACTCCTTGACAGATGTCACCAAAGAAATGGTCAAAGAACACATTCGGATGGGCCCGGGCAGAAGTCCTAGGGGCGTTGGTGAACGCGGTGTTCCTAGTGGCTCTCTGCTTCAGCATATCCGTGGAGGCTGTGAAGAGATTCATCGAGGTGGAGAAGATCCACGACGCTGGTCTGCTGGTCGCAGTAGGATCGCTTGGGTTGTTGCTCAATATTGTCGGACTGTTCCTATTTCATGGTAAGTTCTTTTAACATTTCTTTTTCTGAATCTAAATTGTTGTAAGTGCGGTTTCAAACGCTTTATCTAGTGATCGTTTATAGCTTCGTGATCCCTTAAAACTGTCTACAGCTTTAACTTAGTAAGGCTACATATTTTATTATTATTTATTTGAAGTAGATTTTTTTATTTTGATAGGAACTAAGAACTTGGCCCTGCTATGATACCTAATTACCTAGTATTTATAACCACAGTTCTATTTATTTATAATGTGCAAAAACACAAGATCATTATTATTCAAGTAGACTTTATATGAGTCGATTAAGTGACGTCATTCCCGTTTCCACAAGTATGTTAAGTGCCATATACAATAGTAAGTATTAGGGCGCGTTCCCACTGTGTCGTAACCGTAAATTATCGTTGGAAGACTAACGTCTCTAGCTGTTCCCATTATAACTACTGTTTCTCGTCGAGATTTGTTATTGTGGGTTATCGTATTTAGTTGTTCCCATTGGATCGTGTGAACATTTTACGGTTCACGGCAGTGACGATTAGATCGTGGCGTTTTTTATCGTTTTGACGACTGTCGTGCTAGCTGTTCCAATTATAACGACAATTTATCGTCACAACAAAAACAAGTCGTGGACGATAGTTAATCGTGCAGTAAGGTGAAATACGATGACGATGCTTTAAACTGCACAACTTTCTATCGTCACGATACTATGGGAACGCGCCCTTATGCCTGAGTCAGGCACTCGATTCTGGTCCCTACAGTTGTATTGTCCTACTCCAAGTTCTGTTTATTGTCTAGGCTTTATAATCTACCGCTCAATAATATGGCAATGTTATTACGTAATTTTATTTATCACTAACTGCTGCCTGCGGCTTCGCTCGCTTTTTTCCCTGAGATCCGTTCAGACTCTTTCATCATAAATAGACAGACAGAGTTACTTTCGAATTTATAATATTAGTATGGATGGATAAAATGTAGTGGACATTTTATTATGTAGTAATATTTATTATGTACATGTCATGTATTACCTATTATTTATTCAGTTCGATACTACAAAAGTTTTATCTGCATTTCAACTCTTTCGTCTTTTCGTCTATCCTATCCTAGTCAACTAGTTAAACTGTTATGGGTTATTTTATCCTTTCTGTAGCTTCTGCCTATATACTCAACCCATGAACTGCTAGTTATGTGCCTTCTCACTATTGCGCCATTCTGTCCAGTGTGCCAACCTTACCTACTCTCCCGTCCATTTTAACAATGACGTCGACCATCCATCGGTCAGGTGATGAAAAGCTTTACAAATTCTGTTTACAAGCATCTGCCTTCACCACCCAGAAATTATGGCCAATATGTTATCTCTGTGTAATTTTAATAATACTAAAGGTGTCATTTTTAACTCTGATTCACAGTTTAAAACATACCACTGAAATGAAATGAAAATGAAAAATATTTGAAAAATATTTATTTCTGTACATAGGTACGAGTAAGTTACATTATCATGGGTCACAGAATAACTATATAGACTATAGATAGATAATGCTTAGTTCAGATAACTTTTAAATAAAACAGTTTGGTAAAAGGTAACAGAATTGGCGGCCTTATCGCTTTAAGCTATCCCCATCCCCAGATAAAAGATTAAAAACACCATACCATAGGTACATATGTCATCATTGTCAGAATCAATTACTCCAGTAGTGGATATTATGCCTTCCTTGGGTTCACTGCTCGTACCGACACAATATACTGTCGCCCTAATAAAGCAATTTTTGTCATTTTCTTCAATCAATAGAAGTTTAAAGATGAAACATCAATCTTTTCAATTCACTCCACTCTGCAGATCTCCCGTATTCAATTCACGCTTACATCAAAGCATGTGTGAGCTATGTGAACTGGATGGCCGGTGAACCGTATGCTCGCGAGGCCTGTGTCGCGTTTCTCATTTAAATACGCGAGGCGATATGATGTAGAGTATACATATGTATATTCTGCATATTCATTTGCATATTCATCGCTTAAAAAAATAGTTTTATTCGTGAAATGTTAAATTTGTACTTTGACAAATATTTCAGTGAATGAAAAATACTCGAACTCAACAGTGTTTAGAAGAAATATCCAAAAGAATAAAAAAAATATATTCGAAATCGGATTATTCTTATAAACGTAAACGATTTTGAGTATCTTTCATTCACTTAAAAATTTGTCAAAGTATTTTACACAAATTGAACGTTTCACGAATAAAACAAATTTTTTATACGGCTATGCAGATAATTATTTTGTGATTTCAAGGCCGTTGGGGCATACACCAGCCATAAAAGGAATAAATCATCGCATGAAACGGTATTGAAACTAAATTAATAATCCAAACTAATGTTATAAATTCGAAAGTGACTCTGTCTATTTGTCTGTCTGCCTGTCTGTTACCTTTTAACTCGTAAACGGCTGAACGGATCTCAATGAAATTTCAGCATTTTGGCAGGGAGGTAGAAGGTATCCCGAAACGGACATAGGCTACTTTTTATCCCGGAAAAAACATGCGAAGCCGCGGGCAGCAGCTAGTAATATAATAAAAGCTTTTTGTTTCCAACTCCCTATAAATAATTACTTGCAAAGTTTTGTGGGTTAGTGTTTGGAATAAGTTGTTAGCAGTTACTTAAATAATTATATATACATTTGTTATGCGTGACAAACGACCGACTGTCGTGGACATGAAGATAGAGGAGGCCTTTATCCAAGAAGCGGTCCAACTCGCATAACAAATGAAACTAAATTTCGGTAATTTAGTTTCATCTGTTGAGCGAGTTGCCCTCAAATTTTCACTTTTTCGGAGACCCCTTTACATTTTTCAACTTCATTATATTTTTAGTATATGTTTTTATGACAGTGGAAGTGTTACTTATTTATAGAAAGTTTCATGTGTCTACCTATTGTGGTTCAAGAGATATGTACATCCAAGATTGCCTTGAAAATCAAAGAGCAAAAATATAAAAAACACTTTCTCTGAAAATTTAACTGTCTACCTCTTAAGGTTCATGAGATAGAGCCCTGTGACAGAAGGACAGCGGAGGCTTATTAGTAGGGTTCCATTTTCACCCTTCGTCTACGTTACTCTAGAAACAATATTTTTCAATAAGTTATAAAAGAAATCTTGTTACTCGCCTATGTCATACATTTTATTAAATAACTCTATTGCGTTTTCTATTTGCATATTTTGTGCAAAATAAAATTAAAATTGTAACTATATTTAACCAACCACTAATGTAAAACTAACTGTGTCAACGAACACACTTTTTTTGATGTCTCTAGTACCTCAAAAACAGCTTCATGGAAACAGATACCGCGAATGCCCTCTTTGTTACATCACGCATTGCTATGTGCTTAGTAATGTGAGCAAAATTGATCCGTTCCATCCCACTCTTTCTTTAGTCACATTATGTAAAACTTTTTCCTGTTGCGGGGAACACTTCGGTTGCTTTGATAGGAAACCCATATTACAATGACTGATGATTAACTTAAAAACAGTTATCTATGTAGATGCGCATATTCTCTAAATGTAGCAGACTAGGCATGTGGTCGAAGCCGGGGTCGGTTCAGGAAGCGAGCGCCGCCTTATTGGTTTTATCAACAATGATTTTTCTTTATACTCTCCCTCAGGCTTTTCAGTTTAATTAATTTCTCATAAGCACATTAAGTCTTAAAATAATAGGTACATGTACATAGTATCAAGAGAAAAAATAAAAAAATACTGCTGACTCATGCGATGTCGTTTCAAAAATTGTGAACTGAGAGATAACCCTTTATCACCTCACCGTGAGAGCCTACTATGGCAGTAGGCTCTCACGGTGAGGTGCTTTTTGATGGTGGTCTTTTCGCCAAGATTGGTAATATTTGCTGGCATTATAAAATCTAGCACTATTCACGACAAAAGATTTGCTAACTTGCGCTAGTCTCGTCTGAGGCTTTATTTGGGAGCTATTATGGTCACGAATTATTAACCCTGTGCTTTAGGCTAAGTGGTTTCTAAATTAATATACCTACTACACGAGCGTAGTATTAAATAACTTTCGTGGTTTGATGAATTTATCACATCACTTATCGCGATCAGATCATAAGAGATCATGAGATAAATATATCTTTTAAAGGGCAATGTATACGCTTCTACAACAAAACTCCTAGTGAGTTGCAAAAATTACCAGTAAATAAATTCAAACAAATTGTCAAAACCTTCTTGTGTAAAAAGGCCTACTATGAAATATCAGATTATCTAGAGGATAAAAAAGCTTGAGACGGGATTTGCTCCAACTCGAAAAATAACAACTAACAGGCTAAAGGTTTCTTCGTCGCTTCTTTATTTTAGTCTACATACCGAAGCGACTGAAATCAAAAATATCACTTTATTTCCGTGTCAGTGTTTAATTATTAAGAATTTGACCTATTCTAAGTGTACATTTATTGTATTTATGGAAATAAAGAGTTTTTGACTTGACTTTGACTTGACTTGACATACTTCTATGTATAAATGCTATAGTTTGGATGCATTTTTGTTTCTTCGCACAAATACTTCTGAATGTATCGTACTGCAATATAGCATAATGTATGGTTGTTGTTCTAGACGGAATGACATGATAAGCTGCATATAAGTTATTTTTTTACCAGAAATTTATTTTATTTATTGTTATAGTAGCAATAGTAATGCACACTGTGTAAAAACTCTTACGGTTCATTAGATAGAGCCCTCTGACAGACGGAGGGACAGCGGAGGCTTAGTAATAGGGTTCCGTTTTCACCCTTCGGGTACGGAACCCTAAAAACGAACACTGCAATTTAAACCTTACGTCTCTCAAATTAACATTATTTACCACAGATCACGGAGGAGGCCACGGGCACTCGCACGGCGGAGTACCACCGCCATCCAACGTCCGTCATCTCACGGAGATCGTCAACAGCAACGCAGACATGGCGCTAGGACATAATGCCACCGACACCGAAGAGACTGACGAAATGGTCCCGCCTAAAGTGAACAAAGTGCCAACAAAACAACCGCGGTCGAGCAACGATGCTGGACATATGAACATGAAGGGGGTCTTTCTGCATGTGCTGTCTGATGCCTTGGGTAAGTGAACTCTTGGAAGTGTTCTTGGATTCAATATCATCATAAAACCTATTTTAGTCCACTGCTGGACCTTCCCTAATGAGCGCCATTGCGCTCTGTCTTCTTCGTTCTTGGATTGTTTAAATCTAAATTTAAAGAATGCCAATGTTGTTACCAAGTCATGGTAAAGCATTGGTCCAATACAATGTTCGATGTGTATATCGCATTTACTACGTCGTTGACAGTGAAAGTGTTAAGTCAGCCGCGTACTTTGTTCACATAATTTCGATCTTACTGCGTGTGTTAGTTCTAGTGTAGTTTGATGTCTTGAAAAATACCTTTTTCTGCTCAGCCACAAATTATTCATACTTTTTAGAAATAAATTACATGACTACACTAGCCAAACTCGATGTAGAATGTTTGTAAACAAACTGCCATCTTATTCTTAACCTCATCTGCATTCTTAACCTAAAATTCACTTTGATGCCGTGTCTACGGAATTTACATTACTTGTCGATTTGTGATCCTTCCTACAATAAATATTGCTCTCAATTATATCTGAAAATCGACGCCAAGCAAGTGAGTTCTAGTTTTTGTCCCGTGGTTTGATTACAAATATTCCACATCGAGTTTAGCTAGTGTATAGTCTAGGCAACCTGTAAATATTGAGAGGCTAACGCATTATACGCTGTTTAAATTAGCTTTATCATAAGTGCATTTTTTTAGGTTTATCATCCTAAAAAAATATACGCAAGTGGTTTTTATTCCATTCTTAACTTGGTCAATCTATCGAACTTTCTATCGAACCAAAGGTTTCTGGCGATTATACCGTTTAAAAATAAACAATGCTTATCCGTCCTTTCCTCGACAATAAGAGGAAAGAATTCGTTGTGGCTAAAACCTTGTCGAAACCAGTGCCTTGAAAAATAAATTAATGATGCTTATACTAGCCAGTATTTTGACCAAGGCCCGCAAATAAGTTCATTTTTGAAAGGGGTCTATAATACTCTAACGCCTGAAAAATTATTATTATTAAAATGCTCTTTAGATGTGGTTGGGAACTAATGCATGAAAGTTTTCTTTTCGGAGAACAATGGGTTTGGATGTAATGGGAATAAGCCATTCCTAATAAGGGGGTTTATTTATATAGTCTGCTAACTTAGAGCATTGCTATCTCTCACTCTGTCTCTTTTTATTGACATAAGCCAGAGTGAGAAACAACGCTGCTTAGCAACTGTCTTACGTTAGCGGACCATTATGAATAAGGGGGTTAAACGCAACTCAGATGTAAGCACGTCTTAAGTGACTTTTTGACATATTTTCATTGAAAACTGTCATAAAATCGCGACATCAGACGCGCTGAGATGCGTTTGAGTATTCGGATCGAGGAAACAATTTCTTTATTATTTCAAATAATTTTTTGCGTTCCATTTGTTTTTTTTTTATTCAAATATTTTTTTGCGTTCCATTTGTTCCTAAATTAGTGCTAATCTCAACTGAAAGTTCCAGAAAAGTACGACACGAAAATTCTTGTCACTGATCCCCTTGAAAAAAAATTATTAAACGCCGATGGCGTTTAGCCTCTAGTTTTTTTGTAGTAAGACCTTGATCGTGCGGTTCACCTTGACATTAACTAGCTTTTGACCATTGAACGTAGAATGATTAATGTAATAGAAAAAAGTTGATAATTAGAAAATTCTGTGAAAAAGTAGGCTGTGTAATGGTTGCGTAACTCTACAGTTTTTCGTACAAAGTAAAGTTAGACAAAGGTCCAACTCTTCAATATTAAAAATGTCGGTCGTCAACCGAAAGTTGCCATTTACAAACTAAACAAACTTTACTCTGGAAATTAGTTATGAAAAAGTTTTGTTAAAACTTGGCAGCAGGAAAGGAAAGGAATTATGGATTCATTTGGCAGGGCACATGTTCGAAATGGTCCGCCGTGTAGGCTTAGAATTTGCACCTCTCTTCCCGCGGGTGTCGTAAGAGGCGACTAAGGAATATCCATCGGAAGGCGGGCAGCAGCGTCTCCTGCAGAACAGGTTTACCATCAAACTACGATTCCAAACCCAACCAAGCCTATCGTGGGGTTTATACCTCTAACATTATCCCTAATAGGTAAGGCTTATTAAGTAGTCTCTTTTTTATTTTTATTGACTCTAAGTTTGTTTGTGTGTGTAGTGTTTATTAAATAATTTTCTTTCTTTCTTTCTTCTTTTCTATTATTTACTAGTCCACCGCTGGTCATAGGCCTCCCGCCTATGACCAGCGGTGGACTAGTAAAAACTCTAAATCATAAATCATATTTTTTATTGTTACCATGTTGTGGTTCTATTTATGTGATGTTCAGAAAAATTCAGGATAAGGTATGTTTAATAGATCAGATACTACAGCGGTAGTCTATGCCCAACAGTGGGTGAGTTTATCCATACTAATATTACGAACTTTAATAACCCGTTTTACTCCATTTTCAGGAAAATTTTGAACAATGCTGAAACACTTGTTCAATAGTTTGGTATGCTTAGTATTATCTGTAAGTTTCAAGCTAATTGAGCCATTGGTTGAAGAGTTACAAAAATCACCAAAAAAACTTCAACTCCCCCTTTCACCCCCTTAGTGGTGGAATTTTCAAAAATCCCTTCTTAGTGGGAGGTTGTGTAGTAACAGGTACCTGCTTTTCAAATTTCAGTTATCTAGCTTCAGCGGTTTGGGCTGGGCGTTGTCCCCAGAAAATCGCTTGTTCTTTTATATATTAAGATTATAAATTCGAAAGTAACTCTGTCTGTCTGTTAACTTTTCACGCCTCAACGGCTGAACGGATATCAATGAAATTTAGCAGAGAGGTAGATGGGATCCCGGGGACGGACATAGGCTACTTTTTATCCCGGAAAATCGCGTGCGAAGCCGCGGGCGGAAGCTAGTCTCAAGTAATACCTATGTACACAACCGCCTAACTGTTAAACTAACTATTGAAAATTACCTCCACTCAGCAGCATTGGCCGATGAATGAGAAATTAACATCCGTCCTTCACGAATCACATTTCGATTAGTCACATATTGTTATACCACATTGTAAATTGGTACTTATTACCAACCCACCTGGTTTCAAAATATCACCAAATAAACTGACTTTATACTCGTTTGTTGCTATGTGCCGATTTAAAAACTGAAGTCTGAAACAGCCTAATTTACGAAAATTAAAAACCCAGACGATTTTACTGTGAAATTCTAGCTAAGCTGATGAACCGTCATGACATGGGCACGGCTGCACCGAATTTCAAACATAGTTAAGAACACACCTAGTCTTTTAATAAAAAAAGCTCATATAAATTCGGTTCGTTCGTTTGAGAGCTATTTAAACTATTCCACCGACAGATACTTTTCTCTCTGTTTGCGTTAACAAACTATATTCAGTACACAATTCTAGAACGTTATTTCACTAAAACCCTATGTGTAACCTGTGGTATACAAATCACTTGATAAACTAAAGCAGTTTCGTAATAACGTATTGCCACATTTCATGTACAAGCATTGTTTGACGCATAATTAGAAGTTGCTACTCCAATAACATACTATATTTGAGGATTGCCTCATTCATTACGTTGCTTAACTAGTTATCTCATTATAAATTGCCACATTTTAAACCATAACATATCCAACCGACTAGACTAGACTATACTAATATTATAAACTGTACTCCAGCCAAACTCCATGTAAAATGTTTGTCAATAAACCACAAAAAAACTTACGTGCAGCGGCGAGATTCAAATATTATTATGTATTAGCAATATTTATTGAAGGAAAGATCGCATATCGACAAGGAATTAAAATTGCGTATAAAGTCGGGAAGAGATCGCTTCTAAACGATAAGGCCGCCCATTGTACTTGGTCTTATGTAATGTCTCCTTGTAATGTTATTTTTATGGTGTACAATAAAGCATTTTTGTATTGTATTGTATAAAGTACACACCAGAGTGAATTTTAGGTTAAATAAGTTAAATATTGGTGGTTTGTTTACAAACATTTCACATTGAATTTGGCTGGAGTATAGCTAAAGTATATCCGCTGTATTGGTTTCTAGTGGTCTCAATACAAACTTATTGCATTTAAATACCCTTGAACCAAATGCTGATCTATCTTGTATGACAAGCCGACATTGCGTTCCAATTGCAGGGTGCAATTTGAAAAGGGGTTAACTGCATATTTATAGTTTTACGGAAATCAAGTCGAAATTAGAAGTCAACTACTTTATTTCTTTAGGCTAACGAAATAAGCAATTAGACAAGTCAAATATTATACTATAAATTATTATCAAACAAGAAGTAAAGTGATAGTGTGTGTGATTGAAGTCTAGACATCCGTAATTTTAATTTGTTGTATCATTTTTATGCTAAAATGATTTAAGCTTTATAATATTCCAAAAATGCCTATTTTGTCTTTAACCCCCTACTTTTCCACGCTAGATAGCTATGTAGCGTCAACGCAGGGGACATAAAAACACAAAGTAGGTACTCGATAAATAATTTGTAATATGTTAACAAGTCGCGAAAGTTTTCATTCAACTATAATCATATTATTTTTTTGTAAAAAATAGCACTTAAACCCTTCTCAAACCAAAGCCTTTCAATTGTTTCTGACACTGGCCTAATTCATAGAACACGTTCACAGCAAAAATATTACGCTCCTAAGCGAACGGGCGGGTACCTATAAATATTAAATTGACCACGCGCGCCGATAACCTGAATAAAATGGCAGACACTCGAAATTATCAGTGCTTGTCTATTCAACTAGGAGGTTAAGATTATTATTATTTGCATGTAACTATTTCGTTTACAGCTTCGCTGTCGCCCTCAGTGGCAAAGTCACTGAGTAAATTAGCGTTGCCAATTCTGTCACTGTTGTACTCTGTTCTAGAATCTGAAATATTTTTTGTTAACAATGAAATTTATTTATGAAAATTTCAATTTGTTAGGGTTTTTAAAATGAGACAAAAAAGTCGCCGAACAATGGATTATTTGGTGCATAAGATATCATGGTGTTCTATGCAAATAAATTTTAATTTTTATGTGATGTCTTCTTCGTGTAACATCATCATCATCAACTAGGTTGAAGTATATTAGTCCACTGCTGGACAGAGGCCTCCCCTAATGAGCGCCATAGCGCCCTGTCTTCAGCTTGCCGCATCCAGCATCTGCCTGCAGTCTTTCGCAGATCGTCATCCCATCTGGCCGGAGGGTGTCTTACACTACGTTTGTCGAGTCGCGGTCTCCACTCTAGAACACGTTTACCCCAGCGTTTGTCGGTTCTTCGCGAAATATGGATGGCCCACTTTAGTTTGCTAATTCTTTGAGCTATGTCGATAAATTTGGTATACAGTTTCTTCTTCGTGTATACAGTTTACCCGTTACAATACATACATATTACATAAATAAATAAAGTAAATAATGCTACACATCATCTAGCCCCAAACTAAGCAGAGCTTGTGTTATGGGTACTAAGATGACTGTTAAACAATCTTAATACAATACATTACATTGATAGATATTCGTTATCTATCTATCTATATATATAAAAGAAAGTCGTGTTAGTTACACTATTTATAACTCAAGAACGGCTGAACGGATCTCGGTGAAATTTGGCAGCGAGGTAGATGGTATCCCGGGGCCGGACATAGGCTACCTTTTATTCCGGAAAAAAGCGTGCGAAGCCGCGGGCAGCAGCTAGTTTATTATACATAGTAAATACCCAAAGCACCCATACATACCTTTTGTCCATAGAAACAATAACCGTAGTAAATGTAAAGAATGGCAACACATCATTTAACTAATCGTAAGTGTCATTGACATTATTTCGTGTTCAAAACAATTTCAACCTTGCGCTAGTTTTCACAGGGATCTTATCAATTTATCACCGTTCCCCTGATCAGCTGCAATGATTTTATCTATCTGTTCCACCGTCAAGGGTGATGACAGCTGATTACATAGGCTTTTATCGATGAAAGAACGAACGTTACAATGCCTCCTTGTCTTTTGTTCCAGCTACATACTTAGATAGTAAGTAAGTAAATCATTTATTTGTCACATAAAACACACACATACAATTGGTTTACTCATTACGAAGTGGGAAAATTTAAACATACTTTACTTAAATATAAAAAAAAAGGAGTAAAAAGAAAAAGTAGAGGCACCTCTTACATCTGTGCTAACCCGCCTCTAGGTTCCTTTTACTTAGATACATCAAACATCTCGCATTCTGCTGCGAAAATTTGAGTTTTCGACATTTTAACGATTTTACATTAGTTTAAAGGAACCGGCTGATATATGTTTGACAAGGAGTGGCCATCTACATTATTAAATACATCACACGGCCGGCATGGCAGTTACGGCGTAAGAATCGACCCCTCCAACTCAGCTCGTGTACTGAGTATGCTGTGTGACACGTTAAATTACAGGACGTAATGTAACGTGTTACACAGCAAGCGTTCGTGCAGTCAGAACGGCGAAAGAAGGCGCTCGCAACGAGCAACGAAACTGATTTTAGCACACGGGTTCATGCTCGCTGCGAATGGTAATTACTCCCCGTAACATCGGTCAGTAAGTTTTGTTGTCAAACTAGTCCTAGGTCTCACTCCTAAGAACGCGAAATCCTATGCCTATTGTTTTCACAAAATGGCGCGCATTGCGCCCTCTTAAGACCACTACGTACTACTACACAATTTTTTAGGTGGAGTAGACCAGATAAATCAACAAACATATCTCACTTTTCACATACACTCTCGACGTAGTGTTGGTAACACTACGACTACATCATCATGTGTAGAAAAGGGGTTTCTCTATCTTGTAGAGTGGAATTTTTCAAGGGGTTTGAAGATTTATGTATGCCCTAACATTTGGTTTTTTTTTCTAAATCGCCGTGTACAATTGGAACATTTGGATAGGGGACACTAAAACAAATAAAAATATTCTTATAAAATACTGTCCTACAGCGTCATGTTTCTGAGATATTCACAGATGATAATAACTATATGTTTTCGTCGTATGTGAATATTTCCAATATTCCAAGTAGACCAGTTGATCGAAATTATTTTTAAAATTGTAACAGGATGTTTGGTGTGGGAGTAGGTATTCAATGTTTAATTGTAAAAAATAGCCATTTCCTTTAATTTTCAACCATGCATTTCTTTGCAATGATTGATCGTTATCACTGATAAGAACTTATCAGCAACCGAATCTGTTGGTGCGAAAATATCGCATATCATATTTTTTTGAAAAATCTAGTAGTTTTTTTTTAATACGGCAATGGCCTTTATTAACAAAGAAAATTACAATCAAATTATAACTAGTATTTACAATTGAAACAATTAAGCTAACTGCAGACTGTTGCAAACAATCTACAGGTAGCTCAACTGATCCATATCAATACCAGTCGGAAGCGTCCCCAAGACGCTGGCTGCATTGCCCCGCTGTATGGCAATGCTGATGCGCTGCGCCAGATATCCGCCAGCTCTCGGGTCACGCGTCGCGTCGACCAGACGCTCAGATAACTTTTTAAAAACCCGTAGAGCCTCGGTACCCCACGGACCTAGGGTCTCGACCCCAAAGGGAGCAAATATGTAGGCTCTGTCGAGACCTGCATATTTGCGTCTCTTGAGATCCTCGGCCAAATCTGCCGCCGCACCAGCCCTTACGGATGTCCTCGGAAGATGGGAAGGCGCAAGTGTGTCGACGCATGTAGCGTCCCACACAATGGGCCTCCCCAACTCCCATGGGACTAGTGTCATGCCGTCAGGCCTCTTACCATCGTCACGCAACAGACCATTCGGTTCGAGAATAGCTGGTACGTTAGCGGTGACAAAGGCCCGCCGGATGACGTCGTTAAGGCTGGCATGACGAGATATCCGATCGGCGGCCCTAGTACACGATAATCCGTGATGACCAAGTTGTTCGACAGCAGTACCGCACTGGCGTTGATGAGGCGCGCAACACATTGCACCCAACCGAAGACATGTTGCGATACGGAAAGTTACGGGATCCAATAAAGTGCCAGTGTTAAATGAAGGAAATGCTTGCAACCAATGTCCTGACTCCCATTTAGAAACGGCCAGGAGACGGGCACGATCCGCAGAGCTGGAGCACGTTTGTAACAAACTATTCCGTGTCAACTCACACAGAGGCCCGTCCCATTGCCGTTGAGACAAAAGAGATTTTAGGGGAGCAGCATTAGGGCAAGCATTATGCCAAGCCGTTCGAGCTTCGTCTAAAAATGAAATTTTGAATGAAATTCCAGGTGGGACCAAACAAGATGACTTTAAAATTTTGTCAACTAAAGAACTAGTGCTGTAGACGGAAGACAGGAACGCTGGAAGGGCTACACTTGAAATTTTGCGTATACCTAAGCCTCCCAATTTGACAGGCATTGAGGCCTGCGACCATGCCTTGTCATCTAAATCGACATTCAAAACCGATGATAGAGTATTCTTTATTATGTTGTCTAAGCCTTCCAAGAGCTCACTGTGTTTCCACAGTTGACTACATCTCAAAAAATACGTAAATTTAGGTACAAAAAGACAAAACCGAATTATTGTAAAAGCCATATGGCTATTAATTTTGAGCAGTCTGTCCGAAGTTTTGTTGAAATTTTGAATTTTCTCGTCTACAAAGGACTGAAAAGACTCATCAAGAATTGGTGAACCAAGGAGGCGAAGTGAACATTTATCAACAACTGTTATGTTGGGGGCTAAACTATCTAGTAGTTGATTTCCAGCAAAATTAAAAGATTACAAAAAACTAAATAAATATGCAATTTTTGTTTTCTCGTAAATTGAGCCAATGATCACGAGTTTTTGCCATCCGCTCCTAAAGCAACCTGTAGTTATACTGTGGTGATTTATGATTTACAAAATCATTACGAACATATCGCCCATCAACAAAAACAAATATAACAATAGATTACTTTGTAGTTGATTGAAGTTTTCAAACAATGCCACGTGCAAACGAGTATGTATTCCAACATCACATTATTGCATAGATAATGTGATTGTCCTTTTGATACCTGCATATTGGCTTGTAACAAACATTACTATTATCAGTGACGTACCTAAACACCATGTCAAAAACAGCTTAGGATACTTTGAATCTTTTAAATCCATCATGGTTATTAACACTAAAGTCATTTACAACGGAATATTTACCATGATTTGAGTATTGAGCTTTCCAATATTTCCTTCAGTTATTCCGTGATCATGGCGCATAAAACTGTGCCGAAATATTGGAAAGCTCAATACTCAAATCATGGTAAATATCCCGTTGGAAATGGCTTTTAGGATACTTTGTTGCTTGTAAACGTAAATGTCTAAAACATACTTTCACTAATAATTCAGTTCAGTAATTCAGTAATATTTATTCACACAAGACATGGTACATAAATACGTTGGTGGAAAAAGACAGTGAGCTGCATATCTCGCCCGAGTACAGGGCACGTGAATATATCATCCCCTAATTAAATAAATAACTATAAATAAACAGCTGCTGCCCGCGGCTTCGCATGTGCTTTTTAAGTAGCCTATATCCGTCCCCGGGATATCATTTACCTCCCTGCCAAATATCAATAAGATCCGAAATGAGATCATGAATTTATAATATTACTATGGAAGTATAATTGCTGGACAATCCACACAGCATCATCCAAAGCTACCAGAGCTTGTGTTATGGGTACTAGATGACTGATATACTTAAATACAATTACACAGATAGATATTTTCAGATCGTACAAACATTTGTCCCAGGGCAGGAATCGAACCCGCAACCTACTGCGTCGCAGGCGGACCTTCGCCCGCCCCGCCACATCGGTCTTCAAGAATGCATTAAGAGGCGAACCTAGCAGGTTTAGTAGTCAAAACTAGGCCGAGATCTCAGTACTCACGGGATTCCGTGGTAAAAAACCTCAAATTACATAAAATTCTAAATTTTTTTCATTGGTTCTTAGAATGTGAAATAAAGATTGCGAAAAAAAATACGATAAAAAAAATCGTAAATGCACTGTTTCGCACGTAATTTGGTCGAGATTTCAAGAACCCTGCGGTCTATTGAAATGATTTCTTCATAAGTAGTTTTCTGGTAAATAAGTAAAAACATGATATTTTCGTTTACGCCGCTCCAAAAACGTATGCTCTCCCGCTCCTACGAACGTGAAATCCTATGCCTATCCCTTTCACAAAATGGCGCATGTTGCGCCCTCTCAATTCATGTCTGTTATTGTTGCAGGTTCACTAATTGTGGTCGGATCAGCGTTGGTCGTCTGGCTGACCGATTGGACATACAAATACTACATCGATCCCGCTCTCAGTATTGTGCTTGTGATACTTATCCTCGCTTCGGTGTGGCCTCTGCTCAGGGATTCGTCGCTTATTCTATTGCAGACAGTTCCTACGCATATACAGGTGAGGTTATTTTATCATCAGCCTTTATTAGTCCACAACAGGACATAGGCCTTCCCTAATGAGTGCCATAGTGCCCTATCTTTAGCTTACCGCAGCATCTGCCAGCAGTCTTTCGCAGGACCTGGCCGGATAGTGTCCCTATTCAGGTGGTTATTTAAATGGGTTGTTAGAAACTTTCCTCGTAATCAGCCTATATACTAATAGCTTCTGCCCGTGGCTGCGCACGCTTTTTTCCGGGATAAAAAGTAGTCTATGCCCGTCCCCGGGATACCATCTACCTCCAAGCCAAATTTCACAGAGATCCGTTCAGCCGTTTAGGCGTGAAAAGGACAGACTGACAGACAGAGTTACTTTCGAATTTATAATATTAGTATGGATGGATAAAATGTAGTGGACATTTTATTATGTAGTATTATTTATTATTTTATCATGTATTACGTATTATTTATTCAGTTCGATATCTACACAAGTTTTACCTACATTTCAATTCTATCGTCTTTTCGTCCTAGTCAACTAGTTAAACTGTTATGGGTTATTTTAACCTTTTTGTAGCTTCTCCCTATATACTCAACCCGTGAACTGCTAGGTATGTGCCATCTCTCTCTATCTATGGATTCATATACCTAATGCATATAGCACACAAACAGAACTTATTTGACAGCACTAAAAATATGTCATCCTTTTTATTTCGATCTTTATTAAGGGGCGAACCTTGTTTGTCAAAATAGACCTAGACCTCAGTACTCACGCGATCCCCGTGGTAAAAAAATCGAATTATATAAAATTCAACATTATTTCTTTGGTTCCTTGAAAGTGAAACCACGATTGCGAAAAAAAATAACGGTAAAAAAAACATGAAAGTACACTGTTCATACATACACACATAATTCGCACATAATTTGGTCGAGATCTCAGGAACCCTGCGGTCTATTGAAATGGTTTATGTTTTGATTCGTAGGTTATTATTAATTAATAATTATTTGGTTCCTTAAACCAGTTTCTTCATAAGTTGTGTTTTCTTGTAAATTAGCAAAAACTTGATTGTTGCTCTTACGCCACCGCGCTTCGCTGTTCCAAAAACGTATACTCTGTCCCGCTCCTATGAACGCGAAATTCTATGCCTATCCTTTTCACAAAATGGCGAGCACTGCGCCCTATAAAGGGATGGCGCAACATTTTTAGAGCTATAAAATTTGTCAATTTAGTTTTGTTTTTGTGCTGCCTGAGTTGACACCAATAGGTATAGTATAGACAAGGCAAGAGACAATCTCTTGTCTTATGCCGGCATGGCAGTGCAGTTCACACTCGGTGAGACGTCCCGTCGAACGTCTCGAGCGCTCGTCCTCTCAACGAGAGGCACAAGCAAAACATGAAAACTGTACTGTAAAAAAAAATCTGGTGGCCTAACAGCAGTGGGTAAAGCCAATGAGGAAATGCTGATGGTGATAAAAGGAACAAAAAAAAAAAAAAAAAAAAAAAAAAAAAAAAAAAAAAAAAAAAAAAGGAAAAAGAAAAAAAAAAAAAAAAAAAAAAAAAGAAAAAAAAAAAAAAGAAAAGAAAAGAAAAGAAAAGAGAAGAAGAGAAGAAAAGGATTGAAGGTACATCCTAAGCAACCTTGCGATCTACATAATATGATGGCCTTTGCATAATTAACCGATCATTAAAAGTAGGGTCATCATTTTCCACGATCATCATCAAAACCGAATTAAAGCATTAATTAATTTTCTTGATGTATTAATATGTCAGTTTAGAATCTGAATAATCAGTAAAGGTGATTCGATTCCTACACATACAATTTAGGCAATTTACTACATAACAAAACAAGAAACGTCTAAGTAAATAAAATGTAATAAAAACTTAATGTGAAAACTAGCCAAGTTCGTTCAAATAGTGGCTTCACCGATAAAAGAGCTGAGATCATATAGATAGATGCCAAGTTTCATAGCAGTTCATGATCTTAATTTGTTACGTTCTTTCATTAATTAATGCAAAGGGTGCAGAATGCTTGTTGTCGGTTTTGCTTCAACATTCCGCCACAACACCGTTCTTGAACAACATGTCCCTGTTAAACATGGAGTCACGTCGCCTTTTGCACCTGGGAGGACTGGTCTTTGATGTTATAAAGTTTATAAAGCCTGAAAAAGTGCAGATACTGCACTCAAAACTTAATTTCTTTTCTGATAAAAGGCTCAGTTAGATCTGCACTGTTCTATCACGATCACAAAACCGCAGCCTTCAGAGGAAGTTTTAGATACTCGGCAACGAAGTGCTGGAACAATATTCCTCCCCCAATTCGTAATGTTAAAATTAAGTTCACTTTTAAATTACTTTTTAAAAAGTGTTTGTTACAGAAACAAATTGAGAGTATTCCTAAGCGCTTTTTTTGCCAAAAATAAGACCACCATCTTTTATCGCTTCGCCCTGTTACCATGTCCATCACAAGGAGTTAGGAAACGCCAATATTTTGAGGACTCCATTATTACTAATTATGGCCAAGAGGAGGATTCAGTTAGGCTGGGCAGCGTTCGGGAAACTACGTCGAGGCTTCTCGTCATCCATACCGCAATGCTTGAAAACGAAAGTTTTCAACCCGTTATGACCTACGGAGCTGAGACGTGGACACTCACGGTAGGGCTGGTACTCCAGTTCAAAGTCGCTCAGCGAGCTATGCTCGGAGTTTCTCTGTAGGATAGCATTCGTAACGAATACATCCGACTGAGAACCAAAGTTATCGACATAGCTCAGAGAATTAGCAAGCTGAAGTGGCAGTGGGCTGGCCATATCTCGCGAAGAACCGACAACCGCTGGGGTAAACGTGTTGTCGGGTGGAGACCGCGACTCGGCAAACGTAGTGTAGGACGCCCTCTGGCCAGGTGGGATGACCATCTTCGAAAGACTGCAAGCATGCTGGATGCGGCAAGCTGAAGACAGGGCACTATGGCGCTCATTGGGGGAGGCCTATGTCCAGCAGTGGACTAAGATAGGTTGATGATGATGATGATTATTACTCCACAAACACAAACATTCCAATATTACTACACAAACATTTAGTACACATTACACTTGAAACTCGTTCTGCTTGCTCTCAATGGGTTATGGCTGAAAATAAGTGTTTTTGCTTCTTGAGCAAAATATTCCGCTGAGCCATTGCCTTTTTGACGTACTGCAGCACACACAGACATTATACTTAGATTTTAATTATGTTATTGTTTGTTTTGATTACTTAGTCAACTGTATTTTTATTATTGTTTCTTTATACTAGCATCCTGTATAATTGCTGTAGTCTGATTTGCATGTGTGTGTCTGAAGTCGTAAATAAAAACCTTTATCTATCTATCTACCATTTTGAGTGCTGTCAAATGAGTTATTGCAACAACCGAATCGTCACCAGTAAGTTATTTTGTTTTTAATTTATTTATTTGTACAGGTGGATGCGATCCAGCGAAGGTTGCTGGAGAAAGTGGAGGGTGTCACAGCCGTACATGAATTCCACGTGTGGCAGCTAGCAGGCGACAGGATTATCGCCAGTGCTCATATTCGGTATGTATCTTATTTTTAACCGAATTCGATAAAAGGAGGAGTTTCTATGTTCGGCTGTATGTATGTTTTCTTATGTATATTCGTTGATTTGATTGATTTATGGACCGGTTTACAAAATTATTTCGATATTTACGGAGAATGACCCCAGGTAGTCCCATAAAAATGTTATTCCAGAGGGTATTTATCCCGAAAAACTAAAAAACTGGTGTAAATACTAATTCAAATGATTTATACTAGACAGGTTTCATCTACAATGTCAAAAAAATCTCGAAATTACGTACATTGGCAGAAGGAAAATACCTCAACTCTGCCAATGTCCGTAATTTCGGCTTGATTTTTGAATCGTCCGCAGTAACTTAGTTTATGCTTTCGCTAGACAGATAAAATAATAATGCTGGACAATTCACACAACATAATTCAGTCCCAAGCTTAGCAGAGCTTGTGTTATGGGTAATAATAGATAACTGATATACTTAATGTAACAGATGTGCAGCCTATTTGTGTTAAATTGTGAATTAACACGGAAATTCAAATTATACACTATTACAGCATAGCTGACTAATGACTGTATAAAAAAAGTAAACTAAAAGCATTTAAGTAGAATTTTAAAAGGATCTAGTCCAGCTTATGGCTGCATGTGATACTACCAGGGTTTTTTATTGGTTATCAGAATTCTGCCCCTGTTTGTAGTTGAGTTGACTGCTGGACTATGGATAATTTATCATAACATGTCATTGCCACTCAACTGCCCCTGTTGACCACGGCATTATTTGAGTAATTAATTATCTAAGAGTCGGGTAGTAGTACAACTTCGAACCTGTTGACATTGACACCATAGATGACATTGTAAGTTAACCTCGAGTGGGACTAAGTTGTAGTCAATCAGATTCAGAATGGGGAAACTGCGTACTAAGAGCCGGAAATCAGATGTGTGCCTTGGAAAATGGTCGGTTTGATAGTTTCTTTGGGACATAATCACAATATTTATAAATACGAAATCATTGGATGGAAATACGAAATCTTACGTAAAAATGTACTGAAGGATATTGCTGACATTTCGCATAGTCTTTGTATAACATACAGGCTACTTTTTATACCTAAAAAACGAGTACGTAGTCGTCGGTAGAAGTTAGTCTAGTATAAATCTGAAGGTTCGGTAGCGGTTCTGGATGTTTGTGCGATGTCCTTTAGGTATGATACGACCCAAATACAGGCTATCGAAGATTCTTATCTTTTTACTATTATTAAACTCTGCATTGTTAAGATAAGTTAAGTCACTAAACAGTTCGATGCAGGTAACTACGTAGTTAAAAACATGAGGACTACATTCACAATCAGATTGGTATAAAATACAATTCGGTACCTAGGTAATAAACAATTAACGAATTTTACAATAACATAGCTAATATCTTTTTATTGTAATGCAAAAAAGTATTCGTGATAAGAAAAGCCGTTTATAACAACTATGTAGATAGCGAGTCTACTGGAATTGTGGCGGAACTAAACATACAATACACCTATTCTTTATTGCACGCCAAATAATCAAAAAATCACAGAACACGAAATAAATACAGATAATGTACAATGCGCTTTATCGCTAAGAGCGATCTCTTCCAGGAATCCTTAGGATGGACAAGAAGTGATCGTAAAAGTGCGTAAAAGTGTGAGCCAAACTTCACAAAGAAACAATCAAATTAAATTTGATTTGAAATGATCAGGGTTTCTCAAAGAGGGGTCTGTGACATGTGTGTCAGGGGTCCACAGCAGCAGAACAAAATGTAAATGGAGGACTACGCGTAGTAGTATGTGTCGTCGCCGGATCGAAGAATCACCCCGTTTGTAGAATAGCTAGGCCGATAGCAAAACGAACACTGATTTTACAGACAATTAACTGAATTGCGCCGTTTTGCAGTCGGCCTAGCCATTCCACAAACAGGCTGATTCTACGATCCGGAAGCGACATATGAATCGACAGAGCTCCTGCAATACTTAGCAACACATCTGTTTTGGCTGCTTTGGTCAAGCTTCCTCAAGATTCTCCGCCATTTTTTTCTGCGGAAAAGTAATTTGCCGCAAATTTTAACCACTTATGAAAAAACTTACTTTATTATAATTTAATTACTTATTGATATACGTAAGAAAACTACCAATAGAAATGTTTTTTAATATAAGGCTTTATATTCGTTCCCTAAAATATTCTTCGACAGGGGTTTGTAGAATTTTGAAATTATGAAAGTGGTCCGTGACTGCATAAAGTTTAAGAAACCCTGAAATAGATGCTTTAAGGCTTCGTTGTCCAATATATAAAGACCGCGGACAAATTTAGTAAAACTACAAAATTTCTAAATAACACATTAACAAAAGTAAAATACAAATACGCGTATTTATGTTTTAACTCAAAATGTATGTTGTTTTTGTAAGGATTTCACTTCTGGCACGTACCCAATGTTGTTTTTTATCATGTAATGTCATTGAACCTGCACCTTTGTGTCTCCGTATGACACGGCTCCAGCTGCTCGAAGACAAAAACTCTGTATCAAAATATCACAATGCGATTTGACAGAGCTCTTTGTTAAACTTGCTGAAGTTGGCAACGCTTTGAGGTGTCTTTATCCATATATCTAATATTATAAATTCGAAAGTCATTGTGTCGGCCGGAAATTTGACTTTGATGAGATCCAGGGGAAAGACATAAGACTTTGTATCCCAGAAAATTGCGAGCGAAGGCGCAGACAGAAGCTTGTACTTCATAATGTATGTTAATGTAAAGTAATAAAAAGCTACGTTTTATACAAAACGCTAGTAAAATAATAATTATCATAAACTTTGCTAACAATGGAATTTATTTACCTACTACTTATTAGTTAGTAACTAACTAATAAATAATGGATGCTGTGTGGATTGTCCCGCACAGCATCCATCATCTAGCCCCAAACTAAGCAGAGCTTGTGTTTATGGGTAATAGATAACTCATATACTTAATACAATACATTACATAGTTTTGTTTTAATTATATTTAGAAAATACTTAGAACACTCTGAACAAATGTTTGCATATCGTACAAAGATTTGTCCCAGGGTGGGAAACGAACCCGCAACTTCTTGCGTCGCTGGCGGACCATCGCATCGCCCGCCGCGCCACATCGGTTGTCAAAACTGCCCTGTCAAATCGTTTAAACCAATTCGAAAGTATCAATCGATTCTTTAAGTTATTATCTAATCATCATAAGATCGTTATGCACACATAACAATACAATACGGTTGTAATAACAAACGCAGATAATCGAACCTTTGTTTAACCAGGCCATGGAAGTTATATCCATTTATTATCATAATAATTCACTGAGAGAATGACCATACGTATTAATATACTATAGAGACGCGCTGTTTGTGAAAACAGCATTCAGCAGAACCAAAAACCGTTTAAATAACAATTTGGTATTTAAGGTTAAATTCTATCGTGTTCCGACAAAATAGTTTTCTCAAAACTAAAAAAAAATGTGTATTCATACACCTAGCTAGTTTCACAGCCATGTTTTCAACGTTAATAACAGATGGCGCTCTCAAATTAGAACTCAAGAGATAGTGACTAGGTATGTAGCATAGCAATTAGGAATTTTAAACTTTTAAAATGTAGGACTAATAAAAGAATCCCATAATTCTTAGATAGATAGGTATTATCTTTAATGCAACAGCAAAACTTAATATATATTTATTTAGTTAAAAAAAAAACAGAAGGCTATTAAAAGGTTTTCACGAGTAAGAAGAATAGTATAGATACATAAAAGTGTGAGTAAGCAAAATAAACATAAAATTATAAACAAAAAAAAAGGGTAAGACCTGCAGCCGTAAGACAGTTCAGGATTTAGAAGGATAAAATATACACTGCCGGCCAAAAGTTTGAGACCACCTACATCAAAGTAGGAAAATGAAATAAAACTCAAAATACAAAGCAAGAGGTTTAATTATGAATTAAAATACTTATTTCCTAATACACATACATTATGAAGAAAACAAAAAAATCAAGAAAAATCAACCATTTACTTTAAAAATGTCGCTTCATATTTTATACAGATTTTTCGTCGAAAAACCCTCCCTTGCATTTTATTACTACTTTCACTATTCTTGGCATACGAGCAATCAATTTGTCGATTGTATCTTGTGATATATTGTTCCAGCTTTTTTGTAAAGCCTTCCACATGTCTTCTTGCGAAGTGGGACAACAACTGCGCACATTTCTATCAAGCTCTTCCCACAAAAGCTCAATCGGGTTGAGATCCGGACTCTGAGGGGGCCACACCATGTTTTTTAAAACCCCTTCTGTTTCTTTGTGTTCTAAATAACCCCTGCATAATTTTGAACTATGTTTTGGGTCATTATCTTGTTGGAAAAAAAATCCATCTCCAATTATTCTTGAACCAGACGGAATGGCATTTTGCTGTAGTATTCGTTTATATTGCTCCTTTTTCATGATTCCTTCGACTCGTACCAAATCTCCGGTTCCATGGCCCGAGAAGCATCCCCAGACCATAATGGAACCACCACCATGCTTGACTGTTGGCACCACACAGTCTGGCATCATCTTTTCCTCGACGTTACGTCGAACAAAAATTCGTAGTTTTGAACCAAATATTTCAAATTTGGATTCATCTGACCAAAGAACTTGTTTAAAGTCTTCTTCAGTCCAGTCTCGATGGGTAAGGGCCCACTGCATCCGTTTCTTTTTGTTTTGTGGCCTTAGTAGTGGTTTTCGAACGGCGACGCGACCAAATAACTTAGCATCTCTCAAACGTCTTTTTACTGTAGTCAATGATACAGGTTCTGATCGGGATTTGTTCACTTCTACGCGGATTTCTGGTGCTGTTAGGCGTCTATTCCGCTTGCTGGTAGTGACAATGAAGTGATCCTCGCGAGAAGTGGTAGTTCTCGGCCTTCCCGAACGCGAACGATCTTGATTACTGCCAGTCTTCTTGTATCGGGTTATTGTGTTATGAACACAAGTCTTCGACAACTTAAGTTGAGAGGCGATCGCACGTTCAGATTTGCCTTCGCCGTATAAAACAACTATGGCAGAGCGAGTTTCACTACTAATTTCGCGAACTTTTCCCATTTTAAGATGTCTTCACTGTAACAACGACGAGCTCAGACTAATAAGGTAGAAAATAATTTACTCCATAAAAACTCAGGTACTAAATATGTTTTAGGAAGCTAACATAATCCCTGATATCGGTTAACGCGAAACAAACCCAAAACAATAAGTAATGAGCAGATCATAAAAATATTACAATGACTCTACCACCTGGTCCTTGCGCGGCGCTCATTGATGTTTTGAAACAATAGACCTTTTTAGGATGATAACTTAAACAACAACATAAATAATGACTCTTAGAAATTCTTTATTAATAATAGAATACGCAGGTGTTCAAATTAGCTCATTATCATATGTGTACTTTGAAATATTTTGTTGGTGACAAAGATTTTTACAGTGGTCTCAAACTTTTGGCCGGCAGTGTACATACCATTTAGTATTTAGCGCAAAAAATAAAAAAAGTGGGAACCGATTCGTATTTATTTATACTTTTCAATTAAGTACTTATTTGTTCCTTGTTCTCATAGAAACCAGTTTTTTGCTAAAATACTTCCCTGAAAAATATTAGGATAAAATCACGAATGCATTTTGTTGAATCCCATCAGAGAAGGTTTTACGTAATTGTTACTAAATATTTTTTATCCCAATATTTTGCAACGGATTTCCGCAAAGTAACGCCTTAATCTATTATTTACTTTCCCGTAGAGAATCGTGACAAATTCAAGATTCAAATATTTATTTGTGTCAAATATGGTATACAGGTGGTATAATTACCAATATTGAGCTCATGTCTCGCTATGGTGCTAGCATGTAATACAATAATCCAAAAATAATCTAAAATTTAAAAATTCATTTAAGTCCAGAAAAATCCTATCGTTTAGCCATTTACACAATTTGATTTTAAATAAATAGTTATTTAATCATTTAAGTTCCTTTGAAACCTATCTTAATAAATACTTTTATACACATTGTCAAGCAGCTTTTAATATACTTGGCTGAATGTGGGATTTCTTTTAGAATCAATCTATCTGGGTCTTTACATAGGGTTCCTGTCGCATGCTTTTTGGAATAAATGTCCGTGATTCCTAACAAAATGAAGTAGCTTCATAAATATATAGCGATGGTAGAGGTAATAAACTAAGCTCCTGAAACAAGGGTTTGTATGACTCATCAGGTGGGATTCCACATATCGCTCTTATACCTCTACATATCAATATCTTTTGCATCTTATACAATATCTTTTGCGCTATAAATGCTCTGTTCCTATCAGTACTATTGCCCCACATTACGAGTCCATAACGAAGAACCGATTCTATATAAAGCGTGAAAAGACATTATTTCAGTTTATAAATTTGTCACATTTTTTGTTTACTATGTCTATATTATGTGATTGCCAGTCCAGATTTTCGACAATGATTACACCTAAAAACTTAATTTGCGGAACTTCTATCTTTGCTATATTATATTAAAATTATATTTTACATGTTTTGATTTATTAAATTTCGATTTGTCAAGATTTATTTTAAGACTATTCATGTCAAGCCATTCAATTTTTTTATCAATTGCATTATTCATGCCAGTTTCATGGTCATTAATACTGATTTTTTTTTATCGGATGTCACAATTACAGTTTTGTCATCAGCATACAAAATGTAGGTGCATTTTGGTATGTGTCACATGGTGGTTTGTCATGTCAACTATTTCATTAATATACAATAACAACAATATGGGACCTAAAATGCTGCCTTGCGGCTCGCCAGATTTGTTGATTTCGTAGCCTGATGTAAACTACTAATAAACTGAAAAACTGAAAACAACGAATTCATGTCAGCATCAATTCGTTGTTTTCAGTTAGTTTATTAATAACTACACATTGCTTACGGTTCTCCAAATAAGATGAAAACCATTGTAGAGTTAGACCTCTGACACCATCTTTATGAAGTTTACTCAAAAGTATGTCAGATTCAGACTTTTATATCTAAGAACAAATAGTATAATTTTGTATAAAATTGTTCCAGGTGTAGAAACCTGTCGGAGTACATGAAGATCGCTGAAGAGGTGAAAGGTTTCTTCCACAACGAGGGCATCCACTCCACGACGATACAGCCGGAGTTCGACGAGTCACCGCTAAGTGGGAACGAAGTATGTTCACATATTAATAATACAATTTACAAAAAATCTAAATACCTTGACGATTAGCTTTTAAATAAATTAAAAATAAAATATATTGCAAAATAACTCTGGATTAAAAGGATAACAAAAGCGTACTTAATATTATACTGAATTAGGTAATAATCTGTTTTTCAATAAAAAAGCATGAAATAAAATAATCAAATAGATATTAATAATTAAACAAAGCGACTACGACGGTGCAAAATAAATAAATAATGCTGGACAATCCACACAGCATCATCTAGCCCCAAGCTAGCAGTTACTTGATGACTAATATACTTAATACAATACATTAGATAGATATTTTTTATTACATAGTGAACACCCAGAACAAATATCGGCAAACATTTGTCCCGAGAGAGGAACCGAACCCGCAACCTCCTGCGTCGTAGGCGGATCTTTGCCCGCTGCGCCACTAAGGTCGCCTTATTAACTACAAATTGAAAGCTTCACAAAAATAGAAATCCTATGACGATTTTACTTTGATCTCGACTACAGATATGAACACCACAATTACGGCTACACTACGTCATCATCTGTCCACTACTGGAAATAGGCCTCCATCTAATCATAAGGTATATGCCACAATCCCCACGCTGGGCATGCGGCTTGTGGATCGCAGTTTGGTGGTGGATCTGCTCTGCAAGGAGCGATGCTGCTCGCTCCGCGGTGGATATTCTTTAAGTCGCCTCTTACGACACTCGCGGTAACAGTTTCGGTGCTCCTAATTCGAAGCCACCAATGTTCATCAAACATAACCAAGAATACTCTCAATCGAGTCATCATTAAAGAAAGGCGATTATACGATCATAACATCTGCTGACCGATAACAATAAATATAAATAAATAATTCTGGACAACTTACACATAAATAATTAATAAATAAGACATTTATTTATTAATTAATGAAACATAGCTAAGAACAGTATTAGTAAAATCGGCAGGAAAATCTAATTTTAGTAAAATTAGCTTTATATCTTACACTAGCTTCTGCCCGCTGCTTCGCACGCACTTTACCGGGAAAAAGTAGCCTATGTCCGTCCCGGGGATACCGTCTACCTCCCTGCCAAATTTCATTGAGATCCGTTCAGCCGTTTAGGCGTGAAAAGGTAACAGACAGACCGAGCTGCTTTCTAATTTGTAATATTGGTATGGATTTGCTTACAAGAATGTAACTAGTTTTGCATTACAATGTATTCGTTATTGCCTATATCTGTCAGTAGAATATTTCGATAACATTATATTTCCAGTACTTAACCTATCAATCAATCTATTACTTTATCGTTGATAATGCTGATAACGTGTTATTTTGTTTCTAAGGCTCTACAATGTTTTAGGTACTTGTCCATTTCACGTAGTAACCGTAGCAGAAAAGTTAGCATTTGCTTCGTCTCTCGCAATCATAACTGTCTGAAATGGAAATTATGACTTACATTGAATAAATTTTTATTTATACTTTACTAGCTGCGCCACGCGGCTTCGCCCGCGTGGAAATTGATTGCATTGTAGTTTTGTAAAAA
The DNA here is from genome assembly GCA_963662085.1 of Eupithecia inturbata. NCBI lineage: Eukaryota > Metazoa > Arthropoda > Insecta > Lepidoptera > Geometridae > Eupithecia > Eupithecia inturbata. The sequence goes on along the minus strand of OY759179.1, from coordinate 4,303,848 downwards.
TAACGTTTATTATTATTTACTTTTTAGTTTATTACGAATCACAAATTTTAATAAACTGATTTACTCCATTTTTAGGAAATTATGCTCTGTAAGTTTCAACCTAATTGGGCCACTGGTTAAAGAGTTACAAAAACACCAAAAAAACTTCAACCCCACTTTTCACCCCCTTAGGGGTGTAATTTCCAAAAATGTCTTAGCGGGACGTTGTGTAGTAACAGGTACCTGCTTTTCAAATTTCAGCTTTCTAGCTTCAGCGGTTTGGGCTGGGCGTTGTTACCAGAAAATCGCTTGTTTTTTTTATATTAAAATTGTTCCAAAATAATTTCAGTTCTAAGTAATTTACATACGCGTGAAACAAAAAAAAAGTGACCCTTCAGGGAACGGTTCCTAAGTGGAGTGAAATGCTAGCGTTGTGAAATGCGATTAGATTCTACAACACTGTCCTTCGCTGAACGAGCCTCCCCCAAACTTTAGGCGTTGCCATAATCACCATGTGTCGCAGCCGGATTTGGTGATCGCAATAAAGGTGTTAAAGATACACAGAAAGAAGCTACTGCTTTACGTCTAGTCTAGTAGGTTTCCTTAGTCAATTCTTACGATATCGACGGATACTTACACCGCGACCGACGGCACGTGCAAATACTGTAAACATGTGCATTTTTTTTTACCTTTTGGTTGCCTTAGAATCGGAAAACATGTTCCATTTCTTAAACAACTCATCTATCCAACAGGCTCTAAGCGGCGCATCGGCGGAAGCCCCCTGCGCGCTTCACTGTCCGCCAAACGATCTTTGCCACAACGCGACGTGCTGCGGGCCAAACCAGCAGGTGAGCGATGTACCTATTGTGTAGTAGTGACTCCGTGATTGACAAGAAATCATGGTTGCTGTCCTGGACACGACGAGCCTTCATAGTTTATAGGAACGATGACTTTGTGCGGACTGAATAAGGCTCGAAATTATGCGACAAACTCTACATAGCTACAGAATAGATAATAGTGTTTATAGGGCATAGATTGTGTAATAGTTGTCTGCACCCGACTCGCAGGTACCTGCCTATTTATAGATTGATTTCTCGAATGAATGGAAACAAAAGACAAGGACAATAAAAATGTTCTAGAATAAAGAAAGAGATAGGTAGGTCAGGATGTTAGGCGAATTTTCTCGTGGGTTTTGAAGGACAAAATTGGGTATAAAAGCCGAGCCTTTTCGAAGTTAAGTTCAGATCTAAGCGAACACACGGTGGTAATAAGAGTGCAAAGTGGGAAATAAAGGAAAAATACAGAAAAAGGAGTTTTATTTGGAAGAAAGTAAATACAGTCCACCACAGTATTTTGGTCCTTAGAGCCGGATTGGAGTGAAGAGATCCTGCGCTCACAGTTTTTGGTTCTTCGAGCAGGATTGGAATGAAGAGATCCTGCGCTCACAGTTTTTGGTTCTTCGAGCAGGATTGGAGTGAAGAGATCCTGCGCTCACAGTTTTTGGTTCTTCGAGCAGGATCGGAGTGAAGAGATCCTGTGCTCACAGTTATTGGTCCTCAGAGGCGGATTGGAGTGAAGAGGTCCTGCGCTCACCGGATTGAAGAACGAAGAATCAAACGCTCGTGCAGTATGGTTGTAACCAGAAGCCAAGTAGACGTGTCCGAACGACACGAGGAAGTTCTACAGGAAGAGGCTGTACGGCAAGCCGCCGAACTGGAAGCCATCGAGCACGAACGACGAAGACGAAGACTGTCGATAGAACCACCTGCGTCACCTACGCATCAAGTAGCCACAAGTCGCGGTCACGACCCATCCATAAGGACTGCACCCGACTTCGCCCGCGCCGGAACAAGTATGGAACGCCATAGGAATGAACGATCTCCCGCCCGAACTGTGCGCTCTCTACGATCGAACAGGAGCATAGCACTTAGGGCACGGAGGGCGGAACTGGAGGCGGAGGAGAAACTGGCTAAACTTAAGCGTAAAGAACTTCAAATAGAAGCGGACCTCGTCAAGAACAGACTGGCTGCCGACCTAGCAGCATTGGAAGACGAGGAAAGGAGTATTCATGAAGATGACCTACCGGAACACAGCAAAAGAGTTGAGCAGTGGCTGCAGACAACAACTGAAGGGGAAAAAAGTGACACTATTCCAAGAACTGAGAAGAACATCCGATTCAATGTCAGGAATATGTCGACTACGCCGGTCAAGACTAAGAGTTCTGCCAACATCGATGCATTAGCTGACGCAATAGAGAAGCTAGCACGACCGAGGATGAAATGTCCAGACCTGTACGCCTTTTCCGGATCACCGAACGAGTGGTTGCCCTTCAAAGCTGCCTTCAAAAACTCAACGAGAATATACAAGCTGACACCGGCTGAGAACATCCAAAGGCTGAGAAGCAGCCTTAAAGGGGAAGCAAGAGAGCTAGTTGCTTCACTTCTGTACACCGCAAGCGATCCAGAAATGATCATGAAGGGCAAAACATTGTTCCAGGGTGGAACAATGCTTTGGAAGACCAGAAATCATCATCGACCGGGCCATTGATGACCTTCGAAGACTACCGAAACCCGGACCATCTGCAATAGAACTAAACTAATTCGCCGTCAAGCTTCAGAACGTGGTCTGCGTGTTGAGTAACATCGGGAACCGAGGCTACCTGTACAATCCGACGCTGGTTAGAGAAACACTGGACAAGCTGAGCTCACACATTCGCTCACGATGGTGTGACTACGCAACTGGACAGGAAGAAGTCGAGCCAGAAATCGTATTGCTATCACACTTTCCCATGCGCGAAGCAGACAAAGCCCTGCGGTTCAGCTATGCACCACCAACCAGCAAGAAGGAGTACACGCCGAAACCGAACACAGCATTCAAGAAGAAGACGAACGCCGTTTACAACACTACTGAAGAACTCACTGAAGCTGAAGAGAAATGCTCATGCTGCGAGAAGGGACACAAGTTGACAGATTGCCCCAAATATAAAGCAATGACAACTGACGAGCGATGGGAACACGTGAAAAAGAACAAGCTGTGCTTCAAATGTATAATGAAGAAACATCGACGCATCAACTGCAAAGCGACATCGTGTGGTGTTAACCAATGTTCACGTCTACATCATCAAACTCTACATCAAGAGAAGAAGGAAGACAGGCAGAGTCCAACCGAAGCGGTTATGACAGTGACCACCGCTGCCCCGAATAACAAGGCAGTATTGCTGAAGATGTGTCCAGTCACCGTCGTCGGTCCACGGGGGGAGAGCGATACGCTCGCTCTCTTGGATGAAGGAGCCACAGTCACTCTGATTGATGAAAGGTTGCCTTGTTGTTGATTGTTCACTGCCACTACGAATGCGTGGAATCAACACTACACAACGTGAGGATGAAAGCCAACTTGTCACCGTACAACTGAAGAGCAAGAATAACAAGCTACATCCTCTTCGGGCACGCACCATCAAGAACATGAAGCTGCTGCGACAATCGATTCCCGCGACGCTGCTGGAACAAGACCATCTGAGAGACTTGCAACGAGATGAAGTTTGCTACGAGTCATCTCATCCTGGGATCCTGATTGGAACTGACCACTGGGAGTACATAGTCTCACAGGAGCTACGAGTTGGAAGAGCGAACCAACCAGCTGCATCGAAAACACAGCTGGGATGGGTCATCCACGGAACCATACCACGCAGCATCATCGCGAACCAAGACAGCGTGCTACACATCTACACACCTGAAGCCATTGAGAAGCAGAACCAAGAGTTACATGAACTAATAGCATTTCAGCATTGAAGCAATTGGCATCAACCAAAAGCCACGTACAAGAGAACAAGATCTCCGGGCTACAATGATCGTCGAACAGACAATCAAAAAGATTGACCAAGGATATGAAGTTGGTCTACCATGGAAGAAAGAAGACACGAAGCTACCTCAGAGCTACAACATGGCACTTCGTCGTCTTCAAAGCATCGAAAAGAAGATGGATGCTGACCCAGTCTTCGCCGAAGAATATACGAAGCAAATCGAGAACCTGCTGCAGAAGCGGTACGCTGAACCATGCGATGGATCGGAGGAATCTAGAAACGTCTGCTGGTACTTGCCTCACTTCGCAGTACGCAACCCCAACAAGCCCGGGAAGATAAGACTTGTCTTCGATGCAGCAGCAAAGAGCAATGGAGTCAGCCTGAATGACCACCTGCTGGAGGGTCCTGACCTCTTGATGTCACTACCAGGCATCCTGTACAGATTCAGAGAGAAACGAGTCGCGATTACGGCCGACATACAGGAAATGTTTCTCCAGATAAAGATTCGGCAAGAGGACCAGCCAGCGCAACAATTCTTGTGGAGAGACAACGAGAAAGAGAAGACGCCTCAACGGTTCAAGATGACCAGCATGATATTTGGCGCTGCAAGTTCTCCATACATGGCGCATTTTGTGCGAAACCACAGCGCGAGAATATACGCTCACACTCACCCTCTCGCCTGCGAAGCCATCACGAGAAGCCACTACATGGATGATTTGGTAGTGAGCTATGATGACGACGTAGAAGCTCATCGAGCCGTCACGGAACTGCGCACAGTACACGCAGTTGCTGGGTTCACACTGCGAGGATGGAACAGCAATGAGGACTGCGTACTGGAAGACGTGCCGGCTGAACAACGAGCTACTACACCGACGCAATTCGACGGAAAGGGATCAGAGAACAAGATACTTGGACTCTACTGGAAAGCCGAACGAGATGAACTTGGATTCAACACCTCCATGAATAGAGTTCCCGTCGAAGTACGTACACGAGTCCGCGCGCCAACGAAAAGAGAGGCACTCAGCGCGGTAATGTCCATCTACGATCCGCTCGGACTGCTGAGTCACTATACGATACGAGCAAAAATCGTGTTGCAGAATCTATGGCGCATCAAGATGTCATGGGATGAACCGATTCCGGAAGAAGAGAATAAGCTGTTGCCGCATGCTTGGAACAACTGAATGACCTGACTTATCTTCGGCTGGAGCGACATTACGCGATTCAAGACCACACCGACCTGGAGCTACACATACTATGTGATGCCAGCGAACAAGCCTACTCAGCCATGGCGTACTGGCGAAGCATGAGACCTGATGGAAGCTTTAGCGTTTGCCTTGTCGCTGCTAAGTCCAAGGTTGCTCCAAAGCGAACGCAAACCATTCCCCGCCTAGAACTACAAGCAGCAGTCATCGGAGCGAAGTTGTCCGACGCTATTAGAAAGGAACATCGTGTTGAAGTCAAGAGAACGATCTACTGGAGCGATTCGATGACAGTTATACAGTGGATACGCCACGATACAAGAAGATATACGCCCTACGTCGCACATCGTCTGGGGGAGCTATCTGAACTTACCCAGAAAAAAGATTGGAAGTGGATACCGACCAGCGAGAATACGGCAGACGACGCGACAAGGCTGACGAACACACGCATAACGGCAGAAGATCGATGGTTCCGAGGGCCAGACTTCCTTCACCGCCCAGAGCATCAGTGGCCGAAAGAGACGTCTGACAGCAACCACGAGGAGGAAGTTCTACACATGCGAGTGGAAGACAAGACGGATGGATGGCTGCCAGATCCATCACATTTCTCTAAGTACGAGACACTAGTTAGAGCCACAGCACGAGTACTCTTCTTCATCGAGAAATGTCGACAACGCGCCACAAACATAGAAAACCGGCACATCGAAGACGCGGAGCGTGCGCTTATTCGCCACGCACAAAGGGAGAGCTTCTCAGACGAGCTGCAACGAATGAAAACGTCTCGTCCAATCACGAAATCGAGTCGCCTGTTCCGATTGGACCCGATTTTAGAAGATGGCATTCTACGAGTACGAGGACGCATTGGAGCCGCCGACGCACCAATTGAGATGAAGCGGCCTATAATACTCGACGGCCGTCACCGCATTACAAGACTCATCGTCCTGCGAGAACACTGCGCAGCTCGTCGGTCACGCTAACAGGGAGCACGTGACTAACGACCTCAGACAGAGATATTGGGTGATTCATCTACGACCGACAGTACGTGGCATCGAGAAGGAATGCAGACTCTGCCAAGTACGGAAGATGAAGCCTCGACCACTTCGAGAAGGAGACTTCGTTGTTGTCGTGTACCACACTTTACCTCGAAACGTGTGGCCAAAGGGAGTCGTCGAGTGCACCTACAAGGGACCAGACGGAGGCGTACGGGTGGCAGATATCCGGACGAAAAGTGGCGTCTTCAAGCGGCCGACCAGCAAACTCGTCGTGTTGGTGAAAGAAGAGGCTGCGCGAGCTACGCCGGGGGGAGGATGTCCTGGACACGACGAGCCTTCATAGTTTATAGGAACGATGACTTTGTGCGGACTGAATAAGGCTCGAAATTATGCGACAAACTCTACATAGCTACAGAATAGATTATAGTGTTTATAGGGATTGTGTAATAGTTGTCGGCACCCGACTCGCAGGTACCTGCCTATTTATAGATTGATTTCTCGAATGAATGGAAACAAAAGACAAGGACAATAAAAATGTTCTAGAATAAAGAAAGAGATAGGTAGGTCAGGATGTTAGGCGAATTTTCTCGTGGGTTTTGAAGGACAAAATTGGGTATAAAAGCCGAGCCTTTTCGAAGTTAAGTTAAGTTCAGATCTAAGCGAACACACGGTGGTAATAAGAGTGCAAAGTGGGAAAAATACAGAAAAAGGAGTTTTATTTGGAAGAAAGTAAATACAGTCCACCACAGTTGCGATAACCTTATCGTGCAAAAAATGGGACCAAATTTACGCGATCAGAGCCCTGTATGTTAGTGTCGAATAGATCTAGGGTAGAATAGACAAAAATGACATCGCATCGTCATACATTGCGTAATTATTGAAGTTGAAGGAATTCATTTCAAATGTTTTACGCATTCGATGACGATGTGATGTAATTTTTATCTATTCCATCCTAGACAACAAACACGTGCTTGGCCTACTGGCTCCATTGATATTTATATCCGTAAAATATCCACAATTGACATGGCAACTAAACTAAGACCGTGTTCTCAGCGAATCAAGGCCTGTGTACAGTTCTTAAATGCCGGCCCTTTCTAATAGATGGAAATGAGAAGGATAGATATATTTTAACACTAATTATGCCGACATTACATCAGCCTTGATTCCTTGTATGAATTTAACTAGTTAGATAGTATAAATCCATTGGATAGTATACAGGGTGTTTGGTGGAACGATGTAGGTATGGAATGAGCCGATCAAGGGTACCCATGTCATCATTTTAAACCACATATGCTATTATTGCTATTATTAAAAGTGTCATGGTTTTTAAGTTATTATCAAAGTTGTATTTTCATTTGTATGGGATTTTTTCGTTTAGAGGATAGTAAAGAACCAGATAGTGTATTAACCACTTTTATTATGGCTTCTAATTAGTCACAACAATACAATCTTTCATCACAACAAGCTATACCAAGTATTACATCTCTTCACGACAAAGATAATTTTTGACATGTTTTGTTTATGATTTCCTGCTAAATCACATGGGTTCCTAAATCACATGGGTTCCCTTGATCGGCTCCTCAATCGGCATTGGTAAGCATCTCATGAGGTCCATTTCATAGCTGCCTTTTTATGTTATTATTTACGCATGTATATAGAATTTTTCTTTTCTATTTTTAATTACAGTTTTACAGTTTAGAGACGATAAGAGTTCGATAATCTTTTCCAAGGCCACAAAATGGGTGAAGTTCGGAGGTATCACGGAGAATTCTAAAAAAAACTTTAAAGTATTAAAGATAAACGATTGAAAAGTTAGATAATCTTTAATTGTTTTATAGAGTGTTCGGTTAGTGAACTTATTTACTAAATAATGTGTGCCAAATATTATAGTTTAGGCTGTGTTAACAGTATGTAAAGTTTCATGAATAGCAAATATATTTTTACGAATATTTTCTTGGTTTGATTTATACTTTCCTTAGAAAGGACTATGGCAATGTAGATAGACATTATGAGGTAGGTGGCTGAGATAAATAGATAGAAAACACTTTATTATACCACACAAAGACAGGAAAAAATACAGACAGAAATGCTTAAAATAGAGCAAGTATATAGGGCGGCCTTATCGCTGTGAGCGGTCTCTTCCAGGCAACCTTAAGATGGACCTTGGGATGCAAGTTTACGTTTAATGAATTTAAATCAGAAATTTAACAGAGATGTACATTTTTCGAACGGCTCACTTTTTCTATCAGGATCTCAAATCGACAAAACAAGAGATAGATTAGATAGATAGAATAATAAATTGCGTATAAAAAGACGCGGCAAAAAAGTGAATTTTATAAGTATGGGTTGTTTTTTTACAAACATTCCACGTCGATTTTGGCTAGAGTATAGAAAGGGCATTTTGCACTTATAAAATGTCTTGTCTAGTTATGATAATACTGTACCTACACAAATAGAGTCAGTAAACATGAGCTACCTAATCGCCAATGCATTCCCTATTTTTTATTCAAAGTTCAATATCAGAACAAAGCATAGAAAATTGCTAACTTTCCATGAAGACAAAGGCTCGGCTCCAATTACTTGCAAATGTCAACACTTAAAGTAAACATGAGCTTATTGAGCCCCCATGTTATTTATTGGCTTAAATTAATAGGTTCTTTCCACGATCAGTTTCATACAAAACGTACACAGTTAGAATTGCTTTGAAAAATCGATTAATCCATTCGTCTAAATCGATGCATCTTCTAAAGATAAAGATAAAGAATTGATTGCTGTAAAACTAGGTGTTAGCATTACATTAATATATATTATTAGGTCTTCTGTGAAATATGTATATATCTCTATGTATCTCTTGTCTGCCGGTTAGGCTTACAGCATTGGTACTTATTACATGCAAAATTATAAATCTATTTAATAACATATTATAAAACTATTGTACAGTAAAAAATATATTATTATTATTATATTATTATTTACGTACCTATTATAACAGAATAAAACAATTACAACTAGTATATACACTTAATATCTATTTCTTAAAAATCTAAGCCGTCACCAGAAGGCAGAGTGCCCAGAATGCTGGCAGCATTGCCACGTTGAATGGCAATGCTAATTCGTTGACCGAAATAGAAGCCAGCATTCCAATCACCTGTCGACTCTACAAGAAGTTTGGTAATATCTTTATAAATGGCGTGTGCTCCAGGTCCCAAAGGACCAAGGGTTTCAACCCCAAACGGCTCAAATAGGTAACCTCGGTCAAGATTAGCGTATTTTCGCCGTTTGAGGGACTCCGCTGATGTTGCTGCGAAGCCGGCCCTTACCGATGTCCCTGCAAGATGTGAAGGCGCTAGGGTATCTACACACGTGGCATCCCAAACTAAAGGCCGACCCATCTTCCAGGGAATCAGAGTCATACCGTCAGGTCTTTTACCATCATCTCGCATAAGGCCACGTGGTTCGAGGGTAGCTGCCACACTGACGCTGGTAAAAGCCCGACGGATGATGTCATTAATAGAACTATGACGGGGCACACGTCCTGCACTAGAGACGCATGCCAGTGGATGGTGACCAAACTTATCAACGGTTTCACCACACTGACAACGGTGTGCAACTAGGCAAGGAGAACCTAAACGCAAAGAGGTGGCCACCCGAAATGAGTTATTATCTAAAAGGGTACCTAGATTTTTGGAAGGCAGAACCTGTAACCAAAGTCCTGATCTATCTATTTAATTATATATAAAATTATTATTGATTGAAAATGTTACAAAAAGTTTAATAAACAAATTGTTGTTTTAGGAAGGTGAGTCGATTTAGACCTATTAAGTCTATAATGTATTAAGGTCTATAAGGTTTTATTTATATGGGCCTTCGAATTAGTTTTAACCATCTGTATTATTTTTACGTGTAATATATAATGTTTTTATTATTAACGTCAAAATAGTGAAGTCATATGAGTAGAATTAGACTAGTAGGTACCAAAGCTCATTTACTATGAGCGCGACGTAAATAGTTTATTTGGATATGAAATGTGTATTTTTACCATTTTTCTAGAGGATTTATTTTGTGAAAGTTTCTGATATCTGTGGTGTACTCTAAAGAAACCGTTGTTCCTGCGGTTTTTTGCTGTACCTAAACTGTTGCTCCGATTTTACCAACTGTAATGAATGATAGGTATGTTGTTTGATTTTAAGAACTGCTAAATAGGACGTTGGCCCAAAATGATCATTCCTTTGTAAAGAAATATTCTTTACAAATTAATGATTCGGCTGAAAGTTCTCAATAATTTAATTTTGCTGGTCTACCATAGCGGGGCTGAGGTGTGTCAAAGTAAACTAATAGCATGATGCTAAAATAATTTCAATGACAACGATGCAATTATGTGTTTTTATACATCCCTTCTACGCTTTGGTGAATACCAGCCCTTAGTTTTTATCCACGTAATTTATCTGCAGAACATTAGTGTGACTTACGAACAAAAAACATAGTTACAAAAGCATGCCTGAAATGAAGATCACACTGTCCCTACTACTACTAGACGTAGGCCTGTGTTACGAAAGCTTGCTCAGTCATAGATCTATGCTTGAGTGGCGTTTATTCCATAGAAAAGCGTTACCCAAGCATAGATCGATGACTGAGCAAGCATTCATAATACGGGCCGTAGAGTCAAAGTAAAGGGTCAATTGGCGACACAGTGGAAAATAACATCAGAGTTCGGTTAAGTTTTTACAATGTTATCTATGAAGGTCATCTTAGTACATACATGTTCGACAAAGTAGATTCAGTGGGTAGTGTTCTTTACTATCATGATAAAACTTTTCACCTTGTCTTTAATGTCGAAGTTTGCATTTAAAATAACACGTTAGAATTTGGTTTGTTCTTATCATTGGAGGTTACTTTAGAAGTTCATGTTTTGTAGACATGTGTGTAGTGAAAGGTTTAAAATAGTGATATTAAAACAGAATAGAACATTATAGTGGTATTATGTTCCTTTTTGTTGTGTTGATCACCGTGTTAACACAGTTAGTCAAGGTTTAAACCTTAGATAGAAGTAATTTTGTATGTTACTAGTATTTGTTTAACTAAAAACTCGCCTCCGAAACATCAGTAAAGAAAATACTAAAATTAAAATGTGACATTTCGGACAAAGTGTCCAAAGATAAAGTGTCCGAAATGTCGGCAAGCCCTAAAAACTTATTGCTCCATATTTGATCTTGTTGATTAATACCTACGTCTTTAGTATTCATTATGTAATGTATTGAATTTATGAATTTACACTGTATGATGTGCATAAATAAATTATTTTTCTTGGAGTGGCGTTCTTTTTAAATTAAAATTTGTAGTTCCACTCATGCACGAATGAGGAGCTCTACAAATTTCATTCAAAAATTGAACGAATACTCAATATCACATCACTCGAACCACCCGGTCATTTTGACCGGGTGGTTCGGAAAGATGGCGCTTACGTACACAAGTACTAGTTACTATCAAAATATTTGTTTTCAGGAGAAAAGCACGCCGTCGCCTGCTGTAACCCCTTACTGCCGGCAACGCAACGGCCTAGTCTCACGGTCTGAGTCAATAAGTTCCCAGCATGGACCTCCTGGGCAGCCCAGGGTAGGATGGAACCTCGAGGCTTTGGAGTGCGGGTTAGTGGACCAGTAGATAGAACTTTGTAACCTCCGAATACTAAAATGTAACGTAAAGCAAGCGACTTGAGTCTCGATTTTTTGGTATTTTCAATGAAAATCTTTGAAAATCGTGACTTGAGATTTTTGAGTATTCGAGGCTGTGAGACTTATAGACACTAAAAGAACTTTTAACGGGAACTTAAGTTAAAAAAAACAACCATTCATGTTTACCTACTTGTATACTAAAGTGGAAGAGGTGTAAGGCCCAATTCACACCCGGAACGCGGCGGCGGCGGTACCGCGGGCTGGACCGCTGCTGGCAAGACGCGCGTGGCCGCGCAGCGCCGTGCGACCTTTTCGAGCTCTTAAGCGGTACTGGTCCTAATATGTATGTTGATAAAGTTTAAAATTATTTAAAACTGAAAGGGATCACCGCGTCCTGCCGGCCGCTGCCATGCCGGTGTTAATTGAGCCTAAGTAATTTAAAATAGAATAGAAATTTTGCTTGTACTAGGTAATCTCTGGAGCTATTTATCCGATAAATTGGAAGCTACATCAGCCATGCGTGCTCTAAGCTACGCTGTATGTTCGTCGACGCTCACTTGGTACCTGAGTACCAAGTGAGCGAAGCTGTAAATGGCGTCTGTTCGGTTGATACGACTGAAGGACAGCGACTTTTTTTACTGGTGTAAAACCAGTAAAAAAAGTCGCTGTCCTTTTTAATTTCTATCGTAAAGAAAGGGATGGCAACATTTTTAGTGCTGTAAAATTAGTTTAGTTTTTGTACTAACCGAATTGTCAAAAAAATCCCGTTAAAAGTGCTTTTAGAGAGTTGCTGTAGTAGACGATGCACTTTGAAACTCTATGTAAAACAGTCACGCTGATCTGTTGCTAAACTATTATGTTGTATCCAAACCTAATTTGTTGTATCCAAACCTAATTTTTTTGTATCCAAACCTAATTTGTTATATCCAAACCTATTTTGTTGAAGCTAAACATAATTTGCTGTAACCAAACCATTTTGTACAACCCTAGAAACACTAGATTTTTTAACCCATTTCGCCCTACTTATTGCAAATTGTTTAGATTTTATTTTCTGCAAAATGCTTGTATGATTTTGGTTTATCCAGATATTTTACCATATTTTTTAATTAATATTTTATATGCTTTATTGGGCACTTATAAAGATTTTATTAAAATGACGAATTTGAAAATCATATGAATTATTTTGTTATTCATGCGTACCTATAGGTACAATTTTTGTTTTGTGTAAATAACATGATCCAAAGGCTCTTTTTTTTGTAAATATGAAATGTTCAATAGCTGTTATGGCACATGTGAATTATTGAGTACCAAAGCCAGGATATTAATGATAGCGCCTATAAATAAATGTTATGCCAATTCTTCTTTGAATTATAACAAAAGAGTTCCGCCATCTTGCTAAACTCTAGCTAGAATTATCTACAGATAAGAATTAAGTATCTATATAGGTAACTATTTAATTAAAGTAATCGCACATCAATTTTAAGACCCTGACTGATAAATTTCGCAAAAAAAGATTTATACTGACCACTTCATATTACCACTAGTATATTTCCCGCGTTTTTCTACCTTTTTTCCAACTTTACCAGGCACCTTTTTTGGTTTTTTAGCATATTTGAATTCGCAGTTTTTGCTTACATCCATTGTCCAACATTAACGCACTTGCACGTTACTTACGTACCAATACCAAATAATTACTAATCTTTTACCGTTCAAAGTAGTTCGATGTTCAAAAGTTTTTCGTTGTCACAGCAAGTATTTGACAGACTATCAAGTTTATTTTAAGTGAACGGGATTTTTAACGAACCTTATAATTTTAACCAATTTTACATTTTTGGCCGAACCACTATGTACGTGTCAAAATAGCATCACTTGACATTCACGATTTTGTTGGTAGATTTTACACATTGACCGAAGTACGATAGGCGCTTCTAAGTCAAAAGTCTCATTATATCCCTTTATCTCTTCCCTTGTTCGAGGTAACCATACTTGGTTACCACATATTTACATATGATTCGCCTCGCGAGGTGTCTCTATCTCTCTCTAATCTTTACGTAAATACATATTTATTAAAAATAAAAAAATAGTAAGTCGTTCTTAGAAATAAGGCGACACTTTACAAATCATTATGTTCTGTCATGATGACGTACTCCTCTGTGGTATTTGGTCACTCGATCAACACAAGTGCTCTCCAAATTGGCCAAAATAATTTCTTGCGCAAAGCCACGTGCTGCCCGTAGTACATGCGCAATACAGAAGTTGATTGAGATTTAAATCTCGAGTCATTAGGAAACGGCTTCGGGTCACATTAACCCCTTAATATCCACAATACCCGAGTATCCCACCCACGAGTTCTCTCCTCCGTCGACCGAGAAACGTTCTCGGCGACCCCGTTGACCCAACCACCGCCACTAACCCGGAGGTGACGGCAACCAGTTATAAATAGGTTTTTGAAAATCCAGTTCACTTTAAAATAAACTCAAGTCACGATAGTTTACTAAAACCTTCTTGTTTTAGTTCGCTGCTTCCATCGCCTATGCAGGATGGGCGACTTGCCGTCTGACACTCCACGTGGGTAGTTCCAGTTCAAATGGACTTGATAACGTGTTCTAGTTACTTTGAAAACTATGTGACGTGATTACATTATTTCAAGACTATGTTTTAGACGGTTTTCCTAGTGTAGTGTAGGTATATTAAACTAGTATAACGTTATACTGAGGCTCGGCAGCGTAAATATCGCCAAATAAATTTAAATTCACGAGTCTCTAAAGTCGTGGTGGCTTCAACCTATCCGTTTTAAGAAGTGATACAGCGGGGCAATGCAGCCAGCGTCATGGGGACGCTTCCGATTAGCTGAGCTACCTGTAGATTGTTTACAACAGTCTGCAGTTAGCTCAATTGTTTCAATTGTAAATACAAATTAATCAAATAATAGAAACTAATCTAATTTGTTTCTATTATTTGATTGTAATTTTCTTTGTTAAAGAAGTGATTGATTCTTTGAAACTTTTAAATATTAAGAAGGAAAGCGTATCTGTGCGAAATTTAATATCTTTTTGTATACGCTGTTTATAAAATTAGAACTTTCGTAACATTTTGGTCATATCATTTGGTTAAGTGCATACAATGAAACGCATTTCTCGACTTTTGAATGAGTTAATGTGAGTGAAGGTGGTAGTTTAATACCTACTTACTGAAACAGATTAGGCTCAAATTATTTAATACTAAGTCTGGAACGTTCCATTTAGAATGCTTCCTGAATGACCAGTAGGGCTCTAAAATATTAGAAGTTGATTCTAGCTGTAGCAGAACTTCCTCTTCATCTCTCCTAATTCCAATCAAATGTTTTTGTCTTCTAGACGCCTTAAAGCTTTTTATGCTATTATGATGAAGCTTCATAGCTTCAGCTTCTGAAGAATATACGACTTGGACTATTTTGTCGTCAAAAAGTCGTATATTTATCAGACTTTTTTTACAAAAACTTATTAAAGTTATTTAGCTATTAGGCACACTAATACGATAGGTGTAAATTATAGGCATACGTTAACGTTTTGCTTACGGCTCGGTTTGCGTTTTGGTAACTCGTATATTATGTGAATACTCGCATAATAAATAGGTAAATTGAACCTGCATTCTAGAGCGCTAGATTATAAAAAAAAATTACATTATAATATATACGATTGTTTTGAATTTCTTTACTCACTTTTATATCAAAGTGGCGATTAGGATTTTGTATTGTCTAGGTATATTCAGCCTTGTCCTAAAAATAATAGATACATTTTAAATAGACAAAAGATGCTTGATTTTATTGTATGTAAATAACATCAAACTTTTTGTGAATGTTTCTTTCATTGTATCTAAAATTTTCATGGAAAACTTAAGTTAATGGTCAATAAACTGATAGCGTTAGCGAAGCGTAGCGCGAGCCTAACGAATTTACCTACGCAATCATATGTAAAACGTAAAACAATCGTATCATTTATTGATAAATAATTTTTCGATATAATATGTAATTATGATGATAGGTTACTTTTTGGATCACAATATAATAGTTTAGGGCACTCTTTCAAATCGAAACGTTATCGTTATAGGCTAAAGTTAGAAACTATGCTGAATAGAAACAAACTTAATGGTTAAATCGTCAAGTGTGACTTTTTATTACGAGTAGGTATTTTAAATGCATAATGAATCACGGTGTGAAAAGGAGGCGATTACTGATAGTATTGTTACTCAATTCACGAATATTTTTTGGAGTGCTTACGCACTGCATCCAAATCCGATAAGAATCCGCGAAAGTTCGTTACTATTGATATTTCGGATCAATCTATAATTCGGATGCAGTGCGTAAGTGCACAAGTATACATGCTTAGCGGATGCGCCGAGAGCAGTGGAAAAAAGTTCTTAGAGGACTAAGAACTTGTGTCCGCTGTTAAGCTCTGTTAGAGCCTTATCACAATGGCGATTCGCGAGCGATTTCAAAGCGAGGCGAGTGCGCAGTGAGCTCGTTGTGACAACGCCACGGGCGCGCAGCGAGCTCGTGACGTGCAATCCGCGTTAATTATGAACACTGGCGTCGACGACGGCGGCGCTAATCGCGTCGAGCTCGCTGCGAACTCGCCTCGCTTTGAAATCCCTCGCAAAACCCCAGTGTGATAAGGCTCTAATTGTGAAACTAAGTGAAGGAGCCTAAAAAATTATCACTAATCGCCACTAGCTGTATTGTTATTAGATTAGATTTACTTAATAAATGTGATCATAAATAATTTTAAGTAGTTCAAGGCAATGTTAGCATTTTCTCGTAAAATGTTTAAAACGATACGACGAGCGGGTAAAATATTGCAATGACCTCATAGTTAGGTAGGAAATAATTATTATGTAAGGAAATCTATTTATCCCTGATTTTAATTTAGTAAATGAACCAATGACTTGGTTAGCGCTAAATATTATTAATTAATTTATTATGTTACATAATTCTGGCTATAATATTTTCAAGATGTTGAATGTTGTGTTCAATAACTTACAAACCGGAACCTTTTGCAGTATCAAAATGTTCACCTAGCCATATGGTTTTGTTCAATAGTGTTCTAACTGTAATCCTTTTAAGGTTTCTTTATTTATTTACGTTATACAGCGTGTCCCACGGCCATAGGAAAATGAGGGCAATACTAAAAATACTGAAGTTTGTCTCCTCAGTTTTTAGCAGATTTCGTGGTCTTCTTTTCAATGCAATGTTTATTGGACAGATTTGGTACTTTGGATCTTTTTTAGATTTTAATGGGTTCGATTATCGAATTAGGCAAGTAATTTACTTCTTTAAAAAATGTTTCCTATCAGTAAAACTTCAATATTCCTAGTACTTGCCCTCATGTCCCGTTAAAAAATGTTTCCTATCAGTAAAACTTCAATATTCCTAGTACTTGCCCTCATGTCCCGTCGCCGTGGGACACCGTATATTTCAGCAACTACATATAGGATAGTTAGTTATACATATATAGCTTAAATAAATTTCGTAATATCAATATTTACTTATTACCGCGAAAAGTACAAATTACCCACTTTAGACACACTGGTTTTTTATCTTGAATATTTTAACCTAAATAATTTTGACAATGTTTTTCCGTCATATTCGTACGAACTATTGAATTGACAAAGATTATTCAGTATTCGTGTACATTTTCAACCAGCTCTTATTATGACTGTGCCTTAATAATTTTAAAACTTATTCACTTTTAACGGAAAAAGTTGGAAAACATTGAGTGTTATACGTTAATATTTACCTATTTCTTTCTTTAAAAAAAAACACAGCTGTTATTCAGAATGTTTACGTTATAATTAAAATGTGACTGAACAAAAGCATTATAGTCTGCTCCACGGCTCAATATGAGATAAATATTTATCGCATGTTATGTATTTCTATTAAATCAATGTATTATCTGTAAATTATTGGATTACCTAAAAAATCATACTCTAATCTTTATTGTGGTTTTGTTTTATATTTAAAATTATTTGTAAATAAGCTGTAATAAGTATGTTACTTGGTTCTGCAATGAACGGCTCTTAATACATAATATTTTATCTACCCCTTAACTATGTAAGTGTGTCAGTGATCCCAAAGCTTCGAGGATGGGTCAGCCAAAAATATTAGTAATATGTTGAGTTTTGATGCGAGGAGTGGAAATGGATTTTTTCACGGTAAATAAAAATATCTATTCAAACTTCAACTTATTTTTATTTTATCCATATCTGCTCCAATTTTCTACTTAGAACAGTGAAATACTGCTTTCAAAAAGTACGGTAATTACCTAAATCTAAATATAAGTTATTAGAGCTACATAATCTATTAAAAATCCATACATGCAACAAAATATATATTTCATTACGGATTTAAGCGGGTTAACTATGAACCTTATTTATGTTGGAAGTACACCAACATTTCATCACTGAAAGCCGCCACACACAGAAACCCTGGCCGGGTCGGAGGTGAAGGCGTGCTGGTTGTATCATACGAATTTATATGAAAGACTACACATCACCGCCGCCGGGCAGTGCGGGTTGTATCACACGAATTTACATGAAAGACTACACATACACGGCCGAGCGGTGCGGGTTGTATCATACGAATTTATATAAAAGACCACACCTCACCGCCGGGCGGTGTGGGTTGTATCATACGAATTTATATGAAAGACTACACATACACCGCTCTATTCTATCTATCTGGTCTATTGTGAAATTTTCTCTTCCGACCAAACAATAGATATTCGATGATAAAGGCCTACTTTATCATCGAATATCTATTTGTTTCGACGTCTATGCATTCGATATAGTTTTGCGGAATAGACGCCCTACTAGGTATATTTCTTTTCTTTTCTTGTATCAACCGCTCTTGGTTGAATCAACGGTAAAGCAAAGCAGACGGTGTCCCTACAGGAATAAGTCTACTATCCCCATTACTATCAATATACACGTAATACTCTCTTCCATTAATAATTTTAGTCGCTGTTTTCTTATTGATGTTGTATTTGGGATTTCCGAACAGAGAATCGTAGGGAGGTGGTTTGCTTTCTTCGAGTCTTTTCGATTTCTTGTCGCGTTTGTTTTGCGACTTCGACTTTTTGTTTGGTTTTGAGTCGTCAGTAAGGCCTTCTGATTTCTTCTTGCCGTAGTATCTTTTGACCAGCACCTTTTAAAACAATGGGTATTAAAATTAATATAAACATGGTTACTTATACATGACTGTGGCATTCATAAAAACATATAAATGCAATAAAAAAATGCTTTTAGGAACCTAAACAGATACCAAAGTTAAGGGTAACTCTTGCAACCAGTTTCAATCTCGATACCGATTCCAATTTCTTTCTCTATGGTCGTTGAACGAAGTCGGGCTAAATAATACCTCTAGATTTCATTATGTTTCTGAAACCACTGTGCACTAGAATTATTCAAGCGTGCTAAATTCTACAAAATTTGGTTTGAAATTTAAATTGGAACTGTTTACAAAAGTGAGCACATAGGTAGTTCACTAAAAGTGATTTGAAAGTGAATTAAATAAATAAATAATGTTAGACGATTCACAAAACATCATCTAGTTCCAAGCTAAGCAGAACTTGTGTTATGGGTACTAGATGATATACCAACTTAATACAATACATTACATAGATAAATATTTTTAATTATGCATAGAAAACACCTACAAATATCTGCAGATCGTACAAACATTTGCACAAAACAAACCCGCACCTGCGTCACAGTCGTCAGCTACTCACCTCGCCAATAAAAACAGCGGTAGCAGAGGCTAAGCCCACCAGTATGATCAAGTAGGTCATCAGCAGATCTGTATTCCTGAGCTGTCGGTCTTTAGACTGCAGGTCGAGAGGGCATATCTTCGTGCTGGGCAGGTCCCGGCGTTGGAGGAAATCTACTATGCCGGCGTGGAGCATGTGGATAAGACTGGAACAAAAATATGTGTAATAAATAGGTCATGTATGATGGTAAAGCCAAAGGACACACATGCATCAGTGGAACTAGATGTCGAAACTAATCCATTGGTGGATCAAAGTGGACAAAAAAGTGGAAACTGATTAGTGGAACTCATTAGTGGATCTGCAAAGTGGATCAGAGATAGGCCTCCCCTAATGCGCCATAGCGCCGTAGCATAGCGCCCTGTCTTCAGCTTGATGCATCCAGCATCTGCCTGCAGGCTTTCGCAGGTCGTCGGCCCACCTGGGCAGTATTCTTACTTTAATAAAAAGCTAAGCACAGTAATCTTCGTAAATCAAGAGGTACGTCTCATTGCACCCGGTGGTCTTACCTTGGTAGAACAAGATGAGAAAAAAAGTATATGGTTAAAGAAAAATTTGTAATTTTAGGGCTTTCCGACATGTAGCTGGAGATTACTGAAATACTTCAAATAACTACTATTAAAATTTATTTTGGTTCACACGATACACTAAAATACTTAACTATGTGTGTGTTGGTTGCGGTACATCTATCAAATTATATTTATCTTTTAACTGCCAAAATAAGCTAAACATTATTGAAATCTTTTGAACCGAAGAGAGTGATTCTGGGAATAGATACTCTCAGGGAATATAGAGGCGCTGCTAAGTTAGGCCTTTAGCACTCTTATGTTTCTTATATTGGTGACGGATGTGGCTTGGTGGGCGAAGGTCCGCCTGCGACGCAGGATGCTGCGAGTTCAATTCCCGCCTTGGGACAAATGTTTGTACGATCTGTAAATATTTGTTCCGGGTGTACTGGGTATTTTCTATGTATAATAAAAACTATCTATATACGAGTAGATAGATGTAATGTGTTATATTTTATACTACACCTGCTAGGAAAATTACTTATTCCTTTGCCAAACTTGAGCTAGAAAGTACGTCATTGCAGGCGTAGAACGTGGGTCGGAAAACTATGGAATTTCATTTCACGCGTTTGCCGGGAGAGAATAATGTATGGAAATCCATTTTAACGTCTTGTTTTTTTTTAGTTTTCTGAATTTTCAGCCTTAAGTTATGGTTATTTTCATTATAGGAAAAACTACAAAAAGTTTTTACACCGACTCCGCCATATGATATCGCGGCCTCTTCCGTTCTCGGAACAGTAATTCAAAAAAAGAACTAAGTGCCTAAGGCATTCGCGGGAATTTCTTCGAAAATTACATTTCAGTTAGATAATTTTATTAATTCTACAGAATGTCGTCGAGTGATAGTGAAGATTTTATGACACCGCTAGTAATAAAAGAAACTGCTCAAGCAGTGATTGAGAAGTTACCCGAGAAATCCAGAAATTAATACAACAAGACTTATTAAGATTTCGTGTATTGGAAAAACGAGAAGAGTGCAACTTCTTTTTCGTATAATTACCTCGTGTGTTTTAAAGCCCTATGCTGCGCCTCAGGCCTCAAATGACACAATCGATAGGAGTCAGTCACTTTACACCTCGGTGAACAATGTACTAATGTATATCGGTCATCTAGTACCAATAACACAAGCTCTGCTTAGCTTGGGGCTAGATGATGCTGTGTGGATTGTCCAGCATTATTTATCTAAGTACCTACTTACACTGAATCAAACAGAACTTTCAACTTGCTGCCGACGGGATAAGCAAACGCCCTTTGGTTCTTCATAAACGGCCTAGGAGCTATAACATAAGTACACCTGTCCGATTCCACCACCCCATCTTTAGTCTTCTTCATGTAATCATAGAACATGATATGGTCTATAGACACGGATTCTTTTACTAAAACTCCTCCTCCTTCTACGAATTGTAAGTAATCCTGGTTGGTGACGAAGGTTTTGAATTCTGCGCGACCGTTCTGGACCATTTTGTTCAGGTAGTAGAGGTCGTCGTAAGGCTGAAAACAAATACATTTTAGACTAGTTTCTACCCGCATCTTCGCACGCGTCGTTTCTATGGAAACCTTGAAAGGTTGTTTCTATCCCATGGGAACTGATTTATGGAATAAAACGAAGCTTATCCATTCCAGGCCTAGAACTAATTGTATGCAAAATTTCCGCCCGATTCGTTCAGTTGTTTTGGCGTGAAGAGTTATCAAACATCCAAACATCTAAAAATCCAATCTTTCCTCTTTATAATAATAAGTGTGTGCAAAATTACTACCATTACAACTTCTTTAATTCAGAATTAAACCAGTACCTAGTAGTTCCAGAGAACAATCTTGCCTACAAAATAAGTTAAGCCTTTTTATGTTACTTTGTAGAAGTACAAAGTTGAGCTTGTTCGACTGAGAATGTATTCTCATTTCGATATTATTCGACAACACGACATTACAAGATAATATGATGCCATTGTTGTCGTAAAAATTTCGTGTAGTTTTCGCAAAGGCCAATCCGATCACCAAAACGATCACGGAGCTAATGACGTAGAACATCGATAGTTACTAGGTACATCCAGTGAACGGAAAAAACATAGCGATCATTGCGCTAGAAAATTACCCAAAAGCAAAGTATGCTGTGGTAGGCGGCGCTTGTTAACTATGCTGCGAACGAGTTTAATCCGCAAGGCGACTGGCGGTAGCGACTGGAGGGCGTTGTGCGCGACTTACACGTTAAACGACAATTTAGTCACAAATATCGACGGAATAAAGTCGACTTTGAACTGAGCGTCCCGAGTGTTAACAAATTGTTAGCTAATCAGCGAAGGATATTTGACATGTAAGTTTTTGTGTCAAGTTACGCGCATATTTTGCATGAAGGAACGTCATGTTTTTTCCGTTCACTGACTACATCGCACCGTCGCATTTTTATTTGTTTAAAATTATGAAGCGTTTGACCACCATCTCTCTCCACTTAGCCTTCAGCGACGCTCCCCTCCTCCGGGTCGCATAGCTGAAGCTTGGCAGTGAAGGCGTTAAAACGTCGTGGTAGGTAAATTGAAAGTCGCACTTACATTTTTCACCACCCACTCCACCGACCCTCCTTCAGGGGCTGTCCATCGATAGTTCTTCTTCAAGAGATCCTCAGGGTACTCTATGTCCAGCGTGAATTTAGACAATGTGAGGAAAGCCGTCAGATTTGCCGTGTAGAAAGCAGATAGCAGGATTATGAAGATCCACCACGTTGCGAAGAGGACTCTTGTTGCATCTAGAAACGTGAACATAGTCTAACTATAAAGCCACGCCGCTCTGCTGGATGGTAGCTTGGATCGTAGCTGAGAAAACAAACGTATTTATTTATTTTATTTAGGTGATCTTTCAGCCATATCCCAAGCATTTAGCTTAGCTACATAGTCAACTTGCTTAAAACTCTAAACACAGCGCGTGACTACCATCGAAGCCACCCACTAAGCTATTATCGATGCAAGCAGCAAACCTAGCCGCCTGCATACCAACTGCCCTAAGGTGCTTTTCTATGAGATAAGCTATACAGTCAGTGGCATTCATGGATATGTAGTTCCCCTGACAAGTTCAGTGTCTCGTAATTACGTAAGTTTTGGTTTTATAATATTTAATTTGCTGATTGTAAATAGAACAGCTTCTTTAATTTTACCTAAAGAAATTGATTTTAAATACATATTTCTGTATCAATAGGAATTGCCTTCAAACTTAACAGAGGGAGTACTTAACGACGAACGTCACTGTACCTATCTAGTTACGTATGAGCTACCATGAAAGCTTTCACATGGCAAGGTGAACGTGCCATGTGAAGTGAAACCCTATTAGTACGAAAACATATTCACGTCAGATAAAAAGATACCTAAGCGAGTCTTTTAAAGTATCGGAACCTATAAAATTTTAAATGCCTACAATAATGTTTCATAGCTAAGCTCTCCCTTTGATCATTAGTAATAAATTTGTGAAACAGGATTAGTGATCTACAAACACAACGTAAGTGCATCGACTATTAGATTGATGATATAAATAATATACTGGGCAGCGGTCATGTTATTTAAATAATGACACGTGAATGTAAAGTAAAAACTTGTATTTAATGTTCTGTCGTATTTATAACGCAGTGAAATTACATATTTACACACTGAATTTAATAATAGAGTGATGGTCATTTATCAAAATCTGATTTGTTGAGTCTAATGGATGTGTCACAGGTTAATAGTAGTTGTTAACTTGTACGGAGGTAGTAGGTTTGAGAGGATTTCTGTGTAGGTTATTGCTGTTGAAGGCAACGTTTTGCTAGAAGACAGTAAAATGTTACCTGTGTTATATTATAATTTATGATCGCACATGTGATTCGAAGAGACCAAGAGTCTCTTCGAATCACATTTATTTGAGATAGGTAACTTTTGAAGACGTGGTATTTGACCTTTCGTATTGATGCTCCATTAGCCAGCGCTACGTTGCTAGCTAGTGCCAGTGCGTGTTATGCAACTTTTGTAGAAGTTCTACGTAACTCGTAAAGGTGCTACGTAACTTTTGTAGGGGTGCCACAGTATTTTCGTAGACAGTGCTACGTTACCTTCGTAGCCAGTGCTACTCAACTTTTGCAGGGGTGCTACGCAATTTTCGTAGATGTCCTACGTAACTTTCGTAGGCAGTGCTATGGTACTTTCGTAGCCAGTGCTATGCAACTTTTGTTTTTGTCTTTTGTCTTCGTTACCAGTTTATTTAAAACTACCACAGAAGGCAGAGCTGACCAAAACAGCTATGTTGCTTAATTGTATTTTCCTTTTATTAGCATTATTTATTTTATTTATTCATAGTGGTGTTCAACCCCCACATAGGCTGGGCAGTGAATAGATTTATTTTAAATGAACTACAAAATCCTTTTACTGACTTTTGACTTGTAGAGTAGAAAAAACAGAGTCTAAATTGTACATTTATTGCAGTGTGCCCGTTGATAAACGACACAGGCCATTAGCAGCGATACCATCGATTGACGGCCTGATTATGTGACATATTCGGTATACAAACACATTTACATAATCAATTTAAAGCGGAGATTGATATTTGCTTGCTTGTGTAAACCATTATTGGGATTTTGGTAGCCTTGATTATATCTAAAATACCTTTTGAAATATGGAATTCAAACAACATAAATTTTTTATATGGGAAAAGAAGTCAGAAGAAGAAGTCAACAACTTTATTTCTTTATGCTTACAAAATAAGCACTTAGAAAAGTCAAATTGTATTCTTGAATTAAATTATTTATATAATAAGAAATAAAGTATTATTGTTTTTCTCTTCACTTAAATTTTTTGTCGACTGGAGGAAGAAGATGATTATAACTTTTATTAAATAAATATTAATAAATAAATCAGTTGGTTAGAAAAACATTGTTTTCAAACTTAGATCTAAGGTCATATTGATTTTTAAGCAGCTAGGTAATTATTTGCATAACGGTGGCATCCCAACAACAAAAAATATTTTATTGCCTCTTCGACTCGCGACGTGACTACTTTCTCCGATACAAAAGTTAGGTACATACTTGCTTCTGGATCCAAATTAGTGCCTTGTTTTATG
Source organism: Eupithecia inturbata (assembly GCA_963662085.1). Taxonomy (NCBI): domain Eukaryota; kingdom Metazoa; phylum Arthropoda; class Insecta; order Lepidoptera; family Geometridae; genus Eupithecia; species Eupithecia inturbata. The sequence continues at coordinate 4,278,769 of OY759179.1, read as the reverse complement.
AATGCACTATACACGAACCAGAAACTCGGGTACAAAGACAGATGGCGCTCCTTGTCTCGAAGCAGCTTGGACCTCAGGCGTGTGAGGAATGTTATGCACGGTCCATAGGCGAGCACTGCTGTTAGGGTGAGGTACCTGTAGGAAAACCTAGGTTTCATTGACACTACATCAAACAATCGCCTCAAATCGAGCGTCAAGTCCATGTGATTCCACGTTTTATAACGGTGTAGGTAGGTACGTTAAACATGTGGGTCGCCTTCATCGAAATCTATGAGGAGTACTATAAACACATACCTACATGTTTAATACAGGGTGTTGCTAAGAAGAGCCTTTCCTTGATGTTTTATTCCTATTTTATCAATATATAAGAAAAAATATTTCGATAACGCTTTTATTCAAACCACTAGTTTCATTCCGCTGCCTTGCACGCCCTAACCCTGGATAAAAGTACATAACTAGTTATTTAAACTGCGTTGCGCATACGCCAAATTTCATCTCGATTTGTTTAGTAGTTTTGGAGATCTTCGTAACAAACTTGTTTACATATTATATCCTCAAACTTACGCCTTTATAAAATTGATAGGAATCTTACCACACGAAGTAGGTGAATGGAGCCATAAGACCAGATCCAGCAGCGGATGCCTTAGGCCGCTTCAACATCATCATCCAAACACCCTCATCCAGGTCGATAGAGAACGTAGACATCTTCTGGAACTTCGAGATGCGGGGGATGAATGCTGCTGCCATGTCTGCTTGCTGTTCGAAAGAGAGGACATAAGAAATTCCCAAAGCTTTTCGACTCCTACGTCACTTGGCAGCGCATCCCGTACTGAAGGAGGGTTGCGTGTTCAAGTCCCGTCGAAGACGATTTTTTTGGGATATTATTAAATTTCTAAGAAAGGACAGATTTGAAGAGGCACAACTTATTTACGTGTGTCCTAGTAATTATAATTACTCCATTGGTCCTGTCCATCCATCCGTCCATCCCTACAATAAACGAATTAAATATATGGAATGAAATAGTTTATTAGACAATAAAAAGGCACACACATACAAAGTTAGGCACGTACAATAACTATAAATTTACAATAAAACATAGAATAGTTAGATATAGGTTAGGTACCACAGAAAGACTACTTGAGTACCTACGGTCCAACACAAAACAGGTAAACAGTGGGTACCAAGCAGCTCATCCGAGGACAGGTGGTCAGAGCATGTGTTAGGTAGGTATGTCTAACGGGTCTTGGCTCGCGTGGTGCTCTAACACAAATAGCAGAACTATTGTGATAGAGCGCTGGTTTTCAGCCAAAACCAGTAGGATAAGTATCAGCCACGAGCTCAGATAAAGTGCAGACAAGTTTAAACAACAAGGAAGTTTACTATGCACTTAGGGTTGCCACCCTAAGTCGGCCACACCGGATACCTACTGTGATAGTTAGTGGTAATAAAAGATGAGGTTTTATATACACGCCACTTAAAGACACCTAAATGGAAGATATTCCAAAAACTGTCAGCAAGCTGTACGACAACAACCGGTAAGTATCAATAAAGGAGGTATGATTAACAGTTTAAATTGTACACAAATAACAAAATTATAACAGAAACTTTGGCGACAAGTCGGCAAACTATGGTGTAAAAACAGACTATGAAACTCTACTAGTTAAACAAACAATTTTGAACCTCGGCATTTTAGCTTTTAAAACACTGGCACCGGGTATCAGGTGAATTTAACGAGCTATCATCAAACATGGGATCAGTCTGGCTTAAGCCACTTGTCAACCAAAAAAAGAGTAAGTATTTAATTGATCCGTTTGGGAGGTATGATGTGACAGAGCGATATCTACACATAAAAAACATACAACGTGTAGTACAATATAAGAAAAAAAAAACAGTCTCAAAAATCACTCACGGTAGCATTGATCAGCCCTATCAAAGATTCCTGTGGCGACATGCCGCCGCCCAGAAAGTTCTTCTCGGGCACCACCACATCATACGTGAAGTTGAATCGCTCCTGCAGGATCCTGACCAGCGTGAACGCTACACCCAGTCCTATGTACGTGCCGTTCACGTCCGCTTGCACATAGCTTAGAGGGAAATCCTACAAGTAGATTGCATTTAAACAACTTAATTTTGTAGACTCTAACATATTAAGTCCACGGTGATTTTACTTTGAACCATTTTAACATTACAACGTCTGCACCATTAATATCTAACAAAGCTAGGTACATTTTCGATAAATTTACATTTCAAAGAAAGAAAATTTAATCAAAATTGTTTCATCCGTTTGGAATGGGACAGGCTGGGCCGTTAAATTTATACAAAACACCTCTTTTTCCTCCATCAGGGGTTAATTTTTCCTATCAATCTCGTATCATAAGAATTGGAGCATAAGGAAAGGATGGCATAGGATTTCAGACAGGGAAAGGTTTATAAAACTGCAAAGCAGGGCTTGTGTTATGGGTACTAGATAACTGAACTTAACACAATACACTACATACATAGATATTTTTTATTACAAATAGAGAACACCCGGAACAATTATCTGTAGATCGTTCAAACACTTGTATCGAGGCGGGAATCGAACCCGCAACCTCCTGCGTCACAGGTAGACTTTCGCCCGCTGCGCCACTGAGGTGGTCACTTGAATGCTTTATCGAATGACACGTTTGAGAACAATGGGTCCACAATAGCACTGGACTGCAACATGTGGACAGAGAATACGCCTGAGGCCTTTGCTAATGGGGCTTCATCCATGGGCAATGGGCCTAGTCCTCAGCATGGAATTTCCTAAGCTTGATCAAACCCTTCACTGTAAGTCACGATGGTCCAGTGTCATACTTAATCACAGAGGGTTACGTATTGAAAATTGTCTGTCTGTTAAACTTAGTTTTAAAATTAACTTAGTAAGACTTACGTTATAAGTAGCTATTTTCAGATGTTTCCCATTTAGGTCGTTAGTCAAATTCAAGAGTTCTATGATTTTCTTCGTGAGGCCTGTGTCTACGGAAGAGATGCAAAAATGTTCTTTATATAAAATAAATAAGTCAATCATCAATAAATGTTTATATATTTTGGCTTATAAATAAGCCCTTAGTATAATTGTATATTTTAAAACTAAATTTAAAAAAATAGGATAATTCGCTTCAGTTAGGTTGAGGTAGGTATATGTATATATGCCTGGTGTTTTAGGTAGAGTTATTTCAACCATGGGAATTAAACGCTAATGCTTTAAAAAATCACAAATAAATTATTAATTAACTTTTAAATTAAATAGTAGATACCGATCGGATTATCATGACTGAGCTCGCACACGGACTCGTTACAAAAAGACGAGATAATCAGGTCCACGCCCATCATGTCCTGGCGCGTTGGCCGTCAGTGGTAGACTGGCCACCAAAGCACGGTCCGATGTCACCTTAATCGCTTATCTACCTATGAGTATGTTACTTGCGCATCGAAGCTCACGCTATGTTAGTGCATGTATGATTAGTGCGGATAAGACTATGTTATTGAAACTTTAGTAAAGTAAGTAACATACGGGTGTAGCCAGGAGGAGGGTTTTGGGGTTTAACCCCTAAGATAAGACATTAATAATAATAAGAAGGGAAGGAGAGGCAAGCGCCATAACTTATTACTAATTATTACACTAATATTTTGAACCCTCGGCCTCGCGTCTATATCACAAGTCTTGAACTTAGTTAGAGCGAGGTGTCGAAACTAAGAAGTGAAATAGGTATATAATACACTTATCTTATCTTTGTTTTGTTTATAAGACCTTAATCTGAATAAACTATTATTATTATTAAAAAATAAATAAAAAAAAATTATGTCTTTTGGATTCGCCCTCTCTACCAAACGCCGCGCCGCCGCCGCCGTCGATTAACCGATTGAAGAAAGAAGAAAGAAAATAATTTATTAGACACTACACACAAACAAACTTTTATACTAAAATAAAATACTACTTAGTACTACATAACACGTATACAGACCAAAACACAGGTGAACATTAATTAAGTAGGTACCTACCTATACTAACATAAGTACCTACCTACCTAAGCACAGGGTTGGTACTAAGTAGCCCACTCAGCAAGCAGACGAGCGTGTCAGTTATTGTAATTTGTTTAGTGATAAATATATAATATAACAAGTGTATGTAGTGGTAAACAGAAGGCTTTAAAAGATATTCAATAATAAAATGTAACAGGACTGATTTCCTACTTGTTTACCCGCTCTAATTCAAAGTACGAGTACAAATCAGTTCCGTTAAATGTATAAGCTGTAACATGTGTATCCAATGGTTATAATTTGTTGAATTATAAATATTACAATATAATAAGTGTTTATTGTGGTAAACAGTAAGTTTAAAAGATATTATGTAATAAAATGTAACGGGCTTGAGTTCCTATTTGTTTGCCTCTCAAATTCAAATACTAAGGCAAATCCGTTTTATTTAATGATTAAGCTATTTCATATTGGATGTACTAATTATCTTATTTGTTAATTTATATTTAAGAACATTTGTCATGGATATTTTATCATATTAGTAGATATTTGTATTTAGTAATGAAATGATGTGCCAACCCGAAGTTTGACGGTATCACTCGAAATGTAACGAAGAAACAAGTTCGTTTTGTTGAACCAATGCTATAAATAAGAAAGCCTGGCTGGCTGGCTCTCTCACTCTGTTCTGAACCTGTAAGCTGAAAGCATCTCTCATTATGGTAAGCTTTTGTACATTGTAGCACCTTTTTCTAGATGTGTCCTAGCCTGTTTTAGCTTTGAAATTGTTGAAGGTAAAGTTTGAATTATAAGGATATGTATTCTTGTAGAACGTTCTATTTCTATGGTTTAATGCTTCTATTTATATACAAACATATATTAGACACATAAGTGATTATATAAATGTGCTGGTGGTTTCTTTTTCACTTCTTCCACCAGCGGACAATAGATTGAAGTGAAGAGAAACTCAATAACACTTTACTTCTTATTTGATAGTAATTAATGGTTGGTATTTCACTCGTCTATCTATGTGCTTATTTTGTAAGCCTAAAGAAATAAAGTTATTGACTTCTGACTTCTGATTTCATTATTCTCAATTCCCAAAATGTTAGGTTGCATAGTAAGGTAGGCAATTCCATGATTCTAACGAATTAAGATAATTTACTAGGTAGGTAAAGCCCTACAAATCTAACAAGCGCGTGTGTGTAGGTATACAAAGGTCTAACAGCTCCTGACTCAGCTAGTTGCTCTCAAACAAAAATCCTAGAGAAGGTAATTTCAAAGTCAAAGTCAAAAACTCTTTATTTCCATAAATACAATAAATGTACACTAAGAAAAGGTCAAATTCTTAATAATTAAACACTGACTCGGAAATAAAGTGATATTTTTTATTTCAGTCGCATCGGTATGAAGACTAAAGTAAAGAAGCGACGAAGAAACCTTTAGCCTGTTAGTTAGTTGTTATTTTTCCTGTTATTAACCTTTAGCCTGTTAGTTAGTTGTTTTCTTTGTTATTTGTGGAAGAGCGCTGGTTTTCAGTCAGAACCAGGTGATACAGTAAGTGACAGACACGATCTCAGATTCAGCGCACACAAGACATAGAATAGGTTTTAATGGAAAGGTAACAAGGTGGCAGCACTCGATATTTGAAAAGAATAAAAAGACATAGATCTATGTCTTTTTGTTCTTTTTTGTTGTTTATATATAAGCAACAAAAAAAATATTATGCGGTGAGTAAATGATGACTAAGTTAAGGGTGTTTAATACATGAAAAACATGGGCACTAAAACTGCCAGTAAAATGATTTTATTTTAAGTAGTAGGTAAGTATTGTTTAAAATACGAATTTAAATAATAACTTATTAAGGTATGGGGGTAGTACAATCATAATAATTATACACTTATGTAGTTTCAGAACGAGACAAAACTCAGAATAAGCCCGTGAGTGTACCCCTTCCTTAATTTATGGAGATATGTACGTACCCTAAAAAGATTGATTTTGTTCGTCCAAGGTTACAACTGTGATGCCGCAAAACTGTCAACTTTGGAACTGACGGGGAAAAATAACTAAGATTTTTTCAATTTCACTGGAAAATCTCTAATTAACTAGCGTAGAAGTGATAATTAAACAATATTGTATTTATGTCTTTGTTTTGTACATTTGTGTATAGAGGTAGAGTGTAGTTGTCTTAGTCTTGTACATTTGTAATTATACCTGCCTACTGATAAAACCCTGATGGATGAGTTAGTCTTATTTTTTATTTTTTTTGTAGAGTAACTTGATCCGTGAACTAAGTTAAAACTAACAAAAGCTAAAACTTAAAACTAATAAACAAAGTTAAAACTAACTAAGCAAAAGTTTCCTCAAAAACAAAAGAGGATTTTAATTGCCATTAAAAATAAAAAATAAAAAAACTCTAAACTATTATCAATTTTCTTCACCATATGATTGCATTCGGATTTCATATGAATATTACATAGGTACCTACGGTTATTTCATGCACTTTTTGTCGTTTCATTTTCTTGAACACAACAAGATTAATTTGATTGTCAGTCGAAATACCAGATAGAAAGGAAATTATTTTATGGAAAAGGTGTGCTCGATGAATAGGTAATCTGACAGCAATTAGTACCTAGTAACTAACTACGTGGCAGTATTTCGCAGATTATTATCTTAGCTGGCCACAACGCATCTTATGTTCTAGAAAGCTGCATTTGCCAAAGGCAACTTGATTCACTTATTTCTGTGGTATTGTATCTAGGTTGGTAGATTTAATTAGGTTAACCAAAAACAAAAGCCATCGAATCGACTTATCCATACATTTCTAGCACAATTATGTTAGTAACATCACGTAAATAATAGGGTAGACCTTTCAGTAGCAAGACCTGCTTGCTAAGAAGGCACCTACCAATCCTTTCAAGAAGGACTTGAAGGCATATATACCTTTAAGTCTTTCTTAGATTTGGGCGTAGGTACTCAACTCAGAGTAGGTATGTAACAATCAAAATAGACCTTCTTTGTTATTGATGTTATATTTGGATTCGACACCTTGCTACGCCAAGATTTAAGCTTCTTGCGTTATGCTAATACAGTCCGACCCTTAAACGTAGAATTTTTCGCTACGTCCGACCAGAAAGAGTAGAAAATAAATGAGGGCGCCACTATTGTTTACCTGGTATCACCATAAACTACGGCAGAACGTTTTGACACTTGATACTTTTTATATAAATGTATAACAATTCATGTTTAATCCGTCATTATATTTTTCTAAACCTGCTAGCAATTTCGATTGCAATGTAGTACAATGTAGCAACTTCTTTCATAACTGAATGAAAATGATGATTTTTTATCTGATAGCACTAATATCAAAATCATCCAACACTTTCTTAGGTCGACCTTTTCTGTGCTTCGCGGGAGTACCAATTTTTTCGCTATTTTTTGTGCCTTTGTCCTCATAACAGTGCTTTCAGTTTTTCCTGCAACTAAACTTATGTAAAGTAGGTGCCCTATCAAAAATATAGGTAATTTGTTTGTAGTGCAGCCAGCCCTACAAAATACGATTCAATGGAAAATCACAGTGTTGCCGCTAGTGGAAAATTATTCTAGTTAATCCAACAAATAAAAACTGCAAGTTCTCAAAAAAAAAATTTTTCTGTACTGTACTAGTCTGTTTTTTCTATGTATTCTACTGGAATGCAAATAAATTTACATACATAAATCCGTACCTACCTATATATTGTTATTTTGTTTTATCATTGGGTGGTTGAAAATTGTATACCTACTATTATGTCAACAAAACCTTTTGAATGCTTTAATTTTGTAATATAAGCATGGTTTGTAAATATAACTAAAAGTAGTTAAGTATTAAAGTTACGTGCATATAATTTTGCAAAGAAAAGCTGAATCTGGCGATAAATTCACTATAGCGGCCACACTGGCTATTCATAAAGAGTTGCCAGTTTACAGTAAATTTTAGTTCCTCGTTAATTAATTTCTACTCTTTCTGGTCGGACTGTACATATAATTTTTTTTAAACAACTTAGATTAATTTACAAAACTTTAAAAGAAGCACTCGTATTATTATTTATGGCGTTTTCATAATGTCGAAAAATAGTTATACCAGACTGAAAAGATGGCGCTTGAGTTTGGGCCCGTCAAATTAGAATGGCATAGAACCTGCATAGTTTGACATGATAGTGACAAACTTTATTCTTTAGCGATAGATTTTTATAAACTTTTTATATCACTTCTTTAACACAACTTCACATTTGGTGTGTACATTACGGGACGCAAAGAAAAAAGATTGAGGAAATGTTCTAGTTGCTAGTTCTATTTTATTTTAGTTCCGATTCTAAACAGCTGTAAACAGGGGCTTTTTTATTTTTCAGAAACGCCTTATTGAAACGCTTTTTGTTTCAGCATTTAATCTAATCTGCTGGCAGCACTGGTTCCGCTACTACATAAACATAAAAAGGTGCCTCTGCTCTGAGACCATTTTGACAGATGACAGAAGATAAAACTGAATTTAGGTATAATTGTTTAGCTTCAATTCAAAGTACCTACCTACGTAATGTCTTACACTATTTTACATCAGGTCACCTTCTCTAATACTTTACTTTATCAATAATAATGTACTTGCCCAAAAAAAACTCCATACATATTTTAGTTTTTAGTTTTGCCGTCAACTCATTGTCTTTTTAGCACCTCTTTATATTGTTGTAATACCTAGTCTTAAGGTTCTGCATCTCCAATATGTATAATTAAGGAACTCTGTCACCATGTATTCGGAGGAGGGCGTTAATGCTCGCGACAGTTTTTATAACTACTGCGTGAATTATCCACAACCGGTTGTGTATTTTCCCTGTACTTTGTTTCAAATAAAGATAATTTTAATTTTTAATTAACATGACAATGACTATTAAACTCACACGCACTGCCGCCAGGTCATAAAAAAATTCGGGCTCGCTTCGTTCATCATTGATTATTTAGGACTATGAGGACAACAGACCAGTTGCCTGAAGTCTAGTTGCCAGAGCACACTTTTTGTCCTCATAGTTTGTTGTAAATCGACAAAAAAAACTTTGTTCATAGTTCTCACTCTTTCATTATCTTAGCTTCCTTGTTTTGTTAAGCATGCCTCACCAATTTCAAAAAAGGCTGCGGCTCACTCTATTTGCAGATTTTATTTCGTATTAGTTTCTTTAAAATTTTCTCAGCCGCCGTAAACTCTCAAAAATTTTAGGCGCTTGCTTCGCTCTCGCTGTTACTATTTACATGTTTTTCTTTTTTCATTGGTTAATTATTATATTACGCTACAAGGTTCTTTTTTACTCTGGTTTGGTTACTTTTGATTTGACTCGACTTGACTCATTGACTGGCAACTTTGCTAAATTTCCTCAACAAAACGCAAATCAAAAACTTTATTGTTTTTCTTGAAACTTTTGAAATGAGGGATACCTTGTTATCGTTATGCGAGAAAAACTTTCTCCAAAATTTAGTCGCTGAAGGACATGTACGTATTTTTCATTAAGTATATTTAACTACTTTAATATTTAGATAAAGTTTCGCTAACCTCTATGTTCAATCCAAAAGCGTTTGGATGGGAGAATCTACAATGAAAGCAGAAACCTACAAATATCATTTGGATCGAGTTACGGCAGCTGTATTGTATCACTTGGAGAAACAAAGTATGTATCCTTAACCACTTCACTCTATTAAATAATTTATACAGTAAAATATCTGACCCTATCTATCATAGGCAACAAGAGTCTTTTTTTATTATGTGAGTCCTATCCTGTCTTGGTAACAGTATTACCAGTACCTACCTAAAATGGACCTTCAAATTTTTTTATTGAACATCATATGAAATAACAAATATTGCTGGACAAATAACACAGCATGATCTAACCCCAAGCCACGCAGAGCTTGTGTTAACTATCTCAAAAAATTACATACTAAATGGTTTTTTTTTTCAGAGTATTGGCCCAAGTAACTTGCGAAGTCACCCAACCCAAACAAATAAGGCCAAATGAGGGTATTCTTTACATAAATGTGGATGTTGGCCCGATGGCTTCTCCTCAATTTGAAGCCAACCGAGCCACAGACCTATCTGTCTACCTCAATAGGCTTCTAGAGAAATGCTATAAGGATTCTAAATGCATAGATCTAGAAGCCCTGTGTATTGTTGTTGAAGAGAAGGTGATACTTTTGTTTTGTTTATCCTACTTATATATGCCAAGATTATCAGCTGGTACACATACGAGAAGGAAAACGCATGACCAACCACTATAGAAAAATCTGGGTTTGTCATGCTGAAAAGCATAAGAATCTAGCTACCAATGTCATAATATATTTACTTAAAATTTAAAAATGTTGTAGATTATAAGTAAAGGATTTGTGAATTGAACTTATGTTATTTATATTCGCCAGTGTTATGATTATTCTAATTTCCTCTTACAATGTTTCAGGTGTGGTCAATAAGAGTGGACATCAAAGTATTGAACCATGATGGCAACATCATCGAGTGTGCTAGTATTGCGACCCTGACTTCACTGGCACATTTCAAAAGGCCTGACATAACCCGCAGTGGAGATGAGATCACCATACACACCCTAGCTGAGAAAGACCCCATTCCAACAGTGCTATACCACTATCCAGTTTGCTGTACCTTTGCTATATTTGGCAATGAGTAAGTTTCTGCTTTTGGCTTTGCACACGTTTTTCAGGATACAAGTGGCTTGTCCTTCCCCCAAATTGAATGAATGTAATTACATTACCAAGTTTCATAAAATTCTGTTATAGGTTGCAAAGATAAAGATCAGGATTGAAAATTACCACCTCTCATGCTGTTCCCCTCGAGACAGCATGAGAGGCACCAATCTTTTTGTATGTGATATAAAGTTGTTTAGTTTAAAAAAGTAACTAGTCAGAGAGTAGATTTTACAGAGTTATTTCGTAGGAGTGTTGCCTGCATTTTAAGCTACCAATACCAACACAGATCTAACAAATACCTACTGCCAGAATTTTGTATTCATTTTTTTTTTGTGTTTGCCAGCAAAATAATATCAGACCCAAGCTACTTAGAAGAGTCAGTATGCCTAAGTAATACAGAGGAAGGGTTAAATGCAGGTGGCGGGCTCTTGGTCATTGGTTTGAATCAATACAAAGAACTCTGTCTACTGGACCTAACCGGAGCAGCCATTGACAGCTCCAATGTTGTCCACAAGGCTATGGCTAGTGCTGCAGATAAATGTAAAGGAATTGTTGATTTAGTGAAGAGTGTGATTACCAGTGATGACACATTAAGGTAAATTTTTTAATGACCATTGTTCTGTAGGACACAATGTACAAACAGGGCCCGAAGTTTCGGAGTCGTTTTCGTGCAAACGCTATCATAGGCAACATTAGAGTTGGTTTTGCGCGAAAACGAAACGGAAACTTAAATTTTCGTTTTCCAGCTTTAGCGCAAAAACGAATCGGAAACATCAATTTTCGTTTTTCAGCTTTCAACACATTTTCAATTTAATCATGAATAATTTATGACATAATTATTTTATTTACTTCAGACAGAAGAGAGTTAAAGTAAATTTCGGCGACATTATAACACAAGATCACCTACTATCGCTCAGTCGGAAAGACTTAAACATTCGCCTCAAAAAATACTACCAGGAAGATTTGACTAAAGAAGAACACATGTCTGAAGATGATGAGGTTATTTTCAAAGACGAACCAAGCAAATATGATGGTAAGTTGCATTTTGCACTTATCTTTGCTTAAGAGCGCTATCACACTGGCAATGTGCAAACGAGACGAGTGTGCAGCGAGCTCGCTGCGATTAGGCAGAAAGCATAGGAAGAGGTTTATCGCTGACGCCCGCGGTGTCTTCAGCGCGCGCTCGAGGCTCGAGCTAGCTGCGCAATCGCCTCACTTTGAACTCGCTCGCAAATCGCCAGTGTAATAAGCCCCTTACGATTTGATAACAGATGTTGTGATCAAATCATTTGCAAAAGCCTGTAGAGTGTAAAAAGCTAAAGGAAGTCTTGCCCTGCTGTGGGATGACTCAGGCTAAAAATAATAATATAAAGTAGGCATATTAATATTTATTCAAATTGAAATTTAAAGTGCTATCATATTTCATGATCAATAATACATCAATATCATACTAGTCATACAATAATTTGAGAGATAGTCTATATCTATCACTAATTAATAGCAGTACTTGACTTATTAACTTCATGACCTACTTTAAGTGAGATAATTTAAATTGGGCAGTCTGATCACTATTTAGTGGGTGTAATAGATTTCATTGAGAGTCATTCTATGAAAGTAGAGTCAGCAGTTTTAAACTTAAACATTCGCCAATATCACCAACCAATACGTTTTCTCCTAATTTCAATAAAATAATGTTCAGTGAATTTTCTTTTCAGTTGTCTCATCAGTTCCACATACAACAGAAGTTGTATCAAGAAAAGGCTCATCATTATGGATTGAAATATCTTCTGATTCGGATGATTAATTAAATTAGTAGTTTGTTAAAAAGATGATGGACTGTGAAGTATTTTAGTTGAACAAAAATATTAAACATTATTTTTGTGTATTGCATAAATTAAATTTTATAGAACTACATTTTTTGGTGGTTTGATGGAAAATATTCCAAGACCTCAAAAACAGTTTAGTTTTAGGCAAGTGGTCCCCTATGGATTTGCTGCATCAATTCTCCAAAGTAAATGTAAGAGTGATTTATCTAAACACTGCAAGTAACTTCGGCAAAATAATATTTTATTGTTTCCTTTAATATTGCCTAAATAGAAGTTCAATGCGCTTACATTCTGCTTAGAAGCACAGTATAATAAAAATCATTATGTCAAAAATATTTACAACTTAATAAATACTAGATTTTTGATCCAGACTCCAGTTTTTTAATACAATGAGAAAGTAATTTCATACACTAACATCATCAATCAAGGTATCCACTGCCCTCCACCCATAGAATCACAACGCGCACCCTGGAACCGTCTGTATCAAAAGATAAACCATTTGACATGCTAGGCTACCATTTCAACTAGTGTCATTTGTTCGATACATCGATCACGTAGGTATTTAGCATCATCAGCAGTTTGACCTAAGTAGGTTACTCGTGCCGCGAGCGCGGACCGGGCGCCTGCGCAGGTCAGTGCATCAGGAGCAGCCATTTCAATCGCACTCATAAACATTAGTCGTAGTTTTATACAATATAGCTTTTGTATTATAAACTCGACTTTTATATCAGCATCCACGGAAGAGCTAGCCGCAATTCCTACAGTGTTTTTAGCGTTCGGACAGGAAACATTACAAAAATCACCCTTCCAAGACACAAAAACGGACAGGACTTCCTATTTTCAGTAGTTTTAATGAATTTTTTTACCACTATAATGTGCCATTAGCCCTATCAACCTTGAACATTATTTTTTGGTTTGCATAAATTACGATTTTGATTTTGTTCGAAGTTCATTAATTGTTTTTTTTTTTGCTATTGTTTTTATACTTATTATATTGTTCATGTTTATATTTTAATTAAAAAATACTAGTTTGCAATTATTACTAGTTCAAACATCTATAAAGTAAAAGTAGTGTTATTTTGATTTAGGAATTTTTTATTTTCTTGTTGCATTGTATTTGTTTAGTACTGACTACACAGAAATAGTTCTGTGATTAAGCTAACTACCTACATACCTATTTGTTGTCCGAAATAAAAGATTTTTATTTTTAATTAGAAGGAACCAAATGAATTTAAATATGATAGTAACTGTATGATTTTCAGATTGTTCCAAAAAAAAAACAGTGTTAATTATTTTCAGGTACCTACTTGTATGTAGGTACATACTTATAATTAAAATAAAATAAATTCGACTCCACTGATCTCTTCTTCCATATGCACAGAACTTGTCACTCCTCTGTGCAAACTGTTTGTGCCAAACAATTTCGTAGACAATCTCGATTGTCTTTTTTGTTAGGTTCTAGTTATCTATGGGGGAAACGGCGGATACCATGATTGATGACTAACACACACCTTGTAATACGATTTGGCATGAAGTAAATTACTACTTCTGACAAAACTACAATTATTACATCTAAGTCATAAATACAATCAAGTCTGAAATCTCTTGGTAAGTGGCATTTAAGTGGATTTTTAGAGAAATTTTTAGTAAATAGAAATGCATTTTATTGTATAAATAAAGACACTAATAAAATGTGACTTCCTTCCTATTGAAAAGGCCCTGATAAATGTGGTTTTAGTTTGGTTTTGCCTCTACCACTTTTCAAGAAAACTAACATAAAACACTACATTACACATATAAATATATCACTACACTTCATACTGAATCAGAGTTCATTCCATTCTTATGGTCAAGCTTGTTACCGTTGGTCTTCACCATGTAAATAAAATATGTCATTATCTCCTTTTCATTCACTGGCAGACCCTTGAAGTGCTTTTGTATAGCCTGGAAAAAGAAATTATTTAAATCAGAAGTAAAATTGGTTCAAATAATCAGGCATGTGTCAGCAGTGATGCAATAGAGCCTAGAAAATACCTGATGTCAGTGATGCTCTTGTGAAACCTATGCACTTGATGCTGGCAAAATAATCATGTGCCAGTGTGTTTGTCACACTTGATAAAGCCTATCAGCACTTTTAGCTCCACTGCTGAAGGTACCTCCCCCAAACAAGGGGGTTTTTGCCATAATCACCACACTTGGCAGGCAGATTGGAGTAGCATTGTAGGTGTTAAAAATACTCAAATGGAAGCTGCTGCCCTTCATCTGATAGGTTCCCTTAGTTGGCTCTTACAACACTTACTGGCTGAGTTGGAGGAAGTAATATTTTTACCCCATGGCCATTTGATACTTACATCAGCTAATTGAGCTTTGTTCAACCCAGGTCTGGTCTGCACTTTGTAGTGCCTCTTGTAACGCCTAAGAGTGTTCAGTTGAAGCTGGAACCAGTCAACTTCTGGGACGTCCATGTCAGCTTCGTTACTGTCGTTGTCAGAGTCCTTGGGCCTCCTTTGCTTTGTTCTCGCGCATTGTATCATTGTTTTGTGGAAATCGCAAATGTACGTATGTCGCGCCTGAAATTGACACGTAAATAGGGTAAATTTATTAAATGTGAGGAAAACTTTAATTTAAGAATGTTGCTGTCGAATGTGTAGTTATTTACCTGAGCGTCTATGTTCAGCTTGAGCCTTCTTAGAGCGACGGTTTTCTGGATGCGTTTGCTGTAGGAGGCATTGCCTGCGGGTCGTCTGCAGCGGTCGCCGTCATCCACAAGGCAACATATTTGATCCGAATTGCCTCGAGAATCTTCTTCACCTGTGCTAAACCCGTTGTTCATTTGATTCTCCCGTTGAATCATAAATGATCAATGAACTAAACCTTTTAACCAGTGTTCGCACCGGGCGACGATGAAATTACAGCGACGTATTCACAAAGTTGCACTGTTGAGGTTATGGTAGGTACGAAACAACGTAGATATTTTTCACAAAATAAATCAAAGACATGTCAGTAAATGTTCGAAAGCCTAGTTTATACAACAGTTTATGGAAATGTAATACTTTATTCACGGCACATATTCCTGCAATAGTCCATCGCTAATTCATAGCGTCGAATCCGCACAGGAATTTTATGTCATGAAGTTCTGCACAACACAAGCCACAATAATGTTTTGACTGTTCAGTAATTTTAAGACACTGAATCTTTGCTATACCGCTGAATAAACCACAAAATGTATACAAGACTTTTGATTTCGCACCGAAAAACTACGAGACGATCGACCGACTGAGATTAACGCCATCACATCACAACAGAAACGAAAAAACAAAATTCTCTGTCTTTTTCGAAATTATTCATTCACTCATTCACTCTTGTTACATGATAAAACTTATTTTTATAACTAAAATCGAACCTTATTACATATGAGAGAAAGCACACTTCAGAATATCACAAATAATGGCTGTGAAACTACAATGTGAAACGAAAACAATATTTACAGTGCATGTGTGCAAAGACGTAGTAGTGTTGTGACATAAACAAAAATATAAAGCTGTATTAAGGTTTCTGATTGGTTGGGAAGGGCGGGTAAGTTAAAATTTAACCAATCACGTTCATTCTGTACTGCTAATGAACCGCTCATTGCATTCAGTGGAACGAGCGCGAAGTTCCCTACGTAATAAGCGCTGAAATCGTGTGCTCTTTTTATTGTTGTTATTTGGTGAGTTTCATTTCCATTTTAATTACATATTTTCTAATAGCTTAGTAGGATTGGACTAATAATCTTACAAATGGTTAAGAAGCAGAAGAGAGCTTAGAAGCATAAATTTGTAGTTCCATCTTTTTGTTTTGCAATTGCATTCTAATTTTGTTGGCAAATGGCTGCCGAAAGAGTGCCGTACCTACGTACGTACGTAGTAAGGTGACACTAGGTATTTATAGATATACATAAATGTAATACCTACGTACGACCATTAAAGTGTTAGTGTGCGTGAGATTGTCGATATTCCTTTTAGAAATATCTGCTTGTGTGCGTGTAAGGTCCGTCAATTCGAATTATGAGATTCAAATACCTAATGAAGTAATGACAAATTGATTAAACATACTTAGTAAGTCAGGTTGGTACATAAAGTAGATGCCTACATCGATAATTATTTTACATGTACTTCTTCAGAATTTGTACTTTCGTTACTTATATATAGACCTAACTGTAAAGTGTACGTAAACAATTATTTTATACTTAACTATCGTAAATAATATAAAGTCGTGTATTTTCCGGTTTTTTATCTGCTTTCAATTACTAATTGAAAGCAGATAGGTACCATTCGGATCTATTGTTCTTTTGCGATTATCATAAACTGCTCTCTTTTAAAAGTTTTAACCAAAACTAAAAATCATTATTAGGTAGTTATGCCTGGATTCTCGATAGTAACAGATTAACAGTGACCCAGCGCTTGTGGAAGGAAAAATAGGCAGTCGAAAAAGCGCTCAGATTTTTCGTGAGGAAGATATGAGAGCAGTAGGTATAACAATACAAATAACTATAAATTTTATAAATGATCTGAAGATATTTGTTCTGGGTGTTTTCAGTCCTTTCTATGTAGGTACTTATGATGTAGATACATGTTTATGTTGTTTTACCTGATAACCAGATACCTACCTACTTAATACATTACATAACTTAAGTGTATTAAACTTATTTATAACTTTTATAAGGTATCTTGTACCTATAGCACAAGCTCTGCTTAGTCTGGGGCTAGATGATGCTTGTCCAATATAATTAATATAATATAATATATTTTTATCCCTAATTTTTTTTCTTATGTTTATGTACCGGGGATAATTAATGAAGTTGAAAAAGTAAGCATTTTAAGTACCCGGGTAAATGCTAACTTATTCCTACATAATGTAAAAATAATTTATCATAATGTGTACCTATTATATTAACTTAAGCTCAAATCCTTATCTGTTTTTTAAATTATGGTTTTTATTTTGTTACTTAATTTTCTTTTATAGTGTATTATGAATCTACCCAAAATTTATTAAGAAAGTGCTAAATTATTTAATAAGTTCCCAACATAGAGGTATTAGTCACTGCATCGTTCCCAAAGGGGATTGTGACCCTGCCTGGCAGTCGAAAATACCTTTTACCAATTTATGGCGCCGGGTTTCTACTTGCAAGTTTTGAATTAGGTTCAATTTGTGTAAAACAGCACTAATGTGCAAAAGCATTCTTAGGTACTTAGTTATTGTTCCCAGAATTTATCGGAATATACCAAAACTTTCAAAGAACTGAATGAAGCTACATACTACAAATATTTTTTTTAGATGTAACTATATTAACTTACCGAGCTGAGAATAACCAACCAGACGTCAAGAGCATAGCTAATTGTGAAGTTGTGCAGAGCTACATCTACTTGGGATCTACCATCACCAACACCGGAGGTTGTCAAGATGAAATCAGAAGCCGCTGCGCTATCACACGATCTGCTGCTTAAAGGCTCACCAAGGTTTGGAAGGCCCGCCGGATAACTAAAACCACAAAGCAATTGGAAGAATTGGAAAGACAACAAGTCTTGTCTTTCCAATTCTTCGATACGGAGCCGAGACGTGGACTCGTGAGACTTAAGGAGCGGAGGAAAATTGATGCACTAGAGATGTGGTGCTGGAGACGTCTACCGAAGGATTCCGTGGAGTGCGCGTCGGACTAACCTCCTCCTCGAAGAACTTCGTGTCAAGGAGAGATTATCGTCGACTGCTAATACTAAATGAAGTTCTTTGGACACGTGTCACGGAATGAAGACTCGATGGAGCGTCTCGTGGTCCAGGGCAGAACGGATGGCAAAAGGTCTCACGGCCGCTCTCCAATCAGATGGTCGGACCTCATAACCTCTCTGACACATTCCACCATGACCGACCGACTGCTCCCACAACGCAACCAACAGGGAACGATGGCAGTGGCGCGGGCGCATTGCTCGAGCGGCCGTTCATCAGGACCCCATCATAAACACGACCACTCTGCCAAGAGTGACCGACTAAGAAGAATATTAACTTCAAAGAGTCGTAGTAGTGTGAATTATAATATAATTATATAATTACCAGTTGGTTAACTTTAATTAAATAAATTAATAATTATAGTACCTAAGTACCTATTGCATGCCATCTCTCTATATATTTTGCATATAATGTTAATGGTCAAGCATGTTGTTACACAAATATTACCTGCAAATATAATTTAAACAAAATGGACAAGTAAAAAAGTTACCTACACAATATTTATGTTTATCTTTAAAATAATAACGTTTTGGTCATACACTACCTATGATATCCATGTACCTACCTACCTGGATTAGGTACATTATATTCTTACGTCTAATTACTACTTCTAATTTTGTAAAAAAGACGAGACGTGCGAGGTAACAAAACCAAAATTAAGAATTCGTGGCGTGTAATAAGTAGGTACCATAGCTGCGCCAATCAACTTATTGACCGGTTGGTGGACGAAGTTGTTGCCAGCTCGTGCACGGTCGTGCTTTGTTCGTAAATGTTCGGGTATATTTGAGATAGCCGCTGCGCGTTGAGGGCGCTAGTGTTCTCATGCTTGGCGTCGCGCTATGCGGCGTTGCCAACTATATTGACCTAAAGTATAAACCAAACCAAGACAAAACGTACGCGTGTATAGTGGAACTTAAAGCCGGTAGCATTACGACTAAATAACACGTACAATCAAGTGTTTATAAGGGGGTTGTGAAAAAATAAAAGTGAGAAAACAATGTAAAAAAAATTAAAACATGGAGTCTTTGTCATGAAATGTGTTAAATAAAAACCAGTTTACTGTTTTTTCGATGACTGTATGTAATTATTGATTGGTTATTATTTCAAGAGCTCTTGAAAGAAAATGATTGTAAGCCCTGCTACAAACAAAGACTTATTATAAAGCATTCAAGAGGTGACCAAAAACTGGTTAACCGTAAGCACAATATAAGATGGGAGAGCGGGGCGCAACGGGGGGCGCTTGGGGTGCGCGCGACGATGCCTCATGGTGGTCTGGCGGCGCAGGTGATATGCAAAACCAACAACAATTAAATGAGGAGATTGCAAGGAGTACTGCTGCACCTTCTCATCAGTTATTTTCGTACAAAATGACTGCGGGATTTGGAAACAATACTAGCGAAACGACAACTGCTGGTTTTGATTACCGTCTGATGACAAATTCTAATAGTGCAAGAGACGAGTCCCCCCAACAACCTTGGTGGTTTGGATCTGGATCCGTTGAATCACAACAAACATCATCTCCTACGGTACGAATATATTACATATTATGCTTATAGATTGACACCGTATTTACCTACATATTAATTGTGTCCTTTATTTAGTGCAAGGTAGGACTGAAAAGTAATAAAAACATGTTTTACTCAATAAGGTACCTACATAAGTGAAATTATACAAACAGAAAATAATTATACAAATCCACAGTACAGAATACCTACCAGCAAAGTTTAAACTGAAACATGTTGGCATATAAAGATGGGTACAATTTTAGATTAATCTTTTCAAAAGTTCCTCACAATGCATGCAAGTTTTTACTTATTTATGTAGATATTTATGAAAAAACAATAAAATCCAAATACCTAATATCTGATCCAACAAAAATTTCTTTTTTTTATTTTAACTTACATACCTACTAACAAAACTACAAATGTTTTACCATTAGTTTGAACATAATTAAAATCATAATAAAAACTTAATTAACATTGTGTCCCATAAAAATAGAAAATGAGTGAATGATTTACATATAGTTCAGTGTTAATTTTAACGTAGTGAGCAGTGACCAATAGGGGACCCACTTGCAAAATAGAAGGCAAAGGGGGAGGGTTAGATAGAATGGATCCTGACATGGAGGTGTTGTGTGCCAGTGGTATACAAAGACATAAGAAAAAGGAAACGGATGTACTATGAGAAAACCATTGCCTCGGATTGGCTGAACCACTGAAAAAAATATTTTTTTTTTCTTTGACCAATCAACAGCGATTGATTCATGGTGTTTGTTTCGTTTCCGCGCTCTTGCAAAATTCATTCGGTCATTTTGTTTGGAAATGGTGCGATAAAATAAAATGCGGTGACTTTTTCTTTCTTCGGCGTGCCTGCCTTGTGTTGTGATTTTGTTTCGTCAGGTCTGGTTTTGAAGCTACTGTAAGTGGGAATAAAGAACGTACATTTGCTCTTTGTACTACCATAGTACCATAACAACTTAAAATGCCTTGGCTCCTTGGATAAAACTGCCATCGTTTTCTTCGAAACTATGTTTATGTAGTGGCGGGAAGTAACAAATATTATTTGTCTGTGCCTGAAAAATGATAACGCGTAGCCACTGATTAAAAAAACTATATTCAACAAAGACTTAGCACATGTAGTAGCCTACGTTCAGTCAAGGAGTTTCCCTAAAGAGGAGGAAAGTGATATGGTTTTTCCTATATAGACAGTCAGACCAAGAATTCCTTGCTTCAGACCACAAAGTACTTTTGTGTAACGGCTTCAGACAAATAAGTCACAATAAAAATCTAGATTATTTTCTAATTTTCTATTGTTGAAAACAAACTAGTGAATTTCAAAGATAATTTTGTTTCAGTCTCAACAGGAGAGTCCCGATTCAGAGCAGAACAGTCAACAGTCTAACAGCAATCAGAACCAACTACAGCAACAGAACAATCAAGAGCTGCTGCAGCAACAGAACGCGCAGCATCAAGGCTTGCCACAGAACCAGCAGCAGACGTTGCAGCAGATGTTACAGCAGCATCAACAGCAACAACAACAGCAAGTGTTGCAACAAAGCCTACAG
The DNA here is from genome assembly GCA_963662085.1 of Eupithecia inturbata. Classification (NCBI taxonomy): domain Eukaryota; kingdom Metazoa; phylum Arthropoda; class Insecta; order Lepidoptera; family Geometridae; genus Eupithecia; species Eupithecia inturbata. Next base: position 4,257,406 of record OY759179.1, on the reverse strand, counting down.
CAGACTCTTCAAGTGAGCCAGGCCCAGGCTCAGGCAATAGTACAGGTAAAACTAAAATTATTTCATAAAAAGTGATATTTATTTATATAATAGGACTCCCAGCGAAAACAGCACAAAACAATCCATACTAATATTATAAGTTCGAAAGTAACTCTGTCTGTCTGTTAACTTTTCACGTCTGAACGCATCTCAATGAAATATTGAAATATGGCAGGAAGGTAAATTGTATCCCGGGAATGAACCAAGGCTACTTAAAAAAGCGCGTGCAAAGCCGCGGGCAGCAGCTAGCATTACATAATAAAACCAAGATGTACTTATCTTTTCTTGTTGCTCAACATAGAGGAGGTTTGGTGGTGTATCAAATATCACTCTAATTTTTGTAATTCTGTATTTCTGTATGTTCTTTATTAATCAAAACTTATTCTATTCTTATTTATAAGACACTTTATACCATGGAAGCTTTGTCTTGTGTCGACAGTTACAGCGTGTTGCCACACATTTGGCATGAAGTTCTAGAATATCTTAGTACCAACCTATATATACATACATGGTGGATTTTTGAGATGGGACAGTAAGGGCAGGTACCTTAACCGTTATAGTTACAGGAAAACGTTCCTGGGAGATCATCCATAACTTTTTGAGATATTTTGAACGGCATTCACAGATTTTGGAAAAAATGTACAGTCAGCAAGAATGTGGTAATTTTACATAAACCTTTTTTTGATACTAATCGATCCTGTTTCATAAAAGGATCAAGTCTCTACTGGACCGACTGAGGTTCGAATACTAGAAATGTCATACCTTAACTGTTATAGTTACAGAAAAACGTTCCTAGGAGATCATCCATAACTTTTTGAGATATTTTGAACGGCATTCACAGATTTTGGAAAAAAATTTACAGTCAGCAAGAAACATGAAAGATTTCAGTCAGTCTTCTTTATAGCGGAAGTAATTTTATCAAAAAACCTATAACGCACACAAAGGTCGCCTACCTTTGTAGTCTGTTGAATTATTTTTAATTGGTCTTGTACTTTGGTTCTAAACAGTGTTTAGTTGATCTGCGAATGTAAAACTTTTGTGTTGTTAAGATCTTTGAAAACCGAACAGAAATAAAAAATAATATTGCATTAATTCTCCACAGGCGCAAGCCGTGCTGCAGCAGCAAGTAGCCCAAACTCTGCAGCAACAACAGCAATCTCTGCAAGCCAGTCTGCAAGCGGTCCAGCAGCAGCAGATACACGCGGCTTTGCAGAGGCAATCGGCTACTCTACACGTAAGTTAAAAAGATTTTAAGACCTGTCTCTTGAGCAGCTTGTGTGAAGGAAAGTGTATGGAACATGTTGTGGTACACTGGCCATGGCCACAGAGGTAACCAGATAAAAGATGGGTCAAAAGTCTCATTCTCAGAATGGGGTTGATGCCTCTGTAGGTAATGCTGAACAAGATGTCAAACACCAAAAGTTTACTACAGTATTTTAGAGAGTTAGGCGAGTAAAGTAAGTAGTTAAGTAGTTCAGTACCTCATTTATTTCCGCTGTAGGTATTACATATACACTTGATGTCGTTATTTTCCAAATTTAAATGGGACTATTAAGGTCTATACACTAGCTAAACTCGATGTAGAATGTGTAAACAAAACACGACAAAAATAACTAAAACTCACTTGCTTGGCGTCGAGTTTTAGATATAATTGTAAGCAATATTTATTGCAGGATGGATCTGAAATCGACAATCGATAAATTACGTATATAAAAACAGCAAAAGCGAACATTCTACATCGACTTTGGCTATTGTATAAGTATAGCAATCTATCTAAAGTTTACTTATTCGTTTTTTATTCGTTTTTCCAGGAGCTGCAACAGCAGCAATCTCAGTCAGTCCTATCTCAAGGCAAAGGCAGGATGCCTCGCGCTAAAGCTTGCAACAAGCCACGCGGCAGGATCACGGCCTATGCGTACTTCGTGCAGACCTGCCGTGAGGAGCACAAGAAGACACATCCCGAGGAAAATGTGGTCTTCGGGATATTCTCCAAGAAATGCGCTGCTAGGTGGAATGTAAGTGAATAACTAAACAATGCTAGACGATCCACACAGCATCATCTAGCCTCAAAGTAAGCAGAACTTGCGTTATGGGTACTAAATGACTGATATTACATTAAATAAATATATTTTTAATAAAAAACACCCACAGCACCTGAAACAAATATCATACAAACATAAATGCCCCGAGAAAGAAATCGAACCTGCAAACTTCTGCGTCGCAAGCGGACATCGCCCGCTGCGTCACAGAGGTCGTAAACTGTATGTATGGATTCGTAATAATACTTGAAATTTTCAAAAGATGGGTCAGTAACATCGATTAGAAGTCCGACTCGCACTTGGCCCGTTTTTAATAGGCCATATGATGTTGACTGGTAAAAAGCATATTTGTGCAGACGTTCCACGCTATGAATTTTTCTTTACATTTAAGGCACAAAGCCCTATCTCATTGAACATGAAATAGTATACAATTTGGAGCCCTTTTATTTTACAGACAGTCATATCAAATATTACTCCTTGGTGGCTGAAATAGGCATGCCTGTGTATCCTTGCGATTCATTTCACAAAGAGAAATTTACAATTAAACACGAAATCACAGACAAAAGTATTACCTTTCAGTTTACCAATCATGTTAAACCTGATTGTCTGTGTTGGGAGCAGCTTGCTTCAGGAAGATCATTTTGGCGATCTACCATACCATTGATCCATAACGACATAAAATTTAAGGAAAATCGCCTCAAGGCGTTACACGTAAAACTTCGTAAAACGCCTTACGCCAGTTCCTAAAATAAAGATCCCTACTTTCTCAAACACCGCGGGCCAACTCTACTGTCATAAGTGTCGTGTGGTAATTAAAGCCATTTCAGTCTAACGAGCCATATTAGGGCTCATGATAGAAAATAATAATCCGTGACCTGTAGGGTCGCCTAAATCGAAACCGACGACGAGACCTACGGCCTGTACAACTGATCATAAATCAATGAACTTCCAGACAATGTCTGAAGAGGAGAAACAGCGTTTCCACGACATGGCCGACCAGGACAAGAAACGTTTCGACTTGGAGATGCGCGACTACGTGCCACCTAAAGACGTGAAGGTGCGTGGACGCAAGCGGAACATCGTCAAGGATCCTAACGCGCCTAAGCGCTCGCTGTGAGTTACGGTCATGCATCTTTTCATACATCAACTCCATAACCATATTAATTTAATGAGTTCCGTTGTCCCCATTCAATGAGGACAGCGTCAATGGGGACAACGGGAATAGATCATAGATTTGCTATCACTAATGGCGACTTAAATCGTAGAATGAATCTATGGGCTAAACTACTATGTACAACACTACACAAACGGCATAAATCACCCAAGTTCATAGAATACGTACCAACCCATCATAACTTCTATGTTCACACTGTTCATAATTAAACACTAAATCTTAAATTCAACTAATGTAAGGAGTAAAATGGTCTCTCCAAAGTTTGCAAATGACATGACAGCAACTATTTTCAATATGGCTAACCTAGGGCTGACCAAATCGCTGATACCAGTCCTTTTTATCTTACGCTATACCGCAATGCACAATAAACTCTCATGCGAGATGCCGTGCAGATCTCTGTTCCCCTAATTAGAATTAGAATTCTATTTCTTAATTTATATACTAATTTCTGCTTGCGGAATATGACAAGATAAAAGGTTATGTCTATCCAATGAGAACTGATTTATGTTATAAAAAGTATATAGCCTATGTTTCATTCCAGGCCTAGAACTAGGTACCTGTATGCTAAGCCATACCCTGGCGTGAAGAGGTAACGATCATCCAAACTTACGCACTTATAATATTAGTGTGATTTGACCAACAGATCGGCATTCTTCTTGTTCTGCAATGACGAGCGTTCCAAGGTGAAGGGAGAGAATCCCGAATACACAATGGGGGACATCGCTAAGGAGCTCGGCCGTCGCTGGGCCGCTGCTGTGCCTGCCACCAAGGCTAAGTACGACGCTAAATCGGAGCTGGACAAGGCCAGATATGACAGAGTAAGTTTTATTACCCTTCCTAAGAACTCTGATGTAGGTACACATGAAACAAGTGAATAAATGAATACAATGATAAAGTCTGATGATCTGGGTGAAGGCTTTTTAGGTAATTTTCTTTTTATTTGTTTATGATGGCTTTCGTGTCACTACGGCCATGATTGGCCTATTGTGATCGCCCCTAGAGTGTTCAGCCCTGAAGCTGTGGCGTTCATTCTTAACCACTAACCCTTGCAGCTGCTAGGAACTGCTGTAGGATTTTCTTAGTGGTGATCGCTCGTAGCTCGTCTGGGCTGCGCTGCTGCTTGCCCAGATGGAGGCTACGTTTTTGCGTCAGTGCTCCGCACTCTCCTAGCAGGTGGAGTGGCGTTTCCTCCGCCTCATCGCAGAATCTGCAGGATTGTGTGTCGCTAACCCAGAACCCTCTTGGATTCCTGCTACGAGGAATCGTCCAAACTCTGTAAAAATTCCTTGCGCATGAATCACTTAAAATCTTTAAAAAAAGCCTTCGATAAACGGTACCGGTTGGTGTGTCGTTAAGCACATGTTACACACTTTGTACCACAAAAGTATTTTCATTCAGATTTTTTTTACTTTGGTTTACAATCAATTGTCCCTACCTGCTACCGGAAAAACAATTGCGGTGGTTCAGTCAACTGGACCCAATTTTGCTATACAATTGCTTCACTATGACAATGGTATCGTCGCAGAATCGTCACGTAGAATCCTTAGATTAATGAAACTCCAGATAGTGCGTGCGGTTCTATTTGCACGAAGAGATATATTAATAGTTTCAAACTTGACACATAGACGCGCGTCCCTTCGTCTGTTTTCATAATCATTTCTTTCATCTAAGGTAGAATACCAAAACGTGTCATTCTGTGACGATACCACTGTCATAGTGAAGCGGTTAGTTTACCAGAATAGGGCCCCAGCTGAACGGAACCACGAGTAAAAAGCGTAACCGATCACGTTATGTTATGTAGGTGTGTTCTTAAATTATGACACTTCTTGACACTGGCAGAGTCGTAGCAAAGTCTTGTAGATAAAGAATGGGATTGAAGATGACAGCATGGCAGCATGCTATCCCGCGTAGACCCTACACGATTTATACACAATCTAGGTACCTTAATACAGGTACGTACTTGTATTAAAAGTGTAAGAGATCCAATTCTGCACATTGGAGTTATTTTTACACAGCGTTTCTTAAGGCTGGTGTATGGCTCAACGGCCTTGAGAACACAAAATAATTATCTGTAGCCGTATAAATAATTTGTTTTATTCGTGAAATGTTCAATTTGTGTAAAATACTTTGACAAACGAATTCACGAATAAAACAAATTATTTATACGGCTACAGATTTTATATGAGAGAAACTGTGAATACCTAATTATTCGGCAGGTATGGCAATCGTGAACGAAGTCGCGGGTACAGCTAGTAAATGAATACAACGATAAAGTCTGATGATCAGGGTGAAGACCGGTCATTCTGGGAGGCCAGTTCCAGCAGTGGAGTTTAGGATGAAATATATTTGCTACTAGTTGCTGCCCGCGGCTTTGCACGCTTTGTTTCTATGGAAACGTTTAAAAGTTATTTCTATCCAACGGGAACTGATTTTTGGGATATAAATTGTTATTACAAGTCTAGACCTACCTACATCTATGAAAGCTTGCAGTCTGATCTGTTCAGAAGTTATGGCGTAGAGGTTACAAATATCTCAACATTCATATTGTGATATGAAGGAAAGCGTAGTAGGGCTACTCGATTTTCGTAGCATAGGGAATTTGCCACACATCGGCGCTTAGCATGCAGCTTAACTCCGGAGAGAATAACCCTGTAAGTAAATCCCTGGACGCACATACACTAGTTTTCCTTCACCTGAGAGCCACACACACACACACATACACACATACAGAATTTAACTACTTTACCTAAAACAAATAAATAATGCTGGACGTACATTTCGTAGCGGTTTGGGGAGTCACACTCGGTTAAGGCCGTAGCCAGGAATTAATTTCGAGGGGTTGAAGACCCCTCCGAAACTTCCAACCAAGAAAGTGATCTTAAACTATTGTTGAGCGCTGCACCAAATACATTTGAGTTAGGTTTTTTAAACTAATTTGCTAAAAGTAACACAAAAGTGGAACTTGGGACCGCGCCTGGCTAAGCAGAGCTTCTGCTATTGGTACTAGATGACTGATATACTGAATACTATACAGTGCATAGATATACACTGCCGGCCAAAAGTTTGAGACCACCTACATCAAAGTAGGAAAATGAAATAAAACTCAAAATACAAAGCAAGAGGTTTAATTATGAATTAAAATACTTATTTCCTAATACACATACATTATGAAGAAAACAAAAAAATGAAGAAAAATCAACCATTTACTTTAAAAATGTCGCTCATATTTTATACAGATTTTTCGTCGAAAAACCCTCCCTTGCATTTTATTACTACTTTCACTATTCTTGGCATACGAGCAATCAATTTGTCGATTGTATCTTGTGATATATTGTTCCAGCTTTCTTGTAAAGCCTTCCACATGTCTTCTTGCGAAGTGGGACAACAACTGCGCACATTTCTATCAAGCTCTTCCCACAAAAGCTCAATCGGGTTGAGATCCGGACTCTGAGGGGGCCACACCATGTTTTTTAAAACCCCTTCTGTTTCTTTGTGTTCTAAATAACCCCTGCATAATTTTGAACTATGTTTTGGGTCATTATCTTGTTGGAAAAAAAATCCATCTCCAATTATTCTTGAACCAGACGGAATGGCATTTTGCTGTAGTATTCGTTTATATTGCTCCTTTTTCATGATTCCTTCGACTCGTACCAAATCTCCGGTTCCATGGCCCGAGAAGCATCCCCAGACCATAATGGAACCACCACCATGCTTGACTGTTGGCACCACACAGTCTGGCATCATCTTTTCCTCGACGTTACGTCGAACAAAAATTCGTCGTTTTGAACCAAATATTTCAAATTTGGATTCATCTGACCAAAGAACTTGTTTAAAGTCTTCTTCAGTCCAGTCTCGATGGGTAAGGGCCCACTGCATCCGTTTCTTTTTGTTTTGTGGCCTTAGTAGTGGTTTTCGAACGGCGACGCGACCAAATAACTTAGCATCTCTCAAACGTCTTTTTACTGTAGTCAATGATACAGGTTCTGATCGGGATTTGTTCACTTCTACGCGGATTTCTGGTGCTGTTAGGCGTCTATTCCGCTTGCTGGTAGTGACGATGAAGTGATCCTCGCGAGAAGTGGTAGTTCTCGGCCTTCCCGAACGCGAACGATCTTGATTACTGCCAGTCTCCTTGTATCGGGTTATTGTGTTATGAACACAAGTCTTCGACAACTTAAGTTGAGAGGCAATCGCACGTTCAGATTTGCCTTCGCCGTATAAAACAACTATGGCAGAGCGAGTTTCACTGCTAATTTCGCGAACTTTTCCCATTTTAAGATGTCTTCACTGTAACAACGACGAGCTCAGACTAATAAGGTAGAAAATAATTTACTCCATAAAAACTCAGGTACTAAATATGTTTTAGGAAGCTAACATAATCCCTGATATCGGTTAACGCGAAACAAACCCAAAACAATAAGTAATGAGCAGATCATAAAAATATTAGGTCCTTACATATGAAATTGGCGTTTTGTATGGGAGGAACAAAAAGTCGAATATTTTTTAATATAATATATTTAATTAATCAAAGTATGAACCATTATTTTCTATGCACTTTTGCCATCTTATAGGTAGTTCATTGATCCCTTTACTAAAAAAACCAGTCGGACGGGAATCAATAAAATCTTTGAAGGCGATTTGGACTGCCCCATCGGAGTTGAATTTTTTCCCTTGCAAGAAGTTATCCAAATTTCGAAAAAAATGGTAATCTGTTGGAGCAAGGTCCGGGGAGTACGGAGGATGTCTTAGACTTTCCAATTGAAGCTCTTCTAATTTAGTAGCCGTCTGTTGCGCAGTGTGTGGTCTATCGTTGTCGTGAAGCAGCAGTGGCGTGGAGCGATTGACCAGCCTAGGTTGTTTAGCCGCTAGCTTTTCCATCATGGTTTGCAATTGCTGACAATAGACATCAGCCGTAATAGTCTGGCCAGATTTGAGAAAACTGTAATGAACAATACCGGCACTAGTCCACCAAACGCTTACAAGTAACTTTTTTGGGGTTAATTTTCGCTTGGGGCAGGATTTGGCTGGCTGGCCAGGATCCAACCATTGCGCTGAGCGCTTCCGATTATCGTAAAGAACCCATTTTTCATCACAGGTAATGATTCGGTTTAAAATACCTTCATTATTGTGCCGGTTTAGTAATGTAACGCAGCAGTCGACGCGCGTTTGCCGGTTTGCTTCAGTCAATTCGTGAGGTACCCACCTTTCAAGCTTTTTAATCTTCCCAATTTGCTTCAAGTGAATTAAAACAGTTTTATCACTAACATCGCAGCCTGCAGCTAACTCGGACGTGGTTTGCGATGGATCCGCTTCCACAATAGCCTTCAACTCTTCATTATCAACTTGAGTCTCAGGCCGTCCACGGGGCTTGTTCTGCAGGTCAAAATTTCCAGAACGAAAACGTTGGAACCAAAAACGAACTGTGTTTTCTTTTGCAACACGACCGCCATACACATCATTCACCCTTCGAGTTGTTTCCGCAGCACTAGTGCCACGGCGGAACTCGTACTCGTAAATAATGCGATATTTTAAGTTTTCCATTTTGTAAAATGAGTGACGCAAACAGAAAAAAACAGAAGAAAAAAAACAAATGAATGACGATCATCGAAGCACAAATACATGAGTCTATAGCTGTACAAATTTGAATTTGGAATTCCTTACCAAAGAGGAGAAATTTGTGATTAAAGTGGCCAGTACGAAAAACGTCAATTTCATATGTAAGGACCTAATATTACAATGACTCTACCACCTGGTCCTTGCGCGGCGCTCATTGATGTTTTGAAACAATAGACCTTTTTAGGATGATAACTTAAACAACAACATAAATAATGACTCTTAGAAATTCTTTAATAATAATAGAATACGCAGGTGTTCAAATTAGCTCATTATCATATGTGTACTTTGAAATATTTTGTTGGTGACAAAGATTTTTACAGTGGTCTCAAACTTTTGGCCGGCAGTGTACACATACATAGATAGATAAACGTTTTATATTTGGATAGAAGACACTGAAACAAATTAAATATGTATTTTATTGCCTTAAAGTTATTTAGCGTTTCAAAGATATTCACATATGATAAAAAAATATAGTTATTTTTATCAGTAAATTTCTCCGGTAGGTCCCATTTGTTCTATGGAACATGACGTAATATAACAATTTGAGAAAATATTGTCCCTTTTTGTACTTTAGAACAGTTTGTACTTTTTGTCTCAAATTGTTCCATAGAACAAACTAAGTACATATATAAACTTTTGAAGTTGATATGTAAAATTATTATGTAGCTAGTTGTTTATTTTTTTTAATAGTGTACTGTACCTGGTATTAACGTCAGTGATTAATGTCATTCACGTCTTATATATATCTCATCATAGGAGAATTTAGGAAAAGCGTTTCCCATTTAGTTCTGTGCATTCACAGACAAATAAAAACAGGAGTAAAAGCTAGTATGTAGTTCTATAGTACAAATAGGGACAATATTTTCTCAAATTGTTATGTTACTTCATGTTCCATAGAACAAATGGGACCTTCCGAATTTCTCAGAAACCCGACGCTTTAGGACATTATTTTATAAGACGTTTTTCATTTGTTTTAGCGTCTTCTATCCAAATATATTTAAAATTTATAGCGCGCGGCGATTTTGATAAAAAATAAAATTGTGATCCTATGATCGACCCATATGGACTCGATCTATATCGATCTATGGGACTCGATCTATATCGAGTCCCAAAATCTTCAAACAAGCGCGCGCAAAACCTTTTTGCGCGAATCTCTAATAAAAACATTTTATTTTTCAGGAAATGACGGCATACAAGAAAGGTGAAACCGTCGTCGCTCTCACAAAACCGCTCACGATCGCCGACGTCGGCGATGACGTCGTGGAATACGACGCCGAAGATGATTACAAGTGAAAACGCCTCCCTCTTAACCCTCGGGCCAAAAGGCCAATTTCGGACTTACAAACTGTTGCAAAGTGAAAGTATTTTTTTTAATGTTACCATGTTTGATACATGCTGTAGAAATTTTGATACTGTTTTAAAAGTGTTTTTGCGATGGTTAATAATTAATTGGTTAGCCATGGAAAGCTCAAAATTTTCTGTTTTTCAATAGGTTGGTTATTCATCAGAATCATATTTTGCTATACTGTGTTATTGAATAAGTCAGTTTAAGTTATGGTTGTGTTGTTATCATCAAGATAAGTATTTCGTTTTGAGATAACCAGTGAATAAGCAATTAAAATACACATTGCAACTTGTGGACGAAAACACGAAAAGCGAAATGCTATTTGAAATTTTCTCAATCTATAATAATATTTCTTATAAAATAAAACCGGTGGAAATACCATAAACCTGCCCTTTTGCTATAAAGCATCTACAATTTGTTATTGTTATGTTATGATACTAGTCTGGCTAGTGTGTTTTCTTTGTTATTTTTATACATCATAACAAATTTGCACCCACTGAAATTCAGCCCAGTATTAACAAATTTTATAATGAAATGACCGTTTTTATCAATCTAAGGCTACGAACGCACTGACAGGCGGCTTGCTTTGCGCCTAGAGCCTTACGATCATTTGGCGACTAGCGAAGGCGCCAAGCGAGCACGTTCTACGTACTAAATGCTCTAGGCGCTAAAAAAGCCCCCTGTCAGTGCGTTTAGACCCTAAGTGATGCTTCTCATTTTTGATTTAAAAAAATTAAAATACCTGTGGCCTTTTTTTGGATCAATATTTAAACTCCAAACCAATAGTTTTTTTTAATTGGCAAAGAAAATTACAATTCCATATTAAAAACAAATTAGAATTAGTATTTACAATTGAAACAATAGATTGGTCTGAAAATAATGAAGTACCCCTTCACTACCTATTGAAAAGATTTAGTAAAATCTATTTAGTATTGAACATGGGGAATTTAGATAAGTAAGTTTAGGAGTGAATGTATGATGAGTGAGTGATATTTTGTTATTTTCAAATTAAAAATGTTAAGTTAAATTCTATTCTTTTATTTTGATAAGTAAATTTTATGACAATTCATGAACACTGCATTAGTCACGAAATGAAATGGTACTTATAATTATTTTGTCCTATGGATCAATTTATGCCAACCGGTTTAACATTTCCTTTAATAAAAATAAATAAAAAATGCATGGCAAATTAATAAAGGCCAGAATACACCTTTACCGCATTTCCCGGCCCAGAAAGTTAGGTCAAAAAGACTAATGTATTTTGGCTATAAGTCGATTTTGTCTCCCTAAATAAAAAAGTAATAATATGTCATGCCACAATGTGTTGAACTTTGTTATATTAACAGGTGTGGCAAGGCGACAGAAATTTATTGTCGTAAGCGCCATCACGCCAAGAAAAATTCTAAAGTATTGTTTAAAAATTTTTTTTTTTAATTATAATATTCCTGAATATTCAAGATCTGTTATACTAAGTTCGCTCTATTGGACCTACTTTATTTTAACTAAACTTACTGTTTTAATAAAACGACTAGTAATCGTGATAGTACTTATATAGGTTGATGCAATAACTAAAATTATTGACTGCATAGAATATGCTAGACTTGTTAATTTCTGTTAATTTCTACAACGTCGACAAACGTGCAAAAAAGCGCTCAAGTTTTAAGTCATTCGAATGACAATTACTTTTCGCTGGCATAATCGTTTGTCTATGTTCTATCGTTTTCCACTATAATTGAACCTGGGATGATATAATATTAAACTGGCCTCTGCTTATGCCATGACATCTATACGTTAGGAAAAATAACAGTAGCATTAAAGTCGTCTTGCCGTACGGAATTCGATTTGTACCATCCAACACACTTGATTTCAAATGATTTCTTTTGTTTTTGTCCTATTACTACCCGATTATCGTATTGAAGAACACATGCCGTGTTCTTCAAAAAGATTATCGGGCAGTTACACTTAATTGACGTTTTTATACATTTAACGTCGAAGTTACCGACGAAGCTGCTAATTGTCCAATTAACTTTTGGTGAACACCAGTTGTTAGTCATACGATTAGTTTTTGCCAATGTATCTATTCCTCCCAGGTTTTATTTCCTCTCATGGTCGACGACTGTATGTGTATTACTAATTTGTGTTTTTTTTAATGAATTGAATGAACTGTAAGGTTTAAGATATTTCTTCGGTTACGAAAATGTTTCCCGAATAGGCCTGTGTAAACGGGGCGATATTGTTTTGAGAGAAGTAATAGTTTAACAAAACAATAAAGTGAGTCTTTTACATAGTCAATGTTTTAATTTATTTACCTACCATATATTGCGTAAAATACGGGTGAAACTAGCGCCGCCACTATTAAAATAAGTAGTGACACTAGTGCCGCTCGAGGGTAGGCTTCTATACACTAGCCAAACTCGATGTAGAATGTAAAGAAACTACTACACTAATAACAAACTCACTTGCTTGGCCTCATATTCCGATATAATTTATAAGCAATATTTATTGAAGGAAGGATCTCAAATCGACAAGTAATGTAAATTGCTTATAAAAGACGCGGCAACAGTGTGAATTTTAGTTTGTTTGGCTAGTGTAGTATACCTTTAACACTTGACTGAATTCCCTTTGAATCAGTCGGTGATCCCGAATCGGATTTGATTGTTAGAGGTATAGGTACCTACCTACTACGCGAGAAATAAACGCGCCTAATAGCTAAGTACATCAGTTACAGTGTCGCGGATACTGTAGTGTTGTGTCCTGCAGATTCCTGGTTCACAAGTCTTATGTGATAGTTTCGAATATTGCTGCCCTCGCTAACTACCAACTACTCCAGTCAGCCCGTGAGCATGGTAGAATGTAAACGTGCTGTAACGCCGGGACAACACGCATTAAATTACTCTTTGAATTGCTGTACCTTACATACATGGGTTGACTCGATGCAGGTTTAGCCTAGAGATTACCTATAGGTACCTAAAAAACATCCTTTGGAAACCCAAAGGACAGTTGTATATGTACAGCGAAATGGCTACAAGAAAGGCGGAATTCATTATCACATGGGAGAGAGAAAGTGGTACTGGGGGTCGAGCGAGAGGTCATCGCAGAGTCAATAAAACGAGGTAATCATTTGAAACATCATTTTTATTTTATAAAAATAAACGTTTTCACGACAAATAGTTATAAACGGGGTCCTTCCGAATCATCGACTTGACAGTCGCCACCAGGAATGTTGCAATATCCAAGACGTAAAAATTCCCTTTTTACAAAAATTACTTCTTTATCTTAAAACATTAACAACATTACATTTTCCACATCTAAATCTATTAACGGTCAATCACTTACATAGCGATAAGAAAATAATTTAGTACAATACAAACATACTTGTAGCTCATAGTCGGGCTTAGGGTGAAATTGGTTGATTAAATTTTAAGGAAATTTATTATGTACCTACGTATAAAACCATAGAAAGTAATGCAAAAAACGGGTGGTTATGTACACTGATAAAACGGAATTTTGAAAACAATGCTATAACTTTCGCGGTGTGTTTATCAATGTTATTATTAAACTTATACACAAGTAAAAAAAAAAACAAATTTATCACAATATCTGTCAGACTAGAGTTAGACGATTGTATGGGGCATAAGCTGTTAGATTTTCTAAACACATCAATTTAATTATTTTAATAGATATAAAAAAAACATAAAACTAACAATAATGTTATAATATTTTTGTTACGACCGAGTGAAATAACGTTGCAGTTTATGCGAATTTAGTTTATAGGGTTTTAGGTTATGGGGTCTGACAGTCCTGTTGACCATAAGAACTTATTTGTAAGTATTGTGTAGACTTATAGTTAAATAGGGGGACAAGTTCATGCATGGGTATTTCACATAAGTATAGGTATATATATTTTCAAAGCTTGGGGGTTCTTTATTTCAACTAACGCAACGTTATTTTATGACTAAATTACCTAAATTAATATTCGTACAACTCAATGTAGCATGTTACTAGATAAATGTCCTCTAGTCGCTATTTCCATACACGTTTTACAATAATGTTCGTACAATCCGTATACCAGGCTAAGACGAAAGCTCCTTCAAACATATACTACACCTAATATGGCATACACGTATAAAAACGAAATTATCACGAGTAAATGCATAGAGATCGCTGCGTCGACTTGCACAAAAACATAATGGCATCGAAACTTACCCTGATGTTAAAAACAACTGGCCGTTTGGATATATATTTACAGACAGGTCGTAGCGGCGTACGACTTGAGGTTTATCTTAAATAATACATGGCTTGCTTTAATCAGACAATGTTATTTGCCTTCCTAGTACCTACTTGTACCTATCACGTTACGTATAAATCTTAGACAAATAACATTTCCACTATCATCGCACCTGCAACTCGTACGCCGCGATTTATAAGAATTCAATCGAATTGTTAAGACACGTCACTTTCATTAGGATCGGGGGGTTGTTGCGGGATGTAGTTCCATCTCGCTCGCACTTCAGTCGCTTCAGTGTCTAATGAGGGCGGGGGTGGCGTGGTGCTTGTAGCAGCTAGCTGCCTCGCTCGCACCACGGACAGATGCCTCTGGATGTAGTGTTCTTGGGGTGCCAAGATGACGGCTCGCTCTAGGCATTTCTCTGCGATGGCTAGCTCTCCTCTTTCCACGGCGACCACGCAGAGATTGTGGAGAGCTTGCACGTTGTCCGGCTCCAGTTCCAAAATGCGGAGGTAGCACTGCAAAACGAACAAAACATGTTTTATTTACCTACACAATATTGAATGTGGATATAGCGAGTGATTCACAAATGGTTAAAGCAAACAGATACTTTGGCCATTGCGTGACCTCCAAGCCGTCATGAACCTAAAAGGATTTGAAATTGATTTGAACTTAAACGTTCTTCCCTTAAAAAGAACGTTCAAGTTCGATCCCCGTCAGATTCATAAATCTGACGGGGATCTCGAAGTTATTCACTAACTAGTGAGTGACATCAACCAGAGGAAAAACCGATGATGTCTTGAAACTTAACTGTAGAAAAGCAAAACGATCCATACAGTACATAACGGCACTTGTAATAGCCACCACACGTTATGGAAATAAATAGTTTTTGTTGCAGATTTTGATTCGATCTTTACACATTTCTAATATGTAAATTGTGTTGAAAGAAATAAATAAAAAGTTAAAATAAATATATGAAATACCTATTGAATTTTGCCATGAGCTGTGCCAATACTTACACTCTCTGCCGCATCTAAATCCTTCACCGAGTTGATATAAATATCTCCAAGCAGCACCAAAGCCTTCACATGATCCGGATGATGCCTGACTAGCTGCGTCAGGAACGGCGCAGCTTCCAACGGCCGGCGTCGGTCAGCTAAGAGTAAGGCTAGGTTGAAGAGAGCTGAGCGGAAGTCTGGTTTCAGATGGATTGCTGCTCGGAACCATCGCTCGGCGCATTCTGCGTCCCCTTCGTCCATGCAGACCATGCCTAGGTTGAAATGGACGCGTTCGTTGGTTGCTGGAATAGAGGAAAATAAATATGCTAAAAGAATAGAAAAATTATCGAAAATAGAGAAAATTAGAATGCAAGGTAGATTAGATATTTAATAGACACAAAATACGTAGGTATACGTACTAAGTAGGTAGGTAACAGCGGGAAGTCGACACGCAGGGAATAGATACCGGGGTAACAGGTAATCAGGTAATCAGGTACTGTTGTTTCTGCAGTGAACTTAGGTTGAGTGAAATTGAAAGTCTAGTTGAAAGTAAAACGTATACCTAAAAGTTTTAAACTTTGGTTCGCGCGAGTATATCCGCGAGGTCTGGCATGATTATTGTAAAATGCTTTTATTTTTGTAAACTGCTGTTTGTTACTCATATAAATATCCCCAGGACTTAAGGACTCACAATCTTTATCCAGCAGCTTCAACAGGCGCTGCCTTGCAAGATGCCTCAAGTCCACCGCTCCCAGCTCTTGCAGAAGTATAGCTGAGTTCAGCAAGGCTTGCTCGTGTTCCGGTTCTAGTTCCAACGCTTTGTCCAGGTAGGCCAGCGCTTGCGAAGCCTTGCCTTGCTCTAAGAGGACGACTCCTAGCTGTAAGAGGAATTACATCGAGGTGAGTGTTGACGTTGTTTTTGACATTGATGAAGATTTGTGGTTCCTAATTTGGTTTCAGTTAACCATTCCGATACGCAGTAAGAAATAGCATGGGAGACTTTAATAACTAGTTGGGTTCATACTCAAATTACCATGTAAGGCCTTCATAAGGTTTACCATGCTCAGGGGGTGCATTAATCACGTGATGTTTTTATAGCAAGTTTTTTAACCACCCCCTTGAACGAGCTCCCATCGTGATAAGTACGTGGTAAGGGTAGACTACCGCTTAACACCCCCTCGTTATATTTCGTGATCTTTTCCAAACCCCTTTCGACCCTCCCGTCATTAATGAACGACCCCAGAGTGCCGTCAGCAAAGCCGAAGTTTGTCGTCACCAAAGCAGAAACTAGGAAAAAGGCAGGCTTTTCTAACAGAAAGTTCATAAACAAACTTTTCTAACAGAAATATTAAGGAGTGACTCCGCCAAATGCAGATCTATGTATCAGTTCAGTTACTCTATAATCAAACTTTGTAACTAACATAAAATCCAAAACTTACGTTATAATAAATATCCGGATTCCCGCTATCATACAAAAGCGCTCGTTCATACACTTCTTGCGCTTCCTTCGTCCGATTAAGCTTGATCAATATATCCCCTCTATTGATATAGGCTTGCGTATAATCAGCCCTCATACTTATCGCTTGTCTATACAGCATATCTGCCTCTTCCAATCGCGTTGCGTTCTTCGATATCAGATTCGCCAAATTGAGGAATACGTTGAGGTGATTAGGAGCTATCCTCGCTTGGTAGGACTCTCCTGGCTTCGCTTTAGGGAGTAGGGACTTAGCCCTGACATAAGCCTCTTCTGCTTCGTGTAGTTGCCCGAGGTGGTTGTAAGTTCTGCCGACGTTGATGTGAGCGCCTACGTCATCTGGTTGCACGCTAACGGCTGTGTTAAAGAATTGGAGCGCTTCTTCGTATTTTGCATCCGCTTCTAACGCGTGCCCGACGTTGTTGTAGAGTTTTGCGTTGTTTCTGTTAACCTGAAACAAAAAAGAATGCGTGAGTGAGTTCATCGCGTACCTTCCTACCTGCACATCCCGAAGCCGGGTACTGACCGGCGTTACGGGGCCGTAATGTTACGTGTTACACAGCGACCGTTCGTGCAGTCAGTCGGTACGGGGTCAGACGGCGCTCGCAACGAGCAAATAGACGGATTTTAGCACAGGGCGTAACGTATTATGCTCGCTGCGAATGGTACATTACGGCCGGTAGCACCGGCCAGTAGGTACCCGGCTTTAACTCCGTGAACCACACTCTTCCTAATGGTATCCTATTACGATCGAAGACGAAATATTGTTGAATCTCTTATGAATTAAACAATCAATCATGATGCCTTGGACTTAGTGTAGGACGCCCTCCATGACGATCTGCGAAAGACTGCAAGCAGATGCTGGATGCGGCAAGCTGAAGACAGGGTGCTATGGCGCTCATTGGGGGAGGCCTATGTCCAGCAGGTAACTAAGATAGGTTGATGATGATGATGCCTTTATATTATTTTGAACTTGTGGTCTTCGAAGCCCATGACAATTCGAGATCGGTACGTACTTTTTATACAGGATGCTACATGTCACGTAGATAACAGCAACACAGATGACAACAGAAGATAGGTAAGGTTCCACTTGATTAATGTGTACTGTGGTACACGGTTATTCACAACCACAAAGCCACACCATTTGTAAACTGTCCGGTTGTGGTTCACCTAATTATCTCAACATCCTATCTCTGACATTTCCGTCACAACCTAGATGAAGTAAACAGCGGTTGTACTACACCTATGACCTTTAAGATAAACCTTATATTCGAGAGAGGAAGAACTATAATAAGACCTATTAGACCGTAAGGAAAAGCACTTGAAGTAAAAACAAAAGAAAATCGATATTATACAAAGCTCCTATTTCAGTTTTATTTGGTTTTTAACCGACTTTATAAAAAGAGGGGGTCTGTGTTTGGCTGTATGTATGGTTTTTGTATTTTTTTTGTATCTTCGTCGTTTTCTCCATCAATTGTGGACTGATTTCAATGATTATTTTGCTATTGTATAGGGAGTGCCCCCAAGTTGCTTCTCCTCCTCTTAAAATTTTATTCCCGAGGGATAAGTAGTTGTCCCGTAAAACATAATAAACAGTAAAAATACTCGTATTAGGGAATTTTCAGTCAATGTTTATTTTATCCAAGAAGTCAAATTGTATTTTACGTGTTCACTCGAACAGTTTTTATTTGGTGGCCAAGGCCAAATATTAATACATCATACATCATTTACCTATATTTGGCGTTGTGTTTACCTACATTTAATTATCATCATTAGACGTTTGCACGCTGAAGTCCTCTGCATATATCAAGCCATGCGTCTCGCTCGATCTTACGCTAGTCAAGGCCAAGTGCCACAATCAAATACACTAATAATGCTTCTAATACCCGTTTGTGAAGTACGCTACACTAGGATTAAAAGAACTTGAAGTTGCGTCAGTGGCGGCGCAGTACTCGTTTATATGGAAAAAATGGTGGTGTGTGAAAACTTTGCTTATAGCTAACTTCACTCCGGCCAAGTTGTTTTAATCATTATTGTATGTTTGAAGAAAATTACATGTTCGTAGCTGGTAACGTGGACGCACTACAAACGTCATGTAGCTATATTCAAGTCTCAAGTTACCTTTAGTCCCGAAGCGAAAATGGAGTACTCCGTCTTCCAATCCCAATTCCGCATATAAGTCTTCGCACTGAACGCCAGTAGCATGAAGGCTATCATGGCAGCAGCCAACTTCGCCCGACGTTTCGCCAGCATTCGCCATCCGTGCGCTACCAGCAAGCACCAGCCCATCGAAGGCATGTATAGCACCCGCTCGGCTACCACGAACCCGACGGGGAAGAAGAGGTTTGATGCTGGGAGGAATGGTAGCACGAGGAGTGCTAGACCCTGGAAGATACAAAATATGGGTTAGATTTTTTTTTTTAAATTATAGATTCAGGCGTTATTTTGCAGAATCCGTAGCAAAATATTTGAATGCAAATAAATTAATAAACAACTAATTTTTTTTTGTGCGGTATTGTTTTGTTTCTATACCCACGAAATAATTTTCTTTTTTTTTCTGTTTGGTATATGCACGACTATGAAGTTCTTAATTGTTGACAGGTGAGTGAATGAAGACTGAATGACAAAATGAAATATTTCATAGACACTGCACTTTTGACAGATATAGATGCGAATCTGTTGACCCGAAAAATGTGGGGACTTACGAAAGTTTCGATTTTTATCGAGCCGACATAGTACCTATGTAACGAAGATTTTTCTAGATGATTTTTCCATGAAAAAGTATTGAAATAGTATACAAATTATAGTTTACCACAGTAACTCAATCTGTCTTACTTTTTATCACGGGAAAACGCGTCTAATGCTGTGGGCAGATGCAAGTAACAAATAAAATAACAAAAATAATAGGTACTATTTTATTCTACTGAATATTCTGATTCCAAAAATAAATTCATTTAGACGCCTGAGTAAGGTCTGTAAAATAATACATAATGTTGAGCAAAAATAACAATATCGATTAAAAGTTCATCATACACAATCTGATTGTCATAAAAAATCTAATTGGTAAAGCATTAGGACATGCCTATTTGATTGCCAGTCGAACTATCAAAAAGAAAATTATTTCATGGAATTGGTATAAATAATTTAATATTAATATTCAAATATTTATGAAAAGCCCGATTTGGGCCGGTCCACTGTCGGGCTGATGAGATTATGCAGAGTCCAAATTTGACGTACTACGAATAATTTGTAAAAAGATCTACGCCGTAGCATTGTCTACTTTGTGGCGTAGCACTGTCTACGCCGCCCGTAGCGTCTTGGTTGTCTACTTTTCATAATTATATCGTTCTTTGATGTCTAAAGTATTAGTGGTAGCTACGCCGTAGCGCTGTCTCCATAAGCGTAGCACTGTCTACGACAAACTCGTAGCGTACCTACTAATTTTAGTCTTAAAATAGCTAAATTAGGCCATTTTAACTTTTGGGATTAAAGTATCCCAAATTTGATTCCCAAATACACCGAATTAGAGTACCTATTTGCACAAAAAAAAAAAAACGAAACACTCAATTCCGTTTGGAGAATAGAAATAGGACCCCCGGGACCTTCTTTTGACCACAACTTTATCTGATGTTATTTGGACTATCTGATGTTATGTGAACTATCCGGCCCACAATGGTCTTAAAGTAGATTCGAAGACACATATTCACTCTTGCCTTATTGAATAAGGAATCTCGTTTTAAATATCAAAAAATAGCTATGTAAAACAAAAATTTTGTGCTTCTGTACTTACTTAATAATATTCATACTAATATCTTCGGATCGGATCTTATCAAATGAAATTTGTGAAATTTGTGTGAAAATGATCAAATGAAATTTGGCAGGGAGGTAATCAATCTCCCGGGGACGGACATAGGCTACTTGAAAAGCGCGTGCGAAACCGACGGCAGCAGCTAGTTTAATAATTAAATATATATATATTTCAGGCAACGTAAAAATGAATGCCAATATAAATAACAATATAAATAAATACCTTATAGACTTATATACATAGAATACATAGGTAAACTTGAAGAATATTATATTCCTTACCTTGAAGAATACTATACTAACTTATTATATACTTAGAACTAACCATAATAAGAGCAGTCGAGCGCGTCCTCAACGCGTGTATCCCAGCGACCAATAACGTAGCTGCCAGCGCGAAGGTAGCCAAGTTGCGAGGATCCTTCCAAGTCTTCAGGAGTGCTACCGTGCCCATGGTCCAGTCGCAGCAGAGCGCTTCAGGTAAGGCCAGTAGCCAAGCGTTCAAAGCTGGCAGGTAGGCGAAGGTTAAATGCCTGAAACACAAGAGTTTAGTTTAGGACAGTTGCAAAATTCAAACGATACGTACTCTTGTCTTCTGTTTTGAGGTATGAAGTTAAATATGTTTTGAAAATCATCAGCCTACTAGTCCACTACTGGACACACGCCTCCTACTTATATGCGCCATATTGGTTCTAACCATTGGGGTAAGGCTATGCCATGAAACCTACGCTGGGCATGCGGGTTGGGAATCACAGTTGAGGTGTAGACACAGAAGAAAGATCCTTTGGCAGATTCCCTTATCGACGTCCACGGGCGTCGATAAAGATTTCTATCTTTCTTTTGGGAGTCGATTTAAAACATTAAGTTTTTTGTTTCAAAGACCTAATATGTTTAACAATACCCTCAAATTTCATGATAAGTGCGCAACTTTTATAAATTCTTAAATAGTATTGCCCAGTACCATCCAATATACATACATAACGCCAGAACCAGAACCGCCCCCAGAACGCATTCTAAGGCCCTTAATATGAACGTTTTTTCACAGTCATAAATCGATGTATTGTATTTTAAAATGGTTTATTAAACTATCTTTCTTCAGTCATAAATTGTTAATTTTTATTTTGCATCTTTTTTATAAAACTTGGTATGTATTGTTATTGTTATTAATGTATTTATTATTATTATATTATGTATTTTATACTATGTATTGTATATTTAAGTAATATGCCACCTAAGTCTATAAGTGTACAACTGCTTTGTGTCCATCCTAAGGTTGTCTGGAAGAGATCGCTCTTAGCGATAAGGCCGCCCATTGTGCAACTCTGTTATCTCTCTTTTCCTGAGCAAGGTACCATAATACGGGCCTTAGTTTTTTGCCCATCCCTCAGCATCATCATCAGTATTCAGAACAAACAATAGGCAGCTGACACAACCACGGTACCTATCATAATGAAGTTTTCCTTAACAGCACGTATCCTACCTAATCGCTATGCTAAACCTGCATTGAACTGAACCCACGGCTCAACTTGGTCTCGGTGTATTCGTGTGGGATGCAAATTTCTCCGTCAAAACAATTTACATAGCTTGGACGCCCTGAGGGTACAAACAAACTGCGCTATGTGTGATGATTAATTAAAGTATTACCTAGGTATGAGAGACGTCTGCTGGGCTATTACAAATTTACCGTCTGTGTTTACAATTTATTTGCTTTTAAAACTTTAATAATAATGTAATTGTACTAATAACATCATAAATAACCCAAGAGCTGAGTGCAGGCAAAGTTAAGCATATACAAGGTTATTGGTAGTTCACTGACCCTGCGTGAACTGCAGGCTCTGCACACCAGCACAAAAATGTTTGTGAAGACGCCAGGTCTCATTTCTTGAACTTGGTAAGTATTGGTAGATAGAGGGGGCCTCTATAATATAAAATCTTTATTTATGTAACATAATTTAACACATGACTTACATTGCTTGTAACTAATATAATAATAAATAATAATCATCCGATAGAGCGGCTTTCCTAAACTTCAAAATGGCTCTGCCCTGAATTAAAAGTGGGTGTGGAAGTGAGATATCGGTATTTAGTAATTCATTGGGTTCCGGACAAACGTGTTTTTACATTTAGTATCAGATGTGATTTACAAAAAAAAAATACCTTGCGTCTTCACCTGCAGTTCACGCAGTGTCATTGATTTACCAATAACCCTGTATACGTAAGTACAACATGAGTATTATATGATGTGGCATGTTAATCATTTGCAAATTAATTGATAAATATATAAATATATTATATATACATATATATTCAACCACATAATGTCATTTCCACAAATTCATGTAACCCGTAGACTTTCAATGTTGTAATTTTAGTTAATGATTCTATGGAGATGTTGAAAACTATAACTGGTACTTATGTTATGTTCAAATTATAACTGCTACTTATGTTATGTTCAAAATTATCAATGATAATTCGATTGTACGGGAAATGGTGTGTTGGTGGAGAGAAGTAGGGACTTATGTAAATAATGGTCGAAATACTGGCAGTGGCACTCCTGATTGTGCCAAACAGTTGCTTTCTCGTTGGATTCGTCTAGCTAGTGTCTTCCTAAATTTTAATATCAAACTGCAGAAATGAGAAAATACTGCATGTTCTCAAAATATGATGTATTGATATACCGCCCTCCGATATTGATATTAGGCAGTCAACTGTAAGGCAAAATGTGAGATTGAGCGAGGAATTCTTTGAACCTGTCTCTCTCGACGAAAATTACGTTTGAAAATTCCAATGGAGCGTGTAACATGCATTTCGGTATGTCTGTTGAAAAATGAAAAATTGCTTGGGAGAATAAAATACGTACCTACTGAAGGTTCATATTATGCCCGCCACTACAGCAAACCTCGTCTGTAGAGCTACGAGATTCCCACACAATTGTGCTCAATAAGAAAAGCTGTTGCGGTCGAAAACTGGCAAGAAAAAATGTAGGAGTAGTAGAGCTCGTCCAAGGAATGACTACCAGCATGTCTTTTATTTCTGCCTTCCAGATTGAAGGGTATACTTAATAGTTGCTGGTGAAGCTATATGGTACGGGCGGCATAGTGCATGGCCCTTGCCACGCATGAGGCTTTGCAGCTTTGCCTCGTGCAGTGGGCAGTCAATCGTAGAGCGCACTCCTAGTCTTGGAACCATTCGTGAAACAATAAGCTGGAAGTGGATCAGTCACACCAGCGATTGTCAGTTGTTTCGGTCCCTGACCGGGGCAAACTAATCTTTACTTACCTGGCCGGAGGCGAAGCCGCGCCAGCAGGGTTGTCAAATCTCGTGAACACGGGCAGCTGAGCGCCCATGACGTGCAGCCGGGCGGCTAAGAGCGCCAGTGTCGCGCAGCACACCGTGGCGACCCTGCGTGCTGCCTCGCCGCAGGCCGAGCCCCAGCCGGAGCCTTTGCCCCACGCGTCTACCCACGACCAGCGGCTTAGACCGCCTGCACTGCGGCGCTGTATTGAAATATAGTATTTAGAATTATGTAATGCTTTTGAAACTTTCACTGTAACAACACAATTCATGGTAAATATACCGTTACAAGTGAGATTAATGAAGTAAGTGAGTAGGTATTATTGTTTTTCTCCTTCTTAGGATCGGTCCTTATTTGAAAGGCATGCTTGGGACCGAAGATAACAGCTCAAGCCCTTAAATTCAATTCCAATAAATTCAATATTCATTCCAACAAATTCAATAAATAATCTATAATGACAATGCATATGCAAAAATTGGTTATATAATCGGTCAAAAAAGAGAATGTTGGAAACTCATAAAAATGCGTGGTAGCCGCATGGAGATAGAAGATTAGGGCTGCGTTAAATGATAAATTAACTATGTAAACCTAGCCCGAGAAATAATATAACCAATTTATACATATCTTTTGAACTGACTCTTCTATAGCGTCGAAAAAATACGGAACTTCATCAAAATAATATCTTGGTTCGATGGAAAAAAAAATGGCTTAACTCTGTTTGACATTATTATTCGTAGCGTGAAATTAAATTACCTACCGTTATTCGTTGTCAACTGAAAATAACGAGAAACAAAAAAACATTTTTGTTTCCTGGAAAAATGCGTATAAATGAAACATAATAATCATGGACGAAAATAATAGTAGGTACCTACCTACATACCTTCACGAATTCTGGAATAGGTAGGTACTCTTTGAGGAAATATTCGAAGGATATGTTTTCTTTAGTACAAGATTTGGGGATATATGAAGCTCACATAATGTTTTACCTCGGTAGCGACATTTTTTTTTACAATATATTTCGTAAATAACAATAAATTTTTTCTATTTTTTTTTTACTAAAATAACTTATTATCGACAAAGAAAATTACAATTAAATAATAAAAACAAATTAGAACTAGTTTTTACAATTGAAACAATTAAGCTAACTGCAGACTTGCAAACAATCTACAGGTAGCTCAACTGATCCATATCAATACCAATCGGAAGCGTCCCCAAGACGCTGGCTGCAAATTTAATTAGGATTGGATAAACTTCAATGTTTCCCCTGTAGGTGGAGCTAACGGCGCTAGTGTCCAAAACAATCCCAAAGTTTTTCGACTCCTACGTACACTTGACCTCGTAGCGTAATTGGTTAGCGCATTCCCGTACTGACGGAAGGATACGGGTTCAAGTCCAGTCGAAATCGAAACATTTTGGGGTCGAAACATATTAATTGATTCTGTAGATTATTAGTTTATGTGAGTAGATAAGTTTTGATCTGTAGATTTTACTCTATTGTTTTTTGTTCTTTATTAGTCCCCTACTGACTAAGGTGCAGGCGCTCTATGACTTTATCGTACTTTGTTTTGAAAACCATAAGAAAACAACTAAAAATTCATTAAAATTTACCCTGTTTTTAAGTTTTGCGGGACAAATACTAATTTCTCGAAGTACATCTTTTATGGGACCATCTCGGGTTCATTCTCTATGCAATAGCAAAAGAATCATTAAAATCTGTCAACAACACCGAGCAAGATGTCACTGGAAATTAACCAAAAGATCGGTAGGTACTGAAAATACAAAGCTCGCTTCGGCATGTTCCTTGCAGGTCAGTTAGAATACGGCATTGTTATTTTTAGGGTTCCGTTTCGTTCGGAACTACGCAACGTCGGGCGCGTCCTGTACTCAGACGGGTGACCGCGTCGTGTTGACTTTAAAAAAAAAAACGTTTTCAGAATTCCTTTTGCGAAATAGTTAACTACGTTGGAACGGAACCCTCCGCCTGGGAGTCGACTCGCACTTGGCCGGTTTTATTAATTCCCTACCTCTGTCAGTTAGGAATACCGTACTGTATTTTCCCCGCCTCTCAGTCTAGCCCGTGCCTTCGACCGAGTTACATAATTAGGGCGTTTCCCATTTATATATCACAGCCCTTGCGTACACTCAATGTTATTAATTAGACACGTTTTGCACCGTCGCGTCATCGTGAGGTTTTTCTTCTTTTATACTCGCAGTTGCTATTTTGTATTGCTATGTCCTACTTTTGTGGCTTTTATTACGGTTCGTTAAAGAGTTTAGTGAGCGTAACTGAAATGCTACTTAGGTTTAACAACCACTCAAAATACGACCAGTGGTTATGTATAGTGGGTACCTACATGTATTTACATACATACATTTACAGCAGCTCTTGATGGTTAGACCAAATTGTCTAAGTAGGTATCAACGGAAGAGCTTCTGCAAAAGTGCATGATGACGATATCTCCATGCCAAATTTCAACAACAGCAGCCAGTCTCAAAGGAGACTAGCCACGTGCGCAGGACATATAACGGTGCACAAGTGAGTGCGCAAACACAGGTAATAATAATTGAAAGTTCTATTATTATTATTATTGCTGTGAGTGCAAGATTAAGAGGAGGAATACCTCCTCTTATAATCTGATGGGACAAATAAAAATGTATGGCACGCCAAGTGAGTTGGTGATTAAAGTTTACCAGCGCCCTAAGTTCTTTACTCGACATCGAGACTTTTCATTTTTGTATGGGATTTACGGAGTTCTAAGTCCTCATGGTAGAGGCACTGTACCAATATACCCATATAAAAATGTATCTCGGTCTCGATACTATCGAGTAATCGCACTCAGGGCTCAGGAAGGCTTTACCTACTCATTAAAAGCACATGGGCTCAGATACCATAACATTTGGCCAGAGGGCCTACTCGTAATAACGAAACTAAAGTTTCTGTTTTGTTTTCATGCAAATGTACCTAATCTTTATGTCAGTGACTTAAGAGTAGGTTTTGCACGAAAACGAATCCGACCCTTCATTTTTCGTTTTCCGAGTAGGCCTCAAAACGGTCACATGAAAATGTTGTGAACGTACCTTCTGCGCGACAAAGAGTTCGTAGACCACACAAACAGCAGTGACGGTGATCCCTTGCTCCTTGCAGAGCATAGCAATGCCAACGCAGGCTGTGCAAGCCGCCACGTATCGCCAGTCTGAAATCAAACCTATTTTCAAGCCCTTTGGAATCACATTTATTTAACAAACTATACCACTGCCAACTGATATCGTTCTGATGCGATACAACAAAACATTATTGTCAGATTCAATGTCATAATCCTCCCCTGTTGGAAGTCGGGTAAAAATGTAATTACCCATACATCAGTAGGTATTTAGTAATTTAAGATTAATCGAGTATTTTTGAGCAGTCTCAAAAATGCTTAGGTACTCGATTTATCTTAAATTAGGCTAATACCAATCAATTTTGAATTATTACTAGATATTGTATGAATTCTTACTAGAACGGATATTAAAACGATTGCGAGGGGAGGCTCTTAAGAACACTGTCAAACTTCTTGAGATGTAAGCCTACGCACCTTTTAGTTCACTTAAGACAGTTGTATGGCTCAAACTAGCGCCAATCCCTAGGAAATAAAATATTATTTTATAAGACCATTTTGTGATCATTCTATACAATAGCAGAATAATGATCAAAATCGGTCCACAATTGACGGAGGAATCGTCGAACATAGGAACTCCTTTTTTGAACTCGTTTAAAAATTAAGGAGACCTGCACCCAGTGGTGGGTAGTTACAGGACTACAGGTTGATGATGATGATCTATTTCCGACTGTTCTTACCTGTTTGTCTTCTCCTGCTGGATGCCCTGGCGTAGCAAAGCAAAGCACCAAGGAAGAACAGGGATGACAGCATTTCTGCTCTGCCCACCACTCCTGTCACCTATTGGCAAACAAAAAATAATTATTAAATAGGTATCCCCAGTGGCCTCGTAAATATTATTTTTAAATAGAGCGCATTTTTGACAGTTTTTAATAAGCATAGGTTTCGCCTGTCGCTCAGATCGCCGCGTGTGAGATTTCTTTAGAAAAGTGCCTAGCCACACTGCAGAGAAGTACATGAGAAAACAAAAGTATAAAAATGTACGGAACCGGCCCAACTGCATGCGTGTAGCTAAGTTATGTTGTGCGTCTGTATCGGAATCGGAGCGTAAGGATTTGTTGCTTTGAAAATACCTATATGCAAAATCCGAACACTTTATATCAGCATATTGTAATAACCTCGCCGCGTGCGCTGCGCACGCTCCGACTCCGATGCACGTGGACACGCACCTTTATTCCCTTGGTTGTAGCTAGTCGATGTCTGTTTTCGGATTATCAACCCTAACTCACGCGGCTAACTACCATCGAAGCAACCAGCAAACCAAGTCGTCTATAGCCTTGGTTGACTCTGTAAATCCTCTCTACTTACTCAGTAGTAATTTATAGTATACTAGCTGCTGCCCGCGGCTTTGCACGCTTTTTTCCGGGATAAAAAGTAGCTTATATTCGTCCCCGGGATACCGTCTACCTCCCTGCCAAATTTCATTGAGATCCGTTCAGCCGTTTAGGCGTGAAAAGGTAACAGACAGACAGCTAGACAGATAGACAGAGTTACTTTCGAAATTATAATATTAGTATGGATAATTTAGAGTAGGTATATAATATAATAATTTATAGTAGGTGCTAAGAACCCTTATAATATCTTAAGTATAAATTTAAAATTTATTTCTAAGCATAGAAATAAACTAATTGTCATTTCATTTCACTTTGTAATAGCAAAACTTGCTTCCATTTCCGCGTATGCTGTCCACCGCAGCTTGCTATTAACTAGTTGCTGCCCGTGGCTTCGCACGCGTCAATACTATGAACACGTTTTATGGTTATTTATATCCCATGGGAACTAATTAATAGGATAAAAAGTAGCCTATGTTTTATTCCAGGCCTAAAATTACCTATATGCAAAATTTCAGCCCGATCCGTTCCTACTGAACGGATCGGGCTGAAATTTTGGCGTGAAGTGGTAACAACCAGCCATACATCTATACATCCAAACATTCACATTTATAAATTCTATGTGATTTGATTAGTATTACGATATAAAATACGATATGACTATAGTAATTAGCTCGTTAAACATAAAATGCATTGAATTTGTTGAACATTGAGTTGGCGGAACTAATTCAACGTGTATTTATCCGAGTAAACAGCTATACAGGGTCATTGAATGTTGCACTGCAAAAGTAAACAAAACTCCGAACGGGCAGCAAACTATGTTACATAAATCGAGAATACATTGCTGTTTGCTAGCTTAGTTCAGAACAGTAAGTTGCCAGATGCAACGTAAAAAGGAAAAAGTGACACCCAGGTACTGTCACCGCCGGATAGCGTTGAACAGATAAAGACTCCAGGACCCCGTATACTGACAGAGCAACAGAAACTGCTTAAACCTAGTGTATGCCCCAACGGCCTTGAGAACACAAAATAATTATCAAATAATTTGTTTTATTCGTGAAATGTTCAATGTGTGTAAAATACTTTGAAAAATATTTGAGTGTATTTTACACACATTGGCCGTTGAGGCATACACCAGCATTAACCACGTTATTCCTGAAGCCGCTCAACTAAAATCCGTAAGACGACCGAAGATAGACGCCGCTGAACTAATAAGATGTTAGTGTCTTTTCTACTCTTCTTTTGTTTTCTTCTTGATAATTATTACTTATTCTCTATAAGGAATGGCGTGGTTAAGCGGTTTCTGTTGCTTTGTATGTACACTTGATTTTGAAGTATTTATCTGTTCAACACATTTTGGTGGTGACTGCACCTATATCTATTCGCATTAAACTCTTCTATTATATTTTATCTTCGAGCGACGACGTGAAGCTGTGGAGAACCGCACTCAACCTGAAGATGTACTTCGAGCGACGACGTGAAGCTGTGGAGAACCGCACTCAACCTGAAGATGTACTTCGAGCGACGACGTGAAGCTGTGGAGAACCGCACTCAACCTGAAGATGTACTTCGAGCGACGACGTGAAGCTGTGGAGAACCGCACTCAACCTGAAGATGTACTTCGAGCGACGACGTGAAGCTGTGGAGAACCGCACTCAACCTGAAGATGTACTTCGAGCGACGACGTGAAGCTGTGGAGAACCGCACTCAACCTGAAGATGTACTTCGAGCGACGACGTGAAGCTGTGGAGAACCGCACTCAACCTGAAGATGTACTTCGAGCGACGACGTGAAGCTGTGGAGAACCGCACTCAACCTGAAGATGTACTTCGAGCGACGACGTGAAGCTGTGGAGAACCGCACTCAACCTGAAGATGTACTTCGAGCGACGACGTGAAGCTGTGGAGAACCGCACTCAACCTGAAGATGTACTTCGTTCGAAGACAAATTTCGTAGATAGGTAGGTAGGTATGCTATTTATTTTAAGTGGACATGACTAGATAATTATTCTGGTCTTGTTTTGCTCAGGGAGCTAAATCATGCGCTAACAACAGGGTGGCTGGCGGCTGTAATTGCCCTAAATATTCGTAACCCTAATATACTATATATATACTATATTGGGTAATGGTAGCATAAGTTATGGTGTTTTCTACTTTATCTGCGTCTCTGTAATCTTTAATTACCCATCACATATTCTTTTATAGCTGTAAATTTACTGAAGATTGTTAAAATTAATTATATTTAAAATATAGAAACTACAGACACACAAGGCTTATAAAATTCAGAAATGTCTATTATTTTGCGTCTCAAAAAGTTTCACACTGCTTCTGGTATTTTATGTTGCTACGACGTAGCATGTTCTACCAATCGCTACGAAATAAAACAGACGGCCGATTGAAAAATAAACTGCCAAGTGCGAGTCGACTAACACACGAAGACTTCCGTACCGTAAAATCTGACACCTTTTTCAAATAACATCCAATTTCCACTTGTTCGGTGACCCCTTTAAATTTTCAAGTTTATTATATTTTTAGTAGGTATATGTTGTTATTACAGTTGAAGTTTTACTTATTTAAAGAAAGTTTAATGTTTTTACCTTTTGCGTTTCAAGAGATACAGCCTTGATAAACACAGAGCAAAAATTGCCCAAAAAAGCACGTTTTTTGTATGGAAACCTAATTAAATTTGGATATTTATTTTATTTGTATTATTTGCTGTTATAGCGGCAAAAGAAATACACATTCTCTGAAAATTTCAACTATCTAACTCTTACGGTTCATGAGATAGAACCCTGTGACTGACGGACGGACGGACGGACGGACGGACGGACAGCGGAGGCTCAGTAATAGGGTTCCGTTTTCACCCTTCGGGTAAGGAACCCTAAAAACGATTATTTATTATAGTATAAATTGTTACAAGCTTTTAGTTTCACGTGTCCAGTGTCTGTAATCAAATCTTTAGATTCTGTTTCCGATTGAACTGTTTGGCAAATAATTAAAAAAAAAAAAAATGACATGGACCTGACCTCATGAAGTGGGAAGGTGGTCATATGAACACTGTAATAAAACAACCTAACCTCATTGAGTTTGGGCTCGTTGGATTCGTCTTGACAAGTAGTTACTATGGTAAAAAAAACAAAATTAAACTTAGAATGGCGTAGCGCATCAATATTGCCATACAGCGGGGCGATGTAGCCAGAGTCTTAGAGACGCTTGCGATTGGTATTGATACGGATGAGTCGAGGTACATCTTGATTGTTTACAACAGTCTGCAGCCAACTGTTTCATTTATAAGTACCAACTAGTTCTAATTTGTTTTTATTATTTTATTATAATTAGCTTTGCTAATCTTTAATAATCAGGTATTTATCACACTATAATATTTCCTGCGCATCTAGCTAGCCTTCAAGTAGTTACTATGGTAAAAAAAACAAAATTAAACTTAGAATGGCGTAGCGCATCAATATTGCCATACAGCGGGGCGATGTAGCCAGAGTCTTAGAGACGCTTGCGATTGGTATTGATACGGATGAGTCGAGGTACATCTTGATTGTTTACAACAGTCTGCAGCCAACTGTTTCATTTATAAGTACCAACTAATTCTAATTTGTTTTTATTATTTTATTATAATTAGCTTTGCTAATCTTTAATAATCAGGTATTTATCACACTATAATATTTCCTGCGCATCTAGCTAGCCTTCAAGAAACTGGCCGCCGTGGAAGAAATTCGGGGGCATTATCACCATCATTTATCCCTTAAAAAAAATACTAAGTTAAAAGTAACTAATTATTTCTCTAACGTAACAGTATCTACATATGTAGGTGGGTAAGTTGACTGGCCATGCCAGCACAAACAAAGCTCCAAGATATTTACTATTCGACCACCCCGGAAGACGACAGACCCTCGTATCCTTACGGCTTCATTACTTACTTGTCTAGGAGATTTCAGTGACCTGGATATGATATGCTTTGTGTATCGCAATTTGCGATTCTTTATTTTTTCAGCTTTTGTTTTCCTGACCAATATTGTACGTGGATTTATACTATATATTTAATATTTAGGTGTTTCTCGATTGCAGATAAAAGTTATATAAATTGATTATTTTGGAAAAACTAAAAACTTACTTCAAATTACTTTATAATTACACTGTGTTTATAAGTTTTATGGCACAAATACTAATGCCTTGAGAATATTTTTTATGGGACCAAATCGCGACCATTCTCTATACAATAGAGATATACTTTTAACAAATCAAAATCGGTCCATAATAGACGGAGAAATCGACGAACATACATAAACAGAACATAGAACCTCTTCCTGTTTTGAAGTCAGTTAAAAAACTAAAGGATATCGGTTCTTAATAATTAATCAGTAGTGTTACGACCGACACCATTATTTTGCAACAATTGAACAATGGAAAAACACCGATTTAATTTTTAATTTGAATAAAATAAAATTCTGTAGGTTAATTTGACGAATATTTATGAAACTCAAAGTAATTTTTCGGGATATTTCACATGAAGTATACGTAGATATGGTTTAAGTCGTGTATATAGATAGAGAATGGGATTGAGATGGTCGTATCCTTCTAAATCCCATTCTCTCTTATACACAGGTACGTAACGATTTACGCGACCTATTTTAAAATATTGCTAACATATAACTAGGTAACAACCAGCCTAAAAGCTTTTGCCTGTGGTAGCCTAAAATAAAAGCTAAGTGGTACGCAAAGTGCATTCTCTCATTCCCTGACAACTTTGTCAGTGAATTAGACACACATCTGTGTTGGCTTTTGTATCTTCTTGTCAATTAACATTATGTAGAGGATCTTTTCAGGGTTTCGTACCCGAAGGGTGAAAACGGAACCCTATTACTAAGCCTCCGCTGTCCGTCCGTCTGTCACGTGGCTATATCTCATGAACCGTAGGAGGGACCCAGTTGAACTTTTCAGATAATGTGTATTTCTCTTGCCGCTATAACAACAAATAATAAAAATAAAATAAATATCAATATTAAAGGGGGCTCCCATACAACCAACGTGATTTTTTTGGCTGTTTTTGCTCTTAATTTGTCAAGGCTGTATCTCTTGAACTACAATAGGTAGATAAGTACATGAAACTTTCTATTAAATGAAACTTCAACTACAATTATAACAAATACTAAAAATAGAATAAAGTTGAAAATTTAAAGGGGTCTCCGAACAAGTGCAAATTTGATGTTCTTTGAAAAAGTTGGCTGATTTTTACGGTACGGAACCCTTCGTGTGCGAGTCGACTTGTGTCGACATGGCGGTTTATTTAATTTTTATAATAATGTACTTTGATTACATTCCTTGTATAATTAATAAGCGTTGTATAATTTATAAGTTCTATTTAATTATTTTATTTGATAGCACTCTTTTTGCCCGAAAAACAGGTTTTTACGTAGTTCAGGCACACGCATTGTTAAATTCCATTAGAATTTAAGATGAACTTATTTGTAATCCTTTTACTCCTTAGTTACTTTGAATAAATTATTTATATATTCAACCTACCTCAGCAAATGATCAACAAATAGGTGCTACAAGTCAATCAATCAGCAAATCATGACATTAATGATTAGGTCTTAATTGTCAATATAAATAACACTCATTTCAATTCGGCGATCACAATATTTATTATAATTTTTTTATCTAATATTTTATCATTCCACAAATATACTTACTAGCCAAAAAATTATACTTATCAAAGCGGTTGATGGAATCATGGATATTTTTACATTAAATACATGTCATACTTACATAAGTATGGTATGTAGACTATGCATTATTTATTTATTGACCAAGAAATAAATGATTTTACTGCTAAAATTGTAAAGGAATCAATTTTAATTTCAGTGCGTTATTATCCACTACCATCGTAAAAAGCCACCCTATATAATAATAATAATAATAATAATGCTGGACAATCCACACAGCATCATCTAGCCCCAAAGTAAGCAGAGCTTGTGTTATGGGTACTAGATGACTGATAAACTTAATACAATGTATAACATAGACAGATATTTTTTATTATATATAGAAAATACCCAGAACACCCGGAACAAATATTTGCAGATCGTACAAACATTTGTCCCAAGGCGGGAATCGAACCCGCAACCTTCTGCGTCGCAGGCGGACCTTCGCCCGCCGCGCCACATCGGTCGTCTTACATATAGTAGGTCTCCTTACATATAGTAGGTATCTTTTAAGTATTCTGTTTGTATCTGTTTTTTGTGCCTATCTATTTTTGTAATGTGCCTACTTATTGTGTTTCTGGGTACAAATAAATTGATTTTTAATCCCATCTATTCGAAAATAGGCAAAGGGTTCCTCTATAAGTGCGAACCAAGTGGGTCATTCCAGCGCACTTAATAACTGTGACGAAATTACTTTTGAATTTGGAACACTTAAAGTTTAATTAAACGCAATTCGCTTCAATAAAGTCCTGGCCGGTAGTAAAAAAGACGACCGCTGTGGCGCGGCGGGCGAAGGTCCGCCTGCGACGCACGAGGTTGCGGGTTCGATTCCCGCCTCGGGGCAAATGTTTGTATGATCTGCAGATATTTGTTCAGAGTGTTCTGGATGTTTCTATGTTTTTAAAAATAAAAATATCTATCTATGTAGTGTATTTGTATTAAGTATATCAGTTATCTAGTACCCATAACACAAGCTCTGCTTAGCTTGGGGTTTGATGATGCTGTGTGGATTGTCCAGCATTATTAATTAGTAGTAATTTGGTTATGTACCTAAATATAAATATTCGTCACTACTAAAGGCATCCCTTATTTGTTTTTCTCGTATGATGATTTTTCTCATAGTTTAGGATGAAAAGTAGAGTGTGCTACACGGGACCAAAATTATTTAACCTCGAGCGACGTACTTTGAATCCCTCACTACGATTAGGATTCTTCTATAGAATCCTTTGCTTCGCTCTGGATTCAAGAAATCGCTCTCGCCTAAAATGCTTTATTTTGTCTCTTGTGATACAATCTACTATTCTTTCTTCTTTTCTTCCTTTATTTTGGGTTAATGTTATCAACAACCATAATACAACAAGTGGCTCTGGCGGAAGACCAGCGTTGGATGCTAGCTAGCTAGTCATCCAACACATGCTGAGCCAGACCCAATTTTGCAAACAGACTATGTCATCATTTCTTTTTTCCTAATTAAGTTTTGTTTTTAAGTATTATATAGTAAGTGTATTGTATGTTTAGTTCTGTTTATAAAATAAATATATTTTATTCTTATACTTATAATATTCATTCATAATAAAACCGCTAGATAAAATTCATTAGATTTGACATGTGTCATGAAGACAACTTCAAGAAACCACTATAATTTAATGAATCAAGGGTAGGATTTCTATACCAATTTGCGTAACATAAGGTTTGTAAAACGATACTTTAGCAGATCTTAGATAGTTTAACGAATCCACTCGAATATCGAACCTATTAGGGACTATCGTTTTGCAGGGTTTTTGTTATTATATTGCGTAAGCCCTCACACTCAGGGTAATTTCTAAGAAATCAAACGTCGCTAGAGTCCCAAGGAAGCCCTAAAGTTTTTCGACTCTTCCGTCACTTGACCTCGTAGCGAAAATGGTAGCGCATTTCCGTACTGAGGGAAGGTTGCGAGTTCAAGTCCCGTCGAAGTCGTATATTTATTGGGATATTATTGGCAAAGAAAATTACAATTCTATATTAAAAACAAATTAGAACTAGTATTTACAATTGAAACAATTAAGCTAAATGCAGACTGTTGCAAACAATCTACAGATAGCTCAACTGGTCCATATCAATACCAGTCGGAAGCGTCCCCAAGACGCTGGCTGCATTGCCCCGCTGATGGCAATGCTGATGCGCTGCGCCAGATACCCGCCAGCTCTCGGGTCACGATGTTATTTGATTTCCTATAAGAAACTTAACTAATATTATCTGAAACAAATGTTTGAGTTTTGTTCCCCAATGAGCAGTGCAGTGATTCCGAAGTCCGATATCGTTATCCATACGGTATTTGATTGGAATTAAAGCCCTCAATCCATAGCGGAAATGAAAACGAGCCATCGTCTATCTAATTCTAACCGTTCGCATAAAATTGGTTCTGCTATGGTTGCCAGCTTTAAGCTAACAGGGTTATATTCACAAAAGTACTTATATGTCAAAAGGAGCCTGTGCCATTTTGCATAGGTACTTTGACGTCACGAGTGTAATTTAGTGATGTAAAACACCACTAAGTTAGACAATTTCCTTTTTTGGTGGTGTTTGAACAGTTCATTATTGAACAACAAGGCATTTTGTTTTTATAACCTGACGTCTCACGTGGAAAGCGGTCGGGAGCGGACTGAATTTCGCGGCAAGCAAAGAGGCTCTCCAAACCCTCTTTTCAGCACGCGAGGTAAATAAACTTTTTGCTTCTATCTAGATATATTTCTGTGGTTATAATATAAGTTGAGTTTGTTTCATGTTAGCATGTTCGAGTTTTGTATTCATGGAGGTTTTAATCGGATTTCGTTAACATTTAAAGCGATTGACTTTTATTTGTTTAGGACTGGCTCGCTGTTTTTAAAAGACTCGCGGCTGCTGGCTGTTTTTCAAAAGTCTCAAGCTTATTAGGTGGGCTGAAATTTTAACTACTTATATTATTAGTAGGATAATATTCACTTCTATGGTATAATATTATTATAAAGCCGAAAGTTTTTTGAATTTTTTTGTTACCTAGGATTTCCAAAACTACTGAACAGATCAAAATAAAATTTGAAGTGCATTTATAATATAGCCTAACTTAGATAATAGGCTACTTATTATATACCGGAAATACGCGTGCGAAGCCGCGGGCCGAAGCTTGTCTTATTATAAAGGTGGCTACAAAATTATTGTATGTTACGTAAATACTGACTGTACCGTCAACCATACAAATCCCCACCTAGGGTGGCATAACAACGAGAATAATGATGAAGAGTTATTTATTAACGATAAAAATCGGTGATAGAAGAACCACTGTTGGTGTTTATTGAGGCTTATCTTATGCTTGCATTGTATTTGAAATTGTGAATGTTCAAGATCTTTTGTCGTTGACTGTACCTATCCGAGGCAAAAGCTGCCCTTTGTTCGTATTAAGGGTATGCCTACACAGAGTCTGAAGGACTCGCATGGGGATGAATACATTTTCATGCTTCATTAACAACACACATGCAATGAGCACTATGTATTTTTAACCGACTTCAAAAAGGAGGTTCTATGTTCGGCTGTATGTATGTAACAATTTATTTTGATGACTATTCTGCTATTTTTTAAAGAATGATCCCATGATGGTCCCATATAACTAAACTAACGAATTAGTTTTGAAAAAACTAAAGCCAACTTAAAACCTCTTAATTTCACAATGTTTTTTAAGTGTTGCGGGACAAATACTACTCCCTCGTGATCAAAATATTGTTATGGGAACATCTCTGGAAGATCTTCTATGTAGAAAAAACAAAAGAATCATCAAAATCTGGCCACAATTCACTTAGAAATCGGCGAATTCATCTTTCTAATCAGCCGGTAAAATACATAACACTGCCCAACAAATCGTCCAAAATTGAGCAGTAGGTATTCATAGCAGTTTTCATCATTTTTTAGTAAGTAGATACTTACTTATACCTACCATATAATAGTTAAAGATATAGCTGCCTACCTACCCTCTGCTTGTATTTGTGTCTAGTTTTAAAAAAAAACCTCTGACGAGGTTAAAAGGGTAGAAAAAGAAAAGTTTCAATGGAAAAGTTTCAAAGGAATAATTTCCTTGGTTCGATTCTCTCAAAACTTTGTATAAATAAACTATAAAGTAAATAATGATACGCATATTTTATTTTTACATAACTTCCCCTACGCGGTATGCTATCAATTTCCACGCGAGCTAAGCCGCGGGGCGCAGCTAGTGGCCAAATAAATGTATCTTTAAGTAAGACGAGTAATCGATAGTAGATAACTTAGATAACTTACAGCTTCAGTATGTATAGGGTGCACAGCAAACAAGATGGCAGCGACGAAACTTGCGAATTCTGGCAGGAACATGGCGCACACTCTGAAACAAGACAGTTACTTTCAGTTCACTAGTTATGTATGATGGAGAATTGAGCTACTGAAATGCTAGATAGATAGATAAAATATTTATTCGACAATGCCACACAATACAAAGGTATCTAATAAATAAGGTATAACACGGAAATATTTATATATTATTGGTGACTTGAGAGTTATGTTGACAGCGATGATAATTTCCCGTCTTTGCCTACGTGTCTTTACGACATAGACTAGATACATTGAAAAATATTTTTTGCACGCATAACATAAGGAAACGGTTAACCCAGAGAAACTTACAGAAATCACACTTATATTATAAATTCGAAAGTTTGTATGTTTAGATGTATGGATGGTTCTTTGTTGCCTCTTCACGCCAAAACTACTGAACAGATTGTGCTGAAATTTTGCAAATAGGTTTAGGCCTCGAATAAAACATAGGCTACTTTTTATCCTATAAATCAGTTCCCATGGGGTAGAAATAACCTTTAAATGTTTCCATAGAAACGATCTATTCCTGTCTAATACCAATGGTATTAGTTTATTGACGTCATAAAATCTATTCCCAACGAATACCAAAACTGAACTTTTGGTACAGTCACAGAAACAATTTCTTTTGCTTTCAATTAATTTAATATTATGTTTATAATTTATAACCTTTACAAATTCATTTTATACCGGCATTTTTTTCTACAAGTACCATAAGCGAATCACTTGCCAAAAAATTTTACCTGCTTAAAAGGGTGAGCTTGCTCCTATTGTTTCAAAATCCGAAACAACCAATCAACCCAAGCGCAGTGCAAACGAAACAACGCGTGCGAAGCCACGGTCATAAAATATTAAATAATAATTTGATTGTTTTAAAAAAAGTTAAGAACCATCTTCGAATCCCTTACTTTTAAACAGTTTTTTAAGTTCTCCAGGGAAAAGTTTTGAAAAGTTTTGCAGGGATCCCTTGGGATTAAAATGATATTCGTATATACGACGTATGTACATACATAAAAAAGAAACATACGTACAGCGGAACATAGAACCTCATTCCTTTTTCAAAGTGGGTTAATTCGTGACCGTTGGCAAAATTATCGCGAAAGAGCGATCTATATGATTTAAACATTACTTAGATTTAATTCATTATTTTTGTTCGTTTTGTAATATTTTGAGATTGTAATCTTGCGAACACCTATAATATTTTGCTAATGTATATTATGTAAAGATTATCAGACTCATGTTCATATGTTGAATAGAACTTTAAGTACCTAGCCGACAAGGGTCCAGCCCCATACGTAAAGGGCTCCGACCCCTCTACGTATGAGGCCTTAAAACCGGGTGGTTTTTAAACAGGGACTTCTGTCCGTATGTTTAAACCTACCTGGCTAAAAAAATCTATATAATCTATACCTGCCTTCTTATGTGTACCTAAATACTGTTTTTGTTCATGTGTTATTTTTTCCTGCGTTGTGTGTGTGTGTGTGTGAACCTAATAAAATTTGTATCTATCTATCTTTATTTTGCCCACTTTGTTCAACAGCTCGTTTTTCCCAGTTTTCTCTTTTAAAGTCAACAAATTCTGTTAGAACTAGTGATGTGTCAGCGGAGAAAAATGCTTGGACTCGCTGTATTATTAAAGCAGTAAGAACAAACTCTGCAATATCTCAGGTCGGCACAAAGTTTGCGCTGCGCAGCGGCATCGAATGACAATAATTGAGCAAGTTTGCCGCGGACGTGGGAACTGCCAACTGAGGGCAGGGCTGGAGTTAGGGATCTCCCTTCTTTGGTTTTAAAGGGAAATTGCAAGGCGTTTTTAGGAGTCACACCACATGTTATAGTTAATATGGTCTTAATACCCTATCACTAAGAGCACAAGGCAGTTTCTATATTGACACATTCTTTCTTTGTTTATGTGTTGTACTTTGTGCAGCGACTCAAGCGCTTCATTGTGGCCTGCACGAAAGACCAGCGCTATTGCAGGATACATCCTGCCATAGCATCTGCTGAGTGTTGGCCATTTTTGTTACCGTAATT
This sequence comes from Eupithecia inturbata, assembly GCA_963662085.1. Taxonomy (NCBI): domain Eukaryota; kingdom Metazoa; phylum Arthropoda; class Insecta; order Lepidoptera; family Geometridae; genus Eupithecia; species Eupithecia inturbata. The sequence goes on along the minus strand of OY759179.1, from coordinate 4,216,802 downwards.
ATTACTTTTATCTTTACATTTATCTTTTGTATGTCCTATGTATGTATTGGTTAACAAGGTAAACGCATTTTTACTTTTTAATCTTTTACATACAAAAATACTTAATTTAGTGGTGATAAAATTCCGTTTGAGGGTTTTGTCTTGTAACCGTTAGATGAGTAAAAATTTGTTGATGTGGCCGATTGTGACCAAGTGGTCACAATCGGCCACATGAAACAAAAAAGGATCATGTAGTCCGGTAGGCTAGACTTCGGAGAAATATACAAACGATCATACGCTCAGTACTAATAAAAACAATTTTGTAAAATTTAAGCTTATTAAATTCCTGATCGATTTCTCATTGTATGTTATGTACCTACCTATAACACAAGTTCAGCTGACTTTGGGCTGCTTTGGGGCTAAATGACGCCGTGTGAGATGTCCAGTATTTTTTTTATACCATCAAGGAGGCATGCGGCCCGCCTGATGGAAAGCGGTTACCGCAGCCTATGGACGCCTGCAACATCAGGGACATTACCCACGCGTTGCATTTTGTAAGCTTATACATCAAATCACAAATATGTCTCTATTTGTTATTATTACATAATTTTGCACACCAAAGCTGTTTAGCTGATAAGTCATCGCATGGGACATTTTAAAATATGTAAGCATACTAACTTGTAAGAGAACGTACCCATACTACGTGCCGAGTGTCCCATTTTTTTTGGTTTTACCTTCCTTCCCCCCTTGGTGCCAAGACTAAGCTAGTACTAACTCCTCTGCAAATAAATGATTTTATTTGATCATTTATTGGGTTTGCCTCTCAGTTGCATTCACTAGCTCCATCCCTGGATTAGTGAGTACATGTAATTGAGACTAACGCTGAGAAGGTGCTCCCAACTCCCCTCAAACGGAATTAAGAGCTTCTCTTTAACGACTTTTGCAAAAACGAAGCAATCTCTTCGGAAAGATCTAACATGGATCCTAGGACACAGAATTCAGCTTTTCTGGTTCTGGTTTGCTAGGTCCCCTGCGTTTGTGTTTGAAAAATAAAGAAAATTGTGTACGTGTAAAAGTTGTATATTAAGAATCAGTGGTATGTTTAGAAGATGACGTAAGCTGGAGTATTTAGTACTCATGTGAAAACGTGAAAAGAAAAAAACAAGATCCGTCAAGTGCGAGTGTGACTCGCGCTCCGAGGGTTTCGAATGTTTGTCATGTATATCATATGTAGTACAGGTACCGGTTAGAGACTTCTATTTATTGACTGTTATTTATTTATACCAACAAGGACACATACATACATTTCAGATGTATCGGTTTGCAAACTTCGGAGTATTGAGGGTAATAGTAAAATTTTCACAGAATGGATAATTTTACGAGTTTTTTCAAAATATTTTTAAAATTATGAAACCTACAGAAATTTGAAAATCTGATTTGAAATGTACAAACTTATACCTTTCATTTAAACCCCACTTGACCTTGTAGATCTCTATTAAAATTTCGACATACCTAACAATTTTTACTAAAAATTTTCATTTTCATTTTTCTATTTAATCTGTACAGGCGCACGAAATGATTTATTATTTTAAATTTCAAGTTATTTGCTGCTGTAGTTGATGATATATTAAAGATCGAAAAAAGGACAAAAAAAGCGAGACCATAAAGGGTTTCGAAACTGATCTCCGATCTTCGAAACTCTAAAAAAGCAAGACCATACGAGACTAGAAACAATAAAACTAAACATATGTCATGGTAAATATCCCGACAATAATGATTTTAGTGTTATTATGTTAACCATGTTTTTTTTTATAGGTATAAACTAAACTAGTGGAGCTAAAATTATAAATGGATTGTATTTCAAGATCAGGTTTATTGACGACCGATGTGGCGCGGCGGGCGAAGGTCCGCCTGCGACGCAGAAGTTTGCGGGTTCGATTCCCGCCTTGGGACAAATGTTTGTACGATCTGCAAATATTTGTTCCGGGTGTTCTGGGTATTTTCTATATATAATAAAAAATCTATGTTATGTATTAAGTATGTAAAATATCTATCTATGTTATGTATTAAGTTTATCAGTCATCTAGTACCCATAACACAAGCTCTGCTTACCTTCGGGCTAGATGATGCTGTGTGGATTGTCTAGCATTATTTATTTATTTATTGTTTTTTTATTCCAGAGAAGCACATGCAAAATCGCGGGCACAACCTAGTTATCTAATAATTCTACCAAGAATAATATTATTTCAGTAATAAATTGAGAATTCAGCTCAGGTGCCAAGTTATAAGGTTTTACCGGCTAATTGAGACGAAAGCAAAGAAACGTGACTTATCAAAGTCAGCAAGTCCAGTCTCAGACTTGAAGGAGAATGTTATCTGAAACGTAATCGTTTCTTTAATATCTTATCTAGATATATAATACGAGATAGACCAGACAGTGCGAGACATCTCGATTTAATTATCTCTGAGGTTAAATGCCAGAGCCTGGATTGAATAATAGTCTATACCTACTGGGTTTTATAATCCAAGTTTTTTTTGTAAACAAAGGTTTTTTTGTTTACATAACCAATGAAATAATCATTATGAATGTGAGCGGGTTAATTACTAGCCTAGTTTGTGTTTGAAGAAATACCAACGTTTCATCCCTTAACGAGCGGCTTAAGAGGGCGCAATGCGCACCATTTTGTGGAAAAGATAGACATAGTATTTCGCGTTCATAGGAGCGGGACAGGGCATACGTTTTTGGAATAACGTAACGTGTCTTATTAGTACTCTGTTATTATCTGAAATTAGTATTAGATATTCCTTTTCACGCCGTAAATGTATATAAATTTACGGAGCCAATCCTCAAAAGAAAATTCAAATCGAGTGTCTTTAATTAAAACGGGAACAGTGTTAGGTTTATGAAAACGTGTCTTGAATCAAAGGAAATACAAACTCCTACAGTCTAGTTTGACACAAAGAGTTTTATTAAGCTTCACTTTGTCTATGGTCTATTTATCCTTCACCGACTCAGAACAATTCACGCATGGTATACCTATTAAATAAGCCAGGTATTGTATTCCGTGACACAACTGTCACGTGGGTGACAAAAGCCTAGTAGTTCTCGATTACGCCATCGGCGAATGAGAAAACGAAATCTGTTTTCTGTTACTTAACGAATCTGATAAAACTATGTAGTTATGTACAGTATTTTATTTTTGCTGTATTTTGTATTTGTTTTTTGTACATTTTTTATGTATTTATTCATTACAAACACAATCATAATATACTTCGATAAAAGTTCCATATATCTATGACAATATACATTATATTATGTACAATCAAAACCTTGTGAGGTTTGTCTCGGTACTCACATTAGTTTTGTCTTTATTTTGTAGTCTAAGTGTAAATATTAAATAACTTATTGATATTGATCAGTTGAGCTACCTGTAGATTGTTTGCAACAGTCTGCAGTTAGCTTAATTGTTTCCACTATAAATACTAGTTCTAATTTGTTTTTATTATTTGATTGTAATTTTCTTTGTTAATAATAACTATTTAGGCCTATCTAGGTATATTGCTGCGGAGCCGGCCCTTACCGATGTCCCTGCAAGATGTGAAGGCGCTAGGGTATCTACACACGTGGCATCCCAAACTAAAGGCCGACCCATCTTTATGGGAATCAGAGTCATACCGTCAGGTCTTCTCAACCATCGCATAAGGCCACATGGTTCAAGGGTAGCTGCCACACTGACGCCGCTGGTAAAAGCCCGACGGATGATGTCTTTAACAATGACGGGACACACGTCCTGTACTAGAGACACATGCCAGCTCATGGTCACAAAACAAAAGCTAGAGTCTAGGTAGGAACCTGAAGTAATATATTATACATAAAAATTGGAGACGTGGCTTGTTCAGAAGTATTATTTTTTTTCTTCTCGAAAATGAGCAATCGTTAACATGAAGCGCCTTAATGGTTTCGCCACACCCGGCAACGGCAACTAGGCAAGGAGAACCTAAACGCAAAGAGGTTACCGGCCGTTCGAAATGAGTTACTAGATTCTTGGAAGGCAGAACATGTAACCAAAATTCTGATTCCCACTCGAAAAGGAGTTTGTACTAAGCAATTATTTATCACAATAACGCGTGTTCAACTAAAACTGTTTTGACTGATCTAATAAACAAAAATGTAGTTTTTTATACTGTTTTAAATTGACTATTTGTTTCCCAATTTCCATGTTTTGTTGCAATAAGTGTTAACTGGACAGTGACGTAAACAAGTGTCACTCCCGGAATGCCAGACCTTGTTTTTTTGGATCATGAATTCACCGAACTCATCAGTGCTTTGACTCTTTTCCCACCGTAGAGAGGATTAAATCGATAGGTAGGCAAACTCTCATGTGTAGGTAGGTTACATTGTTACAAGGGAGCCTTGTTGCTCGTAAACTCTCACAAAATAATACAAAATTAAAGCGCAATTTAAACTAAACTGAAACAAGTTCTGCTTACTTTGGGGCTAGACGATGCTGTATGGATTGTCCAGCCTTATTTATTTAATATTTACAAACGTTACTTAGGTCACTTGAGTTATCGGCTTCAAACCGCCGTGTAGGTGGTCATCACATCCACGCAAATCTCATCCACTTCGGATGAGTCGACCCCTTGAATAATTAATATTATTTTCGTGCGTCAACTCATCCGATTCCTATTTTGTTTCAAAGCAGGTATTCGGTGCAGTCGCTTTTAAAAGTACTATGATGCTTTTGAAGAAATAAAAGACAATGTTGATGATTTTGTATGTAGAATATTTAATAAAATCAACACTTAAAACTTTGGTAGTTTAATCACAGGTACAATTATGTACATAATAACAATAAAATATTGGATGTTTGACTTAACTTTAACTTTTACAATCAAATAAACATAGATTTAACGTACCTATATAATAAAATCAGTCTTAGCTCAAATTTGTAACATAAATTATTGTTGTTTGTTTTTTAAAGTTCTTTATTTACAGAAAAGTTTTACATGCGTAGATTAACTAAACACTGTTTAGAATCTAACTAAGTACAAGACCAATTAATAATTAACTCAACAGGCTAAGGACGCCTTTAAAAGTTTTTTGATAACATTTCTATTTATACTACTAACACTTAATAAATCATTAACTGATAAAATTATACAAAAAATTTTAGCCAGAACTTGCATACTAGTAGGTACGTAGTATGAGCACTTTGTGTAGCGCGCATTTTTATAGATAAGTTATATCATAAATTATTACATATAACATAAATTATTACACATAGCCATGGTTGCTACCCCGCTTGCGCCGCCATTTTCCTGTATTTTTTTTCAAAACTCCGGCTACAAGATTCTCAAGTTTCGTGAAATGAGCTCGGGGTAATTGCAAGCGCCCTCTGACGGAACGAAATATGTTTTGTTCATTCATAAAGTAATGAGGGAGTAGGGTTGACATTGTGCCCGTAATTATAGAAGTTCACGACTTCTTAACTATTTACTCTGTTAAAGAGATTTACTTCAGTTTTTATGAACTTTTAAAGTTTTAGGGATACTGGTTAAGGGCATGTTCAAAGGGGTGAGTCTATTTGACGTTAGTAACGAGACGTGATCGTGACGTTTCCTTTTAGTACGGGATTTGCGTAGTTCCCTGTCCGCACGATAGATGCACTGCGCTGTACCAAATTGTATGGAAAAAGTAGATTGTATGGAGAAGGAGGCGGTTGCGATACAATAAGCTCGATTTCGCGCGGTATTCCGCCGGGTATTTTAGTAAACGTTTCAAATGTTTACTTGCGTTTCAAAATAACAATCTTTACTTATAATAAAACAGTAACTTGTCAATACTGTACATTGAAGATATTTTGAAAGTTTTTATTGAGGGGCGCTCTTTTGTCGATACTGAAGCCAAAACTGTAATTTTTTTTTATTTTTGTGTCTGTCTGTCGGTCTGTATCTTGGCCGCGCATCACGCTGAAACTACTGAATGAATTCAAACGAAACTTGGCACGATTTAAGCTTTTACTACGAGGAAGGACATTAGATACTTTTTATCCCGGAATTCATTGCAATTCCCCTGGGAGGGAGGATGAAATTCAAATTCTTTGGCCGCGCATCACACCAAAACTACTAAATGATTTAATATGAAACTTGGCATGATTTGAGTTCAGAGGAATTGTTTGAGAGGAATGACATAGGATAATCGTTAAATTTTCTTTGGGCGCATTTAACGAACAGCGGGTAATAACGCCCGAAGATATTAAGTTAAAAAAAATATTTCTACTAACAAAATTCTACAATTCTTAAAATTGACTAACTTCTTCATTGTTTGTCTTCACTCAGTGTTCCCACAGTGTTCGCCAAGAATTTGTATACTTGAGAGCTATAGCTCACTGACTCAATTTACCTTTTCGCACAGCTCTCAAAGCCTCTTTTAAAGTACCTTAAATAAAATAAGATGTGAACAAATACAATACCTATGATTAAAAATATAAAAATAATGTTGAAAGTTGAAAATTCCCTTTGTCATTAACGCCCATACAGGCTATTAGCTCGCAACCGTCATTTTACTGGACGTTATTACCTAGGAGGGCGTTATTAATCCAAATGACTCATTTTTGGAAAATAATAGCAGAAATCGACAAAAATATTTAAGCAATAGTGACTATAATAAGTTCATCTTGAACCAAATATAACAAAATTGTTTTGACAAAACACAATAAAGCCAGCAAAAAGTTGTGATTTCTTCGCAGCAGTAGTTCTAACAGAGTAGTACTCGGCCGACCCAGTCGGAACGCGGCGCCTCACTGCCACATTAGTAGCGCGAGCGAGCCGCCGCTCGCCACGCGCGTTTTTATCTACTTATTCTATGTGTGCATGGAGTTTTTACTAAATCACACCATATCTAGTGTTTTCAGTTACCTGGGCGTTATTATACAGCAGGCGTTAATCACCCACCCTACCTTAATTACCTATGTCTTTTTTTTTTTTTGTAATGCTGGACAATCCACACAGCGTCATCTACCCCCAAGCTAAGCTGAGCTTGTGTTATGGGTACTAGATGACTGATAAACTTGATACAATACATAACATAGATAGATATTTTTTATTATATATAGAAAATACCCAGAACACCCGGAACAAATATTTGCAGATCGTACAAACATTTGCCCCAAGGCGGGAATCGAACCCGCAACCTTCTGCGTCGGAGGCGGACCTTCGCCCGCCGCGCCACATCGGTCGTCAACATGTCTTTTGCTGTAATAAATACTTTTTTACTTTTACTTTTTACTTTTACAAAGTGGCGATCAGAATAGGCCTGTCATCGTTGGAGTGACACGAAAGCCATCTAAAGAAAAAAATAATAGGTGTACCTACCTGTGACCCAATACCTACCTACTTCAGGCAAAGTAAATTGTACAAATGGCCCATGCGATCTTGATGAACATGATTTTTGGTGGTTCCGTTCAGTTGGTCCAGTTGGTTGTACCTATCGAGCACATACCCAATAGAGAGGAAATATGGTCTTTCGAATTCCGAAACTGATCAGTGTTTTCTCACTAATAAATGTCAACTCTCGCTCGCTAAACCTACTAGTGTTGTGCAGACATAATAAACTAATGTATCGATAAAATAACTCCCGATATAACAAGATGTAATTAAAATTTATGAATTTGATTAAGTTATTTGATCTGTGTATCTTTTATAAAAACTCCGGGATTTCGCGTATTATTTCATCGATATTGTAAAAAATTTAACCATACATATTTTTTTCGTACAATACTCATTCGTTTTTAATTATCGAAAGAGATTACTCATAGCGATAATAATGATATCCTACGTACTCCCGTGATTCTTATTAATGGTAACTTATGGTACCTTTATAATCCCTTTTTTATATCTAATATAACACTTGTAGTTATACACGTGTATATTTGATATGTTTGCTTTTTAAAAATCATAAATTCACTATTATTTACGTAAATAATTTTTGCTGCGCTCATAGTTTATAAACATTGACTATCGGTAGCGATAAAAATATTTACTTGCCCAACTCGAGTGTGATGCTTGACTTTGAATCGGCCAATCAGAGAGCAGTGGTCGCCGCAGTGATTTGGCGGATTTGTTGACTAAACAAAATAAATTACATTACCTCTCTATTGGGTATGTGCTCGATGGTTGTGCCACATACAAATTTCTTTTTCCCGTTAACTGTACTACCGAAGCTTTATCATTCGATTTTTTTTTACTTTGGCTTACAATCAACTGTCGTAAGTGTCGTACCGAAATAACACTGCGTGACACTTCTTGACACAGACACAGGCCGAGTCTTAGCAAAAAGTCGTGTAGATAATGAATGGGATTGAAGATGACAGCATGACAGAATGCTAGCTATCCCGCGTAGACCCTACACGATTTATACACAATCTAGGTTCCTAAATATAGGTACATATGTATGTATGTAGATTAAAATTGTAACGAGCCCAATTCTGCACATTGAAGAATTTTTGCACAGTGTTTCTTATTATGAGAGAAACTGTGGTAAATTTTGAATACCTAATTAGTCGGCAGGTAAGGCAGTCGTGAACGAAGCCCACCCTCCACCTAAACTGATGCTACCAAAATCATCTCTTGCTGTAAACAGGCCAATGATGATGCCAATGATGAGAGTCTTTACAGATTCGCTATGTCTGTATGTCTGTGAGTGCAAAGTACAACGAACTTTATAGGAAGTTAATACCTTTCTTAGAAATTCTACTTGGTTGTACTTCGAGAACTTCAACTTATTATCATACGAATTATTAATTTGTAATTAAACTTTGTAATAAAGCTCATAATGGCGAAGTATCACTTTTTAATTATCTTATTTTAACTAAGTGAGATTATACTTATTAAATTCTACAGCGATGGTTCAACAAAACTCCGAACTACTAAAACAACTTTGGCAGGTAGATTTATTTGCTCAAAACGTTCCGCTAATGAGGACATCCGATGCAAAGACCAAACATGCATGAATTTCTAACTCCATTTTAAGTTCCCAGTTGAAAATTATACGACTGAAATGTAACGTTGGGCCTAAAACTTTCCCCTGATACACGTATATGATTTGCCACTGGAAACCCCCCCCCCTCTAAACTTTCGAGTGGTGTAAACAATTTGTGCCGGTTGACAGAAAATTGGTTTTGCACACCGTGAGCAGAATAGGTCATGAAAGTCTTGAAAATAATTTAATTGAACCTGCTTTTGATATTTTATGTATTTTTTAAACCCACCTTGTATAAAAAAATCCATAATCCAAACTATGCACCGTCCACGCATTTATTTTCTTTGATTAAATGAAAGAATGCAATCTTTCATAGACTCTGCTTCTTTTTAAGAATAGTGATGGGAATCTATCGCTTCGAAAAATATCGGGACTAACGCGAGCTTCGAAAGATTACGAGTGTATGATTTTTTAATTCAAAGATAATAACTGCGTGGACGGCGTATACGTACGTATTCTAGAAACCACATTCTCAATGCGAGAGAGAGAGAAAGAGAGAAAAGTAAAATAACATGAAAAATTCTGGTAATAAAATCATAAAAATCCATTTCTGCTTGTACTGACCTTGTACTAACCAATATAAAGCAAATGATTAGCACTCATAGGCCAGTAGGCACTCATAAGATATTACCAGTTAAGTGTACATAAGATTAACTTACTTGGTATTGATATGGATCAGTTGAGCTACCTGTAGATTGTTTGCAACAGTCTGCAGTTAGCTTAATTGTTTCAATTGTAAATACTAGTTCTAATTTGCTTACTTACTCATTATAATAATAGTTATGTTAGTATTAAGATATAATATGTCAACATTATGGGAAGAAGCTGTTCGCCTGTAACACCTGCATTGTAGCTACCACAGAAGACAGTGTTCAAACTCCATTGACACACATATTTTTGAAATAAACGTTTTGTATTTGCTTATCTACATAATAAAAAAGTCGTCTATTTTATGGCGAAGAAACTGGAACACAGGCAGATAGACAAGTACCACTTTAGGTATCAAGCGAGTATTTTATTTCACAAGTGTAGGTCTTTTTTTCTCACTGAACATGTATTTATTCACAAAATCAATATACGACTACAACGAGAGTAAACGGTTACGGTCTGTAAGGATACGGTCTATCCGTATTCGTATCGTCTCTCTGAAATCAGGTACTCCCTAGCAGAAACAAGTAGTATTTCTGCTGCATATTTAGACCAGTTAGACTAACTAGCTCTGTCTCCAGCCGGTTCATATAATGGCTGCGCAAATTCTCAAGAAACGATGAGATGTTAGTTTTGCAGTTCTTACAAGTTCCTAACAAAGTTTGGCTTCAGTGGGGTAGTAAGATTTATGATTTTAAGTAGAAACTTTTTGCTTATGTTAGCCAGATAAAAAGTGTTTATATTAAATACCTTCTTCCAGCCACCTTTTAAATGGTGAGTCCTTACAACCCGATTTGCCTACTCAGACCAAATCAATGCCAGACTGTATTTATTAGAACCAGACTTTGGTATTTTCTGCGATAGCCAATTAATAAGTAAGCGAGGCAAAAACTAGTAATTATATGTAGGTACGTACAATAAAGCGTCTTTATAACCTGCGTGAGTTAAAGAATTGGATTAAGAATGACGTCACCTTTTTTTTCTAAGTACGCAACTACATCATTTCACCACCAGAAATATCCAACTAATATTGAATTCAAAATATAGTCAAACGATACAATTAATACGCCATTACAGTTTCACAAGGGTGAACCTAAAGGGAATTTTCACGTCATTAAATGGATTATAGTACTGTAATAGTAAGAAGTCGAGCGGTTGATATGACTTTAATCACCCATTAGTGGGGCCATGAGGACTGTTTCGGTTCAAAATAGTGTTATACTTAACACTTTCATGGCTCACGACGCACTCCCTCACGATGCACTCCCTCACCCAGCAGCTCCGCGCCCCAGGGGGCGGCGCGCGGCGTGGGTCGCACCGCCGACTGGGCAGTGAATGCGTTAAAGCTCCCACAGTTTTTTCGTGCAATAATTGTGGGAACTAAAAGGTACAATTTATGCCTTGCACCGATAGAGCTAAGTAAAAAAGGGAGATTAGGTACTAGCTTCTCGAAAATTGAAGCTTAATTAGGTGCAATTAGGTTCACCCACCTCAGTTATAGTCAGAGTCGGAGTAATAGGCGGCGGCGACGGCGGCCGCGGGCGGCGACGTTCGTGTTTCGAGTGCTTGTAACGATGTAAGTACTTTTGTGTGATTTATTGACCAAAAGACTACAGCAGTGCCCTCGTATTCGTTCAATACGTGTACAAATAGTTTCAGAACAAAACAAAAAGCCCAAGGCATCACTTTTCACTTGCAAGTCAAAACCTAAAACTTTCTAATGATTCTACTAAGATTCTACTGCTTTATTTCGCCATTTACAGACAGGGATAGAAATATACGATACATTAGTAGTAAAGAGAGAGTAATACACATCTTGTTACGAGCATGGGGAACTCCCAAATTTGTTTATATTACAGTGGAGACGTACTAGCGACTAATATTGTTGTCTCGGTCGTACTTCGGTCATACATAAGAGTACGTCTTTCTATCTTTGTTGCTGCTTTCCTCGCACAAGATTGGAAATATAACTCTGAGCGTGTGTGTTTGCGTATAGTTGTGTTAGCGCTGGGAGAACGTACCATATCACCCCTGTTTTACTTAGATCTATGCTTGCACTTCATTATGAAGAATCATTATGTTATTTATTAAAGCTTCTGCCCGCGGCTGTGCACGCGTTTTTCCAGGATAAAAAGTAGGTAAATTTTTATCCAGGTCTGTGCAAGCTCCTACATCTATGAACAATTTCGCCTGATCGGCACGGAGTAGTTTGGGGGTGAAGAAATAACGCTCAAACATACATCCATCCCTCCATCCATGTATTCATCCAAATTGTCTTATTTATTATTTTAGTGTGAAAAAAGCTGTAAAGCAAAGCTGAGGCTTTGCGAGTATTAATCATTGTACTTTGGATTTTACTAAATTTATTATAAGAAAATGATTTCTTGAAGACAGTTTGTTAGCAGATTCATGTCCATTATTTCCATTATTGTCATGAATGTTCGTTGAAAAGTTTCCAGTGTTGAAAGTTTCGTGAAAAAACACTTTTCAAAGTAACAGCTTTTCAACAACATCGCTCGATCGAGCCACGTTTATACAAAGTTGGTCACCATAGTCTATTACCAATTACTATTCATGTCTCAATAGAGAAAGTTTTCAGACATCTTTCATAAGATATAGGTTTTTATTTATTGGCTATAGACTCTTGCGAAACTTATTAGAACACTACGAGAAGATATTTAGAACTTATCAAAGGTTTATGTTAGAAATTATTAATGATCCATAAACATCCCGTTTTAGTACTAGGTATGTACCTTATGAGGGAGAACATAGATAGATAGAGGATTCACAATTAACATTATTTACAATTGTATTTGAATATTAAGAGTAGGTATCATAATGGGCTTGAAAACTAAAGTTTTCAACCAGTTATGACCAACCGGAGCTGAGACGTGGACACTCACGGTAGGACTGGTACACCAGTTGAAAGTCGCTCAGCGATCTATGGAAAGGGCTATGCTCGGAGTTTCTCTGAAGGAAAGGATTCGTAACGAACACATCCGACAGAGTTATGGACATAGCTCAGAGAATTAGCAAGCTGAAGTGGCAGTGGGCTGGCCGTATCTCGCCACGTTTACCCCACCGACAATCGCTAGAGTAAACGTGTTCTCGAGTGGAGACCGCGACTCGGCAAACGTAGTGTAGGACGCCCTCCGGCCAGGTGGGATGACGATCTGCGAAAGACTGCAGGCAGATGCTGGATGCGGCAAGCTGAAGACAGGGCGCTATGGCACTCATTGGGGGAGGCCTATGTCCAGCAGTGGACTAATATATTGATGATGATGATGATGATGATCATAATGGAAGACAGGGCTCTCAGGCTCAATATAGAAATAAAATACTCAAAATACTATTCTAAGCCCATGGAGTTAAAATGCCCAAAATATACAGTGTACCATCAGGTCGTATTTGTTTGACCTGAGGCAATAATAATAATATTTACTTAGTTTTTAAAGAACCACTTAGGTACTAATTTAAGCCCACAAAAGTCGCCCGATAAGATTTTGATTCTTGGTCTCTGTCGGTTTTTTTACCTACGAAATATTGTTTTTTTTTTAATTTAATAGAATGAATAGTAATTGTCGGATATATTCCCACCAAGGGTAGAATGGGCAAATAACAATCCAAACGAAATTAGTTTAATCCATATTTATAAACCCCCGGTTTATGCTCACTGCCAATAGCCAATAACTATAACCCATAACAGTTTCGAATCCAATAAAGATTTTAATTTAAAACTAGTTCAGTCAACATCAAAATTAAAATGATAATGCTGTTCCAAATATCGTTAACTACGCCCTGGCTTCACGCAAGTAGCTGAGCAGTTCAATATTTTTTTTTTTAATATTCCGTATTATATGGTTTTCATGATAACTCTATTGATTTACGCAGCGCAAGACAGCAAAGCACCCAGTCACAATGATTCAATCTTAAAAAAGCATTGCCAAATTTTAGACAATTGAATTATACACTAGCTAGACCTTCCTGACGAATTACTCCGTCCATTAACCTGCCTGCCTGCCTGCGTCCTGCGTCGCTGACGCAGGAGATTGCGGGTTCGATTCCCGTTTAGGGACAAATGTTTGTACGATCTGCAAATATTTGTTCCGGATGTCCTGGCTATTTTCCATGTATAATAAACAATATCTATCTATGTACCTATTGTATTGTATTATGTATATCAGTCATCTAGTACCCATAACACAAGCTCTGCTTAGCTTGGGACTAGATGATGCTGTGTGGATTGTCCAGCATTATTTATTTACTTATTTATTCGTGAAAACTTATGAATAGCTGATCAGTAGAATTTGAGTTCATCGCGTTCAGACAGACGGACGTGGACTTTTTTTTAATGTGAATGTTGTGATGATAATGTTAGCTCAAATATCGTTAATAGGATTACAGGGGCAAATTTGATATTGAACATAAACCCGAATGAGGTGGTGGACACACCCAGTAATTAGCAGGAACTAAGGGGATAGGGTGGTTGATTAAAACAGGCTTAACTGAAATGTTTCGGCTGCAAGCTGTTCTTGGCCCGGACGACCCAAATCCAAACTTACAGACTAGTGCGGGGATGGTATCCGGCCTGATTGTTTTGAAACGAGGCTCTAAAGTTTAGTTCAACGATGTTGTTCCTAATAATATTATTTTAAAATGAAACTTAAACGTAAACATAAGTTCTAGAATCTAGAGGGATGTAAAAAAACCTACTAAGAGTAGGGCGTCGAACCGTTTCTAACAAAAAATTATGAGGGCGTAATGCGATGAGGCGGTTTATTTAAATAATCCGACGCAACGTCCAACTTGTACCTGTCTCCTCCCTAGCCCGCTAGGCTAACATCTCTGGTTATTGCACTCCTAGTCGAAGCAATTTAGAAGGAATAATTACGTTTTGTTTTAACGAACGGGCGGGCTCGCTTAATTCGGAATCGATCAGCCCGTTCAAATTAGAAGGTTAATAGTTTTCTCCGAGGTATTTACCCAGTCTGAGAGTATTTGCTTTGTACATATTATTTCTTGATTTTAGAGCTCCAAGATTTAATATTCAGTCATTTTCATTTGTAAATCGGTAGGTAGTTTACACAAGGTATCATAATTATGATACCTTGTGTATATTACCAATGATTTGGCTCCAATGTATCATTATTATGATACCTTGTGTATCATAATAATGTTGTTTTCCAAAATTAGTCTGCAAATCTTAGTAAAAAGCCAGCAAGTTGAGAGCTACTGAAAAGACGATAATAGAAATAAGATTCTTGTTTTTCTGCAATATAAAAGTAAATACTCAGTCCTTGAAAGGTTTTAAAAACAAATCGAAAAACAAGTTAGTGATGGAGTCAACATTTAAAGGTGCATGTACTCAAGCGTACGCATACTGTCGACTCAATTATTCTTAGAAATGTAATATAAGTTGGAATTCGTATTTACGAATGATTGAATGTGTTTTACAAAATAAAATGGTTGGGCTGAAGTGGACTTTACAAGTATATATAAAACATATATAAACATATTTTATATATATATATATAAATAGGTATATATATTTATAAAACTCTAAAATTAAAACCAAAACCGAATTTAATACAAAACTCCTTGTAATATTTGGGTTTTTTTGATAAGTTCTACAGAACTTATCAAAAGTTCACTCTACCTACATCTAGCGCGTGTAGTGTGGTGTGTGTGTGTTTATGGTGTGTAGTGTGCTTAGTGAGTGTGTGGTATACGCATGTGTTGCGTGTGTGTTAGGGTGGGTGTGTGTGTGTTTTATTAAGGAGCGAACCTAACGGTTTTGTTTGTCAAACTAGGCCTAGATCTCAGTACTCACGGGATCTCCGTGGTAAAAACTCGAAAAAAATATATTATACATTTTTTCTTTGATTCCTTGAATATGAAAACACGAATGCGAAATAAAATTACGATAAATAAAAATCATGAAAGTGCACTTTTCCGCACGTCATTTGGTCGAGGTCCCAGGAACCCTGCGGTCTATTGAAATGATTTAATTTTTGATTCGTAGGTTCTATTACCAATGATTTGGTTCCTTGAATCAGTTTTTGTTTTTGAAGTTTTGAAGTTTTCCTGTAAATAATCAAAAATTTGATTTTGCGCTTACGCCGTTCCAAAAACGTATGCTCTATCCCGCTCCTATGAACGCGAAATTCTATGCCTATCCTTTTCACAAAATGGCGCGCATTGCGCCCTCTCAAAACCAACGCGTGTTAGTCTAAAAGCTCCTCAACAGCTTCGTCGACGTAAACAGTAAATAACCTTCAATGATTGGTTTCCATTGTTACGTGTAATTAAACTCGGCGAAGGCATTGTGAAGACATTTTAAAGGTAACCTTTAAAATTGTTTGCCTTCAGTACATAAAATAAACAAAATAACTGCTCCAATGTGAAAAATAGCAATAAATTAGCTAAAGGTTCCTTTATCATCAACTGTTTACTCTTGCTATAATTTGAGTGTTGTGAGAAAACGAAATAAGTACCGACTTCGAATCCCTTAGTTTTAAACTAAGGGACCATCTCGGGATCTCGGGATCATCCTCTACACAACTGCAAAAGAATCATCCAAAACGGTCCATAAATGACGTAGAAATCGACGAACATACTTACATATAAACAACATACAGCAGAACATAGAACCTACTTCATTTTTCGAAGTCGGTTAAAAAGATACTGAAGTTAG
Source organism: Eupithecia inturbata (assembly GCA_963662085.1). Classification (NCBI taxonomy): domain Eukaryota; kingdom Metazoa; phylum Arthropoda; class Insecta; order Lepidoptera; family Geometridae; genus Eupithecia; species Eupithecia inturbata. The sequence continues at coordinate 4,200,438 of OY759179.1, read as the reverse complement.
TTGTTCGATCTGCAGATATTTTCTCCGGATTAAGAAATATCTAGTACTAGCTGCTTACTTCCGGGATAAAAAGTAGCCTATATCCGTTCCCGGGATACTAATCCCGGGGAATATCCGTCCTATATCCGTCCTCGGGATACCAATCCCGGGGACGGATATAGGCTACTTTCTACCTCCCTGCCAAATTTCACTGAGATCCCTTCAGCCGTTTAGGCGTGAAAAAGTAACAGACAGACAGATAGACAGACTAGAGTCACTTTCGAATTTATAATATTACTATGGATTATGGATTTACTTTATTAAGTATATATTCGTTATCTAGTACTTACCCTTAACACAAGCTCGTCCGCTTACTTTGGGCTAGTAAAAAGCTGTTATTTTGCCACTAGCTGCTGCCCGCGACTTCGCACACTCATTTCCGGGATAAAAAGTAGCCTATCTCCGTCCCTGGGATACCATTTACCTCCCAGCCAAATTTCATTTAGATCCGTTCAGGCGTGAAAATGTAACAGACATACAAAGTTCCCAGACAGAGTACCCATAACACAAGCTCTGCTTACTTTGGAGCTAGTAAAAAGCTGTTACTTTGTTATTACAAAAATGAATAAATAAATAAATAATGCTGGACTATTCACACAGCATCTTCTAGCTTCAAGCTAAACGGAACTTGTGTTATGGATACTAGATAATTGGCATACTTAATACAATACACTATAGAATTTTATCTGACTAGAATGAGTACTATAATATTATTAAATACCCAGTGGACTGGAAAATAATGGCGCAAAGGAGGTTCGATAATTGCTTTCATTAATGTTTTCGCTGCAATAATTATTTTCAATTTTCATACGATAACGTTTTCCGAGCAGTATTGTTACTTAATTAAAGCCAGTCGCCTCTTATATACCTCTATATATAAAACGAATGAAATTGATGTAACTAATCAAATAATTCATTTCTAATAATATTCGTATAAAATCGGAGGTCCTGTCTGTCTGATATCTTTTCAAGACTAAATTTGACATGGATATATTTTTATTTTATATTATAATTTTTTATAAAAATAAAAATCTATCTGCAGCAGTCTAGTATTTTTTTTAAAGTAAGAAATATTATTCCTTTGTTCACATTATTGAAGAATAAGAATAGAAGAAGAATAAAGAATAAAATATATTTATTTTATAAACAGACTTAAACATACACAACACATACTTAATAATACAAACAAAATATACCAATATTGGGCACTACGGCTACAAATTCAATGATAACGAATTGATTTTGTCTTTATTCTGTAGATTGTACCTACTGTCCTGGGTCTGTATCTGTTTTTATTTGTTACATTTTCACGACTAAACGGCTGAGCAGAAATAGATTGTACTCTAAGGAAGCTAACAAGTACCCAAGCTAAGCTAGTAATTACCCAAAACACTTTTTGAATTGTCAACCCATCTTGCAATGATTTAGATTTTTACGTCTACGGCCAACTTTAACATTGCAGAACCATTCTACCACCGAACTTCGATCCCCAACCCGCATGCGTGGGGAGTATGGGCATTACCCCCCGTGAGATCAAGAGCTTATCAGGGAGAGGCCTGGGTCTAGCAGTGGACCAACATAGGCTGTGGACGTGGAGGTGGAGGTGGCCAACTTATAATACAGCAATTTCAGACAGCAGGCTGAATAACAGTATGGATCTCTGCGGCTTTATCTTGGCCACTCACCTGTAGTACAGTACAGAGACCAGCGCATGTAGCAGCAAGTTGACGAGATGGTACCCCGCTGGCTGCAGCCCGTGCATCGCATAGTTCCATCGAAAGGTCAGCACGGTTAGCGGACGGTAGGACTTGTGGGACTGCTCCTGTGGACAACGAGTAAAGTACATTAATACATCAGTTAATATATACACCATAATACACATACATACAACAGTTAGCGTGTGTCTTGGCTTACGATTAAAATTACGAGTATTTCGAATTGAGCGGTACCGTTTTTTAATACTGTTCTTAATTCCACGACAATGTCTATGTAGACCCACAATTAATTACAACTATAACTTGTCATTTGTTTCATAAAATTCAAAATTAGAAGTTCGAATCCACAACCACAACAATTAAAATTTTTGCAAGTTTTATTACACGCACCCAAATTAGTGAGAATACAATTCTGAATCGCTGCTTCTTTTCCCCTTTCGCAATGTGGGCTATGAGTACTCTAGTTTTCAGCCCAACATTTAACCACCTTTATTAAAAGTTATGTAAACGAAACCAGCAAACGGACACAGATTTATTATATATAGTACCCAACTTATCAATCAAAATATTATGTGTACTTCACGTAAAAGAGAAGCTACAATTTGTTTGAGTGTCCAACTAGTGTCCTAAAAATAGGAAACAATGAACAGTGAATATACCTTACCGGTATGTCTCAATAGTAACCAATTAACAGTGAATATACCTTGCTGGTATGTCTCAATAGTAAACAATGAACAGTGAATATACCTTACCGGTATGTCTCAATAGTAACCAATTAACAGTGAATATACCTTGCTGGTATGTCTCAATAGTAAACAATGAACAGTGAATATACCTTACCGGTATGTCTCAATAGTAAACAATTAACAGTGAATATACCTTGCTGGTATGTCTCAATAGGCAATCCAATAAAACCATTTGAAAAAAGCTACTATGTTTTCTTTTGTACATTGTTTGTTTACGATGCAAAAAATATATTTTTTTATCTACTCTAGTCATGATTCTTTAGAGACTTTTAACCTTCATCTCACATCTTTGCAGAGAACACGTCCATTCAGCCCATCAACCCAACCCAATCAAATAGAGAGGAATAAAACGTCATATTCCGGCCCTTTTCGACGGGGACGCGCATTTTCCTGATTGATCAATCACTAAATGGACTTTCTAACTTATGGGTGGACTGGGCACAGGGTAATAATGTACCTACCTATGCTATGTATTGGTATGCAATGTTTCATTTCCTTTTAAACTTGGTACATTCTATTTACCTTTTCTAGTTACTCGCTTGCTCTGGGGTCGCTGTAGTGCCATGGTCATTAAAAAAGTTGTCATTTTCAGAAACGGGTATTATTAGAACTGCAGAGTGTTACAACGAGAAATAATCAACTTGGTGACAATTATTTGCTGGTAAACCGAAAATAAATAAAATGGACAAGTGCGAGTCAGACTCTTGCATCAAGGGTCATAATTTGTTTCACTTAATCTTTAAAGACTGACAGACGGTGAAGGATTAGTAATTACTATTATTACCTACTAATAGTCAGGCCCTATTGGCACCCTCTGGGTGCGGAACTCTAAAAAGCATTGATCAACAATAAACCTTCTACGGTAAGTAAATTAACAAGCACGTGACTATTAGGTACATAAATCAGTTAGAAAACAGTAATTTAGCGCAAACTCGCGCTCACGCATAAAAATGCTGTCACATAAACATGATTCATTTCGAGTTAAATTAACTAGTGGTACAGTTCGCAATGTTCCTCGAAAAGTGAAGTTCATTGGAAAGTGCTGATATTTTGAAAAAATCGATGTAGCGCTGTTTCGCACCGAATTGTTTGCACCACAAGCTAAAAGTCATAATAATTGTTTCTTTTCAAATCTATGAAAAAACGGTTTCTTTATTATAATAATTATCAGAAAATTGCCAAGATTTATTATTTTTAAACTTGATTGAATTACAATTACGTAACAATGATTTTTCATCACCGTGACCATCGTTACCTCGAAATTTACGAGTGTAACAAAATTTTTAACAACATAAAACTTGTTTTGATATAGCACAAGTTTTGCAGTAGTGAGCACCTTTATGAAATTCCGTGTCAGGTCGGCTGGTGCCATTATGGGAGTCAGGACAGCCCTCGCATATTCAAACAAAGCTTGGGAAATCGCACCTCTAGTAGGACCAGGCTATATTAATGTGGGGATAATTGAATAGAACGGGCTCTATACCAAAAAGTTAAGTTTGAATAGAGTTAGTTAATACATTCTGAAAAAATAATGGATTATGTTTGATATGATGCACCACTTAATTAATAAATATAAATAATAATTAATAAAATTAAATACACGCTGGATGAAAAAGAAGACTGAAGACAGGGCACTATCGTGCTCATTGGGGGAGGCCTATGTCCAGCAGCGGAGTGGAAGATAGGTTGATGACGATGAGCGTTTTATTGTCGCGCTGAACGCACGCGCCAGTGAGTTACATACTATCTTGAGAAGTCAGGATATTAGACACTGGGCGTGCGAACAGCACGATACTAAAAAGATTTGCACTGACGGTCGGCGCTGACCAACGCGCCGAACTCTCAGCGCCGATGATCAGCTAGATACTAAAACCAATAATGAAGTATAAGGGTTTATACTTCATTGCTAAAGGGTAGGTACTAAGCTCTCTTTATTAAAATTAGACACACAAAAAAGTATCCACAGGCCCCACAAAGTCATGTTATTGTAACGACTCGTTTAACCTTAAAACTCTACCGTTTCTGTTCGTTAACGATACGAAATTACCTCTGCGGTTCCTACTCGGCTTCGCCTCCGAAACCCCGCGTTGGTAATAGCCAGCATACATCACGAACAACAATATGGCCGCCACTAATAAATATCAGTTGTAACAACTTTGCAAATCCTATTAAAGGTCACCAGTCTCTCCAGTTCTGGAACCGTAGTGATTTCTCAAATGCTTACAACTGACGTTTTGCCTCTGATAATTATTAGGGTACGCATTCGTAAAGGTTCGGGCTTTCGAGCCATTACCCTTTTAGAGCAAAAAGCATTTGCAGTATAATATTTCTTACTTGTTTTTGCTGGAGAGATATTCCGGATGGCTACTGGAAATACTGGAATACACCGCATATTTTGCTCGACGTAAATTAGCTGCTGCTAAGGGGCCATAATCTCGTCGAGAATTATCATTCATTCGTAAATTTACATCTCAGAGTTGAGAGGTTAATTCTTTGACAACACAGTGATATATTTTACTGAGCCGTTGCGAGTCGCTCGTAGAGTTGGTCCTTATGACCGAGCTAGGCATTAAGATCAACACTCTTAGTTCACCTCAGCTCTATTCTAGTGGCAGGGACCAAATAAATAGGACGGTACCTACCCGATGTAGAGTGTTTACTTTAGTGATGGAACAAATACTACTTTTACAAGTACGAATACCAAACCTACTATCCGGCGAATACGAATAACTCGGCAGAGTAATAAAACACGCATTTATTTAACTTTTTTATTTTTATTTTATTTTAGGGCTGGTGCGGCGGCAGATTTGGCCGAGGATCTCAAGAGACGCAAATATGCAGGTCTCGACAGAGCCTACACATTTGCTCCCTTTGTCCGTGGGGTACCGAGGCTCTCCGGGTTTTTAAAAAGTTATCTGAGCGTCTGGTCGACGACGCGACGCGTGACCCGAGAGCTGGCGGGTATCTGGCGCAGCGCATCAGCATTGCCATATAGCGGGGCAATGCAGTCAGCGTCTTGGGGACGCTTCCGACTGGTATTGATATGGATCAGTTGAGATACCTGTAGATTGTTTGCAACAGTCTGCAGTTAGCTTAATTGTTTAATTGTAAATACTAATTTGTTTTTATTATTGAATTGTAATTTTCTTTGTCAATAAAGACCTTTTTATTATAATAGTAATTAAAATGTACAACTGTCAAAATTTTGATAAGTAAACAAGTTTTTTGATAAGTCTGTAGATTCTGATGACAAGCGATTTCTTTTTTTACTCTGGATGTTGCCAGCCGTTGAAAAAAGCTTCTCCGAGGCGACTTTACCTACCTGGTTTATATGAAAAATATTTTTGCGCGAGTTTTTTCAGCCTTGGGAAATGTGTATTGTCTCGACAGAATACCAATGGATCAGCAAATGGCGATAAGTTTGGGAGCTTTAGATAATCATCAATCTCGTTTTTAATGAGCGCAAATAATTTTAAATTATATTTAATAGTATTCGTGATTATTTATTAAAACTAGTTTACATAATATATTTGTTCGATTATCATGGGTAGATCTCACTTTTTGTACCTTTTGATAGGTTTGTTTACCATCCTGAAAACCAGCGCTGTTTTGTACCTATCCTGGTGGAGAACAGCATACTGAGACTGACGCTTTTAGGTTCACTACGGCGCAGCGCAGGAACGGGAGAGAAGCCCCCGCCCTGGGTGGGCGGTGACTGCCTACTCGTTATTAGGGCTTGTGCACTGGTGGTAGGTAGGTGTCTATTTAGGTATTTTATATAATTTTAGTTGTTTTGCTTTCGCTTTAATTTAATTTTTTTTTCTATTATTCAGTTATTTATAATTGTGTACCTGCCTCCTTATGTATACCTACCTAAACACTGTTTTTGCTAATTTGTTATGTTTTCCTGTGCTGTTTGTGTGTGAAATTAATAAAAATTCTTATCTATCTATCTATTTGTAAGAGTCAAAACGAATGTCGTGAGCACCCCAACATATTATTATATCCAACGCTAATTTGAAACAAAATGGTATCGCATATCGTAAAATAAGGGCATAGATAATACGAGGTTTTAAAAAACCCTTTACGTCAGAGACAAACGACATAAATGAAAATACGTACTCACTTTCCCCCATTTCCTACCATTCATCAGTCACCCCTTACAAAATAGATGGATTTTATATGATAAACAATCGACATCCCTGAAGCTTCTGTCAATTTCCCGCCCGCCCCAACATTACAAAACAACCGCACACTTCCACTTATTCGAATTTAATGTTTATTTCCATTGTTGTAAGGCTCATTTACGGATGAAAACGCTTTGCGAGCAGATGTTACGTGTTTTTTACTCCACCGGTTAATACGAGCTACTATGCAAGATAAAGCGAGCATGGTAACCACTAAGCGCCTATGGTAAAGCCATCGGGCGGTAAGATTTTACAGTTTACCGCGGCATTTTTCTAAATTCGCTCATTTCCGCTTAACGTATTAAGAGCTTAATTAAAGTCAGGCGATGGCCTAGAAATATTTTATAAAGCTTACTAATAAGTTTGGGAGCAAAGGCGATGCCTAGATTCTTTAATTTAATCAGTAATTGACAGGTCGCGTTAATAAGGTAAGACGGAGCATGTCAATCACTTGTATTAATGAGGTTCTAACAATCAAGATTAATATCCACAATCAAAATTCATTTTGATAATTTGATTTTAGTTGAATTTTTGTAGGTTGGTTCTCAAATAAGATGAAATTGGGAGTAAGGTTTCCTTTGGTAACGTAATTGATAATTTGTTCAAATTTGACACAGAAAGCACGGTGACGTTTCACAGAGCTCCATCAATTAGAGCCCTCCCTAGAGTTCCCGCTCTAGGGAGGTCTACCGCGTTGGCCTAAGTACAAGGTAAGTCAGAAAATTGCTTTTAAATAATTAATAGCTACGAGGGTGGATCAATAAGATCTTATCTATTTGTGTTAAATGTAGATAATTCTACACAATTAATTTAAATGGGGCTAGGTGATGATGTGTTGATTGTCCAGCATTATTTATTTGTTTATTTAATTTCAAGTAAATTTAACACAGACATTTATCGAGAAATATATTATCTCGATATTTTCTGTGTAAATTTAATTTAAAAGTATCTATACATAATTGTGCCCCATTGATTGATTTGGACACATTTCATTGTTAATCCTGTTCGACAGTTTGCTACTTTGAGTTCGATGTACACTTTGCTCAAAATTTCTACAGAGTTTTGATCCAGTTTCGAACATTTCGATGTTTTTCTTCTTAAAAGCAGCCTGTGCTGCTTGCATGTTGATAAAAACGCCTAAAATACCTTTCTGAAAGTATACTACCAATTTAGATTTCACGCTAAATTTAGAGTAAGTATGCAAATATTTTTACGGCGGCGGTGGGAACACGTTAGGCAGTTCCTAGCCATTTCGTGTGATTTAAACTCGATTTAGAATGCTTTCTTATCGATTGTGTACAGAATTGCTTACTGAGGCCAATTTCGAGTAACCGCACTGCCCTAACGACACTAACGGTGAGTAATGAACCTGTATCGTTCCACGAAGGAAAGGAATGAATAAACTTGCCATCAATAAACCTACGATGTGAAATTAAATTAATTCTGGAAATAATAATAATTAAAGTGCAATGCACCCTGCCCTTCTTTTCAGGACGTCCAGAACGTTGTTTGCTAATTGCCCGATGTTTACGTCGAAAATGTCAACAAACGGTTTTTTATTGAATACTGGCCTTTGATATTGTTTTGTAAAATAAAAAAATCTGAACGGAATTTACTGTAGTAGTATTTATTAATAGGTAAAAGAACATAACAGTTAAATAATAAAAACAAATTGTTGTTGGGCAAGTAATATACTAATCTTTATTAACAAAGTAAATTACAGTTTAGAAAAAAATTAAATTTTAATAGTGTGATACTTAGTTTTGCAGGCCTGTGTAGTATTTACAACTGTTGAAAAAATTAAGCTAACTGCAGACTGTTGCAAACAATCTACAGGTAGTTCAATTGATCCATGTTAATACTAGTCGGAAGCGTCCCCAAGACGCTGCTGGCTGCATTGCCCCGTTGTATGGCAATGCTGATGCGCTGCGACTGATACTCACCAGCTATCGGGTCACGCGTCGCGTCGACCAGACACACAGATAATTTTTTTTAAACCCGGAGAGCCTCGATACCTCACAGATCTTATTAGTTAAAATGCAGTGGTACAGTATAGACAGTTTACTAGCCTGCCATGTATTGCAAGGTATTGTCATGTAACAGGCGATGGTTATAGTAAATAACATTAGGTACGCCATCTGCTGGTCTATTCAGATGTGTATCACTTACAGAAATATAGCGGTATCACTAATGCTTTTTTCGCCGCTCATTCATGGCTGCATTTTGACCACGAAAAAAGACAAAAAAATATCCCAATGAGCGGCGAAAAAAGATTGAGTAATACACTCACAAATACACTTGAATAGCTGCATTTTGACCACGAAAAAAGACAAAAAAATATCCCAATGAGCGGCGAAAAAAGATTGAGTAATACACTCACAAATACACTTGAATAGCTGCATTTTGACCACGAAAAAAGACAAAAAAATATCCCAATGAACGGCGAAAAAAGATTGAGTAATACACTCACAAATACACTTGAATAGCTGTATTTTGACCACGAAAAAAGACAAAAAAATATCCCAATGAGCGGCGAAAAAAGATTGAGTAATACACTCACAAATACACTTGAATAGATCAGCTGTTTGTTCACGAAAGTCTTAAAAGTTATAATTACGAGCTCGTACATACAAAGTGATCTAGCTTTTCTAACATGTGCTACATCTCGCTTTATTTTGCCCAATTTGTCTGCTTAATTTTGCAGATGGTTTGCGAAGATGAATGCCCATAATGTCAGCCGTTTACCCTAACACACCAACAACCTCATAATTTACCTTTCGCTGTAAGATGACTGGGATAAAATCAGCAATAGACGATTTTAAACCTAAGCACATTAAGGCGCTACTCACGCTTGACTCACACTAGCGGCGCCACCTATTTTATCTTATTATTCGTACGTTCTACAAGTTATCAAAAATCTATACCTATCATAAGTTTTTTTAGGGATCCGTACCCAAAGGGTGCTTCTATACAAAAAACGTGATATTTTTTCTCTTCGTTTCTCAAGGATGTATCTCTGGAAACACAATACCTTAAGTAGACACATGAAACTTTCTATGAATAAGTAACATTTCAACTGTAATAACAATAAATACTAAAAATTTAAAAATTAAAGAGATCTCCGAACAAGTGAAAATTTGACGTTCTTTGAAGAAGTTGTCTCATTTTTACGGTATGGAACCCTTCGTGTGCGAGTCGACTCGCACTTGGCGGTTTATTTAATGCTTCTGTTTTATTTCGTATAGTTTAGCCAGCGATGTGAAACCAGAGTTTAGTGGCCACCAAGAGTAATTTCGCATCTCTGCCTAAACTATACAAAATAAAAACTATCACAGAGGCATAAGTTTATGACACCCTAGGATTTTTAAGATATTTTTATTTAACGTAACAATAAGATAAAATAGGTGGCGGCGCTAGGTGCTAGCGGGGTAACACACGAAGCGAACACACGGTCGAGGGTATCGAATTTTAGAATTTTCTGTAAGAAATTATGTCGCACTTGTCAGGATTCATTGGTTTAATTCAGCTCTCTCGTCGCTCCGGGTAGCGCATACAGAACAGATTTTTAAGATGACAAGATGGCTAAACAATATTGCAAGAAGATACTCCATATTATAGAGAATTACAACGCCACTTCTGCAAACATCAATTGAGTCAACTTAGAGTGAGAAGTATAACTAGTTGCCTGATAACAATTAGAAATGCAAAATTTATTTAAATAAGTTAGCAGAGCACCGTATACATTGAGGAAACTCGAGCTTTTGCAATTGTATGTGAATAGATTAACTCTAGAACTACCTGGGTAATGCAATGTGGACTTGACTCGAGTTTAATTTCATGAGGGAGACCGATCTTTTCCCGACAAGGCGGGTTATGATAGATAGATAAATCAATGGTTTAATGGTTCATTTATTGGTAAAATATAATCATTACAAGTCAAATAGTACAAAGCACACGTTAAAATTTACTAAAGTACATATTATATATCGATGGTGGGACATTAAATTATAATATTTCAATTTATCAGTCAATTATACATTTCAATAAAAATAATAGATCAATTCTATTAAACAATAAATCAATTTAAATTATAAATAAATCAATAGAAAATATAAATTAGTCAATTAACATTATAAATAAATCAATTAACATTATAATTACGCTAATAAAATAATTAAATCTGGTGATAAAGTGTCTGAAGTTGCAAATAATAGTATTTATTTAAAACTTCAGAAACACACATGTACCTACAAAATACAAACCATAATAAAATACAGTTGACTAATAAAAATAAACAATAAAATAATTAAAATTTCGGTAAAACTTCTGTGTGTGCTGCAGTACGTCAAAGAGGGCATCGCTCAGCGTAATATTTTGCGAAAGAAGCAAAAAACACTGATTTTCAGCTATGACCCATGGTTGTTTTTCAGGTATTTCTATTTATTTTACGTCGAAACATCCAAACGGCTGAAGCGATTGTGATAAATGCAGTAAAATTCAACGTCTGGACTCCTTTATGGTTCTTAGCTACATTTTGTAGGCTTGTAAGGATACATTTAGTGATGCGTTCATCATCATCATCATCTTTGATAAGTATCAAAGTAGTTCTTTTATGTCCCTACTCGTAGAAAGCCGAAATCATTCGCCGTTATCAAAATAATAAGAAAAACTCGATCCAAGCAAAATACGACAAATCAGTGTTCTCGTTAAGTTTCTGTACAAACTCGTTCCGATTTGTTACGGCGCACTGTTTCCTATTCTACTAAAGTGCAAAAGCACATACATATCATAGGAGCACAGACAAAGCGCTTACCACTTTTTCATTCGCAAAGGGGGAAAAACGCCAGAGCACTAAAGAGAGTATTGCCGCGAGCTAAAGGTCGCCTTTGCGTGTTCTTAACCTGGATTGTAGCAAGAAGAAAAGCAATTTGCGTAGAGGGTGCAACGAGCGCTGTAGCGTAGGCGGCTACGAAATGTAATTCCTTTAGGAGTCTTTATGTGGATTAGTTCTAGAAATTGCTATCTCTTTTCGTTGGACGGAACTACTCGGAGTTGTAAATCTTGTACGTAAGTCGTAAGACGTAAGTCTTATTAACCAGTCGGCCACGTTTTGACTCCATCGGTCTAAGTAAAAAAGGCGAGATGAGGTACTAGCTTCAGAGAACGTACCATATCTACAGATTTCACTTAGGTAATTTCTTACAATAACGAGCCCACGCGGGCCTTTTGCGAATACTTAATAGTTCTTTTGAAGATGTAAGTTCACTTAACTACCAACTAAAAGACTAAATGATAATATTTATCTCAAACAGGTAGCCTTTTAAGATTAAGTTTTATCTATCTGAAAGGGTCCACTAAAGCATGAAAGTACAAATCTAAAGTTCAATTACCTGCATTCGGTTGGAAATCCATTTCAAATGAGTAAAATTATAATTTAGATGTGAATTTTTATTTTATTTGTTTATTTATTGTATTATGAATATATATTATGGTACATACATACATTTGTCAGGAATTATTGACTATATTAAGGAATACACACAATATGTACCCATTTAGGGTGTTGCAATGGGACACGGCCAGATACGTTATATAATACTAATTTAATAAAATAGTATGAAAGGTCAGTATGTCATATAAAATTTAAAATTTAAAGATTTCAATTAAAAGTCACCAAAAGTATCACATACAAAATCATTAATTATTATTATCGGTAAACTCGGAAAATTATAGACTCCGGGTTTTGTAACTTTCTGGATATTAAGGAGAAACTTTCCTGAGATCGAATACAAGACAATATATATAATGTAAAGATGAGGGATAAGGCTTATTTTACAATAAAAACGGATTATCCGTGTCGCAGGCGGATATAACGCCTAAATTATAGGAATACGAAAGCTGACGGGAATCCATTATACAGCTTACGAAAGCGGAAATTGCTCCAGTTAAGTTAAATTCTATTATAGAGAACAAATCAATCAAGTTTATTATAGAAGTTGAATGATGAATTGTTGGTGTGCCGGAAATTGTCACAGTTTTCTTCCTCAAAAAGGGGCTTCTAAGTCATTTAAAGGATCGGCGACGCGCGTGTAATGTCCCTGATGCTGCAGGTGCCCATAGGACGCCGTAACTGCTTTTCATCAGGCGGGCCGCATGCCTGTTTGCCACCTTGGAGGCATAAATAAAAGGTTTTAGTAGAAGTAATTTTCGGTTGCTGAACTGGTTTATAATCCGAGCGCGATCAGAATAGTATGGATACAACTGGCACTACCCATTTACTTTGACAAGGTTCCGTTCTATAGCGTACTAAATTTGGTACCTAACTAACTTATTTTATTGCTTGGCTATTTCACTCGTAGATTCATCGATAGGTAGTCATGTGTACCTAAATAGACTTATAGGTATTGTATTGTATTCAACTGTATAGGAAATCAATACAGCAGCCACTTCACATTGCCACTTCCGTGATTGATAGCGAACAGAAGCGATTTGTTTACAACAGGTTCAATATAGCGCTACTGTAGTGACGTCAAAATCAAAAACTAATTGGAATTGTGATGTAGGTAGGCATTGATGTGTGTAGGTTAGGTAGTTAAATAATAATAATAATGCTGGACAATCCACACAGCATCATCTAGCCCCAAGCTAAGCAAGGCTTGTGTTATGCGGGTACTAGATGACTGATAAACTTAATACATTACATAGATATATTTTTTTTATTATACATAGAAAACACGGTTACTGTTAGCTTGAATTTTTAACCGCTGAGTAAACAGAGGGGTTATATAAGTTTTATGCGTGTAGTTGTCTGTCCGCAGTGTGTACTGCTGGGGTAAAAGTGTTCTCGAGTGGAGAACGCGACTCGGCAAACGTAGTGTAGGACGCCCTTCGGCCAGGTGGGATGACGATCTGCGAAAGACTGCAGGCAGATGATGGAGGCGGCAAGCTAAAGACAGGGCGCTATGGCGCTCATTAGGGGAGGCCTATGTATATATTTTTGATAAATTTGTTTGTTGAATTTGAAATTCGTAGAATCTTTTCGTAACAAAATATTAATTAATACTTTTTCGGAATTAGACTACATTTTATCCCAAATTATAAAATACCTGCTAAGAATTAATTAAATAAATAAATAATGCTGGACAATCCACCCAACATTATCTAGCCTCAAGCTAAGCAGAGCTTGTGCTATATAAAAATCCGACTCGGTCCTCGTTTTTCACTTCTTTTCGCCAAATGAGACGGCGAAGCCTTATAAAATGTAGCTAAGGATAATATTAACGGAGACTAGGCGAGTGTTTTGATACCTACCTCATATTTTATCAAAATCGCTTAAGCCGTTTCGATGCTTGATTGTTTTGAATAAATTATGATTATTATTCACATCATTTATTTTAAATCTCGTTATAAAATACATTTTTTACTATAGAAAATGAAATATTATAAAACTTATTCTACAGTAAAAATATATCAAAACGGTGAATCACCGGCCGCGAAGCTAGCCTCAAACGGCCGGTGACTAAGGGCCGCAGAGAGAGGAACTTCCTGACGATGCGCGCCGAGTCCAGGAGTAGGTACCGCCTTTTGGATATGACCCTTGATCCAACTTCCTAGCGAGAGTCTCTTGAGATGTTGACCGAGGCTCTTATTATTATTATTATTGAATCTAGAGAGTATAAAGAGTCTCCCTCACCCACATAGAAACACCCAGAAAACCAAAACCCACGCCTTGCGAGTTAAAACAGCTTGAAATTTCGAGTGAATGCCACATTATAAGCTAGTTACAACTAAATAAAACGAATCACCTTCGTACTAAATCAAATAGTGCCAGATGCTAGACCGATGTTGAAAATTCGAGACATGACGACAAACTAACTTCTCGAAACATGTAACACGACTAAGCACCGTCGTCGTAAGTAATAGGTGCTGTTTAGCAAGTTTAGGCACCTAAACTATTTGGGAACTAAGCCCTAGTCAAAGGGTAACTTAGCACCTTTCGCAAACATTTAAAACAATGTGTTGGTATCGAAATACTTGAAAATCCGTATAAATATTATAAATTCGAAAGTAACTCTATCTGTATGTCTGTCTGTTACCTTTTCAAGCCTAAACGGCTGAACGGATTTCAATGAAATTCGGCAGGGAGCTAAATGGTATCCCGGGGACGGATATAGGGTACTTAAAAAGCGCGTGCAATGCCGCGGGAAGCAGCTAGTAAACATATAAGAGAGACTGGACATTCTAGACATCATAAGCGGAGCCATTGTGATTGATTGGTGATTGTGGCGGTCATTGGTTGAGGATATTTATTATTAAACTCATTAAGGAGGGCCAATGTCAGCACCTACTACTTAGCTTGGGGCTAGATGATGTGAATTGTCCAGAATTATTTATTTATTTACGAATTACGGGGTCTTTCGGCAAAGATGATGTTTTTCTTAACAACAGGCACAGCCTTTTGTTAGAAAATTATTTATGAGTGCAACATTTATCTTGAAAGCACCTAGCAAATCAAAATATACCAACATTTATATGAAAATGTATGAGAAAAAAGTAATGGAGAGCGAAAAGAGCCGCAAATTTTTTAAATTAAGAAGGGCAATATGGGGCGTCTAGCAAGTCACACTAAGCACCTTTCACAAGCTGTCAGATATGAAGTGGGCCTATAAATGCTACTTTCATGAGAAGAGATGGAGGAAAATATAGTAACATTAATTTTGACGATTCGTCGTCTTGACGTGGACAAAGTTTATACCTACCTACCTGATGTCCTCTTTAAGCTCAAGCGCAGCGTTGGTTGTCACTCACTGGTCGCTGGCCTGATGCGCTTGATTGGTGGATCACTTGTGTACAACTTCACACCGCGCCTTACAGCTACACGAAAACAAGACGGTGACACCACCGCTGTGCCTACCGTGTTTACAACTTGTCTAAGTATACTTATTGCAATTTTAAGCGAACTCTAGTGTCTAGATAAACCTAACTTAGAATTTAAGACACTATTAACAAAAAAATATGTAATCTCTTTGAAAATAAACTATATCTATCTATCTATCTTAGCCGAATCTTCGGCCACAACGGCCATTCTCAACGAAGACTAGCCTTTTAGCGCAAGACACATTATAGTTTCTAAATGTGTGCGCAAACACAGGTGCACTCTCTATTCCCTCACTCTCATAATCCGATGGGACGGCAGCCAGACATGGCCGGGGAGAGGTCCGGCGCAGGACCAACGACTTAACGTGCCTACCTACCTATGTTCACTCTATGTACATATGTTTCCATTTGATAGCCTATAACGAATTCTAAAAATCAATTCCGTTGTCTCCCTCGTCGCCTTTAGCGGCGTAGAATAGAAAATCAAAAACCCTATTTTATAAGGCCTTACAAGGGACAAAATGTAGCAGAAAATACTTGTATTACGACACAAAAACAAAATCCCACTGAGCCGTGCTCATACAAACAAAATAATGTTATTTCCAAGGAGGGAATAAGACTAATGTGTTTAGAAAACAAGCTCTGGCGCCCTGTACTATTTATATTTGCGTAAATCATTCAGGAGCCTTAAGGGCTGAGCACATACATCCAACACGCTACCGCACTACACCAAAATAAGCATTCAAATATGGACTTAACTCGTTATTTTATATATTTTTAAATAACACAAAATGGCTTCCCGCAAGCTTCAAACGCGAGCCGGCGAGCGGGCTGTTATCTGAGGCGTAAGTCTGTCAAGGCAACGTCAGCCAACCGTAGCCAACGTCTCGACTGATGATAGGCGGTAGCTATCGTGAACGTGTCGAGTAGCTGTCGAGCAGGGATGTATGGATGTAACAATGGTTCTTATCTTGAAGCTCATATACGAACTATTGCCATTCACAATAAGGCGAGATTATTATTTTTATTTGCATATTATTTAGTAAAACAAAATTAGTTGCTCATAAATTCTTCGTTATTTTGTTGTATTTGTGAATACTAATACAATAAAATAACTACATGTTAAAATAACAAAATAAATAAGCGATTTTAGCGCCATGTTTTGGTAATATAAAAGAACTTCACAGTCTATGGTAGTTGAAGTTGCATTACTAAGAGATGGCGTTAGAGTCGCGATTCTGCAAAAATATAATTTACGCCTTTTTTTAGGTGCGTACGTATTATTTATCACTTTATTTAAAACACTCCTACAAAACTGAGGTACCTACCTACAAATTCATCACTAAACATTGGTCACTGATTGGTAGTGTGGATATTTCTTTAGTTACCAATACAGTGGGGTCAGAAATCTTAAAAAATAAGTTTCTGGTACTGTTTTCTCTACCAAAAGAAAAATTCAAGCAATAACACAATCTACTGTAATTTAAATAAACTTGGATCATGTTTGTAGGATACACCATGTAAGATTGTACCATCTATGAATTATTTCATTGGTAATCAACAAACTCCAAAATAAGGTAGGTAATTCTTAGAAAACTAGACGCATCATAATATTGCGAAAATAATAAAGATACTAGATCTCTTATCTTCATTTCAAATCAAGCGTTACAATTTATTTTCTTATTTTTATTATGAAAAATGCAACATTTTACACAATTTTATTTTGTTACTTACCACAGAGAAAAAATATTTTTACCTCAATTCTTGCTACTAAAAATAATATGATAAGCATTTTCAGACATTATTTGTACGTTAAAATAGTTGTATACTATTTTAATTATAAATATGAAAATATCCAACCATCTCTCGGGACTAGCAATTCATGTGAAAATCTGTTATTTTCCTAGGGATTTTTACATCTCTGGACGTTAGTAACATAAAGCGATCGAGAGCGTAGTTCCGTATGTCCGCACGATAGAGGCGCTGTACCAAATTGTATAGAAAAAGGAGACGTCACGCTTACGTCTCGTTACTAACGTCAGGCGGGAGTCGGGGCTCTGATGCCGTCTATATAAAATGTATCTTAATATTACGAGTTAGAGCCCATATTTGGATGGTATGTGCATTAGTGCTGTGCGACAGCGGTGTGGTCCTGATCTGCGACAACCTTTATTCGGGGTTACACGAGTCCGTTTTCACCGCACGAGTATGTCGCACAACGATGATTGACCTTGACTTTAAAACATAGCTAACCCCCCCCCCCCCCCGCTGTTACGTTGCTGTTATGTTGAAGTCAATTTCTATGTAATACTAATTACTAATAATGTAACCATACATAATAAGGCCCGTGTCATGAAAGCTTGCTCAGTCAGCGATCACTCGAGTAACGATTTTCTATGACAAAAGAGTTACACAAGCATAGATCTATGACTGAGCAAGCTTTCACAATACGGGCCTAAATGTATGCGGCAGATATTGTTTCAGACGCGTCATGCATGACATGTCACACCCCACCACAATAGTGTGCTTCTAGCTTTCGATTCTAAATACGAGAGTTTGGACGTTGGTTAATTCTTCACCCGAAATCTTTTAACTTATTTACGTTACAATTACTGAATTTTAGAAAAGTTACTTATACTGAATAAGCCGCTAGCAGATGCTGATGGTAACAGACCTTAGGTGACAGTCACGGGTTTTTTTTTAACACTAGAATCATAGTCAAAAATGACTGAATGAATGAATGAATAATGAACGGAAACTAAAATTTCACGATAATTTCACAGCACTGAAATGGGTTACCTACCTGGACGTACTATCCTGATTTCGAGACGAATAGCCGTTAGGCGTAAAGCCGCTCATGTAAATACACCATTCCATTGGTTATTCCCGAATTTTATTACTTTCTTTGGGATATTCTTATTCAATCCAACATAACTACTTCGATTTCGGAAAAGATTTTTTACGAAATGGAACCTTTCTTGCGGTAAGACCGTAAGCCGATTTACCATTCAAATGGATCCCACACATCCGTTACCTACTTATTCCAATGCCCATCTCTGGGAATAGCAAGAGAATATCATAATGATGATATCCAATGGCTTTTGTATTTTGAAAAACAGATTTGCGTGGTACGCTGGAATAACACTAAATTTGCGTTAAACAAAAGCTTTTTAGCTCGGAATTAAACGTCTAATTTTGCATTTACAAAAAGTGATTTTTGAAACTGAGAATATAATGTCTATAGTTCTAACATCATGAGCCGCACTTTATAACATTTGTTCAGTAACTTTTGGAAACGTGGTATTCATTGATTTTTGTGATCGTAGAATGACAGATTATTTCATTGTTTATTTTATACAGTCACTTTTGTAACGGTTTAGTGTTAAGGCCGGCCTATGCCCCAACGGCCTTAAGAACACAAAATAATTCTCTGTAGCCGTATAAATAATTTGTTGTATTCGTGAAACGTACCATTTGTGTAAAATACTTCGACATATATTTGAGTGAAAGAAAAATACTCAAACTCAATAGCGTTTAGAAGATATATTCAAATTTAGAATTTAAAATAAATATTCGATATTCGGATATATCTTCTAAACGCTGTTGATTTTGAGTATTTTTCTTTTACTCAAATATATGTCAAAATATTTTACACAATATGGGCTATGGCCCATATTGTGCCTTAACAACAGCCTTAACATGTTTGGTAACTTTGGATTTGTTCATGGACTTTCGTTGCTGACTGTATATAAACCATCACCGAACCTAGTCTACAGATCATGTTATAATCTTGTTATAATATAATTATTATTTTTTAAACTTTCTCTATCAGAACGTTAATATTACTGTCGAAATGACGGGAAAAATAGGTAAATAAACGCGATAGGGTATTTATCGCGTTAAAATAGTAATCATAATTTCAAAATTTAGTTATTTTCAGAACCGATTACTTAAATAAACGGGTATTGCTAGAATTGGACCGTGTTAGAAGTGGACGTTTTAATTTCAGTCCTCAATCATTATTAGGATGAGTGTGTAACCACGGGCACAATTAGCTTGAAACTTACAGAGAATACTAAAAATACAGAACAATTAAACAAGTGTTTCAGGTTTTTTAATATTTTCCTGAAAATGGGGTAAAACCGGTTATTAAAGTTTGTGATTCGTAATTTGGCTCCGTACTGAAATGTCTGTAATTTTTTATTGCATCATGCTATTGACATGAAATTTTTTGTTTATATCAAAATTATAATGAATTAAAACATGTATTTCGAGAATTAAAAAAAAAGCCTTTCAAAAGGGTAAAATGAGGGTTTAATGTTATTGAGTTTTTTTTTGTAACTCTTTAACCAGTAGCCCAATTAGCTTGAAACTTACAAAACTACTGAACACGTATATCCAAATTTTCTTGAAAATGGGGTAAATTGGGTTATTAAAGTTTGTGATTCGTAATAAACTAACTGTAAGTATATAATGATACACGTACTTTTTATTTTTACAGAACTATCCCTAGATGGTGCGCAATCAATTTCCACGCGGGCGAAGCTGCGCGCTGCAGCTAGTAAATAAATATTTCTGGACAATTCACACAGCATTATCTAGCACCAACATAGCAGAGCTTATGTTATGGTTATTGGAAAACTGATATACTTAATACAATAATACTACATAGATAATATTTTTTATACATATACCCTGGTAAAAACCGGTCAAAAAGAACCTTATTTTCATTTGCGTAGGCATTGTTTAAGGGCCAAACCACCCGAGGTCAATTCGTTTCCCCGAAATTGCTACTTAACAATAACATGTTCGTAATTTAATAGAAAAGGTCCGGTTTTGCCTCTCGTGACAGGGATGTTTTCATTAGTGAAGCAAGCTGAAGGAAAGGGACTAAGCATTTTAATGTTTGTTTTTATTATCATATGATTCAACGTGTTTGCTTTGCGGGAAGGCTATGACAACGTTGTTAGAATAAAATAATGTTAAATTACTGCGGACTGCGAACCATCATCTTTGCAATACTGGAGACACAGACAGCTGCCTGTGACGTGGCTGCTTCCAAGAATAAGAGACTGGAATTGTGGTACACTGCAGGGCCACAGAGGAGGCCACAAAACGGGACTGAAAAATCTCATTGAGGCATCAAATCACACCCGCACAAAAGCAACGAAGCTGTCAGTCACCAAAGGTCCTGCTCCGGTACTTCAAGGAGCTGGGCTGGTTAGGGCCTGTTTAGGCAGAGGGACAATGCACAATACACTCCCATGCGAGATGTCAGTGCAGATCTCAGGTCCCCCTCATATAATTAGAATTATAATTAGTGCGGACTTTGAAAAGCATAACGGGCAAACTCTGCTTCTAATTATTGAAGTTGACACTTTTATTGCCCAAGACACATATGAGCTTCTCGAGCTCCGTGTGTCGGGGGCGGCGGGCGCGGCGGAGGCGGTGGCGTGCTCGTTTTAGGGGTCGCGCTTTCGAGGTAGTGAATGCGTTAATGGGTATTTTTTTAAAATATTTCGCTATTTGTTAACTTATTTAAGGTTACAAAACGTTACGATAGCGCTTGGGAATAAAAACAAAAGCGCTAAATACCCAATACAACGTTTGCTAGTTATAATTTTACTGGTTATACTCCCTCCCTGGAGTAGGTATAACCAGGTTGTGTAAAATTTACAGCAACAATGTTTGTTTTAAGGTCTCAGTATCGTTACCTTTTAAAACCAGTTTCCAGTTCCAAACAAGTTCTCAAAACAAATTCTCTGGTTTATGTTTATAGCACTGGTACTTCACACGCTTGGATATAAGTACGAGTACCATCTCATAAAGCGAGTACACATTAGGCGTTTTGAAGCGCGCGCTTTGGTAACGCGCGCTATAATAGGCAGCTTGTCCAATACATTTGTACACATCAAGCAGAGGTTCGCATCTAAGTTGTGGCCCTGATATCTCAACTTAAGCGGCGAAGCGTCCTCTGTGCTCGCTATAGTCCGATAAAGCTGTCATGGCGATCTAAGGATTTATAGTACCTACTTTCGACTACTTTCACAGATAGATATATATATAACTCCCGCCCGCCCGCCGGGGCGTGACATCCAATGACGGCTAAGTATGGGCGGTGACAATTGAATGATCAAGAACCTTACTGATGAACAGCTGAAGTAGGGTTTTCTTTAACATAAAAATGGGCTAGTTGGGATGAAAGTTTCAAGGTCTTTTTTACAAAAAACCTTGAAATCCAGAAAGTGCTAGAACAAAAAACGTTCGTGGGACCACCCCCTTTCCGCTTAGTACACCAATAACGTGGCACCCTGCATGTATAGGTATACTAGTGTTTATTTTTTCAAAAGAATACTTTCGAAAAAAAAACATTCTTACACAAGCAAACATGCGCATGAATACCGAGAAGCGCGTGTTTGGATGTGCACGTCACGGATGTATCTGACCGGACCAGACTTTTTACGACGATTTATAAACGCGCGATACCAAAGCGCGCGCTTCATAACACCTAATGTGTACTTGCTCATAGTTTCGCTGAAGCATCAAAATATTCAGCACATCATGTACAAGACGTGTCTCGTTTGAACCCTACGTTTACGTAGCCTTTGACTCACCCCGGCTCAATATTTACATATAAATTAATTCAACTTACTAAGACCGCACTTAGAAGCAGCACTTTGCACTCGTAGCATAAGCATAACCAGTCCATAAAGTTCTTCTGAGATGGTAGGTTTATCCACGCTTTGTCAGTTCATTCTAGACGTTATTATCAGGGTAATGTTTACGTTGCGAAGAAGTTTTCCTCTTTTTCTTAGGATCCTTTGTTTTATCTTGGATGCATTCGCTGCATAATTTTAATCTATAATGGTTGTGAATGTGAGTGCCTACAGGATAATAAGGGCGATTTAATAGTAATATTAATTTATTTATTTCAGACTATGATAGAAAAGTTACAGACACGTTATTTGTGATACGGCGACATGTAGTACATGACGCAATTAGGGTGTCAGCTGATGACCATGCACGGCGGTGTCCCCTGATTCGCTGGGTGCTAGCTGTATGCATCTTTATTGTACCTCCTGCTCCTGTCCAAACCATAGCTTTCACGGATAAAATATCCCGTTCCCGCTGCGATTAGTTCTTATAAAAGTCAACAGAGCACAGCAAATTATGCTCTGTTGATCTTAAAACAAGGCGGATGTTTGCTTGCCACGGGGCGTTAAAGAGCTTAATAGCATAATTTTTGAGCAGGGAAGCAGCTTTTAAAACTTTTGCTTTGACCATTTTGTTTGGCTAAGCGGTTTAAATTAAAGTGAACTAGCTAGGTAGAACATTATTGTATTTACTTATTCTGTATTTATATGTTTTGTGCTTTACAAACCGACCAACATAGCTAAAATAATTTGATTGTTTTGAAATAACTAAAAGCCGCCATCGAATCCCTTAGTTTTAAACTGTTTTTTAAGTTTTTTGGCAACAATACTAATCCCTCGGGAATACGTTATACATAATGGATCACCTCGATATCGTCCTCTTTATAACTGAAATAGAACCATTAAAGTTCGGTCCATAAATGACGAAGGAATTTACAGACATCCAATAAAAACATACATTTTTTTCGTAGTCGGTTTAAAATTGCTCCCACTTCCGCCCCCGGTATCCAGTAGGTACCTACCTATTTTGACAATAACCTTCTTTCTGGGGTAATTGGGTAAAAGTATCACTTCAGATGAAGGTCACAGTAGGCAGGTAACTTTTGAGAGGTAGAAGCACCATCAAAATTAACGGCAAGTGAACCCAACGACCATGAAGTCGTTAAAACGAATGCACCATGGGACTACGGGCGCTGTGTAAGAGTTCATATATAAAGGAAATGGGGTGTTTGTGTCCGCAATTATCTAAATTAATACTGAAAATAAAGCTTAGATAAGGATAGACGTTTACTAATGAAACCACAACGCGCCTGTCAAATAAAACAAATCGATACAGGTTCATGTACTCCTAGTCCAATTTTAACAACAAGCTATGTGCGCAGGACATATTTTATTGCACAAGTGTGTGCGCAAACACAGGAACACTCTCTATTCCCTCACTCTCATACTCCGATGCGACGGTTAATCGACACGACCGGGGAAAGGTCAGACGTAAGACCAACGGCTTATTTGCTCACAGGATCATCACCCGAACGACTTTTGATAATATTAAAGACATTGTATAATATACAGATAATAAGTAGTAGTTTAAAACTTATTATAATATATAATATTACGCTTAGATTACAATAACAGAATAAAACAATTACAACTAGTATATACACTTAATATCTATTTCTTAAAAATCTAAGCCGTCACCAGAAGGCAGAGTGAAATAATATTAAAAATATTGTTTTCATTAAAGCCTAAAATGTTAATTATTGCCGGCCATTATGAATTAGGACTAGATTTAGACCTTAGTTGCATCAGTGCAGTGCGTTCTAAATTCAGTTTAAAAATAGAAAGAAACCTATGGAATTAAACATTAATTTCAAATCAAAACTTACCCGAACATACAAAAACAAACAAGGAGGTTTATAGCAAACCACTTTATTGTAGCAGTTTTATTGAAAGCCGAAACAAGTCAATACGGAACCCAAATAAATTCTATCGGTGGACAGTAAACCACCGATCTCGTATTAAGTGCTATCGTAAATCTACGAATTGATTGCAGAGTGTGGTTTGATTGCGAGAGGAGGGACGTAGGTACGTTAGTAGGTACGTTAGTACATACCAAAATTGCTGGGTACCTTGGTTACCAGCAATTTTGTGAGAATAGGAATTTTTAAGTAATTTCCCCGAAATAATTTGATTCTTTTGAAAAAACTAATTACCGAGATCGAATCCCTTAATATTAGTCTTTAAGTTTTGAGGGACGAATATTTATCTGTCGCGAATAAAGAATTTTCATAACCGGTCCATAATTGACGGTGAAATCGAGGAACATTACATATAACCTCCTCCTTTTTTCGAAGCCGGTTTAAAACAGCTACCAAGGGTCTATCCAATGTATCTTATGAGAAAGAAAGTCCTTACAATATATATTTACTTGTCGGCCAGGATGACTCATCATCATCATCATAGACTGATGATCATGATGAGTCATTAGTCCATCGCTGGAGATAATGTCTCCCCTAATATGCGCTATAGCGCTTTGTCTTCGGCTTGCCGCATCCGCCATCAGCCTGCGGTTTTTCGCAGGTCGACTCATCAAATTATAGGATGACTCATGCATGACTTATCAATTCCATACCATAGTGAGCCCGCGCGGGCCATACACCAATTAAGTTATAGTACTGTTATATACTGAGCAGATTCGTGCTTTTTCTTTTTTACTATCAATAACCTAATAGATTTGATTTCCTTTTTGTCAAGGGGACGATTGGGATGGCTGTCGTTTCCAAGGCTGCGAGTGGAAAAAACCCAACCTGCTTTCTAAGGGTTCGTTTTCATATTAAGCATGTTTGCCAGTTCTTCCGCCCTTTTATCCTTCTTTCGTTGCTGTGATCCTGTTTGAGGGACAGAGACGCTAATTAATTAAAACTCAAAGTTTGAATAAATCGAAAAATTGTTTTCGTTTATAAATTGGTTCACACGCACAACTGCCGTTTTATGAAAAGGTCGTAGATTATAAAAATAAACATTTATACCTACATCATAATTATTGGTAGGTATAGTTCAACATCCGTGCCCCGGGTAACAGTCAAATTAGCACAGACGTGGTCTTTACAGAAACGTTTTCACAACTTTTTCCGGAGGATAATTTTATGCGACCTAAAATCTTATTTTTCCTGGATTAAATATGATTTAATGTCAACATTGAAACGACTGTTCGTGTTCTTTTACCACAGCCGTGGAAATGAGCAATTATTTTACTAAATAGTGAATTTCTATTTGTAAGTTTTTAAGGTGAGTTGCCAGAATTATTCAAGGAATATCAGAGCATTGTAAGAACTCGTCAGGACAACACCAGTAACAATGTGAGTGGGTCCTGACGCTGTTCTTGCGGTTTTACCGCAATTGTGCCAAGACAATTTCACAAATGGTGTAGTGAAATCCTGCAGATGTGGCAAGAAAATATTCCAATGGTTATAGAGATTGTTTCTTTCGGTGCGAGCTGCAAAATTTATAGGACGAAAAGGTAGTAAATATCTTAGTTGAGGTTTGATTATTTCCAATCTATAAAATGGGATTACAGCGTGTTTGGTGATTTTTCGCAAGATAAGAGGAAATTTTCAATAATTTCAAAAGCTTTTGTCGTATTGACAACGCAACTGATAAAATGAATAATAAATGGAATGAGGCTCGTCACAAATGAATGCTTTTGGGATCGTTCATGAATAATTTTTCAGTGAAGCCAAAAATATGTTGTTTCTTGCGTAATACACGATTCGAAAAGCTTCATAACGCTCTGTGTAGAATGAAATGATTTATAGCTATTTATGTAACTAGGAGTTGTATACATAAGAATTGCCTGCTCTGAAAGAATGCAATTAAATTTCAAAGCACTATAGTTACACATATACCTATGGTGCTTTGAATATAAATTCGAAAGTAACTTTGTCTGTCTGTCTATCTGTCTGTACATTGTTATTGATTCTAAACTTTGAAAGAGCATATTGAAAACATTGTTGCAAATGCTTTAAAATTGTTGGGTTTTATATAAACCGTGTTACAAGACTTTAAATCAGTTAAAACACTTAAAATCTTATACTGTTTACTAGTAAGAAGTCGACTTGAATACTCGTCGCAGGCTTGGAATCCCAGCTACGAAATATACATAGACATATTGGAAAGAGCCCAGAGAAGTTTTTACGATTCTTAAACTTCAAGATCAAAATAGTTGGTGCTGACTATACTGACAGCTGTAAGCGTCATCGTCGGCTGCCAATCTTACCTTCCTGCACAACATCACTTTAAGCGGCGCCAAAAATAAAGAAGTTGAAGTTGAACATACAACGTATTGCCCCAATCTTCTGTCGTTGATTCAAGTCCAAGTTCCGCACCGTGCTGTCCGTCGTCAGTCGTCGAAACGCTATGAAACCTTTTCAACAAGGATTATTTTAACAATTTGGATTTATTCTCTTTAAGGCAAAATGGCATATAAAAATCGGATTTATAATTGCAGATTAAATCTATAAATATTAATATTGTTAATATTATCTTACTAAATTTACTTTATTATGTATGTTGTTCTCAGTTTATAATATAATGTTGTATATCTTTTGAGGATTTTTTTCTACATCAACTATTGTTTTCTATCTAACATACATATATTATTGTTTAGTTTTAATTGTTAGTTTGTTGTTTGTTTAAAAAATAAAATTCAATTTATACATATAAAAAACCTCCAGATAAACAACGCGCTTTTATCAGTTGAAGAAACTTCCTCGCTCTGAAATGACTCGCCTTGCCACTTCAGTTCAACACTTAAATAAAAGTAGTTAAAGTCGAGTTTAAAATTGAGCACCTTTCGAATTGGTCCTCAAGGACCAAGCTATAGACCGTCTTCAAAGGACAAGGCAATTTTGTCGATGTCACCTTACTACTTGACAATAACTTGCTCCGGCACCTTTGCTTTGAACGTGAGTTTCCAAGTGCTCGAACAATTTCAATAAGAGAATTGTGCAGGCCTTGAGGAAATTAGGGTCTGGGGTTTCCACTTTCTACCTACATATATCATTAAACAATTATGCCTATAATTACTAGCTTCCGCCTGCGGTTTCGCACGCTCTTTTCAAGTAGCCTATGTCTGTCCCTGGAATACCGTTTACCACCCTGCCAAATTGCTTTCAGCCGTTAAATCGTGTAATTGAAGTACTCCACTGATCCACTGAGCTTTATGATGGGTTAGATTCGACATTTTGTTCCACTCTGATCCAGGTGGAATAGATTCCACTGCTTGATTCTATTCCACTCTAATCCATAGCTTGGGTGGATTAGATTCCACGTCATGCTCAAACTCGCTAAGGTGTAAAGTTCAGGTGCATAATTCTGGGTTCTACGAGTATGTATAGCTGTGTATACAAACAACCAACCTCAAGATGTTTCGCTGAGACAGTCGTTCATCTCTTCGACGATTCTCATTCGTACCGCACTTCAATTCCGTAAGGGGAAATACGCTCTGTAACATAATAAACACATTCAAAAGAGCTGTATGTGAAGGGGGCCGGTAAGTACGCCATGTTTATTTCTACCGCTTTTTAGTCTTACTGTGTGGAAGGTTAAGTTTCCGGTGAAAATACTGGCACATTGTGAAATCTGCTTGTCTCATCTCAAGTTATGTATGTATAGTTATGTATATAAGTTGATAGAGGTACCTAGAACAGTGTTTCGTGGCGCACGATTAAATTATGTAGTAAATATTCGGCGCTTAGTAAAAAAATTAAAGTAGGCAGTAATCAAAAATTGTCTTCTTTGTCGTTCATATTATTTCTTGTTTTGCGGTGAACACAATAATTAGGCAAACGGTTCACATAGTTACGTAACTATTAATTTACCAAACATTAATGGTTTTCTTTGTTTATGAATTTTACTGACATTCTAATCCTTTGTCTGATGACTATTGTATGTAACTTATGATGTTATAGGTTTTAAAAATCGTGTCAAATTAATATATAACTAAAAAAAAAATAGTAATGTTACCACTTAGCTGTGGCATTGGTTTTCAGTAAATTGATAGAGCGGTTCCAGTCACATGACAATCGTATGTCGACGTTTAGTTTTAATTTTATATAGGGTTGACAACGTTATAGTACATTGTATGTCGACTAAATAATAGTTCAATGATTCAAATATTTATTTGCGTCAAACATATAAGGGTTAAATAATCCACTTTGAGTTACGATAAACTAATGCGTTATCAGTCTGTGTCTTCCATAACATAAGATTTGCTTAATTTGGGGATGATCTACGAAATAATGCTACTGTTCTTCCAACAAAAACTAGGTTCGTAGTTAACCCGCCTACATTCATAATGAATGCTGGACAGTTTTATTTCACATCACATCATCTATACTAGTTCATCGCTGAACAAAGGCTCCCTTATTGGCTCTTTTCATAAACATTATAAACTCCAAATAGAATTAAACAGTAGTGTAAGTTTGTCAAAGGTTATTATGATCGTAAGTAATTAAAATTCCAAGGATTATATCCGTTAACAAAAGCGAATATTTGTTTTTACGTCAAATAAAAATCACCCTCTCGACATAATAATGACAAAATCCTGATTCAACATTTCCCCGACAATTGCTCATGAAACGGCCAGTCTGTTTCATTTACATTCTACGTGCATTTAAATAATACCAATTTTCCATCGCACAGCTCATGACAAAATTAAAACGCGGATTTTGAATTCGTATTCAGGGACGCGAGTTTATCATAAAGTTCGCATTTGGGAGCGACAGCCCTATAAGTATTAAACTGGAGTAATGTGTCCCCGGAGGCGATACGAGTTCCGAGGACAACTTTATCGAGTACGCATTTGGAAGCACGATGTTTAGAAGTTGTTTGAACCGCAGAGGCTAACTTGAGAGCTGTAATTACGAACTAAAGTAGCCGTTCCGAATGGGTTGACTAATTTTATTGTTTGTGTTCAAAAACAGTGATGTACTGAACTAACGAGTCGAAAATGGGAATAAAATTTAAGTTTTCCAACCATATTTTCCACACAAAACGGAACATTTCAGTAACCATAAGTTTTGCGAAATTCACTGCTGTTGTGGAAATATTTAGCATTCTTCGCTGAAAAGGTTTTTCGCTGAGCAGATATGCAGCTCTGTAATCTTATATCTTTATCGCGAACTAACATGCAACTTTTCTAGTATTTGGCGCGACGCTCGCTTCTAACAAGTTTGGAGAGATGGCGCACGTGATATCTTCAAGCTCTTTCCAAGTTTCTGCAGTTTCAGTGTAATCTCACAAGCAGAATCTTTGGTTCCGACTATAAGGCTCTATAGTTGAGATTCTATTGACAAACCTCAGTTTAATCGGACACTAATATTACACTGAAACTGATCCAGTAGCTATAGGCTTTTGTTTTATTTGTTGTATGTACTATAAAAAACGTTTATGCAAGCTTAGGCTTGCACAAACGTTTTTGAAACGTAGAAAAAAGTTTTTGAAACAAACAAAAGTTTCCATTCTTTATCGTCGCTTGGGGAATATTCCAATTCCCTTCAACATAACTTTGAGAATCTAGCAAAAACAAAGTCGATGTAAAAGAAAGTTGAAACATTAAAAACTCATAATATTCTTACAAGTTCGCGAAATGTAATTTTATCGCTATTTGCCTACCGGCTGGGTTGGGAGTTCGGTATGCACGTTGTTTCTTATATGCCTTCGGGTCAACAGGGTCCAAAGTCCTAAATCAAAGGAACACCGAGGGTAGTAGGTAGGTCTCCTCTACTGTTATTAAGGGGCGAACCTAACGGTTGTCAAACTAGGCCTAGATCTCAGTACTCATGGGGTTTTCCTCGTGGTACAAAAATCGAATTACATAAAGTTCAAAAAAATTCTTTGGTTCCTTGAATATACAAAACACGATTGAAAAACAACAACATAAAAGAAAAACCACATAAAAGAACATGAAAGTGAACATAATTTGGTCGAGATCTCAGGAACCCTGCTGTCTGTTGAAATGACTTGTTTTGGTTCGTAGGTTATTACTAATTGTTTGGTTCATTGAACCAGTCTTCATAAGTTGCGTAGATTTCTTGTAAATAAACAATAACTCGATTTTTGCTTTTACGCCGCCGTTCCAGAAACGTATACTTTGTCCCGCTGCTATGAACGCGAAATCCTATGCCTATCCTTTTCAGAAAATGGCGGCCATTGCACCCTCTTCAAAGAAATCGAATCTTATTGAATTAATTGTATTGGTTACTATCCAAAGAAGCACAACAGCTATAGATTTTCGTAGCAACAGGCCTCTCGTAGCACTGTCTACGAACGTCTACGAAATACTTAGATTGTACTACGAACAAATTTGCTGGGATTTTTGTAGTATCAGCATAAGTACGCATTCAGACGATAACGATGTCCATGGGATAGCAGCATATTAATAAATTTAAGGTTATTAAGGTAAAAGAAACGGTCATTACCAACCTACCTACCTAGCAACAGAAAGGTAAGTACTCAAATGTTGAATACATTTGAGTACTTACCTTCCTGTTGCTATTCAGTCGCATGCAAGCAGAGTGCATAGAATGCCAGAACACGACACATGCATTAGTGAATTAGGTCCCCAGAGCCTCAGAAATCAGTGCAGAGCCACACTCGCTTGTTTACATGTTTCATGGATGTTTGCATTGACAAACCTCTACGACTCTGTTTATCGCTATTGATCCTATACGGAACACTCGTGGACTAGGTAGGTACTACTAAAAAAGTAATTATGTATTATTTGCTGCTCAGCACAGCACACGCTGAGCCAACACCTATTTCGGCACAGGGTCATGGGGCAAAACTAGATTTGACGCGCAGCATTTGTGTAATTTAGTATGAAACACCTTGTTCTTTATTTAGTTTTGTATGATTTATATTCGTGTATCTGTGTGTGTCGAAATAAATGATATTCTATTTATGGTCATTATATTATTCGATATTTGTGTCAGTTCCATATAATTGGATGGTTTTTAGGGCTAAACGATGAACTGACATGATAAAAAAGAAGGTAGTTACAAAAGCTGAGGTTTTTTATTCCTTGTAAATAAATGGAGGAAGGTCTCATTTATTCGAAGAGCATAAACGGTGACTATTTATTTTGTGAACTACAAGTTGAGTTTTATTCGTTAAACAAATCTTACAAGAAAAACGTTACCAAATATAATAATTTTGTAGGTGTTTTTTTGAATAAGAAGGAAAAATGTAGTTGGAATAAATATGTGTTTGATACCTACAAAAATCCAGAAAAGACTACGACTAAAAGTAATCGCCAACCAACTGAAAAAAATACCGTACACAAGAAAATGAATGAATATTTCTACAGGGAATTTTCTACGTAGTTCATGAGGATTTGTTTCTGCGAAATCACTTAATAATACGGCGGGAGTACACTGGGTCGAAATAAGTAAATTCTGCGGGTCGGTCCCTCACGGCTTAATTCAGAAAAACCGTGAGATCGCCAGATCTTTATGTACTGTTTGTGAATGCGGACGTCAATGTTTCAACCCTTCGAGGATAGCCACGTAGCCATAAAGTATGAAAAAGTTATTTTGAGGTAAGACTAGTTTTTATACATATGTATACGGCACTAAAATGGCTTGGCATCGCTGTTATTTTTTTTCTGACTAGACCGACAGAGAAGACGAGTGTGTTTTATGGAAACAATTATTATTTTATTCGGGATACAGCATTAGGAACCTACTGAAATGAAAATGTAAGAGTAAAGCAGTGTATATAACATAAAAGAAACACGCAAGCCATTGAAACCTACCACTGTACTAAAGTACTGTAATATCTTCTGTGATAATACTCCAGCAGCCCGGACTTTTCAAGTGACCTGAATTGAAAAGACTAAAATTTTATTTCTAAGTGCTCGCAAGAATACTAAACATTGAAGCTTTTCTTTGTCCACGCCCTTTCGAACTTTAGCCTAAAGATATCGAAGATTTAATTTTATTTTTATGAGGCTGTTTACAATGTTTGTTATTTTCATTTTAATAATTTATACGAAGTGCGAAGACACTTGCTGGACTAAACTAGTTCATATTATAATATAACACGCTAATTAAAAACATTTTGGTACCGATTTCTTACATATTTAAAATACCTACTCCTACCTCGTTAATCTAATTAAA
This sequence comes from Eupithecia inturbata, assembly GCA_963662085.1. Taxonomy (NCBI): domain Eukaryota; kingdom Metazoa; phylum Arthropoda; class Insecta; order Lepidoptera; family Geometridae; genus Eupithecia; species Eupithecia inturbata. The sequence goes on along the minus strand of OY759179.1, from coordinate 4,168,043 downwards.
AATGAATACAAATATCTTTAATACTTTTATTCCAAATGCTTCCTACCTGGATTAAACTTAAAATCTTCGCTGCGGACCGGACAAAGTTGAAACTTTCCAGATTGTTCAAATTAAGGCAGGAGAAAAAATCCATTTGCAGTTGCTAAGTCTCGAATTCGCTGACACGAGAGTCGCTCGGATGGGCTTAGCTCCTGACACTCTGATTACGAAGTTTCAACCATGTTTCAAGAGTATACTTAGACGCCAGGTTTTTTTTTAATGAATATTAATTTGTTTAATGAAACAAACTTTGTTCAAGTAGGAATCGGTAATTGCTTCATTTTGGGATCCTTAATCCCCTCAAAGATTGCTGAATGCTAATACAGCTGACTCGCGGAGAAGGGTCGCCTTTTGTTGGATGAAATCTATAGGTACTTACCTTGACGCTATATTTGCTTTTCTGACAACGGTCGCTGACCTCGTATTGAAGAAATCTCTCGATGATGTTAATTCTTTGATATAACTACCTATTCGGTGGTCGTTTGTACCAAGTCAAATCGAACATCTTTTTAACTTAGATTGACATCGATATGCTGTTTTAGGATGTTAAAATATATAACAATTTATACTTTTTATTTTGGAATTTTAGGAAAACTCTCGGCAAGAAAATTGCAAAACGTTGCATAAATTAACGTACATAAGTTTCTACGTATGTTACATGAGTTATCCACGTTTAGATAACTTAGCTATTTGTTATGTTTATTCTTACATTTTACTTTTCTTGTTCCCGTAAAATAATATGTAGTTTTAATAAGCCTTCGTTATTAAAAATTATCAACTTTCATACATGCTGCTAACATTCCCAGGAAATAATTCATTGGTACTTAAAGACAGCATATATAACAATTTTTGCTGTTTGGCTGTATTTAGTTCACCAGTGAGACTTTTTCGTAGTAGGCGTTTGATATAAAATATTACATTTCAGAGACTAAGGCTCTTCTGAACCCTCATTACTCTTTGTTGTGTTGATAGTAAGGTTGCTAGCTTGGATACGAATATAAGTTGTGAAGTTTTTTTAAATCCTATTTTAAAACATAATTTTCTTGGGTTTTACGAATTCATTTCGAGTTAAAATTTTTTAAAATAGGTTATGTGTGAACAAACTCTTAAAATAATTTAATAGTAACTAGCTGCTTCCAGAGGCTTCGCACGCGCTTTTTAAGTAGCCTATGTACCCACCCACGGACATAAAGCTATTTCCCTGCCAAATTTCATTAGAGATTCGTTCAGCCGCTTAGACGTCAAAAGGCAGGTACTGATGACAACTGGAAACCAGATACTAACTGAAAACCAGCGCAGAATTGGGCAAATGCCTAATACTGCAAAATCCTGAAAGATATGGACCCATTTTACCCTATGTATAATATAAATTATTAGATATAAGTCTTAGTCTTACTTTATATGCCTGTATTCACTTTCTTCTTGCTTATGCTTTTTTTTTTTGGGTAAAATAAATGTATTTATAAATGTTACAGACAAAGTTACTTGCGAGTTTTTAATATTAATATAGTAAATAATATGTATAGTATTCATTTAATAAATATTATAAAATAGTTCAGTTTTCTGATTTGACTTTTAGACAAAAAACGTGTTGGACGAATCGCGCTCAGCGGGCAAGCGACCAAATACGGGTCGGGTGTTGTTAAGTCGGTCAACTGGCAAGTGACTATTTACGGGTCGTTTTTTTACAGTCTTTTGAATCGAAAACACATAAATTGTAATTGGATGAATCGCGTTTTGAGCGGATTGCAACAATTTTTTTAATTTTCGCCACTTGAGAACCTTTACTCCCCAGAGGGTTCTGCGAGCTATATGATCTGTCCACGGTCACTTTAGCTTACTGATTCTGAGAGCAAAGTCGGTTACTTTAGTTCTTCTACGGATTTCCGCATTCTGGATTCTATCACGTAAATAAACTTCAAGCATGATTCACGTTACAACCTGAAAATGTATCGGCCATGTAATAGCGGTGTTTCCAACAAAGGCAGTCTAGCATTCGAAAGTGTACGCCACATCCGGCAAAAAGTCGATCAACTCAATAATCCGATTAAAACTTGCACAGAATGGGTTAGGCCAATGAACTTACTGGGTGTAAAGTTGGTTAGTACTAACAGAATCTAGTTTACTGTGCTTTTTGTGCAGGTACTGATGACAACTGGATACCAGATACTAACTGAAAACCAGCGCAGTATTGGGCAAATGCCTAATACTGCAAAATCCTGAAGGATAGAGATATGGACCCATTTTACCCTATGTATAATATAAATTATTTGATATATTACTTTATATGCCTGTATTCACTTTCTTCTTGCTTATGCTTTTATTTGGGTAAAATAAATGTATTTATAAATGTTGTTGTCTAATTTACCAACGACTTCAAAGAAGGATGAGGTTCTCTTTTCGGCTATATACATATGTGGTAAGTATTTTGCTCCATATTATCGCAAATTAGGTATGCATTAACCGATTTTGATGATTATTCGCTATGCTGTTGTATAGACAATGATCCTCAGGCGGTCCTACGAAAGTTTTATCCCTGAGGAATTACTATATGACCCGTAAAACTTAAGAATATATTATATAACTAACTTAAGAGTATATTATAATGACGGCTTTTGTAAAAACATTAAATTATTAAGTACAACATCCTTACATAGTTCCAATGCAGTTTGAAGATATTGGCCTTAATTTAGGCTGTCACGCACACTGCAGCACTGCTAGCACACTCGTCGCGTCTTTTTTCTTCAAAGTCGCTGTAGTCAAAGTCAAAGTCAAAAACTCTTTATTTCCATAAATAGAATAAATGTATACTTAGAAAAGGTCAAATTCTTAATAATTAAACACTGACACGGAAATAAAGTGATATTTTTGATTTCAGTCGCTTCGGTATGTAGACTAAAGTAAAGAAGCGACGAAGAAACCTTTAGCCTGTCAGTTAGTTGTTATTTTTCGAGTTGGAGCAAATCCCGTCCCACGTTTTTTTATCCTCTAGATAATCTGATATTTTATAGTAGGCCTTTTTACACAGGAAGGTTTTGACAATTTGTTTGAATTTATTTACTGATAATTTTGGCAACTCACTAGGAGTTTTGTTGTAGAAGCGCATTGCCCTTTATAAGATACATTAATTTTGTGTAGTCTAGTTGTGGGCACAGCGAGTTTATGTTTATTTCTTGTATTCAAATTATGTAAATCGCTATTTTTAGGGAACCGATTGATATTTCTATGAGTGTACAATAGGTTTTCATAAATATATTGACATGGTACTGTCATTATGTTTATTTCTTTGAATTTATCACGCAGGGATTCTCTGGGACCCATACTATAGATAGCACGAACAGCCCTCTTCTGCAACACAAATACGGTGTTAATATCTGCATCGTTCCCCCACAGTAGTATACCATAAGACATAATACTATGGAAGTAGCTGAAATAAACAAGTCTGTCTGTAAGATGACGGATTTTTTTGACAGCATATGCTGCAGAACTAAGTCTCTTCGATAGCTTATCTATGTGTGCGTCCCATTGAAGTTTATTATCTAAGGTGATTCCTAAGAAAACGGTACTTTCTAAAATTTTTAACGTTTCTCCTTTTACATTTACATCAGCCTGAACTTGTTTAACATTAGATATAAAAATTGTCCCCTAACGTAATGTCCTAAAGCGTCAGATTTCTGAGCTATTCACATATTATGAAAAAAAAATTAGGTCTACAGGGTGACTGCAACTCAACCCGCCGCCGCGCCATAGCTAATTCGCAAATAGAGGATGTAATTTGCTAATGGACCTTACTTTCCTTAACTAAAGTTTTATAGTTTTGGTGATATGTAAATTTTTATACTTGTTGCGGCGAGTGCAATCGGTTCAAGATACCAGCTTCTGCACTCAATCGCCAGGCCCAGGGTCAGTGCAGGCAATGCCAAGCTTCGCGGGTTGCGAGCTCAAAGCTTCATTCAACTCGGTGCTCTACACGTGGCACTCAGCAAACACATCCTACGTATTGTCAGCCGTCCTTGTCTAATATTTCCATGGTTTGCTGGAAGCTATACCTATCTCTTTCTTTACTCGAGAACATTTTTGCTGTCCTTGTCTTTCTTTTCGATTCGTTCTAGAACTTTTGACAAACATCTATATGAAAGGGAAAGGGAAAAAAATGGATTTCCAGAATGTTCTACGGACTTCCATAACGTTCCATAGGCTTCCATAAGTTTCTAGAAAGTTCTCGAATGTTCCTGACTATTCTAGAATATTCTAGGACTTTCCAAAGCTTTCTACGCGTTTCATCACGTCTCTTGAAAGCTCTAGAATGTTCGACTGACAATGCGTGGAAATACAATCTTAAAACCACCTTAACCGAATCAATCTACACCTAAGTATATCGGTCGCCGACAACACTTTATTAAGATTTTTCCAAAGTTTGACCTTCAAGCACAAATGTTTATGAGTACCAACAAATAATAAAAAAATACTTAGGTACCTACTGAATTAATAAAAAAAAAAAGTTACAAATGCTTGAAGGTCAAATTTTGGAAAAATCTCAATAAAGTATAAAAATTTACATATCACCAAAACTAAAAAACTTTAGTTAGGTAAGGTCCGATAATTAGCAAATGACCTCCTCTATTTGCGATTTCGCTATGGCGGGTTGAGTTCCAGTCACCTACGACATTCTCCATTTGGAGGTTGTAGTACCTTCGTGTAGCAGCTGCAAAGAGGATCGATGCTAAAGCGATATCATTACTGAATATGACATGTATTGCACATGTTATTTTCCACGAATAACGATGATTGATGCATTTTGCGCTGCAATTTATTATAATCTTATAAAGAGGTTAGCTTATAGAAACCTCGCTGTAGGAGGAGGAGGTCACGTTTGAAAATATTCGTAATGGGATCTCCCATTATCTAATTTCATTTCAGAGAACGATAATTGTATTCGTAGAGTTTCGCCGCTCATTAGTTCATCTTGTTTTGTTTTTTTAATCGTAGGTAATAAAAGTGCAGCCAATGGTGTCGATGTGTGCCAATGGTCAATTCAGATGCCAAAACGTAGCGTAACTAATTTGACAGCACTAAAATGTAGCCGTCTATTTCATATCGATCGAAATAAAACGGATAGCATAATTTTTTGTGCTGTAAAATTAGTTTGGTTACTTTTGGTGACATCGGCATTGACTCTTCCCTCCACCTCCACAGCCTGTACTGGTCCACTGCTGGACCCAGGCCTCCCCCTGATAAGCGCCTTATTGACTTTTATCTCACGAGGGGTAATGCCCATATTCCCCACGCTGGGTATGCGAGTTGGGGATCGCAGTTCGGTGGTAGAATTGTTCTGCAGGGGGCGCTGCTGCCCACCACCGGTGGATATCCCTTAGTCGCCTTTTACGACACCCGCGGGTAGAGTTGGGGTGGTGCAAATTCTAAGCCGGCACCACACAGGAAGAAAAAAATGACACTTATTAGCGGCAAATAGTCTAAAGTGAAACCCTCACAAATACATCTGAGTCGACCTACTAAGGTGAGTCTGATAAAAGTAACTCTGTCTGTCTGTTAACTATCCACGCCTAAACGGTTGAACGGATATTCTCAATATAACTACCACTAAAGCCAAGCCAAGAATTCACGACTGCTACCCAATCACACTAAACTACAAGCCATGATAGGTATTGCCCGTTGCAATCCACTGAATCGAAAGTAAAACAAAGCGAACTTTCGAAAACATCGTTATGAAAGCCTCCATTACCATCTGTTCCAATTTAGCGGACAATAAAAGTGTTGGAGCATTGTTTCCTGGAACAGAGGGACATTGCAACGCTCGACCATTGTGACGTACCTACCTACTATCTGAAGGGGTTTGTTCAAGTGTTCTGAGATAACGTACGTTACGGCTTTCTACATAACGTTCAATGTTTTTTAAGTACCTATCTTAAAAATAAATAGGTACAAAATCATTAAATTTAATCATTTTCAGCCAAACTAGACAAATGGTGGGTATTGGTTTCCAAAATGTTTTGCCATTCTCTACGTTCCTGCGCTAGCCTGTGGTTTGCCCTGCGACGAAAAGAGTGAATTGGTCTTCTGGACCTTCGTGATACACTGTCGGCCACTTCACTATCCATCAGGTCTGATTGTGGTCAAAAGGTCTTGATTGACGACGCTTGAAATTAATACAACATCGAAAATATATTGTAAAAAAAATTAAGATAACCTAACCTTAATTTTTATTAAAATATGTTTACTCGAAAACAAGATTTTTATCAAAATAAATTTTCCATCAACCCTTCAATAGTCGGAACTTACACGGTACCTAATTTACATCACATTATCACTATCAACAAACTGCCTACTAAGTATTTATTAGACAGATTGCTGCTTAATTTAATGGATCATTAAATTTTCAGACATCTTATCTACAACAATAGGCATTATAAACATCGTGAGGAAACATTTTACAAAAAAGGCAGGCTCCAATACATTTTTAGACAACTTCTTATCCCGTTCTGGGAGCCTAAATAAATTTGTTTTCAAAGGAAACTTTGAAAGTATTTTGTTTACAACCTGCATAAAAATTTAAATATGGGAAAAGCTTTGGTTATAATAAGCGATTGGTACCTATTGTTATACCACATACTTACAAAATCTTTATCCAGGTCCAGGAACTGTTTTTTTTTTGCTTTTGTGTAAACATGATTATTTTTACCGAAAAACTCAATTGATTTTAAAGAATTAATGTTGTTTTGTGGATCTGTTGTAGGTACCTTTGGAAATTATGGATACTATAACGAAATAGAATCATCATAGGGATTATATGATTAAATTGGCCGCTCCTTTCTTATTATTACCAAAGTACCTAGGTACGAGTAATTAAAACCGTTTTTCTAAAGCGTGTACAGTCACGCAAAATACCTGAAAAGGCTATGAAATAGTATTATTTAAAGTATCACTTTATAATTAAACTTTTCAAAAACATTTTTTATTTATTTAGATGAGGCGTATTCCTTTATAATTGTACGTCTGTGTACCGTACCTACTTGTTAAAAATGCTTTTGAAAAGTTGAATATTTGCTCAAGATTGTAAATTTTAAAGGAATACGCCTCATCTATGTAGGTAAAAATTCTTTTGAAAAGTTAAACATAAAGTGATAATACTTTTTTCATAGCCTTTTCAGGGACTTTGCGTGACTATACACGCTTTAGAAAAACGGTTTCAATATCGATACTTCACATCACAATCCTCATCTAAGTCGATACATAGATAGATATATAGATAATAACTTTATTGCACCATCATTTAGGTAACCTAGTTGTATAATGAATATTTTTGACCTGAAATCTAACATTCTTGATATTAATTGTTTGGACATTTGAGTAATATTTTGATTAAGCACTATTACTGTTTTTTTTTTTTGCTCTTGGTCTACCTATTTAAAACATTTTTTTTTAGTATTGTAGCTGTACTATAATTCTCTGTTTTGTATTATCTGTGTACCTATCGATGTGTAATTTCCGACACAATGTAAATTGTTTGAGAGAGAAATGAAATGAAATGAAATAAATAGTGTAGATAAGGCGTATTCCTTTAAAATTTACAATTTTCAGCAATTTTTTAGTTCATATGCTCGTATTAGATATGTTGTATAGGTTCGCAAAGCTGTTCGTAGAGTAGGTTATATGGAACTCTTATCTCCTCGGATATGGTAAATGTATATCAACACTCCCTTTGAACGAGAGGGTTGGTAAAACGAGGGTTGAAACGATTACTGAATGCATAACAAGCTTCGTTCGTATATCGTGTGCTTTACACGTCCATAAAAGATTACTGTTTGGGTAATTACTTCTTCATATTCAAAGACCTTGGCGTTGAGAAAATAAGGAGGATTTTAGCTTTACATAGATTTCCCATTCGTTTTAGTTTCAAAAGTAGGTAAGCAAAATCTCTAAGGAAGTATTAATATTACATAACAGCAGCATTATGTTAATATGATGCTAAGATTATTTCATTCATAATAATATGTAGGTACTCGTAAGTAAGTTTGTACGCGAGTTTGTTTACGAGGAACTTACGTGCTTTCATAAGGCCGCCTTTACATCTGTAAGTTTTACATAAATGACTTACATAAATGACTTATTATAAGTCATTTATGTAAGCCACTTACGATATATTTTCACGTGTTGTAAGTGGCTTACTGTAATATTTTATTACTTTCGTAAATTGGAATATTACAAGTCTAAACGTGTTCGAGCTTGTTTACGGAAGCGACTCGCGGCTTGTCGAACTAAATTGATAAGTTGAGAACTTACACCAAAACAATGTCCTATAAACCATAAGTTTCTCAGCTGGTGAAATTACCTGTCGAAAATTTGCATCTTTTTTTTTAAATTATTGGTGCAACTTGTTCCAAAAGAAATTCAAAACTTGTAGCATTCATTCTTATGAAATTGAAAAATCCGTGTCGGTATTCCATTCCCAACTCCAAAAGATTTCCAGAAAATAATAATTCAATAATAAAAAGAAATTAGAACTAGTATTTACAATTGAAACAATTAAGCTAGCTGCAGACTGTTGCAAACAATCTACAGGTAGCTCAACTGATCCATATATCCATAATACTTATTAGTTACTTATATTTATTTTTTCAACATTTTAAATGTACTTTCATGTCAGTTTTGGACTGTGTGAGCAGCAAATAAATGTTTGTCTATATCTATGTCTATAAATACCAAGACGTTAGGTTTCCTCATCGCTTCTTTGCTTGTCTACATAACGAAGCGACGGAAATTAAAATTATCACTATTTATATATCTTACTAATTAATTCCAGGTCTATTTAAATTTTAAGTTTATAACCCTGTGTAAGTGATGTTACAGTTATTGTATTTAAGGAAATTACGAATTTTTGATTTTGATTGAGTTCGTGACAGGTTTCGTTGATAGTTAATATTCTGTGGTTTCATTTCTATAATATATATTTATTAAAGCTTCTTTGTAGTAAATGATGAGTTAAAATGTGATCATAGTATATATATAGTTATTTTATTACCTAGCTTGAGTACCTATATCTGGTTATTTTTATATAATCTTAACGTACTAAATTACAAAACCAAAAAAGGCTAATAACCACTCCATGATTTCTTGCGCCAGGCGCAATCGTGACGACGCGACGCACACTTTATTTTATCTTATCTATGCTTACCCACTTATTTTAATCCTATTTATGAACCTACCTTTTGTTGGGTCACTTACTTGTTACCTACGTGCTTGAGACCTTTGTTGTCTAGATTCTTATACGCCGTAGACCTACCGTAACTTTACCTAAGTAATATTTATTTTCAGATACGAATGTACTCATTCTAAGTGGACTTATTTGTTTATTTTTGAGTATAAATAAAGATCTTTAAACCGAAACCCTTAAAAAAAGGTTAAAACCCGTCCGTGAACATGTAGTTTTTTGGAACGTGAGTGAGAACCGTTGTTAAACGCGGGGACCAGGTCTATCCCAGTCGTTGGAAATTTTCAGAAAAAAGTTGTACCTATAAAGCGGTCCGGACTTGCAGAGTTCAGTGCAACAGAAAAATATATGTCGGTAGATACCTACATATCCACAGTGAGAGTTTTATACGGCTTTTGTCCTCTATAGCTACTCGTACGTCCCTATAAATATAAGTACGAGGATTAGGCAATGAGCTTCAGTAACTTACTATAATACCTCCTTCGTTGGAATTAGGTTACGTTACTTCCGTCAGTCATGTCATGTCATTCAGGCTAAACTAACAGAGCCGTTTGACAATAGTATCGCGACAACCCCTTTTATGTATATACTTATACATAATATAATAATAATACAATAATCATTTTATTTTTATTTTTATATAAGTTTATTATATGTAAGTAGGTAGTTTAAAGCACGATATACAAGGTGCCACGTTATTCATGTACCAAGCTGAAACTGGGTTGTTGTGCACCCTATACCCAACTGATCCGCATAGTCGATTTTCAGAAATACGTTGTTTTAAATTTTCATAGTAAAAAATAAGTTTACGAATACGCTTAGAAAAATGACAACCCTATCAAAAACGTAAAACCGACAACATTTTAGGGTTTCTTTTTCATGTGCAAATAAAGAACACATTCATTCATGCTAAAAATAAAACTAGGCACGTACGTAGCACTTTTTTATAAAATTGCCATACCTACCTAATGAAGATTATTTATCGGGCATTTATCGCGTAACTTTTATTAAAGTATCAATATTAGTTTTTATAAGGTACCTACGTAGACGTACCTACCACAAAACAAACGTACCTATCTACAGATACACATTAAACATTGTGAGTTAAAATAATAGCTTAGAAGAAATATTTACGGAACCACCATAAAATTGACGGCATTGACTAAAAAAAGCGATTGACAGGTCAAGCACCTTACCGATGAGCTGATGTTAGGGTTGTTACATGGGCTAGTTGCTATGAAAGTTTCGAGGTCTTTTTTTCAGTAAAAAACTTGACACCCGGAAAGTGCTAAAACAAATAATGTTCGTGGGAGGGGAGTAGACCTCCCCCTCTCCGATTAGTACACTCATTACGTGGCACCGTACGTAGTGTAGGTAGTATATGTAATTGTTTTAATTTGCTAAAGTTTTTCAAACGCCACCGTCTATATTGTTCTAATAAGTCCAGTCCATCCCAAGGTTGCCTGGAAGAGATAGCTCTAAGCGATAAGGCCGCTGCTTGTACTTTCATGTTTCTCAGCATTTATTTCTGGATTATATTTTATGTTTGTGTGGTACAATAAAGAGTTATCTATCCATCTATCTATCTATCTTATACCGATGAGGCCTAGTAGGAAGAATTTATCACCAGTGCCACTGAACACTATTACTCCGCCAGCAGCCATGAGCCAAAATTTCAGCTTGAACTGGCTGCGGCTGCATCCGAAATAGCGAAAATGGCGAAGATTTCCTAGGAGCATTCTAACTCCATTTTGGTTGAATGGTCCACGCTTGGCGGGGACAGTGAGTCGATTTGTTGAATTCGTACGTTACTTGCCATACAAATCGGAGGATTGATATTAAAAATAGTAAGTTCTAGACTGCTTAGGAATAAAAAGTTATAAATCTAGCACCTGGTTTATTTCGGAATCCATCTTTTGTATGTGGAACGTCTTTTGTGTAGGTCCACTTACACCAAACGTCCTTATCTATGTCTTTTTATCAAGACATAGATTCATATTTGATGACCAATTAGAACAAAGGACTGTATATATACAGCACCTGTTGGTGGAACTAAATTGTATAAATGTTAGGTAGTTGGTCCAACAATTACTTGGGAACTGGTACGTAATTTATTCTAAACTAAAATTGTCCTCAAATACGTAAATTTCCTCCATTTTCCTTACAAACAGCTGAATCATTACCAAAACTTTCAAGCTACCTCGAATATGCCATACAACTAATAGTTTCATCATTTATTCAATACATTTGGGGAGTGAAAATATTTGTAGTAGTTTCATGAAACACAAACAAGAAAGTTTGGATGTTTAGATGTTTGGATGGCTGTTTGTGACCTCTTCACGCCATAACGACTGAATCGATCGAGCTGAAATTTGCATAGATGTAGCTTGAATCAAACATAGGCTACTTTTATCCCATAAAAGCGTTCCCATGGTATAGAAATAACCCATAACCGTTTCCATAGAAACGACGCCTGCGACGACGATGCCGCCGTGGAAAGAGACTAGTATCTTATATACCTACGTGTGTTGTATTAATGTAGAAATTATGAAAAACTAGATAATTTTGTAGTAGGTAGTGTAGTAGTATAAACAGATAAACACGGTAGGTAGGTATATATAAAAACACCAAGTTTAATATAAAAAAAATCACCTACACGAAGTACAATTTGGAAAGCTTTCCGAAATTCCTATTAGTAACTATTTAAATTTACAAAATTACTGTAAGACATTTGTTATTTAAAAATTAATAGTACACGTATAATTTGACATCAATTACAACCTATTTCAAACTAAATAAACCCCAATACAAAATAAACAAAGAAATAAAGTAGATCATACATGCCTACTACTTTGACTTGATAAAGTGGTCGAGCTTTTCCGACATTCGTCGCGAAAGCCCCCAAGACTCGATTTATATTGCGTAGGATCATTACACCCGTAATTATGTTTATGAGAGTTTTTACCGTGCTTCTGCCAATTAAACCGATTCGAGGGAACGTCAACAAGGTTGCCTTATTGACTGAAAAATTCCCGAAACAGGACAAAGACCCATTTCAGGATTTAGTTTTGAAGACTCGCGCAAAACTAAATCCTGAATTTCTACGTTTTAGAAATAGGTCTTATAAATGCAGGTCAATTGGACGGTCTCTATTAATCGTATTAAAATTATTTGGTATTTTCTTTATTTTAATTTGTTTTCTATTGGGAACATAATTCTGTTTCTACGAATAGGTACTTACTAGAAGGTGAATCGAAATAGAGTTAAAACATAAACTAGAAATATTATAAAGTTTGAGATAGAAAGAGTTGTTGAGACTTATCTGAACTTATCTGAAGGAAAACTCCGGTCGAGAGTTTTTAAACTCCGGTCAGTGAAGATTTTCTAAGACGTATGTACCTGCAACAAACAAAAACATAAAGCCCCGCTTTCATAACCGAATATTTCAAGAAATATTGCTGAAAAGTAAGAAAAATAATAATAATAACCCATGCGTTTTTTTTTAACCATCACGCAGTTAAAAATGTTCTTAAAAATCATGATTGCTATACTATAGCCGGTTTTTCTTTTCCGGCCGAACTAATAAAGTGTTCATAGTAAATCAATTTATGTTTTTCCGAAACCACCTAAAGTGCAATGGAACTTGAGCAAGAAGAAGTAAATCGATAAGTTTACCTCTCTCTAGCATGCTCTCATCTAAGCTTTTAAGTAGTTTTCTATAATCACGCTTCTCTAGTAACACTAAAACAGTAGGCACAGTTAATTTTTGTAAAGTTATTGCTGTTATTTAACTACGTGCGTGGTTTAAAATTCCACGAAGCCAGTGATTGATAAGAGAATTTGTTAATTAAAAAGACCCAGAGACATCAACCCTAAAATAAGCTGGTATTTTACTTTAAAAACTTTCGTAGTTTGACGATGGAAACTGCTACTTCTTGTTAGTTACATTCCGAACTGCACCTAAACAAATATAAACATTGCTAAGCTCGGCCAATTCTTTCCCGTAAATCTGTCGTCCGAATCGGGTGTGTATCAAGTAAAGTTACTGGTGCCCTATTTGTTTCCTGTGCCTACGTCCTGCCTATAAGATTTATGCGCCACGAACCTGCCCAAAAATAATTGGACGAGCGAAAAATAAATTGCTGGCGCAGTAGTTGGCAGCGTGACCACTAAGGGTGAGGTCAGATAGGCGAGGCTGAACTCTGGAGACCATAGTCCAGGGTAGGGGGTTTGGTACCTTTCTATAAGTGGGGACCACGATCGTGCCAATTGCACACGTGATTGTGTTTGGGAATTGGATATATTTGGATTTGGAATACCTACTTAGGCACATGACTAATTCCCACACAAGCTGTTTGTAGACGTTAACAGGCCAATGATGATGATAATGATCATGAACTCAGGCATTATCCAGGACTAAGTATTCGAATGCAGAGCTATGTTCGATGTTCAACATGCAAAAGTATTTAGGTAGTAGGTACTTTTCAACTAGCGGGTAGCTAGTCGACTCAGAGTGAAGTAGGGAAAGCAAATGTTCTTCCTCTTGCCCTTATCCCACTCTGGGTGGAGTCGGCACCATATGTATTTCCATCCCATTCTCCTCTATCAGCCGCCATCTCTGTACTTCCTTACACATACCAACTTTATAATTATTTAACTTGTCTGTTATCATACTTATCATCATATCAGCCCACACACTACCACAGCTGGACATAGGCCTCCCCCATACGACGCCACAATTAACGGTAACGAGCCGCCTTCATCCATCAAATCAAATCAAAAACTCTTTATAAATACATTAAATAATTCTTAAAAATTAAACATCGACACGGAAATAACGAGATATTTATTATGTCTGTCATTTCGGTATGTAGACTAAAGTAAATAAAGCGCCTCAACCTTAAAAATCAGCCAACTTTTTCAAAGAACATCAAATTTTCACTTGTTCGGAGAGCCCTTTAAATTTTCAACTTTATTTTATTTTTAGTATTTGTTATTATTACAGTTGAAGTGTTTCTTAGATATGGAAAGTTTCATGTGTCTACCTGTTGTAGTTCAAGATATACAGCCTTGACAAATTGTAAGAGCAAAACTAGCCAAAAAAATCAAAATCAAAAATCATGTTTGTTGTACGGGAGCCCCCTTTAATTTTGATATTTATTGCATTTTATTATTTGTTGTTATAGCGGCAAGAGAAATACACATTATCTGAAAATTTCAACTCTTTACCTCTTACGGTTCATGAGAGATAGCCACGTGACAGATGGACGCACGGACGGACGGACAGACTGAGGCTTAGTAATAGGGTTCCGTTTTCCCCCTTCCGGTAAAGAACCCTAAAAAGCGACGAAGAAACCTTCCATCGAACCATCGACTCCCTGCGACCGCTAAAATGTCGACAACAAATTATCATAAGTAAGGTTTTTTGTAAATAGGGAATGGAACTCAACTGCGGCGGCATCCTTACTTTACCCGACTTAGTTTTATAGTTGTGTGTATATAGTTTTGACGGTATTTTCTCCTCTTTACTTAAATAAAATGTTGGTTAAATAATTCGAACTCAAAGCTATTGGCTTTTACAGCTGTAGAGCTAGCAGGGAAACGGCAAAGGCTTCGTTTAGATTCTTTTTCGTAATTACGTAAAAAAGCACCATTAGTCTTTCCTTTGGAGTTTTACTAGAAATACTGAAAATTTTGAGCTTATTACAAAGGTACTGAAAAACTAATCTTTTAACTTGAATGTTTGAAGTCAGAAACTACCAATAAGTACCTAGATAATTGTATAGGAGCTATACCTACTTACTATACTAACTATACCCTTAGGAACCAATCTGCGTTGAATCAAGTGAAATCAAGAATATTATTATTGTGAGATATTATTAAATCTCATGTCTTTCACACTATCACACGAAGTGGATTTTATAATAAGAACAGAAAGTTAATGAGGTTAACCTTTGATATTATGATAAGGTTTCAGTAAAAGGGTTGCAGAAATAACAAACGTTAGCGCTTTATTTTCCGACACACAAACAAGTTTTCTTAGCGCTGATATTATTATTTCCTCGAAAAGCTTCGCAACGAGTCTGACAACAAAGAAAAGGGAACGGAAAATACCTACATAATGAAGTATGATAAAAGAACCAAAGCCTATAAAATGACAATGAAAACCTACATTACCTAAGTTGATGAATTTATTGAGCGTATGGAAATAAGTGGAATCAATTTCCTTAGGTTCTTGTAGGCAGAACCAATTAGATTTATGTGAATAGATACCTACTCACAATTTTTTAAATGATATCCTACTCATATTATAACTTGTGTCTAGCTATCATAGGGAACATATCGGTGCTTTACTCCCATTTCGTCATTTGAGAATCGGACGCGGATTTACGACAGTTTTCAATTGACTATTGCTCGCCGCGTGCGCTATTTCCCTTCAAAACTGTAAAATATCTGCTCCAGTTATCCACAAAAACGCACCTTAAAGCTCTGCAATAGGTTATACTAATTCGCAAAACCTTTAAAAAAGCTTTCCAGTTGAAATGTAAAACAGCGTATAGAGTTATGTAGCGGACAGTAAATATATCAGTCTGACAAGGGCATTAATCTTGAGGAACGCCCAGCCTTTAAACGATTTACGAGGGCCAGTGGGCTCGACTGGTGAACACCCCTCTTATTTTTAAACTTGGTTTAGGAACATTTGTGTGCCTAGCCCGTGAGGTTAAGTACGTTCCGAAGGTGGGAGCAAATCCTGGCCATTCTGTTATTCGGTTTTTAATGCGAAATTTTCAACATTTCATCAAATTTCAGTTGCAGTGGCTGTGGTACCAGATAGCAAAACACCAAAATGAAGAAAGTTGTCGTAAACTTTATGCACAGCCCATACTATAAGGACACAATATCACATTTTTTTAAATTAATTTCACTTTTAAATGGCCAAATTACCAAGAAACAAAAGAAATATTGAATTCGGAATTAGGACGGTATGACGGTATGCAAGGTAAGATCAATTTAGAACCGAAAAATTCTATAGTCATTATAAAGATGGCAGATCTCGATGTGCCTTGGTTTTAATATGTGTAATGAGCACAAGTGGCAGACGCCTGTCAAGAGTATGCCATGGTACTGACATTGTTTGGGCATAACCACAGGGCATAACTCCTAGCATAACTCCTATGTGCCTAGACATAGCATACACCCGTATTGTTCCGTGTTTATTCAAATTAATGTCCAGACGCTATAGCGTCTGGACATTAATTTCTGTTAAGGCACACACCAGTGTTTACGGTTCAGCATTGAGTAGATGCTCTTCAACATATCCAGTAACAGCAGATACAACAGTTGTTCTCAAAGTGGAATAAGATTTCTTTGGTCTTTCTTTTATCGTAAGAAGATAATAGTGGATAACTCTTTATCTACACCAAGAGAGAAAATAAGTAAAGATTCTCTATGTAAATTGCTTTGATTTCTGTCATATACATTTCCAAAGTATGTACCTACTATATAAAAGGAAGCAATTCATAAAACAAACAATTATTTTTAATTGCTAAGCAAACATAATGAATGCAACAGCCGCTGCAAGCAAACGCGCAGCCAGGAGCACGAGTTACAAAATGTAAATTTAAAGGGTCACTCCAAGATTCATGAATAAAGCATCCCCTTTAAATTTTCACATTTAAGGACAGCAAGCGGTCCGATGTTCTAATTTAATTTGCAATCTGATAGACCTTTGTTAGCCGGAGACGAACGGGTAATGATGTAGGCTGTACCCACTTCCAACCGCACTGTGGCCCACGAGCTTTTTGTCTAAACACCCTAAGAGGTTATTAATGATGAGATACATAGAAAGGTTTCTTATGTCACGTCTGGCAAACGATAAATATACGGTAAGGCAACTGACATGAATAATGAATTAGACGTTCGTGAATATGTTGTGCGGATTTCGTAGCGAAATTCATTTTTATTGGCAGCATTAATGCGAATATCGGATATTGTTACTTGTATGTCAGACATTCGATAGGAAGACCGGTCATTGTTATTCGGATGAAATATGAGCACCTAAATAGGAGCATTGTGTTCGTTGAATGAAAGGTCAGCGCGGACGGTTCAACTTCTTACGAGAGATACAAAATTTAATTTCTATGACTTCGACGTCGTTTCTTTCAAGAATACGGGCGCTTTTGTCGTCGATGCCCTTTATGTGCCCGGGAGTTGGATTTCAGTCAATAGAGACGCAATATTACGGAGAATTTGTACGAAATGACTAGCACATCTGCAGTGTCTCTGAACATGCCTTAGATATAAAGCGAATTTGTGGATTTCAGCGCAATATCGTGAAAGTTTCATTTCTCTGCTCGTATCCCAAACATATTATAGGCCGTGCGCTTCGAGTAAATCAAGCTTTTGTATTCGATTGTTGTTATTGCAGACAAATCCATTATAATGGGTTTGTTTTGTGTCGTTTTCGGTTTTGTATTTCAACATGCGAAATCCTTAATCATTTGGCAATACCAGTTGTCCTGTTTCGTTTTATCAATGAATTTAACATGAATATGCTGTGCAGTACCCGAGTCCTCTCATAGACCTATTGATCATTAGTTTCAAAACCTGTTTTGAAGCAAACTTATGTCTTTTCATACTGCATTTCACAACTAGATCAAGCCATGTACCCCTACGGATTGCTTCTACATCTCAACTTTTGAATGAACAGAAACAGGGATGGTACAGAGCTTCTGAATGAAAATGTAAAGCGGACTTAGGAAGCTAAATTTTGTCTCTTGTAGAACAAAACGTTCAGAAGAGAAATTCTCATGTGAGCTTATGTTTTCAATAGCTTTCAGCCAGAACAATAGCATGTTGAGTTACAATGGACGAACATTAAGGCATGAATTCTATCTACCTAGGTATGCACCCTAAATAAGAGAAACACTATGAGCTTAAAGGGCGGTAAACCCGTTTAATTAATCTTTCTTTAGTAAAATTTGCCTTTGTATTGATAGGACACGCAATTTTAAATAAGGAAAAACATTGAACTATAATGTTTGTTGGATGTTTTTTCCTTCTTTACAGTGATCTATAAATAATAAAGATCGACGTAATAAATGGACCCCAAGAGCATTGTCCGAAGTGTCGTAACGTTATCTATTGAACTAGCAAAGAGAAGTCAAATAAATTCCTCGACAATACAGAAAATACACAAATTGAAATAAATTGGCAAACACATTTCGAGAAACAGGTAAAGTTGTTTAGCGAAGTGCTATTTCCCATGTAGCTATCTCTTGTTGTATTTACACTTTGTAGTTTTCTTTCGCGTTGTGAGTGAGTGAATGAAATTTATTGTTGCAGTAGTGATTTTAAGTAGTAGGCGGTTTATAAAACCGTATTCTTTTCTTAGACAGCAGTTTTAGTTATTTCAAATAATAAAAACTGCCCACCAAACATTGTATTCCCTTCTGAATTTTTTCTTCTCTTTGTTCGGAACTATAACCCTCTTCAAGTTTTTCCTTTATGTCTTTATAAATAAGAAATGATGCGAGGAAGGGTTGGAGTACAAACTTAGCAGATGTGCAAGTAGGTATAACCCTCAGAACCGGGGTAGGTGCCCACAGATTAAGGAACAAGTAAGTACCCTGTAATAATGCTTTTTGTTTCAACTTTACGCATTAGCGAGGAAGTTGGAGCTATTAACATGTACTTAATTGCTGTAAACTAATGTTTATACTCTTTATACTCTCTGCGCTGGCAAATTGTTCAGGAAAAGCTATATTTAAGCTTAATTGTGGAGGTTGAATAACCCTCTATAGAGTAAATATGGTAAAATACTGTTTCTTCTATGATTGAGGAGATAACAGAAAAAATCTTTAAGAGAAAATCACTATTACGAAACCTCTGGAACTAAAAGAGCTACGAAGCTGAAATTTTGCATGAGGGTTCTTTTTAGGACGAAAGCAAGCATTCCGGTTTTTTTGAAATTTGCATTCGAGGGAGCTAAAATGGGGAGTCAAACTTTTTATTGAAAATCAGAAGATTTTAGTTGGCCGACTGATAAATGAAGGCGATGTGTGTATATTGCGACAGATCCTTTATAACCAGGTTTCTTGCTGACAACACACCACTTTCCTTATAGACCTGAGGTGTGAGTCTTTTTGACGTTAGTAACGAGACGTGATCGTGCTGACTCGTTTTTCCAAACAATTTAGTACAGGGAACAACGCAAATATATATACAAAAAGGATACGTCACGATCACGTATCATTGCTAACGTCGAATAGACTCAAACCTGTGTCGTAAGTATCTTTACGGTATTAATAGATTATTTTTTAATACGGAAAATATCCGAGATCTTTCCTCCTATTTAATAAAAACTTCTACAAACCCAGGGACACCGAGATATATCTTTACAAAAACAGAATTTAATTTGGGACGACTTATTCGAGGGAATGCGTTTTTCATTTGCAGAAAGGCAGGGGTGGGTACCGTGTTCCTAAATGTTTTTCGTCCCAGCCTATTTAGAAGATCCTATTTAATAAGGGTAAGCGAGCCCGCTCCCGGCAATGCAGGCCTATTGTCTAACTTTCGCTTGTAATAGAAACGTCTTCATTTCATACAATTACAACGTTTCAAATGATAAAATCGAATGAGGTGTAAGCAACGCAAGGAGGCACTGAAGGTAATATGAATTATTAGAGTTATTTAGTCTCATTCATGATGCTGCACTCTAATGTATTCTCCAATTCCCTTTTATTTTATTTTTAATTATGGTGCACTTTAATTTTTAAATGACGATCTCTGTGGCGCAGCGGGTGAAGGTCCGCCTGCGACGCAGGAGGTTGTGGTTTCGATTACCGCCTCAGGACAAATGTTTGTGCAATCTGCAAATATTTGTTCCGGGTGTTCTTGGTGTTCTCTATGTATAATAAAGAAATAGTTTACTTTGTATTGTAATGTATTATCTGTAATCTAGTACCCATATGACACTAGTTCTGCTTAGCTTTGGGATGATGTTGTGTGACTTGTCCAGCATTATATATTTATATTTATTAAAATCACTGATGTAGGTACCTAAATGCTGGCAGATTTTACTGCTCCACCTCCACAGCCTATATTGGTCCACTGCTGGACCCAGGCCTCCCCCTGATAAGCGCCTTGTAAGCTTTTATCTCACGGGGGTAATGCCCATACTCCCCACGCTGGGCATGCAGGTTGGGGATTGCAGTTCGGTGGTAGAATTGTTCTGCAAGGAGCTCTGATTTTACTCAATTTTGATAATTTTTTTTCACACTCGAGCTCGATGAATCAAAGCCGGAATCTTAAATATCCTAGTGCTGTCATTGACTTGAATCAAGAGTAGTCAAAGGTGAATCTGTCAAGTTAGATGATTATGTCAAAATCCACTCGTTTGGGGGAGGCACGTTCAGCAGTGGACGTAAATGTGATTATTAGGATGAGGATTTTAATAGATTTTAGGTAACATATTTTTTAATAAGGTTTATATACACTGATGGAAACGAATTTTTGGAAGATCGGAGATCGATTTCAAATCCCTTATGGCATCGCTTTTTTTGTTCTTTTTTCCGTCTTTAATCAACTACAGTAGCAATTAACGTGTAATTTAAAATTATAATACATTTCGTGCGTCTGTACAGATAAAAGAAAACAAAAATTCAAAAAATTTAAATTCAAATTTTCAGTACAAATTATGATGTCAAAATTTTAAAAGGGACAGCAGCAGCAATGTCAAGTGGGGTATCAAATAAAAGGTATCGGTTTGTACATCTCAAAATAGTTTTTAAAACTTCTGTAGGTTTAAAACTTTTTGACATATTTTTAAAAAACTCGATAATTTTACTATTACCCTCTGTACCTACCCCGAAGTTAGCAAACCGATACATCTGAAATGTAGGCCTTTAATTTTTGGTATTCATCAAATAGCAAAATTTCTAACCAGTACCTATAGTACATGTTGGTATACCTGACAACTGTTCGAAACTCTCGGCGCGCGAGTCACACTCGCACTTGACGGATCTTGTTTTAGGTAGAATTTGTTGACGCAAGATTGGATTCGGGATTAAAAAGACTATAATGCTCTCTTTTGATATTGGAAAGAAACAATAAAAAAAGCGAGTACTTATTTAAGTACATACATACGTAGAACGTAGAAAACGAAAACAAAGTCAAACACACTTCGACAATGCCAAATTTGGTTGACAACCATTTCCATAAACGAAAGAAAGAAACGAGAACATTCAACATTTCCCCATCACTTTCGATTACGATTACCCATTGGACAGTTCACCGGCGAATATCAATTCAATTTACCTCCAGAATGGACGTAAGGGATCATTTGTAGTTCCATATCGGAGAATAGTTGTTGGGCCCACATGTTTATGCAATGAGGTGGAGTGTAGGTAGACAATTGGCATGTAGAACGGAACGTGCTATCTAGCAAGGGACACTTGACCAGGTCTACTACCTAGACTATTAGATTTATGGGCGGGAATCGTCTACATTGTAGATACATGAATCACTTCAAACTTTTACGAACGCTTGCCAGCAATTGTGATAGAATTTTTGTATTGATATTACCTTTTGAATTTCTTGTTCCTGAGGATCTCAAGTGATCCGTGAAAATTCCCGTAAAATATTTAGGTTAGGTAAATTCATCAGAGTTTATTTGAGTTATATTCGTTATTTTGAGTGATAATAATGTGAAAATGTCAAAACGACTAGGCAGGGAAGTATTTCAGGGTAGGTATCATTCAAAATTGATACGGCAAAGTCTGCAAGACACGACGGTGACTCCGAAGGCAGATAGGGTGCGAACTAGGCGTATAATTGAACTAGTGCTTCGCCGCCGGTGAGTTTGCGTTGTTGGCGCGGCGCCTATCCCGTGTTTGTGGACCGAAGCCTGATTGCCAAGCTTGCAAGCCGGTAAATTGTTTCTTATTACTTGTAGGCAAGGTTAATAAATGGATGCAAGAGCTTACCCTTCGCTAAATGAGGCGGTAAGGGAGGTAATACCGTAAAACAGTGATTTTACTTGTTGTGTCATTTGGCGAGTTTGTTTTTCTTATTTAATTCTGCAGGTTTATCCAGGGTAATGGAAAAACTCTGTCCCGTAACAGTAGAAAAGTTTTGCAACCAAAACCGACCAAAGAACAATTGCACAAAACCGTGATTACCAAAGTAAGCATGGGCGTCGAAAAAATATCTACCCTACAAAGTTTATCCGACAAACTTTGCCATTAAACATTTCGAACCCGATAAAACACTTCGTATGGCTTTTCTGGAAAATGCGGTAATTTATCGCAAATTACTTTTGTTCCATTCAAAGAGGTTTTGCTTGTACATGTGCCGCATTTATTAAAATTAATGCCACCCCAGGAGTGCCGAATTACGGGGCGTAACCGTAATCTGTAGAGTGTCGAAATGTGCCTCTCAATTTCGACAGGTGAAAGCGAAACGCCCACAAATACATTACAGCAAGTAACACTCCGCGCTAGGCGGTAGATAAAACATTAAAATGTATGAATTACGCTGCTTTTTTGTGGGGATTTAAGATTTCGAGAAACACTCGAGCTCGATGAATCAAAGCCGGAATCTTAAATATCCTAGTGCTGTCATTGACTTGAATCAAGGGTAGTCAAAGGTGAATCTGTCAAGTTAGGTGATTATGTCAAAACCCCCTCGTTTGGGGGAGGCACGTTCAGCAGTGGACGTAAATGTGATTATTAGGATGAGGATTTTAATAGATTTTAGGTAACAGATTTTTTAATAAGGTTTATATACACTGATGGAAACGAATATAGTTTCATACATGACCTCTATGATGTCCTTCTATTAGGGACTGAACGTTTACCTTTGTAAATGTTGATGGTTTATTGATACCACCAATCAAAAGGTATACAATTTATAATAGTCTAGGTATTAGACTATTATAAATTGTACTACTACTATTTATAATAGTCTAGCTATTGTTTCACGATAGCAGTTTAAAAAACAAATTGCTTACCGCTTTTTTGGAAGCCGAAGAATAAAAAAATTTAGTTGTAAAATTCATGTTATTCGGAAAGGCTCATATAGACTCGTATTATGTATTTTTAATTTCAAACTTTGCCACTTCAAATTATTGCGTTTTTATTTGATTTTTGAAATTTTGAAATTTATACCTAAATGCTTTCTTGTTCTACCGAAAACTCACTTTGCTAAGATAAGTCGGAAAGAGTAGCGCCTACGATGCAACTTATTATACTGAATTTGCGAGTAAGCTCTGCGCTAAGAACTAATAAAGACGGGTCTGTGGCTGAATTCGTAGCGAGTATTCACTTTATTTTCATTGAAGTTTGACTCCTACATGCCTACATGCCATCTGTCAATACTGAGTGAGCAATATAGTCGTCCGTGCGCTATTTCCTGCCAGGATTATCCCAATAGATCGCCATTCAAATACACTGACAGAAGTTAAAGACAACTGACGTATCTCGAATGTAGCGTGGCTGGCTGTCCATAAAGCGGGCTGAGCACAAAACGGGCTGTGCACAAAACTGCCCGCTGCAGAGGACGGACATTGATGAGTGAACCAGTTTTGAAAATCAATATTTGCATGATTGGTAAGAAAGCTTTATCGCATAAACGGTTGCCGTAAAGCCCGAGAGGTAAATTGCTGTATATTTAAGTGCTTTCTTACGTAATAAGGAAATATTTTTCTAATTTACCATATAAAATGGATGACTCTTGTTTAATTTGTTTAAAGTATATAAGTCTGAGGGCACTTATAGTAAATCGGGTTTTAATAAGCTTTGTTTATTTATTGAAGAATTAAGAAGAATCACTCAAAACAAAATAAGTGTGGCTCTATAGAATAAGTATAAGGGCATTCCTTTATCTACAACGAGTACCTAAGGAAGACGAATCTCTGTCTACCTTCCCCGAAGAATCTAATCAGCTAAGCTAGTTGACGCACAGGTCAACTTCAACTTCTTGATTTATGGCGCCGCTTGCTTTTCGGTAAGGTCACTCGTATAATTCATCGTATGATCAGAGGGAAAGTGTCAAATGCCCGCCACGAAACGCGCGAGGCTCTTCAGTCTTACGGTACTAACCATCGCGTGACCTGATGCGATCATATTGCCTTGCTGCCCGCCCAGCGTTATCAGAACGCCAGGATGTACAACATTCACCTGTTAGAGATTAATGAACGTTAAAAACCCTGGCCGACTTAAGGAATTAGAAAAACCAGCGAAATTGAACGACCAATTTGTGGTTAATAGGTTGGTTACTGGATAAAGAACTTAGTTTTGTAACTAACTAGGTTATTCCGTTTTTAACTGGGTTAGATTACGTAATACAGAAAATGATAAAAACAAAGCTTTACACCTTGTACAAACATACGTACACATAGGCAATATTTGTACATTGCCTAAAATTCACAGAAAACATTTAATTTTATTTATGATTAACTAAATTTATTTATTTAATATTTATTTATAATGTTATTGTCTGAATAAAATGATAATAATAAAGTTCTGAAACGTAGAAATCGGGCACAAATTCAATACAGAACCAAAATTAAAGCTTATGCTAAGTTGGCATCGGCTCAGCCGTATCTACTGTGACCCAGTTGAGACTTTTCGCTGGTCAGAGTAACACAGAAATTAAAAGAGTTTCGTTAGTTTTGCTAACTACCGTGTCCAGTAGTGTGATAGTTAAATGGTCACATAGCGCAAAAATTGGAACAGTTTCAGTAGGTATGTTTGATATTTGCAATCGGTACTAAACAATTAATACTAAAACAAAATATTTTGTTTTGTTTTAGTATTAATTGTTGAAACACAAAGCGCTCTGAGGCTAACGTCACTAATAATATATTAATAGCTAACCTAAGCTATCAATTTATTAGTGACGAACCACCTACCATGTCTAAAACAATACCCCTGACTCAGTCAGTACTCGGTACTCGGTCTGCCAACATTCTTTTGTTTCCCCTTTGCTCATGCTGTCCCTATTATATAGGTAATTGAATGGTGAATCGATCGATAAGCCCCTGATGAAGCCTTCAAAGCAAGATAGGGCTTTATCCGCAGTGAGTTCTTATTTCGCGCGACAAAAGGTATTCGAGAAAATTTTCTAAGTGTTTAGGAAAAGACCTGCACTGCGGTTTCCCGGGATAATCTTGTCCGCAGTAATTTTTCAGGTCTGAAGTCAGGTTTAGGAAAATACGTGGAGCTTCTGGAGTTAGCTCAAGTTTTCTATTTTGCCAATAGAGTGTAGGTTTTTGGAAAAGTTGAACCGATTTTGTTCTCCTAGGGATTTTGTAGCAGGATATTCAATTTAGAGGGGTCAGTGGAATGGCGTTCAGAGTGGATACGTTCCGTAAAAACGCTCGTGACAACATCTGAAAATCTAAAATTGCATTCGTACCTGAAATGATTTAAATTTTCGAGCGTTACTTACGCGTAACTAACCTATAAGTTTATCATCTCATCTGATTTGTTAAATTCAACACCTACTGCTTCAGCTCAGTGTTCTACATATTTTATTAATCTTTTCATTAAGTATTTTCCCGTAGGCACATCACCGCTTCCATCACAAGAAGTCTCTTTACCATTCTGTAGGACCATTCTTTAACCCAAGGTTGTCTGGAAAAGATCGCTCTTAGCGATAAGGCTGCCCATTGTGCAACTCTGTTATATCTCTTTTCCTGTATTTTTTTTGTATTTTCTTTGTGTGCAATAAAGTGTTTGTGTAGTATTGTATTGTTCAGCACAAGTACAAATAATTAACCATAGTTTAGTGCCGAACAAAATGTTTTAACATTTCGCTCAAAGCATCCGTGTAGGCAGCTCAAGAGCCTAATAATTACATACCATCTCGTCCCCTACAAAACTAAACAAAAGACTACTTCCCCAATTAGAACAATGAAAATAACAATGAAAGAAGCGTAGGACCTTCTCTATATACGAAAACTAATAGCCTACTTAAATGCTGAGTATTTTCCACAACAATAGCATGTACCTACTTAGGAGTAATGAATAAAGGTCATATTGGTGATAATGATGGTACTAGCGACGTAGCGACCTCTCTCAGGATAACGTAACGGCTATTGGGGAGTAAAATCTAATAGGAAACTCGAGAAGTTGTGCGAGCGTTCATTTATCTACGTGGATAGTCTATCAGAATTTGGGTCGCGACCTCCCTGGGTTGCCGGGAGCCGAGTTGGCTTTACTTCGATGTGTGATACATTCCCAACCCTCGTATTTTATACGAACCTAGTTATGTGGTGGACATATTTGGGACACTGCTGGTGTTTTGTGCACGTACATACGTACGAATTAATAAAACGAATTATCGAAAACAGAGTCGGAACGGAGGTCAAGGCAGCAAAATACTGCTTGAACCCAGATGCGAAGGCACAACCATCGAGCACATACCCAATAGAGAGGAAATGTAATTTATTTTTTAGATAACAATTCCAGCTAAAGGTCTGCGGCAACCACTGCACTCCGTTTGGCCGACTCAAAGTCAAGCATCACACTCGAGTTGGGCAAACAAATATTTTTGTCGAGACTAATAGTCAATGTTTATAAACTATGAGCGTCGTGATAATTATTTACGTCAATAATAGTGAATTTATGGTTTTTATAAAGCAAACAAATTAAATACGTGTATTGAGTGTTCCATTGTTATATTAGATAGAAATAACGAATTATAAAGAAAGTTATCATTAAGTTATCATTAAGAATCGCGAGAGTACATAGGGTATCTTTATTATCGCTATGAGCAATCTCTTTCTCTCTCAAAGTGATCATTTTATTTTCTAGTTTTACTTATGTAATTCGAATTTTGTGACGTGTCCAAGAGTCCTGTAAGGTCTAAAGGAAATGCAGCACTTTGAATTTTGAATTGGATTTTGAATTTTCGATAATTGAAAATGAATGAGAATTGTAAAAAAAAATTGTCGTTACATTTTTTACTATATGAAGTAATATGCTAAATCCCGGAGTTTTTATAAAAGTTACACTGATCAAATAACTTGATAACTAATCAAATTGATAAATTTTAATTACTTCTTGTTATATCGGGAGTATCAGTAAACATTATTTTATTATGTCAGCCCAACACTAGTATAGCGAGCGAGAGTTGACATTTAGTAGTGAAAAAACACTGATCAGTTTCGGAATTCGATAGACCATATTGCCTCTCTATTGGGTATGTCCTCGAAAAAACACAACGTGAAATAGCTGGTGGAATTTGGGGTTTATTATTTTTCCTTACTTTTGCATTATTTCTGGTATCTCCTGAAGTTAGTGCAGCTTTTTGTATTGCAGTTATTCTAATCTACCGTAAGAATATTAAGTTAGAGATAAACGTAAACGCAATCGAAAAAGTTCGAAGCATAAATTCTACTATTGTTCTGAATGCATCCAAAATACACAAAAGCAAGCAATAAAACTATCAATTGGATTGTTAAGAAACTTGGCAAATATGAAGAAAATTGGCTGGAATAACTCATAAGCTACTTTTTATTGGGGAGCAACGCGTGCGGAGCGGGTAACATCTCGGGTTTCAGTAAATTATAGTTGCACGATGTTTCAGCTTGGATGTTTCGATTCCCAAGGCTTAAATAATGTAGTATTCAACCTACGCTACGCTACGGTTGATTGGACGACTAGAAAGTTTGGAAAAAAGTAGGTTGGAAAATGTGAGGGGTTTTCGAATTTTCGCATTCTTATAATGAAAACTATAGACGGAAACGGTCTTATCCAACGAAATAAAAAAAAAAACAGAGATGCCCTAGTAATAGATCCTAGTCATACCCTAGTCAAATTAGGTTAGAGATCTGTAAATAGAAATATAGAAATACTTAATTATTAATTAATTACTTTATTAAGCCATCTTATAAAAAACCATGTATACTTAATAACTATAATAAGGTATATATACATTAAAAACAAATACTTTTACAAAAAGGTTTATCAATTTGTTGTACCTATAGGTACGTAATTTTACGATAGGTTCGATTTTCCAAGCATACAAGTTAAAAAGTCATTACCATCCAAAAATAACCTGTGTATAATGAAAGAAGAGAAGAGAAGAGAAAAA
Organism: Eupithecia inturbata; assembly: GCA_963662085.1. NCBI lineage: Eukaryota > Metazoa > Arthropoda > Insecta > Lepidoptera > Geometridae > Eupithecia > Eupithecia inturbata. The sequence goes on along the minus strand of OY759179.1, from coordinate 4,139,674 downwards.
AAATACTATGTAAAACCGCTGAAACTTTAACAAGGGTGTAGTTAAACAGCTAGATTTGTTTACAAAAGTAGCATCCGGAGCGAAAGTTTTTCCATCAGTGACTGAAAATTTACTGCGACAATAACCGGCTAAGCGTGACGTCAACGCCAACACGAAAGCAATTTTGTCCATGCAAATCGTCCATATTGTTTGTTTTGAATTTTAATATCCATTGGGTTTGTGGTGTCGGTTAGTTTGCGCTTGGGTCAACCAACGCAACGGTCCTACGCATCAAAATTATCAGTGTTTCAAATTTGGAATGTAAATTGATATAATTTCGATGTTCAGTTGTTTATACTTCGAATTATATATTATTCGAAATTGCTTTCACAAGAGGTTTCGCAGGAGGTTGAATCAAGGAGGTTACGACACCTTTGAACAACGTGATTGAATCGCAAAGGTAGAAATATTATGTATAATATATATTTTTAATGTTAAGGGTTAAATTTTCAAATATTAGAGTTTCTCATCAAAGTTCTCAGATCTTCTCAGAGTTTCTCGTAAAGATCTGATGAGTTCCTCATCAGATCTTTACCAAATTTTTATGGAACTCACTTAAAATTACTGCCTTTTTCGTGCTCTAAAAACTATCGAAATCATACCTTATAAGGCAGAGATATTCAGTTGCTCCCTTTTTGCCCCTGTTTTGGCGTAAGTACCTAATCTAAAATTCCCGACGATAAAAAAATCTATAAATTCGTATACGTATTACCTGTATACCAAATTTCATCTAGATCGCTTGAAAAATACGACCTATAGAGGAGGACCAACAAACTGACAGACGAATGCAAATTTTGTCCGACTTGAAGCAGAGACGCTTCGCCCGCTCGGTCATGAACTCTACCTACACCAAAGTTAATAGGTTCACTATCATAATAAAATGATGATAGAAATATGCCAAGAGATCACCAGAAAATAAAACGCCAAGTGCGAGTCGACTCACACACAAAGGAATTTTTTCAAAGAACATAACATATTCACTAGTTCTGAGACCCTTTTTTTTTTCATTTAATTTCATTTATTCAGGAAAAGCTAACGGCTAAAATATTAAAATAATTATTTAAATTCTCAGCTTTATTATATTTTTAGTATTTGTTGTTATTACAGTTGAAATGTTACTTATTTACAGATAGTTTCATGTGTCTACCTATCGTGGTCCAAGAGATACAGCCTTGACAAACGAAGAACAAAAATAGCCAAAAAATACACGTTTTTTATATGGGAACCCCATACATTTGGCTTTAATTTTCTTTTTGGCTTTTTTTTCCCTTTAATTTGGATATTTATTTCATTTTTATTATTTGTTGTTACAGCGGCAAGAGAAATACACATTATCTGAAAATTTCAACTGTTTACCTCATACGGTTCATACTGTGACAGACAGCGGACGGATGACGGACGGACAGCGGAGGCTTAGAATAGGGTTCCGTTTTCATCCTTCGGGTACGGAACCCTAAAAAGACCACCTTCGAGATCAGCCCTAAAATATGAAACCGTTTGACCAAAGTACACAAACTGCATGCTTATTATTCAAGTTCTCCACAAATTCATACTGATAAAGAGAACTCGTGTAAATAACAGGTGAATTATGCACTACTGAATCACATGAACTTTTTACGCTTGCCGCCGGCGGCTCTAGAGAAATGTATTCAAGAGTTTGTTTGTACGATTAGCCTTTACCATGATTCTCGGGTGCACTTGTATGGCGTAATTCTTTGCAATTAACGATTTAGAGAGAATATAAATAGGAACTTCTTCGAGGAGGAATACTTGACATTGTTTTTTTATTACAGTTTTCCCCTTTAGGGGTAATTCTGGAATTCATTTTTCGTACCTACTTGTCGTTAACGGACAATGATAGGGGACATTTTGGTAAGTGGACCTTATTATACTAGATGGTTTAAGAAACTGGGTCTTGGACGTCGGTGTACGAAATAAGATGCTGGACTTTTCTTCGTTAGGAGACAAATCATTGCCAGCTATTCTCAAATCTGTATTGTTAACCATAATTTTCTTTCACTTGTCAAACTCTCTTTATTATTCCCTTGAAATATTTTAAGCCAGTAGAAAGGCAGTCGCTTCAAACATGTTGTTTACTCATGTCAGCCAGTTCACCCATTCACTGTTTTTGGTCCGCTGCTGATTCGAAACAAATCACGGGCTTTGTCAGATTGTCGGAGATTATCGTCGAATATCGCCGCGACCTCGCTCATATCGCATGAAATTGTTATGAGTATGCAAACTCTGCTTTTATTTCAGCTTTATATTTTCATTTGAGATTAAGAGGGACCATGCGCACCATTGTGTGAAAAGGATCTAGGCATGATTTCGCGTTCCTCCATATGCATATCCTTCCGCTCCTATGAGCAGGACAGAGCATACGTTTTTGGAACGGCGGCGTAAGCGCAAAAATCGTTTTTGCTTATTTACAACTAAATTACGCAACATGTAGAAACTGGTTCAACGAACCAAATAATTAGTAATAACCTACGAATCAAAATATAAGTAATTTCAATAGACTGCAGGGTTTCTGAGATCTCGACCAAATGATGTGCGAAACAGTGCACTTTCATATTTTTGTTTATTGTAAATTTTTTTATCAATCGTGGTTTCACATTCAAGGAACCAAATAAAATAATAAAATCATGTTCTTCGAGTCTTGTACCCACGGAGATCCCGTAAGTACTTAGATCTAACCCTAGTTTGACAACCAAACGCGTTAGGTTGGCGCCTTAATCGTATGAACTAGTTTTGTAGCAGCTCTCGGTAATGCTTTGCTAGAGTTATTGTGACCTAGGTTTTTTACATTTAGGATCTGAAAACAGTATAGGTCAAAGAAAGAAAGTGGTAAGAATCATTTTCCATTTTCGCTTCAGATTTTTTTAATGCTAGAAAACAAAAAACGGTCCGTTTCGTTTGGCACGTACCTATAGGCTGCCGGGCCCTGCCAAACCGTTAACTGTAGGTGTAGGCAAAGGAACGTAATAAATTCACATGTCGAAAAATTCAAAACTATTGTATAACATCTGTCGAATACGAGTGAAACCACAATTCAACCCTGACGATGTCTATTAAATGGATGAAACTCTGGTAGTAAAGTTTGTTCGTGCTTTTTTATAACTTAATTTTCCTGAAACTCCATACACAGTTTGTGGGAACATCCTTCAAAATACCTACAAGTCAAGTAACTTTAACTGAAAACATAATAGCATACTCAGTAATAAACACAAAATAAAGAACTTTAAACATTACCATAAAGAAATAAGAATAAATAGGTAATCGAAGACATTGGACAAACCAAATAAATACAATTTCCGAAACTTAAAATGTCCGTTCCATTTATCACTTTAATCTCTACTCTACCCAGCAAAATAAACGCAAAGAAAGAGGTCGACGCTCTTTTTAAACCCGCATCCATGCATTGTCCTCATTGTACTATCAGATGCATCCATGTCTCAATATCGCACAACCAATACGTGAGCAGTGAGCACTGAATACCGCAGTCTTAATGTTCTGGGTTGGTTCTTTTTTATATTTTATCGTGATGATATTGGAGTGTTCATTCGTGCTAGCAATATGCATAGAGTTCTCGGTTCTGTGTGTCTCTCTTTGATCCAATTCGTGGAATGTATCTCATTTTCTGTCCTTTGATCAACGCTCTTCATTATTTTTATTAGGTTTTCGGACGACCACGTATATAGTAAGTATTTCTTTAATAAATGTGTTTCATTTATTATATTAAACGCTCAGCACATGCTGTGCCAACACCTAGGGCATAGGGTTGTATGGGCAAAGCTCGATTTGACGTCCACCATTTATGTCACTTAGACCTGCCTGTTTTTGGCTAGTTTTGTTTATTATGTACCTATGTGTGTGTCAAAATATATGTTGCTATAACTATAAATTGAAGCAGTTCTTGATGACGTCCAACGTCAAATAATATTGATCCTATTAGCGATTCACACTTATTCACGCCTGACTCACGTCCATTGGTCTAATGATTATGGGTAGAATTTCCTCAAATGTTTGAGTTTGACTCCTAATTCCAAGTGTAGATGGAAACGAACGCCAAGCAAATATTGTGCGGGAAGTGTAGAGTCGTAACAAAGAGTCATTTCACATTGACGTTAGGCAGATAGGAATCGCGTGCTTCTTTTCAATCAATCTTGTTCATCGGAAGTCGATATGTTACTCACCTTATCTACAAACGGGACTTATGTTGACTTTATTTTTGTTTTTGTGTCAATTGGACTCGATTTCAGCTAATGTAGACAGCCTGAAAACTAAGTATTCGTAAAGATTTTGATACATTCTTAATTCATACTGTCCTTGTTTGACATAACCCTAGACCGATTTGGCCTACTGCTGCTGCCTTGAGCAAAGTCGATCTTTCCAGCTTACTCGAAAAGGCGCTATAACATTGCTGGTGAATTTTCGCCACCACCAATTTTTTTTAAAAAAGGGAATTTAATAAACTCGTTTTGGTTCGACATAAACCAAGGAGGTAAAAATGCGAGTTTGATGTATAAAACCTCTTTCAAGCCACGAAATTAGACTTTTTGAGAAGCTCTAACGTTTTTAGTACAAGTATCCTCCTTCGCTTAGGCAAAATTATTTTAGCTAAGGATTTTTTTATGAAAATCTTTATTTCTAGCTAAAATACAGTGACTTACTCTAAGTGTAGTAAGTACCAAAGAGAATATACTACGAGGTAGTATAATGGTAGGTACTTACAGCTGTAATTTTTTGCAATTTTGCATATCGTTTTCCAACAAGTTTCGTAAAATGATGATCTCGCTTTATTCGCGGTGTACTGCAGTCGGCAGCGGCGGCGTAGGGAAAATGAATAAACACTTTATAAGGCTGATAAAAATCCATTACCTAGGTATGTTTTTTAATAAAAAATATCCATAAATAGATTACCGACCGAACTAAAAGTCTATAGACTTTTAGTTTGATTATTGGTTTTTAATTTTACTATAGTTAAGTTAGTGTGTATTATTATATAGATGGACTAAATAGATAACTGATAGAATAAATAATCATGTTATCAATGATTATTTATTTTATAAATTGAATTCTAAATATTTATTCAATAAATAAATTCGAATGTAAATCTAGCATTACTAGATATTTACTTAATCTTAACTATGATAATACTAAATCCATTCTAGAAATAGATAAATACATGAATAATATAGTGTGTTATATGTATTTAAGTTATAATTAAGTATGTTTATACATATATCTATTCAGCCAAATTTAAATTCATTTTTTTTTAAATTTTGCTTTCCAAGCTCACAAGACTTGCACACAACACCAAAACATCAACAAACATACTCATGCACAACAGAAACACACACCACTCACACACTAAGTAGGTAGCTTTTGTTGCCTGGACTCTTATGAGACCGGTGTCCTCAGAAACACCCAACAAAACTCACTCACTCACTTCACAAACACCCACTACTCAACTCGCACTTACTTGCACTTGTACCACACAATAACTTGAACTTACTATATGATAAAGTTAACAGAAACCTACCCCCAACAAATTTGGGAAAAATTGTTATTCATGTTTCTATGAAGATTATTTTTGTGAAATATTTTTGTAATAACATATTTTAACCCATAATGTATGTTAAGGAAGAGCGTTACCTCTTATTACAGATATTTTTATACTTAAAATGAGGTCTCGAACACTGAACAATGTATAATGTAACTTAAGAGAATGATAATAAAAAACATTTTGTATTTTTTTGTATTTTTGTATCAGTTAACTATTTAGTCTATCTATAATACACAATAACGTCGGTGCTTAGGTGCTTTAGCTGCTCTTGCTTTTAGGGTAACCCATGGTCTACCTCTAACCAGTTCTCCATAGCGGTCATACTACGGGTTGGTCGCGCTTAAACAACAGTCGTGCTCGAATCGATGTTTTGTTGCTAAGTTACAAAATGATTCAAAGTTATCTAGCCGTTTCTCCCAAGGTCATAACCGTTATCTAGATCAGAGATCATCATAGCATCCTTGTCATGTAGATAAATTGCCGTTGAGCTGTTTAATGTCTGTATACAACAGTGTTTATCGAACAGCTATCCCGTTTTTGTCTAAAGATTGATTATCGGTTCTTGCTTCTCGAATATCTTTGACGTATGAGAGCCTTCGTGACCTCGGTGATCTATAAAGGTTGTTTAGACGTGGTAAGAAATATTATCTTAGCTACAGGCTACAGTGTTATTTATGGAAAGTGGTGTTGTTTTTTGATCCGAAAATAAAATTATTTCGTAGAAGGAGTTTTGAGGTAGAGCTTTGGTCAAGGAGTTAACAAGTCATACATGTTTTGACACTGCTGGCAGGCTGAGTCAAATTCTTGAAGTGACTAGGTACTTAGGACTACTTAAGGATCAATTTTGTTTATCTGGCTGGATGAATAAATTATGACTGTTTGCAATACGATTTTTGAGGATGAATAACATCATCCACATCAGTAGAGGAGTAATTAAAGCCTTAGCTTTTTTCCATCAAACCAGTCTACGGTCTACCTGTCAAAAAAAGCTCAAGAAAAAAACCTTCTTTCTTTCAACTTGAAAGGTTCTTAATGCTTCGATTTTAGCGCTTATTTACAACTTAGTTATAGCGTTAATTTATATTGAAATAATATATTTCTATATTGTTCAAATATAAAAATCGTTGAAGTTATAGTCGCATAACAGCAAGCAGGTAGGGATTCCTTAACTCAGTTTTATAGAATGGAACGTTATTTTTCCAATAGTTGGTTTATATATAATACAGAGCTATCGGAGTCTTCATTCCTAAAGCGATAAAATAGCCGGCATTCTGGTCATACGTCAGGGCATTGAAGGCAAGGAAGATATTCGATCATATCGAATGGGGCCGCCCCCACCGCCTGGAATTCCACTTTTGCAAGCCAACTAGCTATAGATGCTCTAAATTATAAATTCACCCGGAAAATGATTGGATTATTATCTGGTAGACCTTATTCTACTTATACCTAGTTACTTGATTTTATATTTTAGAAAGGGTCTATTCGTGATTTAAATCGTTTCAGCCGAAAAGGCCAAATATTTCTCACAATTGATATTTCCTGGTAGGTACCTTACCTTAGTGGAAGGTACTTATAGCAAAATTTGTTATTTCAGAATGGAAAGAGAATCCTCGTCTAGGTAAATATTTACACCACAAACGGGGCTTACACAAAGCGGATGTTGTTTTGAGGAACAAAAGACATGGAGTGGAAGCTGCAAGATGGGGCGAGTGATTCCGCTGTTTGTCGGAGCTTTGAAAGCTGCCCTCATTTCTGGTTTTCTTTCTTCTTATTAGGAACTAGCTGCGCCCCGCGGCTTCGCCCGCGTGGAAATTGATTGCAACCTCTAGGGGTAGTTTTGTATAGTTAAAAAATACGTGTATCATTTTTTACTTTATAGAGGTAGTTTATTACGAATCAACTTTAATAACCCGATTTACCCCATTTCAGGATTTTTTTTTAAATCCTGAAATACGTGTTCAATAGTTTTGTATTATTAGTATTCTCTGTAAGTTTCAAGCCAATTGGGCTACTGGTTAAAGAGTTACAAAAACACCAAAAAAACCTTCCACTCCTAAGGGGGTGAAAAGGAGGTTCCTTTTTCACCCCCTTAGGGGTGGAATTTCTAAAAATCCCTTCTTAGCAGGAGGTTGTGTAGTAACAGGTACCTGCTTTTCAAATTTCAGCTGTCTAGCTTCAGCGGTTTGGGCTGGGCATTGACCTCAGATAATCGCTTGTTCTTTTATATATTAAGAAGATATGATTGTGTTTGGGTTTTTTTGTAAGTCGGTATAAGTTGCTTTAAAGACCTTAGATTTACTCTTTTATACTTGATCTTTTTCATTTCTTCCACAAGTGGACAAAAAATTGAAATATAAAAAAATGTAGTATCGATCACTTTTTTATTTGCTACCTATGTAACTGATAGTATATAATTTCGCAATAAGTCCTACATCACAAATCGGTTATTTTTATTTATTTCGGCTTATAAAATGATTCAAAATATGTCTGTGAATTACCAAATACCCTGTTTATGTAGTATTTCTTCTAAGACTAGGCTTTCATGATTTCTGATCTAGGTCAAGACTAAAGCTTAAATTATTACTACACTATTATTAGATTTAGATAGAACTAGCTGCTGCCTGTAGCTTCGCACGCACTTTACCGGGATAAAAAGAGCCCGTCCCTGGGATACCGTCTACCTCCCTGCCAAATTTCATTAAGATCCGAGTTACTATTGGATTGATAATATTAGCTTGGATAGGTAGGTACTTTGGTGCTTCTTCATTCATTTTTGCTTACTACTTCATTTTGGTAGAGCGAGCTACCAAAATGTCTTCCATATTGCGAACTTGACTGATGTTCACTAGTTGGACCGTAAGTAAAAAGTTCTTTCACTAAGCAGTTCGAATAGGCTAAGGTCGAAGGCAGGTAGGTATTAATCCCTAGGGATTATGCGGCAGCATCATCCTGGCTTGTCGCCGTTGGGAGCCGAGGCGCAATCAATAACCTAGCGTGCACTGGGATCAGCCGAGTAAATGAGAACATCTTTCAGGGATCACGAATGATACCTCGCTGCAATATCTGCTTCCTATTGTGGCTTTAGAGATTACGAAAGCGCTCTTTTGATATCCGGTAAGTAAGTTGGCTTATATACGATAGGTCTTCATTATGATACAGCAATCTTTCGAACTTTTGTAAATGGAACACCTACGTAGGTATGTAGAGAAAAGAAGATTATAGATTGACAACGTGGTGCTTCTCTACCGCCGTCTCTTTCTTATCGATCGACTAAAAAGGACAGCGATAATTTTAGATTTGGTAGATTAAGATAGGTAATTCAGTACCTACCATCGAAATTGTCGCCAATATTCATCACTACACAATGTATCGGAGCGAAACCTTTATAATGATGGATTTGGGAGGTAGATCTGGGTGAAGTTTGATGCTATTATTGAAGTTCTGGCACTACAACAAGCTGAGTCAGGACCTGTTAGACCTGCACACACGCGCTCGTCTGCTTGCTGAGTGGACTACTTAGTACCAACCCAATGTTTGTGTTAGTATACTACCGTTCGTTCACCTGTGTTTTTGTCTGTTTGTTTGTTGTCTAGTACTAAGAAGCCTTTTATTTCTGTAGCTAAGTTTGTTTGTGTGTAGTGTCTAATAAATAATTTTCTTTTTTTCTTTCTTTACTAAGAATCACTGGATGGAGCAATAGTTAAGCTGTGGCGGTCGTGTCGTAAGAATCAACCCCTCCAATTCAACTAAACCCGTGGCTGTCGTAAGTCAACTAAGAGAACCTACCAGAGGATGGAAATCAGCTTCCTTCTGTGTATTTTTAACACCTCAACTGCGTTCACCTATCCGCCTGCCAAGCGTGGTGACTAAAGCGAACCCGTTTTTTGGGGAGGCACGTTTAGCAGTGATTGTATGTGTACGGGGAAGGCTGTACTGTATAATAAGATTAAAACAACTTAGCCGGAGTGAAGTTAGCTATAAGCAAAGTTTTCACATGCGCACCACCATTTTTCCTTGTAAATGAGTACTGCGCAGCCACTGACGCATCTTCAGGTTGCGGCCAAGTTATTTTAATACTAGTGTACGATTTTTTGGCTAAAAATAGCAACAAAGGACGCGCGGTCCTAATTGCTAACAGGAATATTGATTTATTTTGAATTCCAGGGTAATTCCTTCAATTCCAGGGTGAATAAGTTCTTTCTGCGAAAGCGTGATTCGTCTTAAGCCACATCTTTACTTAAGTGAGATGGTGGCAAAACCCTTGATAATTTACCATTAAAGAAACATATCGGCACGGCTCTAAAATCATACGGGGCCGTAGTGCAGTTAACTTGCTCCTACAATGCTAATTGTAGAAGTTGACGTGTTCGCGAATAGTACAGGAAAGTTTAAGTAACGGTCCTCATAAAGTTATGGCCCTAACTCTATTTACCTTTACTTTATTTTTATTTGTTGCTTTTATTATTGTTTTATTGTTGTATATTTGTTTTAATAGTGTAGTAAAATTAAGTTTAGTTTATATAAGTTAGTTGTAGTATTGTAGAGTCAGCAACCTGTTGCGACAAGTATTGATGAGTTTATTATCTTTATCATATTTCGAGTACAATTCGAGTACAACGTAGTGGGTTGCATTTTTTACAAAATTTATTATGTAACTTTTATACATAAGTTTAAAATATAGTTGTTTGTTGTGCCTGTATTTAATAAATAAATAAACTTGTAAACAACTGTATTATTATCAAAAATATATGTATAATATATGTGTTTTACTTTTATCGAAGAATATTTATATCTATATGATTTATATATAAAAAGGAATCCCTATTTCCCTTGGTCATGGCATCACGCGTTAACGGCTGGACCGATGTCACTAATGATTATTTGTTGTGTTTGTTATTGCCAGGAGCCTTCTCCTGGCAATAACAAACACATGAAAAAAAAAATTAACCTTATGAAAAAAAAAATTAAGAAAGTTGCGCGGAAAATAAAAAAAAAGCAATTTTCGTTGTTAAAACCGGACAACTTCTGTCGGGTCTGCTAGTTATAGCTGACCTAAATAAGTACTCGCATACTTGAACTTGCTCTTGATACAGGTCAACATTGCAAGCAATGCTATCGCCTCCATGTCTGAGTAGGTACACCGTGGAGTCTTCAAATGTTTACCGTTGTCTCCCTGTAGCGTGGTCGCAGTCAGTTAGGAAGCAGGCCATGCAGGTTAAGCACACTACCCCACAGAAGCCACATGACCGTAACTTGCCTTAAAGCTAGCACTAAGTTAGTACCTAGGTACAAAACATTGCGTCTAGCAAAAGGCCTACGAAAATAGTGGTTGTGCAACGAATTCTAGGGTCCCGCTCCAGTTCGTACAAAGGCCATGTTTTTTAACCGACTTCGTTAAAAGGAGGTGGTTCTATGTTCGGCTGTATGTTTATTTTTTATGTATATTCGTCGATTTATCCGCCAATTATGGACGAAATACTTTCGCTGTTGTATAGATAAAAATATTATACCCGAGCGATTACTACCTATTTGTCCCGCAAAAAATAAAAATAGTTTTACTTTTTCAAAACTATCATCATTTATTAATTTCTGTATTAGCTTCTGCACGCGGGTTCGTACAGTTTTTTTGGGGATAAAAAACGTAGAATTACCGCTACGCAAATTTCAGCCTGATTTGTTCAGTAGGTTTGGAGTAAAGAGGTAACAATAGTTATTTGTTCAACAAGTGAGCTAAACGATTTTTTGTTGCACGTGCCGATATTAAATCCCGAGCTAGCGAAGCAGTCTAGAGTAGAGTCACGAGCGTAGCGAGTGGCTCTAAAGTAGACTGCTGAGCTAGCGAGGGATTTAAAAGGCATGAAACAAATAACATATTTTGCTCTCGAGTTTAACATACCAATTTTCCCCTCGACTAGCAAGAAAATATTTTGTAATTTATAAAAGAGGTCGAATTTCAGGTAGGTCAACAACCATGAAGGGTACGAATGCTATAAACCTCTTTTAAACCATGAACGAACGAAATTATGCGCTTCTGTGAAGGTTGAACGCTGCTCAACCTCCTTCCCTACAATAAGCTAAAATGAGTGCAGCTCACAGTTCAATGAGGTGCAAGTCCCATATAAATTCCGAACCTGTTGTTTAGTAGATTATTAAAAGATGGCGCTGTCCGCATAGAAGAATGGTCTTCTGAAGCCAAGTTGTGAAGATAAACATAAAAATGGCGATGCCTTCAGTGAGAAAGTATACCTCCCCTGGTGCAGATCGCGTAGTTTATTTTTCGACGCCGACCATAGAGTTTCTACACCATCGAAATTTAGTACAGTATTCTGAGTTCAAATTAATTTTGCCAACAAGTTGAATGATATCCTTTTTTCCATATTGAGCAAATACCGATTTTGCTCACTGTTTTCAAGCAGCAAAGTCACCGACTTCGAGCGAGAGTGGTGAAAACATAATAAACATTCAAAATTTCAACCGAAAAAATAAACTTTTATAATATTCGTGTGATGGCTACAATTAGTATAATTATGTTATGATAATAATTGAATTTCTTGAACATGAACTCAATAGATTGGTAATCAGTGGTTTGACTGCGAACGACTAGTCTGACGTTACGTACGTCAGACGTACGTACCGTACCTGAGGCTGTATAAGGGTTTTTTGTTTAATACGTGACTACCTATTAATATTACAAATAAATAAAAAATGCTGGACACAATTCACACAGCATCATCTAGGCCCAAGCTATGCAGGACTTTTCGGAGGAGGGCGTTGTCATCGGCGACACAGTTTTGTTCCACATAAACGATTTATTAAAAACAAATTAAAAACAATTAAGCTTGTGTCATGGGTACTAGAAAACTGATATCCATACTATTATTATAAATTCTAAAGTAACTCTGTCTGTCTGTCTGTTACCTTTTCACGCCTAAACGGCTGAACGGATCTCAGTCAAATTTGGCAGGGAGGTAGATGGTATGCCGGGGTCGCACTACTTTTTATCCCGGAAAAAAGCGTGCGAAGCCACGAGCATCAGCTAGTACTTAATACATTATACTACATAAACAGATATTTTTTTTAAAGAACTACACACCCAGAACACCCCGAACAAATATTGTGCAGATCGTAAAAACATTTTGTCCCGAACGAATAGTCAATAGTATACATATGTGATAAAGCTCGAACAGCCTTAGAATTCAGATACTGCTCTTTCGTGTCTGCTGCAGATCTTTCATAAATTGGTTTAATTTAAATGCATAAGTAACCCAGTCTGTCCTTGACTGTTTCACGACTAGGCGGCTAAACCAATCTTAGTAAAGTATTTCAAAGACGCCAGAAACAAATCATTCAGTGTTGAATTGAAGTTGAGACAGTATAAAATGTTATCCCATTCGAACCAGAGACTAGTCTATTGCATTATCTAGCTTCCTACATAAATCCAGCTTTGTAAAAGCGTTCGACACCGCAAGTTCTGAGACCACAACAAACATAGCACCGACGACGACAGTAACTTTGTTGACAATGACTGATGCGGTCCACCCTCTTGCAATTCGTACGTGCCATTGAAGAAGTTTACCCCCTAACTCATTCACGACAATGGCCGACCCAACTTCAAGTTTAGCAATGTATTTTGATATCGAATTTGTACCTTAGGTTTAGTTGTGTCAGTGTTTTTAGTCCTCGTGCGAGAGTTATAGTCACTTGTACCATTACGCGAGCGGAGAGAGGGAGAAAAAAAATAATGACAGTTAAAAGTTCAGAAACATAAATTAACTGTTTTGAAAAAACTAAAAACCGGCCTGATCCTTGAAGAATTTTTCTTGATTCTTCTTGAAGCTCGCATTCCTTGGAAGGCTGCGAAAGCTGTCTGTATTCACTGTAACCACCATTATGCGAAAGCCGTCTGTATTCACTTTAACCACCTTTATGCGAAACCTGTCATTCACTTCAACCACCGTTATGCGTAAGCAGCTAGTTTTTTCACTTCTATCAATAAAAATTTCGTCACTCGCATCCTGTTACATACTTTTACAACTTACTTTGTTAACAATGACTGATGCGGTCCGGGTGGACCAAGCAAGAGGCAAGAGGGTGCAAGAGGGTTCTTGCAATTCGTACGTGCCATTGAAAAAATTTACCCCCTAACTCATTCACGACAATGGCCGACCCAACGTACGTTAGTTCTAGGTCTATTAGTCCTTTTTGTCCTCGTGTGAGGTTGTGAGAGTCCTGCATTATTCGAAGAAGAGAGGGGATCTGTGAAAATAATAAGTTAAAAAAAAACAAAATTATTAATGTTTCTTGGTTGGTGCCCGCGTTCATTTTGCGAAAGCTGTCTGTATTCACTTTATCCACCTCTCTGCGTATCTCTGTACAATTTCTTCGAGCTAGCTTCAATTTTCGCAAGGCTGTGAAAGTTACCAGTTTTTTTCCACATCAACCCTCTCTCGCTGAGAACACACCTATGTATCCTATTTTACTTTTACGCATAGTAGATGACTAGACCTTGTGATATTACCTATCCTCTTAATTACTATAGGCTTTCCTTCATTTATGATTATTTTGAACTTTCATGTATCTTCATTAGATTAGTAAGTGCCATGTTAAACCGACTCTGTAACTCACCTTACAAATTTATATACTTTGAGTAATTTTACGTTTACCTCCCACGGAATGAGTAGTTCATAGTTCATAGTTTTTTATTCATAACAAAAAAATGTTACAAGTCAATTATCTAAGCATGATATACCTAAAATTGTACCTACTTTAACATAAAAAGTACATAATTTCCCAAAGAAAACAGAAAAAGATAAATAAATAACAACATTCGTTAGAATTAATTATTATTTTGAGCTTATGAACTACTCATAACTATAAAATGTTTGTTCGATAAACCAACTTTGTAGGCTACGTTTAAAAATAGCATTGCCTGTAACCCCCTTAATCGAGTATACACTGGTGATCTGCGCTACAGGTGTTTCATAAACCTATAACAGGCTTAACTTTTTGCTATTGGTGGGACTGGTCCCACCAATAGCAAAAAGTTAAGACCCTTGTAAGAGACAAATAAACGTCATATATGTACCTAGCTAGCGAGGTAGCTAGCGAGGCAGTGCATGCGATTTCACATCGAGTTTGGCTGGAGCATAATGTTGGTAGGGTAGTGTACCTAATGAGTCATTAGTAGGGATGCGTGACTACAGGCTTCGGGTTTCTGATTACGGTAAGTTCTACTTACCTATCTTCATTGTTTCGTTACGAACGGTATGTTTCTACACAGTATTTATAGCTTACCTGGAACAAAAGTGATTTATGGTTAGAAAATATGGAAAGAAGCAAGGTCATCAACATTGATTACCCTAAAAAGGGGATGTCCTGAAAAAGATAAAGAAGTTTAGAACGAAAGACGGTGAACACAAATAGTTTTTAGTTATTGCCTGACTCTGTAAGTCACTGAGCATAAATACTAGGACTTTGACAGCTTTTATGCTATAAGTTTCCAACCATTGCGTAAAAAGCTGAAAACACAGTGTCGTTTCATAAATAGATTTTTGTATTAAATCGACTTTTGTTGCTGTAATTTCGTTAAATAAATATTTTATTGTCTTTTGTTGCTGGCTGTACCTACCAAGACCAACTTGCCTAACCCAATTAGGCTGGTGTTCACCAAACTGCTTACGGACAAACCGATTAACGGTTTATGTTAGCTGTATGTAAATAATGATTAAAATAAATATAAAAAAAAAATCTGACCATTAGCTTCGTCGGTTAACTTTGACGTTTAATGTATGAAAGAAGATTCTGTCAAAAACGTCAATAAAAATGTAATTGCCCGATCATTTTCTTGAGCCTTAGTTAATTGATCTATATTTTCGTTCACTTAGGTGCGAAACTTACAAGCATTTTATTAGGGAAATAAATAAATAAAATGTATATATATTTTAATAATGTTTGACTATTCACAGCATCATCTAGCCCTAAGCTAGAAGTCTTTTGAATATCACTGAAGATCTGCGAAGTAGCATGGAAAAAACTGACTTAACGGTGCTGGTCCTTATTGATTTCAGTAATGCGTTTAACGTAGTAGATCATGACCTTTTACTTGCAGCTCTTCCAAAACTTGGCCTATCTGAATCGGCCGTGAACTGGTTCACTTCTTATCTAAGTAAAAGGCGTCAAAAAACTAGGCATGGTCAAGATTTTTCAGAGTGGACGGACATTGAGGCAGGTGTACCTCAAGGAGGTATTTTATCCCCTCTCTTATTTTCTGTGTTTATTAACATGCTATCACCACACCTACTTTGCCAGTTTCACATGTACGCTGACGATCTTCAGTTATATAGTTCTGCTTCCTTCAATGATTTAAATATCGCTATCAAAGCTGTAAATAATGATCTTTCTCGCTTACAGTCCTGGTCCAACCTGTTTGGCCTTAAAGTCAATCCAGTTAAATGTCAGGCTATCGTCATCGGTGGTTCTCGACAACTTGCCAAAATCGCTACTCTTGACACCCTTCCCCAACTTTACTACAATGGACACAGAATTCCATTCACACCTACAGTCAAGAACCTTGGCATTCTTTTCGATTCAAAGCTAAGCTGGATTCCCCATATTAAGGAAATTTCCCGAAAATTTTATGCTGCCCTTCACTCTATAATCCGCCTGAAAAAAATTCTTTCAACCCCTACAAAGATCACTCTAGTAAATTCTCTTCTCTTGCCAATCATAGACTATGCAGACGTAGCTTTCATTGATATTAATCAAGACTTACTAAATAAACTAGACCGTCTCCTAAATACTGGCATTCGATTCATCTTTTGTTTGCGCAAGTACGACCATATAAGCGAATATCGTGCTAAACTCAAGTGGCTTTCTATTCGCGAACGTAGGAACGTTAGAATACTTTGTTTTCTTTTTTCTGCACTTAAAAATCCTTCTACTCCTGCCTATCTCAAAAATCGTCTTTCATTTCTGGCTGACTCACATGACAGACCACTCAGATCATCCAGCAATCTACTCCTAGAGATACCGGCACATAGCTCATCTTTTCGGGAAAAATCATTTTCTGTTGAGGCTGTTAGACTCTGGAACTCTCTTCCCTATGATATCAGAAAAGTCGAATCAAAGGATAGTTTTAAAAAGTTGACACGTGAGCATTTTTTAAGTAATCTTTACCCGACTTCTAGTTAGGTAACTCAACCATCTTTTTAACTTTTTGTGATTTTTATTGCTACCTTTCTTCATTAAAACATTGTAAGTACCTATTATAATATATATTTATTTATATATATATATTTAGATATTATATATGTATATTATTATATAGTGCAAGTTTTAATATAAATTAATGTAGTTTTTCTAGTTTAGTTTAATTATAGCACGCCTTTTTGTTTTATTTCTACCATGTGTGGTTGGCAGGTAGAAAATGCCATCGGCATTAAGCCCACCATTTGTATACTTTTGTTAAATGTGTGCAATAAAGTATTTAAATAAAAATAAATAAAATAAATAAGCTAAGCAGAGCTTGTGTTATGGGTGCTAGATAACTGATATGCTAAAACATTATTCCTACTACATACATAGATATTTTTTTGATATTTGCCTTATCTAGATAATGTCTAGGTGGTTATAATCCTAACAACCGGCAAGTTATCCAATACCACCGGTAATGAGCTTACCTTACACTTTGAAACCGTTAGCTATGTACCCTTCACGGTACATAATCTGCATAGTTTCTGCACGTTATGTATGGCTGGTATGAGCTTACACAATACCAAAACCAACGAGATTTTAGTAAACACGATACTTCTTTGACCACAAGGAAAGAAAAACGTTTAGATAAGGTACTACCGCTGAGCCAAAAATCTAAGGACAAAAAA
The DNA here is from genome assembly GCA_963662085.1 of Eupithecia inturbata. NCBI lineage: Eukaryota > Metazoa > Arthropoda > Insecta > Lepidoptera > Geometridae > Eupithecia > Eupithecia inturbata. The sequence continues at coordinate 4,122,187 of OY759179.1, read as the reverse complement.
TTTAATTTAGAAGAAAATTAATCAAAATTTATTTCTATTTACAAAATATAAAATTTATAGTTACAATTGTAGTTTTGGAGTCTATCGACATAATGTTAATTCAAACCAACATGTCTAAATAGTTTCTGTATAAATATTATAATCTTAGATTTTCCTTATTCATTTATTTTTTCTTTTTTGTATACTTATCCTATTAGTTAATAAGTAAATTACTTAAATATTGTTTTTGTATAAATGGTAAGAGCGGAGTCTCCCATCACAAGCAAATTTTACTTAATGGGCGACTCCAGAACCTGTGTGTATAGTTTTTAAGTAATTGCAATAAACATTTATTATTTATTACTGTTGATTTAAGAAATAAATCAGACTCCAAAACGACAATTGATACGTAGATTGTTTTAGCGTTGGATCATAAGCAAATGCTTACTATTTGCGCGAAACTACGTAACCCTTAGCTTGTAGAAGCAGAAATCACAAATATCTGTTTATTTTTCAAATAACATCAATACATTAGTGTATTATTTTTCTTATTTAATGTGGCTAACCATTTTAAAATAATAATTAATAATTATGCTATAATAATTAATATTAATTATTAATAATAATGCTGCGCGTTCCACACAGCATCATCTAGCTCAAAAGTAAGCAGTGTTTATGTTATTTATGGGTATGATAACATTGATAACTGATAAATTGAATGAATACATTACATAGCTACGTATTTTTTATTATATATAGAAAACACACAGAACACCCGGAACAAATATCTGCAGATCGTACAAATATGTCCCGAGGCGGAAATCGAACCCGCAACCTCCTGCGACGCAGGCGGAGCATCACCCGCTGCGCCTTAGAGGTCGTCGATTTTGAAGCATAGCTTAGCTTAGCTGATAAATTGAAAATACTTTTTCATTCCATCTATTCGAAAAAAGGCAAAGGGTTCCTCGATAAGTGCGAACAAACTGGGTCATTCCAGCGCAGTTAATAACAGTGACGAAATAACTTTTGATTAAGGAACACTATTTAATTAAATAGTTTGAACGCAATTCGCTTCAATATAGTCCTGGCCGGTAATAAAAAAAAAACGCGCTTGCCGTCGCGGCACTGGCTTTCCAAATTTAAAAAAAGAATACGCGGGAACTTTCTATTCGTTTTGTTATTACTTTTTATCAAAATATTACAGACAATTTTAATTTGATTCACACAAATTGATAAAAAGATGAGCAGAAATAAATTTCAGATTTGGTTATGTACATAGGTACCTACCTAAATATAAATATTCATCACTACTAAAAGCATCTCTTATTTATTTTTCTCGTATGACGAATTTTTCTCATAGTTTAGGATGAAAGCAGAGTGTGCCACACGGGACCAAAATTACTTAACCTCGAGCGAGGTACTTTGAATCCAAACTTTTTAAACTTTCGCGATCTGTTAACATATTAAAGATTATTTATCGGGTATTTATCGCGTACCTTTAGTTTGATTTTTCCCTACGTTTCCATCGCGTTGCAGCGATCGTGGTCACGGGGCGATCGTGGTCAGTCGCCCCGTATTAAATAATCCTTAATACTTTGAATCCCTCGCTACACTTAGGATTCTACTATAGAATCCTTCGCTTCGCTCTGGATTCAAAAAATCGCTCTCGCCCTAAATACTTTATTTTGGTCCCTTGTGACACAATCTACTATTATTGTACACTTATAACAGTTATAACTAAGAAGCAACTTACAAATGCAACAATCATAACAAAAGTGACAACTGGCGGTCTTATCGTTCAAGAGCGATCTCTGTCAGATAACCTGGTATGGATAGGAAAAATGGTTTAAAACAGTTTATTACCCTTCATGGCATAATATGCATAGTTTCTACTCATTAGCAAACTGAATAGGTATTAAACTTATTCGCCGCGTTACGTTTCTCGCTCGTAAAAGCGGTCACGCAAACTTCTAGGAAGAGATAAAAGACCAGACGAAACGGCAGCTTTTAGTAGCGTTTGCGTATCCTTACCTAGATTAAAACCGGTATGAAATCACGGAAGTGCGGATGTACTAGGTTTATAATATCGGTTATATACACTAGCCAACATTGATGTAAAATGTTTGTAAACAAACCACCCCACAAATAACTAAAACTCACTTGCTTGCCGTTGAGTTTCAGATATAATTTAAAGGAATATTTATTGAAGGAAGGATCTCAAATCGACAAAAGGAAATTGCGTAAAAAATACGCGGCAACATAGTGAATTTTAGGTAACTGGGGCTGTTTACAAACATTCTACATCGAGTTTAGCTAGTGTATAGCTATGTAGTTTTATTTTAACCAAACTTTGCAATAAGTACTTTGGTTAAGTTGTAATCATTTAATCTCTATTTTAAGACGTGGTTTTGTGCTTTTTAATACAAGTGATATTTTGGAGGTGTATGAATACTTACGCCAAACTTACATAAAACATTAAGGCAAATAAATCGGTAGGTACGGCAATTAAGCAATGTTTGGAAGCTTAGATCGAGTAAGCTTCAGATCATTTGAATGATTAAGTAAGTATTTATTCTTTGACATCATCAGTCATCACATCACTCCTGATGAAAAAATAATCAACGAATGAATCTTTTACACAATTTATTTAAAAATTGTATTTTCCGTGTAAAATATTTATTATTATTGTTTTTTGACATGTAATCCAATTATTGGAACTTAACTTGAACTTGGTCAGTATAGGTCTAACCAGTGATGAAGCCTTTTATTCGCCTGTGAAAACCGGTCTCAAACAACCGAAGGAACAAATAGGATCAATGTAAATCTAGAACCGGGTTGCGAGCGAGTTGATGCACAAATGTACCCGTCTTTATCGAACACAGTTGGTGAGAAAGGGATGGTGCAAAACTTGCTTGGCATGGGGCCTTGGCACAAGTGCGTATCAAAGGGAGCTTGCGGCGCCAACAGGCAGGGGTTACGCCATCAACGCCAAGATTCGGTATTGTTTAAAATCAGGTTAGTTATTACTATTAAACGTTATACACTGTCCTGCAAAACTAAGTACCCATCATATCAGAGTTTTAAAATTGCAACAACTTTTTAGGTACTTGGTGTTCAGTATTATGCCAAACCGGCTCAAAGCTGTAATCAGAGACAATACCAGTTATTAAAAATTAAATGACATGTAAAACATTTTATTGTTTTATTGTTTTGTCTTTTTTTAAGTTAAAATGTTACTAATGTAAGGTATAGATTACTATAGTTTCAAAGAAAGCTGATAAAATCTAACTTCTACTGTTTAGAAAAAAATTCAATTTAAAAGCGTGATACTTAGTTTAGAAGGCCTGTGTAGTTTACTCTGAACATGTTCTAAACTTGGTATGCTTTTTTGTTGGTTATCATATCACGTTAGTTCTCTTTCACTGAAGAAGAGTGAATGAGAACAGAACCAGCTCTGAACAGCTAGTTTCGCTCGCTGGATCAAGTTCTTTTGAAAGGTTGACTCTCAACTTATTTCAGCATTTTTTTATAATTGACTATTATCACTATACATATTTAATTTCTGATTTTTTGCACACCAAATTATCTAGCACATTTTGCAGATTTTTCTTTACTTTAATTAAATAAAAAAACAACCTACCATACCCAACAACTAGGTCTTTTTAAATCTTATTGGGATGATAGTTTCTGCCCGCGGTGTTGCACGAGATTTTTCTACGGAAACGTTCAAAGGTGATTTCCATCTCCTAGGAACTGAGTTATGGGATAAAAAGCCTGTGTGTTATTCCAGGTTTAGACCTACATCTAAGTAAAATTTCAGCGCAATTCGTTCAGTAGTTTTGGCGTTAATAAATAACAAATATACATACCTATGTATCCATCCAGCCATCCAAACTTTTGCATTTTATAATATTGGTGTGATAGTCTGATGGAAGACAAGGTGATCAATCTCGTTTCGCCGATAAATCCCACAAAATATCATTAGTCTGGTTACAGAAAATGTTCCTAGGCTAGGTTGTAAATATTGAGTTTCAATTTAGTTTAAGTAACATTTAAAGAAAACAATAATAGTTTACGGTCTTCACATGGGAAGGGCCGCATTTTAAAACAGTTAAACGGAGTTCAAGACAAAATACAGCATAATTAAAACACGTCTATATCGATTCATCCATACTAATGAGAATTTTAACAGCGTTGGTAATCAAATGCCTATACGAGCATCAAAATTATATTGGCACCGATCAAAAGTACTAGGTAATTAAAAAGCTTGTAAAAACAACAGTAGGTCACTGCCTTAAAGAGCTATGCAGATGAAGTTTCCGAAACCCCGTGTACTTAAACTGCGCTTAAGCCGCTAGACTCCAGAAATACTTACAATACAAGTAAAACATTTATAATAATAATAATAATAATGCTGGACAATCCCCACAGCATCATCTAGCCCCAAGATAAGCAGAGCTTGTGTTATGGGTACTGGATGACTGATACACTTAATACAACACATAGGTAGATATTTTTTATTATACATAGAAAATACCCAGAACACTCGGAACAAATATTTGCATATCGTACAAATATTTGTCCCAAGGCGGGAATCGAACCCGCAACCTCCTGCATCGCAGGCGGACCTACACCCGCTGCGCCACATCGGTCGTCATTTATTTCTTTTGACGCTGCTAGTTATTTTTATTTTGAGTCATAAACAGTCATACTTGCGTTGCGCTGCACTATTATTGGTGTGCCTAGTCTAGAATTTCGTCAATGGTCAAAATTTGTTGAAAGCTCTATACATATAAACGTACTATTTACATTATGGTAAGTTCTTCTTTGAATCAAATATTAAAATTTCAATCAGACCCGATATCAATTTAGTAGCGTCGAGGTTAAATTTACATGATTCCAATTTACCCACCTGCCTCATCAAATTCCAAATCAGTATTCCGTTCTTGATAGCTTCAATAAAGCTATGCGAGGCAAAATCACACCACTAGGAGGCCGAAGTTATCTTGGGCCTATTCAGAGAACGTTATAGGAGACGGTATGATACCAAACAACACGTAAGTAAATTATAAACCCAACACAGCACAGTTTAGTTTAGTAACTACGGTTTACGGTGTTCCCATCATTTCATTGAATAAGTATCTAAATTCATAGTGGTAATTAATTGAAGAGGAGACATTCAAGAAGGAATAAAATGGATATAATGCTATGTGCTATGCTAGGTTGAAGTAGGACGGTGACACTGCTGTGTTTGTTGTGTGCGTAACTGCCTACCGTGTGTACAAATAACCGGTCAAGTCAACTTATTGCTATTTTAGAGAACCATAGTGTCTAGATAAACCTAACATAGGATTTAAGACACTACTAACCAAAAACATGTAATCTCTTTGGCAATAAACTTTATCTATCTATCTATCTACATAAGTCTTAATTTAGTGGATAAAAATAATGCAGCCTCAAGACAGTCGAAAAGTATCCCTTTTGGCTTCGTACTTAACCTATACATTATATAGGTACTTATTTTGTGGACACGGCGAAGGCGGTGTCGTGTCGTTCTTCTAACTGGGCCTGGCTATATCAGTCAGAACTCTGTTGGGAAGTTACGATTATTTTATGAGGCGATTTGCGAAGTAGACGGGGAGGTCCATAACCGAAGGTAGTGAGAGTTTGGCATCGTTCGTCCCTTAGGGCCTAGGCCTAAGGAAGCGATCTGCAAAAGGCGGAACGTGTAGCGGAGCGACGACATCGAGTTTTTATAGGGTCAGAAGAAAGTCTATTTGTAATGTAAAAATGCCTGAAACAGAGCTTGAACTTTGCTGACGCAAAATGGACAAATTTTCCAAATGCACATAGCATTTGAAAAATTTGTCCATATTTTTTTATATACATTTTCCACGCTGCCAAGACACCTTCCACTTTTCCAATTCCCCAAAGAGGCTTATAAAGCTAGATAAAATTCTGTTTTTATGCCTTTACTAACAAAAATTTATCCGCAGCTAGCTATCCTACTACCACTAAGAAGGCAACCCTTACTGTATATTGTATGTGGCAAGTTAGCAACACCTCCGGTTTATAGCTGTTATTGTGTTTGAAATTCTGATTTATGAGGTGAGGGCAACGCTTCTAATATGCCATTGTATACGGCCTAGTGAGAGTATGATATTACATATGGGATTTCCTACGCCATTACTGCTAGACCAAATATTATCTACATGAACTGACGTACCTACTGCCTAGCATAAGTGTAAAAAAGCGTGTCTAGTGTTTGTTCATGATGTCCTAGGAAAATCTAGGTTCTTAGACTAGTCAAGTACCTATTTATTAAATAAATAATAGAATATCAGCAGGGTTGGTAATATAAATGTTAAAAATAAAGTTCTGTGTGATGTTTGAATATACGTTCAATGAAATAATCAATGAAATAAGCCGCCAAGTGCGAGTCCACTCGCTCACGAAGGGTTCCGTACCGTAAAAATCAGGCAACATTTTCAAAGAACATCAAATTTTCACTTGTTCGGTGACCCCTTAAATTTTCAATTTTAGTAAATATTTAGTATTTGTTATTATTACAGTTGAAGTTTTACTTATTTATAGAAAGTTTCATGTTTCTAACTATAATGGTTCAAAAGATACAACCTACGCAAAAGAAGAGCAAAAATAGACAAAAAAAATACGTTTTTTGTATGGAAGCCCCTTTTCATTTGAATATTTATTTTAATGTTATTATTTGCTATTATAGCGTCTAGAGAAATACACATTCTCTGATTATTTTAACTGTATACCTTATACGGTTCATGAGATAGAGCCCTGTGACCATCGACCTGATGGGACAGACGGAAGGACGGACGGACGGACAGCGGAGGCTTATGGTTCCGTTTTTACCCTACGGGTACGGAACCCTAAACAGTACAATGATAACTGAAATAACATCAATTTTAATGACTGGAACTAAAACTGTACCGCAACTGCGTTTTAATGTTCCTTGATTTAAATGGCTTCACGATAAAATTTTCAACATCTTTTTGACAGAATAAAATAATCTCTTTTTAGAGTTTCGAAGATCGGAGATCGGTTTCGAAACCCTTATGGTCTCACTTTTTCTGTCCCCTTTTTCGTCTTTTATATCACAGCAACCATAGCAGCAAATAACTTTAAATTTGAAACAATAAAACATTTCGTGCGTCTGTACAGATTGAAAGAAAAAATAAATTAAAATTAAAATTTCCAGTACAAATTATGATGTCGAAATTTTAAAAGAGACCTACAAGGTCAAGTGTCGTATCAAATGAAAGGTATCAGTTTGTATGGATCTATATTTTACAGGAAAAATATAGAGAAGTCTGTAAGCAGAATACTTTTTTAAAATTTTCAAAAAGGTGGGGAATAATTTTTAACAGGATGGGGCTACTTCACCGAGTGGGGTATCAAATGAAAGGTATCTGTTTGTAAATCTCAAAACAGTTTTTGAAATACCTGTAGGTTACACAATTTTCGAAATATTTTAACTGTCTCACTCGCGATATAAAGTATTTATGAAGTGATCCTAGACGTCACACACACAGTTGCACGTGTAGCGCAGCACAGTTACGCATGTGTGTGCCGAGATGCGACTTTTGTATGGAAAACTGGGCAAGTTTTCGGGGTGTTAGGTACCCAGAAGAAAATTATTTTCTAAGCTAACTATTGTTAAAGACGGATTCAAGGATATTTGCCAAAAAACATGTGTACAAAAAATGACAAAAATATAACAGAGTGAAACAACATGCTTGACCGGTTAAGGTACTTTACTTACCTATGTAAATTAGGTAGAGATAGCATGTAAAAAATTTAAAAGCTAATTACTATTTATAATTTAAAACTTCGTCAACACTATAATAACACTTTGTAATTAACATTTTTTTAGTTTTAATTTGAACATTTGTCTCTACACAGTGTAGGTAAATTATTGTAGATTTTAGTAGCAACCCCAACAATACTTTTCTGCATTAGTGCTGTTTTTACAATGGAGATGGTACTGAGGTTTTTACAGGGTGTGATTTTAACCTAGTATTATCCCGTCTGTTTCGAATAACAAAATCAGATAGCCGGGGGAACAGATGGGGATTATTTATTACAAAAAGAGCTACTTCTAATATGTAAGTAAAGAGACGAAGTGTCAGAATTTTGTACTTTGTAAATATTGGTGTGTAGCTATCAGTAATTTTTATTTTAAACATGACTCTTACACATCTTTTTTGTAGCCTAAAAATTATGTCTTTATTGGTAGAGTTGCCACAAAATATTAATCCATATCGCAGGACAGACACCATACCGTGATATGCAGTCAATAAGGCATTTGTATTGACTGTTGATGACAGTTTATATATTGCATATGCTAGACTACTAACACACACGGATAAATGGAGTTATTAATTGAATTGTAGGAACCTACCGTCTCATAAGGCCTTCGTGTCTACTTTACGTGGCTTATTTCCCACAACTTCGCGCGCGCCACCAATTATGCTAGTTTTGTTAAATTATGGTCTAGCAGAACGAGGGGTGTGCTCGGTCTGGTACGGAATAGTCAGCAACGAAAACGGCTGAGCATGAATCGAACTTAAATATTAGGTCCTTACATATGAAATTGGCGTTTTGTATGGGAGGAACAAAAAGTCGAATATTTTTTAATATAATATATTTAATTAATCAAAGTATGAACCATTATTTTCTATGCACTTTTGCCATCTTATAGGTAGTTCATTGATCCCTTTACTAAAAAAACCAGTCAGTCGGACGGGAATCAATAAAATCTTTGAAGGCGATTTGGACTGCCCCATCGGAGTTGAATTTTTTCCCTTGCAAGAAGTTATCCAAATTTCGAAAAAAATGGTAATCTGTTGGAGCAAGGTCCGGGGAGTACGGAGGATGTCTTAGACTTTCCAATTGAAGCTCTTCTAATTTAGTAGCCGTCTGTTGCGCAGTGTGTGGTCTAGCGTTGTCGTGAAGCAGCAGTGGCGTGGAGCGATTGACCAGCCTAGGTTGTTTAGCCGCTAGCTTTTCCATCATGGTTTGCAATTGCTGACAATAGACATCAGCCGTAATAGTCTGGCCAGATTTGAGAAAACTGTAATGAACAATACCGGCACTAGTCCACCAAACGCTTACAAGTAACTTTTTTGGGGTTAATTTTCGCTTGGGGCAGGATTTGGCTGGCTGGCCAGGATCCAACCATTGCGCTGAGCGCTTCCGATTATCGTAAAGAACCCATTTTTCATCACAGGTAATGATTCGGTTTAAAATACCTTCATTATTGTGCCGGTTTAGTAATGTAACGCAGCAGTCGACGCGCGTTTGCCGGTTTGCTTCAGTCAATTCGTGAGGTACCCACCTTTCAAGCTTTTTAATCTTCCCAATTTGCTTCAAGTGAATTAAAACAGTTTATCACTAACATCGCAGCCTGCAGCTAACTCGGACGTGGTTTGCGATGGATCCGCTTCCACAATAGCCTTCAACTCTTCATTATCAACTTGAGTCTCAGGCCGTCCACGGGGCTTGTTCTGCAGGTCAAAATTTCCAGAACGAAAACGTTGGAACCAAAAACGAACTGTGTTTTCTTTTGCAACACGACCGCCATACACATCATTCACCCTTCGAGTTGTTTCCGCAGCACTAGTGCCACGGCGGAACTCGTACTCGTAAATAATGCGATATTTTAAGTTTTCCATTTTGTAAAATGAGTGACGCAAACAGAAAAAAACAGAAGAAAAAAAACAAATGAATGACGATCATCGAAGCACAAATACATGAGTCTATAGCTGTACAAATTTGAATTTGGAATTCCTTACCAAAGAGGAGAAATTTGTGATTAAAGTGGCCAGTACGAAAAACGCCAATTTCATATGTAAGGACCTAATATTAGTATTTACAGCAATTAACGGAATGAAATTCATAAAAAATTTTTTATTAAAAATTTAAATTCGTTTATTTCAGGCACATACATAATACGAAATTGAGGAAATTACCTACAATGGTCGGCGACTTTAGTAACTTTAAGAGTTTCCAATCCGGCTCGTTCTTGGTGCAAAGGATTGCCATCGCTATTCAGCGAGATAATGCTGCAAGCATTATGGACACCTTGCACCGGGTATGATCAGTGGCAGGTTATTTAATTAGTAATTTTATACCGGTACTTATAGTAGGTACATACCTATTGGTATACTTGACAAACTTAAAGATGTTAAGAATATTTGGTAGGTTTATTTAGTTGCTCTGGGCGATAAATTCAGCTTTCATGTATAAGTAAGTAGTTACCTGTCTTTACTTTTTAAGTAAAGACCAATAAATGCGTGTTTATTTAGCGGCTTTCGATGCTCACCAGAAAATAAGTAGCAACCTTTTATGTACACTGCACGTTATAATATTTTGGTGTTCTTTTTCGTCATTAAGATTTATGCTGATTTGCTGACAAAACAAAATATTTTAATATTATAATATTTTAATTAAAACTTCTTATAGAGTCAACAGGTGATCGGAATGCTGGCTTCTATTTCGGCATAAGTACATGTAAATCTCATGTATTTAGTAAAATGTTCCTTACTTTGTAATTTTCTAGCTGTAAGTTTTCCTAAAATTTCAAAATAAATAAAATAAAATAAAATTCTGGGCAGTCTACCTTCTGGTGACGGCTTAGATTTCTAAGAAATAGATATTAAGTGTATGTACTTATTAGTTGTAATTGTTTTATTGTGTTATTGTAATCTATATATAAAAATTTCTTTATTTTAAGTGTAAAAGTGTAAAAACTGGCATTTTCAATAGAACACACTGCCAGTTAGTTTAAATTGTATATTTAGGTAGACCGGTATTTATTCTAATTTGTTTAGGTATATTCTTTAATTGTCAGCTTCATTGCTAATAAAGTAATTGTTACCTAATAAAAGCTTGAGAGTTTTTACTATTTAATCCCTTCGTATGTTTTTGTTTATGAAGTGTAAGCGATTATTATTATTATTATTCAACTTTTTCATTGGTTTACGTCTGCTAAGCCTGCGAATCCAAAAATGACCTTACTTTAGCAAAACCTCATTTGGTTTTGACCATATCAATAGTCAAAAAGTAAATAAATAAGTTAGTAATATAGTAAGAGTATGTAGGTATCTATAGATTTGAAGTTACCATGGTATTTACAAGCAAATGCTGTGCGTTGCTAGTCTCCCTGAAGACCGCTTGAAACCATTTCAACTCGAAGATTTAATTAGGAAGTAGTATCTGATGCTACAGTAGTCTGAAATGGACTGTAAGCGAACGCAGTAGAGGCGAATTTTCAACTGAACAAATATATGAAACTGGATTTTATCCGCTGCCCGTACCATGAATAAATTGTCACCCGAAGGACGAAGCGCTGTTGAAGCTTAAAGACAATACCCAAACTTTTGTTTTAAAAATTTAACAGTTTTTGAAGTTGGAAACTCTTTCCAGTAAATTATGCAAAACAACTTCATAAGATTCCATTCTTCAATAAAGTAGGTACGAGGCAAAATTCCAAAAAATCAGAACCAAGCTATTTTTATGAGACTATACGGTTTTTTAAACATGGTAAAGTAAAGAGGCTAAAGAAAAGGGGAGGCACGATATATTTTTCGAAAGTACCTACCTAACCTAATAAGTACTTGTTATGCTAAGTAGGTACTTATAATAAAATGTAAATTTACAGTATAACAATTTGGAATAATTTTACTCTAAACAGCAAGACAGGACTAAGTCGAATACGTCACAATCACCAGACACAAAAGACGCTACACGTACTGTAAACAACAAATCCTTGTTCTAAAAATTACGCTTTCAACATCGAAGTTGAATCTCTTTTTTGAAGAACAAACACATTAGGGATCTCGCGGTGCCGGTGGCGTCTGCGGGACTCCAGTGGCGATAAACTTGTGCTGACGTTGATTTATGTCTCCGTTTGTTTGTCACAGCTCCCAGTACCGGTTCATCCGGAATTCTGGTTAAGATAAGGCGTCTCTAATGCATAGTACAAATTACTGTTTATATTGCTGTTTGCGCACACATTTGGGACCTGGTACGCGTCAGGTATGGCCGTGTGGGTATGATGCATGCAGAAGCAAGGTTGCCTAATATTTACTCTTTACTGAAGACTCAGGATTAGGTTGCCTAGGCATTGTTCAAGGTACGTATAAGTAAAATTTAAATCACTGTTAGAGTGACCAGAGAAGACCTGAAGGCTAAGGCCAGTGGAGTACCTAAGTTATGTAGGTACAAATCGACAGGTAGATTCTAGGTATTTCTCATAAAAACTAAAAATAGTTTTTAGGGCGACGTCAAGATCAAGATAAAACACAAAGAAATCCCTTCGTATTTGAGGCGAATACAAATTGAAAAACAACACTGAATAAATTAAAAGCAATTTATACTTCATACCTACCTATCTTTCTATAGGTATACATTTATAGCAATAGTAGTAAAGGGAGTAACACCACGCGATACTATAAATAAACTGCGTTTCACCTACTCCGTAATAGAGACGTTACCATTGTGGTTTCATCGGACGTATTAGCCGGATAACAATAGGATTGAGAGAGATAATCCTCGGCCTCTGAAATCTAACACAACATTCTCAGAAATTTCAGCAGTATACTCCGTGTGACATGGGTTAACTAACGGTTAACTAATGCATTAACTCGCTGAATCTAATTGTTATTAAATATTTATCATCCTTAAATTTTGCAACGGATGTCCCCAAAGTAACGCCTGAATCTATTATTTATCGCTGAAACTAAATTAGAATACAATAAAGCTAGGTTTTCTAAGCTGTACAACGCACTTTCTATACTCCAGCCAAACTCAAGATCATATGAACACAACATTTTGAGAACATTTGTTATCAAGCCACTCATACTTAACCTAAAAATCGGTTTCTTGATTTTTGACAGTGCTCACAAATCTACTGAAACTCAAGCCTGAGAATTTTAGATTTTTATGTTTTGCTTGTTTACAAACATTGTATATTTTAAATGGATGCAGTAAACATCTACGCCGAAGTAAACGAATTAAAACAAATTAGACCATAATGACAATCACCCGACTCAGCACAGACTGGTGTCAGGTTTCATACTTTATATTAAATTCAACGAAGCCTAAAATTAGCTCCTTTTTGCTTCTCTTTGCGCGTTCGTGTGTAACATAATATATTTTATGGTCCAGATTATTAAGTTGTTCCAAGTCTAGATTTCGTCTGTGAAAAATGTCAGCCCTTTCCATTCAGTAGTTTAGGCGTGCAGAGATAATCAACATCTAATCTTTCGCGTTTACAATACTATAAAATGTGAAGTTAGCTAATTGATTCTTACCACTCAACCAAAGGCTAACAGCGCGCTTAAAGGCACGTTCAGCTTTCATTACATCTGTTTCTTATTTTTCTAAAAAAAATAAGAAACAGATGTGGCTCATGTTTGCTAAGCTTTTAACCATGTGGCTAATAAGGCAACCCTACCTCCAAATGAATTTCATGGAAAGGTCGTAGAAATTAGAAGTTCACGTGAATGTCCGGTCACGCAAGCCGAAAGCGGACGAGAACTTTTGTACTTTGTACATATGTAGGTATATTCTATTATTTAGGTTGGCTGCCACAAACAGAGTGAGAATTTCGAACATGGATCGGCAAGTACTTTAATAAAATAATTGATACTGGACAATGTTTTGATGCCTCTTGATCTCTTTAAGCGAGTCCTAGTACGATGCTGTGTGCAATGCCTATAAAGTCCCTGTACACCGACAAAACAAATTCATTAATTTTATCATGGTAATCTTCGGTTAATTGAGTCGACTGTCATTGCAGCAACGACAGCTACGAATCCTATACCATAATGCTGAAGTACTTATTCACTATACTTATTCACATTTCAGTCTGATTACAGAACATACACTTGAAGTTAGTAATGCACTGAGCGTTACTTAATTCTGTAAAGCTTTTTCCATTATCGATGTGAACAATATGCATGAAAATAAAATTGTTGGTCGAATGCCTTTTAAACAGCAGCTTGAGTGATGGGACATGCATGTTAATGTCGGTCCAATTAATGTAAAGTCCACGTGTGCAAATGTCATGCTCGACGTTCACAAATTACACTCCTGACGCGGAAATGAGAATGGAAAAGGTCGTCGAAAAACAAGCGACGAGCGCGGCCCTGTCATAAATCGTCATCTGGATAATCGAGTGAACGTATTTGAAGTGGCACAATCCCCGATATTATCATGAATAACCAATATAAAAAATGTAGCCTGCTTCGGTGAATAATTTATACCCCATTGTCACCCTCGTGCCATACAAAGTTTGTTCACCAGGTGTTCTATCAAACAATTACCTTCGTTCGGCGTTGTCTCGACGAGATTGGATGTCGTATTACATATAACTATTCGACCATTTTGAAAATGTACTATTGTAGGTATTTATTTACGGAAGAGAATGCAATTTTACTAATTTACATTGGACTTATATTGTGATTACCACAACAATATATCCTAAGATTATGTTACAATGCGTTATGAAAATGGCACTCACCAAAATATGAGAGAAGCAAAGACATTTTTTAAGTTACTCTTACGAGTAGATGGCAGTAGATGCCCATGATCACGTGCACACATGTGTGCAATGTGTATTTTTTTACCACCTGACATTCTCACTGGCTATGAAAAAGCAGCCGTTATCGGAATAAGGTTATGAGAGCAGGGTGAATAATTGCCACGAATTCTTCGCCTCGGCTCGCGGTATTAATCAGAGCTCGGGAGCTAATACTTGAAGTGACACTGGCTGAAAGTTTGTAAACAAAAACCGAGGGCGAAGGAACCGCGGCGGAACCTATGGCGAACCAGACCTACCAGACCCAGCGAAAAACTTGTTCCCTTGACATTGATGGATGTGAACCCCAAACGCGCTAACGTAGAACGTTTTGCCAAAAGGTAAGCCCAAAAATTAGTAGTCACGTTCGCCTATTTGTTATTCTGTTACAGTGCTGCTTTCTGTGTTGTTGTAATTGAAACAAAAGCTTTGTTTTATCACTTTCAATTTAAGTTTACGTAGGTATTGTTGAAGCTTTTTCAAACTTTATCTATTTTGGTCGACATAGGTACTGGGTCGCGGCATGCACAGATGTTGACTTGCACCTTAGACTAATGTTTTGAACCACTATCTTATTTCATCAGAAAATGGTCAAGATCGACGTCCAAAATCTGCTCGTTTCACCAACAAATTGCAAAAGGGGGACCCAAACGATGCTCATTTGAACCCTGTATCCATCCCTCTTAATCCACCCCGAATGAATGGTCCTGTATATTATGATCACAGCGGTTGATTACAAAAAATGAGTTACCCCCGCCGAAAACACAACATAAACTGCATTACATTTGTTCATATTCACAATATTCGTAGTAATAATAACGCCGCCGGTATCGTGCGTGAACATTAGTCAGGATTTCCGTAAAGCCGACATGTGAAATGACGGTAATCTCAAATCGACCCCATGGTCCACAAACACTGCGCTCGGTGGATTGTGATCCTTGGATAAATTTATCACTTAGTTCGCATCAGGTAGTAGCATATTTCCAGGAGCAACACTTTTAATATAATTTCAAAAATATTATTATTTTCTTGGTTTTTTCGTCTGGAATTTAAACCGCTATTGAGTGTGGTCGATTGATGTATTAATTATCTATTACAGCGGGGCACTGGCCCCTGGCTGGTCCGACCGGTATTGATATGGATCAGTTGAGCTACCTATAGATTGTTTGCAACAGTCTGCAGTTAGCATAATTGTTTCAATTGTAAATACTAGTTCTAAGTTCTTTTTATTATTTAATTGTAATTTTCTTTGTCAATAAAGTTTGATTTATTGTCACTTATTTATGAACAAAAGATTCGTTGGATAATACACTTATCCAAACAATACAGCAGATTATATTTTATGCGTCATTGACAGACCCAATCGTCGTAGTCAGGTTATAATATAGAATATTTTATTAGGAGTTTTCATATGAATACCTTTTTTAAAAATTCTAATTTAGTAAGTAGTAGGTACCATGTGGCAAAACTTTATGCATACCTAATTCCTATCTTTTCAAGTCAGAACCATTCTTCCACGAGCTTCGTATCTTATCCTAGAAATAAGTAAATTAGTAAGAAAGTAACCACATTTCTTTCAAAAAATAAATGAGCCCGCGTCGTTATCAAAGTAGGCACAAACACAATCTCGTGATACCTAAAATAAATCAATCTATCAGCACTCCGTCTATTAAAAAGTGGCTATCTCCGTCTATTAAAAAGGCAATGGCCAAACGCGACAAGGCTAAGAGGCGCTATAAGAAACTTCCTACGGAGGTTAATCTTGCCGATTATAAGAAGCTGCGCAATCGGGCTACAAAACTGTGTAGGGATGCCAAGAGGCACTATATCCATCACCAACTCCAAAACACTAACCCTTCCTTAATGTGGAAATTCTTAAACTCCCTGGGAATTGGTAAGGGCTCGACTGATACACCTATTTCCCTTGACTTAAACTCTATTAACACCCATTTTTCTAGCTCCCCTCACTCCATTGACAATGATACGAAACGCTGTACCATCGACCATTTGTCTCGCCTATCAAAACCCAACTGTTCTGACTTTAACTTTAGAGAGGTTGCTGAGAGGGATATCTTGAAATTTATAAAATCTATCTCCACCAAAGCTATTGGCGTCGATGGCATCAGTGCTCGCATGCTTCAACTCCTCTCCTGCGAGCTCGTTCCTGCAATCACTCACATTATAAATTTCTTCATTGCAACGAGCTCGTTTCCGTCCGCCTGGAAGAAAGCTTTCATAATACCCCTTCCTAAAATTTCTAATCCCTCTGCCGTATCACATTTCAGACCTATCTCCATCCTTCCCATTCTATCCAAAATCCTTGAACATGCGGTCCATACGCAATTATCAGTTTTCTTTTACCAAAATAACCTTCTGAGTCCCTACCAGTCTGGCTTTAGACCTGGCCATAGCACCGTGAGCGCATTAATTAAGGTCTCTGATGACATTCGCTGGGCCATCGACAATCGACTCATCACTATTCTTGTATTACTGGATTTCAGTAGCGCATTCAACACCGTTGATTATGACATTCTTCTCTCTGTTCTTTCCTCTCTCAACATTTCTCCCTCAGCAATCTCTTGGTTCAATGCATATCTCTCAGGCCGGTCGCAGTGTGTCCGCTTTGATGATTCTTATTCTGATTGGTGTGACATAACTGCGGGCGTACCTCAAGGCGGTGTTCTCTCTCCTCTCCTCTTCTCCATCTTCATTAACGCAATTACCTCTATCATTTCTTCTAAGTTTCACCTGTATGCAGACGACCTGCAGATCTATTGCCACTTTAAGGCTGATGAGATCTCCTTGGGAGTTGACCAAATTAACACTGACCTCATCAACATTAACGCGTGGGCAAAGGCCTTTGGTCTTTTGGTCAACCCTTTTAAGTCCCAAGCTCTAATTTGCGGTAGCTCATACATGCTGAACAAAGTTCAGCAAAAACCGATATCTCCACTCTTCTATAGCAATTCTCATATCTGCTACTCTGCTTCTGCCAAGAATCTGGGTGTCATATTTGACTCCACGTTATCCTGGCAAAAGCACGTCAATGCAATCAGCCAGCGAGTCCACTATTCCTTTCATTCCCTTAAGCGTTTTCAGAAGTTCCTTCCTATACAAACTAAAGTCACATTAGCTCAATCACTCCTTCTTCCCCTATTAGATTACGCTGACTCCTGTTTCCTTGACGCCACGGAGGAAATTATCAACAAGTTAGAACGACTTCAAAATTTATGCATCCGATTTATTTTCGGTTTGCGTAAATATGATCACGTCTCAATGTTCAGAGCTCAGTTAAAATGGCTTCCAATCCGTCGCCGGCGTGATTTGCACGTTCTCACACTTCTATACAAAATTCTGAACAATCCTCTTACTCCTTCGTACCTCCGTGAGCGGTTTGAGTTTCTTTACCCCCGCGATAAACCCTGTAGAACATCATTGTCCCTTCTTCTGAAGTTTCCTGTGCATTCTTCCAGCCGCTATGGTGGCTCCTTCACCGTCGAATCGGTCAGGTTATGGAATTCTCTCCCTCATGATATTTGCGCCAGCCCCTCTCTCTTCATCTTTAAGCGTAAAGTCCAAGAGCATTACCTATCTTCATGACTTTGATGTAGGTATTTAGTTTATGTACTTATTTTAAATGCGTATGTAGTTATAGAATTGTTATTTTTATGTATGTTATATATTTTTATAGGTAGCGTAATATATTATTATACATATGTAGTAGTTTATTAACTATGTAGGCTAAGGCAATCTTCTATCTGTATTTGCACACGAACCCACTGTAACAAATTTGTCTCTCTCTCCCAATAAGGTTTGCTGGAAGAGAACTCTTTTAGGGTTAAGCTCGCCTTTGCCATAATCTCTCTAGTTTTAAGTTTTGCATGTATTTGTTTTTATTAGTGCAATAAAAGAATTAAGAATTAAGAATTAAGCACTCTCCATGGCGGTAAAAATATATACTTAATAAAATTCCAGACAAGATTAAAAGCCATGAAAATAATAATATTATTGAAATTAGATTAAAAGAGATGCTCTTGGAAAAATGGTACTGCCTAAATTATTTTTTAACTGATACTTTTAGTGACTTGTAATTGAAGTCTTGCATTAATTTTATTTTACTCTTACCTTTCATATTAAATGAGATCCATTTTATTAAATTAGTATTATATAAAGTATCTGGCCGGCTCTCATTGCAACACCTTAAATGGGTACATATTGTGTGTATTCCTTATTATAGTCAATAAGTCCTGTGTGATGATTATTACCTTATTATGGATGCAATGCAATAAATAAATTAAATTAAATTAAATTTTCATAGTTTCCCAGCGAGGGCGTTCGCAGTGAGACAAGTGCAAAACTGTGCAATATTTCAACCCCCTTCCGAGAATCTGAGAACTACGAGCCAAATGCGCAAACAACATGAACAAAACACGGAATACGCAACACGAGATTCCACAAAAAGCAGAATAGTAACAACATAAATAGACAAAGAAGAAAGGAGAATTTCTCAAGTCCTACTAAAGCTATAATGCCGTGGCTCATTACTGCACAATTCTTTTGCCTCGCATTTAGAACACTTTACCCTCCGTTCCTACAGTAGTGTTAGGTATAATTATTTTCTACGGAGTTTGCTATAAATTCATCAGTAGAAATATTATTTTAAATATTAGTTTTGTAAGATCTTAATGTAATTGTTGGACTATAATACTTAATTTAATTACAAAACTATATCGTTGTTAACAATAGCCACCAACGACGACTGACTTGTTGAGATAGTAATAAAAAAATACAGAATACAGACTCACAGACAGGTTAGTATTTTATTTGAAGCAGTAGTATGTACCTATATAGGTAATCAATCACACTCAACGTTGTCTAGTCCTAAACTAAGCAGAGCCATGGAATGGAAAGTACCTATCAGAAATACCTAGATGCTAAACAAAAAGCCTCTCAAAAATTACAATGTATTGATACTATTTTAAGTTAATCGGCCTTGGTAGGTACTAGAGTACTTGGATGTAAGAAGATAGGTAGGTACCTATCATAAAAGGGACTCTTCCCCCTTCCAAATACAGACGTCACGTATCAACCCTATTCATTTGCTAATGACGCAGATGTAAGGGTCCTTTGTGCTGTTGTGTTGTGTTAGCATTAGATAAAGAAGCAGTCAAACTAACGGCTTCAAAAATATGTTGATGAAGATCGTTTATGTCTTTTGGACTTTTCGTAAAGTTAAACAATAAGCCCAGCAAAGCTATCAGCCTTAGCACGATACAATAGGTACAGTACAAGTTGTAAGTGTCTAAGTGAGTTGTACTGAAAAACTCACTTAAAGACAACTTATTCAGATTCGATCAGAATTTATAGTTATGTTTGTACCTAATTCGATGATGAATTACCTACTTTACTCGATTATTATATCAGCATTGTATGGAAAATACAGGTTGTTTACAAATTGATCGACGTAATGGATTAATTTACAGTTTTAAACTCAATAAAAGATTTATTAACAGTCAACGATAATTGATGAATGAAAGCGAATCGAGCTCACTGCGATTAAAGCTATAAATCTGCAAGCGAGCAATTTGTTGATTTATGTTGCATGATCTGCAGTTGCTTCGGTATAATTGTTGCAACTACCGAATATCCGTTTCAGATTCCGTCCGAAAGATTTATAGTTTCAATTTAACGATTCGATAAAAATATTGTACATATCTAATTTATGTACCTATCTTAAAAATGTCGTCTAGGTCAACATTGATCAGGTTTTTATTTAAATAATCCAATAAGCATTGCAGGTATTATTCTATAAAATTATTATTCTTTTTGAATATTATTTATACTTTTACAGCATGCAAAATGTGTACCTAATGTACCTAAGTAAGTAATAAAAATAAACTAAATAAATGAATACATACCGACTTAATAAAAGTTGTCTCAAATCTGCATTGGCATTGACTTTGATGTGGTTCTAGATTACGCATTTTAAATCTCTTAAAATATTGGACGGTTTCTAATTGCGTAAGCCGGTTGAAGTTCTGCAGTTATGGCTTTACATGTTACTCGTGCCTAAACCTAGGTGTAATAAAATTAATCGTACCTTTCCAAGGTACGATTTGTTTCAGTCTAAGATATAGGTAATAGTAGCCTACGTTCCATATACCTACTTATCTTTGGTTTCAGCCTAGATCCTGATAACTGGATAAAGGGTCCTTATGCGTGCAGCAAATAGTTGTAAATTTTGCTTAATAGGTTTTATTGACAATACTTCTACGAACTCTTGAACCGTAAAATTGAACTTAGAATAAAAAACTTTACCTTATGTATAGGGGTCCCCCAGAAATCGTTGAGAAAAATGTTCATAATCGGAGTCTGGGGTCTCAAATCTCTGTTGTCTTTGATGGCACTTATATCGTCGAATACAAATCCGCAATACATGCAGTTGTGGTAAACAAGGACACATGCAAGAACCAGGATGGCTCCAAGCCCTCTCTTGGGCGCTTCTGGCACAGCTTCTGGTACAATATTATTTTGGCTATGTAAACGCTTCCTACTCCGACCAGTCCTAGTTCTTACTGCGGACACCATTCCACCAAATCTGCACACTCCACTTACGCGGTCCATCGTTTTTTAAAAACTACAAATATCAACACGTACTGTATCACTAAAATATATTATTGTCATTCATCCATTTAGTTAGAGCCACCGAGTCCCGAACCGCTAAGAACATCGAAGTGGCGAAAACACAATCACTAAGAGAACCGGAGTTTCGAATAAATTTTCGCTACTCAGGGCTTCAACCGGCTTTATCCTTGAAGTATCACAAAAACAATAATCCAGGGTGAATGAATGTTACTTTAGTGTTGTGTCACTATTTATTTTGTTTTGAAATGATCGCATTTAACATCTGGGATGTGTTCGTGGGACACGCGCGCGGTCACGCCCGGTCGCCGCACTGGCTCAGCGATCACTACCGAAGTTTGCCGAACGAATGCCGTGTCGGGTCACGTGACCAGTCGTTTTACTGCGGGTCGTTTTGAGTCGACGCATGCGTGCGGATGAGAGAGCATTGAAGTGATTGAAGGGGCAGTGGCGGTAAAGTATGTAGGTAGGTATACTATTTTTCTCACTTTGCATACTGCTATAAATAACAAGCATCTGTGTCATTGTCTGGTTAATTGAGTTATTATCTAGTGCTTTGTAAATTTTATGCATCATGCTTCATGCAGTTGACAAGTAGGCAATTTTAGCGTTTTGGCACTTTTCTTCCACAAATTTACTATAGGTAAAATATCGTAGTTATGAACAATTATTTTAAAAAGGAACATGCTTCATTCTTAACAAGGTAAAGGTTTCTTGTTCGCTTCTTTACTTTACCTTGAAAATATTGAAGTGAGCAAAAATTAAAGTGATCACTTTATTTTCTAGTTTTACTTATGTAATTTGTATTTTGTGACGTTCCCAAGAGTCCTGTAAGGTCTAAAGGAAATAAAGTACTTTAAGTTTTGAATTTTTGGAACTTATATATCTTTTAACTATCTATTGGCCTGATACGGAAACGTACGATAATTATCTAAAAGTAAGTTCCTACCTAGTTGTACTACTACCATAATAGTTGAACGAGCTTCGTTACAGAAAGTTCAATAACAAATGTACTTACCTATTTAAAAATAATTCCAACATCTGGACTCAACGAGTAAAACACAATTTGTTAGCTAAATGATCCAGGCATTTGATTCGGAACCCTGTAACTAGCTAAAAGGGCACTTTGGCTAACTTATTTGATTGCAAAAATGACCCGGTCCGCAAACTTCGAAAGTGGTCGTCCCGCGCATGCGGCGCCCAATTTACCAAATCGGCTCTGATTACGTAAACACCGTAATTTACCTTCCAAACATTAGAGAGGTTTTGAGGCTTCCTGTTTGAATTTGATTCTTGAATAAAGGAAATAATAACTTACTTTGAAATAGGTATTCCTGTCATTCCTGCGTAGTTTAAGTGAAGTTGTAAAAATATTGTACCATAGCTCTTTCCTCGAACTTGTAGCTGTGTTGCAAAGTTACCTACATTACATACAGTCTGTAGTCTAAATTAGTTTTCAATACTGAACGGTCGACTACCATATTGACCTATAAATTTTTGGCAAAAATTTTGTTATAATTTTATGTAAGTAACTCTTAATTGTTTGGCTGTCTCATATCTTTAATCATACTGATTTTCATTCTGCTGGTTTTGTTAAGAAATAATTTCATATTTATTATGTCCAGGACACAGTGGTCGTTCATAAAAAATGTGTGCTGGTCGGTAGGTAATTACCTAAACGGAAATTTAAATTCACCTAACATTGTATTTACGTTCCTACGTTTGGTTTATAAATAAAATAAGCAACCTCAAGAGGTTCGAGCCATTTTTCAGGAAGCATTCCCAAGAGTGCTGCGAAATGCGGTGACCGGATAATGTCCTGAAACTAAGTTACGGAGAAGGGTTAGCAAAAATCTGAACTTACCGTACTTTACTAGCCTTTGCCGGCGGTTTCGCCTGCGCATTCACGGATAATGCATACTTTGACAAATATTTGAGTCAACGAAAAGTACTCAAAATCAACAGCGTTTAGAAAAAATATCCGAATTTCAAATATATATATTTTTTTATTCTGTGGATATTTCTTCTAAACGTAGCTGACAGAGTGGCGGCTAACACAATACAGACCAAAGAATGAAGTGTTTATACCGGCTATGGCTGTATACCTACTAAAGTATGCTGTTTTCTCCGCCCCGTCAATTAGAACAGCGTGAAGTTGACAATTCAGACGTTCTAGGACAAAAAGTCAGTGTTTTGGAATAACCCAGCCCATCAAGGGTTGTCGCCTAAAACTCACGTTTGCCGGGCGCGGTAACCCAGAAAAACCGGCTCCAAGTGATTGATGGAGGAGTAGGTCAATAAACAGACCCGCACGTCCCAGAATGGTGAGAGAGAATGGCCCTCAGGTGGACCCTGATTTTTTGTTTTATATCCACATTCATGTTCAAATTAATCCTTTACGAACATTCGCCTGAAAACGCCTTTAGGGCCGGCAATTTTGAAGCAAAAATTTTTAAATTAAAGTAGGTAAATAAAAAAATTACGTGGTAAAGTTTGAAGAGTGTTTTTTGTTCTGATAAAAATGTTACAAGCAAATGTTTTTGATGTTGACGTTATGTAACGGACTAAAACTCGTGCCGATACGATACTGTATAACGAGCGTTTCTCTCCCAATTATTTAAAGTCTCAACCTTTTTTGCTAAAATGAAAAATTACGTGAGTTTTCAATAAAATTCGCGGAACAAACCTAGATTGTTCAAACTCCAGTATAATTAGTTTCTTTTGAAGCCCTGTTTAAAACAAGCTGATATGCTAAACACGGGATTTGTAAGGTCCCCCGCCGAGCGAGAAAACAATGAAATATTTCACTCGTGTAATGGATTGAATTGAGCTTCAAAGTTTTCACATTCACCAAGTTTTCGAACAAATTTATCTCTGAGGAGTCGGTGCAAATACATCAAACTTAAAGCAATTCCGAACACTTGATTCTAAACCTCTACAAGCAAGGAAGTAGGTGGGTTTTGGCCTCTCACTTTACCGTTACTAAGAACTTAAATGGGAAACACCAGGAGATAGGAAAAGAACCTACCTGCCTATAGGGTAATTTTTTTTGTTTTTATATATCTTATACATTGTTTACATACTTAATCTAAACCGTTAATCGGTTTGTCCGTAAGCCCCAGTCTCTATGGTTAGTATAGTAATAAATACAGTAACTCGTACACTTATCTTAAGCTAATAAATACATTATACGCACACCGCAGGTCAGAAACTGAATGAATTTAAATATAAATACCTATTTAAAGTACAAAAATATCTTCCTTACCACTCCACCACAATAATCGAGACCATTTTCCATGATTCGTATACGTACTAGTCTCAAACAACGTCATTTTGTTACCATAATATTAGCTTCAACTTCATAGATTTATCTCAATCAACGTTGACCAGATTTTAGACTCTACCAATTGTTCAATAGATATTGACTCTACCGTATACGGTTGTTCGTAGGATATATTTTTCACTTCTCTTGCTCAAATAGTGTGTCACCATTTTTAAAGTGTTACACCAGGAGGTGGCCGGCACCACTGCAGCCGTGTCTTAAAAATAATTGATGCCAGCATGGCTTCAAATATTTTTAACAGTTGCCAGTGCCGAAAAGTAGAAAGCAAGCGTTTAATTTCATAAATTTTTGCATTCCCGCCTATCGAAGCTGTCTGTGGAAGAACGACCATTTGCACCCTGTGCGCGATATTTTCTTTATCGCACGTATCAAAAATCCGCTACCGCTTTCACTCCCGCTAACTACCGAAATCACACCCTCATGGTCAGGTTACGTCGAGTAGAATAGAGGTAGATACACATCTGATACATTTACTTGTAGGATTACTCGTAGTTACTTAGTTGATCCCAATGTGTCGCGACCCAAGTTTGGTAATGGCGTAGTTTTGATTTATCGCTGGCGGGCCCCGACTTGTGGTCACAATTTCAGCAAAGCTTTTAATCGCGGTGTGGGTCGAAAGCTCAAAAGTTATTTTGTTCAAAATAATTAGAGGATGGGTAAATAGGAACCCACATGAATTTGTAACATGGCTTTGTAACTATATCAAATTTTGTAGATAAAGCTTAATCTGCGTTCTACAATGACGAACAATTTGTAAGAAAAATATAATGTTTATTCATATGCTTTTTTGTACCTACTTATAATTAGAAACATAATTTTATTATAATTATTATAATAATTCGTTGACTGACCTGTAGTACTTTTACCAATAAATTTATAATTCTTGTTTGATTTTCAGTATCACTCGGAACATTTTCGCCGCACATTTGTTCATTAACTTTTGTTTTTATTTAATTAGAAAATAGTACGAAATAGTAATACACTCTCGACATCTGAATCGACCAACAGGGGTAGGGCCAGGGTTAGGTTTAAGGAATGCAAGCAATATAAACAACAAAATTTTCAGCAGAACAGCATAAAGAAAATTCGATTACTTGGCATGTTTTGTTTGCAATGTCCAAAATGTAAGTTATAGAATTTGTAAACTCAGCGACCGCAAAGGTGGTCTGAATTCGCAAAGCAATTGTGAACGAGGTTCGGGACGGAGACTCCACGGCGACACTGGCTGGGGCTATGCCAATGCAAATTTATATTCAGTGGAGAATCAGCTTTATAGCTTTGCTTTTAGATTCGATTTTCTTCTCATGTTCCTCGACAATGTTAGGGCAAGATTAAACAGCGCCTTGCCTTTGTTGCGCTTGGAGAAACGATTTTGCTCTAACTCTAACTCTCTCTTGTATCTCAACTCAATTTATGGCGAGACTACGGAATGTTACTCTTAATTTCAGTATTTCTTCTATTTTACGTTATACCACAGATAATACACACACAGATAATATAATATTAATTAATTAAATTAATTATTATTTGTTATATTATATTCATATATTATACATACATTCCAAAGCACAGAAATCTGAATAATAAATAAGGCACAAGAAAGGGCGTGCCCGCGTGACCTTGTCGCCGCACAGGTGACTAATGAGCACCAGTGCGCGAGTAAATTTTTAGTATTGTTCGAGACGGCAGACGTGAAAGTACCAATAAAAATGGTGTGTAGCAGCATAATCAATTGCGGAAACTCTTTCACAACTTGCAATTATTCCAATAAGAAGATTACATTTCATCGGTAAGTGTTTTTATTTTATTGTTGTTTTTTAATATAATAAACGGAGACAAATATTCCCTGTAAGAATGATAGTTTGTAGTTTTTCGTCAGTTTTCATATTGCTGTATTAGTTCTTCATTATCCAGAGCGATACAAGCGCACGCAGCAATGTAATCTGAAACTTACGATATCGTCGTGTTCGCAAATCTAATATGGGACGGCCGCGGGTGGTGGTCATAAGCTAGGGATGTGACTGCACGGTTTAGCTTCGACAACAATAAAATTATCGATCAAATCATTATATTATCAATAAGATCTGCGTCCCTGATGCGCCGGGTGCGCGACAGCTCCAACAGCTACATACAGCTCATTTCTAAGAGACTGGATACCGACTGTCTCATTATGGAACACTGGACAAGCGCGTATATTATACTCTCTTGACCAGTGTTTTACGTAGCTATTTTTGATTATTTTTATTATTAGTTTATGTTATTTTATGTTTCTTCCCAAATATGGACTCCTTAATTTATTTTGTATATAAAAAAAAATTTTGTCTGAAATAAACGGATTGAATTGAATTGAATAACAATTATAACCATAATATCATACACAATTAAAAACAACAAAACAATTAATATTTATAATTGTTTTGTTAGCCATAATAGGAACGTGTGCATGTTGAAACATCGATAATATCGACTACTTTTAAAATTTGTCAAGCACTAGCGTATATGTCAAATTTTCAATGTATTGATAAGTTCACAGACAAGCTTTTGTTTATGTGTAAGAACTAATCTCGGTGCAAGATTCTTTGTTGACGCTGTTTATGTGTGCGTGGCTCTGCGTTCGAATATATGCGTATGTATTAGTGACAGCGTGGGTGGGAGAAATGTCAAATGAGGTGGCGACAAGCGTTTCGTAAGTAATTAGCGACTTTTAACATTTCTAGTGCATTATTATTGAGATTTCTTTATTCGAAGGTAACTCTTAATTTAAATATTTTAGTTTAAACCCTCTATCTATGTAACTTAAACTACAGAACCCATATCCATACAACCAAACTTTAAATACATTAACGAATTATTCTATATTATAAATTCGAAAGTAACTCTGTCTGTCTTACCTGTTGACGCCTAAGCGGCTGAACAGATCTTAATAAAATTTGGCATGGAGGTAAATGGTATCCCGGGGACGGACATAGGCTACTTGAAAAGCGCGTGCGAAGCCGCGGGCAGCAGCTAGTAACTATATACTTTATACTATCGTTATGTAGGAAGGTGTAGGTGTGCGTAATGTACATAAAAATAAGGCTCTTAAATTTATTTTATTTATATTACAATATTGTAAAAGTGAAAGTAATTATGTCTGTCCGTCTGTTACTCACGCTCGGTATACCGGGGGCAGACTTAGGCTTTTTTTTATCCCGGAAAGGCACGTGCGAAACCGCGGGCGGAAGCTACTATTTTTACAAAATAGTGTGATAAAGTATATTTTGACAAGCTTCAAAGATAATATAACATAGCTAAAATTATAATATTTTCGGAGAAGGTACTAAAGAAACATGTCGCTCAAACTATTAACCCCTCTGTGCCCGAGGTGCTTTCGAAAATGGTTTTGTAACGATTTGGACACCTTCCAATACAGGGTTAGAGGTGGATTTAGGTCAAGATTTGTAAGATTTGTGGATTTTAGGATTAAACGTATTTGTATTTACTACAACAAGATTTAACAGTTACGATTGAATTGAATTGAGCTTAAACAGAAAAAAAAAATAGTTTTAAAACAAACATTTAAAAAGTTGTTTGGCACATCGGTTAAAGTTTGTATTTTGTGTGTGTATATGTTTGTTACTATTTCACGCTCGAACGGGGGCGATTATCACTGCAGCATTTAACTGTTGTAAAATCCCTGATTGAAAATCCGTGCGCCCTCCTTACTTCTTGACCGGATGGCCACACTTCATCATCATCATCAGCCGATACTAGTCCACACATGGTCAAATGAGTGCCATAGCGTCTTATCTTCAGCTTGGCAGAAATAGCATCTGCCTATTTATTATCTTTTGCGTTAGGACAAGTGCGGGAATTGTTGTATAAAGTAGAATAGCGATAAATTACGTCACTTTGTCATCGAATGCGTAAATTATTTGAATACAATTTCTTCGACTTCAATAATGTACACAACGTATGACGATGCAATGTCATTATTGTCTTTTCTACCCTAGAGAACAATCCCCGTGTTTGGCTTACTGGTCACATTTTAAGCAGCTTTAAACAAAGGTTTTTATTATTATAGTGCGTAAGCCTCACACTGGGTTAATATATAAGAAATCAAATAATATCCCAAAAATGTTTTCCGACTACGACGGGACTTGAACCCGCATCTTTCCCTCAGTACGGGAACG
This sequence comes from Eupithecia inturbata, assembly GCA_963662085.1. NCBI lineage: Eukaryota > Metazoa > Arthropoda > Insecta > Lepidoptera > Geometridae > Eupithecia > Eupithecia inturbata. The sequence continues at coordinate 4,093,437 of OY759179.1, read as the reverse complement.
TGCTAACCAACTACACCACGAGGTCAACTAGGCAGGTAGGTGACGAATAACTTTGGGACATTCATCGGACTATAGCGCCGTTAGCTCCACCTACAGGGGAAACATTGAAGTGTTATCCAATCCTGTTCAAAGACTAAAGTTAATCTTAGTTTTAATCAAATTCGTGCCGCACTTGGTACAGTGGTCTATAGAGATAGGTAACCCCCTGACGGGTTCTAAGTCTGATTATTACATTAGGTTTGGTTTTATAATATTAGATTTGTTGTTTATTATAGAACAGCTTGCTATCTTCATTTTACATGAATAATTTAGTTTAAAAATGCTGCTGCATCAAAAGAAACTGACTTCGAACTTGGGGATTTACCTATTGATGAAGGTCACTGTACCAGCTAAAGGAGCTTCACATATTCCAACCATTATTAGCTATTATTGGAGGTTGTTCCTTTATAAACACATCGATCAATCTTATGTAATAGCAAGGCGATATTTTTGAAATGTAATTCTGGGGTTGGTTTATTTAATATACCGTCCATCAATCACAGGGAAACGTTATCGTGACGGGATGGTGACAGATAGCTGAGCAATATGTGATGTGGTTCTGAAATTGTGAAGGATTTTCGGAAGAATGAATTCGGCAAAAACATTTTTCGGTATTATTCCTTGATGGTAGAGTTTATATGTAGGTATCTCAGTTCAATCAAAATATATATATAATAAAACTATTTTAGTCTGCGTATGCGTATCTATTTCGTCTACACATCATTATCCACTCACACGTCCAGCCGGATCGCCTGCACTAGCCTCAAACGTCCGAGCTTCGCGCCTAAAAATAACGGCGCCGCGAAAGCGTCCCATTTTAAACATAAATGGCTATATCACGGTAACTAAATACTACAGCTACGCTCAAACAAAATATACCATAAAAAAGCTACAACTATACAAAATCATTAAATCTATAGACCTAAGTCTTAGAAATAATCGTATAGTCTCATAAATACACATAAATGCCTAAACTTGACAAAGTAGGTTTATATTCGTATATTTTTTCTTTCTTCCTCGTTTTCATACTTTTGTTTGCAGTTATACCTAACCTTGCCTATATATTATTTAATAATATGATACAAGCTATTTTTTAATATTAATCAATCACTATCTTCTCTTCCAATAATTACCAGAATAAACAAAACAAACCACCTCTCCACATTTATGCTGGTTACAATGACAAATCCGAAATGATTATTATTGTTTTAAAGATTCGTCTTTGGTAATTTTTGTATTGGCACTTTGGCTTTTTACCATTCTACTAACAGAACAGGTATCAGAGCAACACGTCATGACTCGAGAACCATTCCATAAGAGTGAAGTTAGCCACAATACCAATTTTGCTCCGCGCGAAGAAATTTGCATCAATTGTGGCTCGGACGTTCAACCGGAATATTTTTTAACAAATGATGCTGGGACGTTTGAGTGGCTAAAATTGGTTTAGGGTTTCAACGTGGTTAAACTACGAATTTCATTGTTACCTTGTATGGTAAAATGAACAAACATAACCCCTCATTATTAACGACGAACCTTTTTAGAAACTAATTCCGCACTGTCATTTGATATGACATTAAAACTGACTATCCACTACCCCAAATGTCAAGTAAAGACTAGTAGAGAAACCAACACTGTATAAACACTTGACAGTGTCGCTAGTGTCGAATATTCAGTGAGAATCAAAGAGTAATTTGAAGCAACGGCTTTAGTTCCAGTTTTGTTCACCTGAACAGATAACTTTGTGACGCTGTTCTTGACACTAATGACTGTGACGGAGTTACGTGACGTGACCTTTGATTAGGGAATAGGTTAACATTAATGTTACAGGTTATATACACTAGCCAAACTCGACGTAGAATGTTTGTAAACAAACCGCCCATACTAAACCTAAAATTCACTCTGTTGCCGCGTCTTTTTTTACGCAATTTTCATTACTTGTCGATTTAAGATCCTTCCTTCAATTAATATTGCTCACAATCTAAAACTCGACGCAAAGCAAGCTAGTTTTAGTTATTTGAGTCGTGGTTAGCTACAAACATTTTACATCGAGTTTGACTGGTGTATAAGTACAATACAAGATTCAACACTAGGTGATGAAGAACTTCGATGACTTACCTGTACTCGAACCATTCTCAGGATTAAATGTTTGTAAACATCTCACAACACAAAAATTTAATTATCTCTTTCGACATCGTGTTTGAAAAAAATTTGCATTTTGCATCATAGCGTAGGGAAGATTTCAATCTAATATTTTTACGTTAATCGATTGCCATGACAACCAAACCGGACTGCCATGAAATTAAGCAAAGAAGGAGATCGAATAATTTCAGCTCTGTCGACATAATTTACTTACAAATATGAATGCAGTATCTAATCTTTCTAAGCCGCTCGTAATTTAGTCATCTAAAAGAAACTACCAACCATCATAGCCGTAGAAAAGTTGCGAAATTTGCAATCATGATTATATTCCCTTTATCTCAACTCGTGACGTGATATAATATTGTTCCATCGAAGTTTGACCTCGGTATTTGTATGAAGATCGGACCGTTTGAAGCCACCGAAGGTATTCGCTTGAAATAGTCGAGCGCCAAACCGGTAAAGTTTTGATTTAGTGCTTATAGCTGTCGCAGTCGGTACCCTCTTTAAAGTTTTAGCTGAGTAATAGAATAAAACTCGTCGAACAATGCTTGTCCTGGGGCATTCATACCCGGTACTTCGGTAGCATAAAGCTCGGTTACATGCAATAAAACTTGCACTGTTAATAGATGTTTTACATGCAAGTTGACTGATTTCTGATTTATGCAATGCGTAATCTAATCACTAATCGTGTTGCTATATGGTGTTAAACAATAATGTTAATGTTTGTCTTATTTGTTTCATTTTATATATGTTTTTTTAATGTAATTTGTGTTTATTTTTCTTAGTTACAAATTTTGATCTAAACATTATGTTATGTAAAATCTCAAGTGCTTGGGTAAATTTAAGCTTGCAACATTTGTTCATCGCTTGTTATGTTTGCATAAATTCGTAAAACTTTGTTCGTAAGAACAAAGCACCTACTATATTTTTATTAGGATTTTACTCAGTTTTGTGAACTAATAAATAAATTCTATTTAGAGAGATTGATCGACATAGGACTATAACGGCTTCTAGCCAGATCTTTAGATCAGAGAACCTACCGTCTCGGTATTTTTCAGTAGCAGCTGCTGTCGTTCTAGTGTTCCAGGTTAGGTTGGCCATAGATACAAGTTATCTAATTAAAAGCCGTCAAACGTTCTACATAAACCACGTTTCGTGGGTGAAGGGTCTATATATATCTACAATCAGTATACTTTAGGCCATACGAGATTGACATCAACAAGAAGCCTAAACTTGCGTTTACTTACATAACATTGAATCACTTCATGACAACAACAAGCAAAGAAATCTACCTCTATATTGTTTCACTCTGAACGGATTGTTAGCGGTGACCTAGGTCTATGGCGACGACATCAGCTGGTCATATCAGATGTGTTCTTGAGTGCGGGTTGAGTGTATCACGCATGCTATTTGACATTCATTTGGCTGCATTTTGCTATAAAAATAATAAACAAAAGAAAATCAACCAATGAACGGCAACAATAGTATGAGTTTAAACTAAGCCCCTTCTCCCATCGAAACACGTCGGATACGTTACTCATGTCGCATACTAGCTGAATACTTGTTGGAAACTCATCGTTCGCACATTACGCTACGAATAATAACAAAACGCGTCATTTGTGTTGTGCTTTTTTAATGAACAGACCTTATTTCGAGCGATTCCAGTGACGAAGAAGCGCTGTAGTTTATCTTTTTTATTGAGATGCGTAGGAAACGCGACGCGCGGGCGACCAACAGGACGGGTCGCGCGCGACTAGTCACGGACGCGTTCGATACCGGTAGCTTAGTGTGCGAGCACCGATACAAAATGTATGTGCGACACTCCGCGGCGTTTAGTCTCCGAGACTCGCAAGATACCAGAGTCGCCTGGGCGTATCGTAATGGGAGAAGGGCCTTACCTTGTTGGCCTTACAATCCATCCCCATTTCGCACCACCGCATATAATCATAAAATGTAAGTTATCCCAGTGAAAACCACCCTTTAGAATGCACGAACTCATTGCTGGCACCCCGCTCGGGGACATAAAATCTAATGTTACTTTATCGAATGAATATTCTAAACTTGTTTGAGCTGAACCGACGATTTTGATCGCTCAGGGAGCGTCTCATGAGGCGGTGAGGTTTTTTGTATTTTTGGTGAGGGCGCATTTACTTACTACAGGCCTCAATTCTGTCAATCTAACTGAAAGGTATCGTGACGACAATCGTGTCGAATCCTGCAAATATTACAAAGGCAAAAGCTTGTTTTGCCTTTGTAATATATTAATTAATATTATATTAATTAATTATTAGGTCTATTAATTTGGTAACATGTTAACATTTTGGTAAATGTTTCATGTTACATAAGGATTTTGTTACTATAGTGCCTAAGCCCACGCAGTCACTTAGGGTAATTTCTGAGATTAAGAATCTAATAGAATGAGGTTCAATTCCCGTCAACGTCGACATTTTTTGGAATATTATGTGATATTAGCAAAACTGCTAAACAGTTCAAGATGGGCGTAGGGTACGTGTAGAGCATCTGCCTTAAACATAAACGGTTACTTTTTGTTTCTACTCATATAACATTAAAACTCGGTGAAACACCATCAAAACGTGGTAGTTTGTTTTCGTTGACCAGAAAAGTAGGAATATTTTTTTGATTGTTTAACGACTGTTTGCTAAACTGCTGTGATTTGGGTTGGTCTCAATGCATTAGTTTTGTTTCCTATCCAATGAATATCTAAAGTACTTACCTCTTACCTATTAGTTATCTAAGTTCTACTAAAGGTAATCTAAATATCTATTAAGATCTAGTATAAAGTGGATTGAATTTAACGATGATATCAAATGTAAACAATGATAGGGACCCAAACTTCTGGTTTTGACATGAAGATGTCGGGCCCAAACCTCAAGTTTACGTAACGGGCCTATGCTCCACTTCGAAGTTAATTCAATCAATAACTTAGAACTATTACTCCCATTTAAACTGTTCTTAGAAATACATCTGAAGATTGCTAAATACTCAGAATTCCCGAATAATTTCATAAAGACAAAACTAATAGGTAGAGTCCTTATTCTAAACTTATTAAGATAACTATATCTTATTAACGTAATTTTAGTGTAAGGAACTATCTTTACACTAAAATTACGTTTCATCATGATCATCATCATCATCAGCTCGTATACGTCAACTGCTGAACATAGGCCTCCCCCAAACGACGCCACGAATAGCGCCTGAGCCGCCTCCATCTATCGACTCCCTGCGACCGCTACAATGTCGTCGGTCCATCGAGTGGGAGGTCTTCCCACACTCCGTTTTGCATTGCATTGCGGTGGCCACTCGAGATCCTTTACTCCCCAACGGTTATCGGTTCTGCGAGCTGTATGGCTTCCCAATCGCCATTTCAGCTTGCTAACTCTGTGAGCTATGTCGATTACTTTGGTTCTTCTACGGATTTCCGTGTTCCGGATCCTATCGCGTAGAGAAACTTCGGAATAGCTCTCTCCGTACCTCTCAAAGTCACTCAGCGGAGCGACTTTGGGCTTATGCACGAGGCCTATAGTCAGCTACCACGTCTCGGATCTGTAAGTCATCACTGGTAACTATAACGTTTATACTAAACTAAATGATGAGTGGAATTTGCATTAAACCAAATATTTTTAGTTATAATTCGTTACTTTGTTATAATTGAATGCAATTGGTCACTGCGGCTCCTTTAATCCCTACCAAAAAGCAAAAAAACCTTTGCGCAATATTTAACAGAGTCGGTATAACAACTCTACTATACTAAACTCTACTCTACTATACTAATTAAATTTTAATCAAATAAACGATTTTAAGTAGGAAATAAGCAAACGAATACTTACCAACACCTCACTCTAAGATACATTAAATTTATATATATAGGTTAATTATCTATCTATTTTAGAAATGTGTCTACCATTAATTACTAATTTAGCTCTATTTGTTTAAATGCATAATTTGTGTTTATTTTTAACTTGAATTTAATTAGAGTTAAGCTATTTATGCTTTGTATGTTAATTATTTTTTATAAAGCTACATATGCGATTGGTGTAGCGAGTGATTGGTGTTGGAGAGCTACACTTAGCACCCTGTCACCGCTAAAAACCTTAAGCTGAGCAGATGACCTTTTTGTGTTACATTAAATTTAATATTAGTTATAAGCAATGTATGTCATGCATGTGTTAAATTATACTACATAAATAAAGATTTTCTGTCCTATTCTATTTTTTTTTATAATAAAAAGGTAGACCATGCTTCAATCTATGATTGAATACCTAACCTTTTGCTTGATACACCAACGCTCCTGCTTCTTAGGTTCTCATTAGTGTTGTCAACACCTTTTTCGACCTTTTTAAAAGTAGATTTAAAAGCAGCAAACATTTCAAAATTACTTTCATATGCATATGAAAAAGAAAATCTAGAAAAACACAAAAGAACGCATGGACGGTCGACTTCACATTATGTGACACGTCATATATTTTCACGCGAATATAAAATGTAACTCACAAAGTCGCGTAATAGTTTTCTGTTGCTCTCTTGGTCTATTACAAAGTTTCTTACTAGCAAAGCTCACAAAGAACAAGAACAAATGGGATCAGCTTGAAAAATGTGTAACAATAACGGAATGGCGAAACTTGAAAGTGACATCGAGCCATTAGGTAGGCACCGCACTGACAGGAGAAAGTGATGAGAGGCATCAACTTTTGGATTGAAAATCACGAATAGAAGAACTGTCAAGTAGACTCCATTCAACTCAGAAAAAGATCGGCTTCGAGTTGCCTCATAAAAAAGAAGAAGGCGATTCCGTAATAATGTTCATTAGTTAGTGTGAGCTGTAATAGGGACTTTCTCATGTATTTAATTTATTTATTTATTATACAAAATACACAGCCCTTTAAAACGAAATTTGACAAACTTATTTTAAAACATACAGCCAATACAGGATTTACTAATTTAAAACTTTATTATTATTAAATAGTAAAAAAATCATGCTGGCCAATCCACACAGCATCATCTAGCCCCAACCTAAGAAAAAAACATATAGATTATTTTAATTTAAAAATGAGCAAGCTATTTTCTGGGGTCTACTCCCAGCCCAAACCGCTGAAGCTAGGAAGCTGACGCTAAGAAGGGCTTTGTGGAAATTTCACCCCTAAGGGGGTGAAAAGGGGTTTGAAGTTTTTTTTGGTATTATTTGTAAATCTTTAACCAGTAGCCCAATTAGCTTGAAACTTACAGAGAATACTAAGATTACAAAACTATTGAAAACGTATTTCAGGATGTTTAAAATTTTTTTAAAAATGGGGTATATTGTGTTATTAAAGTTTGTGATTCGTTATTTGGCTCCGTACTGAAATGTCTGTAACTTTTTAATGCATAATGCTATTGACCTGAAATTTTCTGTATATATAAATATAATATAAATAAAAACACGTATTGCAGAAATTTTCAAAAAACCCTTAGAAAAGGGTAAAATGAGGGTTGAAGTTATTGAGGTTTTTTGTAACTCTTTAACCAGTGGCCCAATTAGCTTGAAACTTACAGAGAATACTAAAAATACAAAACTATTGAACATGTATACCAGGATTATTCAAAATTTTCCTGAAAATAGGGTAAATCGGGTTTTTAAAGTTTGTGATTAGTATTTTTATTTTTACAAAACTTCCCTTGGGGGCTGTGCAATCAATTTCCACGCAGCGAAGCCACGGGGCGCAGCTAGTCATTGATATGCTTGACAATGCTTAGTTAGAAATAATAATAAAAATAATGGTAATGAAAAAAATGAATGAAAATGAATGATGAATGAAAAATGAATGATGATTTGGAATAATGATAAAAAGGGTTTTAGTTTACATTAGTAAACTAAAAAACTTTTTATCATTAAATAACGGATGCTGGATGCGGCAAGCTGAAGACAGGGCGCTATGGCGCTCATTGTGGGAGGCCTATGTCCAGCAGTGGACTAAGATAGATTGATGATGATAAAATAACGGAACAAACAGATTTTTCACGATTTTTGATGTTGAGTGGCAAAACTATCTCATGCAACAGAACTATGCCTTCAATGTAAAAGCCCGAGTTAAAAGTCAAAGTGCTTTATTTGTCTTAGACCTAAAGTGAGTTTCGGATACATCAGATATTTACTAATAAATTTGGAACCCATCGCTGACTAGACAAGTAAATAATCTTGACTCCAGTCGTTACATATCTAAAGTTAGAACGACAGAACTGGATGGGGCCTAATGAATCAAAAGTTTCGAAGCAAATGGAATAGGCTTCTGAAGTTTGGAATGACCATCTCTGAAGATGGATTTCAGATGTAGGTACTACGGTGTTTTAGTGTTTGTTTTTTTTTTGTTTTGTATTGTTTCCTCAAGAGATGCTGTTGTCCTCAGCATAAAAAGTTCTGTGATTTATTTTAGTCCTGGTTTTCTTTCAGACTGTCAATATGATATTGCTTCGTGGAAGCCTACGAATGAACCTAATCTATCAAATCCCTATGACCCAATCCTATGAACTTTTAAGCCAGGGTCAAAACTTGGTAGAAAAGTAGGAATATAATAGAAAAGAATGGACATAGAATATAATAGAAAGACATTTATTCATAACAACAATACGAACAGTTAAAAAGACGAGACCCGCTTATAGGATAGGTACACCTCTCGTCAAACGAACTAAACGAAACTTTGGTCTTTGAACAGGATTAGATAAAACTTCAATGTGTCCCCTGTAGGTGGAGCTAACGGCGCTATAGTCCGATGGAAGTCTCAGAGTTTTTCGACGCCTACGTCTCTTGACCTCGTTGTGTAGTTGGTTAGCACATTCCCGTACTGAGGGAAAGACGCGGGTTCAAGTCCCGTCGAAGTCGAAACATTTTTGGAATATTATTTGATTTCTTACAAATTAACTCAGTGTGAGGCTTACTCACTGTAATATTAAAAACCTTATATAAAGCTGTTATAAAAAGGTCCTAACTCATCATACTGCTGGCTAAGCTCCTGTAGCAGGCCTAGCCAGTGCTGATATTCCGTTAGAACCCGTATAATTGACGTCACGAACAGACCTACGCTATGTAAAGTACAACAATAAAAAAAAACTAAATAATATAAAAAGGAACCAAATTAAAACAACAAAAAATACAGTTTACAAAAACTAAAAACATACATTATAGAAAGGTATTATTTACTTGGTCTAACTAAGCCAACATCATAGTAACAAAAGTAAATATTAAACAAAACAACTACTTATACTTTAGTTGAAAAAAAATTAAAGTCATCTTGTTTGGTCCCACCTGGAATTTCATTCAAAATTTCATTTTTAGACGAAGCTCGAACGGCTTGGCATAGTGCTTGCCCCAATGCGGCTCCCCCAAAATCTCTTGTCCCAACGGCAATGGGACGGGCCTCTGTGTGAGTTGACACGGAATTGTTTGTTACAAACGTGCTCCAGCTCTGCGGATCAACGCGTGTCCTGGCCGTTTCTTAATGGGAGTCAGGACATTGGTTGCAAGCATTTCCTTCATTTAACACTGGCACTTTATTGGATCCCGTAACTTTCCCTATCGCAACATGTCTTCGGTAGGGTGCAATGTGTTGCGCGCCTAATCAATGTCAGTGCGGTACTGCTGTCGAACAGCTTGGTCATCACGGATTATCGTGTACTAGGGCAGCCGGTCGGATATGGAAGATATGGAAGTCATTTGGCGGGCCTTTGTCACCGCTAACGTACCAGCTATTCTCGAACCGAATGGTCTGTTGCGTGACGATAGTAAGAGGCCCGACGGCATGACACTAGTCCCATAGAAATTAGGCCCATGGTGTGGGACGCTACATGAGTCGACACACCTGCGCCTTCCCGTCTTCCGAGGACATGCGTAAGGGCTGGTGCGGTGGCAGATTTGGCCAAGGATCTCAAGAGACGCAAATATTCAGGTTTCGACAGAGCCCTTTGCTCCCTTTGGGTCGAGAACCTAGGTCCGTGGGGTAAAGAGGCTCTCCGGGTTTTTAAAAAGTTATTTGAGCGTCTGGTCGACGCGATGCGTGAGCCGAGAGCTGGCGGGTATCTGGCGCAGCGCATCAGCATTGCCATACAGCGGGGCAATGCAGCCAGCGTCTTGGGGATTCTTCCGACTGGTATTGATATGGATCAGTTGAGCTACCTGTAGATTGTTTGCAACAATCTGCTAAATTGTTTCAATTGTAAATACTAGTTCTAATTTGTTTTTATTATTGAATTGTAATTTTCTTTGTCAATAAAGATCTTATACACAAAATGCAAACATAACATAACCATAAAACAATAACATTTATATTTTGAATTTATTAGGAAACATACTTACGGCTGCTTGGTATTTTAATTAATTATTTTATTATGTCACATTTTTAGTTCCATATTTATTTTATTTTATCTGTTAAGCAAAAATATACCGATTGTGTGTGTGTGTTAGGGTGTGTGTATAATGTGTGAGGGTGTGTGTGGTGTAAGGTATTCCTGAGGACACCGGTCTCGTAAGAGTCCGGGCAACAGGTAGCTCCTGTTTGGGGTGCTTTTGTATAGATTATAATGGAGTATATAGAGTAGGTATATTATGAGTATATGTGCGGCGTGATGGGTCAGGGGTTCCCTAAGTCAAAGTTCTGTTACGGGACCGGAAAAAAGGAGCTGACATGTAGTATTTACGCTTAGACAGATTTTTGCTTTTCCAGCAAGATAATTTAAAGTTTTGATTTAAAATTGTTAACGTTTTTGAGGTCTCTAATCGGAGGGGGTAGGTTATTCCAGCATTTGGAGCATTATAGCAGAAGCTTCCACGAAACGATGCAGTATAGTACGCTCCATGCTGAGGCGTCTGAAGTATACATTTAGGGGCTCTGATTGGGTAAGGGTTTTTCTTTTGTGTCCAGTACAGCTTCTCAAAAGATATTTGGGTATTTGCGTTTTGACCACGCCCAATAAAAGACCAGCTAAATGAAATTATCTCCTATACACCATCTTGAGTATACCGAATTTGTAACATGACCGCGAGGCGGAATATTAAAACAGAAACGAGCGCAAGCATTTTGCACTCGTTGTATTAGATTTGAGGTTTTTATGAAACAAACGCGGTATACATATATGCAGTCTACATAATTAAATTTTGACAAAACCAAGAAATCTACCAATTGAACTCAAAAATCTGTGTCAAGATAGTTACGAGATTTGTAGTGAATTTTAAGCCTGTAAAAACAACTATTTACTGTGTCACACACATATTTTTCATAACGCTGAGCTTCATCCATAATTAATCCAAATTCAGAACTTCAGATAATCGCTCGATAACATCTCCATCAATTCTTATCACCGGTGCTTCGTTTATTACTTTGAAAATAGCTATTGAGGTAAGAAATCCGGATAGAGGCTATAGTAACGGGTGCAGCCGCAGTTTTGAGATAGTACACTGCGCAGCGTCAGCGGTGCGACACGGAGGGGTGTCGGACAGGCGCGCTAGAACGCCACGTGCATCATGGGCTCTATATGTGTACAACAAGCGCAGTGGAACATTTACTTTAGACGGTGTCCGCAGAGACGCGAAACGCGCGCGGCTTGAACCGCACTCACCCTCATGAAGTCCCTCTTTAAGGCTGTATGGCCCAACGGCCTTGAGAACACAAAATAATTATGTGTAGCCGTATATATAATTTGTTGTATACGTGAAATGTTCAATTTGTGTAAAAAACTTTGACAAATGCGTGTAGAAGAAACATCATAATTTCGAATAAAAAAATATAATTGAAATTTGGATATATCTTCTAAACGCTGCTGTTGATTTTGAGTATTATTCTTTTACTCAAATATTTGTGGAATAAAACAAATTATTTATACGGCTACAGATAATTATTTTGTGTTCTCAAGGCCGTTGGGCCATACACCAGCCTTAAGGGACGTTGGCGTTTTTCTATCACAACTAACCCGCTTACATTCATAATGATTACTTTAACAAGGTTATGTACATCCTACTTTAAAAACTCGCAGATTGTTCCAGAAATGTCACGTAAAATATTGTAAGGTCCCGTACCATTCTCATGGCCCATGGATAACGTAAAATGTCTTTCATATTCAGGTTTGACCCTAATACTTATGAACGAAAGTACCAAAAGAAACATAAAAACATTCTAGTTCCTAACCATAAAAACTTATCACTTGGAAACTTCTACTGTAGTTTGTATTTACCTTAGTCTGGCTAGTATAATAACTAGAGACTGTTCCAAAGCAGGTGTGCTATTCTGAGCTTAAAAGTAAGTTTTTGCCAAGGACTTTTTACCTACCTAGCATCTAAGTACCTACTTCACCATTTTGATTCCAGATTTCTTACATACATCCTCCTCCTCACGGAAGCATCTCCTTCCGTAAGATGTTGAGCCATCTAGTCCGGCTCTCAGCGACATGCTTAAAAATACATCAAATGAGAAAACAAAATTTCCTCCTTAGCACACATATATCCTCCTGCTGAACGCCCCCAAAAAAGGGGGTTTTGACATAATCACCATGCTTGGCAGGCGGACGGATCTAAGATCGCGGTTGAGGTGTTAAAAATAAACAGAAGTAAGCTGCTGCCCTTCCTCTGGTAGGTTCCCTTAGTCGACTCTTACGACATGCACGGTTTGAGTTGAGGGGTCGATTCTTACGCCGCAAACAACACCGCTGACACATAAATTAGTAAAATATCATATTTTTCGAAACTATTAATGTTGACGTAAGTAGGTACTTAATGCTTTCCGTTATAAACCTACAACTAGCTACATTATAATCCGTGCGCGATCAAAAGTGGATAGAACCATTTCGAATTGAAACAAAGGCGGTGGGACATTTACTTTGACAAGGTTCTATCCCACTTTGAGAACGCGCGGAGTGTGTGAGAAATGTTGCGTAAAACTTTTTGGATGTTTTTCACCTCGTCACGCCAAAACTACTAAACGCATCGGGCTGATTTTGCTTACAGGTAGCTAAACTTAGAGTAAAGCACTACCTACTTTATGTCTTATAAATTATTTCCCACGAGAAACAAATAAGCTTTAAACGTGGCTACGTTTTATCTCGGAAAAACGCGGCTATGTCGCGGGCAGAAGCTTTTTAAACATAAATTGACTATGAACTATAAAAGCACTTAAAAAGCACTGCTCCGATGACCTCTAGCCCATGTATTTTTTGGCTTAGTCCAATTTTTTCCCTTGACAAATCCTCCGTAAGGGGGAAAACTGTAAACCTAATTTTTAAAAGTCCAGAATTCCTCCTCAGCGTTTTTTCTCGTTCCATTTTTCCCCCTTGAGAAATACGTTGTACAAGTTCATACAGCTTTGACTAGGTTGTGTCTCATTCTGATAGCGCATGACTATAAGACAATCTTCTGTTCAAAAAACTTTTACACAATAACAGACATCTCACGTTACATTTTCAGATACATTTCAGAAGGACAAGTTTTAACAAGATCTTGTATACTGAAAGTCATTACAAGCAACTTGTAAAGCTTTATAAAAAGACAAAGTTTCGCCTAATGTAAGTGTAAGCAATTTTCTGTTAAGATGTTTTGAGAGTTTTGTAGTAGTAAGAAGAACTTACATTAGTGACTGGATCAGAGAAAGCTCCCCAATTGAGGAGGAATTCGAAGGAAGTTAAGGAAGTTTTTCATGGTATTTGTGCTGGTTACTGGGCACGTGGACATTGAATAGTTGGTAGGTATTTTTCAGGTTAATAAAACATAGAAAGTCATTATTCCGAGAGCTTGAACTTTCAAGCTGGTTCTGTTATCTTTGATTTTGCGTTTTCTTTTCTATTTTCGTGGTGCTAAAACTATGTGACCCAAATTAATCTTGATTTCCCATGATTTTTCAGTGTGAACTGCTAATGATAAACGCGTTTATTTAAATAAAAATAGGATATATATTATTCCAGGTCCAGATCCTTATGACATAAGGATCATTTTGGACACATTGTGTCCAAAATTAACTGCAGTAGTTTTGGTGTTGTCTTCGGCGAAACATCTTCACAACAACGGCACAAACTTTCGCCTTTATAATAAAGTTAAGATTTACGAAGCATCATTTTGTATGTTGGAAACATCCATACTTTATCACCTTTTTCTGTAGATCGAAGCTATTTTTTGAGAGGTCTTGAAGGAAAAATCGATGATCGTATTTTGCCACCATGGATATTTTAAGCATTTTCAGGAAAGTCATGGGAGTTATTCCCAACGTCTCGGGTAGATACTTACGTAAACAAAAACGCTCCATCTGCCGCTTACTACCGAAAACTCCCCCAAACATCAAGCGATCCTGAGCAATATTTCTGTAGATAATAAACCAAGTCCAAAGTTATATTCCTCATATTTTGCAGCCGAGGGGTATTCCACGTGGAGGCGGGTCGTGTGTGTCACGTGATCAAAAGTATTACACGTTTGTTTGATTTAGTAAGATGTAGATGGATCCGAGGGTCGAAATTGGAAAAGAGGGACTCGATAGGTCAGCTTATTGTTTATTGTCGGGTAGAGCTGACACACGCGAAAATTTGAATGTTCAATATGTTTGTTATGAACAAAATTAGAATTCAAGATGTTTTCTGAAAATTTTACGAAAGTCCGTAGAAAATAATGTTTTTATCGTGGATTTTCTTCGAATGAAATGTTTGCCCGCCGCGCTCAAGACTCTCATTGAAAATTCTCAAAAATCCCTCTGTCGCTGTCCATCAGATATATACCTACTATCATTGCTATTTTCCGTGCTATATATTACCTCCGTGCTATATAATATATATACATATATACTCCATGAAATACTCAGGGATTTAAACGAAAAATTAATTTTCCACTTTGAAAAGTACCTATACCTTAGTAAGAAACTAGCACCTATAATTTCCCCAATTATATTTAGAAAGCCAATGATATGTACATAGCTGTACATTTTAATATAAATCCTGAATTTATTGAGGCTCCATGGCTGAATATGATATTGTGTACTATTTCACGTGACGTTATTATGCTCTCGGTTTCCTTGCACTTTATTACTATTAATTCAGAAACTTCCTTACCTCGTCAAATGTGAAACTGATGCTGTTTTGATGCTATTAGACATTTGAGGTAGTTTTGGTTTATTTTATGTAGAGAAGGTACCTACCCCTAGGTAGGGACCTTCTCTATTAGAAATAGAAAAACAATTAGTTGTGAAAGAATCTGACGTTGAACTTAGGTTCAAAACAAAACAAATGCCTGGAAGTATAAACTAGATTACTTCATTATGAAAGTAAGCGGGTTAACTATGAACCATCTTTCGTTTGTGTTGGAAGAAAACCAACGTTTCATCCCTTAACGCACTCACCCTGATGTAGTCCCTCGTTACGGGATGAAACGTTGGTATTCTTCCAACACAAACTATAGTCGTAGTTAACTCGCTTACATTCATAATTACATTACATTATTACATTCATAAAATAGATGGTACGGTGGAAAAAATCAAATGTTTGTCTTATAGCTACGTCAAAACAGGGGTAGGCTCTGCATGAAGGTATTGGTTTTCCAGCCAAAGCTCTTGGTGTTACAAACGACATTAAGGGTGATCGTCACGGGTTGGCGCGAAATAATTTTTTTTTTGTGGTTTTTGTTTTTTCTGCTTTCTATAAGGAATAAAACTAACGGAAAAGTAATTTGCCGCAAATCGTAAACCATTTTCGATTAACCTATGAAAAAACTAACTGCTGTTCACTGGTATTTTTAGAGCATTTGGGAAAATAGGAGATTTTGGGCTAAAAATCAACATTTTCCCAAATGCTCCCAAAATACAATTGAATCGAAGTTGGCCTTATTATCGGTTCATAGAAAATGTTTAACGATTTGCGGCAAATCACTTTTCCGTGGTTTTATTCCTTATCGAACGCAGAAATAAATTAAAAACCACGAAACATTTTGAATCTCGCGCCAACCCGTGACGATCAACCTTAATATCAAACTAGCACTACAGCTAACGGAAGAGCTCTTACTTCCAGTCCTAGGCCTGTGCTGCGAGGAGTGCCACAGGGTTCGTTACTCGGTCCAATTCTTTTCACACTGCATTGTGCCGACATAGTTAAATCTATCACACACTGTAGTCATCACATTTATGCTGATGATATTCAGCTGCACTTCTCTTTTAAACCTCAGCTGCTGCAAATAAAATTAATTTTAATCTAGCACAAATAACAAATTGGTCTAAGCTTAACTCTCTTGTCATAAATCCAAAGAAATCGAAGTTTATGTTGTTAGGTACGAGAAAAAATATCCAACCTCAACAAGGGACACCTATAAAAATTTAAATTGAAAATGCAAGTAGAGCAAGTAACACAAGCAAAAAATCTTGGAGTTCTCATGTACTCCGATCTACTCTTTGAAAGTCAAGTTGCAGAGTGTGTGCGGAATTGTTTCTACCGTTTAAAGCTTCTGTATAAAATTCATCCATACCTCAATGAAGCAGTCCGTATACATTTATGTGAGTCCCTAGTGCTATCAAAGCTGAACTATTGCGATGTGGTCCGTGTCTTTCGAAAGATCAGATATACTTAATACAGCGGGTCCAGAATGTATGTACTCCCATCTTAAACTCATCTAATATCTTAAAAATGTCAGCTCGAAGAAGGCTTCATCTGGCAGTGCTTATTTTTGGGGTCATAAACAGACAGTGTCCTACATACCTCGCTGACAAACTAGTTTGGGCTACGGACCAGTCAAGATACCCCGGTAGAGCATGCTCTTGGATTTTCTGCATGACGAAGCACAGGATTATGGATTTTAGAGGATCCTTCAAATATTCTGCTTCCAAATGTTGGAATGATCTCCC
This sequence comes from Eupithecia inturbata, assembly GCA_963662085.1. Lineage (NCBI taxonomy): Eukaryota > Metazoa > Arthropoda > Insecta > Lepidoptera > Geometridae > Eupithecia > Eupithecia inturbata. The sequence continues at coordinate 4,076,416 of OY759179.1, read as the reverse complement.
GCCTTCGGCAAGGGCTGCAAAATAATTATTCACCTTAAGAAATCAACTCAAGAAACTTCTAATTACTGAACAGAAACTCCTACAGGTATCAAAAATAGGTACCTACACAGCTGCCAAACTCCTTACTTTTTTATAATATTTGCTTATTTAATTAAATGAGTTGGTAGTTTGCCATTTCGCTAGTCTTCCACTTTGTAGGTAGATAATATTGTGTTGTGGGTATGGACTAAAGTAGGTAGCAGATAACGGATCTGACATATATTTAGGCACTAGGAACTTATTGTTAGCTAGGTGGGGTACATCTATAAATGAAAATAACTATTTATTACTTTACATTTCCTGATCTGCATAAGCTTGCTCTCAGCAGGCGAGCGGCTATGAATATTGTAAAATAAACTTAAATTGTCCCATTGTCCATGGCGTCACTATCGCGAATTGCACCTTTCTATCAAAATGTTATCATTGTGCGCTAACTTGAGTGATCCTCGCCACAAGAATACCCTTTCTTAGGCTATTTATACGTCCTGTTGTACTTCCATAGATTCGATAATCCTCAAATTCATAATTTGGTGCATCGATATATATGTACTACACTAGATTGCGCATTCAGAACACTCACTTTGTCGGACTGAACTGTACTGAAATCCGTACACCTTACTTCAGTGTGGCTACGACATTCATGCAGCGTGGGTGCGTATGGAGCCGTGATAATAATAAGAAAATCCAAGTCTAAATGTGAACCTGGACGTAAATAACGAGAAGTAATAATTCAGTAGTCAGGTAAGTTTAATTATTTGTTGTATTATGTGAATAAATAGGTAATATTATCGTTATACAGCTGTGTAGGTACCTACCTACACAGCTGCCAAACTCCTTACTTTTTTATAATATTTGCTTATTTAATTAAATGAGTTGGTAGTTTGCCATTTCGCTAGTCTTCCACTTTGTAGGTAGATAATATTGTGTTGTGGGTATGGACTAAAGTAGGTAGCAGATAACGGATCTGACATATATTTAGGCACTAGGAACTTATTGTTAGCTAGGTGGGGTACATCTATAAATGAAATTAACTATTTATTACTTTACATTTCCTGATCTGCATAAGCTTGCTCTCAGCAGGCGAGCGGCTATGAATATTGTAAAATAAACTTAAATTGTCCCATTGTCCATGGCGTCACTATCGCGAATTGCACCTTTCTATCAAAATGTTATCATTGTGCGCTAACTTGAGTGATCCTCGCCACAAGAATACCCTTTCTTAGGCTATTTATACGTCCTGTTGTACTTCCATAGATTCGATAATCCTCAAATTCATAATTTGGTGCATCGATATATATGTACTACACTAGATTGCGCATTCAGAACACTCACTTTGTCGGACTGAACTGTACTGAAATCCGTACACCTTACTTCAGTGTGGCTACGACATTCATGCAGCGTGGGTGCGTATGGAGCCGTGATAATAATAAGAAAATCCAAGTCTAAATGTGAACCTGGACGTAAATAACGAGAAGTAATAATTCAGTAGTCAGGTAAGTTTAATTATTTGTTGTATTATGTGAATAAATAGGTAATATTATCGTTATACCATAATAGATAGAAAGTATTTTTTTTTAATATGTACGCCATTATAATTATACACTAAATAAAACATGCAGATATTCCATTTCAAAACCAGTTGTAGGTAAAAATATGTGATTGATGGATGGCGGTGTTTTTAGAAAGTGTTTTTAGCAAGGCGAGCGAAGCGAGCCACGTTTTGTGATCCGCGGGTCGGATTGCGGTAAGCGAAGCGAACCGTAATGCGACTACCGTTACATAGCAAGGCGAGCGAAGCGAGCCGCGCTTTGTGTTTCGCATAATTTATATCATGTAATGTACCATCGTCGTTGTATTTATTTATTTATCGCTTAAGTTTATGTAATAATGTAATGATAATAATGTTAATGTATGTACTGTGCCGTCACTCCTTAAGGGCCCTAAATGAAAACCAGCCCAGTATTGGGCAAATGCCTAATACTGAGTTAGGGACCCATTTGACGACCGATGTGGCGCGGCGGGCGAAGGTCCGCCTGCGACGCAGAAGGTTGCGGGTTCGATTCCCGCCTTGGGACAAATGTTTGTACGATCTGCAAATATTTGTTCCGGGTGTTCTGGGTATTTTCTATATATAATAAAAAATATCTATCTATGTTATATATTGTATTAAGTTTATCAGTCATCTAGTACCCATAACACAAGCTCTGCTTACTTTGGGGCTAGATGATGCTGTGTGGATTGTCCAGCATTATTTATTTATTTATTTATTATTTATTTTGCCCTTCCTATTAATGTACCTATACACTTTTTTTTTGAGAAGTACAGTTTACAGTTTTACTCTTAATAAGAAAATTTTTAAAAATGTTTCCCAAGCTGTATAAGGATTTTCCTTTTGCATCTATGTACTTGTACCTACACCGAAAAGTTTGTACAAATATTAATGTAGGCACAAGCCGTACCTTGGTTGTATCGAATTGTATAGGATATCAAAAGTAAACACAAAAAACTTCGTTTACCTACAAATATTTTGCTTAGGTTGTTTATATTTTGCATATAATTAAACCTAAAATAATATTTTGTGTTTATACCAGAAAGTTTCAGTTTTTTCAAAGTCGATTTAATGGAATTGAAAAGGTTTATTGGGTGTGGTAGGTCAATAGGAAATTATTATTTCAAACTCTTGGAAATCCTCATAGATGCCGGCAAAAAAAAAATATAAAGCATATATAATTTAAATAAGAGATGATAATAATAATAAATAAATAATGAACAATGCTGGATAATCCACATAGCATCATCTAGCCCCAGGCTAAGCAGAGCTTGTGTTATGGGTACTAGATGACTGATGTACATACATAATACAATACATTACATAGATATGTTTATTTAGCACATAGAAAATTTATTATACTGCATATAATACCCAGAACACACTGATCTGCAGATCGTACAAACATTTGTCCCGAGGCGGGAATCGAACCCGCAACCTCCTGCGTTGCAGGTGGACCTTTGCCCGCCGCGTCACATCGGTCTTCAGTTAGGTCGATGATATGCACGAAAACGTAACTTTTCTATATGGCATAGCTAAAGAAGGGTTATTCAAAATAGGTATACTTTAGTAAGATTGAGTATTTCTAAGTTCACTCTTAAAAGAAGTACAAAAAAGAACTACGCTGGTATGCAGAGCCAATGAACTCCTTGCCTTGGCAATTGAAATGGACCTGCCACTGTAAAATAATTATTGTATTATAGCGTTACGATTTTAATAGCGTTTTAAAGGATGAACTTTTTAACAGTTCAATTAAACCATTGCCAGAAAACACAATGGTTAAAGTAGCTGACCAGACAATAAAACCATACACAAAACCCTGGTTACGTATCTAAATTTAATCTCATATACACGTTGTTAACACGCCAAGAGGCAGTCGAACAATTTAATAACATTAAAATGAGCGGTGAGGACCCTTGAATGGCGTGTTCACATATATGTTTTAATTAACGTGCCCTTTCGTTTATACCTGGTAAAATCTACCGTCGATGTAACCACACAGTTTTTTTTATTGGATGGCAATGCGTTTGACCACCATCACACTTAAAAGAGTGAACTGTGGCCTAAGATGAGACACGCTTTCCCAGAAGGATCAAAATATTTGATGAGCATTGACCAACCAAGTTTCTAATCAGCGTAGTTCTGTTATCTTAACAAATCTCAAAAGCGTCGCAGAAACACATACGTCACGAATTGCAGTTTTTCACAATTGGTAGTATCAGCAATAGTTTTTGACTATCCTATTTGTCAGCAGTGTACCTCCTACAAACCGACAGCTTTTATAGGCACTATTGTCAAGCGTACAATAAAATGAACAAAGTTAATACAATGGAACAGATTCCACTGCCCTGAGCTATATCCGCATGTTAAATTATAATTGTAATAATTTTCATCTATCTATATATATCTATCTGTATATAGGTATACACACACACATTTAATAATGTTATTAACCGACTTCGAAAAAAGGCATTTGTGTTCGGTTTGGTATGTGCTTTTTCTAGGCCAACTTTACAGTGGTAACTCTCTCTGTATCAACTTATACCTATTACTTATTTCTCGCGTGTGGAAAGCCGAATTAAAAAATTAATCGAGTGCCGAAAAGAGGAAGTATAAATATAACTGGCCAATAATGGCTCGTTATATTTCATTCAAATTTACTTTTCGTAAAGCTGCAATAATATTCGAAAGCTCACCCAAAGACACGCCATTTCGTTTGCTGTGACAAGAAAATACGCTTTTCCCGGCGCTCGTGTACTGCAAAAACAACAAAACGTTTTCCAAAAAAGAAAAAAGCCTGTTTGCCTTAGAATTTAATAGATGGCAGGGATATTTCGCGGAAGGATAAAGGTTTTAGTGCCATGACAACCTGTGCAGAGTCATAATATAATTTCAAACTAAAAGCGCCATCTTTTCAGTCTGATTAAACTATTTTGTAACATTACGAAAACACCTCGTTACTACTCGTACCATCCTACAAAAGGTTTGTAGGGCCAATAGACCAAAATCTAAATTTTATTTTTAAATTAACAGAACGATATATGTAATACACGAAGTAACGTGAAGTCAAAAGAGGTAGATTAAGTTTATGAGCTTACCTAACATAATAACATAATCGATGTTGGTCATACTAGCACATCACAAAGCGAAAGTTTTGATTGATGGATATTCCATCCAGCCAAGCAAAGATACATTTGTTACTTCTTCACGCCAAAATTACTGAACAGTTGGGTAAAAATGTTGTATAGATGTAGGTCTAAACCTGGAATAACACAAAGGCTACTTTAGATCTCATAAATAAGTTCCCATGGGATATAAATATTCTTTAAACATTTCCATAGAAAAAACGCGGTCGCAGCTGTGGGCAGAAAGTAGTGAACAATAAACATGTTTGGCCTAAGTCTGTAACGTAATGTTCAAGAAATTGAAATACTTAGTGCCTAAATATCCAATATGAAGCTTTTGGAAGGATGTATCGTAGACAAAATAAAATTGACTTTGCCTTTTATGTACGCCATTGTACTTTATGCGCGCTCAATTTAAATTTTATCTCATCTAATTACTGTCGCTTAGTCCTTAGAAGGCTTCTACAAACGGCCTCGTGTCTAGTTAGAGACCATTATTTTGGTCCTTATAACCGCCTTGGTTAACCACAATTAAAATTACACAGTAAGAGACCATTTGGTCTTAGTAACAACCTTGGTCAGCTACAATTTAACAATAAAAACTACATATTTTCAACACACTTTAAATAGGATATTTATTTATCGTGTTATTTTCTAATATTTTCATTAATTTTTAAAATGAAACGACAAACCCCAAATTCTCAAAAATAGTTCAATAACTTTTTGCTTAATGAAATCAAAACGAAATGTATAAGATTTATTCTACCTAATGTAAAACAAATTAAGGCTGATGTAAACGTCAAAGGAGAAACGTTATAAATTGTTAATGGTACCGTATTCTTAGGAAGGGCCCACACATAGAAAAGCTATCGAAGAGGCTTCAGTCATCTTACAGACTTGATACTTCTAGACTAGTCTATTTCAGTACTTCCATAGTGTTTTGTCTTATGGCTTACTGCTGTGGGGGAACTGTGCAGATATTAAACACCGTATTTGTGCTGCAGAAGAGGGCTGTTCTTGCAATTAATAATATGGGTCCTAGAGAAACCCAACGTGAAAAATTCAAAGAAATAAACATAATGACAGTACCATGTCAATATATTTATAAAACTTGTTGTGCATGCATAGAAATATCGATCGGTTCTCTAAAAATAGTACATACATAACATAATTTAAATACTAGAAATAAGAATAAACTCGCTGTGCCCACAACTATGCTGAAAAAAAATTCTATAAATAAATTCAAACCAATTGTCAAACATATCCTTTGTAAAAAGGCTTACTACAAAATATCAGATTATCTAGAGGATAAAAAAGCACGAGTTTTGCTCCAACTCGAAAACTAACAACCAAAGAAGGTAAAGGTTGCTGGTCGCTTCTATACTTTACCTTTAACAGATTGAAATGCTAAAAAAATTTATCACTTTATTTCCTGGTTTTACTCATGTAATTTGATATTTGTGACGTGTCCAAGAGTCCTGTAAGGTCTAAAGGAAATAAAGCACTTTGGTTTTGAATTTGAATTTGAGAGTTGCCATTATTCGAAGACTTTTTAAGTATTCGATAATCTGTCTATTTTTCAAATCTATTAAATAGCCATCTGTTTTAAAGGTATCTATTAAAATCGTCTATTCAGCCGACTTTCAGCCAATTCTAGGTCTTCTCTTGTCTTCTCTTTTCCCTTGTCTATAATAATAAATGAATAGGCCATATGTTATGGTTTACTTAGGCTTAGTTCTAAAACTAAATTTTTATTTTTTGTAATATTCAGGAAAATAACAGCTAACTTAATAAGTAGGTAAATGACTAAATAATGATGGCTACTTCAAAAAATCCACAAAGAGCGTCTGAAAATCTGAAGTCTGTCTAAACAAAGTAACAGGACGACTACAAATGGTAAAATTATTATTATGAAAAAAGTTAGTTCACAGATAGGTAACAAATTTCTACCCAAATGGGTTGATATCTGCGCTTTGAGCTTTATTTGAATTTACCCTATGTTTTTTAGGCTCTTTCCTTTCCACCTATTTCATGTGTGCGTGAATAAATTCTTCCACTGGTATTGATATGGATTAGTTGAGCTACCTCGAAATTGTTTGCAACAGTCTGCAGTTAGCTCAACTGTTTAAATCTTCCTTTGATTGTAGTTTTCTTTGTAATTAAATTCTTCATTCCTTGTATTATTTTCTCTTGGGGTTGGCCACGACTTATGCCCGTGTTCTCTACCCGCTTCCCACGCTAACTCGGGTAGACATGCAATTTACCCTTTTCATCACAGCTAAATCAGTTAGTCTCGTCACAACAAGTGATGTTATTATCGATGCTTTACTTTTATAATGGAGAATCAAGAGAATCACGAGGTTTGGTGTAGTCTCCTAGCTTCGAGATACACTCGCGCGTGATCCGAATCCACTTGGATTTAGCAAATTTAATTAAGTAAGTGGATAGAACTGAAACTCAAAGGTACTCTAATACTCCATCAAATGTTATAAACGTTTTAGTGATTCTGTTAGTCTGTGTTGTTACCTACAAATATGTTCTGTTACATTACCCTAAACGACTGACTGTGGTGATCTTAGTGAAATTTCGGCAAGAAAATAGATTTTATTCCGGACAGAGGTAAATAAGTGACCTACCTACATAAAGTGGGATGCACTACAATACATTTTATCAAGAAAAATTACATGTGAAGTCACAGGCAGAAGCTAGTTTTAAAAGTAAAAGCAATGTTTTGGTAACTTATGTGGCAGTTTTTAGTTTTGCTACATAAATATATTTTTTAAATAAACTTGTAAATATGCCTTATTTTCGTTGCCACGTTTCAGCCAATGTTACCTACTTTATAGGTAGCTAATTTACCATACACACCAAACTGAGTTGCTAGTTCCCGCGGATCAAAATTTAACTCTAACGGCGGCTACATAGAGCCAGTTGTAACTAATGTCTTATTCTATGCAATGAATAATAATAATAATACTGTCGTTGTCTAAGGTAAATTTCTGCACTAACTAGTAAAGAGTTCCACATCTCCAAGCTTTTAGTTTTCGGCACAGCTTGCGATAACGCTTGTCGAATGATATTTGAATATGAATAGAATATTAATGAAAAACTTGTTTTCGTCTCGTTTCTAAAGGAGATACGAAAACAGAAACTTGCTTGGATTGAAAATATATAAATGTGGGTGTAGGATTATGTTAATTTTATGAAACAAACACAATTAAGATAACCAGTTGTTTCCACACTGTCACATTTTGTGTTATTTCAGTTATTTATAAAGCAGCTTATAACGGGCAAATAGCGATAAGATAAAAACATTACAAAATCGTGTTCCGGTGTCTGTTATAAATGGGAAAAGTACGAGTAGATGTTAATTTTTGTGTCAGTATAACCTCTTGCAAAAGCAAGTGGGCTTAAATGGAAATAAGTGACTCAAGGGCTACAAAAGTTTAAATGGTTTTTGACCGAAATAAAAGTGTATTTAGCGTAATTAACGACAACGTTGGAAAAAGTAAATCTTCAAAAGTCGACTGGTCGACATTGAGCAATTGCCATACTTTATGCTAAGCTTCGTTTTTAATTACTACTGAGCACTTTGAAGTACTCGTAGAACTTAGAAAGCGTACAAGATTTTTCATATTCTCGTAAAGTTTTTCCTGCTTCACGTTTTTCTCTGGAAACTAATGTTGGAGCGTTTTGACGGAGCATTTTAAAACGTTTCCTGGATATTTTAAGTGTTTCATGGATTGCTTCGTACGTGACTTCGTAGAGCTTCATGGCATCGTAGAGCTACGTAGCGTCGTAGCACTCCTACGGATTGCAACATTAATGCAAAATAATCTAGAAATTTAGTCACACGGGTTGTTTCTTTATATTTATTTTTTAGGGATTAACACACCCTTCATGGTTGATTAAAAAATGTTGTTAAAATTCTTTGTTGGCTATACAGTTATTTTTGTCGTTGACTGTAGGTACATACGTACCTACAGTCAACGACAAAAATAACTAAACACTGACTTTAGAAATACGCCACTTATCATATAAATTGCCTTTGGAAAATTGATATTTGCAGTAAGTTTTATTGTTGACCGTACATAGCACATAATGATATCGGATGCACTCGCTGGTGATTGGAAGAAACGAGTTTGTGGCTTGTTTTAAAAGCAAGTGTGTAACGCCAGAACACCTCACAAGCGCGGTACTGCACTAACTGGATCTGAAGTCTCGCTCAGTTTGCATAGTGTAGAAAGAGATGCCCTTTATTTAAACGCAGAAAGACTGTCGGAAAATCTGACGGAGAAGTACACTCTAGAATAGACTTAATTGCGTTTCTTCTAAAATATAAATGGTTTTTTTCCAGGCCCAGAAAAAATTATGTAGGTATTTTGACCATTACTGCACAATCTGCACATAGTGCACTGTCAGCACCATATCTTAGCAGCTGTATGCAATGCACCACTCGCCATTAGTTACATAGGCGTCTTACTGCGTGTGTTTGTGTCTCGTTCTTGATGGTTGCTGTGTGCGTTTGACACTTATGTCTAGGCCATTAAAGGTTATATATGGGTTATACGCTGTATTCGAACATCTGGCTTGGTACGTGTTCCAGCGTCGCTGTTAGTTTCGCGGTACACCCCATTGGGTGTACCGATATATGCTGAGGTCCAATTTCAGATGTTTGATTTGTTTGTACCACATCACACTAATACAAGGAGCCACGTTATTGGTGTACTAAGCGGAGAAGAGGAGGTCCACCCCCCTCCCAAGAACATTTTATGTTCTGGAAATTTCCGGGGTTTAAGGCTTTTTACTGAAATAAAGACCTCGTTTAAAAATGTGATAATTACGTGCCTAGTTTTATTTTTAGCATGAATGTGTTCTTTATTTGCACATGAAAAAGGAACCCTAAAATTTTGTCGGTTTTGCGTTAGTGATAGGGTTGTAATTTTTCTAAGCATAAGCGTAAAGTTATTTTTTGCTATGAAAATTTAAAACAACGTATTTCTGAAAATCAACCTTGCGGATAAGGCGGGTATAGGGTGCACAACAACTGCGTTTCCGATTAGTACACCAACAACGTGGCACCTTGTATAATGAATGCAAACGTCACACTAAGAACTGCGATAGTTAAGATTTTGAATGATTGGGTGAACGTTTGTAGCCTCTTTTTTTTAAATATCTTAATTTATTATAATGGAGTTTTGTCACACAGTGACTATACCACTCCTGTTAGAGATCAATTATTTATTTATAAACATGACAAAATACACAAACTCAACAAAATAGAAATAAAATTAGCGTTTGCCACATGACTATGAATGGCCACCTCCATGAGGAATGTGGATAACACTGTGCGGCTTACAAACCTACTTATTAACCTACCTTAGTCTCCGTGATCACAATCGACGAGGAGGATTGTAAATACGCGAGATTCATTTTTTTTTGTGGTTTTGATTTTTTTCTGATTTCTGGAACAAAACTAACGGAAAAGTAATTTGCCGCAAATCGTTAACCATTTTCTATGAACCTATGAAAAAACTAACTTTGGTTCACTTGTATTTTTAAAGCATTTTGGGCTACAAATCAACATTTTCACAAATGCTCCCAAAATACAATTGAACCGAAGTTGACATTATCATGGGTTAAAAAAAATGTTTAACGATTTGCGGTAAATTATTTTTCTATGGTTTTATATATTCCTTGTAGAACGCAGAAATAAATCAAACACCACGAAAACATTTTAATCTCGCGCCAACCTGTGACGATCAACCTTAATTGTACTTACTGCGAGTAATGCTGTTTGTAACCTCCAAAGCAAAAACTATTGCATGGATCCATTTTGCATAGATTTAGTTCTCGACCTGGATTAACATAATAATAGTCTACTGTACCCGAAAAAAGCGTACGAAGCTAGTACCTATATGATATTAAGATGATGAAAATAAATTATGATCGCTCAAAAGCAAGTTTTATTTCTAGAATTCGTTATGTGTTGCCGAATACTATTCCTACAGAAAACATCAATAGTGCTGTCTAAAACAACAACCTTTGTATTAGGATTTGCCGTTTGCTAATGTATTATGTATGAAGTTCGATATCAAAAACCAGATAACGGTAATCTCGATTGGGTTGTATTTATTTTGTTGTGTTTAACAGCGAGCGGCTCGTTTTGAGCAGGGATTTGTAACCCTGTCAAAATAAATAGGGGAAATAACGTTAAAATACTAATAGTGTTTCAATAAACTTTGTTATTGAAATCATATTGAATTGAAACTGATGTATTTGAATAAAACAGTGTTTACTCAAAAAATATGGTAATCGATTATTTCAAATTACTGCTATAATTTCAATACTACGAAAACGTGCAATTTATGATTCGGTTAACCTCAATAATTTTAAGTATTGTATAAGTTTTTCAATTCTGTTACATATGAACAAAAGCTGAAAACAATAACTAAACCAGCAGTAACTGTAGTGACAGGTAGTTAATAAACTACAAAGTCTACTAAGAAAAAACTACTATCTTACAAAGTTTCATAAAAACCTATAGAAAAATTTGATAATAATTGTATTTTTTTTTCGTAAAATGCTTCGAATCGAGCTTATATGAATCGGCAGGTACTGACTGATCGTACGCGATGCTCGAGACATACCAATTTCCACTATATCTTAAGATTCTGTTCTCGCTGAGATATTTTATATTATTTTTTTTGTCCAAGATGTTTGAATGAAAGATCATGTTTGTTATCTAATTATATTTTTGTATTTGTTCTTGGTGTTATTTATCAGAAATCAAAACGTTTATTTCTTTGAGCTATCAAAAAAGCTCTTAAACATATAAGTCAAATTTTAAATAAAATTATTATCAGTTAAGTCTACCCCTGCTTTCAAATATCAATACTGATGAGATATTAAACTCTGCAAGGACGATGTTCATTGCACGCGGTTGCAGCTTTCCGTCAGTGTCAAAATTAAATCTGTACAAGGCCGGGCGGCCAAAAATCGGTTCTTTGCTCACACCGCCGACGACAAAAGGCCCCAACCATTTTTTTTACCCAAAACAGCTTCTGATTTACTTCTTGAATTTTGTTTAATTGCAAACTATTTCAAATACCTACTACTTTTAAACATAAATATACGATACAAAACCTGCCAGGTTTTCAGTGGTTTTGAGAATGCAACATTGTTATTCAAATACGTTTTGTAACAAACCGCCTAACCTAACTGCTCACACAATAACATCAACGCTCCAGATCCGAACAATGGCGAAAGCAAAGTAAATAGAATAACAAAACACCTAAGAAAATGTACACAACAACGTTTCCCAGCTTTTCCGACGCTTAGTACACTGTTTTGCAGGTTTTATGTGCTCCAGGCCTTATCTAGATATTGCATAAGCTTTAAAATAAATACGGTTTCGTCTTGAAAAGCCTATAGGTACCTTTTTCCTATCTATGTCTACTATGAGAGGTTCTAGCTATTTTAGAGCGATATAGTGTAGGTGGGAGGAAGATCTGCGAAAGACTGATGCCATGTTGGATGCGCTTAGCTGAAGATAGTATTTGTGTCATTATGGGAAGCCTATGCCTAACAAGCAGTAGTCTAGCTTACGCTTATGATGATGCGTTTGAACGAGCGAAATGAAAATTATTTTATGACTTCGTTTCATAATAAATATTATTGGGACGACAACATGCTGCAAGGAAATAAAAGCAAAAGTTTTAATTTCTCGTCTCTGTAACTTGAAAATAATTTGCGAAAAACCACTCCGGCGACTATTTACAAACGTGCTGCGAGCAAATTTCCCCTTGGCTCTTCATTCTGTACGAACGTTCAAGGGCTACCACTTCACTGAAAACGAACATATTTTATAAAGAATTTTAGGGTTCCGCAGGCGTGGAAATGGTAAAAATTGTTGCTATCGATGTACCTAATTTTCTGTTTCTAAAGTAAGCTTTTGAAGCTTACTTTCTCTGCTCTTTTTTTCTGCAGTCCAGTCGAGCTACAGTACTGGCGCAAAACATGTTTTTGGAATTTTCAGATTATTGATTAAAATTCTCGGATCACGTTATGTTGATTTACGATGCATTAGATCGTGACATAAGGCGTGGCGTGAAATGTACAGGAGTGATCATAAGTGTATTGTACCTATAAAGCGTTCTTGGATGGTGATCGATCAATTTAATTATAACTTAACTAAAATTCTAATTTTAATGTAGGAAGCCCAGTGGCCATGTGGGCCAAACTTCCGTGATGATAATGGTACTGTTGCCACTAGAACCTCGAAAAATTTAGCTTACTTTAAATGATATAGTAGAAATCTTCAACTTTTTTCCAAGAACATAATAGTAGCATTACTAAAGTATAATTGGCTTTCATTCCATGTTAGTAAATTGTAGTTTGGTGATAGTATCATCGGTAATTTCGGTTGATCACTAGGTTGAATAGAGCTGACAAAGTTAACTACTAATTGTAATAGAAATATCGCTTTTATGGCCCTTGGACACGAATGTATTTTATCTTGAAATAAAATACAAAATACATACATACAAAATAAATTGTACACCAACAAAATACAATACAAAAGACATACATAAGTACATAAGACACAAGTAGGTACAAAACGCGGCCGGCCTTAGCCTTAAACTGGACTTAAAATTACAAAGGTTAAGTAAAAACCGTTTCTTAAAGCCTGTAGTATAGTGTATATTTTGCCAGTATTCCGACAGCTTCGGCGATTCTGGGCTGATTTTAATGGATTTTTATGTAAGCAAGAACTCCGAATAATGATCCTTCTAGCGGAATTTCGATCACGGCGGCCAGTCTCAACGGAGACTAGCCATGTGCGCTGGACATATAATAGTGAACAAGTTTGTACAGAACAGGTACACTCTCTATCGTCACTTTCATAATCCTGACGGGACTGGGACGGCAGACCGACACGACCGGAGAGGTCAGGCGCAGGACCAACGGCTTAGGGGGCGAACCTAACGGGCTTGTTTGTCAAACTAGGTATCTCAGTATTGACGGGATCACCGTGACATAAAACTCAAATTACATAATATTCCACATTTTTTCATTGATCCTTGAATGTGAAAACACGATTAAGAAAAAAAAACACGTAAGCGCACTGTTTCGCACATAATTGAGTCGAGATCTCAGGAACCTTGCGGTCTATTGAAATAAGTTATGTTTTGATTCGTAGGTTATTACTAATTATTTGGGAACCCTTTGCCGACTAAGGGAAGTTACCAGAGGAAGAGCAGCTTCCTTCTGTACATATATTTTTAACACATCCACTGCGATTACAATCCCGCCTGGCAAGCTTTCTGATTATGGCAAAAAAGGCTTATTCCGAAAGGTCCATGGTTCTATCGTTTTCAAAAAAATTTCGTTCATATACTTTAGTTTCCCACTTGTCCACGACATTTTAAAATAAATAATATTTCCTTTTCCAACGGGTCTATGGTACTGTTTGGTACAGTTAGCAATAAAGTCTATGATAAGGTAGGACAAATATTTGTTTCTTCATGAAATAAAAGACAATGAATAGATAAATCACGACTCTTTCTTGGTCATCCACCAGGTCATATACTGCATCTACAAATCTTTTGAAGAGGCATGATCTGATTTGGAAACTTTATGCAATGGCACGTGGCAACCCTAACACTGCTCAGACGAAACGTAGACATGAGTAAATAATTTTCCTGATTACCGTACCCTTCTTCAGGCTACGTAAAAGTCTACGCCCGTACTCGTCTCACTCGACAAAATATTAAAAACTCGGCTCGTCCCTACAATGCGAGACGTCTAAGCCCCATACGAAGAAAGTTTATAAGACAAGTAGGTTGAGTAAGTACGTAGAAGTGAGTTTTTAAGTCAGTTAGTAGTGGTGTGTTTATGTGACGTTGCGTTTTTGTATTGTAGGGGGCGTATTTAATACTTACTTATTGTAACTCGCTTCTGTCTGCCACTTCACTTATGTGGTATCTGGAAACAACATAGCACCCAGGGAATAATACATATAGCTAATACCAATTAAGAAAACTACAATCAAATAATAGAAAAAATTTAAACTAGTATTTATAATTGAAACAAATGAGCTTACTGCAGACTGTTGCAAACTATGTATAGGTAGCTAAACTAATCCATTGCAATTACATATTTTTGTGAATCGGACCTGTCCACCCATTTCAAACCTACATACCAAACCTTACATACAAAAACAATACCTGTAAATAACAATAACAATGAGTAATGTAATTACATACCTAAGTAACTAATAATCCTTCAGCGGCGAATAACAAAAAATTTCATCATTGCAATTTAATTGTAGCTTTCTTCGAATAGGTCCCAGTATAAGTAAGTTTGACTTCTCATCGAATCGTCGAAGCAAATTGATTTCCCGTTACGTATTGCGAAATGCAATCTATCGGAACAGGTGAGTTTGCTGTGTAAAGTTTAATTTAGATTCTACGGAGAAATCAGAGATCCGGATGCTGTAGCTATGTTTCACGGTAAGCTCAAGGTTTATAATTAAACTTTATTGGAACAATTCCTTTTTCTTTTTCGACTTTCACGTATCACTGTTTTTGCTCTCCGCTGTGTTTGTATGTAATTAATAAAATTCTATGGAAGATAAATTAATGAATGTACTGTGGGAGTTTACTATTGTTGTTTTTCGACACGTATCGAATTTCATTATTAACTGTAGCTTCTTTATAAATTGTCCTTTAATTAAAATGTTATAGTTATGATTATAATAATTAGCTGATTGACCTTTGATACTTTTACTAATAAATTGATAACTCGAATGTTCAAAAAATCTTTATTAGAAAAGAAAATTCTTATTAAAGAAACAAAATTAGCACTAGTATTTAAAATTATATTGATAATCCTTTTAATCTCTTTATTGACAAAGAAAATTACAATTCAATAATAAAAACAAATTAGAACTAGTATTTACAATTGAAACAATTAAGCTAACTGCAGACTGTTGCAAACAATCTACAGGTAGCTCAACTGATCCATATCAATACCAGTCGGAAGCGTCTCCAAGACGCTGGCTGCATTACCCCGCTGTATGGCAATGCTTATGCGCTGCGCCAGATACCTGATTATTCTAATTATTCTAAAGTTAGTTCTTCTCCGACTAGGATGTGGTCGGTGTGGTATTCGATAATCAACCATTTATTATTGGGTTTCTTGAAATTCTGTAATATTTTTGTTACGATTACTATAATAGTCACATGGTATACCATTCACACTCACATTATTATGGATAGCTCGGCGCCGTCAAAACACAATCAACATAAACCAAGCTTAATTTCTCTACATTATGTTATACTAAAAGCTTTGGTGCGCTGCTTTTCTCAGCCATTCAAGCAGAGTAAGCATCGAGAATTCTCAAATTTATAATATTGCTACCATGAGATTTACGGGCTTCGGTTGGTGCGTGGGGCTTCCTAAAACGCCATACATCTTCTTTATTTATGTTTACAGCTTAAACCAGCCGCATCCACTCGTATATAGTTTGAATTCGTTTATCGAATTTCGAACACGTTTTGGTTGGGTCTATAGACTAAGAGAGAGAGCTGTAATTTTCTCCCCTTTTCGAAATATCCTCTAGCGATTTGTAATAAGACGTCTGGAGGGAGACTGAGCTAAATATAGATGTTTACAGCCTTAATATTGAAATCAATATTGAATTTCCTCTCAGATCGTGGCTTGATAATAATAAAAATTGATTGCGGAAAACAATCTCGAACAATTTTGAATGTACTTTAACAAAGGGCACGAAAATATTGAATACGGAAGTAAAATTTCAGATCGTTTTCATATTAAATATTTATCAGTTGGATAAAAATACAGATTTCTTTGGAGGATTGACCTTAAATACCTCATTTCAAATGTAGGAACGTAATAATGGCGGATTATGATTTGAACGGTTATTTGTTGTTGCAAGATATATTATTTTCGGAGATGAACAAAGACATGTCACAAATGGCAGCTGAACCTTTTGTTAGCCTTGTCCCTCTTATTATTTTTGGGACAGGATAAAGAAAAATGTTTTTGTTAATCTCTAACATCTTGTATAGATTTACTTATATGGTAGGATTTTTCTTCTTATACAAATGTACACTAGTTACAAAAATCAAAGTAGGTAGGATTTTTTCTTGTGTTTTTAGAGTGCAACCCTTCGCGTCTTTAATACCAGTACTTACTTTGGAACTAAATGGTGCTGCATGAAATGCCCAGCGTAATTTATTTATCATCAATATACCCTCAATTCACACCGGAATGGCAGCAGCCGGCAGTGACGTGCGAGCACTTTCAGTGTCAAACTGGTGTCAAATAATTAAAACTTTATGTACTTTATTATAAGACCAGTATTGCTTAAAATCGAAAAGGCGTCTTGTCAGCAGTCCAGCCCGCGGCGCCGCGGCCGGTTCGACGTTTCCCTGCCAAACGCTGCCATCCTGCTGGAAATTGAGCGGCTCAATCACTAGCCAGATCGTTAGCTAGATCTCAGAGTGAATAAGTTACTTCTGGAGCGTGCTCCAGCTTAGGCTAGCTTAGGACATGCTATATTATTTAAAAAAAACTAAACGTAGTTTTTGTTCGTTTGTATAAAGACCCAGTATAATAGGTACTTTTCGTTAGGAGTTAGTTTGAAATCTAATATAGATTTCAAACTTACCTGGATTTATTTTGTACGATGAGTCAAAGTTATAAAAGGTTATGTTTACATGATCGTGATATATAGACTCTTTAACCTGTTTTGTGAGAGACTGGTGCCTGAATATGGTTTAGTAGTGGGACCGGAAATAGTAGATAGCGACCACTACTACTACAAAAGGATGGTGCGTGATGATTGAGATCAAGAAACACCAGAATTTTAATCGTGAAGATGGTTTTCGTCCTTCTTCCTCGTGGAATCCTGTGCTTAATAAGTGTGTGCGTCGTGATCCGACTGCGGTCGGACACGGTCAGTGTGGTGTGTCGTAATGTGATCTTGGACATTCCTAATTCTGAAGACGAATTGTTATTGAGGGTAATCGTGGATGCCCCCGTCAATTTTCATTCATTTTCAGTCTGTTGCCCCGTGAACACGATCGCTGTAACGCGATAGAAACAGAGGAAATAATAACAAAAGGTACGCGATAATTACTCGATAAACAATTTTAATATTAACTAGCTGCTGACGCCGGCGGCTTCGCACGCTCTTTTTCGAGATAGACATTATGTCCGTCCCCGGGATACCATCTATCTCCATGCTAAATTTCATTTAGATCCGTTCAGCCGTATAGGCATGAAGAGGTAACAGACAGTCAGACAGAGTTACTTTCGAATTTATAAAATTAGTATGGATTCGAAAGTAACTCTGTCAGTCAGTCATTCAGGACAATCAGGACACAGCATACTATGCCAAAATAACTTTCTATCTCTTTTTAACCCCGTAAGGGGATGAATTTCAATAAAATACGAAATAAGTCTTCCATCAATTCTTTTAAAATAGGTTTATGCAAAATTTGAAGTAGATTAGACCAGGGAATCACGTTGTCCCAAACAAACTTTGCCCCCTCTTTCACCCCCATGGAGGTAGAATTTCGAAAAATCCTTGCTCATTGGATGCCTACGTCGTCATCGAAAGAACACACCCTCCAAGTTTCAGGTCTCTACGATCAGCGGTTTAGGCTGTGTGTTGATCCGTCAGTCAGTCATTCAGGACAAAGTAATTTATATGTATAGATTATAGCGACCAGTTAAAAAATGACGTCATCCAAACTAAACTGTAACGAGGTTCAAAATAACCAACAGCTCAGGTGTGGCAATTTCATACTACCTGCTTATCTCTGCCTTTTATCTTAGCAAACAAAGATAGCCTGGCTATGTGTAACGCCTTATCTGCAGATAGCGTAGTGGCTTATTGAACGAGATCGTGAACGAACCTGTTTTTTTTCTATATTTTCTTGTGAAGTGAAGTGAAATGGTTGGATTGGGAAGAAGCGAGGGAAGAGGCCCAGTTGTGGGGAAGCTGGAGTCTCAGATTTACTGTATAAAGTATACGCTGTTTTGTTTCAACGTTGTTTTGTGGGTGAGTCATGATATACTCTATTTGGAGTTCTTAGAGAAGATATTTATTTGCAGACAAAGGAAATTAACTGGCTTATTCGTTACTAATGGAAGTACAAAGAAATAGGTGTTAGTCTATTTAATATAGTTTATTTTTTATACAACATGCACATAAATTTAAGACATACATAATTTTAATTATCATATAGGGAACCTAACAATCTTTAAGGTGAAACATTTTTTGTGTTTATAATTTCATTTGCATTCGACAAGAAATAATACTAGTGGAAAAGTATTTTGCCGCAAATCAAAACCATTTTCTTTTAAATTAAGAAAACAACAAAATTTTAATCTCGCGCCAATATGAAACAATCAACCATAACAATAAATGAATGTTACTGCAGCCATTCTAGGTCAAACCTGTGGTAGGTAGGTGTCTAATATTCATTGTGACATTTTTGTCAGAGCGTTTATCATTACCTCCTTTTTGATGTGATTCGTCTAATGTAACGTTGGATTTTCTAGCTGTTGTAAAAATACCCACCAAAATATCATACGAAAAACGTTTTCGCACTTTTCAATGAAGTTTGCTCAAATAACATCCGATGATTCACGATATTTTCCACAGAAACGGAAGTAGCTACCTAACAAATCAACCATTATAATGAATCATTGTGTACTATTTATATAATATATAGTATTCAAAAAATTCAAATAATTATGAGTAAACACCTACAGTTTCGAATAATACTAAGTGATAATAAGGTATCAATATAGTATTATAAAATCTTTATATTTATATAAAATCGATATTACCTTCATAATCTGCGTCATTGTGACGTAGAGCGCGGGCGTCTAGAACAGCATTCATCCTGATGATGTCCTTCGTAAAGGGATGAAACGTTGGTGTTCTTCCAATACAAACTAGGTTAGTAGTTAAATCGCTTACATCCATAGTAAATTCGTCAAACTACGATAGTTGTATAGTAAAATACAACATCAATTCTATTTCCTATAAGCTCATCAACATTCAAGCACTCAAATAAACAGATTCTAGACTGACATCCCGGGAGTTACATCGAAGGCGCCCCGTCGAGAATGCAATCCGAGGAGCATTCTCAGTGGCTTACCTTCCCCACTCCCTAGGTAGTTGCGAAACCTTCCGGACTCTGAAGGTACTTGCGAATAGTATTGAATTGATAAGAATTGGTAGAATTCGTACGTGCCTAAGCTAGGTAAGCAAAGTGTATAGAACTTTGCAATGTCGGGCATGGAAGTGTTTAAAAATAGTTCTATGCTTCCGCGCTTCAAATTAATTAATAATAATAAATAAATAATGCTGGACAATCCACACAGCATCATCTAGCCCCAAAGTAAGCAGAGCTTGTGTTATGGGTACTAGATGACTGATAAACTTAATACAATACATAACATAGATAGATATTTTTAATTAATTGTTCATTTTATTATGGAAAAATATAGGAAAATTATTTGAACGAGTAGGGTAAGTTGAGTTTTAATGTTGTTGTGATTTCAATACGTTTCCCAACGAAATGTAAATCTTCCTGATTTACATTTCGTTCGAGTACAGTTCGTTTTTATTTTCAGGTTTGTCGAGACCGACAAACCTGAAATTAAAACGGCTTTCTGCGAACTGAGATATTTTGCAAATCTTGGAAAATACAGATGAAAAAGGTTAATAGGTTCCTTCTGAAAAACTTGTTCACCAATGAATGTTTAAGTAGGCATACCTATTACTGAGTTCCGCTTACATTATTGTTGAAACCAATCACTTTGGCTGAATCAAACCGAAGCTCTAAACATTTACAGCTATTGTTTACGGCACTTATGTAGAGTGAGGGAAGGGACCAATTGGTTTTATTTCAGTTTTGCAAGGTTTTGTTCGGCATTGTTATTTATCGAAGCGTGGGTAGATTGCGAAAAACATTTTTTGGTTACGGTATTCTCCTACCAGATTGTCTTGCCGAAGGTACTTAATTACCATCCGATAAAAGAGATTCTTACAATGTTTCTTTCCCATAATTTAACATTTTTCTTTTTCAATAACCTAGTAAATGATCCATTCGTAATTTTTTACAAAATGGCCTATTATCTACGTAACCACAAGAGTGGGGAAACCAAGGAGATTACAATTGTTTCACTTTAAAATGTGTATACTAAATTTGAATCAACACTGGCACTTTAATTTTTAGTGAGGAGAGCTACAGTGAACAACATCAAGAAAATTAATGAGGTTGCATACGTTTACGGGAATATGCGAGCAACTTTGCAGTTATTTTGATAAAAACACGTTTACCGTCATATCATTGTAACCTAAAATAAAGGGCGAGCGACGGTAGTTATCAAACTGATAAGCGTTGTCCTTATTTCCGACTATAAACATGATTCATGGTACATTCCAACCAGGTACACCTAGTATGCACGTTGATTTTCTATGCCGCTGCTTTTGCGTATTGTAAAAGTAAAAAGTTAAAAACTAAACAATTTTAATTTTCCTGAAAACTATTTAGATATTATTGCCTTTTATTTTGATAGACTTCATTCAGTTTACAAAACTACACCAACAACTTTGGATTAACCTTAATTGCATTTTTTTTCTTATAACTATTTTTTTTTTTCATAATAACTTCTGTTTTGACAAGAATATGGACCCCCCCCTTCAATGGGTTTTAATACCCCAACTTTATAGCCTACTTCTGTTCCGGTTATCTGCCCAAACCCGTCAATCTAGGCACTCCTATTGTGTCCACAGAGACACCTGCGAAGCTGAAATAATAGGGCTGTACAACGTTGCAAAATGGGACTTTTTCTCGCAGCTCAACCGCAACGTGCACTTAAGGGATTTGAATATCTTACCCGGTTTATGCTGACGAAGGGACTCGTCTTCGCTCTGAGGTGCTTCTATATTTACTTAGTGGCGTGCTAAAGCATTGAACAGATGAACGTCACAATGTTTTTTTTTTAAATAGTTATGTCAGTAGTATAAATAAAAGTATGCGATGGAGGAACTGATGAATAAAGAAAAAACCTTATTATACAACATCATATAGAACAACATCATCTCCAAATGTAAACATAATTAGAATGTACCAGTTGGCAACATAAACAGAAACTGAAAATATAGTGTATTTAATGAACTACGCCATGGTTGCTACGCTGCTGCTACGCGACGTAGAAACTGGGAATATTTGAAAAACAGAATATATGTCAATGCGAGCATGGAATGTATGGAATTTATTGGAATAATTCAAGTCGGTATGTCTATTTTCATATTCTGATAACAACCGAGAGAAACTCGACGCGGAAGGTAAGGCCTCTATATTTCGCTTCGAGAACTCCTTTTACTGTTTATTTGGTGCGTTGAAGTGTTACAAATGTGGGTGCACATTTACCTCAGCAATTCCCTTAACGTTTACATGTTGAGATAGGGAGATTGCGCAATTGCTAAATAATGTGTAATGTTATAAAACAATGGATGTATTGCGGGAGACGCGAGCCACTTAAATTAGGGACTGAAAGTTTGTGTTCAGTTGAGGAATTCACTCTGTAAGATTCTTTTATGTGAAGTTACGTTGGGGACACATTTACGATTGATTATTATTTCTGTTACAGGATTTTATTTTATTTTAATCGATTGTAATAGTTATGTAGGTACGCTTAGTACCACAGTGGGCACAAAAATATTACGCTAAAAGTTATCGAGAACCATTGACGTCTTAGAAGAAGGAGGCTTGAATTGATAGTAGATTTTTCACAAAAATTATAGCTGTACTTCGAGTCAAATGTTTTCCCGTTTGTTCTTATTTTTCTTAAAGCACCAATTGAAGGCATTTTTAAGAAAGTTTCAGTGAGTTTATTTTTGTTATGATTGGTGACGACTTGTAGTGTGTCCAAGGCGAAGACGACGACGCGACGTACCGTGGAGTACTGTGAGTGAGTCCCTGAACTTGGTTCAGTCGGACCAAGCGCTGTTTTTAGTGTTCAGTCGGACCAAGCGCTGTTTTCGTGCACAGTATCTATGTAGAATACGGGTCGAATCCAACCTAAGAGTGCTTAGTTTGGATTGTGCCCATTACCTTACGGAGACTTTCTTCGTTTTCGAGTCCTTCTTCGGTACACATTACATTACATTTTGCGCCATGCAGCGCCCTACCCGATCGAGAGAAACTACTTTTCGTATTATGACAATGATCCAATAGTTTCTTATAAACACGATGATTAGTTTTCGAATGATTTTGAGTGAGTTGTTCCACTTTGACATGGCAGCGACAGAATCACGCTCGCGGCATTGATATTCAAAAAGTAAGTAGAACTACTCGAAACTCGAAAACGAAGAAAGTCTCCGTAAAGTAATGGGCACAATCCAAACTAAGCACTCTGAGGCTGGATTCGACCCGTATTCTACATAGATACTGTGCACGAAAAAGGTCATTATTAAATAAATTAATAATGCTCGACAATCCACACAGCATCATCTAGCCCAAAGCAAAGCTTCTGTTATGTGTACTAGATGACTGATATACCTATTACACACACATCACATTACATCGATTGATACACATTACACATTATTTAGATAGATAGGCATTACATAGATATTATTTATAGACATTAAATATATATTATTACTATTGCATAGGAGGTGCAATAATGGCAGACCTACCAAAAGCTAGAAAAGCAAACATTGCGGTTCCCCTATTAAAGCCGAGGCGTGCACAAATCATACAAACCTAAATGCGGTAAATCCCGTATTAAATGCATTCGTCTTTGCACAATCGGCTTTGGCCAGGATCCAATGTCAATTATCGACTGGCAACTTCGGCAATTATTTTCATTTGCGCAAGTTTGTGCAGAACACCTTAACGAGGCGCCAGGTGCGGTTTGAATGACACTTGACGCGGCAGCAGGAGTTCTGGCGTGCAGCTCGCCACTTCAATTTATAACGACTTTGGCGAGAGTTTTCTGGAACGATTGTTCATAGATCAGTGGGCACGAGCCAGGTGATACCAAATAAAATAATATGTTACGAACATAGTTTTAAAGGCAGGTATGCACAATACAGTAATTTATTTCCTAAAAAAAACACATTACATTTAGGCACACACATTACACAGAAAGGAAACTTAAAGCTAATTAAATAATTAATAGGTGTGTCTAATAAGATTTGAATTTGCTACGGCTCCTCACTAGGCTCTTGGCCCGTGACGTGGACAGCAAAAAAAAAAGTGAAAATAAATGTGAACTGTATTTTGGGTAACGGCATTCTACAATCGATTTGTCGCTGTCATATGAAAGCCACCGCATTTTCATTGCCGAAAAAAAAAACGAAAGCTTCAACGAAATACTGGCAGTATTTCGTTGAAGCAACAAAAAACTGATGATTTCCTATTAGTTTCTATTAGTACAAAGCATAATTATAGAATCCACATACAAACTTTGCTGCTCTGTGCTGCCAACAAGTACCTAAAATATGCAAAATGTTGCTGGTTTTCTGACAAAAATATCGTAAAATAAATGTGTTTTTCAACAAATTAGATGTTGTTACTTTGCAGTAGTATTCAAAGATTTGAAGCACTGGAATCGTTACACTGAAAAGTTAAAATATAAATGAGGTCAATTCGAAACAACCAAAACAAAACCTACGAAATATATTAGGTCCTTACATATGAAATTGGCGTTTTTCGTACTGGCCACTTTAATCACAAATTTCTCCTCTTTGGTAAGGAATTCCAAATTCAAATTTGTACAGCTATAGACTCATGTATTTGTGCTTCGATGATCGTCATTCATTTGTTTTTTTTCTTCTGTTTTTTTCTGTTTGCGTCACTCATTTTACAAAATGGAAAACTTAAAATATCGCATTATTTACGAGTACGAGTTCCGCCGTGGCACTAGTGCTGCGGAAACAACTCGAAGGGTGAATGATGTGTATGGCGGTCGTGTTGCAAAAGAAAACACAGTTCGTTTTTGGTTCCAACGTTTTCGTTCTGGAAATTTTGACCTGCAGAACAAGCCCCGTGGACGGCCTGAGACTCAAGTTGATAATGAAGAGTTGAAGGCTATTGTGGAAGCGGATCCATCGCAAACCACGTCCGAGTTAGCTACAGGCTGCGATGTTAGTGATAAAACTGTTTTAATTCACTTGAAGCAAATTGGGAAGATTAAAAAGCTTGAAAGGTGGTTACCTCACGAATTGACTGAAGCAAACCGGCAAACGCGCGTCGACTGCTGCGTTACATTACTAAACCGGCACAATAATGAAGGTATTTTAAACCGAATCATTACCTGTGATGAAAAATGGGTTCTTTACGATAATCGGAAGCGCTCAGCGCAATGGTTGGATCCTGGCCAGCCAGCCAAATCCTGCCCCAAGCGAAAATTAACCCCAAAAAAGTTACTTGTAAGCGTTTGGTGGACTAGTGCCGGTATTGTTCATTACAGTTTTCTCAAATCTGGCCAGACTATTACGGCTGATGTCTATTGTCAGCAATTGCAAACCATGATGGAAAAGCTAGCGGCTAAACAACCTAGGCTGGTCAATCGCTCCACGCCACTGCTGCTTCACGACAACGCTAGACCACACACTGCGCAACAGACGGCTACTAAATTAGAAGAGCTTCAATTGGAAAGTCTAAGACATCCTCCGTACTCCCCGGACCTTGCTCCAACAGATTACCATTTTTTTCGAAATTTGGATAACTTCTTGCAAGGGAAAAAATTCAACTCCGATGGGGCAGTCCAAATCGCCTTCAAAGATTTTATTGATTCCCGTCCGACTGGTTTTTTTAGTAAAGGGATCAATGAACTACCTATAAGATGGCAAAAGTGCATAGAAAATAATGGTTCATACTTTGATTAATTAAATATATTATATTAAAAAATATTCGACTTTTTGTTCCTCCCATACAAAACGCCAATTTCATATGTAAGGACCTAATATTTTAGTAAGTTTGTTATTGTGTTAACTTCACGAAAGCGTATCTAAGTCGGGAATTCAACAAAAATAATAAGTAGGTAATGCCCCTAGCATTATTTATGACCCTTAAATTTTAGAAGTAGGAAGATTCGAGATCCATTCTCAACAGCAATGATTTTAGAAGACACTAAATATATTTTGGAAAGTTTCCTAATTGTGTTAACTTCACGAGTGCCTACCTAAGTAGTGGCATTTAGTGGCTACATGAATAATGGTTTAGTTGGTAATACTGAGTTTGCGGGAGGAAAGTTCCGGGTGCGATTTACTGCAGACGCCGCGTGTCGCTAATGTCAGTTACTTGCTTACTTACTTCACTCCTTATTTATGTGGCTCACAACATGGTGTTACCATATTGAAGCGCTTGAAGGACGTTTAGACATAGTTTCACGTTATACTTCAAACTATAATTGAACTACGAAAGTTTTGAGAACTAGTCAATCCAAGCACTGACAGGCATTTTTTTTCGATGGGGAAATGCTGTTTTCGCATTACCTCTAGCCTAAGAAGGGCTAGAGGAGTATGTTGGGCTCTCCACTAAACTACTAACTGAGAGTTAGTAGCTAGTGACATACCAACTAAAAACCCCTTCCTCTCTCACCTTAGTGCCACAGCGTCGTCAAATCACTCGTTACCAGACGATTCGTTCGTCGGCACACTGGCACTTGACAGTCGAACACTCCGCCATCCCTTGAAGCACTGATAGGCCTATCTTACCGACGGTAACATAGGCCTATTGTAACACAGGTAGGCCTGTGCTAGCCATCTTTGTTGTAGGCCTTTTGTAATTTCTTAGACCATATCAGATAAAACGTGAAATACTTATAAATTGGATTTTGTTAAAAGGGTACATCGCATAATTCGTTTTTTTCTGTCTCTACTGACTGATTATATTGTTCTCCGTTTAAATGAAGACTAGAAGGTAACATTGCGCAATTGTGGGTAGAAAAAGGAATAGCTACTTAAGGTACACTATTTTTAGGTCGAGTCAAGATAATTACCTATTAAAAAAAATCGTAGGTTGAATAAGAAAGCGCTTACTGTAAAAATTAGGGCATAAATTTGATTTCCAACCAAAATCAAACCATATAAAATATTGTTTTGCAGTTCTTTGAAAATCATTGCAATTTTGTTAGGTCGCTACTCGTAACTCGTTTGGTTAGAAATCGAGTTACCAATTCTACCAAACTTGCTGTAAACCAAACGCTCATATTTCTGATTTAGCTTCACCAAAACTTGACACGAGTTCCACGACTTCCATCCGCCAAAAGCTTTGGCTTCAAATGATCTTGGAGTTTAAAACATCAAAGAGTTCAAAAAGATCATACAATCCGCAACATCACAGAATCCAAGATAATGATCGCAGGCTGGCGACATTATTCCCCACATTACGGCAACATTCCTCATTGTAACATCATATTCGTACGGCACTCGGGGGTGGCAAACGAGCTTGATGTGAATTTTTACGACCCCATAAATTTTTAACGTCTCAAAAAGTACCTCTTTCGCTCAGGAAAAAGAGCAAAACGGAGTAGCGTTCGTTCCTTCGATACGAATAACTAAGATGCTTGTGGTGCAGCCAAATCGTAAATTTGGATACGGTAGAGTAGGCTTGCGGATAGGCTCGATTTATTCTGATTATTGATTTACAAAAAGAGGTTTGAAGATTTTGGCCCTAACATCGGCTAGCACACCGTTTCTTTTTTCAAAATCGCCTCGCACGATTAAATATATTTGGATAGAAGATACTTTTATAGAAATAAATGTCCCATAACATAATGTCCTAAACCGTCAGGTATCGAAACATTCAAATTAGAAAAAAATATATTAGAGCAATAGGTATTTTCACCTGTAAATATCTCAGTAACCTGACGCTTTAGGACATTATGTTAGAGGATTTTTTTTTTATGTGTGTATTTCAGTGTCTTCTATCTAAATATATAACTTACGTTGAGCGCGGAGACATTGAAAATAACATAAACAGTTTGGTAGCCGATTTCAGGGCCACCGTATGGACGGTGTCGAAACAAAGGGGTTTGAGGATTTTGGTATGGACCAAAATCCTCAAACCCCTTTGTTTCGATTATTTACGATGGCTCAGCTATCAGGTACCTAGACGTACCTGATAGCAGAGCCATCTTAACGATAAGATCTGAATACATCATTTACCAAATCATCAGCATACCTGCTTTTGAAGATGACTGAAGCAATGACATCTCCCAGATCCGTCATGCGATCATGAGCCAATCATGTAAGGCCCAGGAAGGCAATTTCTGCCAACATATCACTCGATATTTACTTTTACTTAAGTAATTTGAATTTTGTGACGTGTCCAAGAGTCCTATAAGGTTTAAAGGAAATAAAGCACTTAGAATTTTGAATTTTAATTTTGATAAATATGGCAAGAACTGTTAAATTTGAAAGATCTGTCAAATTTGACAGTTCAAATTTCACAGTCAAATTCACGGTCAAATTTGACAGTTTTTATATGAAAGATCTGTCAAACTTTACAGTTCTTTTGATATTTATTGAGTGATAAATTGGCGAGAATTGCCTTCCTGGCTCTACCCAACTTATCCATACCAACACGTCATCGCTTCTGCGGCACGCAATTAAAAAGTATCAACCCTATCCGACAAACAAAGAAAACAAGCGAACTAGCGCAATACTTCACCTCTAAAGTGATACAAATTGCATGTAAACCATTAAATGCTAACAATAAAATCTGCAAAGTGAGTAGTTAGTCAACATCGCTCGCAGGCGTACAATTAATCACTACGGGAGCGTGTATCAGTGCTTATCCGAGCATTAATCGAGTGGTTATAGGATTCGATTTTTCCAACAAATGTAGCAAACGAGATGCTTGTTGACAGTGCGTAGTTTGTATGAGTTTGATGACGGATGGGTACAAAACAAACATAACAATTAAATGAGGTACCTACCCGAATGTTATTTCTTAATAAGTAGATAGTAAGAATGCTAAACTAAATATCTCACTTGGGTCCTAACCATTCATTTTAAATATGTAAATAAATGTTGCTGGACAACCCAATAAAACGTACCTAACACCCCATATTACTACGATGATGGTCTTAATTCCGCTCTTGACAGACAATAAAATAATATAGTTATAATAAATAAGCAAAATAAACTATTACTTCGTTTTTTATTTATGTAAATAGGCGAAAACCCCGAGTCTGTCTTCCTTCAGTTTTTTAACTTGTTTTACAAATTAAGAATGCAAAGGCCTACAAATGTAGCTAAAAACCATATCCAGACAAGTATTTTGATACCTCATTTATCACCATCAAATCAAAATCGCTTTAGCCGTTTCGATGCAGCAAGGTTATATTATTATTATAACCTCGCTGCAATAATCATTTATTTTGTAAATTTCATGAGTATAATTATTATTGATTAAAAAGAAGTATCTGATAACCACATAAAAGAACTCGAAAAACATCGCCTCGCCGCGTAAAAAACAATAATGGGATGTGTCTGACTGAAATACATTTTAGATGGTATCCGACAAATAGTTTAATAACAGAACACTTTCAAAGCTATTGAAGCGAGAGAATAAACATGAAATGCTTAAAGAAACAGCACTGTAAAGCCCGTGGCTCCAAGACAAAGCGCTTTAAAACCTCAATTTTATCAGTGTTTTGTTCAATTCAATTTCAATAAAATACCCTATCTTTAGAACAGATAAATATCTAGGGGAAGAGACAATTCCTTTGGACCTAATCGTGTCTGAAATCGAATTTTCCACAGAAAAACAACTGATATGAACTGGAAGGTGGAAAGAGTTCAGAGCTCAACACTCGCAGAGTCACATTGAATTAACTCTATTTACAGGACCTCACGTTAGGGTTAGGTTTATTTTCAAGCTGGTAAGAGCTTTTTATTTTAACAATTTATTTAGACGTGAAGTCAAAAAGGTTTAGTGCGAAAGGCAAATTGGTGATCAATGAAAATACATTGAGGCGTCATTGTAATGGAGGTGTTTGAATGTATTAAAATTTTGATTAGTTAAGTCAGTAAAAGCACAAATTATAAAATGTATTATAAGTTAACTGAAATGTTGGTGGTGAGAAATGTTTTCAATATTAATAATGTTTAAGATTTATATCGCGTGGTTAAGCACTATAAAAATAAAAACTTTAAAAAATGTGACTGATTTTTTGACTTAAAGTGTATTTGCACTTGTGCCATTTTTATTTATAGTAGCCTTATTCACCACAATGATAAATCGGTAGATTTAGTTGGATCCAGCCTAAGAGCCTAAAGGCCTATTTTCGTTCGTGCCATTTTTAACGGTCTAGTTTCATCCACGCCATTCTTCACGTCTAGTCTAAGGCTTGCCCAATCCATTTAAAACTCAGAACAACTAATCGGCTTAGAACGCTTGAAATAGTTCAGCGCACTGTGTTTTGACTTTGCAACACGAAAAGTGCACGAAATGTAACTCCTCTGTAAAACGTAGCCTCACTACGGAATGTAAATCTTATACGAAATGGGACTACATTTCTCTACGTAATGTAACTCTTCTACGAAACGTAGTCCTTCTACGAAATCTAGTGTAATTGAAAGTATGCAATCTGTGAGATTTTTGTCGTAGTATTCTATGAATTTATGAACTTGTATGTAGATCTTATACAGTTACCTCAAACGGAAACCTAAGAAAGAATGAATGAAATAAATTACTTTTATTAGAGAATGATTTATCTCGTAGGATTTCATACCTACCTTTCTTCAGACTTTGAAATGATTCAGTCATACGATTGCTGATAAGCGACTGAATCATTGTTACGGTGATTTGATTAAAATCTAGTGAAGTTTTAAAATAATGAAGGAATTGGAGAAGCAATAACCTACGAATGTGTATTTTCAACAATAACCTTCATTAAATTCATATTCATAAGCCAAATACCTACCACCAGCTATTACGCTAATAGTTATGTTATGGTTGGATAACAAGTTTATCTAGATACTTAAATATCTTCAAGCAAAACACCCCAATCCATTCGGTTCCTACCTTCTTGGTAACGGCGAGATGATAATCAAATATTACAACATCATAATAAACAAACATTGTTGTACACGAAGTTTCCCAACTAGAAAAGTTACAAGTAAATAGTTGTGATTACTAAATAGTAATCTGAAAACTTTTATTAGGAAAAAAATCTAAGGTTTCATTTAAGTATGCAAAGCTTTATTTAATCAAAAAAACTTTACAAGGAATTTTAAACTTGACCAGATGACCTGTGTAGTGAATTTTCAAATCAAATCAAATTATTTTTTCAGACGTAGTACAGTTTACATACAACGTCCATATTGCGAGAAACATTCACCGTATTTATTCCATAAATTTGTGTTATTCAATTTATTTACCTAATTATTCAATAATTTTTTTATTAATTTAAAGTAAGTACCTCTACAATAACTTTCATTTTATTTTATATAATTCTTAATCTTAAGTATGTTATGAATGTAATTGGTTGATTAATCGTATTAGTTGCTAAAAAATATATACAAAAAAAAAAAATTTTAGCTTTATATCAATCAGGTGTGTACAACATCCAACCTTTCTGAGAACTGCAAAGCAAAATAATTGGATGTCTTAAGTTCAATTTATCTACTCATGTAGTCGTCTGCTGGACATAGGCCTCCCCTGGTAAGCACCTAATGGCTAAGTTCAATAAAATATTACTTCGGAAAACGATGATTTGCGTACAAACGATCCGACTGAAATTGGTTAAGATCGATAAAGTTAAACCTCCGTAGATTCTAATAAAATTACCACGGATTTCCGCTAGCTCCTCGCCCCTTACATTTCCATCTTTTCCCCAGGAAGCTTTACTAGGTCACTCCTAAAGTAATTTACAAATCCGGTACAAAATAAGCAAAACTGAGGAACTGGGCCGTACCATAATTATACTTTGTCTGCAAAAAGCGCTATTGCGAGACAACAGCTCGCTCGCAATCCATTAAGCCTCGCCAAATGACGTGGAAACATGACTTTAAGTACCTACTGCGGAAGAAGTAGTGACTAGCCTCATTTGCGAGAGATAATAAGCATACCTAGTAAATACTAGAATTGTGCTTAAAGAACTTCTTAAGACCTTTAGTTTTAGCTGAGTATCTACTTTGTAATTCACATGGTGTGTTGCTGCAGCCTTAACACTGTCAGCATTGAAATCATCCGGCCCTCCGAAGTTGACGTTATCCACCACGGTGGGCCTGCGCTAGCTACATCTATTAATGCAAGGGATCAAATGGATAAAATCAGTCGTCACAGTCGACATATAAAAGATTATCCTGTCTTTTTTAAATTACTGTGAACAATATTAAAATAATGTTGTGAGAATGTGTAAAAACCGAAGAAGATTGTACCAACCGGGCCGCGTTAAATACTTAGGTACCATCAGTGTAGTGTGTCGTGAACGAGTTGCGTTTGATAACGAAACTGGTAGTACTGGTATTTTTGGTAGCAAATAAACAAAAATGAGGATAGTTCGGTCCCTATATCTGCCAATAAAAACTCACTCGCAGTGACTTCAGTTATTCCGTGATCGTGGCGCATGCAACTGTGCCGAAATATTGGAAAACTGAAAATAACACAAATCATGGTCATTAACCCGTTATTCATGACTTTTGTATTTTTTTTGTGGTACCATTATAGTTTCAAAAGGTTTATTGTGAATAACATTACCTCATACAGCGTATTCAGAACTCAAGGTTAGTATTATTTCATTCTCTGACTCAAGAGAGCAAAACAGACATTACTCTCAGACTATGGTAAAATTATAGATCTTCTATATTACCGGGATAACCATTTCGTTCTTATCTCGGCTGTCAGCGAGACAAAAACAAGGCTATTATAAGAGATGCCTTGATCGTCGAGGCCTTGGAGGGATGCGAACAGAGCCCCGAGTCCAGTTAACAATAGTATCGAGATCTGATCGTGACGTCTCCTTTTTCTATGGGATTTGGTACAGCGCCTCTATCGTGCGGACAGGGAACTACGCAAGTACCTACACCACTTAAAAGATATCCATTGGTATTTTCAAATTAAAACCTTGGCATCTCTTGTGTTTCCTGTCATCTTACTTTCAAAATGCAATGTTTATTAAACAGATTTTATCATTATGGACAAAAACGATCGATCGATCGGTCTTTTATATAACCTACCTTATATAAAAGACCGATCGATCGATCGTTTTTAATGTAATTTACTTATTTTTATTAATTTATTAATATGTTAATAAATATGTATTTAATTAATATGTAATTTACTGGATTTTAGTGAGGTTGATTCCCGAAAAAAGCAAGATTTTTCAAAAAACAATTAAAGCTTCATTGAAATTGTCCCCTGGATACGACGAGCCTTCATAGTTTGTAGGAACGATGACTTTGTGCGGACTAAATAAGGCTCAAAATTATGCGACAAACTCTACATAGCTACGGAATAGATAATAGTGTTTATAGGGCATAGATTGTGTAATAGTTGTCGGCGACCGACTCGCAGGTACCTGCCTATTTATAGATTGATTTCTCAAACGAATGGAAACAAAAGACAAGGACAATAAAAATGTTCTAGAATAAAGAAAGAGATAGGTATAGCTTACAGAAAAACACAGAAATGTAAGATAAAGACGGCTGAATAAGTGTAGGGTAAATAAGCGAGGCGGAGCTAGGTCTCTGGATGTTAGGCAAATTTTCGCGTAGGTTTTGAAGGACAAAATTGGGTATAAAAGCCGAGCTTTTTCGATGTTAAGTTTAGTTCTCCTCCGTAGACCGAGACACGTTCTCGGTGACCCCGTTGACCCAATCACCGCCGCTAACCCGGAGGTGACGGCAACAGATACCGATTCGCTTCCGCACACTACACACCCGACCAAAAACCGACCCCGCCGGTTGCGGGGTCGAAGAATTCCCCGCTTCCGCCCATAGGTGCATTCGTGCACCTTGGCGAAACCTCCATTCCCTCATGTAGCATCTGGCAACAGCCCAAGCCGAGGCTCGCACCTAAGTGGTGGCCCTTGTGCGTGTTGCCCCATCATAATTTTACCGGCGAGGCGCCTTCTGCGCCCGCCAAAAGTCCGGTAACGCTGTCATGGCCATCTGCGGTCAACAGCATTTTAGTCCTTTCGAAAAAAAAAAAAAATAAGTTTAGTTCTAAGCGAACACACAGTGGTTCCAATAGCAGTAATAAGAGTGCAAAGTGGGAAATAAAGGAAAAATACAGAAAAGGAGTCTTATTTGGAAGAAAGTAAATACAGTCCACCACAGAAATATTATAACTACTAATAATAAATTAATGGAAAGCTTTCACTTATTTAAAAAAAGGGAATGTTTCCTTTAATAGTAATATTTGCAATCCTCAATGTTTCGAGTACCTGCCCTCCGTTCATTTTATTCAACTTTCATACTTGAAAAGTGCACTAGTAGTATGAACACAAGGAAACACCAAATCAATAGAACGAAAGGTTAATCGTTATTACTCCGAGACTCATCCGCCCCCGAATAAAACTTGACAGCACTTACCTACAGCATTAATGAGATTGTAAAACTTTTACTTCTACGAAGAGAGGTTAGTCTTTTTGTCTTATATCTTTTATCGCATTTGGGGTCCCGCAAACGTTTACCAACTATTAATTCACCTTTAATGGATTCAAGCTGCCGATATTTTTTATATAATTTTCTGATCAAAGCTTCTCAGTCTAGACGCAGCCATAACATAACATGCAATATTGCGCTGCTACTGTATCGGTTTGTTTATTTGCCAGAGAAGTTCAATATCGTAGGTAATTTAGGTAACAGAATCTGTACCCCCCAATTATTAAGAATGTCCTACCAACATCATAC
Source organism: Eupithecia inturbata (assembly GCA_963662085.1). Classification (NCBI taxonomy): domain Eukaryota; kingdom Metazoa; phylum Arthropoda; class Insecta; order Lepidoptera; family Geometridae; genus Eupithecia; species Eupithecia inturbata. Next base: position 4,041,768 of record OY759179.1, on the reverse strand, counting down.
CTCGACACACTGTGGCAGGCTTTCATGCATGAACCGCACATAGCCATATCTTAACCAAAAGTACGAAAAGCGATAAAAATGCATGTTCTCTACAATAAGATCATTACAGCGTTTCTAGCTAACACATTCAGGTTTCCCTTGTTTTCACCGTTAGTTTTAGATCAAACAAGTCGTTCCCTTTCATAAAAATTGTGTTCTATTTTCAGTTATTCGGCGTGTCCATATTCGCGTTATGCCTTTGGATCTGCATAGAGCCTGGTTTCAACGAGTGGATGTCAATACTGGAACTGAAAAAATACTTCATTGGAATCTACATCATCCTGATAGCATCTCTCGGCATCATGGTCGTGGCGTTCCTTGGTTGCGGGTCAGCGCTTATGGAAAACGTTTTGCTTCTTTACGGTGTAAGTACCTCTATAATACAGTTTTGTTTTGTTACATACCTATACTTACTACACATTTCACTACCATGTTTTCTATAATTTTGCAATAGTGACGTAGATAACGCCATTCGCTTAAAAAAATAAAAAAAAAAAAAAATCCAAAATTATTTGATACCACTTGCTGATTTCCTCACAAACCACTTTACAAACTAGCAATAAAATAAAACTCACTTATTTCATGTTTGTCCAAGTTACTCTCTGTCAAATATTAGATAACTAACCGGATAAGTTCAGAGAACGTCTCATTTATTTCAAAGTATTTTGCATTCCACAGTACATAGCATCACAAATAGCAACATTCGTCTTTGGACTGATTGGTGCCTGCGTAGTCCTCGATTTCTCAACCTACGACTCCAGCATCCAGCCTCTCATCCGTGACGTCATCATGCGACTCATCAACAACCCGCAGCATGAGGGCAGTCGGGAGATCCTGAGAATGGTGCAAGAAGGAGTAAGTCTCTTAATCTCTTATGGTCCGTCCACAATATTGGTCAATATTCACAATATTTATCAATATTGGAGTCTGTACAAGCTATGCCTCAAACAGCATCTGGACGTACTTAGGTAACCTAAAATATTTCACTGCAATGTATTGGCCTTTCTCCACATTCCACTGAATTTGTGTACTATCAAGTTATGAAAAAAATGTACTTACTGTGGAATAAAATAAAAATGTCTGCACAAATCACGAAATCAAAACAAAAAGTACATGTAAGGTAAAAAACGCTCGGAGAATTTCGCGTTTTTTTTTGTTTGGAGTTTTGGAACATAGAATAGATTTTTTGTTTGATGGATATTCTTTTTCAGGTTATTTTTATAAAATTCTGTCACTCTTTGTTCAAAGCAACGAGAAAAGAAAAGTAAATACATTTTCGATGTCGAACCGAGTTTTAAAAAGCGAAAAATTGTGACACCTAACGAAGCAAACATCACAAACGTTTCGGGAAATATTCGGGTGACGACAACAGCCAGAGTACGAAAAAATAGAGGTTCACTAGTGCTTTAAACACTATATCCATCACACTAATGTTATTTATATGTAAATGCAAAAGTTTTGATGGATGGATGGATGTTACTTCTTCACGCCAAAATTACTGGACGGATCGGGCTGAAATTTTTTGATATGGATGCTGGGAGTTATGGTCTCCAATACAACGTAAAGAAAAGTTAATTTATGGTATCTCCACCTAGGAGTGGAAACACTAAATATGTACCAGTTATGTTAGATGGAGCCCCTTAGAAACGGGTCTCTAATTTTAAGTACTTAGGCCATGTCATTAGTAAAAACCTTAGTGACAAAATGGATATAGAGAGGAAGCGAAGGGCTTTAAGAGCTAATATGTTGGTTTGAAGGTTCTCTTGTTGGTCAGAAGAAGTCAAAATTATTCTATTCAAATCATACTGTCAAACCTTCTATACGAGTAGCCTTTGGACCACGTATGTATACTCAAAAAGCAGTGAACGCCCTTCGCGTCCTATAGAACAATGCGTTTAGGATGTCGCTGAGCCTCCTGCGGTTCTAAAGCGCGTGCCGATGGGTTCCACGCCTGTATGAGGGAAAAAATCTCACTGCTGCGCAGGTGGCGCGAGGGCTCCAACAGCATCCTGAGCACATTGTCCGATAAATGGGACAGTCCAATGTTAAGGCACTGTATTCGATAAATCGCTGCTGTAGCATTCGAATTACAGTGTCAAATTTCTCTGGACTGATACCTATTTAAATCAGTTACCTACCTATAATTTGCTTTGACTACTAATATAGAAGTTTGTACCTACTAAATATGATATAGATCTGTGTCTGAAATACAATATTTACGTTTGGATTGAGAAATTGACTCTAAACTGGGGATAGAATTATCAACAAAGGCTTTATACTTTGTTTCGGGACAAACGTACGCGAATCTAGTAAATGTAATAAACTCTGCTTGTTGAACACTATTGAGATGCTTCGACTTTATTATTATTAAATTGACAGATGAAGGGTAAATGATAATGTCTTTTCAGTCGATTATCACCATAAAAAAATTACCTTTGAATATGCACTGGCCTGCAAAACTAAGTATCACAGTTTTATTATATAAAATTTTTTATTAAATCGTTTTATAGCAAATTTTATCAGCTTTCTTTGAAACTACAGCAAATTTTTTTTTTTGTTTACCTTTATTTACAAAGAAAATTACAATTCAAGAATAAAAACAAACTTGTATAGTTTAGTAACATTTTTAACTTAAAAAAAGATAAAACAGTAAAATAGCCATATTTAGTTTAGTGTCCAAAACTCAGTTAACATTTTATAAGTATGTTTTACACGTGTTATTTAATTTTTAATAACTGGTATTGCTTCCTCGGGCTCTGATTACAGCTTCGAGCTGGTTTGGCATACTGAACACGAGGTTTCGGAGCCGATTTTGGGGAATATTCTCTCATTCATATACAAAATAGTAATAGATAATGTTTATATACAAAATGAAACTCTTTTTCGAGTCCTTTTTATTTCGATAGTATATCTTGTGTACTAAAAAAGTTATTGCAATTATAAAAGTGTGATACTTAGTTTTGCAGGCTAGTGTAGTTCCTAGATGTTTCCTTATCTCGTCAAACCCTAACGTAATTCACTTGGTCATAAATTGCTCCTTGGTTTAACGAGAGCAAATTTAATCACCGGTACATACCATCCATGAATCGTGACGTGCCGTGCAGCTAAACCTTTACGGTTAAACGAAGGAAAAGTTGTATCGTACCTACTATATTATAACAAAACCTCATATAAGACGAAACGAACTCGAAAAACTGAAGTTTTGATTCCATTGCTAGACAAATAGGCCCAACTTCTTTTGAGGCTTTGGTGGCCAAGATCAAGTCCAAAAGACGTGGACGTCCAAATGCGCATTATGTTGACGTTGAGTCAAAGTGGCTGGGTACACCTGGATGCGACTTGCACTGACCAGAGGAGGCTGGCAATAATTGAAGGAGGCCTATCATCAGTAGTGCTTATAAGGGCAGTAACGATGATGAACGATGATCATCATATCAGCCTACGCACCTCCATAATATTCCTTCTTATTACAGACGTATACGACGTCACAAAAAGCGGTCCTGAGCCACCTTCATCCATCGACTTCCTGATGATACATAATCTAGTACATTAACGAACTACCAATCTAATCTCCTTCATTAACTTCCAGATCGGCTGCTGCGGTGCTGAAGGACCAATGGACTACCTGAATCTAAACAAACCGCTTCCTTCCGAATGCCGTGACTCCGTCACCGGTAACGCCTATTTTCACGGATGCATCGACGAGCTCACTTGGTACCTGGAGGGGAAGACAAGCTGGCTTGCTGGGATCGTGCTAGCTTCTTGCATGATTGCTGTAAGTTTTAGCCCCCGATGCAAGCACACATCACATAATCAGCCTTTAATAGTACATTGCTGGACGTAAATCTCCCCTAATGAGAGCAAATCTCCCCTATTGGCTCGTCTCATAAGGGGTAAATGCCAAAAACACAGCCACAGAGAGGCTATAACTAACTGTAAGTCCACTAGTAAAATAAATAATTTAAATTAAATTATATGTTCAAAGTGTACTTATATATCTATAGTGTGTATCTACTGCCACACCGAAGGTTCCAGATTTTCTTATTTTGATTAAGTTATGGTGGTTTTAAAAATGACTTCGTTGGGGATGTTCTTAGTTATGTTCGATGAAAATTGTTGAATCTATTTAATTTTTGCGTAGTAACTATAAAACTTAAGAAGTTAATTTAAAATTTTTTTTTTTTTTTTTGTTACTTTATCTGTTATTCACCAAGTTTTTGTCCATCTTGTTATTAAGTAAATTGTTGTATAAGTAGGTATAATTAATATGTAAGTTTGATATCCTAATAGGGCGATATGGTCGCTTAGCGACAAAGTCCCTTAATATTTGTTTAAAATAAAAAAAAAAAAAAAAAAAAACTATAAAACTTCTTTGGTTGCGTTAGTTCGTGATCAAAGTAGCATCGTCGTCGGGTAGATTCAAAAATTTTGAAAAATGAGCTCGTTTTTTTGATCAAATTAATTTTTCACAGATAATCAACGCAGTGATGTCACTGATCCTCATCCAAGCAGTTAAAAAAGAAGAGGATGAAGTATCCATGTACAAAAACTAAACAAGGAAACCTAATGTTTTACTTTTAAGATATTTAATGTCTAAACAATTATACACCTCGTGTTTATGTTGATAACCACCGTATTTTAAAATTTATTTACTTATAAATATTTTTAATAGACTAGTGTTTTCTGTTTCTGGACTTTCTTCCCTATGGTTATTAATTGAGTCATGATGTTTTAAGAATTTATAAATGCAGCATTGGCAGGTAGTCCCTTTCAATGCTACATTTATAATTATTTTTCAGATGTGATAACGAATAAAACAAGAAAATTGCTAAATCCAACAAAAAAATTAAGGTTTCCGAAATATTGGATTGTTCGGATAACAATTGAGAATGTTTCTGTAGAAGCAGCTAAAAACTCTTTTATCCAGTCTTACAATTGAAATATTTTGACCCGCACAATTAATTAATAGGTACAAATAGGACTGGTAAGTAAAAAAAAATGCATTGAAGTTGTAAATAAAAGTGACTGTGTCTGACACAGCAAATAAGTAAGCAATGGAAAGTGGAGGCCACCTCCGTCAGAAACACATTAGCCGTGTTTTCCCACAGTTGATTTGTTTTTTGTGTGCTAGGGGAGCCCAAAGTTGATGTACGGCTGTCTGTTTGAACAATGTCATAACCGTATTTACTATGCCAGAACAATCAATCGCAAATGTGTTTATACCAGGAAAACACTGGTAAAACGTTTGCTTTTATTGTTTTTGGTACGGACGCTTGTATCGATTAATTTATTAATGGACTAGCTATTGTATGTAGGTTTAATAGGCACATTAACTGTATAAATCTATTAGGTAGATTATCTATTATATTAGGTATTCCCTTTTTCATTATTTTAATGTTGATGTTTGATGTTTGCTTTAGCACTGCTGGGCAATTGCATTCCTTGTCTCCTTCCACGTGATTCAATGTAGCAGGTCACGATGCGTAACGACCGTAAGCTAAATAAATACCAAATGCTGGATCAATATAGCAACATCTAGCTAAAGTAAGTAAGCAAAGCTCGTCATGTCTGCGTGTCCTGTTATTATTATTTTCGTTGAAGGTTATTAGTGAGAAAACCTGTTTGTATCATAGTCACTACGTCATTTGCGTCATGTCATTCTTTATGAAGACGTTATACAGAACCTCTTATAAACCAAAATGACGTAAGCATGCAACGAAGCGACACAACGCTCCCAGAACCTTCCGCTAGCAAGATTATTTCCTCCACCTAGGCTTGTCGCGGAAGACAACATCTTATATGAAATTTGCTTCACAAGACCAATCAACACAGAGCCATTCTTCCCCAACAGATCCACAATCCCGGCATCTCAGGAAGTTCTTGATAAACTGGTCGACGAACTATCATATAAGTCTGTTCGCCTCGCTTCATTTGCTGCAAGTAGGCGATAAGTCCTGATACCGCGATGTTTGAAACGTTACTTAAAAGCGGAAATGAAATATATCGTAGGGAAATAATAAATAACGATCTGCGCTCGGTTGTTATTGTTTGATAGAAGACTTGCCGAGATGATTTGCTGTTTTCAACTTTGTTTGGAGTTTGAAATATGTTTTTGTTTTGACTGCAGAAGTTCGTAATTGCTCGAGGATCTTCCTATCACTGAAGTAAAAAGCATCTAAGTGCCTGAAGAAGCTATATTCAGAAATAGTAGATAATGTTTATTCGGTCACCACCAAATTGGGTCGAAATTGACGAAACACAGCATATCATTTGAATTAGATATTCCGTGAAATTATGTTATTGAAGTGATGCCTACACTTCGTAATATTTTACGGAATTTAACGAGTTTATTTAAATTTTAAATCATAAGATCACATGGAACAATTGGTTATGTCACAGCTAAATAACTTTATTCTTACTGTGCAAAAAATAATGATTATTACTATTGTATAGTGGAAATCTGTATGAAATAGAAAAAGTACTTTATATCTGGGAGAGCTAGGTACAACAGAGCAACAAAGGATCAAATGAAAAATGATGTGGTCGAGAACGAACTGCCAATACGGGGCTAGTACTGACGTCATCTTACTAACCTATCAAGTACCAACTTGAGCTGACTACTGACCCGACATAGCAGTCCTTACGTTCTCTTACATCCGGACAGGGTCTAATATCCGGTTGAATGTTAGTCGGCAAACATCGACTAGTTGGAACAAACACAGCTTAACTCCTAATTGTTTGCTGGCTGACCTTGTTACAAATGAATTCTGAATCCTGGGACCCGACGTCGGCGCGGCGACGCGACGGGGCAACGGTTTCAATATTTGGAACGAGCGTTGAACTTAGATCAGAGAATTAACGCCTTTGCGATGGTAAAGATGGTCGCTAAAGAATTTGGTTCGTAGAAACACTTTCTTTTTCTAGACCGAATCAAAACACTCCTAATGAAGCAAGAAGGGTGCAAACTTTGTGAATTCATTAGAAATTCAAGATCCAAGATTCTGTTACGTAATCGGATTCGTATTACGAACAATTTTGCAAATTCTAGAGAAAATTAAAATTCGGATTCAAAAGAAAATTAAAAGCGTCTGTGAGTGGAGTCGGTTCGCAAGTGAAATGAATACCTGAATAAATTATACCAGCCAAAATACCAGCTACAGAAATACCCCCCAAACTAATTAAGGGGCAACTCTTCTTCTTTATCTTTAAATTCAATGCATTCTTGAATTTATATGCCAATACCGAGTTACAACTAAGTTCTTTTTTATTGTATGTACGCTTTTTTAGTTCTCTCTGGATGTTTGCAGAAAGAACTAAAAAACCATGAATACACGTGTATTCATGCTATTTTGGTTCTTTCTGCGAAACAAAACATGAAGGATTCCTTTATCGACAGCAGAACTTCAACCTGAAAAGTATGGACTGGTTGTACAACGAAATCGTTGTTTATGGTTTCTATTAGAACTGTGGAGGTATACGGATGCCAATAGAACTTCGTTAGTCCAAAAGGCGAGCAATAAATCTCAATATAAGACCACCGCTTCTATAAGGCATTAGGATCAACGTTTCTTTGTTCAGCATTGTAAGCTTATGGTCCGCGCAATCGGTAGGTATAAATGGCGATCTTTCTTATATTGTCTGAAAACAGTTTTAGGAGCCATGCAATGAATATCGGCTTAGACCAAAAAGTTTGATATTCGCCATGCATTTGCAGTAGAGTACCTAGATAGAAACCAAACTACACACACGCTGTTAACATAAAGAAACCTGGATATTGTGTAGATCTAAAAGTGAAGAAGTTTCTATAATATTGTAATAATTATTATTATACATATTTCAACAAAGACAAAAAACAACAAAACGACAAATTACAACTAGTATATTTCCACTTATAATTATCAATTTCCTAAAAATCAAAGTCGTCACCAGAAGGCAGAGTGCCCAGAATGCTGGCAGCATAGCCACGTTGAGTCGCAATGCTAATTCGTAGACCGAAATAGAAGCCAGCATTCCGATCACCTGTGAACTCTAAGAAGTTTGGTAAGATCTTTGAGATTGCGTGTGCCCCAGACCCCAAGGATCAGGGGTTTCCAACCTAAATGGCTTAAATAGGTAACCTCAGTCAAGATTAGCGTATTTTCGCCGTTTGAGGAGAACTCCGCTGATGTAGCTGCGGAGCCAGCCCTTACCGATGTGAAGGCGCTAGGGACGTACCTACAATATTATTACATTATATTTTTTCTTGATCTTTTGTAAGCATGTGCTTTTGCTATAGGCAAGGCAGTTTTTATTTCTATAAATTATACCAAACATTATTTTAAAATGCCATTTCCAGTTTAAATAGAAGTCGGTGTTAGGTGGTTCGTTTGCTCCAAGTCGTTTTACCTTTTTTATTATTTGGAAGAAAAATTCAATTTCATATTAGTTTTGAAATTTATGACACTCCTTACTTACACTGGCAGAGTCATAGCGAAAAGCAAGCGGCGCCAAAATAAAGAAGTTGAAGTTGAAGTTAATCTTGCATGTTTAGGAACCTCTTTCCAGTGTCTGATTGCTGATATTTTGGAATTTTTGTGTAAATCGGATGACATACATTATTCTTGGTATAGTTTGATAATGCCCTTGTACATCAGCATACCTTGACATACCTTTTTAATTTATTTATTATTAATTTTAGTCAAACCAATTATTTTTATATAATTTGTAGAAGAGTTATGTCTGTCTGTCTGTATTTTTTTATTTTCTTTGAAGAACCCCTTATAGTGTTTCTTATGTCAAAAATATGTGTGTGATTGTTATAATATAAATTATATAGAATGCACATCAAGTGTAACATGTGTACCTACGGTGGAATAAATAAATACAAAAATGCAAATACATTACAATACTATGATGCCACTAGCTGCGCTCTAGCTGCGCCCCGCGGCTTTGCTTGCGTGGAAATTTATTGCACACCACAGATGGGGTAGTTTTGTAAAAATAAAAAATACGTATATCATTATTTACTTTATAGTTAGTATTTATACCGAGTTTTGAGTGAATCGAACCAATGAATTATAATTTTCCATAGAACCTTTACCGCCCTTTTAAACCCCCTCAGAGGTTAATTATTAAAAACTAGATTAGCTTAAGTGTTATTCTAAAATTTAAATTTGTAATTTATTTTTTTTGCATACCGAATTTTATCTAACTATTTAGATAAACCTATGTATGTTAAGAAGTTACGGAGATACACGTAGTAACAAACAAACGTTTCACGAACTTTCGCATTTATATTATAATGATATATGATGATGGAGCTGATCCGTCGTGTTACGGCTCATTTAATTCGTCTTGACAAGTACTCCAGATGATATCTAGGGTCTGATAATGGAGCTAACCTTGGCCCTGGTTGGTGGCCAAGGCCATGGGACTTAATATTTAGTTCTATGAAAGCTTGTTTAATTTAATTTTCTTTAATTTTCTTTTCTTACATAGCCCGTGATAGGTGTAGGGTAGATAAGTAAGGATAGAAGAGACAACTCGGTAGTTCTATACATTTTAGTACCATATCACACTAAAGAGCGCTTGTTGGCAAACTTAACACGGTCCTCGAGTAAGTCAACTTTAAAGCGATATGGTACTAAACTGTACATCTTAGAGCTTACTAAATTTGCCATATCAGTTTTATGTTTTAAACTTAAGCATGATAGTAAAGCTCTCATTTTGCATCGTTTCGGATCAAATGGTACTCGTTATCAGAGATTTAAGCCCGTATTATGAAGGTAGCTCAGTAGTAGATCTATGCTTGACGTTTATGCCATAGACAAGCGTTACTCAAGCATAGATTGATGGCTGAGCAAGCTTTCATAATACGGGCCTAAGTGTATGGTAAGGTACGTACCTTCAATCATTGTCTTTCCAATTCATGGATCGATAATATTACCTTCGCTTACCAGGATGGCTGGGATTGGAGGAGGCTTTCACCGCCAAAGGCAGTCCTTACCGGACAAAAGTTGTTACCTAAAATCAAAATAACCTATAATTAGCTAAGCCACTTAAATTAATATTGCAGGTACTCCATGTTTAGCTGGTAAGGAAAAGTAAAGCTCTGTTTATATATTTTATTTTATTTACCAGGATGGTTATATATTATATAAAACGTAGACCGTAACCTAACCTACCAACGACAGCTCTGTTGGTCTAGAGGTCGCTAATAAGGCTCGGGATTAAATGCCCGGGTCGGGTCGAAAGTTGTTATAGGGATTTTTTTGGCAAGAAAAATTCCTAGTAACGTCCCGGTTTCAGGAAGCTGGCTATGTCACACCCCCGTGCCTCGGAGAGTACGTTTGGTTCTGCGCAGTGTTAGTCTGCCGATCGGAATATGGGACTGAAGAAATAAATAGTGCACTTGTGTTTGGCACAACCTTGTGCACTATAATAATGATCTGCGCACATGGCTAGTCTTCGTTGAGAATAGCCGCCGTAGCCAAAATTTGGCTAGGAGGACATCATCTACGAGAAATCAAATAATATCTCAAAAAACAATTCAACTTCGACGGGATTTGAACCCGCATCCTTCCCTCAGTACGGAAATGCTAACCACGAGGTCAAGAGACGTAAGGAGTCGAAAAACTTTAAGACTTCCTTCGGACTCTGGCGCCGAAGAAATACCGGAAATTACCCTGTGTGAGGCTTACGTACTATATTAACAAAAATCTTATCATCTACGAGTGCAAAGACGTGGGCAGACGAGAATCTACTTCTGCCCACGTTTCACTGTAATTTTTTATTTTCGAGTAGGTACCTGAATGTTTTTTTTAGATTGTATTTATGCAAACAGGGGCCGAATTCTGCTAACCAATCGCTTTACAACGACAATGGTATCATCGCAGAATCATATATAGATAATATAAACTGTATATAGTGCGTGCGGTGCTATTTGCACGGAGAGATTGATAGAATGGTTTTCGCGCCCATCCATCTGTTGTTTCTTCCATCAAAGGTAAGATACCAAAATGTATCATTCTGAAACGATACCATTGTTATCGTGAAGCGATTAATTTAGTGGAATTAAGGCCCGGGCCGATACGTTTTGTAGTTTTTGTGTTATTCGCACAAAAACACACATCTTTACGAACGTTCACGTTTAGATTGAAATAATAGTCCTGTACGAATACAGGAAGATAATTTGCAGTAACATAGAAAAAGTCGTGAGTTTGAATGTAACCTACACAACACACACACGACAGAGAAGTCACCAAGTAAAATAGAAAAAAATTAGAGGTCCGCCAAGACACACTTCGCGCTGCTGCTAAGCGAGCCATATAAGTAGAGAATAGTTAGCGTGAAAACCGCGCGCAACCCGAATGAGATAACACCATTTCGAACTGATAAAGCGCGGCCGGACATCTACTATGATACGGTTCCATCCCGTTTTGACAACATGCAGATTTACGTACGACGTAAAATATTTACGTTCACAAGGTTCTCTGCCATTCTGAATGCGCGCGGATAAATTGTACCGACACAGATTTATTTGAAGGGTTTTAACGTAAGTATAGCCAAATAACGTATACTACACTTCTGACAGTTTAGCAGTCTGTTTCGCTTTGTGGAAATACTTTTGAAAAGACACGAAACGCGAGCCATCTAGTTGTTTACTCCAAAATCCCTGAGCACGAGATGCGAGTACGTTACACGTTAAGCTCTACCTAAGCCAAGCTAGTCCAGAGTTTCTAAGTCCACGCTACAATCATAGGAATTAAAGCAATTACCCAGGTGCTGGAACTAAGGAAATTGTTCAATATCCGATGTAATTCCGTTGGGGTTACCTGTGGGACCGCAAGTGTGCAAGTTTGTTTGTACAATACACATGTGGATTGGAATCTGCGATGATTGTTCTTGTTAATGTCGCATGCCCTGTGTGATGTATGTAGAGCGATTTTAGGTTAAGTATGGGTGGTTGGTTTACAAACATTCTACATCGAGTTTGGCTAGTGTGTGTGTGTAGTGTATAGTCCTGCTTCATAGTAAAAACTTTATTGAACACTACCTAGGTAGGTATATACAGTTTGGCTAGTGCATAGGTGGTAGAATTTTCATTTGTGGTAATAACTACTTCTTAGCCTAGTGGACACACAATTTTAGTGATGAGAATTATTATTTGAATTATCTATGCTTATTTTGTAAGCCTATAAAATATTGATATGGTTCACAAGAAGCAGTTGAAAAAAGGCTTATTCCAGTTCTCCCCCTTGACAAACCCCCTTAAGGGGAAAACTGAAAACTTAATTTAAAAAATCCAGAAGTTCCCCTAAATATTTATAGGCATACTAACTACCTAGCTTCTATTCTCGATTACGTAAGACGTTTTTTTTTTTCGGGATGAAAAGTCCGGTAAGCCATCATCTATGTTGTTTCAGATCTACCTACATCTATGCAAAATAATTGTTCGCAAAATTGTCTATGCAAAATCATGGTTATTTACAAAAAAGTCATTCACAACGGGATATTTACCATGATTAGAGTTTTGAGCTATCCACTATTTCGGCACAGTAATATTAGACCGAAATATTGGAAAACGAAAAACTCAAATCACTTTTCCAAATTACTTTTCTTTGTTCTAGCCAGGTAGATAAATTCGTACATGGTTGTTCAGTAAGTAGCTGCAATGTTATCTATAGTGACCAGACGCGAGGTAATGCATCTAGATCAATTACTGCATATGTATTACCACGTTATCTTAATCCGCTTTGTCAATAGCTGTCAATAGGCCTGTCCTCTAAGCGAAAGAGGCAAGCAGATAGTTTTACTAGATTCCGCATGTAAGTAGGTACCTACTTTACTAAATAAATATATATTTAATGCTGGACAATTCACACAGCATCATCTAGCCCCAAAGTAAGCAGAGCTTGTGTTATGGGTAGTAGATGACTGATATACTTAATACAATACATTACATAGATAGATATTTTTTTTATTTTAAATAGAAAATACCCAGAACACACCCGGGACAAATACTACATTAGGAACCAATACAAAGGAAAATGTAAATCTGAACTTATTGTTTTTTTTTATTTGTATATTTTCTGATGTAATACGAGTAGGATAATACCTATTAGGTGTTATAAGAAATCAGATAATATCCCAAAAAGTTTTTTGACTTCAACGTGACTTGAACCCGCGTCTTTCCCTCAGTACCGGAACGTGCTAACCCACTACACCACGAGGTCAAGTGACGTAGAAGACGAAAAACTTTGGGACCTTCATCGGACTATAGCGCCGTTAGCTCCACCTACAGGGGAAATATTGAAGTGTTATCCAATCCTGTTCAAATACTAAAGTTAAGTAATAAAGTTAGTAAAGTTAACTTTAGTTCGTTTGACGTGAGGTGTCGCGTTGCTCATTTCTAAAGTTTTATAATTTATTATAGTGCGTAAGCCTCACACTGGGTTAATATATAAGAAATCATATAATATTCCAAACATTTTTAGTAAAGTTTTTAGTGGTGTAGTAGCTTTGCCCGTTCCCGTACTGAGGGAAAGATGCGGGTTCAAGTCCCGTCGAAGTCAAACATTTTTGGGATATTATGTAATTTCTTATAAATTAACCCAGTGTGAGACTTACGCACTATAATAGTAAAAAAACTTCTAGGTGTTATTTATTTATTTAAATTTTATTCATTTATTGATTACCAATCAGTGTACACTTAAACTAGCTTATTTATACCTTAACAGTAGGGGCGCCCAATAGCGAGCGAGGCATAATGGTGACACCTTGTTGAGTACCCCACCTTATAATAGCCTTTTTTATTGGTGGATGAGTCTGAGGCGACAAATAAGGCAAAACCTATTTCCTATAGGTTACTTACCGTTGATCTATCATCATGAAATTTGACAAGAAGTTGTTATAGCACAACTAAAGGAAAAAAACCGAAAACCGTAAATTTTCAACTATTCCAAAAAAATAAAAAAAATTTGTTTCTCACAATTGACCAAAACCTAATGTGGTACTCCTGTGGTACTTCCCATTGACCAATAACCTTAAAATTACGCAAAAAGCAGGGTTATATAATTTATACAGAACCCTCGGTCCGCGAGCGCGACTCGCACTTGCTGTTTTATTTTTACATTACAAACAGACACTTCGATTTTATTAATTGTAAAGAATAAAACCGAGTGCGCAAAGCGAACAAATACCACAGTGGCGATTTCATCGATCTTTCTGAAGGGTTTGTAGATCTACAGCAAACAGCATTTAAACATTCCTGAATAGCTGATGGATTAGGCATTCACCTATTTCTGAAATAGTTAATGAATTGAGAAAAGCATCTCTTTGATCTACTGATTAAGGTCGAATATCGAACCCTCGACCTAAATGACCCTAGGTAAAGGTTCTCAACATATTTCTAAGCCGCAAACTGCGAAGATATCAGATCGTCTACATAACTAAAGATTTTACAGTTTCCATGGCAAAACTTCTTTGATCGTAAATCTATAAATCTATTCCTACTAATAATAAAAAGAGTAATGTTGGATGTTTATAAATTTGCTTATGAGATGAAACAGAACTTCTATCCAATATCCAATCAATGCGACGGTAGAGCGTAACATCATAGTCCCTAGTATTTTTGCTTGATTGTGTATTTTTTTCGTAAATTGTTGTTTGTGTTCAGTCTGCAATACCAAAGTATTTTGTATTTATGTCTTCCTTAAGGTTATTCATATCTAGTGGTGAGATTATAAAAATAATGTATTTATTTAATGTTTGTTAAATACTAAAGCAACAAATCCTTCTTTCCTAACTAAAAACAAAAAAAAAACATTTACTAATTGGATCTGGTGGAAATTTTGCTTAGATAGGAGTAGGTAGGAGCTAGAATATCACATTTTCTTTCTTTTATCCCATAAGTAAGTTCCCATGGGATATAAATAACCTTAAAACGTTTCCATAGAACTAGATTTTTGTTGACTTGGAATAATGCATCTCTTAGCTAATTTTTATCCCGGAAAAAACGCGTGCATAGCCGCTGGCAGAAATTTGTCGTCTATAAATCGATGAAAATTGCAAAACTTTGCATTTTACTTCCTATTGATCCATAGATCTAAGTAAAATCAGTAGATATGGTACGTTCTCCCAGCACTTACTCAGCAACTGGCCTGTGTTACAACTACACGCAACCACTCGCTCACAGTTAAATTACCAATCTTGTGCAATAATTATAATCAAACACGAGGGCATTACTGTAGTCTTTTAGTCTATAAATAATAATTATATAAATAAATAATGCTGGACAATCCACACAGCACCATCTAGCCCCAAAGTAAGCTACTCAAAGCTTGGGTTATGGGTACTAGATAACTGATATATTTAATAAATTATATGCATAGATATTTTTTATTAAATCACACTAAAGTACGTCGTAGCAAGCACGCGTAACACGAACGCCGGTCCGACTATGACTGAGGTAATTGACCTAATTTGAGCCTTCCATTTTCGTGACGCTATACCTCATCTCCCCTTTTTTACTTGGATCGATCATATATTCATCGTTGGATTGTTATTCAGTAGATAACTATCAAGTTAACTACCTGTAACCCAACTTTTGCAAACTGTTGTAATAAGCGTAAGATTTTATCGCTGATATGGGGTGTGCTTTTTGTATCCGCAATGTTTACGAATGGTAGTTCGTTTCGCGAGTAGCGAGAAACTAAAAAAAAAGTATCCGGTTTGCCAAAATGAAGATTTAATCAAGATATGCCCTGAAAAGATAACAAACAGAGGAAGATAAGCATTTATAATATTCGAATGGTAAGTAAAAAGATTGGTTACATCACACTCCTGAGCCACGTCTATAAGCTGTTGTCACGAGTGGTCACAAACCGTCTCGCTAGGAGACTCGACGAGTTCCAACCGCCGGAACTAATCATAAGCGCATTGGAAGATATGTTTAAGATGCTGGACTGGAAAGGTAGGGGCATTAAGATAAACGGCGACTACATCTCACACCTACGATTCACTGATGACATAGTCTTAATGGCGGAGTCGCTAGAATAGCTGAATCAGATGCTGGATGGTAGCTTTAGTAAAACTTTTTTAACTTTGGATCTGTTAACATGTTAAAGATTATTTGTCGGATATTTATCGCGTACCTTTTGTTTTATTTTCCCCCACGTTTCAATCGCGTTGCAGCGATCGTGGTGGATGTCACTATTATAAAAGGATGGTTCGTGAGAAGTATCTAATTATGTGCAGGTATATACATAGGAATAAGAGGCAACAGTTCCGTTACGTGAATTTATTCCGACTGTCGGCGCCTTCGCCCCGAACTACCCTCCACCATATTATTAATTATTATGTAGGTAGTTGAGAATACACTACAATCCTCCACACTAAATCTAGATTACTTATGTACATTATCAACTTAAACTACTTACAAAAGCCACTTAAAACTATATTCGTTATATAAACAATGGCAAGCTTATAACTTATAATTTGGTTTATTTAATTTACATTGTCTCATGGGGCGAGCCCTTGGCGAAATCTTCTCGGGTGACAGATCTGGTAAAGGTTCCCGGGGTTCAGGTTCCGCTACGGGCGGCGAGGCCTCCTTCGCCGGGTTCTCATGAGGGACAGGCCGCCTCGACTGGTCCACCACTAGCCCACCATCATCCGCATCATGGAAAACATCGTTTTCTGTTAAAACCTTAAATTCCAACTTGGGACTCTCAGTATCTGGGTGAATCAAGGAACTCCTAGTCCTACGTTTTAATTGATCGATATGACGATGAGCCCTAACACCTTCCTCACCAATAACCTTATAGTTGGACGGACCAACTCGAGATTCTACCTTTCCCGGCAACCATTTGTCTGTTTTAGAATATTGCCTGTACCAGACGTCTTCACCTGGACTAACCAATCTACTCGCCCCTCCCGCGTTATCTACTTGGCGCTGTTGTGATTTAACCATTTTTACTTCACGATCAGGTTTTAATGCATCTAAACGTGTTCTCAACCGCCTACCTTGCAATAACATAGCCGGACTTTCCCCCGTCGATGCATGTTCAGTATTTCTGTAATATAGCAAAAATGTATTTAACGCATCATTAACATTTTTCTTTTCAAAGACTGCCTTCTTGATTACCCGTTTTATGGTTTTTACCGCATTTTCAGCAGCTCCGTTTGAAGCTGGATGGTATGGTGCCGTGAGTATATGGTCAATAGCCCTAGTCTTAACAAAATTCTCAAATTCGCTACTTGTAAACGGTGGTCCATTGTCAGTAACAATTTGCTTTGGATAGCCCCATCTACTACACAACTCATTTAATCTATCTAATGTGGAAGTCGCCGCCGTACTAGGTACCATAAATACTTCCAACCACTTTGACGTTGCATCTACTACAACTAGGTACATTTTACCGTAAATCGGGCCTAGGAAATCTAAATGCAGTCTAGACCAAGGCCTAGACGGGTACGGCCACGGGCGTGGAGCCTGCCGCGGGGGCGCGTCGGCCTGCGCCCCGCATGTGGCGCAAGCTTTACACATGACTTCGATTGCCTCATCAATTCCGGGCCACCAAACGTAACTTCTAGCCAAAGCTTTAGACTTAACTATACCCATGTGAGGTTCGTGTAATACTTTTAACACCTTTTCCCTACAGGGTAATGGAATTACTACCCTATGACCCCACATTACGCACCCTAGTTCTTCATACAATTCATTTTTGCGGTTAAAATACGGTTGCAATCCAGTAATTTCACAATTAACAGGCCAACCATCTCTAATGAACAGTAACAACCTACATAAAATTGGATCCTTTAAGGTATTGCTTTTTATCTTGTTATAATCTAGGAGACAAGCTTCCTGAGCAAAATGCAAATACGTCTGTTCTGGTAGTACTCGCGAAACCGGTTTCTTATCGCGCATTGGCAACCTTGATAGCCCATCCGCACTGTTCACGTCTGTTCTTACATATTCAATATCATAACTGTAAGCTGATAATATTATAGCCCACCGTTGCATGCGGCTCGCAGTCATGGTAGGAATGCCTGTATTCGGTCCAAAAATTGAAACTAGCGGTTTGTGATCTGTACGAAGAGTAAATCGTCTCCCGTAAACGTATTGATGAAACTTTTTCATGCAGTAAATAATAGCTAAGGCTTCTCGGTGTATTTGTGAGTAATTTTTTTCTGCATTAGTAAGTGTGCGCGAGACAAAGGCGACCGGCCGCTCCGCCCCGCCCCGGTCCGGTTGAGACAGCACCCCCCCGACCCCCGCTGCGCTCGCGTCACACGTCACAATAAGTTCTTTGGACGGGTCATAATGTGATAAAACTTGCGATCCCGTTAAAGTTTTTTTTATTTTCGTAAATGCTAGCTCGCACTCTTTACTCCAATGCCATTTTACGCTTTTCCTAAGTAAATTATATAGCGGTATTAATTTTTGACTAAAATTCTTTACAAACTTTGCAAAGAAGTTACATAACCCTAAGAACGATCGCAGTTCAGTGATATTCTGTGGTTTTTCCATTTCCAGTACCGCCGAAATTTTGTTAGGGTCCGCTTTCAATCCATCTTTTGACAAAACATATCCTAGGTAGGTAACCTCTTGAACGAGGAACACACATTTAGATTTTTTTAACCGTAACCCACTGCTTAACAGCCTCTGGAACACTGTTTCTAGCGCTTCTAAATGTTCCGTCTCGTTTCTACCTCCGATGATAACGTCATCGATAAACACTGCTACATTAGGTATTCCTTTCAATAAAGTTGTCATTATACGTTGGAATATACCCGGGCTTGACGAAAGTCCAAAAACTAGCCTATTATAGCAGAATAGCCCCCTGTGCGTATTGATAACCGTGTACTGTTTGGACTCATCCAGTTCAATTTGGTTGTATGACTGTGACAAGTCTATTTTGCTAAAAAACTGTGCTCCGTTTAACGCTACCAGAACCTCATCAATTTTAGGTAACGGATATCGATCAATCACTAAAACCGGATTTAGAGTTGCCTTGTAATCCACACAAATCCTAAGCGTACCGTCAGGTTTGTTGACTGGGACTAGTGGTGAGGCCCAGTCGGAGCAGTCGACGGGCTCGATGATGCCCGCGCACAGCATGGCGTCCAGCTCCGCGTCAACACGCTCGCGCAGCGCGAAAGGCAGCGGCCGCGCGCGGTGAAACACCGGCGCAGCACCCTCTCGCACCCGCAGCGTTGCCTTGCCGCCCGTGAACCTTCCCAGACTGCCATCGAACAAATCTCTAAACCTGTTTAACAACATTTTTACATGAGAATTAATCTTCGAACTTCCTTTACTGCAAGTTACCTTGTTACACTGAAAACTGGGAATTGATATGCCTAATTCGGTGAGCCATTGCCGGCCTAGTAATGAAGTCGTTCCGTCTTGAATTATAAACAATTCTAGTTTTTTCTGCACCCCTTTATATTCTACCCTAGGCACAATCACACCTAATGGTCGAATGTTCGTACCATCAATAAATTTAAGGCGCAAATCATGAGTCAGTATTTTTGTGGAGCTAAAATACCTATCATAAAGTTGCTTGCTTATACAAGATATTGGTGTACCAGTATCTATTTCCATCGAAATAATTTGGCCATCGATTGACATGGGCAAACTCACCGCCTTATAGTCCTTTACACACAACTGATGTAAATCGAGGCAATCCACCTCCTCTTCCTGGTCCGAAGAGGAATCCTTCTCGGTGTGGTCGCCGTCGCGCGTCGCCTCACCGTAGTGGAACCTCCGAGCTGCGCCGCCAGCACCCGGCCGCCCCGCCTTGCTGGTCCTTGCGCCGACGCCACCGACGGTGCACATGCGCCGCAGGTGCCCCGGTTGTCTGCACCGGCTGCATACGAAATCTCGGTATTTACAGTCACTATATTCATGATCTGCTCCGCAACCTTTGCAAGGATTTGCCGCGGCCCACCGCCGCTGTCCTTGTTGCGAGCCACGTGTCGCGGCGCCGCCGCCGCCGCCGTCGCCCGCGCCGCCACGCTGGCGCCGCGCCGCCGCGCGCGCGCCGACCGCATGCACCTCCGCCTTGTCACCGGCTTCCGACACAGCCCGTGCCTCGACCGCCGCCGCATCCCGCTCTGCAGTCTCCAAGGAATGAGCTAATTTCATTGCATTAGCAAAAGTCATTGTGTCCGCGTTCTTTGCCGCAAATAACCGTTGACGCGTGACGTCACTCTTTATTCCACAGACAAACTGATCTCGCAAATTTTCATCCAATTTGTCGTTGAATTTGCAAAACCGCGCCATCCTCTTCAGTTCCGCCACGTATTCCCCTGTACTTTCATCCGCAGCCTGCCTCCTCTGCCGGAAACGAAACCTTTCCGCCAAAACCGACGGATTCGGTTGTAGATGATTTTGTAGAAGCTCCACCACCTCCTCATATTTGAGTTCCGAGGGCTTTTTAGGACTTGCCAAGTTCACTAGTAGTTCGTAGATATTGTCCCCCATGATAGATATCAAGGTGGGCAGCTTCAAATCGTCCTTTATGGCATTCACTTTGAAATACATTTCAAGTCTGTCTGTATACGATGACCACGTACCACTCTTCATATCAAATTCACCAATTTTCCCGATAGACATCGTAAATAGTCTCGCACGCTCAATTTTTATACTCGATCGCCACTGAGAAGTATCTAATTATGTGCAGGTATATACATAGGAATAAGAGGCAACAGTTCCGTTACGTGAATTTATTCCGACTGTCGGCGCCTTCGCCCCGAACTACCCTCCACCATATTATTAATTATTATGTAGGTAGTTGAGAATACACTACAGTTCGAGAGGCGATTGAGACCAAGAAATACCCGAATTTTAATCGTGAAGATGGTTTTCGTTTCTCTTTCTCGAGGAATCCTGTGATTAGTAAGTGCGCGCGTCGTGATCCGACTGTACTGAAGTCGGACACGGTCAGCCCTTCTCGGGTTATAAGATTGGCACCTTGTTTATGTATGTTTGTTTGGATGTAGAAGATTTTATGTTCCTACTTAGCGCTGAAACTACTAGTGCGATTTCTACCAATTAAGTATTTATTGCAGTTGCTGAACGCTTGTTTATGACTTATATAATGTTGGGCTTCAGTAAAAAACAGAAAACCCGACTGTTCAGTTTTTAACTACTTAAGCATATATTATTATTTTCGAACGCATATATCTAACTAATCAATGGTCAAACTTTTGTCAAGTGCTTATTGGGTTCATTTAAAACAAATATTAGTTGGGAATACTTTTCGTGAGACGTAGGGAATACTTTTTGTGAGACGTTGGGAATACTTTTCACACGCTTATGGCCACACGCTTATGGAACAGTCTTCCAGTGGAATGTCACGAGGTATCATCAGTACATGTCTTCAGATCTAGAGTTTATAATCATTTTCTTTCTCAGGAATAATTCGGTACGTTATATATTTTATTATTCATGTATGTCTATTTAGGTATAATATAATATAGTAACATTATATATGTATTAATGTGAGTACTTATATATTACTATTATATACTATTATAATTTCTTTTTTGTATGTTAATGTCAGGATTTATTAATTGTATTTTCCTTTGTTTCATGTAATTAATATTTTTTGTTATCTAGCACTACCTACTAAATTGTTGTCAACACTACCCAAAGGTTAGCAGGTAGAGAATGCTATCTATTTTATATGCTAATAATTTTCGTGAGATGTTGGAAATACTTTTCTTGAGTCGTTGGGAACACTTTCCATAAGACGTTGAGAAAAATCACGTCTCACGTGAGATGTTCGGAATAACTCTGTTAATCATAGATCTAATCGTCAATCTCGCAAATAAAAGTCCTGGGGCAAGATGGGCAAACCAGTCATTGAGCAAACATGGAGGCCTATATTAATTCGCCAATCAGTTTTATTCAGTTTCATTTATTAATTTCTCATAGGCACATTACATTGCACTTATGAAAGTCTTAAAAACAAATTTAAATAATAGGTAGGTGTACTATCAATAATATCAAGAAAAAAAATTAAAAGTGTTGCTGACTTATGCGACGTCGTTCCAAACAGTTGGTACTCTAATGCAACGAATGAGAATACCAATTAGCAGAAAAAAAACGAAACTAAATACGCAATTGCATATTTTGGAGAATGAAAATACGCCTCCTGGATGAGATTGGCGAAGGATCCTGTGGAGTGTACAGTACTAGAGATGGGAGGCCTACACCCATCAGTGGGTGAAGTTGGGCTGCGAAAGATGATGATGATGAATCAATCACCTCCCCACCTCCAAAGCCTATATTGGTCCACTGCTGGACACAGGCCTCCCCCTGATAAGGGCCGATTGACTTTTATCTTACGAGGGGTAATGCCCATAATCCCCACGCACGCGGGTGGGTGTTCGCAGTTTGGTGGTAGAATTAATGAATCAATCGCTAGCTATTTTTGAACTCTAAATATGAATTTTCTTCATATTTATCAAGCGCTTTTTCTGTCACTTTATGCTAATCATACATAGAGCAGTGTACGTAGAGGTTCGTTCGTTGGTGATGTAACTTACCTCATAAGGGTCAGCATAATACCAGCGCTGAGTAGGTAATTTTGATTTATCTACTCAGCAACATGCTGAGTTAATACCTTTTTGACTCGACACTCGGTGGTTTGCCAAGAAGGATGCGGAACTTACTAGGTAGGTACCTACTATAAGACTACTATAAGTTAATATATTATCTTACTGATAATCTATGTATATATTTTTATACTGTTTACTGATGAATTCGTATCTAGTTTAGTTTTTCCAGAAATGTTTAGTAATTGTAATGTGTCGTGTCGTGTCGAATAAATCATTTATGTGTAACTTGAAGTTATATCTTCAGAAACTTTTAAATAGGAGTCACTCATATGGAAAATGCGCTGTAACTCGGATCGCTGCGGTCAGGCGACAAGATTAAGCACTCTCAACTTTGTTTACAGATAGCTTTAACTTTATTTGAGGTCTAATGGCTTTTTTGGTAGGCCAGGGCTTTTTGTCTTTCTTTTGCTAATAAATTGAACGTTCGGGTGGAGTTGGGTAAAGAAGCGTTTAGATTTTATTGTTTGATGTTAAAAGCGGAGTGATTATCGATAATTTCCCATAGTTTATGCTTGGGGCGACAACGGTCAATAAATAAATTTTGTACAAGAAGTGAATAAACATTATTGATAAAACAATTTTTATTCCAAATAGCCGTTGCATAACGAGACTTAAATGTTATATTTACAATTGATTTTTAAATTACAATTTGAAATTAAGACAGCATTAGATGAATCATCAATTTCATTTTGAATAATACTCATGACATAATCGTTGAAATTTCAACGATTATCGTTGAAATTTTAACGTAAAATGGCTTTCTAAATCAAAATCGAATACCATCGCTCACATTTCTCATCTGGCATTTTTTTGCTAAAGCAAGACTTATATCGTGGTGGCTATTCATATGGAGGAACTTGCTGGTTAACTTTTGTTCGATTTAAGTTCCAAAAGCAAGTGTTTAAAAAGAAAGTGTTTGTATGGCACCCTTGAACCCCCTTTCAACCAAGAAGCGCGACATGTCCCTTGTCCGATCTGATGAAAAGCACCGACGTTTTGTCCTGCAGCAGAGATTCCACAGAGAGAGAGAGAAATTAGAGCAGCTATTTTCCCTAGCCTGTGACAAGACCCAAAGAAGCAAGCGCGTCTCACCGACATATTAGCGGTAATAATTTAAGGATAATGCTCGTGTAATTTCGCCCGAGCGGCCCACAAAATCTATTGCCTTTAATAAACGCAAACGAAGTCTGCTTTACCTACATACTATTATTTAATCCACGTCCGTAACAATTATTTAACGTAATTGCAGCATTAACATGTTACCCTTAATTAAAATACGAACAATGTATGGGTTCACACAGATTCAATTATTGAATGGTTTAATTAAACTGTCCAGGACTGTATGGTGGAGTATTTTAAATTGAATTTTGCATGAGGTTCGTGTTTATTGTTTAAATGGCTGTCTGTAGCTGAGGTGGTTTGTCGGGGAGTTGATTATGTTGGGGCTTAATTGTCTAAGCCTGGGTGGACCCGCGCCCGGCAGAAAACATGGTTCCGCATGGAGCTGTGCCATCGGCTTTCATATGGTTGACTTGGACATGACATGCAGTTAGCCTACAGATAAATACATGACATGGTGCGAATTTATATCGTAATATGTTGTGAAAATACGTAAAAGAGAGAAATATGTAGAAGCTAAGAATAAACTCTTTTTGCACATAAATATTTCCAATTGTAAGACTGAATCATAGGTAATTTTGGAGTCGATTTGTAGCTTTACTAGGAGAACAAATAATATTGTTAGAACGATTTCAACAAAAAGGAAAGCTATTATTGTTGTCTTGTATAATCCGAAATTTTAGTTTGTAGTTAGTGTCTTTGTTATAATTTTTCTATAGTAGCTTTATTTCCTCAAATATTGTGACTTAACCGAGCCCAAGAAAACAGCCATAAAAATTAAATCAGTAAAACACGGAACATATTTGCTCTGGAGCATATCAGGGCAATCCTCTTATTTCATTTGTCAGAAGATGGCCGACGCTGACAATGCGCCCTGTCACCCGAGCAAGAGTGATGTCTCTATCCCTGCTGTTTTTATTAGCTAGGATTTATAAGTTCTTGGGATATGGTGGCTTTTATTGTGAGGCGATTGTTTTACTATAGTGTATTTCCCGGTTCTGTATATTAAAATAAGGACTATTGGGTTTAGAGACGTGCATCCGTAAAATTACTTTGAAAAACATGGAGCAGACTCTCTCTTCGGAAATATTTGCTACTTCATGTAATCTTTCCCCTCATCTAAACATTCATTCGCGTAATTGTTATTGGTGAACAAAATCGGTAAAAAATTCTTTAGTTGTACAAGAATTAGTTCATCTAAATAATATTATAAAGGCGAAAGTATGTGCCGTGTTTGGCCGAATACAACGCCAAAACTACTAAATGGATCGGGTTGAAATTTTTCATATATAAAGATCTGGACGCGTGCGAAGCCGCGGTTAGAAGCTAGTTAGAAATGAATAAATTGCCTTTTAGAAAATTATTACCTTATCAAAAAATAAATTTCAAGTCAAATCAGATGTCAATCGATTTTGTTCAATCACAGACTTCTGGTTATAAATACACGACTGATGCCTAACTCATCTCCTCACATGACATGTTCATTCCTCTCCAGAATCATATAGATAATCAGGACAGCCAAAACTACCAAAGATAGGTATCTAATTCCGAACAAATTTTCCGTGACACTGCCGTCACCGGCATCCATATGTAATTTTCCAATTGAGTAGGCAGATAACCGGTGAACCCTTCAAGGTTTCATTGCCCAAGGCTAGAACGTGCTAATAACGTAGAATCTACGACTGTGTTTTTAGTGCAGAGAAAGAGCGAGAACGGGGGCAGATTTTAATCAGGTTTGAAAATAAATTACGCGCTAATAAATAAAAACACAAAAATCCGTTTCCTCTCCCGCCGTCTACCGAAAAAGCCCTAACAAATGTCGTGGCGTAGGCGTAGGGTGCAAAATAGCTTACTGTGATAGCTTACTGCTTACTGGGGAGTCGTGTGTTTGATTCTAGAAGTAGACACTATTCGGTAAAGTTTCGGTTAGTCTTTTGTCATCGTCATCAGCCTGTGCTAGACAGTAGAGATAGCATTTGTGTTTGCGCAAATACTTGTGCACTATAGAGGTAGTTACATCAAGCGCACATGGTTAGTCTCCGTTGAGACTAGCCGCCATGGGCAAAAATTCGACCAGGAAGACATCACGTAAATACATATAACTATCCAGTAGGTATGAGTGGACTACCACAAGCTCATTAGGGGAGCCTAATAAGCCCTATAGCGGCTTGTCTTCAGCGGTCAGTCCACGTCCACTGCCCGTGGCGACCTCTTCCACGGGACGTTACCCCCGCGGAACCACCTTGAGTCACAGGGAAAAAAAAAACAAAAAAAAAACTTAATCGATAGTATATAAAAAAGCAGTCTAAAAAATGACTCAAGTGAAAAAAAAAGCGTGGTAAGTAGACCAAGCCTCGAGGCCCCCCTGCGTGCCGAAAGGGCCAAAAAGAGATTCAGTAGGAGTTAGCGGTCAGTAAGAGGTAAAATATACTCTATACATTTCCGCAAATATTTTGAAATCTCGCAAATGATATTTTCCAACGTTTTATAAGCGAATTTACCCAAGGTATTTGGGTATTGCCAACAAAAAATTACAGAGATCCACTTAAGGTACACGTAAGTCAATAAATCATCAATCAATAAAACTCCCAAACTAATAAAGCAACTGCAGTTACGCCTACAAGTGCGAACATAAATTGCGGTAGAGGGCAGCACTGGGACTTGTTTAATTTCACGACTGAATAAATACAAATGCTATACCGTTGTGTGTCCTGACACTCCTGACGTTCCTTCTGACCCACCCATAAAATTCAACTACCTCCAGAAATTGTCGGCCCGACTATGTTAGGTTTACAGTATTTTAATTTCATTAAATCTCTCGCAACCTTTCTACCTACTTACCCCTTTTTATGGTCTTAGCTGTACTTTTATTATGGGTAGTGAAAACAGTTGATGTTTTTCTTAGTTAGTTAAAAATAATATATGTATATCCGAGAGTCTGCTGCAATTTATTAAGAAATTAGTTAGGAAAAGCTGTTTTGATTTTGCTCAGATATTGCAATTTATGTGTGGTATAGGGAAGGCCTATGTCCAGCAGTGGAAGTGCGGGGTGATGGTGGTTGTTGAATCAAATATATAGTAATTATTTTTCTTACATATTTACATATAGGTAACCTTTGGACAATCTTCATTATTTCTTTGTTTTGAAAATGAGTGGTTTCCTGAATAATCTTTGACATAGTACGGAAAATATAGTAAAAGTATATATACAAATGTACAATGTAAATTTCATTATATATTTTGCCACAATTTCTATGCAGCAAAACCAACACAGCAAACAACCAACAGGGAGTTATAGTCTAGGTCTCTAAGATTTGCATAATTCCTCTGAGCGAAAGCGCCCTAACTCAGTTTTCATAATTAGTAAACCCTGTTTCTAGCATATGTTACAGTTTATTAGTTTCATATAGTATGCTTGTGAAGCACTTTTCTTAAATATCGGTACGAAATACAAAGCTTCGGAAATATTTTTCATCCTTAGGGTTTAAAATACTGTGAACGTTGTTTAGTATTTATGACTAATTTTAGTTATGGTTCGCGCGACACATACATACATCACTCTCATAATTACTGGTAGGTATGTATGTGTATATTTAGCTTATATTGTGCCCTCTTCTACCAAAATGGGTAAGGGATTTTGTTCGTCCAAGTCCAACCAGAGATATGTATGTTGCCATCAACAAGATCTGACACTGGACACTCGAGGGAATTTACCGGACTAGGGAAGAAAAGAAGTTGAAGTCGAAGACGAAAAAAAAAACCCATCGGCCGTGGGGTTTTCCATAAAATTCAACATCAAAGAAAATCTAAGGAATCTGTAAAACTAACTGAGGAGCAGTGGAAGGAATATTGGGTGAGCCTAGATATATTATTGTCTATTTAGATTTTATTATATTTCTCACCCTTCACCCCAGCACAAAGACGAGTGACAAAACCGGAGGCAGGTTCGGCGTCAGACCCAGCGGTAATGTTTGTATGATCTCCGTTAGATCGAACATTTGGTCCTACTCGAGCGCGGATTTGTCTGACCCGAAGCCCTGTAGTTTTGCCATCTCGTAGTGCTAGAACATCATACACGCGGTGATTCCAAATCGAAGCTCCTCTGGCGGTATACGAGTAGCTTTCGATAAGGAAACTTTATACCTAACTCCTCATTCGCGGCGGCTGTTTATACTTATAAACAGCCGCCGCGAATGAGGAGTTAGGTATAAAGTTTTCACCGCCAAGTACTTACTTGGCGGTGAAAAGTACCTATATTCAGTCGAATTTCTCTCGGAAGGTGGTGGCTTGGTACCGGCCGGTCTGGGACCAGCCGACCATCAGAACACTGCACAGAGTAACTCAAATTATAAGATATTACGGTAGGGCTACACATACAAGTAGTGTCCCCTAAATTCATTTATTTATTCAGAACAAACATTACACATGCGGATTTTCTTCAGAACGCTATTTTGGGGTTTAATTTGTGTTTATATTGTGTTGGTTTCATTGGAAACCTAGCTTATTCCTGTCTAGCGGATCTAGGTCTAGGGCAAGCTAGTTTACTGTGTATGTTCGGTGCTAATTCGCGCAGCGGTTGCACAATTATTAATTTTTTGTGAACAAAAAATTGGTTGGTGGTGCCGGACCAGCCTACTCGGCGGCAACGATTATCTGGCGGTTTCTCAAGGCATCCGGTAGCCTTGCAACTTTTCTGGCTTAGGTTGAATAGTACTTCAATCCCAAGCAGTTAGAAACCCTTCGGGGGGTTTAGTTTTGTCTAAAATACAGTTCTTAAATTGTATTTTTTGTGATTTTGTTTGTGTTAGATATTATATTTAACCTGAAAGAGTTTTCTAAGTTACTATTCTGTTAGTTACAAGTAAATTGTAAACTCAAAATGCCTTCTAAAGCTCAGTTACAACTTTTGAAAGTGCGGAACAGTACTGCAGTACTGAATTTAGACATACTTTATGACCTATCAAAATCTGACTTAGGGTCCGAGCAAGCAAAAGGTGAGTTTAGGCTTAGGTACGGGGACCTAGAAACTGCTTACTCTGAGTTCACATCAACAACTCAGGAACTCCAAGCGGCTTGTGAGGAAAGTGAAAGTTTAGATAGCGGGATGGATAAATATGTTGTTTACAACAAAAAATACTATGAAATAAAACAGAAGTATGTAGAGTTGTATCCGAGCTCTAGCAGTGTGTCCTCGGTTTATGGGACTGCAAGCCCATTGGAAAGGGCGGGTAGCAGCAAGCGGGTGTTCCTACCCAGAGTGCAGTTGCCTACATTCTCGGGGAAAATAGAAGAGTTCTTGTCTTTCATGGACCTCTTCGAATCGTTAGTAGGCAAAGATTCAACGTTGAGTGACACAGAAAAACTATATTATTTGTTAGGGTCTTTGTCCGGGGAACCTAAAGTAATCACTCAGCATTTGTCTGTCACCGGTGACAACTATTCAATAGCCATAGAGCTATTGAAAAATAGATATAATAACAAGCGGTTTCTTGCGGACAAGTTGTTACACAACTTATTAGGGACATCTCATGTCAACAAAAGTTTGAGCTCACTAAAACCATTTCTGAACACCTTGCTAGAAAACATTAAGGCTTTGGAAAAAATGCAATTCCCAGTGGCTGAGTGGTCTTATCTACTCTTTTTTATAAATTTCCAAAAATTGGATAGTGGTCTCAAGAAACATTTTGAGGATAAATTGTCTGGCAAAGAATTGCCTAGCTTTTCAGATTTGCTCAGGTTCTTGGAAAATGAGGTCAGGATTTTGGAATCTAGCGGGGAGAATGTAAATAACAAGGGTGGTAATTCCACATCGCGAGCTCACCATGCCACAGCACAGTCTGATGGTGTTTGCAAACTGTGCAAAAGGGGGAAGCATTATTTGGCTAAATGTGGGGAATTCCTAGCCCTAAAACCTAGGCAACGCAAGGATAAGGTTAAGGAATTTAGGTTGTGTTTTAGGTGTCTAGGGGAACATAGCATTAGCAAATGCTCATCAGGGTGGTCTTGCTATAAATGCAAGTCAACCAAACACCACCATCTCATCCACTTTGATTTACCACAGGGAGGTACTGAGGGGAGTACGGGGGGGCCATCAGCGGGGGGTGGACCTCGGATCTCAGGGACGGATTCAGGTCGGTCTAGCGCACCCGGACCGGATAGGGAAGGTGCACCGACAAATAGGGGAGATGGGGGTAACTCGGACCACAATAGGGGAGGTGCGGGTAATGCGAACACGGGAGCGGCTTTAACATCGTGCAATCGATTAAAAAATTATAACGAACAACAGCAAACAACCGTGTTGCTCGCTACCGCGATGGTGCGCGTTTTGGATGTCTGCGGGGACTACCAGGAGGTTCGCGCGCTGCTAGACGGAGGGTCGCAGAGCACCTTTGTAACAGAAGGTTGTGCAAGCAGGTTAGGCTTGCGGCGTTTTAAGTCTGACATTGTAACTGTGACCGGATTAGGGGGGGTACCCGTTAGTGACTGTCGAGGGGGGGTAAATTTAACTATTAGTCCTAGGTACGCGGACCATCCTCGACTAGTTGCTACGGCCACCATTCTTAGTAACATAACGCATAGCCTTCCCGGTGCTACCTTGTCTCCCAATATTGGGGATTGGTACAAGGGAATATTTTTGGCAGATGAGCACTTCTTTGTGAGCCGACCTATTGACTTACTTATTGGCGCAGATCTTATGGGGGAGATCATGATAGGCGGAGTAGTGAAGGTGAATGATTACCTACCATGCGCAATGAACACTGTGTTCGGGCACGTGCTCATGGGTCCGGTAACACACGCGGCGCCCCATTCTACTAACGCGGTTCACTGCTCTCGCTCGGTTTTTTCGGCGCATGTCACCACCAACCAGATATTAGAGCGGTTCTGGGAAGTGGAAGATATACCAGACGCGGTAATATCTAATCCTAAAGATGCCGAATGCGAACAATTTTTTCGTGATACTCATCAGCGGGATGAGTCGGGTAGGTACATAGTGCGGCTACCTTTTGTAAGTGAAAGGCCGGAGTTAGGCGACTCAGTGAATGTGGCTAAAAGGCGGTTCCTGTCAATGGAAAGGCGGCTTTCCTCGAATGAGGCATTGCGGGAAAAATATATAAAGTTCATGCGGGAATATGAACAGATGGGTCATATGTCAGTCTGTGACCGGAACCAGACTGACTATGCAAACGGAAAGGGTTACGTCATACCACACCATGGGATTTTTAAGGCGGAATCCGACAAAATTAGAGTTGTATTTGATGCCAGTTGCGGGACGACTGCGGGGACGTCTCTCAACGACACATTACATGCGGGTCCAAGGCTACAACGGGATGTTATGGAGATAATTTGTAGGTTTCGTATGTCCGAATACGTTTTCACCACGGATATTAAAATGATGTTCCGTCAAATCGTAACTCATAAAGATGACAGGCACTATCAGCTCATTTTTTGGAGAGAGGCTGTCGGCCAGCCTCTGCTCCTGTACACCCTCAACACGGTGACGTACGGCATGAAGTCTAGTCCATACCTGGCAATAAGGACGTTGAGGCAGCTAGCTGATGATGGGGAGACAGATTTCCCTGCGGCGGCTAAGCTCTTGCGGTCTTCTGTTTTTATGGATGACATTTTAGGTGGGGCCGATTCTGAGAATGAGGCCAAACAACTAAAGGAGGACCTAACGCGGTTGCTTCGCTCTGGCGGGTTCGAGCTTAGCAAATGGGTCTCCAACAGTAAGCGGTTGCTAGAAAATATTCCTGCGGAGGATTTAGAAAAACCACGGACGTTCGATAAAGACGGGCCAGGATTCTTTAAAATTTTGGGGGTAGAATGGGACCCAAATAGTGATGCCTTTTCATATCATTGCAAATTGAAGGCTAATGAGGCATGCACTAAGCGGATAATTTTGTCAACTTTGGCGAGGACATTTGACCCATTAGGGTGGATAGCACCGGTGCTTTTCCAGGGCAAGGTTCTCATGCAGCAACTTTGGAGGTTGGATTTGTCGTGGGACGAGACTCCACCACCGGATGTGGTAGCGGAATGGAGTCAAATTGTTGCGGACTTGCCTCATATAGAGGATATAAAAATGACGCGTTTTGCACTGGGTAAGAATTCCAAGGTTTGCTCACTGCATGGTTTCTCAGATGCGTCTGAACGTGGGTACAGCGCAGTGGTTTACCTGAGAACCATAGACAGTGAAAGCCGTGTTAGGGTTTCGCTCATGATGGGGAAATCGCGGGTAGCGCCATCTAAAATGAAGATAACAATCCCCAAACTGGAGCTGCTAGGTGCGACTTTGCTTACTCGGTTACTCAAGTACGTCGCACAGTCCCTTCAAGACATGGTGGAGATTGCGGAGATGGTATGCTGGTCGGACAGCACCATCGTTCTCTCTTGGTTGCGGATGCCTCCACATACGTTGCAGGTTTTTGAAGGGAATCGGGTGTCCCAAATTGTAAATAGCGGTCTGAACTTAACGTGGCGTCACGTTCCTTCAGAGCTTAACCCTGCGGACGTTGCGAGCCGTGGGTGTAGAGCGTCGGAGCTAGTCGGACATTCCCTGTGGTGGGAACCCCGATGGCTTCTGGGCGACGCAGCTACGTGGCCTGAGGATAGGGTTAGGAAAGTACTGAACGTACCAGGCATGCGGCAGACGTCGGCACAGGTCCAGGTTCATGTGGGTACTGCGGAACAGGACCCCATGTTTAGTTTGTTAGTAAATAGGTTTAGTTCTTTAGTAATACTGCAGTCGGTTGTAGCTTATTGTTTAAGATTTGCACATAATACTAGGAATCCGTCTGCGAAAATTGTAGGCGTGTTAACGGTTAAGGAGCGTAAGGTAGCCATGGGACGGCTGGTGATGATGACGCAGCAGACGGAATTTTCTGCGGATTTAGATGGCTTGAAGCGGAACAAGCAGTGTTCCACGCGGTTGAGACGGCTGTACCCCTTCATAGACGACGCGGGCCTCTTGAGGGTAGGTGGTCGTTTGGAGCACGCTAATCTGGCGTTCCAGGTAAAACATCCGGTCGTTTTACCGAAGGACCATCCATTGACTACGTTGGTCATCGATCATGCACACCGGGTGCATTGTCACGTCGGTCCAACGGCCCTTCAGGCGATTCTACAAAAGGATTATTGGATCCTCTCGGCTCGGCAAGCCATTCGGACTAGGGTTTTCAAGTGTATTTCCTGTTTTAGGACAAAGGCTAAGTCTGTAGAGCCTTTGATGTCTGCATTACCAAGCGATAGGGTAAACGCAACAGGTGTCTTCCACACGGTGCAAACGGACTTTGCAGGGCCGTTTTCTATCAAGGCGTCGCGGCTTAGAAATGCCAAGGTTTTGAAGGCGTACCTCTGTGTATTTATCTGCTCTGCTTCCAAGGCGGTACACTTGGAGGTCGTTAGCGACCTGTCCACAGAGGCGTTCACGGCGGCCTTATCGCGATTTGTAGCTCGGCGCGGTCTCCCGAGCATTATACGGTCCGATAATGGCACTAATTACGTAGGGACAAGTAGACACTTGAACGAGGTACAGAGGTACTTGGCAGGTAATGACATGGAGCGGACTCTGGGGGACGTTGCAGCTAAGAGCGGTATCACTTGGCTGTTTAACGTACCAGGGGCTCCTCATTTCGGTGGTCTTTTTGAAGCGGCTGTCAAATCTGCAAAAACTCTTCTAAAGCGGATGATAGGGGAGCAGGTTTTGACGTACGAAGAACTAAGCACCGTATTCGCCAGAGTTGAAGCGGTACTCAACTCTCGGCCACTATGCCCGTTGACGCAGGACACTCAGGATCTCGAAGTGCTGACGCCAGCACATTTTTTGGTAGGGAAATCACTACTTGCGGTTCCAGAATACAATCTGGAAAATACACCCGACACGCGGCTAGGTCGGTTTAAGTTAGTGCAGGCTATCTCTCAAAGGTTTTGGAGGCAGTGGAGTGACCGGTACCTTCATTGTCTCCAACATCGGAATAAATGGACAACACCAACGGATCCTCCAAAGATAGGGGACCTGGTGTTAATTAAAGAGGAAAATCTTCCTAGTCTCAAGTGGAAACGCGGTATAGTGACTGAGTTGCTACCTGGGAAAGATGGGGTGATTAGGTCAGTGAGGCTGAAAACTCTTTCAGGTAGCTTATTGAGGCCAGTCGTAAAAATTTGTAGGTTGCCGCTGGACTAGGTCCGTCACCACAAATCTTTTTGTGTTAGGTTAGTTTATTTGTATTGTAATTGGTCGCTTTTGCGGTTTCTTATTTTTATTAATGCGGTTCCTCAATGAGGATAAAGGCTTTTCAGCCTTTCTCGGGCGGGGGGATGTTTAGTATTTATGACTAATTTTAGTTATGGTTCGCGCGACACATACATACATCACTCTCATAATTACTGGTAGGTATGTATGTGTATATTTAGCTTATATTGTGCCCTCTTCTACCAAAATGGGTAAGGGATTTTGTTCGTCCAAGTCCAACCAGAGATATGTATGTTGCCATCAACAAGATCTGACACTGGACACTCGAGGGAATTTACCGGACTAGGGAAGAAAAGAAGTTGAAGTCGAAGACGAAAAAAAAAACCCATCGGCCGTGGGGTTTTCCATAAAATTCAACATCAAAGAAAATCTAAGGAATCTGTAAAACTAACTGAGGAGCAGTGGAAGGAATATTGGGTGAGCCTAGATATATTATTGTCTATTTAGATTTTATTATATTTCTCACCCTTCACCCCAGCACAAAGACGAGTGACAAAACCGAAGGCAGGTTCGGCGTCAGACCCAGCGGTAATGTTTGTATGATCTCCGTTAGATCGAACAAACGTCTTTAGAAGAAAACTTAGTAAGTTGTTTATTAGGTACTTTGTAGGTATGAGAAACTTCAGTTCAAATTGCTGTAATGTTGGTTTATTGTTTAATTTTATCTTTTTATAAATGGCGTCCTTATTCAGGTAATTGTTATCATTCGAAACATTCATTATTTGAATAAAATGTCAGCTGACCTATTTCCCCATTTCACCACAAATAACGATTTTAATTACACATAATAAACAAAAAGATTTTTTTTAATTTGTACCGGTTTTATTTCTATGACAGAATTCTGTAATTTTTTTTTCAGTTTGAGTAGTTTTTGGTTTTGCAGCAAGTAGTAATCATAGTTTCATAATTCTAAATAGTTCATTGCACGAGATAAAATATATGTATCTACATGTAAAACTTATAACTAGAGAGATAATAGCATAGGCTTATTTCAACTTATTATTTTGATTTTGTTTGAATTTAACCTCATAAAACAAACCAAATCTCCACAAATTCACAGCATTTCAGACACTCCGTATAAAAGTTTAAATCCAATACACAATGTACGCTGTGGTTTCCAACAGAGTAAATATTCAATAAGAGAAACTGCGTATTCCTAGCCAGTCAGTTTGTTCTCTATCCAATATAGCAGGACTTTTTTGGCTGTATCGTCTATTTGGAAGAAAATAAGCTATCAATGAGATTTAATTCGAATTCTGAACAACAAAAACTACAAAAGAACCTGAGCATCATTAGATTTTAAGGAGTACCTATAATTGTTTGAACCTATTGTATGATCAAATAAAATATATATTTTTCTAGATTCTTCCAGACTACATAGATCTTCGTTTTGATTATTTTATTGCCTAAGCTTTTATAGACTGCGGCGGAGCGTTCTTTGTAGAAACATCTTCGCAGTTACGTACTTATATAAACATTTTTATCATCACATTCATAGAAAAACAATCGGAACCAAAATTAATCTAACATCATTTTGAATACCCAAGTAACAAAAAACACAATTTTTTTCAATCGGAGAACTTTTACGGCGCGTAGAGTAAGTAGGGATTTGCTGCGTAACCCAGCCTTTCCAAGTTAAGAAATTTCACTTAAGAAACAAAAGTACTATAATAAAAGAAGAAGAAACATAAAATTGGAGACGTAAGAAGGCATTTTCTTAAAAAAACAGCGATGGCGCTATCTCGTATTGGATCTGAGGGCGGTCTCCATCTCTAGATTAAATTTAAACTCATATTTAAGGATTACTTTGGCTAGGACTTGGTTTATGTTATTTTATTAGCTATCTGGCAATGAAAATACTTTCATACGTTGGCTCTGCATAAATATAACCGAATTTTCAACGGCGTTTTGTTTAGTTTTGATCTACATTCCTTAAAATTTAGGATACAAGCTGTTTCAGCGAATTTTTCTTATCATTTTTCATTATTTACAAAAGTCGCGTTGTTAAAATGACAAAAGTTTTATGAAATTTACGATAAAAGTTTTATGAAAATTAACGCTTATCTATTCAAATTGAACGCACACAGAGAGTCTAAGCAATCGAATTCGCTGTGAGTTTGACGAATCACTAGTATAAGCTGTGCTTGTGCTTTAAATGCTTAACCTCACCAAGTCTCACAATCAACAACAAATTATATTTTCTTATTTTGTATAAAACCAAAAACGCAAAAATGCAATATAAATAAACATGGCCGGAACTGTCTACAACTAATCTATCATCGTCAGAATAATAAACCAGACTACCTGTCAGTCATGTCATGACACATTTCATTACCCTTACCTTTGTGCTGCATCCAAGTTGAAAAGCCTCGCGGCGTTCTGTTCAATTTAATATAGCTCTAATTAATCTAGCTTTAAGCTACGTTATTGCATGCTTCCGGTCGCTAATCGGCATCCTCACAAAGCCTTCCGTATTAAATTTCACTGCAAAGTTTCAGTTTGGATTAATACAAAAATCCATGTCACAATTTCAAGTCTTCTACGTCTGTTCTTGTTTTAAATATAGAAATTTACAATTAAAATTTAAATAAAAAATAAAACTTTGTTTATTTCAGGCACATTACGTACACATATGTTCACAATTAAAGAATATCAACAAATTAGAACTTAGTATTTCTACAATTAAAACAGTTGAGCTAACTTCAGACTGTTGCAAACAATCTAGAGGTAGCTCAATTGAGCCATATCCAACCACCAGGTGGTTGGCCACCAATCAGAAAAGATATAAGATACATTTCTATTTCTTTTTTATTTTAAGATTGTTAACCATAAAATACTACTAGATATAAAAAAACATAAAACCAAGATGTACCTTCTAAACTTGATTTCGAAATCGTTTAGTATTTTAAGAACCAGCATCAAAAATAAATAAAACTTTTGATCTTATTTTACTTCTCGTTAATTTTAATATTTTTAATGGTCTAGCTTTTCTCAGCTTTCTTCAGGGTTGTATTAAAAATTCAATCTGCTCTGTCTGGGCAACCCTACACCTGCCTGGGTGTAATTTCGTCATGTTAAATCCTGGAATCACTTCTTCCATGAGCTGATTAGATGGTAATATCGTGTCTATTCTAGCATCTTCTTGTGCCTTTATTGCATTAATAATGGCTAATATTTTTATACAAGCCCAAAACGCCACTGTGCCTTACAAATCTAAGCAACGCTCTGTCAGTAATTCACGAAATGTTTAAAAAAATATTCAGTTGTAATATTCAACTGCTTTACTGGTCCTATGTAATAGTACAAAACAACATGAAAAAAAAAATGATTCAGATTTTGCCTAGTTAGTGAAAACGTGCCTTAACAAAACTATTATGCAACTCGTGACACATAAACATAAATGCTACGGCGTAGGAGCTCTACGATTTATCGTAGAGCTTCTACGGTGCTACGAGATTTGTTTCACTGCTATGACGGATACAGTATCAATGTTTACGTTTAGAACGAGTTCACATTAGACGTTTTGAAGTGTCATGGTAACGTGCGTTTTAAAACCCATCTGGTCAGAAACATCCATATACATTTCAAGCGCGCGTTTGAATACCTAGAAGCGCGCGTTTGGACATATACGGATGAATCGGATAGTTTTTAAGACTCGCGTTATGAAAGCGCGCTCTTCATAACGACTAATGTATACTTGCTCTTACGTTCACGTTCAACTTTGTTATTGGATCTGTTCCAAGCGACAAATAAACGTAAAGATAACACGTTATTGTTCGATCTGTTGTTAATAAAACTAGGTTTTACTCTGCCTAAACACATTTTACGGAGAAAAATACAGAATTTATTCGTATCCGTTTGCTTAGATAAATTTTCGTTTAGCTAGGAGTTATTTTTTCATTTTGATTATGGCCTTGTTGTTGTATGGACCGCGTTCTCCCAGAATGAGGTTGTGGAAGCGGACCTACAAGAGATAAAAGTGGAAGTCTGGTGGAATATTGCATAGAATAGAACGAAAGGGTGTCTTTATGATAGATAAAGTCACGTTCTATTCTACAGCATAGATGATAATAATGTTACTGAGTTTTGACGACCTATGGAGCTCGTCAAGACTCCGAGTCGCTGAGATCTGAGTAGTGAAATCAGGGTTGATTTTGGATAAAAACACAGAATAACAATACAAAGACCTCGATTTATGACTGAATATTTAGTTTTTTATTTTAATCTTTTCTTTTGCAGGAAATAGGACGGATAAATTTAAAAGAAAATATGAAACCATGTATTTTTTCACCAACAGATTTGGTTGCTGATATGGATAAATCTTTGCAAAGAAATGCATTACTGAAAATGAAAAGAAATGCCAATTTTTTACAATTTTATTTTGAATACAACTAAGCGGGGCAATGCAGCCAGCGTCTTGGGGACGCTTCCGACTGGTATTGTTATGGATCAGTTGAGCTACCTGTAGATTGTTTGCAGCAGTCTGCAGTTAGCTTAATTGTTTCAATTGTAAAAACTAGTTCTAATTTGTTTTTTATTATTGAATTGTAATTTTCTTTGTCAATAAAGATGTACTAAGCGTTATGAAAATTTTATATGATCTTTTCGAACACTCGGTGTGCTTGCCGCTAGCCAGGATACTTAGCCTGTATTTTAATGTGGTTAAGATATTTCGTAGTAAGTTATGTAAACCTAAATGAAGAATTTCATAAAAAAAATATGCAATTTTTATATTCTTGATGCACATGACTGAAGACTTTTCTCTAATGTTTTCTGATGTGGCCATCCGTTCCCATCTCAAAAAAACACCCCGTATAGTAGGACATAAAAGTAAAACTATGTGGCTGAAAATATTACCTATCCAGCTAGTACGTTTTATAGAACAAAAACCGATCAGGGCAACTCAAAATCACTTAGCAGAGGCAAAAATACACATCAAACACTCACCCTGTCACCAAAGAAAAATAACAGATTGTTCTCAAAAAGTCCAATTCAAACCCATTCCAAAAACTCCCCATCCGCCATATTACATGCACCATCGATACCCACAATAGTCATGTTCTCTGCTAATGTCGCCCGTAATGCGCGACGACATTAAAAGCCCATAAATACACAATCGCCCTCTATAAACGTCACTGAGTTTTGTAGTTTGTCGTGTAAATAAAGTGGAGTGCACAATGTTGCTCTTTTATTGCGTTGCTTGCAGGTTCATTACTTTTCTGTTGGTAAATGTGGAAAGTTGCATTCACAACTTGGTGTTGTGGGAGATATACCTGCTTTCTCTACACGTTGTGAAAGGTTTGAAATTATTCGTTCTTCTACTCCAACTGAGTAGGTATTATAATTTGAATTGAATGTTTTGAACTGTCTATGAACTTTGGAAATGTTGTGTTGTGGATTCGAGTAGTTGGTTTTTAGAGTTCTGTACCCGAAGGGTCAAAACGGAACCCTATTACTAAGCCTCCGCTGGATTTCGCAGATACTTGTCAAATCATTGATGTGACAAATTTTATACTCGTCAAATCTTTGATTTATCAAACTAGAGACTGATCCAAACCGAAATTTGTCAAGTACATGATTCGTCAAGTTTTTAAATATACTAATACTTGGTTCGTCGAATTAGCTATTAGTCAAGCATGCCTTAGGACAGTCAAGATGAAAATAAAATCATAGAAAATAACATCATTATATAATATTAATGAAAAAAAAAACACAAAAAGTAACATGTACTCGTTGCTTTTGAAGAACTCAAAACCTATTAAAATGTTATTGCAAAGAAATGGGGGTCATCTTTATCTAAGATAATTTTTTCAAGCGATGTATCGTTGATATTTTGCCCAACGATGTATTGTTGATATTTTGGCCACTAAAGTTGAAATAATTGATATTATTTCAACTTTAGTGTCGTTGACCATGTCTTTAGACTTTAGTTTTTTACATTGCGTGTTTATTTTTTAAGTACATATACGAATTGTAATAAAAACTTATTGTTTTAAATTTTACTACTAAGCCGTTTATGCGTTTATGCTTCTACGGCATTAGTGGTTCGATGTCTTTCATTTACACAGCACCACACATCCGCTTATATCGTAGAAGGTTTTCTACGATATAAAAAAAATGAATGAAAAATGAATTTAAAAAATACTTTAACTACCAGTGGTTCACTGGTAGTTAAATCGATATTAGGATTTGTATGTTTATCATGTTGACAAAATCTAGCCAGCCTTCTGAAATGTAGTTTGTGCCAAGTGCCAAATTGCAAGTCATCCTCACAATTTTTTCCATAAGTTTGGACTGGCTTTTTTCAGGTCTTCCTCATTTCCTTTGGATTTGCGGACTGTCTTCCCCGTTCCCTTATTTCCCTTATATTTTTTTTTCAATCACATTTAATTTGATAGGTTTATTCCAAATGGCTTGCGAAAAATGAAAAAAACATCCTTATAAACGCTCATCCGGAAAGACAATCTTAACTGCATTCTTAATGGCTAATTCGTAATCGCTTTTTAGATTTTTTATATTTAATCCGAAATTTGTCTCCAAAATTAATAATACTTTTTCATAACTTATCTGTTTTTTATCGTGTAATAGACAGTGAAATACCTGTATAATCGTGGTATTTACCGATGTGCTTTGAAAATCAACATGACATGTATTGAAAAAAGTTGGGTGAACGGGTCCGGCACACGTTTGAAGGTGCCATCTACTAAAAACAGGTCTGTTTCTGCAATTTACGCGGTTACTGCTTTATACGCGGAGAAGCAAAAATGAAGAAGTTGTTTTCATCATCAGCCATAAACAACAAGAATTCAGTACTCAGTATACTTGGGAATACCACGTCATTGATACTTTTAAAATGTTCACTTGGGACTTGCAATGCCATCTTGCGACAGTTAAAGGCATCAATCTTCGAACGCACATCGGGAATTTCTTGATTAGACTGAGAATCTGATGTATAAAGTCCGTCATTTGAACTGTTCATACATTCCTCGTAAATTTACCGATTGGCGTGAATTCGTTTCCGACACGTTTCTTGTACAAATCTATGCGCATCTCGATTTTGTTTTTATGAAAATTCGGTTTGCATAAATGTTTTCAATCCGGGTTTTACAAATAGTTTGCATTAGGTACGCTTATCACCTAGGTTTTAGCAAAGATGCACTTTAGTATTCGATCTCACATTAACTAGATAAATTACGTATTTGACTAATAGTTGAATTGACGAATCGCGAAAATGATAAATTAAGCTTTTGACTTGAGTAGGATTTGATAAATAAAGGATTTGACGAATTGCTAAATTGACAAATTAGGCTTATGACTTGATATGGATATGGACAAACAAGTATTTGACGACTCTCTGCGAAATCCTCCGCTGCCCGTCCGTCCATCCGTCCGTCTGTCACGTGGTGGTGGATTATTCTCTATACAATAGTGTATTTTAAAATCGGTCTATAATTGACGGAGCAATCGACGGACATACATAAAAAAACATACATACAGCCGAACATAGAACCTCCTTTATTCGAAGTCGGGTAAAAAGGATGGCATCATATGTGCTGTCAAATTAGTTTAATTTAGATTTGACGCCTACTGAATTGCCACCAATTTCTATCATACGCTTCTACTTTCATTCCCTAAGAAGATGTAGCCAAAGCGAACAACGTACTTGCATAATAATTAATTACTATCTGTGCAATTGCATATCGATCTAAGCCTATTATGTGCGCCTATTACCCTGTAATCCAGACAAGGTGTCACGTCCAGAGCTTAACAAGGTAGTCGACAGGTCGGCCCATGTCTCAGGTGGGTTTATTGCACCCTATTCAAGAAGGCACTGCAAAGACAAAGTCCCTTAATATTTGTTTAAAATAAAATTCATCAAATGGACATTTCGTTATGGTTGGTGTATGCCAAATATTTGAGTGAAAGAAAAATAGTCAAAATCAACAGCGTTTAGAAGAAATATCCGAATTATGAATATTTTTTTAAAACTATATTTGGATATCTATATATAAAAGAAAGTCATGTTAGTTACACTATTTATAACTCAAGATCGGCTGAACGGATCTCGGTGAAATTTGGCAGTGAGGTAGATGGTATCCCGGGGCCAGACATAAGCTACCTTTTATTCCGGAATAAAGCGTGCGAAGCCGCGGGCAGCAGCTAGTTTCTTCTAAATGCTACCGAGTTTGAGTACTTTTCTTTCACTCAAATATTTGTCAAAGTGTTTTACACAAATTGAACATTTCACGAATAAAACAAATTATTTAGAGGTATACAGATAATTATTTTGTGTTCTCAAGTCCGTTGGGCCATAGACGCATCATCTTGCTGCAAAGCAGAACTTTTGCTACGTTACCTGAATACGCAAATATAAAAAAAGCAGTTTATTATAAATACTATCACTATTTGTTAGATCCGGAGACGATTTTATATGCAACTAGCTGCTGCCCGCGGCTTCTCAAGAGCTTTTTAAGTAGCCTATGTTCGTCCCCATGATATCATTCACCTCCCTGCCAAATTTAATTGAAATCCGTTCAGCCGTTTAGGCGTGAAAAGGTAACAGACAGACAGAGTTCCTTTCGAATTTATAATATCAGTATGAGTGGATTCATGAGTCATCCTGGACGACCGGTAGTTTCAATACCTACCAATACTGAATTTGCACCACCATTATGAAACAGTTTGTGTTTCTCTTGATGCCTACACTAGAAGACTCTATTGGACTAACCAAGGTAGGAGTACTCAGAATACACTCAATGACCTATCATTGAGTGTATATTATTTTGGTTTTTAGTAAATGATAAATAATGCTGGACAATCCACACAGCATCATTTAGCCCCAAAGTAAGCAGAGCTTGTGTTATAGGTGATATACTAAATACAATACATTACACCGATATATATCTTTTATTATAATTATGTAAATTGAAAATACCCTGAAAACCTTATATTAACTGATATTAGCACGCCAACCCCCCGTAAACTCGTGTTTACGGTCGGCAGATAGAAAAATCCTCGGCATTAAGCCCACCCTTTGTACCTTAGTGCAATTAAGTTTAAATAAATAAATAAAACCCACACACAGAACACAAAATGTTAAAATATGATCACCATCCTACTAATATTCTAAAGCCGAAAGTTT
This sequence comes from Eupithecia inturbata, assembly GCA_963662085.1. Classification (NCBI taxonomy): domain Eukaryota; kingdom Metazoa; phylum Arthropoda; class Insecta; order Lepidoptera; family Geometridae; genus Eupithecia; species Eupithecia inturbata. The sequence continues at coordinate 3,998,608 of OY759179.1, read as the reverse complement.
GTGAAATGTGAATTTTATTTTGTTACTTAATATCATACATAAGTATGGTTCATCAACACTATCGGTCCACTCTTGATAAGTCTTCCTGATGTAATTATTTTTATTTTATTATGTAAACACTCTTGTTTTCTTGTCTTATTTATTGCCCTGTTTTGTTAATTATTGTAGTTTCTGTTTTTAAGGTACTTCTATTATCTTTAATACTTCATCAATTACGTCACCGTCAGCTCCAATACGTACTGATCCTATCCATCCAAAGGTTGCCTGGAAGAGATCGCTGTTAGCGATAAGGCCGCCGATTGTGCCACATTAGATATAATTAGTATTAAGTTCTTGTTTTATAAGTGCATTGATGGTGCAATAAAGTTATAATCTATCTATCTATCTATCTATCTACATACATACATACTTATATTAAACAGAAGATGAAATTTGTAGGTACATGCATATTATATGCGTACATTTAGAACATAGCCTAACTTAGATAATAATGCTTTTTATTATACCGAAAAACGTGTGCGAAGCTGCAAACAGAAGCTGGTATAGAATTACTAAAAGACTCACTGTTCACGTCTCATATGATGTGTCAATTAAGCACCGTACCCTATACGGCTATAGTCAGACAAATTATAGAATAGTGATCAGTTGTAACAAAGGCGGCTGTTGCTGGCAGGTATCCGATAGATGGTATCAGAACCCTGTCAACGTAAGCCATCAAGTTATAAGATACGAACCAATTAATGACAATATTAGACTCCTAGCTATATTTACTTACTGCTCCGAGAAAAAAATCCTTCATTCAATCCGAATTGTACTTATCTAGTAGGTACTATGGGTATCTATAAGGTTATAAGAGTGAGTAGAGAGTGCACCTGTGTTTGCGCGCACACTTGTGTACTACAATATATCCTGTGCATCTGGATAGTCTTCGTTGAGACTGGCCACCGTGCCCAATATTGGGCTGGTTAATCATCATAACACGAGCTTGGGGCTAGATGGTGCTGTTATTCTACTACGTACGTATTATATTTAGATATCGCTCTACGTCATTTATTTAAATTGTCATGGTTATTAGTGGCCATTGTTTTAATAGTAAATTAAAAGTAAGTGAAGTTTTTTAAGATTGCTAATTCACCAAATTATAAGTTAATTCAAATTAAGTTATTATTATTAGGAATATATAGCGTTATCAAATTAAAGTAACAGCTAATAGTGAGAATGAGATGCCACGGGCAAATGCCTACTCAAAACTTACTTAAGTTTACAATAATCTGAAACTTAGAGACCCCTTTTAAAGGCCCTACGGCTTCGGAGATAAGGGCAATGTTCTACCCAACATGATCCCGAGGCTTTGCTGTAATGCTTTTCCGTACTGGCCTAATTACAGTTTATTTGAGGGTAACCTTGCTGTCAGTGGTATTTAGAGATGAGAAACGGAAAGATCTTGCGGGTTGAGCTGCACGATTAACTTACAAGATATACTTCTAGATTTTATCAAAGGTAGACAATAACAGTGCGTCTTTTTTATTTGCGAGCGCAGCTTTGCCGCTTTTGTAGAGATTTGCTAAGAAAAACTTTAATTAAGTTAGCCTTGTAGTGACGTTAATGATAATGTACCTCTTAATTTTTTTTATAAGTCTTTATTGACAAAGAAAATAACTCTTCAATAATAAAAACAAATTAGAAGTAGTGTTTACAATTGAAACAATTAAGCTAACTGTAGACTGTTGCAAACAATCTACAGGTAGCTCAACTGATCCATATCAATACCAGTCGGAAGCGTCCCCAAGACGCTGGCTACATTGCCCCGCTGTATGGCAATGCTGATGCGCTGCGCCAGACACCCGCCAGCTCTCGGGTCATGCGTCGCTTTAACCAGACGCTCAGATAACTTTTTAAAAACCTCTTAAATTGATTGTTCTATTTAATTCAGTGAGTGGATACTTTTGTATTAGGTACTTGAACACAGGTTTTGCCATGAAGCCTCACGGCTAGACTACACGACACAATGTAGGTACAGAAGTGAGGTCACCAAACTTCAACGTAGGTATTCAATTAAAGTCAGCCAACTCCTAAAAAAACATTTCCGTTATAATAATGGTACGTCACAGGGTCAAAGGTCAGCAGTTGCGTGATCCGTTATCGCGATGAAGTACTGAAATCCTTCTAATTAAAACTTAGCTACAAAACAAAATGTAGACTGTTATTTTGTTACATGCCAGCACGCCTTATTTGTGTTTCTATTTGGTTGACATTAACAAAGGTATTGCTATGTGCACGCTCACTTCAAGTCAAGTCAAAAACTCTTTATTTCCATAAATACAATAAATGTACCTACACTTAGAAAAGGTCAAATTCTTAATAATTTAACACTGACACGGAAATAAAGTGATATTTTTGATTTCAGTCGCTTCGGTATGTAGACTAAAGTAAAGAAGCGACGAAGAAACCTTTAGCCTGTTAGTTGTTATTTTTCGAGTTGGAGCAATCCAAGCAAGGTTTTATCATTGTTATATGGGTTGCAATATCCCCGCACCCTTGGGGCAGATGGGAACTTTGATAGCAAATTGTTAGAATCGACGACACATGTCATAAATGTCAACCATTGTCAAAGCGAGCCCACGAATTTTTGGTTCAAAAGTACCTTTCACGCAGCCTTAGTTCTATTTATTTTGATATGTAGGTTGTTTTTATAGGTAATATCGGTGGAAACTATAACTGTAGTACTATTAAACTTTATTTTTATGCCGGCAAGGGTCATAGATTCTCGCAGGCCAAGGGAGGCTCTCGCCGCCCCGCCTGGATACGCCGCCGCAACAAGGTTCAGCTGCGCTGGAAGAAATAAATAAAACAAACTATCCATCACTGACTATTTAGGTCCAATTTCACCGTTGCAATTAAACATGTTTTAATTCTGTAGTGTCACACAATAGGTAGGTATTATGAATTTTAACTCAATCAAGCTGAACTTAAGTTTTGTTGATATTCTTTTTGACAGCAAACGGTGAAATTGGACCATAGAGATTGACAAATAGAAATGTGTTACAGTGCGCATCAGATGGAAAGCCAGTGGCTAATAAAACGTATCATGTACGTACACATTTCGAGCTACTCGTAGATGCGCGCATTCTATATCTATGGGCCCGAGTTCATATAAGTAAACTTAAACCAAGCAGGGTCGGTTAACGTGGCGATCTTTGGGATCTTTGGCTTATGTCGTAGTAGTTTTTTGGATGAGATAATTAAAATAAACAACTAGATACGTGGGGGGGGGGGGGTGCTCGCCCCTTAACCCTTACCGCGCAGCGCACCAAAAACGCGCGCGCCAAAAATGAATTGTTTAATAGATAAATTTCATTCATAAAGCTTTTTCAAGTGATGATTTCCTTGTGATATCATAGCCGAGATATACAGTTATTGCGTGTCAGAATAATTGCAGCAGACATGCCTTATCACCACACCCTGCCCCGCCTGCCCATTACTGGCGTGTTTAACACGGCAAGCATAATTGGCCTATATTTCTAACAAATTACTTTTGCACTATATCATTTCAATAATAAATGATTATTAATATTATTATTATTTCTAGTAAATTTAAAAAACCTGGATAAAATTATAGGACGAAACTGGGCATTGGGCATGCAATCTTAAAATTTTGTTTATATAGCGCTAATTCATCAGAACATAACAAAAAAAAAAGATAATTTGAGCTATACTAACAAATCTCGAAATATCTCTAAAATAGTTATAAAGAGGCAAATTGAATTCATAATCTATTCAATTGAAAACCTTTTAACTTTAACATTACTGTGGATTTGTAACGCACATAACTGAGTACCTAGGGGGCTGGTCAAAATTTAGTGAGGTTTGCTTATAAATACATAGGTATATCCAGCAGTGATTGATTTCGGGGCCGATATGATGATGATGAGTTAGAAAGGAAATTTTTAGGTGTTCAATGAAGAAACAAAGCAACGATTATTGGTTTTCAATGGGTCGTATATTTGATCGTATCCCCAGCACACAGGGATAGTCACGCAGTTCACATGAAACTTGCTTTAAAATATAAAAGTAAACGAACAAATCCCAAATTGGTTTTTGAACGTAAACGGATTTTAAGACAAAGAAGTAGAAAATATTATTGACGATGGAGTTTTTATTCTAAAACCACATTTTTTTACCGACTTTGAAAAAAGGGAGAGTTTCTATGTTCGGCTGTATACAGGATTATTGGAAATTAGACTGGAACCTTTATGGTTATTTTTATAAACATGTCCTTTAGCTTCCATATGGATACAGATTCGTACGATTTTGTTAGTGCTTATTAAGAATTAGACTTAGGCTATTTAAACCAGTCACTAAAATTTGAATTGGGTGAGCTATTTTTTTTTTCGTTAGTGAAGACGTAAAACGGGGTTTTCCTAAAACAATACGAATTTGCGAATATCTCAAAAATGGTTCACTTTTGCATAATACAATATGGGGTCAAATAGTTGCAAGTGGCCTCACCCATCACCCGCTTAAAGGATCCGGTCTAATTTCCAATAACCCTGTATATATGTATTTATTTTTATCTTTGCGTGTCAAGTAATGACCGATTTGGATGATTCTTTTGCAATTGTATAGAAGATGATCCCTAAGTAGTTTTTATTCCCAGGGACTATATAGTATACATATTATGTCCCGCAAAAGAAAAAAATTACTCGTTTTTACAAACTTTCGCCGTTATTAGTAGGATTATTTGGATCAGTAGGTACCATAATTGCAATAAAAGTAACGATGAAAGTTCTACAAAAAACATAGAATTGTTTTTCCCGTAGAAACAAAAACCTATCGTCCCGTCAACAGTAAAGAGGAAGGATACTAACTTGTGCTTTCACTAAAGGGAAGGAATCGATAAGGGTTCCTCTCAATGGCCCATTCCGTTCTTAATGTACCTACTACGCAAAAGATTTTCTAAATCCGAATGTGATGGCAGCAAAAATACTTACGTAGAAAGAAAACATGGGATCGCTACGTACATAAATTTATTGTTCTGAAAGAAAGTAATGTGAAAGCGATTTAAATAGTAATAATTTAATCGTTTATTTATGACGCAATTAAAAATATTTCAATATTATATTGTAAACATTTTTTTGTGTCCGAAATAAACGTAATAGTTTGGTACCAACCTAAAGTAGTTGGTTTTAAAAGTCAAAGTCAAAGTCAAAAACTCTTTATTTCCATAAATACAATAAATGTATACTTAGAAAAGGTCAAATTCTTAATAAATAAACACTGACCCGGAAATAAAGTGATATTTTTGATTTCAGTCGCTTCGGTACGTAGACTAAAGTAAAGAAGCGACGAAGAAACCTTTAGCCTGTTAGTTGTTATTTTTCGAGTTGGAGCAAATTCCGTCCCACGCTTTTTTATCCTCTAGATAATCTGATATTTTATAGTAGGCCTTTTTACACAGGAAGGTTTTGACAATTTGTTTGAATTTATTTACTGATAATTTTTGCAACTCACTAGGAGTTTTGTTGTAGAAGCGTATACATTGCCCTTTAAAAGATACTTTAATTTTGTGTAGTCTAGTTGTGGGCACAGCGAGTTTATGTTTCATCCTTGTATTCAAATTATGTACATCGCTATTTTTAGGGAACCGATTGATATTACTATGAGTGTACAATAGGTTTTCATAAATATATTGACATGGTACTGTCATTATGTTTATTTCTTTGAATTTATCACGCAGGGATTCTCTGGGACCCATACTATAGATAGCACGAACAGCCCTCTTCTGCAACACAAATACGGTGTTAATATCTGCAGCGTTCCCCCACAGTAGAATACCATAAGACATAATACTATGGAAGTAGCTGAAATAAACAAGTCTAGATGTATCCACGTCTGTAAGATGACGGATTTTTTTGACAGCATATGCTGCAGAACTAAGTCTCTTCGATAGCTTATCTATGTGTGCGCCCCATTGAAGTTTATTATCTAAAGTGATTCCTAAGAAAACGGTACTTTCTACAATTTTTAACGTTTCTCCTTTTACATTTACATCAGCCTGAACTTGTTTAACATTAGGTAGAATAAAAGAAAGAGCAATAACTCAGCGTGTTTTTAAAATAATCTGAACATCTGCAGCTATTTTATTTATTTTTTTAAATGGCATTAAAAAACATTTTATTTTTCTTTTTCTTTTTTTCTGTAAAATTTAAATAGTCTGAAAGTCATTTTTTTAGCATAAACTGTGCTTTATAATGATTTAATATCATTAAACACACATTAGGCTAATAAAAACATACAAAATAAATAGACATTTCCACTTAAACTTTGCATTATCAGCACTTAATTAGAATTTTTTGGGATTTTGGTTAAAAATCGTAAAAGGTCCCTAAAAAAAAAACAATTAGGCTTTGGTTAAGATAAATGTGGCTCAAAATGTTCTAGATGGTCTATACTACTGCCCCCTTAAGGCTTTGCACCGAGCTTCCAAACACCCTGTATAACACGTGCTTGGTATAACTTAAATAGGATTTATAAGAATATCAGTCAGTATCTTATAATCTTATGGTATTACAATATAAATTTGTACGTTTTTATTATTTAAAAAAAATCATTAAAAATCAACATTATAAAAATTTGTTTTAGTTATGTAACAAACACACACTATAGGTGAATATTAAAAAGTTATGAAAAACGGCTTAAATTAGATAAAATAAGGTATCTGCTACGCCAAAACATAAAACAATCTTAGGTATTTATATTATACGAAAATATTAATATTATTAAATATTATTGCATGCAAAATCACAGTTGGAAGGAAGTTCTTTGTCTATTACTTATAGTTTAACACGCTTAGCTCTAATTATTCACATACCATACACATAATATTAGTATAAAATTACAGTTCGGTAGGTACACATTACTATTAATAATTATCATGCAAAATCACAGGAAGGGGTAAGTAAGGGAAAGGTAGCAGGTAGATAGGCAAACAGGTGGATTAGTCTTGAGAGCTCTTGTTCCTATCTCCTGAGTAATAATGGAAGTCATTCAGTTAGTGGTATCCATTTCTTGAATTGCGAAAGCTTGCGTGTAATTGATTCATTATAATTTATAAGTACGTAGTGAGCACGCGTATTGAGTGATTTGAGTGAAATATCGAACGAAGAGTTTACAATTTTTTATTAAAATATTATATAAAAGTTGACTACAAAACATAGTATAATTTTATTATAATTATCCACATATTATTTGAATGGGGACGAACGCTACTGAAAAACTTCCCGCTGGTCCCCATTAGGGACGAAACGTGGGGACGAGCGGGAATAACCCATGATATCAATCAATGGTTTAATAATTCTAACGGATATTCCCCAGAGATCTGCAGTTTTCTTTATATTTAATAGTTTAAAGGTTTTTTAATATCTCTTTCATCAACATGATTAAAATTAAATGTATTTTTGCATTTAGGTACATTTCCTATAAGTAATGACTCGGCGATTACTTGAGAAGAGTTTAGACACTTTGTAGTAGAGATTGGAATGTCAGTAAAAAAGTTTTCAAATGCTTGGGCTACTTTAACATCATTTTTGATTGAGCAATCATTAATCTTTAAATTGTAATCATTAATGTAGGTGCTGACTTTTCCAGTCTCACTATTTATTATTTTCCAAGTTGACTTTATTACATTTTCACTATTTCTTATTTTTGAGCTAATATAATTTGATTTTGCTATATGACAAACTTTTCTAAACATTTTTGAGTAATTTTTTACTTTTACTTTGAACTCCTGGCTAAAATTGTATTGTTTTTCACTATACAGTTCATACAACTTTTGTCTACTCTTATGTATACCCACTGTTGCCCACTCACTAAAGTTAAGTTTTTCTGAGACCATGATCGACTTGGATGTGAATATTGAATTGAACACATTGGTGAATTTGTTAAACCAATGGGTATCGAGTTAAGTGTTTGTTATTTTCCTTTATTCCTTGTGCTTTAAAATAAATTCATTATTTGGTCTGTACTATTTTAGGGTTCCGTACCTGAAAGGTGAAAACGGAACCCTATTACTAAGCCTCCGCTGTCCGTCCGTCCGTCTGTCACGTGGCTATATCTCATGAATCGTAAGAGGTAGGCAGTTAAAATTAACAGATAACGTGTATTTTTTTTACCGCTTTAACAAAAAAATAATAAAAATTAAATAAATATCAAAATTAAAGCGGGCTCCCATACAACAAACGTGATTTTTTTGGCTATTTTTGCGCTTAATTTGTCAAGACTATCACTTGAAATACAATAGGTAGACACGTGAAACTTTCTATAATAATAATAATAACAAATACTAAAAATAAAATAAAGTTTAAATTTAAAGGGGTCTCCGATCAAGTGGAAATTTGATGTTCTTTGAAAAAGTTGCCCGATTTTTACGGTATGGAACCCTTCGTGTGCGAGTCGACTTGCACTTTGCACTTGCGGTTTATTTATTACTTCATAAGTACCTTTTGCAAAATTTAACATCAAATAATTTAACCGACTAAAATGATCGGAGAAATAATATTATTATGTATTTATTGTATCTATGATCCTTTATGTAAAAATGGTCTGAATAAAAGTTTTTTTTATTAATAATTAAATTATTTAATATGGTAGCTATGTAATGGCAAAATGAGATTGAAGAACATAAACACATCAGTGGTTGATTTAGGTACATGGTTAATTTACATGACGCTTTTTAGATGTGACATTTTGATTAAATAATGCATGAAAATGAAATATATCAAAGACGGGAATGATAAAGAAGCCCAATCATGTAAGCAAGGAAAACGCTTCAGGCACGCAAAATTAATACGCGGAATCACTCTCCCTTTCCAAGCCATAAATAACATTGATGGGCCTGCCTGCAGTAAGAACCCATAACGGACCAGCTTTATTAGAATCAAACAACAGGTGAGATTTATGAGCCTGGAACTTTGGAATAAGATTTTTAATGAGTTTTTCCGGGGGTAATTTTTGTCTGCAAGGCATATTCGACTCGAAAATTATAAAAATTAGAATAATTGTAATCATCATCAGCATCAATAAGTCCTGGATCACTCATTGCTGGGTATAGGCCAGTTTTAGCTTGTGACAGCCTCATTTTGTAATGCGCTTATAGTAACAATAAATGATCTGTTACTGTTCCGTTGCTGGCCACAGGCTTCTCTTCCTCCTGTCCTCGCGTTTAAAATATATAATATTTTGAAATAAGTAAAAAAATAACCATTACCCCCCCCTATCTCCAAAGTTCCATCTAAAATGTATGTAGCGTTTGCAGATATGGAACTATATTTTACAGAAAAAATATACAGAAGTCTGTAGTAGAGTGTGTCTGTGAAGTAGAACACTTTTTAAAAAATGGTCAAAAAGGGAGGGGATAATTTTCAATAGGGGGGCTACCTCACCGAGTGGGGTATCAAATGAAAGGTATCTGTTTGTAAATCTCAAAACAGTTTTTAAAATATTTTGAAAAAAGGCGAAAAAATACCCATTCCCGCCCCGCTATCTCCGAAGTTTACAGAGCGATCCATCTGAAATGTATGTAGCGTTTGTAGATATGGATCTAGATTTTACAGCAAAAATGAAGTCTGTAAGTAGAACACTTTGAATGGTCAAAAAAGAGGTGGATAATTTTCATAAATTTCTGCTCGTTTTATACTTTTTGAAATATTTTGAAACAAGACGAAAATTTTACTATTACCCCCTATTTTTTGTTATTAAATAGCAAAGTCTCTAACCAGTACCTAGTACATATTGATATATTTGACAACCGTTCGAAAACCTCGGCGCGCGAGTCACACTCGCACTTGACGGATCTTGTTTTTCATAGACACAATGTATGACACAATGTGCGCCATTGCGACTCACCAGGTTTAATAAACGTAGAGAAGTATAGTCAAAAAACCAAGCTTAAGTTCCAAAAACACCGTTCAATTCTATTGTATTTCAATAAAAATTTATTTAAAATCAAATCATAAAATTCCTTCAACAGAATCAATGGCGCAACAAATAATTATTTGAAATATTAGATTGAACGAGATACATATCAATGAACGTCGGAAGTGAAGCGCTATCTTCATTTCCCTTCAATTGTCTTTTGCGTTTTTATTATGAATACAATTGTCAAGATGGGGTGCCATTGTGTTACTGTAGGAATTCCCACCACCGTTTTCCACATTGCAAGACAGGTGACTTTGTAGAAGAAGTTTTTGTGTGCTTTATTTATTTTCTTTATTTTAATATGTTGCTGCCTGCCTGCCATAATAATTTTTTTTTTTCAATCAATTTGCGAGATTTTTACTGCTGTGGGTATTTTTCAGCTTACAACAAAAAAAGATAAGACTTTAAATTAATTATGGCTATTTTTTAAATCGCAAGCTAGCGGGGTCATTATTTAACCTAAAATCGTGACCAACTGTAGTTTGACAATAAATTTGGGCAGGGTGGCTTAGCATTAATGTGTTAGCCAATTATGAGTCTGAATTATGTAAGTGGCACATTTCGTGCTTCATAAAGCCGTAAAGCGAAAATAACGAAAATTTCATTGTAAACTAACGTTATTTTTCAAAGTGCCTGAACTATTTATTTATTTTTTTGTTGACAAGCCGCGACAATTCTACTACAGTAACATAATTAATATTTTTCTCACATCAGTCTCACGTTCGTATAAGAATATGCGTGTCACGCTTACTGTGCTTTGTATCTACAATAGAAACAGTTAAGCTAACTGCAGACTGTTGCAAACAATCTTGAGAAAAACTGATTGATTGATAATCGTATTTATTGAAAACATGATCAATGATATTGTAGATTGTAAGGACTACGCTGGACGAAGGACGACGACGACGCTGGGAATAGGCAACATCTCACGTGAGACGTTACATTGGACGATACATTGGGAATAACCCCTCTAGTTATGCCTACATAGCATAGCATGAAATAAATATACATATTTCATGCATATCATGAAATAAATATACACTTTAAAAACCACCGGTACTCAAGCAGTCGCGTGATAAGCACAACTGAAACATTTACAGTAAAAACAACTACGCCTAGTTTTGTATGCTTAAAAACTAAAAATACGCTCTCGTAGGTATGTCGTCATTTTCCTTATCTTCATTACTGAATTAGCTTTCCGCACGAACGCGATAGAAACGTTATACTACAGTGTATGTTAATTTTGAATATTAAACTTGGGGACGTGTTACGGGTTTGAATAAAAGCTGGCCACACGTCGTCTGAAGCACAGAGTAACGGAGTAGAATGAACGACAAGGGTGTCAACATTTTCAAACTTTTTTATACACTCGTGAGGTAATAAGAAAATTATTAACGTGTGTTATACAATTCTTATTGCTACGTCATAGCTTAAATGAAGCTATATTGTTGCATGCTACGTCGTAGCAGTGAAGATGTTAAAATTGCATTCCAAAGGATTAAAAAAGGGGTTTTTCCCACGTACACCATTGCACTCACTCGTGGGGCAAGTTGGTATTTATCTCTTTGATAAGTCTTTTCTACAAGACTTTTAGAATAGACTAATCTTATGCGCCACCATCTATGCCGTAGCACAGAATAACAACATAATAAATATATAATCTAATCGGTGTACTCATGACGACTAAAAATCACTTTTTTACTATATATTACTGAACTAAGGCATTCAGGTATGCAATAAAGTTCCGTAGCTTTTTTTGCCGTTTCTTTGTGGTTTCTCTACTGCGTGTATGTAGTTTCCCTCTGTGGCCAGGTCGCATGCAATGCTAGAAAGTTGACAAATGAGGTCTCATTTAAAATACGAATAACACAATGGAAACTGACCAGTTTCCACTGTGTTATTCGTATTTTTTGCGGTTTTTAATGAGGGTGCGTTGAGAACCTTATCTACAGATTCATAAGCGTAGTTCACGATAAAACTGTCCCACATGTGCTAGTTTCACACATAAACCAGCATTTATTTAAGCAGGGTATTTACAAAACTGTGAAATTTTTCCAAACTGTTCAGGCTCAGTGAGTTTTAATCACGACGAGCCATTGTTAGGATTATGATTTATTTACGACTATTCTTCTTCTTGTTGTGAACCGAATAAGAAGGCATGAAAGGACTTCTTTAAACTTACCACACGCACCATTTTCGGGTAAGCCTTGTAAAGTTACGACCCATCCTTTTAATTTAAGGGCTAGTTTTCCAAAAGTTTCCGCTGAACCCGAGGAAAACACGAGTTTTTACTTTATTCACATCAGCCGGCGCAAGATTTTTATTATTATACCTACTTACCCTTTCGTTGTAAAGTGGAGCGTCGTAACGCCCCGAGCGTGAAATACGCGCACATTTCGGTACCCTAGAAATGGTATGCACCTGCCTCCTTAGGCTTTATGAGAAGTTTCCTCACCTTCTCACGGTACTCAGTAAGGCTGCCAATATTGCCGTCCCCACTTTGTGACCCCTTCATTATTCGAGTAATACTTCTTGAGAGGGTATTGAACGCGGCTCTGTCGCGCCGCCGCCGCCGGTCCGTTATTTTACGACGGTCCCAAGCAGGCACTCTAGTTTGCTCTATGTTGATGTTATAACAATGTTTGATATTAACATTTTTATGATCGACAAACTGTATTTCGGGAGTTGGGGGATGTGGTCGACGTTTATTGGTGTAATAATGGTGCGGTAATGGTCCGTTCTAGGTGTTTGTCGAGGAATTGGGTAGGTAGATGCGACGTTTGGAAAAATATTGGCAATTTTATCGATTTGTTTTTCCAGATCAGACAAAAAATTCTTAACTGGATTATTTGGATATTTACGCAACAATTATACTGCCTTCGATCCGTGGTGGATAAAAAGAAAAACAAAAGGCGTCATAAAACTACATATACGTCCAGTTCAGTCAGACTCTTTAAGTATACCTAAAGCCACTAGACTTCCACTGGTCCACAGAGACTAAGCACTAGATTAGACTCCGGGACTAGTGACTTGACAGTGTTGGAGAGTAAACTCTCAAGAGGAAGTCTCAGAACTATAGTAAACCTATCTTCAAGTTTCGAACGATCACGCCACATGAAAACTACAGGAGCACGCCACATTGCGCAATTTACGGCCATCAAACGGTCATTTCAGTTTCATTGCAAAACCAACTCGCAGCTAAAGTGCCAATAAAATGATTAGACACCCCATTACGTTGAAGACTGGACTATGCTGCAGGCAGTTTATCATTAGACCCGGTATAATTGCTCGCACGTACTACAAGAAGTAGGTATTTCGGGCCTTCCCGTAAATTGTGATTATCGTTGACTAACATCGTGAAAGCAGGAAATGTGGAAGCGGCATTATATTTTCAAATTGGAGATAAGTGTATACAAATTTTGCACCAGGTTAGCTACTATTTAGGTGTACTGCTTATAATCTTTTGAATAATGCCTTTTTTTTTGGAAGTGAATTTAACCTTTAGCTAGAGCCTAAAATTTGGACATACCTAAGTTTTCATTTATAGATTTATATGCTTCGATCAAGAAGGTTTCCGCCACCTCTCGCGTAGATAACAAGAACCATGTGCTCGATGCTAGATCTTTACAAAAATTACACTCGAAATTGTCTACGAAATTGTTTGACGCAAACAGTTTGCGCAAAGGCGTGACAAGTTTTGTGCATACGGAAGAAAAGATCAGTGGAGGGGAATTTGTTTTATTTTAATTATAAGAAGGCTAATTTCAGGTTTACTAATTTCACCTGAAATTAGTAAACGCTTTTTTTATATGATTTTCAGATAGTTCCTCTATCTGAAAATCATACCGTTACCTAGTGCTTATCATATTTAAATTCATTTGGTTCCTTCTAATTATTAATTATGTTAAAAAAAACTTTTATTTCGGACAACAAATAGGTATGTAGGTAGGTAGTGTAGTCACATATATAATGCAACAAATACAGAAAATATTTCAAATTCAACATGACTATAGCTATTATTATTTTATAAATGTTAGAACCAGTAATAAATTTTTATAATAAAAAATAAACGCACAAAAACCATAAAATAAATATAAAAACAATAGCCTCTCTGTTCATGAATTTAGAACGAAGTCAAAATCGTAACATAGGCAAATCAAAAAAAAAATATTTACGCTGATTTCTAGAGGATGGGCGAATATCACATTATAGTGGTATAAAATGCATCAAACCTTTACTGAGAATAGGAAATCCCGTCCGTTTTTGTGTCTTGGACGTGTGATTTTTGCAATTATGCTAGGCATGCTTCCTGTCCGAGCGCTAACATGACACTAGCTGAAATCGTAGACCAACAAGTCAAATGGTCTATGTTTTGATACAGACCGTTTCAGGGTGCGCATTGTGAATCTATGGAAGGCCGCGCGGGATACCTGATCGATGCTTATATGAGTAATAAGAAAGGGTTTTTTGAAATTCAACCCCGAAAGGGTTGAGAAGGGGTGGCAAAGTTGTATGAAATTTTTTAATGCGTACGACTTACTTGAAACTCGGCCAAAATATTAATGATCTTAACTAAATAAATACTTGTTTCAGAATTTTTCTATACAACCCTTATAAAGGGATAATAAGGGTTGTCATGGTTTATATTTTAACGCGTATTGCGATTCGCTTGAAACTCGGTCAAAATATTAATATAAATAAAAAATAAATGGACACGTAAGAAAGGGTTACTCGAAATTCAACCTCGAAAGAGGTGAGAAGGGTTGGCAAAGTTTGCATGAAACTTTTTAAAGCGTGTTGCGATTCACTTGAATCTCGGTCAAAATAAATTATTAATGAATAACGTCACTGGACATGTGTTTCATAAATTTTCAATAGGGGTTGCCTAATGAATGTAAAATGAGATGTTAAATTTTGTAATTATGAGTTTTTGAAGGGTTTTGTGTTTGACTTAAACCTAGATCATAATTATTTTAATCAACAGGCAAATAAAATTTACAATTTTAAATCTTCTTACTGCATCTTGTATAACCATAGAAAAACTACTATGTGCTTGAACGAACAATTGATTTTTTATTGTTTTTATTTTTAGTTATAAGTGCGAAAGGGGAAAAGCATCTAATTATTTTTAAGGACTGCCTTTGTTTCAGCCAAACAACATTTCCGAAAAATATTTTATTTAATTGAGGCCTGTAATGTAAACCTATGTATGTATTGTATAGCATTGTGATTTAAGAATCATCTGTTGAACATAGTTCGTAAAATTACGTAAGTTACTCGATAGTTGGGAATCTTTCATGAACGTGCTACTTCAGACATGCTTATATAACGGCCGTTCCTAACATCAAAAGGTTACATGCTTCCATTTTCATAAATAAACTGCTTGATGTGTTGTAATTTTTTTGGTTATTCTATTCAATGTAATTCAATTAAATATGTTGAAGCAAAATTCTTAGATGCAAACATTCGAATTGAATACATATTACAAAGCTTTTGTCGGTTGGCTTCAATCTACACTTTATACATCATCGAGGCTCATGAGAATTATAATATTTTTACTGTTGAGTAATAACTATAAAACAAAATGTCACCCTATCTTTGTGCCCAACTTATATTAATGCAAGCGAAGCTGCGACGGGTCAGTTAGTAAAAAACAAACTAAGTACAAAAGGCGGCTTATAAATACATTGTTTAGCTAGGTAAGACTAGCTCACTCGAAACCCAATAATATTAGATATTTTTTCCATATTCCATGGCACGCCTGCCAGAACCTTTCGCAGTATTTTATGAGAGAAGCCATCTGGGTCTCTCTCGTCCACAATAAATTCAACGCACTGTTATGTCTTTTTCATGGACAGGGATGTTATAAAGATAGAATTTTATTCCCTAAAAATATGTATTTTGGGATCATAAAATTAGGTTTGTCCTTTGCAAAGATGGCACTGTTTACATTGTTAGGTTTTTATATTCTTACCTAATATGTTACGTAACTCAATTTAAAGGTCATCTCCACAGGCTCTTGTCTATGAGCTCTTTTCTGTTGACAAAGGCTGTTTTCTCAAGAGCGGCTTTTATCAGAGCAATAAACAATGCCATCGGTGAAGCGTGTGTTTTGCAGATCATACGGAGCTCTTGTTTTAGATCTCTGGAAAGACCGGTGTTATTTAGCTGAACCGTAATTAATATCAATGGCTAGACCAAGCAATTCTTTTTTCCCGTTGGTCATATTTAAATGGTCAGCATTACCATGAAAAGCCTCATTGATGCAGTACATTCTGACCTTCCACAATGCATCATAATTTTTCCCCACTGGCGTCAGCGAGGTGCTAGAGTTTCTGGATGACTTTGCAATAGACCAGCAGCCCCCCACCCGACACGTAAAAAGTGCCCACCTGTGGCCTAGTTGCGGAGACCATATATAGTATCATAATTTACCTAATCCGCTCAAAAAACCACCGTTCTTTGTGTACAACAAATGTTCCAGTGTCCTAGAGGTACCCACTGAGAAACATATGTTATTTTTTTATACAGGACCATCGAGTCCGCACCTTTTTACTGCAAGCTAGACAGAATCAAATGTTTTTGCACACGGGCGCTGGGCGATTTATCATACGCCACGCTGTGGTTGAGTCCAAAAAACGTGGTACTTTTGTTGCTGGGAGAGCGGACATATTTGACAAACGTGTGAATGATGACCTGACGAGAAGTAGACAGATCTTTTCGTATAACAGCAGGTCGTGACGAGTAAGTCTATGCGAACACTATCGACACTTTAAACCATCATGTTGAGTTGGATTTCTACGACTATTTACTGGTTGGAAAAACAGCAAGCAGCCATAGACGTGTAGCACTAGTATTTTTGTTATATGTACTTAATTCACATGGCAGAACATGTCTAAGTTATGCCACATCTAAAGCTAAAATAATGACAGAAACACGTTAATAAAAACCTGTTCCGTACCCATTTATTCTATAAAATCGTTTTTTTTTTAACTTGTCAATTGCCTGCAAAAAAGCTTTGCGTTATTTCTTGAATAACTTTGTAAAAACTGCACGAGACAGTTTGTGGTATGAAAATATTGTTCGTAAAAGATTGCAAGTATTTTCTGAAAAATACCCTTGATAAGGTTTTAAAACTTAGCGCATTTACTATACCTAATAGTGTTTTTATATTCACTACTCGTGAAAAAATTAAGGGTATGACTTGAGGTCTGTGGAAATTATTTTAAATGGACTATTTAAAAGTAGGTCTTAAATTATCTTTATTGACAAAGAAAATTACAATTCAAAAATAAAAACAAATTAGAACTAGTATTTACAATTGAAACAATTAAGCTAACTGCAGACTTTTGCAAACAATCTACAGGTAGCTCAACCGATCCATATCAATACCAGTCGGAAGCGTCCCTAAGACGCTGGCTGCATTGCTTATAAACTTTGAGTTGGCAAACAATTCATTCCTAAATATGATACCATTAAGAAGCAGGTACCACCAGGCTAAACGCGTCCCTTACGCAACATTCGTGTCAATTATCCTGAGTTTACCCTGACCACGATGGCGGCCAATGGCCATAATTTACCCCTCGGCTCGAGAGGCATTTGTAAGAAACTTACTTTATCAAGTTTCAGTCATTAAACTACGATTTTTACTACAGTCACCACTTTTGCCAGTGTAGTATCTAGTCTCCTACGAAATAATGTTCAAAAATCGATCGAAATAAGAAAATCGTAGAACCAAAGTAGACCCTCCGGGCCCGGAAGCACCACCTTTTTGGCTAAGTACCTCCTATAGATATAAAATGGTATTCAGAATGACAATCTCTCATGCTGTGCTGCTTGGTTCGAATCCGATCTGAGCGGGACAGCATGAGAGATGACGTCATTCTTAAGCCTAATCTTCAAGCACGCAAGTTATTCACATAGTATTTTATGTCACCTTATATAGTGTTAGATAAGACAAAAACAGAAATCTAAATAACTGTGGACAAAACCAACCCAATGGAATATCCAATGATATTTTACTCTCTCCGGGTTTTTAAAAAGTTATCTGAACGTCTGGCTAAAGCGACCCATGACCAGAGAGCTGGTGGGTATCTGGCGCAGCGCATCAGCATTGCCATACAGCGGGGCAATGCAGCCAGCGTCTTGAAGATGCTTCCGACTAGTATTGATATCAGTTGAGTTACCTGTAACATTACAATTTTATAAATAACATTGTGGAAGGATGTGTAGAGATGCAACCGCTCTGGTTAAACATTACCAGATATTAAGGTAGGTACTTGCTTGTCAAGGTGCATCCACACTGAAGTTAGTAAGTCGAGCAACACTTTGTATTATGAAAACATCAATAAAACTATAGAAATGTTATTAGGCATGTGACTGAATGCCCACTTTTGAAACCAAACAAAAAATACACGATTAATAAAGTTATCAGATGTTATCATGTTGCAAAAAGCGTAGCTTATTAAAAAGTGCCTACGGTGTGGACTAGCCCTAACAAAATGTTATTAATTTCTTATCAGCAAACATTGCTCAACAAATGGTATCGACGTGGATGCACTCCTATTGTTCACAAATTCGTGACATCACTTGTTGTTGTTGTGTCTAAGTTATCGACATATCTCAGAGAATTAGCAAGCTGAAGTGGCAGTGGGCTGGCCATATCTCGCGAAGAACCAACAACCGCTGGAGCAAACGTGTTCTTGAGTGGAGACCGCGACTCGGCAAACTATGTCCAGAAGTGGACTAAGATAGGTTGATGGTGATGATGACATCATTTGTAATTTACTTGCCCTTGTGATCTCATGTCACGTTGGATGTCATATAATATACATATATAAATACAACACATCGGGTGAGCTAACCACCAACCACACCCCTAGCATACCAGCCGCTCGTTACTGAATTTACCCGCCTGCCATCACTTATGTATGTCGGTTATTAAAGGCGATCCATTCACTCGATCCGTGGCTAATGTCTCAATTAGACAGCAGATGTTACGACAGCCATGCTGGTGTAATGTTTTGTGGGAATATGCCGTGAATTGTTGCATTTTAAATAAAAAAAAATAAAAAAGTATGTTATGTTCAATGGTGCGAAGCTTGAGCTGAGTCTGGCACTGTTTTCCTGGTTTCTTTTATTCATCTACTTATTGAAGAATTTTATTATATTTATTTACTTACTGAAGGAACATATAAGTCATCGGGATTGAAATACTTTACAAAAAAAACGACTCGGTTCCCACTTTTTCACTATTCTTCTGAAATCATTTTCAGAAGACATTCATAGGTAATTAATAATTACCTATGAAATGTAGCTAAGAGCCATTAAAAAAATGAAATGAAATGAAATAATTTATTAGACAATACAAGACACACACATACAATGTTGGCACGTACAATAACTATAACTAAATTTGCAATAACACATACATTATGTAGATAACACTGAGAGACTACTTGAGTACAGTCTACATAAAACAACACAAAATACAGGTAAACAGTGGGTACTAAGCAGCTCATCTGTGGGCAGGTAGACAGAGCGTGTGCACGTGTATGTCTAACGGGTCATGGCTCAGCGTGGTGCTCTAAAACAAATAGCAGGGCTATTGTGATAGGGCGCTGGTTTTCAGCCAAAACCAGTAGGATAAGTGACAGCCACGAGCTCAGACAAAGCGCAGAAAAGTTTATAAAAAAACTAAGAACCTATCTAAGCCCTTAGGGTGGCAGCACCGGATACTGCAATAGTATGCACTCAGGGCTACCACCCCAAGTCGGCCACACCGATACTTATTAAATGATGTAGGTACAAACTTATGTATCTATATGAAAAATAATTTCAAAAACTGCCAACAAGCCGGACGATGCCGGACGGTAAGTATCAATAAAGAAGGTACGATTAACAGTGTAAATGAGGTGTAAATTATACACAAATAAAAAATGTGTAACAGAAACTGTGGCGATAAGTCGGTAAACTAAACACAGACTATGAAACTCTACTATGCGATGATTAGTTTCAGAACGAAAAATAAAAAGTGTGCCATGTGACATGTGTCAATGGTACTTCACTGTCAACCTGAACTGACTGCGTGAGCAGCGCGCAACTTAGTAGGCAGGTACTAGATAGTCTTTCTACGAAGGTACTTTGTATGACGATTGACGAGCGAATGAGAGCTAAATCAGAAAGTACATGAGTACTCTTGTATAGTTTTATTCACGTGAATCAACTTCAAGTTTTTGAATAAATAGGGAAGAGTGACTGAAGGGATTGAGTTCACAATGGGAATTGGCCAAAATTGCAATCGATCCGACCATGTGGCCCGTGTGTTATTGTGCGCCGCGCGCCGCCCACCGTTTGAAACATATTCCGCAAAGATGCTACTGCACAAAACGGAGCGGAGGATAACATAATTATGCAAATAATGATCGGTAAGATATAAGAGCCAGAGGCTTGTAATACCTCATTTATCAAAATCGCTTCAGCCGTGATGATGCTTCGAGATAAAGCGTGTTCATCAACCACATAGAAACGCTCGAAAAATTTATTCTCGCGGGTAGTAAAAAGCATATATCCCTAATCGGTAATACCTACGTTTAATCAACTGACTAATTACTCTTAAAATATTTAAAAGGGGATAGCAATGTCCGAAATCCAGAAGTGTATTAGGTTTTATCGGAGGCCATAGATAAGAGAAGGCTAGTCCAGATTACCCGGTCACTTTTTCCAAGCGGATTGGGTTCGTGCCGTGGCGGAGTAGCAATTTATGAGAGCGATAATATCTGAGTATAAATTCAAAGGATAACAATAAGACCTTTTATAGCTCTCGTTGTTTGCACAAACGCGATTTAGAGAACGATATGGGAGTTTTTTCGCTAGAATTACGTAACGTCACGTTTTTTTATTTTATGAACATGGTTAGCTTTCGGGAACAATATTAGAGAAGATAACTACCTAGTATAAAGTTAACGAATAGTCCGTATTCATTTGTATAAAAATCGTTTTGATTTAGGTATAAGTAAAATCCTAGTTTTTTTTTGCTTACTTATTTTTTTTTGTGTAAAATACTAAAATTTTAAAGACTACTTCCGTTTTTCTGCCTAAAGTTTTAGAAAATATCATTTTGTAAAGAGGTCCGTTTTGCAATGATGTATCAAAGGACCAAGTTTGGAAAAATAATAAAAATTCCGGGCAAAAAAATTATACTTAATGATGAAATGCTTCGCTTGGTCGCAGCTCTTTGATCATCATACGGATTCGCGGGCATCCTTAATATAGACGAGATGGAAATACAAACATCGTTAAGACGACCCTACGGTTCGTTCTGCCTTCGTTTTACACATTTCTGGTGCAATTTTACGGTTGCGTGGGAGATGAATATGCGCTTTATTAAAAAGTTATGATTTACTATTTTATCTTCTTCATGCAGAAATGAATGTTCTGTAAGATTATTTTTTATGGAAACTTTCTGCTTTGGTTTGAAATATAGACTTGCTTGATTTAGGCTTCTGTTTTATTTTGAACCAAATTATTATAGCGGCCGAAAAAAATACTTTTGGTAAATTTTGAGACTACAATTAATTACTTACCTATATATAAACTTGGATTATTTCTTTTGTAGGCTGTAAGCCTCTAATTCTTTAGTGTAAGTACTTTTAAATACCTCCACATTTATTTTGCACACGTCTTTCGATAGGGGTAGCTTATCTATAAAATCGTATCCAATAATTTTGAAACCTTTTTGTGAGACTTATGTAAAGCTTACAAGGGTCGACTTTCTGGATAATTCCTAGCCATAGGGCAGAAATCGTATCCATAATAAACCAAAAGGGTATTAACAATCGACTATCCTTTTTAAAACAAGCTAGAAAAATCAAATTATATAAACCTTGTGAGGCCATTGAGGATAAAACGGCGCTACTGCACAAAATCTGAATTAAACAAGCTCATGAAGCTTATGATTCAAGTTATCACATAGGAAAAGGGCATGCAAAGGGAATATAAGGCCTAACATGAGTGATCAGAGTTGCTAGTATGAGTTTGCACAAAACCACGGTAACATAGAGCGATTCTATGATTCCAGTCTACCAAAATGCATAGCGCTGACAAATGAGAAAAAAAATAATGAAGGCAATAAATTTTAAGAATGAAACAATAGGTCAAATCAGTTGGTTGGAGTGAAATGACAGTCTTCATTGTATAATTTCACTGCGGACCCCAAATGGGTTTCCTTGTTTCATTGGCGGACCCGGCCTACCGTTAAAATAGTGCTGTCCTAGTACCATTTTACAGTACAAAGTCTACTATTAGGGTAGCATAAACAAGAAGGAACTGGGTACATAATTATATACATTTGATTTTACCAGCGAATATCTAATCAACTCTCTATATCTCGAATCAACTTCTGCTCTCCTAGTACTTTAGGCACAATTTTGACACTGTTTGGAGCTCTTTTGTTTGTCGACGGTTCTCCGGTTTGTAAAGCGCACTCTCTATATTTTTTTCCAGAAGCGGTGGTGTTGCGTTTGGCCGAATGGCTAGATACTCTCTTACACGTTGGTTACTTCATCATCATCATATCAGCCTACACACGTCAAGGGCTCCCCCATACGATACCACAAATAGTCCTGTCGACTCCCTGCGACCGCTACAATCTCTTCGGTCTATCGAGGTCTGGTCTCCCAACACTCCGTTTTACACTGCATCGTGTTTGTTACTCAAGGTACTTTCTTGCCACGTTGGCTTGACGTTGGGTTGTGTGGTTCTTCAATACCTTTATCTGTGTGCGTTTGTCAGACGTTGGTATAACGAGAACCTACGAAACGGGTCTTCAGATCATTGAATATAGATGAGGGATCAAAAGCGTCCCGATAAAATTGTGTACCACGCAAAGATATTGGGTAGAGCGTTTTGCTTGCACTGAGACAATTACCGTTAAACGAAGATTGAGCGTCATCTCCTCTAAAAGCACTATGAACGGGATATTTAACATGATTGGTGGTTTTTAAAGTTTTCCTGAGTATAACCTGTTTATTTTTAAGATTTTATAAAATGTGTTTCACCAAGAAATTTTCACACGTGTTAGGTTCTTCTTTGTTGAAAAAGCTAAATTGGAACTAAAGTTTAAATTTTTTTAACATTGAAGTTAAAAGCACTATGTAATATTTGTCTACTCCTATGAATGCTAGGTTATAATGCTTTGAAATTCAGTTGTGCAGTAGCATTTGGTAAGTAAACATGGTTTGTTGAATTTTAAGTAGAAAATATTGCATTGTCACGCCAAGAAAGGCACGCCATGATTTTCCTTAAGGTGCACGTCCACAGGTGCGCGACGCAAGACGCTTCACAGCAGATGTAGATAAGAAAATATTAAATCATAATTCTTTGAAACCCAAAACTCGGATTACCCACTGCTAGCACCCAAAAGCGCAACATCGAAAATTCAAATTGTTAAATTAACATATAAATCGAAAAGATTTTCCCGGACAAGATCAAAGGCATTTGTTTAGAGATTCCAGTTTATGGAGTTATTTTATCATAATCTTAAGATTTCTGTAATGAAGTTATGTAAAAATAATATCGATAATTCAAGATAAGTATCTACTGTACCGTTATTTAACTGTCCTTCTAATATCATAAAGCCGAAATTTTGCGAATTTTATTTTTTTTAATTTGAAATTTGAAGTACATTTAGAATATAACCTAACGTAGGTAATAGGTTTATTGTACCGAAAATACGCAAGCGAAGCCGCGGGCAGAAGCTACATAATATAAAGACGAATCTTTGTGAAATATGTTTATTTTTGTTACATAATATCTCCAAAACTACTGAATCAAGATGAAATTTGGGATACATTCAGAGCATATCCTAACTTAAACCATGGGCTACTTTTTTTAGGTTTTCGCCCCTGATGTAGGATTTAAAGAAGGGTTTGTTAATTCACACATCATGTCCAGCGAGAAATGCAAACGTAGATAAAAAGTCTGTCTATGCAATGTTATCAAGAATTTTATTTCTGTTATGATTGTGGTGTTGGCACATTCACAGATTTATAAGTATAGCTCTTGTCATATCTGCTTTGTAAAAATATGAAAATTAATCAAAATGTTTTTCTCCACCAACGAAATTATTCCATGAATAATTGCTAAAGGTACATTCTAACAAAAGATACCTAATTTATTTTATGCTTCGTGTGTAAACGTGTCAAGGATGTATTCGCATTTCCTATGCGAATGGATAGATGGAAGGTTGGAAGTTGAATAATCTGGTGAAGCCATCCAGCCCATCAGTGGCCGGCAGCAGAAGCGGATTAAGTGTCGACAGTGCCCTAGGCAGACACGTCATCGGCGCCCCTCTGTGAACGAGCCGCGGCAAAGCTCTAGATTGGTGGGGTATGAATAGTAACAAAGACAAAAGGAAGTTTCCTAGGGGTAGATAAAAAAGTATGCAAGGCATGTATAAAAACAATAAAAGTAACGGCGATCGGAGCGAGCCGCGAAATTTTTGTTACTATCTCCAGTGGTTGGTAAAACAATTATGAAGTCATGACAAAATAAATAACATCAGGTAATTTTCAAGATGCGTGAAGTGGGTATTAAAACAAAGACAAGGAAGCTAGGACAGCGGTGAGTGGCGAAAATTATTGAATTTTTTCTGCATAAGACTGAAAGTGAAGAAGGTTATTTTGTGACTTTTACCGGTGGTGGTTGTGTTAAAAAGTTAAGACAAAATAAATATCGGCGAGTCGAGCGAGCCCTCATAATTTGTGAAAGTTAAGAATGCTTATTAGGAATTACAATGAGCGTAGCGAGCCGGCATTAGGGCAGTCATAGCAAAGCCAAAGAAGCTACCGTTGCGTAGTTAACCTCGTTGAAAAGGTGCCTTCAAACTTTGTTACGGTACCCCTTTCCACCTGGCGCCTAGAGCGAATAATTCTGAGAGTTTCCAGTGGTGTGTAGATAATTATGAACACAAAAACAAATAAAATAAAAGCAAGCGGCGCGAGCCGCGAAAACTTGTGAGACTTTGTGGATATCAATGGTTTATCCTCGCCTACCACGCCCAGTTGTATAACCTGGGTGTCTCTCAGAAGGCGTCACAGAGGGCAATGAAAAAACTGTTATTTTTCGTTCGAATTTTTTCTCTTGAATCTAAAATTCGCATTTAGGCGCTCCTTGACATCTGGTGCCTAGCGACCGCTACACTCGCTTTACCCAGCCTGACGAGCGCCGATACAGTTTAGCGATACAAACAAAATGTCGTGACGAAAAATGACGGAGAGCAGTGAAAATATTTATGCTTTTGGTTAGCACGGTTGAGGTGGTTGTCAAAGTTGAATATTGGTTTGGCGGGGTTAGCCATAAAGGCAAGGAAGGACAGATAACGGCACGTGCCGCGATTTTTTTGTGATTTATCTGGCAGTGGGCAATAAAACCAAAACAAAAAACAATGGCGGCGAGCGTAGAGAGCCACGGAATTTTTGACAATGATTGCATTGGTTGGTAAATATGTATATTACGACAAGCGAAGTAACGCCAAGCAAAGGGAGGTCGAAAACAAGTTTTGTATATTATAACAGTGATTTTTTTTTCGCGTGCTACCACCGCCTCCGCCCCTGGTGGCTTGGCGCCCCCTATGACCCTGATACCTACTTCTAATTAAAATAAAATTAATTCGTCTCCACCTATCTTTAGTTCGGTATTCACAGAACTGGTCACGGCTCTGCGCAAACTGTCAAAACAAGTAGACAATTTCGTGTGTAATTTTTGCAAGGTTCTAGGTGTGTGGAGACGCTAGACGGTACCTGATCGAAGGAATTTGATAATTAAATAATTAAATTATTTACTTATCTAATAATCCCTTTTCTTTAATAAGTACCTATTTGCTCCGACTTAAAGCAAAAGCAAATAAAAACAATAAAATAACAAAGCTGTTATTCTAAGGGCAAAAGTAACAATAACAAACAAAATCAATGGTAGCAATAGCAATCCAATTAACTTCACCGACTTTCGCTTTCTTGGCTCAATGGTTCCCATAATCGTTACCGGTAAGTACCACCTAGACATAATAGATAGGCCAGGAGTTCTGTCATTTTATCAACTCGTCTACTGTAGTATTCCTGGCCTACTAACTTTTAAGAATAAGAATAGCATTCTGAGAACGCAACGCATTCTTAGAAGTGCACCGATTTTCCATATTTTATTTATTTCTATAAGGGAAACCATAAGCACAATCAAGAGATGAATTTAGAAAAACACTTTTGACTGGTTATCAAGATGGATATTTTAATGTTGTGTTACATGGTTTATCATTTTCGGAGCATTATCATTCCACCAGTCTCTTCTTCCTGTCCGTATCCTACTCTAGATTCGGTCGGCTAAATATGACTTTTTCTTCAACTCTCTCCTATCAGCTGTCATCTCCGTAGTTACACCTTTCTTACCCATGTCATCGTTTGCACAATCCTTAGTTCTTTTCATAAACTTTTACTCGACTGCGCAAGAAGGAGGGTTATATTTTTTCCATAAAAATCTAACTTTTAAAACAGTCCGATGGGTAGTAGTCGTTGCAATAGTAATATTTAACTCGCTATCGCGGCGTAGTAAAACTTGAGCCTTAGCGTTACCACACTGGCGATTTGCGAGCTATTTCAAATCCAGCTCGCGGCGTGCAATCTTCGTTTTTAACACTGGCGTCGATGGCGCCTATCGCGGCAGCTCGCTGCGCAATCGCCTCGCTTTGAAATAGCTCGCAAATCGCCAGTGTGATAAGGCTCTAAGAACTGACCATATTGTCTCTATTTTAACACTAAAAAGGTGTATCATAAAATATTAAGTTAGGTAAGTTTTCAACGTAGTTCCAGCTCTATAAGGCACACGCCTACGTGGTATTCATTTAGTGAACGGTGTTGTTGGAAATACATTGTATTTGCAAAACACGATACCTTCACACACTTACATTCAATGAGATTGCTCAGTTGGACGCATTTTTGTTAACAGTCTATTGTACTATACGTACCTACGAAAACCATACTGCTATGGGTACTGATATTATTTATAGGTGTTTGTTTCCTTTTTACGACTGCAAGAGAAAAGGAATTTGGCAAGGACATCCATACTAATTCTGCAGGTGTGTTGTACCGGCTTAGAATTTGCACCACCCCAACTCTTCCCGCGGGTGTCGTAAGGGGCGACTAAGGGATATCCACCGGGGGTGGGCAGCAGCGCTCCCTGCAGATCAATTGTACCACCGAACTGGGATCCCCAACCCGCATGCTTAGCGTGGGGATTATGGGCATTACCCCCATGAGATAAAAGCCAATAAGACACTTATGAGGGGGAGGACTGGGTCCAGCAGTGGACCAATATAGGCTGTGGAGGGGAGGATCCATACTAATATTATAAATACGAAAGTAACTCTGTCTATCTGTCTGTTACTTTTTCACGGCTAAACGGCTGAACGGATCTTAATGAAATTTGGCAGGGAGGTAGACGGTATCCTAGGGATGGATATAGGCTACTTTTTATTCCGGTAAAGTGCTAGCGAACCCGCGGGCTAAAGCTAGTAGTTTATATAGGAGTGGATGGACGCAGCTCAGGACCGCTATTCGTGGCGTAATTTCGGGAAGGCCTATGTTCAGCAGTGGACGCATACAGGCTGATGATGATGAAGGTTACATCCTGAGAAAGGACTTTGATTGGTACATAGCCCACATTGTATCTAAAGTAGGTACTTAGATTATCTAATTCAGTATGAAATTCTATGTAAGTTAGTATAGAAGATAATGCCTTATATGGGCTTATGAATTAGTTTGTACCATCATCTTTACTATTCACTACAGACTGTACTATTATTTATTATTTTTTATTTATGTTGCTTGAAATAAATGACTATTATCATTGTGCCTCAAAATAATTTAATTATAAAAAAGTGGAAATAGCGTACGAAGCTGCGGTTAGAAGCTAGTTTAAGCAATCATACAAAAGGAAATTCAAAAATATCTAATAAAAAAAACGACTTTGACGGGACTTGAACCCGCGCGTGTTCTAAAGTGGAGACCGCGACTCGGCAAACGTAGTGTAGGACGCCCGGCCAGGTGGGATGACGATCTGCGACAGACTGCAGGCAGATGCTGGATGCGGCAAGCTGAAGACAGGGCGCTATGGCGCTAATTGGGGAGGCCTATGTCCAGCAGTGGACTAAGATAGGTTGATGATGATGATGAACCCGCAACCTTCCCTCAGTACGAGAATAGAAATTAACGTGAGTGTGAGGACTTACGCACTATTATAACAAAAAAAAACTTTAAAAGGAGTTTATTAGTTTTAAGATTACCTCTTTTCTCATGCCATAAACCTACCAACCTACCTGCCTTCTGGTCCAACTACCTCCCCAATCCAATATCATCAGCCAAAAGCCTGAGTCCCAAAATTCACGGCCGAAATAAAGACACCCTATGAATACATGTATAAATATCCCATACCTTACGATCGGGAGTCGTGCCATCATAAAAACGAGGAAATATGGAATGAACACCTTATATTTTATATCTACCACAATGATTTAGGTACATTATTTTAGAATTTGAAGGAATATTGTATTATTTTAAGAAACTTTTTAGACTACTAACATTTTTCTAGTAATCCGTTTCTGTTCAAAGCGTTTTTGCACCTTGAGCATTGTTGAGTTGTGCAAGGGAGATAAACGGTGTGCAAGGAAAAACATCACTTGACGCTGCTTTTAAGATTACTTCGCTTCTTAGCAGCAAGCAAAAACATGGTGAAGTAAAGGTGTTTTAACACAAGCTCCACTTAGCTTTGTAACATTACCTAATCTGTAGCTTGAGGCTAGATGATGCTGTGTAAATTATCCAACATTATTTATTTTTGACTTTTTTTTTACCTTTATTTACAAAAAAAAATACAATTCAATTATAACAAATTAGAACTAGTATTTACAATTGAAACAATTTAGCTAACTGCAGACTGTTGCAAACAATCTACAGGTAGCTCAACTGATCCACATCAATACCAGTCGGTAGCGTCCCCTAGACGCTGGCTGCATTGCCCCCCATTTTTGACTAGCTGACTCGACAGACGCTGTCCTGTCTATTGAATTCGAATTGGTATTATGGTCGTTAAGTTTTCTTAAATTATCTAATTTTCCGCGCTACTTTCTTATTTTTTCTTTCGTAAGAACCTTTTTCTGACAATAACAAACACAACAAAAAAAGAATTACCGAAATCGGTCCCGCCGTTCACGTGTGATGCCGTGACCAAGGGAAATACGGATAGATAGATAGTGAGAGCAGAAGAGGGGCCAGATTTTTGACAGCTTTCGACCAAATTACTACTGCATAAACTGCATAAGTGTTACAGAAGCAAATAACAACGTTCAACTTCAACGTATAAATTTTGTTACGTTATATTGAATATAACAACTATCCGCACCCGCTTCGACTACTACTGAAAGTGCACCCTAAATCAACGATCGCCTGCCTCTTATTATATTTGTCTATACCTATTTATTGTACCTACCTACTATACCAAGTCTCCTGCCAATTTTTTCCTGTCACTTACCATCAAATGGGATGGTGGTCAAAGGAAGGTCTATTCACGATAGTAAAAAAAACTCAAGTCTAGTTGACTACGTCTACGACACTTCGCACTGTTAAGGAAAATAGCGCCTGAAACGAAAGAACCAATCTTGAGATAAGCCATCGAATTTCAAGCACAGGCTTTCAATATTCGTCTAGCCAACAATATCGTCCAATGAGCTCCCTATGCTCTCATCTTTATTCTATGACGTGGGGCACCTTCATTTTCAGAATTATTTATACAATGTTTTCAGGAATGGCTAAACTTATTATAACCGACGTCATCGGAACCGTTTTCAAAGACGGAGATTATTGTTATCGCAAAAACTAAAACGAGAACGAATTAATAATTTAAGGTTTATTTTATTTTTGGTGATAAACACTTTTCATGGCCCACGACGCACATGCCCATCGGCAGCATTAACGCATAGACTTTTATTTATCAAAATTCTACGCGTTAATCCAAAGCTAACCTAGAACAAAATTTAATCCAAATCCGCCGTTTGTCGGATTTGGATTAAATGCCGCCGTAATCAATTCAGCCGTTTGAGCGTTAAGGAGTACGTACCAAACATTCACAGATACGTACAAATTTCCCCTTTTTACCTCATAGTGTTGTTTTTTAAATTACAAATAATTTCAAATTGAACGTGAAAAATTGAAATGAGAAATGTTGGTTTCTGTACAAAGTACAATAACATGGGTTGGGGTTCTCTTTTAAGCAACTTTTAATTGTTAGAGTACCCCCCAAATTGTCTGAAACACAAAAGTAAGGCAAATAACTTCCTTAATCAGTCGGTAAACGCTATAATAAAGACTCGACGCTGTTCTACCGCGGATAGTTGATAAATGACTAGTAAAGCCGCTGGTTATTGGGAGCGAGCCGCGAAGCCTTCGTAATATTGGAGGCCTTGGCTTAAGGGATACGTACGATACTGGCCCCATTTTCGAACAGATGATTCTATGCTAATTTATGTTTCTTACAAGGAAAGGTTTTAGTATGGATAAAGATACTTCATCGGGCTAAATTTCACAACATTGAATTCAGCTCTGATCAGACTCATCGCAACTGAACTAAATGTTCTCATTTGTTTTGATATGCATTCTTAGGCCCATACGTTGTTAGGGTTCCGTACCCGAAGGGTGTAAAGCCCTGTTACTAAGCCTCCGCTGTCCATCCGTCCGTCCGTCCGTCCGTCACAGGGCTCTATCTCATGAACCGTAAGAGGACAGTTGAAATTTTCAAAGAATGTGTATATTATTTGCCACTGCAAAAGAAAAAAAAATTGATATCCCAATTAAAGGGGATTTCCATAAAAGAAACGTATTTTTTTTGGCTATTTTTGCTCTTCGTTTGTAAAGGCTGTATCACCTGAACCACAATAGGTAGACACATAAAAATTTCTATAAATAAGTAGCACTTCAACAGTAATAACAACAAATACTAATAATGCAATAAAATTAAAATTTTAAAGGGAAACAAGTGAAAATTTGATGTTCTTTGAAAAAGTTTCCTGATTTTTACGGATACGGAGCCCTTCGTGTGAGAGTCGACTCGCACTTGGTGGTTTATTTGATTTTTGTTTTATATGAACAAACTAATGAAACAAAACTCATTTATGAGATTAGTTTTCTCATTTTTGTAATGTTTTGTTTGTTTTTTTCTGATAACTAGTTAGAGCGACATAATTGCAGTGTGATTAAGCTGTTTTAATGAATATTTGAAAATATTACCATAGTCATCATTTTTGCAGCATCATCATCATCACACTCGTAGTACAGCCTGATTTAACCCACTGCTGGGTGTATAGGCCTCCAAGCTTTTTCCCCCTCTCCACTGTCCAGTAGATTTTACCTATCACAATACCTAGATATTTGTTTGACCGTCAACCATAGGGCAACTTGAAAAGGAAGCAAACAGCAAATTATAATTTCATTGACGTAGATCCTGTATGGGTACTAACTGACTCGTTTACAAAGAATGTTAAATTTATAAAAGGAAAGGCACCTACAAATTGCGCTGAAAATGCTGAAATGTAACTATCTCAGCGATTTTGAAGAGCATAATAGAATTGTTATGAATACTATTGTGCTCTATTATTATATCTATACAATACGGGATTGCACCCTTGATAAAAATGGAGATAGAGACAACTCAGTTACAGCACAGAACAGAAATAGTAATAATATTTTGTATATAATTTTATATTTCCTTGGCGCTTTGGTGCTGCCCTGTAATGACAATGTAAATAAAAATAAATAAATAAATTATGCAGACTTATATAATAGGTAAAATAAAATTAAATTTATGACAAAATTTTAATTTCGTCATAAATTTTGTATTATGTTTTTAATTTTTTGTTTTTGTACACTTCCTCTACCTGTTCCATCGCCGCTCCTATAACTGTAAGGTTTGCTGGAAGAAAACTCTTTTCAGGGTTAAGCTCGCCTATGTATGTACATATTCTATTAAATTAAATCATGCTTATGTATTATTGTGTACAATAAAGAATTACAGAAAATAATTAGAAAAGTGTAGGTAGGAGGTACATACCTACCCACCTGTAGGATTAAACAAACGGACCAATCAACAATATAATACAGGACAACAATACAGGAACTGAAAATAATAGTTGGCAACAACTTCTCCGAACTGCCGACTAATTAGCATGTTTCACAAGATGAATCATAATATTATTAATTAATTAATTGCAATGTAGTATAATTATGAAATTAACAATGGACGTGTAAAATATTATATCTATTAATAAATTCTTGTATTCTTGTGTTTATAAATAGCTAAGAGCGAAGGACAAAGGTATTCATTTAATAGGTAGGTAGGTAGGCACCAACTTACAATGCCACGGAAAGTAGGGTGCATACTTAAAACCTGTAGTAATGGTAAGTAAGTAATATTTAACCATAATTAGCTACAGTACTAACAACCTACTAATAATCGTAACACCTTGTTGAAACTGCGTTTCATTATACGGTAAAGCTACTCGATCGAAGCGAGTGCGAGTGACTGGAGTGCTAGCGAGTGTCGGTATGCTCCATGCTGTAACGGTACAGGTCAAAAGGTTCCTTCTGCTTAATTACTTACTCACTCCTATGGCTCAGCGACCCGAAGTGTGCCTTGGCCTCCGATAAGAGAAGTCGCCATTTTTCGCTGTCCTGCGCAGTTTCCTGCCAGTCCTCCGCTTTTAGCTTACACAGGTCCGCTTCCAGCACATCTTTCCAGCGGTAGGGCGTCCAACGGGTCGTCGGCCGACGGGGTAGCTGAGATAGGCGTTGTAGACATGCCGGTCCTCTCCCGTACTATCTAAGTGGCCGAGCCAGCGGAGTCGATGTGCCTTCGTTTCGCCGAAGATGTTGGGTTCGTTTAGCTCTTCTCTTCAAGTTTATTCGGACTCTCAAGCTCTCCACCTTTGCAGGTAGGTCCTAGGATCTTGCGCAGGATTTTCCACCGGGAGTTTATTCTTATCCTTTAATGTTAGTTAGTGTCCAAGTCTCACAGCCATTCATCAATATCGGTCTCATCATCATCATCATCATCATCATCAACCTATCTTAGTCTTCTAATAAATAAATGTATTCGTTACGAATCTTATCCTTCAGAGAAACTCCGAGCATAGCTCTTTCCATAGCTCGCTGAGCTACTTTGAACTGTTGGACCCGCCCTACCGTGAGTGTCCACGTCTCAGCTCCTTAGGTCATAACGGGTAGGACGCAATGGTTAAAAACTTTCGTTTGAGAAGACTCGACGAAGTTTACCAAATGCTGCCCAGCCAAGCTGAAGCCTCCTCTTGGCCTCCTAATGTCTATACGGTCGGTCTCGGTATGTCGGTCTAGTGACGGTTTTTTAGATCCAAATCTTAATGCTACCTCACATTAATGCAAGCTAACGCTGGTTTTCAGATGGAACCTATATAAGATGACCTCACAACCTAAGTACAGTAGATCTGTGTCCTTATGGACAAAGAAAATAAACCTTGAGAGTTGAATTATTGCGAGCTCTTTTTTATCATTTTACCCTTTACCTATTGCATTCCTTGCTCAATGAACTAGGGTTTATGAAGTTCATGCGAAGGCAATAAGAACTTTATGGCCTTATTTTTCGTATTAAATGTGCTTTATCATGCGAATGCGCTCACGTTAATCAAATTTGCTAAATAAATCTTGTTTTAGTTAGAACTCAGTGAAGTTGCGTGACTCTTTTCATTAAAATACGCGCCACACCTTGTGACTTTAGTAGACCTGGTATCTACGGCGTGACTAGAAACTAATGCTAAGCACGATTTTCCTTTTTTTGAATGGGTTTCCGGTGTTTTGTTTATATTAAATTTTACGTTCATTGTACATGAAACTGCTTGCCCTGTTCATTTAGTTTTGCATTTTTTTTTAATATACTGATGCTACGTGCCAACTAAAATATAAACACATAAGGTCATTTTAAAAACAACCGTAAATTCAATCTAGTTTGGTTGAAAACGATAAAATCTGAACACACTTTATTGTGCACCTATAGCGTTTAATACGTTTTAAAGCTATAAAACGAAAAACACTCTTCAAAATTTCGTAGAATTTCAAAGGCCTCGTTGAAAGGCTAAAGCAATTGACATTAAACTAAAAACTTCACTTCATGCGCATTTCCCGCAATACAGCATCATCACTCAAGTCGTGTAGTAAGAATATAAAAATATTTATCCAGAAGAACGAGCTTATTGATAGCACGTTATAAAATTTATGGAGTTATTCACTTTTATACGAGCGATATCGAGTCGTGAGCTAGTTATAAGTTGGAGCATTTACGGTAAGCGGTGAAGGTAAGTTTGGAGTGCTTGTAGAAATGTAGTTGTCGTAAAAACTTTAGAGTGAATTTGAATATTTATGGGTGTAATAAAGATATCAGAGTCTTAGGCCCGTATTATGAAAGCTTGCTTAGTCATCGATATATGCTTGAGTAACGCTTTTAAACTTCACTCAAGCATAGATCTATGACTGAGCAAGCTTTCATAATACGAGGCTTAGCTCCGCTTGCACAAGGATTTTTATCTAGCTATTCATATTGAAATTTGATATATTGTATGGTTTGACAACTCACTAACATTTTAGATACATAAACATCCATAAGCAAGCGGATCTTTGCCAAGTTCAAGGTTTGGAAATTGCTGGCCACTCTTCAGACAATCAAGCCGGCTTTAATAGTCTTTTGTTTTTTTATAGAAAAAACATTGGGCATATAAGTCCAAGTCTTTCGTCACTGTGACGTGTTGATAACTTTTTTTGTTGAAGTAACTACATATTTTAACAACAAGCAGGTCATTGTAATATTTAGTACTTACTACAAGCGGCCATTATGAATTTTAAATATAAATAAATGTTAAGGCATGATGAATCACGGTGTTCGGTCACCATTTTACGACGCTTCTATAATTTTATTCTGGCCACTTTGTTCTCTATGTGTCATGATTTATTTTGTTTTTACTTTTTTTAATACATGAATCATTGATTTTTTTAATAGGACAGGCTAAAATGTGATAATAACTAACACATTTGAATTGAAAAACAAATAAAGTCATCGATCAAAGTCAAATAAATTAACCGACGAACATAAAATCTAACTCAATTAAAACCGTATCAATCACTTAATTTTAAATTATCCATTTAAGCTTTATTATTTGATTTTCGTGGGCATAAATCACATCATCGTCAATGGATATAACTTTTAACATGGGTTAGGCTGTATAAATTTGGTCAGTTGGTTGACTTTATCAATTTCTGTAAAAACTACAATAAATACGTAGATTGATATGACTTACCCAGTACCCTGTACTATTATTTAAATCAGTCCAAGGCTATGTGGAAGATAGTGAACAAAGAAAGGGGGAAATACAACTCCATTCCGCTAGATTTCTCTCCCATTCTCAGGGATGATACGAGCGTCAGATTTCCTACGCCAAAGCATGCTATAGACGCGATCAATCACAGGTTTCGGAATGCAGCAACGGCGTACGGCGCGCCCATCGCCGACGTCGTGGGTGCCACCCGCGCGTTGGCGGTGGCGGCGGTGCGGTCGCTTGCTGACGCCCAGCTGGTACTGCGGGAGTTCAGTGCTGATGATGTAGCCAGCATTGTGACTTCCCTTCCAAGCGGTCCAAAGATATCTATGGAATCTCCATGGACCTCCTTAGGGGCGCCATAGTGCCGCTGGCCCCGATAGTGGCTCACCTATTTAATACTTGCGCAGACGCTAAAATTGAGCAAAGTGTCTCCCATCTACTTTATAGATGGGAGACATCCATGTTCTCTCGTCGACCTTTACCTTTGTAAAGGTAGACGAGAGAACATGGATAGCTACAGGGCAGTCTCGATCATACCAGCTATTGCTAAAATTCTTGAGAACGGGCTGAGCAGTCGGCCGATAGAGTACTTGCGGCGACGGACGCCCTGTCGCCCTGTTGTAGCTAGTCGTGATTCTCCAAAAATATTATAAGTTTTTAAGTTTATCAGGATAAGTACCAATCCCTCGGGAATACAACTTTTATAGGACCACCTCGGGATCATTTAACAATAGTGAAAGAATCTGTAAAATCGGTTAACCAATAGGCGAAGATATCAAGTAACATATGTACATAAAAAAAAATATAGAGACGAACTGAGAACCTCCTCCTTTTCGAAGTCGGTTAAAAATAGTTCTATCAGTTTGACTTTCGTTTGAGGTGACATCCGTGCCGCCGACGCCGTGGACTACGTTAACTATAAATTGAGATTTAAGATAGGTTAGGACTTAAGTTTTTTTGGAAAATTTTTCATTATTTATCTAAGCTTTATTCCAAAATCTATAAGCACATTAATGTTCAGCTAGGTTGTGTTTTGTGGTCGAAAACGGCATGTAAAGGCAAGTCCACCATATCGGGTATCGCCTAAAAATCGCATCATAAATTCTCGGTCAGTGTTATCGCACTGTGATATATTATTAGTCTACGACTTCTACCGTGCAGGAAGTAACAGTAACTCGGAGGAAATTCACTCAGCCCTTTGGAAATGGTCAGCAAAAAGGTGTGAAAGAGACAGAAAGCTTTCGATACACTTAGCTATAGTCAGTTTATTGTAATACTAGATTTAGCTTGCGATTTCGTACGCGTTTTTACAGAATATTATGCATTATGTATAGGCTGTAGCTTTAAAGTTTTTTCAGGTCTAGCACTACATCCATGCAAAACAAACATGCAAACATTCGCATTTATAAATAAATATAAATAAATAATGGTGGACAATCCACAGAGCATCATCTAGCCCCACGCTAAGAAGAGCTTGTGTTATGGGTACTGGGTGACTGATATACTTAATACAATAAATACCTAGATAGTATATATATGTATTTTTTTTTTTGTACATAGATAATACCCAGAGCACCCGAAACAAATATTTGCAGATCGTACAAACATTTGTCCCAAGGCGGGAATCGAACCCGCAACCTCCTGCGTCGCGGCGGACCTTCGCCTGCCGCGCCACATTGGTCGTCATTTATTATAAAATTAGTGTCAATACCTATTTGGCATACGCCCGCTTACACTTCATTATTCAATAACATTAAGTAGCAATAAGAATTTAGGAACTAAATTTTTATTGCTACACCCTAGTAATCTACGGCGTAGCAAGCTACGCCGTAGCAAGCCACGACTACGTTCGTATTATGGTACAAATTTCGAAGATTTTTTTAAATTCAAAATTTAGATATAACTTTTAAATACTATTGATGAGTTTTTTTCTTTCTCTCAAATATACATATGTCAAAGTATTTTACACAAATTGAATATTTCACGAATAAAACAAATTACTATCTGTACGGCTACAGATAATTATTTTGTGTTCTCAAGGCCTTTAGGCCATACCAGCCTTAAACTTCATTCTATGCACAGTAGGTTCTCTCTGTGCATATATCAATGAGTTTATCATTAAGTGGCCAAAATCAACAAGCCACAATCGCCCCACACCAATATTATTACAAGACAATGAGAGAGACATGGTAGAGTCTTCTGAGTCCGTCGTTGGTCCATTTCTTATTCAGCTTCACTCTTGAAAAATTTGAGCTTAACGAAAATACCCCTTTGCGTTTGGATCCCTTTGCATATACCTATGGGGCTATTACAAAGTGACCAAAATCACCAGTTTCGCACAAAATTAGAGTGAAACAGGTCAACATCTAGTTCTCCCTATTTGTTATACACCAGTAACGAGCCTAATTTATCGGCTGTGGGACACGATATATTTGGGGAGAATTTTATTTATGACTCATTTTGTTTACGTTCCATATTCGGAATTGTTTTTTTCAGTGTAGGGATCTGAAAAATTTTTGTGTTATAAAATAATACAAAAATCTTTCACAGATTACTACTTATTAATTTTCATGTAGGATTTTTTGTTTCTCCCTTTTTGATAGTGTCTTTGAGCATCCATTGTCTATCACATTTCAAATAATAAAATGGTTACTTTCAAAAACTTATTAACAAAGACAATTAAAACCAAACTATACAAAACAAATTAGAACTAGTGTTTTCAATTTACCTAACTGCAGACTGTTGCAAACAATCTAGAGGTAGCTCTACTTAACTATATCAATACCAGTCGCATGCGTCCCCAAGACGCTGGCTGCATTGTCCCGCTGTATGTCAATGCTGATGCGCCAGCGGGTCACGCGGAGCGGGATGCGTCTCTGTCACAGACGCTCTGATAAATTGTAGGAAACCCGGAGAGCCTCGGATCTGTACCCCACGGAGGGTCTCGACTCCAAGGGGAGCAAATAAAAAAATAAATATATAAAAAGTTTCTTTATTCAGACATAATGTTGTCCACACTAACATACCTAAATAAAAATTACAAAAATAAAATACAATAAAAGAAAGAAAGCAAAAGACCTTAAATTAAATTTATATTTCAAATGCGTTCTAAAAAAACTTGAATGTACAATGTACGAGTACTTAACGTTTTTTTAAGGTCCTCACTGAATGCGTGTATGTTTTCAATAAATTTTTTTCTTGATTCTTTCTTTCTTCTTACAGAAATATGGTAGGTGCCTAAACCTAAGCTCATTCGGCGTCGAATAAATCGTACCTCATGCATTAAACATTCAAAGGCTCTTAAATAATAAGAAAAGTTTCACAAAGGTTCTATTGTTTATTCTATTCTTTTAGAGGTTCCGATTGGAAAGGTTTTTTACACTCTTCGAGGGTTGTCGAAAAGTAAATAGGGATTGGGTCGATTTACAAAGGTAGCATTCCGTTACAAAAGTAAAAGAGGACATGCCAATTTGTAGGTGGAACCAAATGTTGTCACATTTATAGCCTAGTTTTTCAGACTTTTTATAGGACTTTACTTTTTTCTTATTCTTAGTCATGTTTTTCTATTAAGGTGGTGGGTGGGGGTCTCTATGGGTGGTTATTATCGTTTGCAAAAATTTTGTGTAATTATAGTAATTCTACAATAACTCCTTGAGCGTCTTTGCAGTGTTTCACGTATATAATTTCTACTTAATTGTATCATCATCATTGGATATGAGATCCAATACCCAAAAACCATAACGAATTCAAACACAGACTACCCATTCTAAGTTTATATCCATAGGACCTACGTACGTGCCTACGTAGTTCGGGGACAGAAAAATAGGAAAATCGCTACATCTTCAAACGCTTTTCTGGAAAGGTACCATAAAAAATGCACGTAAAACATTTACGCCCCATAAATTTTAAGCATTGAAAGTTATTTGTGGTCATTAATGTGATTACCTAAGGTAGTAAAATCGTTGGTTGTTATAAGCCAGGAATATAACTTTATAAATTGTTTTCTGTTAAACTTAAGTGAGTAAATGACTTTAAACTCTTGTAAAAAACATTTGACAGGCACTTCAACTTTACATGAGTATTTTGCAGTTTTTCGAAAATAATACCTAGTTAGTATTATTTTCGCAAATGACTTATTTCAGTAGACTCGGTTAGTACGGGAATGTTGAGTGGAGTTGCTCGTTCTAATTTTCAAAGAGATTTGGTATCATTCTTGCTCGTGTGAGAATGTTCCTGAACTCCTAATTTTAATGCAACAAGTAATTAATTGAAAACTATTCAAAAACCAGACTCAGTTCCCGTTTCTATAATTTTTTCGCTAAATGAAGGATCAAAGGTCTTCAATAGTAGGCACAAAGGGTCACCACTAAATGTTCATGCACTAAAGTTTAGTAAAGTAAAGATATTATTTATTGTTCCAAATACATGTAGATATAAATAAATAAACAAATAATAAATAATGCTGGACAATCCACACAGAATCATCTAGCCCCAAGCTAAACAGAGCTTGTGTTATTGGTAAATATGGGAGACGACATACAACACAGTTGTTGTATGTCGTCTCAAGAATCAATGTACATATTTCTACCAGCGTGGTGTGCAATTTGTGGTTCACAAATTATAAATTAGATTATAGTATTAAAAATAAAAACTTCTTGATTCTTGATGGTTGCCGTTCATTTATCATCACTGCTGGAAACTAGACGAGTGTAATGATACCCCATTCACTAATATTAGCTACGCCATTTTATGATTTGAGTTAATAAAGAGCCTAAACCAACCACTTATACCGGGTACCTACTATTTTTGTTCGCGTGTAACTGGAACAAATAACAAATGCCAGCGAGGGAAGGTAAAAAAGCCGATGCTGACTAAAGGTTGAGATCTCTATGTTATCCACTTTAGACCTTCAGATTAAAATGTTTCGTGAAACTTCAAAACAAGATAACCAATCTGAAAATTGCCCAACACATGTATTCGCAAGACCGACTTGAGCTTATCACAGAATAAGCAGCAGTAGGACTCCTCTATAGTTAGTTGGCTTTCGTTCCGGGCAAAGTTCAGAGATAAACTGTAATTGAAATGTCAGGAGCATTCTTGTTTAGCGAGATTAACTCATATTTTGTGTTGCAATACATTGGACGGAGTCTTGTTTCAGTGAATGTGAGGAACTTGAGTTGGAGCACAGAAATAGTGACTAC
The DNA here is from genome assembly GCA_963662085.1 of Eupithecia inturbata. NCBI lineage: Eukaryota > Metazoa > Arthropoda > Insecta > Lepidoptera > Geometridae > Eupithecia > Eupithecia inturbata. The sequence continues at coordinate 3,957,997 of OY759179.1, read as the reverse complement.
TTGTGTTTTGTTGTAAATATGTGGGCGGGATGAGACCTCCTACTCAAAATAGGGCCCTATTCTGCTAAACTAATCGCTTCACTATGACAATGGTATCGTCACAGAATGAAACGTATTAGCATTCTACCTTACATGAAAGAAACTACAGATGGAGGGACGCGCGGCAAAAGTCAAGGTTGAAACCATTCTTTCAATCTCTCCGAGCAAATAGCACCGCACACACATTTTAAAATTCCTTTCATTTAAGGATTATACGTGACGATTTTGCGACGATACCATCGTCATAGTGACGCGATTCGTTAGCAGTTAGGACAACCACTAAAACTCCATATACCATATGAAAATACTGCTCACGCGCGAGAAACAAAGCAGGTACTTATAGTGCGGCATAAGTTAAGATTCGGACACTCAAACGCACCCGTTATTTGCTAGTCTAGCGTTAAGCCTACCTCAAATTCAAGCCTAACCTAATTTTATACCGCCTACTGTGTTGCCATTACCAACATATAAAACGGCTGTTAAAAAAAAGGTTTCCACACTGCAGCTTCGTCATGTTACTGACCCAGTTCGAATTTTCGAAATTTGAATGCGTGGTGTTTCTAACAAAATTCGCAAAAATGAGGAGGTTCTATGCTCGGCAGAGTGTATGTTTTTTTTGTTCGCTGATTTCTGCGTCAATGCCATGGGGACATGATGATCCCGGGGTAGTCCCATATAAATTTTATTCCTGAGGGAAAACTTTTGGTCCGTAAAACTTCAAAAACAGTATAAATTGAAAAGGAAAGCGAGGTCGGTTTTCAGCTTTTGTGCAAAAAGATCAAATTATCAAATATTAGTATGATTATTACAACTGAATAAAGTTGTAAACCTTGATTCCCGCACTTATGAAGGGGTAGCGAAATACGATCTAGCGCAGTCCAAGAAAACAATACCGGTTGTATTGTTAGTCTACATTTATTGGAAAACGACAAACATGTCTGGCGATTTATTTGTAAGTGCCTACGCGAACAACAAGATGCATTTTGTTATCTGTCATTATTTTCCGAAAAAGGATTGTGGGATCACATAGGTAGAAATGTTTTGGGTATATTTAACTGGAAAGATAATAGACACCCTGTTTTAAAATCAAATTAAAAAGCTCTAAGGTTCCGTAGAAAGGTCAAATAATTCGTTGAAACGTCACATATTTTATAACTAATACCCACTCGCTTTTAAAGTGCCAATGTTTTTTTTTAATCTCAAAGTTGCATCACTTTTTCACAGAAGAAATTTCAGCGATTCTGTTCAGCTCAATAATTAAACACGCAAAGTGATAAAGCTTTGATGGTCATCAGCAAGGTATTCCACTGCATCTAGACATAAGATTCCCATAATGAGCCCTAAAACAACATAATCTTCAGCTAGTCGCTTTTAGCATTAGCAGTCTTTCACCACTTACAAACCTCTATCTTGTTAGTTGTTATCCAAACTGTTTCCAACGTAATAGGTAAATTTTATCGCTATAGAAAACAACATGTCTCAAGTAAACGACTTTGCAAAACATTCGAACAACGGCTCAATTACAATTAATCACTTCACACACAAAGCACGTTTGGCTGTCTGCGACCGACATACACATGCATCACAGCAAATTCAAACTTATATGAACTAGTAATAGGTTTGTTATGTATTTAGCAGCATTTTGGGGCATAAGTGTAAACAGATACAAACCTAACTGTCAAATAAAAATAAGTCTATTTCGACCTTTAGCATAGTTCAGTACAATTAGAGGTAGTAGAATAGACCTCGTTTATCATGCACTAAGCCCTTATTTATTTAAGTTGGCGGTTACCGCCATTTTTGCTTCTATTTAACCTATGGTATCCCAGGATACAACTGTCCTCCATTGAGTCTCCCTGTTGGGTAATGGCCTCCCTTCTATCCATTCATATATTTTACGATTATCACGTCATAATAAACAAAAATACACTAGCTATGTTAGACGTTAATGTTTACTTCATATTTCAGTCAGCGATCTGAAAACATGAATAACACAATACAGTGCCTTTAGAAAAAAAACACAAGTCGAGTTATGGCAACTTCGAGTTGTTTCCTTTCTTGTTAAGGCATTGTGCTGTACGTATGTACAGCACAAAACAGCATTCTTTACGTGATTTGGTTACTACACTATGTAGTGTGACAACTGAGAACGAACCGATGTCGGTTTGTTCTCAGTTGTCAGTCTGAATATTCTGTATTCACAATTCACTGTATCGGATTTTAGCCGTAGTCAACGGCTCTGGCAACAATGGTTCGACTTCAATCCATTTCGCAGCACAAATCTCGTGGTGGAGTTGACTTTGCTCGAATATCGGGCAAATCTCCGGGATTGTGTTTCGGTATTACTTCCGCGTCTCGTTTCCGACAGGTTCCATCTATTATATCGTATATTTCTTCGCTGGTCAAAATGATGTTGTACATTTTGACCAGCGAAATTCACTATTTACAAAAAAAATACTATTTTGTTACAAGTTATGTATTTATCGTAACTAGTTCTAATTTGTTTCTATTATTTTATTGTATTTTTCTTTGTTAATAAAGTTATTCGAGCTTTTTAAGAAAAATACAACTAAAGATTAGAAACAAAGTAGAATTAGTATTTACAATTAAAACAATTGAGCTAACTGCAGACTTTTGCAATCAATCTAGAGGTTGTTGTAACAATTTAATACATTTTATCTAGTCTTTTGTTTTAGTCTACTTTTACTACGTTAATTTTCACATCATCATCATCAATCTATCTTAGTCCACTGCTGGACATAGGCCTCCCCCAATGAGCGCCATAGCACACTTCTTGCCTACTTACTTGCCTACTTTTTCACTTTTATAATAAAAATATAGTACATAAGTAGATACCCAAGTTTTTGTGCCTCTACATAAGTTAAGTTATCTGAGTAAAGATAACTGAGATTTTATTAAATCGCGAGAAAATAGATTACCTATAATTTTGTATCCATCTATCAAACTCCCGTTCTTAATACTAATAAGTCACGCATAAAATCTTATTTCGTAATAAAATACTTGAAAATAAATAGGATAGGAAAGTAGAAGTTGAAGAACGGTGCATTTTGTAAATGCGTAGTGCTTTAACTTACCGTCCCACAACGTCGTAATCCAAAACCCAACAGAAACTCTACTAAAAATTTAATATAACATAAAATTCCCAAACTGCTGAAAGTACAAAATGCACTTAACTAAACCAAATAGATTACTGAACGTAAAATGTCCATCAATACGATTTGATTTCAATGAAACAGCTCTTATTAACGATACCTATTACTTATAGGGAATAATAGTATTCAGGTAGAATTGCTTGGAAAGCTCAACCCCATTTATTCAAATACGCTTTCGCAAAGGTAAAGTATAATTTATTGCATTGCAGAGTAAGTACTCTACTATTCGTTCAAGTTCTAAAGTACCCTTCCTAAGAACAGGTTCATTGGATGGAAGCAGGGACTGTTGCCTGGAAGAGATTGCTGCTAGCGATAAGGCCTTTTGTAGTTCCACTATTCTTAGCATTTATTTTGTGTGGGTTATCTATTTATCTGAACAAAACGCGAGATAGTTCAAAGAATGGAATTGATACAAAATAATTAAGGCCGATGGTGTGCTAAAGTGCCACCATGGCGTATGAAACCGTGCTTGCTTGGATTTCATACAACTATTTGAAAATTTAACTCTTTCGTTTCCTTTCTGTTCATTCAGCTCAGAAAGGTGCTTTTACTTACTTACTTTATTTCGATTTCTCTTTACACCTGGACCCGAATGTGTTTGCGTAAGGCACCCAATAAGGAGAATATAAAGCCGGCCTATTCCACTCTGATCCACTTTGCTAATCCATTAATGAATCAGTTTCCACTTTTTTCCACTTTGATCCATAGGTCGGGAGGATTAGTTTCCTCTGCTTAAATCTATTCCACTCTGATCCATAGGTCGGGTGGATTAGTTTCCACTGCTTAAATCTATTCCACTCTGATCCATAGGTCAGGTGGATTATTTTCCACTGCTTAAATCTATTCCACTCTGATCCATAGGCCGGGTGGATTAGTTTCCACTGCTTAAATCTATTTCACTCTGATCCATAGCCCGGGTGGGTTAGTTTCCACTACTTAAATCTATTCCACTCTGATCCCTATGTCGGGTGGATTAGTTTCCACTACTTAAATCTATTCCACTCTGATTCATAGGCCGGGTGGATTAGTTTCCACTACTTAAATCTATTTCACTCTGATCCATAGCCCGGGTGGGTTAGTTTCCACTACTTAAATCTATTCCACTCTGATCCATAGGTCGGGTGGATTAGTTTCCCCTACTTAAATCTATTCCACTCTGATCCATAGGCCGGGTGGATTAGTTTCCACTGCTTAAATCTATTCCACTCTGATCCATAGGCCGGGTGGGTTAGTTTCCACTACTTAAATCTATTCCACTCTGATCCATAGGGCGGGTGGATTAGTTTCCACTACATAAATCGATTCCACTCTGATCCATAGGCCGGGTGGATTAGTTTCCACTGCTTAAATCTATTCCACTCTGATCCATAGGCCGGGTGGATTAGTTTCCACTGCTTAAATCTATTCCACTCTGGTCCATTAGGTCGGGTGGATTTCCCATTATTGTGTCTAACAAGGGAAAGGTACATGCTATGATAATTTTTAACAGCTCGAAAGCTGGACAATGTTCTTTTCATAAAGATGACCTCAGTGGCGCGGCGGGCGAAGGTCCGCCTGCGACGCAGGAGATTGCTTCGATTCCCGCCTCGGGACAAATGTTTGTACGATCTACAGATATTTGCTCGGGGTGTTCTAGGCGTTTTCTATGTACAAAAACTATCTAAGTAATGCAATGTTTTAGTTATCCAGTACCATAACACGCTTAGTATGAGGCTAGATTATGCTGTGTGAATTGTCCAGCATTATTATAATTATTTATAATGATAATTGCATCAGCTCCCATTCGCGAAAGTTGGACAATGTCGTTTTCATAAAGATATTCCCCAATGCCACCCTTATATACGCAGGCTGAATAAATTCGATAGTTTATACTCTGATACTGGCACCTACTTTTACGAGTGAGATAATAAGAATTGGGGTGAGAACCTTTGTTTTTATGGAATTGTTAGGAATCGTGGCAAATGAGGAACAAGTTTGGGTTATGGCTTTGTTTGTCTAGTTTCACGAAATGTTGTTTTGAATTTTATTTTTGATGGAGCTTATGTTTTTTATTTAAATCTGAATTATGTTTATAATTTACATTACTACCCACTGGACATTTTACTGAAAAAAATCTATTGCATAAGTATACATAAGTTAAAATTCATCCTTGCAATTTGCAATATTATGTCCTTCAAATAATGAACATACTTTATTGCAACCTGGATTCTGTAGCCATATATGTAAATAACCCACTAAATGTATGTTTATGTTGAGATTTATCAGTACGTCCTCAGGTAACTCATGAATGACCAGACTAAGAAGCTATATACTAGCCTCTTTCAAAGGATTTTTTCATAAAACGAGATCTTCGTTTGACGGCTGTTATTCTTGATTATCTCTAACCCTGACTTAAGAAATAGGGACACGGCCTAAAGAAAGGTGTTAGTATAATTGGCTTGGACAGAATGAGCCCGAATAGATAAGAGATTGGGGATTGCGATGGCGTATACCTTAATTAGTTTGAGTAATGAAACTCGAAAGTCGGGTAGCGGAATAATTACGTTAAGCGATGCCTTTAATAACAAAGAAAATTACAATCAAAAAATAGAAACAAGTTAGAACTAGTATTTACAATTGAAACAGATAAGCTAGTTAGCATAACTGTAGGTTGTTTGTTTTTGTAGACCTAGAGGTAGCTCAACTGATATCCATATCAATACCAGTCGGAAGCGTCCCCAATGCTATCTGAGCGTCTGGTCGAAGCGACGCGTGACCCGAGAGCTGGTGGGTATCTGGCGCAGAGCATCAGCATTGCCATCAATGCGGGGCAATGCAGCGAGCGTTTTGGGTACGCTTCCGATTGGTATAGACGTGTTAAAAGATTAATTAATTTTCTTATTGGCTCCAATGGCCAATGGTTTATGGATTAGAAATTTGTTAAATATTATATTATTAAGAACATACCTACTATAGGTATGTTCTTAATAATATCAAAAACCACTAAAAGTGTAATCAAAACAAATTACTGGTCTATGAAAATGTAGAAACTAAAATAAAACGGGCAAGATTTTTTTCAGAATAAGTTCTTACTTATTCTGCGTAGACTTCCGTACTAACTACTAGCTATTCCTCCGCCCTTCCCCAAACCTAAGTAGGCTTTCAACAGCGTATGGTATTAATCAGATTTTCAAACTACGAATATTTTTGTGGTATTACGAAAATCAGCTTTAAGGACCCCTAAACGGGTTATTTCAGTTATTCCCCTTGAAATCCCGCCATCCTCATCAAATAATTATGGCAATAATAACAGTGGGTAATAGATTTGATTTTAGGAAGCACCTTATATATTTTTTATTGCAAATTAATTACAAAATATGTTTTTTATTAATCTTATATTCAATATTTTGTTTTTTTTCAAAGCTATGTTGACTATCTAGCTTTCAAATGAGACTACTTTGACAAAAAATTACATATTACTTAAAAAGAAACGAAAAAACCGACGACGTAGTTTGCATAATTAAAAAAAAAATTGAAGTTGTCGTGCCACGAAGGAGCCAGAAGTTATTGGTCTATTCATCTTAAATTTGGATAGACTGATAGTGTCAATTAGGATTCTGTGTCCTAATATATTTTGTCCGAATCGACAGCAAGTCATAACTTTGATTTTGATTTGAAAGTCAACAACTAATAATAATAAAACTATTATTTTTTCACAAAAAGTTTCCTTAATAATATTTGTGTAAAATAAAATGAAGGTCTATATGCAATTAAACTGTTTTGTGAGGACCAGGAGCTTGATATATGCATATAAAAGCCTGTATTACAAGATACCATTTTGCCCCCATTCCGCGGGTGTAACAAGATGATATAGAACATCTCTTATTACTATAAGCGAACTCTTAATTAGGTATAAGATACAGCAAACCTTAAGTGACCAATATGAAATACAAGGAATAAGCACTATGAAATAATAATAATAACTGAACTAAAGATAACTAGAACAGAATAAACTACCAAATAAAAACTCAATTTGCGATAAGCGTATTTAAAAGTAAATAAGCGATAACATGACTTTTTGAAATGTATACCGAGCAAGTTATAGTCTTTGACTTGAAAATTTGGTTCAATCTGCGCTTAATAACAATGGTGTTCCAGAAATAATGACTGCCTTGTACAGTCAAAAAGTGCCTTGTCAGTCTGTTGGGCGGACGCAGCGGACCTCCGATTTAATTATACCCGTGCCTGATGATATTGAGTTGTCTGTTGACACACCGCTTGCCTGAAATCACTGTTTTACCTGCGCATTGAAAATAATATAATAATTGGAATATATAATAATAATAAAACTAGCTTACGTAGATAGATAGATATCGTTTAGTTATCTATGTATATAAAAGAAAGTCGTGTTAGTTACACTATTTATAACTCAAGAACGGCTGAACGGATCTCGGTGAAATTTGGCACCGAGGTAGATGGTATCCCGGGGCCGGATATAGGCTATCTTTTATTCCGGAAAAAAGCGTGCGAAGCCGCGGGCAGCAGCTAGTTATTATATAAAAATATATTTTTAGTTAATAGTGCCTTAAACCCTAAATTAGGTTTACCTAGACACTAGGATTATCTAATTATAGCAATATATACAAGTTGTAAACACGGTAGGCAGTAACGCGAACATGCGAGAACGTCATGTTTTCGTCATGTTTTCACAGGCTTCACGCTTAGCAGGCGGATTAGTGCTCGCAACAGAGAAGTTAAAAATACACAGGAGGAGCTGCTGCCTTTTCTCTCGTAGGTTCCCTTAGTCAACTTTTACGATATCCACGGCCTTAGGCTTGAAGCTTAGTACCCCTGTTTAGTACCCCTGCTTAGTACTTAAAGTACAAATTCCCATTCCAGACGTAGATAAGTAAATGCACAGAAAATAGTTACCAATGTGTGTGTTTATTATGACTGTTTTATTATGATCTTTGATTGTTTTGTTTATGATTTAGGATTATTTATATAACATAGCGACGCGTTACACCACAGTTAATATAAATTCGTAAAATAAAGAGAACCCAGTGCTTAGACAAGCCTAACATAGGCTTTAAGGCATTGCTAACCAATTTTTGTAACGAATTTTTATTGAATAAATGATCTATCTATATATCTGTAATAATACCTTCTGCAACAAATGAAACACATACCTTGTACTAGAGCTGACTAGATTCTAGCCAAATCTACACTTATTGTGAGGTTGAATGCTTTATTGTATTTGCATTTATTGTGAGGTTGAATGCTTATCCTGCGTGGCTTTCAGAAGGTATCATCTGTAAAACAGTACATAGCTAAAAAATCTCTTAGATCTGAGCCTAAACGTTTTAATATTCCACTGAGACGATAAATAAATAATAACCGTCCAGCTAAATAAAGTATTCAAAACCATTTCGACCAAGTGGCTACCTCAAGTTGGTAATGTAGCGAGTTCACACAATAAACGGCTTTATTCCTGCCGTATTTTAAGCCGAGGGTCCCGTGAGAGCAATTTGCATTCCGCAATCAGGTAAGCGACGAGGGTTGGAGGATTCCTACTCAACGATTTCGAGTTCGCTGCTGACTGATTCGGTTTAATACAACAAAATATGTTTTTTATGAACGATACAGCTCATTATTATGTTTCCACTGGTGAATTTAAAAAGGATCGGACCGACCTTTATAGCGAACGAAAATAGTAAGGTACTCACAAAATACTTGAAAAGGATAAGGTATTCAAAATATCTACAGAAAATACACCATTTCTCAGAAGGTGGAGAAAATGTTTGGAAAAATGTTTGCATGATCCTCAAATATTTGTATTGGCTTCGGAACATTTATCTTTTATGTCTACTTACCTAAAGATTCTGTGAAAAAAAAAACCCAATTTAATTTGCAAAAGCAAAAGTCTTTTGTAAAACAAAAGAATGAAGCTAGCCACATTCTTTTGTTTTGTGGTTTGGCTGGCTTTTTGCCCCTGTAATAACGTTTCATACAAATATTCAAGTAGTCTACGTTCCGTTTTATATGATTGAACAAGCAAACCTTCAATCAAACATTCAACAATTTTTGCAAGCTTTACGTCCTGTACGTTTGGTATAGCTCGGTAGTCGGTACCAACAAACCAAATGTTTAAGAAAGTTGACCAAAATCTGGGAACGTAACGTTCAGTGGGTACGCTATTATATTATGTGAACTATAACATATCTCAAAATGTGAATATTAGTAAATCTCAAAACTGTGATTTATTAAGACTTCCAAAAACATTAAAGAATAGAAGATTCTCGGAACGTGACACGTAGGTAGATAGGTCTACAGACATAGACAGCTTCGGCGGCGGCGTCGCGTCCTTATCTTTAATCTACTGGAATTCATGCAAAATTTTATAGAGAGCTTGTCAAAGCCGCCTGGGGTTCGGTCTTGCGATAACATGGGATTTAGAAAGCTGTAAAATGCTTTACTGGATTTTCATATTGTGGCGAGACTTGGAGACTGAAATGGTATTTCGAGTACCGTTACCAAAAGGTAATGATAAACATTATCTTTCGGTAACGTAAACACGTTTTGAGAAAAATAACTTTAGTTTGTGATTTACACAATACATTCAATATAATTATAGATATCGATACAATTATGTATTGTTCAGGTCTCACAAGTTATTAAAGTAAGTACCGCTAAAGGAACACTTTGCGAAGTTTTGAAGTTTTACAATACTTACTTAATTTTGTATTACCTATCATTAAGTTAATTTGTATTTGTTCTTTAGATTATTTTGCATTTTTGTATTCATTTTATTTTTAATCTTTAAGTGCACGCACTCAATGGTAAATATAATATTATCTACATAAATCTTGTCGTATGTATTAGAAAATTACCATGTTACACTGTGTTAGTTATGATTAAATATGTACGATGTATGTGTACTTTAATAAATAAATAAAATAAATAAATAAATAAACACTACATAAACCATCCTTTGAGGATGTAGAGGCCAATGATGATGATGATGACGATGAAACTGTATTATGAAAAAATATCTACTCACTCTCTCATCCGGGTACCATAGCATGGTTGTTTGAAAACCATGCTATGGTATATATTTTTATACAGGTACGATTGAATTACCTTGGTAGCCAAGGTAATTCAATCGTACCTGTATAAAAATTGGGAGTATGTCGATTTTTTGATGACTAGATAAAAAAATTGCTATTTCAATAAGCTTCCCTATCGAGTTAAGTGAGTGTTAACGTTTAAAACATAATAATCGAATGGTAAAATCATACGACACGATTCAATTCATTCTCTTACAATTCAGATTAATAAAATTCGTGACGATGACGATGTAATAACTTTTTTAAATGCCTTGTATTTATGAAAAGCAATTCCGAAAATTGTTTATATTCTTCCGAATATTTAAGCTCAACAACAAAAATGAGCACGCCTAAAGGTAGAGAATGTTCAAAGTCCCTCACGTGGCTGATGCCTTTTCGTACTCCAAATTTGTATCAGCTAGGTTACTGCGTCAGATCAGATATTGTAAGGTATAAAAAAAAAAAATACCGGACATTTTTCTCAAAGCATCATCAATTCATCAGTAGTTAACGACCTCTGCGACGCAAGATGTAATGAGTTCTGTTCACGCCTCAGGAAAATGTTTGTACGATCTGCAGATATTTTGATCCGGGTATTCTGTGTGTTTTCTATTAATAAAAATATATGTAATGTCATGTATTAAGTGGTACAGTTATCCCATCATAACATAATAATAATATAACGTTTATAACGTTTATTGAAAAATATTTGAGACTTAAAATTATTACATCGTTGATCCCCAAACTAGGATAAACCTGTATCTTGGGGACCACCTTCCATGGCTTCTTTACATAAAATATATCAAGCAACGTTATGTCTAAATAAAATCAATAATTACAAAATAAACATTAAGTGATGGGTCTCCTGAGGACACCAGTCTCGTAAGAGTCTGGGCAACAGAAGACACCATTCGTGTGTGTGCGTGTCATAACGCAAGCTCTGCTTAGTATGGAGCTAGATGATGATGTATGAATCGTCCAGCATGATTTATTTATTTATAAACTCATCTCTAGCCCGGTGATGAGTTTGAGCTGTGGATACCAGATGACTGATACACACACATATCCCCAGACCCCGGACAAATCCCTGCAGAAACATTTCTCCCGCGCCGGGAATTGAACCCGCAACCTTTTCCGTTGCAGGCTTTGCTAGCTGTGTTACTGTTGTCTTCATAAGTATAAGTTCTTTTCTGAAGGGGTAGAAGTACTTATCGTTAAAATAAACATTTTCTTAGAGAGTTGCGATTCGCTTTGCAACTCACCGATTACGACAGATGTTCGATAGATAGATAACTCTTTATTGTACCAAACAAATATAAAATATAATACAGATGAAAATGCTGAGAAACAAGGAAGTACAAAGGGCGGCCTTATCGCTTTGAGCGATCTCTTCCAGGCAACCTTGGGATGGACTGGACTTATGATAACAATATAGACGGTGGCGTTTGAAAAATTAAAGGAAATTAAAATAATTATGTACATATACCCACACTACACACTACCATGTCATAAACTACCTACTTTATATAATAAACTTGTATAGACATAAAAATAAACTTATTGTGATGATGTTATTATTTTTTATAAGATTACTAGCGGTTTCAAGTTGGCATGTAATACCTACACAATACAAATATCAAGGAAATATTTCGAAACATCAACGTGAGTGATTTCTAAAGGTTAACACACACCCTTTGAAAATTTAATCGCACATGTGTAAGAAAAGTTTTCCGATCACAGCGTGTGTAACTTCCGCCTGAATATGTACCAGGTAAGTGGTTAAACGTAAACTTACGGGCGAGGAGAGTGTTAGCGACCAATAGGATGACTTATGACCAGCTTATTTCACATTCTACTCTACTGTCACACTTGCCGTAGAGTATTTAAAACTAATTTGGTATATAATAATAATAATAATAATAATAATGCTGGACAATCCACACAGCATCATCTAGCCCCAAAGTAAGCAGAGCTTGTGTTATGGGTACTAGATGACTGATAAACTTAATACAATACATAACATAGATAGATATTTTTTATTATATATAGAAAATACCCAGAACACCCGGAACAAATATTTGCAGATCGTACAAACATTTGTCCCAAGGCGGGAATCGAACCCGCAACCTTCGGCGTCGCAGGCGGACCTTCGCCCGCCGCGCCACGTCGGTCGTCAAATATAGAGCCGTAATTGGGCTCCTTATACAAAACATCCATGATCTAGGTCTATATAGGTCTAGAAGGGCTCCATGAACCGGCACATCGCAATCGATGAATCGAAAATTATCAATAAATAAATTCGAGTAGGTTTACAGGTACGCCTGAATGAGGCTACGAAGGAACGTCTTTTTCTGCATTCAAAATTACCTGAAACATTTGCAACTATGAGGGTGCAACAACAAGGTTAACATGAGGTGATTGATCAGGTCAGTCTACTGAGAGCTTAAATGTCTTCATGAATCTTGTTTAAACGTTTTCATGAGAATAACCTAATTGGCTGGCTAGTTTTAGGAAGATAACTGACTTGAAAATGGCAAGCTGCATTTTAACCTCTTCTTTTGCATGGTTTAATTTAAACTTTCTTCACTTCTTTCAAAATGCTAAAATAGCTCACCTAAGCATTTCAGGTATTTTCTGGCATTCCATTTGATGCGTTACATTTTACTGCAAATTAAATTTGAAAAGCATATCATCATCATAATCATCAACCTATCTTAGACCACTGCTGGACATAGGCCTCCCCTAATGAGCGCCGTAGCGCCCTGTCTTCAGCTTGCCGCATCCAGCATCTGCCTGCAGTCTTTCGCAGATCGTCATCCCACCTGGCTCGAGGGCGTCCTACACTACGTTTGCCGAGTCGCGGTCTCCACTCGAGAAGACGTTGACCCCAGCGGTTGTCGGTTCTTCGCGAGATATGGCCAGCCCACGAAGAGCATATACGGTCGCCAAAAAGTTTAATACCGCATTGCTCGAGTGTTTATAGTACCTCTACAAGTTTCTAAAATTATTCGGTTCAGTGGAAGGCCTCTTTGAAACACCATTACCAAACTAGAGTTATTTACCATCTTTGTTAGCCTTTAGGAGTTTTCCATCAAAAGTTATTGTACCCTTGTGTTACTTATCAAGTATTAAGGGTTTTGGAGCCAAACGTTGTTTTATTGATTAATATTAGGTCGTCCAACACGTAGTTTTAATGTTCTCAGCATGGTTTCGATCCAAGATATACAGATTTTGTACAGTCTGCAGTTAGCTCAAATGTTTCAATTGTAAATACTAGTTCTAATTTGTTTATATTTTTTATTGTAATTTTCTTAAAGACTATATCCAAGAGATAACGAATTATAATGTGAGAGCAAACGTGTAGGAAATTGCATTTTTGTCATGATTAGTCAGGAAGTTTCCTGTCAAAAACCAAACCAAATAAGGCACATAAGATATAAGCCTATAAGAATATATACCATGGACGTGAACTTGTACCTATGTAGAGCATGGACTTGACTTAACGCCTTTTTTAATTTACTACCGAATAGTTTATTTATTTATTTAGAAAAAGACATCCTACGTAAAATCTCTTTTAGGCTTACCACAGCATCTAATGATCTTGTTGCATGATGTAGGTAGAATCATATTAGCAGAAATGTAAAGATAAAAAAAAAACATACAACCTCCTCAAAATGTAAATTGCATAATTATAACCAACATTAATATTAACAATGAGATACTCGTAGCAACTTAATTTGAACTCAAATTATAGAAGTTAAGACGTTAAATGGTTTGAACATTAAAATAAACGAGTCTGACTTAATTAAACTGGTAGAACTGACCGTGGGATTAATATAAAATACTTAACTGTATAAGAATGCGCCATTTTTAAGGCTTTGTGAGAGCAAGCGTGTAGGAAATTGCATTTTTTTGTCATGATTAGGTTCTTACTTACAGGTGTGACGCAGTGACCCGAAGTGAATCTTGGCCTCCGACACCAGAGATCGCCAGTTGTCCCGGTTCCTTGCCGTTTCAGCCCAGTCGCCGGCACGAAGTTCATGCAGGTCTTTCTGAACTTCGTCGCCCCAGCGGTACCTCGGACGACCAATAGGCCTTCTGCCACTTGGGCGACCCATCTACACTCTGTTGGCTGCCCAATCCTCTCACATTCGGACTACATGCCCGAGCCATCGAAGTCTCAAAGATTGGGTTTGGAGTGTGCGGGTCGTACATCATAGGATATAATATTCTTATATTTATTATATTACTATTATATAGTTTACAATATTTTATTTACTATCCATTGCGTTACATAAGATAACAATAGCAGGTCAAATTGATACATTTATGTGTTAAATACTTCTAAATATTAAGTAATTGTTCTAGGATAGTTTAAACAAGCATCGTCCTTAATAGTTATTATAAACTATGCTTTAATATAGTATAACTATTAAATGTATTATAATTCGACTAAAAAAATATATCAGAAAAAGAACAGCTCAATACAGGCGTGCCAATTTAGATCGCACAAAAACTAAACCAAACTTAACTGACAGCTCTAAAAATACTGCTATCCTTTTTAATTTGGTCGAACAGCTAGTGACACCTTATAGAGGTATTTCATAGTCGTCAAATTATTGTCAAATCAAATCTAAATTGATTCCAATGTGATCTTGTGTCCATATTCAATATATCACCAAACTCTAGATATTTAATTTGCCTCATCCCAAAAATGCCAGATTTATCAGCGTGCTATAACTCACAGCTAGCATCGGATAGGGGGATCCCTGATTCCAGTACAGTAAGCCTCCAATTAGCCTGCAGAAACCGCTTATTAGTAATGATTCAATAAATCAGCCTTATGGTCTTTATTACCTACACATCTTACAACGCTGTAATTAAGGCGTAAACGCAGCGAGGAGATAAATTTCGGATGTAGGTACCTTGGCTAAGTAACTTATAAGTCAGCTGTCCCCCTTTGCTTGTATAAGGCGAAGGAGACCCGAATTATAATCCCAACTGAACTGAGTCGCATTCTAGGTATATTAAACTAATCATTTCAAATTTAGTGACAAGCTGAAATATTGGTTCTAAAAATAAATACCTACAATTTTTTTTATTGTTGCTAATAAAATGTTATTCAGATTATCACAAAAAATTATGTCTAAGAGATTCATAGTTTGGATGTTACGGAAGGTAGAAAGTAGGTCTTTTTGGCAGTTCGCGTCGTCAAACATTGATTCATCAGACATATTAAAAAGCCCAGTTGTATGGCACAGTTTTCATAAGAACGTAACCGTTATTTTGCGGTAGTATTTATTCGCAGATTACGTATTAGAAGATTATTAGAAGACGTTAGATTCTATTTATTATGTTTTAACTCTGGTAAAACGCGGTCGTTAGAAATGGGCGTTGTACTCGCAAAAAGACCCGGTAGTACAATGCTGACGCAGCGCTCGTAAACTCTTCCGGGATTTAATAAAATTTATTCAACACCGTTCTATGGGGACCGACAAATCATAATATTCTTTGAATACGTACTTATTTAGTTGGGTCGGAAGTTTTAGAGCTACTAAAGTTTATTTGCAATGCTTGAGAAAATTTGAGCGGCGGATGGGATGAATTCTGCTGTTTTACGCTTTTGGGTCGGCTGGCATATTGCTGTTTTGTCAACATTTAGTCAAGCGTTGTTTATAAACTTCGCCTGAGAAATGTTAATGAAATCGTCACTGTTTAAGCAGATGAACAGCTCTTCAGAATTGTGAAACTTTTGACCTGGCGTGTTATTTTAATTTGTTTATCAAAAGTCTATTGTTTGAAATCTCTGTACTTTAGAATAACTCTTGGTAATTTTCGTAACGGCCCAATTTTGCAGTTAAGAAAATATTAATTTTGAAGCTGTAATTATCAATTAGCTGGACCTTGACCTTTTTTCATCTATTAGGTACCTGAATATGCTGTTGCCTTGGCTATGTGCCTACATAATAGCATACCTAAAACATTTGAAGCCGCGCGAGGCAAACCGAAAGAGGGGAAACAAACATACTCTAAAAAGCAAGCAAAAGCAAAGGGCGAGCACACCGATTAATCTCATTCGCATAAAAAAGATCAATGGTTATAATATAGCAGCAAAACAAGGGATAAAAACGTTGACCACCCGGCGCCGCTTCGGACCGCAATTCGCGTCTAAATTCGCATTCCTACGAATTTTTGCAGCATTATTTTTAAATTACCAGCACCGGGCTTGATGGCGATTTTATTTCCTGGCGTCGCTGGTTGCAGGAAATGAGGAAAACAAGGCTCTATGGGATATTTTGGATGTAGACGTATAAGTTACGTTTTTTGTTGGCGCCGTGGGTAATCAGCTCAAGACTACAATGAGCTCGTAAATTCATAAATTGTGTATGGTACTGGCAGAGACTAGTAAGTAGTAACTTACTAGTCTCTGCTAAAGGTGAACTCTCTACTGTTATGGTTTTTTCATGGTGGTTTAAATTAGTGGCTATATAAGGTGTATAAAGTGATGCAAAAGCGAGCTCTACGCGTGATGGCAGGTGTCCCGAGTGACGTCTCATGCAGGGATCTGTTCAAGGAGTACAACATACTCTCACGGGTGAACTTATCTATCAAATAGCTCTGTTCACCCACAACAACGTGGACCTGTTCCAGCGCTGTGGTATCGACGCCGCTCGCGCCCTGCGTAGTAACAACCACCACTACCGCCTGATCACACCTGAACATAAGCTACAGAAATCAGAGAGGTCCTTTTATATAATGGGTCTTCGGTTTACAATCGGCTGCCCGACTGGATCCGTGATGCAGCTTCCACACATATTTTTAAGAAAAAACTAGGAAAGAAGCTCATTGAACTAGTATTATATGACATCAATGATTTTTTTAACCATTATTATAATTTATAATTTGTATATTTTATATTAAGTGAACGACATATAATAATGGTATTACAAATAAATTCTGTATTCTGTATATAAACAGAATTTAAGTATATATATGTATATATATATATATATAATATAGCATGAATACTTTTGAAAATGTCTAGGCAAGAAAACGCAGCCGTTTTGTAAACTGCCTAGCCATTAAAAAAACGAGCTGATTTAACAATTAGGCTGCGATATATTCTTTTCGACAATGCGTAGGTGTATTGACGTTATTCTATGACATTTTGTCCATCTATCCATTACCACAAAATCGTTATCTCTGTTTCTATGCTAGCCCTTCTAGTAGACTATTGCAATGTTCTTCTTTATATAGAAATACTAGTTTTTGTTTTTGTTTAGTAGTTGTTTCTATGGAAATGTTTTATGGTTATTTCTATGCTAACAGATTTTTGGGAGAATAGCCTGTATTATTCTAAGCCTAGAAATATGTAAATGCATAAATTTTAGTCCGATCCGTTCAGTAGGCGTGAAGACATACCAATCATCTAAACTTTCGCATTTATAATATTAGTGTGATTTAAACTAAATGAACACTAAATTACACACAACACACAAAATTTTATTTAACAATAAATTTTGTGTTTTAACAATTCTACTCGACTACGAGTAGAATTATTAGATATATAATATATTAAATTATTAGATGAATATTATAATTGTATTGTGAATGTTTTACAAACCGCTTCTATTAGGAATGCGTCTTTTAAGTAGTCGCAAAAATAGGCAAAAAGTCATAGGATGGCACTACCACATCAGGGACAGCCACCAACAACGCAAGACTACATTTTAACTGGTGGGTACTGGCAGGCAGACCGCCGGGAGGTGATTTATTCAGTAAAATGTGTAAATCCCGTTTTGTATTGAAGAATAAATTAAAATTCTGCCAAAAGACAAGATAAAAATGAATATTAGGTCCTTACATATGAAATTGGCGTTTTGTATGGGAGGAACAAAAAGTCGAATATTTTTTAATATAATATATTTAATTAATCAAAGTATGAACCATTATTTTCTAAGCACTTTTGCCATCTTATAGGTAGTTCATTGATCCCTTTACTAAAAAAACCAGTCGGACGGGAATCAATAAAATCTTTGAAGGCGATTTGGACTGCCCCATCGGAGTTGAATTTTTTCCCTTGCAAGAAGTTATCCAAATTTCGAAAAAAATGGTAATCTGTTGGAGCAAGGTCCGGGGAGTACGGAGGATGTCTTAGACTTTCCAATTGAAGCTCTTCTAATTTAGTAGCCGTCTGTTGCGCAGTGTGTGGTCTAGCGTTGTCGTGAAGCAGCAGTGGCGTGGAGCGATTGACCAGCCTAGGTTGTTTAGCCGCTAGCTTTTCCATCATGGTTTGCAATTGCTGACAATAGACATCAGCCGTAATAGTCTGGCCAGATTTGAGAAAACTGTAATGAACAATACCGGCACTAGTCCACCAAACGCTTACAAGTAACTTTTTTGGGGTTAATTTTCGCTTGGGGCAGGATTTGGCTGGCTGGCCAGGATCCAACCATTGCGCTGAGCGCTTCCGATTATCGTAAAGAACCCATTTTTCATCACAGGTAATGATTCGGTTTAAAATACCTTCATTATTGTGCCGGTTTAGTAATGTAACGCAGCAGTCGACGCGCGTTTGCCGGTTTGCTTCAGTCAATTCGTGAGGTACCCACCTTTCAAGCTTTTTAATCTTCCCAATTTGCTTCAAGTGAATTAAAACAGTTTTATCACTAACATCGCAGCCTGCAGCTAACTCGGACGTGGTTTGCGATGGATCCGCTTCCACAATAGCCTTCAACTCTTCATTATCAACTTGAGTCTCAGGCCGTCCACGGGGCTTGTTCTGCAGGTCAAAATTTCCAGAACGAAAACGTTGGAACCAAAAACGAACTGTGTTTTCTTTTGCAACACGACCGCCATACACATCATTCAACCTTCGAGTTGTTTCCGCAGCACTAGTGCCACGGCGGAACTCGTACTCGTAAATAATGCGATATTTTAAGTTTTCCATTTTGTAAAATGAGTGACGCAAACAGAAAAAAACAGAAGAAAAAAAACAAATGAATGACGATCATCGAAGCACAAATACATGAGTCTATAGCTGTACAAATTTGAATTTGGAATTCCTTACCAAAGAGGAGAAATTTGTGATTAAAGTGGCCAGTACGAAAAACGCCAATTTCATATGTAAGGACCTAATATTTTGGCTACTTATCGAAAGGACAAGAATTTTGGTAAGTTTCGGAATGCGACTTTATGACTAAATTATAAGCAGAATTTACCGGTATCTATTGACGGCATGCAGGAATCAAAGCTAATAGCAAGCTATTAGCTTTGATTCCTGCATGCTCGATCAAGATTGAGGAGCTGAGGAGCTCCGGAACCGGCTGTTATTTAGGCAACATAAATAACCTGAGTTTGGCTGATGACATGATGATCCTCAGCCCCTCGGTTAAAGAGCTCTTGATATGCTAAGCTCTTGTAAGAAAGCTCTTGTTAACCTGTGAGCAATATGCTTTATGTCACGGGTTAAAATACATATGTATATAATACATGTAGCGAAAACCGAAGTGATGGTATTTAGGTCGGGTCGAGGTCCGGATATGGTGCCAGAGGTTCGCATGAGCGGTTGTACCATTAAGGTGGCAGAGCAGTTCAAGTACCTAGGGCACCTGCTGACGGGGACACTGAGGGACGATGAGGACATTGAGCGGGAACGAAGGGCGCTCGCGGTGAGGAGTAACCTGCTTGCACGCGCCACTTCACTAATTGCAGCACGGAAGTCAAGAACACCCTGTTCCGTGAGTATTGTTTGGGCAGTTGTGGTCGAATTTCATCAGGACCGCCATCATCAGAGTCCAATACGCGTACCGCGTAACGCGCACTCGTGTGGTAACCGAGATGCTGCAATGCATGTTCTCCAAAGCGGGAGTGCCCGACTTCTTCACCATCGTCCGTTCTTGCGTCGCATAGTTCAGGGGAGGTTGATCCGCTCCTAAAATAGCATTTTTAAGGCTGTCTCTGACCAGGTTTACAAAAATTCTATTTTTATGCAATCGATCTCCCTTCACATAGAGGGAAACAGAAAGTGACTTGCGGTAACTTTATGCGCCGTGTTATTTATTTTTATTTTATTCTTGTATATTTTTTTAAACTGTGTGTCATTTTTCTATTGTGATTTGGGTTTATTGCCTGAAATAAACGAATATTATTATTATTATATGTAGTACATATTGTGATACTGGACAAACGTTCGAAACCCTTGGCACGCGAGCCATACTCGCACTTGACGGATCTTGTTTATGTTATATATGCCTACCCACTTTATTTTAATACTATTTATGTACCTACCTTTTGTTGAGTCACTTACTTGTTACCTACGTGCTTTGTTCTCTAGATTGTTAAACGCCGTAGATTTGCCGTAACTTTACCTAAGTAATATTTATTTTTAGACACTAATATACTCATTCTAAGTGGACTTGTTTGTTCTTTTTGAGTTTAATAAAATTACAATTCAATAATAAATAAATTAGAACTAGTATTTACAATTGAAACAATTAAGCTAACTGCCGACTGTTGCAAACGATGTACAGGTAGCTCAACTGATCCATATCAATACCAGTCAGAAGCGAGACGATCTTTTAAATCCATCATGGTTATTAACACTAAAGTCATTTAAAACGGGATTTTTACCATAATTTAGCTTTCCAATATTTCGGCACAGTTTCATGCGCCATGATCACGGAACAACCTGTAGACACTGTGAGTGAGCTTTTATTGGCAGACATACCGATCTACCCCAATTGTTTGTCTTATAAATAATATGTATGACTTTAGTGAAGTCACGGTAATGATATCTATACAGTATTCTATCTTCATACAAACGGCCGGAACGTGAGTCATACCTACGCGCGTCGAGTTCGGTACCCTCTCGGTACCCAACCACTCGCGAATGCGCCGCAGTGACGAAAGAACGTTGTGATTTTTTTTGTAAGTAGTAGAAGTGCGATTAGTGAATATTTTATTGAAATAAGTACAAGTACTAATTTAATATGGCAAAAAAAAAAAAACGTACAGACTATATTGTGCTGTTTTTGGTTGTTCGAATTCTTCAATAACGCACCCAGAGATAACATATCTTATATTACCTGAAAACTCTGAAACGTAATACTAAGAGAAGTATTTATCTTACCGCTATAAAACAAAAAAAAAATATCCAAATTAAAGGGAAGCCCCCTTTAATTTGGATATATTTTTTTATAAAAAACCTGATTTTTTGGCTATTTTTGCTCTTTGTTTGTCAAGGCTGTATCTCTTGAACTACATATACGTAGACACATAAAACTTTCTATAAACAAGCACCCCTTCAATTGTAATACAAACAATGTGTATACAAATACTAAACATAATGATAAAATTAAAAAACTTAAAGGGGTCCCAACAAGTGAAAATTAGATGTTCTTTGAAAAAGTTACCTGATTTCAATCATAATTCCAGATTATAAAATACCATTTCAAAGTAACTTTTACACAAATTAATCTGCATAATCACCATTGGACACGTAATCGCGTTAAACCCATCTGATTTACCGAAATTAAAATTAAATAACGAAGGAATCTCGCTTAATCAAAGTCTTGCGAACAAGAGTAATCAAAAACACGTAATACCTGTTAGAGCGCTCGGCTTTGCTTAAAGCTCATTCATAAATGCCATAAGACCACAAGGCTTATGGAATATCTTTAGGAATATGACAATAAACTCGATTCTGTTAATTTGTTGGCATTTTGATGACCTCTGTGGCGCAGCGGGTTAAGGTCCGCCAGCGAAGCAGGAGGTTGCGGGTTCTATTGGACCTTGAAACAAATATTTTGTAAGATCTGTAGATATTTGTCCCGGGTGTTCTGTGTGTTTATATGTATAAAAATAATATCTAGCTACCTATCTAATAAGATGTATCAAGTATATCAATCATCTTGTACCTATAACACCAGCTCTTAAAGCATGACTTGGAGCTAGATGATGCTGTGTGAATTGTCCAGCCATATTTAATTATTTATGCAAAGTAAAGGACTCTACATAACATACCCGCCAACGCCGTCAACAAAGCCCAGCGTCGTCGTCGGGTTAGTGTCAGTGGTATCATCAGATGACTTGTTCATACGTAATGCTGGACAATCCACACATCATCATCTAGCCCCAAGCTAAGCAGAGCTTGTGTTATGGGTAGGTAGGTAGGTAAAGATAAACCATTTTAAAAATTCACGCCCCTTCACCGCGGTTACACTACATGCAAAAAAGGGTTATAGACACAATACACATAAATTGGTCTTTGTCATTGGTTGTTCAGTCAACGGCTAGACACGAAAGTGGGAGCACGCGTCGATTACGTAGCAAAGGTACGGTTGGCATGTCAACGAAAAAGCAGTTTTGGCAGTCAAGTATATTTTTTGTTTTAACATACTACGGTCAATTATACTTGTCTGTGCTGTTCCTGTAAAACCAAATTATATATCAATTATAATATAAATTATATATTATATTGTATTTATCTTTATATAAACTAGGTATGAAATATGAAGTAGAAAACGGGATTGAAAATGATGCTAGATGGCGTCTCAATGAAAGACTGTGATTAATAATAAATGTTGTTGATTTACTTTCTATTTGTACGTATTTGTTGTTTTTTATGCAAGCGGTACCACTAAGAAAAAACGGCTGGATCAGTCGGCCAACTAGTCCATAAATGAGTCAATCGCGCGGCAGAGCGCACGTGTCGCCCAAACAAAGAGCGCGCACCCCGCCATACAATGCTTACACTGGACTGATCACACAATTCCCAAGACCTCTCAGCGCGCGGATGAGTCCATGTTTCCAGTAAAGTTGCAGCACGCACACAAGTATAGTGATGGTATTTTCTCTCACACGTTGCAATTATCACGTTTTGTGGAGGGGCGTGCATTTTTAGAATGGTTTATCTCTACTAGATGACTGGAATACTTAATACAATACATTGCATATATAGATATTTGTTATTATATTTAGAATACCCAGACTTTTTCACCCTGAACAAATATTTGCAGATCGTACAAACATTTGTCCAAACGTCCAAACCTCCTGCGTCGCAGGCGGACCTCCGCCCGCCGTGTCACATTGCCGATGAGTCTGGGTGCTTCCTATTTACAATAATTTATGTGTACTTGACTAACTCAATTGATAATGATGTTGCCCGTCCTAGCCGAAATTCGGCCACGGCAGCCAGTCTCGACAGAGACTAGCTAGGTGCGCAGGACATTATTATAGTGCACAAGTGTGCGCGCAAACAAAGGCTCTATTCCTGCTCATAATAAATAAATAAATAAGTAATGCTGGACAATCCACACAGCATCTAGCCCCAAGCTAAGCAGAGCTTGTGTTATCTAGTGCCCATAACACAAGCACAAGCAATATACGTACTTAATACAATACATACTTATATATATTTTTATTGTATATAGAAAATACCCAAAACACCCGGAACAAATATTTGCAGATCTTACAAACATTTGTCCCAAAGCGGGAATCGATTCCGCTTCTGCGTTGCAGGCGAACCTTAGCCCGCCGCGCTATTTCTGTCGCTGACATAATCCGATGGGCCTTCCTGATTCCGGGCTGCTACTGTGTTTTTTATGATATTGTTTTGTTTTCACATTATCCCTTGAGTTCAATATTATAAGCAAGCCTGCAAAACTTAGCAAATTATTCAATATGTACCTTACTAAGTAATATGTACTATGTACTGCACCTTTCTACAGACAAGCAGACTTTTTATATAGATATAGAGATTTTCGTTTTCATTATAACTTCATCGGAGGAGAAATTACTCGTGGCTGACTGCAAATGAAAAGATCACAATCAGGACCATTACTACGACTGATGAGTCAGAATCTCGTGGACAAAGATGAATGTGGCGTTGTACCTCTGCTGATTTCGCTTAGGGAGTTTTTCCCTGAGCGAAATCAGCAGAGGTATTGGTATTATAAAAAAATTTTGCGATTTACATAATGTCTTCATTTTAACATACGCAATTAGGTATAGGAAATTTTTTTTTGCAAAATAGAATTGCGTGACAAGTGTGAGCCGCCATATTTTTTTCAAGCTATGGATAAAAAGGGTGATCCAATTTTAGAGGATCAAACGAAGAGGAAAATTCGGTGGTCCGATCTTCGAATGGAATGTATGTTCAATATTTTTTTCGATTGAGAAGTTAGAGCTGATTTGCTTGCAAGTAAGCACTTCTCTTAGTGATATGTTTAAAGTCTAATGTTTGAAAGCATACTGAAAAAATGGAACCATTTACTTTTATACCAATTCATAGCTCCAAAATTTCTGAACCCAATTTGTAGCCAATTCCTTTAGGAACTCCTCACTCAACAAATTCCTAGAAAAAAATACTAAGGGAACCGAACAAGCTTCTCTCAATATTAACTTAAAAGCTTTATACGGGAAAGCTCTGTTTTTACAAGTCTCACCGTAAAAAAGGGATGATCAAAGTTATGAGGGTAGGGGAAATTGTCGTAAATAGCACAGGGGAGAATGGGTATAAAGGAATAATATATCAATACGAATCTTTAATATTCGCGCCCATGCCGTAAATCAAAGTGAATGAAACTAGATCATAAATCATGGATTTGTCATAATAATTATTGCGCTCCTAAAAAAAGAGGCGTAGCTCATGCGTAGCTCAGATATACGAAGGGGTTTAGTGGATATTTGCCTGACTTTCAGTACTCCGTATTCGTGTTGAAGATGGAATCTAAGATCATAAAGCCTGTTCGCGTAATTATATTGAACATTATCGCCCAATATCCATCTTAAATACTTTTAGCAAGCTACTTGAAAAAATCATCTATAAACAGATAAGTCACACCATCTTTAAAGCGATACCGAACGAGCAGCACGGCTTTATGAATCGGCACTCTACTGTTAGTAATCTTACTGTATTTACAAACTACGTATTTCGAAGCATGGATATGGGGTTGCAGGTTGAT
Organism: Eupithecia inturbata; assembly: GCA_963662085.1. Classification (NCBI taxonomy): domain Eukaryota; kingdom Metazoa; phylum Arthropoda; class Insecta; order Lepidoptera; family Geometridae; genus Eupithecia; species Eupithecia inturbata. The sequence goes on along the minus strand of OY759179.1, from coordinate 3,932,734 downwards.
GTGGTCTATACTGACTTTGAGAAAGCCTTTGACAGAGTGGAGCACACCATCCTGCTTCACAAACTATATTCACTGGGTATACGCGGAGATCTGTTTCGATGGTTCAGTCAATAGAAAACAGGCAGTTTCTGTTGGTGGTGCTTGCAGTGACTCTACATTGCAATAACATCTGGTATCCCCCAAGGGTCAATCCTGGGACCCCTGTTGTACAATGCCAATTTATTTGATATCTACACGTGTTTTAGCGCCTCAAGCCATCTAATGTTTGCAGATGACAAAAAAATGTATCCAAGAGTTAAAAAAGAATCTGATTGCCAAAAATACAACACGACATACTTGAATTAGAGAAATACTACTTTTAAAATAGAATAGCAGTAAATATCAATAAATGTTTGTAAATAACTTTTACCAGGAAAAACAAGCCTATAAATACGTATACAATTGGTAAAATACCGCAATCACGAAAGTCAATTCCATTCGCGACTTAGGCGTAAGACTAGACGCTAAGATGACCATGCCAGAACACATCACAGAACACAGGATCACGTCAATGACGCGATTGCCGGCAAGGCGTTTAAACATCTAAGTTTTATAGATCGAGTATGCAAGCCTTTTACGGACATTAAATGCATCAAACTTCTTTATATCACCTATGTACGCAGTATCTTAGAATACGCATGTAGCATCTGGTCCCCATATTATATTATACGCAATCAATGGCTAGAATCAATTCAAACCAAATTCATTAAGTTCATAAGCTTTAAAGACAGTAGGTATTTATGGATCATATAAAGAAGCTTAAAAGCGCTACCGCATAGATTCACTCAAACAAAGACGCAAACAGTATGATGTCATATTACTTCAAGACATATTGTCTGGATGCTTAGACTGTCCTGAACTGTGTACTATTGCAGGTACCAGCCTTCCGAACACGACACACACTCCTCCTCCATGTTCCCCAGGTTAGTACAAACTATACCCAAAACTCTGTCCTAGGCCGAGCAGCTATACTCTATAACAAAGAATACTCTTGTCTTGATATTTTCCATCTGTCTAAAAACTCCCTGAAATGGGAAATCAAAAAACAACATCGCAATCAGTTGATAAGCTACGCAGTTGATTTACCAATAAACAACATAAAAAACAAAAAAGTAGATGAGATTTGTAAGTACATATATTTGTAGATTATTTGACAGACGAATCATTGGTTAGTTCCTCGGAAATGTACCTGTAACAAAACTGTGGCATACAGCTTACCAAATTTTTTGACAGGCTCTTATACGATTAAGTTATTTAGTTTGTCTAATAAAACTCATCTTTTTTCGCCATTGGGCTTTTAGGAGTTATTTATTGAATTTTCACTATAAAAAAATCTCTTATTTTCATAAGCATCACTGTTTTAATATATATATCAACCATATTAGCATCGAAACGAGAAGTTTAAGATACTTTTGGATACATTTACTTTCTCGAATGCACCATTTGCTTAAAATTTCAATACAGAGTCAGGAAAGAGTTTCACCAACCACTTTAAAGGCCCTACTACTTTACCGGATTGCGAATTTGTCAATAACTTAATAACTTAGGTATCGCAAGTTCTTCGTTTCTTTCTCTATGAGATATCTACCGGGGGCGGGGAGCAGCGCCCCCTGCATAATAATTCTACCACCGAACAGCGATCCCCAACCCGCATGCCTAGCGTGGGGATTATGGTATTACCCCCATGAGATAAAATCCAATAAAGCGCTTATGAGGGGAGGCCTTGGTCCAGCAGTGGACGAATTTAGGCTGCGGAGATAGAGATGGAAGTAACCCGTGATAGCTTTTTTACCTAATTTAATAATCAGCTCTATTATTATGTCAGATTTTTCATTAGAGCATAATGTATTTTAGCAGGTAAACGATCCATTGATTACTTAAAAATCCGGTCCCAGTCCGGTCCTGCAGTATGGGCAGCCAGACGGCGCTTTCATCGCGGTGACCAGTAATTCCTTCTAATGAGAAACTCGATCCAAAATACTGTAGAATTTATTAGCAGTAGCACGTAGTAGGGCCCCAGACCCGATATGTGACTTTTATTCAGCTTCAGGCGACGGGATATTTCAAATCGAATTTGCATTCAATCCATGAAAATGTCTTATGAAGTTGATCTATAAAATTTGGATACTAAAATTCTTCAGCTATTAAATACGACGTCGTTTTATTAAAGGTATCTTAGATGGATATTGCCGACGCTGATGGCACGGAATAAATTAAATAATACCTACCAAAACTTCTTAAGAGTCAATGACTTTTATGATGAACTCAACATAAAAACATACATTTAATGACAGCATTTTTGAGAAGTATTAATGTGTCGTACGTAGGCAACAAAAAATAGAGGTTTATTATAGTATAGTAAAGTAAAACAAAATATTTTAATTTTTATTACAACTTTATTGACAAAGTTAAAAAAATTACAGTTCAATAATAAAAACAAATTAGAACTAGTATTTACAATTGAAACAATTAAGCTAACTGCAGACTGTTGCAAACAATCTACAGGTAGCTCAACTGATCCAAATCAATACCAGTCGGAAGCGTCCCCAAGACGCTGGCTGCATTGCCCCGCTGTATGGCAATGCTGATGCGTTGCGCCAGACACCCACCAGCTCTCGGGTCACGCGTCGCGTCGACCAGGCGCTCAGATAACTTTTTAAAAACCCGGAGAGCCTCGGTACCCCACGGACCTAGGGTCTCGACCCCAAAGGGAGCAAATGTGTAGGCTCTGTCGAGACCTGCATATTTGGGTCTCTTGAGATCCTCGGCCAAATCTGCCGCCGCACCAGCCCTCACGGATGTCCTCGGAAGATGGGAAGGCGACAGTGTGTCGACGCATGTAGCGTCCCACACAATATTGATACAGTACATACATTGGTATACTAGCCTTTATTCACCTAACTTCACTTCTTGTATTTTGGGTATTTGAGAATCATTGAATGAAAGCCACGAACTTCGGGAGGCTGACACCAGCAGTATATTTTTAGAATCAATTTATTGAAAAACAAACACAAGTTTAGGTACAAATCTATTCTGAACTATAATTATAGAATATCTACTACCATCATCAATAGACGGGCACATTTCATTGTGTACAAGGTCCCTCCGACTTATTACGGGCCAGCAATTCATCAGTGCTCGATCGGCGACCTTGCCCCGATACCTTATTTCGATTTCCCAATAAATTTTGCTCAATCTTACTAAGAGCCTGGTTTATTTCCTGATGGCAGCCAAAGAATAAATTTTCCACTTCGAATATTAGAGAAGTTTCATCAAGTTTCACAATAGTCCCCTCTCGGAAACTCCCTTCCAAATGCCGTTATTCAAATTTTACTTTTCATAAGAAATTGAATAGGTGCCTATTTGAAACGGGTTGTTTGTAATGGTAACCTATTGGTACAGTACAGAAAAAAAATGTTTACGTTCCCAGATTATTTGAGCTGATTTTTCGTTGGGTTTGTATGATCCCAATCAAAGTTTGTAGATTTGTAGCAAAAATTACAAAATAATGTATCAAAATATCATCAAAATCAAGGGAAAGATCTATTATGGCTGTAACAGCAGCGTGTTTTTTCTCTATGATTTATGGTATAAAGGTTTTCTATACCAATAAAAAAAGTTCTATTGGACCGAAAATTGCCGAACTAAAATTGTTTCTAGAACCCTTTTTAGGGTTAGTTAACCCCTGGGACATCAAGACACATCGGAAAATTGAAAGAGAGTGGGGTTTGAAACTCATACAAACAAAAACTATAAGTATAAAGTGGGTGGAGTGGAATGTTTTGATTTTTCATTTATAAAAATAATGCATCTGCAATCACTTTACATCATCAACTTACATACGTCCACTGCCGAATATAGAGGAGGACCCTCCCAAGGGAGGGTTTTGCCATAATCACCACGTGGATTGGTCATCACAGAAAATGTTTTAGAGGAGTCATTTAAAATTAGGCAGGGAAGGGCAAAGAAAAAAACATTTTGTTTTTGTATTCCTTCAAGTGCAACTATTGTATTAACTTCGAAATGTACCGCTAGTTAGGTATAGGTAGCATTTAAAAAGTTTTCCCTTAAATATCCAATAAATATATAATAATTATTTAATTTTGTCTTATTATTATTGTCGTGTCGTGTTATGTATCGTGGTTCCAAATAAATTTATTTAATTTCTTTATTCTTTCTATGTTGCCACAGGCCCGTAAAAAATTTTAATCGTGATGTTTTAAACGAAATTTATTTTGGTTACCTACAAGTTATGATGTGCGGGAAAATTCTTACGAGATTCTCATTTCAAGCTCAATTTAAAAACACTTAACTATCCTGAGATATTTATGTATTGATGCTGAAGTAGGCCTTTGAAATGGAAGGGTTGTGAAACTAAATAGATAAGTTTATTTAATGTTAATATTGCATAATAGATAAATTAGTAGGTAGTTAGTACACAAGTAATAATAATGCTCTCGAAATTAAACTTCTTCGAAATTAAACTTTCTTGGAAATGCGGCCGTCCTATAGAAATCTGGTAATTGACGTAGTAATATTGCATAATAGATAAATAGTAGGTATATCTACCTACCTTTCCTCTGTATGCTAACTCTGTTCTTTAAGAAATAAATATAAAAAAGTCAATAATAATGCTGGACGGATTGCATTATTTTTAACACAGCATCACCCCAAGGTAAGCAGAGCTCGTGTATTGGGTACCAATGACTTTTGCTACCAACGAAGTTGGGTCATTCATTAGCCAGCAAACAAAAACTTATTATAAGAACCTTCTCAGCGATTATTTAATCTATAATAACAAAATTTCTTCGAAATTAAACTTTTTTGGAAATGCGGCCGTCCTATAGAAATCTGGTAATTGACGTAGTACGTCCTTAATGTACATTAATAGCTTCTGAGTAGGTCGGGGATAGTAAACCAGGGGTACCCGGGCTCCCTAGTGGCAGTTACCATTGAGTGCTATTAGCGAATCGCCAGGCTTGTTATCGAACAATGTCCAGATACCTCCTGGTCCAGCCATCCATGAAAACGAACAGCGATAACCTTTCAATGTCGCACAAAGGAACCAGTCACCCGCGAATGGACAAAATTGATTTTTTCCTATATTGAACTGAAGGACCAGAGTGGCTGGGACATGACATGATACGCCTGACGCGCTGCGGAAGTTTTTAATACCTACTAGTAATTTAACTCTGTTCCCATCTGAATTGCAGAAATCAGAATACATCAGAAATCATTCACTTTTATTTCTTTAGGCTTACTAAATAACCCCTTCGACAAGTCAAAGTTTAAATTAATATCAAATAAGAAATAAAATGTTAATTGATTTTTTTGTGCACCAGTGGAAGTGAAAAATCCAAGAAGTGATACATCACTTTTCAGTCAGTTCTCTCTTCAGTCTGGTACAGTTAAATTACGAACTGAATTAGTTTCGATCTAAAAAGCCATTCCGAGATCGAATCAAAAACCATGCCACGGGAAAAGTGAATAAATAAACCGCCAAGTGCGAGACGACTCGCACACTAAGGGTTCGGTACCGTAAAAATCAGGCAACTATTTCAAATAACATCAAATTTTTACTTGTTGGGAGACCCTTTAAATTTTCAACTTTATTATATTTTTAGTATTTGTTCTTATCTATCACAGTTGAAGTGTGATAGATAACAACAAATATTTATAGAAAGTTTCATGTATATACCTATTGTAGTTAAAGATATACAGCCTTGACAAACGAAAAGCAGCAAATTAGCCAAAAAAGTCAGGTTTTTTTGTATAGAAGCCCCCTTTAATTTGGATATTTATTTTATTTTTATTAATTGATGTTATAGCGGTAAGAGACACACATTCTCTGAAAATTTCAACTCTTACGATTCATAAGATAGATCACTGTGAGAGACGGACAGACGGACGGACGGACAGCGGAGGCTAGGGTTCCGTTTTCACCCTTCGAGTACGGAACCCTATAAATGATACTCAACATTTTATATTTTTGTTCTGCAGTCATAATATTAGGTCCTTACATATGAAATTGGCGTTTTGTATGGGAGGAACAAAAAGTCGAATATTTTTTAATATAATATATTTAATTAATCAAAGTATGAACCATTATTTTCTATGCACTTTTGCCATCTTATAGGTAGTTCATTGATCCCTTTACTAAAAAAACCAGTCGGACGGGAATCAATAAAATCTTTGAAGGCGATTTGGACTGCCCCATCGGAGTTGAATTTTTTCCCTTGCAAGAAGTTATCCAAATTTCGAAAAAAATGGTAATCTGTTGGAGCAAGGTCCGGGGAGTACGGAGGATGTCTTAGACTTTCCAATTGAAGCTCTTCTAATTTAGTAGCCGTCTGTTGCGCAGTGTGTGGTCTAGCGTTGTCGTGAAGCAGCAGTGGCGTGGAGCGATTGACCAGCCTAGGTTGTTTAGCCGCTAGCTTTTCCATCATGGTTTGCAATTGCTGACAATAGACATCAGCCGTAATAGTCTGGCCAGATTTGAGAAAACTGTAATGAACAATACCGGCACTAGTCCACCAAACGCTTACAAGTAACTTTTTTGGGGTTAATTTTCGCTTGGGGCAGGATTTGGCTGGCTGGCCAGGATCCAACCATTGCGCTGAGCGCTTCCGATTATCGTAAAGAACCCATTTTTCATCACAGGTAATGATTCGGTTTAAAATACCTTCATTATTGTGCCGGTTTAGTAATGTAACGCAGCAGTCGACGCGCGTTTGCCGGTTTGCTTCAGTCAATTCGTGAGGTACCCACCTTTCAAGCTTTTTAATCTTCCCAATTTGCTTCAAGTGAATTAAAACAGTTTTATCACTAACATCGCAGCCTGCAGCTAACTCGGACGTGGTTTGCGATGGATCCGCTTCCACAATAGCCTTCAACTCTTCATTATCAACTTGAGTCTCAGGCCGTCCACGGGGCTTGTTCTGCAGGTCAAAATTTCCAGAACGAAAACGTTGGAACCAAAAACGAACTGTGTTTTCTTTTGCAACACGACCGCCATACACATCATTCACCCTTCGAGTTGTTTCCGCAGCACTAGTGCCACGGCGGAACTCGTACTCGTAAATAATGCGATATTTTAAGTTTTCCATTTTGTAAAATGAGTGACGCAAACAGAAAAAAACAGAAGAAAAAAAACAAATGAATGACGATCATCGAAGCACAAATACATGAGTCTATAGCTGTACAAATTTGAATTTGGAATTCCTTACCAAAGAGGAGAAATTTGTGATTAAAGTGGCCAGTACGAAAAACGCCAATTTCATATGTAAGGACCTAATATTTCTGAAAGTCAAACAATTTCAAACAAGCACTGTTTTTTTGCTCATCGTAGACTTTTTCATTATAATTCTATATTGCCGCGTTCTCAAATAAACGCTGAAATATTCTGGACGCAACGCAATAATTTCAGTAACAAATAAAAGTGGTGCATCCAGTTCTCTTTAATCAAAGTTGCAATAACGAAATATTCTTTGTTGGCAGTTTCATAACTCTTGTTTTGAAAAATATCACGTTGCTCTCTTGTCTACCAATGAAAGGTTGAAATAAAACACTTTCTGCATACTTTCTGCGATCTAACAAGCCTTTTTTTTTTCCTTCCTTGCAGCTATTTCTTCGCTTTTAGTGCCTTATCTATATTAATATTATAACTACGAAAGTAACTGTGTCTGTATGTCCGTTACTGTTTCACGCCTAAACGGCTGGACGGATCTTAATGAATTTTGGCAGGGAGGTAGTTTTTCTCCCGGAAAAGAGCATGCGAAGCCGCGGACAGCAGTTAGTATGTTATATGTTATATCTTTAAACTACTCGTCGTCTGTGTTAAGAAACCTAAACCTAAAACTTAAGATGTTACTTTTGAACAGTAACTGCAAGAGAACAACATAATGCATGTGAACAAGTAATATTGAGGTCCTGGGTTCAAATCCTGGGACCAAAGTTGTTATTGGGATTTTCTAGCATGAAAAAAACACAGTAACAGCCCGGAGTCAAAATGTTGGCGGTGTTACACCCCGTGCCTCAGAAAGCACGTTAAGCCGTTGATCCTGCGCCTGACCTATCCCCGGTCGTTTCGGTCTGCCGTCCCATCGGGTTAGGAGAGTGAGGGAATAGAGAGTGCACCTGTGTTTGCGCACACACTTTGTGCACTAAGTATAATATGTCCTGTGCACCTGGCTAGTCTCCGTTGAGACTGGCAGCTGTGGCCGAAGACTTGGCTACAAGGACAATATCATCATCATTGTATGTGATGTGTAAGCATTCATCCATTCTAATACTATAATTTCGTAAGTAACTCTGTCGGTCTGTCTGTTACCTCTTCACGCCTTAACGGCTGAACGGATCTCATTGAAATTTGACAGAGAGGTAGATGGTCTTTCGGGGACGGATATAGGCTACTTTTTATCCCGGAAGAAAGCGTGAGAAGCCGCGGGCAGCAGCTAGTACTATTTAGTCATTTATTTTATTATTGTTTAGAACGGCGATTGCCAATTACACTAACTAATTAATTATAATTTACATAAAGGATTTAACACATAAAATTAAATTGAAAATGATAATGTTTAAATAAAAATGCCAAAGTGAAATTATACATTGTTAAATAGTTAATAATTATTTTAATATAAGAAATCGGTCAATCATCCCTCTCATAATAGAGCAGAAAAACAGACTATATAATGAAGAGTAGCATAGTACCATAAATAATCTTCGAAGTACTGGTCCGATGTTATAGCATAACTAGCTGTTGCCCGCGGCTTTGCACGCTCTTTTAAGTAGCCTATGTCCGTTCCCGGAATACCATTTACCTCCCTGCCAAATTTCATTGAGATCAGTTCAGCCGCTTAGGTGTGAAAAGGTAACAGACAAACAGAGTTACTTTCGAATATATAAATAAGGAGGTATGGATTTTTCTCAAATAATATAGCGATCTACTACATTTTGTTCATGAACCTACGACATGAGCAAAACCGCGAGAAGTAGCAACCAAGTATTATTTCATTTTATAAAATTGAAACAGTAAATTTTATGTAAAATTTAAAGCAGCTGTTACAGTATATCATACGATCTCAAGATTACGTACGTATGTACCTAAGTAGCTCCTCGAATTTTCCGGTTCTAAGAGGACACATTCAATTTATCATGTCCAAGATGTAGAGTCTTAGTTTGTCCGTTATGAATGCACTCCTCATGACGTGGGGATTTCAAGAGAAATGTGTGAATACCATTGTGGTCGGCGTACAGAATAACAATTGCCTTCATCTAAAAGCTTCACTGGTGGAATTTACTGCTATGCGTAGGTATTAGAATTGGTCTCTCTCTATCTATAGCATCTTGTAAAGGACAATTTTTTTTGAATTGAATTGAATTGGCATCTTTGGCATCTGGTGGATGACGCTACTTCTAAGCGTATGCCAAAATAATTGGTTTTTCACTGCATAAAATATTCTTAAGAATTTCTTAATTTTTGAACCCATTAATTATGTACAAGAACCAGGTTACATAAAATTAATGTTTAACCTCTCCACCGCTGGGGTGACTCACTAATTGCATATAACAGCCAGCGCGGGCCGTGCGCGAGTTATCATAATAATTATTATTTGGCTGAATATGTGAGAAAATAGAACGAACTGATCGTTCTATTTTTCAACAAGGGTAGGTAAGCACTTTTATCTCTTAAAACCTATTTTCAGCCCAATTGAATATTGTATTCAAATCGGGCGAGATAGAGCCGATTTTATATTGCAAGCTGATTTGAAGAGACGTGTTTACCGGCTTTGTTCAAGATCCTTATCCCCAGAAAGGTCCGGGCTCTAGAAACTTCTTTGACGAGGGTGTATACATCGTAAATTAATATGTGAAACCGCATACGTAATAATTCAGGGCTAAGTTGTCAACGCAAAATTTATAACCTGTTTTCAAAGCTGTAAATTGTCCTGTGAATTTACAATTTCTTCATTTTGGTTGCGTAATTTATGACTCTTGAGTGTTGATGTTGAGTGTTGGAAATATATAAAATCTTTTGTTGAAGGGATTGAGCGAAGCGATCGAAGATCTCAGCGGCAACTTGGGCGATTCAGATGTATGGTGCAATAGTCTTTTCGAGCATAATTATCCAACCGTTGAAATCTGTCTAGGGGGTAAACTCAATCAATTAAATCAAGTCTCAATCTCATAAGAAAGGTATACTTGAGTACATTTCAAAATCGGTTTTTTTCTACTATGTATAGTTGCTTAAAATATTTTTTCGAACTTTACCATCTCACAAGAGCTCTCATTTGGCAGAGATTCTATGCACCGAATAAACATTACTATCTGCTCTCATTTGTTTTGTTCTGAGATACGAAATCGTACACCCAATAAAATCAGTTTTAAAAATATATAAAATTATTTACCTATAATATACATACTATATTAACATTTTTATCTAGCTAAATTCTGACGAAGAAACTTTTCACCGATAGATAGATAGATAGACAAGAGATTCTCTTCAAAAACCTAAATTGTTTCAAATGAACCTCACGATTATATTTTTAAGAGCTAACTTACCTACTAGAATAATCTAGTAGCAGCTAGTAGGTAGTTAGCTCTTAAAAATACCGTCGTCTCTAAGACACAGGAATTGTGTCAGTGTATATATACCTATTTCCCAGACATTTTAGTCTATATAAGGTCCCGAAGTCTGTTTATAATTAAGAAAGACTATCTATAGATTATAGAAAGTATCCAGAAATACATAGAAACATTCTGAGTATCTTATGAGAGAATATTGAAATTTAAACTACCAACGCAACGGTGGGAAACTTAAGTACAGTTATTAAAGCTCTAAAATGTGAAGCCACTGGATAAAACTAACCTAATGCAATAGTGTACCTTATTTATTAATAACTAAAATTGGATACATAATTGATTTAGTATGCAGTTATGGATAATGAGTGTGTGATCGACCGTCAACCATTGTCTTCTATGTCATTATCCCTGATTCTCTTAATTGAACTAATTAAATTAGGAAGGTAGGTAATTAATTACGGATTTGAGGGGCAGTGTTATCACATAGGTAATCGTCGTTATCTAAATTATATTTCAGAGATGGATTAGGATTACGATGATGATATTAATCATTGATATTCGGATAGATAGACACATAAAGTGATAACATAATACAAGGTGCCACGTTATTGGTGTACTAAGCAGTAAGGGGGTGGTCTTCTCCCCTCCCACGAACATTTTTTGATCTAGCACTTTCCGGGTTTCAAGGTTTTTTACTGAAAAAAGACCTTGAAACTTTCATCCCAACTAGCCCATTTTTATGTTAGTGACTACCCTACTTCTGCTGTTCATCAGTAAGGTTCTTGACTTTTCAATTGTCACCGCCCATAGTTAGCCGTCATTGGCTGTCACGCCCCGGCGGGCAGGCGGGCGTAATATTCTTGACCTTAAATTGTCACCACCCGTCGATTCTCATTGGCTGTCACGCCCCGGAGGGCGGGCGGTGCAAGATTCTTGACCATTCTCATTGGATGTCGCTTTTCTTTTGCCAAATGCCGACAATTTTACGGTGGTTCCGTACATTTTTCTTCTAAGCTATTATTTTAATTTACTATGTTTAATGTTTATTTGTAGGTAGGTATTATTGTTTCGTGGTAGGTAAGTCTACGTGGGTACCTAATAAAGATTAATTGTCAATATTTTAATAAAAGTTACGCGATAAATACCCGATAAATAATCTTCATTAGGTACATATGTATGTATGTTAGAAAATCGCGAAATTTTAAAAAGTGTTTTAGTTTTATTCTTAGCCTGAATGAATGTATTCTTGTATTTATTTGCACATGAAAAATAATAAATAAATTTTATAATATCTATTTCTTAAAAATCTAAGCCGTCACCAGAAGGCAGAGTGCCCAGAATGCTGGCAGCATTGCCACGTTGAATGGCAATGCTAATTCGTTGACCGAAATAGAAGCCAGCATTCCGATCACCTGTCGACTCTACAAGAAGTTTGGTAATATCTTTATAAATGGCGTGTGCTCCATATATTAAGTGTATATACTAGTTGTAATTGTTTTATTCCTTTATTATAAATTAAATTTTATAAACTAAGGTAAATCTAGAACAAAAAGGCAGCATAGTTACAGGAACCCTAAAATTTTGTAGGCAAAATGGCCGGAATACGTGTGTATGCGTTAGTGATAGGGTTGTCATTTTGCCAAGCGAATGAGTAAAGTTATTTTTTTACTATGAAAACATTACAAAAATTCATTCTGAAAATCAACCATGCGGATCAGTAGGGTATATGGTGCACAACAACGCCCTTTCGGCTTAGTACACCAATAATTTGGCACCTTGTATTATATGGGTTTGAAGTTCAGCGACCAGTTTTATAATTTTAAAACTGGTCGCGAAACTTCAAACCCATTTATATTCTAAAATGCCTACTTCTAGAACATGGTCTGAATCTGGTGAGTCTAAATGTAACCAGTTCTGGAATTGGCTACTTCTTGTCAAGTGCCCAGTTCTTAAAGGGCGAATCTACCAGGTTCCTTTGTCAAACTAGGCCTAGATCACTCACGGGATCCCCGTGGTAAAAACTCGAATTACATAAAATTTTACATTTTTACTTTAGTTCCTTGAATGTGAAAATAAAATTGAGAAAAAAAAATACAATAAAAAAACATGCAAGTGCACTGTTTCGCACATAATTTGGTCGAGATATATCCAATTTATTTTTTTACTATCTCCAAACGTTAAATTCAGGTTCCGTATCGATATAGTTCCCAATTCCACACATATTTGGTCTGCTGCACCTTTTAGCCCCAATAAAAATAATCTGCTTTGTTCAACGGTCCATAGCACGCTGCACACGCTCTGTAAAGTTTCACAGGCGTACAGAAAGGTCGGTTAAAACAATTATTCCCAATATTTTCCTGGAGAACAATCTTTTTGAACAAAAGAACAGAAACTAAACTACCTTAATACACACCAAAATCGGCAACAAAGCCCGGCCGGGTTGGTGCGAAATTTCAGTATATGAATATTGTAGAATGCCGGCAGCATTGATTTGTCAACTTGGCGGCCCGCTGACTTTGCTGTGTAGACTTCATGCAAGCTAGTAACTTCCTGACTGATAGTTCAACGATAAGCTGAAAGCCTCCAGAGGGGAGAGGCCTTCAAGCTGAACATATATCTATCCAAGACGATTGCGCCGAGGGAGCTGAATGGTCTATTGAAACGATTTAAATGACAATGTCGCCAAATCTACGCGGACGAGTGTGTGAAGTTGCATACGATTTCATACAATGAATTGTTAAATTCAACTCCTTTGGCTTCCTTTGGTGCTTTCAGCTGGGAAAAACATGAAACTTTTATAAAATCCTGTGATACTGTTTTAAATAAGTCTATACTGTGTACAATATACAGTGCGATAACAAAGCGGCCTCTGAAAACAAGAAATATTGTTACAGTCTAAAATGGATGTATTTTCGTTGAATCCAATAGGTAGGTATTAAATTAAATATTAATATTGAGGTGTTGAAAAATATTCATTATAATTTTTACACTTGTTTTTGCAAGAAAAAAGTAGCCAACTATTTAAGTCTACATGTTTAGGTATACGAGGATGTAGTCTAAATTTCATCTTAATCTGTACAGCCAGAACATTTTTTTATTTTTATTTATGATGATTGAGATTTTTTTCAATTTGTTTCTATGCCTTTAAGGCATAGAAACACTAAATAAAGTATTGATAGATTATATCTATCAATACTTTATTTAGTTAGTTTATTCAGCACAAGTGGGACATTTAAGACTGGGAATTTAGTATGAAGTTGGTTGAGTTTAGGGTTAAGACAAACATGACGATGTGTACCTACTTAGGTATCTACATCTCAACTCACAAACTTTCGACTTTATAATAATAGTAAGATGTTCCAAGAAAGTTTGCTAACATTATTTACTCAGGCTCTGGCTTGTGCATGTTTGCTTTGTATATCCGATACACCGGCCAACCTAACAAATAAACAGGAATAGTAAGTTACCTGCCTAGAGGATGCAAATAGGTTTGTAGCTAAGCAAAATGTTGCCAGGTGCGGTTAGAAGTAACTACATTATATCCATCCAAACTAATTGCATCACATGACACAAACTTATCCTACTAATATTATAAAGCCGAAAGTTTACTTAGTTACTACTGAACAGATCAAGATGAAATTTAAAGTAGGTATATTTAGAATATTTCCTAATTTAGATAATAGGCTTATTATACCGAAAATACGCGTGCGAAGCCGCGGGCAGAAGCTTGTATTATTATAAATGCGAAAGTTTGTATGTTTACTTCTCCTTGTCAAAGCTACAGAACGGATCGTGCTGAAATTTTGCTTAAATGTATATATAGGTCTAGAACTGGAACACTAACACATAAGCTACTTTTTATCCGATAAATCCGTTCACATGTCAGAAATAAACTTTGAACATATCCATAGAAATAGTAAGTGAGAAGCCGCTGGCAGAAACTAGTTTATGCCTTCCCACTTCTAATTTCACTTTTGTTTAATTTCATCGTTCGTTCATTTGTAGGTATGGTTTAAGTATTAGGTTCATAACAAAGATGGAACCCAGCTTGTTTGCATGCAAATGCAATCCAGAAGATTCCGGCAATACTCGAGCCATTAGTGTTTGTGTGCAAAAAGAGGACCGCTTCACTGTAGATGACAATTTAATAATTGCAGTACTTTTTGCAGCAAATTGCTTTAGCGGGGAAGGTTTCTAATTTCAGTATTATTATTCAATTAGGCGGTGCAGCGGGTTAAGTTCGATGCACATGTAACTTACATGTGCATCGATGGAAAATAAAAGCACTTGAACATAATCTTGTTTAGAATAAGCTTACATGACATAAGCTTATTCTACTGCGCCACAGTGTTGCGCTTCACGTCCCTTTCTTACAAGCGAAGGATACCCACAGTATTAGACTTGTCAAATCAATTTAATTGAGACAAAACCGACTTACCTACTACGGAATACCAAAACAGAGCCCAGATCACATGGGCCCGGATATTATGTTATCCGGGCTCATGTGATTTCTGTATTTCGTTATGCGGTTTCTTGTACCTTCTAAGTATGTACTATGCACCGGTTTTTCGAGTTTCAATATTACCTGCTAGTCAAAAAAACCCTATTTAGGTACCATAGAACTCTATAGATGGCGCAGATATTTCGCGGATAAGATGTTATGTCCAACTATGTACGATCTGCAAATATTTATTCCGAGTGTTCTTTAATTATACATAGAAAATACCCTATGTATAATAAAAATATCTATCTATATATGTATTGTATTAAGTATATCAGTCATCTAGTACCCATAACACAAGCTCTGCTTATCTTGGGGCTTGATGATGCTGTGTGGATGTCCAGCATTATTATTATTATTATTATTATGTACGCCTGTACGGTCTATGCAGTACAACCTATACTCCTTTGGATTATGCCATTTAAATAAGACACATTACCCCACGCCAAAGCTCCTTTTTTACAGCTAGGGCGAACCAATTTTTAAAACAAACTAGCTGCAGCCCGCGGCTTCGCACGCTTTTTTCCGGAATAAAAGGTAGCCTATGTCCGGCCCCGGGATACCATCTACCTCGCTGCCAAATAACACCGAGATCCGTTCAGCCGTTCTTGAGTTATAAATAGTGTAACTAACACGACTTTCTTTTATATTAGGTCCTTACATATGAAATTGGCGTTTTTCGTACTGGCCACTTTAATCACAAATTTCTCCTCTTTGGTAAGGAATTCCAAATTCAAATTTGTACAGCTATAGACTCATGTATTTGTGCTTCGATGATCGTCATTCATTTGTTTTTTTTCTTCTGTTTTTTTCTGTTTGCGTCACTCATTTTACAAAATGGAAAACTTAAAATATCGCATTATTTACGAGTACGAGTTCCGCCGTGGCACTAGTGCTGCGGAAACAACTCGAAGGGTGAATGATGTGTATGGCGGTCGTGTTGCAAAAGAAAACACAGTTCGTTTTTGGTTCCAACGTTTTCGTTCTGGAAATTTTGACCTGCAGAACAAGCCCCGTGGACGGCCTGAGACTCAAGTTGATAATGAAGAGTTGAAGGCTATTGTGGAAGCGGATCCATCGCAAACCACGTCCGAGTTAGCTGCAGGCTGCGATGTTAGTGATAAAACTGTTTTAATTCACTTGAAGCAAATTGGGAAGATTAAAAAGCTTGAAAGGTGGGTACCTCACGAATTGACTGAAGCAAACCGGCAAACGCGCGTCGACTGCTGCGTTACATTACTAAACCGGCACAATAATGAAGGTATTTTAAACCGAATCATTACCTGTGATGAAAAATGGGTTCTTTACGATAATCGGAAGCGCTCAGCGCAATGGTTGGATCCTGGCCAGCCAGCCAAATCCTGCCCCAAGCGAAAATTAACCCCAAAAAAGTTACTTGTAAGCGTTTGGTGGACTAGTGCCGGTATTGTTCATTACAGTTTTCTCAAATCTGGCCAGACTATTACGGCTGATGTCTATTGTCAGCAATTGCAAACCATGATGGAAAAGCTAGCGGCTAAACAACCTAGGCTGGTCAATCGCTCCACGCCACTGCTGCTTCACGACAACGCTAGACCACACACTGCGCAACAGACGGCTACTAAATTAGAAGAGCTTCAATTGGAAAGTCTAAGACATCCTTCGTACTCCCCGGACCTTGCTCCAACAGATTACCATTTTTTTCGAAATTTGGATAACTTCTTGCAAGGGAAAAAATTCAACTCCGATAGGGCAGTCCAAATCGCCTTCAAAGATTTTATTGATTCCCGTCCGACTGGTTTTTTTAGTAAAGGGATCAATGAACTACCTATAAGATGGCAAAAGTGCATAGAAAATAATGGTTCATACTTTGATTAATTAAATATATTATATTAAAAAATATTCGACTTTTTGTTCCTCCCATACAAAACGCCAATTTCATATGTAAGGACCTAATATATAGAGGTATAGATAGATGGTATAATGCAACAACAAAAGAGACACCTTAATGTGGCTGCTTCCCCAGTACCTTAGTCCAAAGATAGATATAGACAAAGAAACATTTATTGACAAACACAACCCTGATACAGCACAGATAAGAAATAGTATATAAATTACAAACCAACAGAAATACAAGAAAGACATCAAATTTGATAGGAATCAAACTAAATTTCTATTTATTCTGTGGTATCAATTCAAATTATCCATCTCAGGGCTACATATTCCTGAATAAACTTCTATATAGCTTGAAAATTCAGCTTCAGCCCGTAATCCTTTCATTTGAAACTCCGACTTTGTAATGATTAGAAGATTAGGTTTCGTTTGATGGAGTTAGCGAGTTTAATATGGCCTTGGAAAATGATTAGGGATTTTGACAAATTTGCATGAAAAACCGACTGTCGCAACTAAATTATAGCTTTAAACCTGTAAAACGATAAGTTACAAGTAGGTATAATTAACCTCAAAATGTTGGTCAGCTGAATTTAACTTATCTTCTCATCTATTATTTAATATTAAATTTGTATTTTGGTTTGTAAAGGGTCGGTCACCTTGAAAACCAGAATACAAAAAACAACACATAAAACTATCGAAGCGATAAAAAAAAATTTAAATACTGATTAATAGTCACTATTATTATTTGAGTGCTTAACACTGCTGTTTATCTAGATTCAGCGAAGCTGCAAAAGCAAGTTCTTGACTAGTTGTGGTGTGTGTGAGTGGTAAGCTTTATTATGTCTAAAAGATAGAAATGCATGTTGCATTACAGTACGTAACAATGCAAATACCAACTTTGTCTCCTGCAATAATATTCCGTAAGCTTTAGCGCTATTTAAAGGCATACAAATCCAATTAGAGTTAAGCAGAGCGGTTAGCTTTTAGCCTGCCATTATTCGCCAGGCGCTTTGAATTATTTTCAGTTAGCACAGGGCAAGAATTTAATATAATCATCCTACAAATAATTTTGCAAAACGAGGGCATTGTACAATTTTTTTTCATTTTGTCTTTTGCGACCAAGCAATGTGTTTAACTATTTATTGATTATTACGCAGCATCATCAGCGGAGTCCCATCAAACAGCGAAAGTACTAAGCTTATCTTGACCGAGGTTACCTATTTGAGCCGTTTGGGGTGAAAACCCCTGGTCTTTGGGGTTCTGGGTAAAATATCTTAACAAACTTCTCATAGAGTCCACAGGTGATCGGAATGCGGCTCCTATTTCGGGCAACGAATTATCATTGCCATTCAATGTGGCAATGCTGCCAGCATTCTGGGCACTCAGCCTTCTGGTGATGATAACTTAGACTTTAAGGAAATTGATATAGGTGTAAATAGTAGTTGCATTTTGTAATTTTAAAAAGTAGGTACTAATTAAACCAAGAAATGTAGATTTTCAAATGAATTGAAATCAGTACCTAAGAAAATAACACACGTTCTTAATCTAACCTATACGATGTTCTAGCGGAAGACGGGTGCTGGCTAGGTCTTCCCTTCCGTAAGGGGCCTAGCCAGCGCTGGTATTCCGTTACCTATTATCAAATTACATCGGTAACCTTTGCATGGTCTATTGTGGGTTTTATTATAAAAATATCTTTATCAATCCCTCGACTATTGCCCGTAAAAGCCTATAAAATTTTTATTAATGACATTCAAAACGACGGGCTCAGATGTAACCGTGAAAGAACAAATTGAGTGGGCGCACTGAATCACTCTTTTTAACGCGGATCGAAGGGATTGTGAAATGAACCGGAGAATTGGGCGTTTCGAGGATGTCCTTTTTTGAATTATCCTTTTATGTGTGCTTGTACTGAAGCAGCGGACAGCTAGAAATCACAAGATATACTAGATACTGATTTCCATAGCTCATCTCTGCGTATATTATGGACTAGCTGACGACCGCGGCTTCGCACGCGCTTTTAAAATCCGTCCCCGGGATACCATTTGACTTTACCTGCCTGAAAAATTTCATTAAGATCCGTTCAGCCGTTTAGGCTTGAAAAGTTAACAGACAGACAGACAGAGCTACTTTCGAATTTATAATATTAGTATAGATTATGTGTTTTTTTTAACATTCTTTTAATTACCTACCTAAGATAGGTCCCAGCCCCAAATTTCCTCATTTCAGTTAATATAGGAGGACTATGAAAGTAATAAAGTAAGAAAACCAATTGGCTCACACACTACCTCACACATCAAAAAGGTACACAATAATAAAAATAAAAAATAAATCTATGTGAATCAAAAAGGCCCTGCCTCAGCTTAATTTTGCTCAACAGAAAGTTGACTAGTTTTCTGGCAGGACCTTCGGTGCGAGCGTGTCTACACGGTTTAAAAGCTAAGAAAACTAGGCTAATATCTTGAGCACTTCGGTTCAAATGTAGGTTAGATGAGAATCGGGCCAAATGATTGTAGAACTGCAACTCTAACAAGGAAACCGCACGTTGTCCACTCCGCCACAGTACACGACCACCATTTACACCCTTCTGTGCTAGGTACATCCGACGGGTAAATCGCTCAGAGCCTCCAATCACGGAGTTGCTTGTCAGCGGATTGCAAAAACTCTAGAAACGATTGGTTTAGATTTCACAGGCCGTTTCGTTCGTGTTTTGTAACCAATTGGTTTACTGTAACTATCTAGGCGAAAATCCTGTCAAAACTGCTAAACCCAGGCGTCACAAAACATAACATCCTTCCCGATCGCTCACATATGACGTATCATCATCATCAACCTATATTAGTCCACTGCTGGACATAGACCTCCTTTAGTGAGCGCCATAGCGCCCTGTCTTCAGCTTGCCGCATCCATCACCTGCCTGCTGTCTTTTACAGATCACGTATGATTCAATTGCATAAAAATTAACACGCGCGGGCTTTCCGCGAACGAGGAGGTTCTTAATAAGGCTGTGTTTGTTAATAGATCATTGATCATCATCATATCAGCCAAGAAACGTCCACAGCAGGACATAGGCCTCCCCATACGTCACAAATAGTGGCTCTGAGCCTCTATCCTTTGAGTCCCTGCGACCGCCACAATGTCGTCGTTACTATGTAAATTGCCAACTCAATTTCATGATTATTTCACTATTAGAATTATCGTGTCCCATTTTATATACGAGGGATAACTATTTGTCTTGTTATACGTAAAAAAGACAGTGTAATCAACTTGGGAGTCGGATTTTAGTTTTTGCAAAAACATCAAATTATTTGACACACACTCACAGCTAGGTTATACGTCCCTACCTTAAGTCTCAGCACTCTTACGTGGACGGAACAGTCCACAATCACTGAGGTAACAGGGGACTGTTGAACATACCTCTCCAAACAGGGTTGGTAGGTATACATTGAATAAATCCCAGATAAATAAGATAAACCGCAAATAAATAAATTAATTCAAAGAAAAACAACTAGCCGCCCGCAAACCAATAGATTTGTCTGCCCCAGACTTTTATTGGAAAGCTTGATCCTCAGTCTGATATAAATCTAGATTTAGGTATAACTCGCAAAGTTCTTTCTTATTGCGAAAGAGATTGGTCGGTGTAAAAAACAGTGCTTAACTTAACATAACTCTGGAATAATAAAATGGAGAGAACATTTTTTTACTGCGATTTGAATTTTGTATATTTTTTGTTCTGCAAAGGATTATAATGAATATTTGCTGGTAAGTACTAACTATCACACTAATATTATGAAAAAAAATTGTGTGTTTAGTATTCGTGTGTATGTGTATGTTTTTTATTCCTTCATGCTCAAACGGCCTAACGGATTTGAATGAATAGGTTTATATGAATAGGTATCTATGAATTTATTGTGTAAGCCTAAAGAAATAAACGTTATTGATTCTGATCAGCATTCTCACAACACCAACACAAACGTAGACAATATAATTGGTAGACATATTAGTAGATATATTAAGTAGGTAGACACAAGATGTCTCATGTTATCCAAGACTGTGTTCCAAGAATACGTCAGCAGGAACATGGTCTCAAAGTCCGACGTTGATTCCATTCAACGTCGGACTTTGGCACCATGTTCCTTCTAATCTAATTATAACTGTTAGTGGGGGAACTGACATCTGCACGGACATCTCGCATGGGAGTGTATTGTGCATTGTCCAGCTGCCTTAACAAACAGACCCTAACCAGCCCAGCTCCTTGAAGTACCGGTACTTCACCATGTTCCTTATAATTTCTTAAAATAAAGGTGGATTATCAAAGTTATATGTCTAGGCGGCATACCTACACGTTAGCGATGGAAAATAGGTGTCACAAAAAATCGCACAAACTTGCTGTAGGTAAAGTTACGTCTAAACGTCCGCTACAAGTAAAATGTACAACTAGCAAATGATGCCGAAGATTTTAGATAGAGCGAAATAGAAAGAGGACGAGAAAAAAGGTCTACACCAGTTCGTGGAATGATTTCCCTGCCGAGGTTTTCCATGAGGACTACAACTGGTTCTTCGAAAAGCTTCGAATGTGTAACATTGTTGCAGGCGTCCGAAGACTGTGGTAACCATTTTCCAGTAGCCTGCATGCCTGGTTTGCCACCTTGGTAGTACAATAATTTGGCGTTTTTTAAAAAACAATAAACCGACTTCAAATTCCGGTTTATAGATAATATTGATGAATAATATTGACGTGTCGGACGAAAGAAACACCCTTCCCTTACTTTCCCTGACCGAAGGTCGTTCACGTACAAAAAATTTAGTTTCAACTGGCAAATCTAGTTATAATTCAAGTCTAATTTAGTTTGATAACACATGGTTGTTGACACCCGTTGCCATGGAAACCATTATTTTGGTAATAATGAAATTATCATATTCTGAAGAATTTTTACAAACATACGTTTTACGGCGCAATTCCTCGAGAATCAAAGTTATAGGAGACCACCTCAAAATAATTTTTTATACCTCTACAACAACGAAAGTACCATCAAATCTATTATTAATTGGCGCAGATATCACCAAAACTGTTGTGATTCTTCAAAAATATTATGTTGCTTTTTAAGTTTAACGGGATAAACACTAATCCCTCGGGAATATTTTTTTATGGGACCACCTCGGGATCATTCTCTATACAATAGTGAAAGAATCAGTAAAATCGGTTTCCCATAGGCAAAGATATCAAGTAACATACATACATAAAAATAAATCAAAAATAAAAACATACAGACGAACTGAGAACCTCCTCCTGTTTGAAGTCGGTTAAAAATAAACTATTAATGCGTTTTTTTTATCAAATCTTTTAGGATTTTTCTCGTAAAAGGATGATGACTTGTTTGGGAGTGGCATGTTCAGTAGTTAGTGGATGTACGAGTGCTGAAGATGTTGAGAATGTGAAACGATGTCGCCAATGGAAGGGTCCAACGGGAAGGGTCCTCCCTTCCAGTATCTTAGAATAGAATAGAATAGAATATTTATATATTACATTTATCACAGACAAATAATAAAAACAAATTAGAACTAGTATTTACAATTTAAATAATTAAGCTAACTGCAAACAGTCTACAGGTAGCTCCTGATCCATATCAATACCAGTCGGAAGCGTCTCCAACACGCTGGCTGCATTGCCCCGCTGTATGGCAATGCTGATGCGCTGCGCCAGATACCCGCCAATAATTTTCTTTGTCAATAAAGACTTGTATTTATTCACAGAAAACATGTCATATATTACAATGCTGTTGTTATTCCAGTGGTATCAATGTAATACTAGCAGTAGATATGGACTGAATATTCATAAACCTACCTACTTACATAATAATAATGATTAAGAATGTATGATACAACGTTGGATAGCCAAATAATATAAGTAGATTGCGAAATTTAATCGCAAATGTATCAACCTCGGCTCGTCCCGTCAAACGCCATGTTACCTGAAACCTAATAAGTAACACTCTGTACACATCTGCGCCCATCTAGGCTAGAGGACAGTCAGCTCAGGGATAAGGTTACTTGATAAAATCATGTGGAATAGGTAACTCTGGGTTTGGAATAATGTAGGTGCCTTTATTTCAGATAATTAAACCCATATTATTAATTTAATTTAAATTTACGAATGTCATGATTAAAATAAGTATTGGTTATATAAGTCACAACAGCGCATCCTTAAAAACCGTGGCGGAGCATTGTCTGTCTCCCATGTGGACACATTTTGCCAAATGTGTCGCTCCAGTCTGTGGTTATGATGTCTGACCGAATGTTAGTAGTATGTAATTAATTTAATCTAATTTATTCTAATAATTTGAATTGATGCCTTAGCTAATATTTCAGTAAGTAGTTATTTCATACACTAATAATAAAAAAAAAATTTAAATCATTTATTCAGGATAAAGTACTTAATAAATAGGATAGAAATGAACGATGAGACAGCAAAAGTTAAAAACTGTGGAGCTGCCGCATCGCCCGCCTCCTTGGCACTATATAAATAAATTATAAGAATGTATACATATTTCTTAATCAAGTTATTTAAAGATAAATTAAAAACATAGTAAAATTAAAATTAGTAGTAGGTTCGCTCCACATAAAAGAAGAAAGGAAGTTTGCAGGTTCAAGTCCCGCCGAAGTCGACTTTTTTTTGCGATACCTATCATTTGATTTCTTAGAAATACCTGACCATGAATAATGACCTTAAGTAATGATTTTGAATTAAACTAATAGACGCTCACATAAATATGTACATGAGTTTGTCGCTGACTTTACAAACTTAAAGCGCAAGGTAAACTTGGTCAGTGTTATGTTTACCAGCTGTGTACCTACTCGTCTGGGTATACTCAACTATAGAAACTTCTAAGTTTGACGATGCCGTGAATGCCGAGAGAATATCGATACTAGAACTTCAGTTAGTTAAGGTAAATATTGGTAACATTATTACCAGGGAATTTAGCAGTTGTAAGGTACCTAAAGCGAATTGGCTTAGTACCTCCAAACCTATAGGTAAAGATCACACTAGTATTGTAAATGCGGGACATTGTATTAGATGTTTGTCAAGCCTTCGCGCCAGAACTACCGAGCTGTTTTTGGGGTTTCGAAGACCGGAGATCGGTTTCGAAACCCTTATGGCATCGCTTTTTCTGTCCTTTTTTCCGTCTTTAATATCTCAGCAACTACAGCAGCAAATAACGTTAAATTTGAAATAATAAAACATTTCGTGCGCCCGTACAGATTAAAAGCAAAATAAATAAAAATAAATGAAAAATGAAGATGTAAATTTTCAGTACAAATTGTGATGTCGAAATTTTAAAAGAGACCTACGATGTCAAGTGGGTTATCAAATGAAAGGAATCAGTTTGTACATTTCAAAACAGTTTTTGAAATTTCTGTAGGTTTCATACTTTTTGAAATATTTTGAAAGTGGTAAAAAAAATACCCATTCCCCCCCTATCTCCGAAGTTTGAAGAGCGATCCATCTAAAATGTATGAAGCGTTTGTAGATATGGATCTATATTTTACAGGAAAAATATGAAGAAGTCTGTAAGTGGACCACTTTTAAAAAAATGCTCAAATCGGGGGTAATTTCCAAAAGGGGGGCTACCTCGAGTGGGATATCAAATGAAAGTTATCGGTTTGTACATCTCAAAACAGTTTTTGAAATTTCTGTAGGTTTCATACTTTTTGAAATATTTTGAAAAAAGACGAAAATTTTACTATTACCCTCTATAACTACTCCGAAGTTTGCAAACCGATACAACTGAAATACCTGAGGTACCTACCTATAGTCTGAGGTACCTTTAATTTTTTCGTATTCATCAAATAGAAAGTCTCCAACCAGTATATTGGTATACATGACAACCGTTCGAAACCCTCGGCGCGCGAGTCACACTCGCACTTGCAGATCTGGTTTTTAGTTCAAGAGCTGCAATTATGGTAAGTTAATTTTTATCTGGGAAAATGCATGGAAAGCGGCGGTCAGAAGCTACTTGTTTAAGACAGAATTGGAGCTTGTAGTTACGATTGTAAAACGAACGTTGATATGTTTGGAATACCAATTTAATTTCATTCGACGAGATGACTAAGTGACGTGACGCCTATATTGTTGAACGTTGGTCGTAAGAAAGATAAATACATTTATGTTACCCAAAAACACAAGAACATTAACAAGATAAAAGTGCATACAGTAATATGAAATAAGACTAAGACTTATATCATCTAACAATTTATATTATACGAAACATAGGGTAATAAACGAGATCTTACGAATCTTACGAGACTGGTGTCCTCAGGAGACCCATCACTTAATGTTTATTTTGTAGTTATTGATTTTATTTAGACATAACGTTGGTTTATATATTTTATGTAAAGAACCCATGGAAGGTGGTCCCCAAGATACAGGTTTATCCTAGTTTGGGGATCAACGATGTAATATTTTAAGTCTCAAATATTTTTCAATAAACGTTATTATTATTATTCACTTCATTTATTTTTAATCTCGTTATTAAATACATTTTTTACTATAGAAAATAAAATATTATAAAACTATTCTACAGTAAAAAATATATCAAAACGGTGAATCACCGGCAACGAAGCTAGCCTTAAGCGGCCGGTGACTAGGGCTGCAGAGAGAGGAACTTTCTGACGATGCGCGCCGAGTCCAGGAGTACCGCCTTTTGAATCTGACCCTTGATCCAACTTCCTAGCGAGAGTCTCTTGAGATGTTGATCGAGGCTCTTCGCTATTACGCCGTTAACTGAAACGACTATCGGGACGACGGTCGCTGAATCAACATTATATTATTATTATTATTAATAAAATGTGTTCCTATTTCTATCCCTCGGCATTTTGCAGTACAAGGCATTTGCCCGATACTGCGCTGGTTTTCAGTTAGAGCCCTTACAGAGTGACGGCACAGTACCCAATACATTACATTATTATAATTAACAAAACATCATTAGTTCATGAACACGTCGTTCAACAATCGGCATAGGTTATTATGTAATTAATATTGAATTGCTTTTTGAAATTTGCTAAGCCATTTTACAAACGGCCTGATTCTACGATCCAGTGGTGACAGATACATCAAGAGAATATAGGGAAACAGAGCTGAAGACGTTTCTGGGATCTATCAGAGCGTCCGTAACCATCGGCCGCAACTTTGTATCGCTGGACTGTCGTTAAGGAAGCCGATTTCCGTGAACTCGGCGTTACTAGCGAAATTGCCCTGCAGATACAAAGAAGTACAAATTTTCGCATATGTTATTTTTTTTTTTGCTTAAGGTGGCTTTCATGTCATTACGGCCATGAAGACCTACTGTGATCGCCACTCGAGTGTTCAGTCCTGAAGCTGCGGCGTTCATAGTTCGCCACTAACCCTTGCAGCTGCTAGGAACTGTAGGATTTTCTGCGGGGTGATCGCTCGCCCAGATGGATGCTACGTTTTTGCATCAGTGCTCCGCACTCTCCTAGCAGGTGAAGAGACGTTTCCTCCGCCTCTTCGCAGAATCTGCAGGATTGTGTGACGCATAAACCCAGTTTGAACACGTGCTTGTTAAGGCGACAGTGTCCAGTTAGGGCTCTTGTCATGATGCGAAGGTT
This sequence comes from Eupithecia inturbata, assembly GCA_963662085.1. Taxonomy (NCBI): domain Eukaryota; kingdom Metazoa; phylum Arthropoda; class Insecta; order Lepidoptera; family Geometridae; genus Eupithecia; species Eupithecia inturbata. The sequence continues at coordinate 3,906,114 of OY759179.1, read as the reverse complement.
GCTTTTGCTTAGCGCTAGGATTTGTTTTGTGAACCGTTTATCGAAGGGTTTTATGAATCACTTATAATCATTATTTTGAGTGATTCTTGCCCAACGAATTCTTCCAAAGCATGGAAGATTCCTCGAAGCAGGAGTCCAAGAAGGTTCTGTTAGTCACGCTTTTAGGTATGCTACAGAACGTCTCGGGGCCCAGCTGAGTCCCCTTGGCCCCGGAACGCGCAAATTCGTCAGCACACTCATTGCCGTTGATTCCTGCGTGTCCCCGGAACCCATCTCAGAACGACTCTGTTATTCGAGCCGAGCGTGTTTAGGCATGACCGACTATCCTTGACTAACCTAGATGTTGATAAAGATCGTTTGGTTGGAGTAGCGCAGATTTTTGCATTATAACTTAGATGAAAGAAACTACAGATGGAGGGACGAGCGTCAAATGTGTCAAGGTTGATTCTATTCTATCAATATCTCAGTGCAAGCACCACACACACTGTCAAGAGTTCTATCTTATCTAGAATTTCACTAATTAAGGATTCTACGTGAGGATTCTGCGACGATATCATTGGCATAGTAAAGCGTTTGGTTAACAGAATTAATTGCGCCCCAGAACTGATTTGCCTGGAGAAGTCTTGTGCCGGAGTCCAAGATCTAGCAGCAGAAATATAATAAAAGTCTAGGCATTACTCACCACCCTTTTTATCATTGCAGGGTTTTGCTACAATTTATAAGGCTTTGTGCCGCTTCGGTAAAATTACGGCTGCATGCCTTTACGGTCTAATAAAATTTCAACGTCAATATCAATCTGGTAAGATTGCTCGATAGCGTGATAGGCACTTATTGAAACGTGAGTAACCGCCTAAAGGTTGTCGCAGATCAGGGGCGCACAGCACAAAAATGTGCATTGAAATATGAGTTTTAATTCGTAAAATTTAGATGCATTTCATATTGACAGCATCAGATGACAGACAGCTCGCTGGCCACTTTGCTGCCGTTTGAAGCTTGCGGGAAGCCATTTTGTCACTGTGACAAGTATCTAAAAATAAACAACAAAGTAATTAGTTAAGTTTAATAAAGAATATTTTTATTACATATAACAAGGAAACTATGTAAAAATTGGAGTAAAGGCTTTAATAATTTATTTATTTAAAGTGCTACTACTCACTTTAAATAAATAAATTGTTAAAGCCTACCAGCCAGCCAGCCAGCCAGGTCCAGCGGTCGCGTGTTCAAACGCTGCAGCTGATAAAATAAGGTTACCTGGTTCAAATCCCGAGTGGGTCAAAATTATTATTGGGATTTTCCTAGCAAAGAAAATTTAATGGGAGCAGGTGAGGCGAGTCAGGAAGTTGACCGTGTTCCACCTCTGTACCTCGGAAAGCTCGCTGGTCGTGACGGTCTGCCGTCCTATCGGATTATGAGCGTGATGGAATAGAGAGTGCACCTGTGCGCAAACTTGTGTACTATAATATGGCTAATCTCCGTTGAAACTGGCCTGGAAGGATGACATCATAATTAGCGCACTGCTGGACAAGGCCTCATCTAATGATGAGCACCATAGCGCCCTGTTTAGTTTACCGCATCCAGCATCTGCCTTCAGTCGTTCGTAGATCGTTATCACACTTGAACGGTGGAGAGTTCTAAACTATGTTTGCCTTACCTATGCTACTCAAATCAAATCAAAAACTCTTTATAAATTTACACTTAGAAAAAGTCAAATTCTTAAAATTAAGCACTGACATAGATATAAAGTAATATATTTGATTTCTGTCGCTCCGGTAAAGTAAAGAAGCGACGAAGAAACATTTAGCCTGTTAGTTGTTATTTTTCGAGTTAGAGCAAAACTTGTCTCAAGCTTTTTTATCCATTTATAGTAAGCCTTTTTGTACAGGAAAGTTTTGACAATTTGTTTGAATTTATTTTCCTTCTGATAATTTTTGCAACTTTCTAGGAGTTTTGCTGTAGAACTTACTTGTTTATTAATGAACTTATGTTGTAGGCACTAGACTCTGTCAGAACAACATAGCATCACCTATGCGGAATGATATTTGCAGGCAAATAAGACCAATCCAATCACTGCTGGTAATCAATTATGTCGAGCAGGCCATGCGGTCTATACAAGCATCATACGGCAGTGAACATGTTATTATGTATCTAACAAGCGTAGTTGCATCGTGTATTGCAGATGCAGTGCATAGCTTATGCACGTCTTATAATAATAATTGCTATTGCTCGTATAGTCTTACTCTAACTGAGATAAGTAGTCCAGAACAAATCCATAAATAAACTTTTCATTGATACAAAAACTCGACGATATATATTAAATTTTAGGCAGTGAAGTTGGAGTCGAATTTATTTAAAGCCAGTTACTGACCGGGGCGTAATGTACTTACCATGGGCAGAGAGCATGATACGTTACGCAGCCGCCGCCGCCGCCGCGCTGCGGTGCTAAAATCCGTTCCGTTGCTCGTTGTCAGCGCCTTCTTCCCCCGTACTGACTGCACGTACGCTCGCTGTGTAACACGTTACATTACGCCCCGTAACGCCGCACATACGGCTTTTTCCTACGTAGTATATGGACAAAAATAATTTAGATATTTACTCAGTTAACGAAATTAACTCACAACAACTATATTAACTTTAAATATAAAGTTGTTGTGATCCTGACAGCGTATAACCACAATAACTAAACCGCGCGATTTGAAATTATCGACCAAAACCGGTTCTAATATCGCATTGTTTCGAGTCGTACGCGCTCGGTGCGCAGTCGTACGCGCTCGGTGCGCAGTCGTACGCACTCGGTGCGCAGTCGCTCTCAAGTGGCCGACATTGACGGGTGTTTATTTTTTTGTGTTCATGTGTTAAGTTTAACGACTACTATGGATAATTTACTTTCAGGTATGTGTGTTCAAAATACATTATTTAAATAGTTTAAACTTTAATACGAAATATGACAGCAAATGAGTATACTATTTAAAAAAAATATTTCCTTGTTTGCTATGGGAATATACCTAAAAAGTAGGAAAGATTACTTGGGCTCGTCAACTATTTTATTTTTTTATGTACCCATATCTGTAATCTTACAAAATGGTGTACAATTTAACTGCTACTTTAGTGCACTTTTTTAATTTCATCGTGTTTATTACAGGAAGTCGAGAAGTACAACTAAACCGCACACTCAAAGTGAGTCGCAATCAATTGTTTTCTGTGCTATGTTTGTAGCACAGAAAACAATTGATTGCGACTCACAATGTTTCTCTTTGTATCTCCATAACAATGTGGAGAACACTTGAATAATTACGTGAGGCGAAAATATATAAGTGAAGACAGCCGCTGCAACGACTTCCTACAAAAAACGGAATATTTTCGTTAAACATTTTAAGACAAGGTGGAATGCAAGCAAACGTATAAAAAAAAGTTTGTTACAAAATATGGAGAGTGGCTTCGATATTAATATAAAATCATCACCGAAAATAAGCGAGGTAGACCGAGAAAAAAATTCGAGGAGAGTTCTGAAAAATCTAAAAGTAGAGATTCGTCAGTTAGTTTTGCAGTTGCATCGACTTGTACGGAAAAGCTAACATTTGCAACTGTGAAGTCTTTACGGCTATCAAGAAAGAGAAAGACTGCAGAACTGGTCAAAGAGGTCGCAGACGCTTCACCTAAAAGCCTAAAACGAATGAAAAAGGCGATCATATCTCCATCAACTGGGCAATTAAAATTATTATTTATTATTGTAATTAGAAGTTTTAAATAAGTTATTGCCTTATTTAAAACTTCTAATTAACCGCAGCAATATAATGACAATATAGACGAACCAGAAACATCAAGCGAAGAAGAATAATAGCGCTGTAGAATAATTTGGTTATTATAATTTATTTTGCATGTGAAAATTTTATTTCATTTTAAATCTCTTATTTTTTATAAATTACATTTTAAACCTAGAAACTAATAATAAAACCTACATAATGCAATGATAATATCATAATTTCATTGTTTAAACAGATAAAAAATTAAATACATTTTTGTCCACCTAAAACGTACCAAATGCCGTGTATGCGCCGGTCAGTACCCACCTACATATGTTTATACCCGACTACCAGAGGAGTTGGTTCATAAGGCCCGCGCGGGCTCGCTATTGTTGAGTCACCACGGCGGCGGAAAGTATCTGTTTATGCCTTTTCATTGGGAGATAGAGAGCTGGATGAATATGGTGTTTTGCCTCGTTTTCTTACGAAGGCGTATTTAATTACCGATATGATATGATATCTAGCCTGAGATCTATGACAGCTACCTATGGTTAAGTAGTTTTCAATGATTTGAATTGTTTGGTACAAAGATTTAAAACCGACTTGAAATTCCTGTATATTTACGCTATTTTGTAACTTTTATGGGACTACTGCTAATCTTTCGGGAATAAATTTTTATAGGATCTTTTCATTGTTTTCGCTTTTTGTGTTGATTGATTGTGATCAAACGAAGGGCTATAAAAAAAAAAAAAAAGCACAAAAAGTTAAATAATCATCAAAATCGTTATCATAAGAGATATCGAGTATTATACATACATTGTACATAAAAAACCATGCAGCCAAATTGAGAACCGCCACCTCTTTTGAAGTCTGTTTATAATATATTTTTGATTAGTACCTACCGATAAAAATAACATTTGTGTTATTCCAACTCTTAACGACATTATGACCTACATACATCTATGCAAAATGAAAAGAAGTAAGACATACCCATCCATCCAAATTTTCCCATATAATATTAGTCTAATATTATCGGCCCAATTTTGGAATTAGCATTGGAGTGTTTGTCACGATCACGTTGTCTTTATAATTGTAAATCAATTAATGCCCAAGCATTCGTCAGAACATATTATTATTGCTTGAAATGAACATGTTATTTATACAGCCGTAGGTAATTCAACTGCCCAAATGATAAATGAGAAGTTTGAATGTAATTGAATGAGGTCAAAGCCTAAAGAGCCTGATAATTCGTTGGTTATGTATGACTGATTATTTGGGTGCTCCATTCATTTATCATGGTGATCGATTTTCTCAGAGTGGTGGTAGATTCTTATCTAAGAAATAGAGGAAATAACGGCAAAGATAGTACCACCCATATTACCTAAGTATTGTTATTTTTACTAAAGTCATTTGCCACTTCCTGCAAGTGGTAATTTTCCGCGACAAGGTGGAGACAGGCTATGGCGCTCACTTAGAGAGCGCCATAGCCTGTCTCCAGCTGGCCTATCTTAGTCTTCTGCTGGACATAGGCCTCCCCTAAATTAGGGGAGGCCTATGTCCAGCAGTAGACTAAGATAGGTTGATGATGAAAGTCATTTAGGATGGAATATTTATCATGATTTGAGTTTTAAGCTTTCCAAATTTTTCGGCACAGTGTCATACGCCATGATCACGGAATAACTGAAGTCACTGCGAACTCTAATTTAGTAAATATCCCGCTGTAAATTACTTTAGTGTTAATAACCATGACCGTTGTAAAAGTTTTGTTTATTTATTACTAGCTGCTGCCTGTGGCTTCGCACGCGCTTTTTAAGTAGCCTGGGATGCCATTTAGCTTCCTGCCAAATTTTGTTGAGATCCGTTTAGCTGATTAGGCGTGAAAAGGTAACAGACAGACAGACAGACAGACAGAGTTACTTTCTAATTTATAATATTAGTATGGATTAATATTAAATAGGCGCAGTAGCTGAAGGCCTGCGTATGTTGAAATAGGTTATGGGTTCGTTTTACTTCTACTTCATAGGACAAATGGTTGATCTGCCATATTTATTTCTAGTTTGGGTGTGCTCCTGCCCAAAGCATCGCACGCGCTAATCCAGAGTTAAAACTATGTAAAATTTCAGCTCGATCCGTTCAGCAGATCAATTCAAATGTATTTGTGAGCGGGTTAACTATGAACCTTATTTGTGTTGGAAGAACACCAACGTTTCAACGTAGAAATAAGGTTCGTCCCGCTTACATACGGTTTAAGAAACTTTATTCTCATACGAATTACAAAAATTCACTTAAAATGAGACCTTAGGGGTAATTATTGCTAATAAGTTATTTACATTTGGGAGACCAGTGTACCATTATATAGAATACATAAAGTAAAGTAAAGTAAAGTAAACGTTTATTTCCAAAATAAAATGGCACTATTTAAAGTTAAGGGTTACAATTAATTAGTTTTATGTTATATACGTTTTTGTATGTGTTGTTACCCGTGCCGTGGTCGAGTGACTGTCCTCCGTAGTAGTACATAGAATGGGTAATTAAATAAGTGTGTCTAAATTCCTTACACCAATACCACCTTAATTAATTAAACTACTTAGTACCTAACAACCCAATGTTTGTATTAGTGTACTAGGTACTAAGTTCACATGTGTTTGTCTGTACTGTTTGTTATCTAGTACCTACTAAGTAGTCTCTTTTTATTTTATTGTCTCAAAGTTTGTTTGTGTGTTTAGTGTGTAATATATAATTTTCTTTATTTCTTTCTTTCTAAATTGGTAAGTATTTCGATAACCAAAGTCTATCAACACATCCATGCGTTTTAACCAAACCAGAAATCGTTAATACATTACATGTTTAGGAAAAGGCAAGAAAAATAAAGTGGGTAGTTATAAAATAATTCTGACGAGACTAACACAATGCAGTAAGTAAGTACCTAGTCGACAACTTGAACGAACCGTCATAATTCATAATACATCCGTAATGTATGAATGAGTGTATTATATTTATTATTCTATAACTCACTAGTGAGTTATAGATTTTTTATTTTATTTTATTGGTTGAGGTGCTTTGTTCTTAAACAAGTTTTTATTCAAAAAAAAGATCGTGTTCAATAGAACCAATAAATTAATGTTCCTATTGCTTGTTCATTTCATGCAACTTCTTATTTAAATAGATAATTTTAACTCGTACGTGCTTAATAAATAAAACTTTCACTCAGATATAACTTTTGTTTTCTCTGTAATAAAAGAAAACTAAATTCCCCATTTTGTACGTGGCAGAATAGGCGCAAAACCCTATGCGCCGAAAATAAAAAAAAATCCTCATCCCTTTAGTCTGTGGCTGATCGCAATAATAATCATAATAATAATAATTTATTCAAAAATGCGCGCGCATAGGAAAACTGATTAATTTTGCGAAACATTTTTCACAACTCGTTTTACTGTTGAAATTATAGTTATTTATTAATTATAATGTCTACAAGTACTAGTTACAAAGAAAATGATTTATGTTGTACACCGCCCGATATAAGATGTGAAGCCCTTAACGTTATGAAAGATTTACTACCTGAAAAGTCCCAAGGAAAAATATCTATTATCTACTAAATAAAATGAGTTTTTACTGTTATTTTATTCACAAGTGTGTTGAAAAACGTCGTATGATACACGTGTGTATTGATGATTACCGTCCTCGGCTCTCTTAAGACCCTCGCCTATGGCTCGGGTCTCAATGGCGCTTCAGCGGTCATCACCAACATTACACACTTGTACCATAATTTACTTACCATAATGTGATTACGAATAAAAACAAAAGAAAACTAACAAATGAGCAGCAAAAATAGCATAGTAATACACACACGCATATATCTTGACCAGCGTCGCGTGGTGGAGCGGCATTAGCTTTGTCTAGACTCCTAGACGTATGTACATACAAATATACAAATATACCAAACATCTTCCTAATTCATTTTTTATGGTGTGATAACATTCAATACAGGTTTTAAGTTATTATAAGGCAAAAACGCACATTGGTATTGTTTTTAGAGCGGCCCCCAATCAAAATAATTTCTTACCTACGCCGAAATAAACTCTAAATTATTTCTAAAAAAATCAATAGTATAGCAAAAATAAATCTACTGCGACGGGACATGAAACCGCAATCTTCCCTCAGTACGGCTTACGCACTAATAAAATAACAAAAGCAACTCTTAATTATTTATGCACCTAAAGAGAACAAAAGTATATTCTATCGACAATGTATAATTAAGGTGATATTTCAATTCCGAACTTGATTTGATAAATTACGCACGTAATTATGCAATATTCTAACATGCTCGTTGCTCACGCCTTATTGCTCTGTTTCAATCAAATGCCCATTGACGTTGACTGTAAGTTGCAGCGCATGATTGAAATTGTATGATTCTTCGATATGGCTGGTTTTTATCGACTTCAATAGAAAGACTTTTTGAATTCGACTTTATTTTCTACTAGCTGCTGCCCGCGTATTTGCGCGCTTTTTTCCGGGATAAAAAGTAGCCTTTGTCCGTTCCCGGGATACCATCTACGTCCCTGCCAAATTTCACTGAGATCCGTTCAGCCGTTTAGGCGTGAAAAGGTAGCAGACAGACAGACAGAGTTACTTCCGAATTTAATTTCCTGTAAAGAAGGTCTCGATTTTGCCATTAGCAAAAGTAATTTTTTTTAATTAGTACCTACCCATTTATTTTAGCTTCTTAGTTATATCGTAGTAATATAAGATAGGTAATAAACTCCCACTTTGTTAAAACCAACTGAAATTAAATAAAGTATTTATTTATTATTATTTTATTTCAATCTTCATGTTTTATCTGTAACATTGACTTCGTATGGCCATACAATTTGTCACGGTCAAATAATACATTAGTCATGTACTGTACAGTCAGCTAAACTAAGATGTACGAACGTAAGTGACAGGTACCTAACTATATGGTTACCTTACAAGACGACTCCGTCTACCAATCGTCGAACACGTAAATGTAGGGTGTTTTTCAAATTAGTGCAATGCACAAAAAAAATCGTTTGCGGCTTGGTACGTTCACAGAATATTATTCTGTGGTAGCAGGTGAATGTCCTCCTTCAGTATTGTGCACTAATTTTAACAACACCCTATATAATAAATAAATAACAATGGACTACAATAAAACACATCATCATCTAGCTTCATGCTAAGGCATGCTTGATTCTAGATACTAGAACTCGTATACGTACTTAATGCATTACATTACTTAGATATTATATAATTACTTTTAATTTACATAAAAACACCCAGAAAACCTGGAAGAAATACTTATCTGCAGATCGTATAAACATTTGTCGTCTCATATGTTCCCCGGGAATCGAATCCGTTACTCCTGCATCGCAGGACCATCTTCCGCTGCTCCACCGATGTCGTATTATGGCTATACACTAAAGTGGTTTAGATTAGATCTAAATACAGCTGACTGTACCTGACCTGACCTGACCTGTACCTATGCAGATACCAAGTAGGTGCAAGCAGCCATTGTTATCGTTTGGATTTTTTTATTATTAACTCTATCATTATTATTATTACTTTACTATTACTTTGTGTACCTCGTGCACAATGCGTTGAATCAAAATAATCATCGAAATAATCGATATGCTTTCATCATTAAAATAAATTATAGAGGTAGTGTCAAATATAAAGCGAGCGATATTCCACTAACTTTACAACACAGTAACAACAACCTAATGGTCCGTATACACTATCATTTCGTAGATTTACAAGCTTATGGACAACATAAAAGCCGTAAACTTCGATTTATTATCCATTCACAAAGCTCTTTTATTTTACTTATACCGGGAGCTTTATCGGATAACTTTGAATAGCTTTGATGCGAAGATTATTGATAGGTTGACCGTTTTGTCTTTACAAACGTTTTTGTGATGATGCAGTGAATCTGCAGTTCTCCAATTGAATTACCAATCACCCTATATAGCGTGTTAAATACGAACTTTATTTGTGTTGGAAGAAAACCCACGTTTCATCCCTTAACGAGGGACTTCTTCAGGGTGGCGCCTGTACCGCACCGCTGACGTGCGCTCACTACGGGCCCAGAGCCCGTAACGGGCGGGTCGTAGGCGCCGGGGGCGGGGGTGAGGGGCACGCTGCTTGTCGATGCTGGAGAGTAGGAGAGTCATCATCTTGCGGAGATCCCATCGTGTCGGGTAGGGTATACTCTGTTTGCATGCGGGTGGTAGGTTCCAACCTCTATCTCTATTGAAGGTCGTCGTCCAATGTCTATCGCCTTGCGTATCTTGCGGGGAATAAAAAAAAATTCCCTACACAAGACACGGGCTTTGTCGAAACGTACGTAATGCGATGGTCCTTCCTCAATACAGTGTTCTACCACCGCCGAGCTATTGGTGTCAACATTCTTTACAGCGCGTAACTGCTCAGAGAGCCTGGTGGATATGTTCCTTTTTGTTTCACCAATGTAACATTTGCCGCAGTCATATGGAATCAAGTATACACCTGGGACGTCCAGTGGCTCTCTATCCTTGGGAGAGCGAAGTAGTTAACCCGCTTACATCCGTAATGAATTCGTCGTACCTAGTGGTAACAAGATCTGGAAGGTTTCGAACCAAATAACAAAAAATACCAAAAAATTCAAGGTTGTTTCAGATGTATCGGTTTGTAAAATTCGGAGTGTAGAAGAAAATAATAAAGTTTTCGACATTTTTCAAAATAAAAACTATAAAACATACAGAAATTTCAATAACTGTTTTGTGATGTACAAACCAATACCATTCACTTGATACCCCACTCGGTGAAGTAGCCCTCCTTTTGAAAATTATCCCCCGTCCTTTTTGACCTTTTGACCATTTTTCAAAAAGTGGTCTGTTTAGAGATTTCCCTATATTTTTCTGTAAAATATAGATCCATATCTACAAACAGTACATACATATCAGATAGATCGCTCAGCAAACATCGGAGATAGGGGGAAGGGAATGGGTATTTTTTCGCCTTTCTTCAAAATATTTCAAAAAGTATGAAACCCAAAGAAATTTTATAAACTGTTTTGAAATGTAAAAATTGATACCTTTCATTTGATACCCCACTTGACATTGTAGGTCTCATTTAAAATTTCGACATCACAATTTGTACTGAAAATTTTAACATTCAATTTTCATTTATTTTTTTCTTTCGAACTGTACAGGCGCACGAAATGTATTATTATTTTAAATATCACGTTATTTGCTGATGTAGTTGCTGAGATATTAAAGACGGAAAAAAGGACAGAAAAAGCGAGACTTTCGAAACCGATCTCCGATCTTCGAAACCCTAAAAAGCATGGTTCCGTTAGCTTCCTACTCTTTCGCAAAGCATCTTACTGTGCACTACACCGAATCGCGTGTGTGGTTTTCTTTCAATAAATAACAACAAAATAAAAATTTTGCAAAACTAATAACTTAAAAATAAACTACTTTATTAAGTAGTTTATTTATACATTTTGAAAAAGAAGTAAATAGTTTTAGTAAAACCCCCGACTAAGAGGAATAGATAAAACAGCAATGATAATTTATATTTAATCAAATATAGCTGACAAATTTTTTTTACCTACCTATTATTACAAAGACAAAAAATCCGGCGTTTCCGAGGTCGTATTACATGTCATTTCTGTGGGTATGAGGAAGACTGATACCTATTTCTTTACCATGGCTACTTGGGTACTTCTTTTTATCTATTTTTTTTGTGTGCCATTTACAAGTGTCCCTATGAAAAATTGCTTTCCAAAAAATACAGAAGATGCGATTTCCGTATTAATATTTTCCATGTTTTAATAAAAGAAATTGCAAATGACTTACAAAAAGGTCACAGCTCTTACATTCAGGTGGGAGACGCGAGAATTTCCTCGCTGAAGGACTCTCTAGGCGCGCTTTGAACGTGTCTTTTCACCAGAAAACTGTGGCGACGACGGGCACGTCATAATTATTATTTGTAGTGTTATAGAGGTAGAGCTGTTCATGGTTTCGCACGCGTTTATCAATAAAAGAAGCCTGTTTGTTGAACTTCAAGACTACAACATTTTAGAGTGATCCGCTTAGTTTAGGCAGTTTTTTTAGGTGTTAATTCGTAAAGTTAACTATGGATTATTCTTTTTTTTAATCACCCATTCCAATGTCGTCTCCTTGGATTATTAATATGTGTAGATCACTTTCGAGTTATATGTATTATACTACGTACTAGACTTTTTTAGAGTTATATGTATTATACTACGTACTAGAGAAGCTATACCAAACACAAAATGTATCGCAACTTGTTGGATGACGGATGACAGCAGCGGGGGCCTGCGCGCGGCGAGCGGTGCAGCGCTTAAACATTAACTATGTCGTCTAACCAAACTATTAAAACATTCAGCGCTAGATCATGTCATTGTTTCGTTCAACCCTATAGATTTTACACCGCGCAGAAGTGACACAGTTTTTTTCCTACAAAACTTAAAAAAAGTAGAAAAGTAAAAGAAAATGAATTGTTATGCGCGTATTTAAACTCAGACAAGTATACAATAGTTCAAAATCAACTTAAATAAGAAATCAAATAATGTATTTTTACAGTATCGAAATGCGCATGTCGTCATATTTTCTGAACTTTGTTCATTGTTGTTGATTTACGTACTGAAAGGAAAAAACATTTGATGTTTTGAAAAGACTGAAAACCGACTTCGAATCCCTTAGTTTTAAACTGTTTCTTGAGTTTTGCGGGATGAAAAGAAATCCTTTGGGAATAACAAAATTATGGGACCACCTCGGGAGCATCCTGTATTCTATACAACTAAAAAAAATATTCAGGTCGGTCCATAAATGGCGGAGAAGTCGACGAACACACTTAAAAAAAAACATACAATACAGCCGAACACAGAAACCTAGATTCAAAGTCGAGTGTTTACCAAAATATGCTAAAAGTTAAAAGTTAGCAAGCGTAGGTTGAAGATTTTAGAGGCCACGCTACGGTTTTACGGCGTTGACATATAAATAATTTAAAACGTGAATGAGCGAAATCACCTATCACAAGTATTTCCATAACACTAAAAAGTATTATTATCTATGATTAAGACTATGTATCTCTTATTACTGAATAAAACATTATTATTATTAAAGATCAAAGTTCTTCTCTTATTACGGTCTTTTTTCGCCCTCCCATATAAAAACAGTTGTAATAGTTAAATAATATCTATATATAAGAAAAATTTGAGAATAGTGTAGTGTAGAATAATGTGATACTAATATTAAAATACCTTTCTAAAGAGAATGCGAAAAATAACACCACAAAGAAGAAAATCTGATGAGTCAATCTGAAGAGATTTGGTAGCTCTATACTGATTATAGCCTGACTCTACCGAAACATTATCTGGCTGTGCACACTCAAACACTATGATCTGATTATACGAATGCAATACAATAGGTGCCTAGATACAGATTGGCTTTAATTAGGTAAACTCACCGCCGCACATGCATAGCGTACTACGTGCTTCAATTGTTTGCTCACTGCAAAATTACTCTACTGTGGCTTCTGTGTGAAGTTATGTAATCAAGATAGGGGGCAATCAGCTGATTCGTAGACCACACATCGGCAAAAATAAACAAGTGATTATATATACAGGATGCCATTTAAAAGGTGTACTTAGCCGGCAAGACGGGGGGTCCGCCACCGAAACCGAGTGGGCGGTTATGGTTTATTTTCGAGAATGTGTGTTTTCAGTTTTAGATTTTATAGAAAAACTCTCAACCGCAAAAAAATGTGACAACGCTTATTAATATAAACTACCGTAAATATATTACCAACATCCAACAAACCTTCCAATCTTCCAAACTTAAGTAGGTACTAATTTATGAAAGCAAATTGATTCCTTCATGCTTGTGAGGTAGGTTTATAGTTATTTGTTCAACAAGTGAGCAAAACGATTTTTTGTTGCACGTGCCGATATTATATCCAGAGCTAGCGTAGCAGTCTAGAGTAGAGTCACGAGCGTAGCGAGTGGCTCTAAAGTAGACTGCTGAGTTAGTGAGGGACTTTTAAAGGCACGAAACAAAAAACATTTGCTCTCGAGTTCAACATACTTTTCACCTCGACTAGCAAGAAAATATTCTGTAATTTATAAAAGAGGTCGAATGCCAGAAACTCATTTTGGTCTACAACCATGCAGGGATGAATGCTATAAACCGAGGGACTTTTAAAGGCACGAAACAAAAAACATTTGCTCTCGAGTTCAACATACTTTTCACCTCGACTAGCAAGAAAATATTCTGTAATTTATAAAAGAGGTCGAATGCCAGAAACTCTTTTTGGTCAACAACCATGCAGGGATGAATGCTATAAACCTCTTTGGAACCATGAACGAACGAAATTAGGCTTTTCTGTGAAGGTTGAACACTGTCTAACCTACGATAAGCTAAAATGAGTGCAGCTCACAGAGAGTGCAAGTCCCATAAAAATTCCGAACCAGTTGTTTGGTAGATTATTTAAAGAATGCGCTGTCCACCTAGAAGAATGGTCGTCTCAAGCCAAGTTGTCAAGGTACACATCAAAATGGTGGTGCCCTCAGTGAGAAAGTTTACGTCCCGTGCAGATCGCGTAGTTTATAAATTTTTTTGGCGCCGACCATAGAGTATCAATAACATATTACACCATCGAAATTTAGTACAGCATTCTGAATTCAAATTACTTTTTTCAACAAGTTGAATAATATCCTTTATTCCACATGTGAGCAAAACCCGATTTTATTAACTGTTTTCGAGCAGCAGAGCCACCGTTTTCGAGCAAGAGTGGTGAAAAATCGATTTTCCTGTCCGGCTGGTACCAAATATATGTTTTTGAACATTTAGCACAGAGTAGGTTTAGCAAACACAGTATTTGAAGCATTTTGTTAACACGTAACTTTTCACAACAAAAAAAAATATTTTGTTTATTCGTTGACACACGACTATGAAAGTCAAAATTGCGCGCGCCACCATTGTCGTACGGAATATTATAGCAGTATTATGTCTTTGAAAATTTGAAACCAATCAAAAGATTGAATGAAAATATTATTACGTACCTACCAATGATAGAACGTCAAATTTTGAATTTTAAATTGAGAAAACAGTTAGAAACACAGAAGGATATTTATTGTATGTCATTGCATTATGACAAAGAGTAGTTTCGGTTTTGAAAAACAGATGTGACAAAATATTATGTTTTCCAACAATATATTGGAATTCACTACGTAACGTCTCGCTAAGTAATGGGACTTAAAATATAAGTGCAAGTTTGTTGCACCGATTTAGATTTGTAAACTTCCATTACATTACTGCCTTTTAATTTCTTCTGAGAAAATAAATGCTTAAACCGTATTAGTACCGTATTTATTATCAGAACTCCTAAACTTAGTAAAATCAAGACCTAGAACCAACTTGGAAATTGAATTTATTTGGAAACTTATTAAATAGTTTGTTTAGTTTAGTAACTTGTCCTAGTTTATGGTTAGTAGGACATAATTAAAAATCATCAATTCGGTGCATCATAAAAAAATCGAAAAATGCAGACCTTGTTGTTAGTATCTTATTTTTTATTTGCCTCAGAGATGTCTGTAGGTAATATTGGTCGGGTAGGCATTTTTTTCATTTTGTGAATATTGTCCATGACAAGCCCACACTTTGGATGATAAATAAAGTCAAGATACAGCTGATTTCAGGGTTGATACCAAAGTTTAAAATCAGCTGACCGAGTTAAAAGTAAATAGCTCTTTTTTCAATGAAAATTGTCGTAACTTAGAAATTCGTAAAACAAAAGTTGTTCGCATGGGGAGCCCGCATCACCCCCTTTCGGCTTAGTACACCCTTTCCGTGGCACCCTATAAAAAGAGTGGAACGAGCTGCTTGCCCATCTATTCGTCGAGATTGTATTTATTTGGAAGAATAGAAGTTTTTCCGATTAAATTAAGTATCGGATTCTTCAAATCACTATAGAATTACCTTCTGGGAAAGCGTACTCTATCTTTGGCCACTTCACTAAAATTTAAAGTGGCCGTAGGTGGAAGCGTTTGTCTACTATCTAACACGTTTAGGTACAAGTGACTTGGTAGCTAAATTTTGACTATCATAAGGTGAATGGTATGGCCAGTATATTTTCTTCTTGTTGTCGTCACATTTAAAGCTGGACCGGTCTGGTGGGGTACTATTTTGTATCAGAAAGCGCAACGTAAGCAGACCCCCTACAACGTGGACCGATGTATGACCTGGTGAAGGTATAGGCTCAAAGATTGTTACCTTTCCTGATGAATATACGCTATTATTGAACCAGGTGAGACCTCTGTGTCTAGTTAAACCTAACATAGGCTTTAAGGCACTTCTAACCAAAAGTTATGTTGTTTTATTCCTGAGTAAATAATTATATTTTATTCTATTTATTAATTAAGTCTATGTCTATATAATGGACGTATTTCGGCTGAAATGATGATGAAACCTCTCTACATAAAATACTTGTATTTTTCAAGATAATGTCATATCAATCACTCTATTACCCAGTCTATGTAATGGAAACACGGTAAGAAACAGCTCCCGGTCTACATGGAAATGATATTACGACTACACGATTAAAATCTTTCGCGCCTGTCAATTCTTCCTGCACATGATGATATGTCACAAAAGAGTATTCTGTCATCACTTGATTGTATTCATTTTAAGCCTATTCTATTCTGATTTATTCGTCTCACATTTAGAGCTTCTACACTTGCATGCTAACCTTGTGCTTCCATATCATTGCAACTATATAAATAAATCATGCTGGACAATTCACACAGCATCATCTAGCCCCACGCAAAACTTGTGTTATGGGTTTATGGGTCTAGTACCCATATAACTGATATACTTAATACAATATATACACAGATAGGTATTTTTATTATACACAGAAAATACCCAGAACACCCGGAACAAATATCTACAGGTCGTACAAACATTTTTGTCCCGAAGCGGTAATCGAACCCGCAACGACCTGCGGCGCAGGCGGACTTACGCCCACTGCGCCGCAGATAAAATTACTGACACTTTTTTAAAGATTTCTGCTATATATATAGACACCTATCTTTTTATCAATCGGTTAACGGCAAGAAAGAAAACAGAAAAAGAAGAAAGAACATTAAAATTCTCCTATCTCAAAACTTGATAAGGTGTTTACCTTTGCCTGACGACTATCTTTGCAGAATGGCAGTTGTAAATCTCGTACAAAGCGAACTTTTAAGGATACAAAATAGATAGATAGATAGATAACTCTTTGTTGTACCACACAAACATAAAATATAATACAGAAGAAAATGCTGAGAATCAAGAAAGTACAAAGGGTGGCCTTATCGCTCTCATAATACAGAAATATTTATTGTAAAACTGTTGTACATAGAGGTGTTAATAAGATAAACATACAAGTTTTACAGATTATCCTTATAGGACGTACAATAATGTATGATAAAGATGTACAATAATTAAATGACAAAAAATAACTAACTTGCATAATTACGTGGTGAATTCACTATCTTTCTCTCTCTCTCTCTCTCTCTCTCTCTCATTTTATTGTCACTGTCACTATCACTGTCTGTCTCATTGTAATATTGATGTCAAAAGTATATTTTGTTTCTTACCCCTAAATTATGCAAGTACAGAAAATATTAAATTACGTCCTTATGTGAGTAGTTATACAGTCAAGTTTCAAGTTTCTTTGTCGCGCCCATATCCATACTACCTCTAATATTATAAATTCGAAAGTAACTCTGTCTGTCTGTCTGTCTATCTGTCTGTTACCTTTTCACGCCTAAACGGCTGAACAGATCTAAATTAAATTTGGCAGGGAGGTAGATGGTATCCCGAAGACGGACATATGCTACTGTTTATTTCGGAAAAACGCGTGCGAAGCCGCGGGCAGCAGCTAGTTAAACGTAAGTTATTAAAGTTAAGCAGTCTCGAAATTGACCCGGCTAGGGCACAGCAAGGTAAGTAGGTACTAGGTAGTAATAAAGCTATTTAACGAATATATTGTTATTTAAGTTACAGTTAAGTAGTAGTATGTAGGGACCCAAAAACTTAATTTGTGAATAAATAAAATAAATAAATATGCTGGACAATACACACAGCATCATCTAGCCCCAAACTAAGCATAGCTTGTGTTATGGGTACTAATATACTTAATACAATACATTACATAGATATATATAATTTATTATACATAGAAAATACCCAGAACACCCGGAACAAATATTTGCAGATCATAAAAACTGTTGTCCCAAGGCGGGAATCGAACCCGCATAATAATCGGTCTTCGGATGTAGCATTAAAGATTTTTTTTTTACTGTAGCATCGATACCGTAGATATTTTTCAAGGGTACGGCTTCCAACAGCGTACTACCACGTGTAGAAGCCCAAACGCCCAAATAGAGATAACAGGAAGTGGTTATTGTTCTGCGTGTACTGTCATTCAAAACAAATCCTGTTGGGGCGGAATTTAGAATTGAACCATTGTTATAGTCACACCTTGTGTCAGTCTAATGTGGTCATAAATTGTCTACCTTAGATATTTTTTTTAATGGTAATGGCCGTTACTAACAAAGAAAATTACAATCACATAGTTTAAACTAGTGCTTATAATTGAAAAAATTAAGCTAACTGCAGATTGTTGCAAACATTCTACAGGTAGCTCTATTGATCTAACCTTTGATGGAAGTACTCCTCAACAGGCAGAGCTCGCGCGGCGTTTTTCCGTCGACTGGCACGTCACAAACGCGACTTTACCAATTAGTTTATTCTGAAGGATAACATTCTTTATAACCAAAGAAAATTACAATCAAATAATACCTAGAAACAAATAAGAACTAGCATTTACAATTGAAACAATTGAGCTAACTGCAGACTGTTGCAACAATCTACAGGTAGCTCAACTGATCCATATCAATACCTGTCGGAAGCGTCCCCTAGGACATTAAAATTTAATATCATTTTCATTTGCAACTGATTTTTGCCACTGCTGGGCGATATAAACGTAGTGAAAATAACAACAAAAAATTTAATACTTGATAAATAATCATTAATTAATGCTTTACAATCCACACAGCATCATCTGCTTGAGCTCCCACATAACTTCTTTAACAGTGTAACAAGTAAAAACTCATTGAAAACAAGTTTAAAGAAGCATTACATATCGCTGTATCCATAATAGTTAATAACCATGATATAAACTACCTCCTGGCAAGCTTTCATTAAGTTCCGCTCAGCCGTTTAGGCGTGAAAGGGTAATAAACAGGCAGAGATATATTATAAATTATTACAATTATATCACTATACTTTATTTTGCATTTGTGCTATTAGTATTGAAATTTCTTACGTAGGTAAAGTATCAAACGAGCTAGAATATGTGATTAGTTATTAGTTTAAAATTTAAGACTATTGTGTCCATGAGAGCAACTGCCGACAAACTGTTGTACAATTTGGCAGAAACTTTATAATGCAATGTACTTTTAATTTGGAAATAAAAAACAAAAAAATTATCAAGGAAAGCAGAACTTTTGTTCTAATGATAACTGATATACTTGATACATACTCGTACCTACTCTTACGTTTAGTTTTTTTCATCGGGACAAATGTTTCTATAATCTGCAGATATTTCTTACGAGTGTTCTGGGTATTTATTATGTCTAATACCTGTATAAAAATAATAAAAACAAATTAGAACTAGTATTTACAATTGAAACAATTAAGCTAACTGCAGACTGTTGCAAACAATCTACAGGTAGCTCAACTGATCCATATCAATACCAGTCGGCGTCTTGGGGACGCTTCCGACTGGTATTGATATATAAATATATATATATAATATAAGTCATTTAGTACCCATAACAGAAGCTCTGCTTAGCTTGGGGCTAGATGATGCTGTGTGGATTGTCCAGCATTATTATTATTTATTTATTTAATAAATACATAGACAACACCTATGCCACCCGGAACAGATAGATATCTGTTCTGCAGATGCAGATCGTACAAACATTTGTCCCGTGGCGGGAATCAAACCCGAAACCTCCTGCATCGCAGCACCTTCGCCCGCCGCGCCTCATTGGTCGTTAACTTTGGCCCTTAGCATACGTAAATATTATTCCGATTAGTGTTCTTAACAAGGTCAATATTGGTATTAACTTTGAACGATCATGAAACAGCTCAGTGTAGCACCTCAGACATAGGCTTCTAAAATCAACTGAAGTCTGTGAGTTTACGAGAAACCGAAGAAAATTTAATTAATTTAGCACATTTTGTGTTGTATTGGAGTTCGACAGGCAGAGTGTAAACGAACCTAAGCGAAGCCTTCTTAATTATTACGGTTTCCAAATTAATTTGGTTTGTTGAATCTACCGTATTTTATATTCTTGGTAAAGTTTTTTGAAATGTGGCGGAAATATTAATATTCAACTAAAAACTTAATTTACGAAGAAAATTACTGTTGCAAACAATCAAGAGATAGCAATATTTAACGTTAGCAAGTATTGTTATATATTTTCTGACGTAAGTAACGTTTAGTTTAGTTTAACGTAAGTATCGTTTGTTACTTTTGTTTATATAAGTAAGGTAGGTAGCTATTTTTCTCAGTATTAGTTTAGTTCATTATCTATGACGACCCCTATGTCGGGTGGCGTCATTTTGAATTCGAAGAAACTTTTCGAGATTAAGCTTTTATCTCGCTTACACGTACAAAAACAGAATAAGACAAGATATAAATATGTCGTTTATTGTCAAAGAGATTACATGTTTTTGGTTAGTAGTTTCATAAATCCTATGTTAAGTTATCTAGACACATGGGTTTTCTAAAAATAGCAATAAGTATGTATAGATAAATACAAGGCCACAATCGAGTTCGTATGAAACTATTCAACCAA
Source organism: Eupithecia inturbata (assembly GCA_963662085.1). NCBI lineage: Eukaryota > Metazoa > Arthropoda > Insecta > Lepidoptera > Geometridae > Eupithecia > Eupithecia inturbata. The sequence continues at coordinate 3,885,438 of OY759179.1, read as the reverse complement.
TGTCTGACAAGGAAAAATAGTTCCTCTATATCCGGCAGAGGCGCTGCAGCGCACCAAATGTATGGAAAGAGTCGAATCGAGCTCTCGAAAACTTTTATCGCATGTTTATGGTATCCGCTCGTACTAAGGGTTTCATCAATCAACACCCACATACAAACAACAAATAATTTGTACATATTAATGAAATAATTATTTACAAACTATCGAATTCGTCGACTCTACTATTCTTTTTCAACAAAACCGTTGCTTATGGTGCGTATGCTAGACCTGCTGATAATGTAAGATGGACTCGCCATGTGTTCTTAGGCATAAGTACCTACTGTGTCGATGGCTATCTTGCCAAATTTCGGCAATAACGGCCAGCCTCAACGGAGACTGGCCTTGTGCGGCGGACATAAATTATAGTGTATGCACATATCTGTGCACAAACACAGGTGCACTCTCTATTCCCTCAATCTCAAAATCCGATGGGATGGCAGACGGGGACGTAACACCGCCAACTACCTGACTTCGAGCTGCTACAGGGATTTTTTATTACTTGAATAATCTTAATAACAAATCTTGGCATCACCCGGGATTTGAACCCGAGACCTCATTATCAGAGGCTGAATAAGTACCTAAATCGTGTCTTCAAATCAAGCAAAACCTAGCGTACCTAATCTAAGTAACTGGTTTATAGAAATATCATTATTAGAGCTACATAATAACCCACTCGATGAGTCAAATAACTTTGCACTGCAGTTATCTAACAACGGTAATTGAGATCATCAGTCAACCTGAGTACCTACGTGCGACCCTGATTTGCATAATTTATTACGTATTCATAGCACAAATTGATCGGCATGATTAGTCTGATGGAATTAAAACTACTCAGAAAACCCGAAACATTCATTCACAAATATTCAGATTTTCTATAGCTACTACCTTACTTCCTGACTATCAAATTATGAAAATAAATAAAACCGACAAATGTGAGATTTGCCCAAGAAACAAATTCAATTCAATTCATTTATTTATTTGTGATACACAGGTATTACAGGTTGATGTTCAGTTATAAAATTAGAGCACTGTGATCTGCCATTTGGCGTACAAATTTAACATAATATAACAATAAAAGAATAAGTGATATTAATAATAGTGAACAATGGAAACACAAAGGAAAAGTTTAAAGAATTAAAAATAATGCGTTTACATAGTGTGCAATGAGTATCAACCACTCTGTACTCTACATTTACTTAATGCTAAACTGCGTCAAAAAATTCAAGCAATTTGCAAAAGATGGCATTATTACGTAGGTAATGAAAATACCTGCAAAGCTTAAAACAAAGTACATTTTCTTAGTGCTCTTCTCCCATACTCTACATAAAGCAATAGGCATGTACTTGATGTACTTTTCGGACAGCATATGGGTTATATTCAGGAAAAAGCATCTATAGTTAGCTAGGGTAGCAGCTAGTCGAAAGAAAATCAACACTTTTTCCCAGAAGACGCGTTTTTAGGGTTTCGTACCCGAAGGTTGAAAACGGAACCCTGTTACTAAGCCTCCGCTGTCCGTTTGTCCGTCAGTCTGTCACAGGGGTCTGTCTCTCAGGTAGATAGTTGAAATTTTCAGAGAATGTGTATTTCTCTTGCCGCTATAACAAAAAATAATAAAAATAAAATATACAACGAAATTAATGAGGGCTTCTATACACGTGTTTTTATTGGCTATTTTGGCTCTTCATTTGTTCAGGCTGTATCACTTGAGCACAGTAGGTAGGTAGACACATTAAACTTTCTATAAATAAGTAACACTTCAACAACTTCAACTATAATAAAATAACAACTACTAAAAATATAATGTAGTTGAAAATTTAAAGGAGTCTCGGAACAAGTGAAAAATTATACTTTTGAAAAATTTGCTTGATTTTTACGGTACGGAACTCTTCGTGTGCGAGTCGACTCGCACTTGGCGGTTTATTTAAAATAGGCAAGGTTTCACCCATTTTTAGGGTTTCGGAGATCGGCATCGCTTTTTTTTTGTCCTTTTTTCCTTCTTTACCCTACAATGTCAAATGAGGTATCAGACGAAAGGTATCGGTTTCTACATCTCAAAACAGTTTTGAAATTACTGTAGGCTTAATATTTTATGAAATATTTTGAAAACACTCGAAAAAATACCCATTCCCCCCTCCTTATCTCCGAAGTTTGCAGAGCGATCCATCTAAAATGTATGTAGCGTTTGTAGATATGGATCTTTATTTTACAGGAATAATATAGAGAAGTCTGTGGGTACACCACTTTTTGAAAAATGGACCAAACGGGGGGGGGGGGGGGGGGTTATTTTCAAAACTGGGGGCTACCTCACTGAGTGGTATTAAATGAAAGGTATCACTTTGTTCATCTCAAAACAGTTTTTGAAACATCTGTAGGCTTAATACTAATTGTAATATAAGTCTCTAACCAGTACCTATAGTACATATTGGTATACTTGACAACCGTTCGAAACCCTCGGCACGCGAGTCACACTCGCACATGACGGATCTGGTTTTACAATAGCTTATTAAGTTACTCAGCTGTTCTTTGTGTTAAACATTCATAATACAATGACAATGACATGCGCCCACATAGATAAACATAAATATAGCAACGAAACACATGAACTTGTGACCATGGCATGCTTTTGGAATTCTAGAGAATACAAAGCTTTATAAACTGATGATGTAATTGCATCTCAACTAGGTTTATTTATGTTAAAGGATTTATTGAAAACTAGATTCCAGCAGCGTCTTCGCACGCGCTTCTCCAGTAAAAACTTGTCCGGTGAATATGGCATAATTATAGTGCACGAGTGGCACAGGTCTCTATTTCCTATTATCCTTCTCTATCTTTATGTACTCAAATGCTAAGAGCACCAATCTATGGAGGTTGGTTGGTGGTTGGGCGTCTTTGTTCAATGTTCTCTCTCGCTGCTTGTTCCATTTTGACAACGATTTACCAGTGGGTACCACTAGAAGGCGATATGTACCTGCATAATTTTATGAATGAGTTAATAATATTTTTTTTTTATTTTTCCATAATACCTAACAAAATAGATTGCGTGCGGAAAACTTAAATTAAATTAAACTTAGAATATTATCATTTTATATTAGCTTATTGAATAATTCTCATAAAATAGGTACAATTAGGAATTGATTAAAAACTTAAATAACTTAGGTAAAATGTCAAGTTACAGATAATAAAATGTACAAATTATAATAGCATAGTTGTAATTTTAATTGTTTTATTCTGTTATTCAAAGTCAAAGTCAAAAACTCTTTATTTCCATAAATACAATAAATGTACACTTAGAAAAGGTCAAATTCTTAATAATTAAACACTGACACGGTAATAAAGTGATATATTGTATATTAAATAAACTTGAGAAGTCAAACATGTCAACATAAAAATAATTATGTAATTTTTATACAAACATAATTGTCTAATGGTCACGATCAAGGAATTGATATATCACATTTTATGTAGGTATATACATATATACAGAACGATACATAACTATCTATGCAAATATTCTAAGCACCTATCATAATAAAAAGTTTGATTGACAATTGACATGAATGTTTAAATTATTACCTACATGAGTCACTGCATGTTTTTTTTTTTGTAAAAGAGAAGGGACAGTAAGTTGGGAATATAATGCCAAGTTTGTGTAGGTCCACGCACAATGGAAAATAAAAGCTTCCGTTTTAATTTGATTAGGTATGTGTTCGTTATAAAATTACAAAACATAAGAGTTTATCTGACACAGCTTTAAAATCCGGAAAATCTTATTCGTTTGATTCCCTGAGATCGGATTATAGGGTATTCTGATCTCAGAGAATCTATAAGTTAAATTATCACACAAATTCACACTTTTCAAACGAATTGATAAATGCCAATGTTTGGATCTATGGATATTGGTCACATCTTTACGCCAAAACTACTGAACGAATCTAGGAACTACGAAATTTTGCATATTATAGAGTGTACGGTTCAAAATTATTTCGGCTGACACCGCGATCAGCTGCGACCTATATTCGGTAGGTCTAGACCTCGAATAACACTTACGCATAATATCCCATAAATCAGTTCCTGTGGGATAGATATTACCTTAAAACGTTTCCATAGAAACAACGGGTGCGAAGCCGCAGGCAAAACCTAGTATAACGATAATGTGAACTAAATTGTGTGTCAAACAATTTAGTTAGGTACTCTAGAATTCGTACGAAGCTTTGATCAAGTTCGGTCTAAAGTGTGATATCAAGTTCAGTTAAAAGTGTTTACAAAAATTATAAGAAAGGCAGACTGTTACAAACAATCTAAAGATAGCTCAACTGATCCAAATCAATACCAACCGGAAGCATTCCCCTGATACTGTCTCTTGTCCCGTAGTGGTCTAGGTATTATCACAGAATAAATATAAATTGTAGTAGGTACTACGTAGTATCTGATCACATATACCTCGTTAGTTTGTTGTTATTAAAAAAAAACCCCTCTCTCTGACCAAATCTCTAAGCTTTTGTCTAAACAAACATAAGTCTGAACGACATAATTTATTTAAATTTTATGTTATTGTTGTAGCTCGCAAACAATGAAACAATTATCTGAATTAGATAATATAAGCTTATTTCCTTTTGGCTTTAGCTTCCGTGTGTTTGTTATTTTTTTAATTCTTTACGATGGCTTAGGTAGAGTTATTTATCAGGCTTACGCGCGGTTCCATGGTATTTAAGCACTAAAATCACCAGAGGGCAAAACTGAGTAAAAAGTGGCATGCGCAATTATAACACTAGAAGATACTAAAATCCAGGCGTTGGTGTTCTTCCAACGCAAACAAGGTTCGTAGATAACCACCCGCTCACATTCATAATGAACACAAGCAGATCTTCCATGAAGAAGACAACAAGAAGTGAACTAAACTTAGTTCCAAGGAAAGAAAAACCGGAATTTAACTTAATCTACACTTCTATTTGCACTATGGGATATGGTTTCAGTTTCTTGTGAAGCAAAGCTTTGACACAGACAAATCTCATTGCCGACCCGCATGCCCAGCGTGGGGATTATGGGCATTACCACCCGTGAGATAAAAGCCAGTAAGGCGCTTATCAGGCTGGGTCCAGCAGTGGGTCAATATAGGCTGTGGAGGTGGAGGCGGAGGGGAACGGCTGCTCGTGCAATGCGACGCCATCCTCATTCCCGGTTGCGTTGTGGCAGTCCTCGGTCATGGTATGCTATCTTATGGAGGTGATTGATGAGGTCCGACGAGTTAGAGTCTAACCACGAGACCTCTTGCTCTCCATTTAGCCCTGGACTACGAGGAGTTACAACGTTTCTTTATTTCACCCACTTGCCCCAGAGATTTCATTTGCATCTACACAGTCGACAATAAATTCTTCTCGATATTTTCATTTACTACCAGGCTTTTGCATAGTAAAAGCAGTCAGGAAGCAAATAGAAGCATCTCTCCTGAGTGCCCTCACGTCCATGCAAGAACTCTTGGCAATTTCAAACAAACGCAATAGCTTTACAAATATAGCAATCAAGTTAAATCAAGTCAAATATGTACTATAGCTGCGTGAATACTTTTCGGTACGATTCTGTACTGTGAGTCGCAGTGATAGGGTTTAAAATCGGGTGTAAGCGTACGATCCGATTTGGTTTTGCTATCGGCAACATTTAGAAACTACTCACTAGCTACTCAACAATACTCAGTCGAATTTAATTCGCTCATTTAAAACACTAAGACAGAATGTACCTACACATTTCAGCAAATAAAATTTTATGATTATGAGTCTTGCGATAGGATTTTGTCTAGAGATTTCCCACGGCTTCATAGCAAAGAGCTACAAAATTGTGGGTTGAGTTTTTCATAAAAATACCTATCGTGCTCCATTCATAAAATAAATTTATTTTTAGATTTTTTAAAAAGAATTCGCTTTTTAGAACATAACTCAATCGGATGCAGATTTCAAGGTCTAAACGATTTTGGTTTACAAAAATGAGAATTGAAAAAAAAAAAATTGAAAAATGGAAATAGAAAAACCAATTTCAAAATAGTAAAGCGATGGTTTATTTCTACTTTAAAATTTCAGAAATGTCAGTTATACCTACAAGGATACAAGAATACTAAAATTCATACAGAAATATTATTAATATTATTATAATTAATAATATGAATTATATTTTAATTATTAATTATTATAATATTATACTAATATTATAAATTCTAAAATAACTCTGTTACCGATCCGTTCAGCCGCCAGGCGTGAAACGACGCCTAAACGGCTGAACAAAACATAACGAAACTTGACAAGGAGGTAGACGGTATCCCAGGGACGGACATAGGCAAATTTTTGTCCCGGTAAAGTGCGTGCGAAGCCACAGGCAGGATCTAGTACCTACATATTAGAATATTGGATCTACCCATTCATATAATTACTTATTATTACTAACCTTGCAACCATTCTTTCGAGTAAACATTAAAAAATGATTGATTGAAAAATCGTGTTTCAATTTAGATCACATAGGAACATGTTTTTTTTCTGCTACTGTACAATTAAAAAAGTTGATATATGGTTAACGAATCGAAGTATTGATTATGTAACTATTACGGATTTGAAACTTCCTGTCCGGTTATAAATCATTTCGTGACGCATTTGAAACAATAGTTTCCTTAAACCAGAATGAAGGCTACTTTTTCCATAGATAGAATTTAAAAAAAACCCGCAAGTGTGTGTTTTATAGGAAAAATATAGAGAAGTCTGTAAATAGAAAACTTTTTGAATAAGTTGGCGTGTTTTAAAAAAACGATAAACTGACTTCAAATTCCAATTTACAGATAATATATAATAATGATAATATGATAATAATGTCTATGATCACGTGCAAAAACTTGAGTTTACACTGACGACATCTAGTTATAATTCAAGTCTAATTTAGCTTGATGACACATGAATGCAAATGTTGACGCCCGTTGCCATGGAAACCATTAGGTGATAGTAAAATGTTCATAATTGTGATGAATTTTTACAAAGCTATACTTTTACGTTTTATAGCGCACATAGCAATTCCTCGACAATCAAACATAAATTAATGTTTGATTGTCGAGCACCTTAAAATTAATGTTGATACAACAACGAAAGAATCATCAAAATCTATTAAAAATTGGCTCAGATATCACCAATACTGCTGTAGCTAGTCGTGATTCTCCAAAGATATTTTGTTGCCGTGTTAAGATCGAAACCCTCCACGTGCGAGTTACACTCGCACTTGACGGATCTTGTTTAATATTACTTTGTTGAAATGCAATAAAACGCTACTGAGATATATTTTTACTTGCCTCTCAGTGACTCCATAAAATATTCTCGCGTAGAACCGATTGAGCTGGTCTGTAAAAGGCGCGAAGAAAAAGTACCTATAATTTTCTAGGTATCTAGGTTTTCAAGGTGGCTAAGTCTACCCAGCAATGGATTTCAACACACAACTCTACCTCTTTTCTACTTTATTATAATTTATTTGATTTAAAAAACTTAAAACCGACTTTGATGTCTTTAATAAATTTTACACTGATTTTTAGTTTTGCGGGACAAATAACTACTAATTCCTCGAAAATAATTATTAGGGACCACCTCGGGATCTTTCTCTATAAAATAGCGAAATTATTTCTTATTCGGTCCATAATTGACGGAGAAATCGATAAACATACATTTAAAAAATATACATACAGCCTGTGCATACAGCCGAACATAGAAACTCCTTGTTTTTTCGAAGACAGTTTAAAAGTGTAAAGTGAGCGAGTAGACTCTAGCTACTCTAATCGTAGATGTTATTAACTACAAACACATCTAAAAAAATACGTGCAAAAAGGTGACATAGTCGACCATGAACTAAAAGGCAAAATATTCAGGTGTTCTCTTGACATGCTCTCTTGAGACGTCTCACCATAATTAGTTTGTCTGGTTTGTTATGGTCCATTACAAATTACGTAGGAGTATAATTTTCCCATTTGCGACATTTTTCGAGCACTTTTGGAATTACAATTAATTAGGTGAATAGTACCATAACGCCATAATTTACCTACTAGGAATAATTACCCTGCTTCTACTCCGTGTAAAATATTTCGTTGAGTGTTTTATTAACGCAAGTTTACAGACCGAACGGTGTAACTCTCGATGGCGAGTAATCCCGACCGTTAATTTATTTATTTATATATTATGGCTACCAACTAGAGATAGGGATAGGGTTCTTAGGTCTAGTGATAGGGTTCTAGTGATAGGGTCTAGTGATAGGGTGATAGGGTTGATAGGGTTCTTAGGTCTAGTGCTCTCTAATTTATAGGACGCCGCAGCATGCGTATAAATCAAGGCAACTCAACTATTATAATACATAAATTATTAGGACATATTGATCATTAACATATATATAAATTATTTTTAAAAACAATTAAAATTATACTTACATTAATAGCCTACGTGAGTCGTAGGCTATACAATAAGAAAAAAATTATTATGTACTCTCTATGGCGAGACTCGACATGGTGGTAATGTATACAAGTTTATACTAAGAGATTGGAGATAATGATTATCTTAATAAAATAATGGACCGGTCAATATCAATCAGAACTTGAACAAAAAGTAGGATCCAAATTAGTTCCTGATGAAATTTGACAGAGCACAAAAACCTTGTACAATAATTAAGTAAGGTAAATATGTGAAACGAGTAATATGTCCATATTAATGGTGAATGTGAAAACAAGTTTGTCTGTCTGTTATGTACGTTTTCAAGCCTACGCGGTTGAACGAATCTTATTTATTGGCAAAGCAATATATTGCATCCGAGAAAAACAAATGCTACTTTTTCTACAATACAATATCTTTATTGACAAATTATAGGTTAAGTACCTACCAATGTTGTAGGTACTTGACCTATAACTAATAAATAAATTATTAGAATAAATTATTGTACCAAACATATTTCTTAAATGACAATAATTTATATTATAATTATAATAAATTTAGAATAAAAACATAATTATTATTGATTATGTTTTTATTCTTATTATTGATTATGTAATTATTGATTTAAATTTCGTTTCATTTCTTTTATTTCCACCGTAGGTATTATAACATAACACTTGATGCCGTTGTTTAATAAAGTTAAATAGGACTAAATGTAATTTTAAAACACAAGTTATTATTGCAAAAGTAAAAATGAAGCACCAAATGTAAACATTATTATTATTAACGAATTGTTACTTCATAAAACTCTTTTATAGAGTACAGGAAAGATCATGGGAAGCCGTGCGCGGAAGCTAGTTCCAAAATAAATGAGTCTTTGTAGAGCACAACACTTCGTTAAGCTAAGTCGAAGTGACACGATCGTGTTTAACCAACGATGCATGTGAAGCACGGCCAAACATCCGCGTGCGTGAGGCAGCCACGTTTTGTACATATTTACATAAAACTACCCACCCAAAAGCAAGCTTAAATACAGAAAGCGGCTCCATACTTAGCCTTTTTATGAAAACCATTTCATGTTTTTTATTGATATCATAGCAGAAACTACAACCATTTTTAGCCGCCTCTTACGCGTAGTTATATGATACCTATAGAGCGATGAGTAATGGAGAAAAATACTGGCAGCTTTCGCAGCATAATGAAAACAAATGCAAACTCGGAGTTCGTTTAGTTTTTCTTAAGCTTCGAAAACTCTCGTAACTTTTTTAACGCTGGGCACGCACAAATAACAAATACTCCTCTCTCTACGTCCCTCTGATGTGCAAATGAAAACAGTTCAGAATAACAAAGGTTGCAGAAAACTATTGCATCTTGGATAACAAATTGGCCCGTGGATTAACCAGAGTTCACAATCAGAGCTTATATAGTAACCATTCAGTTCGTTATCAACCCCGTTAGCCATTTGATCTAATTAGTACCATGTTGTAATTAAAATGTGCTACAAAATCGCTCCATCATGACTGATAACATCGCTAACCTTTACATGACGCTGTCTCACTGCCGATTGTTATCTTTTGATAAGGAACTGTTATTTTGAGAGGTTAAAGTATAAATTAAGAAACTTTTGTCATGATTTACTACAAAATACCATATAATTGTCTTGTTAAATTTTATAAAGTGGCGATAAGCAAAATATAACCTAGACTCTCGAGACGTACCTACTTACAACCTCTATTTATTTAGGTAGTAGGTACCATAATCCAGGGTATCTTTTGAAATATACCTTAGAATACTTTATAATAAATACTTTTTTTGAAAAATCTGAAACGAACACCGTTTCTTCAGCTACATTTTACACAAAAATAACAGGGTCATATACATTTTCTAGAAAAATAGCAACGGGTTTAGAAACTGCCACCCACGACACGATGCACACTTTCTCATGTGATTTCCTCTTTTTTTTTATTTAACGGTTTTTAATACTTACTAGTAAACAAGGCGATGGTTTATCTTTAAATGCAATGAATAATGCAATTACTTCCATTCACTTCCGTCGCATCAACTCATTTGTTGGAAAACTCAATGAAAAATTGTTTAGGTAGGTTTTGTCGATAAAATTATCGTAGACAATGTGGTACATCACTAGTACATAATGCATTTTGTATGGGTTTTTATATTAAAGTAATTCGCATTATTTAGAGGATAATGTTAAAAAATATAAACATACTTACTGAGAGCACATCAAATATGACTCAAAAAACTAACACAAGAGCGTAGCTTCGGCTTGCCGACATTTCGGACACTATCTTTGGACACTGAGAAGTATCTAATTATGTGCAGGTGTATATACATAGGAATAAGAGGCAACAGTTCCGTTACGTGAATTTATTCAGACTGTCGGCGCCTTCGCCCCGAACTATCCTCCACCATATTATTAATTCGTATGTAGGTAGTTGCGAATACACTACAATCCTCCACACTAAATCTAGATTACTTATGTACATTATCGACTTAAACTACTTACAATAGCCACTTAAAACTATATTCGTTATATAATCAATGGCAAGCTTATAACTTATAATTTGGTTTATTTAATTTACATTGTCTCATGGGGCGAGCCCTTGGCGAAATCTTCTCGGGTGACAGATCTGGTAAAGGTTCCCGGGGTTCAGGTTCCGCTACGAGCGGCGAGGCCTCCTTCGCCGGGTTCTCATGAGGGACAGGCCGCCTTGACTGATCCACCACTAGCCCACCATCATCCGCATCATGGAAAACATCGTTTTCTGTTAAAACCTTAAATTCCAACTTGGGACTCTCAGTATCTGGGCGAATCAAGGAACTCCTAGTCCTACGTTTTAATTGATCGATATGACGATGAGCCCTAACACCTTCCTCACCAATAACCTTATAGTTGGACGGACCAACTCGAGATCCTACCATTCCCGGCAACCATTTGTCTGTTTTAGAATATTGCCTGTACCAGACGTCTTCACCTGGACTAACCAATCTACTCGCCCCTCCCGCGTTATCTACTTGCCGCTGTTGTGATTTAACCATTTTTACTTCACGATCAGGTTTTAATGCATCTAAACGTGTTCTCAACCGCCTACCCTGCAATAACATAGCCGGACTTTCCCCCGTCGATGCATGTTCAGTATTTCTGTAATATAGTAAAAATGTATTTAACGCATCCTTAACATTTTTCTTTTCAAAGACTGCCTTCTTGATTACCCGTTTTAAGGTTTTTACCGCATTTTCAGCAGCTCCGTTTGAAGCTGGATGGTATGGTGCCGTGAGTATATGGTCAATAGCCCTAGTCTTAACAAAATTCTCAAATTCGCTACTTGTAAACGGTGGTCCATTGTCAGTAACAATTTGCTTTGGATAGCCCCATCTACTCCACAATTCATTTAATCTATCCAATGTGGAAGTCGCCGCCGTACTAGGTACCATAAATACTTCCAACCACTTTGACGTTGCATCTACTACAACTAGGTACATTTTACCGTAAATCGGTCCTAGGAAATCTAAATGCAGTCTAGACCAAGGCCTAGACGGGTACGGCCATGGGCGTGGAGCCTGCCGCGGGGGCGCGTCAGCCTGCACCCCGCATGTGGCGCAAGCTTTACACATGACTTCGATTGCCTCATCAATTCCGGGCCACCAAACGTTACTTCTAGCTAAAGCTTTAGACTTAACTATACCCATGTGAGGTTCGTGTAATACTTTTAACACCTTTTCCCTACAGGGTAATGGAATTACTACCCTATGACCCCACATTACGCACCCTAGTCCGAAATGTCTTGAAATGTTTAATATTTTTTTGATGTTTCGGACATCAATGATAAACGCTGTTTTGTACAGTCAGACGAATTCAATGAAACCTTAAACATATAAATCAGCTTAGCCGTTTGGATGATACGATTATAAGCTAGATTTTTCGTGATACCGCTACTTAACAGATGGAGCGACAATTTCTCGTGATTTACACCTTTTGTAGCTCCACACTGAATAATTGAGCACCTTGGCATATCGTGCCCGGATGATTTCAACTGGAAATAACATTATTATTACGACATTATGCAGAATTATTGAAAAAAAAAACGTATTTTTATGGAAATTATTATTTTTTTTGATCAAGGATATTATGATACCTACGTCAAAATTTGCGTCAAATTGTTGGTTGTACTGAGGCGGTGTCAATATAGAACATTCTATAGAGTACTTCCGGTCCAGTCTAGGTTTCTTTCGTCCAAGATTATGAGTGAACTTATCCAACACCAAATGACAGATCCCCGACATTGGTGTTATGTAATAGAATACACCAGTCACTTAATCTCTTTTCAAAGTAGCCTGGTAACCGTAAAAACAATTTTTCGTTTGAATAAATATACAAAATGCCTCTAAATTCCCTTTAATTTCTTCATACCAGCCGAGACAAGCACATTTTATTCAGCTAGAATTTATAATTAAAATACCACCAATTACTTTTCGCCTAGTTAGGGTGCTATTTCGACGTTTTATTAGGTGTATTATTATAAAGCTTTAATTCCACGAGGACTCAATATTGTGTGTAAGTTGTACCAGAACTAGTAAAGTAATACTACTTACTAGTCTCTGGTAGGGCTCAATATTGTGTGTAAGTACTACCAGAGACTAGTAAGTAGTATTACTTTACTAGTTCTGGTATAACTTACACACAATATTGAGTCCTCGTGGAATTGGTACCAAAATGAAGGAATAGGTAACAAAAAGAAAAAAAAAACTAGTTTACCTTTTCTAAATAAATTGTTCTGGTTCAAGACTGTTTTGCGTGCATTTTAAATAACTTCAACTTATTCCCTATTTTTACTTATGTAATTTGAATTTTGTGAGGTCTACTCTAATATTTGCTCACGATTTTTTAGATTTCCAAATCAAACTATCTTTTGTCAGTATTTTAAGGTTTCTCAAACAATGGTTACTTATTTCGTACCTTTCGTTTTTATTTTCTCTGAGTTTCCATCGTACCTTATTAATAAGGTACTACACAAGGTACTAGACAAGTAAGAGTGATCAGGTGTCTTCTAAACCCTCGTGGTACATCGTTGGCCACTTCGTCACTTGCCATTAGGTAAAATTGTGGTCAAACGAAGGTTTATTCAATATTAAAAAACGCGTTGCAGTGCATTAAAACAATACGATACGCAATAAATACCTAGCTAATCTTTAATTTTTCAGGCATCTTGGAGAGATGCCCTAAGAAACAGGTTCTAGATATAAGAAGAGATAATTCACTATAGTAGATATCCTATTTACTACGTGATTTGAATAATTGTGTGGAAGTTGATACCAAAGTAGGTACCTGCCTATTTGATTCTGGTTCAGATGTTTTATCTTAGATTTGACCTGAATCGTAGGAGTAATTGCTACTTAGGACCAAATATAGTTGAAATATAGATGACAAGGTACTTGATAAACGATTACCCAACCAACATAGTTTTAAAATGCAAAATTAAATTATAGCATTGGCGAACAAATAAATAAATGTAGTTTTATTAAATTTTTACTAATAATAAGGAGTATTTATTTAATCAGATGTTTTATCTATCTATCCCTCTGTCCAGGCAAAAGTTTGAATTGTTTATATAAGCATTATCGTACTTTTAATTTTTATATTATATATTCTTCAGAGTCCCGCTTTGTTTTTATGAATTATATTTCTGCCTATAAAAAAATCGTGCCGAAAATGGCATGAATACATTTTTTTCAATTACGTCACCCAACAAAACCCAGAAAACAATCTGAAAGTAAAAGAATGAGATACTGAGATAATATAAGGATCTGACAGGTCGGGAGGCTCAGCTGTGAGGCTGTAATAGAGTGACAATGTTTCCTCGTGGATTTGACAGATTGTCCCAGGATAGACTTCTCTTGAATTAACATTATTTTTGTAAGAAAACTGAATTACAGATAAAACAAAAAGGGACTTATGGATAGTAACAAGATAAAGGAACACCAATATTTATGTTACTATCGTGTGTGCATAATATGGCAAAGGTTCGCTTAATTCATTGCTTACCCTATTAAAATAAAGTTGACATAGGTTTAAGTAGGTAAATAATAAGTAGTATAGTATATAATAAGCTGCTGTCTTTAACTATACATAGGTACAGACAATGTTGGCTGAAGGAAGAGAGCTGAACGAATCAAATTGAGGGATTCATTAAATTAAATCATACTGAACCCTCGCATACTTGTTCGCGGTAGGTAAAATTATTATTATGAAATTATCCAAGTCCTACAAAAATTGGGAGAACGAGAATTTAGACGATTATGCCGATGTCATCAGAGTTGGCGTAGACAATATAGACTATTAAATAAAATCATTTATTTCAGACTGCCGCCGTGGTTAATAAACCTATTACTACTACCATGAAAATATATTAATATCTAGCTGTCGTAGAAATCTGTCCGTGAATTTTATGAAATTCAACACAATTCTTAAATCCATTTCTGCTTCACATTGTCGCTATTTCCCATAGTGCATATAAAGACCGCTCTAAATGTGGCAACCAATCAGGTAGCGCAAATCGTCGACACGTGCTTGGCTGGCCGAAGCATCCAGGAAATGCTGACTGGCTGGGCGGCACTCGAATCTCTGAAGTGTGAGCCGCATAAAATATTCGTCTCTTTTGTCAAGACGACTGAATTTATGTAAAAATTTTGGTTTATCTGGTTAAGGATAGTAGCTGCCTCTGAACAGAGATATATATTGGCTTCTCTACATTTTATTGGTGAAAAATGATTGTTTTATCATATTTAAGAGCTGTGGCGTTCGCGGCGTAAGAATCGACTCACCTCAAGGGAACCTGAAGAAAGGCAGCAGCTTCCCTTTGTGAAATTTAACTCCCAAAAGAAAGCACCTGGGGCACATCCTAACCTTTCTACTCGGAGTGTAGGTGCTGAAGTCAACAAAAATGGCAAAAAGTAGGTATGTATTTCATAATTGTTTTTGAGGCTACCGAATAAAAATAACATTCTGGACAGTCAGATTTGAAGCGTGGTGATGATCCATTTCCACATGACATATGTGCGAAGACATTTATGTTTATTGCAAAATACATAAAACATAACGCAGGAAGGCAATATTTCGCTACCTTTGCATTAATATTGATTGCCTCTTGATTAATACAATATTGAATCATTATGTACACACAAACGTTGAGCTATAAATTTAAGTTAATACCGCGATCGTGATTTTAAGAGCTCAATAAACTAACGAACTTTGGCATTTATAAAACAAACACGTTAGCATGTCTTCATTGTTCGTGCTTATTTAGTCTCTTCATTCTCAGAGACATGAACTATAATGGCTTGGCAAAACGTTGCGATTTTCCTGTGGAGCTAAACTGGATGGATTAAGGTTATAGGTTGTTCATATAAAATACGATGCGCTGACACAATTTTAATTCTCTAGCTCAAATCAAGAGTACATTAATTTACTTTACTGCGAGGAAGAAATGTGTTTTCGTAGTTAACTTAGATTATAAATTACTTAAGAAATTAAGCATTTCGAAATCATCCACCCTAAACATTAACACTGACTGACGCACTAAGCCTCCTTCGGCGGCGTGTTGCGCAGCGACGAGCCTCTGCCGGGTCGCATCGCTAAAGCTTGGCAGTCAACGCGTTAAACAGTAGCTAGAATTTTGGTGTGGGCTTTTAACGAAAGCGAGTCAAGAACTTTGTGGGTCAAACATCTTTCAGTCAGTCCGTGTCACACGGGCAAATTCTACAATAGTGCAATCTACAACCTTTCTATAATTCATAATGAAAAGAAACGCTAGACCGACGTTAATCTAAAACAATGCTTCGGGTAAACAGAGTTGTTGCTTTTGTTCTTTAAAACTGCAGTTTTCTGGAACACTTAGCGAATGCTTGAGTTCCATTGTGGCTGCAGATGACGTTTTGACTCTCTTTGTTGTACACTGCACATTAATGTTCGCTTTTGAAAGAGAAAATCGACTAGCTTTAAGCGTTGACCTATTGTCACGGTGATTTGTGAAGTCGTGAAGCAAACAATATGTAAGACTAGTTTCTGCCCGCAGCTTCACTTGTGTTGTTAGTATGAAAACGTTTATGGGTTATTTCTATCCCATTAGAACTGGTTATTGGGATAAAACATTGCTTTTTTTATTGCAGAACCTAGAACTACCCGTATGTAAAATTTCAGCCCGATCCGTTCAGTAGTGTTGGCGTGAAGGGGTACAAATATCCATTCATCCGAACAGCTAAACATCCAATCTTCCACATTTATTTTATAATACAGGGTGTCCAGTAGCAGATTTCAATGTTTAAAAAACTGTAAAAAAAAAACTACACTTCCGATATAAAGCAAGTTTATTTTAAGTTTATAATAACAAATGCGGATTTCATTTTTTAAAAACCACGTTCTCCAAATGGCGGCCATCGAGTCTGACACACTCTTCCAGTCTAGCACGCATGTTTTCATAAACGCGTTTACAGAGCGACTGGGGAATCCTGCTGACTTCGGCTCGAATATTTTCTTTAAGTTGTGCCACAGTGCTCGGATTGGTTTTGTAAACAACAGATTTTAGGTATCCCCATAAGAAAAAAGTCACATGGGCTTAAATCGGGTGATCTAGGTGGCCACGGAATGGTACTGTTTCGGGATATGTTTTTTTCAGGAAATAACTGCCGCACTGCATTCATGGACACATTAGCAGTATGAGCTGTGGCTCCGTCCTGCTGGAACCACGTGTTTCGGTTGAAAGATGGACTATTCTGTAGTTCTAGTCTAAAAAAGTCACTTAACATCTGGGTATATCTCTCCGAATTCACAGTTACAGTTTGGCCACGTTGATTTTCAAAGAAATAGGGCCCTATGATTGCAGATGCAGATGCATTCATCCGTGGCTACCGATGGTGTAGGTCCTGGCCTGGGTCTATTCAATGTTGATCCTGTAGCTCTGAACCTTGCTACCCATGATTGAATGAGGTTGATCGATGGTCCATCACGTAATCGACGAATACCGTAACGATTATTAAATCGACGGCGTGCTACAGACAGCGAAAATCCACTCGAATTGTACGCCTCGATGGCAAAAGCGCGATGCGCTCCACTCCACTGTTCCATGGCAACTAAAACATCCGCACCGCTTGCGCTTCTAACGACGCCCCCCGCGCCCCTCTATCGTGTTGCGTTCAGAAACTATGTTCGCTCAAACTTTGAAATCTGCCACTGGACACCCTGTATAAGTGTGATAATCGTCGTCGTCGTGGCCTCCGACCAGGTGGGATGACGATCTGCGAAAGACTGCAGGCAGATGCTGGATGCGGCAAGCTGAAGACAGGGTGCTATGGCGCTCATTAGGGGAGGCCTATGTCCAGCAGTGGACTAAGGTAGGTTGATGAAGATGGTGATGAATCGTCGCCAGCTTATTCGAACAAAGCGACGATGAAATAAATTTTAAACGTAGACCACGGCGCATGCTGAAACTTACAACATAAAGTTTGATAGAAGATTCATTAATTGCAGATTTTTTTCTAGATCTAGCTCCATTAGACCTGTGCTTACAACAAGAAGTGACGATGTCGGCGCTAAGACAGCATGGGGCTCTGGGGAGTCTCAAGCAGTCCACACGCTCAGATCATGGACTGGGCCATAGTATACGAACCTCTTAAAGCCGCTCCTAGTGACAGAATGCCCAGTAAACCAATACCAAACAAACACTACCGGATACAACTATACGAGGATCAAAAAGATAAATCAGGTGCCCACAAAGTCAGAATCTATACAGCTGGCCCCAAAACGGATAACGCCATGGGTGCTGGAGTTCACTTACTGGACCTCAACATTAGTAGTATATCAATAACGCTAGGAAGACACGGCTCCATATTCCAATTTGAATGCGAAGCAATAACTCAGCCAGCTATAGCCGTCCAGAAGAGAGTCATGAGCGACCAATGTGTACGCATTCTCTCTAATAGCGCTGCCTTAGGTCTGGAAAGAAACAGCTGTAACTCCATGCTCGTGTACGAATGTCACTAAGCATTAGAGAGGATATCCACCAAGAACAGGGTTATCGTTCAATGGATCGAGGGACATAGCGGATCGCTATTTAATGAAGCCGCTGATGAATTGGTACGGAGGGGATCGGAAACTACCACAGAAGGTCCATCACCTTTCCTACCCCTGCCATTCTGCCATTCTGGTTCTGAACCTAGTCCATGTCTGGAGAAGTGACTCCAGACATGGAAGAGGTTCAGAACCAGAGAGATGCTAATGAACGATGGAGACCCCAGCTAGAATGCAGACAAGCCAGAGCGTCCGTCAGAACACACAGGATATTGCTCAGCCCACTGAACAAACACTTATTCACCATCGGAGCGACGGACAGCCCACTTAGCAGAGGGTGCCTCAGTGACGGCGAATCAGCTGCCCACGTAGTCCTGGAATGCAAGGGAGTAACAGCACAACGGACACATTAATTTTCAACTTATCGAAGTCACTCCGCCAAGCCTGTGAAGACCCCAGGAAGATTTTGCGCTTCTGGATGGAGTAAGGCTGGCTATGCTAGCAAAAAAAAAAAACGCATAATGGACCAACTCGTCTCGAGTTCCACTTGCGGAAAAAGTAGTACTTTCACCATACCATACCTAACCATACCTGAGATTAAGCAAGATCCGTGTATCAAGTGCGAGTGTAACTCGCGCGCCGAGGGTTTCGAACGTGTGTCAATTACATAAATATGATTATAAAGGTACCAGTTAGAGAATTCACTATTTAATTTAATGAATATCTAAAAACAGGTTCGTATATTTCAGATGGATCGCTCTGCAAACATTTTTGTTATTATAGTTAGGGGGTAATTTAAAAAAAAAAAATTCTAATGTATGAAACTAACAGAAATTTCAATAACTGTTTTGAGAGAAACAAACTGATAATTTTAATTGGTTATCCCACTCGGTGAGCAAAATTTAAAAAAGCTCTTTAAAACTTATTCCCCTACACTTTTTAACCATTTTTCAAAAAGTGTTCTTCTTACGGACTCCATATCTACAAACTCCATATCCAAATATCCATATTTCCAAACACTACATATATTTTAGATAGATCCTTTGCAAACTTCGGAGATAGGGGGGAGAACGGTAAATTATTAGAGTTTTTTCATAATATTTTCAAAAGTATGAAACCTACAAACAATTCAAAAAATGTTTTGATATGTACAAATGAATACCTTCTATTTAATACTTAATCTTGTCTCTTTTGACGACTATTTTAAATTTCCACATCACATTTTGTTCTTACTGAAAATTTTGTTTAAATTTTTTCATTTATTTTTCTTTCAATCTGTACAAGCGCACAAAATGTATTATCATTATTTCATGTAAATAGTTACGGTGGTTGCTGAGATGTTCAAGATGGGAAAAAGGACAGACAGAGACATAAGGGTTTTGAATCCTAAAAAGGTAATGTTTACCGCTGCGGTATTATCTACGTACTGCTATTCTAAGGGTGGTGTTCTCTGAAAAATAATCGGCCAATTAGCAACTTCGTCAATTAGCTTTGACGTAAAATGTATGAAAACTTCTGCAAAAACGTCAATTAAAATTTAATTGCTGATTCTATTTTGCAAGAACATATTATCTAAAGCTGGTAATTTTATGGTAATAGCCCGTTAGGGCAAGAGCCCTAGATAGGATAGAGGGCAAGAGCGGAAAAAAACGTATGTGTACAAGAGTACACAATATGTTTCTTTTCCTGTTAATGTTACTATTGATTCGCTATGCGTAGGCACGGTCGCCAGTGTTGTATGGATCACTACGGAAGCTTGTTCACATACGTTTTTTTCGCTGTGAGAATCTACGGTTAATTCGCCGTGTGAAGGCCGTCAAGGGAAGGGTCGTCAGTGTTGTATGGATCACTATGGAAGCATAATGACGGCACCGAACAAAGGTCCTGACACTTCTCTATAAATACCAGCCTTAAAATTCGGAGTACAGTCGCGTTCACTTGGCAGACAAATTAGTTGTCTCGCCCGACAGATGAATCGGCTTGCATCGGATGCATCGTGCAACTTTGCTCGATTTATGTCACGAAACTTGGATGAAGATACTCGTAGCGCAAACTTACGATTTACTGCGAACATGGGTAAATGGCACTGCAGTAGAGTGATTTTTATGGGTGGTAATGATAAGATAACATAGACAAAACCTTACTTACGGCTTGACTTATATTTTGATTTGAATTCCACAGTTTTACACTGTGTTTTAAGTTTTGCGGAATATAAAGTATTTATACCTCGGGAATAAAATTTAAATGGGACCACTTCAGAATTATCTCGTTATAAAACTGTAAAATAATCGTCCAACCAGTCCATAAATGACAAACAAGTCGACGAACATACATAAAAAAGAAAAACATATATACAGCCGAACTTAGAAGATTTTTGAAGTCGGTTTAAAATAAAAAGAAATCCTATGAGCCAAGGATTAGAGCAAATCATTACCCCCGCACAAAAGTAAACCGTTTCGAATAAAAAGATAATACAGAAAAACAATCAAGAAAAAAAAACAACAAAACAGTAAAATTTTCAAGCAAAAAAAAAATAAACAAAAATATTCGGCCATGCCCCAGAGCTTACGTGATAATCACAAGGAGGAAGGAGTTATCATGTCAAGGCACACAGACATACAATGAAGGTTTGTTAGAATCAGTTGGTTTCAAAAATAGGAAAAAAAATCGGCTCCCTTTCCCCATCGAAAACGCACACTTGAAGGTTCAACGCCACGGAGGTTCCTAACAAAATGGCTTAAGCTTCAGACTAATAACAACATAACTTATCAAAACTAGGTGAAATCGTGATAGCTATACACTTTTTATGGAATCCATGAGATCGTGCAGACTGCATAGACAATTAGATTCAAATGAATCGACAGTAACCTTGCATGTACCTCTATTGGAAGAGACAATCACTGCATAGCGACGCACCCAGGTCTGACAACGTGAAGTAGTACGGAAGCTGCTGGTTATGGTATTTCTACACCTTTATTAGTTCTTCTCAACTTTATTCACTTGGCAGAGTATTCTTGGTTATGATGGGATCCTGATGAACGGTTGCTCGTGCAAAACACCGCCATCGTTCCCTGTTGGTTGCGTTGTGTGAGCAGTCAGTCATGGTGGACTTTGTCAGAGAGGTGATGAGGTCCGACCAACTATCTGGTTGGAGAGTGACCACGAGACCTCTTGCCCTCCATTCTGCCCTAGACTACGCGCTTTCCGTATACTAGTACACCTTTATAAGTACTAGTATTCTATTAGAAGCAGTGTTTTTAAGTGATGCGATAGGCGTGTCTCTGTATAAATTCCTACCTGTACAATTTCTACTATTGAATAGTTGAAATATTGTATGTCCGAAATGGATAAAATTCTTGTTACCAAATTATGATTTTATTACTTTTGTTAAGGATGTTGTTCACAATTTTAGAATAAATATTTTCTTATTCTTATTCTCTGTGTTGCAGCCTCACACGGAATTGCTCAGCTAACTCGCAACCAAACCGACACCGTCATATTTCGTTTATACTTTTCAATGATGATGATATCAGCCATCGAAAGCTTGATTTACTGAAATTTCTTATTGTAATAAACGTCTATTAGAACACTTTTCTAGACAAAATCGTTTATTGACAGAAAGCACGTTAAATTCTCGTGCCCGACAATCCTTTGATCAGACATACGAAGTGTGTATTGTGCTCTAATATGTAAGTTGCTAATTTGGTCAACGCATAGAAAATATATTATGTAAGTTATGAAGGACCTACAAAAGATCTATGGGGACCTACAAAGACGAAAAAGTGTTATTACGGTACTTCCTAAGCCCACACCTGAAAACGAAAGTAATTGTAAGATGTTTGAAAGTGAGATCCATCCGCAGATGAATTCGATATCATTTGTACTGAAAACAAATATTTTTTCTGCTGAAGAGCAATCCGCTTTTCCGGAACATGTACAAAAGCATGGTCCACTGGCTTTACATTTCTTAGAAAAAATACAGTTTAGGTACAATTTGACTAAATTAATGATTTATGTGCATGGAGCGAATACAAGGTGGGGGCTCTAATGGAGTACCTACTATGGCTGTTTGTACAGAGAGCTACACACCGAGCTAGCTCACCATACCCTGGTAAGTTTGAAGCCAAATCCATCGATTGTTTTAACTAGAATATTTCAGTAAAACGAAGATAGCACGCTGTTCTATAAAAAAACTAAATATATATAAAAAAAACAAACCTGATGTAATTACGAGATGTGACACCTGTGACACGGGGCCCTGTCTACCCCACAGTGTACATTGGCTTTGCACTGAATACACATTTATTGAATTGGTTAGAATAGAATAGCTGCTATGGATTGAAAGTTTAGTTTACCTAATGGAAAACATGGTAAACTTATTTGACACAAAATGGATCCCTAGCTAGTGTGACATCAAAATGAAACGGGTACAATTCACAAAGCTGCATTGAATAGCAAGTAGAAAAAAAGTTTGACGCCTGTTCTAGAGATAGGTTCTAGACACAGTTATTACCAAGACATAATCGATAAGCATTATAAATATAATTTAGTCTTATTATACGAAAACAATCTCTATGAAGATCAATGCGATGAAGTCAACTTTTGTGTAAACCAAAAGGTCGGTACTTCTGTTACATACGATGCTATAAACATATATACGATTATCATGTAGCTCGTCTCATTAGTCGGTGTTAAACCCTTTCTATCTAATGTTATGTAGTTTAATGTGCTACTGTCTTCTGGACTATTATAGCAAGGAGCTAGCAGAGAAGGTCGACTCGTCACGTTACGGGTTAAGGACAAAGGGCTTCATGTTGGGTTTGTTTTGTACTTAGAAATAATAACGGTAAGCTTCTAATGCAATTCAATCTATGAATGAATGTTTCTTTAGTTAGCCAAATAAATAGAAGAAAATTTCAAAGGCTTTAGGAATTTACATAGCTTTTTTTAGCTTTTAAATCCATACCAACATTATAAATTCGAAAGTAACTTAATCTGTCTGTCTTTTAATAAAATTAGCATCCTATTGTTCCATCCATATACCTAAGTAAATAAGTTTTCATTACCGGGTCCAACTACTTATATAACCGAGTTCTTCAAATTGTATCCCTAACTTACTTAATTATTAGGGCTTGTGCACGGGTGGTAGGTAGGTAGGTCTATTTTAGGTATTGTTTTTATTTTTGGTTGTTTTAATTATTATTTTTTCCTTATGTATCCTAAATACTGTTTTTGTTGATTTGTTGTTATCCTGTGCTGTTTGTGTGTGAATTTAATAAAAAATCTTCTATCTATTTATCTATCTAACTGTTATTTGGATATTTTACTGAAGATACGTAATTGCGTTGTTGATTGTTCGTATTAAAACTTTGGACTAATTAAACAAAACGGACTAATAAATAACTCTTTCAAATCAATCTAATTTGACTGCAATCATAAGCTTAGTTGGTTTGATTCGGTTTGCTGAGAAGAAATTGTGAAACTTTTTTGTGTAAGGACCTACTCAAACAGTGTGGCAAACGTTCCGAAAAACTGTTAATTTACTTATATCTTTAAAAGATAAGGTTGCCTGGAAGAAATTGCTTTAAGGGTGGTCGTCACGGGTTGGCTTGGTGCGAGATCCAAATTTTTTTGTGGTTTTATGTTTTTTCTGGTGTGTTTTTGGAATAAAGCTAGCGGAAAAGGATTTTGCCACAAATCGAAAACCATTTTCTATTAACCTATGAAAAAAATAACTTCGGTTCACTGGTTGAGCATTTGGGAAAATAGGAAATTTTGGCTAAAAATCAACATTTTCCCAAATGCTCCCGACATACAATTGAATCGAAGTTAGTTTAATCATGGGTTCATAGAAAATGTGTTATGATTTGCGGCAAATTACTTTTCCGTGGTTTTATTCCTTGTAGAACGCAGAAATAAATGAAAAACCACGAAAAAATTTGAATTTGAACTCGCGTCAACCCGTGACGGTCAATCTTAAGCAATGAGGCCGCCTATTGTAAGTTTTTCTTGTTTAATAATCTATCTATATAAAAATTAGTCCCTATTTCCCTTGGTCCTTGGTCATCACGCGTGAACGGCTGGACCAATTTCGCTTATTCTTTTTTGTTGTGTTTGTTATTGTCAGGAGATTCTTATAAAAAAGAATAAAAAGAAAGTTGCGCGGAAAATTAGAAAATTTAGGAAAACTTAATGACCGAAATACTAATTCGAATTCAATATTTATAGTCAACGTCTGTCGGGTCATCTAGTTATCATATGAGTTAATTTATTTATTTTGTATGAACTTTAAAGTGTTCATGCATTCATTGTGGGAACTACAATCAAAGAAGCACTATAATCTTACAAATTACACAAATAATACTTTATATTTTTCTACATTTCGTATTTGTACCTATTTGTTGGAAGTATATACATATATAGACGGTTTATTTGGTTCACAAACAGACAGCAGAAAACAAAAACAAGCTTAAACCTACAATAAAGTAGGTAGGTATTGGTAAGAATGCAATAACTTAGAGTACTTTTAGGTACGAGGTAGAAAACACAAACACTAAAAAGTTCAAATTATACAAAAGTACACTAATGAATAAAAAAACTAGAATATAAACTTACGAGTAAGTACAAACAATTATTTATAGTAAGGTACCTACCCAAAACCAACCTACACTTGGACAGGCAGGTATATCAGTGCTGCCGAAGAGAGCCAAAGCGGATCAATCCAACCTGATGCTGTTTTGCACACAAACAGCGCTGGTTTTTAGACCAGTCTTGGCGAAACCAGGAGCCGAGACGAGCTCTATAAGTGCAAAGAAAGCGCTGCTGTTTCGAATTAATTATGTCAACATCAGAAATTACTGTTATGTCAGTGTCAAATTGACGAGAGGTTATTTAATTTTGCACGTTTTGGCACACGTGACTTGACGTGACACGTCACGTCCACATTCACGTCCACATTTCTAGTTTTGTAAACAAACATTAACTTCTCAGCTGGCGGAACCCTGTGCTAGTATTTTGTGGTACGTGGTTAATAAATTATACAGTATTCAAAGGAAAATGGTAATAAATTAGAGTGGCACCACCAGTACAGCGTGGCAGTGGATGGAGATGTAGAGATGTGGCGGTTAGAACCAGGACCACTATTTTTACAAAATCTAAATAGTACTACTTCCAATTCCAGAATAATTTCACTGTTTTTTGGAACAAATAGGAAGTTTTTGGTAACAGAACATTACGAGACCATTCAAAAAAATCATCAATATCGGATAATGATTGACGGGAGATATCAAGGAACACCCATAAATAAAAAAATACATCCTCCTTTTTTGAAGTCAGTCGAAAAAACATTAAATCGTATTGCTGGTAGAGTAAGAAACGACCAATTTTAATCAAATGCAGCGTATGTACCTAGTGTATCTTTTTGTAGTTCTAAAGATTAATTTCAATCCATTATTGGTATACCTACATAATATGAACTGTCCGAAACCTCTAAAAACTACCTATATTTTATTTACCGTCAAACTAAACTCCGTTATAACGACCACGAGAGGGAATTGAGTATGTCACACTAAACTATGCGCAACCAATTGAAAGTCATCGTGTATGTAAACAGGGTATGAATGATTACACACGTGAGCCGTGCCCCCTCCCCCTTTAGAAACGTAGTTTAGGGTGACAGGGTCTATAGCACTAATAGACAGATAGTGCTGTGCTGTTGAGAGTACGCCAACTGCTTGTCTATTTAGCTGACGGCGTCGTCGTTAGTCTCCGGTGAGTTTCGATAAGACACTCTGAGTACGTCGTCGTGTTATGTTCTCTATACAGATGTGATTGTTCTTTTTTATATTTATGGTTATAATTCCGCTATCACTTTAACCTCTCGGTGACCCGTGAGGAGTAAATTGAAAAACAGCGCTGCTTGTATATTAATGCATTAAATACAGCAGAATGCTGAATTTACTCCTTTTGTGTAAATTTTTTTGTTTCGTTTAAATAGGTATATATCAAACTTTTTAAACTTTCGCGATCTGTTAACATATGAAAGATTATTAATCGGGTATTTATCGCGTACTTCTTATTTTATTTTCCCCTACGTTTCCATCGCGTTAGGAGCTACAACCAAGAATTGACGGCAGTATCCACGACTACCCTCAATTCGTCTTCAGAATCAGAAATGTCCACGTTCACATTACGACACACTACACTGACCATGATCGCTGCAACGCTATGGAAACGTAGGGGAAAATAAAACAAAACGTACGCGATAAATACCCGATAAATAATCTTTAATAGGTATATATAAGTTTAATTTTATCTTGTGTTTTTATTTAATTAAGGTAAATAAAAGATTTTCTAATATATTCTTGTGTCCTATCTATCACTTCTTCCGTTTTACATGTAAATTTACTTTATAATTTATTTCAGCACACTTATATAGAGCGAGCACACAGTAATCACGGAAATACACTCAAAACCACGGACATAGCCGAAATTATACAAGCTTTCTGTGAGATAATAGCTCACGGATACTTACAATTAGTAGAAGATCTAAATCAACAGATCAACATCAAAATGTCTAGATATACGACCACTCTAAAATATGACATCCTTTAAGAAAGGACCTTTCTGACGTCATTTACCTTCTGTCCTATGAGTTTCTAGACTCATAGCAAGCCACTCGTCACGCACTACCCCTATCTATTACAGTAATGCCGACAAATTTGTCCGACCCTACCAATCTCGTCGTCGCTTCGCGCTGACATGGACGTAGGGCATAACTTTACAATATTTTTAGTTATGATTAAAACTTGTCTAGTCCGTTCACAGAAGAAACTTATTAGAGCAAAAATTTGTTTGCCATAATTTTGTACGATTTGTAGGTACACTTTTCGACGAAACAAATTTACAAAAAAATTCATTTTATGCTGTGCGTCACTCAGAATAATCTTGAAAATGTCTTGAAAAGTTCCGTGAATATATACGCCGAAAACTGATGAATATACATATGTATATGGGTAACATGTTTAATCTTCAACTTGATGTTTAATACCTACTAATTTTCTTAATGTTATAGGTAGGTACATATATTTTTTAATCTATATACATATATATAAAAGAAAGTCGTGTTAGTTCTTAGAGCATTCTGGTTTAATGCTCTAAGTGTTAGTTACACTATTTATAACTCAAGAACGGCTGAACGGATCTCGGTGAAATTTGGCAGCTAGGTAGATGGTATCCCGGGGCCGGAGATAGGCTACCTTTTATTCGAGAAAAAATCGAGAAAGAATCGTGTGAAGCCGCGGGCTGCAGCTAGTTTGTAAATGAAACCCGGTATGAATAGAAAAAGAAATAAAGTTTTACACTGGTATACTATTACTATTTACAATGGTAGGTACCTAGAGTTAGTTGCTTCTACGGTTGCTTCGCAAATAGGGCGGCGACTACCTTGATCGAAGATTGGTTGATAACTTCACATAAAAAAACCTTCTTTGCCTTTTATACAATGAGATAATATTTTCCTCTTAAAAACTAGGAGCCTGAATTTAATACCTTCCTATTTATTCCTACTACCCGTATTTCGAATTACAATGGGCATCGAATTAAATGGCTTATCTTTTCAACTGATGCAAATCTCAATTTAAATCTACCCCTTTACGTGTCACAAATATTGTAAAATAATTAGCGTCACACCTTCTCTTTACATACCAGTATATGTTTTATAATTCAATGCTGTTCACAAACGCTATTAAGCCTACCAAAATATTTATCATGGGTGATTGCCCCTTAAAACAACTGCACAGTGCCCAATTTCCTGTGAGCCCACACGTTTCAATCCTGAACAATATTTGTGGCGATCACGACCGCATGTTATTCCTGGCACGCACTGTTACCTGACAAATTTATCACTTCCTCTATAACAAACGGCTGTAGAGGAAGGATAACTGAAACAATACAAATTAGGGTACAGAATGTAATATGTGACAGGATGACGTGACATTTCTTGGGCGAGAACAGGTGGGATCTGGATGGAAATATTAATCTTGTTCTACTCCGGTTCCAGACTTTATTTTGAATTTCTTGGTTTTTCCCTTGCTTTTTTTAAACTTTAAGGGTTTTGAAAGCTTCGGAGGCATAAGAAGTGCTGGTAGTAAACAAGAAGACAAATTTATACTAAATTCGAAAATCCCCGACAATGAGTTTACTTTGAACTATCTTGTCATTAGATCGGCTGCGCAGATTTCCATCAAACATAGAAGCCTATATATGCAAACACTCTGTGATTTTTGCCGTTGACTTGGTCTGATTTGGGTGTGTAACTAAATTAAATAAAAATATAATATAAAATCTTCTTTTTAGTCGATCTCTTTTAGAATATATCAATAGGTATTAAAAGCCAGATATAACAATAGTAAGGAATATGTTTAAAGATCCTGCTCGAAAATAAAATTTATACATATTTGAGATCGAGGAATATGTTTAAGATCCTGCTCGAAAATAGAATTTATACTTATTTGAGATTGAGGAATATGTTTAAGATCCTGCTCGAAAATTTAATTTATACTTAATTGAGATCGAGGAATATGTTTAAGATCCTGCTCGAAAATAGAATTTATACTTATTTGAGATCGAGGAATTAGTTTAAAGATCCTGCTCGAAAATAGAATTTATACTTATTTGAGATCGAGGAATATGTTTAAAATCCTGCTCGAAAAATAGAATTGCTTATGTGACCTAGTTATTTGGTTAGACATAATCGGAACTAGGTAGTAAAACAGTCACGCATCCCTAATTTTATCATTGAATAGAACTTTCAAAGATCCCTCTGTGGTGACATTATAATAATATGAAGTGGACCGACGGAAACGATTTGTAGCCACTTATGCTGTGAACGTTTCAGTCCATTTACATTTTTGATACATTCGCTAGAATAGCTGGATTCTTAGTGACGACCTCATAGCGCATCAGGCGAAGGCCCGCCTGCAACACAGGAAGTTGTGGGATCAATTGCCACGGGAGGACGAATGTTTGTACGATCTGCTGTTAAATGTTCTCTTCTATTGTTATCAACAAAACCCAAGTTTTTCAAAGGTCCGCTGAAAGGAGTATGCTCGGCATAAAACTAATCGACCGAGTCAGAGGCAAAGACATAGGCGCTAAAACAAACATCATCGACGACGCAGCAAAAATGTTATGTCGCTTGAAATGGCGATGGGACTGCGAAATGGTGTGAAATGGTGATGGGTTGGTCATACTGCGAGGACTTCCGACAAGAGGTGGAGCGAGAGGCTGATGCACTGGTACCCACATGGCAAGCGCCGCCCTCCCGGGCGCCCGCGCCGCCGCCACCTGGACACGGCTGGATCAGGACAGGAGCGAGTGGAGCAGGATGGAGGAGGCCTACATTCATAAATGGACGTCCCAGAAAGACAATTAAGATTAAAACGTTTATTTAGTAAGAAATCAAATTAATATATTAATTAGGCAATTAATGCATGCAATAAGTACTTACTTTTTTTTTATCTTAATTCTAACCTAATTCATATACTGTTTTTATAAGAAATGGGAATAAATGGCTATATTATATTATTATTATTATTTCTATCAGTCATCCATAACACAAGATCTGCTTGCTCTGGGCTCGCTAGATGATGCTCTGTGGATTGTCGAGCACTTTTTATTTATAAGTACATACACAATACACTGACTAAAATATAAGCAGCTGTATTACTATGGACATAAAACATATCAAGGGTTCGTAGCCAACCGTGAAACAACTATACAGGGTTATTGGTAATTCACTGACACTACGTGAACCGCAGGCTCTGCCCATCATCACGAACACGTTCGTGAAGACGCAGACGCCAGGTCATATTTATTGTATTGTTTTTGTAAATCTAATAAATGAAAAATATGTATGTCCGGAACCCAATGAATGACTAGAGTCCGATCTCCCACTCCCACACCCACTGCTAATTCTGACCAGAGCCGTTTTTCCAGTTATTGAATGGAGGTGGTACTACCTACAATCAATACCAAGTTGAATAATTAAAACCTGGCGTCTTCACAAACGTGTTCGTGATAATGAGCAGAACCTGCAGTTCACGCAGTGTCACTGAATTACTAATAACCCTGTATAGTGAACTAGTACAAATGTGTATCAGTAGAATAAAACAATTTTATATGCAAACCCATTTTGCTTGGCTCAAAGCCATAGCAAGAGAGTTGATTACGAAATTTTGCATAACATTATTCTGCCACCGTCTATCCGAATACCTCGTTTGTCTGAGAGTTAAAGTGGTCGCTCCTAGACTAAGTTTAAGTGGGCCATCAAATTATGTAAACGTTGTTAATAGGATGATGGCTTTATTATTTGAGTTGTGTAAGAATAAGCTTTTAAGCAAAGGATTGCTCACGTCAAACCTGATACAAAGTACACGTGGCAAAACACGATCGAAGAAAAATGCTACTGGGTTTTTTTAATCTCTCTTTTCTTGCCAATTTGGGCATGGGGCTAAGAGTTTTGTATGCTTCTTGCTGCCAGCCATGTCATGTGCAGTATACATATGCCCATCGGCATAAGTATTCATTTCTTTTGTGTTGTCTTAATAGGTCTTGATGGACCATTCTCTTTAGTCGTCTAGGTATTGTGTCTTTCTTCATGAGGTCATCAGCCAGCTCGTTTAGATGGATTTCTAGTCTTTGGGCATAGGAACTCAGTTTGGTGGCGATATTTTCCCTAACTGTCGGTGTGTGTAGGTCGTGGTGCAGTTGGTCATTTGTCACGAACCATGGGGCGTTTGATATTAAGCGAAGCTTTATTGATTGAAAGCATTGCTCAGGGAAATAAAAATAATTTCAGAAATGCGTTAGAGGCACCCTAATAACAAACCCTACAATTGTACCTGGACCTGTAGTTCCAGAGACAACCTTTTAGCAATCACTATAAACTTTACGGGTTTAGGTTACAGGTTTTTCTAAGACATGATATACCTTCTAAAGTAATAATAAATAATGCTGGACAATCCACACAGCATCATCAAGCCCCAAGCTAAGCACAGCTTGTGTTATGGATATTGGATGACTTATCTATATATAATACAATACTTAACATAGATAAGATACTTTCTGCAGATTGTACAAACATTTGTCCCAAGGTGGGATTCGAACCCGCAACCTCCTGCGTCGCATGCGGACGTTCGCCCGCCGCGCTACATGGATCATGGAGTTCATGTTGCAAACTTCGAAGTATAGAGGGAATTAGATAAATTTTCGAGTTTTTAAAATATTTCAGAAACTATGAAATCTACAGGAATTTCAGAATCTATTTTGAGATGTACAAACCGATATTTTTCTTTTGATACCTCATTCGTTTAGGGCCCTTTTGAAAAAAACATAGCCCCCTTTTTCACAATTTTTCAAAAAGTATTCTACTCTCAGACTTCTGTATATTTTCTGTAAAACAGAGATCTATATCTACAAACGCTACATACATTTCAGATGGATCGCTCTGCAAATTTCGGAGACATTTCGATTTGTACTGAATTTTTTTTTTCTATTTATATATAGAAGCGCACGAAATGTATTATTATTTTAAATTTCAAGTTATTTGCTGCTGTAGTTACTGAGATATTAAAGACGGAAAAAAAGGACAGAAAAAACGAGACCGCACCGACGATCACCGATCTTCGAAACCCTAAAAAGAACTACCTACCTTTTATCTTTAAGTTTTCTAAAACCAAATCTAATGTAAATGCCTCATTGGTCTAGCGGTCGCGTGTTTGCTGTTGATATTGAGGTCCCGGGATCCAATCCCGGGTCGAGTAAAAAAAATTACAGTAGCAGTCCGGAGTCGTGAGTGTCCATGTCTCAGCTCCGTAGGTCATAACAGGTAGGACGCACTGGTTGAAAACTTTCGTTTTCAAGCATTGCGGTACGGATGACGAGAACACTCGACGTAGTTTCCCGAACGCTGCCCAGCCTAGCTGAATCCTCCTAGCCTTCTTCTCGAAATTGTTTTTACCTAACTGCAGAATCTCTAGTTTCATATTCGTTAATTTTTGCAGACAGAATTTCATTGTCAGGGAATTTAAGTTTCATATATTTCATGTCACGTAATAAGTTATCCAAATTGATTATTTCATTCGATACCCACGATATATTTTTCTTTAAAACTAAACGTTTTAAAGGAAAACAAAATGTCAAACTTACTATTTAAAATATTAATGATTATATTAGCTAAACCATTTAGCAGTCAACACCGATATTTGAGTGATTTCCACCCAGTCCACACTCTCCAGCGATGCAACGAAGTTACAGCAGTTAGCCCGCGTGAACGACCTAACTAGCAAAGGCGGAGGTGGATCGCACGGTTCGTATTCTAGCTCGACGCGCACGGCGTAGTGGTCGCATAGACTAGTATTCACTGGGGTCGCGCATACAGTACCCCTGCGCGCGTGGTCACAGTCCACGTAGACGTGGTCCAAGCATGTACTCGTTGAAGCTGCAACAAGGTTGGGGAAGTCGACTATGTTACACCAGTTCCCAGTATTCACAATATCAGAAAGTTTTAGCATAGGGCATAGGAGATCAATGTTTAAATCTTCTACCACCACGCACTCCATAGTCATAGCTTTTAATTCAAAGGCAGAAAAAAATTTTGACGATTTAGTCACATTAGATCTATACACACATACAACAATCATATTGCAGTCGGTCAATTAAATAGCTGAAATTTCAATTATTTGCTCGATACAATAATCATTAAAACTCAATTCCTTAAATCTATACCCATTTCTAAAGTACACACACGAACCACCATGTTCTATCGTTTGGCTACTTTATTGCGACGCTAACGTAAAATCATTACCTTTATTTATTACAATAACTTTATCTCAATTCATTTTCAAAAGATAGGAACTTCCTGTATTTCCGATTGGCCTTACTACAGAATGAATGAATGAATAAATGAACACTTTATTGCACTTAAAAAATAACATAATAAAAACTTATATCTACATTTAATGACCACCGATGGAGCATTTTCTCCTGCTTCTGTAGCTCCAGATGTGGTTACATCTGGAACTACAGAAGGAGGAGAAAATGAAGGAAGATTTCAGGTAGCTGAAGAAATAGGACTTCAGTTTGAATTTGAAGGAGTTGATTGAAGGCGCAAGTCTGATATCGACAGGCAGTTTGTTCCAAAGACGTACAGCCTGAACGCTAAAAGAGTTGCCATAGAAGGTTTGGAAATGATTGGGAAACTTGAGTAGTTGGTTATCTGATGACCTAAGATTATGGGAGAGAAGAATGAAGAAATTCAAACCTTTCTTTATGGTACGCAGGAGAAAAGGGACTAAAGAGAATAGAATAGCGAAGAGAAAGAACATGCATGTCCCAGCGAAGTCGGATAGGAAGCCACTTGAGCATGGTGCGAAAAGGAGAGACATGGTCATATTTGCGTAAACCAAATATGAACCGAATGCGTAATTTTACAGAGGTAGGTGATAGTTGAAAAAAATGTATAACAATATACTCAGCTTTGAGCTTGCATTATGCTTAAATCCAAATTGCATCATGTTTTAGGTAAAACAATGAAAGACAATGAAAAATGAAAACCTATTTACATCAGGTACAGTTGAACCTCATTTAATTTTACTGTCAAACTAACCTTCTTAAAGAAAGACCAAAACCTCGTTGAACAAAACAACAACAAAAAACTGACTTGTTCACTTGTCCTGACAGAATTTTATGACGGCTCTTCTTGAACTATTTGATTTGTCTTTGACCTTGGGAAGATCTTGGAGTGTTTTACTTTTTCCAATGATCTTTCCACTTTAGGAAAATAAATAAATTTTATGTGACTGATGTGACTGCAGCCAGCTATTCAATAAAATAAGAAAAATGCTCGTGAAAAAAGAAAAACATGAAAACTATAACGAGGCCATACTAACCTGGTCCTGCGTAGTACTTCTACTAGTTGTCACTTTGAAAATTTTAAAAACAAAATTTATTCGTAAACATGTTTCTTATTCCAATCAAGCCAAATGTTTAATAAGTCCGCAAAGCAACCATCAACCTATAAGTGTCTATAGCAATGAAGACCA
Source organism: Eupithecia inturbata (assembly GCA_963662085.1). Lineage (NCBI taxonomy): Eukaryota > Metazoa > Arthropoda > Insecta > Lepidoptera > Geometridae > Eupithecia > Eupithecia inturbata. The sequence goes on along the minus strand of OY759179.1, from coordinate 3,850,780 downwards.
ACCCAAAAGAACAAGAAGACGGCGTCATCACAAGTCATACGCTCCTGAACAATGGTTACCCAAGCGAGAGGTTCAGCCACACACCGCGCAAAAACTGGAGTATTTCAAGGAAGGACAGGACGAGAACAAGGGGATCCTGATCCAATGATGACAATAAGTCACTAAAGTGTATTTGCCTGCTGTACTTGTCTTCCAAGAATATAGTGATGATGTCGAGTTGCGTACTGCGTTTGGATCAGTGTTCCGCACCTCTTAGCAGATGGAGAGGCGTTTCCTCCGCGTCCTCACATAATCTTCAGAATTTTATGTCGCGTAGGCCCAATTTGAACATGTGCTTGTTAAGGCGACAAGTTAGGGCTCTTGTCATAATGCGAAGGTTGTCTGTGGGTATCCTTAGCGCTTATATAACTAACTCAAGACTAGAGACTAGGAACAAGACATGATGACGATGCGTGAAATACTCGTAACTACCATTATTTCCATCGTGCTTCTGTTTGCTGGCTTTCCAGGCGCTTGATATTTTTAACCGACTTCAAAAAGGAGGAGGTTCTCAGTTGGTCTGTATGTTTTTTTTTATGTACTCGTACATACATAAAAAACAGTGAGATATGTGTGTTACTGTTTTTACCTACATATTATTATGTTACTTGATATCTCCGCCTATGGTTAACCGATTTTACTGATTATTTCACTATTGTATAGAAAATGATCCCGAGGTAGTCCCATAAATATTTTATTCCCGAGGGATTAGTATTTATCCCGTTAAACTTAAAAAGCAACATAATATATTTTCAGTTTTGGTGACATCTGCGCCAGTTGTTAATAGATTTTGATGATTCTTTCGTTGTTGTATCAAAATTGATTTTAAAGTGTTCCCCTGTTAGTTTGATTCTGGAGGAATTGCTTTATGCGCTATAAAACGTAGGTTTGTAAGAATTCATCACAAAACGATCATTTTACTATCACTTAATGGTTTCCATCAATCATTATCTTGGGTTCCCATAGCAACGGGCGTCAACAGTGAAACTGTTGACGCCCGTTGTCATTGTATTGTCATCATTGGATCTGCGCCAGTTGTTAATAGATTTTGATGATTCTTTCGTTGTTGTATCAAAATTGATTTTAAAGTGTTCCCCTATAAGTTTGATTCTGGAGGAATTGCTTTATGCGCTATAAAACGTAGGTTTGTAAAAATTCATCACAAAACGATCATTTTACTATCACTTAATGGTTTCCATCAATCATTATCTTGGGTTCCCATAGCAACGGGCGTCAACAGTTTCATCCATATGTCAAGCTGAATTAGACTTGAATTATAACTTGATGTCGCCAGTGTAAACTAATTTTTTTGCACGTGAACATAGACCTTCGATCAGGGAAAGTAAGGGAGGCGTGATATCGTTCGTCCGAGACATAGTTGAATATTAGCTACCGAAATTTGAAGTCGGTTTATCGTTTTTAGGGTTCCGTACCCAAAGGGTGAAAATGGAACCCTATTACTAAGACTCCGTTGTCCGTCCGTCCGTCCGTCTGTCACAGGGCTCGTATCTCATGAACCGTAAGAGGTAGACAGTTGAAATTTTCAGAGAATGTGTATTTCTGTTGCCGCTAGAAGAACAAATAATAAACACAAAATAAATATAAAAATTAAAGAGGCCCCATACAACAGACGTAATTTTTTTAGCAATTTTCTCTTAATTAGCCTAGTTTAGCGTAGTTAGCATAAGTTATTTTGAAAATCTACAGTCGCTTTGTTTTACTTTATTTATGTGATTATACCTACATGTATTCGTTGTAAGCTATTTTGCCTGAGATACAGGTTTTACCTAGTTCAGGCAAACGTAATCTTTAGAATTGAATTTATTATTATTCATATGTTAAACATTTGTCTTGAGTAATTTTTGAATAAATTATTATTATTTATTATTATTATTAATTTGTGAATGAATGGTAAAGGCTGTATCTCATAAACTACAATAGGTAGACAAATAAAACTTTCTATAAATAGGTAACAAATACTAAAAATAAAATAAAGTTAAAAATTTAAAGGGACAAGTGAAAATTTGATGTTCTTTGAAAAAGTTGCCTGATTTTTATGGTACGGAACCCTTCGTGTGCTAGTCGACTCGCACTTGGCGGTTTATTAAAAATACGCCAAATTATGTTTATTTCAGTCAATGTCGTTCTACTGCAGAGGAGAAGCCTTACTTCCAATTTTATTTGTAATCTTATTTAGCTCATTTGTCCAGGTCCTTTCACGGCTATGCAATGCGTATGTGGGTCTCATCTTTGCCAAATTTTAATAAAATCTAAACATCAATCATATATACCAACAATTAGTGTGGACCTAGATATCTCAGCAATTCCAAAGGTTTCGTCAACAGTCGTCTGTGAAGCTGCTTCTTCGTCTCATTGTACTGTTATGTGGAAATATAAGATTCATTCTTATATTTCCTTGGTACATGTGCACTCACCATTGTAGGAGATTAGTCTCACTTGTCCATTTCACAGCTATTTCTGATAGATTGGTGAGAGTTTTATTAAAAACTTATTTCAGTCTGCGGCTTCGCCTCGTTTTCGAAGTAAAAGTATGGCTATGTTTGAGGATTTGCTGCGAAGTACACGGCTGCAGAAGAATACAATTCCTTATTCAACGTGTGTGATATGTGAGTACCACAGGTTACAGAATATCTACATGTTGCGTGCGGTGATATTTGCACGGATCGGTTTGTATCCAAAACAAGGCATCCTCACCCGGCACCAACCCGCGTATTCTGTAATCTGTGGTGAGTATCTATATTGCCCTAGTTGCAAACTACACCTGGTAATTATACTACGTACATTAGTTACGTCCCAGCGGACCTTAACCGTTCTGTCACGGTGTAATTAGGCAGGTTAATTAGACACCAACAATCCGATCTAGCTCACTGTAGGGACATGTTCTAGGACTGCTATAGTATACCTAGGTGGGAGAGTGAGGGAATAGATAGTGCGCACACTTATGAACTATAATATGTCCTGCGTACCTGACAATTCTTCGTTGTGACAGGCCGCTGTGGCTGAAATTCGGCTAGCAGGGCATCAGGGCTATGTGGGATCATTTGGTGCTTACCAGCTTCTTCCCGTAGCTTTACAAGCTTTTTTTAGATAAAAGTTGCTTAGGTCATGACGAATTTCATTCAAATATGTTCACCCGTTATCGTGTAACGGTTACTGAGCGACTTAAGAATTGTAATTTTATAACTAGTCATCGGATTATATGCACTAAATAACGTCTAACTTTTCTGATATTGAATTAGGAAGTTTGTTAGCCAGTTCAATCATTGTTTTCAGTATTTCTATCCAGTTTTAGGTTTCGAGCATGTCCGTCAGATTTTTCTTTCGTGAGAAGCTTTTTTTTTGTATAATTGCAGTTCAGTTTCGTCATGAATGACTACTTATGACCCTTTCGTCAGATTCCGCTTTCGTATGGCATCTGGTAACTTGTGGAAATGTGTTGAGATGAGGGCGATATTCTGTTTAATGGAACGCTCCTCCCCCTCCCGAAACTAAACTAAATATGCATGATTGAAAAAAGGCAAATATTAATTATAACAACGCATTAACGCCTTAGTTAGAGAATTATACTGGGTGATTGTCAGCTGGGTGACGCGTTGGTAGAATTTAAGGGTTTCTCCCTAAAAACAAAAAAAAATCGTAGAAGATCAAAAGTGAGACTTCGTCTGAGATTACAATGGCTCAAATTGTTTTTAATGGTATATTCTAGCTTCTCCTTGAAGCTTTGCACCCAGCTATCAATCACCCTGTGCGCATTTGCATATTATGCAAACATACAAATGCATAAAATCAGATTTCTAATTATAACTGATCTAAATGAAAGTAAGAAAGGATGTACATGAGCTCCGTTTGATACACCAACTACCTACAGACCAATAGTTGCCATCATCATCATCCGCGTATGCTAGTCCACAGCTGGGCATAGACCTCACTCAATGAGTGCCATAGTGCCATGTAGCATGCTGCATCCAGCATCTGCCAGCAGTTTTTTCAGACCGTCCGCAGTCACACCTTCCGTTTTACACTACGTTTGAATAGTTCCCTTCATTTGCATTGCATTCCGACTCCGTGTACTCGTAAGTCGATTCCCGCAACGTCGACTCTTGTTAAGCAGCGAACCTAACGGGTTTGGTTGTCAAACTAGGCCTAGATCTCGGTACTCATGGTGTCCCCGTGGTAAGAAACTCGAATGACATACAATTCAAATTTTTTTCTTTGGTTCTTTGAATGTGGAAACAAGATTGAGAAATAAAAATTACGACAAAAAAAAACCAGAAAGCTGTTACGCACATAATTTGGTCGAGATTTCAAGAACCCTGCGGTCTATTGAAATGACTTATGTTTTGATTCGTAGGTTTTAACTAATTAATTGGTTCCTTGAACCAGTTTCTTTATATGTTGTGTAGTTTTCTTGTAATTAAGCAAAACCTTGATATTTGTGCTTGCGCCGCCGTTCCAAAAACGTATGTTCATAGATGCGGTACTCTATACCGCACCTATGAAAATCCTATGCCTATTTTTTTCACAAAATGGCGCGCATTTCTCCCTCTTAAGGCGAGCAGTCTTTAAACGGCGAGCGTCGTTTACCGCGTGGCAATAGCGCGTATTCACTTGACGTCGAACCTCTGGGCTGCGAGCCATCGACGGACTATCCTAGCTATATTTATGCAGCCAAGTACAGTCGAAACCATAGACTGACTCTTTCTTATTCATCACCTCAGCCGAAAGACGACATAGCCCACCGAGGTGACTGTCCTTACTTTACTATGGGCGTAGAATAAGTTAAATATGATCTGTATTTTTTTTTGTAGCCGAAATTAAGTAAACAAAGTAAGTAGTTATTTATTTATTGACTGGTTTTGCGCTGCCTAATTCATTCTCAGCATGTTCACAGTACAGTTACAAAATGTTAAACAGAAATACTAAAAAACCAAGCACCAATATTCAACTATTTCGTATTGTCAAGCCAGCTAGCATACTTTGGTTATCCTTAATGCTTAGGTATATCAAAGGCGAGCAAGGAAATGCACTTTAGTCGGACACCACGTGTCGGGTGTCTAATCCAGCTTCTAACGACGCGACCACGAACACTGCATCTCGGTATATAGGACCCCATCGTGGGGTCGGTAAGGACCTGTCGAAATCCTTGCAAACTTTCGAGAGGTGGAATTTGTGCGCTTATAACTTTTTAATCAATAGAAAACGCATTACAATATTTTCTGTACCTACTGGTTACCGGACCACGGCAGTTGAGATGACGGCCTGTAACAGACTGCTGGCAGACGATGGGTTCGGCAAGCTGATGACAGGTAGTCTTGTCAGGGTTGGCAAAAAAAATGGTCCGTTGTTCTACCAGATGCACTTGCAGTGAAACCACGGGCACAACAAGGATTCTTACGAAACATCACACATACATACCTCATACATCTTCATAAATCTTCATTTAAAAGTTTTGGTTGAATAAAGAAATTTGCATAACCTGAAAACATGATATCCCTGGCTCCTGCCCCAAAAGGGCAGTCTTATAAAAATGGTGAAAAATACACAGATCGCACGCTGGATCGTAGAATCGCCCGCGTCAGTAGAATGGCTACGCCACTTACAAAAAACGATCGTTTTTTGGGAACACCTGTTTTGTTTCATTCGAAGAGCTTTCTGAGTGACGTTTAGACATTGTTGAACGTTGTGTGTTCGATAAGTAATCGGCATAGGCATTTAGTTGAATGGCGCCGTTTTATAAACTGCCTAGCCATTCAACAAACATGCTGATTCTACGACCCGGCGGCGACTTACACTACACCTAAATGTCTGTAAGTCATAATGCCACATGGACACAGACCTCGTAACTCAAACACCTGAAAGCCTGAGGTACCGACCGGCAGCAAATCCGTCAATTCTGCAAATACACGGCGCTGCTAACTCTAGCTTTGATTTATTACCAACTAGTTTCTGCCCGCGGCTTCAAACGTTTCCAAGACAAAAAGTAGCCTATACCTACCTTACCTAGTCATTGCTTATTTAATTCCAAGTCAACGTAGATCTAATTATTGTTCATTTCTATCTCATGGAAAAGGATTAATGGGATAAGACGCAGCAATTAAATTAATCCATTTATCGACCTGCATTTACGCAAAATTTCAGCCTGACTGATCTATTCTTTAATTATTGCGTGAAGAGGTAACAAAATTCTATCCAAATATACAAACTTTCGCATTTGTAATAGAGTGAAGTGTAAAACCATACGCTACGAGCTGCCAATTGTTTCATTACTCGACTGCGGGCAGTGCTTCCTGCAACAATATCTCGCAATCTAAGCATCAACTGGAAATTAATGTACGGCTGCGCTAAGGTGACTTTAGTACCTTATCGCTTTAAAATTGATTTAAGCGACGACGACTGCGTTGCGTTTTTTAAGGCTGGCTGTCCCAACGGCCTTGAGAACACAAAATAATTATCAGTAGCTGTATAAATAATTTGTTTTATTCGTGAAATGTATTTGCCATTTAGTAGGTTGACAGGTAAGCCACGTTTTCATTATGGGACGTGTCGCGGAGACAAATCGCCCGACATTCGCGTAGTTGTCTCTGCAAAAGTTGTGGGACAACGTCCCGCGATATGTGACTTTTTCACACTAGCCAGTGGTGATCAGTATGGGACACGTGAATTACGTGTCGAGCGACAGAGTCGCGGGACATATGTCCCTTAGTGAAAACGCTTCTTTAAGGTATGCATATACACCATAGATATAAGTAAAATTTGTAATTATGGATAATCACTCGCTCGCAGTTACATTTCCAATCTTGTGCAATAATTATAATGAACAATCACGAGGGCATTGCTGTAGTTTTTTAGTAAATAAATCACATTTAAAGTCAGTCGTCGAAGCAGGCACGCGTGACACGAACGCCCCGGTCCGACTATGACTGAGGTGGATGGACCAAATTGGACCTAATTGGCCTTCCACTTTCGAGACTTTTTACTTAGTTTGGTGATAGTGATCATAAGTTCCATAATACTTTACAGTAATAATGATATTCTTTAATGGGTACCTAATAATCTGTACCGATATTCTCGTTCTCGACTCTCGAATTCCATAGAAAACGTCAGGTCTAAACCGAAATACTGTTAAAAATGATAAACGCGATTCGGCTCGTTCGTTGCGAAGCCATAAGGAAATTTGATGACGGCGGCGCGTGCGTCTCCTGCGGCGATCAGCTTTATTCTACCTTGTCGCTTTAAAGTTGATTTAGGCGACGACCGCGTTGCGTTGGTCAATAAGCGCTCATTAGATTGACAAAGTACTTACTACAATTAAGGGATTTAAAGCACAGTTGAAATAAATCCTACTACATTATCTGCACACATACGGCTACTGAACATGTCTTGCCTAAACAAACATGGTTTTCACATAAACCACCCTACAGGTGGATAAATTATATCATAGTGGAGATGCTATAAATGCAGAGAATGAAGCTCCTCTGGTAAATATCAAATTGCTTTATTTGATTTAGACCTTACAGGACTCTTGGACACGTCAAAAAATTAAATTATATAAGGAAAACTAGGAAATAAATGATAACTTTATTTTTTCTTCGCTTCAATTTTTTTAAGGTAAAGTAAAGAAGCGAACAAGAAACCTTTACCTTGTTTGGTTTGTTAGTTTTCGAGTTGGAGCAAACCTCGTTCCAAGCTTTTTGATCCTATAGATTAGATAATGTGATATTTTGTAGTAGGTAAGCCTTTTCACACAGGATATGTTTGACAAATTGTTTGAATTTATTTATTAATATTTTTTAACTCCTTTGGTATTTTGTTGAAAATGCGTATACCTTTAAAAGATACATACATTAGGTAGGTAGGTTCTACGGTCTGAGTTGATGAGGTCGATTCTTACGCTGCGACCCGCCACGGCCTACGGCAAATTTATCCTACTAATATCATAGAGGCGAAAGTTTATGACGACACAATACCATTACTACCGAACGGATTATGCTAAAATTGTGTATAGTTTTTATAACACTTCGATACGGAACCCTTGAAAAGAGTGACGATCTTCTCGAGGGCGAGTTGTTCACGTCACTTTGGGGTAGGGTACAACAGGCCCGAATCAAAAACCAAGAGACTTCTGATTTGGGTGAGTTGTCCACTATGCTTTTAGAAAACGTACAACTCGCGCGCAGGCGAGGTTTTCGCGGGCGAGACTATAACCCCCTAACCATAACAGCTTTAAAGATGAAATTTGAATTATGTGTAGCGTTAGTACTTTTTATCCGGATGAAACGCTCGCAAAGCCGCCGGCAAGCAAGTAAAAAAATAAGAAGCTTCGATGAAGTTTTTGCTGACCACACAGAAATAACAGCAACTTGTTCATAGCTAGAGTCTATTATAAGTAGTCGAGTCATTGATTGAAATGTGAAGTCGAACAAAATAATGTCTAAATTCCTTTAAACTATTTTCCGAGCAAAGGTCACGAGTTAAATTAAATTATATCACGATTCCCGAAGGCTGGTATCACAAACAGACATGAGAAATATTTAAACGTTGTCAGTTTCCTCCATTAATACTTAAATTAACTCACTTATGATTTTGTCTTAGAGCTTTTGGATGTTTAAATGAAAATAAAAATTATTTTCTCAGAAACAATCAAATAGCAACTATATATTTTATGATAGGTTAAGTTTTTTACTAACATTTTAATATAATTATTCTATTTCAAAGGGGTGAGTCTATTTGACGTTAGTAACGAGACGTGATCGTGACGTCTGCAGCGCCTCTATGGTGTGGACATGGAACTACGCAAATTCCATACTAAATGAGACGTCACGATCACGTCTCGTTACTAACGTGAAATAGATTCACCCCTCAGATCTTTTTATCTCAAGTAGCCTGTCATAACAAGCTAACAACTTTGATAGTTATTCAGAGCTTTTCGAGCTTTTATATGTAAATAATGAGTAAATAATAAATAAACAAATTTATTTAGATAATTTTATTTAGTTACACCGTAATAATAATCTTTATTAACAAAGAAAATTACAATCAAATAACAGAAACAAATTAGAACTAGTATTCACAATTGAAACAATTGAGCTAACTGCAAATAAAACTGTGTACCTATCTAAATCGTTGGCGTTGACTTACCATTGGACTCCACTGACAATCAGCGCTGCAGGATAGACACACCAGGACAACGCTGAGTGAAGGCTATATTTGCCTAAGACTCTGCTGACACATCCAGCTCAACGCTGAGTGGAGGCGATATTTGCCTCAGATTCTGCTGCGCACACAATAAAGAGAATATATGTACATAGTCTTATTTTGTACCATAAGTTTTAGTTTAGTGTAGTAGTTTTAAGGTAAATAAAAATACTGTCTTCTATTTCTTTCAAACCTTTGAAATTCGTAAATGCATGAAATAGCCCGCGCGAGTCCTGCCAGGGGAGCAGATATTGGAGTACTAAAGTCAAAAAGTCAAAGTCAAAAAATACAATAAAATGTACACTTAGAAAAGGTCAAATTCTTAATAATTAAACACTGACACGGAAATAAAGTGATATTTTTTATTTCAGTCGCAGTAGATGTTCCACTTCACTAATATTTTATCCAGCACAAAGAACACCGTTATCATAAACTCTAGATATGAACAAAAAAACAAAAGCCTGCCTCCACTGAATCATAAACAAAACATTAACAACACAAGACAAAGAAAACAAAAATAACTTTTCCCATTTTAAGGCTTCGCCATCCTCAGGATCTGAATCCCGCGGTCATTAGAAAGTCAAGTTTATCATACATTTTAATAAACTCAACAGCTGCTGGAGGATAAAGCTGGGCATACAATGCGCGACAAATGTTGTGATTTAACCACTCGAGTAACGGATGGAGCGGTTAATGGATAAATAATAATTTTGGACAAAAGGGTGCAGTTTTAATACGATGATTGAAAAAGGTTAACAATAATCTAGTAACTTAAACTGTCAGCTATTCCTTAGTAAAAAGCTAAAGTCGGGTTCCACTGCGGAGCGGACTCTGGACTCCGTTTAACTCGCCAGAGTAAACTGCATACTTGTATTTCCACCAACAAAGAGTCGAACGGAAAGGACTTAGCGAGCAGAAAGGTTTGAAATGAATTCCACTTACCTCTCATTATCCTCTCGGGGTGGAAGCCCGGCTTTATGCTTTAATTGTGTTTTTTTTTATAAATAAGGCTACTAGTGCTGTTACCTATTAACCCGATACATGAAGACCCTAAAGACTTCCGGAGATGTCGCGTCTCAAAATGAAACGTCGTCGCCTCGTGAATGCCCGCGAAACGTCAAAATGGTCCTTCATTTTATTTATATTTTCCCTACTCTTTTACCTTTTGAGATTTATGGCCGCAATATTCGTAACAGTATATTTAATGTTGTGACATCTTAGTGTTATTATATCTAAGTCTTTTATAAACGGAAATTGTTGGCTTCCATTCTGCGTGAGAGGTTTCTCCAGAAGATTATTGAATTGGACGAGCACTTTGATAGGATTTTGATGCTAGAAATAGTAAATCTTATTTAATTTTGAAAGTCTTCCAAAGTCAAAGGAACGGAGTAATAATGTTTTGATTTAATAAATCAAGTCCGCATGCCTGAAAAGCGAAGTAACGGAATATTTACCATGATTTCTGTTATTTTGAGTTTCCCAATCTTTCGGCACAGTTACAAGCGCCATGATCACGAAATAACAGGAATCGCTGGAAGTGTGTGTTTTAAAGGCACATACCGATCTTCCCTCAGCTTTTGTCTTTTGCTACGAAAATTACCACTATTGGTATTATCAAACACAACTAGATCACCACACACTACACCGACGGTATCTGTGTGTATAGTATGAGTGTGCACAATAGGATTACGAAAAAAGTTGTCGTGAGCTCGTTTGTTTTTAACTTCTATCTCCAAAAAAAATAATGAGACAAATACAATATGCCGTAAAAATAACCCCTGCTAAACTTCACAACCATTTATCCTCTATCAAACTACGAAAAATTGTTTCTATCTATACGGTAGAGGTCTTGCAAGGCGCAAAATATATGGAAAGAAACAAAACTTTTTTCGTCATAAATAAATAAATTAATGTAAAATAATAACGTCATAAATATATAAATTAAGGCCCATAATGACTTCTGTGATTATCCATTAAAGCCCGCTGTCCTAGATCTGGGCCATATTTTCAACTACCATCATTAATTTACTAATAAGTGTTGCGGTAACTATGATAGTTTTAAATGTACCTAACCAAATTCAACATTGGCGGTAGATATCCAATCGTAAGTTAGGTTAAGGCATTTATTAAGTACTAGCTGCTGCCCGCGGATTTGCCCGCTCTTTTTAAGTAGCCTATGTCAGTCCCCAGGATAGGTACCATTTACCTCCCTGCCAAGTTTCATTAAAATCCATTCAGCCGTTTAGCCGTGAAAAGGTAACAGAGCGACAGACAGACGGACAGACAAACTTTCGAATTTATAATTAGTATGAATTGAGTGAATTTTTAATCCATTTTGCAACATGGCAAAATACGGCCGAAATTACCAGACAAATAAGCGTCTTCATCTTCACATTTTTTCACCCTTTATTACGGGGATTGAGAAGGTATCCAACGAAAATAATGTTAAATATTTACAAAGGAGTTCGTTTTACATTCTAAACAAGCCATAACGGAAAAGTTTGATTAATCAGTGAGGAGCTCTAAAAGCTTTTTGGATATGACGTGATGTAAATAATAAACCGCCAAGTGCGAGTCCGCTCGCACACGAAGGGTTCCGGACCATAAAAATCACGCTTCTTTTTTAAAGAACATCAAATTTTCAATTGTTCAGAGATCTTATTTAAATATAAATTTTATTGTATTTGTTGTAGCTGAAGTGTTAGTTATTTATAGAAAGTTTCATGTATCTACCATTATTAGTATTGTGGTTCAAGAGCCTTGAAAAACGAAGAGCAAAGATAGCCAAAATAAACAAGTTATTTGTATGGAAGCCCCCTTTAGTTTGGATATTTAATTTTTATTATTTGTTTTTATAGCGGCAAAAAAAATACACATTCTCTGAAAATTTCAACTGTCTACCTCTTACGGTTCATGATATAGACCTGTGACAGACGGACGGACGGACGGACAGCGGTGGCTTAGTAAAAGGGTTCCGTTTTCACCCTACGGGTACGAAACCCTAAAAAGTACCGTCCTAGAGGTACGCTAAAACAACAGTTCGTCGATAGGTAGGTATTGAAGATGACTTGGGCACCCCGACATTTGGCTATGTGAGTGTACACCGCTGACAATGCCAAGTCCATTTCCTGTAGGCGGATGTTCTGTCCAGTGCAGTCCACTAGCTCAAATATGCACCGCTTATTCCGTTTGCAAATAATGCTATTCTAAAATGAACATTTTGTTACAAAAGTGCATGTCGAAGTATACTGATTTTGTCCAATTTCCCTTGAATGACATACAAAAATAACAAGCATTGCCGCTAGAACAGAATTAGAATAAAGTTGTATTAAAATTTTCCAAAACTTTTATAAAAGGACCTTGTTGGAACTTCTCTTGTTTTTATTTACAGATTTTTTGAACACATTGCAATCACGTTAGCTAGTTTTTTTATTCCGAGAATAAAAACATTACAATTTGTACGCTTGGAACCAAAAAGCGGATGTTGGTTCTTAATTTCGTCATAAAAAACACATAATTTTCAATATATGTAGACATATTTATGGAACCTATAACCGCAAGGAGATATAGTAAGAAAATCTGATACTCGATATCGAATTCGATTTAAGGAATTTATGGAAGGGTTAAGGGGTATCATGTGGGATGGCAAAAATTTCATTTGAATGGGTTCGTTCATATGTTTTTTAGATTAAAAGTATTACAGAACAGTAGAACTATCAAAAGCACTACTTTGAGTTAGATTATTTTTGCTACAGGATTTTTTTAAAGGATTTATTAGTGGCGTTGATTTTGATGCATCTCAATAGGTATTGTTTAACTTAAGCACGTGCTCTTATAAAAGATAATCGCACAAAACATTTATATTGACGTTTTCGACCGAAGTTTTTATTAAACATCAAAGCTGAATATCTACTTAAGTACTCTCACCTCATTCCTATTTAAATTCTATGGTGATCAAATGCTTGGAATTCTTAGTAAAAAGCAAGGTTTCTATGTTAATGCTGTATGGAATAAGTTTGTAGTAAAATGCAGGTAAAAAATATGAGCTAGTCTCATTGCACTTGGTCACAATGTTACGTTTCTCTAGCACGCGAATTGTTAGGGTGCGCTTACATAGGGTTATTTAACCCCAACTGCAAGGTTAGGATTTGTAAGCAGAGATAGTTACAATGATTTATGTTATTTTGAGTTTTCCATTATTTCGGCACAGTTGCATGCGCCGTGAAGGTACCTTCATTATTTCTAGTTTATTTTCTGTAATCAGAAATATTTTTCTGCTAGCCAATGGCCTCCCTCTCCTTGTTTCTTGCTTGATGTCTTTTTACCAGCATTAAATTTATAATGGTGCTGAGCATTTTTTAAGTAAAGGTTGAACTCTAAGGTGGAAAAATCAGTATCTACCAAAAGCTCTTTTAAAGACTGTAAACAAATCTTTACAATAAAACAAAACACGCAACCGCTTCTGAACACGATTAATAATAAGGTGGCGAGGTAAAAACTGCTTATAAAACCACCCTTTGGCATAAATGGGTCAGGCTTAACGTAATTGGAGGTAGGAAATTACTTGAAATTGGAATATTAATAAGCTACTTTGATATATTAAAAAATTAACTACTTAGTTTCTGCATGCACGATTAAATCTTAATGTGTAGGCTTTGTACTGGCTAGAGCGACGACGACGACGTGGCGCAGTGATACAAAGTGAATCGAGGCCACCGATACCTACCAAAAATCGGCGGTGGTCCGGTCTTTTGCCGTTTCAGTCCAGTCGATGACACGAAGTTTCCAAAGCCGAAACACTATTGACACGCCTCGCGACCCGCCAAAACACGACGCGTGTTGAGTTGAATCAAATCGTATTAATTTTCTATGACCAGACTATAGAAGTATGAGTTTCTTTGTTAATATCACATTATCAACACCCGACGACGCGTCGAAGCATCTGCCGATTACAATGTAGTCCTGGACGTAGAAAATTTATAAGATTAGATTCAATTCATCACACATCGCGATTTGTCGGGTCGCGTGGCGTTTCAAAAGTGTGTGGAGCCCATGAAGGTCTTTCTTAGCTTCGTCGTGCCCTTTTAACCAACGCGGCTTGAAAACAGTAGTGTTTAAGTGGATTTTTATTAGTTTTGCTGATGAAAATTGGCTGAGATGTTATAATGTTATGATGGTTCACAAAAAAATCAACGTTCGGGTTTTTCGATAGGAATATTATAATTTCAGTAAAACTAATCTGGATCTCTGAAAAATTATGGTATAATATAAATTCTCGAAATAGGTATTTTCTCATCAAGCAAAGGCTAAAAACTAGATTCCATAACCCGCGAACAAGACCTAGTGGCAACATGGAGCAAAGTCCCTAAAACAAGCGAGCAGCGGTATTAACTCTAAACTTTTCCATTCAACTCAAAAGCTTAGTTGAAAACTGTAATTAATTTTTAATCCCTACTTACTGCGGATCCACATAATAAATAATTTCACCAGAATTTAGATGACAATCAGTTAATTCAGCTTTTATCTTGTGCTAAATGAGTTTGGGCTCGGGATTATACCTACCGTACCGTTTTATTCGAGCTTCTTAATAAGGAAGGAATGAACGTAATAAGCCAGGATTAAAATATTACGATTTGGAATCTTAATAAATGTTTAATTGAGTAATACTTTGTGATGAAGCAAGCACAAATGACTAGGCCAGGGGTAGATTATAGAACTTTATTGGCTGATAGGTACAAATAGGTGAGAGGTAACTTCTAAAATACACGTAAACACACCCAGTTTGCACCTACGGTTCATTGATAGACAGGTATCTACAAAACTCATCACTCTCTCCCCTGCTTATCAACAGATTACCCTGCCACTAGATAACCTACCTAGCCGTGGCGATCTCTACGTAAGAATTAACCCCTCCGACTTAGTTGGCGGGTACAATACAATACATTGTATTGCACAGGTGCACACCAAAAAAATACATAAAAGATACAGGAAAAGAGAGATAACAGAGTTGCACAAGTTGTGTCTGGAAGAGATTGCTCTTAGCGATAAGGCCTGGGCTCTTCCAGACAACCTTGGGATGGACACGAAGCCGTTGTACACGTATAGACGGTGGCGTGGGCGCTGGATGTTCTAAGAGTCGACTAAGAAAGTCTAGTGGAACGTTCAGCGGTGGACATTATAAGTGCTGATGAGTTGATACCCTACTACTACTACTCAATTAATTATTACTTATTGAATTTATTTGACGTTATATGGATGTCACTATCAATTATTATTTGTATTGTATACACTGAGCATACCTACTTTTTAAACGACTTCAAACAGGAAGAGGTTTTTCAGTTCGGTTGTATGGTTTTTTTTTTTAATGTATGTATGTTCTTGATATCTCCGCCTATGTGTAACCGATTTTACTGATTCTTTCTCTAATGTATAGAGAATGATCCCGAGGTGGTCCCATACATATTTTATTCCCGAGGGATTAGTATTTATCCCGTTAAACTTAAAAAGCAACATAATATTTTTGGAGAATCACGACTAGCTACAACAGTTTTGGTGATATCTGTGCCAATTGTCAAAAGATTTGATGATTGTTTCGTTGTTGTATAAACATTTATTTTGAGGTGGTCCCCTTTAAGTTTGATTCTCGAGGAATTGCTATGTGCGCCATAAAACGTAGGTTTGGAAAAATTCTTCAGAAATGATAATTTCATTATCACATAATTAATTTTCAATTAAGGTTTCCATGGCAATGGGCGTCAACAGTTTCATCCATGTGTCATCAAACTAAACTAGACTTGAATTATAATAAGATGTCGCCAGTGTTTAACTAAATTTTTTGCACGTGAACATAGACCTTCGGTCAAGGCAAGTAAGGGATGGGTAATTTAATGGATGATTTCGTTCGTCCGAGACATAGATGAATATTATCTATAAACCGCAATTTGAAGTCGGTTTATCTTTTTTTAAAACACGCCAAATTATTATATATGACACTTCTATAACTTACCTAAACATAGATTTAATTTATATAATTTAACTATTTATAATCTGACATTTATTTGCGATCATTTTATTAGATTGAAAACATAATCTAATTCAATTCAATAATTATTTGTTCCTCTTAATATAACCAATAGTTATTTTCATCATGACATTCCGAAATTAATTAATTATATAAATATGAAATATCAAAGTTATCAATCTAACAAGAGCGAACCCAAATAACTATTGCGCCCTGACAGGGTTTTTATGCATTGTGTACCCACAGGTACCCACTAAGACTACCTACACCTAAGAACAATTAAAAATACCTGTATACATAAAATTACAATAAATGTTATGAATATGAATTTTAAGCTCATTTGAATTGGTCACGTTTTTAGTAAAACAATGTATTTCATTAGATTGTTTTAATCCTGAACCAAAAGGTAAACTTGCGTTTTTACGCATGGCCAGAGTGCTTTCCCGTTGTCCATAGATTTCACTCGGAACGACCGACGACGAGCGTTGCTACGCTCCATGTAACAAAATAAGTTGTCAAATAACTTCAAATCCAACTCACGCGTACAAAACGGGAGCGTATACCTGCGATCTTCTGTTTATGACCATCATAACAGCTGAATAGTGAATGCGGAGCTGGAAACTTGTTTGGAAATTAAACGTTGGAAACATTTACCAACCTACATACAGTTTGACTTTGTTAAAGTTTGCCCGTCGTTTGATGTGTGAACTTATAGTGAAATGTACAACATTTTCGGAATGGTTTTACGAAATTATTGGCAAAAGTTTGTTTGTGATCTTTTGTTCGCTTTGTATTTCTGCTAGCACGAAAGTTCACGCAACTAGCCTCAGTTGCGTGAACTTTCGTCATATTTCTCTAGAATATTTAAATGCTAAAACTGAGCAGTATAGTTATCATGAATCTAATCGTTTGCGATGGTCTAACTAAAATTCTAAAATAAAAACAAATTAGAACTAGTATTTACAATTGAAACAATTAAGCTAACTGCAGACTGTTGCAAACAATCTACAGGTAGCTCAACTGATCCATACCAATACCAGTCGGAAGCGTCCCCAAGACACTGGCTGCATTGCCCCGCTGTATGGCAATGCTGATGCGCTGCGCCAGATATCCGCCAGCACTCGGGTCACGCGTCGCGTCGACCAGACGCTCAGATAACTTTTTAAAAACCCGGAGAGCCTCGGTACCCCACGGACCTAGGGTCTCGACCCCAAAGGGAGCAAATGTGTAGGCTCTGTCGAGACCTGCATATATGCGTCTCTTGAAATCCTCGGCCAAATCTGCCGCCGCACCAGCCCTTACGGATGTCCACGGAAGATGGGAAGGCGCAAGTGTGTCGACGCATGTAGCGTCCCACACAATGGGCCTCCCCAACTCCCATGGGACTAGTGTCATGCCGTCAGGCCTCTTACCATCGTCACGCAACAGACCATTCGGTTCGAGAATAGCTGGTACGTTATTATTGAATTGTAATTTTCTTTGTCAATAAAGTATATTAAAAAAAAAAAAAATCTAAATGACTGTTCCATTCCATCGGAATAAAATGCTTTTCACTAGTGTTCTTATAGCTGCAATGTTGCTGGTGCTCTTATTGCAACCAAATCTTAGCTTGATAGAGTGCAAAACCTCTTTATAATCAAATTTTTAACAAAACTATTTTAGAAATGGATCGATGCAAATTTTATACAAGAGGTCAAAAGCGAATACGTCAAAATCCGACTTTATGCGTTCCTATACAAACCTACGTAATATTACTTCGTCAGATTGTAAGTTATTCTGAGTAGTACCATGCTATAAGTGTCTATAGTGTGTAACTTGCAACTACCACCTCGAACTCTGAACTAACCACTTATATGGTAAGCAACGCTCATTTCGTGCGAGTACATAGAGCTTCATAATTTCCTCCTTGAAATAGTTACACAAAAGTCACTAAATTGCTGCAATGATTCAAAAAGTTAGGTGTGGGTGCCCTAAGTTCGTAATACGACGATCAACTCTCTGGACTTTGACGGATTTCCATCCGAGAATCGAATAGGAACTTTTCCCGTCTTTATTACGTTTCCTTACTTCAAAAGGCGAACGAACAAAGGAATCAGTTTGGCGTGAGTAATGCAGTCTGACTGCATTAATAAACCTTCCAAGTTTTTTGGCAAAGAACTTGTTTGTTGGTGGTTAGATAGAGCTTTTTGTTTGGGTCAGCCACGGTACAAAACAATTGAAATTCAAATGCTTAATTAATGCAATGCAGTGTAACTACTCAGGCTGCGTAGCTAGGTACTATCTATCTGGGAATTTGAACTAAATACATTTAGTTAGGTACCATATTTTAACAAATAAATTCGTTAAGTAGTGTTCCGTATCCATAAATCAAAATATTTTATTTATTTGCTTATCCATTGCTCCTTTCAGTTGGTACCCAGTACTCAGGTCATGTAATTGATAAACGTGTAACTTCAAACAATTTGTAACATCGTTGGTTATTTTTGTGTAGGCAACATTCATACATAACGGCCTGACGGTTGCCAGGCATTTTTCTTTCGAATATTGGAGTCGACGATTCTAAATCGTAATTTTTTGTAGCGGCAAAGTCCATTCCCTTCTCCAGCCATTGTGTGGGGTTCCGAACGATAGGACAAACAAATTGTCGGAAATATTTGAATAAGAATGGGCCGCTTTTCGGGACACTAATGTGCTAGGCGGGCGCCCCGGTGAGGGAGCTCCTAATATCTGTTTTATTTTTTCCGGATTCATTTGAGAACAAACAGCATCCTTCGTACCATCCCTTGTACCTACTCTTTTGTGGGAGTGACATGAAAAAAACACGTTGTCGCCAAATGATATTATTTCGTGAGTAATTTTATAGGTTTATTTGTCGACGTTGTTCGCCGATTACATTAAGGCGAATAGTAATATTAAGGAGCGATCTATGGCTGTTTCTCGTAGTTTTTATTACTTTTGGGGGTTTTCTAGGAATAAAGGTTTGCTTGCCTATGGGCCTTGGCAATTAGAAGTTAATTATGCAATAATGGTATCTGCTATGTTAATTTTAATTATATCGGTTTTACCCCGATACATTTTAAACAGCCAATTGTTGCTTGCTGCTAACCATCCTTTTTGTTTCATAGATTAGATACCAAATAGAAGATGAAGTTTCAATCAAGAAAAAAAAACGTTTTGAATTAAAATTCTATAAGGTACAACAGCAGCGTGAAAGTTAAATTAAAACAACTTTAATTACCAATTATTAACTTTAAAATATGCCTTTACCCTTTTAATACAAACGGTTCACAAAGTTCATCTAACATTTTCAGCACAGTGAAAACAGTGGATCAAATCAAATCCAAAACTCTTTATTTCCCTAAATACAATAAATGTACACTTAGAAAAGGCAAGCTACGTAACTCAACCGTCTAGAGCAAGTTTCCTGTTCTAAATGATTGCTATTGTTTCCAATAAACAGTATTCTATTGTTGTATGCCTGATCTTAGCAAATCAAGGATGCCGAACACAGACAAATATATTGCAGAAAGAAAAATAACATTGACAAGAGAATTATAGTCGTCCCTGACTTCTGGGGAAGATATGATACTTACATACCTAGGAGGGTATGGAATATGAGCTTGGAAAACGATGTTTTCTCGAATATTATGTTTAGACGTTTTCTTGCTTGCGGTCATGACGCTCTCAGAAGGGCTCCATGAAATCAATGCGCGAATGTTACGACCGTGTTATGCTATACTAAAAAAAAATACATACAACTAAATTGAACATCTTTATTAACAAAGAAAATAACAACCAAATAATAGAAACAAATTAGAACTATTATTTAAAATTGAAACAAATCAGCTAACTGCAGACTGTTGCAAACAGTCTACAGGTAGCTCAACTTATATCAATAGTGGTCGGTAGCATCCCCAAGACACTGGCTGCATTGCTCTGCTGTATGGCAATGCTGATGCTCTGCGCCAGGTACTCACCAGCTCACGCGCCGCTTCGACCAGATGCTACGATATTTTTTTTTACACCCGGGTGCCTCGGATAATTATTGAGGCACTCGGGGTTTTAAAATATATTATCATTAGATAATGTAAATTATTTTAATAACTGTTGCTCTATGTACTCTACCATCTCACCACTGTGTGAATGTGAGTACCGAGACACCCTCACAAGGTTTTTTTGGTACAAATATAATGTTTAATGTGATTGTTTTTGTAATAAATTAATAAAAAAAATAAAAAAATGAAATAAAACGATTAAACTCTAGTTTTTTCTTAGTTCCCAATAGAAGAAACTAGAATCCTAAAATTGAAAACACTTGTAGAATCGAAACTTACGGCATCTTCACCGTTCTACGCAAGTAACCGTTAAACCACTCACTGCCCAGTCTCCCAAATGTACAAAATATTAAGTTTCACGTGAGTATCACATTCCTTTCCACATTCAAGTTAGACTTGGAATCTATCATCTCTTGGCTAAGATACAAAACAATACAAAAATACATTATTGTACACTAACAAAAATACAATACAATACAAAAAACATTACATAAGACACAAGTACAACGGGCGGCCTTATCGCTTAAAAGCGAAGAGATCGCTTCTAAGCGATTAGCAACCTTTGGATGGAAAGAATTATGTGAATTTAAGAAAGGCAGGAGGTGTACCAAAGATAATCTTAAATAAATAATGACCATTATAAATACCTAAAAACAAGAGCAATTAAATATAATAAATACCTAACTATATACTAACTATATACATATATATATATATATATTCATACATAGGTACATATATAAATAAAAAAATATACTACATAGATGCCCCCGCGCGGGGCCGTGTGTAGGTACTCTAAGATATGGGCGATTGAGCATGTGTGTCACGTACCGGATTATAAAACCTTTTTCCAATTCTCCACTGTACGAGCACTCACGGCGACCACGTCGGCGCCATATCTTACGCTCTCTGTAAGCTTTTATTTTAACGAAATTTAGCCCCTCCCTTGTCACTGTCGATTATTTTCCATTGTCCCGGTGAGTATTACCGTATCAAATTGGGAAATATTGAAAGAAAACGTGGTAAGCGATCTTGCCTACTGCGCCCAAATTGGTTTCGAACAGAGGTTGTGTTTGACTAGAACGCTGAATATTGAGCGTTCTAGTCAAACAATAGTTAAGTTTCAAGCCTCACTGGTGTATGCAAGTTCCTAGATTCCTCACAGATATTGGTATTAAACACAGTATGTGTTTCACTAGAATGCTCAATATTATAATATTGAGCGTTCTAGTCAAACAATAGTTAAGTTTCAAGCCTCACTAGTGTATGCAAGTTCCTAGATTCCTCACAGATATTGGTTTTAAGCACAGATTGTGTTTCACTAATATTATAATATTGAACGTTCTAGTCAAACAATAGTTAAGTTTCAAGCCTCACTGGTGTATGCAAGTTCCTAGATTCACAGATATTGGTATTAAACACAGTATGTGTTTCACTAGAATGCTCAATATTATAATATTGAGCGTTCTAGTCAAACAATAGTTACGTTTCAAGCCTCACTGGTGTATGCAAGTTCCTAGATTCCTCACAGATATTGGTTTTAAGCACAGATTGTGTTTCACTAGAATGCTCAATATTATAATATTGAACGTTCTAGTCAAACAATAGTTAAGTTTCAAGCCTCACTGGTGTATGCAAGTTCCTAGATTCCTCACAGATATTGGTTTTAAGCACAGATTGTGTTTCACTAGAATGCTCAATATTATAATATTGAACGTTCTAGTCAAACAATAGTTAAGTTTCAAGCCTCACTGGTGTATGCAAGTTCCTAGATTCCTCACAGATATTGGTATTAAACACAGTATGTGTTTCACTAGAATGCTCAATATTATAATATTGAGCGTTCTAGTCAAACAATAGTTACGTTTCAAGCCTCACTGGTGTATGCAAGTTCCTAGATTCCTCACAGATATATCTGTGAGGAATCTAGAAACCACCACACCACCAGTGAGGCTTTAAACTTAACAATTTCTTTGATCAACGTCTGGATGTATAAAGTCATCAGGTTCTTATAATACAAGCTCTGCTTATTTTGGGGTCTGATGATGCTGTGTGAATAGTCCAGCATTATTTTATTATTCGTTACGAAAAATTTTAAGCTCAGCGTTAGGCTTAGCATCGATGTATGTGTGTTTTAAAAAACCTAAGGACCCTGTACAATTTAGCGTAGGTAATGATAAAAAGACAGTGTGCACTATTACTATAATCTAGATTTAATATTTTGATGTTTATATCCGTGGTTAGGTTTTTTAAACGGTAACGTAACGCGACGGCGCGGTAAAAGGTAAATATGAATATCAAGTGGATGATAATGACATCGCGGTCGTGGCGTAAGAATCGACCCCTCCAACTCAACACGTGGATGTCGACGTAATAGTCGAGTAAGGGAACCTACCCTCTGGTAGCTTCCCTTAGTCGACTAAGGACGGGAGCTTCTTTCTGTGTATTTTTAACACAACTTCGATCTGCCAAGTGTGGTGGTACTGGCAAAACCTCCCTTGGCGATGAAAAAGTAAAGGAAAATAAAACAAAAGGTACGCGATAAAAACCCGATAAATAATCTTTAATATATTAAAACCTCCTTTGTTTAGGGTGGCATGTTCAGCTGTGGTTGTATGTGAGCTGAATATAACGTAAAAATATCATACTTAAAAAATCTCTTCCGGCAAATACAGTAGCTAGTAACCAAGGCCTTAACATGGAGGTCTAGTACTCTTATAGTAACGTTAAGACGGTATCTTCACAATAAAATTATAAAGCAAACCGACATAAACCATGTTAGAATCATAAAACACCCAATCCCCTTGAATTAACACCAGTTACCATAAACTGAACACGGAATTCCAGAGTTAATTTTCAGAATTACTGGCAATTTGCACAAGGTAACTCTCGGTTAACTTTGATAGTTCCGAAATAGTTTTTCTTACAATTGCGTGTAGTTAAAACTTGGGCAGTTATGCAGCAAACGAATAACTTAAACTGACTCTTTACGGAGTTTAACTAGAACTTTGATAGCAAGTTTCATTCTACCTTTTTGTGAGACTGGTGTGATATAGAGCCAGGGTCTTGCTTTTGTATAACTGCTTGTTTTCCCCCGCGGCTTCACACCTGCTTTTTAGGGTTCCGTACCAGAAGAGTGAAAACGGGACCCTATTGACCTGAAGGACAGACGGACAGCGGAGGCGTGTCCGTCAGCGGGCTGTATCTCGTGAACCATAAAAGGTAGACAGTTAAAATTTTGACAGGGTGTGTATAACTATTGCCACTATAACAACAAATTATAAAAATAAAATAAAAACAATTACTATGGGGTTCAACGTCCATACCAAGTTGAGTGCCGATCACCGAAATTAAGCAACACTTCGGGCGCGTTCAGTATTTGGATCGAAAAAACCGTGTTAGGGTTCTTTTTACGAAATAGTTATGTACGATGGAAGGGAACCCTGCGTGTTCAATTCGAGTCGCACTTGGCCGGTTTTATTTGGATGCAAATTAGATAGGTAACGTCCTGGCACAGGATACTATTCTAAGTATATCCTTGCTAAATTTCACTCTTCCGTTTAGGCAATAGGAAAGGTCATCAGGCTGGAAAACCAAATCATTAGTTTTCTACTTTTAAAGTTCATATTTCAATAGAGATTAATTTTTGGTTAGGCTTTCGCGATTTGTTAACATAATGAATGATTTATTAATCTTGTATTTATCGCGTACCTAGACGTACGTAAACGTAAGGGAAATAATAACACAAGGAAATAAATACCCGATATATATTCATTGTTAAATGTTTGACCGACTTCAAAAAAGGAGGGGTTCTTTGTTCGTCTGTATGTATGTTTTATTTAAATGTTTGTTTGTCGATTTCTCCATCAATTACAGACCTATTTTGTAAATTCTCTATTATATAGAGAATGATCCCGAGGTGGTGCCCTAATTTTTTTATTTATTTTTTTATTGGTTCCGCAAAACTTAAAAACATTGTAAAATTAAGGTTTATTAAGGTTTATTATTGTAAAAATCGATGATGGGATTTGGAATCGGTTCCGCAAAACTTAAAAACATTGTAAAATTAAGGTTTATTATTGTAAAAGTCGATGATGGGATTTGGAATCGTTTCATTGGTTGCAATCCCATCATCGATTTTTAAAAACAATCAATTTATTGTTAGACATTAAGATATTATTAAGGTACCTACATTTGTTGATTACTAAGATTGATTACCACTCCCAATATTCAAAGCTCTATCGCTTCATCAATAGAAACTGGATAGGATCTGATGTCTGGTAACTGGGACGTATTAGGACGTCTAGGTTACACAATAAGTAAGCTAAGCTGATTGAAGCGAATCTGTCCAATTATATTTGATCACTGGATGGATATCTACGTCTAGTAAATTAGGGTCAACCATCATCATCATCCCATTGAAATTTGAGATTGAGATGAGGTCCACTGGTGGATACGACGTACGTCATATAAGCGCCTTAATGATTTATTATATAGATTTAATTTAGCGCACTGTCTTGAGCTTGCTGCATCTGCCTGCAGTCCTGAGCAGATTGTCCGATCTCCTGGCCGGACGGAGTCCCACACTACGTTTGCCGAGTCGTGGTTTAAGCTCAAGAACACGTTTATCCCAGCGATTGTCGGTTCTTTAGTAATTATAGCAAGCCCACAACTTTCCCTGAGCTATATCGATAACTTTTGTTTATTGGATCCATCGTGGTTACCTAAGAAATAAAGAAAGGAAATGTACCTATACCTAAGAGGAAACTTGCCACCTTCCAAGCCTCCGTTTGTTATTTTGTGTGAAGAGCAATCATCATCATCCTGGATATAATCCACAGCTAGGCCTCCAGAAGTTAAATAATAAATCATTTATATTTTGAGAAATACACAAATAAATGTTATTTATTTCCTGTCTATTTTCGTTACGCTCCAGAAACGTGACGTGTCGTAATTTTCATTAAAAAAAAAAAAAATTGTATTCATATACGCTCCTTTAGATAAAACGAGCAGCAAATTCAATTTTCACAGAAGGACAGGAACAGGAAGTGTCTATGACAAAGGCCTTTTTCCATTGAACCCTTTTCGACCGCTTTTATCAGAAAAATAGGGCTGATAATTAACCGTATTAGAAAACAATTTAGCCTTCAGTAAGATAGGTACTGATACAAATTAACATGCACCTTTAAACCCTTATTCAACATTTTATTACAAGGGATAAGCCACCGAATGCCGGAATTTAATAAGGGCTCAGTTATTTTGTCGCGATGAAACATTTTACGATTTTATTATGCGACGTGTGCCTTCAAAACACGGAGCATTTCTACTTTGCTTACATAATATTTTTAAATTACGTGGAGTTTATAGCCGTATAAAAAAATGCAATTTGGAGAATGCTTTTTGCTATTTATAGTTCTTAACAGAGTTTTTCGCCTCAAGCCATAGACTGGCATGCTAAAAATATGTCACTAGCAGCTTACAACCCTTTCCCACGGCCGTCCAGTTCTGCAGGAACGGTTTTTACTGGATCCCGCAAAAATCATTGGTGTGTTCACACACAGTAGTTTGCATCCTGCTTTTTGCGGTACAGCAACAAGCAGTAGTTAGATCTTCTAAGAATATTCCACCCCTCCCCGCTCCCCATCCTGCAAAAAACCTTATGGAGGAAGTGGGAACACTTACATTAAACTATACGTATAATTAAACTGGATCCTGTTTTTTACTGGACGGCTGGATCCAGTTTGTTGTGGCAAAACCGAATGACAAATTCGAAAAGATCTGTTTTTGTAGTATACCATAAACAGGATACTCGTGTGACTGCTAGTATTGAAACACTTTATCTAAACGGGATCCTGCAAAAAACCGTACACGCAAAAAGCGAGATGTTACCCTGGGAAAGGGCTGTGACTGCGGTTGGTAAGCCTACGCGCTGGTAAATGTATAAAAACTTTTAAAGTGCATGTGTAGCAAAAAGACTTTTGAGATGGTAAAGATTTTCGCTTGGTAGACGCTTTAAATAGGTCAGAAAACTAAAAAATACTTTCATTGCCTAGCCCGTGCATGTCACACATTATTATGAAGCTAGTAAAGCCTAGCTGGGCAGTGAATGTGTAAAGTAAGTTTTAGTTGAAATCTTAAAAACACTCAATTCACCGCCTCTATAACCTAAATAATATTAACCACAGCATCGAATCGGTTTATCTCTTGCAGCATAAAAACGATCTCGTTTCGAAGAAGCACACGATGAATTTAAAAATCAAATGACCGTCACCTTTAACGAGGCAGCTGTAACTATCATTCCCACATAGATTATATTTCTAGTGGACAGCCCTGTATCTTCTCCAATGAAAATGGAAAAGCCGGAAAAACATTTAGAGGCCTATACAGTTGAAACTATCAGTGAGTAGACTGAGCAGTTCAAAAGCCCCTTTATACCTACCAAATGTTGAGTATGTCTGCGTAAATGGTTTTAGAAAAACAACTACTCGACATCCTCTCAAAATTTTTAATTACATGAAAATACCTAGGCCAAGACCTGCTCGTTCAAAAACAGGTTAATGTTTTTCTATCTATGTTATCGTAGTTTCGTAACTAACCCGCGTACACTCATAATGAACCTGTGTTTAAGTTTAAACTAGCGAATCTGAGTTATCGGAGTCGAGGGGCGTTATAAGACATTTTCTTAGTCTGCAAAATGCAAAGACTATTTATTCCGGAGAAAATTTTATGAGCTTCATTTTCTTAAGGTAAATTAACCGGACAATAGAAAAGTCGGAGACAGCTAACAGAGTGGGTTGCATTGCAAGTGACAACTGCGAACATTGCTATTAGATTAGGGGAAGTGAATTTTTCTAATCAACGCATCACTTTCACGGAGAAATTTTATCGAATTACAAGCACTGGAATTAAATTTCTTTGCCTTTGTTCTTTCGTTACGTATTTCGCACGTCAAACGTGTTGCTGAGGGACCTTTTTATGCAGAGCTGGAAAGTATAGTTTTTGAAGTGTAAAGAGTTTGGCATGTAAAGCTTTGGAAGCCCACGGTTCATGTTTAGAACTCTACCTACAAGTCCCTGGAAAACAGCGTTCTTGTAGTACAAACGATGAGTTGTTAGGTGCTACAACAACGGTGTTTCAAACAATCCTAAAACTAGCGTGACTTAAGACATAAGAAGTACTTTCTAAGGCTGTCCCAGGTTTCATATAGCCTCGAATACATAAAGCCTTGAATTACTAAGGAGCCGATAAAGGTTAACAACCCAAGTACAGTAGAGATAACAGCTTTGTACTTGTCGTCTATATCCCAATGAAATTTATCTTGTGCCCTGCGCTGCCAACTGTACAGGCGGCCCGTATAGTGATAGAGGAATACATGAAAGTTACGACATCTCCTAATCTAGCTTTGTTGCTTTCAACGATACCCTTAGTATTGTTGTAAAGTTCAGGGAATTCTGGTGAGTCATTCTATTAATTGCAGACTCTGTAGCCGCTTAAGCTTGCTTTTGGGATTATGGAACATAGAAGGCTTTAACGCGCATACATTAAAGCAAAAACCATTAACAGGTGTAATACCTAAAGTAAAGTCCGGATTCTTTCCCCACTGCAAAAATACCCAACTTCCAAAAATCGCTATCAAGTTTTTGGATTTTGGCATTGAAGCATGTTTCACCATTAATGTAACTATCCAGACTTTACCTATGGCTAGTTTTATGCTTTGCCGTATATAGAATATGTACGTATATAGTGTCATAATCTATATGAAACTTTTGTAGATCTGTGGAAGGCTGCAGGTCCAATTGAAAACATTCTTGAGTAGTAAATTTTCTGAACGCGGTGCTACAATTATCTTGGTACTACGAAAGGGACGCAGCAAACAAAAGCTGCATCTGAAAATATCGTTTTAGTTTTACCGGAAAAGTATTTTTAGTCTTTTATTCTTCGGGCCTTCTGTTTATAAAATGTCCTTATTTTTTACACTTTATACATAAACTAATCATATTCGTCATGAATATGATTAGTTTATCTCAATTATTCGGCAAGCGTCTGACAACAGGCTTTAATAAATTTTATTTCCTTTAAAAGTAAATGAAAATTAGTTCCACCAAAAAACGCTAGCAAATCGGCGTCAAAGTGAAAAATTTACACTTTTAGATCCACTAAAACGATATACACCTAAGTAGAGGTAAAATGCTCGTGGTTTTCATAAATGTTTTACAGAGTTGGCTGCATGAAAGCTGCTAGAGATAGACGAACTGAATTTTATTTTTAAGAGGAACATTTTTACTCCCGCTTCCTCATTAGCGGACGAAAACCTTTTGACTAAACGAACATCCCGTTTTAAGCTAACGTGTCTATCGGTAACATTTTTGGTGAAAATTTACAAAATACTTGGAACATTTGAATTTCCATTAATTGTGGTTAAGGAGGTAACATTAAACAGGTCCAGCTTATTTCTAAGGTTTTTAAGTGTCCACCTATAAAAAGGGGATCACTAGCTCATGTTGTTAGGTTCTAAGCTTTATTTATACCTTTGTGTGGTTTTATGTATTATGGACCACCCACTGGTGGTCCATATTAAATAAAAAAAAAAGTAGGGGCTTTTAGCATTTGCGGCTTTGAAACTGAAAAACAGCGGTTTGCCGAACACTTTATTGGTATTTGAACCTTTTGCAAAACTGTTTAGGTATTTGTACGGCCCAATAAATATGGCAGTGTGATAAATCCAGCAAAAACCAATAATCTATGTAGGTGTAATGACTAATAACAGTTTAATTGTATTAATAAGGAATTTTATTGACACATTCAAAGCAAATTGGTTAATTGTGCACTATTCTTTATCGAACGCACAGCTGCGAGCTGCGAACGACATTACAAATTAAATTGTCAGAAGTGAATGTATTTGGCTATAACTATTGCCAGGAAAATATAATTGGATGATAGTACGCACTAGCAGTAGAACTGTGCGATAATAACCGACGCGGTCGCCGCTTTTATATTTTGACTTAAATAAATAAATAATGCGGGATAATTCACACAGTAATCTAGTGCACTTGTAGTGCAGATTGGCGTAGTGTCTAGGTATCCATCAAAACCGAAATAGATGGAAATGTATAGAAAAAAGTTATGGTCATTATATGGTCAAGATTTAAACTCGACGCATTGCGTGGGAATCAATGTATATTAGCTTCAGAGCTTCATACATTTCTGACATTGAAAGAGAGCGTATGGCTTTAGCGGTAAGAGGTCCAGCTATGTTGATCCTTTGGTTTTCCCGATGTAGGTACATAAGAATTAAAAGTAACGGTTTTCAATGCATACTGCCAAAGTTTCTACACCGGGAACCTAAGGAATATCTAAACTAAACGACAGCTAGAGACCCTACTTGTACAGTATAATAATATTTTACAATAATGTTGGGACTGCCCCGTTTCTGCAGTGCATCGGGGATGTTTGCAGAGTATGACACGGATGGATTTGCTGCCATTCTCCGTAAAAACACCACATCCCTGATACGCAGAGTGCGTGACAGCTAAGGTGACAGCCCTACCATCCTTCAAACTACTCGTATAGCTGGAAGAATCACCTCTCCCACGTGGCATTGTTTCGTGAGGAGAGTGATCTACTATTTTTTTTTTATTGTTTAGTATTTATGTACCTACGTATTATGTCAAATAACTAATCCTAATTATAAGTGCCTGTATATATTTACTAACAAGTTATGGATCCTTTTGTTGTCCGAAATAAAGGATTATTATTTTAATTCCCATACTAAGAATCTAACAGTGACTCAGAAAAACCATCTTTTATTTCATACTTATTCAAAAAGACAAATATTATAGTCATTGGATAGGTCTAATAACTTTCACAGTTATGACTGCTGTTGGCACAAGTGTGATCATTCTCCAGGACATATCTCCATATTAGATTTTATATCATGCATAGTATGGTGCAATGCAACTAAATCTCCGTTCCATGAAAGATTTCAAGCGACAAACAACGGCTGTTAATTGTACGCAGGTATTTTACAAAATTAAAAGCATTCCTGTTCTCCAATTTACAAAAAATCTTATTAAAATAAATGCACGCATCCAAAATACCTAGGTACTCCTTTGAATGTATACAATATTAATTAGATTGCCTACCATATCTCGATATTTATCTAGCAAATGATGTTGCAGAACACGACTAGGGAGTTATATGTCATCGTTTTCTTTATTTATTCCGTAATAATAGTCCTGCATAATCCATACCCGGTCTGTATAAAGGTCACCAGTTTTTACTAAACAAAACAACTGGTCGACTGCAACTAGTCGTTGCAAACATGTCGT
Organism: Eupithecia inturbata; assembly: GCA_963662085.1. Lineage (NCBI taxonomy): Eukaryota > Metazoa > Arthropoda > Insecta > Lepidoptera > Geometridae > Eupithecia > Eupithecia inturbata. The sequence continues at coordinate 3,820,121 of OY759179.1, read as the reverse complement.
TCATCGTTTGTCCTCACTTCGCATCCTGTTAACCTCGTATACGCTTTTTCTTTCACTGTACTCTGCAGTTGCTGTGGGTACATGCAGCAACAAAACGTATTTAAATACCTACTGATTTTATAAAAAAACAGATTATAATGTTTGCTTGTAACGGTTGGGCAATTTCAAGCTACAGTCCTATTCAAATTAAAGAGATCTAGCATTCTTGAGAGTGCTTTGGCAATGTTTGAGGAAAATCGATGCAACCGTTTTCATATGCATTTGAAGGGTTTGCAGCGGCAAGTGCCCCTGTGAGCCCTTTGAATACGCTTCTGATTCAACTTAAAATACGATTGTTTGCAAAATACGATAAATAATGACTGTGAACTTTATTGGTATGTACATATTGTTTGGAGAAATATTTAATTTAAAACCGATGTTTTAATGAATGGTTCTCATCACGTAGCGAAACGTTACGTAGTGAATTCCAATCTATTGTTATGCGATGCAAATTTTTATGCTCATCATTCCCGCGTCGTAGCGAACCGCTGAAGTAACGGGACAACGTAACTTACATAGTTACGTCTCGTTATGTAACGGGAACAATTCGTTTTAATTTATATGATGTTTATGGGTGTTGGTGTCGAGTTTCAGAATTGAGGAGTTTTTTTTTTAAAGTAGCTTGTTGTAACCGACTGTACTGTTCCAGTTTTTCCTCAGTAAAACAGGTTATTGCAACAGGATGTTACTCCTAACTAGGCCATGTTATGAGATAAGTACATACTAAGTTTATAAAAATTTAAAATTTATTTTACTCTGAATGACATTCTGTTCATAATTTAATTAGTTGGCGCTTAGTTGAGTTGTTTTTCCATTTCCCAGTATAACGTTATAAAATACAGAAACGATTTGTATTATTTTAATATTTTATTGTATTGTTTCATTGTAATCTTCTGAACAACTGGTTTGATTTTGATAATAATTTCACTGAAATACGGTGTGTTCTTTTTAGGGTTTCGTACCCAAAGGGTGCCTTTTACTAAGTCTCAACAGTCTATCCGTCTGTCAGTAGGCTGTATCTCAGGAACCTTAAAAGGTAGACAGTTAAAATTTTCACAGAATGTAAAAGACACTCCGCTATAACAACAAATCATAAAAGTAAAGAACCTTATTAAAATTAAAGGGATATACAAATAACGTGCTTTTTGGCTATTTTTGCTTTACGATTGTTGAGGCTGTATCGGGATCGGACGGAGGCTACTAAGCCTCCGCTGTCTGTCCGTCAGCTGGCTGTAAGTATCTCATGAACCGTAATAGGTAGACAGTTGAAATTTTGACAGGTTGTGTATTGCTATTGCCGCTTAACAACAAATAATAAAATAAAATATGTTTTTTCGTCCATACCCCGTCGAGTAGGTTCCGATCACAGATTTTAAGCAATTTTTTTTGACACATCAAAAATCCTTGTTTTAGGGTTTCTTTTACGAAATACTTTTATTTATTTATTTAAAGGAAAACCAAAGGCTTAAAATTAACGGACTTATAAATTAATAAATACCTGAAGGTTTTCACGGATAGGTAGTGGAATAGTACAATAAAAAGGCTATGAACATAATGTGACTAGTCTACATATGTACACCATCTATACATATGTACCTACATAGTTACTTATTTCTAATTTACATTTACATAATTTTTTTCTTTCTGATCTTCTAATCTGTTGTCATCAACATTATCATCATTTTGCGAGTCGACTCGCACTTGGCCGGTTTTATTTTCTTAGGCTACGAGGTACTTAGATAAACATATATGTATATACCACATGAGTAATGCCATGGGCAGACGCTAATCACATTCCAACACGGAGTGTCGCATCTACCTATTTTCTACTTCATCGCTCGACCGGCGTCACCTTTCGCCTCCTGAACCCATTACCATTAATCTCCTGGAAGCCTTGCTAAAGATAATGTTCGCGGGACTTCCTATTGAAAAACATCTTGGTGTTCTCTCTCGTAGGAACCAGGCTTACCTGCTTTACCTACCAGCCAGTAGGAACCAGTAGGAACTATAGGCTTTTGCTTGGCAAGATCTTATCGGTCGTCGTTAGGTAGGTGTAGGTACTTAGATGTACGCAAGCTTTATTAGATGATGATGATAATCTAATCTAACTAGCCTGAAATTCTTGCCACGCCATTTTTTTTTCGAGCGTAAAAAGGGTTGTCAACATTTTTACGCTTATTTAGTTTAGGTTTCGTACCCACAGAATAACTACCATTCGCTGCCAAAAGTTAAGTTACGAGTGAGACCTATGGCCGAGCTTAGAGTTAACTGCAAATTATGTCAACAAATCCGACCAAAAAAACTTGGAAATTAAAATTTTGTTTTTTTTTTGTTCTTTGTTATTTTGTACCCCAAGGTAAGGACTTGTAACAATATTTATTGAAGAAAGGATCTCAAACCGACAAGTACTTTTATAGTTTAGTTAATTCATCATTTAAGAAACATTATAATTTAATTATAATGATAATCTATATATATAAAAGAAAGTCGTGTTAGTTACACTATTTATAACTCAAGAACGGCTGAACGGATCTCGGTGAAATTTGGCAGCGAGGTAGATGGTATCCCGGGGCCGGATATAGGCTACCTTTTATTCCAGAAAAAAGCGTGTGAAGTCGCGGACTGCAGCTAGTATGTTTCAACAACTAGAAAGTTAATTTTAAGTCACCTAACTACTGCGGGATTGTTTATCTATTTGAAGATAATACAAAAATTGATACTCAATTTTTGTATACTTTACTGTATGAGCAAGTAAGACCCCCGTATGTCCTTCCACTGTTTTTCGGTAAATTTGCCAGCCACCAGTATCTGCAAAAAAAACATTACCCATTTTCTTGCGCAGTCGGTTAAAAAAGACAACGCGAAATTGCTAGGTCTAACACGAAGAGTGGATAAGGCCTGATTTTTGTGTAAATGGATCCTAATATCGGAGATTTTGTGTAAATAAACTCCAAGAGGTTCTTGTGTAAGAATGTACATTAAGAAGTTTTTAGGAGAGATGTGTTGATTATAGGGATTGTCTAGTCTAAGTTATAGTTTAAAATGTAAGTACTTGTTTACATTTTAAGCTTCTGAAATGAAATGAAAATGAAAAATATTTTATTTACCTTAAAACTACTATACACAATTAGCCTTAATTCTATGCCAATTTATACTACCTAATACAAAATAAATTTACTTTGTACGTAGCAGTGTTTAAGGAAATATGGCCTTCACTCAGCATTATGCTGGGTGCACACTGGTGTGTCCTGGGTGGCGCTGGTTTTCAGTGAAGACCAGAGGGATCGGGTCACGTTACGATCGCCAGGTGCATGATGTAGACAAGATAAAAAAAAAATATTAAAAAAGTTTCTGTACCTTAATGGGTTATTTGTTTTTGCACTTCTGTTTATTCAGGGTGACTTGATATCGTGATTCGTTGCTGTCAATAAAATCACGACAAGCAATACTTAGTGAATCAAGCTGCCAGAAGGGCAAAACCACCGTAAGCGTCATAGGCACGCACTGTGTTAAGGGAAGTGAAGAAACTGCAATTAATAACTTTATCCGATAGATTGAAAACTTTTAGTTAAGTCTTTGATACCGCTGGAAGAGCTGATGGGAGCGTCAAAGTTTTTATTGATTGCTTTGTAATACTTATCTTCTTTATTGAAGACAAGAATTGTTTGCTCTAAACCTAGACATACAGTACTAACCCACTTTCTATAGAAAAGTGGGAGAGAACAGTCAAAGTCAAAACTTTGTTTGTGGTTGAAGTATAAGTTGAAGTTAACTTTATTACGTGGGGTGTGACGTAGTGTAAGACGTGGTGGGATGACGACCTGTGAAAGACTGCAGGTAGATGCTGGATGATTTGCAATATTCTGCAACTTCAAAGCAATAAAAAAAAAACATTTATATTAAACTTGTACCAACAAACACCCAATGCGAAAAAAGCTTCAATTTCACAGGACTCTGCCAGCAAAATCAGCAGTGCAGTGAATCCCAATCCCAATTTATCTACGTACAAGCCAATTACTTGCGCATCATGTGGGTATCATTTTTTACCAACAGGAGCTGTTTTGGAGAAAAAATAATACATAGAGCATGTGGGGTTGAACCATCAGCGCGTAAGGAAAAAGCTCTTACCTAGGACACGTCACGTTAAAATTGAATAGTACCACACTTTGAAAATGACAAGTGGGTATGTGCATGTTTTTGTTCGCAATGAGTGGGTACGGGTGCCTCATCAGCACAAAAAGCAAGATCCGTCAAGTGCGAGTGTGACTCGCGCGCCGAGGGTTTCGAACGTTTGTCAATTATACCAATATGTACGTATCGGTTAGAGACTTTGGTATTTATTGAATACCTAAAAATTAAAGGTAGATATATATTTCAGAGTATCGGCTTGCAAACTTCGGAGTATAGAATTTAATAGTAACATTTTCGAGATTTTTCAAAATATTTCAAAAAGTATGAAAACTACAGAAATTTCAAAAACTGTTTTGAGATGCACAAACCGATACCTTTCATTTGATATTTCGTTGAGGTAGCCCGCTTTTGAAAATGATTCCCCCTTCTTGTAAATTTTTCAAAAAGTGTTCTGTTTACAGACTTCTCTATAATTTTCCTGTAAAATATAGATCCATATCTCTATTGGGAATGGGTAACTTTTCGAATTTTTCATAATATTTGAAAAAGTATAAAACAGAAATTTCAAAAATGTTTTGAAATCTACAAACTGATACGTTTCATTTGACACTGCGCAGGACATATTACCTATAGTGCACAAGTGTGTGCGCAAACACACATGCACTCTCTGTTCCCTCGCTTTCATGATCCGATGGGACGGCAGATCGACACGACCGGGAAGTGGTCAGACACGGGAACAAAGGCTTACACCCATATTCTTAGTCATTTCCTCAAAATATTCCTCCAATCAAACTCAATTGAGGAGGTTTGGAAGTTACCTCAAGAATTACCTTGAAATCGGTATTCTTAGGCACAACGCTAAAGTTTTGAGTGTTTCCTCGACTCATCCTCAACGAGGTACGCTCAAGTTGAGCAAGCCACATTCAATCTACAAACAAAATTAAATAGAAATAATTAATAATCCAGTGTTTAAATTATGCATAAAATTGTACATACATAACTAAGGTATGCACAATTTTATTCACGAGACTTCTAAAGAGAAATTTTATGCAACACTTTTGTGGCAGTTTTGTTGATTGCACAATAGGTTTTTCTAGGTTTGTAAAGTTGTTATTTTACGTAGATAAATATGCACCTACATAAAGATTGTGATTTGCATCTTACATGAAACAAACCCGTTGCATAAAACTTGATACATACTAATAATTGCATTATCGGCGGCACAGGCAGTCTTTTTGTTATTATTACCAATCGATGTAAAGTAGGAGCCCTTGCCCGAAAAAAAAGGTTGGTCAAGTAGGTAACTTGTTTCACTCGACAATTGCATGACTTATTTAAGAATTAGGAATAATAAGTATTATAGATAAGTCCAGATTACACATTAATACTAGTTATTTTTATAAAACATCGTAAGACTTTTCTTTTCACCAGTCCCATAAACTGAAGCGTACCATATCGGGACTTTTTGGTAGGTATTTTGTGAGGGTGCCATAGCGGTACCATACCATAGCGGAACTAACCCAAATAAATGAAGGGCAAAATCACTTGAGTCACAGTTTGTATGGTAAATCGAAATCTTTTCTGAAATTCTTCATTACTGAAAAACTCCAAAGGGTTTGAGGCGTCGCGTAGGTAAATATCTTCGGGCCGGATGTATGGATTGTCATCTAAATAATTTTTAAACTCTTCAAAACCCAAAAGACCATTCAATAAAAAGAAAAAAAAAGTTTATCGTCTTGAGTGGTCTTGAGGGAGTTTCAAGGTTATTGAGGTACCTTAGACAGTTCCCACCTTACCTCGAACTTGAGGTGAGCCGAAAAAAATCTCATGTGAAGGATGTTTTTGTCAACTGAGAATACGATTTTGTTCGAGTGAGGTTGAGTCGAGTCGAAGAAATCTGGAGGAAACGACTAAGAATATGGATGTTAATGTGCTTTCCGAGGCACGGGGTGTAACACCGCCTACTTCTTGACTCCGGACGGGAGAAATGACAATGATACAGGTCAAAAATAAGTAACAAAAGTCACCAAGGCATATAAAAGTTAAATTAGTACCTACAACTAAAATCTGCATATCTAGGCGTATAATTTTACAAACTATGAACACTCAGATCTGTGGGTTCGATAACACAAATGAACCCATAAACAACATTCAAATATTTGGCCTCGAAATGCGTTTACACCAATCACTTTAACATTGGGCAGGCCTTTTACTGGAATAATAATATTACCTATTCAAACAATGAAATTATTTATTTTAACTCACAATTAGTAGGTAGCTAGGTAATTCAGTTACCTATAAAGATACTGATTATACAATTGTTTTACGAGTGACATTGATCAAGTAAAAGATTAGACTAGCTTCTTTGCAGTTCATAGTTGTGTTGTGGTCAACTAGCATGTACCTCTAGGTTCCTCTTGAAACGTAAAAAAACACCATAATTAATATATGAAATACCTCTGAATGATGATGTCCCAACGCATTTCGGCCATGGCGTATAGTCGCAACGGAGACTGCCACGACTATTGGTCAGAAAAGCGTATTTTCAAAAAACTCCACATTGCATGACAACCGTTTTCATTCTTTATTAACCACCCAAAAAAAACAGTTTCAAAACCAGTGTGCGCGGCCATTTGGATACTCATTTAGTGGAAAACTTTAAAATTGCTCTACCTAGGTTAGCGCCGGGCTCCCTCAACGTGCGCTTCATTAAAAGTGAGTTGGGTTGGTTGGGCCTCGACAATAGGTAGATCGCAGACCTCGGAAGCAATTAGTGGGAAAGAAACCAGCGCCACAAGCGCATTATTCTCTTCCTTTCACTGCGTTGGGGGTAGACTACGCTGGCCCACGCCTTCGACGGTTTAATCCAGTAACTGAATTTCAACTTTACGCGTTTGTTTTACAAGCTAAGGTAGCACAGCGCTGTTGGATTCCCAGGACATATTTTGGTAGAAAATCTAAGCGGGGATTATAATGAACTGACCGAGAATTCAATCCTGCTAGCTTGTTTTGATACCGGGTTTTGTGTTTTAATTTTGTAGTCAGAATTTAATTTACTGTGGTAAAGTAAATACACAACACAGGTACCCAAAATGTTAGATAAGTATGAATTTAAAGATTATCAGATATATTATCCTGAACTGATGGCTTGATTTGTTCCAAAGGAATCTTTGTAATCTATGTTAGGAATCAACTATTTTATATCAGCCAAGTGTCGTTTCATATTTACTATTTGCCTTCGATTGCTATGTTCATACAGTTTATGGAAAGCCGTGCGCACAGAATGGCTTAGATACGCTTAGAAATTAAACGTCTGGTACAGTCGTGGATTGTTTTGTAATTGCCTCTTATGTAAGTATGGTACGAATTTTTGTACGCAAATACAGAAATTGCTTCGACAAATCCGTTTTCGGGGAACGAAAAACCGGTTAAACACGCGTAAAAAACACGGTCCTGGTTCCAGTAAAGCTAACGTATTTTGTAGATTGTACTAAAATAATGATTTTACGATAGTTAATAAATAGGTTTTAGTGTACTACTTGTTTTCAGGTTATCCTAAATTTAGGAACTAGAAACTAGCACTAGAACTTGGGTTTAATAATATTGTTTATAGCCTTGTCTCTCTCTCTCTCCCAATAAGGTTTGCTGGCAGATAACTCTTTTTAGGGTTAAGCTCGCCTTTGCCATTCCTTCTCTAGTTTTATGTTTTTTTATGTATGTTTTATTTAGTGCAATAAGGATTTAATTAATTAATTAATTGTTTTGAGAAGAAATTGCATGCATAGGCTGGGCCTTTGGCGTTATCTCTTATTGGTAAAAGCCAATAAGGCGCTTATCGGGGAATGTCTATGTCCAGCAGTGAAATGGTAAAGGTTGTTAATGTGATGTGAGAAGAAAAAGCTATTGAAAATAATTGAAGGCTACACCTAAACACCCGATAGCATAGGCTTTTAGTGGTCCCGTTTGTACCCTTCGAGTACGGAACCCAGAAATACGAGGTCAATTCTAATTGAGTGCCTCGGGCTCTTTTCTGTTTCACACAAACTTTCGGAGACTCACATTGTTGTTTTTCCCAATACCTGTACATCATACCTAAGGAAATTTAATCCATATTAATATTATATATAAATTCGAAAGTAACTCTGTCTGTCTGACTGTCTGTCTGTTACCTTTTCACTCGTAAACGGCTGAACGGATCTCAATGAAATTTGGCAGGGAGGTAAATGGTATCCCGGGGACGGACATAGGCTACTTAAAAAGCGCGTGCGAAGCCGCAGGCAGCAACTTGTATAAATATAAAAAAGGGTAAATATTAACAAGACTAAATAAAAGTTCTAAGCCAGTTTTTATTACCATCTAGGACCTGAGCACCTACTTGTCAAGGCAAATCAAACGAGCCCAAACTCGATGGGGTTACGTCGTTATAGTACTGATTTATCACGACCACCTTCTGGGTCCATCATCAGATCAGCACTAACTAGGTCATCAGGTCTTGCAAATCCCCGGATAGAAAGACCGGACAAATTTGCAGTGCGTTAGAATCTCCGGTTTTTATAATAGAGATATAAATGATAATAAAGATATTTCTTTGCTTCGATGGCTGTGTTTGATAGAACAAAAAACTATTATGCACCGCATATTAGATATTTACATGAAAATCTTTTATTTTTAACTACCTATTATAGAAAACTTAGAAAAGGTCAAATTCCTAAAATTCAAAAAGACATTACGGCTATTTGAAGTTGAATGTGATATAACAATGATATCGATTACAAGAGTGTTTGGTAACTTTATTCACGAAGAAAATTACAATTAAATAATAAAAAACAAATTAGAACTAGTATTTACAATTGAAACAATTAAGCTAACTGCAGACTGTTGCAAACAATCTACAGGTAGCTCAACTGATTACAATGATATTAAGGTAGATAAGTACTCACATAATAATGAGGAGGAATCATGTCGACTCAAATATATTTCACCACTCATCCTTAGCCACCAGGGACTTGTAAACCTTCCATTAATCTAATTTTGTGAGAGTAATACGCAAATTAAATTATTGAATCGGTTATTATGCATTTATCGATATGCGACAACATTGTATGAGCCTGATTGAATTTTAAAATTATTAATGAGTAATTTACCAACTATTTGCTTATCATCATCAGCCTAATGTTAGTCCACAGCTGGACATAGGCCTCCCCTAATGAGCGCCATAGCGCCCTGTCTTCAGCTTGCCGCATCCAGCATCTGCGTGCAGTCTTTCGCAGGTCATCATCCCACCTGGCTGGAGAGCGTCCTACACTACTATTGCCGAAACGTGGTCTTTGCTCAAGAATATGTTTACCCCAGCGGTTGTCGTTTCATAGTGAGATTTAGCCGGCCCACTGCCACTTCAGCTTGCTAATTCTTAGAGCTATCTCGATAACTTTGGTAACAATTTAGTAATTAGTGCCTATATTGTTTTTTATTAAAATCATTCATAGCGGGAGGTTTACCATGGTCTGTTTTGAGTTTGTGTTTTCAATATCGGCATAAACATGCCGACTTTAAAATGTTTATAAATTGCATCGAATTATGAAGTAGGAAAATGATGGAAAGGCAGTAAGCGTAAATATATGGATATTAAGAGTGATTTACATGTGTTTTGTTCCACGTAAGGGCTGGACTCCACCAAAGCGGGACGAGCAGAGAATTGATGAGTTTTAAAAAACCAATAGAACGTCGTTATTTACACATCTCGTCTCCGCTCAGCTTCAGCAGATACCACCGAGAGGAGACGTATCGTATTTGTATGCGAAGAAACAAAGAAAGATCGAAGCGGAGAGTTGAGCTGTGCCTCGCAAGCTGGCGACGTCACGCAGCGGAGACGAGCAGAAATGTGAGCGGCGTGCAGTGAGCGGCGCCGCTAGTGCATTAATCTCAACAAACATCCGACGCTCGCCACACCCAGCTCAATTCCGCTCTAGCCAGCACACATCTCCGCTTCAGTCTAGCCAGTACGCATCTCCGCATAGCTTCGGTGGAGACACCCTAGCTGAAAACCTGCTCTTCTCGTCTGCGCTTCGGACATCTCCGCACATCTCCGCTTTGGTGGAGTCTGGTCCTCAATCACATAAAACTACTTACTCTTAATATGAAAAATGCGAAAGTTTGGATGTTTGCTGAATTGCATGCATTTAGTTCTTGGCTGGGATATAAGCTAGTTTTTATGTCATAAGTCAGATCCCATGGGATAGAAATAACCTTACATTTGCATAGAACAGAAAAGAATAAAATAGAATAGAATAGCATTTATTTCGATAACACATATGTATATACATAGAAAGCATACAAAACTATATAAAAAACATGGAGGTTTATACTAAACTAGCTGCAGCCCGCGGCTTCGCGCGCTTTTTTCCGGAATAAATGGTAGCCTATGTCCGGCCCCGGGATACCATCTACCCCGCTGCCAAATTTCACCGAGATCCGTTGTGTCGTTCTTGAGTTATAAATAGTGTAACTAACACGACTTTCTTTTATACATATAGATAGATAAGATTACACAAATGGTGGGCGTCAGATCGAGTTTTGCCCTCATGACCCTGTGCCGAAATAGGTGTTGGCTCAGCATGTGCTGAGCGGCAGCCGCTCAGCATGTGCTGAGCGGCTGCCGCTCAGCGCTGCTTTTCATACAAAAACCTTTGTGTTGGCGTCACGGACGTCTTGTCGGTGACGAGCTTACTTTATATAATAATAAATTATAATAAATAATACTGGACAATCCACACAGCATTGCATCATCTAGCCCCAAGCTCAGCAGAGCTTGTGTTATGGGTACTAGATGACTGATAAGCTTAATACAATACCTACATTACATAGATAGATATGTATAACAAAAACAATATAAAATATGAGGTATGTACTAATGATTATATAATACTAACTGGCACCCGCGGCTTCGCACGCGCTTTTCAAGTACCCTTTGTCCGTACCTGGTATACCATTTACCTCTCTGCCAAAATTCATTGAGATCCGTTCAGCCGTTTAGGCGTGAAAAGGTAACAGGCAGACTGACAGAGTTAATTTCGAATTTATATATTAGTATGCATAGGTAAAACAGAAATAAATTTAATAAAGGAAGGTAAATAGAAACAACGCGTGTGAAGCCACGGTCAGAAACTAGTTTTTAATAAGCCGCAAATATTTTACTTATTGCAATCTATAGGTACCTATTCCCAATATTTTAATTTGTGGTGCTGTAAAACTTTAACTAGTTATATAGATAGATAGATAGACAATGCTTTATTCATCACCATATAAAACAAATAGTACTCATTAAATATAATGTAGGGAACAGCAATGGAACTGGCGGCCTTATCGCTTAAAGCGATTTCTTCCAGGCAACCAAAACGATGGTGAGAAAAATAGAGTATGGCGGTGCTTACAACATTAATTCAAACTATTTTTACAAACTAATACACATAATACCTACTTACTAAAATAATACACTATTACATATAACAAAATAATAATAATTAGTAACTCTAAGGGACATGCTAAATATTCTAGTGTAACGTGACATTTAAAAAGTAATTATAGACTTTATATTTTACCTGAGAGTGATTAAATCAACGGTAGAAAGGCAAAAGTTACCAAACGCCAAAATGGCCCGTATGGAGTTATATATACCATTAGATTCGATTTTTTTTTCTGCGCCGATTGGTCTCATTGTCATTCTTCTACGGTGAACTTTTTTGTCGTTTGGTAAATTTAAAATTCCCTCCATTCGTCTGTTTTTCCTCTACCTAGCGACATCATTTTGGGTAGTTTATGAAAATTTTGTACTTAGGAAGCTCTTTTAAATTGCACCGCGGACTAAGTAAATTTTACCTTACAGACTTTTTCACAATATTAGGATTAAGTAGTTTTTGCTTTCCTCTAAAAACTTGCTCGAAGTTCTTTAGTAACCTTTACCAGCCTAAATTCTATAAACAGTTTGATTTAGTATTTTATTCCCCGACCCGTTTTCTGCACGGTTGTTATTTGGACATTTTTACCAGCCTGCAATACCATAAAGATAGCAGTAAGTACATTTTTACCTTACCAAAAAATATGCCCGAATGGCGGATGGTAACATTTTACCTGCCCAAATCATAAATTTTTTTGGTGTTTGGATAAGTTTACACGAAAATAATTAGGTGCTGATTGGCGGTTCGATAACTTGCGCTGTCTTATTTTTGTCGGTTGTCCGGGCTTAGAATTACTCCGGCGTCGTTGCTTGGTAAAAAACAAAGCATCAGTGCGCGAAAAGTCATCGCTTAGGACGCACGCGCATTCCGCGAATGGCGAGTGGGACGGCGAGGTAAGCACTAATTTTGTGTTGGCTGATACTTAGATCACGTATTTTGTTAAGTAATTTGGTTCTGTTTCTCTGTTAATATTGCTTTTTGTTTTAGTTAACAATGCATAGAAGAAAGCGTCTTGATGATATTATCGGTCAAGCGTTGAACAACGCTGGAATTGCTAATCCTCAGTCAGAGACTTCAGTCCAACCATTTTTGGCGAGTTCAATATCAATTTTTAATTATTTTCTTACTAACATGATGATGTTGATGCTAATTGATTATTTTTATTAATGTATGTAAACAGACTACTAAGAAGTAACTGTATCTACCTACCGGTAGGCCAGTTTTGTCTGTGTCTGTCTATCTTTTTTTGATTCTTTACCTTTACTTTTGATACTATTTTATGTAAGCAGAAGAATGCAGTGTGTAGTTAATTTAAAATAATGTTTTTTGATAAGCAGACGCTTTTATTATAGTAGCAATTTGAACTGAGTACGTTTCAAGTAAATAGAGCCATGTACACAGTCGGTAAAGGAACTATCTGACCTATTCTATAATACGATTGTCTATTCCGTGGGTATGGCATTTGGGTCAGGTGATTCCTTTACTGACTTTTCCTACCTATTTTAGTCATGTAAAAATGGATCTCAATTGTTTTAATTTGCTAAGGTTACAGTAGAGACCTATTTACAAATATTTAGGTACAGTTTTTGTATAACAGGCGATTATAACCCCGGTATTTTAAAACAGAAATCTTTTTTGAGTAACTAGATTTACCTTTTTTTTGTAGGTCAATCAATCAATCACTCTAACTACACTGCAGTACAATCTAGGTACTTACTCAAGGAACTTTTTTGTTTCAAAATACCGGGGTAAGAGCAGTCACTATTTGTGAAAAACGCGGTTTTATTTATATGAGAAGATCTTTATTTTTTGTTATCTTTTGATTGAAAATTTAGTTATGTTTAAAAATGTCTCTTTGATATGGCTGTTACCTAATTACGAAGACTGATTAAGTTTTAATTATCTAGGTATGTACTCATTATGCTGTTTCATTATAAGCCTTGAAGGCATTTAAGTTGAATTTGTTATGTTAAAATGATAAACTGCGATATGATTGTTACCTAATTACCTATTAAGAATAATTTTAAAGAGTTACAAGACAGATTATGCAACACATAATACCTACCATTGATTTTATAAAGTGTATAATTTCATTATGATTGTGTATGGTGTGCTAAATAAAACCAGATATTCAATAATGAAGAACATTTATTCTTTAATATTTATCAATAAAACAGTAGGGGATCAAAGCCAAAGCAACCAAAGGTAGCTAAGGTAGGTCATGAAACTGAATAAAAATCAAGGAAATACTACCTATTACAACTTTTAATTAACAAAGTATTGAGGAAATATGGGTCAGCGTTAGGTCACATTAGGGATATGTTCAAAAATCCTGGGCCATTGCTAGATTGACAGCTGAGCATGGTAATATTTGCCCGACGCTGAAAACTGACATTTTATTTTTTAGTTCTTTATTCCCATATCCTGACATAAAACAATTTCTATTTAGTAGTTTTTACCCTACGCCATATTAATTTTCGTTGTCGTTAAGTAATTTTTGCCTGCACATGATATTTGGTAATTTATTACCAAACGACACTAAACATTAAATTAAAAGAGTAAATGCTTTAATATTTATACAGTTGTATAGATAAATTAAATACCTTTCCAATGTAGTAACTCATATCTATTTCTGATTAATACTGGATTTTCTATGATTTTTTTTCTAAATTTCAAAACTTTAAATCGCTCTACTGTAAAGTTATGTCAATGGTGTTTGGTAACTTTTGCCTTTCTACCGTTGAAATGTTTTCACAATATGAAAGGTTCTGAACGGATTGTAATCCAAATAACCACTAAATACTTGTAATATTAGAGGTATTTTCATTCCGTTTTCACCCAAAAGCGTTGCACTGGGAGCTATAAAATAAATTCAATTGCAAAAGTGCTCGAATTTCGCAGGCAGACGGACGTTCGTATTCTAGATTCAAACTGAAAGAAGTGTACGAAGCGTGCATCATTACAGCAATAGTTACTTTGAAACCTGTAGCGGTAAGCCAAGCCCTGGCTCAAGGGTCCTAAAGCCAGCGCGAGCTGCGCGCGCAAAAAAACCTCCAAGTCTAATTGGATTGCCTTTTATTAGCGTAATAAAATTGGATTTACTGAGACTGGACGCGTTTCGGCATGTTTCGCTATCCCTGAATAAATTTATTTGCGGCTTCCATGGGGTTTATCGTGAATCATTTTTAGTTCTTTACAAATTGAATTTTGTGAAATGTTTATTGTACATACCAGTTTTTTGAATAAACTTAATATATTTGGAAGAGCCAACAGTAACAGTGTAAAGGCGCTGCCTCACCGCGGCGCACGCTGTGTTCGGCCACGCGGCGCATTTTAGCTGCGTGGATTCGTTTGTTTGACAACGTGGGTCTACGTTTCCACTGCAGCACAAACTATACATGAACATTAACCCACGACTATGTAGTACAATTGTAGCGCAGCACAGTGTTACGTCCCACTTCCCGCAGTGAAGCTGCGCACTCGTGTACCACGTGCAAAGCGTTGAGTAGCTTGGGTGCCATATTCCAACAAGCCACGCGTGTAGCAATGACGTCATTAATCTCGTATTCACATACATTTTCTCTCAAAGCGAAGCTAGACACACTTGCGTAGCCACTGCGCAGCGGTGGGGCAGCGGCCTAAGATTGCAGACGATTGTAGCTATAGCTATCTGGCATCTAGTAAGGTGCCAGATAGCTTGACGATACAGGGCGTTGACTTATCTCCTTCACGAAGTCATAAAAGGGCACAACTTTAGGTTTTGCATATTTTAGGATATTGATACAATTATTTCGAAACTCATTACGCGTAAAAATGGAGACCTGTGTTATTTTAAATTTATAAACGTTTTCGATACGTAATTGTTGTTACACACAATTCATCTCATATATTTTATCAGTCATGTTAATGTAATTTGGTACTCTTAACCTTAACATTATTCATTAATTAACTAAAATAGGCCTAAAATAAATCTGGTAATTTTAGAGCAATTATATACGTGAATTCATTGAATACGTAAAAAGTCATTAATTATTCCCGACTTCGAATTTTTTTGGGTTACGTATGTTGATTGTAGAGATGATTCCTAGTACGCTTGTACCACGATACTCTAGCGACACCGGTATCGCTTTAGGTTTGTATGGAAAGCAACAGGAAAGCGACAGTTTTACTGCATTTTGCAACTTCCGAGGTAACGGACATTTACAGGTTTGGTTTTAAATTTTAATAAAAATCTCCATTGTGAAGAATGATGTTGTGTTATAAGTGTGATAACACTGATAACCTGATAACTCTTACTACTACTCTTACTGAATACTTGCCTACAGGCTAGGTTACCGAAAACTTTGTCTGACCGTTATTGAAGACCTTACCACCACCAGTACCAGTGCGCGAGATAGAGAAGGGGGGTATCATGGGGCACATCCCATGCAGAATTTTTGTACCTACAATAATGTTTTGAGTGACCTTTACAAGTAGCGATAAATTATAATAACTTTACAATAAGGCTCAAGCTCGCTAACTGTAAGTAAAGTTTGTCGTATTATTAACCAAACCAAATCCACGTTGTTTAATTCGTACAACCCTGTAATTTCAACTAAACTCGAGTTTAAACTGTTTCCATCAAACTTGGCAGAGTGCCATCCACGCCAATCATAAATCAAATATGATTTAATCATACACATGTGCTAGAAATTTTGTCATACGATCTATTATTTGCGTGACAGCACCGTGGAAACCGATCGATACTCCATTTAAATTATGCATGAGACAGAACGGCGGCGGCGAAATCCTTTAAAACTGGCAGAAAACGCTTACCTTTAAACGTTCATTGTTTTAAGTGTTTTGGAAATCAGTCTGTACTTACCTCATCCGATAACTATTTGAATTTCATATCAAAAAATCAAAATCATCTGATAACTATTTCAATTTCCTCGATATCCCCAAAGGCTATTTAGCCGTGAAACGAATTTAGACTGTTGCATGGCGGCACCTATTTACGCCGCAACTAAGATTACAATAAACAATAAAAAATACTTAAAGCAAGCAATATTTGCGCATATGATATGTATATTATAATGTGTATATTGTAAGCGAGAACACTTAGGATTTCGGTTAGAAGTTATTTATTGGATTACCTTACCTGCGTGTAAATTTGTTTGTTCACTAATAAAATAAAATAAACATTTCTTTATAGTTAAGTTTTACGTAGTAAAGGGTTTTCCAATAAGAGGTGTTATTTAGATATTTAAAGAAAAATGCAATTTTTAATATAAATGATCGGATGTTTATTTCATTACAAAGGAAAATTAGGAAGAAAATTAGGAAGGTATACCGTTAATAGTGGAAAATAACATAAGGCAAATGACCACCACGACCACGCTTACAGGACCATATCCTTTTCATGAAATTTTCCATAACCAAATCGCAAAGTGGCTGCCCTATGTCCTCGATAGCCTCACGAATTCCGTCTTTGAGGTCTTGAATCGACGCTGGGCTGTTGGCGTAGACCTTCTCTTTGACAAGATCAATCACAAGATCTCGGTGGCCAATTGTGATCACCTCTTCGAGAGATAATACGGCCCGGAAACTATTCCCGTAAAATATCAATGGTTCCGTTGCTTGTGTGGTACCGTAGCGCCGTTTTGTTGAAAGTAAACGTTGTCCAGATCAATACCATCCAATTCCGGTCATAAAAAATCATTAATTATCTCTCGATAGCGCAATCCATTCACCGTATTTACCGTATGTACCGAATTTTAATAATTTCAATGCGTTGTTGAAGCGTGTATCGTTCCATTTTTATTCATGGCGTAGTTTCTACTTGTCAAATGTCAAAAAATGACAGCTTCAATAGTGACATCTACCGAAATAGCGGGCTATTCAAAATAACACCTCTTACCCCTTACCTTCCCTTAGGGTTTTCTTTGGAAAACCCTTTACATTACCGTCGTACTTAGTTTTTTATGAATTACATTAATGGTAGGGTTTATGCCTCTTGATACAGCCATAATGATGATACATATTAACAATGACTTTCATTATTTAAAAGATAAAACACCTTTTAATATTTTCATTATATTTAATCAGAAGAAGACCTACTATCTACCTGTAGATTGTTTGCAACAGTCTGCAGTTAGCTCAATTGCTTCAATTGTAAATACTAGTTCTAGTTTGTTTCTATTAATTGATTGTAATTTTATTTGTTAATAAAGATTATCAGAAGAAGTAAAATTAGTTTCAGGTGAATTTTCACGTCTAGCATTAATTAATGGTTTCTAGAAAATCCACGGCTCACGTCTTGAAGAGAAAAAGAAACACAAAGAAAATTATTTTGCTGTAGCTTTTATTTTCTGTTCGCTTTATCAGCAAAAGTTGCAAACTTAATAATATAAAACTTGTTAAAACTTGTGTTTGTTATTAAGTTGTAAAACAAAGAGTTGATTTTTAATTTTAGGTGCTGATTTATGTTACCAGTGATTTATGTGACCAAAAACAATGCGAAAGTTTTTGTAAAAAGAACAACTACCTAGGTAGGTACACTTTGCTACTAAAAAACTAAGTAAATGTTTTTAAACTACTGGTTTTGCTGAGAATCAGTTAAACACATTTGCAAAATTTTTTATAATGGTAAATAAGAGTGCGTTTGCACACGAAGAGGAAAAAAATAAACATATTTAAAAAAATCGTTATTCACAAGTAGACCCCTCGAAATCCAGAATCACCCCTTTTCTAATTAATAGGTACATGTTACTTGTCAGCCTGTATTTTATTATAGGTTTCTCTTATTGTGTAATTTATATTATTTACAAGTAGATTTTTAAAGGTAATTCAGTACTGGACCTGTTGGTTTTAAGTATTTGATATGTTTGTGAACCAATAATTAAATAAATAAATAAACAGAGTATATACCAGCATTTACCAATACATCTATAAATTATCTAGCATGTATTTATAAATACTAGGTATCAGTTATGTAGGTATATGTGTCTCTTTTCTACTAGATACTGAGATATTATGATTTATATCTCATGGTCAATTCAATGATGAGTAGGTGTGTATGTTGCGCTCGGTCGGTTTTGACTAAATTAGGACTACATTATCCACATTTTGCACCTTTTTAGGGTTCCGTACTCGAAGGGTGAAAAAGGAACCCTATTACTGAGCCTCCGCTGTCCGTCCGTCTGTCACGGGGCTCTATCTCATGAACTGTAAAAGGTAGATAGTTGAAATTTTCGTAAAATGTGTATTTCTCTTGCTATAACAAAAAATAATAACAATAAAATAAATATCCAAATTAAAGGGGGCTTCCATACAAAAAAACGTATTTTGGCAATTTTGTTCTTCGTTTTTCAAGGCTTTAATTGTAATAACAACAAATACTAAAAATATCGTAGTTAAAAATTTAAAGGTGTCCAAACAAGTGAAAGTTTGATGTTCTTTGAGAAAGTTGCCTGCTCTTTACGGTACGGAACCCTTCGTATGCAAGTCAACTCGCACTTGGCGGTTTATTTGAACCTGTAATTTAACTAAGGGATAGCATTCGTAACGATTGGTGATACTGTCGACTTTTCCATTGTTCGCTTTCTTAACACTCTTGTCAGAGCGGTGGTGGTCATTACCAGCGCCTTCGCACACATTTCACCAGAATAAAAGTTTAGTAACCTATATATTATTCAAGATTGAGAAGTATATCTGTACAACATTTCAGCTCGATCCATGTCGTGGTTTTGGCATTTTCGTCACCGAAGCATATTACAACGGCATAAGCTTTCGCCTTTATAATATTAGTAGAATAAATAATTAAGAGGGCTATTACAAAAAAACGAGAATTTCTCGTTTTTTGGTCCAAATTGTATGATTAATAAAAAATGTATTAGTTGTTGTTTAGTAAAAAATGTATTTTGTAACGAGATTTAAAATAAATGAAGTGTATAATAATAATAAAACAAATTTTAAAACACAAAGAAGGGCGCCGGCGCAATTAATTATGTAGTATTTTATTCAATACATTAAAAAAAAGTTATTTAACACGATCCGGCGCTGTACGGCTGTGACAGTATTTTTGAAAGATCATAAAATGACAGTACGGTCTCCGCCGTCCCTTTTTCAACTTCGTTTACATCAAGTACGGCTACCGCAGCTTAAAAATATTTTAATCTATGTTAGATCTTATTGCCTACGCAATAAGACAGAGATTACGTTGCTGTAATTGCTGTAATACGTGCTGTATTACCGAAAATAAGTTGTATAATAAGTTCTCAATGTGTGCCATAGACACACATAGATAGATTTCATCAAAACGCTAGTACGGCCACAGCCGGGTTTTTTACTATGTAACGTCATAGTTTTGTGAAGTTAGTGTCACGCGAGCGACGGTTCGAGTTGGTTGTGTGCACGGCGGTTTGCGCGGCAATATCAGCAGGCAGCCAAAGCTCGCTCGGTAAGCATGTTATTGATTTATAATGCATAAATATTAGTAAATACTTGCTGTATTTTGAATATAGTAGTGAATGCTTTATTTTATGATAGTTTTGGATGTTTTCAACATTCTGGTATTTTCAGATGAGTCGGCGGAACAAAGATGAAGATCGCATTGCAAAACTTTTGGAAGACACGTCTACACCTGAAGTATCGGAAAAAGACCCTTTCAGTGACGACGGCGAATATGCTTCCGATAAAGATTTTGAGCCGGATTATAACGAGCTTTCGTCTGATTCGGACTGCCCGCGAAAGAGACAACGCCTTGTGAGTGTGCAGCATTCAACCAGGTATGATGAAACACAACAATCTGATACTGAATCAGATGATGAGGTTGCTGATATTCAAACTGTAGAGCATCCTAGAATATCGCTTGATCACTTAGAAGAAGAGGTAGCTGGTATTCAACTTTCAACAGCCGAGAATCCTAGAATATCTCTGGATCATGATGATGACATTATTGTAGCTGAAATTATGGATGAGCCCCAACTCGAAGCACCCCTTGTAGCCGCTAGTAGAAGTGAATCTCTTACACTGTTGGCAGACGATATATTATGGCATGAGACTACGGAACCCATTCCAGTGTTTGATTTTGACTACATGTCTGTTGGTCTTCATGTTAGCATTAGCGATAATCCCTCAGAACTTGATATGTTCAAAACAATGTTTTCGGACGAACTGCTCGAGTACTTGGAAACGCAGACAAATTCTTATGGACTAAACTTGTCTTTCACGGAGAGGCCTCATACAAGAAATAGTAGGAAACAGGTTTTTCGTAATGTCGATAAGAAGGAAATGCTTGCCTTTCTTGGTTTATGTCTCTTGCAAGGTCAATGCAGCATTCCAAGGATGAGATCCCTGTTTTCCTATTCGAATGCATTATATTACCATCCGTATTTTTCGTACACCATGTCTCAACGAAGGTTCGAACAAATTTTGAGATGTGTATATGTCGGTGAAGTTGGCGCGCAACGTGAGAACAAAGTGATTGGCTTTATTGAGGCGTTATCAAACAACTTCCGCAGAGTCTACGGACCATCCAAGGAACTATCCTTAGACGAGTCCCTGGTCCTGTTCAGAGGTAGACTCGACTTTCGTCAGTATATAAAGAACAAGAAAGCTCGGTACGGAATAAAATTTTACGAATTGACATCTTCCGACGGATATGTTCTGAACATTATCATGTACTGTGGAAAAGAAGAAAACACTGATGAGACTACAAAAAAAACTGAACAGATTGTAATGAAGTTGCTAAATCCATACCTGATGAAAGGTCATCACGTATATATGGATAATTTCTACAATGATGTTGAGCTGAGCAGGAAACTTCTGACATTGCGGACTCATTCTTGCGGTACCCTCAGAAAAAACAGAGTTTCTAATCCAAAGGTTCTTACAAATGCTAAATTGAAGAAGGGTGATCATTTTTGGCGCCGTAAAGGACATGTCTACGTATCTGCGTGGAAAGACAAGCGGCTTGTATACGTAATTACCACCAATAATCATCCAGCAATGGAATTGGTGTCGAACAGATTTGGTAAGCTATACATGAAGCCAAAAGAAGTGGCGGCATATAACACGTATATGGGCGGAATAGACCGCAAAGACCAGATGGTTGCCTATTATTCGTCGCCGCAAAAAACCATACGGTGGTATAAGAAAGTTTTCTTTCATATGCTCGACGTGACAACGTGGAATGCGTATTATGTCTATAAGAAGTATTTCAAACCAGATGGAAGGTACGAATTCATAGATTTTAGAGACGCTTTGATAAAGCAAATGACCGGAGTTGACAAAAACCTTTCAGGAAGAGAATTGGTTAGATCTGGAAGCATATATGCTAGCAGAAGAACAAAAACTTCATCAGCCGAATGCTCAATAGAGCCAAGAGTCATTTCTGGAGGACATTGGCCTGAACTGATTCCATGCGCTGCGGGCGCTAAACGTAAGTTCAAGTTTCTGAACTGTAAACTTTGCACCAAAAAAAAAGCTCGAAGGGAAACAAGATACAGATGTAAAGGTTGTATAAAAAATACGCCTCTTTGCCCAGACTGCTTTGAAGAATGGCATGCTATAGAGGAGGCTAACAAAAATTGATATTGTGGATTGAGACTGATTCCAGGGTATATTATTTATAGTTACTAGTTCCTACTATTGTTACAAAGTAATGAGACTGATTAAAATAAATGTGAACATAATTTTCCTAATAATAATAAATAATGACTGAATAAATTAAATTGTATTATTTAAAACTAAAAGTCATGCTTCTGAGGTTGAGTGGCTGTCACAGCCGTACTGTTATTAGTATTCGCTGATGATCCATATGACATGGTCAGTACTGCCACAGATGTGTTACTGTTGCTGCCGTACTTGTTCCCAACAATAAATATATTGTATACTGGTGTGACAGTACGGCTGAAACCGACAAACTGTTATACCCGTACTGCCAAATACCAAAGACATTTTTCATACGAATCTGACAGTACGGCTATATACGGTTACGGTCATAGCCGTCTACCGCCCTATGAAAACGATTTATTTTCCTTGTTATTGTCACTACGGTGGTAGAAGTATTGTGATTTTGTATGAAAAAATCTACTGTCTTTCCCTACCACCGTGCCACTTAGTACCGCGCCGGAACGTGTTAAAAAATAGAATTAATATTGTAGTTCAAACAAATGTTGCGATTAATTTGGTATAAATATTAACTCAAAATGTTGTAGAATTTCGGAAATATTGTGGTTTGTTTCGAAGCCTTTTCGGTCGATAATCAAGTTCGGTTTAATTTTTCTTTCTTTACATAGGCGTAGAACGAAAATGTATTCTATTATTATTTAAGTATAGGATATTCGTAACGAGAAAAAAAAATTTTGGTTATCTTTATTCAATAGAATCTACAAAATAAGGCACCGAAAAAAAAAAAAAAGTATTTTTTAAATTTGTTCTATTATTATTGTAGTAGAGAAATTGAACTATTATAAACAAGTAATTATTATTTGAAGCAACAAACGAAAATCATTCAATTTGGACGATGAAACCGTGCAATTTTTCTTTTTTTTGTAAAAGCCCCCTTAAGGCAGTGTGAAATAAAATAACAGAGTAAACAAACATTGACAAAGTTTATCTATTGCCTATATTATCTAATCCCGTGCAACAAGATCGAATAGATATTATGACAACGTGACAGCACAAGCCCTAAATAATTTGAGGTGAACTGGAACTGGGTGTTGCGAAACCAAAGCTATTAGGGTATCCAATTGAGCCTTCTAACCTTGGTGTGCCTGTTACTTAATTATTATGCTAGCCGAATTCATGCCGGAATATTTTTGTTGCAAAGTTTGCATCGAAATAGAAGGTATTAATTTGCATCAGGTTGCACTTGGTAGGTTTCTGCTGGGTGCTTGTTATCGTGGTATTCGATAATTTTAAGTTTTTGAGTTTGTGAACAGATTTTGCTTAATATTCTAAGTGGACAGAGGATAGTATGAATTTCGAATAAGTTCTCATTGTGAGAGTCTTCTAGCCTTGGTTAAGGTTATAATGGTTGATGATGGGTTGATGCAAAGATCCTATGACCACGTTTAGGTATACAACTATCTTTGGGTTGATGTACGAAACAACACTACATTTATGAAAAGGAGAGATGATCGCTCAAAGCGATAAGGCCGCCCTTTGTACTTCCTTGATTCTCACCATTATCTTCTGTATTATATTTTGGGTTTGTGTGGTTCAATAAATAGTTTTATATCTATCTAACATGAGATTTAAACATAGAACCTAAAAGTTTTCTATCATTTTTACCAAGGAGACCTGCACACAATGAGGACTTAATCGAAATTAACACAAACTTCAAATGGTACAGCCAATAGGGCTGTATGTAATCCAAAAGTTTTCGGTTAGGTTTACATGTATATCTAACTACCTAAATGTATCATAGTCGAGAAGGTGTATGAAAAATTCAATAGACCGAGGGCTAATTAAGCAAACCGTTTATAAGGTTAAAAACGCAAAGGCTTGCTTCAACATCTGAAAGAAAAATAAACATAAAAACTTCACACCATTATAGAAATAAATTTGATCACTTTGCAAGTACACGCAACGCAATGCAAATAATTTTATTGATTTCAAAAAACTAAAATTTTTCCCAAATTCCTTAATTTTATACTGTTTTTAAGTTTTGCGAGACTAATGCTAATCTCGCGAGATTATTTTCTTTTATGGGACAACTTCGGGATCATTCTGTAATAGCGAAATAATTTTCTAAATCAGTCCATTACTGACGGAGAAATCGACGAACATGAAAGAAGACAAAATACACACGGTCGAACATATAACCACCAACGTTTTCTGAAGTAAAAAAATGGTTCTTACATTAGTGAGCGCATCCAGACCCACGACTTCGGCCGGCGGCGAATCCGTCAAGGACGGCTGCGGCGGCACCTCCTCTAAGGCAGGTGACGGCGATCGGTTTTGCCTCTGTTTGTCATCGAATATGCCCTTGGCTGTTTCGTCCATGATTATAAAGATAGAATAATAATATCGCAAATATTAAATAATTTCGTAATTATCGCAATTGACTCGCAGTCAATCCCGATTTCACCCAAAGAAATGATTTGTTTACACAAACGTACCTACATGATTTTCTTCGTCTGACGAGTTTGTATAATATAGTACACGTAGTCGTTTCTTCTGTTCTACTTCCAATTTCCTTTTATTCCAATGGCAATGCAATATCGTTTCGTCTTGACATTTATTGTTTTGACATTTTGGCGAAAAACACGTGCGACCGTTGTTGCTTTGCACAAACAAGATCCGTGAAGTGCGAGTGTGAATCGCGCGCCGAGGGTTTCGAACGGTTGTCAAGTATGCCAATATGTACTATAGGTACTAGTTTGAGACTTTACTATTTAATGAATTTCAAAAAAATAAAGTTAGGAACCAACATTTCAAATGTATCGGTTTGCAAACTTCGGAGTAGGTACAGAGGGTAATACAAAAATTTTCGAGTTTTTTAAAAAGTATGAAATCTACAGAAATTTCAAAACCTGTTTTGAAGTTTACAAATTGATACCTTTCATTTAATACCCTACTTGACATTGTAAGTTAAATAAAATTTTCAGTACAAATTGTGAAAGAGTTCACAATTTGTACTGAAAATTTTAATATAATTTTTTTTTCTATTAATCTGTACAAGCGCTCGAAATGCATTATAATTTTAAATTTCACGTTAGTTGCTGCTGTAGTTGCTGAGATATTAAAGACGGAAAAAAGGACAAAAAAAGCGATGCCATCAGGGTTTCGTAACCGATCTCCGATCTTCGAAATCCTAAAAAGGAATGAGGCAACCGCTAGGGTTAGACAAGATTATGGTACATCGGTGCAACTCGATTTAATCGAGTGAAATCGCTAAAAATGTGCAACAGTTGCCTGTAAACTACCTGGTTATGTACCATAATTTGAAGAATGAATTGACGAAAAATAATCGCGTACGAATTCTCGTTCATTCTCTGGCAGTTGTTTTGATTTTAAAAGTCCGCTTTGACATAGAGATATAAGATGGGTTTATCGTAATATATGCAGTAGTGAAACGTGTTTACAATGTACGTACACCACAGATAATGTACCATTTTTACATTTTTACAAACCCTGAGAAAGTGTTTTGTACAGACTGTGGATTGAAGCAAATAGTATGAAACACATAACGTCTCTTTTAATATAAGGATTAGAACGGTTTATATTCATTAAAACTGAAAACTAAACAAATACTTCAAAATTTCGAAAAACGGTGTGTTTGAACTGATAGTCTTGAAACGAATCATTTTAAAACAAGTATTGTACGATACGTACAGTATTTTGCGAGTTGTTAAGGGGAAGATTTACATTTTTAATGCATTAAATTATGTTCAATTGATCAAGATGCAACCAAAATTTTTTTTTTAATTTGGTAACATTGCAGGGCGCAGCTGTAGCTGCGCCCTGCGATGTTACCCGCGGTAAATTTGATCATCTCACGGGGACACTGCACTTTTCCTGTATCAAAAGTAGCTAAAATTCTTTATAAGAAATTGACAACCATTTTCAATACTAGCTTCCGTTTGCGGCTGCGCACCTTATTTGAAATAAAAAACAGCCTAATTGTTATTCCAGGCCCAGATCGTTATGTGTACAAAAGTTCAGCTCGATCGATTCAGTCGTTTTGGCGTTGTCATCGACCAAAAATCTTCACAACGGCACGAACATTCGCCTTTATAATATTAGTAGGATTTAACCATGATTTAACTTGCCCGCGGCTTCACTCAGGTGGTTCCATAATCTGGGTGCATCAAACGTAATATACGCAGGGATCACACTAATACGAGTATCATAAATGCAAAAGTTTGGTTTGGATACTACAGCGTAAAATCTCGCATAGAATGTATCCGCAGGCAGAAGAAGGTTTCTAGTATCTACGACATGACGACAAAAGGCTGCATTTACAAAACGCAGCTTGATCTGTCGCTGCACAGAGCATAAGTATGCCTCCTTAAAAGTGTTGCTCATAAAACCAATGTCATCACATATCTATAGGTCTTTTTTTGACCACCTTTGCGCGGTCAGTCCTTTGTTTCTGGACTGGTTTCCGCAATTAGGCCACCGGTGGGCCCTTTTTGCGTGTCGGGTGGGGGGCTGCTAATCTAACCACCCGATTTCCTCCAGGAAAGCCAGCAACTCGCTGACGCCGGTGCATGCCTCCCTAGGCGTCCTCGGTGTCCCGAGGTAGTGTAGTCGTTGAGAAGCTACGCTATCGCACTCTACAAGCACATGCGCGTTCGTCTCCTCTGCATTCATGCACCCTGCTTCATAATCCTGCGTAATTATTAATGGTTATTTGAACACATGCTCTGCTTTGCTTGGAGCTAAATAATGCTATGTGGATTATTGCAGTTATTGTTTTTATTAGGTACTTACTTACTAGTGCGTCTTGGCCTCCGTAAAGAGAAGTCGCCGTTTTTACCTGACTGGTGCATACCCGCCAGTCCTCCGCTTGTAGCTCATGCAAGTCCGCTGCCACTTCCACCACATCTTTTCAGCGGTACCGCGGGCATCCCACGGATCGTCGTCAGCCGATGGGGCAACTGCGATAGACGTTGTAGACGTTTTATTATTATTACCGCTATCACATCGCATTAATAAAAAAAATGCGAATGTTTTGATGGTTAGATGTTTGCATGTATGTTTGTCACCTCTTCACGCCATAACGACTGAACAGATCAGGCCGAAATTCTAGCCTGGAATCAAACATAGGCTACTTTTAATTCCATGAAACAGTTTTGATGGGATAGAAATAACCTTTAAACGTTTCCGTTGAAACAACGCGTGCGAAGCCGCGAGCCGAAACTAGTTTCGTCATAATATGCTTCAAATGACGAAATTTGGATTTCTTCGGCTCTGACGATGTGTTTGGCTCAGACTGGTGTGCATTCAGCTTTATTCACAGGTAGGTCCTTTCTGAATGAACAGAACATTATCCAGTGACCGCATCTGCCGTAGGGAATACACAGTAACAACACAATGCTGGACGTAAATTACGTTTCGCATATTTGGGAATGAGATTTAATCCGCACAGATTGTTTTCCGAAACAATTATAAATTTTGGATGAGGTTTTTATGTGTGTGTGAGGGTGTGTGTACAATAGTTTTCACCAATTTTATTATGACATGTGTTCCTTATTTGGAGAAAGCTACGTTTGAGAAATTGCAGATTCAGAGCTAGAGGATGTTTAGAGGCTTTACCCACACCACCCATACTTAGGGGAAATTCTAAGAGTTTAGAAAAAAAAATCTAAGAGATATCCCAAAAATTATTAGATGGAGGCAAGATTAGTTATATAAACAGACGTATCAAACCATTGATACGTCAATGTCATCGTGTTTGTTTTTACTCAAAGATGTAAATCGTGTAACCAATCAAATTGGTGCAGTGTTGAATTCGACGCAGGCCATTCGTTACTCCGAATTGTTGTCAATACCCAACGCTCGCTGTTTCCGATCGTTACATAGAGCATGGAATCTATAAAAATTACCTACGGCTAGTAAGTAGTTTTAGTAATTGTTTCGTTAATAAGTGATATTCTTGTTTGTTGCCCTAGCCTTTGATCGGTCGTAGCGTCTCCTATAACTACGACCGTATTTAGTTTGTTACACTTCTGCCAGTGGCTCAGCTATACCTTGGAAAAGGACTGCGTTAGTTTTTCCCGGGTCAGAAATACTGCTATGCTCAGAGAAATTAACGAAATTCGTGTTTTTTTTAACAGTGAAACTTTATTTGAGGGGCTGGTGTGAGCTCGCCCCCGACTTTTCAACCTGTACACGGACCGACTGATTCGTGAGCTCAGCAGCACTGGAATCGGCTGCTCTATTGATGGTGTGTTGGTCAATAACATTAGCTATGCCGATGATATGGTGCTGCTGAGCCCATCCATCAGTGCTCTCAGAAAACTGCTAGGGATCTGTGAGAGAAATGCGGGGGCCCATGGGCTCAGATACAATGCAAGCAAAAGTGAATTCATGGTCTTTAAATCAGGCAATAAGACATATAACACCATTCCGCCGATTTTCCTGAATGGCAGCGAACTGAAGCGAGTAGCTTGCTTTAGGTATCTGGGCCATTGGGTCACCGAGTCTCTTACGGATGACCAGGACATGGAAAAGGAACGTAGGGCATTATCCATCAGAGCAAACATGCTGGCCCGTAGGTTTGCGCGTTGCTATAAGCAAGTGAAAACGACGCTTTTAGGGCTTATTGCCAGTCTTTTTATACGTGCAGCCTCTGGGTCAAGCACACCAAGAAGTCTTGGAATGCCCTGCGGATCCAATACAACAACTCGTTCAGAGTGCTGATGGGGCTGCCGCGCTTCTGCAGCGCATCGGGAATGTTTGCTGACGCACGAGTAGACGGGTTCGCGGCGATAATGCGCAAAAAATCTGCGTCCCTGATGCGCCGGGTGCGCGACAGCTCCAACAGCTACTTACAGCTCATTTCTGAGAGACTGGATACCGACTGTCTCTTTATGGAACACTGTACAAGCGCGTATATTATACTCTCTTGACCAGTGTTTTAGTAGCAATTTTTGATTATTTTTATTATTATTTTATTTTATGTTTCATCCCAAATATGGACTCCTTAATTTATTTTGTATTCTTAAAAAAATACATATATCTAACTATCACTTGCATAATGTTATTATGATGTTAGATTTCATTTTAAATCTTAGCCTATTGCTTGTTCTAAAATCTAGATATGATATAGGTACTAGCACCATTTACTAAACAAAAACTTAGGCCTGCAAAATAACAATCCACAAAATAAATATATTAAAATAATTATTTCAATTGCCGCTTCTAGGCTTTTTGGCTCCAAGCGCTACCCGTTTACCCGTTTCCGATTTTATATTCACAATGTTATAGGAAATCCAGAACCAGAATTAGCTGCCTTTCCAATGGTAATATTGGCAATGTTACGAAATAGTGTAGGAGTACCGAGTTCCGAGGTCTTAGGCAGAGTCCACGCCCAAATCTGCTTAGACCGAGAGCGTAGAACTGCAAAATTGTATCAACTTAAAAAGCTATAATAATAATAATAATATGCTTTTATTTCAGACACATGATCCATATACAGTTACATTGAAAATAAAATAAAAATAGTCAGGTACATATATATATACTATGACGGTTTACAACAAGTTATAGTCAGTAGATAGCCGCATAGGAGCTATTAGTATCAGTCACCTCTTGTGGTATGCAAGCGGCGCAAGGAGCTTATAAAATATAAGAAAAACATGCTGTATTGCTCCGAGCGTGCTTTTGAGGTGTGCCTCAAGAACTACCAGCTATTTTTCCAATTCCTCCCACACTTGCAGCTCTTCGGTTCAACTTATAATAAGGTTGACTAGTCCGTGCACTATTGATACTACAGCTTTAACAACGGCATGGCGATAAAACATGACGATTGTTGTAAAGTCAAGTGCAACCAACCAACCTCTTAGTTTTTTTTATACCTACTCCCAACCAAATGCAGATAAACCTAAAATTAGTATTCTGGTTCCTAATCTATTTTAGTTTACCTAGCCCAGTTTAGTCTTTGCGTATAAAAGCCTTTAATCAGACAAGTTTTGTACCAGGCAGACTGGAAACCTATTACACTTTAGTGTGGTATTCAATCGAGGGACCGCAACTCACGGTTTATCCAAACTATTTTAGCTCCAACTATTTTACAACAAATTTTATTTAACAACATGACGGTCTATTTATTTGTACGGTGAAGGAAAAATCGTTGTTATAATCATGTTGGATGATACAATTATTATTTAAGTAGTTTTTCCTTTATGTAGTGTGTAGTTATTACAGATAGTTGTTTTTATATTAAGTTAATTGTTTGTGTTGTTTTTTATGGGACGGTGTGGTCGCTAAGTGACAAAGTCCTTCTTTAAAATAAAAAAAAGAGAGTGGATTTTTTTTAGGAAATACCTAAGAACATTATGTTGTATGAGCGAAAAACTATTATTTTTGTATGTAGAGAACTGAATAGCATTTTACATTGATTATGAAGGGGCGCGACATACGGATGACCCCTCGTAACTCAGTCCGTGGATGTCGAAAGAGACGACTAAGGGAACCTACCAGAGGAAGAGCAGCAGCTTCCTTCTGTGTATTTTTGATACATCTTTTGGTCGTCGGTTAGAGCAGACGTGATCAAAATTAGTAAAATTAAATAATCACTTGCGTGACCTTGTTTACTAGCAGTAAAAGTAACTGTGTCATACCTACGCTTATCTCACACAGTGCGTAACGAAATTGTGAAAGGGGACTATACATATTAATAATATTATTAATATATATTAATAATATGGACTGACTCAGCCCCTTCAGCCGGAGTGGCAGGACAGCCCGCAGTCCACCTCGGACGCCCGCCGCGCCCTCTCCCACACCGGAGCCCCAGCCTCGCCCAGCACCTTCGTCCCATAGAGACAAAGCCCTAGAACTGGTCCCTACATCTGATGTCCAGAAATGGATGTCAGACATCGAGCAGTGCCTCAACGACGCAGAAACTGGCAAATTAAACTCTGAACACAAACTAAAACTTAATAATTTGTGCCGTAAAATAGCATATGGCACATCGCAGATGGCAGTGCTCTATCAGTCCGTAAAAACCAGAGCAGTAGCATTGAACCTAGAAACTAAAGCTCTCAAGGAGAAAATAGATCTGTCGCAGAGACTCCAAGACCTCAAAATAAGCATTGATCTCTCCCCCTAAAGCTAAACTCCCTCCAGAAATTAATTTGCTGAAATGGTAAAAAAGGGCATCAAGCCCAAAAAATGTCAGCTCCGTGGCCTATATACCCATACGACAAGCTTAAGTCCAGCGAAGAGACTAAAACGCTTCTCCAAAAAATAATTTTCCCCGAAGAGATGAAGCTGCAAGTCGGAGGCCTGCGTAAGACTAGGAACGGCGGGGTTATAATTAGCACCAAAACGAGGGAATACATCGAGAAGCTCAAGCAGTCGATGCAGTTTACATACAAACTCTGGCCTGCTGGTAGATGAGCCTCTCAAACGCAAACCCAGAGTCGTAGTTATTGGAGCGCCCTCATCAATGCAGGAAAATGTGGAGAATGTGTTCACTTACAAACAAAATGTGCCCGAACTACTGCTGGACTTCAGTCTGTTAACATTTATTTCTGTCATATATAGGTATAAGTCTGGCAAGAAGGACGCTGAGACCTGCAACTTTGTGATCGAAGTACCAGCAGCTATTCGCAGGGCCCTAATAACAAAGGAGAGGGTTTTTGTAAATTGGTCTTCGTGTCCTGTGAGGAACTTCACTTTGATCACACGATGCTTCAAGTGCCAGCAATATGGACACCAAGTCCTGTCGAGAGACGACCCAGATCTACAGTCACTGTGGAGGTCAAGGTCTGCAGTAAAGGAGTGTACTAAAAAGGCGGAAGAACCCAAATAAGCTACTTGGCTACATTTCAAGAAGCCGAGTAAGACATTACAGGCAGTTCTGCTGACTGTCCGGCAAAAACAATCGTAGAAAATATAGGTAATAGGTAAAAGAAAATAGGCGCCTAAAAGTGGCGCGATACAATAAACATAATAATAGGTATTTCATTATAGAAGGTTTATGTTATGCAGCATCCGTAATTAATCGTAATATATTACGGGTTTTATATATTATATATTTTATATATCTACACATTTTTTTTTAAATTTATATATTAACATTTCTACATTTTATCATTTTCAGTTGGCTACATTTTAGGGGTACCTCTATAGAGGTACCCCTAAAATGTAGCCTAGTTTAGCGTAGTTAGCATAAGTTATTTTAAAAATCTGCACTGTCGCTTTGTTTTACTTTATTTATGTAATTATACCTATGTATTCGATGTAAGCATTTTTGCCTGAGATACAGGTTTAACCTAGATCAAGCACACGTTATCTTTAGAATTTAAGTTATTATCATAGGATTCTACCTCGATGTTCCTATGTTAAACATTTGCCTTTAGTAATATTTGATGAATAAATTATTATTATAACACCTGCACTGCGATCACCAAACCTCCTGCCAAGCGTGGTGATTATGGCTAAGCCCCCCTTGTTTGGGGGAGGTACGTTCAACAGTGGACGTAGGAGTGCTGATCAGTATTCGAATTAACTTCCCAGTAGCTTGTACAACTGTCGAGTGCTGCAACATGAGCATAAATCAATTAGCAAGGACAAACGTCGACTTGTTTTACTGTTCGTTTGTAACAACGTGTCTGGTTACGATTTAAGTCGATTGTGTACGAAGCCTGATAGGCCACCCTCGGGCATTGAACGGGTAAAGAATTTATAGCCATTGACCTTTTCTAACGAGAACGTAGGCGTAGACAAAAGTTAATCCGAGCAATGCTAGAATCTGTTGCTTTTGGACATCTAGGGCACGTACGTAGGGACAGCGGTAGCGGCAGCGAAAATAGACTGAAAAGTCTTTAATGGAACGTTTTCCCGCCACGCGCAAGACTGCTTTTGAGAACGGTAAAAAGTTCATTGCCGCTCACGCTATCCACAGAAACCTCAGCCTTATGGTGCGTGTGCGTGGCCATGTTGGCCAAACTATTGGCAAATCAACTTTTTTTATTTGACAACCTGTGACAAGCTATGTGAATGACGAGATGATTTATCGAGTCTCGGCCAATATGGAGACGGGCTTTAAAATGACTTTTTTCACAAGAGTTCTTTGGTTCCTATGTACAGTAGGGATGGTGTTCTTTTTATTTCTCACATTCTGTTTGTTTTTCAAGGACTTCGTTTTCCTTATTTCTTGTAATTGTTTTTAAATCCCAATTCCTATAAAAAACAAAGTTATACGTTTATCTCTTGATCATCTATAAACCTAAGTTAGATATTTAGACTTTTACAAAGCTGTCAAATCTGTCACCGCAAACATCGTTTGTAATGTATCATGTAAACTGCACCTATCCATTAGGTAGCCACGCTTAGATCTATGAGAGTTCATTTTCTGACCGAAGCTTGTCGCAGAATACCTACTTATGATACAATCGATCGCGAAACAGTAATACTACCACTTCAACATGCATATTCTTTAGCCGTTGTTCTTTGTCTACAGATTTCGAATTAGCTGTGACTCTGCAGTGTCATTGAGGGCAGAGTCTTGGGTACCCAATACATTTTTAATTTGAGCTATTTTTCACACGTTTAAATAACCCTTTTATATTATGCAGGTTGTAAAGAAGCACTTATAACATGGGGTTAGACAAAGGGATGTTACGACTATGTTTACATTCGGATCTTGAATATTTTGTAACCGACTCTGCCTTGTCTTTGTTATCACTTCTTTTTTATAAAATTATTTAGGTTTTAGTGTGAAAATAGAGAACGGAGGCATTTGTCCAGCAGTGGAATATGTTTAGATACTGATAAAAAAATAATTTTAACTATTTTTCTATTTGTCACCGTATACTCTATCTCTAGTTAATTTTAAACTACTTTATAACTACTTAATTATTGTAAAAAAGCATAACATGTTGTGTTGTTTATATATATTCAACCAATAAACAGAATAAATTAATAAAAACGCACAGCATTGCATTTTTAACAAAACATGTACGTATGTTTAAAACATTGTTTGATGTTGGTGCGTTATTAAAGCTAGTTGAATTATTTATCGAGGTTTAGTGGACCTTATCTAATGTAGGTTACTGCGTTAAGCCCTTGTTAAGTACTATTGTGCCCTAAAATTGGCTAATGTGAACGGATATGAAGGACAAAAAGCATTTTGACAACAGTTGGCGGGCTTCATTTAAAAAGCAAATCTGACGGGTTTTTACTGTGATATATTTGTGATATTGGTCGACCCGGTCCCATAAATAACAATAAAAGTCAATTTACAATATCAAAATGGACAATAGACGAAAAAGTTCAGAGAACCTTTATTACTGTACTTGGAGAATTTATTCGTTTGAAAAGAAACGGTGTGACATTTATTATTAGAAATGTGGAGTCCTTTTCGATTTAGATGAAAGCTTTGGATGAGAAAATATTTCGACGCCCTCAAATAGCTCTTACAATAATTGTTCTGAAATTGTTCATTTCCATAGTCTCTATAAAAATGTTTTCAGTTGTTGCTTTGTATTTTTTTAACCTTTCGGCCAGGTCGACTTTTCAATTGCTTACAGCGGTGAGCCCGCGCGGGCCGTAAGCTTATGAAGTTATGGTGCCGATTCGACCAAACGACGACGGTCCACTACATGAATGTACGAGAAAGGCGAAGAAGGTGCGAGAGGGACATCGACGGATTTTGAGGCTGAGCACCACCATTGATGTCATGATTACTACTAAGAATGTAAGGATTACGAACACGGCTCAAAAACTAGTTATTAAGACGGATCTCATCATTGTTAGCATCTATTACTCTAGCATCGGGTATTATGCCTCCCCTTGCTGTTGGACATAATGTATTTGTATTCATAATTTTTTTTTTATATTTTGAATCAATCATATTTTATATTCTGTAACGCTTTCAATAAAATAAAATGTATTGTGTTGCATGTACATACCAAAGTTGTAAGCCTAACCGTACATTAGACCAATATTAGGACGACCGATGTGGCGCGGTGGGCGACGCAGGTTGCGGGTTCGATTCCCGCCTTGGGACAATTTTTTGTACGATCTGCAAATATTAGTTCCGGGTGTTCTGGGTATTTTCTATATACAATAAAAAATATCTATCTATGTTATGTATTGTATTAAGTTTATCAGTCATCTAGTACCCATAACACAAGCTCTGCTTACTTTGGGGCTAGATGATGCTGTGTGGATTGTCCAGCATTATTTATTTATTAATGTAATGTTACACCTAGTTTTACAACAATCAATTCTTTTCTTTATATTCTCCATTTTCCTTTGTCTCTGGTTTTACGATTCCACTGCCGGTCAGCAGTTTTTAAGTCATCGGATAATCGTGGTCTCCTCCTGCTTCCTAAACGAGGTCTCAACTCCGTCACAGTTCTGCTCATCTGTAATCTGAGCAGGAGGTGTCCCATTGCCATTTTAATTGAGATGTAGAAGACGGGTCTAAGGTATATAGAAAAAAAAAAGTACAGAATTAATAGTATAATTTTTACTTGGATGAATGACTCAATAGGTAACTTAGGTCATCGACATCCTACTAAAGAATCGCACTTGTTACTTTCATAAAGAAATTCTATAAAACAGGAAACTAGCAAAAGCAGGAATTGTGCTCCCTCGTGGCCACGCAATGCACCCAAAGCAAAACGGTATGCTACACAAAGTTTAGCAATAAAAAGATTATATGTAGATAGACAGAAGTTTAAATGAGGTTAATCCTAAGTTTGCGCCGTAAATGCGGATTAAACGGACAACAGCAATAGGATAGTGAGACTCTATGCAGATATGAGATTTTCCAACTTTAGGTAGATCGCCGTTTATGCAAAAAGTTGGTGGACATACACTAGCCAACTAAACCGAGTAAAATGCATAAAGTAAAACGTCACATCATATTTATTACTCATTATATTATAAATTCAAAAGTTTGGATGGATAATAATAATAATTTATTTAAATTAACTTAGGACTAAAAGGATAACTGAAGCATACGTCGCAAAGCCACTGAAATTAATTACTCACTTTACTGTTTATTTTGTACAGCCTATTTGTTTTCATATTAATATTTTTTTGCTGTCTCTTTGTAATCCTATAAATGGCCTTATTTTAGTATAAGTTTTTTATACTGTTTTATGTGAAATGAACCGCTGTTGGATTACTTACTAAATTAAAAATTAAAATTAAAATAACAAAGTTCATATAAAATGCTAATGGAATTAAATACAGCATGTGCCTGAACTAGGTATAAATCTGTTTTTCGAGCAAAAAGAGTTCTAACAACAAATAAAATTATCAAATAGAACTTATTAATTACACAAGGCGATGGTGCATACTTTAAGATAATTACTTATGCTACCTACTTCCAAAACACGCCAAAACTACAAAACAGATTGAGCTGAAATTTTGCTTAGATGTAGTTCTTTAAATGAAATAACATCAGGCTACTTTTCAAATTGAAAAAAGTCCTCGGTTACCTAGTATTTATTAACTTCGCTTTATGTCATTATTTTGCCTGAATGCCCTCTTACGGATTGTAAGTGTTAAATTGTGTTCCGTCCACATATTGACCGAGTAATAGCCAGATTATGCTCTGCGCACATTAATCCAACGCCGCTACTGCACAGCATAAAATGTGCATTGAAATATGGGTTTTAACTTGTAACATTTAGATGCATTTTATATTGACGGAATCAGATAACAGACAGCTTGCGGGAGTTTCTCGTTTGAAGTTTTGTGGGTTGGAAGAAGGAGCCATTGACCACATATTTTTCAACTGCTCTAAATTATTTTTTTCACTTTATGATGTACTCCCCCTGATATCCCTCGTCCTACTTCCCTCAAATGTTTACTATCCTATATATTTTCCCCTCCTATTATTTTTTTATTGTGTAAATTTGTAAATTCTTATAAGATCAAACTGTAAATATTTGCACCTTATTCCTAAATTTGTACAGTACCTTAATAACCCTTTGTGATGTTGTTGCAAGCATCCTACTAACTTTGTGTTGTTTATCAGATACAAATCAAATGGTACTATTCAAAAAGAGATTTTTGTTTAATTTAATTTTGTGTTTTGTATCTACTAAAGTTTATGACTCTTTTGACATTGACACTGGCAGAGTTGTGGCAGAACAGACACAGCGAGCCATGGAATAAGAAGTTGAAGTTGAAGTTTGAAGTTTGTGGGAAGCTATTTTGTCACTGTAAAATGCATCTAAATATAACGAGTTTAAGCCCATATTTGAATGCACATTTTTGTGCAGCGCGGTAGCGCGTTGGATTAATCTGTGCAGAGCTCAAGCTCGCTATGACTCGGCCAAAATGTGTACAGACCATTAGCTAAATATAAGTGAGACATTTTACGAGTTCTGGACAAAAATAGATATTTTTCACGCGTAGCACAACATTGTTATGAGAATTTTCGTAATACCACGTTCCAATTACAGCATTGGTATTACATATTTCACAGTTTCACACAAGATTGGAAACAAGTCACGACTGTGAATAAATAAGTTCAATTTATGATAAATCCAATAAACCCGAAATGCTATGAAACCTACGCCATGCGCCAATTTGAACGAAATCAAAGAGAGATTGGGTTGTAGATTTAATACTTATTTAGACAAATCCTCTAGAAGGTAGTTCTACTGAACCAGATAGGTATTGGTTGGTATAGTACGTCGTGCCTACTTACACAAGAGCCCTCAATTCGTAAAAGGTAGCTAAAACTTACAAGCAATTTATACTTACCTACCTACCTTTTTTATATTGCTTCTTTACTTTAGTCTACATACCGAAGCGACTAAAATCTAAAATATCACTTTATTTCCGTGTCAGTGTTTAATTATTAAGTATTTGACCTTTTCTAAGTGTACATTTATTGTATTTATGGAAATAAAGAGTTTTTGACTTTGACTTTGATATGTTTGTGTAAAAGGTACCTAAATATACCCTAATTATATTTTTTTTACTATGAGATAAGGCATCTAATGAGGCATCTGTACAAGTAGGTATTATAAAATCTGTGCCGATACCTACCTAGTTTATTGTCTATGCTTGATTTGGTTTTGTGCTGTCTGTTTGTGAAGCAAATAAACCATCTATCAATCTATCTTATAAACCTAAAACTTATAAGCTTAGGTTAATTAGTTCATCTACATCATCTACAGCCTTTACCGGTCCACTGCTGGACGCAGGCCTGCCCCTTTATAAACGCCTTATTGGTTTTTGTAACATGGGGGGTAATGGCTATAATCCTCACGCTGGGCATGCGGGTTGGGGATCGCAGTTTGGTGGTAAAATAGTTCTGCAGAAGGCGCTGCTGCGCACCCCCGGTGGATATCCCTCAGTCGCCTCTTACGACCCCCACTTGGAGAGTTGGGGTCGTGCAAATTCTAAGCCGGCACCACACGGCCGCCGTTAAGTTAGAGATAGTATACATATAGAGTTGTATAGAGATATCAATCATGAAATGAAAATAAATATATCAAACTATAGTAGTTTGACGAATTCATTACGAATGTAACCATGTTTGTGTTAGAAGAACACTAACGTTTCATGTCTTAACGGAATCCATAACTGGACCAGACTCACCCCGAAGAAACCCCTCGTTAAGAGGTGAAGCGCTGGTGTTCTTCCAACACAAACCAGGTTCGTCGTTATGCTTGATTAAAACATAAAACTTTGGCTAGTCAACAGCGAGGTTTGTTTTCAACCGACTTCAAAAAGGAGAAGGTTCTCAGTTCGTTAGCATGTTTTTATTTTTTTAATACGACGAAAAAATCCGAACTAGGTATTAAGCTTTCGAATTTAGGTACGTACAAACTTCACTTTACATTTACGTCCAACCGAAGAAAAATAAATAAAGAGTCAAAATACACGTCCTATTTGGTTGGATTCAGTTGGGTACTTTGCCCGCATTGTACTTTGTAACTTTCAACCACGGGTACCAACACGTAAACATTCTACATCTGTTCCCAGCGGTAGCAGATTACCACTACATTCATGCTTAAATTGAAACTAAACTTGCTTCTAGAAATCGTAAATATTTTTTGTAAACAAAGGGCTTACGAAACCAAAGACCGTTCGTTTACATTAAAGAATTATATTTCTATAATGTAAACGAATATTTAGAATATGATTTGTAACATAAATGACTAGTACTTTTAATAATAATATGACTCACACAATATTTGCGCGCCTGCATACAGGCTGAATACAGTTACTAATATAGTTATAAGACCTGACATTGTAAAATAATTATGTATTCTTGCAAATAAATGATTGATTGAAAGAAAAATTATGGCAAACTAGCTGCTGCCCGCGGCTTCGCACGCTCTTTTCCTGGATAAAAAGTAGCCTGTGTCCGTCCGCGGGGTACCAGCTACCTCCCTGCCAAATTTTTTTAGGATCCGTGCAGCCGTTTAGGCTTGAAAAGGTAACAGTCATACAAACAGACAGATAGACAGAGTTACTTTCGAATTTATAAAATAAGTATGGATAATATTTTGTGACTGGTATCGTTGGAGCAAATCGGAATAGCTCGAAACAAGTTTTGGTTTTGATAGACTTCATTCGTCTCTCGTCCGTTTTCAAATTTAAATATACACTATTTTCGCTGCACGTGTGCAAAAAAACGTTGATAAAGTTTTTGTTTTTGTTATAAGTTGATACCTTTCAGTTTGTGTGCTTGTGTTTGTTGTTACCTTTCAGTTTTTGTGTGTTTTCTTTATGACATTAGTTGTTTTTGACCTTTTAATTGTTATCGGTTTTTATCAACATCTCCGCTGTGGTGAGTCACCAATTGCAAACTATACGGCGGCGCGGCGCGGGCCCTTCGCTAGTTATGTTACTTTGAAACAATAATATAGCATTGTTTACCAAAAATATCTTGCATTCCAGATCCGAGTAGAGGTACCTTTAAGTACCCCTAGTTAATTAACTTCGAAACCTAGGGTTAGTTGACAATGTTGAGACCCTTGGGTTAGTTGAAAGTTGGAGCATTATTTCTAGGCTAAATGTGTCTACTAAATTCGTCTCAAGACATGAACAACATTTCAAGAGAAAATGCGACTAATAACTTAGTGCAAGGGTGTTTTTATTAAAAATTGCTTAGAGCCTACCATAAGATCATCACACTAACTGGGCGGGGGAAGGGGAATGGGTACCTCTTCGACTTTTTTCAAAATATTTAAAAAAGTATAAAACCTACAGAAATTTCAAAAACAATTTTGAAATGAGCAAAACGATATCTTTCATTTACCTTACTCGGTGAGATAGCCCCCTTTTGAAAATTATCCCCCCCCCTTTCTGTCAATTCTTAAAAAAGTGTTCTACTTAGAGACCTTTCTATATTTTTCCTGTAAAATATAGATCCATATCTACAAATGCTACATTTTAGATGGATCGCTCAGCAAGCTTCAGTTAGGGGGAAAGGGGGGGAATGGGTATTTTTCCACTTTTTTAAAATTTTTGAAATTTACTAATTGGCCGTTTCTAAATGGGAGTCAGGACATTGGTTGCAAGCATTTCCTTCATTTAACACTGGCACTTTATTGGATCCCGTAACTTTCCGTATCGCAACATGTCTTCGGTTGGGTGCAATGTGTTGCGCGCCTCATCAATGCCAGTGCGATACTGCTGTCGAACAGCTTGGTCATCACGGATTATCGTGCACTAGGGCCGCCGGTCGGATATCTCGTCATGCCAGCCTTAACGACGTCATCCGGCGGGCCTTTGTCACCGCTAACGTACCAGCTATTCTCGAACCGAATGGTCTGTTGCGTGACGATGGTAAGAGGCCTGACGGCATGACACTAGTCCCATGGGAGTTGGGGAGGCCCATTGTGTGGGACGCTACATGCGTCGACACACTTGCGCCTTCCCATCTTCCGAGGACATCCGTAAGGGCTGGTGCGGCGGCAGATTTGGCCGAGGATCTCAAGAGACGCAAATATGCAGGTCTCGACAGAGCCTACATATTTGCTCCCTTTGGGGTCGAGACCCTAGGTCCGTGGGGTACCGAGGCTCTCCGGGTTTTTAAAAAGTTATCTGAGCGTCTGGTCGACGCGACGCGTGACCCGAGAGCTGGCGGATATCTGGCGCAGCGCATCAGCATTGCCATACAGCGGGGCAATGCAGCCAGCGTCTTGGGGACGCTTCCGACTGGTATTGATATGGATCAGTTGAGCTACCTGTAGATTGTTTGCAACAGTCTGCAGTTAGCTTAATTGTTTCAATTGTAAATACTAGTTATAATTTGATTGTAATTTTCTTTGTTAATAAAGGCCATTGCCCACTAAAAAAAAAAATTATAAAAAAAAAAAAAAAAATACTAATTAATACCTTTCATTTGATACCCCACTTGACATTGTAGGTCTCTTTTAAAATTTCGACATCCCTATTTGTACTGCAAATTTTCATTTAAATTTTTTATTTATTTATTTAATTTATTTTTGTTTTAATCTGTACAGGCGCACGAAATGTATTATTTTTTTCAATATCACGTTTTTTGCTGCTGTAGTTGCGAGACCGAAAAAAGGACAGAAAAAGCGAGACCATAAGGGTTTCGAAGATCGGAATATAATATAATTAGTTTTCAAAATAATTTTATTTTTAAATTAATGATTGTCACAAATATCATAATAGTTTTTGTGTTATATTAGTTGGGTTGCTTTGGTTTATGCGCATGCTGCGGCCGCCTATAAATTAGAAAAAAAAAAAATTGAATTAAAAACTAGACCTTATTATTTAGATACATATGTATATTATGTGACTAGACCTGAGAACCATAACTATGTTTTTTAATTTATTTATGTGTTATCTTTAGTTGGTAGTCATAATAAATAAATTAAAAAAAAAAACTTTTTATCCTGGAAATAACCATGCGAAGCCGCGGGCAGAAGCTTGTTCTGGACGAGGAATTTGATTAATTATTTGAATTTCGTTAAAATAATTCTGAATTAACTTTTTTCGTACCTGTTCAAGAAACAGCCTTGACAACAAGGAGCAAAAATAGCCAAAAAAAATCACGAGTTTTGTATGGAAACCTCTTTTAAATTTTAAATTTTAATTTTATTTACATATTATCTGAAAATTGCAACTGTCTACCTCTTACGGTTCATGAAATATAGCCCTGTGACAGACGGACGGACAGCAGCGTAGGATAAGTAATAAGTTTTCACCCTTCGGGTACGAAACCCTAAAAAACATAATATATTAATATGACACATCTTTCATCACCCCGGCGGCCATGACAGGTCTTTGCCAGGTTTTTGCGAAACTTGAGTAAATCTCGAGCTTATGTTTGCGCTGTATTTTTCCGAGTTTTTAGCTATCCCTTTGTTGTGAAAACGATCCGGCTGGGAACTTTTTTGAAATTGTATTATAAATTAATAAAA
Organism: Eupithecia inturbata; assembly: GCA_963662085.1. Taxonomy (NCBI): domain Eukaryota; kingdom Metazoa; phylum Arthropoda; class Insecta; order Lepidoptera; family Geometridae; genus Eupithecia; species Eupithecia inturbata. Next base: position 3,777,451 of record OY759179.1, on the reverse strand, counting down.
ATATAAAAATAATAAAGGAAAAATCCAGTGTCATTAATGGATCAATTTTCAAACATTCCTACCTGGTAGGTACGTACATGTGGCTTTTGGGATAGGAGTGGATGGCCTAATCAGAAACTATGAGTTAGAGAACGGTCGTGAAAGGAGTCATGGGCTCAGTTTATGAGAAAATTAAAACTGCTTACTTAAGCAGTTTTAATTTTCTAAAATTTTTCGTTTATATTCACAAATTTCATTAGGAATAGATGTTTTTCGAGGATAAACCGCATTAATACACAGTGTTCGAAAATATTATTTAAAATTTTAACATTAATGCTTAGTAAGGGGATTATTCAAACTAAAATTGTAAAAACTAGCTATTTCCTTCTATTTTTAATAACGCATTTGTTTGCGCAAAAATTGGTCCCTTTCAGCAACCGAATCCGTTGGTGCAAAAATACAGTGTGATATTTTTTGAAAAATCAATCGGCGTGATTTCCTGCAAAAGCAAAAGATTTAAAAAAAAATTTATGATAAGTCGAGGTCATGTCTCCTATCACGACTTTTCTCTAACTCATAAGGTTTCGGATTTTGCCATCCACTCTCATCTCAAAAAGCCACCCTGTGCTTGGTAGTTAAACCAAACATAGGGTGGCCTTTAAAAACGAATTGTTGAAAATGATAATTACCAAATTCTTTCATAAATGCGACGGGCAGTTCAGAACCTATTTTTAAATAAAAAACATTTTGATCGTTGAAATTTTTTGAATTTTTTTTTGTTTTTATCTTTTCTGGTAACACACGACCAACGTTATTTTGTCAAAGTGACCAACGTTATTTCATTACGCAGACAATCAATCAAAAATAAGCTGCAAAATACCAAAATACATTTTACCTGTTCTATTTGAAACCAAAAGTTAACGCCTCGTTAGTCTTTAATACAAAATACCGTTCAGTTCCGACGTATTCCTCTTGACATATCATGCAGAAACTACAACACCGTAATTTGTACACGGGAATGTAATCACCTTTGTACCACGGCTACAGGGAAGCGTCTGAAATACAATAAAGTGTAATATTATTTGATCGGGTTGAGGAAATCCAGCTAAGTGTACGTTCACGCAGCAGTCCGTTTTACAGGGCCGTTTTATCGTAGGTAGGTATACATTTTTATTCGGCGATGGCGGTGTAGTTGTATGGGCGAGTTCACACACATTACTGGATCTGCAATACTTACTGTCATGTGTGTGAACTCACCCTTACATCCGCCATCGCCGAATAAAACTTATACGATAAAAACGAGCCTGTGAAATGTACTGCTGTGTAAACGTACACTTAGATGTATTTAAATTTTTTTTTTAAATTTATTGACGGAATAGAAAAATCTTGTCGTGTAAAGTTGACGACCTATTTGTTTTTTGGCTTCTGTTTGTACTTCTTTGTAGTTTTCTTTGACTGAAAATTCTGAGATTTTGATTGGAAATACGAATGTACCTCTTATTTAGGATGTTCATCATCATCATCATCAATGGCCTTTACATCCACTAAGGTTTATGTAGTGTGTGTTTGTTTTGGTGTTAGTATTCAGCTTAGAAATCGTTTATTTTAACCCGCATATAAGTCTCCTGATGTTAACATCCCCCGCTATGGTGCAGTATTACCCTGGCGTCTGCCATAATGTTATCTTGTAACATGAGAATGACACACCTACCTATGCTACCGTTGACATACCTAAATTATAAAAACACAATTAATCAGTAAAATGTAGCGCATCAAAACAGTGGTATATTTTTTGTCAACTGAATAATTTTGATGGTTAATATTGCAATAGAGAAATACTAAGCCCTTTGACAGAAAAGTTCGAAAGGAGGCTAGTGATAAATAAATTCATATATCGGCCAGCGTTAAGATACACTTGTCACCAGGGACATGGTAAGCACTTACGTACAACGGCCCTAGGCCGTACCGGCAAGTTCTTTGCTTGTAACAGTAATTCTATAGTAGTAGATTTTTAAAGGCGTTTTTAAAATAGTTCCAACCTTTCCGAAATATCATTCGACTTGCGATCTAAACATTATATTGGAATTATTATCAAAAGATACATAACGAATCTTCTCCCCTAGATACGCCATGTCGAACAGATTGGTAACTATTCTTTGTACAAGACAATTGAACTCAATCTTATCGATATTTAAACAATATACGTACATAAAACTAACAACTGTTAATATTAAAACATCGACTGATCTTACCTTTCATTTAATTATTTTCTTTTTTGTCAATTGGAATCAATTTGCGATTTCGTCAAGCTTTTATACATTGAAAGAACTACATTACTAGTAATTTTCGTAATATCAATGTTATTTCGTAAAACCGACAAATTGGTTATCAGCGTGAAAAATCCTGTCCACAAGGCGACTTCTCAAGCAATCAGTCGATAGATCAAAGAAACATTGCATAAAAGTGGAGTGGACGTATCCGTGTTCACAGCGCACAGCACGCACCACGCTTCCACTATCGACATAATTAAATGAACAGCAGGAAACTCTGTCTTTTGCAATCTTTACAATGAACCTTTACACGCCGTGATGACACGTTCTTTGCTGATGCAGTATTATCTATAACTCTATAATTATTATAAAAGTTACAGGTTATTGAATTATTTGTTCATTTGAATTAACCCGGCGAGGATGTGGTACAAAAAGGGTACATCGAGTGTGTGGAGGGTCCTGATGACCCTGTATTTTATTAATATTTTGTAAGTATTTATGGCCATTTTTTATTAAAGCATGGAAAACTTACTTACGAATAACTTATTAATTACTTGACATAGGGGCACTCTTGGGGTATATTGTCTTCACGGTCGCTGACATCACTCGCATCTTGATCAGTATCATTATCATAACTGCGCTCACTCACATGATCTTTATTAACGCTACCATCTGTCATAAAGTTATTTTCTCTGCCTGATGCCTTCGCCAACAATCGACGTAGCCTCAGTCTGCCATTCTTTGATGTTAATTTTGACTAAAAACACCTCAAATCACAAAATATTCAATAAAATATTTAATTAAAAAATGGCACAAAAGTACTGCGTCGCTGTTGTGGAAGGGTCATATTTACCCTATTTGTATTCGCCCACGTCTATCTCCTTGCGCATGCGGCGCCTGACTAAGTGAAGGTGTGTAAAAGGGAGGGTACTTCAATGACTACAGCTACTGGGAAGCTCGACAGCGTGCGACTGCAGGAAAAAAACTGTACATCAAACAAAACGAGCAGAGTCACATAGACCCTACCACATCCTCGCCGGGTTAACTATGCTACTAAGGATGCTACCTAGTTATATGATGTTAAGAAGGTTACCCTTATAAATACATTAATTTATTTTCATTCTGCAACAGACGCTAAACATCTACGTAGTATATTTAAATCTAAAGAATGTAACATCGCAGTGTAATTTGTGGTTAAAATAACTTACCTAAGTGTACCAAAATTACACGAGATGTTACATCCGAATAGATTTAACTACGGCCCGCCCTAGGACACAACAATCCTGCGTGCTGATCTTGCTGAACGTAACGTTTTTAGGTAAGTTATTATAACCACAAAGTATAGGCGCTATCACAGCACTAATGGAGAAATCCCCTCCTCTAAATATGTACTGAGCTTGACGTCTTGACTTGCGGTTGACATATGATATCGTCCTCAAACCACAATAATTATGTCGCATGCGTGGATTCTGAGGCAGTTCGGTGATCCATAATACCTAAGTCCCGTCAAGTGGAATTTCTCTAACGCTCTGATGTGTTCTGGCTAACAATGTCTAGTCTCCTAGAAATTGTGGTTTCGAATTCCTTCTGCACCAGTTCTCGATGTGGTACGATGCGTAAGAAAATCACTTAATTTGTTGACTTAATGATGATAAATAATAATAAACTTGATCATTTTACAAATGTTTATTGCTTACACTGCCATCATTGTGAGAAAAGTTTGCATGAAAGTTTCTTCGACTTGCCTACATAGTACCTAAGCAGTTTGCAGGTAAATAGGTATTATTAATTTTTGATGGAACCTAAGTTCATGGATAGGTTTTGTAGAAATTGAGACGAGTTTCTGATGTCATTGATAATCCTTTTCACCACTCTCACTAGAAAACGGTGACTTTGCTGCTCAAACACAGTGAGCAAAATCAGGGCTTGCTCACATGTGGAATAATAGTTATTTGTTCAACAAGTGGGCAAAACGATTTTTTGTTGAACGTGCCGATATTAAATCCCGAGCTAGCGAAGCAGTGTAGAGTAGAGTAGAACACAGAACAATTTCTTACTTACATACTTTCGCCAAGATCTAACGAACTAACTGGTTCATGTTCAATATCACCAGTACACTTATAGCTTAGACGCTTACTAAGTGGTAAATTTTTTCAAGTGTAAGTTAACTACTATGTAACCTATTTAACTTAATTTTTATTGATTTTTCAGTATTTTTCTAATAATTATGTTTATGTTATTTCCAATAAGTACTCAACTTATTTTGTGTCATGCAATTTTTATGTATACCTATCTGCGGAAACTTAATGTAATTAGCTTCAACAAACATGCACTGGTATATCCAGGCATGTTCTATATTTTTATCTGAATTTTTGTAAACCTAGCTGTAAGTTTCTCCAAGATTTTGAAAATAAAATAAATAAACAATAAACAGTCTATGAATGCCCCAGAGTATGCACCTATAATAAAAGGAAAGCGGGAGGTTTTTTCCCAGCAGTGTAATTCAACAAACTGTACAGTAACGGGCTGTCTAATCCAAGATAAATATTTAAAAAAACCTATTTCGTTTATAAATGCATCCCGTGAATTGTGTATGCCCAATTTGGAAAGTTTATTGGCATTGATATGGAAGTTTTTAATTCATTACGGATGTAAGCGGGTTAACTACGAACCTTATTTGTGTTGGAAGAACACCAACGTTTCATCCCTTAACAAGCGACTTCTTCAGGGTGAGTGCGGTTCGCGACGCACCTGTACCGCTGCCGTGCGCTCACTACGGGCCAGAGCCCGTCGTCAAACTACGATAGTTTTTATAGTAAAGTTTTGAATTATAGAGATGTAGCCGATTCAGATCAAACAAAGCATTTATATTCAGAAGGTGCCCCGAAAATAGTCGTGCAAACCAAAGTCATGTTATTAGTTGGTATCTTTTATGTCTCCGTAGAAATAATGAGCGGTCTACAAGCATTTGAAAGTAAATGGCTGGTGTTAGATTGGCGTCTTAGGGATGAATTATGCTAGACCGTTGTGGGCGCAAGCCGAGCCCCTTGCAAGGCACGGAAGAGACACGGACGAGGCACGAATTTATAACTTTACGAACTGCGCCTCGTCCAGGACGCGGACGCCGTACGGTATAGCATGAACAGCATCATATAAAATGTTTGTGAAATTTTGAATCCGTGCCTTGTCCGTGCCACGCACGGCGCTCGGCTCGCGCACGCTATGGTCTAGCATAATCATCCCTTATACTAAGAACGAAGACTTCTGGTGATAAGCCTCATGCGCCTGTAATTACACCATATCTTTTCACCGAGCAGTGCTACCGATGTATGCTAGGCATGGTGGCAGTTTCACGATTTGAGCTGGCTAGATGTAAACTTATGTAGGTAACTTTCATAGATATAGAGTCTGGCTACTGAGAATTGATACTGAAAAAGCGTTCAGTTTTATTTGTCTACGCATTCTACTATGGTTTTTTTCCAGTTTTGAACTGAATGGTGAAATAAAATCACCAGAAAACCAAGACATCGACAATTTGTTTTGTAATGTAAAAAGTTTGCATATATTTCTTTCGATAGCCAGACTGTAGTTTAGTTTGTTCATCATTTATGAATAAACTAAACTAGAGTCTAGCTATCGAAGGACTATCACTACAAACCAAATCGTTATAATACGTAGATACCTAACGGTAAAAATCAAGGTTTATCATCACCGAACCTAATACTAGTACACTTCTAGGACAAAGACCTCTTCCTAATGAGCTCCATAGCGTCGTGCTTGCTGTCCAAGTTCTGCGTCCAGCTTCTGTTAGCAGTCTTGCACTTACTGTCATCCTACCAGGCCACAAGGTGGTTTCTACACTTCGTTTGCCGAATCATGGTACCAACTCTGGACGCAGTTTGAATGACATACATTAAGAAATCATGGTAAATAACCGAATAAATTCATTATACTCGTAGATGTTCATGCATTAGTCCTGCGAATGAAAGTAGTGGAAACTGATCAATTAGTGGATCTGCTAAAGTGGATCAGAGTGGAATGGAGCAAATATTATCTATGCTTGTAAGCAACTATTAATTTTTATTAAAGAGGGCTCTTAAATTTTATAGGTACACTGCTATACGAAAACGTGGTCTTAGCTCGGTTGATCGAAGTATAATTAAGTAAGCAGATGATTGATCCGCGCTGTCTCCTTTCCACCGGGAATTCAAACCAACAACCTCTCATCTCATAACTCGTTCACCGAAGTATTCGGACCACGTAAGCAGAATCAATATTAAACCGTCTGAAGACTGGAGATTTTAGTTTTCAAGTACTTACTTAATAGACAGTGATTTACTAGCTACGTGCCGGTGCCAGCGAAGATCGAAAACTGTAATTGTCTGCCCGTCACGAAGTTTCGTGCCTCTACCACGTTTATACATATATTCTACTGATTTATCCTATGTTTGGTAATTGTCAAATTATATTATGCTGGTAGCTTATTAATTCAGATGTCACCAAACTAAACTGTTGCCGTCCCTTTCAAAACGATCTAAATAAAAAGGATGGCAACATTTTTAGTGGTGTCAATGCCAGTTTAGTTTTGGCTACATCTGAATGGACACCAATTTACCTGTATAATTAAGATTATTATTAGGTATTATTACCTACACAATTAAAATACTAGACCAAAATAAGGTTGCATGGCAGGGAGTTTGTAACTTATAGCACTGAAAACTTTGTATGTTTAAAAAAAACTCACGACTGATAAAATAAATGTGAGTCTTTCCACTTATAAATCACTTACACTTTACTTACCTACCACTTAACTTTCTATAGAAAAGCTTCAATTCCATTCAATTACCTACTAAAAAGATAAATATTATTGACAGTATAGGCTCTTTGGCCGTGGGACGGTTTGAAGGGCGTATCTATTGCAACTTCGGTTCCAAGGATCTGAACCTCGAAACTGACACGCTTAAAGTAATCTTCATATTTCTGCTTAAATGCAATTTACAGTGATTATGTAGTGGTATTTACTTTAATGAAGCAAATGAAGGGACTGCATGTTTCTGTAATGCGGATCGGTAACCTCGCAATGGTACTTGATACTGAAGCAATCATTTCAAGTCATTATTTATTAGTATTAACGTTGACGATTTTGATCAGCTTTGTATTTATTTATTTATTTATTTAAATACTTTATTGCACACATTTAACAAAAGTATACAAAAGGTGGGCTTAATGCCGATGGCATTTTCTACCTGCCAACCACACATGGTAGAAATAAAACAAAAAGGCGTGCTATAATTAAACTAAGCTAGATAAACTACAGCAATTAATAATATGTAATGAGTCTAGACTAGACCAAACAAAACTCACGGAATCACACGCATTCCTCTTTCTACCCGATGGCACCTGCGCTATCTTAGAAACTTATTGAGACCAAATTTGACGAAACAAAAAATATAATGTGGCTTGATAGAGCTTTGATTTTAGACATAGGCCTATTTACAAAGAAAATTACAATCAAATAATAGAAACAAATTAGAACTAGTATTTAAACAATTGAAACAATTGAGCTAACTGCAGACTGTTGTAAATAATATACAGGTAAAGCTTTGATGATACCCACTCAAGTTATTTTCCTAGGAAACTTAAAATGTTATGCAGAAAAAGAAAACTTCGATACAATTTGTGTTTCCTTCAAGAAATAAGGCCTTATTATTATAATTTAAGTCTTGAAGGAAACACAAATTGTATCGAAGTTTTCTTTTTCTGCGATATCATTTTAGTTTCCTAGGAAAATAACTTGAGTGCTTTACCTGCAGATTGTTTGCCACAGTCTGCAGTTAGCTCAATTGTTTCAATTGTTTTAATACTAGTTCTAATTTGTGTGTTAGTGGAAAACATAACCCCTAAACAATAAAAATTAAATTTAATACGATTGAATTCCACTCAACCTTTGACTGCAATAACCATTTCTCATGAAATATCCACCTGTAAAATTTAATTTGTTACCGCCACCTGGGCCCATTCATAGGCAAAACTAAAAGGTACCCGAAGTAATTCCCCCATTGTCTCTAAACACGGAACTTTCCGCGGAGTTCTCAGTTCGCTTTGATCAGAATGGAATCAGCGAGAAGTCATCCCGAAGTCAGGTTATCTGAAACTTGGAGAAATATCGCCTGTGTGAAGTTCACCGGCTTTTGTTACCGGTTCGCGCTAGACTAAGTTAACGGAATGGGAATCTGTGGCAGAGTAACTAAAGCTCTAGTAGCACAAATATGGGAATTGTTCCGTGTTAGTATTTGGGGGATGATGATAATCTGACTACAAACGTCTACCGTATCTTAGTTCAGAAAATAATGGGGTAACAATTACTGGGGGAACAAAAATCATACACACATTGGGGGAATTAGCCTGTAGTCTTCTACATCTCTGGCAGACTATATTCGCTCATTTTGCCATAGACATCATGAAATCATTAGATGTAGGTAGGTCAATCTACTCATGTAAGATCTACATATTGGCTTGAAAAAATCTATTCATATAAGTCAAGAAGTAACACTATACCTATTTAGCTACCACCAGACTGATAGCAGGATGAAGCGTTGGTGTTCTTCCAACACAAGCAAGGTCCATAGTTTACCCGCTAAAATTCATAAGGATCTTTATCCTTATGAATTTTAGCGGAGTTTTGCCTTAACCGCCACGATGGGCAGGCGGATTGGTAATCGTAGTAGAGGTGTTAAATAAAAAAAAGAAGAAAACTGCCGCCCGTCCTCTGGTAGACTTTTACTATTTCATGGGGTGAGTTGGAGGTGTTAATTCTTACGCCGCGATCTCCATATTGTTATAATAACAATTATAAAGAATGTAACGACATTAAGTGTGTGTGTGTGTGTGTGTAATGTGTACCTGTAAGTGTGTCTATGTGTGAAATAAAATAAATACAAAATAGATGGCAAAGAACTATGTGCTTAGGTTACTCGGCTTGATAAGCAGTTCTTAGGTTCAGATACATCAGAATGTCAGAAGTTGAATTTATCTAATGGTTAGTGTTCAGGATAAACCTATTGGAAAGAGGAAGTTGCCTTAATTTACTTAGATAAATGCTTTAGGTATATTTGTGGGGAAAATGATGGATAGAAATGATATACATTTCGATTTTGAATACTTATGTCTTAAGACTTATCTTTTTTAAGCGTTACCTATACATTAAACATTTATTTTAAATTCTGCATACTTCTTATGCGTATAATAGGGATCATCGATATTTATATTTATAATTCGATTCACCTATACTCAGTGTAGTTATACGATTATGCCCAAATTCTATTATCAAATTTTGTTAGCAATTAAAGTGACAAGTTTTCCCATTCTGTGCATTTCTAGCTTGGCAAATTTGCCAAGGTAGAAAGGCGCAGAATGGAAAAATCTGAAAAGTCGAGGCAAAATATGAAAAGTAGTTAAATTAATATAACCCTATTAACAAAATACAAAAAATAACAGAATACCAAAAAAGTTGAAAAAATTTGCAATAAATAAATTCAAACAAATTGTCAGACATATCCTTTGTAAAAAGGCTTAGGTACTACAAAATATCAGATTATCTTGAGGATAAAAAAGCTTGGGACGAGTTTTGCTCCAACTCGAATACTAACAACCTAACAAGGTAAAGGTTTCTTGTTTGCTTCTTTACTTTACCTTAAAAAGATTCAAGTGAACAAAACATCAAAGTGATCACTTTATTTCCTAGTTTAACTTATGTAATTTGAATTTTGTGACGTGTCCAAGAGTCCGGTTAGTCCTGTTAGTCTAAAGGATATAAAGCACTTTTATATTTGATTGAGAGCTTGGCGGGCTATCGCGCAAAGAAAAATGTAGACGTCAGATAGTTTACGCTTGCTATAAAAAACTATTTTGCGTTTTGGAAAATATATTTTTTTTTTAATTTAAATTCACACAAAATGTTAACTTATCTTTATTTTTACCGATTATCCGAAAATGGCCATACTATTTTAGCATGTTATTATTGCATGAATTATATTACGCACCTCACACCTCAATAAATTAAACTCATTTGGCCTCGGCCTAAGTCTGTCTAGAAACGCAAGCAGTGGAAGGAGGAAAACCTTTGCCGTTGGTTCAAATTCAGTTCCATCCTAGGTTTATCCAACCCATACAAATCTATCAAGTCTATTATACTGCCTAACCCTGGCCCTGATTTTATGCATTTTCATAAGGTTCGTCCACGTTAGAATAAAACAAAATTAATATCGCGTAGACTTTCGGCCACCCCCTTATTGTGTAATACACATTACTGTGATCATTTGGTAAAAAAATCAGCTTCCTATGTTGATTAGAAGAGGGTGCTCTTCTTTCTTTCACACCAAATTGTGAATTATTTTTATTCATCATTGTTGTGTCATCATTAGGTATAACTAATATTTTAGAATTATTTTACACCTCTTTCTGCATCTTTAACTATATAAATACATGTAAGTTATGGCAGTTCTCTATTTAACAATATCTCCCAAAATTGTAGGTGACAGCTTCAAAAGGAGTCCTTGAAGTCTAGAATACAGTTTTTTGCTACTTTCTTTGCTGACAATGTTTCTTAAGGTTACCTCAATTGATAGCTTAGCAAAGTAGCCGATGTGCATATAATACTAGGACATGAGGAAATTCTTTATACAATGGCCATTTGTGTGGATTGTCCAGCATTATTTATTATTTATTTATTATTATTATTATTATTTTCTCGTCCCGAGACATCTTGTCGTAATAAAACACATCACTAATAATTATCTGCCACAAGTAACGTTCTAAGAGGCTTTTTGCAGCCCCGTTTCATATTCCGATTCCGGATCAATCGTATGATTTTAAACTCTTCAATTCAAATTTGTAGTTGAAGTACACAAAATCGGAAGATCTCTTTGGTATCTGCTCTTTTGGCTTGCTTGACATCAGAATTCATAGATAAATTATTAAAAGTGTTAAAGTTATGTGTTTGTTTGGATGTAATGGGCTATCTACGGAACTACTGTCGTCCGAAAGAAAAACTTCGTTCAAGAACCCATATAATGGAATGTTATTAATGAATTCACTGTCTTGTTAAGTATAGTTAGTTTGTTTATAAAACCGCAAAAAAATTACCTCCAGTGTCTAAAATCAAAAAAGATACCAAATTCAACTGAATACCAATACCAATACCTATACTAAATAATAAGGAACAGGTAGTTTGGATGCTAAGGGCAAAAGTAAAAGACCGTTTCTAAAAAAAATCAGTTTTTAGGTAGTTACGTTATCTCCTATGTTGGTGTAAGTAACACGTTAGCAAACCAGCCAGGAGAAAAAAAAATCAAGCGTTTTTTACGTATATTTCAAAACCAACACTCGATTGAGCAACCTCATGCGCTAAAGCTAGGCTTCTGAAATTTCACTATGTTATTAATTGTAATAACATAGCAGGTACAATATCCATTAATTTTTAATGGGTGACCGAAATGAAACAAAAATTTGGACAACCTAATCTGCATTCGGAGATAGAGATTAGGTACTATCTCTATATGTACCTCGCTTTTTTAAAGAATTATTATTTCCATTTGTTTTTCTCTAAAACAGATAAAAAATTATCTAGAAACATTGCTGTCCAATAAATCGTTTTTAATCGCCTCTGTCCATTTCTTTCTACACAATACTCATTCTTACTGTTTACAAAAAAACTAAAACGCGCAGTCTGCAGATGCTAACCACGCAAATATAACTCAAACTGTAAAACTTTAACATTTCTAACACCAGATATAAAGTTTCCCACAAGAAAATACAAAGTTGCATATAGTGCATATTATAATGTTATGCATTAAATTATGAAAACAGCTTAATAATGTAGAATGCATAAACTTCACCTTTCCACCCATCTAAGACATGTCTGCATTATTCAAAATATTGAAACTTGTTAAATTTGCGCTCAAACTTTGAGTAACCCATTCAACCTGAGGCCGAGAAAATAATATAAGTTTTGTAGTTGTTCGACAATGTTATGCAGAGCTCTGGATTACCTGTCTTGTGTACGTTGCTTTAAGAAACTACAATGTAAAGTCTCAGTCACATACATTGCGATGTCACTTGGAAACTGAAACAAAGATCAAGCTTCTAGAACAAGTTTTAATGCAGTGAAGTTTGTATCAACCCCCTGGTGATACGACATCATCACATCTCCGCCTGAACTCATAACAATGCTGTACGTAAATATTGTAATTGACAAGCTTTGAGAGGTTTTTAAATTCAATATTAGATCATGCATCGCCGCATAATGGTGAGGCTAGTCTGGCTATCGCTTGTATAAGCTGTTGAATCGCATAAAATAAACAATGTCTCTACGAGATGACTCTACCAATACGTGAATGAACATGAATGAACACACATAACATCATATCCTCATTAGCATAATACTATATTTCCACAAGTTCAGTTCAGTACATTTATTTGCAAACAAATATATTTGTGTCGGAATATTTACAATTAAAAAATAACCACTACTGAACATGCCGGGTAGTTCCCACCTGATCACGCTGAAACCGATCACTGTGCACCTATCACGCCATACAAATAGTGCCTTACTATTTAATTTACGTTTGCCTTCCCTAAACGAGCAGCATGTGTCATAATTCCACGCTTGGCAAGCGTTTTAGTGATCGCAGTGGAGGTTTTAAATATACCCAGAATGAAGCTGCTATCCTTCCTCTGTTAGGTTCGTTTAGTCGACTCTTACGCCATCCAAGAGCTGAGTTGGAGGGATCAGTTCTCACGCCGTACTTCCATACTAATATTACCTATAAATTCAAAAGTAATTCTGTCTCTCTGTGTGTCTGTCTGTTACCTTTTCACGGCGAAACCGCTAAACGGATATCAATGAAATTTGGCAGGGAGATAGATAATATCCCAGAAAAGAGCTTGCGAAGCCGCGGGCAGAAGTTAGTTAAGAAATAAAGTGTGTTGCCTGTGTTGTGTCTAGGATGGTTAAACCGATTGCAGAAAGAACGCAAGTTTGCTGGTATATCTAATTAGATTCATTCGACGAGATGGCCAAGTGATGTTCCATATTGTTGAACAATTCGAATTGCATCGTTTTGTAATCAGCCTAGCCATTCCCCAAACGGGCTAAAGATATACGGATAGATATACGTGCCCACACTTCAAAAGAAGAGTCAAAAGTCATACAACAAGATCGCACTCCTTCCCGACGATAAATTAAATCGATCGGAACTGCCAAAAGTGAATCTCAAAGGCAATTCCGTAAGTTCATCGTATTTAGTATTTAACTTTACAAAGGGTTACGGGAAGAGGTTATTCAGAAGAAACATGAAAAAGGTGGTCCTTCGGTCGTAATGAAAGTTGTTTTGTCAAGGGAGGTAATGTGCCCCTTGGAGTAGGTAAGCTCGTTTAGGGCCTAAATACACAATCAGCTTGAAGCAGTCGGGATCGACTGCTTCAAGCTGCGATTGCATAGTGAACTATGCAGCTGCTCGAGCGGTCCCGTGTATACTGCACAGTGAACTATGCAGACGCCAGCTTGATGTAGTCGATCCCGATTACTTCAAGCTGTCCGTGTATCAAGGCCCTTAGTTACTCCGCCTTTAGGCATAGAGTTTCAAAGCAGCAAAAAGACTTTTGCAGATTTGGGTTGTTCGTTTGGATATGGGGATATTTGCTTTGTAAAAGAAATGTCGCAAGCTTTTTCTTTTAAAATTATTCAAATGACATGGTAATAGATTTCAAGGCAAGCGAAACAAAATGGTATATTGTGGTTGGGTGGAGCAATGTCAGTAATTTATGTTACCTACCTAGTTAAAAATCACAATACGGTGAAATTATGCCCTGAGTTTGATTACTCGTTGGTATAGAGACGTCATCGAGTTTGAGATCTTTAATTTTTGTATGGGATTTGGTACGGTATGGGTACAGCGCTTCTAACGTGCGGACATGGAACTTCATAAACCCCATACAAAAAGGACACGTCTCGATGAGGCCTCACATAGGTAAATTATTAAAAGCGCGATGGTGTTTTGTTTTTTCATACAATTTTCCGTGCTGACGTCACAAATCCATGTATAGGAAAAAAAGTTTAAAAAAAAATATCTAAATTAAATTAAAAATTATATATTATCTATATTTGGAACAAAATACAGGGGAAATAAACAACTAGTGTGAAAACTATAAAACGCGCAGTACTTATAAAAACTTTGTCGCGATTCTATCGAGTAACCAAACTCAGGGCTCTAGCTAACAAAACTGTAGTAAAGTTGTATGACCAAAATATACCCAGAATCAAAGACAGAGATACACAGAGATAAGGAATTCCTACCTCAAAACCCTGCTAACTATAGCTATGACTAGCTTGCATTAAGTTTCTAGATACCTAAATATTGTTTTGGACGTGGGCACCGGGCGGTGTTCTCCATTGGCAAATTGACACATTCGAACTGGGCACATACAATACCTGTTATCTTGAGACATCCCTTCCCTCTGTTATGCCAGCTTGATCGATAAGCATGCTGGATTGTTACAGATTGGTAAACAATGGTGTATCATCATCATGGCCAGTGGTCACGAAAGCATAATCTGTGGTAATTGCCTTTTGTACCCGACTTCTAAAAAGGAGGAATTGAAATGTGTAAGAACCACCAATATAGCTCGGTTAGAGGCCGGCCACCACCAAAGCGGAGACGAGACGAACGGAACAGAGATGTGTTTTAAACAACCAATAGAACGCCATTATTCATACGTCTCGTCTCCGCTCAGCTTCAGAGAACCACCGAGCGGAGACGTATAATAATTGTATGCGAAGAATAAAAGAAAGATCGAAGCGGAGATGTGAATTGTGCCTCGCAAGCTGGTACGAGAAGAGATGTGAGCGGCGTGCAGTGAACGGCGCCGCTAATGCATTCATCTCAACAAACCTTTGACGCTCGCCGCACGCAGCTCAGTTCCGCTCTAGTCGGCACACATCTTCGCTTACGCCAGCACGCATCTCCGCTTCAGTCTAGCCAGTACGCATCTCTGCACAGCTTCGGTGAAGACACCCTATCTGAAAAACGTATCTTCTAATCTCCGCTTCGGACATCTCCGCTGTGGTGGAGTCTGGGCCTTAGACCGTCTAACACGAAATCATAAACTGTGGTAATTGGCTTTTGTGACGTGTGACGTGCTTGGTGTTACAACCACCAATATAGCTCGGTTAAAGCTGTCGTTATTGTCCTTTGTTTTTTCATAGTGTCTACGCTGACGACACGTCACATTATTTTAACAAAACTAAATTCCCCTTTCAGTAATTTTGGCCTAAAGAAGTAACATCATCCATCCATAGATCTGCACTTTCACATCTATGATATTAGTGTGATAGTTTAACTCAATAAGTATGTAGATAATAAATGAATGGAAAGAAATACAAGCACTATTTTATTATTAGTATTATATAACGACCGCTCCTTTCCCGGCTCGCTTGGACGACCTGGCCGTTTAAGTCCCCCATAACCACGTTGACCAAAGCTATCGACATAGCTAAAGGATTAGCAAGCTGAAGTGGCAGTGGGTCGGCCATATCTCGCGAAGAACCAAAAACCGCTGCGGTAAACGTGTTCTTGAGTGGAGACCGCGACTCGGCAAACGTAGTGTAGGACGCCCTCCAGCCATGTGGGACGACGATCTGCGAAAGAGGCAGGCACTGCAGGCATCAGCCTGCAGTGCCTGCCGCATCCAGCATCTGCTGGATGCGGCAAGCTGAAGACAAGGCGCTATGGCGCTCATTAGGAGAGGCCTATGTCCAGCAGTGGACTAATATTTATTTATTTATACATCTATCCTTACGGGCACACCCAACGCAATAGGGTACCTCATATAATCGTATAGTCTTACACAATTAATATTAGGTCCTTACATATGAAATTGGCGTTTTGTATGGGAGGAACAAAAAGTCGAATATTTTTTAATATAATATATTTAATTAATCAAAGTATGAACCATTATTTTCTATGCACTTTTGCCATCTTATAGGTAGTTCATTGATCCCTTTACTAAAAAAACCAGTCGGACGGGAATCAATAAAATCTTTGAAGGCGATTTGGACTGCCCCATCGGAGTTGAATTTTTTCCCTTGCAAGAAGTTATCCAAATTTCGAAAAAAATGGTAATCTGTTGGAGCAAGGTCCGGGGAGTACGGAGGATGTCTAAGACTTTCCAATTGAAGCTCTTCTAATTTAGTAGCCGTCTGTTGCGCAGTGTGTGGTCTAGCGTTGTCGTGAAGCAGCAGTGGCGTGGAGCGATTGACCAGCCTAGGTTGTTTAGCCGCTAGCTTTTCCATCATGGTTTGCAATTGCTGACAATAGACATCAGCCGTAATAGTCTGGCCAGATTTGAGAAAACTGTAATGAACAATACCGGCACTAGTCCACCAAACGCTTACAAGTAACTTTTTTGGGGTTAATTTTCGCTTGGGGCAGGATTTGGCTGGCTGGCCAGGATCCAACCATTGCGCTGAGCGCTTCCGATTATCGTAAAGAACCCATTTTTCATCACAGGTAATGATTCAGTTTAAAATACCTTCATTATTGTGCCGGTTTAGTAATGTAACGCAGCAGTCGACGCGCGTTTGCCGGTTTGCTTTAGTCAATTCGTGAGGTACCCACCTTTCAAGCTTTTTAATCTTCCCAATTTGCTTCAAGTGAATTAAAACAGTTTTATCACTAACATCGCAGCCTGCAGCTAACTCGGACGTGGTTTGCGATGGATCCGCTTCCACAATAGCCTTCAACTCTTCATTATCAACTTGAGTCTCAGGCCGTCCACGGGGCTTGTTCTGCAGGTCAAAATTTCCAGAACGAAAACGTTGGAACCAAAAACGAACTGTGTTTTCTTTTGCAACACGACCGCCATACACATCATTCACCCTTCGAGTTGTTTCCGCAGCACTAGTGCCACGGCGGAACTCGTACTCGTAAATAATGCGATATTTCAAGTTTTCCATTTTGTAAAATGAGTGACGCAAACAGAAAAAAACAGAAGAAAAATAACAAATGAATGACGATCATCGAAGCACAAATACATGAGTCTATAGCTGTACCAATTTGAATTTGGAATTCCTTACCAAAGAGGAGAAATTTGTGATTAAAGTGGCCAGTACGAAAAACGCCAATTTCATATGTAAGGACCTAATATTAACATTAGAAAATTTTAAAACAAACAAGTTAGCTAACAAAACAAGATGTCAAAGATAAATGTGTACAATAACATGTCATAGATGTTGCAGATAATTATGTCAAAGTACAAACTTATAAATTATAAACTACAATATCAAAATAACAATAATACTAAAGTTAGCATTACTTAAATTTACATAGGTAACAGAAAATCGGATTAAAAATTACAACCACCTAATACACAATAAATTAACATTCATTCATAATAAGCTCAATAATTACAAAATAAAAATAAACATCATAATACTAAACTCGAACTGTGATAACATAAAATAAAAAACAAAGCCTTTTGGAATTCGCTCCGGGAACAGTAAAAAACAGTAAATATAGGTTGATGATGATTATAACGTGTATTTATCGCGTTTAGCTACTTTCCCGACGTTTCAACAGGTTTACACACTGTCGTGGTCACGGGATGACAGTAATAATGTCGAATCACCATTTTAACCCCTCTTATGATATTCTTCAAGAATATTTTACCTAAATATTCAAAGGGCAAAGTGATGATTAAGAACGCCTCATTTTTCAGCTCCGTGTTTAATTAAGAATAAGGTTTGTTAAAAGAGTTTCGTTTAGCTAATGAAGGTTAATTTGGATCGCCTTTGTATTAACTGCTGAATTCTCGGAAATAAAATAAAATACAGATTTACGTGTTTAGGTAAAAAAAATTGTGCTTTACTCTGTACCAGGCTGAAAACAATGCTGAAATGAGCACCAACATTGTGTTAATAGAGGTCCAACGTTATGTTGGTCTTTTCAGTAATATTACTGGGACTGCCCATTTAGACTGGAAAAACAGGTAGTTTACATACATAATTTAACGTAAAATTAACGTCTTTGTACACTCGTAATGTTTTTCTTAACATTGTATCATGTAGGTATAACTCTTTGAACTTTTAAAAGCCATTTGTAGCACCAAAACTGTAAAACGATACTCAGAAATAAAATACGCGATTCGTAAACAAAGTGCTAGACAGCTATGACTTTTCAAAAAGGTTCATAACGAGCAGCCAGAGTTCATGTGAAAGAAAGTCGCGTCGTTATTTTAATTTTCTGTATTTCTAGATCTACCTTCTTCTTGTTATACTTAAAAGAAAGGGTAAATTATTTTAAAATTACCTACTTTTTATGGTCATGAGTGGTGTTTTTGTTCTGTATCAACAGACAACAGTATTAAGAACAAAGCACACACATTCCACCTTGCTGCCGCACAGTACAAAGATGCGCATTCCAATATAGGCTTAACCTTAAGATACATTTTACAGCGATGTGACGGTAGAAATTAGCAGCGCACAGATTACAGCTTGCTGCAACCTAGTCACACGTTTGTTGACGCCTTGCTTACTACAAGCTTCAAGCGAGTGGAACGCAAGCAAGTTGTACGATATACGGGTCTTTGCCTAACGTGAGTGGACAGAGAGATTGCTGCTAGACGTCGTCGCCGCCCGCGCCACGTGGAGGACAGCTTACAATAATAAGTTTTACTTACTATAGTAAGGTGGGTGAGTAAATCTAAAGGTAGTCGCATACATGGGCCGCACTGCACCAGCCCGTTTCCCTGCTCTTCTGTTCCACCTCAAATCGTGTTTATTGTACAGACATGTATGCGACAAGCTTTAGGTTTATTTACCTACCTTACTAGTTACTAAATCTTTTATAGTCTGTTCACATTCGCTTAAATAACAGAGTTGACAACTTGTACTAACTTAGGCTCGTCATGACTCGGTCAACATGTGGATGGACCATTAGTTCGGACCCTGGCTAAATAGAAAAAAAACTCCTCTTGAAAAATGCAGCTACCTAGCTGCATTTTTCCAAAGTCCGCACGCGAATAGAATGTGATGGAACCATTTCGAACTGAAACAAAATCTGTCAAATATTAAAAAAAACATTTAGTTTGACAAGGTTCCATACTGTTTTTGACAAAGTGTCTTAAAATCAAGTATAAGTAAGTAAAAATCTGCGGTTTACGTAGCGCCCCGCCGCCGTATGTCTAACAAGCTTCCACAGTGAACACAGACGACCGTGCCGACATACGAAAAATGGGGTCTTTAGTCAACTGAGGCCGCTCGAACTCATCCCGCGGGATCGTACCGTAGATTTTGATGGCAAAAAACCGTGTGTGGACAAGTGGTCATTTAATTACTTCCTAAAATATTGACTTCGACAAGGTTTCGTCACATTCAGATTTCGTGCGCTCTACACAAAGCTCGAATGTGCAAAATTAAACGAACGTTTCTATTCAAAATTCCACCGAGAACGGTTATTCTATAAATAACGATAATGTGCGATTATCATAATGAAACAGCACGCGTTTCTAAGGGAAATTGGAAAAAAAATGCTAAAATTTGTGGCGTAAAATAATATCGTTAAGAAAAATGGGTAACTGAGCCCACCCTGTTAGACCCGCTTGTTTATATCACAATCACACCGAAAGCTGATTTGCTTGTTCTGCAACAAGCTTTATTCTTAGTAGGTACCTGTTAAAACTAGACAGGAGATTATGTACAAATATACTCGTAGATACATACAAGACAAATTTAGAATAGTTTTACTCGATGCTTTTGCTTATTTTACATATCTCCTCTTAAAGAAACAATCCATTAGTGTTCCTGCATGTAGGTAGAAACATAGGTGCATGCATAATTCGAAAACTGTGACCGCGCAGGTTATTATTGACCACAGCAGCACTTTCCCATGCTTACTTCAAAACTTAACGCGCTTGAAATTACGCGCTGGCTGAACGGCTGGACGGATCTTAGGTAGGGAGGTAGGTGGTATCCCGGCCCCCATAGGTAGGGTATTATCCCGGAAAAGAGCGTGCGAAGCCACGGGCAACAGCTAATTATATATACATATAATAATATGCATTGGATATTATATTCGAGTATTATTAACTCCACTAGAACTGGGTCGTTAACAGAATTTCCAGATTTTACTTCACGAAACTATATTTTAAAAAACTATCTATCGTTAAAAATCTTTAACGAGAACGTTGAGAATTTCACGACAGATGTATCTAAACACGTGAATGTTGAGGTTAAGCTAAGGTTAAAAACCGCTAAGAAACGAGTTTATTTCGAGCATGGCGTTGTGAAAAATCCTTTTATCTTAATGTAACGAGTATCCAATATTTTAATGCACATTTTTGTGATGTGCTGCAGCTACTTTGCAGATACTTTTCAGGTGTGTGACAAGCTTTAAGAACATCTGAAGTCGCGATTTTTGACAGTTTCAAATAAAAATCTGTTAAAGATACATCATTTGAATTGAGTGAGACGTGCTAAGACCTTAATAAAACCCATATCTATACTAACATTATAAATTCGAAAGTAACTCTGTCTGTCTATCTGTCTGTCTGTCTGTCACCTTTTCACGCCTAAACGGCTGAACGGATCTCAATTAAATTCGGCAAGGAGGTTGATGGTATCCCGAGGACGGACATAGGTTACTTTTTATCCCGGAAAAGAGTGTACGAAGCCGCGGGCAGCAGCTAGTAATATATAAAATATAAACCTTAGTTGCGTTTGAGTATTCGGGGGTTAGTTTTATGGAAACAAAGTGTACTTGATTTAGGATCACCGGCTTCCTATGTAAATGCGCTCAGCTCCTCTCTGAAATTGCAAGTCATATATTACACAGGGAATTTTCAATTACGGATATCATGCGGTTTTTCATTCGTAATGTGACTTTAGGCATCGCTATGCTACGATCGCCGATCATTCATAACTGTAACCATAGAAAGAGACCATAGTTCGATGGTAATAGAGGAGTCGGCAGCGCCATATCTATTTTGTGAGAAGTAGGATTGGATTCTTTATAAACGTATTGGTTTGCTAAATAACTATTAATTATAAAATACATACATGCACTTGATATTATCTTATTTTTATGTGTTGCAATCTTGATTTATATGGCTTAAAAGAAAAATATCATGGTATTCAAAGGTTGGTATATTTTTGACACGTGTGTGTATGTGATTTGATTTTTTTTTACCTAGGTACATAAAAATCTTTATTGACATAGAAAATTCCAATTCAATAATAAAAATTAATTAGAACTAGTATTTACAATTGAAACAATTAAGCTAACTGCAGACTGTTGCAAACAATCTCCAGGTAGCTCAACTGATCCATATCAATAACAGTCGGAAGCGTCCCCAAGACGCTGGCTGCATTGCCCCGTTGTATGGCAATGCTAATGCGCTGCGCCAGATACCCACCAGCTCTCGGGTCACGTCGCGTCGACCAGATGCTCAGATAACTTTTTAAAAACCCGGAGAGCCTCGGTACCCCACGGACCCAGAGTCTCGACCCCAAAGGGAGCAAATATGTAGGCTCTGTCGAGTCCTGCATATTTGCGTCTCTTGAGATCCTCGGCCAAATCTGCCGCCGCACCAGCCCTTACGGTTGTCCTCGTAAGATGAGAATGCGCAAGTGTGTCGACACAATATGTATATAATATCTATGTGATACAAGTATTATTATTATTTTGTTAGGTACAGAAAGCAGAGTTCTAACAATATTTTGTACCTGCCTATTTAATATTATATTTCTTTTGTTGTATTTTATGTTATTCAAATGCTAAATTGAAGGGGTTCAATAGAAAAAAAAATGTTTTATGAATTTATTCTGCCTAGCTAGCATACCATTTTCAATTGAACGTTAATCATATTCATATTTTTCTTTTTTCCATGAGCCCGAATGAAAATCCTATTCAAACCGATCGCGAAGGCTTTCAATAAAAGTTTTATTATAATGCAAATTGCATCTCTTTGCAAAAGAGTGCTCTGCCTATGGGATACCTAAATGGCTTAAAGTCATGGTTGTCAGCCAATTTAGGAATACGTAGAGAAATTAATAATAATTTAATAGCCTTAGAATATTATGTTAAATTGCCGTAAATTCATAATTGGTGCCTGTTGTCAAATTCGTAATAAATGATTTACCGATAAAGGTAATAAGATAAGTAGGTAAGTAGGTTTCTCTACTAGATTTATTGTTCTATTCGTTCAAGCTCATTGAGCGAGAAAGATGGTTCAGCCTACTTAAAATGAGTGTATTTGTATTTCTGTTTCTACCTAGTTCAGTTCCCTAAAACTCTAGTCATACATAGGTAGTGATTTTCAACGGGCGTTACATAGGTACAGTAAAGATATTTTGTAGGGTGAAAGCCCGATTGTCAGCGATCGTGTGCTCTTGAATTCCTAATTTTTTGTGTTTCTGTTTCCAGATGCAAAAGTAAAGTAAAGTAAAAATTAATTTCAAAAATAAAATGGCACTATTTAAAGTTCAGGTTTACAATTATAGTAAGTTATGTAAGTTTTTGTATTTATAACATGATTCTCTCTAGGTGTTGTTACCCGTGGTCGAGTGACTGTCCTCCGTAATAGTTAATACTGTATTACGGTAGGGTGTTCTGCTCTCCCCCAAATGGTAGGCGTTATTATAAGTAGTGTAAACTTAATAACATAGTGCGACTAAATTATTTAATAAGAGTACAAAAAAAAGATAAGAAACATATATTAGACTAATGTTAAAGAAAAGTAGTAAGTCCCTAGCATAGTAGTTTTGAGTGCATGCAAATTAATTTAATAGTAAGAGGTACATACCTACACATCGTAAATAAAATCTCTTCTTGAAATAACTATAATCACATTACAAGGGATGTACATACGTCTTGAAAATTTTTAAACATTTACATACATATTAAAATACACCTACTATATATTATTACTGTTACATTGGCAGAGATGTTTAGGCTTAAAGCAAGGAAGGGCTCTATCCACCTACCTACCTACTAAGGTAGGTAGGTATGCGTATCTGTTATTTAATCCAATTTATTATCTATCATATACCAGGTTAAAACTAGCATGTTAAATTATGTAATATATATCTTATCTATTAACATTAGTAATAGTAATAGTTAATAAAAGTTAAAATGTCCGGCGTAAGACGTATCAGCCATGGAGCTGCACTCAAAGCCCTCAGTCAACTCTTCGGAAGCTGCCTAGGCATCACGTGCGCTCGATTGCTGCTGAATGGACGTCCTTTTTACCTACTGCTTACATAATTTAAGGATTTCCAATGTAAAATTCATAAAACCCGTTCTTTTTGTCCGGAAAATAACGGATACTTCGCATGGTTTAAACATCCGTACCAACGGATATAAATCAACGGGTTTTCATCATCAGCACAAGTACGTCCACTGCTGAACACGCCTCTTCCAAACAAGGTGGTTTTGCCAAAATCTGGTGATTTGTGTTACAAATAAACAGAAGTAAGCTGCAGTCAATTCGGACAACGTCGAAAGACATTCACGGGTCAGAAATAAATGGTATATTTGACGATGAACACGGAGCATCCAAAAAAATAATAGAAGAATGTCATAAATATGTTGCCAGACTAAAATATATCCTTTTTATAATGTCCGTATAGCATGATGGCCATGTCAGGGCTATCCCGAGTTTATGCATGCTATGACTTGGCTAACGTGCTTACAGACCATTAGTAAAAGTTAACTTAAAATTCTACTTAGTTGCAAAATGAAGTTTGCATTATTGATAAACAAGTGTTTATAAAGTTTTTAAGAGAATCGTCATCATTCTCTTGCTCTTTTTCCTACTAAAGGCCTATTCAAACGTAGGTGGTATGCGCTACCCATAGCAGCGACTACGGTAAATTTCGCTTGGTTTACGCTCGGGGTTTCGCGCGGTCCGCGGTATTCCACCGAGCATTTTGTGCGTGTGTGACAGTGACAGTAGAATTATCGAATACCCACTCGGATTTCACTGCCCATCTGGGTAGCAAATACCGCGTAGTTATGAATAGGCCTTTAGGTGGGGTCAGCAGGTGGGGTCGGCACGAGGTCGACATTCGCGGTTTTAACTGTGTCTGTCTTGTCTGCGCCCCAATCGGGGGGTGGAATGGTGGACTTGCCGGCTATGTATGAGAGGAAGAGGGGACTTGTCGGGCCGCGGTAGGCTTAAATGTTCCCGTGGTTCGGCGAAAATGACGAGAGTCACCGGAGAGGTTTTAGTGGGTATTACGCCCTTATCAGGACGTCAAGTCCTACATAATTCTGGTCCCCCCTCCTCTCCCCAGACCAGTCTATTCGTAAACAAGTTTCCTCGGCCGAGAAAAAAAAGATGGGGTAGGCGCAACAGGTTTTCTTTTTCCATTATATTCTACGTCTTGTACGAATCATGATCTCAGCACTCACTCCTACAATAGTAACTAGGTGGGTAGATGTTCTACCAGAACTTACTTGCTGCTTTAAGCCTGACAGTCTATGCAAATTTGTGTATGTAATAGTATTATGTAGTAGGTGTATTTACGTCAACTTTTAAACTTTTTCGTGATTTATGTACATCCCTATAATGGGATTATAGTTATTTCAAGAAGAGAGTTTTTTTTACGATGTGTAGGTACCTACATACTTACTTATTTATTATGCTGTATGTAGTTTTCTTTAATATTAGTCTAATGTGTGTTCCTTAACTTTTTCTTTTTTTTAATTCTTATGTACCTAAATAATTAAACGCAGTATATTTTTAAGTTTACGCTATATAACCTTATATTAACGCCTAACATTTGGGGGTGAGCAAGACCTACCGTAATACAGTTTTAACTAGATAGATAGATAGATTATAACTTTATTGCACCATCAATACATTTATAAAACAAGAACTTAATACTAATTATATCTAATGTGGCACAATCGGCGGCCTTAACTAGTACGGAGGACAGTCACTCGACCACGGGTACATAACAACACCTAAGAGAGAATCATGTAAATACAAAAACGTATATAACTTATAATTAATTAATTGTAACCCTTAACCTTAAATAGTGCCATTTTATTTTTGGAATACACGTTTACTTTACTTTACTTTTCCTGCCTTACTCATGTCATCCTTTAAATAACATTTTCATGGCATAAGACTCACATGGTCCATGTGCAACTCGTCGTGCGCGCCCCTCCGGGTCGCATCGCCGAGTCTGGGCAGTGAGTGCGTTAAACTGCCCATCTATCTTTTAGACCTACCTCTGCTTTTACTCTACCTTTAAAGTTTCTAGAAGAATCTTCAAACTAAATCCAGTAGGCAGAAACAACGGACAAACGACAAAAGGGAGCAAGATAAATGAAAATGTAATTAAGCGCAAGGAAAACTTTAGAGGAACGATGAAGTTTTTTAACTCTGGCAACATTATTTATCCTCCGAGGGGTAATCCTATTATTTGTTTTGAATTTTATGTTTTCAAGAGTTTGCTATTCGTAGAATGCAAAAATAAGTCGAGCTTGCTATCTATTTTATTTATTTATTTATTTATCACACAAAACACATTACAATGTCAACTAAAAAATTAAAATACAACAAAAATTATTTTAGTCTACATTGTAGCGTAAGCTTATGTGTGTATTTATTATATTATCATTAAACCATTAAGCTGAGAAGCCTAGAATATCGTCACATAATAGAAATTTGAGTTTTTTTTTCTGTACGCGAGTTTTTCTCGGTCAACGTAACGTAGGTACTAATAACCCGTAACGGTAACTACCCAATTTCTTTTACGTACCTACGTGTTGCAGAGTCTGTGCCAGAATGACTATTTCACCGGACGTCGGTAAATCTTGAAGATATTCTTTTTTCGCGGAACTGAAGAAAGTCTACCTACGTGAAGATATGCAACAGTTTATTACATTCTTCATTTAAACTCGAGTCTGAAATAACATTTCAGGGAACCTGATTGTTTATTATTGGACGCGACAATAAATCGCCACTTGATTGTCAACCCATTTCACGTGCTGCTAAACATCTCCATGTGCGACATGGATACTGAAAGTGTTCTTCAAACTTCTTAATAACCAAAGTATTTTTAATCCGTAGTACCTAAGTAATTATTTATGATGAATACTTTTTAAATCTAATGAAAATCCTAATGTAAATTTTATAGATGTTTTAAGCTTTCGATCTTGATCCAAACTACTTAATGTAGAAGAATAAACACATTCATTACGACGCCGACGCTAGAACAACAAACAATTGAAAAAAACGGAAAACAACAACATCATCTGATATAAAAAATTGGTAGGTAAAAACAATGACATGATGAATGAATAATATATAACCTGCGTACTTTAAGAAAGGGATCGAGAATGACGTCATCTCTCATGCTGTCCCGCTCATATCGGATTCAAACTGAGCAGGACAGCATGAGAGATGACATCATTCTCAAAACCATTCTAATTATAAGTACGCTGCCTTTAAAGAAAGAAAGAAATAAATAATAGAAAATTATAATGCTGGACATTCCACACAGCATCATCTAGCCCCAAGCTAAGCAGAGCTTGTATTATGGGTACTAGATGACTGATATACTTAATACAATACATTACATAGATTTACATAGATAGATATTTTTTTATTATACATAAAAAATACCCAAAAACCTCTATTTAGGACTTTTATCATAATCGCCGCAAAAAGTCGCCGCTTCTACTTATGCGGAATTTCAAGGGGACTAATCATCAGAATCTCAATTAAAAAGAACGACTAGCGCAAGCAGTAAGGGTTCCTTATCTTGAGAATTCACAGGTCGATGTTTCCTTATGGCGGAGACACAAGGTGCCAATTTCAGTGAAATATTTTATTGAGGCGATTTAATTTTTCATACCCAGAAACCAATAGGGAAAAGGAAAATTTATTTTACTCCAGCAAATGTAGGTTGAAATTAAATAACTTTTCTTTTTGGATGATTTTCAATCACTGTCTTGTTTGTATAAAATTGTCAGAATGTATGTTTAGTAGTTTAAATCAATTTGATCTGCAATTTTAATCTATATTCTAAGTAATTCATTGACTCTTAACATGAATCAGTATAGATTAACAGTAGGGTAACTAAGTGTATGTAGACTATTTTTGTGTTACTTTCATGCACACACCACACACCTCAGTTTCAGTATAGAATAAGTTAGGGTTAGAGTCAGTTCTAAACAGAACTCCAAAAATACTAAATAATTACAGTTCTACGTATATTACGATTACCTACTTTGTCAACTAATAAAGAAACAGGCTATTTTCATCCGCGGGAAATGAATGGGAAGGTAAGCTCGGTTATCAAAGAATAAAATTAGAATTTATAAAACTTCTTTCAGTTTCGGATTTCAACGGTATCGCTAAGCCTCGCCTGGCTTCTCCTTTTAGTCCGCCCGAATGATGCGAGCTGAACACCTGCCTGCTCTCAGCAAAATTAAAAAAGTTTTGACAACACAAGAACTTTTCAAGCCCGTTCATTTAAATGCTAAAGTATTCTGTGTTAGTATTCATTCTGAGTTTTGTCATTTGCCGAAAATGTGTTTGTTTTCTTTTGTTTTGTTTAGTGATTTTGTAGGAAGAATGTGTAGGGCCGGAGGGCTTACGGAAGTTGTTTAATGAGGATTGGTAGCACAAGGTAAATGGTTTCAGGCTACATTTCGAAACGAATAAACTGTTCTGATTAATTTTTTTAACTTTCTTCATGTCTTATCTTATTTTTTACAACATATACCTATAAATTGATTTAACTTATTTGAAGATGTTATTTTTTCTATAATTTTGCTTGCAGGTTTAACAATTTCTTAGAACTGAGAGCTGACGACAAAGTCCTTTTCCAAAATTAAGCGACATAAAATTATTACGGCCTATAACATTTTTTGATATTCAGTAGAGAATTACTTAGCCCTTAGGCGTGGATTTTGTTCTTTCCTTCCTCCCGCTCTTACTTTACGATATTTTTAGTATCTTACAGCCCAGAGAAAGACGTCTTGCTCATTTTGCAAGGTATGGCCGCCACCCCTCACTGACACCACATTGAATGAACGACTAGTCGAAAGTAAAGCTAAATCTTCGACAAAATTAAAATACTCTCTAATTTTATGACCACCTAGGTATGTACATCATGCAAATCAATATCATTCATTCAATAAAACACGGTTTGATTCGTCGTTGTCCGTTTTAGCACACGGCCGTAGAGGTACACTTCGGATCGATGCCTATGAGAAGACTGTGACGCCTGTGACATCGACAGATTGCTGTTTGTACCATTTGCATAGAACCATCAATCTGTCACCTACGCCTAGCGTCGCTGACATCGATGCTGACATGCTGTCACTGTTGGTTCTAGTCGTGGATGAAAGAAAATATTTATGCTTGCTGCCAGAGCTTTGTAGGTTGTTGTACTACTTTGGCAAAATAACAGAATATTTATTTTTTGTTAATTTTCGTCTGATTATAATAATCAATAATAATAATAGTTTTTTTAAACCAACGGTTTCGAGTTTGATTCATGAGAACTAGCGCAAGATGCACCTAAATCCATACTATACTAATGTTTGAAAGTAACTCTGACTCTCTGTCTATCTATCTGTATGTTACCTTTTCACGCCTAAACGGCTGAACGGATCTCAATGAAATTTTGCAGGGAGGTAAATTGGTTTTCCGGGATACCATTTAACTCCCTGCATCTACTTATGTAGTTCAAAAGATACAACCTTAACAAACGAAGAGCAAATATAACAAAACAAAAAGATTTTTGTAGGGAGCCCCCCTTTAATTTTGTTACTTATTTTATTTTTAATATTTGTTGTTAGAGCGGTAAAAGAAATAGACATTCTCTGAAAATTTTAATTGTCTACATCTTACGGTTCATGAGATAGAGACCTGTGACAGACGGACGGACGGACGGACGGACAGCGGAGGCTTAGTTCCATTTTCATTTGTTCCATTTTCACCCTTCGGGTACAGAACCCTAAAAAGCGACAAATTGGTATCTTTTTTGTGTGCGTAATGGCACTGGAGTTTTAATAATATGCTCGTCAATTCGCACATAGATCTGGGTACTTTCTAAAATAAAATTCTCTAAAATATCTATGTGTGTAATGTATTGTATTAATTAGAGGTATATTAGACATCTAGTACCCATAACACAAACTCTGCTTAGCTTGGGGCTAGATGATGCTGTGTGGGTTGTCCAGCATTATTTATTTTTAGATTGAACAAGATAAACCTCTACCACCTTCTCTTTGTCAAATCAAAGTGAACCTTAAAACTTTCAGTGTAATCAAAAGAGGTCAAGAATCTGGCGTCTGCTGATACCTACTTTACATTGGAGTTCCAAGTTATTCGATCTGACTTGAACTACAGACAATATCTTGAACTTTCCGAGTGTTCGAAGGCAAGAATACACCATAAAGTTTCACTTCAATGCTTTATCATTATTAGCAGTTTACAATAGTTCACTATTACATCATCATCTCATCATTATCATCATCATCACAGTCTTTATGTGACCCACTGCTGGGAATACCCAAAATAATAGAAAGATTACAGACAGGAGGGTGGCAAGAATTAAAGGAGGCCAACAGGCCTCTCTCTGCCGTGTGCCTTTTGTATCTAGGTATGCCCAGCGCTTGGCATACGTAGTGTAAGACGCCCTCCAGCCAGGTGAGATGACGACCTGTGAAAGACTGCAGGCAGATGCTGGATGCGGCAAGCTAAATACAGGGCGCTAATAGTGCTCGTTAGCTATGTCCAGCAGTGGGCTAACATAGGCTGATGAGTGTGTGACTTAATCTAACTTACCACAATACTCGTTACCTTGTATAACTTGGTACCTATTTGTCATTTGAATTCAATAAATAAATTGCCAATTTGGAACACTTACACTGCAATACCCTATTAGATATTTTGAAACCATTTGTGGTATTTGTAGTGCCAATTTGCTGAAAAAATTGGTCTACGTTTTCGTCACACAAGACTCCGGTGTTGCAAGTGTTGGACGCAGTGAAATTTTAGTGACATGTTGCAGTTTTTGGCTAATTTGTTAATAAATGTGTTGTATTAGTTTGTATTGTTTTATGAGGCTGAACGTTTAAGTCATGTAGGCTTCCTATAAACTAGCGTCGGAACCTTGTGCTGCTGCAGAATTAAAAAAAATTATACATTAAGGTACAACTTTTTTTTTCAATCGCCATGTGGGTCCAAATTTGAAAATAATACAGACCTACATTAATACAATTCTTATCAGCTAATTCTTAACTTTTAACAGAACTATTAGATTTATTTTTTAATAACTTATTTAGGTTTATTCATACAAGTATATATATTTTTACGCTCTAGGGCAAGAATTGAAGTGAATTGAGTGAAGTACGTGACAAACGCCACCTATCAACACGTTTCTTTTTGTAATTGGAACCTCAGCCAAGGAGTTTGGCTTATAATATAGCCTCAATAGGTTAATCATGCCTTTGCTTATTTTGTACAACTGAGAGCTGTTTCGTTCTAGTAGGTAAACCGTCTCACCTCGGAGGTTAATAGGAGGTAAAGGTAGGTCAACTATAGGCATTTGTGTAAGACATCGCGGCATTTGCTAAGTCACGCCAAGCCACAATATTTCAAGATATCTTTAGATTCTATAGATATTTCAAAGGATTTACACCACTAGCACGAATCGGAAACAGTTCACATAGTAAACATTTAAAAAAATAAGATAATTATATTCTTTTGAGATTTGGTAGCCATTTTTTGGAAAATAATAATTGGTAAATAATTTCGGTGTTGTTTTTCATGATTAAATGAATAATCAAAAAATATTTAATAAATAATAGTCAAAGGCTTTACTGTTGTCATAACACAGGATTTAACGTTACATTGCGACAACTAGTTTAATAATATTTATACTGATAAAATTAAATGTAAAGAAATAATTTTATCCAGAATGTGTGGATCACTTTATTACCGAAATATGTGTGCGAAAACTACAAACAAACGATTTTCAATAATTAATGACAAGATTATACAACTTTCACGTTAATTAATAAAGATATTGCGTATATTGTTTTACCTTACCCTTTACGTTCAGTGCTTACCTATTACCTTACACATTAGTAACTACACCAACAACTTTTTTCTCAAGCGATCTGCTAATTACACTTTTACAGAACTCTCACGCCCCAGTTGCTCGATTCAATTAGCATTTATCTACTGTGTACACGATATGTCGAATCGATTTTTAAATAGCCAGTAAGTAATGCACAGCTTTTTCTATCCTTAACCTTAATTTTAGGGTGTTAGAACGCAGGCTGTATGAGTTTTAACAAACGTGCGCAAGAGTGCGGTCCGTTCTTCCGTTTGCCGCTCAGTACTATCGGGGCGCTTGCTGCGAACGAACTTAGAACCGAACCGTAATTGTACAACTTAACCGCACGTGTTTTGTGAACTTTTTGTGTTGTGATAGTGTCCTAATTTTTGATAGACTGTAAGTAATTTTTTTTATATAAAATATTTCAAATATGTCATTGTCCCGTCGAAATAGCCAATTAATATGTCTGTTAAACAAATTAATAATTCCAATATTGGTTTGTTAATTGGAGATGATATAATTAATGATAGCTCCATAAATTGATTTATGAAGACGATAGCAATCTGTTATTATTATTTATTTATAGTTTATAGCAGGTTGTTGAACAAATTTAAAATGAATAGAAAGTAAGAGAAATTTAGCTTTTACATTTGAGATTTTGTTTGTTGGAATGATATTCTAAATATTTCTACACTCGAATGGTTAACAAAATATATATAAATATAAATTTTCTGAGAAAACGCAATTTACACACCCTTTTAGAAAATCACAATAAATTAATATGAGTAGTTTTTAGGTACTCTAGACATTTGCATAATATTACGACGAATTTTTATGTTGCATGTTAATACGTCTTCTTATGTTTTATAAGTAAATAGAAATTGCAAATATTCCTAGTTTAGAAACTGTCTGATACAATTTATAATAGATATTTTTAATGATGCGGTTTTTATTTGTTTTATTTGTTCTGAAATTAGTTTTTGATACAGCCTTTTTATTACTCATAATAATAACTAAAAGTCAATAAAAAATCATGTTGACTCAGATTTTGATAGCCTAACAATTTCCGTTGCATAATTAGTACAAAAAGTTCTATGGCGGCCAAAACGCCTCTGTCAAAATTAGCATGAACTTGCCAATACCCACCTTTTTTCTACCCTCATTTCGTAACTTCGATACGGTCCGCGCAAAATGTGTAACATCGTTGGGCCATACCGGATGAAATCCTATTAGCAACTTGGAAATTACGAACTTCCATTAGAAAACCAAACCGCTGTAACTGAAAATATCCTGTTACTTATTAGTACGCCCTCCTGAGCTCGCGGGGAAATGTGATCAGAATTTTGCCTTGCCCATTTTAGATGAGACGTCCTGCAGATAAATGTAGACAGATATGGTCATTAAAATTTTACTGGAAAACGATTTTATTCGCTTGTGATTTTTGCAGCGTGTATTAGAAAATCTCGCGGCGCTGTCGATAGAACTCTGCATTGCAATAAGATAGTGTATGAGACCTGTCAGAGAACAACAAATAACCTTGATTAGAAAAAGGAAATCGTGTCCATGTATGAAGGTAAGTATTACTAATAAAATGGCCTTTTCCTGTGAATAGTTTTTTTCCATAACTGTTGTTATTAATTGGTCTACTAATGTTCAAGTAGAGTTCGTAAGTTAATCATTGGCCACAAAATTGGGGTCGTCACTAAATGAGGTTTTACATAAATTATCACATTTTTGTTCCTTCAGCCTTTTTCAATGTACAATGTAGGTACCAATTTTTAAAACCATGTAGGGCTCGAGGTTCTTCACTCATGGATGAATAAAAAACAAGCCATACAAATTATTTTGGTTCTATATTTTTATTAGAACTTTATTTTTACGCATTAAAACACAAATTTTTTTCCTGCGTAGGTAAATCTGATGCATTGTTTATACCCACTTGCCACTAGACTTTGTTTAAGGAGCGCAGTCAAAACTAGAAGCGGTTTGAGAAGTGAACACATTTCTCTTGCCCTCAATGCCTCGAGATGATTGCGACCTACAAACTTGCACTCTCACTGTCGCGCGTGGACTGACAAAAACAAGGGACGGTACTATGCAATGTAGTTAATTTTTTCAGGGGCTTTTTAATTTCTATGACTTAAATATAAAAATATTATTCTCAAAATCTGAAGAATCTCTAGAATTTCCACCAACCCAACTCTTCCTGCGGAGGTAACTAAGGGCGATCCACGGGAGGGTGGGCAGCAGCGTTACTTGCAGAATAGATCCACGAACGATACGACGATACGTTGGTTGTGCGTTGTTACGTCGGGAAAAGTAGGTAAATAAACGCAATAAACACCCATTAATAGTTATTATGATAAATATCCGCCTAAAATAAATAGGTAGGTAGGATCATCATAAGGCCCAGACTACACCAAAGCGGAGATGTGCGGAGATGTCCAAAGCGGAGACGAGAAGAGACGTTTTTCAGCTAGGGTGTACCCACCGAAGCTGTACGTAGATGCGAGCTGCATAGACTAGAGCGGAGATGTGTGCTGGCTAAAGCAGCTGAGCTGCGTCCGGCGAGCGGCGGATGTTTGTTTGAAATGAATGCACTAGCGGCGCCGCTCACTGCACGCCTTCTCGTCTCCGTTGCGTGACGTCGCCAGCTTGCGAGGCACAGCTCAATCTCCGCTTCGATCTTTCTTTCTTTCTTCGCATACAAATATGATACATCTCTCCACTGAAGCTGAGCGGAGACGAGATGTGTGAATAACGACGTACTATTGGTTGTTTAAAACGCTGACTTCTCCGCTCGTCTCCTCTCCTCTTTGGTGGAGTCTGGCCCTAATGTATGCTCGCTGCATAAAACACGTAACTGGAGCAAATGATTGAGTTAATCCTAACAATGTGTGTAAAATGTCTAATGATATTGCGTGACATTGTGTCATGCATCAACGACATATACCAACATAGTAAGTAGGTGAACATTTCACAAAACATTTCTACAAGTTTTTAGTACTGGAGCTAAAGCAAATCATGAAAACATTCAAAGAAAGTTATGGCTTTAGACTTGACCTTTTAAAGCTTTTACCATTTATGTGCAATGTGCATTTTTTTATATTATGTTCTGGCTATTTTAATTTGTTATTGGTGAGTCACGAATGTTGTTAAAAATGTATGTAGGAAAATATTACATACTTACATACAAATATTTTTTTACATCAACAACTTGTATGGCAGCTTACGTTATTGCAACACAATAATTTTAAATTTATTTAGGTATTAAAAAAACTTTTGAACTTCTGTACGAAGGCTTTCTGTACGAGATAAAAAAGTTGTTAAATGTCAAAGAACCGATAAATGAACAATCAACTAAAAAGCTCAACTGTTTAATTGTAAATATTATTCCAAATTTGTTATTAAAGCTGTATTTAAATTTAAATAAACAAATACTACCCAACAATTAATGTATATACAACAATGCTTTCACAAACTACGAGTACATCATATTTATGCGCTATAAAATCTGAAGAAAATTATACAGTTTAAAAGCAAAGTAAAAGTAGCACGAAAGTAGGTACCTTTGATATAGGTACCTATTAGAAAGAAAGCGTAGCTGAGCCCGAGACAAAATGATAAACAATAATCAAGTAAGAAAATTATAGCGTTCTAGCTATAAATCCGCAGAAAGTTCATTATTCGTAACAATAATTAGGTTACATGTCAAAAAATTATTATAATAATATATATATTTTACACGGAAAATACAATTTTTAAATAAATTGGGTAAAATAATCAAAAATATACAAGGTAAAATTCACTTAAAAACAAATAAAATAAGTTGTCAATTTAAAACTGAAAATAAAATGTCTCCAATGAAAATAATTGCATAATTGATATTAGAAAATAAAATAGGTCAAACGAATTATATAATTTTACATTTACATAGGACACAGAAAAAAAAAGTATCTAAAAACTATTACCTATGAAATGTTAGAAAATATTTTGAAACACTGCAGGTAAACTTATGTTTACTTTGAGACTAATCCATGATAACTAATCTATAAAACTATTTTAGTATTTTTATTATTATAGTGCGTCACACTCGGAGTAATTTATAAGAAATCAAATTAATGCGAATGAAGAATGCGGGTTCAAGTCCCGGCGAAGTCGAAACATTTTTAGAATATTTTTTTATTGCTTGTCGCCGCTAGTATTATTATATACTCGTTTCTGCCCGCAGCATCGCACTCGTTGTTTCTATGTTAACTCTTAAAGGCTATTTATATCCCATGGGAACTGTTTTATGGGATAGAAAGTAGCCTGTTAGATTCCAGGCTTAGAGCTACATCTATGCAAAATGCAGCCCGATCGGTTCATTCGCTATGGCGTAAAGAGGAAACAAACTTTTATCCAAACATACAAACTTTCACGTTTATAATATTTTGATTCTCTGCATAAAGCGCAGATAATTCCTAAAACGGATAGTCTAGACTGTTATAGTAATAATCTAATTTATTCTTACTTAATGTAATGACGGAAACATCAAAAATTATATCACAGCGAAAGAAGACTAAATCGTCACGCTTTAGAAGTAGCTGTATCGCGACGAATGTGAAAGTATCAGACATAACATAAAATATTCAACACGCGTCTATATCGGTATATCACACACCAGTTTTGTACTACTTAATGATTCTACATCAATTTCCACACTAACTGTTACTTATTCAACACCATCTTCTATACTAACTGTTATGTATTCAACAGTGTCTTCTATACTAACTAGTTCTTATTCAATGGTTTGTTATGTAGTAACTGTAACACATTCTGTGAGCTCTGACGCAATAATTATACATAACGCTTCTAATGCTTCAATGGTCGAATTTGACGTCGATAGTGCGGGCGAAAGTCATACGTAACGCGGGTTCATAAAGGTTAATTTCCTTTAATTGTTTTGTTAACTCTCGCCTCTCAGTTGTGATAACTCCATAGAGAGTTATGTTCGTAATTCATAAGTTTTCTCTTTATTACTTAAGTGCCTCGTATAATTAAGTTAAATGTGCTTGTAAAACTACACGAAGCACCAACTACCTCTATAGGCTTAAACTAACAAAGATCATGAAAACGCTGTTTCGGCGACTTAAAACGTCGTCGCGTCGATTTGACGAAGTTTAGGTGTCTAGGGTTAAACCGATACCAAAGCGATTGGCAGTACAAAGCACTGGACCAAAAACTTGGCGAGAAATAGCCTTGGCAGGAATCACACTCTATATTATAAATGGAGAAGTTTGGATGATCTACGGACAGAGATTTTGCATTGATGTAGGTCTAGATCTGAAATCAAACGTAGGCTTTTTATTACCCCTTAGTTCTGTTCACGTGAGATAGAAAGGTCCTATAAACTTTTATAGAAACAACCCGTGCGAAGCCGCGGGCTGAAATAAGTATGAAATTAGCATGTCTTAAAAAAACAAAACAAAAATTACTTATAGCTTACGATAACAAAAACTTTTAAAAATCATAAAGTTCATCAGCCACTTAGAAACCAAAATCTCGCAGCATCTTTTGTTCAGCTACTTTGAATTTAGCAAAATATGCAAAGTTCTTGCTAAAAACCATCTGCGGTAACTATCGCCTGCTCAATATTCATACAAGAAGTTAGCGAATCGCTTAATATTCCACTAGTTCTTCAATGAACAGTTTATATCAAAATGGGTAATTTTCACCTGGCTGTGTTTTGAGATTATTAGATACGGTAATTTTATGTCCATAAGGATATATCTGTAGTTAAATGGAATGTCGTAATATATATTTTCATACTCGTTTATGTACAGGTACATTTGCTTATTTCAAATAACACTAGAATCGTGGAATCGTGACTTGAAATAGGGCTAATTAGTATTTTTTTAATTTTACCCATATTTGACGTGATTCAGTTAATTACTAAACATTTGACAGATTTTTTTGACTCTTA
Source organism: Eupithecia inturbata (assembly GCA_963662085.1). Taxonomy (NCBI): domain Eukaryota; kingdom Metazoa; phylum Arthropoda; class Insecta; order Lepidoptera; family Geometridae; genus Eupithecia; species Eupithecia inturbata. The sequence goes on along the minus strand of OY759179.1, from coordinate 3,740,091 downwards.
ATTTTGAGAGTTGCTTTCGATGTGAGTCTTTTAATGTGTGTTTACCAATCTGGCGTGATGATTAGGTACCAAAAAAAAATAAGGTACCTAAACAGCTTCTCAATGGTAGTCATTGTTCTTGGCCGAATTGAACTTTTTGAAGGACTAAATTATCATAAAATTGTTGCCGTCCCTTTTTTCGATCGTAAAATAATGTAAATACTTGTAGAATGTTTCTATAGTTAAACAGTTCAATTGCTTCATTTCTTCCTTCGTTTCAAAAGAAAACCAAATAAGTTTAACAAAAGAATTTTAACGTTAACAAAAGAATGTAAACGTTGAACGTTAACAAATAAGTCTTCTAAGCACTTTACGTCAACAGGACTGAGGTGCGATGTCAATGCACCAAGAAGGTTCAGCGCTCCAAGATGCTCAGCATTCCAAACACGTACTGCCTTAAAAATTATATAGAGATGGATGTGACAGCTGAGGTTTTATCGAACTTTTGAATTCACTACAAAAGTGTTTGGTAAATTGAGTTTTGAAAGCTTTCTTCGGCTTAATTTGTTGAGTTTTCTCAAAGATTTTGTTTTCTCTGACAAAAGTTAACTAATTTGTATAAACTAAGGCTCTACGCCTTCGAAAGCAAGTGCCGTCGCGCTTCGCGATGCTGCAATAATCTTTCACAGATGCAAAAGATGCCAATTTTTCTTGTGTAAAATAATAATTAACCATTTTATTTAATATGAAATAATAATTTTTAATTCTATTCTACATAATGTTAGTTTTATAAGTTTTATTATGTATGTAATTGTAATTAATTAGTGGTTGGGTAATTGGTGATTTCGCCGTTCCGATTAGGAATTAAATAAATCACTAAATGGCAGTGCCTATTTTTCTATACGCAAACTTTATTGAAACATAAAACCCAGGTACATACTACGCAAAAACATTTTAAACGAAGTATAACATAAAAATGTTATTATATTTTTTTAATTATATATCATTAATTATGTTAACAAATCGCGAAAGTTATAAAACAAAATACTCAAAAAATGCCACAAAAGTACCTACTAACGGGCGCCAAGCAGCGCTAAGTTCTGTGATTTGTGTTTTATTTAGAAGTAATTATAATTATTGAATGATTCATCCAATCAGGAACACAATCAAATAACCGTATCCTTATTTACGATACGAGTTTCAAGAACTAGGTATTAAACTCATCATCATTTTCCGCCTTTATTAATTAATAATTACTCACTTTGCAAATGTACAGTTATTGTATTATTATCCATACTAAAAACATACATAATATTAAAAATCTCTGTCTGTGTAAAGTCTGTTACCTTTCACGCCTAAAAGGCTGAACGGATCTTAATTAATTTTGTAAGGGAGGTGGATGGTATCTTGGGGACGGACATAATTATGCGTTTAATCCCGGTAAAGTTCGTGCAAAGCCGCGCGCAAAAGCTAGTTCAGATACAATTGCCAATTTAAATGTCTCAAATAATCTTGATATATTCAAGAATTGCCGATCGCCTTCTCATCTAAATATGGATATTAAAAAATTAACTGAAAAGTCCATATCTATCACTCCATAAATGATAATAGAATGCATTTAAGTCCTAATGTGATTATGTAAGTATTTAAGTAGGTATGTCAAGAACTTGACCGACATATTGGCAGATAATATAATTACAATGATACAAGCTGCTGCCCGCGGATTCGCGCGCACTTTTCAAGTAGCCTATGTCCGTCCCCGGGATACAATTACATTCCTGCCATATTTGATTAAGAGGCGAACCTAACGGGTTCGGAACCAGTTTCTTTATAAGTTGCGGAGTTTTCATGTAAATAAACAATAACTTGATTTTTGCACAGCTTTATCCCGCTCCTATGAATGCGAAATCCTATGCCTATCCTTTTCCCAAAAGGGTTTTTTTGTAAGGATGTAGAAATTATGTGATAAACCCGAGACAACGCCATAGATGGCGTGATCGGATGAAACTGTTTGGTGCCGTTAGCCGTGATCGGATGCAACGTGATCGGTTCCAGCGTGTTCAGGTGGGAACAACCCAAAACTACGAGACGTATCGTAAATTTTGCAAGCATAGCAAGCAAGTTCTGGACCAGGTTTAACCTAATAATATGGGCTACTTTTGGCCTGGAGAAACGCGTACAAAGACGTGAGTCGAAGCGAGTATAAAATAAGAAACAATGCTCTATGAAAACTCGGATGTACCGCCAGGTAAGGTTAAGGCGAGAATTGCTCATAAATTAACTAAGACAACAATATTGTTGTAATAAGAACGTGTGAAATAGGTTTATAAGCTTACGATTTATGCTCCGGTGGTAAACTTGTTAAGATTGCTGGTATGGTCTATTTCAACTAACTCAACTATAAGAAATATAATAATGTCTGCATTCAAAAACTGTACCGAGACAGCGCGCTTTTAGAAAGGGCACTCGTCTTCAAAGATTGGCGTATGTTCTTTTTTTCTCGTCAGTATTGTTTTTGAAGATTTTTTCTGTATGTACTAAATACTCCTTTTTCTATGAGATAACATTTTAAACCTTTAGCTATAAAAGGTTTCTCGAACACATTCTAAGGCTTCACATAAAGTACTACTATTCTGGGATATGCATCATTGGTGTTGTGATGATCTCATATAGTAGGTACCTGTTCCGAGTATCATAATGTAGAACCTGACCCTTAGAACCGACCGGTTTTTGCTTTATTGTAGCCATATTTTAGGGTTCCGTACCCGAAGGGTTAAAACGGAACCCTATTACTAAGCCTCCGCTGTCCGTCCGTCCGTATGTCACGTGGCTATATCTCATGAACCGTAAGAAGTAGATAGTTGAAATTTTCAGATAATGTGTATTTCTCTTGCCGCTATAACAACAAATAAATATCAAAATTAAAGGGGGCTTCCGTACAACAAACGTGATTTTTTTGGCTATTTTTGCTCCTAATTTGTCAAATAAGTATGTATCTCTTGAACTACAATAGGTAGACACATGAAACTTTCTATAATAAAGTAACACTTTAACTGTAATAATAACAAATACTAAAAATATTAAAGTTGAAAATTTAAATGGGTCTCCGAACAAGTGAATTTTTTTTTTTTAATGTTTTTATTTCAAGATTTACAATGTTATGTTATGTTCTTTGAAAACGTTGCCGTATTTTTACAATACCCTTCGTGTGCGAGTCGACTCGCACTTGGCGGTTTATTTTTAAGTATATGTCCTTAAATTACTTGATTTTTGTGTGTTTCACATAGGAAATTAATAATAATATAATATTAACAATAATAGCGTTTTGTTGCAGGTACAAACTGTACCTTTGTAGTGTGTTGTCTGTATGTACTAACTAAATTACAATCAAATCAATAGAAACAAATTGAAACTAGTATTTACAATTGAAATAATTGAGCTAACTGCAGACTATTGCAAACAATCTACCGGTAGCTCAACTGGTCCATATCAATACCAGTCGGAAGCGTCCCCAAGACGCTAACTGTGCTAACTGCATGCAGCGACAATTTATTGGGGAACCTATTCCAGTCTTGTAATATTGATAGATGCAGAGGTTTAATAGCGATCTTCGATTTGCTGAAAATCTATTTTCAAAAAATCCGCCATTTTCCTTTTCAGTATTGCACTTTTGTTATGTTTCTTCCTAAGTAAAGGGGTGAGTACTAACTTTTCTAACCTTATATAAACAAACAGTCTTAAAGACTTAGCTGTAATGGCTACAATGTCTAGAGACGTCTGCCTCCCTGTCTATCAATAAATACGTTGTTTGTTTTGTTAAGTAATACAAGAAAATGCTTTCGGTAAACAGGCTGTAAGATTACTACGATTACGATTAGGCTGTGAAATGGCTGTCAATTTGACGAAGTGGTCTGTTTTTAACTGACTTCCAAAAAGGAGGTCATGGATTTTTTTTTTGTTTTGTTGTTTGTTTTGCTCCATTCCACTCTGATCCACTTTGCAGATCCTCTAATGGATCAGTTTCCAATCTACGCCAATCGTTACCTAATTTAGATTATTCTTTTGTTTTAGTGAAAAGGATACGAATTTTCTATAAAATTATTCTTAAGGGATTACCTTCTATTAGTTTAACAAAATAATTAGTGATTTATTACCCTTGGGAACTTGAAATACTCTTGGATGCGTGAACGTGAAAACTTAAAAAAACAGTGAAATTCAGGAATTTAAAGTCTTATAAAATAGGTTTTCAGTTTTTGTAAGAAAGATCAAATATTGGCATGAAACTCTCAACTTATATTTTTTCAGAGTTACCTAACTTATTTATTCATTAGGATAGGATAGGCAATAAACATTATAAATAATCTTTTGCGTATAAACAGACGAACAGGTTACGCAGAAGGATTTGCAGAATCTATGTCATGATCAAGTACAAATGACTTATGGAAGGAACCTTAAGTAACTGCATCACAATAAAATAAATGTTTAACACTAATAAAACTCACTGAGTTCATTAAATTTGTGGTAATTTTTTATGGGTTTTGGTAAATCAAAACTAAAGTTAAATCAATACGTCTAAAAGCTTAAGTTTAATATTTAAACTGTGGTGCAGTAATGAATACTACCATTATATAAAACTATTAAGTCAAAAATCATGAAAACTAAGACTATGTCCCCCCTTGACGAAATCACCCTTCAAACAAAAAAAACTATTATTCAAAATTGATTCATCCGTTTATGAGTGCCACAGATTCAAAGACGAACAAACACATTTAACTTACCCACTCCCCCAGAACGTCATAGTCTTTGGTTTTTTTTGTGTGATAAGTGGAAGTCCTAAAAGTTCTACTTTGAAACTGCCTCCCTTTCTTTGGTAGGCTAGTAAAACTTTATTAATTTAACTGATTGAAATAAAGATAATGACTTAAAACCTCCGAAAAAAACAACAAGTTCGTCGGTCTTTTTACTGTTAACTGATTTATCATTTCAGTGGCCAACGGTTATGTTTACTCATTAAAGTCAGTGACCCGCAAAATGCATATTCAATTATTTTTTTTGCGCTCGTTAAAATGTGCGGTGAGCTTTATTTTATAGGTAGGTATGTCGCGGTACGAACTTTGTGGTTGCGAACACTATTAAAGAATATTCAATTTAAAAATATGCATTTTTTAAATTGAAACATACCAAAATCCGGGTTCTTACTGGTGTTACGGTGAATAACACCACTCATTACCTACCATTCACAGTGAGCATGAAACGTCAAAAATCCGTCTCATTGTTCGTTGCGAGCGCCTCCTTTCCCCGTAGTCACTGCACGAACGCTCGCTGTGTTACACGTTACATTACGCCCCCTAACACCGGACATTACCCGGCTTAAGATACTTAACCTGTAAAAAGGCCGCATCGAAAATGTCGTCTCGATTGTATAACCGAGACGACATTGCATCGTTTGATCAAGTCGTTGCTATGTGCTATGTTTAGGCTACGTTTGGTCGTCATCGACCGTGTAAACAGAAGTTCGAACTTTGATACAATCGTAAAAAAATCTTCTTTGCTCTTTTTTAACTACCTACATTTTCCTTCTGCGACCAATCTATAGTTAAATCTATAGTTATCGCTCGCTCATCAAGTTTCATCCATCAATACACATTTCGTCAGCACGTAAAAGACTATTAAACAAAATAATACATTTATTCCGAAGGAAGTTGCTTTAGTTATAGCTAATAAAAACTTAGGCAGTAAAAGCTGAACAAATAACTAGTAACAAGCACCAATGTCGAAATAATCCTTGATTAAAAGATTCCAGCCAATCTTAGTTTGAAACTTGAACATTGCTAGTTAAGCTGGTTTGATTCAAGTTGCTCTTAAGATCAAAGTTTTTTGTGTTTATAATATTATGTTATATTTAAAATATTATTTTAATTATATTTTTAATGTTTGAAGCTTCTAGGCTGACCAGTTGCGTTACGAGATAGATTTTTTTTGTATCTTGTAACGCATCTGGTTAGCCTAGAAGGTGTACATCTAGGGACAGACAAACTTGGGAAAAGGGAGGGAGGCCTTCGCCCTGCAGTGGCACAATGAGGCCTGAAAATAACAATAATAATAATATTTCTGCGTTTCACAACGAATATAACTAACTAGAAAGTAATTTGCCGCAAATAGTTAATCATTTTCTATGAACGCATGTAAAAAAAATTTCAATTCAATGGTACTTTTGGAGCATTTTGGTAATCTAAGATATTTTTGGCTATGAACCAACAAAATTATTATCACAAAATGCCTTGAAAGTACCACTGAATCGAAGTAACTTTTCTCACGGGTTCTAAAAAATAGTGTACCTACAAGTAAACGAAAAATTTTAATCTTGGGGGCAACATGATTCGAACCACCTTTGCACTTGCACACGCTTTTTGCTTGCTTTGCTTTGACTTTTGCACTTGGCAGTGCAAATAATGCAGCGCGGGCAGTCAATACAATGTTTAAACTTTGGGATTACTTGGCTTATGAATTACCGCGAGGGTCGAGAAAATTGCGAGATCGGTTCTTGTGAGCTCCATTGCGAGTTATGTCTGTTTGTTGACAAAGCTAAAAGCTTGACGCCTGTTTAAGCTTAAACCAAACCGTCAACGTTTTTTTTAACCCAGTAATACCAAGGTTAAGGTGTAGGTTTTTTGTTTTTATAGTGCTAACCCCCTAGTTTGGTTAGTTTAGTTTCCCTGAGTGGGAGCACTCAGGGAAACTTTTAAGATACTTAAAAGTAGGTATGCCAAAGAAAATATCGTTCTGTCTTTTAGCGGTTATAATTTCGGATTTTTCCTGATAATTTTGAATTTGTAATATGCACAGTGGAGCATGGATTGAATTGTTTACGATAGTATGGGTAATGTTTTTTTGTCGCATAACATCCGCATTTTTTTCTTGTTTTTCTACTACAAAGGAACACACATTCTTCCTACACTCTTTTTGTTAAAAAGTATACAGCCATAAATACATTAGATGTTATGTGCTGAAAATATTTTGTGTTGTCTCTGTAGAAAAATGCAGGAAGGAAGATGCTACTTTGATACTGAAAATGTAACATGCACTTTACGACCTCTCGTGAAAGCTTTGCTGCTGACCTAAAAATGTACACTTCTGTCCTAGACGAAATTTCATAAAGGGGCTTACGAGGGTGCAATGCGCGTCATTTTATGAAAAGGATAGGCATAGGATTTCGCGTTCGTAGGAGAGGGACAGAGCATACGTTTTTGAAACGGCGTAAGCGCAAAAATCAAGATATTGCTGTTTTACAAAAAAACTACACAACTTATGAAGAAACTGGTTAAAGGAACCATATAATTAGTAATAGCCTACGAATCAAAACATAAGTAATTTCAGTAGACCGCAGGGTTCCTGAGATCTCGACCAAATTATGTGCGACAGTGCACTTTCATGTATTTTTTATCTTATTTTTTCTTATTACTCGTGTATACACATTCAAGGAACAAAAGCAAATATATTGAATTTTATGCAATTCGAGTTTTTCACCACTTTACACGAGTCACAGTACTCACGAGTTTTTCTCGTGAGTACTGCGACCTAGGCCTATTTTGACAAAAAAACCCCTTAAAGAACGAAACGGTAATAATTCTGCTATTTTGAAATAATTTAATTGAGTAACTTCTTATTTTTTTGAGGTTAACCGGTTGATAGGTAAAACGCTCGCGCGGTCATTTTTTTCTATGCAATATGGTGGTCATCAATTTCAATTCGATAAAATCTAATATCAAACGGTAATTTTGTTGGTCGTCCTTTTATAAACAGGCTAAAGTTTGTAAAGATGTAAAATGTGACAACACCAAAACTATGAAGGAGCCATGTTGAAAAATTGCATGAATTTTCGGACCTGGCATAACGTAGGTATACATTTAGCTCAGATAAACGCGCATGAAGCCGCATGCAGAAGCAAGTATTTACTTATTATTTTGTGTAAAATTATATTCTATGTCTTATTTTAGTGAATAGTAAAATCTCACGCGACGTTCAATAAGGCCGAGTGAATAACGATTGCATGTAGTTCCGGCTACTTTCCATAGAAAGCGGCATCAGCACCGGCCTTTCCAGCTTCAAGTGTATTTATTTCTTGACCTGGAAATAAACAGGCTATAATTTGTAATTTATATTGTAGTATGTTATTATTTATTTTTAAGTAGATGCACACAGACCTTACCCCCCGGTTTTCCGACGATCCTATTCATTCCAGGTTGTCTGGCAAAGATCGCTCTTAACCGTCAATTGTCACTATATGTTATAATCGTTTCTTTTGTTAATTGTTGCTTAGTTTTAAGTGTGCAATTAAAGTATTTTCTATCTATCTATTTATCTATATTTAACATAGATATTCCAAAAGCTTCATCTATAACAATGCAAGCTTGTCGACCCCATGTAACTGTTAAATTCTTACAGCCGGTTGTTTGTACGCTGATCATCTCTATAATTAACTAATCCATGATCAAATCAATCAATTTAGAATTAACTTTTTTCATAAGAAATTCGAACATTTCTTTGTTAAAAAATGTAAAAACAACCGGCTATTAGGATTTTCAATAGTATCGTTATTATAATACATCTAGACAGACTTTAATCAGTCAATGGTTTATAATTAGTCAATTTCGTAAATAACTTTGGTGATCTAATATAAACATACCAAAATATGCCAAGGTAATAATAATGGTTTTAGTAAAGGAATCTCAGAGGTTCATAAACCCAATATCTAAGATTCGTTGATTTCCGATCATTTTCCCCCTGGCTGAGCTGCACACGCATGGAATGAGATAATTTCCTGTCATCCATCATACGGGGTAATGTCTAAAAATTTACAATTTGAGGTTCTAGACAGAGATCTTGTTTTGTGATGATAGGTAAGTTATGTTTTTTATTGCTGCATCGGTTTATTTAATTATTGGTACTCTGCAAGTAATCATGAGTCACAAAGATCTAGACGCGCGATAGAGCATCAGCCAAGTTCGGAAAGAAACGAGCTACGCAACAGTAGTGGTATCTTTACATGAACCATTGGGCACGCTTTTGGTCCCTTCTAATAATAATAATAATAAATGCTAGCTTCGCGGCCGGTGATTCACCGGCTTGATATATTTTTTACTGCAGAATAGTTTTATAATATTTTATTTTCTATAGTAAAAAATGTATTTTATAACGAGATTTAAAATAAATGAGGTGAATAATAATAAAATGTTTATGGACATCAAAGCAAAACAATATGAATCCATAGGCTCCTGAGCTAGTTAAAAACTATGTTTCAGTATCTCAATATGTTACATTCATTCATTATTTAATTTGTGTGTTGGGAAATTCATCATTATACCAAATACGATGGATAGATAACTTGCCAAGGCACAAGATAAATAAAGAAACAAAAAATTAAGATATTTAGAGAGTTATTAAGAGACTGCTATGAAACTTGGCATCTACATATCTATAAGATCTCAGCTCTTTTATCGGAGAAACCCCTATCTGAATGAACTTTGCTACTTTTTACATTTATTTTTTTGGTTTGATAGATAATATTAACGTATCCTACGAATGATGAAAAATGTTTTAGCTCAAAAACGGCAACGAAATTATAATGTGGTTTAAAAAAACTACATATTATATAGCAATCCGTGATTCATAAAACAGGAGAGAAATAAAAAAAAATATTTATCACTTTTCCTATTCTTGTAGGTACTTAATAGAAAAACTTGGGCAGTTGGGACAGTAAGGGAGCCTTAAAGTATTTTATATACTATATTATTTACGTAACACTTGTGTGGTCAATCTTGGCTAATGGCCGAGACAGATTTCAAATCTAAGGGCAGACTTGATTGTAGAAAGCGTGCAAATTTCGGCAATATGCATTGATTATTTTTAGTATGTTACGCATGAAATTCAAATTACCATTGCCGTTGATTAAAAGGCAAAATATAATTGATTTGATTGTGACACCACAAAAAAAATACAAACAATTTTTTATGTTAGAAGAAAAATTGCTTTTACAAAAGTTCATCATATTCAATTAAAGGCGTCTAAAGTAAATAAAGTTATTGCATGTAGCAGTTAGGTACATGTACACCAGACACTAAAATATTTATCGAAACTAAATTCCTACGAGAAAATAGTTAAATGCAAGCAATTGAACGATTGCCCCAACTGACCTTAAGTTTGTTTCCGAGCAGTTAGGTAAGTTAGTGCCCGACAATGAAATTAAGTTGGCAAGACCAACTTGAGTTGCTCGGTCAACCGACGATGTCCGGCGCCCGAAATCTTAGTAATTACATCGTACGGACGGTAAATCACATAGAAATTGGTTCAGGCACCAACTAAGCCGAAGCTAATTTGATTCTGTGATGTTGTATTTTGGCGCTGAGTTCGAATATTCTTACGAAGCAATGCTACAAATAATAAACGTATTTTTGATTCTTTATTCTTCATGGAACAAAAAGTCTTTAATTAAATACGACAAAAACGGCTCGACGGGAATCGTATTTGACAGGCACTCTTTCGTTTTATTAATTTTATCGTAATAAAATATATATTGTGAGGTAAACATGCAGAACACATGCAAAATTATTATAATCAACAATAAGCAATAACACTCAGCGTAAGGTAATTTTATAGAGTGCTATTTAAAACGATAGTAGGTACACAAAAACTACCATTCAATAAAAGAAAAGTGTTAATAACTGTTAATTCTGCATTTTAGTGACCCATTAAACTCTTCAAAATACATAAGCTTTACTTTTTTAACTTTGAGTACCTTTACAGTTTTAAGGTTTTCGCACACTAGGCAACCAACTACCGTGTCTTTTTGGGAGAAAACAGTCGAGATGTTGCAAGCTACTTGGAGCATAATATTATTTTTTTTTACATAATACTTTTGAACATTGTTCGTTCCACATTACTTTTTCTCTTATTTTGCTTTAATTTTTCCTTTCTCCTCTCTCCTATCTAATCACCTTTGTGCATTGTGGATGGACAGCAAAAATGGATTTTCGACCGGTTCTAAAGGAAGTCTCGCACGTGATGGGCGAATATTGCATTGAAAGCTGACTTAAGTCCTTTCTCACTTCCACTGTCTATCTGCCTAGTGGTCTACCTAAAACACCTAAAAACAATCAAAATAGATGACTCGAACCATAGAAATCAGACTCACACAGACCAAACTGATAATGCTGAGACTGCTTGATACGCGATGATCCTAAGATGTTTATTTTCTTCGGAACTGGTTTGACTGGGTGCATCATTATCCAGGACCATTCCTGAGGAGTCAATGGCCGAATGTGCCATGCTGTTGCGGCTACCTACTTAGCTATACCTACTAATGTACTGTGGGGCACAAAAGTCAATATTTAATGTTCCATTGCATGAGATGAACAAGATAATATTAAAAATCATGTCGAAAGTTGGCAGGTATTTACTTACCTTCATCTACCTATATAATTTTTGGTAATAAACGTTCATTATAATTTCCAAAAAAATTGCACGTTGACTAACTGGGCTCTCTTCGTATTTGGTTTATAGACTTGGGGTGTTTTTTCCTCGTTTGTTTCCCATTCAATGAAACATTTTTCACAGTGATTGCGACCGAAGAAAATTTACTTTCCCTTTGTAGGCAAAAGAGTAAAAGATGTACCTCTATAAAATTGAAGTTAAAAACAGAAAAAGTCATATTCACCGTTTCACGTAGATGTTCATTAGCTGTAGCTAGAAGGTCTAACTTCTAGCAAAGGCTAGCACTTTTCCAAATCCTAATCCAGCAGATATAACAAACTTTTGTCGTTAGTTGTACCCGTGCAGTTATTCTGGTCTCAAAATATGTTGCGCACTGTTATCTCGCAATGAATCTTCTGAGAAAACGTTGCTTAAAAATGTAATGGTAACTTTAGACTACAACCTTTTAGCAATTAAGATAAAAAAGCTGTGGCAATATTCATAGTTATGTCTTATCTTTTACCACGAATAAATAAAACCCAACTAGTCGTTTGTAGAGCTTAATCTTTTGCTCTACTTTATGGTTTGTTTTCAAGCTCCAGGAAATTCGTTTCAAAAATGATTTTATGTTGTTTTATTCAGTATTACGCCAAACTTTTTAAAGCGGTATTTCTGTCGGCGCCGGATTATAGAATCAGCCCGTTAGTAGAATGGCTAGGCGGATTGCAAATCTAACAATGATTTATTAAAGTAAAAGTAAAGTAAAATTTGTAGGTATTTATTGACATAATAGCTAGTAGGTATAACAGACAATATTAGTCCATAGGCTCCTGAAATAAATAAATAAATAATAAATAAATAAATAATGCTGGACAATCCACACAGCATGATCTAGCCCCAAAGTAAGCTGAGCTTGTGTTATGGGTACTAGATGACTGATAAACTTAATACAATACATAACATAGATAGATATTTTTTATTATATATAGAAAATACCCAGAACACCCGGAACAAATATTTGCAGATCTTACAAACATTTGTCCCAAGGCGGGAATCGAACCCGCAACCTTCTGCGTCGCAGGCGGACCTTCGCCCGCCGCGCCACATCGGTATAGTTAAAATACTGTGTGTTTAGGAGCCAAATTATTGGGAATACCTATTTAATTTAATTTACGAGATGGCTAAGTGACGTTTAGCCATATTGTTGAGCGATGGTCTTTCAACAATTGGCATAGCAATTAATTAAATCGGTCAAGTCTTTCTACAAATGGGCTGTTTCCACGATACGGTGGCGACATATCCACACCGATAATTTATGAAGAACAAAAATTCATAAATAATTATGTTTTCGTGAGTGCTTAATTATTAAGATGACAAATTAAAACAAAAGGTACGTCATAAATAACCAATAGAATCTTCCATTGTTATTTTTATGCTCTATTTCTGAAAATAACCAAGCTATGTCACTGAGCTCCACTATGTTAAAAACGTGTATTTTCATTATGAACAACGGTTCTCCCGTCATTATAACAAAAAGGAATTTTGGCCGGGACTCGGGACTCGCTTCGTGAACTTAATCAGCCGGGCTAGAAGTGCTCTTGACGTCTCTAAGAGCTCTTAGCTACACACGGGTTAAAAACACCTACGTTCCCAACCGCAGAACTACAAGAATATAGAACACCCACCTATATTCTATGTATTGCCAAGTTATTTTTTCTTCTTCAGCACACGTACGTTTACTGCTGAACTGGCCAACCTGCCCTCCTCGGCAGGTTGGTCAGCAGGCGATCACTAAATCCACCTGCTTTTGCTGGATTTCTGATCGCAGTGGAGGTGTTAAAATACAAAGAACGAAGCTGCTGTGATTCTTCTAGTAGGTCTCTTAGTGGACTTCAACGGCATTTATTTTTAGGTATATTTTTAGATGTCCTTCTTGACGTACGAGGCTTGGTGGGCGAAGATCGATTTGAGTCGCAGATGGTTGCAGGTTCGATTCCCGTTATCACCATTCCGTGGGACATTTTTTTGTGAGATCTCTAAACATTTAGTTGTTTTTCTATTCTCATTTGCCTGCAAAAACCAACTGCTGAATATAGATAGGCCTCCTGTATATTACGCCATCCTGCGCCACCCTCAACTAAATTCGTACATTAAAAGAAACTGTATAAGAAGAAAGTTTATATAGAGGTATAACAAGAAGAAGAAAACCCCTTATTAATGAATTTTCTTCAGGCGCAGTTTACTATCCTAAGTTTTCTGAGCTTATTTAGAAATCCTCCGATATTCCAATTTCAAAGCAAAAGTTCGTATATATTGCTCATGAATACATTTCATATTAGGTATCAAGAATGACACTTAAATGCTTTTTAGGTTGGCTCTAAATTATTCTATTGCAGGGCTAGAGTTCAAACATAAACTCAGTCTTAAGATTTAAAGCATGCTTAATCATTATATCAAACATCAATCATATAACATAAGGCGCGTCAATTATGTAGATATTTATTATTCACGTATGTAATTCAATCATATATCAAGGCATAATGTATAGAAAATTCCTAATTTAGAAGTTTAGACCGCAAGTGAGACCTGACTTTAGTCTCCAACAGACTTCTCTGAACTTCTGGCCTTTGAGCTGTCACTGTCAACAGCAGCTAGTAGACAAGTCTAGAACTTCGATCGGGGAGTCAAAACTTAGAATAGTGCAGAGGCACTTCCTTGTTTGTATATTTATTATTATTATTATTAGTGTTATTATAGACGTGCAGCTGAGAGCTTATATGTCCATATCACAGTGCTTTTAAGGTTTTTCAACTACACTAGTTTGTCCCTTATAGACAAACTTACGACCACGCTGGTTACGAACGCACAATCTGACCAAGATTGTGCGTTCGTAACCAGCGTGGTCGAGTCTGTTTTTAAAGCTGCTTTTTTTATTTATGAGTTTGTTTCTACAAACAAGTTGTCTTTTTAACACCAAGATCGGACTCCGTTTCCTCAAGCTACCAAAGTTTTTCCTGATAACCACGCTGTAGTGGCATTTACCGGTGTCCCCTACTTAAATATCAACCACACTGGATTTTTTTTATTAAAACGTGCCACTGTCCCGCATTGGGTGATATCCAGAAGTGGACTGGTAAAGGCTGGTGATGATGACGATAATGGGTAATATATATATGATGAGGCATAACAGAAACAAGCCAACCCGGCCTTTCCACTTTTATCAACAGATTAGCCCCGTTTATTTTTGTGTTAATTGTGCGAATTCGCATATTTATATTTCCATGTTCGCACCACGTTGATTAAAACTGGCATACAGAAAGCGGAATGGCCACTTTATTTGAACAAACCACCATCTACCGCCAAGTAAAGGGTACTTGCAAGGGCGAGCAATTTCATTACTTTAGTTTTTTATGGTACGGAATTAAAATTTGTTTTTATATAGATTGAAGTCTGTATGCTGAGAGGTGAGGTTGTTCAATGATTAACCGACTTAAAAAAATGGAGGAGAAACATAGAAATGTTCGGCTGTATGTATGTTATATGGATGTTCGCCAATTTCGCCGTCAACTGTAGACCGATTTTAATGATTCTTTAACTTTTGTATAGAGAATGATCCCGAGATGGTTCCATAAACAAATATTACCGAGGGATTAGTATTTGTCTCGCGAAACTGCGAAAGTTGAAAAATAGTGTTAAGAATATTGAAGTCCGTTTTTAGGGTTCCGTACCCGGAGGGTAAAAACGGAACCCTATTACTAAGCCTCCGCTGTCCGTCCGTCCGTCCGTCCATCTATCACAGTGCTCTAACTCATGAACCGTAAGAGGTAGACAGTTTAAATTTTCAGAGAATGCGTATTTCTTTTGCCACTATAACAGCAAATAATAAAAACAAAATAAATATCCAAATAAAAGGGGGCTTCTATACAAAAAACGTGATATTTTGGAAATTTCTGCTCTTCGTTTGTTAAGGTTGTAACTCTTGTACCACAATGGGTAGACTCATTAAACTTTCTATAACTAAGTAACACTTCAACTGTAATAACAACAAATACTAATAATTATAAAATTGTAAATTTAAAGGGGTCTCTGAACAAGTGAAAGTTAGATAAAAAATCATGATGATGAAAAATCAGGCAACTTTGAAAAAGTTGCCTGATTTTTACGATACCGAACCCTTCTTGCGCGAGCCGACTCGCACTTGGCGGTTTATAAATTTTACAACACAATTAAATAAATTCTATGTAATCCTTAACTATAATAATATATAAATGAGAATAAGTACTAAACTATTGCACACTTGAAAACAAATAATAATATTAGTGAATTAGTGAATAATAAAAATTTGATGTCGAGGAATAATTATAGTGTACAACTAAACAAAATATCATGTAGAACAATGCAACAAAAATCTAGGTGGTTTTTCTGCTCATCAAAGCTGGGGAAACATTACGTCCACCAGTGAACAGATTTTAGCATTCAGCCAAAATCCGTTATGATCGTGAAATCTAAATTCTATTTCATTCATCTTTTGATTAACGTAATTTAATCTTAACACACGTCCAAAAGGTGTTTTACAAATTGAATTTTAATATTTAAGTAGTGTAAATAATTCAAACTTTAATTATTTCATACAACAATATTATTTCCACAATAATATTATCTAGCAGCCGTCAGCTGTAAAATTCTGAGGTTAATGTTAGTTATAATTATTATAGGAATTTTGGAATTGTATGCAAGCAACATTAAACATGTATGATTAAATCAGTCTTTGTCCTGCAGACACTGACATTATGTTGTGAATTATCAAAGAATAAAATATAATCATATGTAAGAATCTAAATATCCCAAAATTAACGACACAGGCAGGTTTTCACTGCGCAACTCTACTCTGTTCTGGAATATGTTTGCCAATTCCACCACTGTAACCACCTAATCAGTCGAAAATCTTTTAAATCTTTTTCTAATCATATCTCTCACTAATTTCTGCCGGAGGCTTCGCTCGCCTTTTTTATTTGGAAACATAAAGGTTAATAATATCATATTGGAACTGATTCATGAAATAAAAAGTAGCCCATGTGTCAGTTATTCCACTATAGACTTAAATCTTAGCAAAATTTCAGCCCGATCCGTTTAGTAGTTTCGGCGTGATGAAGTATCTATATAATATGTATGTATATTAGTGTGATTGAATTACAAGCCTCCATACTATTTAAAAAATGTTATAACCCGTATACAACATATATAATTAAATATTGATGAAATCAAATTGTATTCGTTTATGCCTTTACTATTCCAGATGAGTCATTCAGCTATAAAGGATCCTATTCATGAAGGGTTTATGTGAGGATCATTATAAAACCGATAATTCAAAGTGTCAACAGTTTACCTACACAATTATTGACCTTCACCAATAGTTTATAGGTTGAGAGCAATTGTGAGTAGTCAGTATGTACTCATCATTATTATCTGATTTACTTATCTAAGGTTTGTTAGCTTCCCAGTCATTCCAGGTCTGGAATTACATACTACCTACTTCTTACTATCAGCCTAATAATTGCGTAGATGTACTCATCTACTTATTCAATTATCAAGCTGATCCATTCAGTAGTTCTATCGTGAAGAGCAGACAAACATCCATCCAAACTAACGCATTTTTAATAAGTTATTGAAACACCCTTTATTACCAGCTACTATCTGCCCGTGGCTTTACTCACAGATTACTGTGGATAGACAGGTAATAGACATGTGTAAGTACTGTCTGTGATATCACAAAGTTAATAAATACTACGCGACGGCGTACTGTAACATTACACATTACCTTATCATTATCAACCAAGACGTCGAAGCATTACCATTTTAGGCACACATTACACGAAGTTCGGTTTGGAGATTATAATGCGAGCGAGTCATGCATTACTTAGGTACTAACTATGCAGGACGTTCGTCCATCCATAACATATTAGCGCGGGCTCGGCTTCGTTCGTAATACTTCTTAGTTTGTATGGCATTTTGTTGCGTGCGAATGAGACCGCAAAAGATAGATTCTGATCGAGTAGGTGACACATTAAACGCCACAGTACAAGGAGAAATATTAGGCAGCTATACTAAAAATATGTATGTATGTATGAAGTTTATTCATTGTTTTATTTTCTAGTTCAGAAATTATGTTTATTTTTGATTTTATTTGTATTCATGACATTGTTGGACTTAATGAGGAAAAGGTAATTTCTTTTATCCAAAAAAATTATGTAGGTACTATTTTATTAGCCAGCACAGTAATCATAGACACTTGTACCTAGGTATTTTTACTTTTAATACATTATTGTAATAGGTAGGTATCTGTTATAACAATAACCAGTAATAAATAAAGGAAGCATTACTTTTGGTTATTCTAATATATTACCTACATTCATAGCAATGTCTGACTTCACCGTGAACGGGTAATGTTTCGAGTAACTGTAATATCGCAAAGTGATGTGACTGGTGAAGTGGTGTGTGAGTGTGTGATATCACCTTGTAATGACATAGTAATATGGCATTACGTTTTACTGTACTGTTTTGCGCATGTCTAACAGGTACAGGGCTATAACCCTCAGGATGTAGCTCTGTACCTATCTATCATTGTAAGCTAAATTCCTATCCTATACCTGAGGAGTGAGGGGATAGCGTATTTCCACAGATTAGTGTAAAACAACTAGGAATCAGACTAGTGATTCTGAAGCAACTCAGAATCACTGGTCTGAGTCTTAGTTGCTGTCATCCCTTGTTCCTCATTGCTTTAAGCAATAAGGCCGCCTATTGTAAGTTTTTTTGTTTATTAATTTAGATATTTTATTTATTTTCTATGCACAATAAAGTGTTCATTCATTCATTCCCTCAGGATACATACAAACCTAAAACCCTTTGTCCTATGAAATTACCTGTTTTACTTCAAAAAGAAAGGATTTTTTTATGGACTTTGTTTGTTGAGCGAATATGCGAGTCTCGTTATACAAACTCAAACTTAACCCTTTCTGTATCTAATAATATCATATATTAAGTACAAGGCCTTATAGGCCTCGCACAGTATGTTATTAAATATACGTACTTTATCATTATTAAAAGTCAAATTGAAAAGATCTTTGTGTAAACAAAGTTGGGTATACCATTATCATATTATTTAGCTAAAAAGAAGACAACGACAAGACGATGTAGGTCATAGGCCACCAATCGTCATATTAGCGCCGCAAGAAATCACACAAATAAATAAATGAATAATAGGTACTGGACAATAAACACACATTTAAATTTAAATACAAACTAGCAATGTTATGTTAACTTAATCACCATAATAGCGCGGTTATATCGTGTAATACATAATGATTACTTACCTACTTTGTAAGTGTTTGTTTCTTACAAAGTTTAAACTTTAAGCCTCAAACGTTTCTATAGTTTTGTTCCATGAAATATTATTGACGCTTCACACATTACTTAAGTGAGGTTGGGGCCTAAGTTTGATGCATGATGTTTATATTCTACCATGTTATTATAACTTCAAGGTCTGTTTTATTTGAGGGGTTTTGAAATATTGTTTGAACAAAATGTAAAAATAGTGATCGATTTTGGAGAAAGATATCACGTTTTTAGTTAAACGTACATCCACGCCTATACAGGGTTGGTGGTTACACACTTACACTGTGAACTGAAACCTGGCGTCTTCACGAACGTGTTCGTGATGATGGGCAGAACCTGCAGTTCATGCATTGTCAGTGAGTTACCACTAACCCTGTATAGCGAACTGAACGCACCGAATTTTATTGAAACAAATTAATCAAAAAAAACACACACACTGATGATTCGAACATTTAGTATATAAATAAAATTTAATCAATTCATAATTCCATCACTAAGACTTCCTAATAGCAATCGCTCGGAAAGTATTTTTTTATGTTTCAGCCGTGTTGTCCCACTGCAGGGCAAAGGCTCTTTTTTCCAGCTTACCCTTTCCTAAAGTACAAATATATAAATTAAATAAGTTACTCAGCCTCAACTGCCTTTACCAAGAAAAGCGATTTTACGAAGAGCACTGATTTTACCACATAAATACATATGTATATCTAGATAGAAGCAAAAAGTTTATTTACCTCGCGTGCCGAAAACAGGGGAGCCATTTTGCTCGACGCGACATTCAGTCCGCTCCAGACCGCTTTCCAAGTGAGACGTCTGGAAAACAAAATGTCTTGTTGTTCAATAATATACTGTTCAAACACCACCAAAAAAGGCAATTCTGTAATTTAGCGGTGTTTTACATCACTAAATTACTCTCGTGACGTCAAAGTACCTATGCAAAATGTGCACGCTCGGTTTCAATACAAATCGGCGAACTTTGGCATCCATCTTGGTATGTTTATGTAAGTTATACCAAGAACGCACTGCAAGAGTCTGAGAAAATTACATGCACTAAACCATGTTTCTGTAATTTTCCGAACAATCTGCAGAGCTCCCACAAAGCTCATAACAGAACTAATGGCTAAGTGCAAGTGTCAAGGAATCTAAGAAGCAAGGACTTATACACATGCGACGACACGACGTCGGCGTGTCGACGAAAATGACTAGTTCCAATTTTAATTCAGTTGATTTAAAAATTAACCATTTTACAACTAAAACAAAAAACGACGCGATAAACTTAATTTTTGAAGTTTAAAGTTGTACTTCCAAACAATTTACATAAATCAAACAGCGTCATTCATCGTCATAAAAACAAAATAAGAAACCCAAAAAAATGCAAATATTGAGTTTTAGAATCATTTCATTAAGTTTGATTATCTAACCATACATCAATCGTATAAACGGGCGTTTTCCAAAAAAGCAAACACCCTATTTACCTGAGAACTCAATAGATGGCAGGGATCTTTCGCGAAAGAATAAAAGATTTGGTAGTGTGTCATGTTAACCTAAGCAGGATCTATGCCATATAATTTCAAATTAAAAGCCCCATCGTTTCAGTCTGGTGAAACAATTTGTTGACGTTACGAAAACGCCTTATTATACTACTTTGACTAATTGTTTCTATTCGAGTCACGTAAAAATCGTATCGACTAAATCCATACCCGGTACCAAGGAAGGTTATACAATGATTTCATGGCAGTTTCCAGTTGATTGGGATGCAAATTACGGCAATGACACTTACGTAATGCTTGCAGTCTGCTGTCGATTACAAAGTTCAATGTACGCTGGCACTCGAAATATAAATCGACAAGTAAAAATGAAATAACAATCAGATAATAGAAACAAATTAGAACTAGTATTTACAATTAAAACAATTGAGCTAACAGCAGACTGCTGCAATCTACAGGTCGCACCACTGATCCATATCAATACTAGTCGGAAGCGTCCCCAAGACGCTGTCTGTATTGCCCCGCTGTCCCGCCTGTGCGCCCCGATGGCAATGCTGATGCGCTGCGTCAGATTTTCACCAGCTCTCGGGTCTCGCAACGCTTCGACCAGACGTTCAGATAGTTTTTTTTAACTCGGAGAGCCGTAAACACCTAATTAAAAATTGTATTTTTAGTCCTTGGTTAACTCGACCCAATAAGGCTTAGCACAAAAAATACACAAAAAATAGCACTAGCTAAAATCAACCTGAATATCCAAATTGTTAGAAGAGGAATAACGTTTTTATTTTTCATTGAAACTGGAAACTAAACTGCCATTTCTGAATTAAAACAATATTATCCACAATTTTCGTCATGCTCTAGTTCACCAAAATGTGTTTATTATTCGAATATTTGCCGAAACGGAACGAAACTAATTTGCTGCTACAATCCATACGCTACGTCATTCCGTAGAGCTACGAAACGCGAATCCATTGAAAAGACTTGAACGCACGCGCGCGCGCTGTATTTACTTTGTTTTGTTTGCCCATGCGCATGGTTTGATTGATAACTTTTTGGTCGATTGATAACTAACATAAGTTATCAATCGAATTACCAAGTAAAAACATGTTATTATTTTATGTTTAGTAGGTAGGCACTGTTTGTATATTTTAATGTTACTTTAGTGACTATAATAATACTTCATTGATTTTAATAGTGTTATGTCTTATGGCATACCTACTGCTGTGAGGTAACGCTGCATATATTAACACCGTATTTGTGCTGCAGAAGAGGGCTGTTCGTGCTATCTACAATATGGGTCCCAGAGAAACCATAAGTGAAAAATTCAAAGAAATAAACATAATGACAGTACCGTGTCAATATATTTATGAAAACTTGTATACTCATAGGAATATCAATCGGTTCCATAAAAATAGCGACATACATAATATAAATACTAGAAATAAGAATAAGCTCGCTGTATCGACAACTAGGCTACACAATATTAATGTATCTTTTAAAGGGCAATGTATACGCTTCTACAACAAAATGTCAAATACTTTGAAAAATATATCAATAAATAATTTCAAACAAATTGTCAAATTGTTAATTTGTTTGTAATTATATTTTGTTGATAATTTGTTGTAAATATCAGATTATCTAGCTAGAGGATAAAAAACTTGGGACAAGTTTTGTTCTAACTCGAAAACTAGCAACCTAACAAGGTAAAGGTTTCTTGTTCGCTTCTTTACTTTACCTTAAGAAGATTGAAGTGAACAAAAAATTAAAGTGATCACCTTATTTCCTAGTTTTACTTATGTAATTAAATTTTGTGACGTTTCCAAGAGTTTTGTAAGGTTTAAAGCAAAAAAAAAAACACTTTGAATTTGAATACTTTCTTTTTTTGTTTTGTGTTTTGCCCATTATTTTAAATTATAGAAACCATAAAATTATAGAAAATATATAAAAATAGAATAAAATTATAGGAAATATATGATTTTCCTTTTTCCTTGTTAATCCGGCATTGAGGCTGATTAAAGCGGAGAAAAAGTATCACATGACTATTAAGATATGTATTTGAGATGCTTTAAGTAGTCTACTTTACTTGCTATGTACTGTCCATGTGTGAGTCTAAAAGCCTATTCACATGTGACGGGGCCACTTTCTTCCGCACCAACAGCCACCAGCTGCTTACGTGCGAAGTTATGGCACTACTTTTGTATTTCTGGTTCGTTAGATGACTGTATCAATACGATGGTAGGTTCACTTATAACTACTCGCTTTATTAGTTAGAACCTTATTGCTACCGCTTAAAGTCGACAATAGATACGTGAGTGGTGAGATCGGTATCAATTTAAGCCATGTAGGCTTATTAGAGTAACATGTGACAGAGATTACGTGAAGAAAGCAACTTGTTTTGTACATAGAATCTACAGTCGATTAGTTATGGAATGGATCGACAGTGCGAGAAGTTTATGAACCTTATCCGTTACTCTTAAATTGATTTTCAACTGTATAGGTACCTATTGTAGAACATATTTTTGTGTAGAGAAGCACGAACCTGTCAAGTACACGGAAGATATCAGAGCCTTATGACCATGTGCTGCATTACCTGAGTAAAGGCAAGTCGTGCATGCCATCTTGACACTAGAGGTCTTATCACGAGTATTATTACAGCCGACAAACTAATATTTAACAGCCAATATATTAGGTCCTTACATATGAAATTGGCGTTTTGTATGGGAGGAACAAAAAGTCGAATATTTTTAATATAATATATTTAATTAATCAAAGTATGAACCATTATTTTCTATGCACTTTTGCCATCTTATAGGTAGTTCGTTGATCCCTTTACTAAAAAAACCAGTCGGACGGGAATCAATAAAATCTTTGAAGGCGATTTGGACTGCCCCATCGGAGTTGAATTTTTTCCCTTGCAAGAAGTTATCCAAATTTCGAAAAAAATGGTAATCTGTTGGAGCAAGGTCCGGGGAGTACGGAGGATGTCTTAGACTTTCCAATTGAAGCTCTTCTAATTTAGTAGCCGTCTGTTGCGCAGTGTGTGGTCTAGCGTTGTCGTGAAGCAGCAGTGGCGTGGAGCGATTGACCAGCCTAGGTTGTTTAGCCGCTAGCTTTTCCATCATGGTTTGCAATTGCTGACAATAGACATCAGCCGTAATAGTCTGGCCAGATTTGAGAAAACTGTAATGAACAATACCGGCACTAGTTCACCAAACGCTTACAAGTAACTTTTTTGGGGTTAATTTTCGCTTGGGGCAGGATTTGGCTGGCTGGCCAGGATCCAACCATTGCGCTGAGCGCTTCCGATTATCGTAAAGAACCCATTTTTCATCACAGGTAATGATTCGGTTTAAAATACCTTCATTATTGTGCCGGTTTAGTAATGTAACGCAGCAGTCGACGCGCGTTTGCCGGTTTGCTTCAGTCAATTCGTGAGGTACCCACCTTTCAAGCTTTTTAATCTTCCCAATTTGCTTCAAGTGAATTAAAACAGTTTTATCACTAACATCGCAGCCTGCAGCTAACTCGGACGTGGTTTGCGATGGATCCGCTTCCACAATAGCCTTCAACTCTTCATTATCAACTTGAGTCTCAGGCCGTCCACGGGGCTTGTTCTGCAGGTCAAAATTTCCAGAACGAAAACGTTGGAACCAAAAACGAACTGTGTTTTCTTTTGCAACACGACCGCCATACACATCATTCACCCTTCGAGTTGTTTCCGCAGCACTAGTGCCACGGCGGAACTCGTACTCGTAAATAATGCGATATTTTAAGTTTTCCATTTTGTAAAATGAGTGACGCAAACAGAAGAAAAAAAGCAAATGAATGACGATCATCGAAGCACAAATACATGAGTCTATAGCTGTACAAATTTGAATTTGGAATTCCTTACCAAAGAGGAGAAATTTGTGATTAAAGTGGCCAGTACGAAAAACGCCAATTTCATATGTAAGGACCTAATATCATGATTTCAGACGAAATACATCTAGTGCTGGATAGACGCCTTCCCAAAACGATCCCCATTGTGCCATAATAACATATTGAACTTTATATGTATTTAAGCAAGCACGAGCCAAGCATGGTGATTATGCCAAAACCCCCCTTGTTTGGGGGCGGCATTTTCAGATGTGGACGTATGTTGTATGTGTCATCATTATCATCATTGAAGTTTTGTATTGTGTAAAAAAAAAATAAGTATAGCTGAAACGAAAAATGCGTAGAAACGGAATGGGACACTATGTCCACCAGTGGGCTCTTAGTGGAGTGTATGGTAAAGGCTATTTATGTTATGTAAAGCAGAGGTGGTGTTTGAGGAACCATTTTTTTTTTACCAACCAAACCATCAAAAATGAGTTTGTTTATATTATCTTCGGGAGTATGTATAGTAAATATTTTTTATATCTTATAAAAATAAGAAAAATGCCTAGAGCTTTTGTTATGGGTACAAGATAACTTTATACTTAATACAATACATAGATTATGGAAGAGCCTGGAAGAGATCGCTGTTAGCGATAAGGCCGCCGATTGTGCCACATTACATATAATTAGTATTAAGTTCTTGTTTCATAAGTGTATTGATGATGCAATAAAGTTGTAATCTATCTAATCTATTATAAAATTTGTGCGCGCAGCCTTAAAATTAGGTGCTATGTTTGTTCTTACATTTTTTGGTCCTGATAGAGCCACACGCAGTTATTTGGATACAACAAGCTCTAGCTCTATCGTGAGGTCATGTCACGAACGTTACATAAGGCTAATAAATTGAACGTAGTTGACTATAAGCTTCCTCGTTTCATATGGCATCATGTATATTATTACTAAACTAGGTTAAGCTCTGTTGTTTTTGGACCTACATACATTCTAAAAATAAGCGAAATTAGTGCCATTTGTTAAAATTACAAAAGTTTATTAAAATGCAGAACGTATAAAATATCATAAAAAAAACAATATGCTTATATTAACTTGGGGCTAGATGATGGTGTGTAAATTTTCCAGCATTAATAAATGCTACCTCTATGCTAATATACCAGGCCCACGATAGTTTAGCTCATTTTATCCCTTGAACCACAAGTGGACTACATTCTAATAGGTAAAATCTATAGGCGGTAATTTTTATTCAATATATTATATACTATATCGACCGATGTGGCGCGGCGGGCGAAGGTCCGCCTGCGACGCAGAAGGTTGCGGGTTCGATTCCCGCCTTGGGACAAATGTTAGTACGATCTGCAAATATTTGTTCCGGGTGTTCTGGGTATTTTCTATATATAATAAAAAATATCTATCTATGTTATGTATTGTATTAAGTAGGCATATCAGTCATCTAGTACCCATAACACAAGCTCTGCTTACTTTGGGGCTAGATGATGCTGTGTGGATTGTCCAGCATTATTTATTTATTTATATATACTTTGTCCATATAAGGCGTCAGCAAGGAGTCACGACATAACACATTTTACACGGAACTTATATGGAACGATATGTTCTAAGGCCGACTGCCCTATAAATAATCAGGACAACCAAGGAAACAGCTGTAAAAATTTAGAGTCACGCTCAAAAGTAATGTCACGCCGAATCGTAATTTATCATAGTGATTGCCGGCATCTGGCCACCGGAATAAATCGTAGAGTTTCGGCTCCGCCCAGGTAATAATTCCAATTTGCACCACAATCCAAACTTTCCTGGACAAACTTCAACATTTTGGAAAACGAAAACGAATAGACAAATAAAACAGGCCATAAACGAATTTCATTGAAACAGTGGAAGCTTCAGTCGCGTCGGAATAAATTGAAGCCCTGCTAAAGATACGAATTTCTCATTAAAATTTTGAATGCCGGAGTCAAGTTGCCGCCGTTCAATTTCAGCTTTTGAAACTGAATCACGAGTTTTAACAAAACACTTTGGCACCTATTATACATGTTAGTAGTGTCTATTTTACATAAACAAACAGAATGATCGAAGTGGTGTGATATTTTTATGCATGGATTAACTTCTGAGTTTAATTGTCTTGTAGGTGTTAAAGATGGTTGGTTACTTCTCCTTTGTGCTTTGGTCTCTTATTATAGTTGTAGGTATTGATGATATGTTTTTCAATCGCTAATAATGTTAGATAGATACCGAGTGTGTGGAATGGTGGGCTCGCCGGCTATGCATGGGAGGAAGAGGGGACGCCAGTCGGGCCGCGGTAGGTTTAAATGTTCCCGTGGTTCGGCGAAAATGACGAAAGACGGGTCACCGAAGAGGTTTTAGTGGGTATTACGTCCTTATCAGGACGTCGAGTCCCACATAATTCTGGTCCCCCCCAGACCAGTCTATTCGTAAACGAATTTCCTCGGCCGAGAAAAATAAAAAAAAAAGGTAGATACTAAGACGGTATGTTTATGATAAGATAACAATTGTTAATTTAAAACTTCATGCCAAATTTGTGGCAACACGATGTAACTGTCGACACTGGACAAACCTTCTATGGTTTAAAGTGTCATAAAAATAAGAATAGAAAATCTTTTGATTAATAGAGAAAATACAAATACAATTCTGCAACTATGCAGTTTTTTGAGGTGCGTGTATAAAGTATTCAAATAAATTATGCAACGAACTAAGACGTCAACATACAGTTCATCTTTTGATAAAAGATGATGTAAACTGTCGACAAAACTAATCGGTCGTTTAAGGCGCGGCCGAACTAACGCTTGAAAGGAACAACACCGATAGAAATGTCAAGCTTTGGAACTTTGCCGATATTTCACGCGGATTAAGTTTCTCGGCAAAGCGATTAGGTTACTGCGGCTTAGCTGGTAAAGTAAGGGGTAAATGGAACTTGATATGACATGACAGGAGCCAGTGACCCTCTAAAAGCATAGGGATAGGGTATTGAGCATGACTGAACTGTTGAGTGATGTTATAAGTTTTGTTTGGCTGCTTACTGTATCAATAGTTTACGTTGAATCGAAGCGGACATGTATAAAAATTACAGCTTTAAAGTGTCACATGATTATTTAATAACTTTATATATGTACGATATGCCAATAAGAAAGCTCATATTTTATTTTAATTTATTTATTTATTGAGCGTCTACAGAATTATATTCTACTTACACAAGTCACGCAGGTTACATTACAATTCAATTCAAAAAATTATGTATTAAAATAAAATAACTAAAATTAGATGTCAAGATAGATCTATTATTATTTTTTTTTTTTTAGGTATTTATCGCATTTTTATTTAATTTTTTTTTAGTTTATGTTAGTTTGGTATGTAGGTTTGTAAAATATTATTCTCTATATAATTTTTTTTTTTGTATTTTGTGTGTACACATTATCTATCCGCACTCGGTTCATAAATTATCTGTATATCCATAGGTTTGCTGTAAGAAAACTCTTTTAGGGTTAAGCTCGCCTTTGTACATGTCCATTAATTGTTAACTTTTATGTATGATTTAACTTGTGTGTGCAATAAAGAATTACAAATAGATCAGTCACGTTTAACAAAATCAATTTAATAATAGCAATAATCAAAAAATAAAATTCAGGTCCAAATAAAAATAAATTTAGTAGGTACTATATTTGTATAAGTGTTTTATTGTTTCTTTTTACTAGCATCCTGTATAATTGCTGTATATGTGATATGTATGTGTGTGTCTGATTGTAAATAAAAACCTTCATGTATCTAAAGCTTTTTAATTAAGCATGTAACTCACACAAAGTCAGGCATTCTTCGTCTCATCAGGCTACATCCGCAAACACATCGCAGTCAGGGTTAGGGCCCATGAGGGCATTGAGAGACGAGAATAGATACAAACTTCAATGTGTCCCCTGTAGGTGGAGCTAACGGCGCTATAGTCCGATGAAAGTCCCAGAGTTTTTCGACTCCTACGTCACTTGACCTCATTGTGTAGTTGGTTAGCACGTTCCCGTACTGAGGGAAAGACGCGGGTTCAAGTCCCGTCGAAGTCGAAAACTTTTGGGATATTATTTGATTTTTTATAAATTAACCTAGTGTGAGGCTTACGCACTATAATAATGAAAACCTGAGAATAGATGCATAGGAGTAAAACGACTGCTGGTTGGTATCACAGCTTATTGCACTGAGGTGGCAGGGACTGGTGCAGGCGCGTACACATGCGTAGATGCTTACTACTAACATATTATACATTGTACCTACATACTTAGCACTATTAATGTAAGTTACCTATATAGAATACACAGAACATAGTACAGAAATAAACATTTTTCCTTTAAAAAAACAAAATGCTTTATTGCAAATTACCATCAAGTCATGTGTACGAGATTCTACTGTTTTAATACGTTTTCTTCACTGCTGTTTTGCTAATACTGATATGATATAATAGAGGCTACTGCTTGCAAAGCAGAAATTACATTATTTTCACGAGAAGTCGGTCGTGATACCACGTAAAAATATAATTCTTCGCAAGTGACGTGAGGTGCGTGCTATGTTTTCTAGTATTTCGAACGGACACTATCACCACGAAGCATCAAAACGATTTTGGTGAATAAGGTGAATGATACACATAATTTGCTCCCTCATTTTGCGAAAAACAAGTTAAAAAGCGAGAACCGAGTCGGGTAATTTTATAGTTTTCAATTAGTTGTTATCCTGCAATTTTAAGATAGCTTAGAAACACTTAAAAACCCTAACAAGGTAAATAAACATTTAAAAAATTGAGTAAAATTCATTCGGCAGTCAAATGAATGTCGATTGCTAAAATGGAAATCCAAATGCAAGAGTTTAAGTCTACAAACCTTCTTAGAAGAAGTTCTTAAAGCGTCGCAGTCTCATCTTGACTTGTATTATGCTAATCAGAAGCGCCACAAAAAGAATGAAAATGAAAATTTGAATGAAAATTAGACTCTCTATCACCAAAAACGGTTTTGTCAACGTTTAGACTAATTATAACGTGTAGACTAATAAATGACTACGTAAATTTAATACCTATGTAATTACCTACATCACAGTTTGAAGTTAGCTACTAGACTTTGATGAAATAATATTAAGATTCATATTTATTAACAAAGTAAATTACAATAACAGAACAAACAATTACAACTAGTATTTACACTTATATCTATTTACTAAAAATCTAAGCTGTCACCAGAAGGCAGAGTGCCCAGGATGATGGTAACATTACCAGTTGAAAGGCAATGCTAATTTGTTGACCGAAATAGAAGCCAGCATTTCGATCACCTGTGGACCCTATGAGAAGTAAGATTCTTATACGATAACCGGGCATATCAGCAGGAACCAACAATAATATAAATTGTTGATTCCTGCTGATATGCCCCTGTTTTAATTTTCTTTGTTATTATATGTCAATACTAAGAATCTTACTTAATATTATTTTGTCAAAGTTTAGTAGGTACGAGTAACTTCAAACTGTGACGTAGGTAATTTAGTCAATAGTAGTTTAAAATTACCTAATGTTAAAACAATAGGACCAGCCGCAACAAATAAAGTGGCCAAAATTTTCAAGGTATTATTTCTATTTTTGAATTATTCAAGTGATTTTCAACTCCCCAAGTTTCAGTTTCATCGAACGAAACAAGTTTAATTAATAAGTTCTGAAGAACTTTCGCTGGTTTTGAGTAGAAAACAGGTTTTTGTAAATTACGGAACTTGTCAGGGAAGTTCAATTCTACAGTACCAACTCTAAGTGCTGATTGGTGATTAATTGTTGCTGTTTCGATTCATAATTAAGTAATATTACAATATTTTTTTTGGTCGTTATGATAACTTCCTTGTCTTCCATCACTTCATAAGATAGTGCTGTACTGAATAATTTAAGTATCCACATTGCACCTGTTTCTTGAATAAATGGATACTCCAGTGCTACATAGAAGTGA
Organism: Eupithecia inturbata; assembly: GCA_963662085.1. Lineage (NCBI taxonomy): Eukaryota > Metazoa > Arthropoda > Insecta > Lepidoptera > Geometridae > Eupithecia > Eupithecia inturbata. The sequence goes on along the minus strand of OY759179.1, from coordinate 3,709,910 downwards.
ACTTCTTTGCTTCGAGGCGTATGAAAGGGCTCAGAAAGTATACAAGCACTTTATGAATATTTTGATTTATAAAAATAATCATTTATATATTTACCAAGGGAAAACCTACAAGCACTTTAAGAAAATGAACGTTTCCGAGTATTTTAATCAAGCTTTAAAGAAACCTGTGAGTTCGTAAAATAAACTGTTATAAAATAATGATTATTTAATAAAGAGTCGAGTTTAACTTTATACCACTCAAATAAATTCTTTATGAAGTTAAAGTTTTGTTTACATGGTTATAGTAAGGGTTGACGTGATTTAAATAACGATTTAAATTAAATGTATTTTTTTAAATCATGTGATGTAAATCAATTGTTGTTTCACTGCAATGGATACAGAAAGCAGTTAAAAATGTATAAGGGAGTGCCCTAATTAATCTTCGGTGCACATGCGCAATGTACCTACCTGCTCCCCTGGTTGAGGATTCAGGGAATCCTCTGAAATTCATAAAAATTACGAATTTTCGTAGTTTCTTTTTGTAGTTTCCTTTGTCACATTAATTCCATAAAGTTTAAATCAGTACTGCAAGATGTAAAAAAAGTGTTTGCGGCAAGTCGTAGCTCCTTTTGTTAAATTTAGTTATAGAATAAATGGAAATAGTTAACAAAACTGAAAAAAATAATTGAATAGAACATATTGTAAGACAGATTTAAAAAAAAATCAATCTTAATGTCTTCTCTTTCGTGTGAACCTTTGAAGCTAGTATCTTTCGTACTGGATAAATCAAAGCGATTATCATAAAAATCAAAATACAAAAAATCTAATAAATCCGATTTAAATCAAATTAATCGGATTCGGATCTACGTTTTCAATAATTAGAGTGATATCATTTTTTAAATCGAACCTCCACATAAATTTGAATGTTAAAATGGTTCGTGCCATGAAACCAAGTACCTGCGTAAATTCGCGGAACCAACTCCAAAAAAAGGCCCCGAAAATTTCAAGTCCGAGTGCGTAGTTACGCACTCGGACTTGGTAGGTTCACACAAAGTACAAAACTTAATCAGTAAATACTTATACACATATTTTGCCTCAAACATTCGAATCGTCATTTACTGGTTTATCATTTATTATTTGCGCCAGTCTCACCATCCTCGATATAAACCTGCAGGTCATTCACCACTCTCTCCTGACCTTTGACACGCGATCTCTCATCGCCGCTTGCGCAAACATAATGTCAAGATAATGCCTCTATATTGTAAAGGAAGCTGTTGTTGTGTGTATTTTGACAATGGGTAGGTAGTCTTAACAAAAATCGGGTAACAGCGATTCACGAAAACATATTTTTGAAATATTTTTTGTTGTAGGGCGTTGACACGTATTCTATGAAAAATTGGACTTTATGCATTTAACGGTTACAGAAATAGAGGCCCTGACAGACAAATATACAGACAGATTGGCGGCTTACGGCTAACTTTTTGAAAAGGAATGGAAAATTTACTGCAGAATTGTGACGGATTTCACAAAAAATGAGGGTATATCATAACAATTTACCATCTTCACCAGCAAGAGATTTTTAAAGGGCTTTGGGAATATCCCGCGCTCTACCTACTTATGATATTTTTATCAGTAATTAATTTACGCAGTCGGGTAATAAGCTAATAAGCAAATAACACCAAAGGAGTTCAACACAAAATTACCTGTCTGTCTGTATAACACCAGCATGTCTGTATTTATGATAATAATTAAATGTAGGTACTGTCATACCGAATAAAAATTTTAAATGTATAGATAGGAAACTGTCTGAAAATGTGCTGCTTGCTAAATTATTTTCTGAGATAAAAGCCAATACGGCGCTTATCAGGAAGAGGCCTGGGTCCAGCCGTGGACCATTAAAAGCTGTTGAAGAAAGTATTTCTAAAGTAATTCAAAAGATTTTTTGTTCGAAGACCGTCCGAATTCAATATTTTGATAAATTAACGCATTTATTTAGCAGCGCTATTACCGGTTAGCTTTCAACAAGAACCAGAGTTCATATAAAACAGATTTTCTATAAATGCCATCACCAGTTGAGGAAAATCTGAACACCTCTTATTATAAGAAATCAAATAATATCCCAAAAAATTTTCGACTTCGACGGGACTTGGACCCGCATTTTTCTCTCAGTACAGGGAACGTGCTAACCAACGAGGTCAGGTAACGTAGGATTCGATTCGAGGATTCGATAAAACTCTGGGACTTCCATCGGACTATAGCGCCGTCAGCTCCACCTACAGGGGACACATTGAAGTTTTATCCAATCCTGTTCAAAGACTAAAGTTACGTTTAGTTCGTTTAGTTCGTTTGACGAGATGTGTCGCGTTGCTCATTTTCTAAGCATTTTATTATTATAGTGCGTAAGCCTCACACTGGGTTAATTCATAAGAAATTAAATAATATACACAAAAAATTTTCGACTTCGATGGACTTGAACCCGCGTTTTTCCAGTGTGAGGCTTACGCACTATAATAATAAAAAGCTCTTTTTATGTTTATGTTGGCTTTATTAATGTGAGTTATTATACAAAAATTTGAAGGATTGTCTACCTATTCCCTAAGATAAATAAATACGAATTTCAGTTCTATGAACATAAGATATATAGCATAAACGGCCTGTTCAGAGCCAATTAACATGTCACCATAATGCGAAATCTGAAAATTGTTTTCCTTGACGAGAAAATTGAACGAAGTTGCTCGTAATTAAATATCACACCGCCCGATAATAATGCTCTCAGGCGACAGACAGATTCAGATTTCGATAATTATTTTCAATAAATACCTTAATTACTTCTGCCCGTGGCTGTTTAGCAATATTTGCCTAGATGTAGTTAGTACAATGCCATCAGACCCGTTTTGTCTGAAAAACAAACGATATTTTTGTATATCATATCTATGTATAATAGACCATATCTTTCTATTATATCTAAGTACTTTAATTACAGAAGAGGAGAATAGCAGCCCCTTAGAAGACGAAAATAATCATTGATTAGGAAATAAATATAGAGACTGAGAGATTTCTGAACCCAAACCTGAAACTTAAAAAAAAACTCACGGTAAATGATTAAAATAAGCGGAGCCTATATCATGAACGTAGATTCAAATCATTAGTGAGATCGCCCACCTGTTTTGGTCACTGACTTGCAGGTCGAATATGCAACTGACTTCAATAAAGTTGCCTTCACAGTTCAAAAGCCACCGTTCAAGTCATTATACTAAGCTATTATAATTATAAAGCTACGGCATAATTACCACCATTACAGTAAACCACAACAACCATAAAAGACTGCGAATGAAAATCATAAAGTTCGGCTATGAGGCAAAATGTATGACCGACTTTGAAGTTGAATTTATATCATACTAGCTGCAGCCCGCGGCTTCGCACGCTTTTTTCCGGAATAAAAGGTAGCCTATGTCCGGCCCCGGGATACCATCTACCTCGCTGCCAAATTTCACCGAGATCCGTTTAGCCGTTCTTGAGTTATAAATAGTGTAACTAACACGATCTTCTTTTATAGATAAGATTATTTACCGCGATCATTATTGAAATGAATATCATACGATATATAGTACGTAAATCTTTGTTTTATTTATGAAGTCTAAACTCAAGAACCAGTAATTTATTGTGCCCGCGAAAGCGGTTTATGCTTTCAAGTTTTTCTATAAAATTTGTATGGAATAAAATTCCCAACAATACAATACAAATACTCATAGACAATATATATATAAATATATATAAATTTATATAACTATTGGAAACCGAAGTAAGAAAGTGTTCATAGACCATATGTTTAAATATGTATAGGGAGAGATTTAGCTTGTTTTATTGGATCCCAACGTAACGTATCGCTTCGAGATGGGACCATTCCTCCAAGCATCCAAACGGCTGAAGCAATTTTGATGAATGAGCTATCAAAATACTCATCTGGACTCTTATATAGTTCCTAGCCACATTTTGTAGACCGTTGACCCCCATTTTGCGAAAAAAGGTAAAAAGCGGAGGCCAAGTCGGGTTTTCAATTAATTACTTGTTATTAACTAAGTAAAACATATAATACAAGATAGGTAAGTTCATAATTCAACCTAAAACTACTTAATTATATATGTATAAGCCAATATGTGCAAACTAAACTGTTTTAAAAGTAGGTAAACAAATTCAGAGCCACAAAATGTTCAAGTGAGAATCCAGTTCAGTTAATTTCTTATCACGCTGAAATTTTTTCATCTTTCGGTCAACACAAGCATCTTCGAGCTCCGTAAACGAACTCCTTTGAAGTAAAGGCATAAAAAATCTGTTTCTTTATTGGTTAATCCATTAGTCACCCAAAGCAGATTATGTTGAAAATTTAATAGACAGGGATTCGTGGATTCGGACCCTTCTCGGGGAAACGACAGCTATTGCAAATAGGCATAAATTGACAGATTATTTCTTGAAAAGACCCCTTCTGCCTTCAGTGGACAGTTTGCTGATATCGGACATTTTACTAATGAATCTTTTTGGTTTTTCTTGTGATAAAAGCGATGGCGTATTTATTTCAATTTTGTTTTGCAAAGGAAAGTCTATCGACCAACTCCTTTGTTCAATAAAACATGATTTTTATAGTTTATACAAATAAGTGTGAACTAATCTTGTTTTTGTGTTGTTACAGATCGCTGAACGAACACGACAAAATATTCGGCTATCAGCAAGGTAAGCAATCATTAAAAAGAAAATCAACCAATTAAAATATTGAAGATAGATATATAATAAAACAGATACGAATATCTATTAATTAAACCTATAAAATAATAGAATTCATAAGTTTAAAAGCATCAAAATAAGATAAGCTAATGTCACGTCGGTAGTAACTAGCCTCTTAACTTTTGAAAATCTGTCAACTTAAAACGCTGACACATAAAACACTTTTTTGTTTCTAAGTGGCTGGCTCTTTCTAACCTCCCATCATAACGGCTATAGCAATAGTAATAAAAGAGTATTAAAATACACGTCTGGCCTCCTATATGGTTTTTAGCTACGTTTGGTAGGCCTTAGCTCTCTCACTTGTCGAAAAAAAGTAAAAAGCGAGGACCGAGTCGGGTTTTTATAGTGTTCAACTAAACACTTTGACATCGTAATATGTCAACAGCAAGATACAAACGACGCTTCTCAATTTTTTAAGGTAAAGGAAGGTAAAGGGGTAAGTATTATATAACATAACAACTTACCTAGTTTCCGTTTAGTGGGGCCGAAAGCTAATCCTCCAAATGAAAGACCTTATCAATCGGAGTCGAACACGTGTCGAACTGGAGTCCGTTATCGAGAACGACTCTCAAAGGATTTAATTTCCTGTCGCTGAAATGAAAATCGATTAGTTCGATTTCCGGCGGCTGGCCGACGCCTGAGGGTCGTGCTTGTGCATGAAGGGGTTAACTCCGGAGAAAAGAATAAGAAAAGACTACTCTTTTCTTCACACTTACATATACCTGGTTTTGTACATACTAGTTTAGTTATTTTTGTAAGTAAAAGCGTTTTTTCGTATAGTTAAATAACAGAAAGTTAAAAAAAGGTCATCCTAGCAAAATTTTCGGCCACGGTGGCGAGTCTCAAAGGAGCCATGAGTGCAGGACAGATTATTATAATAGTGTACGATTGTGTGCGGAAACACAGGTGCACTCTCTATTCCCTCTTCCCTCTCTTTACTCTCATAATTCAATAGGACGGCAGACTGCCACGACCGGTGAGAGGTCAGGCGCAGGACCAACGCCTTAACGTGCTTTCCGAGCCACGGAGGTTGTAACATCGCCAACTTTCTGACTCCACACATACACACAAGAGAGTTTGCTGAGTGCTTTAATACTCTAAACCAAGAAAACTTTCATAACATTTCTTGGTTTAGAGTATCAGGCACCAAGGCAGGGCAGAAACGTCGGAAAAATATCCTATACCTGAGCAAATCCGTAAATAGATTATGTAAAACAAAAATGAATAAAATATAAAGTGCTTTATTTCCTTCAGACCTTACGGGACTCTTTGGACACGTCAGAAAATTCAAATTACATAAGTAAAACTAGATAATAAAGTGATCACTTTGATTTTTTGTTCACTTCAATCATTTTAAGGTAATGTATAGAAGTGTATAAGAAACCTTTACGTTGTTAGGTAAGGTTAAAGTTAAAGTTTAAATTAGGAAGGAATCATTTGTAGAGCTCATCATAAACCGATCGCGAAATCATTTATGTCTATAGGTAACCTTTTAATGAATGGGCTATGCTAAAAATAATAATATTAGATAGATAGATAGATAATACTTAATTCAAAGAACTTACATGTAAAACAGTATGGTAAAAGGTAAAACAGAATTGGCGGCCTTATCGCTTAAAGCGGTTTCTTCCAGGCAACCAAAGCTTTAAAGAGACGACAAAGGATGGCGGAGCTAATTATAAATATAAAACTAATACAAACTATAACAAACTAAAATAATCCTAATACACATATACCTACCAAATAGAAATATACACTAATACATAACAACAAATACAATAGTGACTTTGAGAGACATACTAATTACTTAATTAAATAATATGCGTAAACTTTTCGTTTAAAAGTGTGATGAGATGTGTCTTTTTATGTCAATAGGTAGATCGTTCCATAGTTTGATAGTTTGAATATTATTGTCTAATTAAAAAAAATATCTAGTAGTTACACAGTCCAAGACAGTTTCAGTTGCCCGAGCCACAGATTTTATAATAGTATACTAGCTCGAGCCAAATTAAATAAGATGCAAGTTAATCCGACCGGTTTTTATACAATTTGGCTAAGCTCCATGTTCTATTAACTTTTCTCTGAGTATTTTGCTTTAAATCCTTACTCGTACCACGGTCATAATATAATATACGACTTGGTCTAATCGCTTGCAAAAATCGCTCAGCAAAGTGAATCTGTAAAAAGAGTTTTTATTTGATGGGGAGATGGGGAGCTTTCCGTTTCTGCAAATTGTAATTTTTTTACAATTTATGAGAGAAAGAGAGAACAATTTATAGTAATAATGTGATGATAAACATAACCTAGTTTGTGGTAAGCCTCGTTGAAACTCACAATGTTGGAATTAGTTTGGTAGCTAAGAAAACGATTTTCAACACAAAGAAAGTTACAATCAAATAATAAAAACAAATTAGAACTAGTATTTACAATTGAAACAATTGGTCCATATCAATACCAGTCGGAAGCGTACCCAAGACTGGCCTGCATTGCCCCGTATGTATGGCAATGCTGATGCGCTGCGCCAGATACCCACTAGCTCTCGGGTCACGCGTCGCTTCGACCAGACGCTGAACTAATTTGTTACTACTATTTGATTATTTTCTGTTTTGTATACCAATAAATAAAATGAAAACCGAACTGCCTGAATGGAATAATTCAGGTACAGAGCAAGAGTGATATTTCTATTATGATCAAAATAGTTTCGAATTCTACCTAAAATGCAATTTTGCTTATAAGGCAATCTGATAAGACTTGATATGACACACAGAAGGGGACCAGTTCGATTTGTCCCGGGCTAGGCGAGATCCCGCGGGAAATTACTGTGCGATATACAGAGCTGACCGTTCTACAAGCCCCTTATTTAATACTAGCTTTTGCCCCCGGTTTTGCACGAGATTAAAGGAGTTTAAGATATTTCAGATGCAAAATTTCAGCCCGATGCGTTTCGTAGTTGTAGCGTTGTTTGCTTGCTTTTAAACACACTTAATTCGCTCAGACTTATGTATTCGCTTCTATAATATTTTTTAAAAAACCTACAGATTGAATAATCTGTTAGCTGAATAGTACGAAAGGCGATGTGTTTAATAGATGGGATTGTCAAAGTGATGGACTTGGAGATAAAAGTTTACAGTAATTTAACCTTGCAGAGAGCGTTATCATATCACAAGTTTTTGTTAAGTTATCAAAGCGAATACTTACCAAGATAATTTCATTATACGTAAGTAGATCATAATCTACTCCGGCTTTCATCCTTATTGAGTCACTCTTATCATAGAGCCGTGAGAGGTTAGTTCGCAACAGAAGTCTAGGTGGCCCGCCTTGATCGTAGAAATGTTACGGTCCCAAAGCTCCCGGCATGTGTCTGTCTCAAATTGTATTTTCAATTATCTTGTCTTATTTTAAGGGCAGGAGCCCTCGAGGAGTCGAAAAATATTTTTAGGCTGTTTCTAAGGATATTATAGATAGATATTATAGAAACAGCCTAAAAATATTTTTCGACCTAAAAATAGTTGTGAAATGTGTGACTAAAATCCTTGAAACTGCTGATACATAAATGACGAATCCCAAATAAGGATCAAAATGCGTGAATATGTCATTAGAGAAACACCTACAGTTCACTATTCATTATAATTATACATAAGGTTACATAAATAATAATTATAATTATAGTTTGTTGTGAGATATTACGAAGATGTTTCTTAGATTATGTATTATGTAGTAACTTTATTCATAATTGTATAACTAAACTATTCAGTTAAGGTCAAACTAAGTACATACATACCAGGTACCTACATAGATAAATCACTTGACATTGCATTAACTTCACAAAAGGGATTACCTCCAAGGTGGCTTTTCGAGGGAATAAAAAGTTAATTCTTCATGATCACGAGGTTCATAAATAACGTCTGCATTTTTGTTTGAAGTTTCAAGGTAACAAGACTACGTCATAATTCTAAATCTAATATAACTCCGTGAGAGTAAATAAATAATTAAGAAACAAGTTGAAGTAAATAATTATCGATTCAGATTTTACTCCTAGTTTTACACGGCAGTAAAAATCACATCGATAATTTCTGACACACTCTACCTACATAAAAGTAAGCTAACTTTATGGGTACCTACATAAAAGTAAACTAACCAAATGAGTGTGATTTTTGAGTTGTATGTCGCATAAAATGCTTTTTTTCAACAGAAATTACATCTCATATACAAGACTTTTGTATGAAGCTATTTATTTTACGCGCCTCACAACTCAATAAATTAAGCTCGTTTGACCTCAGCCTAAGTCTGTCTAGAATCACCAGCAGTAAAAGAAGAAAAGCCTTTACCGGTGGTTAGAATTCAGTTCCATCCTAGGTTTATCCAACCAATAACAATATATCAGGTCTAACCTAACTCAAGGAGTTATGTAACTCCTTAAAAAAGCACTTACATAATTCATAGATTTATTCCGATATCCCAAAGTTACATATTGCAATAATTTTTCCATACGGACATAGATCACTGACTTTTCACGTCGTTATTCAAGAGGATAAAAATCTTCCGTCTTTTCCCACAATTTTAATATCATCAAATACGAATAAATGTTAATAGAGAGCACTAAATCTTTTACTTTCGTACGTTAATGTTTGCAGTACCTACTTATTTATGTTCTGTTATTGCTGCGAACATTCTGCAGAATATGCAATGTGGGTATCAAGAAGACGCATAACATAATGATGCTGGGCAAAGTTATGCGTTGGATGCGCTTTATGAAGTTTAATTAATATTTTTTGTAGATTTAGTAATCATCATCATCAGCCTACACTAGTCCACTGCTGGATCTTCAGTCTTTCCTAATAAGCGCCATAGTTCCCTGTCTTCAACACACACAGCATCAGCTTTAGATTTTAGTCACAGTCAGTAAAAATTTTCTTGTAGCTATTTGAAAACATGTACCTCATTATCAAAAGGCAGATTCCTTCATATATATTTTCAATAACATTGCCATAAATTTTAATACAAATGCATAAAGCTCTTTAAAATGCGAAGAGAGTTCAAAAATAAAGCTCCTAGCAGCGCCCACATTAAAATGTTCTGAAAGTGTTGGCCTGGGTGCAGTGTGTATTCAACTTTATGCGTAGATCATTTTTAGTGCCGCAGTTTGCGTTCTGAGAATGAGGGATAGGGAGATAAAGCTCCAAAATATTGATTCAAGTTTATTATTAAGAATCTTGTAGAATGTGGTTGTCTTATACGTTGGTGGTATTCTAGAAAGATATCGCACTGAGTTTTTACCATAAAAACTTTTGTAACTAAAATTTGACGAATGAAGTCTTTCGTTTAAGGGATGAAACGTTGGTGTTCTTCCAACACAAACTAGATCCGTAGTTACATTCATAACGAACTGTGTTTTGTTTATGTAAGTACATCAATTTTGATACTTCATCAATTACGCCACCGTCAGCCGTCAGCTTAGCACGTACTATCCCTATCCTATCCATCCATATATATACCATATATACCTATCCATCCAAAGGTTGCCTGGAAGAGATAGCTGTTAGCGATAAGGCCGCCGATTGTCCCACATTATATATAATTAGTATTAAGTTCTTGTTTTATAAGTGTATTGATGGTGCAATAAAGTGATAATATATCTATCTATCTATTTATCAATACAATATTTCGCAATCCTGATTATTTATACGCCTAATTAAAACATTTGAATGTATAATATTATGCACTTTCTTCACCACCTACTTCCGATCTGTAGCTACAACATAGATGTTTCTAAGAAACTGCTGAAACTTCATGAAGCCGTACGAACCTATATTTAGCGAAAAATCACTTTATTGGGTTTCATTTTCTAGCCTGAATGGTATTTTTTGCTAATTAAACTTATTAGTGGTCTATTACAGGTGTTCAAGGCGGTCACAGTCTAGTTGCGAGCTAACTACATAGTGATTGCATTTTATCCGGATAATTGAACTTTTTCATAACATTGTTAAACCTGCCTAATAAATATTTCCAAGTATAATATCTATACATATAAAAGAAAGTCGTGTTAGTTACACTATTTATAACTCAAGAACGGCTGAACGGATCTCGGTGAAATTTGGCAGCGAGGTAGATGGTATCCCGGGGCCGGACACAGGCTACCTTTTATTCCGGAAAAAGCGTGCGAAGCCGCGGGCAGCAGCTAGTATATATAAATATATGTATATATTATATTCCTCCTTGTTTGGGGGAGGCACGTTCAGCAGTAGACGTAAGAGCGGTTTCTTTCATCTGTGAACGATTCTGCGACGATGCCATTGTCATATTAAAGCAATTGGTTAGCAAAATTCGGCCCCTATAGGTAGTAAGCAATAAAAAAGCACTGCTTCTCATTCGTCCATAAGTCAATACAAGAAAACCTTTTGTGTTTTAAGATTTGTATATGTAGTAAGGGACCTTTCATTATTTATAATGTCTAGATGGACTGTAACGGCCGTGAAAGCTTAGAAAAAATATATTCTAACACCATCGCCGATACTTTGCAATTTTTTAATTTTCTTTTTCTATGAATAGTCTTATTTTGATAAGGCTAGAGCTCTGTGAGCAGTAAAGTGTAAAATATAGCCCTCCTGGACTTGTTTGTTACCAGTTGACAGTTGTTTGCGCTGGCCCAAAGTTAGGAAACTTACTGACGCGACATAATTTATCGAAAACACGTATTGAATGCGAAATGCTAGGTAATTATGAGCCCTAGAGTTTCGGCTTTGAATTAGTTTTGTAGAACTATTCGGAATTAAATTTTGAACCTCGTCCAATGTAGGTTGGTTGGTAGTTTTAGTTTGTAACTATCAAATAACGGTGTTTTGTTCATAATGAGGGAAACGGGGTTATTATTTCCAGTTAGAGCTAATTTATACCTAAAATAAGGTAAATGGCAACAGCCAAAGACAGGTACTGACCGGTGTTACATGGCGTAGAGTACCTACCATTCGCAGCAAGCATGATACGTTACGCCGTGTGCTAAAATCTACGACACGGCGTAGCTTGTTGCGAGCGCCTTCATTCCTCGTACTGACTGCACGAACGCTTGTCTAACGTAAAGTTAGACAAAAGAGAAAACCCTAAAATCTGAAAGAAGGATTCTTAATGAAGATGGATATTTTAACCCTTAACCGCTTGGTAAACTATGGTAAAATAACACGTGCCTACATTGGTACAACAACAAACTAAACCACTGAAGGACCTCCCGTTTCTGTTTGAGTAAATAAATAACTGAAACGGGATCTGAGTAAACACACGCCTACGTATGCCGTCACAAGTATCATAGTATTGTGATATTGCGGTAAGGAAAATATATGTTCAGATTATCCGATCTCCTTTCATATTATTCATATATTCGCGAGGGATTCTATAAAGTAGTTTCGCCGAGTAAAGTCAACTTCAAAATGCAAAAATAAAACTGCTTACCAAACTTGAGAATGTAGCCCTACTAGACTGTTTAATAACTAGCAATCGTACTAGATTGTTTGTAGGTAGATAGGTTTAAAAAGAATTAGCAAGTTGAAGGGGCAGTGCGCCGGCCATTATCTCGCGAAGACCCGACAACCGCTGGGGTAAACGTCATCTCGAGTAGAGACCGCGACTCGGCAAACGTAGTGTAGGACGCCCTCCAGCCAGTTGGGACGACGACCTGCTAAAGACTGCAGGCAGATGCTGGATGCGGCAAGCTGAAGGTAGGGCGCTATGACGCTCATTAGGGGAGGCCTATGTCCAGCAGTGTACTAATATGAGAATGAGAATGAATGAGAATGAGATTATTGTATTTGTAACTCAATCAAAAACAAATATGATTAAAAATAAGGACAAAGCTTTAGTAGTTTTTGCATTGAGTCACAAAGCGGTCTCTGTCTCAGCATCAGCTAGCTGTAAAAACATTACAACCAACGCTGGTCTTCCGACAGAGCCGTTTGGTGACGTCACGGAAGATAACACATTATGTTTAATATATGTTGAGATAGGTATTCACTTGTCATTTGTCCCGCAAACACATCATGGTGTAAAAGCCTGTTGAAGTGGGAGACCATGGAGGAAACAAAGACTCGTGGGACGGTCACAAATGATTAAAGGATGACACTGGATCTTACCTTCCCAAAGTAGAAAAAAACGGAAGAAGGGTTTGAAGACACCCACACGAGTTTACTGGTCAATAAGGGCTTGAAAGAAAGAAAGATTAAGGAGAAGAGTAATAAAAGCAAAGTAGGTATCATAACTTCACAGCTGGTTCAATGCCCGGGATGTCTCCCTATTGTCTGGAACGCGCATGCTGCACGCAGCATTTTTCGCTAATTTCTTGATTATTTTGTAGGAATACCTAGTAACATCTATATTTATATAGATTCTCCATAAAATTTCTTACAAATTTGCATATAAATATTCTGCAGTTGTATAAAAATATTTAAATGAGGTTCATGTAAACTCGAAAGAAAGGTAATATATATATTATTTTTTTGGTATAAAGAAATTAACAATATTGATGTGAAGTTTTTCTTTTATTTTAAACTTATATCGGCCATCGTTATATTAGAAATGTTTGAACCAGTCATCCTACCCCAACAATACAATAAGTAAAGTATTTCCGTTAAAAACTTTTAACGGAAATAATGCACTACTAATCTACAGGACAAACAATCTACATTACATTTGAAAGTGAAAACATTGTAGGCTACAAAACCCTTTGATTGTAATAATTTAACACCTCACTACAATAACTCATTCTAAGTGTTTAATTGTGTTGTTCAATTGTCACTTAACCCGTTAAAAGCCATTATCATTATGACACCACGGCTCGCGTGTTGACATAACACGACACGTCATATAACTGCTGTCAATAAAATCATAATTTGCATAGCAATTTTGTAATGATGACACGTTAGAAAACAATGGTAATGTGACAGTGTCGAAAATGTAATTTGTATTTCACGTGTTAACAACTAGTTGACATAACAAAGGGGTTTGAAGATTTTGGTCCTAACATCGGTCACCATTTTGATTTTTTTTAAATACTCGCGCACTATAAAAGCTATATTTGGATAGCAGACACTAAAACAAATAAAAAATGGCATAAACGAAAATATTCAAACCCTTTCGAAATTCAAGTTTAAAAATGAGAGCGTTGTCGAATGTTAGAACGTTGTGTAAAAACAAATAAAGATTATCATCTACTTACCTACCATGTCAACTCAAAAAAGAAACTTGTCGAACACTAATGACAATTCATTGTCAAACGTTGGTCAACTGTCAAGTGATGTGACATTCAAGCAGCGCTTTCACTTGTCCAATCATTAACGGCTAACGTGTTTAATGAAATTTGTTATTATAATTACTGACCTGCAAAACTAAGAACCACACAATTTTTTTTTTTTTTAAACAGTTGAAGTTAGAGATTTAAAATAAAAACTTTTTATAGCAAGCTTTCTTTGAAACTATAGTAAACTATACATTAGTAACATTTTAACTTAAAAAAAAGGTAAAACTATAAAAAGTCATTTTTGGCTTAGCGTCCAAATATTTAATAAATATTTTATAAGTATGTTTTACATGTTATTTAATTTTTAATAACTGGTATTGCCTCCTCGGGCTCTGATGCCAGCTTCGAGCCGGTTTGGCATGCATGACTGAACACGAGGTTTCGGAGCCGACTTTGGGGAATATTCTACCATTCTTCTATCAGGGCCTGTTTTAGTGCCCTGAGGGTGGTAGGTGGTGGTCTGCAGTTTTTATATACAAAATTAAACTCTTTTTAGAGTCCTTTTTGTTATTACAATTTTAAGAATGTGATACTTAGTTTTGCAGGCCATTGTATTTGACCGGTTTAGAGATATGCTCTGAGTAACTAGAGAAAGGAAAAATTAACCGTAACTAAAGAAAGCCAGAGACGAATAGTAGAGTCTAATCAGACGTCCAGCTCTACTCTAGCAGAAGATGGAGACCACGTGGGACAAAACCATTAACGCACGCACCACGTTTGTATTTTATCAAATCAGAGGGACTGAATTTTTAATGCATTTAGGAAGGTAGAAAAGACCCAAGGTAGATAAAGGAGCGATGAACTTGACTAACGAACGGAAACGCCGCGCCGCGCCGTTGTCATTGGGACATGGGAATGATGCATGTAGGGTTAAAATAAATATAAATATGGATATGTACGCCCTGTGCGGTTAGCCGAGACGCGGTCAGCCGTCCGGCTATCCATAGCATGCAATTGGGATAACAGTTAACGAACTATTACGCTGGGCCGCAGCGCTCCGAGCGACCGGAGCAGTTGTCGCAGTGCGTATAAAAGCTATTTTTTTCTAGTAAATATTTTTGATTGTGGCCAACCGGACGGCTGACCGCGTTCGGGCTAACCGCAAAGTGCGTAAGGTACCGACGTAAAATTGCTAACCTACACTGGTTACCCTAATTTTTTTTTCAATTCGTTCGATGCTTACAGATTTTTGCCATCTATCGAAAGTACACCATAAAAACTTTCACCTATAGCCCACCTATAGCGAAAGTAAAAGTGTCACAGACGAATCCAGTTCGTTTTATTTTGGTAGGAAGAAATAGCTAAATGTCCTAATATAACAGAAACCGCAATTACGTAATAAAACAGGTTTTATTTCATAGGAGAACGTTAAACCCCGTTTCTTCATAACATTAAACTGGCAGCAAGGGCGTGTCGAACCACGCACAATGATGGGTTCCGAAGAAATTTTAAGCCGATTCGTTTTTTCCTTCTAGCCAGCCAGCCATAAAATAATTTCAAAAACACTCAAGGCTATCGATAGCATAAACCAATCAGGATACAGTTCACAATTTTACGGGTCAGAGAATTAGTAAAATGGTAAAACAAGGTTCAGATTCGTTCAGGTTCGTTCGTTTATCGCCGGTAAATTTTAAACAAACGTATTTTAATGCTTTAAATTGTATGTTCAACCCAGAGTTTATAAATTGACACGTTAAATTATAGATTCGTTTTAATTATAGATTCGGACAAATCTATATATTCGCTGGTATTTTAAGTTGCACGCGAATAACTTCACAGTTAGATAATGTTTTTAAAGTAAAATTTTCCAGCTATATTTCATTTAAAAAGACCCCTGCAAAAACCTCGTTTGGCCTCTATTTGCACCATTAGCAAATGTTATCTCACCAGTGCACCGCAAAGCACACCACGTTTTGTGCATTAAGTGCTTAGTGTAGGCAGGTGCGTATGCAGGACGTTTTGGGAAAGGCAAATCTGTCAAACTTAAAATTTAAACATTAGAACGCAGCCACCGTCTTGGGAACGCTACCGATTGGTAATGATTTGGTTCAGTTGATCTACCTCTCAATTGTTTGCAACAGGCTGCAGTAAGCAGTGTTTCAATTTTAAATACTAGTTCTTATTTGTTTAAAGTTGTAATTTTATATTAGAATTCTAATGTCCATTTTCAGATCTTATAACTTAATTCATGTAAAGTAACGTCAATGAGTTCCGTTTGTGGTGGAACCAACACTCTTATTTCAATTTTGCAACCTAAACTTGAACACAAGTAGTTATAATAATGACATTTGTCCCTAATAAGCACGTCTAGCTATTTGTAACAATTCAACGCTTAAACGGCTGAATAGGTTTTAAAAAAAATTTGCTAGGAGATGGATTGTATCTTACGGACGGATACTTCTAATCAGGCTACTTCTAATCAGGAAAAACACGAGCAAAGTTTAGGTCGTAAGCTACATCACTACTTAGCCTCTGCAGTGCAACCTGAAGGCGCCGGCGCCGCGCGCCGTATCTCTATTAGCGGGAACATGGAGGTGTGCGTCATGGGCAATCAATGTGTTACCAGACTTGATATGCGCCCACGGTCAGCATATTCGTTCATCTACTCTAGCGTTTCGAATGGATAAAAGCTATGCCCATGACCACGGCCCACCATGCCCACATTGCCCCCCTTACACCCTTTTCTTGCTAAATCCTGAGTACGCACTCTCCAAAAGTCCTCAGTTTCTAACTAATTAACATTCAAACAGTATACCAGGTCAATGTTCATGAGGCAAGGGACATGAATCGGCGACTTGACCCTTTTAATACAATGAGACATACATCAGGTAAGACGTTAACATATTATGTAATTTTAATAGTCGCACAAGAGTCAAATTGTACATTCAGTTATTTACATTCAGATGTATTCGTGAGTCACTCATACTATTTTCGTGGCTTATCGTGGCTTATAATACGATCTATTACAACATGAATAAACAAGTACAAACAAACACATAAGATTATACACAAAAAAAAACAGATAACTCAGTGTGTTACCTATTTAAAGGGCCAAAAAGGTTCCTGTCTCAGCATTATGCCGCTACAAGCCGAAGCTAGCAGCGGCGCTGGTTTTCAGACAGGTCCTGGTGTGGTGGCACCACAGATGCTATGGCATTTATTTGGATATGATATATCATAATCATTATAATAATTAATAAATAAATAATGCTGGACAATCCACACAGCACCATCTAGCCCCAAGCTAAGCAGAGCTTGTGATAAGGGTACTAGATGACTGATAAACTTAATACAATACATTACATAAACAGATATATTAATAATCATTATATTATATACTATGTACAGGAATGTGTAACAACATACCACACATTCCTTAATGTACCTCCTGTAAACTACTTGCGCCGGTTCTTACGACTATAGTAACATATTTGAGCGAATAGCTCTGCATGCCAAACACATGATACGATGCAGCTTAATGGTTGGCAGAGGGAATAATATTAATATGGTTGCAACGTGAAATAACAGTGTTATCTATTACGGTAGAGCTACCGCTTCTTGGTTGGCAACAACTATATTTAGGGTTCCGTAGGCAAATGTTGGTACACCTCCTCCTCAGCACACGTTTTCTGCTGAACGTTAAACATGCCTCCCCCGAACAAAAAGTTACGAATGCACCCCACACCGTTAAAATGTGCTAATAAGGTTAAAACAAATGCGCGGGAGAGATTCACACCACCGGCCGGTTTGTTCATAGATTTGTGTAAAAGTTGTTAAGATACAAAATACCTAAAGTTGTCCTGCCTCTTCAATCTCCTCCTCCAAATCGCGCAGTTCCTTCTTCATGTCTTCGTTCTCTTCCATCAGCTCCTCGCACAGAGTTTCGGCCGCGAGCAACTTTGTTCTTAACTGCTCGATTTGCCGCGTCTGCGCTTCTAGTAAAGTTGGGTAGGACGTTATTACGTATGTAATGTACATGCTGAAATATTTTTTTCTTGCCAGTCTAAACATAAATTTATTTTATCCGAGTATTCACAAAAGCTCATTCATTACGCAGGCCGAGAACAAAAATCTTAATATTGGGATCCGCTTCAAGCCCTAATAAATATTTAGTATCCAACCTACCTTCGTTACAAAATATCGCAAATGTTCGAACAATCCGATTCGTTATTATCGAGTTTCATATTGCACATGCATATTTGAAATACATTAACATCAAATTTGCTCATTTTCTATGTGGAACGATACATTATTCTAGTTTTTATTTGTGTCAAATTCGAGAACTTGTTCACCAAATTTGGTGTAAATACATGAAAATTGAGTATAATTTTTCACTTTAGTTTTTGCTTGTTTCGTTTCTAAGTAGATACTTATGTACAATTTTCCACGGTCTTTGTATCAATAATGTATGATTTCGCACTGAGGTACAGTCAACGATCAAAATCGCTTCACCTTTCTAAGTGCCTTTTGATTTGAATCCACCGCCTGTACCAAACCCGAAACGTACCTACGTTCCAATTTAAGAAAATTGTAATGCTAGTTATTTGCGTTGTTATGCTAGTTATTACTACAATTAAAACATTAACCTTGAACCACTACTCAGTTTCTCGGACGAGAAAACTAAACCTTCACGCGTCGAGAGTAATTACACCTCCTCACACCATTTACCACGGCTATGTTCTAACTAGCGGAAGGAATGACGGAAACCACTCGTTCAAGGCACTTATTCTCTACCAGGCTAACAGCTTTAGGTATGTATGTTATTTTACTAGTGGCTAGAAGCTAGTTATGCTTAAGGAAATTTCATGCCCTATTCCACTCTGATCCACTTTGCGGAACCACTAATGGATCAGTTTCCACTTTTTTATATTTTGTGTTTAGGCTAGTGTCGGGGCTTTGTACAAACTTTTATTAACTTTTTTTTTTTGTTCCTATTAACCATTTTTGACAATCTGCAGCCATTATCTGAAATCAGAAATCATGACTTTTATTTCTCTAGGCTTGAAAAGTATGCTCTTAAACAAGTTCAATTTTAAACCATAAACTAATAAAGTTTAAATTGATTTTCGCTTCTCAATTTTTTAGTCCAATAATGGAAGAAGTGAAAAATATAATATATTAAAATTAAAATTGGGTTATTCCCGACGCCCACTCAAGTCAATCACAAATCTCAATTGAAGCTTAATCATGACCATGTTCATTGCTTGTTTTGTACAGACTACATTAAAATCGTACTTTGGATTGTACGGCACAAACTATTTTCTTATTTTTTACCTTCAAAGAAATATTAAATTATATTATAAAAACTATTTGGTAGTTATATCTAGTAAGGTGTGTATTTATGCACTTGATAATTACTCTTATTACCTATGAACAAGATGCCATTATGTAACCATTTTAGAATTAGATAAAGTATAATTGGTAAAGACTATTTAGTGCGTCAAGTAATGGCACTTTTTAGGGTTAACATGCATCAAATACATGGTTATGTATTTGGAATTCCGGTTGTTATGAGTAATTTATTTTGCAGCTAATTATTCTACCTAAATAATTGTACCTTGTTGGCATGTAGCTAACTAATAGCAAGTTTTTATTGAGTGTGTGCCTGATTGTGGAGTCGATATAACTAGTTGATTGATTATTTCCTTTTTTCAAAACTAGGCAGGGTACTATTTTTATTTAGGTAAAATTTATGAGTGGTTCAATAATGGGGTCTACACACCAGGGGCCAAATTCTGTTAACCAATCGCTTTACTATGACAAAGGTATCGTCTCAGATCGTCCATAGATGAAAGAAAATTTAGATAGTGTGTGCACGAAGATATTGATAGAATGGATTCAACCTTGACACTTTTAACACCCGTCCCTTCATCTGTAGTTTTTACATCAAAGGTGCCAAAATGTGTAATTCTGAGGCGCTCACTGTTATGGTGAAGTGATTAATTTAGTGAAATTAAGGCCTAGAGTCAGCGTCCAAGCGCAGCGGGTTGGTGCGAAATGTCAGTTCATGAAAAAAGGAGTTTTTGCCAACACGTCTCGCATGAGACGTGACTATTCCCACCGTTTTTGTCAAGTGGCCGGCGGCCCACCGTATCTCTTCATAAGACCTTACTTTACTTTGACTAAACCTAAGATTCTACACAATATATAATAGCTTAATAATGGGCCTGCATCTGTGAATGATGATTTAAGACGGCGCTTGCGTTCAAAACTTTACAAAATTAACTTACAAAAAAAAATCAATCAACATGTATTTTTTGTATAGCGTGCAAAAACCGACAATCATGTTCTCGGCTTTTTTTAATCGAAGTTCCAATAAATTTTTTGGATGATCATATTACGAAAAAAAAGATAAAAAAGTGATAGGTTATCTGCAGTACCAGGAACGGTTTCATCATTTCAACAACGGTAATTTGTACCACCACGACTAATTTAAAGCGAAACGAAGTTTTTTGTCGAACTTTCGCTCATTAAGTCATTCTACAAACTGTTCTGCATGAATCGTCTTGGAATCCGTTAAAACAATGAAGATGAATTGAGAAAAATGGTGGAACAATTAAGTCTGAGCATAATTTAGTGAGTATCTGGCGCAGCGCATCAGCATTGACATACAGCGGGGCAATGCAGCCAGCGTCTTGGGGACGCTTCCGACTGGTGTTGATATGGATCCGTTGAGCTACCTGTAGATTGTTTGCAACAGTCTGCAGTTAGCTTAATTGTTCTAATCTAATTTCTTTTTATTATTTGATTTAATGTTTCTTTGTTAATAAAGAATTGTTTTACCATAATAATATGGACAGATTACAATATAAAGTAGACAAAAGAAATTAGACAATAGGTACGTCTGAAGATTGTTGTTTCTTTATTTATGACTAAATTCTTCACGCAAAAACTACTAAAGGGTTCGGACTAAACTGACTGAGTTTAAAATAGGTAAATATGTTTATTAAACTTTAGCCGAGAAAATACACGACAAGACGCGGACTGAAGCTAATATAGGACCTAATACAACATCTTTACAAAGTCTTTGATACGCCTTTAAGCTATCGCACAACGTTGCAAAGAATAAACTGCCAAGTGCGAGTCGTTTCGCACACGAAGGGTTCCGTACCGTAAAAATCAGGCAACTTTTTCAAATAACATAAAATTTTCACTTGTTGGGAAAACCCTTTTTGGGTTTACTTTTTCAGTTTTTTTTTTGTTGAAAAGGTTGAAGTGTTACTTATTGATAGAAAGTTTCTATTGTAGTTCAAGAGATAACCGAAGGCCAAAAATAACCAAAAAAACACGTTTTTCGTTTGGATTCTTTTCATTTGATATTTATTTTATTTTTACTATTTGCTGTTATAGCGGAGAAAAAGAGAGAGAGATGCTCATTCTTAAAAAAAATGTAACTGTCTACCTCTTACGGGTCATGAGATAGAGCCCTGTGACAGACGGAAGGACGGACTGACAGCGAAGGCTTATTAGGATTCTGTTTTTACCCTTCGGGAGCACATATTATTTGACACACACATTAACATATTAATGAGCATATTACCAGCGAAATATTCAAGCAACTCTACACATTTTGTCTTATGCGAGTAACATGACATGTTAATACGTAATTGGCAAAATATACCAACTTTCACGGTTCCGTGACTACGAAAATTGCTCGCGATATAACTAGCTGAGTAAGTTACAAAAGATAAGTCAATGCCACTAGAGAATTTGAATTCATACACTCTAGTAATTCTATAACAAACGCACAAGAATTTCGCAAAGCCATTTATGTATTTAATAGCAATTTCAAGTGTTATTGGATTATGAAATGTGTTGTTACTACATTTTTAACATAGTCAAGGTTAATTAAAACAGGCACGCGCCTAGATAAAAAAAATCGATATTCATCATTCAATTACCAATGCTAGGATAGCGTTTTTGATGAAAAAATTGTGAAATTTAATTAAACACTAGCCTATCGTGTAACACCGTGTTAAAATATTCCCCCATTATTTTAAAATAAAATGGGCCTTTTAGTGTTTATAACTGCATCAACAAACAATGTTCTTCTCTATTTTATTATATGAAAATAATAAAACAAAATAAAATATTCTTTATTTTATTAAATGAAAAATCTTGGGTTACTATTATATTGGACAACATGGTCATATACAGGGATTCCCTAACGCTCATTCGCTCGCCCATTAACTACTCCACATATAATAAACTAAAAATATCAGCAAGAAAACGCCTACCTTACCTAGCATAATACCTAGTTGAGATTAAAAGTTCTACTTTTTATTGAGGCGCGCGCTATAGCGCCGCTCTGCCATGTTCGGAAAAAAACAGGCGACGACGCAACTCCAGTGAGTATCTGTACACGAACCTTTGGGCGCGCTTTTGGTCCCACCTGTATCTCAGACATTATCGAATCTGCAAGTCCAACATTAAAACAAATGCGGTGGATATAATCTTGCCAAGACACAAATTAAATAATGAAAGAACGTAACAAATTAAGATTACGAACTGCTATGAAACTCGGCACCTATCTATATGATCTCAGCTCTTTTATCGGTGAAGCCACTATCTGAACGAACTTGGCTTGTTTTTACATTTATGTTTTTATTAGATAATACTTATAGTGGCCAATTTATGAGACTGCAACGTTCACAAGCTATTGTTAAGCAGCAGTTTATAACCTCACACATCAACAATATAGATTCGAACAGATCAAAAGAAAAATCTGAAAATTCCAAGTTTTCCTCATAATTGGCATAAAAGGTGGGATAAAAGCTTTTATTCCGTGCACGTAGGCAATGCTTTAACTATGCCTCCTACCCCTACACGAATATATAATACGCATAATCCAATCGGTTCGTGAATTTATGGAATCAAAGGCGTATATAACGAGCCCTCAATTTCCTTTCAGATATGATCCATTCAGGATGCTAACGCATTTACTGAGCTCCAATCACGGAGTAAAATATTATTCCCTGTATAAAATAAAATATATATAAGGCAAGCTGTGACTGAAGACGAATAACTAGCTAACTTGTCTTTTCATAATTAAATTCCTGTAAAATAGTATGAGTGATCCACTAAGGCAATATTAGAAAACTTATCTCAATGAGTCAGTAACATTATATTCGCCGCTCATTCATAAATTTTTCGTAAGTTTTCGGAATGCAGCCTGGGGCCCTATTCTGCTGAGCTAATCGTTTAACTATGACAATGGTATCGTTGCCGAATCGCCACTGCTATCGAACAAGTATTGGTATTTTACCATAGATGGGATAAACTACATATGAAGGGACGCACATTAAAGGTGCCGAGGTTAAAACCAATCTTTAGTTTTGGTTAGTGGAAGGGCCCCTGAATAAATTACAACTAGGAAGGCTCTTCAGTCACTTGCTTTCGAAATGTTTAATGTCATGGATTGAAAAGGATATCACCAGAGAATATTGATGATTTCGCTCAACTATAGAATAAAATAATATATATAAATAATAAAATAAATAGAATAGAACTCAAATAAAAATGTATTTTGCCAAATGACGTTTAAACTAAATGGAATCTGTGCCTTTTTTGTTCAATAAGACTCGTATTCCGGATTTTACTTCAAAGCAGTAAATGTACTTAGCTAAAGAAAACAATTAAAGGTAATTTTCTCTATAGTACTTCGTAGTTACGGTGTCTGTACAACTCTTGCTGTTTCCTAGTAGCGTTTTTGGATTTCGTTTCACCGCAATAAAACCAAGCAATACCATAATGTGGGTTTATGATACCCCTTAACTTTCTGGTAGCTTTTACTATAGGTAGGATACTATTATATACCTAGTTTTACCACTAGATTTTAGTAATTATAGTTAATTATATCTCTGTAGGATACTTGGTAAAACATCCTAATTTTCTTTTATTATTTTCAGGTAAGAAAAGCCAGTGTTCCCGAAAAAAAGAAGCAGTTTATAATAAGGAATCAGGTAAAAAAACAAGATTGTTTAGGTCACTAAAGTTACTACATCTTTACGCATGACAAGGACGGCTGACTTCACTGCAGTGTTGTTCTCCAGGAAGCCTCCTGCCTAGCAGTTGATTGAATCTACCTAGCAAGATGATGATGAACAGTGATTTCAACCGGCCAACCTCCTCAATTTTATAGCTTTTACCGTCCGATAATCTGATTTATGACAAGTGCTTTTTGTTAATAGCCAGCCCCATAGGGTTAATTTATACTCCATCTTTGAAATTCGTATAAATTGTTGTTATTACGAGAAAAATCACTAGATGAGAAAAGCTAGCTTGTCAAGGTTTGTTCAACGATTTCAATCTTTTAGTTTTTCTCTCCTACTAAGGCTGGTGTTAACCAAAACGTAATCGGACAATTAGCAGCTTCATCCGTAAACTTTGACGTTTAATGTCAAAACCCTAACCTAATTTAATGTTAAACTTCCGTCAAAACCTCAATTGAAATGCATCTGCCAGATTGTATTTTTGTTGAACAACGGGGTAAGTCTCCTACTATCTGTTTTTATGACACATAATATGTCAAAACTTATTTTTTTTTTTGCCGCAAATGGCAACTGTTTTTTTACATCCAGATTATCCCTCCTGATTCAGACACCATAATCCTAGACGTACTAACTAAGCCTCATACATTAGCTAGCTAGTAACTGCTTACTGCAGCGAGAAACTCTCGTAAAAAGAAATCGTTTCGTCTAAACACGTCTTCTTAAGAGACAAAAGTCCAACGACTCTACTATCATTACGCCTCGATTACGAGAGCTAGTATTAAAGTGAAATTCAAAGATTCTTTTTTGAGGACTTGACTGTACAAACATAAAAGCTTTCGTTGTAGAAATTTCTTCGAATCACAACAAAATTAACTTCTGAAATTTTACAAGGCATGAACGAAATATAAATAACTTTGCTTGTTTATCAGACAAAATCACTCAAGTACTCATTACGACGTGGGCGTGATTGGAACCTATACCGCTCGTTTTCTTTTATCTATAGTTTCAATTATGATGCGAACAGTTCAGGACATGATTCGTGTAGTCGTTTTCACGAAGAATCGTATACTTTTGACAAATTTTGCGTTGTTCCTATGGAAACGTAAAAAGGTTGTTTCTATCCCATAGGAACTGATTTATGGTAGAAAAATATTATACATATATACAAAATTTCAGCCTGATACGTTTGGTGGTTTTGATATGAAAAAGTGACATACTATTATAGAGATGTCAAGTGGATGCTTAGATCCAAGCATCTGAGCACCCACTTCTCATTAATTTTCGCATTTAAAGGTAATAATAGTATGAATTGTGATGTGATGTGGAAAAGGATCTCCTAGCTAGTATATCAGAGAAATTCTATAACGAGCACTGGAAGAAATCATTTTATCCCCTATTTTCTTGGATAGATACGACCGAGCCGTATTCAAAACGGAGTTCAAGTAGTCATTGCATGCATAGTGTTATGTTTTGCTCAAACTTTGCACAGGTAAATTTTCTCTAAGACTGAGAATGCCACACTAAGAATGTCCGGAATGTTACAATGATTTCTTTGAACATTCATAAATAAACGTGAAGTATAAAACCAATAACATTAAACCATTTCATCTAGGCCTATTCAAAAAGTCAAAATAGAAATGAAATAAAAAGTTATCTAAACACGCCAGTGATAGAAATATTTTATACAAAAGCAACGTGTAGTTTCGCTGTAGCAACTCAAACAAATGTTCCCTCTCGCAGGTATGGTAATGTGGTTATGTGAGCTATTACCATAAGATTCATAAACGTGTGCGGACGCCTCGGGGACGAAACAATGCCTTTCCGCCAGTTGTGAGAGCCCGCAACGTATTTCCGTAAAACGTTTATGTAGTGTCCATAACTTCTTCAAACGGGGAACGTTTCTCTGTGTTTGCTTTTCAGAACTAAAACTTTACTGCGATTAGTATTTTAGAGGACTTTTCCACGCCAGGATAGATAGCCTGGGCAAAGCCTTCCCTATTTTTGTAGCGCTTATTTTGGCCAAGTCTAGTAGTTGAAATCTAGAGTACTTACCGAAATAAGTTGAAAATTTTCACAAGTACTCACAAGCTGTAGTCACCGACTAACTCGATCATCAGCAATTCAATTTTCAAAGCAAGGAGATGAGGATTTATTTGCCTGCTTAGTGACCTTTTTATGAAGTCAAGTCCAGAACTGAGAAATTTAACCTATAATCAATGGCCTCTCGTCACCGTGTGCAAGAATCCTTACATCCTAACAATACCTACAAACAGCGCAACATTGACCGCTTTAGTGCACAGATTGTACCATCGATTCAATCGTCACTAGAAAGCAACGACAAAGATAAATGTCTTTTTGTACACAATAGTAATGGTAAGCCATTATTTTGCGGTTAGCAAGCTATTTTATTTCTTAATAGTGTGTTGAAAAACTGTTAGTGGTTTTCACAAAGAATGTGTCGTTTTGAAATCTTTTATTTGTTGTTGGTAGAAGTAAAAACACAACAGCGTGAAAGAGTTTTTTAAGCTTTGGCTTAGCATAGATATTAACAATCAAATAAGAACAGAAACAGTACTTATAAATTACTAGTTTTTGCCCGCTGCTTCGCACGCGTTGTTTCTATAGAACCGTTTAAGATTACTTCTATCTCTTGGAGTTACCAAGAGATATTTTTTTTTGTTGTAGATTTATGGGATATAATGTTGCCTGATGTGAAGTGTAATGTGATAGTGTGATGTACTTGTGGTTAAAATAAAAGACTAAGTACCTACACTGCCGGCCAAAAGTTTGAGACCACTGTAAAAATCTTTGTCACCAACAAAATATTTCAAAGTACACATATGATAATGAGCTAATTTGAACACCTGCGTATTCTATTATTATTAAAGAATTTCTAAGAGTCATTATTTATGTTGTTGTTTAAGTTATCATCCTAAAAAGGTCTATTGTTTCAAAACATCAATGAGCGCCGCGCAAGGACCAGGTGGTAGAGTCATTGTAATATTTTTATGATCTGCTCATTACTTATTGTTTTGGGTTTGTTTCGCGTTAACCGATATCAGGGATTATGTTAGCTTCCTAAAACATATTTAGTACCTGAGTTTTTATGGAGTAAATTATTTTCTACCTTATTAGTCTGAGCTCGTCGTTGTTACAGTGAAGACATCTTAAAATGGGAAAAGTTCGCGAAATTAGCAGTGAAACTCGCTCTGCCATAGTTGTTTTATACGGCGAAGGCAAATCTGAACGTGCGATTGCCTCTCAACTTAAGTTGTCGAAGACTTGTGTTCATAACACAATAACCCGATACAAGGAGACTGGCAGTAATCAAGATCGTTCGCGTTCGGGAAGGCCGAGAACTACCACTTCTCGCGAGGATCACTTCATCGTCACTACCAGCAAGCGGAATAGACGCCTAACAGCACCAGAAATCCGCGTAGAAGTGAACAAATCCCGATCAGAACCTGTATCATTGACTACAGTAAAAAGACGTTTGAGAGATGCTAAGTTATTTGGTCGCGTCGCCGTTCGAAAACCACTACTAAGGCCACAAAACAAAAAGAAACGGATGCAGTGGGCCCTTACCCATCGAGACTGGACTGAAGAAGACTTTAAACAAGTTCTTTGGTCAGATGAATCCAAATTTGAAATATTTGGTTCAAAACGACGAATTTTTGTTCGACGTAACGTCGAGGAAAAGATGATGCCAGACTGTGTGGTGCCAACAGTCAAGCATGGTGGTGGTTCCATTATGGTCTGGGGATGCTTCTCGGGCCATGGAACCGGAGATTTGGTACGAGTCGAAGGAATCATGAAAAAGGAGCAATATAAACGAATACTACAGCAAAATGCCATTCCGTCTGGTTCAAGAATAATTGGAGATGGATTTTTTTTCCAACAAGATAATGACCCAAAACATAGTTCAAAATTATGCAGGGGTTATTTAGAACACAAAGAAACAGAAGGGGTTTTAAAAAACATGGTGTGGCCCCCTCAGAGTCCGGATCTCAACCCGATTGAGCTTTTGTGGGAAGAGCTTGATAGAAATGTGCGCAGTTGTTGTCCCACTTCGCAAGAAGACATGTGGAAGGCTTTACAAGAAAGCTGGAACAATATATCACAAGATACAATCGACAAATTGATCGCTCGTATGCCAAGAATAGTGAAAGTAGTAATAAAATGCAAGGGAGGGTTTTTCGACGAAAAATCTGTATAAAATATGAGCGACATTTTTAAAGTAAATGGTTGATTTTTCTTGATTTTTTTGTTTTCTTCATAATGTATGTGTATTAGGAAATAAGTATTTTAATTCATAATTAAACCTCTTGCTTTGTATTTTGAGTTTTATTTCATTTTCCTACTTTGATGTAGGTGGTCTCAAACTTTTGGCCGGCAGTGTATTTCTATAAAAAATATAAAAAGATACTTCCTGTTTCAAAACACAAAAATATCCGTTAAAATCTGAAGCCAAACTAATCAGATCTAGTTTCCACGCAAACCGTGACAAATTTACTCAATTGATAGGTCAACAAACTGTAACTTTTGACCTATTCTGGAAAATGTTTATAAACGTTCAGATAAAATGTTTCAGGCTTGAGTAATGTTCGGCTAAGAATTCATTACAAAACGGTTCGTGGTCACAAATTCACAGTTTTCAGTAGGTTTATTTTTTTTATTTTTAACCTCTCCGCCGCGCTGACTCACCAATTGCATACTACAGCTAGCCCGCGCGGGCCGTACCTATGTGAGTCAAATTATGTTCGTCCATAAAGATAAATAAACTCGAGGAAGGTATGAAAGATAAATTATTTAATATTTAGTCCATAAGGGAATAATAAGATAATAATAATCTTTATTTTTTATTGATTTGATAATTCTTAATCTAGAGCACGTCTAAGGTCATTCTTTTTCAATCCTTTGTAACGTTTTTTACTAGAAATATTCCCTTCTTTTTATCCCTTTGAATTCGTATAAATCTGAATTACGTTTTTTGAAGTTCGTAACAAAGAGATCCAATATTACTTTCTTAGACCGTTTTGAAAAATCTCGAATAGCTACACCACTTTCAATAATTATTGTAGTTATACATACTTTTATTTTTGCTGGCGCAGTAAAAATTGTGTAAGATTTCCAATACAGTTTGTACTTGGCTCAACTAAAAAACTTTACTAAACTAAGCCCAATTTTAACGTTTAGGCGTTCTGTGACCACTGCGTGAAATGTCTTAATAATGATCATATTAACATAGCACTCTTGTGTAGTCTCTTTCTATAAGCTAAGCTCAAGCGCAGCATTGTCACTCACTGGTCGCTGGCCTGATGCGCGTGATTGGTAGATCACTTGTGTAAAACTTCACACCGCGCCTTACAGCTACACTCGGACAGGACGGAGGGTGACAGCGCTGTGTTTGTTGTGTGCGTAACTGCCTACCGTGTTTACAAATTTATCTATACATACGTATTGCTATTTTTAGAGAACCCTAGTGTCTAGATAAACCTAATATAGGATTTAAGACACTACTAACCAAAAACATGTAATCTCTTTGACAATAAACGATATCTATCTATTTCCTAATTGAATAACGAAGTTTCACGTCATTTCAAATAAATTTTCCCTTTCTTCCTTGAATAATCACTTCTAACGGGTGTCAGCCAGTCGTCAATAAAATAATCGTCCGCTAAGAAAAAAGTCCGTCAAAGAAAATGTATAAAAAATATTGTTCTTTCAAGAGGCATTAATCAAAAAGTTTGTAGACGCCGTCTCAGCGTCCTTATTATTTATTCATAGCCACAAAGTCCCGGGTTATTGGTTATCAACAAAATGATTTTACATTTTCTCTTCATTACCCTCTTTATTTCACTGAGGTTGTAGTTTCGTTTTTAAGATCATAGATTAATTTGTTGACAAAGTCAATGGGTACGTTTACACATTTAATTTCGTACCTGTAAATCATTGCTGACTTATTTTTCGAACTTAATCGTTGTTATGCAGGTAGTTTTAATCATAAAAATAAGCTCAATCCTAGTGTTTTCTTTACTTAAAATAACAAACTTTAATAACAATAGTCCGTTATTTCAGATAATCACAAATCCATATAATATTTAGTAACAATTGTCTTATTAATTATGTTAGTTTATCTTAAGTGTGTAAATGTAATTTTACTAATACAGTAATGTTGTATTTGTACAGCGGCCCATCTAGTTTATCCGATATCATCATCAGGATGCTGTTAGTGGACCGGCGAAATCTACTCAACAGTGAACCGTTTTAATGATATGGTATGAAAGAATATGCCTTGCCCCACCTTACTTCACATACCTATCATTATTATCGGAACCAACAATCTCCCTATTTACATTTACAGTGACACAGACACCAGTATTGAACTTCAAGACCTGTCTGTATTAACTTATCTTGCACCATGAACACGACTTCGCTCAACAACTTTCAATTCCGCTCGAATACTCTACTCACTTAAAGCTACATTACTCGTCTAATCAACTTAAGCTCGGGTTAATTTGAATTGAACGCGTAATGTATGATGATCGAAAGCGAAATTGTCGCCTAATTCTGTGTGGTTATAATGAGGTCGTGTTGGTCAGCAAACTGGTTCCGTTCATTATCAAAAGTCAATAACTTTCCGATGCATACCGAGTCATGGTCGAATCTATGCCGTAATATAGCAAAAGTCGTTGACCTGTGCCAGAAAAGCTTCAGCATGTTTTGTTAAAAGTTTTTTTTTAAAAGATGTAGGTACCTAATTTGGTAACTCATTATTTTTTTGTTTTTATTTTTAAATAAATGTTGTCTTTAGAGCTTGAGTGTTTCATCCAACATTTGGGCTAATAGCAATTTTAAAAGAAGGCAAAATAGAAATCACAAATAGAAATCGAAAACAGTATATTAAAAAAACAAAGTCACAAACTATATTCGGGACGGACACGCTGCTTACTATGTTATTGGCATTTTTTTTAAATAACAATATCTTTCTAGATGAGACTGCGATAAATTTAAACAAAATTGGATGAATTTACTTTCTTCGGAATTTACGCAAGCCACTTTCGCTTTTGCGTTTATGGTGAAGAATCATCCTTTCGTTTCTCTTTGGATTTGCCGATTCGATACACGCTTTTGGAAATAATCGATTTGGTAAAGCTGTTTATGAACATTTCAAAAGAATTTTTGAACCGTCATTTACGGCGGCACTGTCGACAATGCCATTTGTTTCAAACACCATTACGAGTAACAACTTTAATTCCAAGAGTAATTTTAAGAAATGTTTTGAAGTCTACTCAAATGCCAGCTGGTTCGAATTACCAGCCAAAAATCGAGCCATTAATCTACAGCCTGGCTTCACCCGCTCCTTGGTATACTCCAAGTGCTTGTGCCTCTCCCAACGCATTAGTTTTATTTCGTCAAGCCACCTATTTATCTACTCAGCCCGTGAACACTCACTGCTGGGTATAGGCCTGCTCTCCAGTACCCCATTCTGTCTGGTCCTGTATCACCTTCATCCACCCTTTCCCGATTATCCTAACTATGTCGTTTGACCATGGGGCTGGTGGTCTGCCTCTTTGTCTTTGAGCGTCTCTGGACCACTATTCCGTAATGGCTGTAGTCCATTTTTTGTTATTCCGTCTACCAAGTGTTCTAGCCATTTCCCCTTTTTTTATATTTCCTATCAAGCCATAGAAAATAACCCTTCAAATTGCAACTTATTTCGCATTCAACATAGTTCCAATTGTGAACTAATTTGAACAGTTCCGAAGAAACCCAGTAGCTCTTGATGTACCTGTCTAACAGATAGGTATCTACAAGCACGTTGTATACAAGCCATTACCTACGAGCCAGTACTTACTGACAGCTAAGGCCATGTGCCTCTCATTTGCGGCAGCTGACGGAAGCCTGCCAAGTAATTCTGGATGGTGTGCCTATATTTGCAGCAGTGCAGCTCACTGAGCTTTTGTAGGTTATTTAGGTTAGGAAAATAACAATTGAAGATCTAGGCCTAACGCAACACGAAGCGAGCATCTTCAAGTATTCTGCTCGTCTTTTGTTTATGTCACAGTTTTGCTTAGCATTTCTAAATCATGAAATGCTCCTTCGCAAAACTATCTAGAAACTCGAATTATTGCCACTATAAAGATACATTAAACTTTATTCACACTATAGTGCACGGTGCGTAAAGACACAACAGATATAGGCTAACCCTAACCTGTGTAAATTACTGAAATAAAGCTATTCAGGCTAGACTATTACCAACAACTGTGCACTAAATTTATAGACGTGCCCAAGTCAATTAGGCCTAAAATTGTGTCAATCACGGTTAAAAGTGACAGTGCTGCAGCTGGACTAATGTAGGCAAGTATACAACTAGGTAAGTGTCCTGTTCAGTCAGTCTAAAATCTAATGAGTTAATGGACGGCAGTAACCGGTAACTAAGAGGCTAATATTATATCTCCTGTTACAAATAGATGATAACCGAGCTGTGTCTGAATTGTTTTTATTATATTAGGTACTACAACGGTACATAGCCAGAAACTAGATGTGGACCGTAAGAAGCGAGCGGGTCAATAGATTGGAAATGAAACATGACCTTAGAAGGATAGTCGAATTATTGTGTGCGTTGTGTACTCAGCCAGAGAAGATGTCCAGAGAAACACTAGACGGTACACGGTGTAATTTATGTTAATAGCAATAACGTCTAACTCTTAAAATTCGTTGATCCAGTTAATCTCTGTATCACAGCATAGGAACGTAACCTCGGGCAAAGCGAACCACTCTATGTTAGTATCAATTACCAATGAATTATAGTTCCTGGGCATTTTATGGCACAAGTGTTCATTCGAGCGGCTAATTGATAAAATACGTTCCATGAATAAAGCTGCATAACTCATTTGTGCAGTTTGCGAGGGTGGTCTGAGAACTCACGGCTGAAGGTAAATGTAACCAATTTTGCAATAATTTTAAAGAAACATGCAATAAAATTATACAAGGCACCTCCGGTTTAAAGGCTACTGGCAGGACCCGCGGCACACCGCCTGGTAAAGTGTTCTTTAACTTTTGATCTAAATTACCATTTTCCTGTAAAACCTAGAAGCTTCTTGTGGAGGATTCTGTCTTTTAGAAGCTTACTATAATAGTAAGCTAGATTAACGACAAATCTTAACATCAGCTTAATAAGCTGATGTTAAGATTTGTCGTTGTTAGTAACATCTTCAATGTAGAAATCCTTTCCCATAATAGGTATTGTAACATAGCAACGCAGCAGACAGTAAATAGGTCTACACAAGGTTCAAGATATTGCATATGATATTTACCAGAATATTGACGTAGGTGCAAAGGTAACGTTAGCAGCGAAACCGCTAATCTTAGCGCCGTCTGAGAAACTTTGTGATTTATTGATGCAAGATCTACAATGTGTAGTTACCTGGATTTCCATCCTCACCATTATTTCATACCTCCGCCTACATCTATAGGTACCGCGTATAGTCATTTGTATACAAAGTTTACATAAACATAATTTTTATTATTATTATTATTTCATCTAGGAACCGACGATCTTCTGGCTTATGGCAAACACAATTAATTTATTCCCACAACCATCAACTGTATTTATTTAGAACAAACCAGTTTAAATTTTAATATTATCACGAATTTTAATGATGTTAAGGATAAAATTTATACTTTTTATAACATTTAACAAGCGTTATTAATAAAAATCTGAATCGGAATTAAATGTTTCTATTTGTACATTTTATTTACAATAGACCATTCTAGTAATATTATACAGACGAAAGTATGTGTCGTTGTGAAAATGATTGGTCAAAGACAAAGCCAAAACTACTAAATGGCTAACATTCATTTGGCTAATGGCTGACATTTTGACATATAGGTAAAGATTTGGACCTGGAATAACATTAAAGCTACTTTTTATCCCGGAATTAACGCGTGCGGATCCGCGGGCAATATAGGTAGCTTGTATTTTATGAAAATGTGTCAATACGTTTGCAAGTATATTATACTAGCTGCTGCCCGCGGCTTTGAATGCGCTTTTAAAGTAGCCTATGTCCGTCCCCGGGATACCATTTACCTCCCTGCCAAGTTTCATTGAGATCCGTTCAACTGTTTAGGTGTGAAAAGGTAGACACAGATAGACAGATAGACAGACCTACTTTCGAATTTATAATATTAGTATGGATTGATATAGCTAAGTGTGTTTGTACTCGTGAACTATAATAAAGATACTCTTTTTATCCTCCATTTCTGTGGCAAAATGTTTGCAAGAGACTAAATCGTGTAATGCGTTTGTTAAACAAAGCCTGACGTAGTCTTTCTGTTAATTTACGTCCTCGCGTAGTCTAGTGATGTGCGGATATCCGTTCTGAACCCGGAACATCCGGAGCAGTCCTGTCATATCCGGAAAAGATTGGAGTTTTATTATTTGCCAAGGAATTTCCGATGCTGCAGTAATTTTGTTACACTTGAACAAGATGATTCGTTTTCATTTTTATGTCGATTATTTTTACTGCACTCGCTTCCAGTTGCTACCAACATAGATCAGAAATCAAATTATATTTTAAATCAAATTATATCTAATTCGTAAAACTACAAAGTTTTTTTATTAAAAAACATACCTAAATGATTGTTACAAATAAGGGAAATGGTTTAAACAAACTAGGTTAAAAATTAATATTATTTTATTGTTTTTTTCTCTATATGGAAAGCATAAAAAACGCCTCTCTATCAACATCCAAAAGATTTTATTGCAAATTAGAGACTGGTTGAATTGCTTAATTTTTTTGGCATTCATTCGTTATTTTAGATTTAAAATAGTTAGTAGGTATTCGTGGAAACGTTGGCAAGCGTAATTCAGTTGTTATTTATTAAATCTACGTTGTCCTTGGAAAAACGCATTGTATGCAAGAGACTAATTAATTTACTTTTTATCACAATAATTAAAATTTTGTATTATTTTTCTGGCTGACGACTAACGTGACTCCTATAATATACAATTTTATATTCAATTTTCTTCATTCGCTATAAGAAAATTTAAATATCTTGATGACGTGTCAAGTTTTTGAACTGGTTCGATGAAGCAAATGTAAATATCCGCAAATGTAAATCAAATTCTGGCAATTCTAATTACGTTTAGAGAACTTTGATAGGATCATCATAGCATACAATATCTTAGTATAATGAATGCTCTAGGTTGCTTTTATCCATGTACAACGTCGCTTCTAAGCGTACATAAGAGTATATACCATTAAAACGACAGTAATGGATAGTTTATTTTAATGTGTACCTACAAAATCTATCGTGAATGTAAGCGGGTTAACTATAAACCTTATTTGTGTTGGAAGAACACCAATATTTCATCCCTTACGAGGGACTTCTTCAGGGTGAGTGCGGTTTTAGTCCCGCGCGTTCCGCGTCCCTGCGTAAGGGATGAAAAGTTGGAATTCCTCGAACTACGTTTTTAGTTAATAGTTTTTATCGTACAAAAACGTTTATTTTTACAAGTATACTACACAGGTTTAATAAGGTTACACATTGAACGATAACAGCACAAAAGTTAAACAATTCGGTGTTTTTCTGATGTTTTTTATGTTGTAGCACATCACTATTCTGCCTCACATGCAATTAAAACTAGCTCCATATATATTTTTAATCATGTTACGTGGAAACCGCGGGCTTTAATGAATATGGGTATAACAAAGAGAAGTGGATGCTCTATGGTTTGGCTACTCTGTGATTTTAGCGATGGCTTTTTAGAAAGAGAATAAATTACGCCTTGTACAAAATCTATTTTGGGTAGGTAATGTTTCAAGGGAGTTCTCATAATGGCAATACTATGTAAACGCATGGAGTGCCCATAACAAACTTGTAGATACTTATAGATGGTGTACGTAGGTAGGTAAGTATTGTAGGTAGTGCTATGCCGCCGCTTCCTTGCAAGTCGCAAGGCTGAGGCTGGGCAGTAAATGCGTTAATTAATTCCTTGTCTACCACAATGTAATTTTAAACATCGTATCCTATTGCAAAGCAAAAAGTTTCACGGAAATAGGCACTAATGGGTGCCTAATTTCATTACCTACCTTTTATTGTACCAACTTACTACTCAGTTTCTAATAGGTACTTAATTAAGTACGTCCGTATAGCACCTGTCAACTCAAGTGGAAACTGTAACTCATTCTCTACTTCTGTTCAAATTTAAAAAATCCAGTGTACTAAAATTGTTTTTGTTCAAAATGTTCTATTTCATGCTGGAATGCAATGAAGACTGAGTCATCACAACCGTAGTCGGTATATAAGTCGGTACTTAGTTTCTTCAAGCGAATACTTTGACAATAACTTTAGGAAACTTAGCTCGGATCGTAGCAATCTAACTCTGCGGCTCTGAAATTCTCAAAGACAAAAATAGGACAAAAAACAAAATTATTGAGTCAATATGCAGTCATGAGCCACAATAATTTACCCTTTCCATGCTGTTGACAATGTCGTCCTAATAAAAATTACCACAAGTATGTCCTATATAATAGATGTACACTGGGACGGAATCAGATTCTTATAAGTAAAGAAAACATGGAAATCAAGTAATATTTATTTTTCTAATAGAGTCTACACCAAGTTCATAAGAGTAAGGTGATAATTAATAAATAATAAATTTAAACCACTACGTTTGCTATTTGAATCGTAGGCGGCTACATCAGCTGCTCACGAGTAGAGTCAAGTACCAAGGCTCGGTCAAAGTTATGTTACATAACTTTTAAAGTTTTCTTATCTAATTGATACTTGACGTCTTCATTGTTTGACTGATTGATTCCAAGTTGGATGAAATCTTAAAACCAAGGAATCTTTGAGGCTGGTTATTTTTTACAGCCCCGCTTTGGTGAGCCAATCTTTATCCTATTTGGTGCCTACATTACCAATATGCTGTCATTGCTGTGTGGTGCCGGCTTAGAATTTGCACCACCCCAACTCTTCCCGCGGGACTCGTAAGAGGCGACTAAGAGATATCCACCGGGGGTGGGCAGCAGCGCCCCCTGCAGAACAATTCTACCACTGAACTGCGATCCCAACGTGGGGATTATGGGCATTACCTCCCGTGAAATAAAAGCCAACAAGGCACTTATCAGGGGGAGGCCGGGGTCCAGCAGTGGACCAATGTAGGCTGTGGAGGAAGTGGAGGTTACCAATATACACACATCATCTGTGGGAAACGTAGACCTAATTTATTCTCACGGAAATGTCCTTCAAGCATTATGTGTTAAAGTAAATTTACTACACAAAAAATATGCGATAGAAGTCGCATATTTTTTGTGTAGTAAATTCACTTTCGCGCATGTATCGGTTGTTCAACCAATGGGCCAATACCAACGCACTTGGCATTCGCTCGAGTGTCTAAAAACACCCTTTTATCGAATCAGAGATGGAAACATCTATTGCCAAAGGCATTACAAAAACGTTTATGGAATACCATTTACAATTCGATTCCTTTTAGGAAAGGCCTTCAATGATTCACACCTAATTGAAAATTGCTTTGAGCTTAACAATGAGTGTTCGTGACTTTTTTGACATCTTCGTTAGGGTATCACTCCACTCAATCAGACGCAGCCAAAAATACCAATATGTATGTAGCTATGTAGAGTAGAGGTACAAAGGTAGAGCTCTTCCACTGTATTTAAGCTTGTGTCACTTGGTCGGAGACCCCTTTAAAATTTCAACTTTATTATATTTTTAGCAATTTTTGTTATTACAAATAATGTGTTACTTATTTATAGAAAGTTTTATGTGTCTACCTATTGTGGTTCAAGAGATACCTTGACAAACGAAGAGCAAAAATAGCCAAAAAATCTAGTTTTATGTATGGAAGCCAAAGGGGGCAATTTGGATATTTATTTTATTTTTATTATGTTTTGATAAAGCGGCAAAACAAAAATACATTCTCTGAAAATGTTAACTGACTACCTCTTACGGTTCATGAGATAGAGCCCTGTGACAGACGGACGGACGGACGGACAGTAGAGGCTTAGTAATAGGGTTCCGATTTCACCCTTCGGGTACGGAACCCTAAAAACACGGTCTGGTATTGAATTGAACCCCACTTATGATTTCGATTTCGTCTAAAGTCTACTTGCAGCCTTACCACCAGTACCGTTAGAACTCTTACCTTCATTTTCGTAAACGCATTTACACACCGACTCAGGTTAAAAGATGAATAAATATTATTCAAGGTCCGTCTAATTCATCATAAGATTTGTTTCATTGTTTGATTGCGATCGCCACATAACACTTAGAATCAAAAAATCTTATAATACCACCTTGATATTTCAATAACCTTTTTCTAAAATAAATATTTATGGTTGAATAACAATAACTTTAACATAGATTGACAATGCGTTCACGATTGAAACGATGTTATGCGGGGTTCATTGCCAGGCCATGGCCTTCTACTAATTCTATTTGAAAGTATTAAGAGCACTTACCAAGACAAGTAGATTCAATATTCAAGTTTAATTACGAGACTGCAAACAAACTGTAGGATAGGACATGGATACAACAGACAGGGTACATGAGTAAAATCTGTGCCAGTCTGTAGTTTCTTGCCAAAAGGTATCTTCCTTTTGGCTATTATTTCTAGATCATCTTATTTTTTGATAGATTTACCCCTTGATTACTTCACTTCTAGTTTAATATTGTGAATTATCACATCTTTTAATAGATTTATCACTTGATTACTTCTAGTCTTATATCCGCGTTTTATTCAATTTATAAGCGTCGACCGAAGTCAAAGCACGAAAAAACAGTTTAAGAGAACCGTTTGAGTGTTCCCCTCCACGGAAATCTTTAGTAAAAGATTTATATATGTTGAACGGAAATCAGAGTGATGAATAAAAATACTTTCAATCAAAAGCCGTGCGCTTTCGTCAGCGCGATCTACACATCGTCCACTTTTAGCAGTGACATCTAGTTATACTTTTGGAACTACGTGTCACAAATAATCATTAACGAAAAACTGCGTAACGTAATGGCAAGCAAATGAGCTGTCACTACGACAACAGATTGACATACTTTATATCAATGAGTAACGGTGGAGTAGCCATTAATTTTCGATAGTTTGATTTGCTTGCCGTTATTAATATTGGCTACAATGACCTATTAATTATTTATGCCATTGTAGTGACTAAAATGGACCAAATTTTAAATTAGAGTGGAATACATTTTTTAATTGTGTAGAGTTAGTTATTTGTTAAAATGGGCTCAAATATGTACTCTCAAGAAATAAAAAATCACGATCTGTCAGCATATTAAAGATTATTTATCGGGTATCCAGTGGTTGCTTGAGCTCAAGCAGCCACTGGATTGAGCTACATGACCCAAAAGTTTTATCCCGTGAACGCCACTATTACAAAAGGATGGTTGGAAAGGCGATTGAAATCAAAAAATACCCGAATTTTAATCGTGAAAATAGTTTTCGTTTCTTTGCCTCGTGGAATCCTGTGATTAATAAGTGCGTGCGTCATCGTGATCCACATGTGACAGTACTGAAGTTGGACACGGTCAGGGTAGTGTGTCGTAATGTGAACGTGGACATTCCTGATCCTGAAGAAAAATAATTGAGGGTAGTCGTGGATACTGCCGTCGTTTCTTGGCTGTGACTCCGAGAGCATCCAGTCGCCCCGTGAACACGATCGCTGTAACGCGATGGAAACGTAAGGGATAATAAAACAAAAGGTACGCTATAAATACCCGATAAATAATCATTATAATAAAAAATCGGTCTTTACTTTAACAGTTAGGTGATTGGGATTTAGTCTCGATTACTAGGCACCGACACGACAAACACACACATAGTCGACATACGACATTTTACAGTATAAGACTGTAAGTTCAATTATTTTTTAATACAAGTTGACAAATATGGAAAGAGCTAAAGGGAGACCTTTGCCCTGCAGTGAGACTCTACCTGCTAATAAAAATTACACGCTGAGGGGTGCAAGGGATAGTCCTTATTTTTAACCGACTTCGAAAAGAGGAGGAGTTTCTGTGTTATGTATTTATGTTTCTTTTTTAATGTATTTTCGTCGATTGAATGTTCTCAATCATTATGAACCGATTTGGATTATTCTTTTGCAGTTGTATATAGGGTGATCCCGAGGTGGTCCCATAAAATACTCGTACCTATTAAATTTTACTACGCAATAAGTAATAAGTATTTAAATATTAAAATAATACCTAAATACTTATTACTTATTACGTAGTAGTTTATTCAAATAAGCCCGCAAAACTTAATAAAACACTAACGTCATTTACAACGGTATATATTAATTATCCCGTTATAAATGACTTTAGTGTTCATAACCATGACGGTTTTAAAAGATTTATTGGATTTTAATTAACAAATTAAAGCCATGCTTTTTGTTGCCAAACTTACGCGATGAGAACACGATATTAATTTAATTAACTATTGACGGGTATTTGTGTATCCAGTGTATTTTGATTTATCCGACGTAAACAAAGCTCTCTGTTGTAATCGCGATAAATATCCGTGCTTACTGTAAATATTCAAATAATAAAACCCCTATTATCTGCTCTCCGGGTTTTTAAAAAGTTATCTGAGCGTCTGGTCGACGCGACGTGTGACCCGAGAGCTGCTGGGTATCTGGCGCAGCGCATCAGCATTGCCATACAGCGAGGCAATGCAGCCAGCGTCTTGGGGACGCTTCCGACTCCTATTGATATGGATCAGTTGAGCTACTTGTAGATCGTTTGCAACAGTCTGTAGTTAGCTTAATTGTTTCAATTGTAAAAACTAGTTCTAATTTGTTTTTATTATTGATTTGCAACTTTCTTTGTCAATAAAGAATTTATCTCTCCGTTTTCCAACAATATTGTTAAACTCTAAATGAAAATAACAAAAAATGCTTCAATGGAAATTGAGGAAAAACAGAGATTTTATCGGTTCAGTAGCCAAAGCTCAATTTTGCTTTATTTTCCTTGAATCTCTAATCGATCATTAAAATAATAATCCCATTGCTTCATTTATTATGTACAAAAAGGTAGTCAATTATGTATCTACTTGCCCTTTAATGTTTTCTCTCGAGACTTTTGTAATTGTTTCCTCTTCCTTTTCATAATTGTATTATAATATAATTAATATTTACCAACCTTTAAAGCATACTTTTAACAACCAAGAATCAAAACACTCAAGTACCTAGAGGGAATTGACGTTTTTTTTTTAAATAAGTTGCCCTTTATTTTCATTAGAATATGATATATTCTTAGTTGAGCTACAGCGCAGCGGGGCAATGCAGCCAGCGTCTTAGGGACGCTTCCGACTGGTTTTGATCAGTTGAGCTACCTGTAGATTGCTTGCAGTCTGCAGTTAGTTTCAATTGTAAATACTAGTTGTATATTGTTTTTATTATTTGATTGTAATTTTCTTTGTAAATAAACGCAATTTTATTTGATATAAGACTTACTCAGAATACATAATAAACTTAGACTAAGAGGAAATATATTTTATCGAAGTATGCTTTCAGTAACAAAATTGCTCTACCTCAGAGTGAGTTGGTAGACTAGCAATCTAGTAACCAACGCTGGTCTTCCGTAAGAGCCATTTGCTGGCGTTACTGACTACGTAATCACGACGACTATAAATAAACTGCCAAGTGCGAGTCGACTCGCACACGAAGGGCTCTGTACCGCAAAAATCAGGCAACTTTTCCAAAAAACATCAAATTTTCAACTTTATTATATTTTTGGAACTTTTTGTTATTACAGATGAAGTGTCGCTTATTTATAGAAAGTTTAATGTGTCTACGTATTGTGGTTCAAGAAATATAGCCTCGACAAACAAAGAGCAAAAATAGCCAAAAAAATAACGTTTGTATGGAA
This sequence comes from Eupithecia inturbata, assembly GCA_963662085.1. Taxonomy (NCBI): domain Eukaryota; kingdom Metazoa; phylum Arthropoda; class Insecta; order Lepidoptera; family Geometridae; genus Eupithecia; species Eupithecia inturbata. The sequence continues at coordinate 3,667,976 of OY759179.1, read as the reverse complement.
GCCACCTACATTTAATTTGGATATTTATTTTATTTTTATTATTTTTCGTTATAGCGGCAAGAGAAATACACATTCTCTGAAAATTACAACTGTCTACCTGTTACGGTTCATCAGATATAGCCACGTGACAGACGGACGGATGGCCGGACGGACGGACGGACGGACGGACGGACGGACGGACAGCGGAGGCTTAGTAAAATGAACCCTATGGGTGAAGGGTGAAAACGGACAGCGGAGGCTTAGTAAAGCCTCCGCTGTCCGTTTTCACCCTTCGGGTATGGAACCCTAAAAACAAACAAAAAACACACTAACACAAAGAAGTATATAGTGAATTTATAGTGCACAAGTGTGTGCGCATTCACAGGTGCACTCTTTATTCCCTCTCTCTCATAATCCGATGGGACGGCATAGACCGACACGACCGAGGAGAGGTCTGGCGCAGAACCAACTGCTTAACGTGCTTTCCGGGGCACAGGGGTGTAACACAGCCAACTTACTCACTCCGGGCTGCTACTGTGATTTTTTCTTGTTAGAAAAACCCTAATTTGTTATTAAGAAAGAAAGAAAGAAAATTATTTATTACACACTACATACACAAAAAAAATTTGAGGCAATAAAGTAAAATAAAAGAGACTACTTAGTACTAGATAACAAACAGCACAGACAAACACATGTGAACTAAGTAAGCAGTTATTAGAGTTTTTCTAGCAAAAAAATAGATTTCGTCCCGTAGGTAGTAAGTACTCAACTATTCCAACCTAGTTAGAAAACGAGTAGGTATTTGATGCTTACTATACGTAACAAAAAATCTGATGAAATGAAGCAGAGAAACTGCGTGCTCAGCCGTGGGCAAAATCTATTATTTTTACCTTACCTTAACTATAAAGTCTAGTATCCGCTTCAAAAATCTTACAAGATGTATTGTTCTGCATTAAGGAACGCTAAAAGGGCGCGTCTTAAAGGTTACGCTTACAGAAGATTGAACCTTGATATTAAAATATCACAGCCTAGAAATTATTTGAAACTACGTTTCGTATTTTGTTGTTCGTAATGTAATTTTCTCACGCTTGGAAATATACTGGCTTTGTGTATTCTGTATAGTTAATCAAGAGAATCTTTACTTATGCAAATAAACTCTTTATGAAAACAAATATTCTTTATTGATAAAGAAAATTACAATTCAATAATAAAAACAAATTAGAACTAGTAGTATTTACAATTGAAACAATTGTTTCAATTGTAAATACTAGTTCTAATTAGTTCTAGTTATTAGCGACAATCTACAGGCAGCTCAACTGACCCATATCAATACCAGCCGGAAGCGTCCTCAAGACGCTGGCTGCATTGCGCCGCTGTATACAAAGCTGATGCGCTGCGCCAGATACCCACCAGCTCTCGGGTCACGCGTCGCGTCGACCATTTATGAAAACATAAATCGATTGATTCTTATTTTTAAAGTCCTTTAAATCCAGATGCCAAAGTAGATAGTTTATGGTAATTGGTAAAAGTTAAAACCAATTAAACAAAACAAGTAATTCACTGTCACAAATTACGCCTGCAGCCAGTCACGGTCTTCAAATGAATTGTTTATTTATCTGTCGTCGTGCCCAGTAGCTATAATCTTGATGTTATCAGTAAGATTGAACAGTCGTTATCAATATCAACAATGCGAGTACGCGTTTGAGTCGGGACTTGATGACATTCAAAATAATAAAAAGCTTGGAACGGAATGTGATCGCAAGAGTACTCAGTGTTTTTTCTATTTTGTCTGCGTTTTCATTCGTAAAATCAAGATCACAGTACAACTTTCTCTCTCCATTCATTGATAGGTACGTAAGCTTTGCAAACAGTTAAGATTATATCGGATATTATATTATTACATATATTATACTTTTGTTCTAATTTCCCACGGTTAAGTTATCTATGAGTACAGTCGGGTACACTGAAACTGTAACAGTTTCGTTTAAGTCGCACGAGTGAGTTAACCTTAAAGCAACAAGGCTAACAAAGTGAGTATAAACTTTATGCAGCCAACTGTACCAAGAAGATAGAAAAAGACAACTTTATGCGATCTCTGTGTTCGCAATTCGCGCCCAGATTAACATCTCAAAATTGCACTTTCGTGTACCTACAATGATCTTGATGTTATGCAATTTAAAACTTCCCACGATTAGCTCTTTTTTACATAATACTCTGGGTTAAGTTAAATTAATCTTGTGTAGGCATTAATTAAAGATTGATTTGAGATCACTCGATGGAAGTGCAAAAAGTGTGATGCACAATTGATCGGTTACGGATACTAATGTATCAGTAGCTAACTGGGTTTAGCAAACGGTTTTTCATTCTAAAAGATACAAATTTTGAACCTGAGTGGCTAGTAGTAGCTTGCACAATACTAAGATGTAAAAGTTTTTGTTTACTGCCATTGAAAATCATTCGAAAACTCTAATCGAGTTCTTAATACTATTCGATCGCTGTCATACTATGAAAATTAATTCTTCTCTGAACTTAAAAAACAAGCTCATAAAGACAATTCAAATTTTAAACTATAAATTATTATCAAACAATAAATAAAATGTTCATTCATTTTATCTTGATTAATTTTTTTTGTCCACTATTGGAATACCCTTCCTAAAACCTGATTGAGCCTGAAATGTTTTCGTACGTCGACATTTGTATCGCCAGAATATTCTAAACAATGTTGGTCCATCTCTGCATAAAATATTACAAGAAAACTTTTTTAGATGGATCGTCTTCGTAAATAGATCAGCTGTAAAGTTTTAGCACAAAAATTCGAAAAAAACCTACCAACAAATTGTTATGGATACATTATGACACTTTAATCATTATTTAAGAATGACATCAAGGAGCTTGGCTTGCCATTCTACTTACACCATTCCACAGTGACATTTGACACAACCTTGACAGCAAATCGAAGGTTGGTCCATCTGTCAGTGCAGTCGTGACCTGGCATTGCCCATTGCTCTACATTCTTACTATTGTTGTGGCAACATTAATTAAACATTGTATTTTTAATACGCGTGCCTATGCCAAGTAATTTAGGTAAGTAATAGAGTAGGGGCGGGTGATTGTAATTTATATTTTAATTATAAATTCAAGGGAATTGGATTTAAATAAGTAGTAACCTTTTACTCGAAACATTTACGTACATTATTATGGCTATTAATAATGTTTGTTTGTCTATAACAATCACTTTAGCGCTTACAATTAGAATTCACGACAACCAACTCATGTGAATCACTTCAACGTTTGATTTAATTATTTACTTACCTAACTAATTATACCATTTACGTATTCAAATTCGAATTTCGCGTAATACTAATTGATTTATGTTAGACCACGGGGTGGGCGTCACTAAATTACGTGGCACAATACTCGTACGCCATAATTTCATAGTCCATTCAATGACATACTATTGATAGGTACTTACACACTAAAATGTAGGTATATCCAGTTACATGTACTCTTTAGTATAATTTCTCATTCTTTTCCTAAAATCACGCATAGCGGGAGATAGACTATAATTTGTGTTATTTAGTGATTTTTTGTGCAATTATTTCATAATTTACTGATTTATGCCACAGAACAGAGAAATTACCAGACTTATACGTACCTACTTACATTCAATTTGTTTCCTAGTTTTACTAGTACTTGCTTTGTTTTGTTTTGGTTTATTTGGGAAATATACAGTACATAATCTTAAAATTAAAAACGTAAGATTAACATATACCAAAGGAATCGCCGCCATTAAATAACACAATTACAGCTAAATATACAGAGCAAGAAGAAAGCAATAGTACGTAATAACATACAACCTTAATTAAAAACTATAGAACAACAAATTATTACGAGGTTTTGACAACGCTTAACATAAGTTCTCTACGATACTTCGGCAATGACATATGAAATATATCAATATTTGTCAATTTAGCGTTATAATATTCACAAACACGATCAAGAAACATATTCTTTCTGTTATTTGTGTTTACATTAGGTAACCAAAAAGTCTTTTTTTTACGAGCAGATTGTCGGGGGCAATGGAAATAAATATTTTCGAGTAAAAATGGTGAGTCAATTTCATCTGATAAAATTTTATACACTTGATCTCTAACAATTCTACGGCTTTGAAGGCTGGTCAAAGTCATGCCTTCAATTGCAAAAATGGGAAAACGATATTTACAATGTTTAAAGAGATTATTCTGAATCCTTTCAATTTTTAAATATGAATGTTATATTGCGGGTTCCAGGCCGTCGACACATATTCAAGAATCAATCTTACAAAACTATTGTATAAAAGTAATAACGTTTCTAAATTTTTGAATTCTCTAGAAACTCTCAATATAAAGCCAAGCATACGATATGCTTTGACAGTTATGGTATTAAAATGAACATTAAAAGTTATTTTAGTATCTAAATAAACACCTAGATCTCTAATTTCGTTTACTCTAGAAATAATAATATCATTGAATTTATAGGTGAAAGTGATCGGTTTTGGCTTACGAGAGAAGAAATTACAATACACTTTTTAGCATTAAGGATGATGGAGTTATTTTGACAATAGTTGAAGAGTCTAGTCAGGTCACAATGTAGCAAAAGACATTTTGCTACAAAGTGACGATTCAGAGGCTACTTTCATGACTAATCACCATTACTGCGATTCAACCGAGCCGCGCGCAATTTTAGACTAGACGGACTATCAATATCAAATCAATTATATTAAATATTTTTAAACTCACGCGATCTGAAAACAATATTATTAGTATTTATCTTTGTGTGTCGTCCGAGTGTGCATGATGGACATGACTAATTACGAAAACCAAGTGAAAGTAGTTTCAAAAAATGCTGCCCCCGCTTCGCAGAGACGGTAGCTCCAGTACTTAAGTCACCTCGTGACCACGAAAGTGTGTAAATCTTTTGAAACGTCGGGAAAAATAGGTAAATAAACGCAATAATACTATTAATGATCAATTATATTCCTGTCGTATCTCAATTTTAGATATATAGATATTGTATTTTGTGTTTGACAAACACAAAATATAACATAGAAGAAAATGTGAGAATCAAGTAAGTACAAAGGGCGGCCACATCGTCACTCGTCGTCGTCAAGAGAACAATACAGACGGTGGCGTTTGAAAAACTTAAGGACATGAAAACAATTACATATTACTACACTACACTACGTTCAATACATGTTAGGTGTAGCCTTAAACTACCTACCTATAATAAACTTACATACACATAAAAATAAAGTTGTTAAAGTTTTGACACGGATAAATAATGCTGATGAAGCAGTTTTTTTAGTGTTTTCGCACGTCTGATGTCCAGGGGAAGAGCATTCCATAGACGACCCCTAGATTAGCCTAGAATTGACACAAGGGGAATGTATTTGTGAAGCACAAATAGACCCATTGTATCAATTCACTCTCACGCTTTAATGAAATGAAGAGCCGGAAGCTTAGCCTCGCCTAATATCCCCCAGAGCCAGATCGCGACGCCCAATCACCCGAGAAACTGATGCATATTGATGTTTGCTATTTCCGAGACCGAATTACTTAAGTACGGTCAATGATAAAAAATACTGAACCCTATCCTTCCAAAATCGTTTTCGAACAATTAATATTGAAACACAAGTTTCTGCACGCGGCTTGTTGAAAAATGTTAAAAGGCTATTTCTAACCCATTGGAACTAAATTATGGGACACAAAGTGCCTATGTGCTATTGCAGGTATCCTTGACCTACATCTATGCAATATTCAGACTGACCCGTTCAGTAGTTTTGACGTGAAGAAGATCCATCCATTCAAACTTTCCCATTTATCTATTAGTGTGATGATTTTTTGATCTTGCTAACTTCGCATGCGTTTTCTGGAATAACTTAGCAGATGTACCTAACAAATACGATCTACACGTGGTCGAGTTGTCCTCTTCACTTAGGGTAGCCCCAGCCCCTTCTTGAATTTTGATCCCGGCGAGATGCCCCCTTAAATCTAGATCTAGAACTACAACTGTGCAAAATCTCAGGCCGGTCCGTTTAGTTGCTATCGCGTGATGAAGTTATAAACAAAGAACCAAATTAAGCCAATCTAAAATTAGTTTCATTTTGAAATTATAACTGTCTGAACTTATCGCTGTGTAAATGACAACTCTAAAGAAAACGAATCTATGCAAAAGTTCTGTACGAGACATTTAGAAGTTTTGACGTGCAGAAGTAACAAATATCCAACCAAACTTAAGCATTTTAATAATACTGTAGAATGTGAAAATTCAAGCTCAAAATAGGTCATAGAGAGTGAATTGGTCTTACCGATTTCATGACAGCATTGGCGCTATGGCACTCATTGGGGGAGTCCTATGTCCAGCAGTGGACTAATATAGGCTGATGATGATTGCAAAGCTGACGCAGTAATAAGAGACAAGCTAGTTCTTAGATTGCTGTGGTTGAGACATTCAAACAAAAATTAAGAAGCAGATTGGGAGAACTCATAACAAATAAATATAGGTTCCTACAAAGTATGACGTTCGTCGATAGGTTACCCCGGGCTATATTGAAGTCAATTTCTTTTAATATTATACAGATAATATTTGAAAAATAGAATTTCTATAAAACGATGAAAGCTATCTGTTTTATAGTAAAACAACAATAATAATTCACATTAATTACGGATGTAAGCGGGTTAACTACGAACCTTATTTGTGTTGGAAGAACACCAACTTTTCACTACGATAGTTCCGGTACAGCAGTGGTTTTCGGTTCACTACGAAAGTTTTTATAGTAAAATAATAATTCTTATATTTTCACATTACATGAAGCTGAAGAAGCGGCCACACAGACACATAATAACGTTATAAAACCAAAACTTATATAATTACGAGACTTAGAACCTGCCAGGGGGGGTTACCTCAAGAAAGAACGCTATTGTACGTCGAGGCATCTACAAAACGAATTATTGGCAAAACCCTTTCAAGAGACAAGTAAATAATCGCTTAGGTTGCGACTTGCGAGATATCAGCAGCACCCTAACCGCAGCGTGGCAACACGCTGCGTCGTGGACTGTCACTCGGTTCGAGCTCGCTATTTTCCGCATAGCACACTCTCTGAGGAATTCGTTTCTACTGCGGCAAAATAGCAATGAACAGATTTCATAACTTGATCTGCAATGTTTCTTTTATTAAACTTTCCTACTCAAGTATTTTCGAGTTTAAGTCTGAAAATTTATCAGAAATTGTTGTCAATAAGGGAAATCAGTAATAAAGTAGTCTGAGATATCTATCCTCTAAGTAGACAGATAGATGTAATTGGTGAATCACCACGGAAAGAGGAGACAAAACAGAAAAAAAAGTAACAAAACTCTTGACAACATTTTTAATAATAGATGACTCACGCTCAGATTAGGAATAACAAATAAGTAAATATATAAAAGCTCAAAACCTCGAGGTCCTATTTAAAACGGTTGGCAGCCTATTTGTTTGCCCTATAATTATGCAAATGGTAGATATATAATTCAGAAAGTACATTGTATGGTAAAGCTGTCGCACGCCTCAAATTATTAGCAGCATGTTACTCAAACCATAAATTGACGCGAGATAATTCGTATCAATAATTCACTTTACACTGCTAACCGGTTTGTCAATAAGGATAAGGGTTAAATTTTGTGTCGTGTATATAATTAAGTTCCTACGTAGGTAGACCTTACCTACATGATTTAAGCAATTTTAGGATAACTAGAATGATTAATTCCTTGTAATGTTATTTTTATGGTGTACAGTAAAGCATTTTTGTATTATATTGTAATTCATTTGTTACATACTATTATTGTTATGTTATTTATGAGTCTTAGGTTTTAGGCAGAGCGTTAACAAACTATAAAGTTTTGCATGTTATTAATCATTATCATTGTCTTTCTTTAAACACACCACATCACATCAACATGATCAATAGCTGCTCAACATAGCCCAGCACTTAGGTATATCTACCTTTTTGACATCTTTTCACTTTACCTACTTAGTATGTTCTTTATTTAGTGTATAACCGTCATTACATCTGGAGATCTAAATTTCTGATGAAAGTTAATAGCGTAGATATTTGTGAAGTGCCTTCGTACAAAAACGCTCTTAATTTTATGAAACAAAGCATATTTGTTTTAATACCCGACTTGATTTGAATACAAACAAACACGGCTCACAAATTCCTATACAAACAATAATCAAGGCGTAGCAGCCTAGCTAACTCTCAACACAGGGGTGTAGTCATGAGTGAGACCCAGAACTCCAACAAGCTAATTTCCGTCAACAATGGATATATTCTCTGATATTGTTGTCACATCTTGTTATGATATCATAGACACATTACAAAGGTATCTAATGCGGGATAATATCTTTGTAAATTGTAGTATTTCCTGTAGGTAGATATATTCCAAAACGATTAGGCTGTAGCGGTTTATTCAATCGTTGTGGTGGTTGAGGTAGTTGGAATGTACTTCCTGTTATGATTTTCTTCAGACTGGCGTCTCCAATCCGTGTTTTTTACTTATCTTACGGTGACGTCTGCATTTACATAGTAATGAGTGAAACAAGATAAAATCAAGAAGAATGTATAAAATGGAGGGTACAAGAAATGCTCATAACAGTTTCCCTCCTGACGACTTGACTTCTGTGCTTGAACTTGTAGTAAGCAAATGAAAATTCCAGAAACATTTCAAAAAAATTGTAGCCAAATTGGGAGGTATGCCAAGTTATGTAATTCTTAGGATATTAATATGATTAAGTTATCAATCAGACCATAAATAAGACGTCCTACTAATAGACATGTTAATAAAGGGCGCCTCGTAACTTACTCCCTACTCCCTAGTAATGTCTCAAGACGAGGTAATACCGCTTACAAATAATGCTCTTACTTGAAATGGAATTACATGTAATTCTCTTTAGCATAGGGAATGCTTAGTTGTGGTGTTATTGAGAAAAGCTCATGAGGTAGTTCGAGTTACTTATGCTGAAACGACTCTAGAAAGACAATATGAACACATGGTGTAGTTACATGTAGACCGAGCTAGGCTTGCCAAGACATATTGTGTCCTTGTGTGTGAATCTGGCAACTGTGAGTCTACCATAGCGAAGCATCGGGTCTGGTTCAAACCACTGGATCGAGTTACACAATCCACAAGTTATATCAACAGAGCGACATTACATACTAAGAACGGTACAAGAGGCCATTGAGATTACCAATCACAGGAACGTCAACCGAGAAGAAGGTTAGGTACTTAAATCCCGTCGTTTATTTCAATTATTTACCATAATCAGTTCAAAGTTAAGCACTGCATTCAGGACTCCGATGGAATCTGTTAAGAATCTCTATTTTTACCTCTCCTTTGAGGTTCTACAGAATCTCTATCGAGTGCAATTCTCGATTCAGAGCTTGGTTTACTAATAGAGTAAACTAATGAAATTAACATGGACTGATTAATGAATAATACACGATGTAATTAATCTCATTGCGATGTAGATACAGTCGGCTTAATATATAGATTGCTTTCCTATCGCAGTTACATTTCATTCGCACGTTGAAGCTCAATTCACACCGGGATGACAGCGGCCGGGCGACAACGCGGCAGCGTCGCGACGACGACGCGGCCGCGGCGCCCCTGATCGAGCTTTTTAAGCGATACTGGTATTAAATGTATGCAGATAAAGTTTAAAATTATTAGATACCAGTTTGAAACTGAAACTTCTCACCGCGTCGCTGTCAACTCCTGCCATTCCGATGTGAATTGAGCCCCGCTTGATTTGTAATATAATAGGTTTGACATGTGCTATGAAATTTACCTTGTAACTATACAATATATCTATATATAATAGATGAGCCCATTTCAGCTACTAAGCTGAAATGGGCTCATCTATTATATTCTAGGAATATATGAAATTTTGTGACTTTTGAAGTATTGCAGGTTAATTAGTTATCGATTCCGGTGCCCATAAAATGATGATAATAATAATTATTATTATTGTGGCCCTTGCCCTTAGATTAATTATTTAAAAGGGCTTATGTGCTGTTGGCTTCGGCCCCACGCTTGCCCTTCTGAGGACCGAACATAGAGCCTAGATCATGGGAATGAGAAACACATAATACATAATGAATAATGATAAATCTAGGTACTATTGCAATTAATGCTAAACTTAGCACCCTGGCACCGCTGAAACCTGCGCTGCAATGACACTCGTGTTATCAGAGCACTAAACTGAGCTGCTGGTGACTTTTTCTTTTTTTCTTTTTCTTTTTTTTGGTTACGTCAGTTACTTATTTTATTATAAGTATTGAACTTGTGTTTTTGGTTTGTGGAACAAAGTTTAATATTCCCTGTTTTCTTGTTCTGCCATAATGTTTCATGACATTAAAATACTGAATGACAGCAAGCGACCAAAATTGTTACGGAATAATCTCGCGGGTTTGTTTATTCTATCTTAGTGAGTACGTCAGTTAGTATATTTTGTTCATGTCATGGATGGACCCTTCCATCCATGGATGTGCATAATATTAATTACTTAGATTACTATATTGCGTAGTAAGCGATTAAACCTATTACTATACATAACTATCGCTAGTAAATTGCCGAAGTTATCTAAGGAGGTATTAATTCCGGTAAATTATTAACACATGACATAAAGATATTTGTGAGGTTGAAAACTTTAATTGGCATTAAAACCTTATATACTGTATAAACTGTTTAAGTTATTCAATATTTAAACACAACTTTTATTAGTGAGGTAAAAGTAGGTTTGGTATAAGCGAACGTGATAAAAAAAAATGCTTATAAAGGGGTTTGAAGATTTTAGCCCTAACATTGGCTATCATACTATTTCTTTTTTGCAAAATCGCCGTCAACGATAAAAATTTTATATTTAGATAAAGGACACTGACGATAACAACTTTATTGAGAAAGAAAATTACAATTCAACAATAAAAACAAATTAGAACTAGTAAATACAATTGAAACAATTAATCTATCTGCAGAATGTTGCAAACAAAACAAGGACACTTATACAAACAAAAAATGTACCTTATCATTGTCCTAAAGCATCAGGTTTTTGAGATATTTACATATTATGAAAAAAAAATTGAGCAATAGGCATTTTCTTCTCAGAAACCTGATTCTTTAGGACATTATGTTGTGGGACATTTTTGGTTGTATAAGTGTCCCCTATCGAAATATACAAATAACTGTAACATTGTGCTCGGCGATTTTGAAAAAAAAAATCAGTGTGGTAGCCGATGTTAGGGCCACTACAAAAATTTTCAAACCCCTTTGAAACAATTCCTAGAAAATAGTAAATTCGCTCTTCTCCAAATGACCATGATACTGCGTCATGTGCAAAAGCGAAGTCAATTGCCTATTCTTCGCCTTCAATTAACTTAACAACCTTTCATCGTATTCGAAGCAATTTGTCATTTTCGCCCATTGAAATCTTATCTTCAAGCTAAGAGGGTAATAAATTTTCAAAACAAGCGCCTAACCTTGAAATGTTAGCACCGAGACCTACATTCTAATAACCTTTAGCACAAAGAAATGTAGTTCAGTGCCCGGACATTTATCTACTATAGGCAATTTTGCATAATAATCTATTTCAATAACAATAGTCGGTTATCTACAATTGTGTGGAGAAGTGTTACTAGTTCAAATAATAGATTGTTTAAGAAAATTATTTATAAGCGTAAATTTAGATTTGGATTATATACGGTGATGTCTCGAGGGTGATGGCAATGAATACCTACTTACTATTACGTGATGGTTTGGCACAATTTAACTAAGAAAGACTTCGATAAAAGAAAGTCCACGGTTTTTCAAATTCCATTGCTAAGAGCGGATTAATTTCACCAAAACAGAGTAGGGATAAATAAACAAGAATTAAGAAACACGTTATCTCTACATGTAGCTTAGTCATGACGGATGGCGTTAACATTAATAGTGTTCATCAAGGTAGAGATTTGAACCAAAAGTTAATTTATATAAAAGGAATGACTGAGACCAAAACCCCAGGTACCATTTATCAAAGATCGTCTCGCATTGAATGTTTCAGTTGTTTCAGCTTTTAGCTGTCACTCAAAGAGCTTTTCTCAGCACCTGTACCTTTGTTACAAAACGTCAAGACCGAGTAACACTGTAGAGAACCGCCCCAGAGCTGATGAATTATTCAAAGTTGAGACATCGCGGACTGTGGTGCCTTAACATTACGAATTACTTATTGTACCTATTTACCTTTGTGGAGCTCTACAATAGGTATTTCATCATCATCAGTATTTATACAAGTACAAGTTAGTTGGCATCCCTTAATGACCATCATAGCGCCCTGCCTTCAGGTTGCCGCATCCAGCATAATGCCTGATGTCATTCGCAGGTCGTAATCCTACCTGGCCGGAGGATGTCCTACTCTACGTTTGCCGAGTCGCGGTCGACACTTAATAAAACGCTTACTTACCTCAGCGGTTTTCAGTTCTGAGGGAATTATGGCCACTTCAGCTAGCTAATTCTTAGAGCTATGTCGGTAGTCAACTACATAGGTAGTCGCGCAAAGCTGTGAAGGGCAACATTTTTTTATGAAGACCCTAGTAGCTTTCTTGTAAATCTATTGCAGGTTTTTCCCGATTTTGGTATTAAATATCTCGAAGAGTACCTGAAAGAACGCACACGTTCATATAGATCCACCCTAGATTCATTTGTTTCAATTAGATACCTAATAGAAACAAATTAATTCAGATATATCCGTCTAAGCGATGAGTTCTCAATTCAGAACAAAATGTGGGGGGTCTGGCGGACACTGGGATTTTCTAGGTAATGGACAACGGAACGGAATGGACGGCAATAATCCGATTACCAATACTTTTGTTCGCACTGTCCCCTATTTTCCTATTTGTGATGTGATGTGGCATGCCCCAGAAGGGGGAGAGTGTTCGGGACAAAGTGCGTAGGTTTTGTAGAGTCTGGAGTCACCCGAGTGGCTCTTTTCTCACAGATTCGGTCCGTGCGTAACCACAAGGTTGGCAGGACCATGGGAAGGACCATTGGCACGTTTTTATAAAAAGTCTTAGTTTCCCCTGGTAGGGAATATCTCGGTGGTGGACGGGAATAATCCCAAACACATAAATAAGCGTAGAGCTGGTAAACTTAGAATAATTATTTTCTCCCAGAATTAAATAAACGCCGAAAAACGAGAATGAATACTAGCACCAAATATCCCTATCCCTCAGGCGTATAAAGGCTGTTATAACTAGGAACATAATTATTTTCTTTTTTTGCAGGAACTCAATCTGACGACCGCCTATTTGAGAAGCTTTAGCCAAGGTGAGTTTTTGTTTGAATTCTTTTACAATTTTAACCATGGCAGGCCTACGGATGCCTTATGTTTACGTAATTGTATATTTTAATAATCAATCAACTACCATGCATAATATTTGAATTATATAACTCTGTTACTTAAATAAACGATTTCTTATTTGTATGGGATGGATAATAATATTATAATTATTTAATTTTGTTAAACCGCGATGAAACTACTTAAAAAAACCATGTAAAAAAGCTGCAAAGATCAAGCATAGTACCTAATTTGAATCCCATGCCTGTGAAGTTCTATATTTTTTCAGCGTGGAATCGAATTGACTGAGAAATTACTAGAAGTCTTTGGTTTTTCCAACCAAAACTCGACAATAAGGAAGGGTAATAAAAAAATATGTTTTTACATTGTTATGCTAAAATCACATCAGTATAAAATTTACCAATTGTTTATCGATTTCTTGAACTGATGAAACCTGAATGAATTATCATAGTTTGTACGGAATTTCCATTTCAGTATAATTTCAGCCGCAATAGCAGAAACAGGCCTGAAAATGAAACGAAAATAATGAAAACGAATTGCTATAAAAAGAGGCAATCCAAAAATATTGAGGGCCTTCCGGTCCATCTGAGTCAATGGTTATGGTGACATAAAACCCCTCTAGCGATCACTGGCAAAGCTTTTTGAGGTATTATAGGTTGAGAGTTGGCTATCAGTAAAACGTATTGACGGTTCCATGTTTGATTGCTAAAAACAATCAAAACCCCTGAGCGTACATACGTTCACACGTCTCCACCTTAGAGGTGACATAAATGTACTGTACACTTTATTACCATAAAACTTTAAAGTAACAAAAATCGAAAAACCACACTATATTAATAGGATTAAAAGGAAGGAAGGTAAAAATTTAACCTTATTATAACAATACTTACCTATCCCGAGTCTCCTAGATTCGAATTATTATAGACTTATTTAAACATAAAATGCATTCATAAAAAGTTTCTATTCCGATAGTTCCTGATCCCACGTCCACATAAAGATATGTAGTTCAAAAGATGCCGACCCATTCCATCGGTCAATAAGTGCTCTATGGGACAAGATATTAACGTGCGTGCATCTCAGTACAGCCCTTTAAATGCTAATACTCGGTGCTTTAAGTATCAATAGATTCATAAGCTTTGCACATAGATATTGTATGTGCCATAGTGGTTTAGCTGGTATAGGAATCTACAGTTTTGTACATCTGGTTAGATTCAAAGCCCGTACTTAGCTTTAGTAAAGTTCAAATCACCTTTGACTACACCACTAGAAAATAATTCCTACAGCATAAAAATGGCTATCAAACACGTTCGATAACCTAAATACAATCCAGATTATGAAAAGTTTTCTAATCAAACCACATAACGTAGAGTACATCATCAATCATGTCGATCGAACAAACAAAACCGAAATTATGTAAACTAATCAACTCATGCCATGGTAGCCATTTAATTAAGAGCGAGCATAGAGCTTAATTTTCGAGTTTTTGCATAGAAGAACTAGAAGAAAATATTAATTCCCTAATAAATAATAATTAATTAGAAGCAATCAGAAAATAGTTATTTTTTTACATTCGCCTTTAAATTTGTAAAAATTACCTCTTTTACTTCTTATTTTTCGTCGTCTAGTAAGAAAGCACACACCTTAATTTTTTTTGTAGAACCTTATTTTTAAAAGTAGTTTGTAGGTTTATTTCACGGCAAAACTCTCCTCTTGTGTGCTAGTGCCCACAAAAGGGGTTTTAGAGTTACATACCCACAAAAGTCCTAACCACAGGACTGGTGCACGCGGTTTAGAGTTGCATACCCACAAAAGTCCAAACCACAGGACTGGTGCACACGGTTTAGAGTTGCATACCCACAAAAGTCCAAACCACAGGACTGGTGCACGCGGTTTAGAGTTGCATACCCACAAAAGTCCAAACCACAGGACTGGTGCACGCGGTTTAGAGTTGCATACCCACAAAAGTCCAAACCACAGGACTGGAGCACGCGGTTTAGAGTTGCATACCCACAAAAGTCCAAACCATAGGACTGGTGCACGCGGTTTAGAGTTGCATACCCACAAAAGTCCAAACCACAGGACTGGTGCACGCGGTTTAGAGTTGCGTACCCACAAAATTCCAAACCACAGGGCTGTTGCACGCGATTTTCATTGTCTTTTCAAACAAAGGTTATAGCGTTGTATTGAATATACGATTTCCAATTTCATTCCTTCATTAGGACAACGACAGGCCCCGATGGCTATCGTATTGTATCACTACGGGTACACTGTTTCCTGTTGTCTAAAATGTCTGAAATGACGCTCGCCCTAATTCCTCGATAAGGTCTAAACGAGCAGGCTGAAAGGTTGAATGCGAGGACGCTTCATTCGCCGGGCGAGATACTAAATGGATTAGGGTAAACAGTATAAAGAGCCTTTTGTATCCAAAATTAAATGTCACCCAATATCATTATTCAAGAGTTGACACGCACACGATCTGCGCCCTCTGTAGCTGCCAGTTAGGTGATCTCTGGTTTTATAACTGACGATGCATCTATCCAAACCGAGCGTGCAGAGCGAGCCGGATAGAATTTAAAAAATAAAATCTGAGAGATAATTTCTATTTGGGCGCGAACCGTGTGCGTGTGAGGTTTCTTACGATTTTATAGCGGATTCTAGAGTTCGATTGATTCAGCTTTCTTGACGTTTTTAGCTTAATATGACACTATCATTGCAGCATCAGTCGAACGAGCGTCTTGTGTCTCACAGTCAGTAAAAAATATCGCCTCGATGATGATATAACTTGATTATTCTGAAATAAGCCGTCAAGTGCGAGTCGAATCGCACACGGAGGGTTCCGTACCGTAAAAACCATGCAACTTTTTCAAAGAACATCATATGTTCACTTGATTGGCGACCCCGTTAAATTTTCAACTTTATTTTATTTTTAGTATTTGTTATTATAACATTTGAAGTGTTACTTAATTGTAGCAGGTTTAATGTGTCTACCTATTGTAGTTCAAGAGATACAGCTTTGACAAATTAAGAGCAATAATAGCCAAAAAAATCAGAGTTGTTGTATGAGAGGCCCCTTTAATTTTGATATTAATTTAATTTTTATTGATTGTTATTATAGCGGCAAGAGAAATACACATTATCTGAAAATTTCAACTGTCTACCTCTTACGGTTCATGAGATATAGCCACGTGACAGACGGATGGACGGACGGATGGACAGCGGAGGCATAGTAATAGGGTTACGTTTTCACCCTTCGGGTACGGAACCCTAAAAAACTAAAAAACCACTTCCATAATGTTTACCTCGGGTATTTACTCGGGGACCGGGGCAGCGATACACTCGGCTTTAAAGGTGTTGCCATAGTTATAGCTATATCCAGAATATACGCCAGATCTGGCGTAATGACTAATCCACAGGTGCAAAGCCGGGATCAAACCCACGAAAATAGGATTCAATTGTAATTCGGTGAACCGACGCGGTCATCAGGTTAACGATGGTTTACGACGTGTCTATTATCTGTGTAAAATGAATTGGTTTCTTGAGCCAATTGGTTAAACTCAATTTAACGATAGTAAATTATTGAATGGTTTATTTGTTAAGATTTAAGATAAGTATTTATTGGCAATCTATGGGTGTGGTTACGGCGTTTTGTCTATCAGGTAAGCGTTCTTATCTATTCTATTTGCACGATAAATTAGTTGGTAACCTTGATAGGCTATTTTGGATTAAGCGACGGATTTCCAAACACCACAAAAGGGCAAGAAATCCCTATCCCTATTTCTTCTATAAAAGAAGAAAACCAGAAAAATTCAAACAGAGGAGAGTTGATTTCGTTTCTTAAAAAAAATACAATATGCCCGACACATCCGACGACCGAAGTGGCGTGGCGGCGGGCCAAGGTCCGCCTGCTACGCAGAAGGTTGCGGGTTCGATTTCCGCCTTGGGACAAATGTTTTTACGACCTACAGATATTTGTTCCGGGTGTTCTGTGTGTTTTTTATGTATAATAAAAATGTTTAGCTATGTAATGAATGACACAAGCTCTGCTTAGCTTGGGGCTCCATCAACTCTTTGGGACCACTACAATGTCGTCGACCCAGGTTTAAATGTCACAGTTAAATCGTGTCGTCGACTACTAAAAAGTTTATTAGCTCACCCATTAATTATATCCATAATGGCTGTCGAAGATGCCGCCAAACCAAACTTTGCTTGGCAGTATTAATGACAACACTCGCTCCGTCATTCGGGTTCGCTCTTTTATGCAGTCCGCTGTATATTAAATTTATTCATATTGTCTTGTGTTGTGTTTACGGAGTAGGTACCTATTTAGTTATTCCGTTCTGTGGTGTAAGTATGTAATAAACAAGTAACATTTTATTGGTCAAATCCCTTACACGCAAATTTTGTATTTAATTGTAGTGTCTTTTAGCAAATTGCCACAGCTCCACTTTTTTCAAATGCTTCTCACGTGAAGGGAAATTTTATGCTTCTTGCTACGTCTCTATTTAACGTAAACAAAATGGATATCACGAACAAAACCCATGCATAAAATTCTAATCTAATCATCCCCTACGATTAATAACAAGAAAGCACTTTCAAAATTCCACCATCGCCAAAATTTACATAAAAAATTCGGTCATAAAACGGGCATTCTGCAAAAAGATAAAGCGCCCGGTATAATTTCGATTCCACGAATGTAATTCACATGTGGCAATAACGTCACAAAATTATTGGATCACATGACAAAATTATACGGTTGGAAAGCACGGCTCAATTTCCATAACGGCCCCAATAAAGCCTGGACTACACGTACCTACACGGCCATTTTGAGAAGAAAACAAAAGCCTATTTTGTATGTAACTGTTGAAATAAAAGAGTATATTTTGTAAAGTCTGGCGAGTCTATTCTGTTGACGATAGCTGTCGCGTTTCCTTTTAGTTTAATCGATACTAATATTATAAATTTCAAAGTAACTCTGTCTGTCTGTTTATTTGTCTGTCTGTCTGTTACCTTCCCACGCCTAAACGGCGGCATTTGGCAGGGAGGTACATGGTATCCCGGGGACGGACACAGGCTACTTATAAAGCGCGTGCGAAGCCGCGGGCAGCAGCTAATCTATAAATAATGCGGATACATACCTAATGTTACAATTAGATAGACACAGGATATCATATTTGGTCCATGATTTTTCTATACCATAATGGTATATATTGGTAAGTAACACTTATAAAACTACTCGTACTTCACAAATGCAGTTTGCGACCAAAATCGGAGGTTTATAGTCCAAGAATGGCTGCTTTGCGTGACATACGTTTTGCACTTACTGCTTATCTGAATTATTTTCATTATTAATATCATGTTCTACCTTTCTTCTTTTCTATTCCTGCCACTGACATAAGTTTTTGTTTTGGTAAGTACATAGGAATGGTAAAAAAGCACCACAGTAAAAATGCTCGTGGAATTTAGGGTTCATTTTCTGAAAGTCCACGTCCAAGTCCCGACACTTAAACTTCAATAGACTATGAATTATGGTACCTATCATAAATTATTAACTATTAACTCAACAGCTTTTTGTAAGAATTCCAAGCTACTCGTATTATGGAGTTCATAAACTACTGAGTCAACGATGACATAACATAAGAATCATGACCGCAAACTTGAACCTAAAAAACAGTAAATAAAATTGCATTTGTAGCTTCGACCTTCAACGAATAATCTTGTCACGCAACGCAACATGTCAAGTGCTCCTTACTTGCTCTTCTGTGCCGTGGTCGAGACCATGAAATGTGTTGAGACGTGGGAATCCATACTAATTGAAATACCTTGCAATCCTACGATCTGCGATAGGTACCTATAATATTTCTAAAGCGTTAAGAAATTCCGAGATATTTTTCCCTACAGCAGATTTTATGGTAAAGATTTCCAGTTCTGTTCCACTTTAGCAAGTTCTTGATACTTTAGCGAACCCTACAAAATTTAGGAAATAAAGAAGAAAACAAAGATAACAATAATGTTTAAACATGATAGTTATAGTACTTAGACATGCGCTGAGGAAATATAGCAAAAATCTCAAAGCTCTTTCGAAACAGGAAAGACCTACCTGGCATCTTTATTTAGGGTAAGTTGCCTATTTTATCGTGAGATTTACAGACTCCAGGGTGTTGAGTGTATCTTGTACCCTCTTTGGCAGAAATGTAGACGTGGAACTTTACGAGTAGGGTTAGCTAGTTTTGTGTTTATTTCTTTGTTAAAACTTCGAACACTTTTTAACAAATCGACACCGACCAACGAGCAATTGGCTGGAGAATTTGTCGTAAAAGTTTCTTAAAAAGGTCCCAATTTAGGTAAGGTTGTTTTAAGACCAGATTAAGTTTTTTGGACAAAATATATACCAACTTATTTTTCAACCAATAAACCTTGGTAAAAATAAAAATTTACAAATAATAAAAAAAAACGTTTTTAAATACGGAACTGCATTTTTTCACAAAAAAACGAATGAATGGGATACTCCGCAATTGGCTATTCGGCTATCCGACCATAAACATTTCAAATGATAAAGTTAAAAAAATTCCTTGCTCCGGACGGCTAGCCCACATTATCCTGAGAAACAACTCAATTTATTATATTAGAGGTATAATAAATCTTCACAAATCCCAACAATTGCTCCTCAAATCCCCAAGCCCGGAAATGTCACCAAGTTGTCCGTATAATCCTGCATATATATGCACCATACCAACCATAGCAGGTTAGGTATACGAGCTCGGCTTAGTTTAGGGCTAGCTGTGGTATACGACTTCGGTTAAGTTGGGGGCTAGATGCTGTAACTGGCCAGCATAATTTTTACTGGAGAAAATCGTAAAATTTTAGGAACTTGGAGCTTGATAGATGTCTCTACACTTTGGGTACCTACTACGCACAGACATAAAGCTCTGTATAGCTGCACTCCTTTGGGGCACAGCGCCCCGCAGAGGCTGGGCAGTGAATGCCTTACTATGTCGAATGAGATTCACACGAGTAGGTAAGGTACGTATTAAACTGAACGAAATAAAAACATATCTTCTTCGTTACGCTTGAAAATCACATTATTTGAACCAAACAATGGTAAGCTAAACATTGAACTAAGGATGCGCATTAAATTTCGCAGCTAAACGCCTACGAACAATAAATTCTTGCTAATTAAAATATTACGTAGCCTTGCACATCGCCTAATCCGGTGTTGAGCAATTTTCATTGTGAGAATAAACCTAGGTAGCTAGCAAATTACTAGAGTGATTCAGGGAATGGAAAATAAAGCAAAATCTTCCTTATTACCTGGTTGTCAGAGATCAGAATATTGCTTACGACATTATTTTTGTTCTTCGTACAAACTTATTCTATACTAAACTTAATAGCGAACACTCTACCAGATCCATATTTCTCTACACGGTACGCGAGGGCAACGTACTTCGTACATACGTAGTATACTTTACCTCTATAGTGTTTACTTGCTGTGTTTTATGTTATTTGAATCCTATTCATGTTATTTTCTACCTTGATGCTTTGTGTCATCAACTGTTTGTATTGTGTTGTTGTCTTTGTATTAACTTTTTATGTGTTTTTTAATTTAATTCTTTGTGTTTATTTTTTTAGTATTTATTATGTGATAGTCTCTTCTTTTGTTTTTAATGTACCTAACTATGTACTTTGTTTATATTCGAACGAAACAGCAATGTTGCTGATAACATTAATAAACTGGTTAAGAATACTTTACTATAAAAAAGAATACCTACATAAGTGGATGGGACAGATTCCTTCCTTCCAAATCTCTGAGGAAGTTATCTCCAATACTAATTTGTTTTTCCTAGCCAATGCAAATGCTTGAAAACAACTGAAGAAATAAAAAGATAGGTACCCAAAGATAGGTATCCCTTTCTATCACAAAACAAAACACAGATATACATCGTTACCATTCCAGAGCTAGAATGCAGTAGAATGATATGTCATCACAATCTTGTTATTCCACTAAATAATTGCCTAGGTCCTTGGTACTTCGCCACAAATGAGTTGATCGTGCATGCTCCGGGTTCCAAATAAGCGGTTTCGCAACATCGATTGTCTGTAATGCCTGCCATGCGTGTGGAAGCGACATTTGAGGCTTAATCTCTTGAATTACAGCCCAAGCATACTATGTTCTTTTGGTGCAATCATTGTTATCGTCATCTCTACTTGTTATATTTCCTTCAGCTTTCAGATTCATCCTCCACTATTATACTTACTCCATCTACAATACTCTTATCACTCTTACTGTTTGTGCTCAAAAGAGTACAAACGGTAAGAGATCGGCGGAGATTGGTATCGGCCCTGAGTAGGTACTCAGGGTGCTTAAAACTAAAACTAATAAAAATTATATTGGACAAATTATACAGGAGATTGAAATTGGAATATCTTACCAAATGTTTCATGAGTTCTAAACCTTACAACATTGGTTCGAATACTTACTATGCTAAGATCAAGACCAGCTATTCATCTCGTCACGACTCGTCAAGCCGCATCCACGTATCATACCAATTCGTTAATTCTAGAAACACAATTTACCTAAATACATTTTTACGTGACGTGATTCATTAATCCGTTTAATTTCTCGAAGCCATTACGGAGCTTGCAAATGGACCAGTGATAAAAAGGTCTAGACGTGTTTTCAGTTTAGGCATCGTAAATACCTATTTTACGTATTTATATAGAATTGATAGGTATCACATCTAAAAAACCCTGGATGTGGATTAAATTATATTTCTAATTCACACAGCTCATTGAGAAAATTAGGAGTAAAATGGTATTGGTATGAGGTTACAATATTCGTAGGATAAGATTGATTACGTATGAAACCTTCGATTACATGAGCAATCCACGTTAAAGGAAATTAGCTAGATAATCGTTTTTAATTGTAACACTAATCAGAACCATCTATGCTCACGGAGCTGTAACACGAATTTGCCTTGAGAATGGATTTCTATATTTTCACAGGGTGACTGTGTTTACCCAACACGCTGAGGCAACTGTGTGCAAACACATTGAATGAACGTGATCCGTAGTACGCATTACATTGCTCTCTTGACTTGTAATTAATCAAAGCTGAGATAAGGAGTCACGTCTTGGTGAGCGCACAGAACGACGGACCCATTGTCTTCAGGCAAACGCTCGCCCATTTGCCAGATCGAGCTAAGAAGTGCAGCCGCAGACAATAGCGTGGGATTCTCCCATGTGCCTAGCAATTAGGTGGTTGGGTAACGAATTAGCACCTTGTGACAATAAAATTATAGAATGGGCAAAGGAGTTTACTGCGGTCTACTTTTGCGGTCTAATTTCATATAATTAGTAGTTACTGCTAGTTAACTTAATGTTTAGTTATTCTGTCTGTGCGCCAGTCTATCCCCCACCCCGTAATTACCTGCCTATCATGACTCACTTCCTGCTGTCAGAATTACTAACTGTACCTACCATTTTACTTGGCAACATTAATTATATTCTCTAGTTTAAAAAAAACCTTAAGAAATTAAAAATGAAAATTACCGAATCACGAATCTAGCTGTATAATAATTTTACCGCGTCAGCTTTTTAACTTTGCTGTAGACGGAGTTTCAGAACACGTTTAAAAATATAAATTTATGCGATATTTTGCTCATTAGTGAAGGCCTATGTCCAGCAGTGGACTAACATGGCTAATGATGATGAGGCTTACGGACTAATTGTAGAGGTACTGGCACAAAAGTCTAGTTCGTCATTACGCAAAATATCACCAATAAATTCCGATTATTGCTTTTATTACCGACGCATTGTTTCGCAATTGGTAATTTGTCAGAAACAACTGCACTGATAGAATTACTGTTGTATGTCACTAAATCACTTTTTGATAGATTGGACCCACAGCCCGCGTGCAAGGTCAAAATCAAGATCAAATTGATTTGTTTTATTATTGAAGCGTTTACAATCTTAAAAGTTATGACAAATCGATGCCATGATTCAATACTCTACTTAGATCAAGGATCTAATTAATAATCTTTATTTTGTTACATATTTATTCAAAACTTTTTTTTTTGCTCTTTAGAAAATTGGCTGCGTTTTAATGTCGTGGTATTTGTAACTGCCAACCAAAACAGAGATTTAATTTATCCATAATGCAACATATGCATGAGTAACATGTAAAAATAGAAATAGAAAATACACAATGAGGACCACAAAACCTAACTTATTCGTTTCCTACTCAATTGTGGTAGAGAGCAAAAATAAGATTCTGAGATGATGAAAAGCTACCCCTACGTACTTACAACATGTACCCATATACTCTGCCCATATACTTATGTAGGGTAGTTTTTGTGTTAGTTCCAGCATTTAGATACATCTTGGTACCATCCTGAGATTTTCATAAGAATAAATAAACAAACAGGTCAAAAATAAATAAAAAGTGCTGGACATTTTTCAGACAGCGTCATATGACCCCAAATTAAGTGACGCTTGTGTTTATGTACCAAATGACTGATATAAAAAATAAATTGTCAGTAAAACAGGGGTTTAGTTAGATAGATATAATTAAAAACACAGCTACATTATGGCCACGCTTACTGTTCGACCTGTGTAAGGTCGAACAGTCGAACAGCGTGGCATCATCACAACTCTATTGTTCTGCCACAAGCTCTAATCTAAATCAATGTGTAAGTGATTTGCATTTTGAACGATTAGAACATGATCATCATGCCCTTGCAGTTTCATAATATTAGAGTGGATACCAGAAATCTCTGTATTGTTATTCGCTACATTTAGATGGGCCTTTAAGTTTCTCATCATTACTAGGCGGGCTGTGTCCCGGCCTGAAAGTGATAAGTTTTAGCAATAAGCTACGATAATAGCGTACGGGCGTTGTCGTTGCGTTTGGCGTTGGTACCGATACATACATACAAATTCAACGTACATACGAATGTATCGGATCAGATGGTTCTTAAAACGCACGTTACCAAAGCTTGAGCTTCAAAACGCATGTACATTGTATAGTCTAAGTTCGATGATTGATCAAATAAGCAATCACCAAACTTAGAACTTACGAATTAAATAATAATTTTACTTTTTTTCAGTAAATCTTTATTGACAAAGAAAATTACAACTCAATAATAAAAACAAATTAGAACTAGTATTTACAATTGAAACAATTAAGCTAACTGCAAACTGTTGCAAACAATCTACAGGTAGCTCAACTGATCCATATCAATACCAGTCGGAAGCGTCCCCAAGACGCTGGCTGCATTGCCCCGCTGTATGGCAATGCTGATGCGCTGCGCCAGATATCCGCCAGCTCTCGGGTCACGCGTAGCGTCGACTTGACGCTCAGATAACTTTTTAAAAACCCGGAGAGCCTTGGTACCCCACGGACCTAGGGTCTCGACCCCAAAGGGTAATATTTTAATAATTAATAATATCATTTTACTATAATATAATTAAATTATAATTTTACTTAAATTTTCGTTACATTTACATAGAGTGGAAATAAAACCAACGCTTGTTTTTTACCAGCTGGCAACTGTAACTATTTGCTGAAAACAGAAAATTAGCATCCATTATTTCAATCCTAATTTAGTTACGTCCCTGCAATGTCCATGCCATTATATTTACAAACAATTGGCGAGGCTGAACGCGAGTTAAATTAATTAATTAATACACTGGACAATTAACTACATTTATTTAGAGTCTATATAAACAATTTCCCGAATTATTTACAACATTTTTTAGTAAAGTAAGTAACTTACCAATTTTACATGTAGGTAACATGTAAAATTGGTAAGTTAGAATTTTAATAAAATTTTCATTTATAAAAATATTTCATTGATGCAGTAATGTGCACATTGTGCACATTTCTCGACGATGACATACGGACACCTATTTATTCTATTTGAACAAAGAATCGAATTGCCAAATAAATAAATAATGCTGGACAATCCACACAGCCTTATCTATCACCAAGCTAAGCAGAGCTTGTGTTATGGGTACTAGATGACTGATATACTTATATAATGCACTACATAAATATCTTTTTTTATTATACTACATAGAAAATACTCAGAACACCCGGAACAAATATTTGCAGATCGTAAAACATTTGTCCCACGGCGGGAATCGAACCCGCCATCTCCTGCGTCGCAGGCGGACCTTCGCCCGCCGCGCCACATCGGTCGTCAAGCATCGTCGTAAAACCAAGCAATCACAAATTGACTCGTGACAAATTCGCATTCGTCGGTAAGCAGGTTATTAGGGATTTGCAAAACTTCTGTCACGACCATCATCATCGAAAATCACGATTGTAAATGGATAGCGTGTATTCAGCATTTCAACGTAGCTATAGCTGAAATCCAATTTCCTAGTCGCATCGCTACAATGCAATTTTATGGGTAGGTGGGTACCTCCTATGTTTCATAATATTATATTTCCACATCGATTTTCATCGTGGATGTGTTATACTCGTAGCGAATGATATTATCCACGCAAATTGACACATTCAACGTGAGCAATCATGGCTTGAAACCTATATGTGGTCATGCACCTATTATCGGAGTAACCATATCGTTTGGAACTGTTCACTTGACGACTGTCGTTCTCTTCTTTTTTCCCGAATTACCTGCAAGTTTTCGTCACGTTATGAGTTGGTAAAATAAATTCTGGGGTTATTCCCAACCCAACGTTTTATCTCTGGCTAAAATATACGACTCACTCAATGTATTCCTTGTTTATCATTTTAATTAAGTACACAGAAATGAAAATATGAAATTATTTTTTGTTATTCGATCACAATCCTGTGATTGCACAAAATCGTTTTATTTCGTTATTGATTACCGTCGCGGACGGTCGTCTACGGAGATCAATAAAAACGTACCTTTGTTAATAAAACGTTTGAGTATCTTTCAGTAATGAAATAAAAATTATCTGACAAACGAGGTAAAACCGACGGACGAAAGTCCAGTCAAGATACAGCGAGCACAGGACCATGGTGAAATAAATAAATCATCATCATAATCAACCTATCTTAGTCCACTGATGGGCATAGGCCTCAACTAATGAGCGCCAGAGCGCCCTGTCTTCAGCTTAAATAAGTAAAATAAATAAATATTTCTGGACAATTCACACAGCATATCCAGCCCCATGCTAAGCAAAGCTTGTGTTATGGCTAGATAACAGATGTACTTATTTTTCAATTCCGTATTTTAACAAACAAATTTCTACTTATAACCTAATTCTTAATTAATTCATAATAATTCTTAATTAATAATAATTAATTCTTATCTAAAACTAACCTGAATAATTTTATTGTCACATCACTATAAATAGATAGATATAAGAAAACCCGAAACCAATACCTGCAGATCATACAAACATTTGTCCCGAGGCGGGAATTGTAGGCGGACCTTCACCCGCAGCGCCACAGAGGTCGTCAAATGATGATGATGATGATTAACATCGCACGTAACCCTCAGTGTTACGAAACGGTCTCGTCCCAAACCTGTCCATTGCATATTCCTCACGGCTAAGCCCGCGGTTTCCAAGCATCAAATTTATTTTTATGTATATTTTTATTGTTTGCCGTGTGGATTGTCGTCTCCTTAGGGGCTGTTTGTATGCGGACCGAGAAGAATTACGTGCGCGACGGAGCGAATCCACTTTGGAAGTAGCGATAAAACAATTTGTTTACAAAATGTGCTGTATAATACCGCACATGGATCATGCGAGAATCAGAAAACATCAGAAAACCAGCGGGTTCGTGTTTATTTTATCGACGTGCCTTGTCCTCCGTAGAGAATGCATTTTTCCGGGAAACATCGCAGGTCGCATTATCCGCGAGAGAATGCAGCTTCGTTCGTATTTTGTGATGCATAGGATTGTATAATTTAGTTAGGTTGATCTCGTTGTGAATAACGTAGTCGGTCAGTTTTCAATTTAGCATTTGAATGGATTGCTCGTTGTTTTGGAATAAACTGTCTTAATCCTATACTGCATGCTCGCACTGTGTACGGTAACATATGTGCTGTCAAGCTATCCTGTTTGCGGGGTGATTAGGCTATCCACTAATATAATGGATATTCGAGTCACATTCCGTGATTAGATAATGCGTTCAATTCAATAAATAACCACCTGGGCTGAATTCATTTAAACATTCAACTTGCCTACTTTATTAAACAGTTTGAATCCCTTTTAAATCCATCATGGTTATTAACACTAAAGTCATTTACAACGGGATATTTACCATGGTTTGAGTTTTGAGCTTTCTAATATTTTGGCACAGTCTCATGC
This sequence comes from Eupithecia inturbata, assembly GCA_963662085.1. NCBI lineage: Eukaryota > Metazoa > Arthropoda > Insecta > Lepidoptera > Geometridae > Eupithecia > Eupithecia inturbata. The sequence goes on along the minus strand of OY759179.1, from coordinate 3,640,289 downwards.
GCCATGATCACGGAACAACTGGAAGCACTGCGAGTGAGTTTTTGGCAGACATACCGATCTACCCAAATTTTTTGATATATTGGAAACTCAAAACTCAAATCATAGTAAATGACTTTAGTTTGAATCCCGATACCAAATTCAATTTCGATATTATCCAATGCTTTTTTGTAATTTCGTTAATAGGTTTTAATACAAATCTACGTAATTTATATTCATTTCCACCACCAGTTGCTTTTTAGCATCATCATTGGCATTGGTTTTACAATTGAGGTCACTAGCAAAATTGACGATTGCGGAAAATTCGGATTTTGTACTTGTTGTTTGCCTTTGGAAAAAATTGCCAAAAATAGAATTTGAAAAAATGTGTAATTTGAAAAACCCAGCATTTGGAATCCAGCGCTGCCACAGTTACTAGTACTTGCCTATGCGTACTGGTCAGCTGACTTTTCCCGAGGTCAGACTGACCTCGGGACAAAGAGTCTAGGTTCTACTCTAGAATTTCGTACATCAACACAATTATTAGGCAATCATTTTAGAAAAATATAAGCTGGGAGGCCATTGAACTTGTCCAACTGTCATAAGAAGCTTATTTTAAGCACAAAAGCAACATTTTTCAGCGCCTTAAAATGCAGAAATAAGACTGATACGAGCTGGCGCACGGCTTAGCCGGTTTTCGTAATTCACTGCGAATCTGAATAATTTATCTCGTATATGTTGAGTCACGTTTAGTCGCTGCACCCTGCGGAAATGTTTCCGACGATTATGTTTCCGGTGGAGTGAGCTCAGCGATAAGCATAGCGGTTTTAAAGATCACGAAGAAAAATTGACACAAAAAAATGTAAAAGTTAATTTACCGAAGATGATTTTTTTAAAACTTGAGGTAAGTAGTTATTCCTTTTTCTTATCAATTTCAGGAGCAAAACTATAAGAAGATTAAAAATCACACAAAAAAAAAATGGAATATCAATCCTCAATCTAGTGAATATAGCTCAATCGAACTTGAGAATCCGAGAGCTTAGGTTCTTTAGAAACTTACCTCACAATTACCCCCGAGATCATTTTTATTTAATTCAATATTTATTTGATTTTGTTATCCCTTTGTTTACAAATCAATCTGGGATTTCAGAAACGAGCATATTCGCTTCGCTTGTGTTCTACAGCCTTATTCTGGAGCTTAGTCCTTTCGCTGCAACCCTGGTTTTGCTTTGAAAGCAATCACGCTGGTGTGAACAGTTAGAGTAATTTCTTTGGCTTTAGTATGATGATAGCTGCTATTAGAGTACCTATTCAGTTAACAAGTTGATTCAGGCTTACCAGCAGCAGCACCAGCACCAGCAGACTAAGGTAACTTTTGAAATTAGGAGTCTTATTTTGATCTTGGAGCGAATTTTTGCTCAATCTTGCAGATTGAGAATCGGCAAAAAGTTTTTGTTTCCCAGTTAGTACTATTTCGTTATAAAAGGTTTATAAACTTTTCTAAACGTCTTGTACTAGTCGTATAAAAATAAAGCTTTTATATATCCATACTTAAAGCCGACAGTAATTTTGTCCGTCTGTCTGTTATATTTTCACGTCTAAGCGACTAAACGTATCATAATGAAATTTGGCAGGGTGGTTGACGGTATCCCGAAGAAGGATATAGGCTACTTTTTATTCTGAAAAAGCGCACGCAAAGCCACGGGCAGAAGCAAGTGATTTATAAGTTGGGATTCTACCTACCTTCCTAACTTTCTACCGTGGGACCTATGTAAGAAACTGGATAGCCAAGATGAATCATGTTATACTTATCTTGGGTGCAATTCTGCAATTGTTCGTGGTATCTCACCAACTATGGTAATAACAATTTTATTGAGATGCTTGGGTAATTGAATCCATTATATTAAACCTGTGTAAATTCACACTTACATCACTAAGCACTAAGTAGTAAGGTACAATATTGCAGATATTGTTGAAATATCTAAAGTGTGTTTTTAGTTGAAGATAACTTCCTATTACAGCACCTAAGGACTATAAATTTTATGTTTAATATGCCTATTCAAACCTCTTAGATCCCGGAAATAGACGATGAATTTTAATTAATTTATCATGCGTAAATACCATAATCACCTACACAAAAATAATTCCAAAATTATCAACTATAAGACCTAAGTACAATGGGTAAATATCGTGAAAGCAAAGTTTATAAATTATATAAAAACCTACCTAAATATTAAGAAAGATTTTTAGACAAAAGGGGTTTTATCCACGTGTAAGTTAAACTCCAGTTGGCCTCTATAGACGACTGTTAAGGTATAAACCATCTAGACTCTTTGGTCTATTTGGCCAGTCCGATAGTAGATCGATCGATGCTAGCTTACAATTTCTAGAACCCAGAAAAAAAACATCGGAAAACTTTGATACAACACAAAACTGGTACAACAACGATTCTGAATTATCGATCGTGAGACAAACATCACCCTTATGCAACCCCCAATAAGACCTGCTAAAGATCTTCATTATCCCCTAGTAGTTAATTCAGTACATATTAAAATTTTAACTTGTGTATTGATCCCAGAACAAAATCACTGCCGGCTTATCACAACTAGTTTCTGCTTGTGGCGCGCACGCCTTTTTTCGAAATAATAAGTAGCCTATATATATCTATATTTAATCCTAGATCCAGAACAGCAGTAGCAGCCTGCTCCTCTTTGTAGTTTTGGCTTTGTCTTCATCCAAACATCTCATAACTTCACAAACCAAAGTTTGTTATGTAAAAAATATTAGTAGCGAATAACAGCGATTCTTGCAAAACCCAATTAACGAGCGTCAGACAAACATGATCCCCTATCAGCAAACACCAGCTGAAGATCGTTGGTAAAACAAGCACGCAGTACTCTGGGAATGGCTTTCCAATTTTCTGTCGCACGAATGAGTGACAACGAAAATCCTGTGGGTGCTGTGAATGCCCCTCGAATGACGGCGACGTGCGTGCCCCGCCTCGATCATTGACTGGGACGGACTTAGGTAGCAAATTGGGGGCTAGTTCAGAAAGCTCGGCGAGGTGGCTGTGTGTGGTGGTGGCTTGGACAGTTATAAATATTTTACTACTAAGATTACAACTTTTAAAACTATCAGGGATATTAAAGACATTAATAATGCGATAACTGCCATGATTTTTGTTATTTTGTAATTTCCGATAATTGACGCACTTGCATTTAAGCGTCTGGTCTAGTAAGTCTATTTACTTATAATAAAGGGTAGTTAATGCATTTAGACTTTTAAGACCCTTATGCCAATGTTATGTGCTAATAAATTCATACACAACGTTAGATATCTCACATCAGCATCATCAGCACCCAAAGAAGCCGAGCTAGTATGAGGTACCAGATGACTGTTATACACTTTATGTAAATGCGCACTTTACTTAGAAAAAACACTGATTCAAAATAAGTAAGTACTTATTTCATAATTAAAAATATTTGACCCGCGCGTCATCGGGAAAAAAATATTCTGCGTCTCAAGTGAATTCTTTCTCACATCGCAGCGCCACAGAGGTGTCACAAGGGTGTTATGGGGTCGAGTGACGGCAACGTGATTACCCCGCCTTGGTCATTGTGACGGGAACGAACTCAGGTAGCAAATGGGGGTTAATTACGCTGAGATGTCAAACGAGGATTACCTTTATTTGATAACGGTAGAGGAAAATGTTCTGAGAAAACCCTCATTTAGTTCGAGCCTGATTTATTTTAGATCACTTTATTTTAGATTTGAGGTTTCTGTTAAAGTGTCCTCATAAAAAAATACGTAAAGGAGGAGGAGAAGAAACTTTTTAGAAGAATTTATTGGGGATAGTACCGTCCCCATTCCTATTTCTGCCACCTGCTTCTGCAAGTACTTTCTATTATCTGAATGTAACCTCTTTGATTCCAATGAATTCGTCCTTTGCCTACCTTTGTTTCATGAGAGACGCAATAAACTACATTTACTGCCCATGTTACTAGAGTCACAAACAGATACTTCGGACCATCCCATGCTAAAGAACGCTTGTTGACAGTCGGGATACCATCATTGTCTGGTCTAGTAAATCAACTTTAAAACTATAGTTACTAATTCTAAACATTTTGTGCAGCCGACATTTGCTAGACCAAGGTAAGAGAAGAACAGAACAGATAACAGAAGGTTCCTGAATTATCCAGACAAAGGTCATCGGATCCCGAAAATATATGTCCTTAATAAAGCTCTCCCCTTAATCCACTCCTGAGCGACCTATATCCACCGATTGAAAGCAAATCAGGTCGTGTGTTCACGATTAGATTACAATCTCATTTTCATAAGTGTGCTGAAACACATTTCAGGTACTGCAATTTCAAATTATCTCCAGTAACCAAAGCAATTTCAGATGTGGTGGTAATGTTAGATTGTTTGTTCGCTGGATAATTACAAGCATCTATTATTACAACTACATATTATAATTTTGATCACCTGTACTTCACATGTATTGTTGTTATGGCATCGATAAAGTTTCATCATTTGGAATTACAGCAACTCTCCTACAAAACTTATATACATATAATATAGCCACTTTCCTTTTCTTTGTGGTGCCAATTTGTGGGATTTCCAAAAATATATTTTCCGTATAAAAGTTCTAATTCGCATTAAGTGTAAGTGGGTGATTTCTGACGTGCCAGCCTGTAGAACAACTCTCGAAAAATCTTCCCAATAATAATTCTTATTGCGTAGTAATAAAGCATAACCGACGTAATAAGCCCATATCAGGACTGTACAAAAGGGTCGCTAGTTTCGTGCATCGAATATATAACGAAGATTCACATTTTGTTGCGACCGGAAACACAATCAAAACTCAATTCGAAAACACTTCTACTCATCGTTGCATCACGCAACTTGTTTGACAAATCGAAACTACGCGAATGCGATGATAAAACTCGATTGTGAGTCTACAGTTGAATTCAGTCTTTATTTTTACGGTGCTACGGTTTGAAGTAAAATGTTGTATGTTTGTCACAGTGTCGGGTTTTATTCGATTGGGTCTAGATGCAAAGTGCACGCCTGAATGTTGGGACGTGGATTGCTTACTGATTAATTACTCTGATAGGAATGCCGTGCATCCTCTGTGTGAAGAGATCCCAATTCGCAGACTGCAAATTTTACTGCGTTTTCGGAATGCTAAATAGTTTGCTTGATAAGGAAATATGTGGAATGTAAACATTTTAACAATAACGATTTATTTCATAGGTTTTTTGGATGTTAATTTTTTATTTTATTTTCAGGCAATGGCATCATAACACATAATAAAACATTTATAAAGAAACACTTTGTAAATTATTGTATAGAATATGATCCTTACGGTAGTATAGAATATGTGATCATTACACCTGTAGATTGTTTGCAACAGTCTGCAGTTAGCTTAATTGTTTCAATTGTAAATACTAGTTATAATTTGATTGTAATTTTCTTTACAACAGTTAATAATTTACCAAACTAAATATTAATTTACCAACCCGACTTAATTTATTTGTCTAAAATTTATTATTTCGACAATTATTATTCCATTACTTTATCTTATTTATGCCCAAGTCACGGCTAGGGGCTTTTATTTTTCTACAATTCTTTTCTCATCGCTCAGTGCTCGACCTTCTCCAATTCTACCCGGACCGTCGATTATCGGTCAGTTAGCGATGCGACTATTTAGTTACTCATAGTTATCCTTACGGAATTTATTTGCGACGCTTTTGTATAGGTATTTGTAGATTTGGCTTCCAGCGTCACCTGCACAGAAAAATCTAAATATATTTCTGTGGTCATCTGCATGAAAATTGAGCTATCGTCGGCGTCGGCAGGCACATTTTGTAACGTGTTGTTCAAGTAAATAAATTATTATAGTAGATATCGTATTGTTTTTCTGTGCAAAGCACTTAAAAATATGCTTCTAATGATATCCAAACGTCGCGTCGTCGTAAGTATCATGTAAATTAAATGATTTTTAAATTATATTAATTTGTAAATACTAGTTCCAATTTGTTTCTATTCTTTAATTGTAAGTTTCTTTGTTAAATAAAGTATTTAGTTGTTAAATAAATCGATATATAGTTTTGTATGTAAGAGCTATACTTAGTATTATCTGATTACGCATGTCCAGCTGTGGGCTAATATATGCTGATGATGTTGATGATTAGACCTCTCACGCGCGTGCTTGTATTTAATACATCGACAACAACATGGAATACTAAGAACCCGCATCATCCCACTACCCCACAATTATCTAATCCATAACAGCCCAATAAATATTTAGTTCAGTAGTAATTAGTTAGCTTTAATCAAGCATTTACGTAGCGATTCTATATAAATTAGTTTGATATAAGCCACGAAATACGCGTGTATTCAAAATAAGTACCCATGGTAAAAGTTTGTCGATATGATTAGGAACAATGACCATTCTAAAGCTAACTTAACGGACTATTTCCAACCGTTCAATAGGTACCCCGATCTGTCTGGTGTCCTGCTATAGGCAGGCCGTTGGCATATTCATCATCAACCTATCTTAGTCCACTGCTGGACATAGGCCTCCCCTAATGAGCGCCATAGCGTTTTCATGAGGGGGTAACCATAATCCCCACGCTAGGCATGCGGGTTGGGGATCGCAGTTTGGTGATGGATTTGTTCTGCAGGGGGCGCTACTGTCCGCCTCCAGGTATATGTCCCTTAGTCGCCTCTTACGACACCCACGGGAAGAGCTGGGCTGGTGCAAATTCTAAGCCGGCACCACACGGCCAAGCTCTGCAACGGCTCTGCAACGGGCGGCGGCGGGTTGAAGGGATATGCCAACGGTTAATACGGATGATCCTCTGATTTCATAGCCCTAAAATTGAGTGACGTGAGCGAGCGCGCAACGTGCCACGGAATAATGCACCCAAATGAAGCACGCCTGACGCGGCGGCTGATACAGCCCGCATTATCCGAATATCTACTTTCTGTAATCAAACTAACTAATTATTATGACGGCAGAAGTGCCTATGTGATGTTTGTTATGTCCCTCGCATGAGAGTTAGTCAACTCCACGGTATGTGAGAGAAGAAAGAGCGTGAATATTGCCCGCTTTTGCAGCTTACGAAAATCAAAAACCCTACCTTTTCTAGGCAACTTTCAAGCACTATGTTGTAAGCCTTCTTCGCGTGAGATCTAGTCCCCGCTTGCGGTATGCAATTTGTGGTGAGAAGCGGAAGCTTGGAGCGTACGCAGCTTTCGCAGTTTACGAAACAAAATGTTGTGCTTCGAGCGTTTATTTATATATATATTATAAGCTGCAAAAGCTGCCAGTTTTTTTTTCAATAGCTCTCTACTACTGCTAAACGCTGAAACTGCATAATGTTACGAATCTCGTCCAAGCTGATCTAATTTGATATTAGGTGAATTCCTACTAAACCAAAGATTTTGGCAAATTCCAACGAAGTCCCGTCCCGTTTATACCTACCAAGTGTTCATTATTAATATTCGATCCATTCCTCTTTCCTGATTGCCTTCTTGTTGAACACGTGCCGAAATTCAGGGAATTATAACTTACCTACCTACACCCTTCTGAAGTTATCATCGACTTAGCGGGCCTACTCGCAAAAACGAAAATCGAAGTTTCTGATTAGATTTTGCGCAAACGCTATCTTAGGTAGATGACGACGTAAGAGTAGGTTTTGCTTGACAACGAATCAGAAACTTCTATTTTTGTTTTCCGAGTAGGCCCCCTGATCTGGAAGTTTAATCAAATTCATTTATTTTTGCTGTTGCTAAGTGTTTCTTGTTTTACAAGAGTTCCAAGTAATTTCTATAAGAGGAGTTGTATGGGCTGGGCTTAATGGAAACAGATCTTTGCTGGGTAACTGATGCTAAAGTGGGTAACTTAGTATAGGCAAAGAACACTTATTATTACTGTTGGAAGTAAAGTTTGATTAAACGACTTAGGTATTTACCCAAATTCAGTGTTTACTATGCATAATAAAAAAGTAAAAAAAAAACATTAAGTAAGTTTTAGTAAGTAGGTATTGTGTATTAGTTAGTATAAATAGTTTGATTTTATGTTGTAAAGCACCGCCATCCTTTATTTTTCCCACCATTGTTTTGGTTGCCTAGAAGAAATCGCTAGAAATCGCGATAAGGCCGCCAGTTCCATTGCTGTTCCCTATAATATGTTTAATTAGTACTTTCTGTTTTATAAGGTGATAAATAAAAGTATTATCTATCTATCTTTCTAATAGAGTGCCAGCCAACTTCCGTTGGCAGTTGGCTAAAAATTAGTAATCCATGTATGTTAGGTATATCAACTGAAGATAGGGCGCTAAGAGGAGAGGAGGAGGCCTATCATGATATAAGAGACACCTGTCCAGCAGTGGACTAATATAGGCTGATGATTATTATGGTATCAGTTATTTATGATACCCCATATATAACTAATCATAATAATCATCAGCCTATATTAGTCCACTGCTGGACAGGTCTACACATTTGTATTGTATTGTTGTACCTAACATAAGATGATGCTAGTAGGTTGTCTAGTAGGATCTCATAACACAAGCTCTGTTTACTTTGGGCTGACGATGCTGTGTAGATTATCCAGCATTATTTATTTATTATTTGTACTTTAATGGTAATTGTGAAACGCTACACATTACACGTAACGTAATTATTAAAGTGTACTACACATAATTATTTCTTTACTATAAATTATAGTAATAGACTATAAAAGATCTAAATAAACATTTAATTTTATCAAACACTAGCTGCTGCCCGCGGCTTCGCACGCTTTATTCTGGAATAAAAGGTAGCCTATATCCGGCCCAGGGGTACCATCTACCTCGCTGCCAAATTTCACCGAGATCCGTTCAGCCGTTCTTGAGCTATAAATAGTGTAACTAACACGACTTTCTTATATATATACAATATAGATATATAGATAAACATTATCAAGATTTGAGAATTAGTTAAAATGCTATTTATTATCCAAACTGTAAAGTGTCTTATTTTACAAATATCAATTTAAACAAATGGTTAAAATCTAGGCTAAAACAAAAGACCCAAGAAGAAGCTACGAAACTGCCAACCAACAATAACAAAATGACGACTACCCGTCACCATCATTACGCCATCTTTTCAAACAGTAAACAAATCTGGATTTCTGTCATACATTTCACTATAGTTTTACCACAACCATTCATCTTCCTCACAATAGAACCTCCGGTCTCTGCATTCAACGGATTCTATAGAACTCATCGTCATCAGACTTGTCGTTGTGGAAACTCAATCGAATAAAAACAATGTCTTCATTCGACGCTGGAGGTGAACCATCGCCCGGTCGACGCTCCGACGTGGAATGCGAGCGGGTCTACCAAGAAAATAACAGTCACGTCCTCTCCTACACATAAAAATAGAATATAATTCGGTTTTCTCAAAATATAAATAAACCGCCAAGTGCGAGTCAGCTCGCACAAGGGTTGCGTACCGTAAAAATCAGGCAACTTTTTCAAAGAACACAAACTTTCACTTGTTCGGAGACCCCTTTAATTTTTCAACTTTATATTATGTTGTATTTGTTATAATTACAGTTGAAGTGTTACTTAATTATAGAAAGTTTCATGTGTCTACCTATTCTAGTTCAAGAGATACAGCCTTGACAATTTAGGAGAAAAAGTAGCCAAAACAATAACGTTATTTGTATGGGAGCCACCTTTAATTTTGATATTTATCATATTTTATTATTTGTTGTTATAGCGGCAAGAGAAATACACTTTTTCTGAATATTTCAATTGTCTACCTCTTACGATTCATGAGAAAAAGCCACGTGACAGACGGACGGACGGACGGACAGCGGAGGCTTAGTAATAGGGTTCCGTTTTCACCCTTCGGGTACGGAACCCTCAAAACATGGACATCTGAAAAATTGCTATGTAACACAAAGGTGGTCGTCAATAGTCGTAATTGAGCTTTAATGTCACATAAGGTAATAACAATTAGAGGTAACTTTACGTGAGACATCGTGAATAGGTGCGTCTCTAATGAGACGTTGGGAGTAACTCGTGAAAAGAAGCTTCGTTATTTTGACTGGTCATAGATATGTTTTATTATTCAGTGGATTTTAACATAAAACGTTTCAATTTGTTTTGTCGTGACATGATCCACCGAGTCTTTATCAACGTCCAGGTTTATTTCAATGATACAAATACAATAAATACTAGTTCTAATTTGTTTCTATTATTTGATTTTAATTTTCTTTATTAATAACAATGACACCCAGTAGACATCTGTGACATGATCCACCGAGTCTTTATCAACGTCCAGGTATATTTCAATGATACAAATACAATAAATACTAGTTCTAATTTGTTTCTATTACTTGATTTTAATTTTCTTTATTAATAACAATGACACCCAGTAGACATCTGTTAAATCCGGTATTGGCTTATCTAAGTCTAGGATACCTATCTTGTTTCGTGCTCTTAAATTGAACGTCTGCACCCGCATGCAAGACAAACTAATATATTGCTGTTTGCACAGATCGGTAGCATCCAGGATTTGTTGCTAGTGATGCACTGAGAGAATGCTGGAGGATGATTGGTTCGCTTCATTCAGGCCTCCACGGAAGACCAGCGATATTGCAGGATACATCCTGCCATAGCATCTGCTGAGTGTTGGCCATTTTTGTTACCGTATTTGTTACTTTTATCTTTACCTTTATCTTTTGTGTGTGATATGTACCGCTGATATATGTGTATTTGTTAACAAAATAAACGCATTACTTTCATAGTAATGTTCTATTTTTGTATCAGATTTGGTACAACTTTATCGCGAGCGTGTGAAAATTAGAGAAATGCAAGACGCTGTGTCTTTCTGGAAGTAGTTCTCCTTCCACAAAGACACGTGCGACAAGTCATGATACACGACAAGTCATGATTGGTGTGCTGTCAATAAATAAACTTCACTCACGAAAATTTTGTATGAGTATAGTACAGCAATAGCGACAAGCAATAACGACTGCAATCCTTCCTGAATATATACAAATCGTTTATACCATTACATGACACAATAAAATGTTTACAGTATATACAGAGTTGTTGGTAATTCACTGACACTGAGTGAACGGCAAGTTCTGTCCATCATCACGAACACATTCGTAAAGATGCCTGGTCTTTATTCTTAAGATTGGTTCTTATATTAGTAGGCACTCCCCTCCATTCAATAATCGTTTATTATAGGGGCTTAATTTTAAGCTAAAACTTACAAACGGTTCTACCCTAAATTATTAGTAGGTGTGAGTGTGCTCGGCTGACTGATGCCATTTAAATCATCTTTCATGATGTGGATTTCGACAAGAGTGGGGGATCGGTCTTTTGTAATTCATTGGATTTCGTACATTATTTTGTATGAGAGTAATTCACATATTTTTTTAAGAATTAAGACCCGGCATCTTCATAAACGTGTGTGATGATGATGTGAGATGATGGGGAGAACCTGCAGTTAACGCAGTGCCAGTGAATTACCAATAACCCTGTATATACATGGTGCCACGTTATTGGTGTACTAAGCGGACAGTGGGTGGTCCACCCCACGAACATTTTTTGTTGTAGCACTTTCTGGGTTTCAAGGTTTTTTACTGAAAAAAGACCTTGAAACTTTCATCCCTACTATTCCATTTTTATGCTAGTAAAAACCCTACATCAGCGGTTCATCAGTAAGATTCTGGCCTTCAACTGTTACCGCCCGTCGATTCTCTTTGGCTATCACGCCCCGGCGGGCGGGCGGGGCGTAAGATTCTTGACCATTATCTTACGCCCCGCCCGCCCGCCGGGCGGCCTGTCGCTTTTCTTGCAAAATGGCCGGCCTTACGTGTATTTGCGTTAGTGATAGGGTTGTGATTTTGCTAAGCGTATGAATAAAGTTTATTATTAGAAAACTTAGGAAACGTATTTCTGAAAGTCAACCATGCAGATCAGTTGGGTATAGGGTGCAAAAAACCCCCGTTTCGGCTTAGTACACCAATAACGTGGCACCTTGTATTTAGCCAGTAGGCTCCCAAACTAGCCTAATCTGTATTACAAGACCCAAAAGCACCGTTTATCAAACAATTGAACTTCCACTGGAAATTTCTAAATCTGCAATGTAAAATAAATGAGAAAAGTAGTTAATTACTGCAATAAACGGTCATAGTAGCACTGACAAATAAGCCAGGTTCCATTGAACGTGTTTAATCGATGTGGATCGAGTGAGCGACGAAGGCAGGCGTGTCATTGTTGACTTGGAATTACCCTGTCGATCGAGTGGCTGGCTGGCAGGGAGTTACCGACAATTCTTTTGTGACTACAGAGAGGTTAAATTGACAAGGAATGATTGTGATTGCCTTTTGTTTTGCGTTGTTTACATGAAGAATTTGCAATGACGAATGACTACTTAGATACTTCTGTGGCTCACTCAACATCCTGAAGTATTTTACAAAAAATTACTTTTAAGGGTTAATTAGGTAGCATGATTAGTTTGTGTTTAGCATTAATACCTGATTTCCAAACAATTTGTAAAGATAAAAAGTAAGGAAACACATGTCATGTTCATGTTCTATATTTTTTATTTACAGAAAAGGAAATTACAATCGAATAATACAAACAAATTAGAACTAGTTTTTACAATTGAAACAATTGAGCTAACTGCAGACTGTTGCAAACAATCTACAGGTAGCACAACTGATCCATAACATTTCAGCCCGATCCGTTCAGTAGTTTTGGCGTGAAGAAGTCACAAACATACTACATCCATCCATCTAAACATTCAAACTTTCGCATCCATTATAAATTCGAAAATAACTCTCTCCGATTGTCGTTTTTACCTTTTCACGCCTAAACGGCTGAACGGATCTCAATGTAATTTGGCAGGGAGATAAATGATAACCCGGGGACGGACATCGGCTACTTAACAAGCACGTGCAAAGTCGTAGACAGTTGCTAACATATAATATAAGTGTGATACAGAAAGCCGAGACAACAGCACGAACTGCTAAAACAACGATGTTATACTGCTCTATATTTCCTGACTTATTTCTTTGTTAGCGGATGTTCACTGGAGTGAGCAGCTCGTTAAAATCCCACACTAACTGAACTTAGAAAAGAATTATCGCGGGACGAAAAGGGAGAACGTGGCATAGATAACCAAAGAGTTCTATACCAGGAAATAACACTGCCTGTACATAAAATCTCTCACTACCCACTTATTTGAACGTAAATTAAGCTTTCAGTGAATTTTCGAATATAGCTCCATAAAGGGATGTTCTGATGGTCCGTTTATAATAATACTGGAGGTAACTAATAATAAAGCCATGACAAGGTAACAGACAGAAAGACATTAAATTACTGGACGGATCAGGCTGGAATTTCTTGTAGATGTAGTTCTAGACCTGGAAAATCGCGTGCAAAGCCGCGGGCGGAAGCTCATATAATTATAATTTCCCGGAGACAAAAGTGGCATAAGTAGCTGAACATCATCATCAGCCCTTTTCGACTCACTATGTTTATACTATTCGTCTCGGTCCTGAGTAGCTGAGTAGCTGATGTTATAGGTACAAAAAATAAAACGTCAAGTGCAAGTCATACGCGCACCGAGAGTATGACTTGCACTCCGTTCAAAAGTGTACACGTCAGCAAAAAAAATATCATTATATTATATTATTATGAATTATGATGATTAGGCTATTAGTTTTTGAGTTTGTTCTTAAAAATTTCCTGACTGTGCGTCCCAAACCTTGTTTAAGAACTCGTTGTAGGTAGAACAGTAAGTACTAGTTGGAAGAGATCGCTTTTGCTGTAAGGCCGCTGATAGTTCTCCTTTTTCATTGTTCTCTAAATTCTTTGCAATAATGCTAATTTTAGTCTGACACTGACACAGGCTAAAACGAAATGTACACCAAAACGTCACAATATGCTCGATGCGAGCGTAACGGGAAGGCACAAGAGCCCTTCCAGCCCTCCGAACCCAGTCTGTATGCGGTATGCGGCCACAGAACATGGTAGCAGGTAGAACAGTCAGTAACTATCGCTTAAACATAAAATATATTAGTTAAATATACTGGTATTGATATGGATCAGTTGAGCTACCTGTAGATTGTTTGCAACAGTCTGCAGTTAGCTTAATTGTTTCAATTGTAAATACTAGTTCTAAATTATTTTTATTATTGAATTGTAATTTTCTTTGTCAATTAATAAAATATAAAGTTAAATATACCAGTTGCAATTTGTTTCTATTATTTGATTGTAATTTTCTTTCTTAATAGAGAATTACAGAAAAATATGTATTTACAGCAAAAACAATCATATTACAGCAAATTAGGTGCTTACATAGAGGTAACATTATTATGACCTATAAACTGATATTTTTTTTATTAATGAGGGCTTAGAGACTTTTACTAGGCCGAGCCTGTGTCGTGCGTAAGGTCTAAGCTGATAATAACAAAAACGAGTATGTACTTACTTTTTCTCGGTGTAATCGTACAACATAACACTAAGGCCTGATTAGGAAAGCAATCGTCTTGGGGACGCTTCCGACTGGTATTGATATGGATTAGTTGAGCTACCTGTAGATTGTTTGCAACAGTCTGCAGTTAGCTTAACTGTTTCAATTGTAAATACTAGTTATAATTTGATTGTAATTTTCTTTGTTAATAAGCCATTGCCCCTTTCCCACAAAAAAACTAAAAAAAAAAGGAAAGCTTGCTCAGTCATCGATTTATACTTGAGTAACGCTTTTCTATGGCATATAATTTTTTTTTTCTTTCCCTTTTTTTTTCATGATACGGTTCTTAGTTCTGCTATCATAAATGATCTTATCTAGTAATTACAAGTGACTAGACTTATGGGTGTACTATTCAAGCTTTGAAGAACTATACAGACGAGAAATTGTACCTACCTTGCTTGTTGAACTAACTAACTTTTAACTTTTTAACTAACTAACTTTTAACGTTTAACTTTTTGTAAGTTTTTCGAAAACTCGTGTTTGCCTCGATTACCAATAAGTGTTTTGAAAGGCTTCCCCTGTTTAGAGATTTTGGTCGTAAACTACTGTTGTACGTTCTACGTTCGGGTGTTCTACTATCTTCTATTCTACGTCATAAGTCTCTTAAAACATGCATGCCAGGGAATAATGACGCAGCGTTGACATACTCGTGACGCTGAATAAACGCTTAGATTACAACGCTCGTGAACCCTTACCCTAAGGCCCTACTATATTTAAACCACATTGCACGGGGCATATTTAATCTGAACTAGGTTGCGTCTGTGACTTTCTACGTATTTATCATGATAAAAGTAGCCCAAATGTCTAGAATTATATATGTAAACTACAAAATTTCAGTACGATCCGTTCAGTTTTGGCATTTGGGACTCAAACATCTTTACATTTCGGAAACTTTCGCATTTACTTATGTAAAAAAAATCATGATGTTTTTGAAAGATACTTTAGTAAAAATCCTACTTCCGATTTCTACAAAAGTATCTATAAAAAATATCATGTTTTTTTACCTAAACTTATGTTGCATCTGAAATTAAGTTTCTCAAATTTTATGAGGCTGACAGACTTGTCAAGATATTGCAGCAAAATGAGTGAATATCTAAAAAACTTATGCATCGTTAGTTATGAAGAAAATCTCAATTTTGAAAGCTAATCCGTCTTTAACATATCTACATTCCTCGTGACACAGAATTTTATAATTTGTTTTCACATCAGAGTTCTTAGAATCGCGACATATTCCACACTGATTACCATATTTCCACAGCATGTTCTCACGAGCGGTAATATGTAGGTTATTTGTGATGATAACTCAAATCTAGATCTTTAAGGGATATTCTAGAATATCTCTGTAGAGATTAAGGTTGTCGTAGATCAGGGCAGCACTGCTAAAATACAACAATGTGCATTTAAATGGCATTCATAGGCTTTAACTCGTTACATTTAAATGCATTTTATATTGACGGCATCAGATGACAAACAGCTCGCGGCCCACTCGTTTGAAGCTTCTGGGAAGCCATTTTGTCACTGGAAAATGTATCTAAAGATAACGAGTATGGAGACCATATTTGACCATATTTGTGTTGGATTAATGTTTCATGTTAAAGCTTAACATGAAAGCTGGCAACACTGTTCGTGAAAAGCTCGTTATGTGAAGAAAAATTGTCGATAGAATTAAATTTTTGAAGCGCACCGGCAATATGTGTAGTTAAGCAACATACATAGATATTTATACCTATCTAATAATACATAACACAACAAATTACTATAATAGGTAGGTATAAGAAGCATATTATGTACATTATAGATAATACAGATACAATTATACAGTGTGTTACATGAGGGGCCAAAAAGGTCCCTGCCTCAGCATTATGCTGCCACAAGCCGAAGCTAGTAGCAGCAGGAAGAGTTCTTAGGCCCGTGTCATGAAAGCTTGCTCAGCCATCGATCTATGCTTGAGTAACGCTTTTCTATGGCATAAACGACACTCAAGCATAGATCTATGACTGAGCAAGCTTTCGTAATATGGGCCTTAGTTAGCTAAATTTCAAATGGAATATATTTCGATTCATAAATAATGTGATAGGTGCTTTATTAGGGTACCTACATTTTACGCTAACTCTACACTGACGACGGAGTGTTCATTCCAGAATTTGGGTTATTCCCAAACTCTCACGCGACACTTTGCCTATTCTCATCGTCTTACGAAAAGTCAGAGAGCTTCTTAATACATTTAGATTGTTCGCAACAGTCTGCAATTAGCGCAACTGTTTCTATTGTAAATACCTCCTAGTTTTATCTAATTTGTGCCTTTGTTAAAATTTTCTGTTTATAAATTGATTTTTGTTTTCAATGACAGCTGTCAAAATGACATTTATTGTCATACATATGACAGAGACCGTACTGAATGATATAAATAACAGTCATCAGCCAGGCACCTATAATAAAACTTTAGAACTTTTCGAGAATAAAATAAAGGAATAGGTACCACATGCCATACCAAGCAATTTGATCCCCAAACACGTACATACAATTATACAAACAAGTCATAGACGCAAAGGCACGCAATAAAGTCCCCAAAAGGGTCAAACGGCTCCCCTTAAAATAGTTGATATTGTATATAAACACGTAGTATTGAGTTATCACACCGCGCCAAGGATCGGCCGAAAGCTCCGGGAAAAGCTCAGGGGATCCTATCGGCATCCTTTCATTTGCATTTTCTCCTCGACGATATCAAATAACGACTATGAACGTCCAGCATGGCAACTTCATTACCAGAAGGGTTGCTTTTAATTAACGTCTTTTGCATTTTTCATGTGGAATACAAATGTCGTGCATAGATGTGCCTTGATTATGCAATGCCTAATGACAACCCTATGGGAATGCCTGTAGGGTTGTCACAAGGCATAAAAGTTCTGACAGAACAGCTGGAACTTTTAGTTGTGAGTTACAATCAAATAATAAAAACAAATTAGAACTCTTTATTGACAAAGAAAATTACAATTCAATAATAAAAACAAATTAGAACTAGTATTTACTGTTGCAAACAATCTACAGGTAGCTCAACTGATCCATATCAATACCAGTCGGAAGCGTCCCCAAGACGCTGGCTGCATTGCCCCGCTGTATGGCAATGCTGATGCGCTGCGCCAGATATCCGCCAGCTCTCGGGTCACGCGTCGCATCGACCGAGGACGATAATTAGAACTAGTATTTACAATTGAAACAATTAAACTAACTGCAGACTGTTGCAAACAATCTACAGGTAGTTTAACTGATCCATATCAGTAGTAGTTTTGGTTGTTAATTTCAGGAACTACTTACAACTTACAAAACGTTTTACCATGATAAAAATGATCACAAATGTTTTCTCCCGTACAGTTTATTGGCAAATGTTATTGTTAAGTATTTTTGAAAGCTAAACACGAATACTTCTACTGCTGTTAAAATATATTCTGTTACCTTTCGCCATTCTTATTAGCTTCACACAGCCTATTTAATTACGTAGACAACCATTTTAAGATCACCCAACAGGAAACGAATAACACAATTTCTTAAAATTAATCACGTAAGGTAACCTAACCTAACTTTCAATGTTATTATTTTCTATTAAAATGTTCTCTAAACGTCGTTTTCTATTAAATTATTTTCTATTAGAAAAGAATAACATTGACTTCGGCACAAGCGAGCAGTGTTTGTGAAAAACAAAACAAAAACATACATAGTTTCGAAGAATTCTATAGCAAAGCTTAAAATGTGATTTAATTTTGTTTTGTTTAGATAGTTCGACTGTGTCAGCAAATACAGAAAACTTGACAAGCTCGTTAGTGCTCGCGTACTGCTATGAATGCTATGCATGCATGTTACCTATGCTTTTATAAACTTTAATCTGCATGCATGCATATGCTTTATGTAAGTTGACAGTTGAAAAAGTAGTGCCACTTTAGACGAAGTGTATAAGGGTTATTCCAGGTTTCCCCCTTGAAGATCCCCTTGAGGGGGAAAACTGCAATCGAAAAAATCTATTCCAGTTTTCCCCATTGAAGATTATCCCTATGGCAAAAACAAGGGTTTGAGTGTTAATGTTTACCAATTTTCTTTTTGCCTTTCAAGACGTTGAAAACTAAAAAGGTTCTATTTACCTAACTTCGAACGTATTTCTAATTGTTTAAGGATTTTTTCAGACTTTTCTCGAATGTCGACAGAGTTTAAATTTTCTATCTATTGATTTGATATACCTACGACAAGGTTAGGTATGTAGTAGGTATGTGTGTATAGTACAGCATATCAGCAGGTTTTGATTATTTTTGGAAAATCGTTGAATCTGCGCTAATTTAACAATAGGCAACTCCATAAAACTGGGCGGATTCAAGTATCGTAACATTTTTCTTTCATTGTGTTTATAATTGTTATCGTTGTTTCAGGTAAGCACGTGAAACAGTACATACAGTGGTTTATTGCAGCGTACAGTACGTAACATGGGTATGTCTTTAATTAAAAAAAATAAGTTAATATAGTTCCCCGGCATGATTTTCGAAGGGCATTAAGGCCCGTATTACGAAAGCTTGCTCAGTCATCGATCTATGCTTGAGTAACGCTTTTCTATGGCATAAAAGTCACTCAAGCATAGAACGATGACTGAGCAAGCTTTCGTAATACGGGCCTTAATGCCCTTCAAAAATCATGCCGGGGAAGCTATTGTGACTAAGAGTTCTATCCTCACCTAACATTTTCCATAAATCTCTAGATCTTTGTAGAAGTAATCTAGTTTACGTTACAGATGCATTTCCCCAGTTCTCTTAAGGTTGGGTACTGACCAGCGTTACGGGGCGTAATGGTGTTACACAGCGAGCGTTCGTACAGTACGGGGAAAGAAGGCGCTCGCAACGAGCAACAAGACGGATTTCACCCACACAGCGTAACGTATCATGCTCGCTGCGAATGGTACATTAAGCCCTGTAACACACGGTCAGTACCCGGCTTTATAAAGTTATTCTCTTAACTCTTATAATTATACCAAGGGTCGTTGCTAAGGTACGTAGCTCAGAAACATCCTTCCCTTTGAGCTAGGTGGGTTCACTTTTAATTTTATTTGTGGCTATTTTTCATAATGGCGTGGCGTGGCCGGAGGGCCGTTAAGCTATCAGAGACCGCGGCAGCAACAAAACAATAAAAAATAAACAGCCAAGTGCGAGTCGACTCGCACATCAAGGGTACTGTAAAAATCAGGAAACTTTTTCAAAGCACATAAAATTTTCACTTGTTCGGAGACCCTTTCAATTCTCAACTGTATTGTATTTTTAATATATGTTGGTATAAAAGTTGAAGTGTTACGTATTTATAGAAAGTTTCGTGTATTGTGGTTCAAGAGACAAACAAAGAGCCAAAATAGCCAAAAATCACATTCTTTGTATGCAAGCCCCCTTTAATTTGTACATTTATTTCATTTTTATTATTTGCTGATAAAGCGGCAACAGAACTACAAATTCTCTAAAAATTTCAACCGTCTACCTCTTACAGTTCATGAGATAGAGCCCTGTGGCAGACGAACGCACGGACAGCGGAGGCTTCGTAATGGGTTCAGTTTTCACCCTTCGGGTACGGAACCCTAACAAGTCCAGAAATGATCACCTCCCCAGAGCACAGTTTGAAGTTAATCCTCATCTCAATGGGAATTTCTTTATGCAAATTTTAATTTGAAAAAATCCTGTATTCATTCAGTGCTGCCGTAGCGCCAATGAAAAAAATCTATTAGCCAATACCGTTGCAAAGGCAGTTCGGCTTACTTTTTCTCGTTTCGATGAGAATGCAAAATACTTTGGTTTTCGATTAACGTGGCCAACACGGTAGGGTGCCTGCCATAAGCGCAACTTTGTATCCGAATTATTTCCTATCTGCCTGTATCGAACTATTTAGAGCTGATTTTGCTATTCTCATATTCTGAACATAGACGACCCCCGAATACAGAATCGCAAATCAGATTTGAGCAGGTCTGATTACAACGATTCTTTGACCGATTTTCATTTTCCGCCTGCCAAGTGTGCTGATTATCGCAAAACTCCCCTTGTTCACGTTCAGCTGTGGACCTGAAAGTGCTGATAGTTTTCATTGAGAACTGTCAATAAATCAAAGTAAAGTATGGGTTGTGCATGTGTATACGAAAACGATTTACATTTTCGTTTCTCATACATTTAGCGCCTTGCAGGGCCCCTACCGGATAGAGGGGAACTATTTTTCGTAGTACAACAGCAATCCAATAGTTTCATACGAACTCCCCTTCTTTGATTAGTTTTTGCGTGTAATTTTCGAATGATTTTAAGTAATTCGTTGCATTTTAGCAGAATATAATAGACTAGAATAATTTTTTCACAGAAAACATGTCTAATATTTCAATGCTGTTGCCTAAATTTTATGTTTAAGTAAGTTTATTATAATGTTTGTAGGTACCTATTAGTATGTAGTTTAACTAAGATTGTTTGTCTTTTATTCTATGAGTGCCACCGTCAATTTTGTTCTTACATGTCCAATCCATCCCAAGGTTGCCTGGAAGAGATCGCTCATAGCGATAAGGCCGCATTTGTACTTCGTCTACTCTTAGCATCTATTTCTGTATTGTTTTCTTTCTTTGTGTGGTACAATAAAGAATTATCTATCTATCTATCTGCTGTTGTTGTATACTGATACAACAACAACATTGTAATATTAAATTGATACCGCCTGGGTATCAATGTAATACTATCAGTAGTTATGGACTGGTGTGTGGATAATAATAAACCTACCTACTTACATAATAATAATGATTAAGAAATATATTAAAAATGTCTTGTCTGCTTAAAAATAAAATATTCCTCTACGCTATAAAAACAATGAGTCAGTAACCAACAATGAGGCAGTATAACTTTGACAGCGGTAGTAAACGAAAACTTTTTTGTTTTTTTGCAAACTTATACTAGACATTCAATTGACGAGATGTCAATAATTCGCAATTTGAGTATTATGAGGTGAACGTTTTAAGCGTTAGTGTTATTTGTGTGGAAAATAGAATAATCTTATTATAAAATAAAAGAAAAATAAAATAAAAAGGGGTTTATTCATAAAAACTATAACTATGTTATAAATAAGACTTGTAAGTACATACTTTATCATAGAAGTGCTTACTTATAATTAGACACTTTATTACTACTAAGGATAGATGCTAAACAAAGACATTTTTGAAGTAAGATTATTTAAAGAAAGTATCTACTTAAGTGACGTGATAATGATGAAAAGGACTCAGCATCGCTGATTTTCAAACAAACTATTTTAATTAGGAAGTACATGGGGATTATTGGTTATGGACTTTTTGACACAAACAACATCAATTAAATCAATCAGCACCTGAACATTAATTGCCTAGATGATTGCTGTCAATTTGTTTAATTAATGACCAATGTTAATTGTTATTCACAATTTGAGATCCTCTATTATAGTATTTTGATAATTACACTGATTTACAGCAGTTTGTAATTAAATACAGATAACAAATTACAAAATCGTATTTTATTTAACTACTAGGTAAAAGATTTAAAATTACCAACTTGTTTCAGTTCAATAGATTACCCGCGTAGATATAAGGCTGCGTGTTTTTTTTTTAATGAACCGGTGTTCTAATTGGACCATAAGGCGCTACCCCGAATAAGCTTTTTAAGGTTGTAACTCTTGAACCACAATAGGTAGACACATGAAACTTTCTATAAATAAGTAACACTTCAACTGTAATAATAATAAATACTAAAAATAAAATAAAAATGAAAATTGAAAGGGGTCTCTGAACAAGTGAAGTTTGATGTTCTTTGTAAAAGTTGCCTGATTTTTACGAGTCGACTCGCACTTGGCGGTTTATTTAATAACAATAAAACTATTACAGAGGTAGCTTTAACAAATTTTGCCTTTGGATTTTCCGGATAGGTCATCATCATCAATCATCCATCATACAAATCATCACGATTGAAGTTACAGGAGCCATAGTCTGGTCGAGTTAACTGCTGCAACATTAGATTTTTTCCTTTCATTTTTTCTATTTAGTTTAAACCGACATTCAAAGAAATTACTTCAAGTAGTTCTGGGTTATATTCCTCATGCGCTTATTCGAATCTCACAATTAAATTTGCGCAGGTAAGTGGATGTTATACTAAAAATAAAGATGCTTAGATCACAATTTTCCACGAAAGGGCAAGATAGTCAAGTATGAGCAGGAACTTAAAGATCAAGTTCTTACTCATCTTCGACCTTGTGACCCACGTGATTCCTACGCATTATAGCTAATAGATGTGAAAACGCCAATTAAAGTTTTAAACCACCCATCATTCGTCATCACATTGTATGACAGACTATTTCGTCTTAACAATAGGAGACTTATTAGTACTAGACTTAGAGAGTACACATTAGGAAAACTTTTTTGACTTTTGGAAAACGGTGCGAGCTTTTGTAAGCTTGTATAGATTTATTGACAGCTAAATATTTAGATACGATGAGTTTTTTAAGAGAGTTTCATATATTTGCCAAGCAGTAGGACGAGATAGGGTTGTTAAACGAAAGCCATATTTCTTATATTCACTGAACTGTTAACTGAGATCCTAGAAAACATGAATATCTCACCACAATCAAAACTTGTCACCTCTAGTGTGTACGAGCACTAAATTAACACACCCTTGAACTTTAGCCGAGGCTAGTCGAATAATACATTTTGTTGTGTACACTAAATTAAAAAGGAAGATGCTGAATAGATTATTCAATTACCGATACATTTTTGCGACCATTTAATTCGAAGGATCGTTAATCAAATCAAGTCAATGTTAACATCGTAAGCTTTTATTATACAGTGTATCCAACATGTCTGTGCAGGTTAGTGCAGCGCTAGAATAGCGGAAGATTCGTCTTTTTTGCATAGTGTATTTTGATAAAGTTCTGTGATGCATTTTGTGCCCAACCTATTTCTAAATCAATATATCCTGCCCGCGTTTTTCCAATATGACACGAAGTCTATAGCTTTCCAGGTCCAGCTACAAATGTCCAAAATTTTTACTAATCCTGCGAAGCCCGATCCGTTTTATAGTTATGGCGTGAAGTGAAGACGTAACAATCATTCTAAAATTATAACTTTCGCATATTAAAATGTTATATGCGTATTTGTTTAAGAATAATTATTAGCCCTGATCCTATCTTAGCTGGGGACCTGAAGCATTCTTTTAAACATCGCAATCCAGATCCAGTTCCGTCCAATCAGCTAGAATTTTGCGTAGTTACGGCATCCACAAGGATGCCATTAGGTCCGCTTCTTTGTTTTTACCTACATGTTTGTCGGTTATTTTGAAACATCAACAAATAATTTTAGCCTTCATTCCAATCTTATCCAACTGAACGAAGAAGTCGGTAGATGTTGAAACTTTGAAACATGAATGGCTTTGTTTTGTTTTTCAAATAGATTTGTTTTGTTTTTCGAGTACAAAACAAGAGCATTTCTAAAGCTTGCGTCATTTCTGTAACTTCAACACCACTTGACCTTACAGCCAAGCTGAACTGACGCTTTGACAGGTCAAATTACAAATAAAGCTAATTAAACGTTACAATTGCATAGTTTCACGATAATGACCTTTGTTAAATTATATGTCAGTTTGTCATGAAATTGAAGAATGAGGAACGTGAGTCGTGCCTTTGGAATTTGAATTTGTTAACTAGATACACAAAATCGATGCGATTAATATATAGACGAGCAATATCTTGGAAACGTGGGAGCTTAAAAGCTTTACAAAAGATGTTCTTCGTCCGTGTAAATTGATCACAGATTATGTGTGCGTTTGTACAAAAGTGAACTCCCATTGTGCCTCGAAATTAGTTCAATAAGTGATTGTGAAATTCAGCCATTTTGGCAATGACCTTTTCAGGTTCCAGACTAATCGATAATATGGTTGTTTTTGTTACACTCCTAAGGTCACGTAAGCCCATTCTTCATGGTCTTACTCGTAAGTGGGTAGGTACTAACCAGCCTCCAACTCCCACCAAAAGCACAGAATCATTCTATGATATTTAGAGTGACCTCGGGCGATGAAAAAGCTACAATTTACATATTTACGCAAACCAAGTCACGGGCATTTCCCAGGCTTAAATGTCGCAGCCGGGAACCACTAATGCAATTCACTCAGCCTAAAATATACGGTAGAACTTAGAATTTCATAAATAATTTATTTTGTTTCCTTGATATTGTAATTCGAGCTGTGATAAGTTGTCCTTTACGCAGGGGTCGCCAAAAGACTTTCTTTATCTTTATCTGGGGCAATATTGAAACAAATGACTTTGTTATTTGGTATTCCTAAGCTATACCTACCTATTTCTTTCACATAAATCCGTTCATTTCCATTCGAGCCGATTGGGATTCATCTGTTTTGCTTTTTTCCCCTCAATATTTTGGAACAAACGGAATATTTCTCGTGATCACGGCTATGTGAAATCCACTCGAAATTTTGGAAATAAATCATTAACGAGAAAAACACAACAAAATTTGAATGTAAACCCTTACGTGCAGAATGTCGCGTAAGATAAAAAAAACGTTATGTATGTAGACTGATTAATTTTAAGTACCATAAATTGATATACCCAAAGAACAATTTTTATTGAATTATCTTAAACACATTGACTTCATTTAAAGTCGTTTCGTGTAAGCATATCTAGTTAAAAAAATACGACACAAATAATCATCCGAAATTCAAAAATAATTAATTGTTATTCTGAACGTTTTGGGGATTGGCAACAGTCGTGAAGTTCTATTTCAAAATAATATCGATTCATATTCAGTTGAATAGGATCTTGGAGTTTCCCTTCACAATGGCGCACAAAGGTGGGCCTTGGATTTAGCGGTGCAATCAAAATATTGGGCTAAAGGTTATCCATGGGTACATAAAATATAGCTTGAGAACGAACACAACAGTAGGCATAATCCAACAACATTTGCTGTTTTGCAAGTAATTCATCAGATATGATTTCATTCGTTTGGAGGCAAGTTCATTACTTTTGCCACGGCATTATCAAACCGGCACACGTGCTTAGAAAAAGTAACGAAAATAAATTTTAAACCAATCAAGCCCCCAGAAAAAAAAAACAAAAGACAAACAAACATATAACAAAAAAAAAACAAACGACTATTCGTTTTAACAAAGATTTACATCGATGCTAAATTAAGGAATTCTATCCTCGTTCTTTTAACAGACGGCTTGAAGCATCATGCAATATGTACCACTGGCTCACTTGCAAGACTGGCAAAGACCTTCCTAGAGTTCCTTCCTAGTAATAGGGAAATTCACTTAACCTGCCTACGTTTTCTCGCTAAACTTGATAATTCTACATTACAGCTGCTTAATAGTTTACAGTGTACGAGGGTGATGGTACAGAATAGGTAACAGTAGGATGCAAGCGAACGATCCCATTGTGGTGGATACTTGCCGACGTACTCCAGCCACTTACACGTCAGCTCAAATATCGCTGGAGTCACGGCCGATTGAATATTGAATGGCATCGGGCTTTGAAAACGATGAATAAATAATCTTACGAGAGTAAATGCATATTGTGATCCGTATTGGAAGCAAAAGCGGTATTGGAAAGCCAATAAATGAGAATTAAAAATATCAGTTGAAAAGTTAAGCTGCTGTTTCGCTGGAAAGTGGAAACGTTTTTTGAGAGTTTAGAACATTTAGGTAGCTAAATATTCCATTAAAAAAGTCGTCGCTTCCACTGCCCACTGAAAACGATGATGGATGGTAATAACAGCATTTACATTTAGAAAATCAAACGCAAAATAAACATGAACAGATTAATCTCTAAGCTGTTTAAAGTCACATCAGATCAGAAGGGAGTTTCCACAGTAAACAGTTATTCTACCCACAGACAGTCATATAAAATGAAGTACCTTTAAACTTGGCAATGTGAACTGCCAATAAAATTAAGGGTCAGTCTCGCCAGTCCTGTTATAAAGCTCTTTCCACACGACGCTATTAACTGTTTATTCACGATATACGTCACTGGAACGATTCATCAAAAATCTAATTAAGTTTCTACGCTGTGAACAGTGACGGGGAAAATTAACTTCACCTTAATTACGTTGCACTATACCAGACTCCGGTTTAGCGTCGACTTGACAACTTAAAGTGTGAACAATCTAGTTAAGACGAACGTTACTTATAGTATCTTACGTATCTTATTAGGTCCTACTTTGCTTATCTTATTACTCGTAGATCCTACTTTTGATAGACATTAAAAGTTTCGCACGCGTCGTTTCTATGGTAAAGTAAAGGTTATTTTTGTCACATGCGGACCGATTTATGTGCCCATGTGTTGTTTCAGATCTAGACTTACATCTATGCAAAATTTTAGACAGATCTGATCAATAGTATTGGCGTGAAGAAGTCACAATCGTACATCCATCCATCCAAACTATCGCATTTATAATAATAATAATATGATGTGCTGTGCTTAAGATCAAGATCAGCGTTGTATTAGCTATAACCTATAGCTATCACAACATATGCTGAGTCGAACGCCATTTTGTAGCTTTAAGGTTTTTTATAAGTGGGTAATATTATTATATAGTTTATATGGTGTTGGTAATATAATTAGTTTCAGTACATATAGTACATAATTCTCAGCTACAAATAAAGTATATCTTTCTTTCTTTCTTAATCAGGTTATTTTATTTAAAAATATTATATTCAATTCCTGCGTTTATGCTCCATATATGTTCTTATAAAAACCAGGTGCACATAAATCACCAGCAAAACTCCGTATTTTATTTTAAAATAATGAAGCTAAAATCGCTCTTTTTGAGTAAAGAATTTCAGCAAAGGCCCCATGTTCACTACCAGTCAAAGTAATTTCAAACGGTACTGTTCCTCTATTAAAGTGCTGTTATAAATGTGAAAGGCATAAAGTTCTCGGTATTCTACGAGGAGCTAATATATAGAAAACTGTTCCGGAACAAAATATTATGCTGGCAACCAATTAATACGAGCGGAGGATCTAACGACATTATACTTGTTACGGCAGGGTGCGGGTAGAATGGTGCAAGGGTGCAAGCAACGCTTCTTGGGGTGGTTAAAGGTTGTCACAGATAAGAGACGCAATGCTACCGCGCAGCACAAAAATACGCGCTCAAATATGGGCTTTAACTTGTAACATTTAGATGAATTTCATATTGACGGCATCAGATGACAGACAGGTCTATTATATATTATGGGAAGCCATTTTGTAAATGTGAAATGTATTTGACGATAACGTGTGCCCATATTTGAATGCACATTTGCTGTGCGGCAGCGTCGTTGGATTAATGTGCCCTGAGCTTTATTCTGTTTTTTTTTTTCGAGTGGACTTGTGGCGAACGCAGAACCCTACCCTAACATTTATCAGTCGTACAGCCGTACGACTGATAAATGTTAGGGTAGGGCACAAAGGCACCATTTAAATAGATACGGACGTCAGCTCTGATAACATTTTAATCTGCATTGATATGCCAAAACATCATTTAAATATTTCATCCAAATACAAAAGTGTGAAACCTCCAAAGGAACCAGAGTTTTTCTCTGATTTCTGATGATATTATTTCAATTAATAATTGTCTGTGTCGTTGAGCGCATAAATACTTAACGTGCAAGTGCTAAAACAAATTGGCTGTTCTGCTCAGTTGAAATATCATCAGCTTGTTTTTGGTTCAAAAATGTTGGCTAGTAAATACTTATGTGTAGAAGAAGCCTTATAAAGTGTGACTCTACGGAACCAGAAGCATCGTTGGGACTGCGGGCTATATATATATATATATATATATATATATATATATATATATATATATATATATCTATATTATAGGAGCGTATATTTAGTTTTCGGCTTTTAGTTTCCCGCTACCGACATAACTTGTTTGACTGACGCTTTCATAGCATGGCAATATCAATTTAATGTTGGCTCTAACTTGATAATAGCCGAGTTAAACCTGAACTACGTGTAACGTAACGGATAAAACTAAAATAGCTATGCTTTTAATAAATGAATACTTATTAAAATTTATAAAAAAAAATAACAGAGATATGTCATTAAAAAATCATGAAAGCTGGTTTACTGTTTCATTCATTGATTCGGTTGTTTCATTTTACACCAAAGGTTTACAAGGGTTTGGTTCTATCAGTGTTATTTAAAAAGTATGTATCGCTCTATGTATCGGTCAAACCATCCTTCATAATGTAAAAAACGGGTTAGATTTTGTAAAATATACATTCAATAACCTTCATTGAAATAATTTTAAGCGTAAGAAGTTGAAATACAAAAAAAAGTTCGTATCTTTTGAACCGATCTTGACTAATATACTTATATAATGTATTATATAATATAAACTATACTTAGCTAATACATAGAGAATACATCCGACAGAGAACCAAAGTTATCGACATAGCTCAGAGACTTAGCAAGCTGAAGTGGCAGTGGGCTGGCCACATCTCGCGAAGAACCGACAACCGCTGGGGTAAACGTGTTCTCAAGTGGAGACTGCGACTAGGCAAACGTAGTGTAGGACGCCCTCCGGCCAGGTGGGATGACGATCTGCGAAAAACTGCAGACAGATGCTGGATGCGGCCAACTCAAGGCAGGGCGCTATGGCGCTCATTGGGGGAGACCTATGCCCAGCAGTGGGCTAAGATATGTCGATGATGATGATGATACTTAGCTATATTTATTCGTTTAGTGCACTAATGTATTGTCTATTTACGTTTATTTTAATAAATATTATTATTATTTATTATTACTCAAAAATATCCACTATTCAAGTGGGTGACAGCTGATCATCTTAAATGAAGTGGTACTTACCCCCGGAGGACAATATCAAAGCAGAAACCCAACAGAGCGGTAAAAGGAGCATCGTTTTAATTAAAATTTTGATTTATGAAAGCAATTAAAAACAACCTTTAATAAAGAGGATTTTGTGTGCGTAGTTCATAGAAATATCAAAGGGGAGTTAATGAAATTTCAATAAAGTCCTATAGCTTTGTTTTGAACTGAATGGTTAATGACTAGGTAGTGAAACAATGAGGGCTCTGACGCATAAGCTGGGGTTATGGGCTCTTATTGGATTTTCTAATAGTTTATTTCTAGTTATTCTAATTAAATGAATTTTAACGAAAGTTTGGAGTTACCTGAGGATCTGCGTTAATATGAGATTAAAGGTTGTCGTAGATCAGAGCCGCACCGCTACAGCACAGCCCAAAACATGGACTCGTAACAATTAGATGCATTTTATATTGACGGCATCAGATGACAGACAGCTCGGCGGCCACTCGTTTGAAGCTTGTGGGACATTATTTTGTCACTGTAAATTGTATCGAAAGATAACGAGTTAAAGCCCATATTTGAATGCATGTTTTTGTGCTGTGCCGTAGCGGTGTTGGAAGAAAATTTACTACCATCACTGTTAAAAATTATTGTGAAGGGTTACGGGTCACCGTTACAGTCCTTAGAAAGACAAGGAGTCAGCATAGTATGTTATAAAGTATTTCACAAACCGAACAACTGAAATTAAACTAAAAAAATATAAGTTATCTTGTACCTATAAAACAAGCTCTGCTTAGCTTGGGGCTAGATGATGCTGTGTGAATTATCCAGGAATATCTATTTAAAAGAAAAATATTTTCGTAATAACATGGCAACCAACCCATCGGTCTACGCAGCCTCATAACAATGGGATGCGAATGATATGATCCCCGGTGATTAGCATTCAAGACGAAACAACAGCTAATAAAGGAGCCTCCCTAGGAAAATTGAAAATCTCCACAACCATCGGGAAGATAAGTTCTCGTCACGCCGTGAAATTAGAACGAGACGTTCGGATGCGTGTCACGTGGAAAGATATTTGTTTACTTTTGTATTTGACTAGCTGCTGCCTGCGGCTTCGCACGCTCTTTTCCGAGATAGACCTATGTCAGTCACCGGGATACCATCTATCTCCATGCCAAATTTCATTAAAATCCTTTCAGCCGTTTAGGCGTGAAGAAGTAACTGACATACAGACAGATAGACAAAGTTACTTTCGAATTTATAATATTATTATGGATTCGAAAGTAACTCTGTCAGCCAGTCATTTAGAAAAAGCATTTTATGGCAAAAAATAACTTTCTACTCCTTTTTAACCCCGTTAGGGGATGAATTTCAATAAAATACGAAACACGTCTTCCATCAATTCTGTTAAAAAAGGTTTATGCATAATTTGAAGTAGATTGGACCAAGGAATCACGTTGTCCCATACAAACTTTGCCCTCCTTTTTCTCCCCCAACGGGGGTGACCTCTTAGGGGTAGAGTTTTGGAAAATCCTATCTTATCAGATGCCTACGTCATACAAAGAACAACG
Organism: Eupithecia inturbata; assembly: GCA_963662085.1. Taxonomy (NCBI): domain Eukaryota; kingdom Metazoa; phylum Arthropoda; class Insecta; order Lepidoptera; family Geometridae; genus Eupithecia; species Eupithecia inturbata. The sequence goes on along the minus strand of OY759179.1, from coordinate 3,609,354 downwards.
ATCAGCGGTTTAGGCTGTGCGTTGATCCGTAAGTCAGTCATTCAAGACAAAGCATTGTATAGAAGATTAGGCGAGCTTGTCATATTTATGAAATAAATAAATAATGCTGGGCAAAGCACACAGCATCATCTAGCCCGAAAGTAAGAAGCTTGTGTTATGGAAACTAGAAAACTGATATACTACATTACATTCATAGATATATATTTTATTAATATACATAGAAAATACCCAAAACACCCGGAACAAATATCTGCAGATCGTACAAACATTTGTCCCGAGGCAAGAATCGAACCTGCAACAAAATAATAATTAAAGAATAGAAACTCATTAGAACTTCACTGTATTGAAACAGTTGAGACTGCTGCAGTCTACAGTCTGTTGCAAACAATCTAGAGGTAGCTCAACTGATCCCATTCAATACTAATCGGAAGAGTACCAGAAGCTGAAAATTGGTTAGAAGGTACAAAAAAATGGAAACATTTCAATTATTTCGGAACAAACGGCTTCAGTTATTTACTACAATTGTAGCAATTTCGATTGGCATCTTTTGTGGTCTCGTGGTATTAAGGGGGCAGGAATACTGAGGTCGCATACATTAATCTTGGGCTGTCGAAGGAACTTTAGCATTTAGATGTAGGAAATTGAATTACAACGAAAATGTTATTAAGGCGCTGTTGTGAGCGAGATAGCGCAACCTCCTTTTTTATCTAAATCGAACGTCATACAAAAATTCTGCAAGAAACAAAGGGGATTGAAGATTTTTGTATGGGGCCTCCATACAAAAATCTTCAATCCAATTGTAGTCAATTCATTTGTATTATTTATTTTTTTTCATATTTTCACGCACAATTTTTAATTGGATAGAGGACACTAACCCCCGAATATTCAAATGCAACTCAGAATTTAAGCTCGTCTCATGTGTCCAAATATTGACAGATTTTCATTGACAACTGTCAAAAAATCATGACTTAAGACTTGCTTACATATATCTGAGTTGCATTTGAGTGTTCGGGGGAAAATCAAATTAAAAAGGTCTTGTAAAATATTGTCTTAAAGCGTCAGGTTTCTGAGATATTCACAGATGAAAATAACTATATTTTGTCTTCATATATGAAAAGGCAATTTTGAAATAAAACCTCTTTATAATTTTGTGTTCCTTCATCATCATCCCCATCATTTATGTCACCCACGGCTGAATAATTAGAGCTCCTTCATTTCTTGCCAGCCTACTCATCCTGAGTTTTTAGACTACCTAGTCTAAAACCTCAGGATGAGTCATAATGCCTCTGTATAAATTTAGTTCAGTTTGGTCGGAGATTGGAATTACAATTTTTATGAAAAGAAGGTGGCGCTAGTTTTGCTCAATATAGCTCCTTAAACTGTCTTGAATAGGAATACATATAGTGATAGCAATGTATTTAGTAGTAGGTACAGTACATTTTTTTTATTTTTTTAATATTTTCTTAACTCTTTATTGACAAAGAAAATTACAATTCAATAATAAAAACAAATTAGAACTAGTATTTACAATTGAAACAATTAAGCTAACTGCAAACTGTTGCAAACAATGCAGCCAGCGTCTTGGGGACGCTTCCGACTGGTATTGATATGGATCAGTTGAGCTACCTGTAGATTGTTTGCAACAGACTGCAGTTAGCTTAATTGTTTCAATTGTAAATACAGTACATACTTTAGTATTAAGGTTTTCGGTATCCAAAAAAAATCGACTTCGACGGGAATTGAACCCGCATACTTCCCTCAGACCAAGTAATCTGTAGGTAACGGAAATGCTTAATGCTCGTAATATAATGTGATAGAAAGTTATGATGACATTCCTTAAAAGGTTTGGTTTTTTGGAAAAGTTGGTTTGATAAAAGTTAATTCTGCTAATTAATTTGTCTTTGCTAAGAATAAATTTAACCCTTGATGACTACACTCTGATCCTTTTGTAAAAGAAAAATGCTTTTTCGTCAAACCATTTCGTTCCACTTCTGGGCAAAGGCCACCCCCAACATATACAAAATACCAAATTATTTATTTAGCAACATAATACATTTAGACATACAATAGAAAAGTAGGTAGTTAGCAGCTATAATACGTGGGGTAATGTGGGTATGTCGATAGATTGGCACGGCCTCACGCTGGGCTCATGGCCCGTGTCGTGGGTACCCGTGCACGATACCCAGACGACTGACTAGTTTCTAGGGTATCAAATATGACTTTACAGATTCAATATCAAGTTCAAGTATGCATGTTCAGGACACGACTTTATTAGTATTAAAAAATCATTCTAATGAGATCTAGCGTCACGGGAGCTGTGCAACTCTATGCACAGTTTGTACAGCTCCCGTGACGCTCTATTTTGTTTACAAAATGGATGCAATTTAGGTTTAAAGAACTTTATTCTCATACAAACACAGGCTTTACTTATAATGAGATACATAAGAACAAATTAATCTTGGTTTTACAATATACCTATTAACTATCCTCTGGTACCTATAATAAATTATAACAAAATAAAATATTGTTTAACTAAATTTTATATAATAATATATAAATATTAGGCAATATAACAACTAATAGGTGGGTACTTAGTTAATTATGAAATAGGTATGCTTATATTTTGGTGTTGCTAAATATTAAAATAGGTACCTAGGCATTTTTACTCGTGTTTTGTTACAGAGTATGTACACGTAGATTCCACCGTTTCCACCGGATTCACTTCCAATTCAACCAATCAATCAATTTAAATTTCGAGCATATTTACTTCTAAACCCATTCAACATGACTGAGCTTTGGCTTCCGCAATACAGGTCTGCAAGGTATTCCAAGGATCTGAACTGATTCGCAGTCGAAGTCAAATTCCCCTACACATTGGCATCCATTGTGTCTGACATTGTCCGTATTTACTAGTTGATCATCTGTGTTCTTCAATAGGAATAGAACAGCAATGTTAATTTCCCGCAGAAGTGACAGTTTTTTATTTATTAATTTATTTTATATTTATTTTACTGTTAGTACTTAATCTACAACTATGTAACTTAAACTGTAATTCGGTTTGTCTGTAACCCTCTTAGTCTCTATTGTAAGTTATTGCTTGCTTATAAAATGACGGGTATATGAAGACAAACTAGTTACTGCCGGCGGCTTAGCACTTGTTTTTTCGGAATGAAAGTAGCCTTTTCAGGCTTAGAACTACCTCTATGGAAAATTTCAAGATCTGCTAAGGAGTTTTGGCGTAAGATACCCAATGATTTAATACTAACTACAATACCTCACTGGAAATACCTCTTCAAAAATTTGCATCTTATCATAGGGCTAGGTAACTTTTTACCCATAGGTAAAACAAGGCATTTTTTTTTTAAATACATATCTTGGCACTGCGAAAAAAAACATACTGCAAAAACTGAGATTTAGAATATAATTAGTCAGTTTACTGTACCAACTTGGGACTACAAAAAAAACATGCTGCAAAAACTGAGATTTAGAATATAATTAGTCAGTTTACTGTACCAACTTGGGACTACAAAAAAAACATACTGCAAAAACTGAGATTTAGAATATAATTAGTCAGTTTACTGTACCAACTTGGGACTACAAAAAAAACATACTGCAAAAACTGAGATTTAGAATATAATTAGTCAGTTTACTGTACCAACTTGGGACTACAAAAAAAAACATACTGCAAAAACTGAGATTTAGAATATAATTAGTCAGTTTACTGTACCAACTTGGGATTACAAAAAAAACATGCTGCAAAAACTGAGATTAAGACCATAATAAGTCAGTTTACTGTACTGTGTAATGTTTTTCTGTGCAAGTGTATTGAGCAGGCTATGCATGCTTAGAGCACTGCGGTACCCACAGGGGTCCAGCCAAGCGTACGTTGCATTCGATAGAGTATAGACTGAGGGTAAGTACGAATTGTTGTCCATTCGGCATGAGTCTGCGAACTTAGAATCGCAATAGGTCCTATTGTCTGAAGAGATTTGATGTGGACGAACCAAATGGAATTAAATGGGACTATTATATGTCTTATACTAGATGGTGATTTATTGATATAGCCTATAGTAATGAAATACGCTTGGCATATTGTACGGGTATAGATGTTAGGATGCCCTCGTAAATCCGTAGGTTTGTCAAGATGAGTAAAGTTAGAGAAGAAATATGGATGGTCGTGTAGAAGCCTTGTTTATTTAGATTCAGATTCAGATTATTTATTGGCAACATAGTTACATATCTAGTTGCGGTATATTCTTACATAATATGTAATATGAACGTTTTTATAGCGTGGGACATAAATAAAATCGTATGTATGTAATATGTGTATTTACCTTCCTCTCCTCCCATAACTTAATCGGTTTTTGTTTTTTAAAGTTTTTTTTGTTCAAATTGTTACCCTAATTCGATGTATTAGACTGCACCAATTGGCCGAAACGAAACACGAAATTTCATATTGGAAGCCCTCTTTAATTTGAATATTAATTTTATTATTATTATTTGTTATTACAGCGGCAAGAGAAATACACATTCTCTGAAAATTTCAACTATCTACTATGTATCTCTTACGGTTCATGAGAAAGAGCCCTGTGACGGATGGACGGACGAACGGTCGGACGGACAGTGGAGACTTAGTAATAGGGTTCCGTTTTCACCCTTCGGGTACGGAACTCTAAAAATACAAATTCATAGAAAATACCGTGGACCTTGTACACATAGCACCAAGCTCCACATATTTTGTAGCTGTGTGAATATAATTTCAGCCATTAGTGTGGTTAAATTAGTGTGGTAACTTGAACTTAGCTTCAAGTTCACGCAAGTTTATTGTATACGAACTCACAAAAAAATATATCATGTCGTTACACAAGCTCTATATTTTGTGACGGTGTGGCATATCCATCAATGCCCTAGCATGGAAATTTGAATTATCCACACCAACTTCAAGTTTAACATCCAAAAGTTCGCTTTACCTGAGCTAATAAATTAATCTATTACCTACCATAGATAACATTAACCTCTTTCGTAAGTACGAAATAGGCATATTGTTTTTGTACTGACAGGAGGTAAGTACCTCCTGTCAGTACAAAAACAATATGCTACCTGCCACCACAACCAAGCCACTAGAAGGGATGCTCGAGGATACATTACATACCAGAAGATCTAGTACAAAGCGGAGAGTGCAGCTCAATCACGAAGGTTGGAGTGAAAGACCGCGCGTCCCTTTGTACCCTTCTATTCAAGGATCTGATAGCGGATTCTAGGGATGTCAAACAAATCCAAGGTAGAGTTTATAACTCTACCTTGGATTTTATAACTCTACCTTGGATTTTGTATTGACAATACTACAAGACTGTCTAGTTGCGCTAGTTTGAATATTATTATTTTTGTTGAAGTCCTACTCCGCGTTTTCGAGCAAACCATTTGATGGCGGTTGTTATAAATGATAAATTAATTGGCAATATTTATAAGAGTCTCATTTATATAAGAGCACAATACATTATCTCTGAGTGCACGCGTGAGCATAGCATAAGTTTGTAAGTGACTTCACAAAATTCCATAGCTAGGACCTTTTTTTTCTGTGAAACGCTTCGTTAGCGCGATCTAGCGCTCGTTCACTTTTAGCAGCGACATCTAGTTATTTTTGAAGAACTCATTACGGTCTTTGTCTCTTTGCAAAACATAGAGCTAAATCATCACGATGCTATTTTATAGGATTTATTTAAAAATATTTGCAATCAATTGTAAATACTACTTCTTATTTCTTTCTATTCTTTGATTGTAATTTTCTTTGTTATTAAAGATCTAAGTATTACAACTACAAACTTCTTTATTGTACACAAATAAGACAATATTACAAAGAGACATTACAAAGACAAGTACAATGGGCGTCCTTATCGCTAAGAAGCGATCTCTACCAGGCAACCTTTGGATGGAAATAATTGTGAATTTAAGAAAGTATTAAACTTATCTTAGTATGGTTTAACATACTCTCACAATCATTACCACCATATCAGCCAGCTCAATCGATCAGGTACCAACCCCTCTTTTGATATGACACTTATTCTCAACTACAAAAAAAGCTTATATTTTCGAGACAAACATTTGGGTACCTACCTAACCCTGCCAATAATAATAAACACTTCTACTGCCCAATGCCAGTAGAAGTGTTTATTGTGATACCTACTTAGGTCCGAGCAAACATTCATAGTTTGCTCAGTCTATGCTTGAGTGATGTTTATGCCGTAGAAAAGCGTTACTGCATAGGTCGATATCCGAGCTTTCATTCTTCTCAAGCTTTCACGGGCTTAAATATAAAAAATATGAGGGTTAAGTAGCGACAGCCCTCGTGACACTCACGTGCGGTGTTTACCTGTTCGCGGGATGGGACGCTGATGTTTGCGGCTCCTGCATCTATTCACTGCACCCTACCCTACACACGCCGAAATGACAAGAGCTTTTTAGTTTTTATGCGAAGATAATGCACCTAGGCGAGTCTCATCTTTTGTTCGAAGGCTTTGGTGAAGAGTGGAGTTACCTACTCTTTTAATTAAAACGTAGATACGTACATATGTAGGTGCCTATTCTTTTTAATGTTCTGTACCCGAAGGTTGAAAAGGGGTCTCCAAACAAGTGAAAATTTGAGGTTCTTTGAAAAAGTTGCCTGATTTTTTCGGTATGGAACCCCTTCGTGTGCGAGTCGACTCGCACTTGGCGGTTTATTATGTTTCCCTTTTCCTAGAGTGCCTTAATTGTGGATGTGTACCTACCTAATTAATAAGTATTTTAAATTAAATTGGGAGCCCCCTGTAACTTTGATATTTACTTTATTTTTATTATTTTTTGTTATAGCGGCAAGAGAAATAACCATTATCTGAAAATTTCAACTGTCCTACCTCTTACGGTTCATGAGATATAGCCACGTGACAGACGGACGGACAGCGGAGGCTTAGTAATAGGGTTCCGTTTTCACCCTACGGGTACGGAACTCTAAAAAGAACATTCTCGCAGTAATTTTTGTATTAAAATTTGTTTATCCACACACGCGCGAAGGCGGTGCTCTACCAAATCTCATATAATAATAGAACGAACACTCCATCGACTCAACAACCATTTTTTCAACACCGAGCAGTTTCTACTTATATTTTCTCAGAGAAATAATAAGATTGAAGTCACACAATACATAAACCTTAATGCTAAGAACGTGTAGTGTGAATGAAAATCCGATGAATGTCTCTTGTACCGTCTCCCGAGCGTAAGCTTCTTTCTGAAGATGTCTCACAAAGGACTGAAGATTTCTCCAACCCTCGCACAGTGCACCCACACAGCAAGGAAGTTTCTAGAAATGCGAAAATTCTCAGAAAGCTTTCTTTGATTCGTTAGTAAGATTCCGTAGCAATTCAATTTCAGTTAATAGCTACTCGTAGAAATTACTGATTATAATTAATGGATTATGTTTCGTGGTATCCATTGGGATACCACTGCTTTATTTAAGGTAGCTCGTGACGCTCGTAAATATTCGGATTTATACTATTTTCTAGGTTCTACAAGGAGACAACGAAAATTATTATATTAACAAAGAAAATTACAATAACATAATAAAACAATTACAACTCGATTTACACTTATATCTATTTCCTAAAAATCTAAGCCGTCACCAGAAGGCAGAGTGCCCAGAATGCTAGCAACATTGCCACGTTGAATGCTAATGCTAATTCGTTGACGAAATGAAGCCAGCATTCCGATCACCTGTGGCCACCTTAAGAGATGTTTTACTAAAATCAACATTATGTCGATAGATTCCAAAACTACAATTGATACAAAGTTTCTATTAGCAAAGATTCATAGCAAATGGTCTACCAGGAGCGCAAAACTTGCTACCTGCTTTAAATTAACTGTAGAACCTAGAGAATAGCAAAAACCGAGCGTCACTAACCACCTGGGGCAATCGCTTGTGGCTTGTTCCGATTAAAAAAACAGAGGTTCGTTTATAGTAAAAACCCAAATGTAGTAGAAAATTATTGAAGTATATGTTAAGAGTCAGTAAGGGACGCCATGTCTAAATTTAGTTGTGGACTAGGGTAGGAGTGTGGAAGAAAATATTTATTTGATATAATATTGAAAGCAAACAGTTACCTATGTTAATGTTTAGATAGTTCTTGAGACGAATGAAATCAGTAATTTATTTTGGCAGCCATTGTAGGACAAACAACAGAGGCCGTAGCCAAATTTATATTCCAAGTTTGGTAAAATTGGATCCGCTGACGCATTTTTATAAGAAGCAGGTTGATACTCAACGTACCAACTCATAGCACAGCCTTTGACATAAACGGAATAAACATGCAGTTTACAGTAAAAACAGACGAGAGAGATTACGGAGAGTCTCCAACCAACGCAATAATTTTCTTTAATTTGAAATACTTATCCAAAAATGTAATTGTTTTAAATCTATTATTGCGAGAAAAATATGAGACAGAAATAATTTGTATTAGTTTTTATCATTGTAACATCATTAAAAAACAATTGATGAGCGCCTACCAGCGCCTAATAAAGCTAGTAAAATTTTGTATTTTGTTTTACTTATTCGAAGTTTTTACTGTCGTCTTACTCAATAACAACTATATGTATGTATCTATGTACTAGGGTCGCTGCCGGTCGGATATCTCGTCATGTCATCCGGTGGGCTTTTGTCACCGCTAACATACCAGCTATTCTCGAACTGAATGGCCGTTTGCGTGACGATGGTAAGAGGCCCGACGGCATGACACTAGTCCCATGGGAGTTGAAGAGCCCCAATGTGTGGGACGCTAAATGCGTCGACACACTTGCGCCTTCCCAACTTCCGAGGACATCCGTGAGGGCTGGAGTGGCGGCAGTTTTGGCCGAGGATCTCAAGAGACGCAAATATGCAGGTCTCGACAGAGCCTACACATTTGTTCCCATTGGGGTTGAGACCTTAGATCCGTGGGGTACCGAGGCTTTCCGGGTTTTTAAAAAGTTATCTGAGCGTCTGGTCGACCGACGCGTGACCCGAGAGCTGGTGGGTATCTGGCGCAGCGCATCAGCATTGTCATACAGCAGGGCAATACAGCCAGCGCCAGCGTCTTGAAGACGCTTCCGACTGGTATTGATATGGATCAGTTGAGCTACCTGTAGATTGTTTGCAACAGTCTGCAGTTAGCTTAATTGTTTTAATTGTAGTTATAAATTGTATTATTATTTGATTGCAATTTTCTTTGTTAATAATAAAGGCCAATGCCATTTACTATATATAGTTAGCAACTATATGTGTCAATATATTAAACTACATATGTACCTTCATCACCTACTCAGAAACCATTGATACTATAGTAACCTGCGTGCTATACAAATCCGCGTAAGATGCCCATTGGCGAAACTTATTAAGCAAACTACAAATAACAGAAACTTAGATGCTTATTCTTTCTTTATTCGGCGATAAAAGTTTGGTAGTGTATCTGAATTAGTTTGCCTTGCGAAGCTTGGATTCAATAGGATGCAAGCAAGATACGAGAAAGAAAAGATTAAGTACAGCTTACAGTTGCTCTAGATAACGCTACTATAATTTTACTCGCTGAGAATGTATTTAGAAACAAAAGTTCTACTCGTAAGTTGTTGCTGTTTCATAGCTTTTGCATGACCGTCAATGTTATTGGCGCTTTTTTTGTTGCAAGCCGTTGACAGTTTTGTTATCAATATGGTAGTTTCTTCGAAACGTGGGTACTGACTGGCGTTACAGGGCGTAATGTTACATAGTATACAGCGAGCGTTCGTGTAGTGAGTACAGGGAATAAGGCGCTCGCAACGAGCAATGAGACGGATTTTTCGCGTCTCGTCGGTCATCTCAGTATCCGGCATTACAATAAAAAAAAATGTAATAAATAGATGAAGCTGCTAATCGTGTGATTATCTTTAAGAAGGACACCGCCCTATATAAACTACTAGCTGCTGCCCGCGGCTTTGCACCCTCTTTTTCGAGGTAGAAAGTAATCTATCCGTCCGTCCCCGGATAACATCTACCTCCATGCCAAATTTCATTAAGTGCCGTTCAGGCGCGTAGTGCCGTTTAGGCGTGAAAAGGTAACAGACAGATTTATTTTCGAATTTATACCATAAGGTAGTATGTATTCTTATAATAATTTTCCAGTGGTTATCTCGACGAATTCTAGGATTTTGTGTACCTACCAGATGGGAATACATCGAACCGTTTTGGCTACATCCCAAACACGTTTTGCATTTCATTCAAAACGTTGACGTGAAGGATAAAGTTTTATTATTTTACTACTTCAACGTGATCTGAATGCATTACCTGAGTGCATAGTTCGCGCCATCACACGGATTTTAAAAATAACTGCGTCTTGTAAACATACCTATATAGCTTTTCTGTTGTTGCAAAAAAGCTCAGGCCACTCGTTTATAGAACAGTCTTCCATTGGAATATAGCGAGGTATCTTCAGTAAGTTAATGTCTTCAGTCTATAATCAATCACTTTCTTTCTCAGGAATAATTCGGTACGATAAATATTGTATTATTTATACTATATGTATACTTAAGTAAGTATTAATGTGAGTATTATATTTTATTAAATTGATATGTGTATATATTTATGTTAATGTCACGGTTTATTAATTGTATTTTCTTTGTTTCTTGTAATGTTTGTTATCTAGCACTACCTACTAAATTGTTGTCAACACTACCCAAAGGTTAGCAGGTAGAGAATACTATCTAGCATTATGTTCGCCTATGTACAAATTTTGTGCAATAAAGTACCTCTATATTCTATCTATCTATCTACCTATAAAGTTTAATTCGAGCTGTCCCTTTGTACCTTCAAAGAGCTTTCTTTCAGGACAAAAACAAATCTGTAGACACGTAAAATATTTCTAATTTTATCGGACGAGTTCGATCTAAAAATGCCAAATATTAAAAACCGAAAATGGTTTTTGTTGGAATTTATCAAGAGTCAATAGGTTATTGGTTATTTTATTATTCAGAATGAGCAGCAAAGTAACATTATTATACAACAATCGCGTCGTGGGTATAACATTTTTTGATTTCACCTCGTTTGAATGCAAATTCAGTGGCGGTTCGATACGTGAACACAATAACACGAAATAAATGAACCGGGATCGAGTTGCCCTTATATTAATTTGTATGCGGTGTTTACGGAATCACCTTTGAATTTTCACGTACCTCCTAAAATATTTAAACGTAGATAAATACAAATACCTACTGCATATTGTAAACCAAATTTATATGAATTCTATAAAATTCCAGGTTAAGAACTTTTCATTTTAGAAATATTTTTTTTCCATTCACAAGGCATAGGCTCTGTACCAAATCTTTTTAAAAAATATCCCTTAATCATCTCAACCCAAACAATCCAAGAGTCCAGTACTGTTCAGCCCATTCATAAAACTCTTTTCCTAGGTGTTTTACATATTATTCGTATACGACCAGTGTGAACTCTCTCGACACGTTGACTTGCACAAACTTGCTACATACAGTGGAAACGTTCTTGTAAGTTTCATCTTTCATATTGGCGTGCCACTGAGGTGCATCTCACAATTCGGTAGGAATCCACGAGCTCTACGAAGTTTCCCAACAGACCTTAGGTATAGGTACTTCCTCAACACGATCTTTGTTGAAATTATGCTCCTAGTTTCGAAAGGCAAGGCATTTGATCCGAAGGAGTGACTCATGAAGAATCTGTGATGGTGTGCCATACGCTGAGAGATGCTAACAATGATGACATTCAGGTTTATGAAATAAGGATTCGCATTTCAGATAAATGGCAGGAGGACCTAGCTATAATGACAGATGCGTAAAAGATAAAATACGTCTAGTTTTGAAATAAACAATTGACAAATGTCAACAAAACAATTGACAACAAGCAACAGTTTTCATTAAAACAATTTGGTTCTACTAGTTGTTTGAACTCAATTAGGACAAGTTAAAGTTAAGTTGGAGGGTTGAATTCACTTACAAGCGGAAGGAAGGATGTTGGTTGCTGGTTTATGCCCAGTTTTGGTAACGTCTTTTACTTGTTGCTAAAGCTCAGATTCGAGATGCCTGGAGAAGTATTGTCGGATGCCGAGATCCGCTTTGATTTGTTGAGGCATAGGAATGACATTTTTTTCAGTTATAGTTGGCTCATCCCGTAACAGCTAGACACAGAAGAAATTGGAATATAAAGGGCTTTGGCTTTGCTTTGCAGTGGAACAAGGCGGGTCAAAATTAAAAACTAATACAAATTAAGTTGGGTTGGTTGGCCCTTCCTACCACTCTGTACCTAAACATTTGTAAGTAACTCAAAAGCCTGGCCCATAGAAACACGTGACGATCCTTGACATGGATGCATCCCATGAATTATGTAAATTGGGTACAGTTTCCCAACGTTTGCTGTGGCTTAGCTAAAGATAAGACAATAGATCTAGCTACGGTTAAGCCCCGAATACATTGGTGCAACGAACTGTAGCGAGAAGCGTGTAGCTTGGAGAGTCTCGTTATCTAGACACAAAAAGAAACAATTTTGAATAGTTGATGATCGTTTTTGTAAAACTTCTCGTTTGTTTGTTGCGTTCTCTTTTTCGTTAAATACATTTATAAAAAAATATTGCTTGGTAAGCCCATTAATTGGAAAATAGGATAACCCGTCGATTGATCTGTGATTAATCACAGACAAATTGTTTTTTTGTTTTATAGTAAAATAATTAAACAATAAATAGATTCGCGTCCTGATACCGTCAGTGTTGTGTGTCATAAATTCATAATAGAGTTGCGTTCGATAATAAAACCGGTAATAGTGGTAACGTACATAGGAAAACACAAAAAAAGAGGGTAGCTCGGTATGTCTGCCAATAAAAACTCACTCGCAGTTATTCCGTGATTATGGCGAATGAAACTGTGCCGAAATATTGGAAAGCTCAAAACTCAAATCATGGTTAATATCCCGTTGTAAATGACTTTCTTTTAATCATAATTTAAAATGTTAATGCCAGTCCAGAAACTGAATCGGTTTCGGCAGCAACCCATCAGCGTTGAATATGGTGCAGTGCATTAACACAATTTTCCGCTAACAACAAAGCTAGAACTTTATCGAAAATTTACTAGCTTAGCCCGCCCCAGCTCATCGTCTCATATCTATAGCACAACGAGTAAATACCTTACGTTGAGTTTCAAAGTAGTTCCGGCGAAATTGGAGCTTTGATCGGTAGTTTGGGATTTTCTGTGTGGCTATGATAAGGTTTTCGCTCATTGAGTGGTCTTATGCAATATAGAATTCTGAAGTAAAAAAAAATTCTTACCGGTATAGATTACATGATTTTAATCTATGAATTTTCAGTCTGACTGGGACATTTGTGTTGAAGGAGTTTTGGGCAAAAGCAATCACGATGTAGTCTTCGATCCGAACGCGAAGGCCGGATGGGAGGCCTAGGATGGAAAGGACGATAGACGCTAGACGCCTACACACGTAGGCGTCACAAAAAAGAGACCGTTGTCAAAGATAAATTGAAAAAGAAAAGGGAGGCTTTCATCCTGCAGTGTGGTAGCGTTAACATAAAAATGATAAGTAAGTTGATGAGAAGTAATCTTTAATGCATTATTTAAATACACGAAATAAACATGAACTCGCTGTGCCCACAACTAGGCTGCACAAGATTAAGTGCGATGCAAAAATTATCAGTAAATAAATTCAAACAAGGATAAAAAATCTAGGGACGGGTTTCGCTCCAACTCCTACAATAATATCTAACAGGCTATCAAAAATATCACTTTATTTTCATGTATATTTTAATTTTAAGGATTTGACCTTCCTAAGTGTTCAGAAATTATATTTACCTACTGAAATTAATAACTTTTGATTTCGTAACAAAGCCTTGATAAAATAAATGCCGAGTGGTCCACCAAGACCACCTGCCTGACTACCATGAAATTAAAGAAAATTATGTCCAAGAAGCTTGTCGCAACGAAATTTGGCACGCCTCATTTGTATTGTAAAGATAAATTTGTTTACCTGCACCAGCACCTGAATGTATATGTATGCATATGTATACTTATGTACATAAATATATGTAAGTATAGGCCATTTGTTATACACAACTTGGTACCTATAGATAAATAAATAAATAATGCTGGACAAACCACACAGCATCATCTAGCCCCAAGCTAAGCAGAGCTTTTGTTATGGGTACTAGATGACTGATAAACTTAACGGGATGGGAAATGGGAAAATATTTCTCGCAAGATTTGAAGATAAAGACGCAAAAAATACAAAACATCCTATCATTAAACAATGAAACCTAAATCCAAATTGAAGAAACCCTTAAAATAAAGCTCTTGATTCAACAAACGAAAATTATGATGAAATACAAAAACCAATTTTTATGCCGCATGGGCATTTTGTTCAAATTACGGTACCTTGTGGATTAAACTTGTGAATTTCCTTGCGACTGGGCTGGCGTACGACCCGGTGCGAGAAGTTCGTGAACTCATTACATAATACGCTTTGAAACATTTACGAATTTGATTGAAATTCATTTGTTGAAGTGCGAAAATATGAGATTCAATTTTCATGAATTGCGGAGCGTAATAGCTTAAGTTATGTACAATTTTATCTAAGCACGGGTGCGTTAGATTTAAGTAGGAGGTTAATTCAGCTAAATTGGACTATAAAATAGATCTAAGTTTAGTTTCTTCGCGAAGATGTTCAAAAGATTTTGCTAGATCGTACACTATGATACGACTAGGCTTGTTCTGGGGAATCTTGGAAAAAAAGTTTCATCGTCATCATAAAAATTATAATTTTCACCCCTATTAAAGTCCACTGCTGGGCATAGGCCTCCCCTAAAGAGCGCCATAGCTCCCGGTCTGTATCGTACATTTTCGCCTTAGTACCTAATTACCTATTAACAAAATTGTTATACCTCGAAAGAAGGAAAACCTAATTTATACAACAGTTTTCCCAGTACTATAGCAAAACAAATAGCCTGTTTTGTCATAGACTTACAAAGGACTGATATTAAACCTACTTGCCCGGGGTGAGCACTGACGATGGCGTATGTGGGATTGTAACTGAACAATGTTGGTTTTCTATTGAGTACTCTGCAGCTAAAACACTGAATGTTTTGAACCAGAGCTAACTTTAGTCCGAATGCCGGAGGGTTTGTAACAAACACAGGTCCGCGGGTCATAAAATTTATATTTTACATATATTCTTGCGAACGTACTATTCTTTATTTGTGGTGGTACTTTAGCGGTGAAATATATCAAACAGCTAAAGGATTAGTTATTATGAAAATCTAATAATTATATTGGGTGGGGATTGGCATGTTCCACCGTTTATTAAACGCAGTTCAGCTCTGGTAGAAACACACTCGAACTCTTGGAATGAAGGATTAACAAAGTTGATTTCCGAGCATGAAAAAAGGAGGTCCGATCCCTCCCTATTTACATGCCTTACCCTCTATGGGAGTTTTCCAAAGAGTACATACAGTGCAACTATTATTCTTCCATTATGGCAAATAACTCGACGTCTCAAGATTTAAAATTCAAATTTTTATTCAATGGTTTGCACATTTACGAGGTTTTAGTTGCCATTGCTCAAGAATTTACTGGAAATTGGATAAAATTTTATGCTTTTAAACGTATCTTAGTTCTAAGATACCAAAAACAGGTATGGTCTAATTACCTACTTGGAAAAAACCTTTACTAACTAAAGTTTTTTTTAAAATAGTGGCCTAAAGGACCATTGGCAAATCTGTTCGAACTCTGGGCCCACTTTATTCATTATGTTTCAACACTTTGCCTTATATGGGCCTTTTGTAGTTTTATTGTAGACAAGAGTGAGTAGGTGCCTTCCAGACCTTCGTGTTACAAAGTCGGCCACATCGTCACGTACCATCAGGTGAGATTGTGGTCAAACGAAGGATTATTCACGAATTAAAAAAAATGTAAAAACTACAGGCTTAGGCACGGGTTTGTGTGGAAAATTTCGAAACAAAAGTCTTTTCAGATTTCCTGGCTCCTTCGAAAACTCCATTTCTTTATACGAGAGAAACACTAATGAATTTAAATGTAATTCAATGGATTCATATGAATTATTCAATAAAGCATGTTAATGGAAACAATGCGACCCCTTAGAGATTTCGTTCAAGGTAATTAATTACTTTTACCACTGAGCCTTATTGAAAGTCAGTTTACTTTTAGATTATTATCACCGCATTTGCATATTTCTCCTCTTTGAGTTAATGTTTTGTCTTCAAGTGCGTCATTACCTTTTTCAGTTTTGTTTTTTTATGAACATGTACAAATAGTTTTATTTGGAACATCACTCCTAAGAATATTAAGATTCAGGGCTTAGCGGCGAAATAGCACCTCAGCTCCGAACAAAACAAATAAGTAAACGATACCCGCGACACAGTCCACTTGTCCTAGTACGGGATCTGCTACTGTATACTTTGCATGACATTGGGGTTTTTTTTCTAATAATAATAATAAATCTCTAGTCTAATTTGGTGGCACGGTGGCCACGGCCACACTAGGCCTTAGTGTGGCCACCGTGCCACCAAATTAAAACAGACAAATAACAAAATGTGTCTAATAAAGATATTCGATCATTCAAGGTGGTATGTATCAATGATCGAATATACTATAATGTTCTTCACCTATGTTAAGTGGTGTTGACATTGGTTTTTTTTAATTTTTTATGATGTAATAACTTACTATTCGCAAGACACCCTGTAGGAACGTACCTTAAGGGACAGAAAACGGCACCGCAGTAGAGGCTTCCGAGGTATTGTTAGATCGGATCGATGCGGCCCGCAGACAAAGGACTCGGGAATATTGTTTGTCACAAAATTTATTATGGCGGCAGACAGACCGCTCGTGAGTTACATCCTCAATATATCAGCGAGTGCGGAGCGCAAATATTTTGCTTGTACGGCTTGTGTCGATTGCTCTTACGTATGCTCTCAACCCTATTAATACAGGGTGTCCCAAACACAGTTGATTTTAGCTATGTGCTGTGGGTTTTTATGACGTCAATGGTGTGCCTGTAATTTATAGTTAGCACATCACCTTATATTATAAATGCGAAACTTTGAATGGACAGATGTTGGTTACTTTTTCACGCCAAAACTACTGAACTGGGCTGAAAATTTGCATAGATATAGGACCTTTAATAACACTGGCTACTTTTTAACCTGTAAATCAGTTGCATCGAGCACATACCCAATAGAGAGGAAATGTCATATATTTTGTTTAGACAACAGTTCCGCCAAATCACTGCGGCGACCACTGCACTCCGATTGGCCGACTCAAAGTCAAGCATCATACTCGAGTTGGGCAAGCAAATATTTTTATCGATGTCAATAGTCAATATTTATAAATTATGACCATCGCGGAAATTATTTACGTCAAAAATAATAAATTTATGATTTTTAAAAACTACAAGTGTGCAGTGTGCCATTGTTATATTAGATAGAAAGAACGAATTATAAACGAAGTTACCATTAATAAGAATCGCGGGAGTACATAGGGCATCTTTATTATCGCTATGAGCAATCTCTTTCGATAATAGAAAATGAATGCGTATTGTAAAAAAAAAACTAGTTAAATTTTTTACTTGATTTTTTTTATTGATTGAGTTTTATTTATTTTATTTTATTTTATTACTTTATTGATTGAGATTGATAAATTTTAATTACTTCTTGTTGTATCAGGAGTATCGATATATTATTTTATTATGTCAGCACAACACTACATAGCAAGCGAGAGTTGACATTGTATTAGTGAAAAAACACTGATCAGTTTCGGAATTCGAAAGACCATATTTCCTCTTGGGTATGTGCTCGATGATCAGTTGCCATGGAATAGATGGTGGTGCCATGGTGGTTTCTATGGAACCTTTGAAAGTTTCCATAGAAACAACGCATGCGAGGCCGCTGGTAGAAATAAGTATGTAATTCCTTTTCAATTGCATCGTTAAATATTTTTTACCTACTACAAATTGGCTATAGTATACTTACTTAAATAATAGATACATTAAATGTAGGTAGGATACCTAGTTCAGGGAATATTTTTAAATTATTCCACAATCCTTTGTTCAAACTCTAGCAATGAAACGGAACGGCATTGGGAATACATGACTTTTCAAAAAATTAAACCATACAGGAACTCTTTTCTACCTAGAATAGAAAAATTCAGAGTAAAGTTTGGTTGTTTTTGACTTATACTATAAATGCACAGCCAGGTGCAAAGGAACTCTAGATGCAATGCGTCTGCATTCGGATATTGAGCTGAAATTGGCCAAACAACATGCTGTTATTTTTCTTTTGCCCGTCGACGGCTGATTGCCGAAAAACCAGCGTGGTTTAAATTAAAACCGACTTGTTTGTTCTTTTTGAATCAGTTTGCACGCGCACAAAGCTCCTTAACAAAAGTTTGTTTGTTCAGCCGCCGTGTGTGCCTAGGGTTAAGAACGTCATAACTCAAAAAGTGTCTGATTTTATGCTCCAATGTATCAAATCTCGAAAAATATAGGTGTGCCCCTTTGACACGAGTTCTGAAGGTGAAGATAGGGTGAGCAAGCATGGAGCTTAGTTAGATTTTGTAACATGGTTAGATTAGTTGACAGGCGCTCTCTATTGGATGCGGTTTGCTTATTTCTTGGTTGACATACAATAATGTAGGTACCTACTTTATTTTAAAACAACCCGAGGCTTCGCACGTGGTTTTCTAGGATAAAAAGTAGTGACCTTCCCTGAAACCGTTCACCTCCTTGCCAAAATTCATTAGGATCCGTTCAGCCGCTTAGGCGTGAAAAGGAAACAGGCACACCGACAAAATTACTCGAATTTATAATATAAAATACTAGCTGCTGCCCGCGCCTTCGCACGCATTTTTCAAGTAGCCTACGTCCGTCCCCGGGATACCATTTACCTCCCTGCCAAGTTTCATTAAAATCCGTTAAGCCGTTTAGGCGTGAAAAGGTAACATGCAGACAGATAGAGTTACTATCGAATTTAGGTATAATATTAGTAAGGATACAGGTACTTATTGCCAGCATCTGGGAACATGCTTGGTAAGTACTGGGAAATATGTTACCTATAGAAATATAATAATACCAACAAGTGTTGCTAACAATTTGTATCGAGAATGCTTATTTTCTCAACGTTTACTAAAAATAAAATATATGCGATAAATTTTCGAAATTATTTTAGCAGCATGTTGGGTGCTTTAAACATCAACTAAAATAATCCTATTAAATAAAAAATACCAAACTTTATTAGAACTTCGGTTTTTATTACGGTAGTTGGTACTACTAATACAAGTGTAGAGCTTTCGAAACTTCAAGCATCTTGACCTTTTTAGAACAATGAATAATAATTCGATATAGGTCGATGGAGTGATCGCGACCCTGAAATGAATAGGAACAGTCGTTTAGTCGGAATGTGAAGGAATCCGACGTTGAAATGTCGATTGTAATAATGCATTTAATACGTAAGAATGATATTAACATTTTTTTTTTTTTATTGAAAACGAGTTTTAACTCAATGTTACAGAAAAGAGATAGAAAGGATCGCTTTTAGCTATTAGGCCGTTGATTGTGTTTTACTAGTTATAAGTATGTATCTGTTAAATATATGTAATTATACTGCTATACTTAATATTAAAAATTCGAAAGTAACTCTGTTTGTCTGCCTGTCTGTTACCTTTAACGCTTAAAGGGCTGAACGAATCTTAATAAAGAAGATCTTTTCCAAGGAGATAAACTGTATCCCGGGGACGAACATAGGCTACATGAAAAGCGCGTGCGAAGCCACGTCCAGCAACTAGTGATTTTATAAGTTTTGGTTTTGGTGTACAATATAGTTGTTATCTATCTATGTCACGGTGAGACAATGTAAGATGACAAGGGTTTGAAGGTGCGTCTTTAGATATTTGATAACGTAATATTTGTGAAAAGCACATTTATAAATAGGTCTCTACAAGCTCCCTAGCTCGTTTCTAAGAAAGATACTTATTCATAGCTTTGATCATAATTTTGAAGCGTCCTTAAATAACGCACGGTACGAGCGTATAAAGGCAAAATATGAGCCTCTTTCGAAGTTGAGGAAATTAGCAATTTCGAAATTAATTTTATGAAACCGAATTATCGGGGAAGCTTTTTAACAAGCTTATGTTTACTTATATTACATCTGAATAATTGCAAGTACCTTTAAAATATTTGGTTCAACCTGGCTCTACCTAATTGGACGGACTTAAAATTCTAAATTTAGATTACCTTTAATTTGAATTATCTAACAACAACACTCCACCACTTTAGATAGGAAACTGTCCTCCAACCATCGAATTTGCCTCAAAATTCAACGTAAACAAATTCCCAAGCTGATCACTTGTGTATTCATACAATTGTACAACAAAGCAATACCCTGGCATATCACGTCTATGTTTAGGCGCGCATTAGCATAGGCGATTATTTCACTCGCTCTAATGTACATTAGCCTATGACCCTACATTACAGGATCAGCGACTAAATTGATACGAATAGCATAAAATTACCGGGATAATAGGATTGGCAATGATATTCATTAGCTTTTAATAGGGGAGCTAAAATTGTTCTGTGCTTATAAACCGTCTTCTATAACTACACTCAGCAAAATTGCCTTTCGATACAAAGGGCCTATTATGCCACCTTCATGGCTGATAAATTGATAATCAATGGAAATTCAAACTTGTCTCAATTGTCATTTGAAAGAGTTTTGTTAAGAATGTGGTGCGAGTTACAGTAGAAGTGGAGGTTTTATCACGATTTGTCCAACTAAAAAGACCGAAATTTTATTTGTCATTAGTAAACGAATAAATCAGCGTCCGCTGCAAGACCTACCTATTCAGTTCACTGAGATTGTATTCCGTACTATCAATGGAGTTTTATACGTGGTTGTTTGCATTTGAAAATGAGATTGCTAAGACACTTTTGTGATTTTGGTTGGTTTTATGTTTCATACAAATTGTTTTTTGCGTCTAACGAGAACATCCATCAAGGTATTCGCCGCTCCCCCGATTGAGTATGATACAACTCGCACTTTAAGCCTGGTTTCCACCGCAAGCGGAGCGAACCCATTAAGGCTGGTGTATGGCCCAAGGGCATTGAGAACACAAAATGTTTATCAGTAGACGTATAAATAATTTGTTTTATTTGTGAAATGTTCAATTTGAGTAAAATATTTTGACAAATATTTGAGTGAAAGTAAAATACTCAAAAGCGTTTAGAAGAAATACCAAAATATCAAATATTTTTTTTTAACGATTTTTTGATATTTCTTGAACTCCGTTCAACTCGCAAGAGTTAACTGCATACTTGTATTTTAACCAAACGGTGAAAATACAAGTATGCAACTGCATACTTGTACAAGTATGCAACTGCATACTTGTATTTTAACCAAACGGTGAAAATACAAGTATGCAGAAGGGACTGAGCGAGCAGAAAGCTTTAAATGACGCTCCGCTCACACATCTCTCTCATTTTCCTTTTGCGGTGGAAATCAACAGACAAAACTCTTTTTTGGTGGAAATTTAAACCTATTTCATTTATAAGGAGTCCGTCCCGCCTACCATTTACTGTTCATTACCCTTCGCGGTTGAAACCCAGCTTTAAACTGAGTTCCGTTCATCTGCTTTATTCAAGTTCCTAATGACGCTTCATAGATCAGTCTATTCTACACAAATACCTATTATCCTTCAACTTCAAGGTTCTAATGATGTTGAAGTGTCGATTTGGTAATGCCACGTC
Source organism: Eupithecia inturbata (assembly GCA_963662085.1). Lineage (NCBI taxonomy): Eukaryota > Metazoa > Arthropoda > Insecta > Lepidoptera > Geometridae > Eupithecia > Eupithecia inturbata. The sequence continues at coordinate 3,587,543 of OY759179.1, read as the reverse complement.
AGATTTCCGGTGTATTAACATTTCAATTTATCACGATATTGTTGTATGGTGTAGGAGATGTGTTAATTGCGGGCCCATTAAGCTTAAATAAGTTTTGATTGATGCAAAGCGCTGTTAGTTGTAATGATTCGTGTATCTTTGTAATATTATCACAGGCATATTTAGGTTGTTGCATGTTGATTTATAACAAAACTAGCTTCTGCCCGCGGCTTTGCACACGCTTTTCCAGGATACAAAGTAGCCTATGTCCATCCCTGGAATACCATCTACCTCCTGTCAAATTTCGTTAAGATCAATTTAGCCGATTAGGCGTGAAAAGGTAACAGATAGACAGGAGTTACTTTTAAATTTATAATATTATAATATGGATTGGCATGTTTGTTTTGATTGAAATATTTGATCGTTAGTTCTTTGAGTTAAATATTAAAATTAACATCTAAAATATGGCTTATAAGTAATTTATTTATGACCACACCAAGAAAGCTCTTCCTCACAAACAAAACTTAAATCTGGCTAGGGTAGTCTGGATATCAAGTCAAGTATTTTAAGCCAGTTGTTACGTTAAATTAAATCAGCTCAAACTGCTAGGTCGTCATAATCCTGCCAGAAAGATTATACAGTACCTAAACAATACACCTTTTATTGACATCTCTGCACAAAGAGCTAAGCATTGATTAGAAGTATCTACTGGACACTACCAATCAACTAGGTACTCAAAGGTACCTTTGACCAGTTGATTAGCCCGGCCAGATCGATTCTGAGCAAGGATCGCGTCAATGGATTCCCGTTCAGCAAGCATCGTTTTGCGGTTGGTATGGTGCCCGTTGGAATATAGCGGATGCATGAAATAAGGCTGTCTGTGCCAACAAGGCTTGTCTGGTAGGGTAACAATGTTATTCCTATTTGAAGGCATAAAACACAGAACAAAACAATTACTAGATATAAACGCTTACTAACTTCTTTGCGTTACAGCAGCTTCGATTTACAAAGTGCAGGCTGTTAGTCTTTTGAGGTCTTTATTAGACTACAACGTGAACCATAACGTTAAAATAAATGATAAGATAGAATTACATCGACAATGCAGCAACGTGGACTACCATGAAGTTGTGTTTTGTGAGTTAGATCTTCCAGTTTTCTGGTGAAATTATATAAGAGAGCCTCTAGTTGATCTGCCAAATGCATTGCAAGGCATTTTTTTTGTATTTTTTCTGCATATCTTCAGTTTGCTTTCTTCAAGTCGCAGAAATAACTGGTGACACATTTCATGTTTCTTCATATCAGCACGTCTTCTTAATCATATCCACTGTATATCTACAGCTGAACATTCCTCCCCCAAACAGAACGGGTTTCGCCAAAATCACCCTGCTTGGCAGGAGGATTAGTTATCGCAGTGGGGGTGTTGAACACTGAAATATGCTGCTGCCTTTCGTCTGGTAGATTCCCTTAGTCGCCTTTCACGATAACTACCGGCCGCGTTGGCGGGGTTCTATCTTACACCGCCACCGCGACGGATCTCACGTGTACTGTTAATATTTTGAAACGTTACTGTATTGTGGTAACCCTAGCAGGGGATAGGAAAGTAGCGATCGATGTCACCGCGTCGCATCTGCTATTGGTCGCGAAGCTTGCGTTGCTCATGCAAATAGTAAGCGTTTCTGCTTTACAGCTCGATGCCAGTCCGTGCGTAGCGATTTATGATGTTTGAAATGTTTATGAATCGTTGGAATCGTTGAGGTTCTCGGCTAAAATACCCATATTTCTAATTCAGGGCCCTAGTTTATTCGTATTACTTTACCTACTGTAGTTTTTGAAGAAAGCTAACATATTTTTCGAAATGTACTACCACATAATAATGTATATGATAACAGACTTTTGATAGGATTGAGGAATGACATGGGTTTCTTGAGAAAGTAGAAAGAGCACCCGAAACTCTAATATAAGTAATAAGGGTTACCTAAAATAGAGTCGGAAGCTTTCTCGTTTTCTGCATAACCATACCATACCATTTTAAATATACCTACATTCAAAAATTCTTACCCCCTTATTCATAATAGGCTGCCTGTAACTTAGAGCATTGCTATCTCTCACTTTGTCTTCTTCTATTGACATAAGTCAGAGTGAGAAATAACGCTGCTTCAACTGTTTTAAGTTAGCGGACCATCCACCTCCATCCATTCATTGGGGAGTTGGTATTAAAACAATTTGGTGAGTTAATTTCATAAATAATAATTTGAACTAGCAATGAATGATAAAAGCATGCTTTTACTCTTATGGCATATTATACTTTTCTGCTTAGTAGATATACTCATTCTATTATACCTTTTCATTTATACAAAAACGCCTTCGCAATTAACTCCGAAGAAAATCGGTTTACTTCAAAAGGAAACAGGAACAAAGCTATAATTAAATTAAGCTTTTAATCAAGCTTGCAATAGAATAATATTTATCTCTGGCTAAGTATGAGTCGATTTTCTCAGAATTTAAATGGACTCATTGGCTCAGTGGGTGATTGTAGGCCTGAGACACAACATCACAACATCGCGCAACAAGCGCAACATCGCGCAACAAATAGCCAGGGGCGCATTAACATCGCGCCCCTGGCTATTTGTTGTCTCCAGTACTTGGAAATATTTCCAACTAGCTTGGCCCGCAGCCCGAAAGATATAAATTATTCTGAACCAAATTTCATCTAAATCCGTTCAACCGTTTGAGTGTGAAGAAGTAACAAACATACAGACATACAAACTTTCTTTTATTATTTTCCAATATATATTATATCAGTGTGATAAAACTCAAAGATCTTGATTTAATTTAATCCTGAGAAATTGGCTGCTGGCTCACCGAAGCGTTTTATGGCAAATTCAGTTACATACACAAGGTAATGTTATATTAAAGTTGAGCCAAATTGCATCGCAGATAACTGCTCGGTTAGCCTGAACTACACGACGTACGATAATAATAGGAAACGTAGCTTAGACTGAATTTTCGCTCTTGGTGCGTTTTTAAAGAAGCTACTTAGCCTGAATCACACGACGTACGATAATAATAGGAAACGTAGCTTAGACTGAATTTTTCGCTCTTGGCGGGAAGCGTGCATGAATAATATTGTTTAGATTTTTCCAGTGTCTTAACAGCCGACTAAGGAATATCTACCGGGGGCGGGCAGCAGCGCCCCCCGCAGAAGAATTCTACCACCGAACTGCGATCTCCACCCCGCATGCTTAGCGTAAGGATTATATGGGCAATACCTTACATTTTATGTTATAAAATTTTTAATTTACGTACTGTGACATTTTATTTAATTATTTTTATCATGCTATGTATAGTTTTAAAAGACAAATCTATTTCATAAAAATCAAAGCCGTCACCAGAAGGCAGAGTGCCCAGAATGCTGGCAACATTGCCACGTTGAATGGCAATGCTAATTCGTTGACCGAAATAGAAGCCAGCATTCCGATCACCTGTAGACTCTATGAGAAGTTTGGTAAGATCTTTATAAATGGTGTGTGCCACAGGACCCCAAGGACCATGGGTTTCAACCCCAAACGGCTCAAATCGGTAACCTCGGTCAAGATTAGCGTTTTAAGTTTGTGTATGGATTTTTACGATCTGTAATAAACCTAACTTTATTGACAAAGAAAATTACAATTCAATAATAAAAACAAATTAGAACTAGTATTTACAATTTAAACAAGTTAGCTAACTGCAGACTGTTGCAACCAATCTACAATTAGCTCAACTGATCCATATCAATACCAGTCGGAAGCGTCCCCAAGACGCTGGCTGCATTGCCCCGCTGTATGGTATGAAATAAATTAATAATTTTAATTACCCCCCATGAGATAGAAGCCATTAAGGCGCTTATCCAAAGTGGGCCAATATATGTTGAGGTGGTGAGGAGGAGATTTTTCCAACGCCATGTGCACAGAGTACTTTTTTATGCCCTGTGTTTTTGCCGGTTTCTTAGTGCGGCTTAGATGTAGGTATGCTTAGATATAATTATCTGCTCTGAAACGTACTAATATAAAAACTAATGTATGACTCAGAGCTATGTTTTTTTATATCTTGTTACCCGACTACCAGAGGAGCAACAATTTTAACGCACAGTTTTTCTTTTCCTATCTTTCTTTACATAAATGACGGACACGCTGGACACAAACGTGTATCATCTTGTATGAAAAAGTGCTGTTCAGAGTCATAACATTCACTTAACGCGACGTAACGTTTAACAGATACGTCTTTCTTTGACATTATCACATGAGCGTCTGTGTGATATAGAAACTAATCCATTATGTTACGCATCCACAGTATCGGAATCGGCTTCGGTATTTACAATATGCCGATAGGGCGCGACTACTGCTTTCGGATTTTGCATCGCAATATAGATATTTTCAAAGCGCTAGAGTTTGCCGATGACGTCACCCGCAACAATGTACTTGTAGTGACGATATTGTTGCGGTTGACGTCTTTGGCAGAAATACCGCTCTCTGGCATCGGTATCGGCAGATATGCCGATCCTGCGCGCTGCACTGTACCATATAAATCAATCATCATAATCAATTATCATCAGTTATCAACCTATATTAGTCCACTGCTGGACATAGGCCTGACATAACGAGCGTCATAGCGCCCTGTCTTCAGTCTTTCGTCGTCGTCCTACCTGGCAGCCGACAACCACTGGGGTAAACGTGTTCTCGAGTGGAGACCGCGTTCTTTGCGAGATATGGCCGACCCACTGCCACTTCAGCTTGTTAATTCTTTGAGCTATGTCGATAACTTTGGTTCTCTGTATAAATCAATACGTAGCAGCCAATCCTTACGCTCCGTACGCTCCGATACCTATCCCGTGGACGCGGAAAATAAAATTACGTTAAATGTCATAACACAGCGTATTTTCAGACTATCATATGCCAACGGGCTGGCAAACATGCTTATTTTAAAAGCTCTATTGGTTCAATGAATTGGTAGACCGCTGAAATGAGGAAAGTGGCGCCGCACAGTCTCGAGCGATTCAGCCTCTGGCCATATGCACATATTAGGCTAGTTTGACCGTGCCAGCCAATGAACTGGGCCAAAAAAGGATTGGTCCTTCCGACGCTATCTTTTGATACGTTGCGTAGACATGTAGGCATTATTTCCTTCTATGATTTTATTATGAAGGCTCTACCTACTTTATTTACTTAAGAACATGTCTTACGGCTAAGCATGTGGGTTTTCAGGCAGTTTTCGTTTTTTATTTTATGCATTAGGTAAACAAAATAGATGAGGTATAAGTTGAGTTTACTAGATTTTTTCCACAAACTGGTGTAAAGCAATTAGATACTTAAAGCAAACAATAATATTATAATTGGATAGTTTCGAAAAATTAAAAACTGACTTCGAATCCCTTAGGTTTAAACAGTTTTTTAAGTTTTGCAGGATATATATAATATTTTGGGTAATAAGTTTTTTATGGGACCACCTCGGGGTTATTATTTATACAACTGCAAAATAATCATCCCAATCGGTCCATAAATAGTAAACCAACATAAATAATAAACCGCCAAATGCGAGTCGCCTCGCACGCGAAGGGTTCCGTACCGTAAAAATTAGGCAACTTTTTCAAAGAACATCAAATTTACACTTGTTGGGAGACCCCTTTAAATTATCAACTTTATTTTATTTTTAGTATTTGTTGTTATTACAATTAAAGTGTTACTTAATTATTGAAAGTTTCATGTGTCTACCTATTGTAGTTCAGGAGATACAGCCTTGACAAAATAAGAGATACCCAAAAAAATCACGTTTGTTGTATGGAAGCCGCCTTTAATTTTGATATTGTTTTTATTTTTATTATTATTTGTTATTATAGCGGCAAGAGAAATACACATTATCTGAAAATTTCAACTGTCTACCTACGGTTCATGAAATATAGCCACGTGACAGACGGACGGACGGACAGCGGAGGCTTAATAATAAGGTTCCGTTTTCACCCTTCGGGTACGGAACCCTAAAAAACAGTAGAACATAGAACCTCCTTCTTTTTTCTGAGTCTATTTAAAATACTATTGGATACTACAAAAGCGTGCTAAAGTAAACTTACGTTTTTCTTATTATGCAACTTGGGTTCCTGTGCAGTAAAAACTTTTTTTCATTTATTGAATTGACCAATACCGTTTATTTTCATGGTCCTTTATTTTCCCAAATAGGTTTTCTCTCGTAGCTGCCCGCTCCCAGGGCGTTACTAACCAGCCGACCATCGCTTTGCATATCGAGTGATTATTTTGTGCTCTCGTGCGTTGCTGAACACACGTCGATTTCGTATTCATTCCCATTGAAATTAACATAACATATGTGACCAACCAACCCTTGTAACCTGCGCACGTTTCATTTGATATACGAGTTCGCGTTTATGCGAAAAGCGCATTTTATTTGCAAGCACTTCGATCTGCAGCTAGAGTTAAAAGTTTTGAAAAAACTAGAGTATTAACACTAAAAGCACTGTTATCGGGATTTCTGCCATGATTTGTGGTGTTTTGAGTTTTACGATGAGAGATTTTTTGTAGTGCTTTTATCTATAGGATATTAAATCTATAAGAACAAAAGTTATACCTAGGTACTTTAAGGGGCCTTTAACAAAAAAACGAGTAATTGCACGGTTTCATCGTCCAAATTGTATGATTTTCGTTTGTTGCTTCAAATAATAAATACTTGTTATTAATAGTTCAATTTCTCTACTACAATAATAATAGAACAAATTATAGAAAACTTATATTTTTAGGTAGTTTTAGTTTTTCTCCCGATGCATGTTTAGGCAAAAACTCTCGGAGACCTGTTTTGGGAGCTCTAATTTGTAGATTCTATTGAATAAAGACCAACAAAAGTTTTTTTTCTTGTTACGAATATCCTAAACTTGAATAATAACATAATACATTTTTGTTATATGCCTGTAAAGAAAGAAAAAAAAATTATCCGAGCTCGATTATCGACCGAAATTACTTCGAAACAAACCACAATATCTCCGAAGTTCTACATCATTTTGAGATAATATTTATACCAAAATAATTGTAAACATTATATGAAGTCTATTTTTTAAATCACTGCAATTTTTTTTTAATGAATTGATTAAAAGACTACATAATTCATTGCCCGGAGCGCCGACGCCATTCTTTGTGTTCTAAAATTTGTTTTATTATTATTATACACTTCATTTATTTTGAATCTCGTTATAAAATACATTTTTCACTATAGAAAATAAAATATTATAAAAATAGTCTACAGTAAAAAATAAATTAAAACGGTGAATCACCGGCGCGAAGCTAGCCTTAAGCAGCCGGTGACTAGGGTTATTATTATTATTATAAATCATACAATTTGGACCAAAAAACGAGAATTTCTCGTTTTTTTGTAATAGCCCTCTTAAAAATAAAACTCTTCTTCACACAGAATATGGGACCTGCGTTATTTATTTTCTGGTATGGGCTTATATTTGTAAGCAAACAGTTAAATTTGTAATTTTCCTCTTTTCAGGTTACATTATGCATTAGAACGAGCAATTCAAGAACAAATTGTAACAAGAACACAATCATCATGGAGCTTAGAGTCCTTACAATTCTGGTAGTCGCCGCTCAGTTGTGTAAGTATAAATTTATTTTGTTTTTAGAATACAGGAGGCCATATATTTACCAAAATACGCAATTGCTTGTTTCGTTTCGTAATTGGTACTCTATTCGGTGTACTAGTGTAAATACCAACATAGGCCAAAACGAAGCACGCAATTGCGTATTAGAGAGTTAAAATAGGCCAACTGGTCCCTATGTAACCTCTTCCGTAAGTAAATGTCATTCATCATTGTTTATAATTTGTAAAAGGTATGCGAGCGGCAGGAGACAGGAGGAAAAAAATATAGGTAGCTTTTGCAGGTTACGACTAATAAATACATGCTTGAATATGTATATTTTATTTTTCGTTGGCTTGTAGTATTTTTTTTTTCACGCTGCCTGCTCTCTTGCTCGCAACTAGAATGCTAAATGCTAATGAAACTACTGTGGAGTCTGAACAATAGGGGCTGGTAGTAAATAATAAATATAAATCGAAGGACCGAAGATTTTGAAGTGAAATATGTAATGCGGTATTACCTAACGAAAATACCTAGGGATATGCACTGATCTTTGCTCGTTACACAGGGTAGATAAAATAGCTTGATCACTGACCTGAATTCTCCAAACCAGCAAGGATGCAGCTTCCAGAACACAGCACTAGACATTCAATCGCGAGTGTTTAATACAGTTTTTTTTTAGTTAGTAATTGCACGGCAATACAAATAAAGTTTATTTTAATTTGGTATTCGATTTCCAAAATTAAACGTCCAACTAAATGTCCAACTTGTAAGGCGGTCGAAATCGAACAGCCCGAGGTGAGGGTTCATTTTTCACTCGTTCGTTAGTGCAGATGATGGCACGTCATATCCAGATCATTCGCCGATTTCCCAACAGAGAGTAGGAAGAAATCGGCTGATAGCCTTACTAGATTAAACTACCCTATGTTTATTTGAGCAAAGACCGAACAACTACTGAACAGCTTTGGCATGCATGGAATTCAGATTTCTGAACAACGGCCCCTTAATAGAAAAAACTTGTCGGTTAGAAGAAACTAGCTTTCATAAAGTTCAACTTCAACTTCTTTCTTAACGGCACCGCTTGCTTTTCGCTACGACTCTGCCAGTGTCAGTAAGGAGTCTCATAAACTTCAAAAATAATTTGATCGGTTTATTGAAAGCAGAGAACATTTTAAATTTGCATCAAAGTGATTTTCAATTAAAACCGTGTTTCAAAGAACGGCCCAAAGTCAAAGTCAAACTCTTTAATTCCATAAACTCATTGAATGTAGGTAAACTTAGAAAAGGTCACATTCATAATAATTACACACAGACACGAAAATAAAGTGATATGTGTGATTTCAGTCGCTTCGGTTACCAAACCCACTGAACACTATGTACCTAGCGAATAAAGTCGAGTTTCCTCTGCCTACGGACCGAAACGATTCCGAACCCTGTTTCTTTGGACCTTTTCCAGACCTGGAATGTTATTGTTTTAGATACGTTTTACTCTTTAATGTAGTCCCCAAAATGTTGCCCTGGTGTGTCAGAGGTTGCCCGAAAAATATAAAAAGGGACCGACAAACTGTTGTTTGTAATAGTGAAGTCCGTAGGTCCGTAGGTACCTAGACCTAATAAAAAATACGAATAAACCTACTGTTTACATAATACCAAGCAAATAGATAACAATAATTTTATAACGGATAGGTATATTTTTAAAAGTCTTCGAATATTACTGCTGAGAAAACACAGCTGAAGAAACACGACAAAAACATCAAAAAAGGTAGAAGTATTAGGTATTTGTCTGTAATAATTTTTGTATGGAAACTGACATAGAAAAGCATAATATTTATTAATTAACACAACATTGAATAGAATTATACAATATAATACTTTAGGTTAAGTTTATTTTATTTTTTACTTTAGATGTAGGTAGTATTCTAAGTGTAGTAGTATTCAAAAAAAGCGCCTGAAATGTAAAACTACCTTTCAATATTGCCGAGCAAAATAGCCAAAAGGGTTTCGTAAGTAATTGAAAATACAAAGATTGGAATAGTGAGGGTGTAGGCCCCCAATGCGTATCTAAGGTGGACTATCTCACACCACTTGATGGCAAATGGTGCGGAAGTAAACTGGGAATACCGAGGATATCTCGTGAATATGTTACTCCTCGCATCAACGTAGATATTTTCATATTTTTCAAGAGTCCTCTCTTTGACCTCGCCTACAATATGATAGAACTTCTCGTCAATTTGTCAGTGAATAGATTCTTGCTAGCTTTCTCTAGAAATTTCATTACGTATTTTGTGAAAATGAAAATGGTTTTCTATGTGTCGTATGGAAATAATGCATTTTTTATTTGATTGCTGTTAAGGATTCCGCGTAGGTTTTTTGTTTTGATAAGGCGGTGCTCAGACAATATTATTATTATTTAGAACAACCCTTGGGTAAACATTTAACAGGTGCCTAAAAAGGTTCGGTATCCCTCTCAGCCATATAAATGTATTAACACAGATCATTTACCATCCAATGATACTGAAGTAACATAGCACCCAGTTTTTCGCTTTTATCAGCGCATTTTCTCCGAAGCTTTTTGCATAAAGCTCAGTAAGTGCCTAGTCTTGGTGTGTTTAGGTACTCGTTATTGAATATGGATGACTTATAGCTCTCTTACGAGTACAAAGATTGCTGATGTTTTGTATGTTCATCTAGTAAGCACGTAAATATCGTATTCTAATATTATTTTTGATGCTTCACGAGATACGTCTTTTATCAACGTAATGGCGTTATTTAGATACGCTCTTATAGCGCCATTAGCGGTTTATTTAAAAACTAGCGTTGGCCTACGGTTTTACTCGTAAATAGAGCCCACATCAACACATTATTTTATTATACCAACCGGTTAAGTAGTTGCCGTGTAAACATCTTCACAAATGTTGAATCATTTAGAGCTAAAAAAAATAAGTAGGTATCGATCTCTTAATAAGTGATTTTCAACAATGTTTTTGATCTTTACAGGTTGTACAGTGTCAGCGGATGGAAGTTTCTTGACGCAAACGGTTTATGGATTCCTGGACTTCACGACAACGATTGGGAACACGGTCATGGTCTTCTCGCCGCACTCAGCGCCTCCTCCAGGTCGCATATTTTATAATACTATGGAGTAAAATCTACAGATCAAAACTTATGAACTACCACAGTTTTTTTAATACTATAGGACATACTTTGTTTTTTTTTTTGAACCTATGTTTATTATATTTATTGTTTTTGATCAAATCACGTGCCTTATGAACTAAAGAAAACGTCGCACGAAAACAAGAGCCAAAGCCCAAGGGCCTAGGTTTTTGTTTACAGAATGTACCAGAAGTATGTCTGCAGCGTCTAAGCTCACTACAGACCAACTACGCTATAGATAAATTCTTCACTAATTTAGATAGACCCGACCAAGCCCTTCCTAACGAAAGAAAGAACACTTCCCAAGCTTAATAGATTAGTTAAACGTTGTAGTAAAAATAGACGTTCATCCGTTTGAAATATAATATCAATGCCAAATAACCACAAACCAAAACATTCAATTGATGTAATTTTCCATTATTTACAGAACAATTGACAACTGAAAAAGCAGCCCAAGAGAATACTATAGAAACGAAACCACCGCCCGCTGTGTCTAGTCCGAATCCTGAATTGATAAAACCAAGCAAAATATCTGACAAGAAAACTAGCCAGTTTCCCGTCTCAAGTGCTATTTCGGTGATCTCATCCGCGCCCAACAGCGAAGAGAAGCCGAAGCCGCCCAAAGTCGTAGCTAAAGAACAGAAACAAATCATCACTAAAGTCGAAGTATTTGCTGGGCCCTCGAAAATTGTCGAAAATAACTCGCCAAAGCCTTCTCAAAAGCCTAAGGAAAGCTCGCAATCAAATAAAAAGAATGAAATAAAGAGTGCTGTAAATGTCGTAAGTAGTAAAGTTGAAGTCAAACAAGCTCCTCTAAGTACCACAGTTGAAGTCAAGCAAGCCCCATTAAGCTCCCATGTAAACAGCATTGTCCATGTAAAATCAAGCGGTGTTGAAGATGAAGCAGCGATACTGGTCACCAACAATAACATTGGCGAACCAGAGTACGATTTCTTATCAAGACAACCATCCGAATTCGTTGAAGAAACTTACAAAGTAATTAACATACGGCCATCCAAGACTCACGGTCCGAAACCCAAACATGCTCATAAGAACAGACAACAAGCACCAACACCTCCTCCTGATGATGAAGAACACCCTATTGGCCTTGTAACCACTCTCGGAGGAACAATTGTGAAGGATGGCCTCACCACTGTCCACGAGACGAGTGTCATAGGCACCTACATTTCTGGCAAATACGCACAGGTTTTAAACAGCAACTCTAAAATCTTCGGAGCTGGATCTGGCCACAGAAAGATTTCGCCATCTCAACCACACAGAATATTGAAAACAGGAGCCCCAGCTATTACTAAAAATCATAGATACAATTTAGAACCAACGCCCTCGATCGTCGATGAAGATAATTTCAGCAAAACGACACGCAGACAGCAAAGTGGAGGTAGCTCTTTTAAGAATCGGTACAGAGCTCCAGCTGTATCTGATAATGAAGGTCACGATAACGCTCCATCAAGCCAAACTAAAAAGTACAAGAACAGAAACACTATCCATGCTCCTAGAGCTCAAAGGTAAGTAGAAATCCTTCTACACCTGTCAAAACTACACCGTAGTTATTTCATTGATTTTAAACATTTCTTATTTCAGTGCACGCTTTGGCCGAACCTCGCACAAACCTCAACTGGCAACCGTCTCTGTTTTCAGTGAAACAACCCCATCATCAGCCTCATATTCCAACAGAAGGAAGAGCAGCCGGATTTCTGCCTCAAAGGCAGTGACTCCTGCGGGGAACAACGAGCAGAGACGTGGCTTCAAACCTCGTGTGCAAGCTTCTCCTGTAGAACAAGTGACGCCAAGTCCTTCGACCAGCATCTATAAGTTCAAGCTCAATCGTGCCCCGGGCTCAGGACGCTGGCAATACAAAACTAGCCCAAAACCTAAAGTTACAATTCGCAAGATGAACGGCGATGAGGAACAGCCAACCACACCAAATCCAAACCCACTTCTCGACGATCCTCAATCTAACGATGTATCTCTTCAAGCGCGATCTGACAATGATCTTGAACTATCTGGCTCTCAAAGTGGTCCCGGCACATTGCTCGACAATGATACTGATGATAACTCTATTGAGAAAACCCCTCCAGTTGAAACACTGAAAGTAGAGATTTCTACCCCTGCTGATTTTAGCGATGTTTACTATGAAATTGCTACTATCAAATCCCCATACACCTTCCAGGTAAACTTTGCACCAATCCAAATAAGATTTAGAAACTATAATCAAGATATTTTTTTACTGGAGCAACCAGACCACTGCCCCTGAGTAAGATCCTAACAGACCATAAACTGGCTTTATTTTGTTTCTTTCAGGTTGGCCGCGTAAAGAACACTCGCATCATTACAGTAACGACGACGATTGAGAAGCGTATAGAACCAACTGCAATCCCTAGCCCGCAAAGTTCTCTCAACGAACCGTTGACAGAAAACATATTAGCGACAGCATCTCCTTACGGAAAAGATCACAATTTAGACTCAAGCATCGCAACATTGCCTGCTATCACGCTCTCATCAGACATGGAAACCCCGCCACTTGAAACGGTTACCGAAACATTCAGTACCACGCAGCACATGCTAAAAACCCACATCTTACCCGTTGTCAGGCCTGATGTAAACCTTACCAGCAGTCTTACATTCATTCAAACCTATCAAGTAACCAGATTTGTCACCGCTACCAAAACTTTACCACCCATGGATTACTTTCAGTTTATTCCAAGCAAGACATTGAAAGAATTTAACAGTCGTCTTGATGAAGCTGGGTCAGAATTGCACTTAGAACTGGACTTCGGAGACAGCGAAGAAGAAGACGGCGTTCCACGTCGTGTGTTCCCTCCAGACCTGGACCTCGCTAACATTGGCTCTGATTTTGATTTAACTGAAGTCGACAAATACAAGGACAACCATTTGCGATTGAAAAAGGCCCACGGTCAAACTAAGCAGAACCAAGTGACCGAAGCTCCCGCAGCACTAACACCCGAGCAAGCGCAACAACTGGCTTTACTCAGACTGTTGAACCCAGCGGCTGCCGCACAGATACCTAGTGTGGTTACCACCTCGAAACCAGTTCTCAAATACGAGACCATCTACGATACGCATGTGATTCCCGTGTTTAATGGAAAAAGTACTATTCAAAGCACTATTTCACGAGTCGTCGCTACGGTGACCAAAACAGAATACGAGATTGGAACAAGCAGCTTACCAGCTTTGCCTCTTCAGCAAAACCCGCTCTTCCCACAGCCGCAGTTCTCCTTGACTTCGACGCCCGTTGTCATAAACACCGAGGTGATGGCGACCGACAGTCAGATTCTAAAGCTGACTTTTGGGGCTAAAACGCTATACACAACCCTGTTCACGTCGAGACTCGTGCCGACGCAGGTGACGTCATACGTGACGTCATCCGTCCAGGTGCAACCATCCGCCGCTCCTGGTTTCCCGGGCTACTATCCGCCGCCATTCGCACCCTACCCTTACGTCGGTTGATCTAGTGTTAAATATTGGACGTTCATAATTCGAACACTGTGCTTTATAAGTGTATGTGACGGATGGCCATTGTGCAAGTGTGAGTGGACAGAAAGCGCGCGTGAACCATAGATTGTAGGCAAGAAATAACTCTATGGCGTGAACAGCAACGTTGCTAAAATACTCGCACAAACTGCATCGCGAGTGGGTGAGCCGAGCTGTAAACTGCAGGAGCAGCAGAACGTTAGGATTTATAGCCTTTGTGAAAACACGAAAACTGTAAACTTGTGTTTCTTCCAGTTTTCTTCGCTAGACGGTGTAAACCCTAGGTAGTAATACTTTATGTCTGCCAAGCTTTTGTGCGAAAGAAAATTTATACGATTTATATCTAAAATTGATTGTAAATATTTAATTTATAAATACTTAGCTCCCTTGTTTGTACATAAATAAAATTATACTTACAATAATAAAAATAATAACTAGGTTTATAGATATCATACGTTAAATAAAATAAGCTGATTGTAAGTGCGTTAAGTTACATTACCTAATTGTGATAATTGTATTGTATATCTTGTACCTATACCATTTTATATATTTGTACATTTTCTTACATGAAAAATGGGTCTTAGTTAGATTACGAGTATATTAAAAATAATTAAAATGTAATAACTTTGTTCTAGTTTGTTTCTTTTACTCCACTACACAAAATAATCATTTCGAACCAAACTGTTAAGGAGCGTTAAAGGATAATAAATGAAATTAATAAATAATTCTATTTTGGACAATTCGCACAGTATCATCTAGCCCCAAGCTAAGCAGAGCTTGTGTTATGGGCACTAGATAACTGATACTAAATGCCTACATAGATATTTTTTATAATACATAGAATACACCCAGAATAAATATCTGCAGATCGTCCAAACATTTGTACCGAGGCGGGAATCGAACCCACGCAGGCTGACCTTTGTCGTAGTCGTCTTTTATACTATGTTTATATGAATCAAAGGAAGTTGGATATTAAGAATATAAACATAAATAACATACCAATTTACGACCTAGACGGGACTTGAACCCGCAACCAAAATCATCGTCTTGATGAGAAACTTGTGGCACAATCGGGAAAAAAAATGGAGACTTTCTTTTTTTTTATTTAAATAAATATATATGTAAATAATGTTTAGTATAAATATACTTAACATTATTTACATACATACTCTACAGCTAACATAAACCGTTAATCGGTTTGTTCGTCAGCCTTAGTCTCTATGGTAAGTATAGTATCTAATGAATACAACAACTCGTACACTTATCATAGGCTAATACAATATGCAGCCACCGCAGCGAACTGAATGTACCTAGTTATAAATAGTTGTGGATGGCATCTGGAAGTCAAGAAAGACAAGCGGGGTACAATGATCGGCTGTCCGGTGTACGAGCGAAAATACAATATGCGCTCAGATCAAAGACATTTTCCACATGTCTTTGGCTCAGATGGATCGCTCTGCAAGCTTCGGAGATTAGGGGGTAATGGTAAATTATTCGACTTTTTTTAAAAATGTAGGTTGCATACTTTTTAAAATATTTTAAAAAGTATGCAACCTACATTTGTTTTAAATACTGTTTTGAGATGTTCAAACCGATGTTCAAACCGAGGTAGCGCCCTTTTGAAAATTAATCCCGACTTATTGACCATTTTCCAAAAAGTGTTTTATTTAGGTACAGTTTAGGTATATTGTTGTATGTTTAGGTATATTTTTCCTGTAAAATATAAATTCTACAAGCACTACATACATTTTAGATGTATCGCTCTGCAAACATCGGAGATAGACTACCATATTTCTTGAAAAAGTATTAATCCTACAGAAATTTCATAAAATTTTTTGAGATGTACAAACCAATATTTTTTTTTGTCTATTCATTAGTCTACTATAAATATTAATAGTCGTTAGGTACATAATATCCAACAGCAAAATTATCAAAATCGGTCTACAATTGACGGAGTAATCGGCGAGCGACATTAATAATAACATACATAAATCCAAACCTCCTCCTTTTTTCCAAGTCGGTTAAAGATTAGTGCCAATTTCAGAATAACAACGTAAATATTTAAAATTGGTTAAAGCGACGCGTGTCCCGAGAGCTGGTGGGTATCTGGCGCAGCGCATCAGCATTGGCATACAGCGGGGCAATGCAGCCAGCGTCTTGGGGACGCTTCCGACTGGTATATGGATCAGTTGAGCTACAGTAGATTGTTTGCAACAGTCTGCAGTTAGCTTACCTTATGGTTTAATTCTAAATTTGCGTGACGATGGTAAGAGGCCTGACGGCATGACACTAGTCCAATGGGAGTTGGGGAGGCCCATTGTGTGGGACGCTACATGCGTCGACACACTTGCGCCTTCCCATCTTCCGAGGACATCCGTAAGGGCTGGTGCGGCGGCAGATTTGGCCGAGGATCTCAAGAGACGCAAATATGCAGGTCTCGACAGAGCCTACATATTTGCTCCCTTTGGGGTCGAGACCCTAGGTCCGTGGGGTACCGAGGCTCTCCGGGTTTTTAAAAAGTTATCTGAGCGTCTGGTCGACGCGACGCGTGACCCGAGAGCTGGCGGATATCTGGCGCAGCGCATCAGCATTGCCATACAGCAGGGCAATGCAGCCAGCGTCTTGGGGACGCTTCCGACTGGTATTGATATGGATCAGTTGAGCTACCTGTAGATTGTTTGCAACAGTCTGCAGTTAGCTTAATTGTTTCAATTGTAAATACTAGTTATAATTTGATTGTAATTTTCTTTGTTAATAAAGGCCATTGCCGTATAAAAAAAAAAAAAAAAAAAATCTAAATACTTGTTCTAATTTGTTTTTTATTATTTGTTTGTAATTTTCATTGTTAATAAATGCCATTGCTATTTAAAAATAAATAAATGTATTGCTTAGAAGCGGTTGCGAGTTTAAGAAGCGACGTTTAGTAGCCCTTAGTGTCTATGCCGTACTTTTAGAAAATGACACGAATGTGGCGTGCGCATAGCCTGCTCGTGACAACCAAAAATACAATGAAAACTACATAATTAGATGCTCCTTTCCCACTGATTACTGAAAACATACGCTTACCTTATACTTGGACACCTTTTCTAAGTATCTACCTATACGGAGAGAGTAAACAATCTTCCTAGAAACATCCAATTTAGCTAATATTCAAACTAATTTAAAAAGCGAGAGGTTTATTTCCCATGATATCTTAATTAAAGCCGTTTCATACGGCAGGGGTGCCTTGAAAGAAACAATGGGCCGAGTTTATGAAACAAAGATTAATGGATGCTGCTCCTTAAACTTCATAAATGAACCTGCTTACAATTTTTCATTTGGAGTTTGTAGACTTGCATCTAATTTATAAGAAAAATTAATAAAAATCAATTTGAGGTTTTTTTATCCAAATAATAATGAAGTGGCAGTGGGCCGGCCATATCTCGCCCAGAACTGACACTTGCTGGGGTAAACGAGTTCTTGAGTGGAGACCGCGACTCAGCAAACATAGTGTAGGACGCCCTCCAACCAGGTGGGATGACGACCGAGGGTGCGAAAGACTGCAGCAGATGCTGGATGCGGCAAGCTAAAGACAGGGCGCTATAGCGCTCATTAGGACACAGGAGACTGGCAAGAATTGATAGAGGGCCTATACCCAACAGTGAGGGATACAAGGGCTGTGATGATGACAATGATGAATAAAATAACAAATAATTATGCCAGAGAATTTCCAACTAACCCCAAAGTTAGCAAAGTTGGTGTTATGGACCTACTTGAAAACATAAGTTTATTATGATAATACATTCATAAGATACACACACAAAACAAACAGACCCTGGAAAATATTTATGCTATGTATATAAATATATATTTATCGAATCGAATCCTTTTCGCGTCTTAAATGTACGCACACTGCGCCACGTGTTGCTAACTGGATATATCGAACAAAATCAACGAGCAAATATTTCACAAAACAGAACCACCAAAGACTTGATGAATCCGACTTCCATCGGCAATTTTTTGAAGTGCCAAATTCGAGTGCAGACTTTTTCGGCTCTGATTGAACGAGGTTAGGCCGAATCGGCTTATGTTCCCGTGGTGGACGGGACTAATTCCATTTCCTCGTCTGTGGATTGAAACATCCCTATCTGTGCTATCATGCATTTAACAATATCTTCTATCAATGGATATGAGAGAAATTAATAGCAAATCTATGTAGTTTTTCTACAGATTTGTATTTGTTGTTTCATTTCTCCCATGCCGATATCCATTGATAGAAAATATTGCCTTAAATTTAATCTTCCGAAGAATAATATTGTACGGTAAACGTACAACACAAATTTTATATAAAACTATTTCGGGTGACACTTTACCGCGGGCTAGAGCGGATGAGTATCTTTCTTAAACTTGTATAATTTTCACAATATAACTACGATTGATTTACTCAGTGGTTTAATTCAAACTTAACTCATCTGTGGCTTTGCGGCTAATTAGCTAAATAGCGCGGACTTCGCGAGTCCGCGACACAGACAGCTCTGAGAACGTACAATAAATTTTTCTTGATTATTGCTTACCATTAGGCTTTGTGGACATATACGCAAAGATTACCCCTAAGAGTAATCTGTGCATATACTTCAGTTCTATACAGAAATAATAATGAATGCGACTAGGCGCGTTCAATGCGTGCGTCGCGTACGATGCGAACAAGTGCGCGAGGCCAGGAGGAAATTCAATGACTGCGGCGAGTGCGGCCCCTGCGCGGCGCGGATGGGTACGCGTTCACCATAATGAAGCTACAACGACGACGGTGCCACGCCGCCCGCCGCGCCGTCGGACGATACACGCTACGGCGTAGACCTTGCTACTAATATAGGGAAACCCTAATAATAGCTCATTATGTCATTATGATTAGCGGCAAATTACTTTTCCACTAATTTTATTCCTTGTAGAACGCAAAAAAAAAACACAAACCGCAAAACTTTGTATCTCGCGCGTAAAGTAAAATATACCATCAAGAAGTGGTTTCTAATGAAGCAACGACGTGACGGTGGCGGCGAGACAACGCGGCGACGCCCGCACCGCCTTTTATACACCCCCGGGGCGTAGACAATGCTGACAGTGCATTTTTGCATATGACTGTACTTAGCCCATGACAGTACTTTATAGATAGACAGATAGATAGATTATCACTTTATTGCACCATCAATACACTTATAAAACAAGAACTTAATATTTATATATTGGTTAAGATAGATTATTGGCAAGCAGTTTTGACCTTAAGGAAGAAAAAACCAGCCAAATCAATTAGGCAACCTAGTTTGGCCACGAGTAAATCCGCTACGATGACGCTACCGCGTAGACGTTGCCATTAACATAAAGGACGCTAGTCTTGCTACCATTATAGGTAAAATCCTTACCCAACCCTTTTCCGAAGGATTTCCAAGTAATCTGTTCTTTCAGCCGTATGAATCAAAGAAGAAGCGCTCCAAACGGATTTAACAAAGGAATTATTATCAAAAGCGTTTTATCATAGCGATTTTCAACCAGTCTGTTAATATCATAAAAATCTTTTCGAAGGGTCCATAATCCCCGAATACTGTAGAAGAGGAAAACCGGAATTGTATTTAATTATATGCTTTATAAAAAGGTAGGATATTGATCCCTTATAAGCCCTCAACAGACCGTGTATCCCATTTTAAAACCGTTATACTTGGTTTTATAAATTTAATAATGTAGAGGTATAATACAGCTTCTGCAAGTTTAGACATAAAATGTATGATTCATCATCATAATCATTGTAATCAGCATACAAGTGTACTTATAAACATGCCTCCCTCATTGTATTTTTTTTACTTAAGTTCCCTAGTCGATGACTCTTCTTAATTCTTTATTGCACTAACAAAATAAATACATGTAAACTTAAAACAAGAGATATAAACCTTAAAACAAGAGAACCTTTGCCATATGGCAAAGGCGAGCTTAACCCTAAAAAGAGTTCTCTTCCAGCTAACCTCATTGGGAGAGAGAGACAAGTTTGTAACAGTGGGTTCGTGTGCATATTCGTGTGAAAGAAGATTGAATCCTTAGCCTACATAGTTAATAAACTCATACAACACATATAATAATATATTACGCTACCTATTAAAATATATAAAATTCTTTATTCCGAATAACTATCCCTTCATTCTTCACGTTTCTCTGGGATTTTCCTACATGATCTCGCAAAACCGTTTTGTAGATAAAATTGCTCTCCTACGTAAATCAGTGCCAATAACTAAAACTACCGATAATTTCCAATAATAATCTTATCGTTAAATTCTTAATTATCCATTCCACCTAACTAATGATATCATATTATTATCACTGATAATGATTTGAATGATAAGTAAACAATGCAATCGTCGTTTATGTACTAACCTACTTGAGTGAGTAGATCTCTATTTGCTTTGTACAAAACATTGTTTACTTTGGGAAGAGCCCAATGTTTGTGAAATGTGTCGGTTTATACTTTCTGTCGCTTTGGGACTACTAATTTCATGTGAGTAGCTATTCGTCTGTAGGTACTTTATCGATTTCATAAACATTTTATAATTTTAGTTTCTTACGTAGATAATGTTACAATTTACAATTTCGTGTGTTCACAAATTTTTATACGAGCCTTAGCTTAATGTTACTTAGGTAGTTTTATTTCGTCTATGGCACTAGGTATACCTACATAATTAATTATTATGTAATAACGTTATACAATTTTCCTGGGCTCACTTTATACTCACTTAGTACCTACAGAGGATATAGTCATCAAAATAGAGAAATATATTATGGGGTTTTTAAAGTATGAAATTGCCGATTTGTACTGAAAAATATTATTATTTTTTTTTTTTTTAATTTAACAAATTTATTTAATCAAAATAATTACCATTATTATCTATACATTGCTGCCATCTAACAGGAGCTGTTTCACTGCTAGTTTTGCTATCATTGTTCGGAGTTCGGCACAGTAGACAATGCCGATAGTGCTTGACCAGATTGGAGAAAGCTATAGTTCAGGATGCTGTTAGGGCTTCGGCGGTTCTGCAGCGCATCCGGCATGTTCGCTGAGGCGCGCGTGGATGGCTTCGCTGCCTGCATGCGCAAAAAAACGGCCTCACTGTTGAGCAGGGTCCGCCGGTACTACCTATACTAACAGCATCCTGATGATGATAGCGGACAAGCTAGATGGGCCGCTATACGAACACAGCATTGCTGTGTTTGTAAAATGGCTTGCACTCTCCTATGACAAACTAACATAATTATTAAGACAATTGTTACTAACTATTATATGGATTTATTATTACCTATCTGAAATAAATGATTATTATTATTATTCACTTCATTTATTTTAAATCTCGTTATAAAATACATTTTTTACTATAGAAAATAAAATATTATAAAACTATTCTACAGTAAAAAATATATCAAAACGGTAAATCACCGGCCGCGAAGTAATTAATATATAATTCATTATTATCATTATTATTATTATAGTGAATAACACCATGCTGAGACCACCAAACAGTTACCATTACTATTTTATTGCTAAGCTTTGCTTTAGGACACTGTTGCGGCGTATGACCTGGGGTCAGCCATTGCATTTTTCGCTTACGGTTATCGTAAAGAATCCACTTTTCATCACATGTCACTTTTCGATCGAATATTCCTTCATTTCTGCATCGATTCAACACAAGTTTCAACACGCGTTTCTTTCTGCAGATTAGTCAAATCATCAAGCACCCATTTTTCATATATTTTTTTATTGATTTGACGCAAATGAGTCAATAGGTATTGTTGGTAATAAACCGCTAATTCCTGGGTAGTTTGGCTCGGATCGGCTTCCACCATCTCTTTCAATTCATTGTTATTCATTCACCTGTGTGGGCGGTCTTCTACCGTGTGTGTGGTTCGTTCTTCAAATCAAAGTTTCCATCATCATGGGGTAGTTTATATCTATCATGGGGGACAATATCTACGAACTACTAGTGAACTTGGCAAGTCCTAAAAAGCCCTCGGAACTCAAATATGAGGAGGTGGTGGAGCTTCTACAAAATCATCTACAACCGAATCCGTCGGTTTTGGCGGAAAGGTTTCGTTTCCGGCAGAGGAGGCAGGCTGCGGATGAAAGTACAGGGGAATACGTGGCGGAACTGAAGAGGATGGCGCGGTTTTGCAAATTCAACGACAAATTGGATGAAAATTTGCGAGATCAGTTTGTCTGTGGAATAGAGAGTGACGTCACGCGTCAACGGTTATTTGCGGCAAAGAACGCGGACACAATGACTTTTGCTAATGCAATGAAATTAGCTCATTCCTTGGAGACTGCAGAGCGGGATGCGGCGGCGGTCGAGGCACGGGCTGTGTCGGAAGCCGGTGACAAGGCGGAGGTGCACGCGGTCGGCGCGCGCGCGGCGGCGCGGCGCCAGCGTGGCGGCGCGGGCGGCGGCGGCGGCGGCGGCGCCGCGACACGTGGCTCGCAACAAGGACAGCGGCGGTGGGCCGCGGCAAATCCTTGCAAAGGTTGCGGAGCAGATCATGAATATAGTGACTGTAAATACCGAGATTTCGTATGCAGCCGGTGCAGACAACCGGGGCACCTGCGGCGCATGTGCACCGTCGGTGGCGTCGGCGCAAGGACCAGCAAGGCGGGGCGGCCGGGTGCTGGCGGCGCAGCTCGGAGGTTCCACTACGGTGAGGCGACGCGCGACGGCGACCACACCGAGAAGGACTCCTCTTCGGACCAGGAAGAGGAGGTGGATTGCCTCGATTTACATCAGTTGTGTGTAAAGGACTATAAGGCGGTGAGAGTGCCCATGTCAATCGATGGCCAAATTATTTCGATGGAAATAGATACTGGTACACCAATATCTTGTATAAGCAAGCAACTTTATGATAGGTATTTTAGCTCCACAAAAATACTGACTCATGATTTGCGCCTTAAATTTATTGATGGTACGAACATTCGACCATTAGGTGTGATTATGCCTAGGGTAGAATATAAAGGGGTGCAGAAAAAACTAGAATTGTTTATAATTCAAGACGGAACGACTTCATTACTAGGCCGGCAATGGCTCACCGAATTAGGCATATCAATTCCCAGTTTTCAGTGTAACAAGGTAACTTGCAGTAAAGGAAGTTCGAAAATTAATTCTCATGTAAAAATGTTGTTAAACAGGTTTAGAGATTTGTTCGATGGCAGTCTGGGAAGGTTCACGGGCGGCAAGGCAACGCTGCGGGTGCGAGAGGGTGCTGCGCCGGTGTTTCACCGCGCGCGGCCGCTGCCTTTCGCGCTGCGCGAGCGTGTTGACGCGGAGCTGGACGCCATGCTGCGCGCGGGCATCATCGAGCCCGTCGACTGCTCCGACTGGGCCTCACCACTAGTCCCAGTCAACAAACCTGACGGTACGCTTAGGATTTGTGTGGATTACAAGGCAACTCTAAATCCGGTTTTAGTGATTGATCGATATCCGTTACCTAAAATTGATGAGGTTCTGGTAGCGTTAAACGGAGCACAGTTTTTTAGCAAAATAGACTTGTCACAGTCATACAACCAAATTGAACTGGATGAGTCCAAACAGTACACGGTTATCAATACGCACAGGGGGCTATTCTGCTATAATAGGCTAGTTTTTGGACTTTCGTCAAGCCCGGGTATATTCCAACGTATAATGACAACTTTATTGAAAGGAATACCTAATGTAGCAGTGTTTATCGATGACGTTATCATCGGAGGTAAAAACGAGACGGAACATTTAGAAGCGCTAGAAACAGTGTTCCAGAGGCTGTTAAGCAGTGGGTTACGGTTAAAAAAATCTAAATGTGTGTTCCTCGTTCAAGAGGTTACCTACCTAGGATATGTTTTGTCAAAAGATGGATTGAAAGCGGACCCTAACAAAATTTCGGCGGTACTGGAAATGGAAAAACCACAGAATATCACTGAACTGCGATCGTTCTTAGGGTTATGTAATTTCTTTGCAAAGTTTGTAAAGAATTTTAGTCAAAAATTAATACCGCTATATAATTTACTTAGGAAAAGCGTAAAATGGCATTGGAGTAAAGAGTGCGAGCTAGCATTTACGAACATAAAAAAAACTTTAACGGGATCGCAAGTTTTATCACATTATGACCCGTCCAAAGAACTTATTGTGACGTGTGACGCGAGCGCAGCGGGGGTCGGGGGGGTGCTGTCTCAACCGGACCGGGGCGGGGCGGAGCGGCCGGTCGCCTTTGTCTCGCGCACACTTACTAATGCAGAAAAAAATTACTCACAAATACACCGAGAAGCCTTAGCTATTATTTACTGCATGAAAAAGTTTCATCAATACGTTTACGGGAGACGATTTACTCTTCGTACAGATCACAAACCGCTAGTTTCAATTTTTGGACCGAATACAGGCATTCCTACCATGATTGCGAGCCGCATGCAACGGTGGGCTATAATATTATCAGCTTACAGTTATGATATTGAATATGTAAGAACAGACGTGAACAGTGCGGATGGGCTATCAAGGCTGCCAATGCGCGATAAGAAACCGGTTTCGCGAGTACTACCAGAACAGACGTATTTGCATTTTGCTCAGGAAGCTTGTCTCCTAGATTATAACAAGATAAAAAGCAATACCTTAAAGGATCCAATTTTATGTAGGTTGTTACTGTTCATTAGAGATGGTTGGCCTGTTAATTGTGAAATTACTGGATTGCAACCATATTTTAACCGCAAAAATGAATTGTATGAAGAACTAGGGTGCGTAATGTGGGGTCATAGGGTAGTAATTCCATTACCCTGTAGGGAAAAGGTGTTAAAAGTATTACACGAACCTCACATGGGTATAGTTAAGTCTAAAGCTTTGGCTAGAAGTTACGTTTGGTGGCCCGGAATTGATGAGGCAATCGAAGTCATGTGTAAAGCTTGCGCCACATGCGGGGCGCAGGCCGACGCGCCCCCGCGGCAGGCTCCACGCCCGTGGCCGTACCCGTCTAGGCCTTGGTCTAGACTGCATTTAGATTTCCTAGGCCCGATTTACGGTAAAATGTACCTAGTTGTAGTAGATGCAACGTCAAAGTGGTTGGAAGTATTTATGGTACCTAGTACGGCGGCGACTTCCACATTAGATAGATTAAATGAGTTGTGTAGTAGATGGGGCTATCCAAAGCAAATTGTTACTGACAATGGACCACCGTTTACAAGTAGCGAATTTGAGAATTTTGTTAAGACTAGGGCTATTGACCATATACTCACGGCACCATACCATCCAGCTTCAAACGGAGCTGCTGAAAATGCGGTAAAAACCATAAAACGGGTAATCAAGAAGGCAGTCTTTGAAAAGAAAAATGTTAATGATGCGTTAAATACATTTTTACTATATTACAGAAATACTGAACATGCATCGACGGGGGAAAGTCCGGCTATGTTATTGCAAGGTAGGCGGTTGAGAACACGTTTAGATGCATTAAAACCTGATCGTGAAGTAAAAATGGTTAAATCACAACAGCGCCAAGTAGATAACGCGGGAGGGGCGAGTAGATTGGTTAGTCCAGGTGAAGACGTCTGGTACAGGCAATATTCTAAATCAGACAAATGGTTGCCGGGAAAGGTAGAATCTCGAGTTGGTCCGTCCAACTATAAGGTTATTGGTGAGGAAGGTGTTAGGGCTCATCGTCATATCGATCAATTAAAACGTAGGACTAGGAGTTCCTTGATTCACCCAGATACTGAGAGTCCCAAGTTGGAATTTAAGGTTTTAACAGAAAACGATGTTTTCCATGATGCGGATGATGGTGGGCTAGTGGTGGACCAGTCGAGGCGGCCTGTCCCTCATGAGAACCCGGCGAAGGAGGCCTCGCCGCCCGTAGCGCAACCTGAACCCCGGGAACCTTTACCAGATCTGTCACCCGAGAAGATTTCGCCAAGGGCTCGCCCCATGAGACAATGTAAATTAAATAAACCAAATTATAAGTTATAAGCTTGCCATTGTTTATATAACGAATATAGTTTTAAGTGGCTTTTGTAAGTAGTTTAAGTTGATAATGTACATAAGTAATCTAGATTTAGTGTGGAGGATTGTAGTGTATTCTCAACTACCTACATAATAATTAATAATATGGTGGAGGGTAGTTCGGGGCGAAGGCGCCGACAGTCGGAATAAATTCACGTAACGGAACTGTTGCCTCTTATTCCTATGTATATAACCTGCACATAATTAGATACTTCTCAGAAAGCGTTTAAACCAAAATCGCACGGTGCGATCATTAGCAGTCCCCTCTCCAAACGCAACGTTGATAGTGCGAGCTTCTGTCTTTCTGCCGCGTTAGTTCCGCGTCGGAACTCGTATTCAAAAATCACTAGAGTTTTCGAAGTATTCACTAGTCTAAGCTGATTAAAAAAACAACTGAAAGTCGATAATCGAATGTTGCACTTTTTTTTAAAGAAGAACCTCATAAGTACCATGTGTAAAAAGTTTCGCTCATAAATCTCAAACCATGACGGTTCTATGTCAATTCGAAGTACCTACCTATTACAATAAAACGGCAATTTCATACTTTAACCCTTATTACCTACTAGGAGAAGCCGTTTTATATTTGTTGTTTGGATTACCACGCTAAAAAACAGGCGCTGTGTAGGTCATCATAATAACATGACATTTGATGGAAGAGCTAGGCTGCCAACAATTTTTTAAATATTTTTACGTTAAATTTAACACAGTAAAATAGAAAATAAGTAGATAAAGATACAGTATATAAAGTAGATTAAGCAAAAGAATTATCAAAAATCCTTTCGTCAGAAAACCTCCGAAAGCCTTTGGGTGCAATCGCACCTGTAGGTACGAGTACCTACCTAAAGTGGCGACAGTTGTGAGAGTTTTAAAGAGGATAGGTATTGCATGTTATCTCTAGAATTTATAATAATCAAGCCATTTCTCCCTAAGGTTTAGTCCTAGAAGTGGCCGCTCAGTCTCCTCAAGCTAGATGCTTCCAGTTCACATGGCTCGGCCCTAGGTTCAACAATGAGAGTGTATTCCTGAATGCAACCTGCAACGACGCCACCAGACTGTCAAGCGGCGTGCCTTGCTTTGAGCCGCTTGTTGTTTCTTGTAAGTTCAAACAAGAGCCGACAAGTGCGAGTGTAACTCGCGCGCCGAGGGTTTCGAACGTTCGACAATTATTAGGTACAAATATGTACAAATACAAATACAAATACAAAATTATTTATTAACAACAAAATTAACAATTAGGCATACATATTAAACATTTTAAAACTAAAGAGTTAACTATAATACATATGTATGTCTATTGGATTGGCTACGGCCCCACACTAGGCTCATGGCCCGTGTCGTGGGTACCCGTGCACGAATAGTCAGAAGATTAACTGGTTCTAGGGGATCAAAGACAACTTTACTGAGAAAATATTCCTTTTAAATAGGTGTGGTATGCAATTTAGAATCGAGAAAGGTAGTGTAGTTGAGCGTAGTGTAGTAAGTGTGTGTGGGAGAGTGAGTGTGTACGAACATGTAGTGTTGGTGCATGTGTGAAATTGAGAGTGAGAGCACGAAATTGAAATTGAGAGTGTGTGGACGTATGTTTGTGTGTAGTATGCGTAAAACACTTATGAGGAAATCGAAGACACTCCTCTGCAATCTCGGTTGTTGCGATTACAGAAGGATCGATTCAATCTCCTCATAAGTCATCGTTATTAGCCAGGAGCGGACCAAGGATTTTGCTTTGGACGTCGGCAGTGACTTTACGTCACACACCTTGCAGATATAATTATAAACACGTGGGAGAATGGAGTTTGGAAGTCGTTTGGCAAAAGATGTTTTAGTAGCGGCAAAGGGAATTTTGAAGACTCTCTTCATAAGTAGGTCCGGGTATAGGTAAGAGTTTATGGTTTCTGAGTGGATAGCTGCAAAAGCCTTAATGATGAACAGCTGGCGAACTCTTAGAACTCCCGCTTCCTTGTACAGTAAGTCAGTGGAATAGGTAAAGGGCTTGCATAACATTACCTTAAGAACTGCACGTTGGGCTCGTTCAAGCTCAATCAAATGAGATTTGGCGGCGCCTCCCCAGATAAGGTTGCAGTAACTGAGAATCGATTGACACATCGCACAATACACCATTTGAAGCGTGTTCTTATCGCAAGAGGATCGAAGTGCTTTCATGATGTACATAGATTTACGAACTCTGCCTGAAAGGTTGTGAATGTGGAGCCTGAATGACAACCTACTATCAAAGTCTACTCCCAAGTAACGGATGCTGTCCGCCATAGTAATGTAGTCTGAGCAGGCACATGAAGGTCGTGGAGAGTTAGGTCGCAAGGTGTTAGCGCATGAGTGCACCTTTATTGACGGTCTAGTAGTTGGAGCAGATGCAGATGTTTTGAAGAAAGCAAGAAATTTAGTTTTTTTCGTATTCAGCGACAATAAATTTTGTCTCAGCCAGTCAGTAATAGTCTTAAAGCCAGTCTCAGCCAAATCAAATACGTTGGGCCAAGACGATCCCTGAAAAACAACAACAGTGTCATCAGCGTAGCAAATGACCTCCGCGTCCGGTATGCTCAGATGAAGTATGCCGTTTATGTATATGGTGAAAAGAGTAGGGCCCAAAATGCTTCCCTGCGGTACTCCATAACAAGGGGACAGCTTATCACTTAGTCTCGTCCCCACTCTAACACACTGCTTCCTTTCCCTCAGGTAGCTCAGAAACCAGTCAAGGGCGATTCCCCTGACACCAATGGCTTCTAGAAACATATTGTACATGTAAACATATTGTATATGTAAACAAATATGTTTACAAATATGTAAACATATTTGTAATAATTGTACCGGTTACATAGACTTCGCTATTCAATGAATACCTAAAAATAGTTCTAACCTACATTTTAGAATGCAAACATTCAGGAATTGGTAATTTTTCCTCTTTTTTTTAATATTTCAAAAAGTACGAACTCTACAAACCAATACCTTTCATTTAATACCCCTTGTAGGTCTCTTTTAAAATTATTTAGACATCACAATTATTATTTGTACCTACTGAAAATGTTCACGTTCAACTTTCTTTTTTTTTCTTTTTATACATATGTACAAGCGCACGAAATGTATTGTTATTTTATATTTCAAGTTAATAGCTGCGGTAGTTGCTGAGATATATAGAGGGAAAAAGGACAGACAAAGCGGTTCTTTCTTACCTATCACAGAATTTTTTTTATGGATTTGATTGAATTGTACCTATTTTCTAAGCCTAAGAGAGAGCTCAGAAAGACTTAAGAGAGAGCGGGTATACCTTAGCTAGAGCCTTGGGTCTGCTATTCTTTGGCATTTAAGCTCCAATTATCTCATTCACGGCTATCAGCGAGGGAAATTAAGAGATCATAGTAAACTTACTTGAACTAACATCCTGCTATTATACCTACGTCTTTGCCCCTACCTACGGCAAATCGTATGAGAACTGTGATCTCATGAAATTAGACTTTTACTTGTTTGTTTAGTGCAATCTCTTCCATAAACTTTTTTATTTCAGACGATGGATCATGGCCGGACGTAAACTACATCTGGTCAAACCATCAACTAAACGCTTCCTGTATTATGGCTAGTAACGACATCTGCGCTACTTACACCTACTATTTCAATGAACAAGGTAAATCAACAAAGTACTACCCATCTACCTACCTACTTAAATCTATATGAACTAGATTTTGTCACTGACTCTC
This sequence comes from Eupithecia inturbata, assembly GCA_963662085.1. Taxonomy (NCBI): domain Eukaryota; kingdom Metazoa; phylum Arthropoda; class Insecta; order Lepidoptera; family Geometridae; genus Eupithecia; species Eupithecia inturbata. The sequence goes on along the minus strand of OY759179.1, from coordinate 3,557,568 downwards.
GCTAATCTACTCTACCTACCTGCATACAATCTTGAAGATAACTTTATGCTAGGATAGGACCTATGCATAGGTCATTAAATATCCTAAGCATATGGTTATCTTATCTATCAGAGATACGAAAGGATATGAAGGTAGGTGCTAGGAAACCTAATCCCGCAAGCCTGCCTGCGGAATCCAGTTCATCAATCCCGCGAATTTGCGGGTCTACAAAAAATGTATAATCCCGCATTACCGATCCCGCAAATGCAAATGCGGGATTGGTTTCCCTAGTCCTAAGTTATAACAGATCTTCGCATCCTCTCGTGTCTCCACAGCGGGTCTCTATAATAGTGAAGTGAATAATGAATTAATAAAAAGTCAAAGTCTACCATATTTTTTTTACAGTGGAAAACTCGACCTACATGTGCACTCGGGCAGTAGACAGCAATAACCACGCTATCACAAGTGGCTGCTACACGCAAAGAAATGGCAGCTTCACCACGAGAGCTTGCTTCTGCAGCTCTGTCCCTGGTGGAGTGCCGTGCAACGGCACTGGCGCTACTGCGATAATTTCAGCAATAGTTACAGTAATCGCTTCAGTGTTTTTATATGTTGTTTCGTTAATACAATGATTTACCGTTAATCTTTGCTATAATAACCAACCTTTTCATTTCTACTCTCTAACAGTTAGAGAGAAGAACACTTACCTATGACATACATAGGACATTGTAATGTTCAATAAACTTTTAGAAAGAGATAGGGTAGGGTTTTAGAGATAGGGGGGGGTTAGATATAACGAAGATAACGGCCGGCGGCCGTTATACGTACAAACCATACTAACCTACAACTTACTATGTCCCTGGGCTCAAAAGCCTTGAATCCAAGCGATCTAAATCAAAGCGTATTGACAGTACGATGACGTGTCCTGAAATGTCAGTGTCAAATCAAATGTCATCCATCACGGACCAGCGCAACGCAACGTCAACACGAAATCTCCCGAGATTTCGAGTGAATTTATAATTTTCTTGGTTTTATTAATTGTACGGGATAACTGAATCACAAATCAAGTCACAATGTATTCTATGCTAACCAGAGGAAATGCAATCCTCACATACACACTCAGCGTTTTAGCATGCCTTACTTTTTTGTGTTTCCTCTCGACGCTGACCGTAGATTACAGAACTGCCGCACAGATGAACACAGTGAAAGTAGTCGTGTAAGTATAATTTGAACTTTAGAATTCACCAAAGCTCTGTAAAATCAAGCTACCTGCAAGCAGATTTTCATTCAAGTCATGTCGAAAATTAGTAAGAAAAACTGCCGACCTGCACTCGTGGCTCCATCCCAGTCAATCGTCATCCTACCCTAGGTATTGATCCCGGAGGGTAAAATTCATGGAGTCTGCAGAATAATCTTAAACCATCCATTTGGCTCGGACAATGAAGGTCTTACAGCAACTCTATTCATCATAGATAAACTATTTACAACCATGGTAGATTCATAGCCTAAATACTTATACCATGCATAATCAACTTATCTACTCATGTTGTTTTTTCCTTCTGTTTCAGTAAAAATGTACCAGACTATGGAGCATCCCGGGAAAGGAATGATCTCGGCTTCCTAACCTTCGATCTCAAGACTGACCTCTCTCACCTCTTCAACTGGAATGTCAAACAATTGTTCCTGTATCTAACGGCAGAATACATCACTCCTAACAATGAGTTGAATCAAGTTGTCCTGTGGGATAAAATTATCCTGCGTGGTGAAAATGCTCTCCTAGATTTTAAGAATATGAACACTAAGTACTACTTCTGGGATGATGGTAACGGTCTCAAGTGAGTATTCGTTATTTCTACTTAATACCAAAAAAAATTTTTTCATTATTAGATTGTCTTAGTTCTTCAACCTCACTGCACTGCATTGCCTCACCAATTATATACAATAGCAAGCCTGTGCAGTTTATTTATTAAGAGCTCTAAGAACCTGCCCTTGATTTGAAAGGGAAGTATAATGAATGATGCAAAAATTAAGAAATCAATGTTTACTCCATTTTAAAACTTTATTTACCTTTGTGCCTTTTATAACCATGTTATAATTTTTCAGGGCCCACCACAATGTAACGCTGACACTATCCTGGAACATCATCCCCAATGCTGGCCTTCTCCCCAACATCATGGCTCTTGGTGCACACTCCTTCAAGTTCCCCACTGATTACACTCAGACACGTGTATGATCCAAGGACATACCCCCACCATGATTCATATTTTTCTCCCTATGAACACTTGATCACCCGGGGAAGATGCGTTTGAGTGGAAATATATTTTTTTTTATTTAAATTTTGTTTTACTTCAAAGAAAATTGTTATGAAAGTTCTATTAATACCTACTAAGTATGTACTTTGCAAAGGATATTTAAGTATTCATCGATAAAATACATTATTTTGTTCAGTACTCTACCAAGAAGTTAGGTTACTGTTTAATTCTAGTGTTGTTTACGTTATGGTACCAATCTCATTGGTTAAGTTATTAATAACACCCAGCACACGCTTAACAACTTCATACGCCATAAAATTTTATTAATATGCTGAGTAAGTCACTTCTGTTTTGTATAGGTTGGTAAAAGGTTTTTAGAAATGTAAGTCACTATAAGTAGTCAGATTTTATTAACAAATCTAATTAAATATTACATAAGGATTAAAATAATGCATTAACATAACTGCAGCCCATTTCTATGTAAGCAATCTCATTTGATATATCAATTTTATCTATATAACATTATAATTTTGGACAAACACTACAGTGAATCTATGTTTAACAATATCTATGTATTCATTTGTAAAAATAGTATATTTATAACAAAAGTCTACTGCTTATAACAACTATGAATCTTGCTACTTGGTAAGTACTAACTCAACTGTTCCGTACCTTATTAACATCTAATGAATTATGATGTTTGTCAACTCTGAATAACTATTTCATTTTGTGCTGTCCTATTAGGTACCGAATAACAAGTTGCTATGCAATGAAAAAATACTTAAATAGTCTATTTAGATCCACTAACTCAAAACCATTATACTAACTTAGAATGTACTCCTACATGTCAAGAGCTGTTATAGATGGATACTTAGCAGTTAGGTGTAGTTCTAAAAATGTATAAAATAAATGATTATTGTTACAGTGGCAACTTTTCATGCTTTTAGCCAAAATATGCAAGTTACATAACACTGGAGCAAACTATTGTGGTGGCACCGAATATGCTGAATATATCTTATCTATAACAGCTCTAATATCCCTTCTAAGGGATTAAATTTAATATACTTAACACTAAACCATAACTTTACTAATTTTCTAACAAACTGGCTTCATTATACTTTATTGGTTGGCTATAAACAACTATTAGGTACACATGAGAATCAAATTCGAATTAATTTCTGTTAATTATAATAATAAGACTACACAAGTCTTCACTTAGTAAGATTATCGCAAAAGTTACGATACTTTATTTTATTTTACTTACAATACTTTTTATTTATAAATAATATCTAAATAAAATAGTCAGTGTTTAAATAGTTTAATTGGTACGTGTTATGTCCAAAAAACAGCACACTTTTTTGTGGTTCTCTCTGCATACATAAGTGATTTTGTTTAATTTACAATATTCAAGCAGTTTTAAGCCACCATAACTGTATGTAGTTACTGGCCGCATAAAAAAAGTGAACAGAAACATTTTGCATTAATTAATCATTCACCAAATTCACACGTTATGATAAGGATAATATTGCTTTATTCCGTTTTAAAGCCCAGACTCCACCAAAGCGGAGATGTCCGAAGCGGAGACGAGAAGAGACGTTCTTCAGCTAGGGTGTCTCCCCCGAAGCTGTGCGGAGATGCGTCCTGGCTAGACTGAATTGGAGATGTGTGCTGGCTAGACTTAAGTGGAGATGTGTGCTGGCTAGACTGAAGTGGAGATGAGTGCTGGCTAGAGCGGAACTGGGCTGCGTGCGGCGAGCGTTGGGTGTTTGTTGAGATGAATGCACTAGCGGCGCCGCTCACATCTCCGCTTCGATCTTTCTTTGTTTTCTTCGCATACAAATATTATACATCTCCGCTCAGTGGTATCCACTGAAGCTGAGCAGAGACGAGATGTTTGATAGCGAAGTTCTATTGGTTGTTTAAAACACATCACTTCTCCGCTCGTCTCGTCTCCGCTTTGGTGGAGTCCGGCCCTTAGTCCATGGCATACGTCATGCATCTACTGTGAAAACGCTTTTCCTAGCTAGGTTTCTAACATTCAAAGCTTTATATTCATAATTCGCATGAAAAAATATCGCATCTATATGTGATAAATTACACAATATACACTACACAATGTTTATACAATAGGGAAATTTTACTTATGAACGATGTTTCTGCAATGGAGGCCGAGTGTTAGAAGAAAGATCCAAGGTGAGGTAGGTGCCAATTTTCTTATAACAGTCGCTTGTCTTATGCGACCGATACGTACAGTACAGTATGCCGCTTCAGTGAGTTGTTTGCAAATCACGGAGCAATCTACAATAGTGTCTATCAGCACCACAGAACCTTTGTACGTGTTGTTGTCCAGAACCTAAGTAAGTTAAAAAACTACAGAGTATTCTTGAATACATAAGTGACGATTTTTAAAAGATTTATAGTGAACATTCCAATTTTTTTTAGGTAGGTATGTAAGTATGATAGACCTAACTTTAATTTAGATTCTAATGATAAAAATAACAGGTCCATGCCAACGTAAATAAGACATAACTAATGTAAAATTCTAACTACAACTACAATGATGATTATTATTTAATTTGCATTTCATTATCAACAAATCAATTAACATCCAAATACTAATCATCACAGTTCCTGCCATGACATGACAAATGATTTGGCTTTTGATTATGTTGATTTATAAGTAGATGGTCTCATTTTGATTTCCAGACACACTTAATAGATTCATTCCTAAATATTATAAACATAAACAAAAAGTGTTAAATTCAAACTATTCGCTGTATTTTGTATGAAACTAATTATTTTCTAATAAATTGAAAACTATGAAAGGTACATTCACGTCAAAAGACTTAGATCCAAAATCTGCATGTAACAATTAGTACAAGTTGTAAACTGGACAGGATATAAGAGAAATGGACGTCCCCCTTAAGCCCAGCTACATAGATTCAACAACGTGTGACCCTAGACGAAGTAGTGGTAAACAAACAGTAATCAGTGCAGATGCATAGTACAAGGCACACAATTGTACATCTACAGCACATAGGAATCAGTTTCTCCTACAATTTATATGGGTAGGACTTAACATAGGTACAATAACAAGTGAATTTCATAATTATTGATTGAGTTGTGGATGCAATCACGCTAATACAACTTCCAGGTAATCTAGCACACGACGTTTTACCTACTGTGATATTATTGCGAAATTCTACAGTGCAATGTTGTTAGTAACCACATCAGTGCAGTAACAATACATGTTGGAAACAACTAACCTATGAACAATAGTTGTTTTAGCGCGTTGCGTAAGTACTTTACTTGACATGAAAATCATAAATATGCGCGCTAGATACGCCCTACAATGAATTAGCTTGCATTCAATTTCTTTATGAACAGAATCTACAGCCACATTTCTCAACATTTGTTGCTTTAGCAACAAATGTTGCTACTAATGTTGTCCACTTTTAAGTGGACCACTGTTAGGTACATAGAAGTTTTAAAGCATTCACTGCCCAGCCCTTGCGCGGCATGACCCACAGGGGGGTTGGTAGTTCTGCATGGGCACTCAAAGTGTTAATAAGAGCCCTAGCGCGATTAAGGTGCCACTGTGCCACTACAATGCGATGCAACTTCAAAACACACAAAAAAATATCTTACCGTTACGCGAAGGCAACAAATATTTCGAAATGATGATCCATTGCGATAGAGTTAAATCACATTATTTTTAATGTAATGACACTCTATTTGCTACCGTACGCGTAAAGATAGGTACCTACTTGTTCCTGAGAGGGCAACCACGTTTTTGTAGATAAAAGTACAGTATAAGTGCACAAATAATACATGTATAAACTTGGGAGCATGTAAGGGAGAGTCCTTTCAGCGCATGGCGCTACATAGGTGAGGGGGCGCGCGTCACGCATCCGTTTGCACATCCTTGTCGGCCGTTGGCGGCGCGCTAGGGCGGTCCGAGCCGTATCTCCGAGAGAGATCCAGCATCTCTCGCAAACCCTGGAATCATCAAAAACATGTGTGAATCATCACCCCGAAGCATTTTTAAACGACTTTGAAAAAAGGAGGAGGTTCTATGTTCGACTGTATGTATGTTCGTCGATTTCTCCGTCAATAAAGAACCGATTTTGAAAAATCTGTAACGCTATTGTATGTAAAATGATGCTGAGGTGGTAAATAAAACTTTTATTCCCCAGGGATTAACCCGCAAAACTTTAAAACAGTGTAAACTTAAGGGATTCGAAGTGGATTTTGAAGGGTTTAGGATGGGGCCGCGGACCACTTCGGCTGCTTCCATGGACCTACAGTCGTCCGCGGACCACCGGTTAAGAAACACTGGTGTACAGCATATTTGCTACAAATATGTTGGTAATTTTGTTTTATGCTGATCCACTTAATTTCATAATAATATATGGATCATTTCATTCTACCTGATGAAAAAAATCTGAGCAGAGGAGGTTAGTCAAATTAATAAAAAAATATTAATATGACTTTATCGTGAAAACCGAACGATACAGAGGAGATACATGGAAACTGTCTTAGAAACCAATTATTTTCCAATGAAGATTATTTAAGCTACTATTTATGTCTGGCTGACAGCAGCAAGCTCTCCACCCTCTATCTCAAAAACGGTGGAACACGTCAAACAATGTTAGGAACAAAATTAGTAGCAAATTCTATATTTTTCAAGTTTATAACAGAAGTCAACATCATTGGAGCTATAGAAACCTAGATAATAACGAAAATCTAATTATTAAGACATTTGACCTTGAGTAATTTTGGAATTCAACACAATAATTCAATGTTTAAAACGCCAATGAAAGCGAATACGAAATTCCAGCTGGTTGTCTCGTAATTCCGAGGTGACCCTATTTTTTGGCTAAAATTACTGGATTATAGGAGAGCATTCCAGCTAGACAGTTTATGGGTTACACAGCATGTCACATTCTAGCTAAGCGTCTACCAATCTGTTTTAATATTAGTAAAAAATAACTACTTTAATAACAGCTTTTATTACCTTATTCTCTGTAATAAGCCTTTGGTATAGTTCCTCCTCTTGCCGTGCAACTCCGTTCTCATCCATAGTCACTGCTTTAGACATTACAATGGCCATCTCATTGATTCTCTCTGCTTGTTGCCTGATCAACTGAAAGTAAAGGTTTCCTTGTCAATATTATCATTGAAAGGCTCAAATAAATGATCCTTTCAATGAGTCTTGCCTACGATAGGATAGGATTATAAATGTCTACAGGAATAACATAATCTTAACAATATATTTTTTAAACTATGTACCTACATACAGTTAACTTGCTTCTGCCCGCGGCTTCGCAAGCAGTTTGCCGGGATAAAGTAAAAAGTAGCCTATGTCCACCCCAGGGATACCATTTACCTCCCTGCCAAATTTCATTGAGATCCGTTCAGCTGTTTAGGCGTGAAAAGGTAACAGACAGACAGAGTTACTTTCGAATTTATAATATTAGTATGGGTTCATTTAATTGACATAATATTACCTAAGCAGTTAGACAGTTTGAATCTTTTTTAATCTCTTATTCTAAATTTAATTGAATTTTTGTAAGTATTAGTTTCTTCGTTTTTCTTATTCCATATTGTTGTCTATTTACTTGTACAAAAAATTTAAAAAAATAATAATACCTGTGAGTGAAACTTTTTGCTTTCATCAGCAAATCATACTTCATGCATGTTATATTAAGCAAACATCTTATTGTAAAAGCTTAGCTGTAAGTTTTCTTAAAAGTTTTAAAATAAAAATTTAATAAATAAGTAAAATTATGTGCACAAATGAAATACCTCTTCTTGTTTCTCATTTACAGCAGCAGTAAAATCTATTCTAGACTCCCAAATCCGTCCTTCTGTATGCTGTCTGTATTTTGACATAATGAGGTCCAGTGCTCGCCTGTGGTCTTCTAATGCAGCTCTCAGCTCCCCATTCTCCCGTTGGACATCCCTCATAAGTCGAGACTCTCTCTCTATGCTGGCTATGAGAGCTCCACGAGGTCGCTCTCTGGATGCTTCATTAAGTGTATCCACATCTTCTTTGTACTGAAAAGTTTATATATAAGTTTTCTTGTACTTTATTGGTGCTTTATACACACAGATGGTATTTTATGTTTATGGTGTTATTTACAAGCATTACCAAAGATATGTTACATTTCAAGGTCACATCAGATTTCAAATTAAGGAGGTGTATTACTGATCAGAGGCTGAGCAAGCATTCGTTGCGTAAATTTGTCAACGTGGAAGTCAATTCCGACCGAGTTTCTCCTAAATTTAGTACAAAGTGGTCTACTTTTGACGCGTCCAAATTACCTACCTGTTTCATCGTATGTATTTGCCTGTATGCCGTCTGGGTTTCGGTTAGCAAAGCATCAGCCTCGGTCTCCCGTTCCTTCAGGCGACTTGCAAGTCTTTTTGCATCCAGAATTATTTGCTGTATTGTCAGTGACATCTGAAAAAGGCAGCTATGAAGAAAACCAAGGTCCTGAAGTTCAACAACAAACGCACTGTTCAGGAAGCACAAACCCTGTTGTTATCCACGCAATATAGAAGCACAAATTACGTCTCATCTAAAGTGGGTAATTAGGTAGGTACTGAATTGATTGGAATTTTATTAGAACCACTTCATCAAAAAACCAAACGACGCACGCACATCAGCTGTTTCGAATTTGGTAAGGCAGCCAGCCATTAATTTTAGTTGCCAGCTAAAGCTTTCTTTCCTTCGACTTGCTTGTAATAATGTTTTTTTCATTCGTCCACGGATGATGGTAGCATGTGGCTGGTAGCCACTATTCTGCCAGTGTCCGGTTCATGGTTTCATAGTAGTGTTGCCAAAATATCGATAGTTTGGCTATCGATGGTTGACCTTGAAATTCAGTAATTCTATCGATTGTTCTATCGATAGTATCGATAGTATCGATACTATCGATATGTTAAAATACGGTAATCTTATTGACGTTTTGTAATAAAATCGATAATATCGATAGTATCAAATAATTATCAAAGTTACAAAACTATCGATCAAATCGATAATATCGATAGTATTGTATAAAAGCTATCGATACAATCGATACTATCTTTATGATGATATTATTATACTATTGATAGTGGCATATATTTCAATAATATCAAGACACTGTGAAGGTGGTATATGCGTAATGGGTACTAAAATTGGCCATTGTTATGACCATAACTGTATTTAAATTATATAAGAAAAAAAAGGTTGGATCCATACTAAAAATTGCAGAAATGGACCCTCGAGGTGAGACTTCGTTTTATTATTTAAAAAAAAAATGTTTTTTTATATGACCTACCAATACAGGTAGTTTAAATAATATGTTGAAGCTAATTATTTAATGAGTTCAGTGCCTTCTACCAATATCGAAACCATTCATTAAGTTTGTAAATTATTATAAATTGAATGCCCAGTTATAGTATTTTTTGTTTTAGATGACAACAAAAATCTATTTGAATACGATAGTCAGCCGTTTTTTACCGAAGATCCTGTGGTTGGGAATCAATATCAAGATAATATGAGTAAGTGGCTAGTTGTTATTACCCCCCAGTAGGTATACTTACGTACGCAATAAATATAAACAGAATAAGTTTTCTATAAAAGTGTTTTCCTAATCTTATATATAGTAAAGTACATAGGTAATTAAATTTCATTTTCTTGCAGAGCATGAAATGTCACAATCCATACTGCAACCCGTAAAGAAAAGTCGCACAGATATCAGTGGCATCAATAAGTTTACACAAACTGAAACTCAAGACGAGAATGAACTACAGGAACAGGATGAAAAAGAAAATCCATGTGAATATTGCTACTCAGATAAAGCAAAGGATAAAAGAAATGTACACTTTGGAAACCTTATAGCAGAAGAGATGCAGTTTGTGCCACCATGTGCACGATCAGAAGCATATACTACTATTATGAAATATGTAAATTCTTTAAAACATAAACATGTTAATAACTAAGAAGCTGTATCTGTAACAAAAATAACTTTGCAATTATTGTTTGCGCTGTTGGCTTAAATTGAATAAAACAAAGATTATAATGTATCACTAAATGTTTTATTAACCATTAATGACAGAATTATGAAAATTATACCGACGCCTACAATATTAAAAATACCTATACTTAATACATATTATAATAAATTATAAATACTTATTTGAAAAAATTAGTATTTATAATTTATTATAATAAGTATTCATAATTCTTATTTGAATTAAATGAAATCAAAAATTACAGTCGATATGACTGTAATTTTTGATTTAATTTATTATTTTACATAATTTTTATTAACAAGTAGTATCACGCACATGAATCAAGTTGTTATTTACAGTCATAATTATATAGGTAATCTTTCTTCAATTACTTTTCCAAGATCTTGTGATTTTGCTTTATAAACAATAATTCGTTTATGTGTTCACCACTTAAACGGTTTCTGCGCTCCACGATGATTTGCCCAGCTTTCGAAAAAATTCTTTCTGCTGGTGTGGAGGTTCCTGGGATGCACATGTATTTTAGAGCAATATGTTTTAAGCTGGTATGGTTATATGACCAATATTCTATAGGGTACTCATTCCTGGCTAAGATGGGCTTGGAAACATACTGCCTTAGGTCGACTATTGCATCTGCAGTGGCATTACTAGTATGTTGTTGTGGTGGTGTATCGAGGAAAGATAGCAAATTGAGTCTAGGTTTTTTTACTGGCACATCCGTTTCATTCGAGATTGATAGCCTTTCAGTTTCAGCTGCATTAGTCTCAGAAGATGGAATGTTATTATTTTGTGCTATTAAGTAAGCAGAGTATTCTTTTTGGACATAGTCAAAAGCTATCTTGAATTCTGCATCACTTTTGAATCCTTGCTTTTTAAAATGGGGATTTAAAAGAGTGGCTATGATGCAAGGAGATCTTTTTTCATAAGGTTTAATTTTCGCTGTAATAAGTTTTTTCAGTGCTTCCAAAACAGTTTTACCTGATTCCGTCATAGGTTCCTTCTCTATTTGTGCAACACGCATCAATAAGCCTTTTATCAGCGGAATGATTAAAGACAGGGTAGCGTATGTTTCTCCTGATACAGCTTCCGTGCACGACAATATAGGTTCGAAGATAGTTTCCACTTCTTTTAAAAAAATGTACTCATCCGCAGTTAGATTGGGTGGTGCTCTTGGATTTTGAGAAATGGCCAGTGTAAGTTCATCTTTCATTTCGTCAATCCTTTTGAACATTTCCAATGCGCTATTCCATCTTGTTTCAATGTGTTGAACAAGCTTTAGTTCAGGTTTCTTTAGATCCCTTTGAATCTCCTTCAATTTGTCTGAGGCTAGAGTGCTGTGTTTAAAAAAGGAAACAATCGTCTTACATTTTGTCATCAATTCAGATAGATCATTACACTCGGTGAGGGTGTGTTTCGTGACTGTATTTAAAGTATGTGCAAAACATGGAATATGTCGCATTTTGAGAATTTCAGCAACTTTAATCATAGTGGGAGCGCTGTCTGTAACCAGGGCCACCACTTTCTCGCGACATTGAAAATCGTCCAACACTAATGCTATTACCTAAAAATAAAGCATAATTTAGTATCAGCAAATTGAGCATAGATATTAAGGGTGGAATTCTGTAAAATAACTCCTGTTTTAAGCATCAAGTCTGTTTGTTGTAACCAATATGTTATACGAGCTGAATCTGACTTTGCAGAAATAGATTTCATTTTTGATCCCTTAAAATAGTTTACATGACAATACCAACATCTTCATCTACCCCAAGTTATGCATCATCAAATACAAGTATATTCTGTTAGTATTATAAATAGTAACACAGAATACCTGGAACCAATAAAATAATGCTGGACAATCCACACAGCATTATCTAGCCCCAAGCAAAGCAGACCTTGTGTTATGAGTACTAGATGACTCATATACTTAATACAATACATTACATACATAGATAGATAATAGATAGAAACCCCGGAAGAAATATTTGCAGATCGTACAAAATATTTGTGCCAAGGCGGGAATCGAACCCACAACCTCCTTCGTCACAGGCGGAACTTCGCCCGCCACGGCACATCGGTCATCATGCATGGAGTATGTTACTAAATAGTAATACTTAGGGCCTGTTTCACAATGTCCTGATAAGTACTTTCTTTGTTACTTATCTGACGGTACCTATACATAATTTTTTTCATAGCTACTGTTGTTTATGTCAGATAAGTAACAAATAGCCAATCTAGAACTTATCAGGACATTGTGAAACAGACCCTTAATTATATTAACCACTTACCGAAGATAAGTTATCGGCATCATGATGTCCTTCCACCACTACTGCTGCCAATAGGGTAGATTGCAAGCCGTTGTTAAGAATAAAGTGACATGTTATTGCTAATGCTAGAATGCCTTGATTGCTTATTGATGTCCAGGTATCCGCGGTGATTGCGATGTTGCTAATCTTTGTCAGAACGTCCACCAACTGGACTTTCATTTGCATGTACATGCGCGGTATAAGTTTGGTTGATAGTGAAGTTCGTCCTGGCATAACGTAACGAGAATCTAATGCTTTTACAAATTCTTTCAATCCTTCTCTTTCGACTAAGCGGAGTGGTTCCATGTCAATGGCAACCATTTTTGCAAACTTGTTATCAAGCATTTTCTTTCTCGTAGAGTTAATATTGTAGGTTGCCACATTTCCGTGAATATTTTCAATGTTTTCTTGTGGTACGATATTTTGAGAATTAGTAGCAATCAATAATTCAGGATGCTTTCTTTGTAAATGATCTTTCATATTTGTGGTGTTATTACTGAACTTAAAGTATGCACCACAAGTTTTACATTTTACGTTACCCGCCTCGACATTTCGCTCAAAAAAATCCCACATTAAAGATTTTCGTTTAGATCCCATTTTTTGACACACACTTCTTAACTTTTTTTCTCATTTATGTACTGATGATCACTAGTTATTACCAAGTAGTACACGTACCCACCTAAACTCGAAAATCCTTACGATACTATCGAAATGTAAGCCACTATCGATAGTACCAAACTATCGATAGTATCGATAGTATCGATTAGATTGATGGTTTTCATAGAATACTATCGATAGCATCGATACTATCGAAGGTTTAGTCACATTAGATGTGCAATACTATTGACAATATCGATAGTATTTGTCAAATTCAATGTTATTGCTGCATTTCATACTATCGATAGTATCGATACTATTGATAGTATCGATACTATCGATAGGCCTATCGATACTATTTATTTCTCGTGACTATCGATAGGCTATCGATAGACTATCGATATTCGACTATTGACCGGCAACACTATTTCATAGTCATAGAATGGAGGCTGGTAACAATGTGAGCGAGTCATGAAAGAAGAAGAGTAACAGTGTTATGACTGTTATGATATGAGCGATAAAGTCTCACCGGTACAGTGGCCGTGCAAGTAAGCTCGTGCAAACTAGACATCGCAAAACTCATGCCTCATCCAATAAAACACACGATAATTATGGCAAGAACTGTCAAATTAGACAGTTATTTTGATACCAACCAGTCGGAAGCGTCCCCAAGACGCTGATGCGCTGCGCCAGATACTCACCAGCTCTCGGGTTACGCGTCGCGTCAACCAGACGCTTAGATAACTTTTAAAAACCCGGAGACTCGGTACCCCACGGAACTAGGGTCTCGACTCCAAAGGGAGCAAATGTGTAGGCTCTGTCGAGACCTGCATATTATTTCCGTCTTTTGAGATCATCAGCCAAATCTGCCGCCGCCGCACCAGCCCTCACGGATGTCCTCGGAAGATAGGAAGGCGCAAGTGTGTCACCGCATGTAGCGATTGTTGTAGATAGATTGTTTGTAACAGTCTGCAGTTAGCATAATTGTTTCAATTGTAAATACTAGTTCTAAGAAGAACCCTTGGGGCCGTGCCAGCAGCAGACGGCACACGGCCGGGCCCGGGAGGGACTGCTCTGCTCCTCTGGGTTTTCCTCTCCACAGCTGAGGCGGACGCCTGGGCTGTATGGGCAGCATGGCCGCAGAGAGGTGGAGGCTGCGGCGGGAGAGGAGTGCCGGTATTGAGGTACGCCGCCGCTCTCCCTCAGTCTTCTTTCAGTAAAATTTTCTATCTACGATATTTAAGATACGTTCCCTCCATGTGGCACACCCATGGGACGCCCTATTTGTAGTTATTCTGTAATTTAATAAGACGCAAGCTGCACAAGGTGGATGTCGAGATTTATAGCATTTTGTTTTAGGTCGGATTTACTATTGTTTAGCTAGATTACCTATTGAAAGTAAAGAAAAAGAACTCCTCTTTAATATAGTGAAAACCTCAACTAGGTAGGTCTTCCAGTTTAGGAGCTTATACATACGTTTACTTAGTTTGTTATAAAACAGTTATCTAGTGCGCGTTGACGTTAGTTAACTGACTACGCGTATGCTACGCGCCCCTGGCGTAGCATCGTGGCTACGAACTTTTACACTATGATTATGAATAATTTCATGGGCTTCTAGTAAGGTGGGACATCATCATCAGCCCGTATACGTCCACTGCTGAACATAGGCCTCCCCCAAACGCCACCACGTCCTGAGCCGCCTCCATCCATCGACTCCCTGCAAACGCTACAATGTCGTCTTGTCGGTCCATCGGGTGGGAGGTCTTCACACACTTCGTTTTGCATTGAATCGTGGTCGCCACTCGATAACGTGGCGACCACGATTACTAACTTAAACTTTAGATAACTTTTACTTTCCAACAGTCCCCGACGGTTATCGGTTCTGCGAGCTATACCTATGGCCCGCTGACCGCCACTTCTACTAATTCTGAGAGATGTATGTATGTACAAGAATCAAAGACAAATTTATTTTCATAATTATCAAGAATTCATCGGAACTTAAACATACTACAACTATTCTAGAGTTGGTAAGCATTTCGCCTATCAATAGGTACCTACTTGGTAACTTTTCCCTAAATATGTAAAAGGAGGTATATTTATGTAGTAGTACGAGTACATATTACGTAGATAATATAAGGTATGAAACCGTAGTTTTAACAAAAGTATAAGTCACGATAGGATAGGTAGAGACTACTACCTAATTAAAATAAGCACTGGTCTAGAAATACCTACATATACATCCATCGGTAATATAAGAAAGTTTATAAATACTAAACAACAAAAACAACAGATAAACGAAATTGAGGAACGCCTATAGTTTCTGAATACTGCACTGGGACGTAGGATAAAAATGCTTAAGGTTGATCGCACGTGTTGGCGCGAGATTTTTTATTTGTGGTTTTAGTTTATTTCTGCATTCTACATTGCCTATGAACTCATGGTTGTGATTTAATTGTATTTTGGGAGCATTTCAGAAAATGATGATTAAAAATCATCATTTTCTGAAATGCTCCCTAAAATCTCATATTTTCCCAAATGCTGGAAAAATACCAGTGAACCGAAGTTAGTTTTTTTCATAGGTTAATAGAAAATGGTTTACGATTTGCAGCAAATTACTTTTCCGTTTGTTTTATTCCTTATAAAGAAAGCAGAAAAAAATAAAAATCACAAAAACAATTGAATCTCGAGCCAACCCGTGACGATCACCATTATCCCTATTTACACCATCTAAGAATAATCTACAAATTATTTTTAAACAAAAAATTTCTTATTAGATTGTTTATCCTAACGGGCTCTTCTTGCTGGCTGAAATGTCCCACTTTATCCAGAATGACTGTCTCTATGGTGGTGTAATATTTTTTCATGGTGTCCATCAGGGAGGGAGATAAATATAGGTCGTTTTCTCCGTTTGCAACTAAGAAAGGCACGTTCTCTTCGTGGACTGTTGGCGCGGGGAGAGAGTAGCAGAAGTTCGCACGGTAGTAGTTTATTGGGCCAACCAGAGCGTCTGTGAAAAATAAAAAATCGGGCTTAGAATCGATTATGAAAAGTAAGATAAATGATAAATTTAAGTAAAAAACAAATACGATTGCGATTCGGATTCGTACACGAAGGGTTTCGTACTATAAAACGACAACTGGTTATAAAATCAGCAAACAGCAAAAACAAGTTCTTTAGTGTGACACTTAAAACATTCCTCAGTGCGTCAGAGAAACAATACATTCTTACACCTTCCTTTATGGACCGCCTTTAAATTTAAATTTTATTATTTCTTGTTAAAGCAGGTTCAAGCAATATTTAAAAAAATCATGTCTACCGATTACGTTTCAAAAAATACAGCTACGTTTCAGTATACCTACTACTTACACTACTTAGTCAAGGTCGAGCACAAAACCGATAAAAACATGCTTCTGGAGCCCAATGGTAGTTCTAAATTTTATTTTATATTTATTATTTTGTAGTGAAAATTTATTGGGGGATAAATTGCTCAAACACTAGCCCAGAACTATCCCTTTTTATCTCGGCACTTTTACCATGTACCTATGTATTTATTTGCCAAGTTAGTTTTGTATAATCCTCCCCTAATCCATAAGAATTGTTGTCGTGGCCTGTCAGTTTATACTTCTAAAGTTCTAAAGACCTGTTCAGATCTACGCGGTATTCGCTACCTAGAGCTCGGTTTCACGATGAAAGAAACTCTAGATAGTGCGTGCGGTGCTATGTTCACGGAGAGAATTATAGATTGGTTTCATCTTTCATACTTTTGACACGCGCCGTCCATCTGCAGTTTTTGTCATCAAAAGTAAAATGGCAAAATGTGTTATTTTGAGACGATACTTGTTCTGGTTAATATATTAATTTAGTGGAATTAGGGCCCTGGTTAGTGAACGCTACATAGGTAGGTCGGGATGGGTCCTCTAAGTAAACGTTATTGTAAAAAAATACGCTACTTACATGGTTTCCCAAACCAGTATTTATAACAATCGATGTCGAGCTCATTGGTGTAGTCGCTCGTTCGTGTCCGCATCACCTCGTTGTACATCCTCAGGTCATTGATGAGGATCATCTGCTCACCGACCCACGGCATCCGGAACATGAAGACGTACCTGGGAAAAGATTATTAAAAACAATCAAATACAAATAAAAACTATGTGACGTAACAGGCTATGCAGTTAGTGGGTTTTTGAGATGGGTGTGTCGACAAATCCGAAACAATAGGAAAGTCGTGTCAAGATTTCTGGAATCCATGGGCTCGAAAATATTGACAGTTTTTTTATCTGCCTTGTGATTATTGTCAATCCCCCTTGTTAGAGTAGAGGGGAGCTATTTAGGGGTGGCAGGCATCTTCAGTAGTGGGCAAATGTATGTTAATGAGGATTATGGCTATATGGCTCAAATAGAGTTGGGCACTTGAACAGACGGTGTGGCAGGTGGACTAAAGCACTAACCGTGTGATAGCCGAGACTAGGACTAGGGAACTTCAACTGACGGGATGGGTCGACGACGTACGCAAGACTAGCAAATGGCATAAACATAGAGAAGCCTCACATCATCATCATCAGCCCAGGGTTGTGGCTGATGATGATGATGTACATTATTACGATTCAAATTACCCTATTTCTGGGCTCCCAGACAAGGACACCCTCAAGGACAAGGACAACCCTTTTCAGGATTTACAATCATTTGCCAAGCCTCTGAAAACCGCGCAAACACATTGTCTTGGCCGAAAAAAAAGCTAAAATGACATCAAATCATCATTTCAAGATTCATCACATTGCATTCACATTCTTACCATTCTAAAACTTCTTGGTTGCAAATTTAATATAATAAGTAGAAAGTACGCTACGAAAATTAATAATTATGAAAGGTGCTGCTAGCTGTTCTGGTTTGAATCAGTGATCAGTGAGCTGGCAACCCTGCACTTTGGCTTGAATGCTAATGGTATGGTTTACAACGAAACATTGCATAATCTGTGGTACGGTGTCATTGAAATGACAGGCACCTACCTATTGCCTGTAATTCGCAATCACAAGGTGATGGTTTGTAAGGGAGATGATTACAACTTTAACATCAGATGGGTGGGCCAGCTCGCTTGTTCCGTATGTAGTATTATTTCACTATTCCGAGTCCGTATCCTACTTGCCTAGATTTAAAGTTGGTTCTACTCAATCATTAACGTTGTCATGTGACAGTTGCCAGCGCCATTTTGCCAGTCATGTTTAAAAAATTTAAAACCTTCGTGTTTACGGAATCTTTTATCAGCAAAAAAGAAAGTTACATTGTGTAAGACAATAATAGAGGTGAATAAGTATATGCCCATAGAAATCTGATGCAACCCCGCAGCTAAATGGCTGGCCTTTAGGTACAATCATACCAACTTAAAGCAATAATGTAAGCGATTTTATGACAATTGACAATCATAGATGTTGTGTGGTATTATCGTCCTATGTAGATGGATAGTAAATCGTCATTTGTAAGTTACCTACCATTATTTATTATATACTAGCCCGTGCCCGGAGTTTCGCACGGATTGTGCGGCAAAAATAATGTATGTCATTAGAGGTCAAGAAAGACTATCTACTTAACGCTTTTTCTGGCCTTTTTCGGTCTTTAATATCTCGGCAGCTACAGCAGGAAATAACTTGAAATTTAAAATAATAATACATTTCGTGCGGTTGTATTACTAAAGGTCGTCCAGATCTAAGCATCGACCTCGGCACATTCGGATGATGAAGTGGAGGATATGTACGAAGACATATCCAAAGCCTCGCACAACACCACTAAGGCTCGCTTCAACGTTGTTATAGGGGACTTTAACGGCAAGGTAGGAATCCAGACAGACAACGAATTTCGAATAGGTCCGCATGGCTATGGAGCTAGGAATCACAGAAGGCAAATGCTAGTCAGCAACTCCTTTAAGAAACAGCCCTAAAGGAAGTAGACATGGCAAAGCCCCGACACTGTGACAAGAAATGAGATCGACTTCATCATGTGGGATACCAAGCACATATTCAGAGATGTCTCACATGCCCCCCGTTTCCGACGAGACGACCACGATTCCAGAGCTACCCTGACACGCCACTATACCGACGAACTGCCAGATATCAGTCAAGAAGTCACTTTCTTGAAATTGTTTCCGAATACACTTACAGCAGATTCTACAGTTAGGTAAAAACAATTTCAAGAAGGAGGCCAACAGGGGGGTTCAGCTAGGCTGGGCAGTGTATGGTAAACTTCGTCGAGTCTTCTCGTCATCCATACCGCAATGCTTGAAAACGAAAGTATTTAACGAGGGCGTCCTACCCGTTATGACCTACGGAGCTGAGACGTGGACACTCACGGTAGGGCTGGTCCACCAGTTCAAAGTCGCTCAGCGAGCTATGGAAAGAGCTATGCTCGGACTTCCTCTGAAGTATAGGTTTCGTAACGAATACATCCGACAGAGAACCAAAGTTATCGACATAGCTCAAAGAATTAGCAAGCTGAAGTGGCAGTGGGTCGGCCATATCATAAAACCGCTGGGGTAAACGTGTTCTTGAGTGGAGACCGCGACTCGGCAAACGTAGTGTAGGATGCCCTCGGGCCAGGTCAGATGACGAGCTGCGAAAGACTGCAGGCAGATGCTAGCTGGCTACGGCAAGCTGAAGACAGGGTGCTATGGCGCTCATTAGAGGAGGCCTATGTCCAGCGGTGGACTAAGATAGGTTTATGATGATGATGATGAAATAGCAAAGTCTCTAACCGGTAAGTACCTATAGTACATATGGTATACTTGACAAACGTTCGAAACCTTCGGCGCGCGAGTCACACTCGCACTTGATGGATCTTGTTTTTATGACGTCACTGTTTGGTCCACCCTGTATACGCATAATATATAATGCATCTAAATATTACGACTTAACCCCATATTTGAATGCACATTTTTGTGTTGTGTGGTAGCGATGTTGGATGTGTGAGCGCCAACCTTTACTCACCAAGATCTCAACAGCTGGTTCCAATCGGCCCAGATCTGTTGGAACCAGGCCTCGCGAGAGGTGCTGCCCAGCATCACCAAAGCGTGCAGCAATTTGGGGTGTGTGTCGCGCAGCGTGCATGCGACCAGGCCACCCCAGTCGTGGGCGATCAGGATACATTTCTCGGCACCTGGGGGTTCATTTTAAAAATATTTGATTGAATGTTTTATTTCAGGCCAAGAACAATAATATTTCGGTCCGGTCCATTGACTAGTTTTGGCGTAAAGAAAAACATCCTACGATACACATTTCAAGGAACCCTTTCAATTGTGACATGCATGTCCGTCCGTTCGTCTGTCATTAAATCATGTTGTACAATTTATTTATTTCCATATTAAAAGTACATTACTATAAAAAGTTTCTGCCAATCTGTACAACAGCAATTTAATTATGAATTGCGTAGTCTTTACTACGTGGCTGTCGTTGACGGCCCAGACGCTACTGAATGCAAAACCGGGCCGCGTGAGAAAGCTCTACCGAACAGTCGGCACCGGCTACCAGAGGCCTGGACGTGTGAAAAGGCATAAAGTCATACCGTTTTTTTTTTTCGAAATAAAACGGTACGGCAAAATCAGTGCAGCCAACGGAGTTTAGTGCCTTTTCACAAGTCCCGGTCGCCGGTAGCCGGATAATTTGCATGCAATTCTTATTACTTGCAAATTATGTCGGTACGTGTGAAAACTATCGTACATGCTCATAAACTTCGCCGCCGACTACCCGGCACCGGTTACCGGGAAACCGGGGCGTACTTATGAAAAAGCACTTTTAGTTACTATTCAAATGCTATGATGGCTCAAAGTATTTTTTCTTAGGGGCTTTCGAGTTTCCCTTACCGAGTTCCTGAATGAGCGCTCGAATGTCTTCAATGAGCAGCTCTATTTTGTAATTCTGCACGCCTTCTGGTTTTTCAGAGTCGCCATACCCTCTCTGATCCACAGCGACACACCTGTACAAATAGCAATCTACATACAATCTACGTATTAGTTACATAATTTGTGTCGTAAAGATGTCAATACAAAAGATTAAGAGATTATCGGTTAGAAGCGATCTCTTCGAGTTATATTTCTTTAAAAATGTATTTTAAACTTTGTAAACCGTTGTATACAGCTACTTTGTTGTGCCCATTCTCGGAGATCAGATAATATGATATTGAACGTGCATGACATTGCAAAATGAACGATTGCTATCTAGGACTTGGAAAACGTGAGGCTTAGTATTTTTGTAATGAAGCTTTATTCAAAGAGCAAAAAACCCTAACTTACAATTCTCAATAGATGAAAAGGATCTCTACTCTGTAGTAGAATATAATTAAGAACTTTTCAAAAATGAGTGTAATACTGTTATTAGGTACTTATTACACTCATTTTTGAAAAGTTCTCAATTAGATTCTATAGTGCTAATAAACCACAAAAAAACAACATTTTTATTCAATCGATAAATGCCATAAAATGCATTAAAATTTACATTTTCGAATTTCGTACTTAATTTGACGTAAACGCTGGACGCATTGAACTCCATTTGCTCTGTGGTCATGACGTCAGTTGGCTGTGTAAACAAATACGGCTACGTTGGTTACGAAAATAATAAAAGTACAAAGCTTAAATACGCGGATCAGTTGACAGTTGTAATTTTTAGTTTACACAACCGTATGAGGTAATAACATGGCGGCTACATCAAATATCTGAAAACTTTGAGTTGAATTTTAAAATTGATTTTGTTATTTTATGAACTAAAACAAAACTATCGTTTTCTGACTGCTTTTTGCCTAAGCTATCTTAATAATATATTTTTAGATTTTTTTCTCATATATTATTTTGACATTTTTTTATACATCTAAGTGAAGGCTCCCTTTTTTCAGTCTGTTAAAAGAAATCACCTCATTGTAAAAGACTTATAGAAAAATGTGTCCTCTACCGGTTCTACCCAGCAATAGAAATACTTATTTGTGGACTGTACATTCTATGGCTTTCTAAAAATAATCCTTTTGAACTTCCCTCCCTCTACCAGTAGGCCAAGCACGGGGATTGTTCTCTAGGGTAGAATAGACAATAATGACATCGCATCGTCATACATTGCGTACATTATTGAAGCTGAAGGAATGAATTTCAAATAATTTACGCGTTCGATGACAAAGTGACGTAATTTTTCTCTATTCTACCCTAAACAACAAACCCTGTGCTTGCCCTGCTGTACATGTACCTGTTGTACCTACCCCTATAATTTGTTGCACGCATGCATTCAATAGCATTTATTTACATACTAGCTGCGCCCAGCGGCTTCACCCGCGTGGGAATTGATTGCACACCCCCTAGGAGTAGTTTTGAAAAAATAAAAAATACGTGTTTCATTATTTACTTTTCAACACACTTGCTCATAAAGTGGCTCTAATTTCACCGCAATTAGGTACATAATGACACCTGTTATCTAACTGTGACTTTTTCATTGCTATAACTCACTAGTGAGTTATAGATTTTTTTTTAATTTTTATTGGTTGAGGTGATTTGTTCTTAAACAAGTTTTTATTCAAAAAAAAGATCGTGTTCAATAGAACAAATAAATTAATGTTCCTATTGCTTGCTCATTTCATGCAACTTCTTATTTAAATAGATAATTTTAACTCGTACGTGTTTAATAAATAAAACTTTGACTCAGATATAACTTTTGTTTTCTCTGTAATAAAAGAAAACTAAATTCTCCATTTTGTACGTGGCAGAATAGGCGCAAACCCTATGCGCGAAAATAAAAAAAAAACCTTATCCCTTTAGTCTGTGGCTGATCACAATGCGCGCGCTAGCAAAAATTCACAAGAACTTTCGCGTTTGTATTATTAGTATGAAGTATGATTATAGGAAATCTAACAAAATGATCACAAAAAATACAAGTGTAAAAACGAGTCTATGTTACTTATTGGACTTGTATACACTATTTAAAGTATTGAAAAAAACTAACCAATTTAAACTTTAATTAGTGTAAATTAAAAAAATTTAAATCAGAGTTGAAACAAATTAGAACCAGTTTAATTACAATTGAAACAATTGAGCTAACTACAGACTGTTGCAAAACTTGCAAACAATGTACAACTGATCCATATCAATACTATTTTAATTATACTAATATAGGTATTTAAACTTACCAATAATCTTTCTGAAAATCCACGATCTGATGCCTCCAGGAGTACCAGAACTCTGGGAATCCATGCAAAAACAGCATCAACGGCTTCGTCGGGTCTCCGCTCTCGACATAATGAAGTTTTACACCCTGCAACAATAATACTCGTCAATATTGTACTGTACAGCAGCTGAATTTTTCAAGACATTGTCGACATCAACATGGTAGGAGTAGGTACACTGTGAGCCAGATGGCGTATCATCGTACGGGAGAAGCTGTTTCCGTGATGTGCTCAGCCCTGAGTTGGAAAAACGACTCTAGTAGATGGAAAGACATAGGTAGTTGATGATATTTTAGCACTTTTTGACTACATAAAGTAGGTACCTACCATTAATTATCTACTCGTACATATGTGTATTGTGAATCAATGAGCTGGAGCTGTAAACAAGCCAAACGGTGGCGTGGCTCGAAATCAATTTAGTTTAATTGTGTCCCTCTAGAAATAATTTAGATATCTTTGTTACAGATTCTGCTTGCTCACGCTTGCTTGCGCTAGGTAGGTACAATATAATATACTGTTTAATCTTCGTTAAACGGGTCATTTGCATTGATTTACACCAAAATCCAAGTAAATTTACGTAAATCATGGTAAATTTACTTTTATCACAACGGATTATCAAATTTTAAACACGTGATCGGTTCCAGCGTGATCAGATGGAAATTCTACAAAATGATTAGGTATTTGAAGAATTTAGGTATTATTTTGAGTCGAAAGCGGAAAATCTCAATTTGCAATTCTCACGCAAATGCATACCGTATTCGGTTACATTGGAGTTATATGTCTGGTTATGTGAAGGCAGGGTATGGTACAGTAAACACCTGTACTCGGAACATTTGCATATCAAACAATGATTGCTGGTTGCAATAGTAATTGCCCAGTGGGCTTAGTACTTTGTTAACGCATTTATTGCCCAGCTACGGTGGTGCGACCTGGAGTGGCGCGGGGCGCCCCGCCCGCCTCATCAAGGACCTGCATATGAACTATGTGCATCTTGCTTGGGCCATGAAAGTGTTAAAAGTTGACTTACTATTGACGAACGCATTCCGTCTGATCTTTAGGACGACAAGGTACTTAGTAAAGTATCGTTCTTTAGTGATGTGTGTGTTTACTTAAAATTCGTAGAGAATTTCATTCGCCATTACTAGAATACAAAGTATACAGGGAGGTAGTGGAATAAGAAACGAAGCGTGGTTCCAAAAGCTAAATGACAAGCGAGCACTGAGGCACCAACGGGCTGCAGCGGCTGCCGCAGACCCACCACCTTCCACCGGGGTGCACGGACGCGAATACTGTGGCCGCATTTGTCGTTCCCGAATAAGCATTACAAGTCACCTACGTAAGTGCCGAAAATCGAACACTACATAAACAGTCCTTCGTGGATGTACATGCCATTGATGATGATGATTTTGATGAGGGGAATAAACGAACGTTGCCTGGAGCGCAAGATCCTACCTTTCCGAAACTCTGCAATGAACTTCCTTTTTAAAGCGCAATATTTATGATACAGATTTTATAGGTACTGATAAATTGGCCCGGCATTGACTATCGGTCTCATCTCATAAAAATACACGGGGTGTATTTTTTTGAATTTTAGTGGTTTCAATTCCCGGCAAAGGTAATATCAAAATTTTAATAATACGGTTTTAGTTGAAGCTAGTTTATAAGTTGATATAATGTCTAGTTAATTATCTACTAGATGAATATTTAAATTTTATTATTTCTTATGTTTTAATAGATCATCATAAGAAAATTTAATTTCAGAAACGGTTAAATCCTTTTTAGGCAGATCCCGTATAAGAAACCATAAATCACGTTTTCCAAAAATGATAACCATATAGCTACAAAGTAAGTCGAGCTTGTTAATTAATAATCGATTATTGACATACGTAACTAAGCGATGTTTACTTCGGTCTGTGAGTATGCTATCGCGGTAAAGTTCCACTTTTTTATGATGCACACTTCGTAAATGGAAGACTCTCTCTAAACCTTATCCCAACATGACCCCAAAATCTAAGTGGGAACTGCCTTTTAGGCCTAGCCTCATAAAAATATGGGTCCATGTTCCTGCAGCTACACCGGCGCGGCGGCGTACCTCCCCTTACTGCCCCGTCCAATTAATCCACCTCCGTGTGCGAGTCGACTCGCACTTGGCAGTTTATTAAGCTTTAGCGAAACTAACGAACAACAATTGATTGTTTGTAAGTACAGAAGATTTGTTAATGTAGGTGGGTACTTACCTACCTTTTTAGCATAGGTACGTATTATTACATTTTATGTAACGTAAATATTTGGGATCTAAAAACATTAAACTGAGCTTGGAATTTACATTCATATTTAATGAAGCCTTCAAAAATGCTGGGAAGGATTCGTGTAGGTACCAAGGTACTAACTTAAGTACGTACCAAAGTATTTAAAGTTTTTGATATTAGCAAAAAAATTAAGTGAATGCAATTTACCACAGCAATTTACCTTGTCAGAGCAATTTTCCAGTCGGAGCGTAAAAAACCAAATGCTATAGCCGGATAGGTAGTTCTTTGGTCAACAAATCTAGTTCGCAGTGTTATTGAATAGAATGTGGTATTTTTTGTTTTGCTCTTATACAAGTCCTTTATTTGCGTATCAGTGCCTATTGATTGATGTTTCAATAGAAAAGATACAGTCAACATCAACGCTATTTTGATCAAATGCTCTGTGTGTATCCAACAACGCCGCTACCGTGCAGCACAAAAATAAGCATTCAACTATGGACTTACACTCGTTATATTTAGATAAATTTACAGTGAAAAATAAATGGTTTCTTACAAGCTCCAAACGCGAGTCTGTCATCTGATGCCGTTAATATGAAATGCATCTAAATGTTAAGAGTTAAATCCCATTATTTGAATGCAATTTTTTGTGCTGTGCGGTAGCGGGGCGCCCCTGATCTGCGACAACCTAGTCTCTAGGCTGGCGATTGTAAGGTACCTAATACATCTATCTATATATATAAAAGAAAGTCGTGTTAGTTACACTATTTATAACTCAAGAGCGGCTGAACTGATCTCGGTGAAATTTGGCAGCGAGGTAGGTGGTATCCCGGGGCCGAACTTTTATTCCGGAAAAAAGCGTGCGAAGCCGCGGGCTGCAGCTAGTACCAACAGTTAAGGAAGTATAAGGAACCAACAGTTTTGAAGTTAGCGTGTGGTCGTGCGTGTAGTCAATCCGTAGGTCCTGTCCTGAGTGACTACACGTCTCGTTGCTTGTGTGAGTTCTTTCCCCTTGTAAAGAAGGCAACGAGCAAGGAGTCGGACTTTATCATACGGAGCATAACGTATCATGCTCGATGCGAATGGTATATTACGCCCCGGATCACCGGTCTAAACTCGGCTTTAAACCATCTCCGCTAATTTTAATATTTTGGCGTGCCGACTGCAAATTCCGGTAGATAATATTCATCTATGTCTCGGACGAACGAAATCGCCCCACCCTTTCTTTCCCTGACCGAAGGTTCCCGTGCAAAAAATTGAGTTTACACTGGCGACATCTAGGTATAATTCAAGTGTAATTTAGTTTAATGACACATGGATGAAACTGTTGACGCCCCGTTGCTATGGAAACCATTAGGTGATAGTAAAATGATCATATTGTGATGGATTTTTACAAAACTAGGTACGTTTTATAGCGCACACAGCTATTCCTCGAGAATGAAACTTATAGGGGACCACCCTAAAATCAATTTTGATACAACAACGAAAGAATCTTCAAAATCTATTAACAATTGGCGCAGATATCAGCAAAACTGTTGTAGCTAGTCGTGATTCTTCAAAATTATTATGTTGCTTTTTAGGTTTAACGGGATAAAAACTAATCCATCGGGAATACATTTTTTATGGGAGCACCTCGGGATCATTTTCTATAAAATAGTGAAATAATCAGTAAAATCGGTTAACCATAGGCGGAGATATCATGCATACATATGTACATAAAAAAACATACAGACGAACTGCGAACCTCCTTCTTTTTAAAAATGAGTAAGCACCACGTGTTTTACGAACAATAATTACAAAAAGAGGAAATCACGGAA
This sequence comes from Eupithecia inturbata, assembly GCA_963662085.1. Lineage (NCBI taxonomy): Eukaryota > Metazoa > Arthropoda > Insecta > Lepidoptera > Geometridae > Eupithecia > Eupithecia inturbata. The sequence goes on along the minus strand of OY759179.1, from coordinate 3,530,170 downwards.
AAATAACAATCTGAATAAATAAATGAACACTTACACATACGGTTCAATACACAGTAGGCAGGTTAACAATAGGCTGATTGCAGTTGAAATAGTGTTTTGACTATTTTTGCCCTTTTCAGTAATTATTTAGAAAGGGACTTCTGACTAGACTGGAATCAATCGATTAGGCTTTATATACCTAGTTATTCTGTGCTGTTGCTAACTTTGTGAGTGAATTCCTAGTAAAATAATAATAAATAAATAAAGCTGGAAAATCCACACACCATCATCTAGCCCCAAGCTAAGCAGAGCTTGTGTTATGGGTACTATAAGACTGATAAATAAACTTCCTTATTACAATACATTACATAGTTTTTTTTTATACCTTTGATCCTGTGTGGATTGTCCAGCATTATTTATTTATCTATTTTAACCAATGTATAAGAAAGCAAAACCAAGCCTGGTGGTCGATTCTGCTGATCATTTGAGGGTAATTTTGCACTGCAGGGCCTTCGAAAAAACCCAACACAACCGCTTTGCGTGCTGTTGAGTAAGTGAAAAGACAATATTTCTCTAGGAATACCGAGACGATAGACGTACGTTCTATCGACGAACTGTGAACTTCAGCAAAAAAAACCCATTTAAAAAAAATGTACACTGTGCCTGTGTCGCTGAAACCCTCCTCCAAGCGTTTCAATCAGTTCTATTTCTAGCCGTTGTCAGGTCGTCGCTCCAACGGGTTGGCTCTCTTCCGTTTTGAGTCGCTACCCCCGCAACTCAAAACACGTTCCAATTCCTGGTGATTTGACACCTGTCCGCGTTTAGCCGCTGGAGATGACCAGCCAGCTCCACTTAAGGCTAAGTATCCTTTGGATCACATCCTTAGCCCGTGTATTGCTCCGGATGGGCTTGTTTTTGACATAGTCTTATAGCTTTAACCCAATGAAGCTTCCTTCTCTCCATTCCCCTTTGACATACTCTTCGTTTTTCCAATATTTTTTTAGTGTGGGCCCAGGTTTGGCAGACATAAGTGAGACGTGCTGCGTGTGTGTGTGTGGCAGATGATCTGCCACACACACAAATGCAAATGCAATGAACATCTGCCGCAGATGTTCATTGCATTAGTCTTAAGTTCTAAGGGTATATTTTCCTTGACCTCTTTTATGTCCCAATATTTGTTCCATGTGTTTTTCTCTGTGGAGGCCATAAATATTATGGTCCAGGTAGACATATTCCGATACGTATTCCAGTGTGTTTGTTTTCACAGATAATGGGGTTTCGTTTCTGATGGTCATTATTTTAGTTTTCGACATATTTACCTTCAATCCAATAACTCTACTTTCTGAGCATAGCACTTCTAATCATGACGTATTCTAGTACGTCGGCTTTTTCTGACACTAAGACCCAAACACCAAATATAACGCAGAAGAAAATGCTGAGAAACAAGGAAGTACAAAGGGCGGCCTTATAGCTTTTAACGATCTCTTCCAGGCAACCTTGGGATGAACTGGTCATAAGAGAACAATATAGGGTGGCGTTTGAAAAACTTAAGGAAACGAAAACAATTACATATACCTACCTACACTACTTACTAATAATAACAAACCGTCGTCTATGAGTGAGATATGTAGTTGCCGTCAATCTTGATTGCTTTCATACGTACATAATTAACTGTATCAAGTCACGAAATAGAATCTCTACCTTGGATATAATAATTATTGTATTATTACTAGGGAAACAACTCTGCCAGTCATACGTATCATAGATAACTGGTGTGACTATGTGATTATGATTAGACAAGACAGAATGTGTAGGTGCAAAGGTTTCTATATTTCCTCGTATAGGTATATTAATCGTGCAAGACCAGACCATAGTAAAGGGGGAATTTCCTACGGAGCCGGCTCAAGATAGGCTTAAGGTAGTTAGTTTTTCGAGTGGCAGGATATTTTAAAACTTTCTGTTCATATTTTTTGCGTTCTACAAGTAATAGATTATAATAGTACAGTAACGTAGTTTTGCGCACGACGGTGTAGGTACCTAGTTATGTTGATTTTATTACGCTTAAGGGCGCTTGAATCAAAGTTTCAGTAGGTCTCAGAGATTTACCCATTCAAACAACTTTTACCTCTTTATAACATACAGGGTGCGTGATAATTCACTGACACTGCATGAACGTAAACTGCAGGTTCGCCCATCATCACGAAAACGTTCGTGAAGAGTGAAGACGCCAGATCAGATCTAATTTCTTAATTTTTTATGTAAAGCACCTCCGATAGATACAGAATTTAAAATCATTTGTCCGGAACCCAATGAATCACTAAAGACCGATCTTCCACTCCCACACTGTTCATTTATGGTAGAGTTGTTTTTGTACAACCACCTGATTAGGTAGGTAGTCTACACTTAACCCTACGTACGTTTATGGTGGGCGCACGGGTGTGTGATGATCGGGCGGTGGTACAGACACTAAACTCCTACTGTAGTAGAACCCAGTGCTTGGTACTTTACCCTACGTGTGGGCGTTGAATGTAGGTACACGCGGGTGTACACAAGCACAAAGTGATCCTACTCACTACTACCTAATCTACGTAGCCTAACCCCTACCTAACCCCTACTTACGGAGCCTATGTTCGGACCCGAACCACGTATTATAGTCTATCAACCCCTAGAGGCCCCCCTCTATTCAATAATCGTTCATTAGAGGGGGGTACCTAATAAGAAATACCAAGATTAAGAATTAACACCCAGTGTCATCCATCACGAACATGCTGGTGATGACGGACAGCCAAAAACCAGCTTTTCACACAGAGTCATTGAATTACTACCAACCATGTAGAGGGAACTTTCAAGGTTGAGGTGCATCGATCACAGTGTTCGCCGTCCCCTCCGGGCGGCGAGTACCTACCGTGATCCATGTTGAGGTAAATGACAGATTATTCCGCAGGTTTTATTCTTATCTCACGCACTGCGTATAGATATTATAATCAGAGCTGCTAAAGAGTATTGCCTCCTTGCTTATGCTTGTTAGATGGTACATTTTTTGCTTAATATTAGAACAGTTATTACTCACATTGACTTTGACGTATTTGTGTAATCCATATTTAGGATCCGACAACGGGGCAGGCGGCAACAATCGTAGAGTCTGCCGAAAAGGATCCCTGAGCCGGAACGCATTCTTGCAGTATTGCACCCCAAACAAAAACAAGGTCAACAAGCTATAAAATATAGTGAGCAGATTGCTCACTATCAATCGATAAAAAAATAAACGATAACTCATGGTGTTTTCAATGGAGATTCACCCGATACGTGTGTCTGCCACTGTGGCCCACGAGCGACTGAGTGAAGAAGATGAACTGTTCATTTGCGGATTCGAGTCCAGTTTGTCGGTTCCTCCAGTTTGATAAGAATGTACAGTTATACTAAGAAAGCACTGTCACGATTTAGCAAACCACTACATGGCTTTTCGATTTCATTACTGTTACAAGCCAATTATTTCGCCACTTAGCATGTGGCGAAATTACATTCTATGAGCAATTTTTTTTGTCTTCTGTCCTAGGTAATTACACGATGTTTTATCGCAAAAAAAATTACGATATAAGTAGGTCAATTAAAATATACTTGACTAAGAATTTTCATTACGTAAGAAGTTTCAGTTATCGCCCGTAACTTAGATTTCATACAAATAATTAATAATGTTAGGCAATTCACACAGCATTATCTAGCCCCAAGCCCAAGCTAAGCAGAGCATGTACTAAGGGTACTAGATAACTGATATTATGCTTAATACAATCTTACAATATTTAGCAAATATTCTAAGAATACAATACACTACATACCTACATAGTAAAAATTTAAAACAGACAGTTTTCTTATGTACTCAAAGTAAAATAAAAACGTTTATGGAAATTTGATCACATTCAGTGATCAAATTCTGAATTCCAAATTTGACTTCTTTAGAAGTTGACCGTACCTACCTGTGATACCTGCTAGCTTGTAATGTGGCACCTCAATTGGTATAACTTGAGATGAGAAAAGAAATGTTGCGAAACGTCATAGGTGGTACATAACGGACATAACTTCGGACATTTCGGACCTAGGTCAATGAGACAAGTATGACTAATGAATTATATAAACTCATAGATTTTTATTCATACGAGCGTTACTTACTCGTAGGTACTAAACGCCGTTGTTAAGGTTTCGAAGATCGGAGATCGGTTTCGAAATCCTTATGGTCTCGCTTTTTCTGTCCTCTTTCCACCTTTAATATCTCAGCAACTACAGCAGCAAATAAATTTAAATTTAAAACAATAATACATTTCGTGCGCTTGTACCTACAGCTTAAAAAAAATAAATTAAAAAAATTAAAAATTTATATGTTTTTTTACAAATTGTGGTTGCAATTTTAATAAACCGCCAAGTGCAAGACGACTCGCACACAACTTTTTCAAAGAACATCAAATTTTCATTAGTTGGGAGACCCCTTTAAATTTTCAACTTGATTTTATTTTTAGTATTTGTTGTTATTACACTTGAAGTGTTACTTAATTATAGAAAGTTTCATGTGTCTACCTATTGTAGTTCAAGAGCCTTGACAACATAAGAGCAAGAATAGCCAAAAAAATCACGTTTGTTGTATGGGTTGTTTAAATAATTAAAGGGGGCTCCCCTTTAATTTTAACATTTATTTAATTTTCAGTAATTTTTTTTTATTATTTGTTGTTATAGCGGCAAGAGAAACACGCATTGTCTAAAAATTTCATCATCTTTACAGTTCATATCTCATGAACCGTAAGACAGACAGTGAAATAGCCACGTGACAGACAGATGGACGGACAGCGGAGGCTTAGTAATAGGGTTCCGTTTTCACCCTTCGGGTAAGGAACCCTAAAAAAACTTACAAGGTCAGATGCGATATCAAATGTAAGGTACATTTCAAAACAGTTTTAGAAATTTGTCTAAAATTTTACTAGTACCCTCTGTACTCCTAAGTTTGCAAACCGATACATCTAAAATGTATGCAATAAATAGCAGTCTCTAACCAGTAGGTAACTATAGTACATATTGGTACCTATACTTGACACTCTCGGGCGCGAGTCACACTCGCACTTGACGGAACTTGTTTTTGGCGTGAAGAGGTAAAATTCTTACATCAAAACAGCCAAACATCCAAACTTGATTTTGATTTGTAATATTAGGTCCTTACATATGAAATTGGCGTTTTGTATGGGAGGAACAAAAAGTCGAATATTTTTTAATATAATATATTTAATTAATCAAAGTATGAACCATTATTTTCTATGCACTTTTGCCATCTTATAGGTAGTTCATTGATCCCTTTACTAAAAAAACCAGTCGGACGGGAATCAATAAAATCTTTGAAGGCGATTTGGACTGCCCCATCGGAGTTGAATTTTTTCCCTTGCAAGAAGTTATCCAAATTTCGAAAAAAATGGTAATCTGTTGGAGCAAGGTCCGGGGAGTACGGAGGATGTCTTAGACTTTCCAATTGAAGCTCTTCTAATTTAGTAGCCGTCTGTTGCGCAGTGTGTGGTCTAGCGTTGTCGTGAAGCAGCAGTGGCGTGGAGCGATTGACCAGCCTAGGTTGCTTAGCCGCTAGCTTTTCCATCATGGTTTGCAATTGCTGACAATAGACATCAGCCGTAATAGTCTGGCCAGATTTGAGAAAACTGTAATGAACAATACCGGCACTAGTCCACCAAACGCTTACAAGTAACTTTTTTGGGGTTAATTTTCGCTTGGGGCAGGATTTGGCTGGCTGGCCAGGATCCAACCATTGCGCTGAGCGCTTCCGATTATCGTAAAGAACCCATTTTTCATCACAGGTAATGATTCGGTTTAAAATACCTTCATTATTGTGCCGGTTTAGTAATGTAACGCAGCAGTCGACGCGCGTTTGCCGGTTTGCTTCAGTCAATTCGTGAGGTACCCACCTTTCAAGCTTTTTAATCTTCCCAATTTGCTTCAAGTGAATTAAAACAGTTTTATCACTAACATCGCAGCCTGCAGCTAACTCGGACGTGGTTTGCGATGGATCCGCTTCCACAATAGCCTTCAACTCTTCATTATCAACTTGAGTCTCAGGCCGTCCACGGGGCTTGTTCTGCAGGTCAAAATTTCCAGAACGAAAACGTTGGAACCAAAAACGAACTGTGTTTTCTTTTGCAACACGACCGCCATACACATCATTCACCCTTCGAGTTGTTTCCGCAGCACTAGTGCCACGGCGGAACTCGTACTCGTAAATAATGCGATATTTTAAGTTTTCCATTTTGTAAAATGAGTGACGCAAACAGAAAAAAACAGAAGAAAAAAAACAAATGAATGACGATCATCGAAGCACAAATACATGAGTCTATAGCTGTACAAATTTGAATTTGGAATTCCTTACCAAAGAGGAGAAATTTGTGATTAAAGTGGCCAGTACGAAAAACGCCAATTTCATATGTAAGGACCTAATATTAGTGTAATGTGGTATCTCGTTTCCGTCATAAATTAAATTATTGTCTGCGAGTGATGCTGATGTAGTAGTGTGTAGTGTTTATCAGCCGTGAGCCGACTAAAACTATCAATAAGTCTGCAGCAGTTGCTAACAGACAGCGCGTGTACGAGCTTGAACCTCAGAAATTTTATAGAAAATAACATGCATATTTAAATGATTCAATCATGAAAATATTTTAGTCACTGAACTTCAGTCATGAATAAGACATAAGACATGAATTGAGCCAGTAGATTTAGGTGTATTATTGATAAACTCTTGCAGGATGTTCTACCTTGGTAATATAAAAAAGATACGTACTTGCAAATAAGTAAGTTAACCTACTAATTTTTTACCGACTTCAAAAAGAAGGAGGCTTAGTTCGTCTGTATGTTTTTTTATGTATGTATGTTACTTGATTTCTTCTACGGTTAACCGATTTTAATGATTCTTTCTCTATTGTATACATACAGAATGATCCCGAGGTGGTCCCATAAAAATTTTATTCCCGAGGGATTAGTAGGTATTTATCAAAGCAACATAATATTTTTGTAGAATCACGACTAGCTACAACAGTTTTGGTGATAGTTAATAGATTTTGATGATTCTTTCGTTATTGTATAAAAAAATATTTTGAGGTGGTCTCCTATATGTTTGATTCTCGAGGAATTGCTATGTGTGCCGTAAAACGTAGGTTTGTAAAAATTGTTCAATATGATAATGTTATTATCACCTAAATAGTGGTTACCATGGCAATGGGCGTCAACAGTTTCATCCATGTGTCATCAATATAAATTAGAGTTATAGTCGCAGAAGCCATCTGACAAGAAGAAGATGAATTATAACTAGATGTCGTCAGTGTAAATTTTTTGCACGTGAACAAAGACCTTCGGTCAGGGATAGTAAGGGAGGGGTGATTGATTTCGTTCGTCCGTGACATAGATGACTATTATAAATTGATGAATATTATATAGACCGGAATTTGAGGTCGGTTTATCGTTTTTTAAAAAGCCAAATTATCAAAACATTTAGAGTTATCTTTACCTACGTAGTTGGGTAGGTAGAAAGATTGATCGTTATAGGAAGTAACATGGGTATTACAATTTACAAGATGATTAGATTTACAAGCATACCTAAGTCGATAACCTGTCTACGTAGACTTAGTTGTATGCCATAATATGTTACGGCTTAGGTTTATCTTGCCTTACATAAGATAGTGGAACATGCATTGACGTAATCGAGAACATACCTATTAGTTTCTTTCTTCCAACTTGTTGCAGTGGGTACCTACCTTTCCCTCGGCAAGGGTAGCAATCTGCCTAGAACTTTAGCTGACCTTCGACTATGAAAAGGTAAGGCCTACTTAGATAATGGACCTTGAATTTTGAGAAGTAGACCTATTATGACTTTTATGACAAACAAATCCGGTTTTTTACCCAAACTGGGTTTTACCGATTGCACCAGCTTTTGGCTCTACGATTGCCCCTAGGATCCTATCGAACTTGGCAAAAGTTTCTAAGAATCAAATATATACCCAAAAAAAAGACAAAAGTTTGTGAGGATGCGACACCGAGACAATACTCTTAAACAACTGGTGTCCGTTACGACGGATGTGGACCACATTTGTTGGATCCAGTCATCGATCAAGGTATCCCCGCCGGCCCCCCAAGGTATCCGCCGGCCTCCCATACATTCACAATGCGCTCCCTGAAACCGTCTGTTTCAAAAGAGAAACCATTTGACATGTTAGGCTACCGGCTACTATTTCAACTACCTAGTGTCATTTTAGCGCTCGTACAGGAAGCATGCCTAGCGAAATTGCAAAAATCATACTTCCAAGACACAAAAAAGAACGAATTATAGAATTATGTGGAAATTTTTACTACTATAATGTGCTCTTAACCTCAAGAAACCAGTCTTAAAAATTATTGTTTGGTTTACATAAGTTACGATTTTGACTTTGTTCTAAATTCATGAAGAGCGAGGCTATTGTTTTTATCTTTATTATTATTATATTATGTATGTGTTTTTGCATTTATTTTTTTTTATTATAAAATACTAGTTTGTAATTATTACTGGTTCAAACATTTGTAAAGTAATAGCAATAGTTATTTTGATTTTAAAAATGCCAACAGCGTTTAGAAGAAATATCCGAATTTCGAATATAAATATTTATTTATTCTAAATTTGGATATTTCTTCTAAACGCTAATAAGTTAGAATATTTTTCTTTCACTCAAACATTTGTCAAAGTATTTACACAAATTGAACATTTCACGAATAAAACAAATTATTTATACGGCTACAGATAATTATTTTCTTTTCTCAAGGCCGTTGGGCCATACACCAGCCGTAAGCGATACAAGCTCGGTTTACCCTCCATTGTACACTCCAGCAAAGTCGATAAAATAAAATAAACACATTGCTCAAACATCATAATATAATTACATTTTGTAATCAAACTAACAGTGCACAAAAATTAATAGGTAACTCTGCACATTTTTCTAAAAAAAACTTAAATATCATAACGCTCCTTTGGTAGTCGGGTAATTATACCCATACCTAATACAAAACCAAAATCAGGTTACAAAATACACTCGTTTTACCTACCTTAACAAAAGTCCTGAAGTGCCTCGAATGTTAGGAAATATCTAAAAAACCCTAACAGATATTTTAACTTCTTCGTTCACTTTTTATATTTACAACTACCTTCTGCCCGCGGCTTTGCGTTTTTTGGAATAAAAAGGAGCCTATATGTTAATCTAGGTCCAGATCTATATGTGCGCAAAATTTCAGTCCGATTCATTCAGTAGTTTCCCAAGTAGCACATGACAGCCGCACTGTGACTTGATTATAGAATTTGTGAGTACTCAAGGCTGTTTTAGTTTCCTGCATAAGGGCTGTGTAGTTAGCTACGCAGCCCTTGTAATTCAAATTTGGGCTCCAAATTAACCAGCCTTGAGCATTACGGTAGCTGGTTAACGGCAGTATAGTATAATCATTGAAACAGCTGTACAAGACCTGTACAATGGCTTAAACTATACAGCTATACACCAGTCATTGCAGCCAAAGATTCAGCTTCTTATAAAGTATAAAAAACCAAAAATAAAATATTTATTTCTTTTTGCCCTTATAATAATTATTACAAAGATCAAACAATCGAACAATAATTGTTCGATTGCTTGCCAATGATTATATCCTGTATCGCATACAAACGGCACAGGCAATTATTGCCTCTTTCTATGCGGTACAAAAATTTAAAACTCCGCTCTAATCAAAAATAATCATCAACATTTTAATATATAGGTAACCGTAATTTACCGACTTTCATAACTTTCGACAAAAAAGTACCTATGAATAATAATAATAAACAACTTATACTTACCTAATTTTATAAACGACAAAAAATTCTAAAAAGTTAACAGTGGAGGCACTTCAGAGAAAACGAAATAACGAAACAGTCAAACCGACTTTTCCATTAACGCTTGATTGCGGAATATCATTCCACCAAAACCAACCTAGCGGTTTTAATCCGATCGCGAATCACTATTATCAGATAAACAAATATCGCTCGAAGCACGGCAGAAGTTCAAATCGTTTGCTACATTCTCCAACTTCCACGTTTCGAAGTCACTCATCACGCTGGCGAAGTTTAGCGGCTCCTTTGTGAAGTCGCTGGAAGAATGGCCGTACTTAAAACGCTCGTACGTCTCCTTCTCTATTTGCTCCAATCGCTCGATTGCTTTGTCTGCGTCGCCAGGCTGGCTTTCCGGTGCTCGGTCTTTGAAACCCATTCCAAAGTCTATTCTGTAGAAAATCGATCATTTATTGCACAAAAAGTCAAAGTGCGTTAACATCAATGTAGAGTTTTAACGACGAAAAAGTTTTGAACCAATTCAACCTCCAATAACGTTGATATGATAAGTGTAGAAGCTTCTGCTATGCCCGCATCTTTACATGCTTTAGTCCACGATAAAAAGGTCTATATCTCTGCAAAATATAAGCTCGATTCGTTCAGCAGTTGAGTCTTCAGCCAAACATCCGACAATTTCACACAATTTTGCCTTTAAAATATAAGTAGGATAGTAGGGTGAACGAGCCAAATACAAATACAAAATTGACATCATTAATATTTTTTTTTGGCGTACCGGTGGGTGTAAACTGGTCCGAGCCAGATGAACTCATCTTCCCACAAACGTGCCAGATATCCACCATACGACGCCACAAAAAAAACAGAACGTCTGGTCGAAGCGACGCGTGACGCTGCCGCTGGTGAATATCTGGAACAGCATCAGCATTGCCATATAATGGGACAATTGCAGCCAGCGACTTCTATGGATCAGTTGAGCTACCTCTAAATTGTTTGCAAAAGTATGCAGTTAACACAACTGTTGCAATTGTAAATACTAGTAATATAATTGTAATTTTCTTTGTTAATAATGAAATGAAATTATTTCATTTCATGATGATGGAGACGAGGTAGGTAGGTAAATGATTTCCTTACCCTGTTTCCTGTTTGAATTTGAGCCAGTCTTCTGCGATCGGTGCCCGTGGGATTTCGGCTGCCAAAGCTCGAGTTGCATCTTCAAGAGTAGCATCAATTAGCTCTTTTTCCGCTTCTTGAAAATATACAAATATCAGCATTAATATGTAGTTCTTGATTTTTTTAACAAAACCGGTGCACGTAGGTGCAGAATAAACCTGAACAGGGATAATCTTCTCAAACTAATCGATTTCCTGTAACTTTTTGTCGGACAGGGTCGTAATCCTAAAAGGAGTGTTGATTAAGGACAGTTAGAAGAATGTCACTTCTAGTAAGTATAGTGTATCCCACTATTTGTACAATGTTTAATTCATGGAATTGCAAAAAAATAGCAGAATATGCATAACGGTATACCGTTATGCATATTCTGCGGACGGAACGGAAAAAATCACAGAACCTAGATATATCTAGGTTCTGTGATTTTTTCCGTTTCAGAAGTTAGAGCAGACTGAGTAATCATCATCTCAGACGATAGACGTCCACGGCTAAACATAGACTCCCTAAACATCGCCACAATGTCCGGTCCTGCGCCACCCGCAGCGGTTTGACGCGACTTTCATGTCCTGCAGTGGACCTTTTGAGGCTAATGTTGTTAGTGCTGATTTTGTTAATTATTTGCTTTTTCAACATCAACAAGATGACATTTAGCAAAACCCCACGTAATCGGGCAATAAGTATTCCGTGATGTTCGAATTATTATTCTCGTTTCAAGAGAACGAGAAGAGAGTTTTAAGGTTATTTCTATCACATAGGAACTTAGGATATATGCTAAAAAATTAATTCGTTACCCGTAACCTATGTGCTTAACACATAGTAGGTTACGGGTAACGAATGAATTTTGAAGTATTCTAGGTCTAGATCTAACCCTATGCAAAAGGGTTTTAAAAATTTGGGCCCAAACATCGGTCACCATTTTGTTATTTTTTCCAAAATCGTGGCGCATTATAAAAGTTATAATTATATTTAAATAGAGAGCACAAAAACAGATAAAAAAACGGGACGGGCCTCTGTGTGAGTTGACACGGAATTGTTTGCTACAAACGTGCTCCAGTTCTGCGGATCGTGCCCGTCTCCTGGCCGTTTCTAAATGGGAGTCAGGACATTGGTTGCAAGCATTTCCTTCATTTAACACTGGCACTTTATTAGATCCCGTAACATTCCGTATCGCAACATGTCTTCGGTTTGGTGCAAGGTGTTGCGCGCCTTGTCAATGCCAGTGCGGTACTGCTGTCGATCAGATTGGTCATCACGGATTATCGTGTACTAGGACCGCCGGCCGGTTGGATATCTCGTTATGCCAGCCTTAACGACATCATGCGGCGGGCCTTTGTCGCCGCTAACGTACCAGCTATTCTCGAACCAAATGGTCGGTTGCGTGACAATGGTAAGAGGCCCGACGGACGGCATGCATAGCATGTAGCAATGGCATGACACTAGTCCCATAGGAGTTGGGGAGGCCCATTGTGTGGGAAGCTACATGCTTCGACACACTTGCGCCTTCCCATCTTCCGAAGACATCCGTGAGGACTGGTGCGGCGGCAGATTTGGCCGAGGATCTCAAGAGACGCAAATATGCAGGTGTCGACAGAGCCTACACATTTGCTCCCTATGGGGTCGAGACCCTAGGTCCGTAGGGTGCCGAGGCTCTCCGGGTTTTTAAAAGTTATCTGAGCGTCTGGTAGAAGCGACACGTGTCCCGAAAGCTGGTGGGTATCTGGCGCAGCGCATCAGCATTGCCATACAGCGGGGCAATGCAGCCAGCGTCTTGGGGACGCTTCCGATTGGTATTGATATAGATCAGTTGAGCTACCTGAAGATTGTTTGCAACAGTCTGCAGTTAGCTTAATTGTTTGTGATGTGAATACTAGTTCTATTATATATTTTATTTGTTTTAGTGTTCTCTATCCAAATATTACTTTCATTGTGCGCGGCGATTTTGTATCCAAATCCAGGGTGTATTTGTTTTTATTTTCAAAATCGCCGCGCATACAAAAATCTTCAAACCCCTTTCAGACGGTTCTGTTCAGTACTTTTGGCGTCAAGAAGTAACGAACATCCACCCCTCTAAACATCCCCATTTACAATTTATTTATTTATAGAGCAACTAACACGATTAAAATAGTTAAACAATTACATTAGTTACATTATTAAAAAATTACAAAAAGATAAAAAATTGAATTAAATTAAATTAAAATTATTGTAGAGGATACTTAGATTACATTACTTTTAAATTATTTAAAAAAATACAAAATACAATATTGTGTGATTAAGTAAACTGTTGATGTACAACATTTATTATAAAGGAAACTAATAGGGAAGTCTTATTTGGGTTAGTAGACTTGGCTTTCCTTCCTTATTCGCTTAGGTAAATACTGTTGCTGAGATAATTATTGGCCACTTATGATGTTTGACTAATTACTTGGATTAAGTAAGCAAACCAATTTGTGCACAACGTGCAAAATTATTTACTTAGTTTGAAAAACATGGGATCTTTTTGTAACCAGATAGGCTACCGGAAACAATAATTATTGGAAGAGTAGGGGCTCGTCCATTACTTACGTGAGGCTTGAAAGGGGGAAGGAAAAAATCACGAAATATCACGATGGGGTGCAGTGAGATATCACGTTCATTTATTTTTCCAGACATCACGGTGCCTAATTTTCCAATATTAAATTAGATTATACCTACATATAAATTTTTTGAATTCGCACACAATACTCACAGATGTCACAGACTTAATAGCGTTACGTGAAAAAGGGAGTAGGTGGTCATCTCATCCACGCAAATTTCATCCACTCCGGATGAGTTGACCCCTTGAATAATTAATTATTATTTTCGAGCGTCAACTCACCCGATTCCTATTTTGTTTCAAAGCAGATACTTACCAATTCGGTTCAGTCGCATATAAATAAAAGTACTAAGATGCTTTTGAAGAAATAATAGACAATGTTGATGATAATGTAGAATATTTATTAAAATCAACACCTAAAAATTTGGTAGCTCATAGGTAGGTAACATTTACTTATTAATAATATATGTAATGTTTAACTTAACTTTAACAGTACCTCCATCACACGTAACGTAAACAATTCTCATTAGAAAGAATGCATAACAATCAACAGTAAAAAATGTTACTGCAAATATTGTTCTCAAAACAAACGAGCTTGTGTAAGAGAAATCAGTTTTGCGTCGGCTTTGTCACTAAACCTATTTACTACGGTGAGGCCACTTGCTCCGCGTGGGTGAGACGTAGAAGCAGTGACGTAATGGCTTAGTTAATTGATCGAAGAGTTAGACCGACCGACGACATTGTACCGGTCGCAGGGAGTCGATGATGGGTGGTGTGGTGACCCTATTTGTGGCTTCGCATGGGGGAGGCCTATGTCTGGCTGTGGACTTTAGTAGGCTGATAGTAGTAAAAATCCTACAGTAGATAGTTAGAACGAGTCTATCGGACAGTTCGTTGATGGTGTTGGTTTCGCGATCTCTACCTTCATTTATAATAAGTACCTAAGTAATTGTAATTGATAATAATTAATACGTAGAATTAAGAAATTCTAAATGTCGCTGTATGTTTTGTCTAAGTAGGTATAGGTACCTATTATTAACCTTTTTGTGAAAAGCTTATGTAATTATAGGCAGATTGTTTGGTATGTTATGTGTGTACCTATGGCACTCAAGACCAATGTTATCGTGTTTGTTAGGTACATCTTCTAAGTAGTACTATTTTTACTGTAATTATGTGGACTGCCAGTCTGCCTACTGTTTTATTTATGTTATTTTATTATGGTCGGTGTCACAAAATAAGGAAACATATTTACTAAGTAATTAAGGAAAAATACCTATTTGTTATTCATAGATTTTCAACAACAAGACGTCACAGACCAAAAAAAGTCTTCATCATCAACAGCCTATACTAGTCCACTGCTGGACATAGACTTCCCCTGCTAAGAACATTGTTTTATGTTTTATCCGGGTTTAACGCTTTCACTGAGGTGAACGTAGCAGGTTTGGTTGTCAAACTAGGCCGAGATCTCGGTACGGTAAAAAACTCAAATTACATAAACCCTAAAATTTTTTTTTTTGGTTCGTTTAATTTAAAACATGTGAAAACACGATTGCGAAAAAATATCATTAAAGTGCCTTGTTTCGCACATAATTTGATCGATATCTCAGGCACCCTGCAGTCTATTGAAAAAATTTGTTTTTATTCGTAGCTTCTTACTAATTATTTGGTTCCTTGAACCAGTTTCTTCATAACTTGAGTAGTTTTCTTGTAAATAAGCAAAAACTTGATTTTTGTGCTTACGCCGCCGCCGCGCCGCTCCAAAAACGTATGCTCTGTCCCGCTCCTATGTACGTGAAATCCTGTCTACCCTTATCACAAAATGGCGCCACATGCGCCCTCTTAAGGTTCTCTACGTAGGCCTCCACTAATGAGCACCAGGTAATTCTAAGAGCTATTTCGACAACTTTGGTTTTCTGCTCAATTTGTCCTATAGTAGTCCAGTCAATGAGTAGGTACTCAAAAGAGGGAGTAAGTGGAAAAGTCGAAAGCAGAAGGTTTGACTTCGGAACTTTGTTTGGACTAGTTATGTTATGAGACAAACATACTAAAAGTCCCCACTCCTGTGAGGTGAACCCTAGGAATGGGGGCACAAAGAAGGTCCCGATTTAAGTTGTAATCAGTGGTGCACCGGCAAAATATTTAGCCTAAACATTTCTGCCGATGCAGCTGGCTGGATATTTGGCTTCGACAGGGACCAAGAGGTTTCATTCATTCCGTGTCCACCGTGTCCATCCCCATAGTTCAGGGGAAGATCAAGTCCAAGCCAAGCCTGGACCTGGTGGTAAGTATTGCAATAGTGTTCCATCGCTGCTCCCTCAGTTGGTGGAAGGGAGGAAATTTCAGGTTTGACGTTTGATACCGACTGGATGAAAAGCTGCTAGCGATAGTTATTTACACATTTTTTTAAATCTACCGTTTTTCATAGCTCATATCTAGACAACGATTGGAAATAGGTAAAATGTGTATAGAACTAAAAATCTAGGAAATTTTAGCAGCTTTCATAATGTTTTTGAACAAAATTTCCTATTACACGTCGTTTACAAGATGTAAGCAAAAAACTAAAAAACGGGACGTTTTTTGTGTCCCAATACCCCAAGGCTCACCACACAGAGGTAGGGACTTATAGTATGTTTGTCTCCTAAATAGTCCAAACAAAGTTCCGAAGTCAAACTTACTGCTTTCGACCTATCCATCCACAATACTTCGTTGACTGGACTATAGGAGTGTACACCTGCACGCCAAAGTCATCGGCTGCGGCCCGCCTACGGAGCCAGCTTTGTTGTCGGCGACATAGTCGGCAGAATGTCGGCAGCATCATATCTCGTTAAAAGTTGAGAAAACTTTGTCGGCGGCCTTCATTATTAACACCGATATGTCGCCACAAGTCGCCGGGCATGGCGCCGACACCAACCCGCAGTCACCCTAGGCTGTGTCGGAGGGGTCAGCCGACTGATTCGGTTTGGTTTGTAGAGTCCACAAGACTCACAATCTTCAAAGTAGGTACCTACGAACCCAATGATTTGTGATATATGAACCTACCTATGAATTTAATTTTAAGAATTTGGCCTTTTTCTAAGTGTACCTACATTTATTGTTATTAAGGAAATAAAAAGTTTTTGATTTTTGATTCTTTATTCCTAGAGTTGGTCCTCCGGAGCGCCCTCGTCAGGTTGCCACACACCGGCGACTGGGAGGTGAGGTCACTGCCGCTGCAGCGCCACTCGACTTCTAACCAACAATATTCAAAGTAGGTACGAACCCAATGATTTGTGATATTTGAACCTAGAGTTGGTCCTCCGGAGCGCCCTCGCGAGGTTGCCGCACGACGGGGACTAGGAGATAAGGTCACTGCCGCTGCAGCGCCACTCGACTTCTAACCAACAATATTCAAAGTAGGTACGAACCCAATGATTTGTGACATTTGAACCTAGAGTTGGTCCTCCGGAGCGCCCTCGCCAGGTTGCCGCACACCGGCGACTGGGAGGTGAGGTCACTGCCGCTGCAGCGCCACTCGTCATCTATAAATAAAATAAATAATGCTGGACAATTGACACAATGTTTGCTACATTCAATTTTAAAAAGTTAATGAAAAAATGTTTATTCGTAACAAAACGGCATAAAAAGAAAAAGTTGCCTATGACTACTCCTTTTCCCCTTATTCTTCGACGTTCTTCAAAACTATCAATCTAGGTAGGTAGGTACTAGAGTTCCTAGAGTTCACGGGCTAAGGTTGTCTTATAAGTTCACAAGAAAAATTTAGAAAGAAAATTGAAATAATATAGTTTTGAGATAACGGCCATTCAGTAGTGTGGGGTCGCCACTTATTATTATTTTTTTGTTAATTATTTTTAATCCCAACTCCTCGAACTCCAAACGGGGTGACCTTTTTGAGGCGTTAGATTATATCGGAAATCCTTGTATGTAAGAAACAGGTGAAAACCCTATGCTGAAAACGTTTTTTGCTTTACTTCTTGTATTTCTATAAATCACAAGCTACGTAGTTACGTACCCAACAGCGTATTCAATATCTGCAGCTTCGTCGCGACTACTAAGTTGGGCCGGTCCACCGCAGTCCGGGGTCTGGGAGGCACCATGGGTCTGCAGGGTCGCAGTCCAGCGCACTCTGTGGTCGCGGGCCGCCGTCGACGCAGAGGCTTCTCACGGTCAAAGTGGATACCATCGCCATCGTCTTGTGGAATCCGCCCAGGTATTAGGGGGAGGTCCCACTAAAAGTATGTTATTATTGTTGAGGCTGATTTTGATCAGGGGCCGAATTCTGCTAACCAATTGCTTTACTATGCCAAAGGTAAGGTAAGGTATGATATGGCCGCCGATTGTACTGATTACGTTTTAAATGTACTAGATAAAAGGGTTTTATTTTGGTATTTTTTATGTGCAATAAAATATTTGTTTATTCATTCATTCATTCAATGGTATCGCCGCAGAATCGACCATGAAGCGACTGTTTTAGTGGTAGAAAGAGTGGGTTAGGTATTATGGCCTAAAGTAATGATGGTGAATGTTTCGACTGAACAAGTTGACAGGCATGTTTATGTACTAACAAGGTATTACAATAAAAACGTAAATTATTCTGGCTTTGTGGCTGATTTTTCACAAAGGCGAACTAATATGTGTAGAAAGATATCAATAATAGGACGGTACCAATTATCGCTAGAAAGCGTGATGCCTGAAAAGTAATGCCGTCGTCGCAGGCCCGGGGGCAAATTCTCGCCAATTTTATCACTCGATAATATCGAAATAACTTTCGAATTTGACAGATCTTTCATATAAAAACTGACAAATTTGACAGTTCTTTTGATAAATATCGAGTGATAAATATCAAAAAAAAGAATTGCCTTCCAGGAAAGCAATTCTCGCCAATTTATCACTCGATAAATATCAAAAGAACTATCATATTTGACAGTTTTTATATGAAATATCTGTCAAATTTGACGGTTCTTTTGACATTTATCGAGTGATCAATTGGCAAGTATTGCCTTCCATGGGGCAAATTCTCGTGTAAACTGAATTTTAAAACATATTGGGCCAAGGACTATTATAGATAGGTATATACCTATTTAAAACATGTCTATACTTTGCTATTTTTATTGATTACAGTACATTGTATGCCCAACATAAGTAGATAATCAGGATTGCAAATCCAGGTAATTAATTATTAATTATATTAGAAAGCTGTCCTAAAATGCAGCTGATGGTTAAACTAGGTTTGGTTTTATGTCTTGCATAACCCAGGTACCAGATTATGCTCATTACCTGTGAGCAGCACCCAACCGTTCTTTTGCTTGCTGCACGATAACAATAATATCCTAGAATAGAGGGTTTCCCCTCTATCAACAACGATGTAAGCGAAGTTTCGAACACGGGAGAGTGATTTCCTTCGTCCGAGAAGCGAAGTAGGACCTACTGCCAGTTTATCTAGATTTGATTGATTTACTTTGACATTGACAGTCACAAAGGAAGTCACGTTCTAAGCTTTAATGTCGGCTACATTTCGTTTCTTTCTCGCACAAAATATAATTATGAATATTACATTTTCACTCTGCTCCTGCTTCTAAAAATGTAAATGATGGTTAGAAAAATCTATTAAAAAATAATTAATCCGGCAGTAGATAATACATGTCTACACGGCCCTTGCATATTTTTATTCGAGCTGGGTCGGGTATTGCCATCCTTCTTTATAATTTCTTTTTTCTGTATTTAATTTTAACGGTTTTGCCACGCTATAGGTATAACTAAATGAATTTCTTACCAGTAACTAAAAAAAAGTAACCCTATTTTAAGCTAAGCTCGCAATCGCTCGCTCGCTGCATTCTCGCTTAGTGGCGCGGTAATATCCGACTCTCCCCTAACATCCCGACTAAGTCCGAGATAGAGATATCTCGTATTCATTCGTTTTATGAACGTAAAAATCGTAGAATTAATAGACACTACGAACTGTAGGTACATTATTGCCTGAGCAAACAAACTTTCCAATGTATGATGTCAATGAGAGAAAATTACCATGACATAGTGACAGAGACAACATAAATAAGAAGTGACAACATTGGGAGATCTGTTGCTAAGGCAATATTTGACGCTCTCGATGCTTATTTAACAAAACCAAATTGAAATGTTTAATTTAACGTCTATCTACTTAAGCCAAAGTACATAATACTAAAGTTAATAGGAGGTCGGATTACCTATTACAAAGTACATGTTGTCAATACTAATTGGAATTATGTTATTGTGGTAGAATTTTATACTATCATTACATACATACAATACAACCTATTAAGCTCTGCAGGTATTACCTATTTATATATGTAGGTACGACCTAAAGTAATTAAATAGGTACCTAAGTATCTAGGTAATGTTCCATTCTGTTCTTAAAGTGCAATTTGTACATTGCACCTAGTGTGAGTAGTAAAATAGTTACATGTGTATTGCAATAATATTATAATGGTTTTATTGCAAATGTTTTCTGCAATGATTTATTGACGTGTTTGTCAATTGTCGTCTTTTATTATCTTTGTAAATACCAAAAATTTGTATAGGTAGTCGCGTACGTGACGTAACGTTATGGTTTCGACGTAAGATCAGCGTTGTAGTAGCTATAACATAACCTATAGCTATCACGACATAGGTAATGAATGCGCCAGCGTTCCTTCGCCAGTGGTGGGAGAAAAAGACGAAAAGATACAGCAAGACAAGAAAGTACTAGTGGAGAAAATACAGAAGATGGATTTACTCCGGTGTCAGCCCGGAAAAAAGAGAAGATGCGGAGAGTGGAGCAAATTAGTCGAACAGACCAAAACGAAATTAGCCCTCCCGACTTGGAGGCGGAAGATGACACAATAAAATGCATTGTATCAATAGTATCGCGAGAAATACTACCCAAACAATTTGGTTTGGCTAAGATACTTAGAGCTGAAAACATAAAAAATATTTTGAAAATTATGTACAAAAGTCCCTACAGGGTTCTTATTGAGCTGGAAAGCAGAGTGGATTGTGATTGCGTTATTAAGTGCGAAAAGCTGACAGATTTGGGCTTTAAATGTCAAATGCTCGATGAGATGGATGTGTCGTTTGGTTTAGTAAGACAAGTTGACCTAGATATTGAAGAGAAAGAAGTATTGGAGAACCTAAAGTGTGATTATGATATTATCTCTGTCAGAAGACTGAAACGACTAGCTGAAGACGGTAAATGGGTGGACAGCGAGACTATTCGACTGAGTATAAAGGGTTCTACTTTGCCCCCGTATGTTTATGGATACGGGTGTCGGTTTAAAGTCGAGCCTTATACATTCCCCGTGAGTCAATGCTCTGTTTGTTGGAAGTTTGGCCACTTGGCCCGTGCCTGTCCTGCCAAAAGGCCCACGTGTCCAAAGTGTGCTGGCGAACATAAAGAATGTGAAACCACCAAACTCAGATGTGCAAACTGTAGTGGATCACACATGGCCATGTATAGAGAATGTCCAGTGTTTCTCAAAGAAAAGGAAATAAGGAGAATAATGAGCGCTGAAAACTGCATTTACAGAAAAGCATTGTCCACTTATTTGGGCAAGAATATGAGAAAGAGGCAAGATTTGAACCAGAGAGCTACAGATGAGACACAAGTCACACAAAATTTTACATCCTCCCGCTCTTATAGGAATGTACTGATGACACAGGCTATTGTGCACAGAGAAGAAGTTGAGTCAGATGAATATATTCAAGACTGTGACAGAAATAAAAAGAAAGAAGAAAAGTTGGGATTGGAAGTGGAATACAAAAAGACGGGAAGAAAAAGACGAAATAGAAAGTCAAAACTAGGTACACAAGATATTCAAGAATTTCAAGATTCTTCCGAAAACGAAATGCAAATTTCACAAGATGAAGATAAGGACACGAGAAATAAGGAAAGTAGTGATAAGAGTGAGAGTAGTAAAATTTTTAACTTAGGGAATGTAATTAAAGTAGTACAAAACATAATTTTATCGGCAGGAAGCTTCGAGGACAAATTAAAAAGGGTATGTAAGTTTATGTTTAAGGAAATTGTCGAGTATTTACTAAGTTTATTTAAAACAGAGAAGCTTTTGAGCACACTCATCACTAGTGATGATGGATAACGCCCAAAAACTTCACTCTTTGAACATAGTGCAGTGGAATACACGGAGATTGAAACCTAAAGTGGTAGAATTTGAACTGTTACTTTCACAAGAAAAAATCCACATTGCTTTGATTAGTGAAACTTGGTTAGATCCCGAGTCCCAGTTTCGATTAACTGGATACAACATTTATCGCAAGGATAGAAGCGATGGATACGGGGGCGTTGCTATAGTCATCCACAAAACTATTAAGGTACAGCAGACAAGCGTGACTCATCGAATCTCAGGTATAGAAATAGTATTTATCAAACTATTGAATTGTGGACTCTTACAAAATATTATCTCCATTTACTGTCCACTTTCAAGTTCTGTAACTCAATCTGACTGGGATTTGTTATTTACCATGTATCCTAGGAATTGTTTAATTGGTGGGGATTTTAACGCACACCATACCGACTGGTCTTACCGTAATGATACTAGGGGGGCACAAATTTACGATTCGGCAATAGAATCGAATTATGTTTCACTTAATAACGGACAGCCTACACGAATTAAATTAATTAATAATTTACTACAAAGTTCATCCCCGGATATTACCTTTGTTTCTTCTGATATTGCTTTGGATTTTACTTGGGCTGTTATGAATGAACAATTAGGAAGTGATCATTGTGTAATAAAAATTAAATTTAATTATAACAATAGAACTTTAGGAAACATTCGGAACTTTAAATTAGCTAATTGGGATGAATATTCCAATTTTATTCAAAATTCAATCTTGTACCCGACACAGGAACTAGACGTCCAAATATTGCATGACTCTTTGATGGATATAATTTTAAAAGCTTCTGATAAATACATCCCTACTAAAAAAATTACTGGTAATCCTACTAGTAGTTTTAAGCCTGAACCTTTCTGGAATCCAACACTTTCAAAATTAGTCTCGGAACGAAGATTAGCTTTAGTCAACTTTAGAAAAAATCCTACGCCTAGAAATTTAGAGATTTTAGAGGAAAAAACATCTAAATCTAAATCAGAAATTTGTCGAGCTAAGTCAATTGGATGGCAACAAATGTGTAACAGTATTGATGAGTCG
Organism: Eupithecia inturbata; assembly: GCA_963662085.1. Lineage (NCBI taxonomy): Eukaryota > Metazoa > Arthropoda > Insecta > Lepidoptera > Geometridae > Eupithecia > Eupithecia inturbata. The sequence goes on along the minus strand of OY759179.1, from coordinate 3,507,404 downwards.
ACCTCGGCTCATGAGATGTGGCGAAGACTAAGGTGGATGAAGGGAAACAGATCGCAAAAATGTTATATTTCTACAGAAGATAAAGACCAGTTATTGTGTAAATTAGCCCCAGATTATGTTGTTTCAGCTATACCTGCGTTTATTTCTTGTAACGAAAGTTTGGAAGCAGATTTTACTGTACATGAGATGTGTAGATGTATAAAAAAGAAGGATACAGCTCCAGGGTGTGACGGGGTCACTTATTCTATGACTTAATTTAACTGACGAAACTTCTGTTCCATTTTCTTTGAGAGCACCCCAACATGAAACTTTTAAATTTTTGCTATTTGTTATAATAAATATTAAAGATTATTCAATGGTTATTTTATTATTTATAACGTAGGGGAAATAAAAAACACAAGGTAGGTAGATAGGTACCCGATAAATATTCTTACACCACCATGAAATCGTAAAACTGTCATTTCTCACCTGATGATCACTTGACGATCCTGGCTGGGCATCGAGAGGCGGCACTTTGACAACTTCTGTAGAATGTGGGATTTTGACACTTTCATTCGGAAGTTCTTCATCGCTCTCACCGGACTCCGAAAAATCCACTCCGAACAGACCTTCCGAATCGTCTGTAGGTGCATGGGAAGAGAAAACAGCTTAGGTTATTAGCCTGGGCGCAAAAAATAGGTCCTTATAAGAAAGTAAGAACGAATGAATTTAGAAGTGATTGGCATATTTAGATGCTAGCCAAAAAGGTTCTTGCTTTAGCTATGTTTGATTTACTACGGAAGAGACGAGGCCTCTGCAACGCGAGAACTACTCCATAAACTCTTAAGATTATGATAACAAATCGCGAAATTAAAAAAACATAGCATACTCCATTCTCTAGTAGATACAATCTTACAATCAACATCAATGTGTAAAGGCCGGTCGTCCAGATAGACCAGCATTGGCAGGGCCGAGGCGATTTCATTGCGATAGTGAAGAGAGTCAGAGGCAGCGGTGCCTGTCAGCGTGAGGCGGCGGAGAGAACTGCAGATGCCCAGGGTCCAGAGACGACCGGCTTCTGATATTGGGTTACTGTGACATAGTAAAGGTATTTCTATAGATATAAACGGCACTAAGCAAGTTCTAGAGCTAGAATAACGTGTATACCTAGATGGAGTATAGTTTTATCCCAAAAGCGCGTGCGAAGTCGCAAATAGAAGCTAGGTAATAATATAAGTGTGATGTGATTGTAAGAGGTATTGTTTAACCGAACAAATAGGTACATATCACTTTATTGTCAGTAGGTAGGTACACTTGGTTAAAACTGATTTTTATTATCCAGATTTAGCGAAATTGCATTGATATTATATTTATGTTTAAATAACATCATCCATCAGCTGTGGAACGTATAAAGCCGCGATCAAAACCTAATTCAATATAATTTACTAGCGCCATGTAGTTTTAACAGATCTGAACTTACTCGGAAACATTCAGTGTGTGCAGTTTCTGTAGCGCGGCGAGCGGCTGCAGGTCTGACAGGCGGTTACCTGCCGCGCTCAGCTCGCGGAGCGCGCCCAGACCCCACACTCCGTCGAAGCTCGTCAGACCACAGCGGTTCACGCTAAGCACCTGGAGAAAAAGTGAGCAGCACCATCTAGATAAACTTCGAACTGCCATCTAGTAGTCGCTTGATTGGTGCTAACAGCTAAGAGAACAACATCAGTCAGAGCCAAACGTTCAAACCTCCCTCGGTGATGTGAGGAGAGTGCACTGCCACCTAGTGTCCAAAAGTGTTTCTTAAGTCTTTTTTAGCTAAAACTGGTGTCAGCTCTAAACAAAAGTACCTAGGTACCTACCTATTCTCTTTTCGTGCCTCTGTTTTATAGACAGTATCACAAGCATCTTTTAGTTTGTTTTTAGAAGCACCAAGCTAATCCCAAACTCCTTCAGTGACGACAACGAACTCCCTTAAATCATCAAAGATTGCAATCTCAGAGCTTAGTTTTTTTGAGTTGCCTCAGGAAATATCTCAGTGACCGATTGTTCGGTCTGGTCAACCATAGGTAACAGACTGTTCTTACTTTATTAGGGTTCCGTAAGTACCCGAAGGTACCAAGCCGCTGTCTGTCTATCTGTCTGTCCGTCCGTCTATCAACGGACTGTACCTATCTCATGAATCGTAAAAGGTAGAAGTTAAAATGTTCACAGAGTGTGTCTCTTACCGCTTTATCAACAAATAATAAAAATAAAATATTAACATTACGAAAAACCCCATACGAAAAAAGTATTTTTTTGGCTAATTTTGCTCTACGTTTGTTTTTCAAGGCTGTATCTCTTGGACCGTTTTATGGTTACGTAATCAGTTGATTTTTTTACAGAGTGTGCTTTAAAATTGCCACTATAACAACAAATAGGTATAATAATAATTAAGAGGCCAACGGCCTTGGGTGCGGTCAGTAGTACTTCGATGGGTAACCGCGTCATGTGAGCTTTTTGCTTTTTTGCGCTCCATCAAAACATTACCTATGATTTTAAGGTTTCTCTTGTTTCCTTAGCGAAAGTATATCAAGTACGGTACGGAACCCTTCATGTGCGAGTACTTGGTCGGTTTCTTTTAATTGGATATCTACGAATTTAATATTATCTAACGCGCGTCGCTCGCGATCTCTAGCTTTATCATATCACTTACCTTGAGATGAACCAAGCCGATCCCCAGCTCTCGTAGCGAGGTTATTGCGCTGCCATCTAGCGTCAAGGAGCGTAGTCTCGGAGCTAGCACGTTGAGTCGCCTCAAGCCAACTCTCTCAGCGACCACGCGCAGTCGCGCCTCCCTTACTTGTAGGACTTCGTCGTCTGTTGATGCGCCGCTGCTTTGTTTCTGATAGACATTTTAGGTTAACTTTACCCATGAAGGAAGAATTAATTAAATATTTGATTGACCCTCTGACACTTCTGATGTAGTTTTTTCAACAAAGGGGTAAAGCATAAGTCCTCTCAACAGATGGGGTATAGTATAGACTTCTGCAGGAACAATCGAACAATGAAGCTTGATATTGATACGAACATTAAATGAATTTAGTGAACATTGTTCTTTTGAGTAAATAAATTCGTTAACTTATCCTGAACTGATTTATTCGTTAAAATTCGATCGGTATAAATTTAAGTAGTCTCGGTGAACATCTTTGCACCTAGAAGGCGTTGTGGTGGTTGCTCACAGTTTTTTAGCTAGAGCGCAGAAGGATGTGGAGCTAGGTATAAAATGAGACGTAGTTTATTTATCTGTGCTAACCGTAAACAATACCTATATTTCGCTAAATATGTGCTAATTGTAAGTACTTACTACTTACCAACAGTTCAATAAGTGAAAGCTCCCGGGGTATGACGATTCTCTGGTAACCTGGCAAGCGGCGCTCCAACTCATTTTGTCCCCGTGGTTGCTCGGGTTCCGGTGGCGGCATCGCAAGGGCACTAATAATCAGAATAACTTATAAAAAGATACCAATTAAGGAAATCGGGTGTTGCTTGGTGCAAGAGGCTTAAGTACCCACCTACGTATAGGTACAAGTACTAACTCGCTAAAATTCTTCGATCAACAATAGGTAGGTACAACTGTTGATCGAAGCTAAAATTAGGTAATTATTATTATTAAGAGCCTGTACCACCTATCCTACTGCAGGGCAAAGGCCTCCCTTTCCACCTTCCATCCACTCGGAGTGGAATTGGGAATATGGAATATGGAATTTACGTACCTACCTAAATTACAAATTTTATAACGCCTTATGTTAATGTTATTATGTTGTAAGAATGCCGTGTACTTTATAAATTACGCCTAAAAATTTTGTTGTCAGAATATTGATTTACCGAAATAAGGGAGTGGCCCGTATAAGTTGTGGTTCAGGAGAGCTAGCAGTTGATATTTCTGAAGGCGATGGTGAAAAGACGACGCTGTCCTGTGGCGCGGAGCCGAGCTCCTCGCTCGGTGCTTCGAGGGATGGCATCCTTGTATCATCTAATTCAGTACGCAAGGTCTATCTGAAAAGTTAATATTAATTATGGGTTCTGAATAGTTACCTTATAGGTAGTTAATTCTCGCCAAGTGTGTCAGAAATTCTGAATTGATGAAATTAAAGATTTCTGATTGGGCTGAGGAGATCCTTCTCGCGCTATAGTTTCAGATGTAGTGCAAGCACTGAGTCAAAGCACACAAGATCCTTTGATATGGTCAGAGATTTGGTGAAGGAATGGAGGCCCGTAATACGGCCCGTAGCGATGATGTGGGTAGGTACTTACCTATCGTGCTTCGTAACTTCTTAGAAGTAGGGTAGGTACTGAATCATTGTTGATTTCCGATATAAATCCGCAACACCGCAATGCAATAAATTGATTGTTTTCAAATTGAGATAATATTTTGAAAGATTTCTTTTGACTATGGCTAAGAAGTTTGTTAGCCGTTGCGTAGGAAACCAACTCTAGGGACCAACTGGAGGTCAACTCTAATGGCTTAAAGGGCTAGGTAACCAAGACTACTAAGCAACCTTCTTGTTATTTCGACTTTTACAAATGTGTGACACTGACATTTACTAGAAAAGCGAATTTGCGTTTGCCAACAATTTTTTTTAGGCTAGATGTAACTGTTTTATTTACCACTGAATATTATTTTGCCTGAAGATACAAGGCACGCTATTGCAAAAATGTGGCCTAACCCAAAAAAGAATAACATCTCTACACTGAAATAACACTTGGTTTGATAAGTTAGCTCAAGCCAACAACCAGTCAAATCGAGTGGATTTCTCTAACAGTACCTACCTCGGAATTGATGAACCTTTGCTTCTCTCGTTAAGCTGAACGCGCACATGTCCGCGCCGCAGTCATCGAATTTCCTCATGGCCTCGCGCACTTATCCGCAACGAACGAGCCGAATCGCATTCATCATTTTTAACAGTATTTCGGTTTAGACCTGACCTGTTCTATGGAACTGGAGAGTCGAGAAAGAACGAGAATATCGATACAGATTATTTGGTACCCACCCACTTAAAAATATCATTATTACTGTAAAGTATTACGGAACTTATGATTTCTGTTTTTTAGGATTTGTACTCTGTCCTGCAGTGGACTAACATAGGCTGACGATGATGATGATGATATTTCAGATATTGAAGGTTGTACAACACTTCATAATGTTGCACTATTGCAATTAAATTCGAATCTTTCATCGTTTTTTGCAAAAACTTGCAAGTAGGTAGGTACGTGCGCTGCGCATGCGAACCGTTAATAGACTGAATGAATACGGATGCAGTCATCCGTCCCGAACGTGCAACATCGCCCGCACCAAACGCACCGCCGCAGTCAGCGCGCGAGCCGATTTTTTTTATGGAACCGTATACCTACAGGAAGCATTTTACTGAAATGCGCCGCGTTCGGCGCGGATAGGTGCGCAATGGGCTATTTCATAAAAAGATTTTTAAAATGCGTTGACTTCGGCACGTGTGGCTCTTGCGGCGCGGGCAGGTGGGTGTGCAACTGTGCAGCAGTATAATTTTGTGGTACCTACCCACATTACATAGCATAGCACTATGTTAGCACCTTTTCAAAAAGAAAGTTGGCGACACTGTATTTCTCACTTTCGTTTCGTAGATTTCGTTCGAATGAGGTGTGATACCTACAAAATAAATGAGCTAGGATATTGCTTATTCTTTCAAAATGTCTGTAAAAATGAATGAAACAAGATCTCAAAGAGATACCGAAAAGAAACACACTTGTTTACAATGCGGCACTGCATTCTCCAGACCATACAGGCTGAAACAGCACGAGAAAATTCACCTAAATATTGTAAGTTTTACTTCAAGTAGGTACGCACGTGGATTCAAAACAGAAATCAGGTGTCAGCCTCTGTTTTCGTTGAGATCCATCATTTATGCAGGTATAAAAGTAAAACTATTAATTATTTACAGCAACATGCCGTCATTTCATTAGCTAACGTATCCGCAAGTACTGCGCAGACGCTCACTGTACTGACTTTACAATTAATCAACCCATGAATTATCACATAACTATAATTCTTCGTTTTATTTACAGAAAGAATTTGTATGTGGTGAACTAAATTGCAACAAATCCTACTCGAACAAAAGTCATTTGGACCGTCACATTCAAAACATACACATAGATAGAAAATTCAATGTAATTTACAGGTAAGAAAAATACAAAACATTTATTTTAGGGATGAATGGGTTATGGGTTACCTTGGCAGATTCTATTCTAGCTATTCTATTATGCAATTCTTCCTTGATAAATATTCTGCTACATAATAATTATAATTTTGTGGTTTTCAGTTGTCGAGAATGCAGGAAAGTGTATGTAAATCGTCAGAATTTAAAGCGCCATATAAAAGTAGTACACAGTAGGAAGGCTTGGTTCAACTGTGATGTTTGTAGCTGCAGCTTCAAGAAGAAGCACCAGCTGAGTGCTCATATGTACCAACATACCTTCGTGAAGTCTTTCAGGTAAATTCAATATTAAAAATGGGATTCTAATTGAAAAAATAACAGTTTTTAAGTATACAGAAGTTTCAACAATAGCTGGTGTACACTTTGTTAAGTGCGAGTGCTAAATGATTAGTTAACATGTTTTTTTGGTGTCAAGTGTTAAGTGTATTCGGAATGTTCACACAGTGTTTAGTTGATTCTGCCGGTTCAAAGTGGCTCTGTCGGTGCCTTATAGAAGATGGACAGCGAACATTCTTACGAATATGTTGATTTCAAGCTCCTTATTTTAAGATATGCCTCTTTAGGGCCAAAGTCTTTGATACACATGCTCGAACTTAATTCCAAGAGTTCAAGTTCACATTGTATTGACACTTGTATTTTATGTATTCTCTCACAAAATTACCATCTGCTCCTCCGTCCACTTCATTGTCTGTCCGTGCTATGCACTTAACAAAGCAAAACTGTTTACACAGTGTTAAGTTAGGGCGATGCTGCGAGTGCGGGGAGAGCGCTGGTGTGCGGGGGGAAGCTGCTTAACAGTAAAAATAGACACAGCGTATGTGTTTACATGCTGATTTTACTAATCTCTTAACACTTGCTCTTGTCACTCACACTTGATACTTAACAAAGTGTAAACCAGCTATAAGGAATAAGTGAATATGAAGCTAGGCTAGTCCAGGACTATACTAAGCCATGGGTAAAACCAGGCTACACGTCATGTTGATGACAATTACAAAGATTGAGACCTACAAATCTTTGTTCCTTTGATAAGATTATAAGACTATGTTTTAAATTTATCAAATATATATATATATATTATATTAAGAGCCTGTATGATCCCACTGCAGGGCAAAGGCCTTTATCATGTATGAATAAAACATTTATCGTTATAAATTACTTATTAGAAATCAACTAATTCCAGTTGTGAGCTATGCAGCGGTGAATTCATCACAATAACGGAGAAGCGGAAACATATGAAGCAACATAAGATATACAGCTGTGAATTGTGTGATATGGCATTTGTACAGTGGTCTAAATATTGGAAACACAAGAAAATGGTGCACACAGGTATGTATTTTAATTTTTGTGTTTTATTCTCATCTGATAACTATCTTCTGACTATGAACAAAATTTGCTCGTAGTCAGAAGCTTGAAGAGATGATTGAAATATTTTTATTTTTATTAAAATGCTTGTTTTTTTTTACTGCTATGAAAGTGCCTAAATTAATTTTGTTTATTTATCTGTTTAATTATTGTTTTTCATAAGAATTCTGTCTTATTTTGTCTGCAGGTGGCACATAGACTAGGTATATCTCTTTATTTCTCATAACACTAGAATTAGATAGATATCCTATCAAATTTTTCCTTAAAATCTTAATCCTAAATGTGTGTAATTGAACAAAATGTTAGAGAAATATAACCTACCACCTACCTTATCTCTTTTCAGAATTCATCTGTGATGATTGTGGCCGAAAGTTTTACAAAAGGGTCCATATGGTGCGGCATACAAAGATTCATAATACAAAGCACACTCCAACCTTTTACCCTTGCACTTACGAATATTGCGAAAGGCGAGTATATGAAACAACCATGATCTAAAGTAATTTTAAATAAAACGTCAAGTGCCAGTCGAACTAGCACACCAAGGGTTTCGTATCCGTAAGACCTTGTTTCTTGCCAAATAAATATCATGATTCTAGGTCAACGGGAAGTAGGTACTTCCCTGCTGGCCGCGATGATGATGGCCGAAAGCGCAGCGTAGCGCAAGTCCAGGCCATCACAGCGCCGTCAGCATTGCAGCCCTTGATGGACAAGCTGAAATTAATTTATAGCGCGGACAGCAAGGGCTGCAATGATGACCAAGGATATAGGCCGTGACCGTAGTACGCTTAGCTTGAGGCCACCATAGCGTGGCCAGCAGGCCAGTTACGCAATAACTACCAAGGCTTGCTTTACTCAAACAATGCGAGTAATTTAAATAAATTATAAATCGATTATTTCAGATCGATTAGTCCATATAAGCGCAAAATAATAAATAAAACCAGCTTAGTTCATAAATTATGATAAGATTTCGCACCTGAAATGAAACTCGACAATATTAGAAATGACAAAATACTCAGTAATGTATGTAAATTACTGTCGCCGTTTCCGGTAAGCCGGCAAGGCCGACTTTGCTCAAAGAAGTCAAAATAGTGATAAGATTACGTAGCTTCTTTGAGTAAAAAAATAACAGCGTTCTTTTGTTACAGGGTTTACACTAGGAACAGTAACTTGATTCAACATATCAAAATAAAACATCTGAAAATCATGCTTGACTGTGAAGTCTGTGGAGCAAAGTTATCTACCAAGGTATGTGTAAATGGTCTTACCATTACGTTAGCTGGGTGAGGGAATAGAGAGTGCACATGTGATTGCGCACACACTTGAGCAACTATAATACGTCTTGTGCACATGGCTAGTCTCCGTTGAGACTGTCCACGCCGTGGCCGAAGGTCAGGTAAGACGACATTTTTTTAGTATTATTATTTAAGGCTGGCTATCACTTTGTTTTTAATTTTATAATATTACTAGCCGCTGCCTGCAGCTTTCCACGCGCTTTTCAAGTAGCCTATGTCTGTCCCCAGGGTACCATTTACCTCCATGCCAAATTTCACTGAGATCTGTTCAGCCGTATAAAAGCCGTGCACCCTGTATACTAAGTTAGACGATGCTTCGTCTAACCCCATGAGAAGCAGAGCTTATGTTATGGGTACTAGGTAACTGATGCCATAAAATGTATTAACCGACTTCGAAAAAAGGCGGAGGTTCTGTGTATGTTTTTTTATTATTTATGTCTGCTGATTACTTCGTCAATAAGGCGTTTTCCAAAGTAGAAAAACCCCTGTAAACAGTTTATATTTTTGAGAGAATGTGTATTTCTCTTGCCGCTATAACAACAAATAATAAAAGTAAATATCCAAATGGAAAGGGGCTTCCATACAAGAAACGTATTTTTTTGGCTATTTTTGCTCTTCGTTTGTCACAATAGGTAGACACAAGTCTTTTTATAAATAAGTAACATTTCAATTGTAATAACAACAAATACTAAAAATATTATAAAGTTAAACTATAAAGGGAAAATTTGATGTTCTTTGAAAAACTTGCCTAATTTTACGGTATGGAACCCATCGTGTGCGAGTCGACTCGCACTGGGCGGTTTATTTATGTGGTTTTGACATAATATGTAACATACCGTTGGAATGACCATGAACTAGCAAAGTTTTCAGTGATCAGAACTCGTTTTGCTTCTTCACTTTTCAACACTTAGCGTGCCCATAGCTGCTTTATTTAGGTAAATAGCTCTAGGTAGATCTGACGTAAATATTGATTTCATTAGTACATGCTAAAACACCAGATATTATAAAAAAAATTGCAGGCCATGTTATTTCGTACAAATAAAGTTAAGCACTAATTAGTTAAAACTTAAGAAAAAAATCAAAAAACTTAAAAACTGTCGAGACTTTTCAGGGTTAAAAAAGCCGTGCACCCTGTATACTAAGTTAGACGATGCTTCGTCTAACCCCATGAGAAGCAGAGCTTATGTTATGGGTACTAGGTAACTGATATGCTTAATACATTATAGTAGGTACATAGATAGATATTTTGTATTATACATAGAAAAACCCATTTAAAGTTAGTTTTTAGTTTTTCAAAACAATTAAATTATAGGTAACAAATTTGTTCCAGGCTAAACTTGCTGCCCATCTAAGTACACATTCCAAACCAAAGAAATGCAATCAACCAGCAGAGAAATCTAGTCGCCAAGTAAGATGCGACAAAGGCGCCCCCAAAGTATCTACCGCGTTAAGAATAGCTGGACTTATCTTTGATCCTGAGGATGAAAATATAAAAGGAACTTTGAAAGCAACTGTTGGCCATGTCGAGCCTCACATTGAAGAAGATGAAAATATAAAAGGAGCTTTGAAGGGAACTACTGGTTATATCGAGCCTAAAATTGAAGATAACAATATAAATGGAATTTTGAAAGCAACTATTGGACATGTCGAGCCTAAAATTAAGGAAGATAAAAATATAAAAGGAACTTTGAAGGGAACCACTGGCCATGTCGAGCTTAAAATTGAAAAGATGGATTTATCTGATATCGTCGATTTATCAGACAATATTATCTGTAGTCCTGCTTCTGAACATAATCAGAAAGGTGTTAACTCTTATATTCTACTCTCTCAATAATTACTTAGTACAATTTTTGCTGATGTTAGCACTAAATCATTGCCAAGCATTAAAAAGTTAAAGCAATAGGCAATACTCCTTCAAAAATTATTGAACATTGATCTTCTTGAGTGTATCTTCTTAAAGCATTTCATCTGTACACAAGACCTTACGAGTTTAAAAAAAAATGTGTTACTTTTTTGGGTTTGTTGACCAGTATTCTAGTAAGTTAAATAATTTTAATTATTTGTATTGTAGGTGTTTTAGACAAACAACATCCTAATCATTAAAATCATGCAATAATTAGAAGTTTTTTAGAAAGCATAGGCCTTATAATTGGAACATCCAGCATCATAATTATTATATGTACTGCCATTTTAAATATAAAAAAATCTGAATAGGTAGTTTTTTTTGTAATCTGTATTCGGTACATTAAATTACACTACACCTTTTTATTTACAAAAGTCACATTGTAGTATTTTATTTTTGTAACGCCCTTTTGAAAGGTTCCTTCCGGACCCAATAGAGGTAGTTCTTTATTTATTGCATCTTATAATGTATTCTAATTGAAATTCAATTATTTTTGCAGTTTTAATATCTTCTTGTTTTACAAGAAGTAAAAGTAGTTTGCTGCAAATGTTAAACCATTTTCGAATCAGCAATCTTAATCATACTTGTTGCGGACGGTAACCAGGATTACCTAGTTCGCCCTGGGAAAGTATCCCAACTTAAGTTCGACGTGCGTTCCTTTCTCCTTCCGAAGCTGGTAGACGCACGCCGCCACGCACCCCTGAATGCGTATGAAGCTATGACTACCTGATCTTCCTTCCTATGGGGGGACCTCGACGTTGAAATGAAACAGGATCTTGAATTTTTCAGGTTTCGGCTGTTCCTAGGTTTCCCTACAACTACTTGCTGTCTTCCTATTGCTTCTTGCCTCTTCGGTGGCTTAGCTGCGACTTGCCTCTTCGGTGGCTGGACTGCTACTTGCCTCTTCGGTGGCTGGACTGCGACTTGCCTCTTCGGTGGCTGGACTGCGACTTGCCTCTTCGGTCGCTGGACTGCGACTTGCCTCTTCGGTGGCTGGACTGCGACTTGCCTCTTCGGTGGCTGGACTGCGACTTGCCTCTTCGGTGGCTGGACTGCGACTTGCCTCTTCGGTGGCTGGACTGCGACTTGCCTCTTCGGTGGCTGGACTGCGACTGACGGCCGTACAAACTGCGCTCATATTTATATGGCCGTGTTTTACCGGCAAGACGCCTGCGTGCTTTTGACTCAAATTCACCTAATTTTTTCCTTGAGCCGAAACCTTTAAACCTTTATTTCTTGTAATTTACCCAAAGAACATTTACAAATCTAAGCCTTATAAATAACAAAAACAAGCCTTATCAACATAAAATTACAAAATCTAAACATATTCAACAAATAAAAAAGTTTCTAGAACTAAAACTTATAAAAAACTTGATTCGGAACATTTTCCTTATACTAATTTTACAATAACTTTAAAACTTATTAACAGATTTATACAATTCAACGGAAAACCTTGTTCCAAGCCAAAACCCTTCAAATAACACTATTTTTGTTATGATTCATCAATAAACAAAAAAGTACTTAAACAAAACGATGTCTTAATATAACAAAAAGCGAATCAGCCTTACATTAAGGTTTCGTCGCCGATAATACTAATCAATTACCTACCCATGTTCTAACAAACTTAAATTTAAAGGTACTTTTTGAGCATTTGGTATTATGAGATGTACCTATTAGATCTTCGATCAAGATTATAATTGATCGAAGTATTAGATACTCGAAATCAACATTAGGTATAGTACGCGTTAGGACAAATTCTGGTATAAATTTAAGTAAATTCAGTAGTTAAGGTACGTTTTCCTAGCGCTTACTCAACAACTGGCAACTACACGCAAACACTCGCTCAGTTACATTTACAATTTTGTGCAATACTTAATTGTACTTATTGCACAAACATGATGGCATTGCTGTAGTTTTCCAGTCAATAAATCACACTAATGTACGTACGTAATTAGGAATTTCTAATTTTCATCATTACCCTTGGTTTTAGTTTTAATTTTATTTTTTTGACTTGATTTTTATTGTGTTTTAGGAGAAATAAATAATTTTCATTTCATTTTACGTCGTAGCAAGCACGCTTATACACGAACAGAGCCCCGAGTCCCGGCTGACTTTAGTAACGAGACGTGACGTCTCCTTTTTCCATACAATTTGGTACAGCGCCTCTATCGTGCGGACATGGAACTACGCTCTCGATCGCTTTACGTTACTAAAGTAAAATGTTTATATTTATAATTAAAATAGTATAAAACTGTTTAAAGGTACAAATCATGTCTGAAAATGCTTATCATATTTTTAGTAGCAAGACTTGAGGTAAAAATATTTTTTCCCTATGTTATGTAACAGAATAATATTTTATAAAATGTTGCATTTTTAACCTCTCAATTGGCTCTCTCGTTTATTAAACATAAGAAAATAGGTAAATGGTAACGATTGATTTCAAATGAAGATTTGAGATAATCTACTATCTTTATTATTTTTGCAATAATATGACGCGGCTAGTTTTCTAAATTACCTTAATTTGGACTTTGTTGATTAGCAATAAAATAATTCGTAGATGTTAGGTACAATCTTACATGGTATATCCTCCAAACATGATCCAAGCTTTCAGCTTTACAGTAGACTGTGCTATTGCTTCATTGTACATACATGCTATTTGATACTCTGGCTGGATTCCGTAAAGGGAGTAAGTATCTACTACTATATCTTTCTACGCTAACCTAATCTATCACCTCTCACCTCGGAAGGACGGGGTTCTAAATTATCGGAGCCTCTTAATAAAATGTTCATGCAAGGGTAGGATATAGTGTAGGTACCTACCTGCATTAGAGAGCCGAGTTGACGAATGTTTTTGTACGCTTTGGTCAAAAGAAGGCTTTGATAAACATATCTAGGTTGAAATTATTTTATTATAAAATTACTGGACCATTTATTTGTCTTGTTATTGCTCGCTCATAAATAAATGACCCCGTTATTATTATTTCAATCGTAAATTGATGTCATGGTAGACTTTTGGAGCATTTGGTAATATAACAAGTTGTTTTTTTGTAAATAATAATTAGGCCAGAGGAGATAACGAAATTTATTTTCCCGCTCTGTACTTAATCAACATAGCCTACTCCAATTTCTCAAATGTCAAATTTGATGTTAGTTGGGTTGCCAACTCATTCATTGTCATTAGGCGAGATCTGATCCGCTTAAGTATTCTAATAATACTTATTGAGCACAATGTGAGTGTAAGTATGACTCATTCTATTTTTGCCGCTCATTGGCTGCATTTTTATTACGAATAAAACAAACTAAAATTTACTAACAAGAAGATCCCTAATCGTTGACAGGTGAGTGAATGAAAACTGAAGGAAAGAATTAAATATTTCATAGACTGTTTTTTATGATCTCATATTCAAGTTGATTTTTCCATAAAATTACAGTAACTCTTGCTATCCTAGAAAAGCGCGTGTAATGCCGCGGACAGAAGCTAGTAGCAACAATATTATTTTATTTAATTAAATTTTATCGCGTCGTCGGTTAGCACAGCACGTTAGGCTCGAAATAAAATGTCCCGTGAACTATTTGATTATTACGTTTATTTGATTATTCACAAGTTCACAACATAAGACCGCGAGATGACTACGGTATTCTTCGCGATACATTGTCAAAATTCAAATTTTTATGGTATAATAATTTTATGTTGTACCTACATTAATGTCTTAAAATTAGGCACAAGCTAAAACATGAGCCATAGTTTCCAGATAACAATATTTTATTTTGTTACCTATGTAATAAAATAATATAACTTATAATATTGAACATAATATTATATTTAACTATATTTTAAATACCATAGATTCAAATATTTTAAATAGTGTATTAACTTCTAACTTATTTCTTTGTACAAAATATTCCTGTAAGGCATATAAACTTTTTGAATCAGGTAAGACTTTACAATATTTTTGAATTTTAAAAAGTTTGATTCATCTTTTATATCTTGGGGAATTTTATTATAAATTTTATTGACATAGAATGTGTTCATGTGTTTTAAAAAAAAATAGCACAAATCACTTACACTTTGCATGTACATACCAATGTTGTAAGCCTAACTGGCAGACACTATAATACTATAATATATTTGACATAAGACTAATATTAATGTAATGTTACACCTAGTTTTACAACAATAAATTCTTTATCTGTATACACTTTAACTGTCACTGCACGATCTCAGAAGGTTTAGTTCTTTCGAGCCTTCTCACTATGTACTTCCGTGATGAAAACGGGAATGATGAGTCCAAATATGATATAAAATTTTTACTATAAAAATGAGTCATTAATTTTATTTTTTACTCGTCATTCCCATGTTCTACAGTAATGCGACAAAAGTATATCATCGTGAACCAGGGATATTAATGTATTCGTACATAAATCAATTAATAATGATCTTCAGGGTGGGCCAAATATTTTTGCAAATAGCACTTGATTTCTCAATAACCGTTAGAGGGAAGGGCGTGTGGGTGGCGGGGAATTGTGCGTCGCTTCATGCAATTTTAGTCACAATGGAGCGTGCTTTTTTCTCCACCTCCCGAATGTTCTTTTCGCTTCTTCTTGAACGTGGCCGCCCTGTTTGTTTAATATTCGTTGTCGATCCCGTTTGCTCGAAATTCTTGAGCCAAGCTTTAATTAAATTAACTCCTGGACACTCACTACCAGGGCGTAATCCGTATTCAACTCTAAACAGGCGTCGCGTCGCGTCGTACAGTAACGTAGGAGTCGTTGTTTTTGTAAAATTGTTTCACACAAAAAGTACGCTGTTGTCCCGTGAAGCGCTCCATTGTGACTAAATTGCAAGAAATGACGCACAATTCTCCGCCACCCGCACGCCCTTCCCTCTAACGGTTTTTGAGAAATCAAGTGTTGCTATTTGCAAAAATGTATGGCCCACCCTGTATTTCTGTACGCTGCGACGCGCGCCGCGGGTATGGTTACTAAAGTGCCCCATGACATGACATGGGGACGACAGGATCAAGACCCTATCCGATTATACATATAATATTAGTTTTGTAGAAAATTATCAGCTAAATGTTATATTATCGGTCTAGATGTGGAAACATTAAATTGGCGATAAGATGTTGTGTTGTGATTACCTGTCAGCCTAGTCAGCTGTTCTCTATTCTGTGGTTGTTAAATATTTTGGATGATTCCCACTATATGAAAGTAGCTTTAGTAGTTCCAAAGAGCACTTTTATATGATAGTTCCGCCTTCCTCCCGTTCTTCCCATACCTTGTTGAAGTTGTGGGCCTATAGATCGATACAACAAAGAAAAGAGGTACATATAGCTACTTATCAGTTCAGTTTACCTGTGTCCTGCGTCTTGCTGCAGTGCAGAGCGCAGTGGCTGCTGCGTGAAAGTAACAAATATACTTGCAGTCAAAACTTTAATAATACTTCTTTGCTTGCAGTGCACAGTGCTTACATTTACGAGTAACTAACTCCTTGTTTATTTTAAAAAGGCGGCCTGACAATTCAGTTCAACTACCAAACCATTAGCAAAAAAATACTTACAGTCACTGCTGCTACAGCGACCCGTAAGAGTTATATTGTTCTGGTTGCAGGGAGGATAACAATGGGCCAATTCAAGGAGTTTAAGTTAAACATTTTCACACTAAACTGCTGGTAAGTTTATTCAGGTTTCTTCAGATGTTTTTACTATCTGTCTCAAGAAACTAGTAAAGTAACTATCTGGCAGGAGGCAGGATAAACTCAATATGAAGCAAGCTTAAAAAGTGCAAAGTGCCAAGTCAAGTCAATTAAGAAACAAATTGTTAATTCATTCTCTTTACCTCCACCACCAGCAGAAGAGGTGAAATATAAAGTATGTAAGTGATTGCATGGAACATTTTAATTTAAGCATACCAACATGTAACCTGTTGTCTGCTAATAAATGATTTGATTTGAATAAAACACCTGTGTGTGTACCTATATTCACTGTATTGTTATAAAACCTGTTTCAGGGGCATAACAGGAATATCTAAGGATCGCAAGGAAAGGTTTGAAGCTATTGGCAAATACTTGTCTGAAAGCTCACACAACATTGTTTGCCTTCAGGAAGTTTGGAGCGAGCATGATTATCTTCGATTCAAAGACACTTTGAAAGAAAGACTGCCATACTCTCACTACTTTTACAGGTACCTAAACTATATATTAAAAGTTTAGTTACATTTTGAATGTTTTATAGAAGCAATTCTTATGATGCAAGAGTTTTCCAGACCAAGTATCTTTTTGTTTAACAATTTTTTAATAAAACTAAGAACACATGAGAAATCATATATTTATAACTTTTATTTCTTTAGGCTTAAACAATCTCTTCAGACAAGTCAAATTTTAACAATAAATTATTATCAAATAAGAAATTAAGTGTTAATTGATCTTCTCTTCACTTAAATTTTTTGTCACAGAAATGAAAATTATATACAATCAGTCTGTGGATAAATCTACTAAACCTAGCACAATCATAATGTATATTTTTGTACCTACTTGTTCTATTTTCAGTGGGGTGCTTGGCTCCGGTCTATGTGTCTTCTCAAAATGGCTGATCCAGGATGTGTTCTTCCACCAATGGCCTCTGAATGGCTACATCCACAAGATCCACCACGGTGACTGGTTCGGGGGAAAGGGAATTGGCTTGTGCCGCATCCGATGTGGTGAAAGGCTTATCAATGTTTATTGTACACATGTAAGTGGGAATTGTTGCTAGAGGGCTAGGATAAATTACAACTAATGGTCATGGCGGTCGCAGCGTCAGAATCGACCGCCCCAACTCTGCCCGTTGCCGCGTGGATGCCGTAAAAGCCTACTGGTAAGTAAATAATAACTGTCAAACTTTACTTAGTAGAATTTTGTATCAGCCTGGCAACACAGTGGTCTCCCAATTGGTGACGCACGATGAGCGAGGCAAGTCGCGACCAACAACGGCTGCCGGAGTCATTCGATCGCCGACAGCCGCCCTACTAAGCAAACCTTGTACTTGAGAATTAGAGCTGGTTAGTTGTTACTGAACCTTTACTTGTATAGCCAGTCTGTACTAATTTTTGTCCGAATAAAAGTGAAGTCCGTTAAAACATGCAGTTTTCCTGTACCGTCTTACACTACTCTGCCCGTGAATGCTGTAAGAGCCTACTAAGGTCAAATATTTAGAAACTAGCTACTGCCCGCGGCTTCGCACGCTCTCTTTCGGGATGGATACCGTCTACTTCCCTGACAAATTTAATTAAAATCCGTTCAGCCATTTTGGCGTGACAAGGTAACAGACAGACTGAATTACTTTCGCATTTATAATATTAGCATGGATTGTGTAAGCAAATAGATAGATACTGTTTTTTATTAGGTTCACACACAAATAGCACAAGAAAAAAAACAAATGTTCTAAATCAGTATTATAGATTTTTTGTTTTTTGAACACATATTTATGCAGGTACACAATTATAACAAGAAAAAATTTAATTATTGCAAAAGCAAAACAACCAAATTATCATATTAATACTATTATAAATACGAAAGTTCGTGTGAATGTTTGTTATCTCCGTAACTACTTAACCTATTTAGACAAAATTTGATATGTATATAGTTTAAGTTATAGAATAATAATATAGCCTTTTATTTCCAAAACTTTAACATTTTCTGCAAAGATTCTTATAGTAACTTAAATACTGCTTAATAATTTAAGTTGCCATTTCTGTGTTGCTTCTACAAAATGTCTCTCAGTTTGGTATGCCTTTCAGCATAGGCCTCCTCCAACTGCCTCCATTGAGTCTTCTGCGACTCTTGTCCAATATGGTTATAGAATAAGACATAGGCTAATTTAATTTTCCAAAATTAACCTCTGAAGGGGTTAAAAAGGGCGGTGATATTTCTATGGAAAATTATTATTCCTTGGTTCGATTCACTGAAAACTCGGTATTAAATAAACTATAAAGTAAATAATGATGCATATATTTTTTATTTTTACAAAACTACCCCTAGGGGGTGTGCAACCAATTCCCACGCAGGCGAAGCCGCGGGCGCAGCTAGTATGATATAAATAGGCTCTTCCTACCTACGAATAGTGCACCAGCCCTAGTAACAAGGTAGTCACCGCCCACCCTCGGCGTTGGCGGAAATTAACCCGAGCCGGGTATTAACCCGGGCCGGAAAAAATAATAATATTTCAAAAAAACTTTTTAAAAACGATCTCTTATTCAAAAATTCCAAAGTACTTAAGAAGACAAATCCAACGAACCCAAAGTCGACAGGGTTACGTCGTCTCATTTAGGAGTTCCTGTGGCCACCTTCTGTCTTCATCATCAGACCAGCTCGATGGTACCATAACATTGCATTGTCACCTAACTTACATAAGTATCCCAAATTTCAGCTCAATTGGTGGAAGTTATCCTCCACCAATTGAGCTGAAATTTGGAATTCTAAAATTCAGTTGCAAGATTTCTCCCACATACTCGTATACATGCATATTAACAGGGCAAGTTAAATAAAAACTTGTAAAAACATTTTATTATTTATCCCCAGCTCCATGCAGTATACCATGAGGTAGATATCTACTTGGCACACCGAGTACTGCAAGCTCATGCCACAGCCGAGCTGGTCTACTTGACCGCGGAGCCGGCAGATGTCTCCATTTTAGCCGGAGATCTGAATGCTGTGCCCGCTGATATCTCTTTTAAGTAAGTTCTTATATTAACTACTTACTGTGTCCGCGGCTTCGCCTGTGTAGAATTTACAATTTTATGGGTTTAATTTTTGTTAATTTTTTTATTTCGTCAGTTAGGAGGCGTCCATTAGGTAATTACGCGAGGCGTTTAGGGTGGGTAAATCTCACCCAATCTCACGTGGGGGAGAGGGGTTCTCGGCAATTACGATCACGTAATTTTTTTAGCCACGTTTTTTAGCATTTACTACGTTGTTCGTTTAGTGTAGGCGCGAGATTCAAATTTGTAATAGAAAATCGTTTACGATTTGAGGCAAATTACTTTTCCGTTAGTGTTATTTCTTGTAAAACGCAGAAAAAATCATTATCATCATCCACTTATATTAGTCCACTGCTGGACATAGGCCTCCCCTATATCTACAGTCCAGATCCTAATCTATCCAGATCCTAATCTATGGCCAGAGCGCCATAGCGCCCTGTCTTCAGCTTGCCGCATCCAGCATCTGCCTGCAGTATTTCGCAGGTCGTCCTCCCACCTGGCTGGAGGGCATCCTACACTACGTTTGCCGAGTCACGGTCTCCACTCAAGAACACGTTTACCGCAGCGGTTGTCTGTATTACCACAAACAAATTTGGATCTCGCGCCAACACGAAATGAACAATCATAAGTATTTTAATGTTCGATTTGGTCACTGTGATTCTAGACTACTACATTCTTGCAAGTCTTATCTGCAATGCAATCGAGCACAGATTCTCAATAAAATACGCGTTTTGAAAAATCTCACGTGATATTGGGGGAGAGGTTCGAGCAAAATCTCACCAAGGAGAGTCCCCACTTCCCTGGGGGGATTTACTCGGATATTCTAATTCTAAGTAGGGGAACTAGGATCTGCACTGACATCTCGCATGGGAGTGTATAGTGCATTGTCCTCTCTGTGGCCGTACTATCGGATATTACTACAGATACTTACGTGTTACAAATAGAGGGGGTGGGCGACAACAAAAACAAAAAGACATTTTTGGACCACCGTAATGTAATGTAAAATAGTGCCTCTCGTTGAGAGAACGAGATCCCGAAACGTCAAGAGACGTTCAACGAAATTTCTTTATCGAGTGTGTAGGTACTGCCTGCCGCTATAAGGGTGCCTAAGCAAAAAATTTACATAGCTATGCTGGTTGCTATGTTGCTTAACTATGGTGGATAAGCGCTTATTTGTTTTCTTCTCGCCACTACACACACGAAAAAATACAAAATACATGTCTTGTTTATGCATTTCCAGATTAATCAGCCAGCTGCCAGCGTTACAAGACCCATATGACATGGTTTGCGAGGGCAGTAACCCCGCTGTGAGAAAGGCATCTGGCACTTCCGATAATGCCAACAATAGCTACTCGGACCCTAAACTGGCTAAACAATGCCCTGATGGACAGAGGATAGACCATATACTGTTCAAGACTGGTTCAGCTTGGGAGGTGTGTGACCTTTTTTCTCGTTTAACTATTTTATAATACGTTTTCACTAGAGATAATAATAATAATAAAAAAGGATGAACTGTTCAAATTCATACAGCATCATCTAGCCCCTCACTATTTTAATATAATAAGTACCTTTATCAGTCATCACTAGATAACATAAAGTGTGTTGTTCAAATTAGTGCATAATACTGATGGAGGTCATTCACCTACTACCACAGATTTATATTCAGTAAACAAACCCAGACGCAAACGGTTTTTTTTTTCTTAATTTTTTATATTCGTTTCAATGCCTTATTAGTGTTTAAAGCCATCCTAAACTTGGAGACCTCTTTAATGCGCTGATGAAGATTTTGTATTATTTATAGAAACACCCTGATGTGATGTGATAGATGTGTGTGCTTCGTAGCTAAGTGGAATATGTGTCAAACCCAACCATTGGCTCCTTAAGCTCCTTAACGTCTGTAAATCGTCAACTATTATAAAAATGCCCACCATTATAATTTGTGCTTCTTATTCTTCATGTTTCAGCCAACAGTCGTAAGCTTCGGCAACCCATTAGAAGACAGAGTACCAGGGAAACCATTCTCTTACTCCGATCACAACGCCGTTGCATTGGAGCTCCGACTTAAGCATACCACCGTGAAGAAACCCCAAAATTGTCTACGCCAACTCAGCAAGGACGAAAACCTCGATCAAACCATATCCCACGCAATAGAAATATGCAAGCACGATGTGCCCTATCTGCAAAGTTCCAAAAGACATTACCTCCTAATAGCTTTTTTGATCTTATTCTTCATAATAGGTACAGTACAGTATTATCCTGAACTACTGTTATTCGATTTACTTAAACTGCCTACGACTGCGCTGTGCTTATATTACTTTATGATGGGATCTATTTGGACCAAGATTGAAATGAATAGTATTAAGGCGGGAATAAGTGCGATGGAGAACTTTATTCAGACTAGAAAACAATTG
Source organism: Eupithecia inturbata (assembly GCA_963662085.1). Taxonomy (NCBI): domain Eukaryota; kingdom Metazoa; phylum Arthropoda; class Insecta; order Lepidoptera; family Geometridae; genus Eupithecia; species Eupithecia inturbata. The sequence goes on along the minus strand of OY759179.1, from coordinate 3,485,497 downwards.
AAGAATGAAGAGGCTTTGGGAAATGATGGCTGAGAATACCTTTATATTTATTACAAGTACTTACAGTCAACTTTTCAAACTTATTCATTATAGTAGGAGCAACTTATATACCTACCTTTTACCAATGAAGTATTACCTAATAAATACATACTTATATGTACTTAAATAATTACTTATCGTTTAATCAAGAAATACTTCTTGAGGCTAGAATGCTTGATCTTTATTAGTTATAAAATGATAGTTTAAACAATAAATTTATCTTGACAACAACTAACAATGTGTAAACAAAGTTACTGATTTATGTTATACCCTACGCCAAGTACCAAGTACTAGCTAAAGTCGTTCCAGGCCGAGTGTCCGGAAGCGGCTAACACAAGTGTTAGTCGCTCTACTAGTAGAGGCAGTGTAATGGCGTCTAGTCGGAGCACCTTCCCATTGCGGATGAGGCGAGCGACTGACTGACAAAAGTGACAAATACTGCTGCCGTGCAGCGGCTTTTTTAAGGACGGGGTGGCCGGGCATCGCTGACGCCGCGCATGGTCATTAATTTTGCGGTTGTTTTTTATGCCAGTACTATAGTACATTTTTCACAGAGGTGAGAAAGTGACTGATTCATAATAGTGTAGTGTTCCTGTAGTGGGTGTGTGTGTTCAGCGGTTCTGAAACTTTTAGCGACGGATCCCTGGGATTCGAAATATTTGACGGAACCCCAGTGATATTTTATTCCCTGAGCTTAGCCTGAAATATTTTGCAGCCCGCAAAGCATGTTGTCGTATAAACACATTAAAAACTTCTTGCTACGGTACTCACTACACAGTAATAACGTTACGTTCTTCTTCTTCTTCTGACAACTCCTGTTAGTCATCTGAGTGATGTTTGCAAACCAACTTTGGGCATGGCAAACCAACAATGGGCATTCTATGTGTTATGCTAAGCGCAAACAAAACAAGGAAGGTTAAAATATTTTATTTATTACTAAAACTTAACAATATAAATTACAAAGTCACACATAAATATCACAATAATATTATAAATTCTTAGATTATAAAATTAATATTGCAGATCCGTATAGTTATTTATGACAAGAAAACACTGTCTCTGATTGTTCAGTAAGTGCCAAATTCACCCAAATATGGATCTAAGGTAGTGTAGGCCCTAAAATATTTCTAGAGAAACAAAAGTAAGTAAGTAAAAATTTTATGTTAAATTTATGAAAGCCCGGTATTCCCTTGTTTTCTTTTACCTCAAAAATCCGTAGGTACCTATCTATCTAATTTTTTTTTACAAAAATGTTGCGAGGATTTTGTTTCCTCTTTTAAGCCTACCTACTAACAAAACCTTTAGTCTTCAAGGGAAAAAATAAGACGCATTTATAACGAGTTTGGCGCTAACTGTACGCATGTACCTATGCTCCGTGCATGCATTTATTTTCTTTGGCTGAATGAAAGAACGCGATATTTCATAGACACTACTTCGTGATGCGAATCTATCGGCTCGAAAAATATCGGGACTAACGAGAGTTTCGAGAGCATTGACCTGACGTGTGTATGACAAATTGTATTATTTCACTAGGTCAAAGAAAATAAATGCGTGGACGGAGTAAGTAGGTACTTTGATACCTATATTTTAAATGAAGACCAAAAAGAATAAACTAAAATTAGGAATGTACATTGTAATGTATTTGTTATTTCTTCTAACATTTAAAATGAACTGATAAGTTAATTTTAGTCCGATGGAAGTCCCACAGTTTTTCGACTCCTACGTCACATGACCTCGTTGTGCAGTTGGTTAGCACATTCCCGTACTGAGGTGAAGACGCTGGTTCAAGTCCCTTCGAAGTTGAAAAATTTTTGGGATGTTATTTGATTTCTTATAAATTAACCCAGTGTGGGGCTTACGCACTATAATAATAAAAACCTTAGAACTGATAAGTTCTTATTATGTAAGTATAGGTAAACTAAATTATATTTATATCCTTTGTAGATCCAAAGCCATGATGATGAAATTCATATGATTAGGTAACTTTGTAATACATTTCATTCTTAATATGTTTATTCATAAGTTACAATTCCTTGCATGTAGCCAACCAATGTGATGCTTGACGTAGGCTCAGATTTTACATTTTACAATACTACTATACTAGACGTAGGTAAGTAAAGTACCTTTTAAAATGTCGTATTTCGAGACAAAGCATAAAAAATAGGCAATACTTAAGTTTTAAATAAAATAAATACGTACTAAAGGTATATAATTATTTATTTACTTAGGTATTTAATTTTATGAATAAGTTTGTGATGAAATATAACTTTAAATCAAATGTTAAATAAACTCTTCTAAGGTTATGCAATAGGCAATGCATAGGTGTAATATATAGCATAGCTTTTTATATTAATTGTATTAGTTTGTCGCTTATAGCTCTAAATCCCTACATAACATTTAATTTTCTTAGCAATACCTACTGCTTTTACTTTTACACGTCTGCTCGCGACGTTTCTGCTTTGTATATGTAAGTATTTAATTGGTGATATGAGTTGAGAAAAATTAATGACGCAGGCGGCACTAGAACCCGCCACCTTTCCACCCTGAAAGTACAGGATTTTTTTTTTGCATTATATCTCGGATCACTTTATTCTGCACCTATACCAACCACCATTTCAGTACTCGCTGATCGAATAGCGAACCATGGATAACTACTAATAATATTTCGTTCGAATTCTTGATCGGTTATTAGCCAACTGGATTCTGCCTTAATACCATAAGTAGGACTAATTCCAGGACCGTTCTTAAATTACTAGTTTGGATAATAAGTAATAGGTAAATTAAATGAAGTTTAATCACTCGTTCTGTAGCTTTTAGAGTCGGTAACAAATAAATATTTGCATTTTTTTTGTAGTTTTGGTAAAGTTACTACCTGTTTGTTTATAATGGGTTATTTCGAGACTAAATTATTGAACTGAAAAGCAGCTCCCAGTGTTAAATACGCCAAATCTTATAAGTACCACGTGAGCGAAGCCGTGGGCAGAAGCTTGTACTTAACACGCGAATGGAAGATCATAACCAGGGTTTCTATAGTTATGTGCGCCACACACGGTCATGTCTACCCACAAGTAGGTATACCTGTAAGTACATGGCGCGTCAAGTAAGGATGTTATGTATAAAATTCTCAATTATAATACAAATAAATATAAAATTGAGATAATGCATTATAATGCCTCGGAAAACCGCGCCGACAGGAAGTTTTACGCGCCACGTAAAACAGTTGAGATAAATGAATGGGTACCTACAATGTATCATGCCTATAGATGTAAAGCAGCGGGTAGACACCGATATGCACCAATATCCACCACCGGTATCCACCATTTGGCTGCTAGTAAAAAGCAGTAGTAACCCGACTGTGGAACGAGGAAAGGTATGATAATAAGTATGACAATCGTTCTGGAATGGGTTTTTACGCATACCTACTGGGTGATTATTTGTATTTAGTTTTGATATTTTTATGTAATTCAACAATGTCAATAAAATAAAATCCAATAAATTACCCGTGGCGTTAAATTAAAATAAAATTCCTCGTAGGTACTATTTTTGCCGTTTTTAGGTTTTCGTGATGATCGGTTACGTTGTCTGTCGTTTTTTCCCTCTTGAATATCTCAGCAACTACCGCAGCTAATAACTTGAAATTTCAAATAGTAATAAATTTCGTGCAAAGATTATACAAAAAAGAATTGAAAAATTCATATTCACATTTTCAGTAGGTACAAATAATGAAGACGAAATTTTTAAACAGCATTATAAACCCCTGTATTTACCGGGGTTTTATAGGTCCACCGTTAACAGCAGATGAACACCAATTGGTGGAAACCACTGTTAGCCAGCTTCTCATCTATAATCTCGCCGTAATACATTGTATAGCTCTGCCTTACTTTACTTTCAATTAATAATCATTCATAAAAAATCGGTTTTTATGAAATAATTATCGATTACTTTATAACATTCCCACTTGACGCGCCATCATGCACCCGTACTTGTGACTAGACCTGTGGAGTAGGCATGTGGCTTATTTTATGTAAAAAATCTACAGCTACACTGTAGGATCGTTCGGTCGTTCGATATCAATAAGCGGATCGGTCTCCGAAGCTAGAGTGGTATCAATGGATCCATAGACAGTGGGTCGTGTCTCCACGGTCGGCGTGTCTATGGGCAGGTTAGGCGCTGAGCTAGACGGAGGTTGTTGTTCGCTGACAAGTCGTGAGTTTTCGTCGTATCCACGTGGCATGTGGTACATAGACTTTCCTCTCAGACGGCGGCTGAAGGTGCTCCCTGGAATGTGAAACATGCATAAATGAATACATTAATCCTTAGTCAGGTCGACCTGTGGGCGAAGGTCCGTCTGAGCTGAGTGGCAGAAGGTTCGGGTTCAATTCTCGCCGCGGAACTAGCGGTATTAAGGTCGTTAAGTTTCGGAAATTTTCTAATTTTCCGCGCAACTTTCTTAATTTTTTCTTTCGAACCTTCTGACAATAACAAACAACAAAAAAACAGAATTACGGTAACCGGTCCAGTCGTTCACGCGTGATGCCGTGGCCAAGGGAAATAGGGATTGAGGGCATTATTTCTTAAACCAAAAAGGCACTATTTATTTTAAGTATGCTCTAATTATTCACTAATTATGCTCTAAAATTAGGCTTAACAACAAACTTGAATTCGATTATGGGTACGCAACCGTCACGGAGACGTTCACCTCCTTTATGAGCTAAACAAATATTCTGGACCATCGAAACTTTGGGGTTGCCTGCATTCGACAATAAAATTCCCCAAAGTGCGCATTAAAATATTCCAATATCTATCATAATAAAATATGTTATTGTTTATTACAGATTTCCTGTAACTAATGATTTGCGTTTGTTTTGGGTGGAAGCCACGGACTGAAAATATTAAACACCCAAAAACTCTTTATGGGTATGTAGTAAACATTTTAAATAATTGTTTGGATGAAAATGAATAGGCGAACTTTTCTCCTCTCTCATGCTGTTCCAAAGCTGGTAAGTGAATAAAAATATTTCCTCCGTGGCACACACAGTAGCTGGAGGTCCGCTTGAGACACAGAGAAAGTTTGTCGTAGTTTCTTTTAGTCTACCTACTTTAAAACCAATCCATTTTTTAGGGTTTCGAAGATCGGAGATCGGTTTCGAAACCCTTATAGTCTCGCTTTTTCTGTCCTTTTTTCCGTCTTTAATATCTCAGCAACTACAGCAGCAAATAACGTGAAATTTAAAATAATTATACATTTCGTGCGCCTGTGCATATTAAAAGAAAAAGAAAAAAAACAGCAATCTAAATTTTCAGTAGATACAAATTGTGATGTCGAAATTTTAAAATAGACCTACAATGTCAATTGGGGTATCAATATGTACATTTCAAAACAGTTTTTAAATATTTCTGTAGGTACATACTTTCCGAAATATATTGAAAAAACTCGAAAATTTTACTATTAACCTTTGTAGTCTGATGTTTGCCAACATTTACAAACGATACATCTGACATTTAGGTACCTACCTTTAATTTTTTGGTATTCTTCAAATAGCAAAGTCTCTAACCAGTACCTATAGTACATATTGGTATACTTGACAACCGTTCGAACGAAACCCTCGGCGCGCGACACACACTCGCACTTGATGGATCTTGTTTGGCATGGAGTGACATTTACTATAAAATTATTTGAATTTCAGGCTTTTAGGTAAAAACCTATGGAACTTAGGGAATAGATGAAATTTTAATGTACAGAAATTCAGTTCACATGCAACCATGCTGAGACTATCTCCTTACCTACAAGTTATACCTAAGTTCTGTGATTCGTCTTGCTCTAACCAAAGATATTTAAATCATACACTTTGAAACTAATAAAAAAATTAAAAATTGTATTTACCGGAAGGAAGAAAAACGCGTTAGAAACCCTGATAAGATTTTGAGCAAAACGCATGTCACTCTTTCTCACCAACTTTTTTTTGAACCATCATGGCAATTTACTTTGACACAACTACAGCAAGTTTTGCCACTTCATAAAAATACTGTTAAATGGTAGAATAAAAAGTTCAAAATGCCAAAAACTATCGTTACTTTTACCCCTGAGGTATGAAATAAACAAAATTGAGACAAATGCTAAATAAGCTAATTCTTGTAATAAAATCATCTTTTTTAAATTGAAACTTATTAAATTTCATACTTTAGACTATGGATGACATTTTCAAGAAAAAAATACATTAAAATTAATCAATAAAAATAAATAGGTACATAAAACAAAGTCACCAAGTAATGGTGTGACATTTTTAATTTGTATAACATCGAGATATAAGGATTCTATCTCGATGGTGTGAAAGTTAAATTTACAACAGATAAAAAAACGTTTATTCTAGAGCAACAAACAAAAAAAATTAAATATGCTGCTTTACAGAAAACAATGCGCCATTTCTTTTTTTAATAAATAATTCTGAATTATAAAAAGATTAAAAATACCAGGTCTTTGGTATTGCGTCCGACATCACTTTTTGGGGAGTTGTCATGGACTACACGTTACATTTCTCCGGTAGGTTTTTTTTGTTTTTTGGAAAATTAGGTACATAAGTCTCGCCTTTAAATCGCCATATCGTTTTTGTTTGTGTTTGTAATGCCACAAAGTAACTTGTGCTGTAGCTTGTGTTGTTCTTCAATGTATACGTATTCTAAATAAATAATAATTACAATAAATAATTAATTAATTTCTAATAATGACTAGACGCTTGACGCAATTCGCTTCAAAAAAAGTTACGAGCATTCAAAGTCAAAAATCTGTGTAAAAATTATTATACGCGACAACTTCTAAATTCATTAAGAAATACAAAATTACATTATTGAATTCATATTTTTTTATAAAGTTTTCCATTTATTTACCTTCTCAACGATATACTTGACGTAAGGAATTATTTATTAGGTGGTCAAACTAAGAGATACTTGTCTGCTAGGGTCATAAGAATAGGGAGGAGATAGGATAAGAGAAGGAGGGATAAAGCAGACACTTTTTATTTATTAATAATAAATAAATAAATAATGCTGAACAATCCACACAGCATCATCTAGTCCCAAGCTAAGCAGAGCTTGTGTTATGTGTGTTATATAAGACAAACTAAGTATTAGGAAAATAAATTTGCATCTTATTGAAAACGCCAATAAGAAACATTATTCTCTTCGAACTACCAAACAAGAGTTATCGAAAAAGAAAACACTGGGGCACTAGCCTTCCGAGACGATCATGGTACTAAACATAACAACCGCGAAAAGATATTGGAAATCTGCACAACTTTCTATAAAAACCTAAACGCAGACAATATAAGCGGCGAAAAACCAGGCGATAATTACCATTTTCCTGATCCTGTACCGATCATTACCGGCAAAGAAGTCCACGACGTCGTCAAAACTATGAAGACAAGAAAAATCGGAAGCCCTACATTGCTCCCTCACGTAACTAATATTTTTAATACAATCTCCGGACTGGTAAATTCCCAAAGCAGATGCATCATTCAAACATAGTTCTCCTTCGCAAGAAGGGGGACAAATCTAACATTGGGAAATATCGACCTATCAGCCTTGTGTTGTGTCACACTCACACCTATATGTATACAAGGTGCCACGTTATTCATGTACCAACCCGAAACAGGGTTGTTGTGCACCTTATACCCAACTGATACGCATGGTTGATTTTCAGAAATACATTGTTTTAAATTTTCATATTAAAAAATAACTTTACGCATACCTATGCCTAGAAAAGTACAACCCTATAACTAACGCAAACCCGACAAAATTTTAGGGTTCCATTTTCATGTGCAAATAAAGAACACATCCATTCATGCTAAAAATAAAACTAGACACGTAAGTAGCACTTTTTTTTAAATTTCGCGATTTTGTGACATACCTACCTAATTAAGATTATTTATAGGGTATTTATCGCGTAACTTTTATTAAAATATCGATAAACAGCCTTTATTAGGTACCTACGTAGACGTACCTACCACCAAACAAACGTAACTACAGATAAACATTAAACATTGTTTGTATGGTAAAATAATAACTTAGAAGAAATATGTACGGAACCACCGTAAAATTGACGGCGTTGGCTAAACAAAAGCGATTGAAAGGTCAAGCACCTTATTGATGAACAGCTGATGTTAGGGTTGTTGTTGTTACATGGGCTAGTTGCGATGAAAGTTTCGAGGTCTTTTTTCAGTAAAAACCCTTGAAACCCGGAAAGTGATAGAACAAACAATGTTCGTGGGAGGGGGTAGACCCCCCTCTCTCTCCGTTTAGTACACCAATTATATGGCACCTTGTATATAAAGTTTTTATCAAAGTCAAGCCAAATTAGAGGTCCATCAGCCTCCCGAACAGGCCGATTTTCGCCCTAGATTCTCCAACGTCGACCACCTTCATACCCTTCAATTTATAGAAAAATATACAGAATTTCAAGAGCCACTTTACTTAGCATTTGTTTATATCACGAAGAAATTTGAGAGTTTAAAACATTCAGCCATAATTAAAGCATTTAGAAAACCAACATATTTGATGCAGTTTACATTAATCATATTAAAATTATTTATTATAACAGCTATGTTAACATAACGTAGAATTGCAACGGACCCGTTTCTACAAATCAGAAAAGGAATGAAGCAGGGAGATCCTCTTTCACTTATACTTTTTACCAGCACTCTAAAAGGCATCCTTTCACCTTCGTGGACAAATATGGCATAGTCGTCGGAACCAAACGTCTTACTAATCTACGATTTGCGGACGACATTTTTATTTTTACAACAACGTCTCTAAAGCTGCAACAAACGATCGAGGATCTGAGCGTGGCGAGTCTTGAGGTTGGACTTCAAATGAACCGGTCCAAGACAAATATTATTTCTAACACAGTCTTACAGCACGAAACGAATAAACGTAGGGTATTGGTAGACGGACGGGTTATAATATGTCTATGAGTACATCTACTTGGGCCAGACAGGTAGCATCTTTCGATAACAGGCACGATAAGGAAAGCTAAAGTCGTATCGAGAATGCCTGGAAAAGCTTCTGGTACATGAGAGCACATAAAGGGCGACCTTCCTCTTGCACTAAAACGCCAACTCATCGACATGTGTATCCTGCCTGTCCTAACCTACGGTGCACATACACTGCCGGCCAAAAGTTTGAGACCACCTACATCAAAGTAGGAAAATGAAATAAAACTCAAAATACAAAGCAAGAGGTTTAATTATGAATTAAAATACTTATTTCCTAATACACATACATTATGAAGAAAACAAAAAAATCAAGAAAAATCAACCATTTACTTTAAAAATGTCGCTCATTTTATACAGATTTTTCGTCGAAAAACCCTCCCTTGCATTTTATTACTACTTTCACTATTCTTGGCATACGAGCAATCAATTTGTCGATTGTATCTTGTGATATATTGTTCCAGCTTTCTTGTAAAGCCTTCCACATGTCTTCTTGCGAAGTGGGACAACAACTGCGCACATTTCTATCAAGCTCTTCCCACAAAAGCTCAATCGGGTTGAGATCCGGACTCTGAGGGGGCCACACCATGTTTTTTAAAACCCCTTCTGTTTCTTTGTGTTCTAAATAACCCCTGCATAATTTTGAACTATGTTTTGGGTCATTATCTTGTTGGAAAAAAAATCCATCTCCAATTATTCTTGAACCAGACGGAATGGCATTTTGCTGTAGTATTCGTTTATATTGCTCCTTTTTCATGATTCCTTCGACTCGTACCAAATCTCCGGTTCCATGGCCCGAGAAGCATCCCCAGACCATAATGGAACCACCACCATGCTTGACTGTTGGCACCACACAGTCTGGCATCATCTTTTCCTCGACGTTACGTCGAACAAAAATTCGTCGTTTTGAACCAAATATTTCAAATTTGGATTCATCTGACCAAAGAACTTGTTTAAAGTCTTCTTCAGTCCAGTCTCGATGGGTAAGGGCCCACTGCATCCGTTTCTTTTTGTTTTGTGGCCTTAGTAGTGGTTTTCGAACGACGACGCGACCAAATAACTTAGCATCTCTCAAACGTCTTTTTACTGTAGTCAATGATACAGGTTCTGATCGGGATTTGTTCACTTCTACGCGGATTTCTGGTGCTGTTAGGCGTCTATTCCGCTTGCTGGTAGTGACGATGAAGTGATCCTCGCGAGAAGTGGTAGTTCTCGGCCTTCCCGAACGCGAACGATCTTGATTACTGCCAGTCTCCTTGTATCGGGTTATTGTGTTATGAACACAAGTCTTCGACAACTTAAGTTGAGAGGCAATCGCACGTTCAGATTTGCCTTCGCCGTATAAAACAACTATGGCAGAGCGAGTTTCACTGCTAATTTCGCGAACTTTTCCCATTTTAAGATGTCTTCACTGTAACAACGACGAGCTCAGACTAATAAGGTAGAAAATAATTTACTCCATAAAAACTCAGGTACTAAATATGTTTTAGGAAGCTAACATAATCCCTGATATCGGTTAACGCGAAACAAACCCAAAACAATAAGTAATGAGCAGATCATAAAAATATTACAATGACTCTACCACCTTGTCCTTGCGCGGCGCTCATTGATGTTTTGAAACAATAGACCTTTTTAGGATGATAACTTAAACAACAACATAAATAATGACTCTTAGAAATTCTTTAATAATAATAGAATACGCAGGTGTTCAAATTAGCTCATTATCATATGTGTACTTTGAAATATTTTGTTGGTGACAAAGATTTTTACAGTGGTCTCAAACTTTTGGCCGGCAGTGTACATAGTCACTGACTAAAGCACAGAAGTCCAAGCTCAAGATTTGCCAAAGGGCGATGAAGCGTGGCATTCTAGGTTTCAAACGGATTGACCGAGTGCCCAACATAATGCACGGCATTGCCGATGTAGGGGAAAAGACCGCCAGGTTAAAGTGGGATTAGGCCGGCCACGTCAGTTCTATGCACCCGGAGAGATGGGCCAATGCTATAACTCCCTGGCATCCAGAAGATGAGAGGCGACGACGGCGTCGGCCACGTAAAAGGTGGCGGGACGATCTCATGCTTTTGGACCCGGAGTGGTGGGTGTCTGCAAAAGACAGAGATGTTTGGAAGTGTGCGGGGGAGGCCTGTGCCCAGCAATGGGACGAAATAAGCTAAGTAAAAAAAAAACAAAAAGCAGTACGGTTACTTTGTTGTAACCTTGTGGTTTCCTGATAGTTTTCATGAATAAGTACTTAAATAAATAATAATTTACTATAGATATTTTATCTTGGATTCTAGAACCGAGTATAATACAAAGTGGGTTACATTACATTATATTATTATATACAATTTGCGTAAGTAGCTACACAGACTTAGCACTTAACGCTATCATAGCCGATGACACACCTGGCGGTTCTCTAGGCGCGATGGGGCGAGCGGCGGCGATGATGGCGGCGGCGGCGGCTGCGCGGCGGCGGCGGCGGCGACTAGCGCGCCCCGGTGCGGATAGCACCGCCGCGGCTGGGCAGTGAATGCGTCACATATAACTACCCATAGTAGAGCGTCTGTCCTCCTTACCAGCTAATATACCCATGCACTAATTTGATTAAATAGGGTTTTCGAAGCAAGTAGTAGCAATGATTGAATATGCGTGTAAAGAAGCAATATGCCAGAAACATTGCCAACTTGGATTGATAATCACTACGTAAGTTTACTTACTTCGTCATTGTTTTTCAGATTGGTGTTGGTTTGGTTACAGTGGCGTTTGGTTTTGGTAGCTTTACTGGAAGACGCTGGTGGTGGTATCTTAACATATGCCTGCCTACTAACTGACCTCTGGAAGACAGTTAATTACCCTACTGACTTAACAAACTCCCGAATCAAACAGATAGATCCCACAAGCAACCTTAAGTCTTATTATGGCCGACAAAAGAGTTTGCCCCATCTGGCAATACTTTAATGATGCTGCAGAAAAGAACAAAAAGTTAGGCTGTGTAGCAAGGTCCTACGAAAGGAGTGGTCTTTTTTAATTTAACCAGAGATATGAAAACAAAACATCCGACAGTTGCAACAATAATTTTTAGAGGCTGGGCTGCCACCTACTGCTGAAAGTTGACATCAGAACCTGTGCCAAGTTCCAGTTGCCCAAGCGTTCCTAGTTCATGTATGCACAAGTCATGAACAACCCGCTCCTGTTATAATTCGAAATAAAACCGTTCGGTCATATTTTTACAAACCCTTGACTGTAAAAACAATTTATTTATTTATTTATTAAATAGGACATCCAACATGAGATCACACAACGCATGTTAGTAACAAACAAGTAACAAGGTTCTCTATAATTTAGGAAGTCTCAGCGTGCACAATAACAGAGTAACATAACAATAGTAGGTATTCACTCAGATCTGCTGGAAGTCATCACAAAAATATTTGCCATCCACCATAGTAGTCTCCCTTTTTCAGAAAGTTTGTCAACAGGCTCAGGCCCCTGGTTAATCAATCCCAATCCCCACAAGAAAAACCCTGTCCAACGTTTTACTCTAAAAACATTATACAATAACACACTCAAAGAAACATTAAAAGAAAAAGTAGCGGTTGCCAAATATGTCGCTCTAACGATGGTGGATGGTTGTTTCACTTCCATTTCCAAAGAGTCATATATTTCCCTTTCCGTGCGTTATATAGACCCATCAGACACTACTGCAAAGTCTCACATGTTATCCTGCGTTTTCTCACTGAACGTCATATAGACAGGCGAAAACCTAGCCGTCCAGTTAAAAAAGGAGTGTGAAGAATGGGGTACGGGATTAACGGGATAGAGGTTCATGGGTACCATCGAGCACATACCCAATAGAGAGGAAATGTCATATATTTTAATTAGACAACAATTCCGCCAAATCACTGAGGCTACCACTGCATTCTAATTGGCCGACTTAAAGTCAAGCATCAGACTCGAGTAGGGCAAGCAAATATTTTTATCGATATCGATAGTCAATGTTTATATACTATGAGCGTCGTCGCGAATATAATTTACGTCACAAATAGTGAATTTATGGTTTTTAAAAAGTAAACTAATCAAATACGTGTATTGAATGTGCCATTGTTATATTAGATAGAAAGGACTAATTATAAAGGAAGTTACCATTAATAAGAATCGCGGGAGTACATAGGGCATCTTTATTATCGCTATGAGCAATCTCTTTCGATAATTGAAAATGAACGAGTATTGTAAAAAAAAATATGGTTACATTTTTTACTATATCGATGAAATGATTAGCAAAATCACGGAGTTTTTATAAAAGTTACACTGATCAAATAACTTAATCAAAATGATAAATTTTAATTACTTCTTGTTATATCGGGAGTATCGATACATTATTTTATTATGTCAGTACAACACTAGTAATAGCGAGCGAAAGTTGACATTTATTAGTGAAAAAACACTGATCAGTTTCGGAATTCGAAAGACCATAATTTCCTGGTACGGGTGGGTTGCAAGTTGCACCGCACACTCATTTATGGCGAGGCTCGTGCGAGGCCCTCATTGGCTGAAAGAGTCAGCACTGTGGTACCACGAATGGGATAGGCGTGGCTGTGTGTGTGTGTGTGTGTATTAGAGGTTTAACGTATGTAAATTTCTACACATTAAAGTTCAACAAATATTTTAACAAATATTAACTTTTTGAACCGATTGGCAACCAATTTCTAGAGCTTTTTGGCGATGCCACGTCGGGTCCACGACCACGGCCTTCATTCTACCACTAGCATAAAAATAAACATTTGGTTGGTTCACAAAAAAAAAATCTTCGGCTAGCTAGAGTAGGTATTTTTTTAAATTGTGTTTGGTGAAAATTTGTAGGTAAGTACTTACTTCTTTTACATTCATGTTTTTTAGACCTGTTTTTAAGGTTTCGAGATCGGTTTCGAAACCCTTATGGTCTCGCTCAGTCTGTCTTTTTCTCCCTCTTTAATACCCTTCGATCAACAATACAACATATTGTTATCGAAGTTCATATCTCAACAACTACCGCAGCTATTAACTTGAAATTTAAAATAATAATAATCGTGCGCCTGTATAGTTTAAAGAAAAATAAATGAAAATGAATATTTTCTGTACAAATTGTGATGTCGAAATTCTACGAGACCTACAAGGTCAAATGGGATATCAAATGAAAGGTATCGGTAAGGTTCGGGTTCGGGGTGCCAAGATGGCACCCCTCGGAGCTTGGTACCCGGGGCGGACCCCCCCTCCCTTACACCGCTAGTGCCCCCACGATTAGGAATAGTGTGCGAGGGCCTCTTTTGAGGAAGTGTGTAGACACAATTGTGCCAGAACACGTGCTGAGGCCGGTAGATTCTGGGTATAACCGGCAAGGCAAGGGCAAGGTGTACGCTTGTTTGTGTGTGCGCAGCGCAAGATCGGTAGTTATACCTACCTGATGTGTTCTATCTGCGACGGGTCCCTATGTGGGAGGCCTATGTCTCAGTTGATGATGATAACTCACCAACAACTCCCAAATGCTCAGAAATGTCTCGTTTCACATCAGAAACGTCCCACATCGCAAGGAAGGATCCGAAGCACGACGGCGAATGATGGTCGTCCCGCATGTACTCTTTGTACGAGAAACTGTAGTGGTGCGCGATCGCCGCTAGGAACATCTCTATGCAGATTAGAAAGTCCTGGAAACAGAATACTTATTTTAGATTGGCGATGGCAATGGCCTTTATTAACAAAGAAAATTACAATGAAATAATAAAAACAAATTAGAACTAGTATTTGCAATTGAAACAATCGAGCTAACCTAGATTGAAGTCACTTATATCATATCATAATCACTTATGTCATTTTTTTTTTCTAATGGACTAAAATGCTGTTGAGCGCAGATGGCCATGACAGCGTTACCGGACTTTTGGCGGGCGCAGAGGGCGCCTCGCCAGTAAAGTTATGTTGGGGCAACATGCACAAGGGCCACCACTTAGGTGCGAACCTCGGCTTGGGCTGTCGCCAGATGCTACAAGAGGGAATGGAGGTTTCGCCAAGGTGCACGAATGCACCTATGGGCGGAAGCGGGGAATTCTTCGACCCCGCATCCGGCGGGGTTGGTTTTTGGTCGGGTGTTTAGTGTGCGGAAGCGGGACTTGTTGCCGTCACCTCCGGGTTAGCGGCGGTGATTGGATCAACGGGGTAACCGAGAACGTCTCTCGGTTTACGAAGGAGAGTTATATTTATTTTCTTTTTTTTTTATGTCCTTAGGGTAACGAGGCTCTCAGGGTTTCCAATAATTTATTAGAGCTTCTGGTCGAAGCGACGCGTCGTCGTGTCCCGAGAGCTGGTAAGTATCTGGCGCAGCGCATCAGGCGTTGCCAGTATATATTGTACAGTGGGGCAATGCAGCCAGCGTCTTGGGGACGCTTCCGATTGGTATTGGTGTATGGATCAGTCGAGCTACTTGCAACAGTCAGCAGTTAGCTCAACTGTTGCAATTGTAAATACTAGATCTAATTTGTTTCTATTCTTTAATTGCATTTTTCTTTGTTATAAAGATCAGGATATATGTACATAACCATGATTTGTAGAATATTTTTAAAACTATAAATTCGCTTTGTGTGCAGACGGGATGCTTACCTACCTATTTCTTAAGTTGGACACGTTTTGGACAGCCGGAGCGGATTTTCAAGTTTTCGAAGCAAAGCACCGCGATTTGTGCCACCGCATTTGTAAATAACGTGGCGAGTAAATATTCCACTAAAATCTGTTAAAATCCACTCCTTCTGGCCACTGATAACGAACGCATCTATTAAAGCTAAACGCGTATCTGTCCGCGCCGTGGGAGCCGCACTCGCCGCAGTTATCGCATTATATAAATCTTTATTATTATGAAATAGTATGTAGGTAACATCGCGCACTTATCCGCGCCGAATGATCCGTATTTCAGTAAAATCCTGTAGTTATACGGATTCCGTCAAAACAAGTAAAACAAGTATTCATCATTGTCGACTCTCAAGTTCCATAGAACACGTCAGTTCTAAACAGAAATAGGTATCTACTGTTAAAATTATAATAATAATAATAATAATAATAATAATAATAATGCTGGACAATCCACACAGCACCATCTAACCTAAAATTATGAATGCCATGAGGAAATTCGATGACTGCGGCCGGCGAGTGCGGATCCTGCGGCGCTGACAGGTGCGCGTCCACATATAGTCCGTGTCCCGACCGACCTTAGTGGACACGCACTCTGGACAAGTTCCTACCTTCCTAAACTTGCCTTGTAGGTACCTATTTGTCTGATGCACCGTGGAATCCACTAGCTAGCACATTTTGCCATCATTCGGGACAGGACACACAATTGGTTTAGAATAGACGGATATTAAAAGGGGAAGATAGAGCCAAAGAGGCGCCCTCTTACTATAGCCAGAGAAGATATAATAATACTAACGTATTGAATTACACTCTTCGCCTCCCACCTGACGGAGCTTCCTTACCCCGCCGCCGGCCCCTAGTTGAGTTTTATTGCGGTCCAAATGCAAGGGACCTACGGCGCATACACGGGGCGCACAGATGGCATGGGGTATGGTTTAGACAGATGGCGCCGATGGTGATCGATGTTTTGTTTGTTTGATCATGGGCATACGACATTTATTTTGTTTTGAGGTTTGATTTTTGTAAGGCAAATTTAAAAAAATGTCTTTGAGCAACTGTCTCACTCGCACAATATGTGCATGAAGTGACCCTACGCGACTTCTGTATGGAGAAATGGTCGAGTGTCCGGGGCGTGCTTTAACTTACCTAACCTTAGTACCTAACTACCTACATTGCATTTACTACCCAACCTCTGCGGCACGGCACTGAAAGAGTTAAGAGACAAAATGTTAGAGAAGACTCACCTGAAGCTTTGAAGATATAATTTTGATTTTATTTGTGTCAGAAATATCGAATATCGTCGAAATTACGCCACAGTACACCAAAATGTTAATGAGTACACCTTGGCTGAAAACAAAATCATAAATAACAATTATTTACATTACTAGTACCTACATATTAGTAATAAGACCATCATTCATAGATGTGTGATGATGAGTCCATTGGTCTCAAGTCGGAGATGAATCTATGAATGAGTTGTTGTTATTTTTGGGTGGATAATTTTTGTGCCATATCTACTTACTTATAGTTACTTACTAATCATAAAAAGAGCATGACATTACTTTATCAATAATCATTATTTACAAAATTTAACCACTTCAGTTACTGAGGACGATTATAATTAATGTACCTGGTTTTCTATGATAACTATGATAAGCTTAATTGCCATAGAGGTACAAAAGAGTAAAAACAAAAATTTCTGATAACAATATTTATAGCAATGCATCCAATTCCCTTGCGGTAAAGATGCATTTTCCAACAGCGTCATTGAGATTAAAATCGCAGTGAGTCAACATTAAATTACGTCAGAGAAGAGACTTGAATAGTATTTGCAGTTGGAATAACAATACCTACCTATTCTTTTTTAGTTATGAAATATATCAGTGTTTGGTCCAATGCATGTGTCTTATGAAATCAGCAATAATGTCTTGGTTATAAGATATTCTAAGAATGTGTCAAGGATATACATTAAACTACAGTTTCCCATCTATCCAATAAAATTTATAAACTCTGAAACCTGCAGTTACGATGGTAGTGTTTTAACAACTCCTATGGAGGAGGTGATCCCCTAAGCCGATGCTTAGTCTGCCAGTGGCTATGTCTTTATAACATAATGGGAAAAGATAGGGACAGCATGAATCATCAGAAATTGCTGTAAACTTAAGTCAAAATTATACTTACAAAAACGAAAAGAAGACAACAGCTTTTATACAAAGGAATTTGGCAATAGGCTTCATTGGTTTCAGTTCTGCTCTATTTGCTCGATAGAACAACACAAGGCAATACATAGCAACAAACTGGGACAAGTTATTGATAGCTACGATGTACGGGAAGGCCTTATCTGGACTGAAGTCACTCTCGCCATAGACACCGCAGAGATCACAAATCATTGATATAACCGTTGTGATTGGTCGTACTAATGTGTATTGCAGGATACCATGCTTGCAGTTATGTACAAATTCTCTGCAAAAAAACATAATGAACCGGTCAAGAACTTACTAGAAACTGACACTCGCTTCTTCGCTTCATTTTGCTGGGATAAAAAGCAGCCATAGTGTTATTCCAGGTTTAAAACTACATCTATGCACTTAGCTTGAATTATAGTTTTAGAGTGAAGAGGTAACAAACATCCATCCAAACTTCCGCATTTATAATATTAGTGTGAAGAGAGACAAGTAAGCCCATAAAAAACTGGTTATTTTGTTAGTTAATAAGTTAATCTGCCAGTGCTTAGCAAATTAAGGACTTGCCCTCAAGTTTTAATTAGTTAAGCACTGTTTTGGTTTAATTATTATGTTAATCCAAAACACACATATTACACATATTTGAATTTATCAATAATTACTTAAGTACCTTCCCATTTCCCATGGAGTTAAACAGCATAGTGGAAATAGATGTTTGACTTGTGGCTTAGTCTCCAAAACAGCCTCAAGTTCATGGTCTTCATTCAGATAGTTCAGCAAGAATATCATAAAGTTGTATATCACATAGGCCTCATAACACTCTCGGAGACTATCAACATAAATAGACTGTTCCGGAAATTCCAATCCAATCCATGCATTGAGTGCATAAATAGGAACCATCCATAATATCCTAAAATCAATACAAATTAAGTATTATTAGTCAAAAGTGGTCACCAAGTAAAAGTATTCACCAATAAGACCAAGTAACTAATATGAAACATTTGGCTAAAGATTATCAAAAACATACCTAATAATATGTTTTTGTAAAAAAGGCTTGGTGTAGTGTACCACATGTTGAGTTATCTGCCACACTGAGATGGGTAAAGCCAAAAGGACAAAGCCGCCAGCCACTAGCGATCCTTGATCTGACTTCTTGAAGCCATTGCTTATCGAATGAGCTATTAAAATTGGCACTAAAACAATTATGATTATCACGTAAAGTGCGATCAGCAACGGCCTTATCCACAGCTTCCATTGACTAAAAAACGTTCTGAGCCTCGGAGAACACATAATTTATGCTTTATTAGCAACCAGATAATCAAAACACATAACACTTTCGGAATAGTCGTCCTTTTATTATTTTATACTGCGAGACTATATTTCATGAATTGTACAAATAAATAAGAAGGTAATGAACAGCTACAGATGTATTTGAGAAAGGTATCCTCCTTTTTTTATAAATTTCGTCAAAAATAAATTGTTTACAACAGAACAGCTGCTTGCGTTGCGTGCAGTGCACTTAATACAAATCACATTTTTGACAAATATAAAATTTGTGACATTGACATTAATTCAAACAAGCAAGCAAACACTGCCTGTTGGCTGGTCCCCGTTCCGTCTCCGTATTTCCGGTAACCCTAAAACGTAAAGAACTATTGCACCGGATTAATGTCAAATAATTTGTAAATATGTACATATTTACAAATTATTGCCAAGACCTTTCTAGTTCATTAACTGAGACCAATGGTATTGGTCTGTGTCCCTTCCTAGGGTAGTTATAAGATAGAACCAAGACGTAGTTAAACCGTTATTTACCGTTATTTAAATGGTTTAAGATCCACGCACAACATTTTACAAAAGAATATTATAAGATGCTGATGCTAGTATGTACGTACATTCATTGAGAGCGAGATAGTTATTATACCCTGAAGAAAGACCGAGATAGAATCTTTTGGTGACGTTTCTATGAAAATAGGCATGATTGCCAGTGAAAAAAAAATTATCAATCCAAAAGAAAAAAATATTTCACAGGTGTGTAGGTTTTTAGCAAAATGATTTTGGTTACAATGCTATTACTTCACTGAAAATCCAAATAAAAAGCTCATTATTCGTAAAGTTCATACAAAAACCCAAAATCAAGAAAAATCCAGTTGGATTTGACATAATTGTGCATTTACAGTTAGACGAGTAACACGTATTTTGTGCATTGAGCTCGAGCATTGAATTAGGCCACATAGCGATCTCTCCCTAAAAATACCGCTGTTCTGGTTGTCGACGTATCAAGTTATCGTGAGTTTACGTTTGTCTCGTGTTTAAATCGCAATAATTCATCTGTGAAAAATCCTGCAATGTGTGATAAACATTGACCGTGCTAAACAAGGTTTGTAGAATGTTAGCGCGAGTCGATAATTCGTATATTTTCGTAAATGGGTCACCTCGCCATTCTCGTGAGAAACAAGTTGTTTAGTGAATTTACCGTAAGCTCGCGGCCTATACATTTATTAGGAAAGTGGCGCTGCGTCTAAACTTTTTCGAAGTACCTGGGTATTTAGACAGTTTGTGTTTTTATAGTTTCTGAGGGCGGGAGAGTGATGTTCAGAAAGTCACCTGCCTGGCACTGTGATGTCATCTAAAGGAGAAACGGAGGCCGATTCGGGGACAGTGTCGCCGAATCTGGTTGCAGTCAAAAATGAACCGGTGAGCACATAAATAAAGCTATTTTCTATCATTGACCTAATTTCAAGAATGTACCTGTGCACATTATCTTGATTGTGCACTTACCATGCATTCAACTTGAAAATATGTTCAAGTAGTTTATATAATTGCATACTCATTAGTTCCCTACAACATTGTTTCTATGTCTTACTGTATTGTTTGTATAATGGCACAGGTGTAAATAAACCAACTTTACAACGGAATGGCTGAATTCAAGATGTCCCTAAGTTCATTTACATAGATTTACAAAATGACGGAGAACATTTTTTTTTGCTTATTGATACTATACGAGATTACCTAGAAGCATGAATTGTGGTAAAATTGAATAATTAGGGGGCTAATAGACTTGTTTTGCTAGATACAAGTTAGTTTAGGTTACTAAGGAGGAAAGTTACTTTACTTCCCCAATCCCATGAAATGCTTTGCATTACTTTTCTGCTGTGCTCCTTTCTTTGTAGTACGAATTGCCAATACATAGCTACTTAATTGGTACTTTCTCAATTTAAACTTCAGTCATCAATAGTACATAACTTACATTAACTTTTTGGAGGACCTTTGTAGGTATTTCATGTATTTTATGTATTTTATGTTTGTTGATTTAGGAATGGGGTAGACTACTAAAGTAACTATTACCAAATTAAGAACTAAATGCAATCATGAATGATGCAAGCTATAATGAGATCAATAATTAGGAAAACTGGTAATAGGTATTTCTATGTACCTAGGCATTAGTGGCTATTCCCATTTGAACCATATATATTTAATTTTCAAATACATTTCATTCATAAAATTGAATGCTTGTATAAACCTAAAATAAAATTAAAATGTTCTATTGGCATTTCAATTTAGAATATCAAGATATTATTGGAAGAGATCGCTTCTTAGCGATAAGGCCGCCCATTGTACTTGTGTCTTCTGTAATGTCTTTTGTATTGTATTTTTGTTGGTGTACAATAAAGTATTTTTGTATTTTATTATTATGTGTTCCTCATTTCCATGATCACGGGCCATATAGTAACCTAGTCCTTTGGGAGACATGCATGGGGCCTATGCCAACAGCACAGATACCCTTTATTAATTACAAAATTTGTTTTTTGTTACTACATTGTGTTTGGTGCTATTTAATGGTATTTACAATTGAAACTGTTAAGCGCAACCCCTTTATAAAGAGCTCTAAAATAGACAAATCTATAACTAGACACTTACATTTCAGATCCCAACTCCTAGCAAAGAAACACCGAAACGGGGAGGTACATTGCTCAAATGTACAACATGCAACAGCTTCAGTACAGTCAGTAGCCGGGCTCTCACCACACACATGGCTCAATGTTCTCCCGACAACAACAATGTGGCAGCCGCACAGAATGCCGACGTGAGGCCGCATAGAAAACTCTTCGAGTGTGATGTGTGCAACATGAAGTTTTCAAATGGCGCGAATATGCGACGCCACAAAATGCGGCACACGGGCGTGAAGCCTTACGAATGCAGAGTCTGCCAGAAGAGATTTTTCAGGAAGGATCATCTTGCGGAACATTTCACCACCCACACTAAAAGCTTGCCGTACCATTGCCCTATTTGCAACAGAGGGTTCCAGCGACAGATCGCGATGAGAGCTCACTTCCAGAACGAACATGTCGGACAGCATGATTTGGTCAAAACTTGCCCCTTGTGTAGTTATCGCGCTCCTACTATGAAAAGCCTTCGGGTTCATTTCTTCAACAGGCAAGTGTTTATAATCTTAATAGCTTCTGCACGCGGCTACGCACGCACCGCCGTACCGGGACAAAAATTAGCCTATGTCCGTCCCTGGGATACCGTCTACCTCTCTGCCAAATTTCATTAAGATCAGCTCTTCAGTTAAGTATCTGTTTAGGCGTGAAAAGGTAACGGACAGACAGAAGTACTTACGAATTTATAGTATTAGTCTAGATACATTTTTATTAGGTAGCTCCTACCCGCGTTTCGATTGCTTTTTGATTTTTATATATATAAATGGGATAAAATGTAGCTTATATGTTAATTCAGGTCTAGAATTAAATCTACGCAAAATTTTAGCTTTATCTGTTTGGTAGAGTTCCGTAAAATTGTAATACACATCTAAACATCCATCCAAACTTCCGCTTTTATAATATTAGTGTGAACTTTTACTTCTTTCCATAATATACTGAATGCATAATTGTGTATTTCCATGCATGTTTAAGAAAACAATCCATATCCTTACATGTAAGGTTGTAAGCTATGGCATTGGCAAGCCACACACATATATATAATCACACTACTAATCATTACTTACCTCATATTGTGCTTGGGTAAATTACCCATTCTATACTACATCACTCCAATTGACAAGGTCCTTACAAATCCTCTAGCTATCTAAAACTGACTTCACGTCATGTCATTTATTTCATTTTTATATTAAAGTACAAAGCACTTAGACATGTCAAAAAATTACATAAAAATATGTAAGTACAATATACCTATACACTAGCAAAACGTAATGTAGAATTTTTGTAAACAACCTGCCCATACTTAACCTAAAATTCACTCTTTTGCCGCTTCTTTGTCTAAGCAATTTACATAACTTGTCGATTTAAGTTACTAGTGAATAAATAAATAAATAAATAAATAAATAAAATAAGTTCAATAAATATTGCTTACAATTATATCTGAAGCTCGACAAGTGAGTTGTGTCGTGGTTTGTTTACAAACATTCAACATCGAGTTTGGCTAGTGTAGAATTCACTTATTTAACTCGTACCTTATACAAAATAAAGATGTATCCGCCATAGTTTCGACCACTTGACTATAACTCATATTTTGTATATTTTTTAAATGTTTCATCATCATTTTATCTAAAACCATGCATATTTGAACAGGCACGGCATCGACTTAGACAACCCTGGTCCAGGCAACACTTCAGTGTCGCTTCTCGCGGCCGGCATTGCAAGTGCAGCGTACGCTGACGGTACTATGGACCCTAGCGCTATAAACGCCTTAGGAGCCCTAGGCTCCGGCCTCTCAGTCTCCGTGGCGGCAGCTTATTCAGACAGTGGAGACAGCAATGGCGCCCGTTCTGTAGACAATGCAACACCTCCAATGCATTACCTCACACCACACGTGGAAATATCTATGGCAGATAATAATGAGACGTTCTCGCCTGGACAGAATCAAAACCACTCCGGCAACTCAGGTCAGTGTTTATTTAACGCATTCACTGTCCAGCTTTCAGGGACGTGAAGTTATTATTAATATTTAATAATGGTGGGCAATACACACACAGTGTTATCTAGCTCCAAGCTAAGCAGAGCTTAGCGCTGTATTATTTATTTATTTATTCAAAATATTATAAGTACACTATCCTTACAGGATACCTAATGCGATAGTGTACTATCTATAGTCATAATCACCGTAATCTCTATAATATAAATAATTATGTTATGAAGTTCATCATGGGCAGTGTTAGGCTAGAAAAGACCAAATGTTGTGAACTTATGAAGTTCATCATGGGCAGTGTCAGGCTAGATAAGACCAAATGTTGTGAACTTATGAAGTTCATCATGAGCGGTGTTAGGCTAGATAAGACCAAATGTTGTGAACTTATGAAGTTCATCATGGGCAGTGTTAGGCTAGAAAAGACCAAATGTTGTGAACTTATGAAGTTCATCATGGACAGTTTTAGGCTCGAAAAGACCAAATGTTGTGAACTTATGAAGTTCATCATGGGCAGTGTTAGGCTAGAAAAAACCTTGGTTTCTCTGTCTTTATACTACTTTAGTTTTTATAGATTACAGAAGGGTAGTAGAAAACGAAAATGTTGTGACTTATGAAGTTCATCATGGGCAGTGTTAGGCTAGAAAAGACCAAATGTTGTGAACTTATGAAGTTCATCATGGGCAGTTTTAGGCTCGAAAAGACCAAATGTTGTGAACTTATGAAGTTTATCATGGGCCGTGTTAGGCTCTAAATTACCAAATGTTGTGAACTTATGAAGCTCATCATGGGCAGTGTTAGGCTAGAAAAAACCTTGGTTTCTCTGTCTTTATACTACTTTAGGTTTTATAGATTACAGAAGGATAGTAAAAACCGAAAATAAAAATGGTGTTTTTATAGAACTCCATAGCAGGCCGATTAAGATTGATATAAGTAATGTCAATTATCTTATCACCTATCGAATTGCGAATGGATTTGTAATGTACTGTAGGTCATGATTGCCATACAAAATATGTTTCCTGAGGACTACTACGATTGAGGTGGTGCGGCGGGCGAAGGTCTGCCTGCGACTCAGGAGGTTGCGGGGTTCGATTCCCGCCTCAGGACAAATGTTTGTACTATCTGCAGGTATACAGTACAGGTAGTACAGGGCGTCATAGTTTTTGGAAAATCAATCGGGTCCATTGCCTCCAAAGTAAAAGATTTAATTAAAAACAAAGTGTGATGTTCTTTTTTCGCAAAAATTGAGGTCATCATGACTACCCTTCACGACTTTTCCCTAACTCTAAGTTAGGATTTAACACACTATTAAACAAAAACATGTGTATTAAAAAATCTGTGACATGTAATGTTTTGACAATAAACAATATCTATCTATCTATCTCATGGTTTCTGATTTATCCATCCACTTCCTTTCAAAAAGCCAACCTGTATACTCTCTGCCGTGGGGCTAGATGATAATGTGTGGATTGTCCAGCACTACTATTGTTATAACTTTTTTCAAACATTTTGTTTGGGAACTTTTGACGTACGGACAGACGAAACCGCATCAAAAACCTGAACATAATGCTGGGGATACACATACCAGTAAATCGGGAAAGTAGGTGGCATGAAAGTTACAGACATGTACGAGTAACTGGCACACTGCGGATACATTTGCAAGTAATACTGGCATGCATACTGCGCCCTGGCATGCCAGTATTACCCTTGCGTACCTATACACAGGACAGTTCGTGAAAGTATTTCGTACCAATTCTTGCGGGCTAAACATGGATAACATTCGAAGTGAATTAAACAAAATCGTGTTGTTACTAGCAATTGAATGTGTAGCAAAATTAATGAGAGATAAAAAGAAAAAACGAAGACGGGTTTGGGTAAGAGATTAGATCGGCTACTGGCATGCCCGTAGCTGTCGCGTCTGTTCACACGTGCCAGGTTAGCAGCCCCCCGCGTCCCCTCCCCCAACGGGCATGCAAGATAATCAAATGTTGTGCTAGCTACTTGCAACTAGCTAGCTTCCAGTTACAGGCATGCCAGTAAGTGAATACACATGACTGTAGCTGGCACTTGCATGGAGCTGGTATGCTAGTGTGCAAGCTACGGGCATGTGTATCCCCAGCTTAGGTTCTTAATATGATATGACACTTTCTGCTGCATCTAAATGTGAATGTGGACGAATTAGGAAATAAATGGCACACAGCATATATAACATGAGAAGCTATTAAAATACCTAATTGTGTGGCTAACATTTGTTTGGGATCTACATGACCTCTAAAATTTTTGTTTTTGTGTTCCTAGCGCATTTTAAATGAGATCCTACTTAGCAACCTGTTGTACATAAGCTAAAAATAGGTACCTATAGTTTTTGCCTCGCCCAAACCTACGAAATAATATTGAATATTCGTTACTTTTAGGAGACCGGTTTACTTCTGTTTCAATGTTTATATAAAGTGTTTTAAGCTCTATAGACATTAACTTAGCTAATGCCTTCCGAAATAAAATAAAATTTAACAGCTGAAGTATTTTAGGGTTTACTTTAACTTCGTAATAACTTACGTACGTCGCATTAACAACATGAATGTACGAAAGTGTAAATGATAGGGCGTTCGACCATTGCCGGTGAGATAAAAATATTTTGTGGTTTTTATTTTTTATGGGTTCTACAAGGAATAAAACGAACGGAAAAGTAATTCGCTGCAAATCATTAACAATTTCCTATAAAACCATGTTACAAACTTATACTTTCCATAACTCAAAAAATGGTAAAGGAACACTATATTTTGTCCTGTTGTCATTGAATTGCCTTGTTTCCCTCTATAAAAGGTAAATAATAGTTATGTATGTATTTATATAATAATATAGTATGTAAGATTTATAATATGTAGTTTGATATGTATAGTATATATTTGTTAATATTCTAAGTAGTACTTAAATACCTATATTATTATTATGCACACGGATATTACCCCATGTACAATCCAACGATCCTATCCATTCAAGGTTGTCTGGGAGAGATCGCTCTTGAGCGATAAGACCGCCAATTGTCGCTTATTCTTAATTATTATTTTGTAAATTATTTCTAAGTTAAGTGTGCAATAAAGTATTATCTATCTATCTAACTCTAGTAGAACTGTGAAAAAATTTAAAGCTCTCGGGCAATGTAAAGCGAGCGCGAATGTTCTACGTTTAGTCGGCAATATTTATCTCTTAATCAATACGAAGTAGAATTACACTGTTAATGGTGTTATTTCGCCTGATCTAATCAGCTTAGAGTACAATGGTAATTCGCACTGCTTAGCTTTGCCACTTAGCTGTAATGGTAAATGATCGTTCGCTTTTAAGCGTGTCTTTACATCCTTCCATTAGATTATTTTGATAACAGAAACATTTTGTTGACAGAATCTCGTATGAACGGCGAAGGGCCTAGCTCGCCTCAGTCGGGAGACAGCGCGGTCGCCAGTAGCTCCCTATCAGCGGGCCTCCCCACCAACATCACTCCGTCCATTACACTCATACCCATCAAACAGGTGAGTCCAGCATTACACCTCCTCCTTAATACACCATCTATACCTTCCGGTCCCCTGCGAGTCTTTTAGTGCATTCCGAATTACGCTTAAATCGATATTATCGCGCTCACACGCGTTCCGTATTACCATGAGCGCGACAACGACGTCCCGTGTGACGTCACAGATGACGTCATTACATACGCCATTTTGCGATATCACCGACCATCCTACAAACCGAAATCACTGTGAGCGATCTGTCAAAAGTGACAAATATGACAGTTGGCTAACGAACATACAGACGACGGTTTGAGAACCTCCTCCTTTTTTGAAGTCGGTTGGTAAAATTGTTGTTCTGCATCATCTTCGTAACTGGATGAATGTCGTCGTACCACTCCTCAACTGAGTTATTTGTTATTACTGTTAATAGTTATAAAGCCCTATTTTCTGCCATTTTCTCTTGATTTTCACGTTAGTAAGTTATAATATAACTAATAATGTTCTGCGTGTGCGGTTAAAATACTAATAAATAAATAATGTTGGATAATACACATAGCATCATCTAGCCCCAAAGTAAGCAGACCTTGTGTTATGGGTGCTAGTTAAATGATATACTTGTTACAATATATTACTACACAGATTTATTTGTTTTTAAATAAAAATATATATTTTTCTATTATAATATATAGAAAATACCCAGAACACCTGAAACAAATATTTGCAGATCGAACCCGCAACCTCCTGCGTCGCAGGCGGACCTTCGCCCGCCGCGCCACATCGGTCGTCTATCAACATTCTAAACGTCAGTCGATACTGACTGACGTTTAGAATGTTCGTGACGTGCGTGACCGTGAGCGCGCTCATGAGAGTTCCGAATTATTGTTAGCACTCAACTGTCAGTATCGTGATAACCAATTCGGAACACAAAATATTTTGTGATCGCTATCAGCGCTGTAATCGTATTTCGGAACGCACGGTTTATTATTAAGGTTATTAAATATAAATTTGTGTTCCAGGAGCCGAACCACCAAGAAGAGTCGAGCTGCGGCGAGCGCGACGCCGAGACCAACGGCGACAAGCGCGGAGTCTCGTCGAGCCTGTCTTCACTGATCAAGGTGTCGCCGCTTAAGAGCTTATTGCGGGAAGACCTGCGCCGGCGCATTTCGGCCCGCGGCCGCGCCCGCGGCTCTAACGTATGTCCCACACATAGTGTCATGCGCAATCATTCACTAACGTTACGAGAACGAGTCGATATTGAAACCTACTGACATAAAGCGTTGTTTATGAGAATAACATTAGCGAACGCGACAAATCCCTAGTTTTTTTTAAACTTTTAACTTCGAAGAAATGTTTTCATTCAGTTCCAATCAACTAAGTACAAGTACTGAGAAGTAATAATTCGGTTACCATTAATTATCATTAAATTATCATTACAAACCATTCGTGAACTCCACTCTCCAACAAATCTTTTGTAATCAAGAATTTCATTCATTTACATTTTTCATAGTCTTTTTACATAAACTACGGCCATCGAGCACATACCCAATAGAGAGGAAATGTAATTTATTTAGTAAAGACAATAATTTCGACAAATCACTGCGGCGACTACTGCACTCCGATTGGCCGACTCAAAGTCAAGCATCATACTCGAGTGGGGAAGCAAATATTTTCATCGATATCGATAGTAATAGATAATAATAATAAAAAATAGACAATAATTTAAATATCAGTATCCTAAATAAATTAAATTTTTTTAATATACCTACTTATTAACTTCATCATATTTCTTGCTATAAGTTTCGTACGAGCGAAATGCTTAACATTATAGTTAGTAATGTGGAATGTAGATCTAGGAATACTATATCAACTAATTTACATGCACCAAGTTTTTGATGCCTTAATAAAGATAATTGAAAATGAAGAAGTGTTGTAAAAAAAAATAGTTTTTATACTTTCGACTACATTTTTTACTATCGATGAAATAATATGCAAAATGCCGGAGTTTCAATAAAAGTTACCTTGATCAAATAATTGATAAATTTTAATTACTTAATGTTATATCGGGAGTATCGATACATTATTTTGTGTATGTCAGCACAACACTAGTATAGCGTGCGAGAGTTGACATTTATTAGTGAAATATTCTCTCTCTGTAACTAACTTAATCGAATGATCTAAATTTTCGTACTAATGGTTTCTTCGATACAGGCTTAGTCTAGCCTAGTGAAGAAATCAACAAACAAATACAATATAATAATAGCTGTCTGCAAATGATATAATTAATTGCTCTTCTCTTATTTTTTGTGTGATAATTGAGACTCTTCCTAATATACCTATTTTGTTTTGTACAAAGTTAAGAATGTGCACCATTACCTGTGTCCTTTGCTGTAATAAATACTTTTTTACTTTTACTATAAAAAACACTGATCAGTTTCGGTACTCGAAAGACCATAATATTTCCTCTAGGTATGTGCTCGATGACTACGGCAAAAAGCTAGCAAAATTTAAATAAAGGCCTATCACATTACATATAGAGGTACATTTACATACATTTTAAAGAATCTACCGGGACTTAAATATTGAGCTATCTAGCAAGTAGTAGTAGTGCAAGTCAGCTTTGTGCTTTTGGCCTTTACCACAATTGTAACCTTCATGTAATCAACGAATATTATCATTACAGGCATCCCGCGCTTCGCCGTCCGAAGGCGGTGTTATCACCTCTACACACGGAGACACCACGATGCTGCCCTCGTCCCTCGTATGTACCTTCTGCTCTATAACATTCCCTGATTCCACTCTCTATTTCCTCCACAAAGGATGTCATTGCGACTCCAACCCGTGGAAATGTAATATATGCGGGGAACAATGCTGCAATGTTTACGAGTTCAACTCGCACCTTCTCTCAAAGAGCCACCAATGACTGTTTGCTGGGGGGCCGTTCGATCACTGACTCTGAGTTTGATGATGCACTTCTTGTATGTTTAGGACCTATGCTTAAAGCCGTGGGCACACGATTTTAAGCTATTTTGAACCTTGCTAGGTACCGATTTATAGCTCACTTCACTTTGTCTAGCCAGAGTTTTTATCGAAACTGGTGGGAAAATTCTGATAGCTATTCATTAATATTGAGCTGTATATCGTAACTGTTAGGTTCAATATGGCTTATCTCGTGGTCTGAAATAAGGAAAAAAGGTCCGTAAAGCGTACAAAGCTAGCGACGAATGTACTTCACTTTGTTTTCTATTTATTTCTTTTTATTTTAACTATGTTAAGGAATGGTTATGAAGTGCTTCGATACGCTACGCTGAACGTCCCCCCGAAGCTGATTTTGTTTGAAAGTGCAAATTATGTCAAGGTTTATTTAAGCGATAAGAGACCTTACCACGAATATAATACGTTAGTTTTACTATTGTAGGTAAGTGTCAAAATCAAGCCAATTGCTACACTGGGTTCTGTAAAGTAACGTGTTCTACTCGTGATAGGACCTCAGGGT
Organism: Eupithecia inturbata; assembly: GCA_963662085.1. Classification (NCBI taxonomy): domain Eukaryota; kingdom Metazoa; phylum Arthropoda; class Insecta; order Lepidoptera; family Geometridae; genus Eupithecia; species Eupithecia inturbata. The sequence goes on along the minus strand of OY759179.1, from coordinate 3,454,722 downwards.
ATTTGAAACGATTATTTAATTATATGGATATTTTAGTACTTAAAAATGGGTGCGCTAAGTTGGTAATAATTTAAAATTAATGTCGTTTTAACGATTTCAGTAGAGGTTTGCGAATTAGGGTGAGCTTAGGCGGTTATGCATTCCAAAATAAATTAAAATACATTCCATGATTTGAGATTGACTTGTTTTCGTGGGGAACAATGACTACTTAACGTTCTTTTATATATAAAAAAAAAACATATAACTTATTTCGCCTATGTACTTAACTGTATACAATATGACCGTGATTAAAAAGAAATCTTATATTAGAGTATTTTGGTGCGATAGTGAATTTTACAAAATATTTATTAAAACTTATGGTGAAGATTGTACAAATTAATATATTTTTACATTTCGCTGTTGACAAGTTTAAAGGCAAAGCCTACATATCCGTGATTTTTTAATTATTGTGATTGTGTACAGACAGGAATTAAATTTCTAACATTCCGTTTATATTATTATTCTTTTAATGCATGTGATGCAAGTCCACGACTAATACCTATGTACAAGTTATTTATTTTTATTTTGTTGTTATTTTATTTTTTCCAAAATGAACTATGTTATCTAACAATCATGTACTTAACTAAATAAATTATATTGTCCAAGAGTTTAGCGAATTACTGCATGTATTTTAGTTGAATCCTGTAAACATACAGTGTAGCAAACGACTTAGCACTTTGCTCAATGAATCTTGAGTGGAGCAAATTGGGCGTGTTAAATTCGCACAAAAGCATAATATCAATCAGTCGTGAAAATATCAAAGTTCTATAATAGAGCTCTAAAGCTATTCTTATTGAATAGATAGAAGAAAATGGTTTGTATGATCAGTCCCGTAAACAAAAGGGCATCAATATGAAAGTAGAGTTTAGCATACTTGTTTTACATGGTGGTAGAGCAAACGGCGCTTGTGTTTGTAGAAAGTATAAAGTGTATTGGATATTCGTCAAAAGAAACAGATCTCGTGTTCAGGAGTTCTAAACATTTTTGTAGTATAGTTGGAAATTGTGCTCAATATAATATGAAGAAATATTTTATCGTTATGTACTTAGAAGGAAAATATTGCTGGAGATTAAAATTCAAAAGTCATGTTGCGTCCAAGATATATCAATTAACGTTAACGATAGTTTAGGTGTTGTTATTTATGTATATTTTATCGTAATTAATTATTCCAACTAAACCGGTCAGTTTATTCCATTCGTTTACCTCCCCTTGTGAGAAGAAACAAGCGAATCAGCGACAAAAATATCGGAAAAGGAAGTAGCGAAATGATTATATGCTATTGACGGTTTTTGAGTGATATCAGAAAGCATTATCTTTAGTAAATTCTTGGAATATCATCTCGCTTGCGTCTTATCCAAGGGGTAGATTATACCTCTATTTCTTTAGTTTTAGTACTTAATATCGGTTGTGGTCTTGCCTGATAATTTTACAAAATTTACTTAGATGGTACTGAAATTATGATTACCAACGAAGTTCGTATTTTGTTTTGTTTTACTAAATTGGTATGATAATGTACACAAAAGTGTAAGCCTAGGTAGAAACGGCGCACGCCTCTGTCCATATGGGACGTAGTGAGTTACCGGAGTTGATAAACAATTTATTATTTATTTATAGAGATTCTATATTTGCTGTTTCATTGTTGGTTATTATAGAACGGATTTTATTATATTGGTCCTTGCGTGTCGCCGTAAACAATATCATAGGAGCTAAACTAAGAGCTATTATTAATTAAGTAATATTAATTGGTAACCCCAACGGGCGCCTTCAATTAATCCGTCCATATCTAATGATAGATATTGCCTTTAATATTTAATAGAGTAATATATTTTATAGTTTAGGTGTAAGTATAAACATAAAATGGTATAGAATCACAGAAGTTTACTTAACTATTTATTATATTCGGTAACGCTATGTTACTTATGCTATAATAATGTAGAATTGCAAATATTATTTAAATCTTCTGGTATCTAAACTGGAAAGAACACCAAAACTAAAAAGTAAAGGAAATGTTCCCTATTGTGTAACGACACACGAAAAATGATTACCAATTCAAAATAATTAATTATTGTTAAAAGAAAATATTATAAATATTGTTGATTGTTGCAGTTGAACATAAATTCTATGTGTGAAGTAGTTATACGGAAAACTTTTGAAGGATTGCTTGTTGTTCTTTATGAAGTTGTTACATGTAGATTTGACCAGTATGGCGAAACATTCCAATTTAACGAGAATAATTTTAATATATTTTCGTGTATGTTACACTTGAATGTATAAATTCATCTAATGCTGTGTTATAAAGACCTGTCGGTAGGTCAAAAGCTGAGTGGCAGCTTAACATACTTTGTAAAATATGTAAAGCAGAATACAGGGTTATTGGTAATTTCACTGACACTGCGTGAACTGCAGGTTCTGCTCATCATCACAAACATGTTTGTGAAAATGCCAGGTCTTCATTCTTAAACATGGTATTGGTGTTAGGTATCCCCCCTCTATTCGATAAACGTTCTTTAGAGAAAGAGGCTTTATTTGAAACTAAATTTGAAAACGGCTTTGCCCTGAATTAACAGTGGGTGTGAGAGTGGGAGATCGGTCTTTAGTAATTAGTTGGGTTCCGTACAAACGTGATTTTTCATTTTGTATCAGAGGTGGATTACATATAAAAATAAAACCTGGCTTCTTAACGGACGTTTTCGTGATGATGGGCAGAACCTGCAGTTCACGCAGTGTCAGTAAAGTACTAATAACCCTGTATATTGTGTAAAGCAAAATAACTGTTGGTGCTGTTGACTATAGAATAAACAGACAATCTACGCCACATAGCATCTTATCACCTTGTTAAATAAAATTTCATGTCATAAGTATTTATGATGTTCTAGTACTTACCTATAGCGATCCTCACCTCAAACCAAAACACAGCTTACCATATTTATGTATGTTTTTGTAATTCTAAGTTGTTATTATGTATTTAAAATGTAAGCTAGAAAAAATAACGAAGTTTATTTGTGTCGTTGAAATATTGCTGTTATATTTATAAGATTAAATATCAAATAAGTAATTGTGCATTCCTACAATAATTCTATTTCACCTATCGCAGAGTGGTGTAATTATCAAATATTGTGCCTTAGAATAATAGAGATTAAAGTAAAATTGATATTTTTGAAAGTGTTTAGATGTGTGCGTTTAAAAATTATTCCTTGGTTCATGGTATAAAATATTGAAACGAAATATGACTAAACCATCGATCAGAAGCGTCCATTTTATCGATGCTCTACAAAACGTTATTTATCAAACGATTTCGAAAAACAAATGAATGGTGGAAATTATGCCAAAAGGACATTCCTTCGGCTTCACACTTTCCGGGTAAATAGTTAGTACGAATGTTAAAAGCACCAAGTTTCGACGGAATTTGCCCAGTTGAAGTTTCATGTTCGAATTTGCTTCGAACGCGAAGTTCAACCGCAAACGTTAAAACATTCGGAGAGTGAGAAGCCATTGCTATCAAAGTGAGAATACTTTACAATATGGCTGTTGTGCTTGTATAACAGAAATGTTTATGTGCAGTTGATATTTTATAAATCGCAGTGGCGATTTGAATGAAATGGTACTTACTATCAACTTATGTAGTTCTATTTATTTACTTTATTTTAATTTGGTAAAGGGTCTAATTGAAATAATAAACTATGACATACATTTTGCTGTTTTATTGGCATGAATTCAAAACAACATTCGTAAAATTTTAATTGAGCACGGCTTCGCGCTTTGACTAGCTCTTATATCATAAAATACCCATATAAATAGAATAGCTGTTAAACTTTCCATTCGCGTCTCATTAAATTAGGTCACCCATTCGTCATTTTGTGGTCAGGTCGGACCATTAATGGTCAACTTTATAAAAATAATCTCTGCGCTTGCGACCACAAATAACATCGCTTATCATATCATTGACTTAATTTAAACCTACCTATTAAAAAATGCTACATCATAATCGGCCCATGATGGACGTAAGCCTAAGGCGCCCTACATACCGTTCTAAGATTCAGACGGACTAATTATCTTATCAGACTTGTTTTCTAAAGCCTCTTCCAGAGACTCTATTTTGTTCTTCAGACATCGGTTGAGGTATTGCAATCTCTTTATTTTCTTCGCCTGTTTCTGTATTTTCCTCTTGAATTCCTGCTTGCTTGTTTCTGATAATTCGCTACGCTCTGGAGAAGACGATGCGTCCAGTCCTTGGTCGCTAGACGGTTCGCTGCTTAGAATGTTTGTTTCATGTGACTGGAAAAACAAAGCTTGTTTAGCATTTTGAACATCCATTAAAACTTGGAGCAGCTGAACAGCTCACAAAAAATTTGCATGGACAATTTTCAAAACTGCGTTTACCCTTAGTAGGTATATTCATTGTACCTACCTATATTCCTCGTCTATCACCTAAAACGCTTTTCAGCCTTGGCACCTACCTACTCATAATTCATAATTGCCGCCCTAAAAGCCACCCATCTCCTACTCTTAACCCATTCACTGCCTCGCCGCAGCCACAGCTACAAATCGGATTGATTGTGCGTGTGCGGCATTTTTTAAATTTTTATTTTACAATGGTGTCGATTCTGTTGTTTTAGGATTCCTAACCAAAATTTTACGATTTCTATATTTTCTAAGTTAGGTTGACCTAAAAATTATAGTATTCTATAAACAGATCCTACAAATAACTAAATTAGAACGTGTTTGAAAATCCCAATCTGTCTGTCTGTCAGTCTATCAGCCAGTCAGTCAGTCAAACAGGTGCGTACAACTCTTATGTAGGTACAGGTACCCTAATATTTTTATCCATCCAGCATTTTGCAAGTTGAGTTGCTTTAGAACTGTCAGCCTAATTTTAAACCTGCCTGTAGGGGCTCGTCGAAGGTGTAAGACTTTAACTAGGACTGGTCGTAGAGGATGTCAGTAACAAACACTTCAGAACACTTAATTTTATTAAACCGTATAGGTACACAATGATATTATATATAAACACAACTACGAATTTAATACAAAAGTCACTGCACTGCACTTTACAATTCACTTTCGTAATTTTCCTTTAGACTTGTTCACTGTTTTATCGCTTAGAACCATCTTAGAACTGAACTTAATAAACGGCCAACAAGCTCGGCTTTTATACCTAAAGACCGACCTTGAGAACTTACTAGAAAATTCTCCTGATTCGCTCGAGAAATTAATCTATAGGTACAGGTAGGTACATACGAGGGTTGTCGGCAGTTCGAAAATTCTTTTGATATGGAGTCGGTCGCCAACAACTATTGCATAATCCACGGCGTAAAACACTATTATCTATTCTGTAGTTATATCCTGAATAATATGACCCATAACTAATCCGCATAAAGTTGTCGCCGCTAACACTGCCAGTCTAATTTTTGAAACATAGAATAGCTTTCGTCTATTTGACATTCTTAAATCCTAAAATTCTAAAACAACAGAATCGACACCAATGGAAAAGAAATAAAGGTACACAAAAAAAAGGTAAAAAGTACCTAAGTATTCCTAGGATTCTCCACCTGCCTGCGTAAAAAGGACTTACGTAAATCGGTAAATATAACGTTGGAACGGCGTCCTTCTTAAGTTTTTTCTGAGTTTTCGAATTTGTGTTGAAGCAATGATCTTCGAAATGTAGACTGCAAATCGCACTCAGTTTCCTAGGGATCCATGACTCCTCTCTTCTAACCGCAGCGACCCATTTACGCCGTCTGGCGGGATCGCGAGGAAATCTGGATTATGAGACGGTAAAATTGTTATAAGGAGTATATTTAGTGCCTACCTAGGTAGTAGATCGTTTGAGTTGGATGTAATGTAACAACCTAAGTACCTAGGTAGGTACTAATTTTTATAGTATTGTGTAAGTATAAGGTTTTTCAAAATAGAACCCCGCATTATTACTAACTTACATAAGTATGTACCTATCGCTTGTTTGCGACAACGATGACATTACTCAAAAAACACCATTTTGGAGTTAAGTATACAGCTAAGTTCAGAAAAAAATCTAGTTTTTTCCTGCAAAACGACATTTCTCTAAGGGGTAAGGTTAGAGCAGGACAAAATATATGACAGTATTGCGCTGTCTCATCCTGTGTATTGGTTTGCGACAAGAAGGTCATTACTCAGTAGTGGTGCAATTGTGTTCGCGAAGAGTTGTGCATGTTCTCTTCAAGGACGACATCGTTTTGGTTTTGACGTTCTACGTGAAAAGTTTTGTTTAATATTTTATAAATTGGTTTCGAAAATAGTGTATTTAAACAAAATGTGTCATTTTTGCTCAAAATAATTAGGTAATAATGTGTGTATTTATTTTGTGGTATGTCAGTTTAGCAGAAAAAAGTAGGAACAGTAAAAGTATTATAATAAAATATGACGTAATTGATTGTAAACAAAACACAAATGACAGATTTTAGTTAAAAATTTAGTCAAAAAAGGTCACTCCTGCTGAAATTTTTTAGGTTGTTTTTGTATTTATTGAGAACTATCTTTAGTTAAAACGTTTTAGGTAAAATATAACATACATTTAGTGACCGACGTTAAATTATTGATTTGCAGTCGATTCGCTACAATGGCACAATCATGGAGTTCAAGGAGCAAAAAAATATTGGCAGGAATGAAGCAACCGATGAAGATCCTACATTGGATAAAAGTAGTATAGTGTTCTGCCTAGTAACTACCTTAAAAATTCTACTGATAATAATTATCGCTCTATTGATTAAAAAAAGTATTTTTTTGTTGTATTTTAATTTTCTAGGCTATGAAAGACAACAAATCCAGGCTCCACCTGCGTTCGTTAAACCTATTCAGATATCACCCGATTTCGATGAGTTACCACCGGAGTTAGAAAGATAGAGAGATAGGGATAGGGCGCCAATAGACCTCGGAACTTGTGTTTATAAGTACCTGTAACAGGTTTCATCGACTAATCTATCTAAACTAATAGATAAACTAATAGAAAAAACGAATAGATAATTAGATTAGTTAATATATAAACTAATCTAATGCATACATAAAACTTTTTTGATTGGACGGATGCTTGTTCTAAAATGGGGGTGAATATTAAGAAGAACGAAGAAGGAAACTGTAAAGATAGCTGATGTTAAAATACTCACAGTTCAAATAAACAGCCCTCCTACCATGTTCTACAAGACATCTTATGCTGAAGAAGAATTCAAGAGGGCAGTTCTTATAAAAAAGAAAACAATGATAGAGAAATAGACGTCAAGAAGGCGTATCATAGAAAACCGGATGTAACGGAGCGAAAGAAACCTGATTTGTTGAATTTAAGCAATAAAAATTTAATCCCAGGGTTCTACGCCCATTTCATAATGCTTTGTAAGAACCATAACGGACTTTGCCTTATATTGATTGCATTATAATCTTTGCGTTTATAATTTTTTTTTCTGATTTTGTTATAAGTTTGTACTAATGAATAATAGTCTGATTAATCTAAGTAAGTTATAATAAGGTATTTAAGCTAATTTCCTTGGAAATGTAATGAAGACTGATTAGTTGTTACCTAAAATCGTTGACTTTTATAGTTTTAGCTAACGTTTTTAATGACCGAAACAGATTTAGAATTTAGATGTGTCTATGTTTCGGTTAATTTTGTTGTGAATTCTAATAAAAGATTTTTCTATAATGTCACTTTTTGTTTTATGTAAGTAAATCAAAAACTAAAATTTAAATGACATATTGTCAGTAATGTCCTAAGTCAAAATAATACAAAAAAATATGATAGTTTTTCTGTAAGAATGACACATTTTCTACCTTATTCCATAAAAATACGGTTAAAATTTCAGGAGATAATCGTGCATAATATTTGCTGATATATTTTAATAAGTATTGAATCAGGCAATATTTTACTTTTAGGAAGTTACTTTCAAAAAGCCATAATTAACGAAATATAATTTTTCAAACCTTAAAAATGCTCTTCTGTAAAATCGTGTTTTTTGAGTAATGCCATCGTTGTCGCAAACAAGCGCTATTACCTAGTAGGTAAAAATCTTAACAACAATTTTTATTTAGAATTTTACCTACATGTATAAACACATTTAGTTTCGTTCGATCTCTTGTCATCAAACAAAATTGCAATCGATTTCTTGTCATTAAACAACAAGCTAGGGTGCAGGCATGCACCCAAGTGCATGCACCCTAGCTAGAGTACCTACCTACATGTACTTGTACTTTTTTACTTCAACCCGAAGTTGTTTTGTAAGAACTACCTACCTACTACTAGCTTAACATTGTGTGCTTAAATAATGTTAGTAGGTAGGTACCTACAGTAGGCACACGGGGTGTTTTGGGTGCACCCATGGACGTAGACAAATCTTTTTACTTCCACGGATGCACCCCGTACAGGGAGTATTCTTATTCTTTCTACGATTACTCTATAATGTTTTACGAACTAGACAAGGAAGGATGGAATTGACTTACAGATGCAAAGATACTTTATGCTCACCACCACCATAGCTTTTACACCATTTTACCGCACATTTTGTCATATTTGTTCATGCTAATGATGACACAAGGTTACTTTATATATGGGAGCTAAAAATGCCAGTTACCTAACTCGTAGAGTGTCTCCCCAACAATGGCAAGCAAAAATCATTACCAGACCAAAACATGATTGGTTCGAGGCTGCATTGCAAAGTGCCCTCCAATGGTGCCCTCTAGTGACGGCGGTAGCGCATGCGTGGTAATGATTAGCATAATGTGGAGCCAGTGCGGAGCTCGCTCCATGGTAGTCTACGTTTGTATGGCGTGTATTTATATTATGGTAGGACTGGCCCTGGCGAGCAATTCGAAAATAGAAAGGATTGTCCGGCGGGGCTGCGGGGTCCAAAAGAAAGGGACTTCCAGTTCGTTCCAAAAAAAGGCGATTGATAACATAAGGAAGCTGAAATCGAAACGTCGCGTGCCAGAGCCGTATTATGTCAGTGTCAATTGTTAACGCGACGTCATTATGTCAGAAACGTCAAACAAGTTTCTACACTAGTTTTGTTGACAAAAGTTAACTTTTTCTAAAGTTTTACTTTTCTTTCTATTTATTTTTGCTATCTCTCATTCGTAAAGATAATCTTCTCTTCCACATAAAAGTTTTGCGGTGTAATGGGAAAATCTACAGAAGTCGATGGCGACAACAACCCAACTTTGTCAGACTCAGATCCTGCGAAGTTATTGGAGGCTGCTCTTCTGCAGATGGACGGCATCATAGCCGGTAAGTTTTGACATCATCAACCTAAAAAAGAAACCCCTTTTAGAAACGGCAATCTTCATCAATCAAGAAATTCGTATGCCTATCCAACTTACAGACGAATCCTATAATATTTTCATGGTCTACTGCCTAACTAGGTCTCGATTTCCTAAAATGTACTTATTGGATTGTTCAGTATAACTAATCTAGTTATCAATATCCTGAGTAAGGCCGACTTTATTCTGTTTGAATTGGTTTACAAACATCGAAGACCTACCCAGTGGCTGTACCTGCAACAGTAGCACATACTTTTTTAGTAATTTGAAAATCTATCTATTAATGATTTTTAACAAATCAGCGAAGGAGTCTTGTGCTCTCTGGTTTTATATATATTTTATATGGATGATAATAAGCTAAGTAGACAACCTTTATCTGATTAATCATATTACATTGTTTTGCTTTCCAAACTGAGATAAAAACTTAAATCACTGCTAGGTATAAACTTAGTTTGAGGCTGCTGTTGGAATTCCCTGAAGTCTAAAGCATCCCCTCCGCTGCGCTGGTAATAAAATGCATCTTGGATTATTTCTTATCTGATTGCACATGACTACATCAGACAGGATATCAGTAAACATGATCTAATATAATAATAATATTTAGCCTTATATTCACACATTTTTGTCACAAACATAATATAATAACCTAAACTTATACTATTTTCTATCTTAGCCCCCGTCTGTTTGCCTCTTTGGACAAAGGCCTCCTCCAACTGTGATCATTTTTCTCTGATGCTAGCCAATCTTGACCATGTTACAAAACATGATCTAATTTCCTAAAATAATTACCCCAATACCTTGCTAAAACTGTATGACTCATAAAAATAGGTATAGTTCGATTGATGTGGTAGCTATTGCAGCCACAGAATAAATAATACTCTCACCAATACCACAACATTAGAGGGGATTTCAATAAGAAGGCTGTTTGACCTTTTGCGCAGAAAATTATGTTATTTAGTTTAGAAGCTTCAACCAAAAATATAGAGATGTTATGAGTGGATCTAGACACATTAAAAAATGCATCAGTCTTTCCGGATTTTCCGCGCCAGTTCCTTGAAGAATATTTCGCAAATATCCCTTCACGAAACTACCCGTCTTCGCTTACGCAAGTGTACCCATGTCCATTCGCCTTGTACCCTTCGCGAACTTACGACGTGTTAGTCACGCAATTATCCCTATACCCTACACAGATGAAGGACCCCTATTGGTTTATGTACCAACAGAGTGAATGTTCGAAACTTCTGTATTTCAGTACATACTACTGTTTGTTCTGTGTCAACAGGGGTAAGGGTGAGAGGGTGCAAACTGTTGAATAGGGTGGCGGCGGCGGCGTCAGTCGGTCGCCGCGCGGTTTCCCCTCGGCTTGTGCCGCGGTCCTCTCGTTCGAACGGTTTCACGTACCGATATCGCGCACGAGATTTTCTCGTGCGGCGTAATGAACTCGTTGAAATAATTTGCTCAGACGTTAGTTTAGTATACGCGACTTATTGGAGAGTTATTGTTTTGTTTGTAACTGCATCATTTCTTTTTTTGGAATTTGGTTTAATAGTATTGAAATATATTTCATATTGTAGGTAGGTACTTATAAATATAATACTCGCGGCAGTAAGGTATTTGAAAATTGGTTTAAACATTTTTACCAAACACGTCCAAATAAATTAAAGCATTAGGTACGTAGGTAGTCATAATCTTGTTCTCTCTAATCCTATTCTACGTTGTTACTGTTGCTAGTCGGATCACGTGCGCACGTGTCCAAGTTCTGTATGTTTAGTTATAATATAAGTAGGTACCCTTAGTTTAGCGTAATAGTAGTATGCTTATTTAGTTATATGTATGAACGAATGCACTATGAAATAGTGCTGCGTATTATCTATACCTAGCACTAATTCATAGTCCAGAATGTCCTCCCAGCAACAATGTATTTTGAATCGCGCAATAATTATGTTACGATACGAAAGGTAGGTACCGTAACTTACTACATAGTACTCTTGATTTTCCTAGTCTTTGAAATAGTTTCATCTCTTAAAATATAAAAGACGAAACAGTGACTATATTTTACTCGGTAGGTATCTGTAGGTCAGCTTCACAAATATACGTGCGTAAGAAAACTTGAGTAAATGCTCAGAGCATTCTATTAATTAAATTGTAAAGGTTTGTGAAATTATAAAATCCGGTTTAATGAGCTCATGCGTTTGCTCTGCGAAGAGTAAAATGTACTCTACCAACGCCTTAGGTTTGTCCCCTACGATACGATTTAGCGAAATATTTACAAATGCACCATTCAAACACAGACGCAAAGCAAGGACAAATTTTGACAGGGTCTTATTTCTTTTAATTCTGATTTTCTTTACCATTAACAAAATGTCTACCAATTTAGTAGCATCAGGTGCAAAAACAAGCATACATATTACTGTAATCATTTTCTAAAACCCGCTTAGGTTTATCAAAAAAAAAGCGAGCGCGGACGGCGCGTATTTTCAGGTTTAAATATCCTGGATTACAACATGACGCGATCTAGATCGGTGAATCGTTAAGTTATGCGTACGATAGTACATAGTTTTATGAGTTCGCTTCGAGTTAGCTAGGTCTCATCTAGCTTCCCTAGTGGAAAGGCAGCTTTAATGTCGGGAGCTCGCGAGCAAAAAATCATAACCACCCGTTCGTGTTTGCTATTATGAAACTACATTGTTATACCACTCCAACTCCAGACACCAGCCAAGTTTCCAGCTCCTGGTACCTACTCTAGTTTTGCATAGGTTTAGTACCGATTCAGGCGCGGGAGCGAGGTCCTTAGCATTGCAGATTTTAAATGGCTTATGTGTTTTGCGCTTTTAGACGTGCTCATCCGTTTTACCGTCATTCATAACTCTTGAAGGACTAGAACTGGATGAAGCATGCTTTAAAACTTTTAAAATTTATTGACATGTTACGATTTCCGAAAGTAGAAGGAAAAGCTTACAATATGATTACCTAAATACACAAATTTTAAATACTACTATGTAGTAAGACGAAAGTTATGCTGAATGTTGGCCGTTGTGAAGATGTTTGGACGAAGATAACGCCAAAATCTTCACAACGGCACAGCCGTTCCATTCAGTAGTCTTAACGGATCGGGCTAAAATTTTGCACACAAAATTCTGGACCTGGAACAACATATACCTAGGCTATTTTTATTCCAAAAAACGCATGCGAAGCCGTGAGTAGAAGCTAGTCTAAAATACTTTTTCTGAACTACCTGTCTCACTCCGGTCAGTATTTATTACACTGGATACAGAACAATTTAATCTCTCTTAATCTGTCCGTGCCATGGTTACATTTCCCCATATCTCAGCTCTGTCTCAAACAAATATTTGTTTCGTGTACTCTTCGACTTTAGGTACTTTTACAGGAATTTGATTCTGCTCTGTACTCGTAAATAAATGAAAATGGATAATGAATGATACATTGATTCTAACTCCAATGCGTTCTTTTATTATTGCTAAGTAATTTTGAATTCTGAATAAATAATTAATTAATTTGGGACTTAGTTGGCATATAAGAAAGTACGTTAAAATAAATAAACGTTTAAAGTAGACGTTTAAATAAATAATCCTGGACAATTCACATAGCATTCATCTGGCATCAAGCTAAGCAGAGCTTCTGTTATGGGAACTAGATAACTGATAATTATAATTAATACATTATCATACTATTATATTATAAATGCGAAAGTTCGTGTGAATGTTTGTTACCACGTATCTCCGTAACTACTTAACCTACTAATTTAGATGAAATTTGGTATGCAGATAGTTTAAGTTCTAGAATAACACATAAGCTAAACTAATTTTCATAAATTAACCTCTAAGTGGGTTCAAAAGGGTGGTAAAGATTTTATGGAAAATTATTATTCCTTGGTTCGATTCACTCAAAACTCAGTATAAATAAACTATAAAGTAAATAATGATACACGAATTTTTTATTTTTACAAAACTACCCCGGTGTGCAATCAATTTCCACGCGGGCGAAGCCGCGGGGCGAGTACTACATAGATACATATTTTTTGTTAAACATAGACACCCAGAACACCCTGAACAAGATATCTGCAGATCGTACAAACTTTTGTCCCGAGGCGGGAATCGAGCCCACAAAGGTCGTCGTTTAATTGTCAGTTAGATATTAATTAACATAATATCCTTAATTCTTCAATAAGTATCCATGAGATTGCGAAACGTATGTAACTTTCCATCGCTAGAACCTCGAAAAAGCTAAACGAATCTTCCCCGCACTTCGATAGGGTTCATTTATTTTTGTTGAAATGCGGAAGATTCGTAATTACAGCTCTGGCTGTGGCTCGCCCGTAGTCCGTAATGTCCATTCCTTTTGTACTCAACAAGTATTCATCAGGCTCCGCAACGCAACCTCACATTTGAAAAATGGTCGTCCCTTTTTCAAATAGAAATGTGAGGATTTGTGATTGTGGGGACGTCCCCACAATCACAGATTAGACGACATACCTAGAATTCCTTTTCCCTGTCCGTGAAAAGGTTACATCCCCGTATCATCTACCCGTGTAAGCTTTGTCTGTTATCGTTAAAATGATTTGTTTAGTCGAAGATATGTAGGTACCTATACTAGGTACCTACCGCTCTAACATTTTAGTATCCGCATGCAGTACCTATATAGTCATTATCTAACAGTTAGAACCTAGATCTAAATCCCCAAGTAGGTAATAATAAGCTCTTCAAAATACGACCATCTCGACTAATCTGTATTTAAAATTTACAACCCTCGGTGTGGCTTTTTTCCTTTATTGGAAGCTCTATCAAATTTCCTTACCCGTCCATAATAGAGAAACATTGTTCGGTATGATACGCCGTCTAGCCGGGGGATCTATTGAATCCTATCCTATATCAGTGTCTATGTCAAAATACATTATACTGCTCGAATACTATACGAGTAATCATATAGGTTATCCTACATTCGCCAAACACGCTACGTCCTGCCGTATATTGTATTGTATTCGGACATAGGAGTAATTTGGACGTTTCTCTGTATCTTTTATGAGGTGTTTTACTTACCATCTAGTTATTTGGATTACTGTGCTTTCTCGGAAGCGTCTTTAGATCGTGACGTGCAATTTTGTTTCCAGTTAAATGCTCTCACAGAAGAGTTTTACTACGACCGTGATGTGCACGTTCGGTTAAAGTTCAGAGGCGTGTCTATTGTTGTGAGTAGTGAATTGAAATGTGATCAAGGATGCCCGGGTGCTGGCATTTACCTGAGCACGTGACGCGATGGTGGCTGCTGGACGTCTGTACGTTCCGCCTGTTCGGAGAGCCCGATGTTGGAGACTCGCAGATACCGCAACGTAAGGATCACTGAATAGAATAGATTTTTTTATTTGTTACTCGTACAAGTAGGAACATAAATAAATAAAAAATAAAATGACACAGAAATAAATAACTTGCTTGAGTTACAAAATGGTCAATGTCTCAGCTAAAGTTAGTCGCGTTTGCAACCAACGCTGATCTTCCGACAGGGCTGTTGTGTGACTTTCTAAATCATTATTAGCTTTCTAGATTGGTTCATTTAGTTGTAGTTATAGTATCTTTTTTTAATGAAGCATTTGAAATATTTGTACAAATCTAATTAATTAGATAGTTTCGATTGTGATTTCGATAGTTCAACGTAGATTTACTTCTTTAATCTAGAGCTAGCTGAACACAGAATATCCGAACCGAATGCTCCGAGGGAGACAAAGTAATCGAATTTTAGAATTCGTTGTATGAAATTGTACGGAACTTCACACACAATACTGCTCTACTCATATTAGGACTATATGTCTAAGTTACCCGCGCTCGGAAAGGTGTGCGTTCAGCTTCATAAGTCTCAGTAGTTTATTTGATAAATTAAGGCGAAATGTGTATCGGACAATTAGAATTCAATTTTAATTGAAGTTTTTGGAAGAATGTTTCATACTTTTTACGTCAAAGTTAACCGACATAGTTGCTAATTGTCCGATTATCTTTCAAAGAACACAAATGTAAGGAGTAGGTAACGCGCGTGCAAACTTTATCGTATTCATTTATTTTTCCACTTTCCTACAAGTTAGCCGAAAGCCGGGGTACTGACCGGGTATTACGGGGCGTAATGTACCATTCGCAGCGAGCATGATACGTAGTGTGCTTAAATCCGTCTCGTGGCTCGTTGTGAACCTTTTCCCGTACTGACTGCACGAACGCTCATTGCGTAACGCGTTACATTACGATCCGTAACGCCGCGCCGCACAGTGGATCGAAAAAGCCCTTCCTATAGACATAGAACTTTTTTTTCTAAACATGATTTTTCTTATTGGAAACCAAGACAGAATCTTATTAGAAGCCCAAACTATATCATATTTTATGAACCTAGGTGATAATGACGCAGAAAAGATTTTTTTAACTTTAATTTGTATGGAGAAAAACATGAAAATCGATATTTTTCGGCTCTCGTGCGAGTGCCCGTTATTTCCTCCGGCATAAATAATGTTCCTATTTTTTACTATCTTTTGACATATAGCACATATGGGGCACTCGATGGACTTCAGGTGAAAAAAAATTAAATATATTTTTAAATTTTCATTTTGCATTTTATTCATTATACAAGGTCCATTACGACCTAAAAATAATATTTCAACTCACCTAATTATTGTTACAGTTTTAATGCAATATTTCACCAGCCATACTTTGTAATTTTACCTGATAATTCCATATTACATGGTGGTTTTATGATATTTAGCTGTTAAAGACGATACCTATTGTATATTTTTTTGTTAAATTTACAAGGGGCCATTAAGTTACTCGACCTTATCATTGTTACAAAATTTACTGCAGAGGTTTACCTACTTATCTTGAACTACCTGCTAACCCGTCACTTATGATTGTATTATTATTCTAAGAATTCCTTAAGCCCCTTTGCTTTGTTATTAAAAATGGATGTTATTTAAGTAGGTACTTACCTAATTAACAATTTGTCATTGTCTAGTTTTTCTAGTAGTCGTTAGCCGGTATGAAGTAAGTATAAATATGGAGGGTTCTGAATATTTTTTTAGTTATATTAAAACTTACTACGTAAAACATGTGTGAAATTTCCAGTTAAAAATGGAAAAGCATCGTGTGGTGACCAATCTGGATCTATTTGTGATTCTAAAACAGTCTGGCAAGCTTGGAAACTATTTAAAACTGTTAGAAAGTGTTAAATTTCAGTTGAATTTGAGTTTATCTGAAGAAGATACAGACACTCTCCAAGAATTCTGTCGAAGGTTTAGTCAGTCTGTGATAAAAAGATGGAAATCTGCAAAATGTAACACAGAAACTTTCAAAAAACACTATACAGATTGGTTGGAGCAGAATATCGAGTGGCCAACTTGTGTACGTGAAAATATACGACCACAACAGCTAAATACTGCAATTCAAGAAACAAGTGAAGCTGGCGAATTGTTTTTACCCTCTCCGAGTACATCAACTGTTGGAACATCAACGAAAACGGCTCCCAGTCCGCGAAAACCTTTCACAGAACTTGGAACAAAACAAAAGGTACGAAGGATTGAAAATTATAATTATAAAGGCCGAGAAAGTTCAGAATTGGCCTTTGCTTTAATTGCTAATATGAAAAATGAGGGTAAAGATATTTTGGCAGCAGCCATAGATCATATTCTAGAGAATCCAAAAGAGGCGGAAAAAATCGTGGAACAAGCAAATGAAAAAATAAATGTGTTTTCACCCCTACCAAAGCGCTCGGCTTATTACAGTCACTTAAACTATCAAAGTGGCAGTATATAACGTTGAGAGAATCTGCCATTCAAGAAGGCATTACAAATTTGTATCCATCATATTACAAAGTGCAGCAAGCCAAGATGGATTGCTTTCCTCCGAAAGACGCAATCACTGTTACAGATACAATGGCCAAAGTAGCTCTTCAAGCACTCCTTGACATAACTGTTAAAAGAATAATAAAAAGTTTACCTTAAATTATTATTATTTTCTTTTTAAAAATAATGACTGTATTTGATAATTATGCTTTTACTTTAACTAAATATAAAAATTTTATATATTTTCATTATTATGATAGGTGAAATATTACATTAAAATTGTAACAATAATTAGGTGAGTTGAAATATTATTTATAGGTCGTAATGTACCTTGTATAATGAATAAAATGCAAAAAGAAAATTTAAAAATATATTTTATTTTTTTTCACCTGAAGTCCATCGAGTGCCCCATATGTGCTATATGTCAAAAGATAGTAAAAAATAGGAACATTATTTATGCCGGAGGAAATAACGGGCACTCGCACGAGAGCCGAATAATATCGATTTTCATGTTTTTCTCCATACAAATTAAAGTTCAAAAAATCTTTTCTGCGTCATTATCACCTAGGTTCATAAAATATGATATAGTTTGGGCTTCTAATAAGATTCTGTCTTGGTTTCCAATAAGAAAAAGCATGTTTAGAAAAAAAAAGTTCTATGTCTATAGGAAGGGCTTTTTCGATCCACTGTGCGCCGCCGGTCAGTACCCACCTTAACATTAGTTTTGAAAGCTTTATGAAAGTAATTTCAAACTTCTCTGATCCATAAAGCTAGGAGATGTTTCAGATTAGCTTGATACATTGTTCCACAGTATAATGGATCGCATTATCTTGCGTTAGAATTTCGCAGCTTCATAAAGCTGTTTTATTTCATTATCTACTCATAAGGAATTTCATGGAAAATTTAACTTAGGAATAAAGTCTCTATTAATTTAGGTTTCTACTTCGGCTTCGCTCACGTCTGTTAATTGGATTTTTTATTATTATACTTTTTATATATTTTTTTTATTATTTATTGAGCACTACCAATAGATGATACACTTAAAACACAAAAAATTATACATAAGGCATCACCAGTTGTGACCCCCTAATTATAGGTAGTTACACATATCACATGAAAAAAAATTTAAGCTGACGAGGCAAAATGAATAAAACATATAACTCAAGGATTGTGTAGTTACCTATTATTGAATGAATTGTTTGAATAGCATCAGTAGGTCCCAAGATTACCCGAACCGAAATAATAATTTGATTGTTTTGTAAAAACTAAAAACCGACTGCGAATCTCTTAATTCTACTTCTTTTTTTAAGTTTGACGGGACAAACACTAATCCCTTGGGAATACACTTTTTATGGGACCACCTCGGACTCAACCTCTATACAACTGCAGAAGAATCATCGAAATCGGTCCATAAATGACGGAGAAATCGACGAACAATTGACATACGTAAAAAAATACATATACTACCTAAAATAGAACCTCCTCCTTTTTACGAAGTCGGTTAAAAAGTGCAACATTACCTTCAGCACTAATTGTAATTATATTTACCATAGGTCCGCATCATCCCATTGTAGGGAAAGTCCTAAACAATACAATATCGCTCTCAAGATACTTTTCTAGAAGTAATGGTTTCGCAATACAGCTAGAAGATATTACGAAGTTTTATAATGAAGGGTGAAATAATGGGGATTTTTCCTTTCTTTGTACTCGAAGCAAAAGCCCCATTGTTCCTGGGCGGATGCAATTCACTCGGCCTCCGCGCGATTTGTGCGAGTGGAGTAATTTCGAGGAGATTTGTGTCGCGAGGTTATGTACGCTTTGCTTACTGTTACTGGCTGTTATGCTTATATTGTTATGTTGGTAGAATTGTAAAATGTTGGTTGTATTCTGTGTCTTGTTCTATCGATCAGAAGTCTCGAATGGACGTTTTCACATACGTTTCGTTTTTCTTTTGAGTCTTTTATAGCCAGTATACGTATCTATCTATTCAGTCTGTTACCATTGTCATGTCATCTAATACTGGGTAAAGGCATCCTCTCTATTGTGCTATTCTGTCCCGTAGTGTTTCACCCTCATCTACTTTATAGGGTTCCGTATCCGAAGAATCGGTGAAAACGGAACCCTATTACTAAGCCTCCGCTGTCCGTCCTTCTGTCACAGGGCTCTATCTGTTGAACCGTAAAAGGTAGATGGTTGCAATTTTTAGAGAATGTGTATTTCTCTTGCCGCTATAACAACAAATAATAAAAATAAAATAAATATCAAATTTAAATGGGGCTCCTATACAAAAAATGTGTTTTTTTTTGCCTTTTTTGCTCCTAATTTGTCAAGGCTGTATCACTTGAACTACAATAGGCAGGCACATGAAACTTTCTATAAATAAGTAAAACTTCAACTGCAACGACAAAAAAATACTAAAAATTAAATAAAGTTGTAAATTTAAAGAGTTCGCCGAACTAGTGAAAATTTTATGTTCTTTGAAAAAATTGCCTGATTTTTACGGTACGGAACCCTTCGTTTGCGAGTCGACTCGCACTTGGCGGTTTATTATTTAGTAAGTACCTAGATATCATTACGAATGCTGAGAAAGAAAAATGTATAATTACTTTTGGTTACAGTCATAGCTAAAATACCAGAATTATTAATAATAACCGATCAGATCTAGCAGATATTGTATTCCACCCTGGAAATTAATTCCCAGGAATATTGTTTAAAACAACAAACAGTCTACGCATGAACAACAGTGATCGTTCAAGCATTAAGATCGTATAGCAGCTTTGCCTTCCGTAAATGAACACCTCGTCATTGATACGAGGTCTCATTTCTTTACGAGACCACTTGCATGGAGCCAGTCTGTAATCTTTTCTCAATCAGTGAACAGCTCTCTTTAAAATGTAGGTTACGGGAATACGTTTCAGTGACTTTTGGTGTTCTGTTCAGCTTAACCGAACTACGCGGCCTGTCCTGCATTGCCCAGAGATTTAGTTGGAGTTGTTGACGTTCCTGATTGCAATTTACTTAGGTAAATCGATTGAAAGCCTTTTATATTTAACTGTAAAGATAAAATGACATTTTTTGGCTTTGCTCCTTCTAGGCTTAGGAGGCCCTGACTGTCACTTACTGGCGAACTTCAGATTTTGTTTCCGTTTGATTCAGGCCTCAACTCTGGAGACGTACCTACTTGTATATCGGAAATTGCTTTTCCTACTTTTCTCTCTAGGCCCTGACTATAGCTTACTTACTGACAGTGAGACATCAGAGAACCCCCGTTGGATCCAGGGCCCACCCTAGGGACGTAAATATTGAGGTCAATTTCTATCTAATTGACGAAAATAGCTTATGGGTCATAAGCTATTTTCTTAGCTTGCAAAACGACGACGTTTCAAATATCTAAATATATTGAAAAAAGTTTTTGCAGGGTTTGACGACTCACTAATATTTTTTTAGCTAGCAAGTATAGTAGCACCTTCTGCAAGTGGAGCTAAGTGTACCCATGGCCTAACTCAGCGACGACACCTCGTAAGGCACACACACTAGCACTTTGCACTTTACGATGCACTGTCCTGCGCCCTAGGTTGTACCTAACCTAATGCCTTAGTTAGGTGTTAATCCTTTTATAGCCAGTAGCTACATACCTCATCATCACATATACATCCACTGCGGATGCCTCCCTCTAACGAGGTGAATTTTGCCGTAATCACCAAGTTTGGCAGGACCAGGTGGTGATCGCAGTAGCGGTGTGAAAAATACACAGGAGGAAGCTGCTGTCCTTCCTCTATAGGGTCCCTTAGCCGACTCTTACGACATCCACGTCCACTGAGTTGGAGCGGTCGATTGTTTAGACCGCCACGGCAGCCTGCAGCTACAGCGTGTTTGTATTTTCAGAGGCAGGCGGCACGGGCGGCAGCGTGACGACCGGGCCGGGGCGGGCGGCGCGTGCCCGTGCGCTCGAGCTGGCACAGCAGCTGTCAGCGGCCCTGCAGCACGCGGTGCCGCCGCCCCCCCGCCCAGACTTCACCACCGCGAGCGCCATACTGCGCTGGCTGCAGCATAACAACAACTCTGTCGCTCTTGTAAGTACCGACCTACCGTTTATAGAAGTCTCAACTTTAAGCAATAGCTAAGAATCGTGTTTTCTTCTGTTGACATAAGTCAGGAAATGTAATATATGTGTATATATATACTTGCAACACCGTGTGGCTTTACCGTGAGAGATTTAAAGTTCAGCTTTTTTGCTGAGCTTACGAAATCTCGAAACTAAACTACTTCAGTTAACGATCATCAATCAACATCGATCTTGCTAGAACTCTCTTTTGCGTTGCTCCACACAAGGCTCACTATTATAGTTGAACAGTCTAGTCGGGTTTGTACTTTGTAAATCCTGAGTACATTAATTATATGAGTTGAAGTTACCTCTAAGTTGTTGGTGTGACTTCCCAAACAGTGTAACATTTTAAATTGAAGTGTCTAAAGGTCCGCAGCGTTTCCTATTTGAAGCAAAGTTCGATCGTAGCGTGGCAGGCTAAATAATGTTCATAATTAAAAGTTTTCAGTGCCAAGAGCAGAACGGCGGGCACCGTTATGATTTGTTTGAGGCTCTTGGTGTTATTTAATTTAACCTCTACCTACCCGTTGGGAAATTACAAACCGGTCAGTATAACGATGCTAGAAAATGTTAGCAACATAAAGAAATCCCTGAAAACAATTCCAGGTAAAATTATTTGTTAACAGATAAGAGCTTTACCCATTTCTGTGTGCCTACCGCCTTCAGATAAAACTTATTTTATTATCTTTACAGCTGGAATACTTTCTGATGTTTATAGTTAGTCGCAGAACTTTCTGACAATGTAAATTGGTACCAGAACATTATAGTTTTTCTCTGCAAATATGTCTTACTTTTAATTAAATCTTGACCTTTTCTTTGACACTGTGGAAATTGAAGGCTACCCTAAATGCGGAAACTTTGACTGTAAAGTGCCTTCCCATTATAATTTTAAATCAAATCTTGGGAATTTCTTCGCGGAAGCATTTTCACTTGGTGCGGCGCGCTCTTATTAAGTTAATTAACCTTGTCTACTCACGGGAACACCTTTACGATCTTATTTCCTGACAATGTTATTCCATAAGCAATGTTTGTTTCTTCCTAAGAGATGTCGTTAGAAAGATTTATGGCTTAAACCGTTCTTTGAAATATGAAAGTGGAGTGGTAGGACGTAGAAACAAAGCTTCGTGCTCAGGTGTTCACGCAAGCCATTGCCTGGCTTGGGGTTCCTCACATCTATCGACTCGAAATCGGCTAACGTCAGTCAGAAACTGACAGAAACTTATTTATCCACGATATTACATTCATATTCATGCAGTCATCTTATAACCATAACACAAGCTCTGCTTAGCTTGAGGCTAGCTAGATGATGCTGTGTGGATTGTCCAGCATTATTTATTTATATAAGAGTGTTAAAGGAAGTCAAACAAGTCATCATTCTACCCCGATATCACCATCTGCTGTGTATGGTTTATCAAAGGAGGCTGGCAAAAGTGTAAGAAGGATTTCATTTCGGTTTTGCCAGCCACATCGGTTTCCCGCTTCTAGCATCCAAGAACGCCCTGCGCCGAGGGTTGTAGATAGAGCTTTTTCTGGCTATTTAAAGCCGATTTCGCGTTTATAAATGAGGTAAGACCTGTGAAACTCCAGGCTCGTGAAGCAGCTTTGTACAGGAGAGCTCTAATTGCTCACCCTCTTTGCTCTGGCTTGTGACCGGCGGCGATAAGGATTTTATTTGCAAACATTGCAACTCTGACCTGTTAATGTACGTTTCGTTACGTATATAAAATCAACTTGCGTTTTATCTATGTATAACTTAACTAAGCGAAGTGACATGTAGAAGCTAGTTCTTAAAATATCACAGAATTTTTTGCAATTTGCATAATTTTTTTTATCAAATAAATATTTTTTGCAATTTGTTTTTGCTCAAAGTCAAGCAAGTGAAATGAATAGTGACTACATTTGCCCAATCTATGAATATTCATCGCTGTTTCACCGCGCTGGATACTCCTCGGTAGAACGAGTCCTGGACTGGACGGATAATTGAATTTCTCTCGCGTGCTCAACAAACAAAATTTTGATAGGTAATGTTTTCCCTCCCCAGAACCGTATTCCGCTTACCTGCTATATCTGTTCGTTTTGATACTTTATTGGTCGTGTTTGCGAATGTAATGCCACTTTAGATTAGAACTGAAGCAATAAAATTCCCAGGCGTTCTCAGGCAAGTGCTTCAATACCAAAATATATGATATGTTCTTTCTGTCAAAAGACAAATAACTTCCAAAAACAGCACAAGTGCGCTTTTGTGCTATAAAATGCTGTAACGCTAGGTAAGATCGAACAAGAATCCAATGTACTTGGTTACAGGTTCGTCTCGTCGCGACAAACATTGATACTTTTTGAAAAATTGGTTCTGGATCTAGTTTTTTTTTTTAGTAGTGCATCAATCATCTGTTTATGGAATTAGGCGATTGATACACTAGCAAGCAGATTCTGTGGGACTTTATACGTTCTCGTATGGTACGTGTATAAATTTTAGCACAATGAAAACACAATTTGCGATGTCATCGCTTGACCTACATCGATCTATTTGTTCGTAGGTTGATGTTGACCTATAATCATTTCAGAATTGACCTACGATCTAGCCATACTGTATTCAATCATCATAACATCTATACCGTGACACCTGTATGTGTTGTATTGATTGAGCTCACAGTCAATTCCCGTGAATGTAGTCCGTCCTCCAAACACCGGATCTACCCGACACAGGCTGTTCCGGTCCTCGGATGTCTTTGCCAGAACATACGTCTGTCTCCGGCTGAATTATAGCTTTGACAACGAAGATAAAAATCTCTGTGTTTCTGGGTCAGGCACTTTTTGTGTATGGTCTTTATAACTGGATATATCATGACATAACTGAGCCCTGAGTTCGGTCATTCGATATTATTGAGACGTGTCCATTGTTGTGTGAGATTTGCGTAGCTTCATGTCCACACGCTGTACTAAATCGACTAAATTCCATACACAATTGGAACGTCTCGATACTTTCGCGTAACCGAAGACCGGCTGTGGCCACAGCCGGTGAATGTATAAGAAGAAATTCCAAGCAATTATCGCTGAAGGCATAAAGCGTTCCGTTACCAAAAGCACCCATGAAATATGTATATATAGTCTGAGCTATATATACATATTTCAATGTATATAGGCAATGTTGGTCCTTGTAATGACAGTCATGAGGTCAAGTTCCCTATATTATCCCTCTAGCTCCAACAAAGCGCAGTGGGGTACCAGGTAACACGAATGCTATTCGGTGTCCTGTCTATTCATTCCCATGAAAGGATACTGGAGGATATGAAAGGAGTATGCAAAGTTTACTGCACTAGGCGCCACGTGGCTCCCCACTTTGGCATTCATTGCACCAACACGAACTTAGCAAGTATCCATCTATGTCCTGTCGGGGTAACTAACCTCGCTGAATACACTATTCTGCTCCACATCTGCATACTAGGTGTGCACTCATGCTCGTTAATATACGGTCCTGTAAAGTGGTACAACTCGACTCGACAGAGTGGAAAACTTTACTAAAAAGTTTGGAAACTGTTGGATTTTAGAAGCTTTTGTTACGTTGATATATTTAAATTAAATCTGTTTTTGTAAGGTAGTAAATAATTACTCAGAAGCCCTACTATTAAGTTATAATATTAGGTCCTTACATATGAAATTGGCGTTTTGTATGGGAGGAACAAAAAGTCGAATATTTTTTAATATAATATATTTAATTAATCAAAGTATGAACCATTATTTTCTATGCACTTTTGCCATCTTATAGGTAGTTCATTGATCCCTTTACTAAAAAAACCAGTCGGACGGGAATCAATAAAATCTTTGAAGGCGATTTGGACTGCCCCATCGGAGTTGAATTTTTTCCCTTGCAAGAAGTTATCCAAATTTCGAAAAAAATGGTAATCTGTTGGAGCAAGGTCCGGGGAGTACGGAGGATGTCTTAGACTTTCCAATTGAAGTTCTTCTAATTTAGTAGCCGTCTGTTGCGCAGTGTGTGGTCTAGCGTTGTCGTGAAGCAGCAGTGGCGTGGAGCGATTGACCAGCCTAGGTTGTTTAGCCGCTAGCTTTTCCATCATGGTTTGCAATTGCTGACAATAGACATCAGCCGTAATAGTCTGGCCAGATTTGAGAAAACTGTAATGAACAATACCGGCACTAGTCCACCAAACGCTTACAAGTAACTTTTTTGGGGTTAATTTTCGCTTGGGGCAGGATTTGGCTGGCTGGCCAGGATCCAACCATTGCGCTGAGCGCTTCCGATTATCGTAAAGAACCCATTTTTCATCACAGGTAATGATTCGGTTTAAAATACCTTCATTATTGTGCCGGTTTAGTAATGTAACGCAGCAGTCGACGCGCGTTTGCCGGTTTGCTTCAGTCAATTCGTGAGGTACCCACCTTTCAAGCTTTTTAATCTTCCCAATTTGCTTCAAGTGAATTAAAACAGTTTTATCACTAACATCGCAGCCTGCAGCTAACTCGGACGTGGTTTGCGATGGATCCGCTTCCACAATAGCCTTCAACTCTTTATTATCAACTTGAGTCTCAGGCCGTCCACGGGGCTTGTTCTGCAGGTCAAAATTTCCAGAACGAAAACGTTGGAACCAAAAACGAACTGTGTTTTCTTTTGCAACACGACCGCCATACACATCATTCACCCTTCGAGTTGTTTCCGCAGCACTAGTGCCACGGCGGAACTCGTACTCGTAAATAATGCGATATTTTAAGTTTTCCATTTTGTAAAATGAGTGACGCAAACAGAAAAAAACAGAAGAAAAAAAACAAATGAATGACGATCATCGAAGCACAAATACATGAGTCTATAGCTGTACAAATTTGAATTTGGAATTCCTTACCAAAGAGGAGAAATTTGTGATTAAAGTGGCCAGTACGAAAAACGCCAATTTCATATGTAAGGACCTAATATTTGCGATACGTCCTTTCTTGTCTATGGCACTAAATATTGCGATCGACGACGAAAATGGTCATAAGTTTCCCACATCCTTGTTTAACTTAGTGATATCCAAAATATGTTCGATTCTAAGGTTCGCGGATTCAATTCAACGTCCAATTAATATTCTGAAGCAGTATTAGAGCAAGTTGCCTAATCGATTAACGGAGCCAACAGGCCTGTGCTCACCGGGCTGCGTTTGATTAAATCCATAGTTCGCAAACACTAATCGGCTATTCGGAATCCAGATTATTTGATGAAATTGTTCTTCCCTATTTTGAAATATCAAGCCAAATGAAAGTAGCAATTGAATTGTAATCTTAATTCTGATGTGTGTGTCACACAACAATCTAATTTCATACCTAATCCTTAAATGCCTATTTGAGCTCCAACATGTGAGTTAGATAATAATAATTAAATTCTTGAAAGCATCCTAAAACAAACAAGTCCGTCAAGTGCGAGTGTGACTCGCGCGTTGAGGGTTTCGAACGTTTGTCAAGTATACCTATATGTACGCGTACTATAGGTACCGGTTAGAGACTTTGTTACTTATCTATTGAATACCTAAAAATTAAAGGCCTAGGTTACCTACATTTCAGATGTATCGGTTTGCTAACTTCGGAATATAGACGGTTATAGTAAATCGACTTATTTCAAAATATTTCGAACAGAAATTTCAAAAACTGTTTTGAGATATACAAACCGATTCCTTTTATTTGATACGTCACTCGAAGTGGTAGTCTTTTGAAAATTATTCCTCTCCTTTTTGACCATTTTTCAAAAAGTGTTCTACTTACAGACTTCTCTATATTTTTCCTGTAAAATATAGATCTATATCTACAAACACTACATAGAGGTACATTTCAGATGGATAGCTCTGCAATCTTCGGAGTTAGGGTAGAGAATGGGTAATTTTTCGTCCTTTTTCAAAATATTTGAAAAAGTATGAAACTTACAGAAATTTCAAAAACTGATTTGAGATTTACAAACCGATACCTTTCATTTGATACCCCATTCGGTGAGGCGGGTCTTTTGAAACAAAATCCCCCCCATTTTGTAAGTTTTTCAAAAAATGTTCTACTTACAGATTTCTCTATATTTTTCCTGTAAAATATAGATCCATATTTACAAACGCTACATACTTTTCAGATAGATCGCTCTGCAAACTTCGGAGATAGGGGGGGGAATGGGTAATTTTTTCGACTTTTTTCAAAATATTTCAAACAATATGAAACCTACAGAAATTTTAAAAACTGTTTTGTAATGTACAAACTGATATCTTTCATTTAATACCCCTTTGACCTAGTAGTGTAGGTCTCTTAAAACTTCAACATCACAATTTGTACTGAAAATTTTAATTTTTATAAATTTTTTTTCTTTTAATCTGTATAGGAAGGCGCACAAAATGTATTATTATTTCTATTTACTGCTGTAGTTGCTGGTATATTAAAGACGGAAAACAGGACAGAAAAAGCGAGACCATTTAAGTTTTAAGATTGATCGTTCCTTCGTTTCGATGGTATGGTAACCAATGTACTGCAAGTGTCATTAATTTTTAAACTGTTCTAAATATATTAAGTTCACACACGCCCACCTCATATACAATAGCTTTTTCAGAAAACAACACCCATCTAAAAACTTTGGTCTTATTAAACTCAAACTACACAAACAAACAGGCTACGCATAAGTTTTACAGAGCATTCGAAACAAGTAACTCTAGAATAACAAAGTACTTTACAAAGTTTATACGTAAATTATTCGAATTCGTTGTGTTATCGCAAGGAAAACTAGCAGCCTAGTTTCAGGCCAGGGAGCGCCCATTAGCACTAATTAGAATTCCTCTAGGCCTCCATCACCTACCTGAATATTACATCGTTTATTGCTTCTGGAGTACGTGGTAGCGCTAACCTGTTTAATTTTGCTTCATATTCATGTTGTCAATGATAAGATAACCATCATGATCACTGGTTTTTGCATCTACGAAGGGATATTTGTTTAAGGCTGGTGTATGGCATAACGGCCTTCAAAATAATTATATGTAGCCGTATAATTTGTTTTATTCGTGAAATGTTCAATTTGTGTAAAATACTTTGACAAACATTTGAGTGAAATAAAAATACTCAACTCAATAGCGTTTAGAAGAAATGTCCAAATAGCGAACTAAAAAAAACGCTGTTTATTTTGAGTATTCTTCTTTCACTCAAATATTTGTCCAAAATATTTTACACAAACTGAACATTTCACGAATAAAACAAATTATTTATACGGCTACAGATAATTATTTTGTGTTCTCAAGGCCGTTGCGCCATACACCAGCCTTAAGATTCTTAATTTGTTTTTGTTACGGTTTGACTGGCCACACTATCGTAGGTAGGTTAGGTAGCTTGTAAGTTCTAAATGGCTGAAAGTGTATAATCTATAGACTGACATCATACGGAAGGTCTCTTAGGAATCAGTAATTTAGGAACTGGCATTACTAAAGGTCTGAATAAATTTACCGCGTTTTACTGTCTTAGTTTTATTTATTGTTTTTTCTATAATTTTATTGATTAAATTTCAAATATTACAATATTTATTTCAATTATCCTTTCTTAGTACTCGGACAAAAAAAAACCATGACACGACAGACGAATTGAGAAACTCTTACTTTTTGTGAAGTCGGTTAATAAAAAGGATTGCAAAGCAGCGAATAGAAACTAAAATGTATTTTTCCCTTTTCTATTCTGTCTCTTGGATTAAGAACGCGAGAGGAGAAAATCTCGGATTTATCTATACAACTAAAGAACTTATTATATTTATTTATTACTTAAAGGAAAACCAGCAGCACATTGGAATGCATATAATATTTAGATTATATATTTAATTTATCACCATGTATCTAGATTATAATCTATGTAGTGCGTGAAATAGCACACTACCTACACAGGTATTAGCATAACTTTTAGTGATTTGTCTGTATTGTCATGTTATACTACTTGTTTACAACTTGGTAGATCCAAGCGATAACGAGTCAGCGACAGAATGGGTGTTCTAAAATGACCCTTATTGCAAGGGACGAGAATCGCTACCACGCCGTAACACAGTGTTACACTAGCGCGGGTGGTGACTCTTTAACTTGCTTGCTTAAAAAATCTAAACTACCGTAAAATTATGTATACCTAGGTAGGTACAACAAATTGTTAAACCTTTTTGTAAAGTCTTGTTTTTCTAATGTATAAGTACCTTATTATTATAGTTTTTTAAGTATGCATGGTTTTTTTATAAGTACTTATGTCTTAAATAAAGAATTTCTATTTCTATTTCTATATTTATAATCTCTAATAAGTATGTACATACCTACATAATAATTTGTAAGTTGCTTTTTTTATTTTGTTTAATATCTTTATTTATTATGGAGTTTTGTCACACAGTGACTATGCCACTCCCGTTAGAGATCGATTCTTCTACATAACTCGCAAATACAGATTGACCAGCATTTTGGCTTCCTCTGAGAACGGGGACGACAAAATGCTATTACAAATACCTACGCTAAAATCATACAAACATTTGAACTCTTCTCGTTGTGCCTCGTTACGGACACACTCCGTCAAAACATGGTGATGTAAACTGATGTATCATGGTACATTCTGGGCAGTTTGGAGAATCAGAAATTCTCATTAAAAACTTGAAGTAAGTTCCTTTATAGATATAAGTTATGTTTTGGTATATTAATAATCTAGTATATTGTCTGTATAAGTATATTGTAATCTACAGTTCAGGCAATAAATAATTATTCTATTCTACTCTACTAAGTAAAGCCAGAGACTAGTGAGTAGTCCCAGGTAGAGTATTTGTTAGAGGTACCGTGAAATGATAACTCCAACGATGATAATTCGCAACTGATTTATTAATTAGATTTAAGATACATGAAGCTTCAATACGGAACAACAAAGATCACGTATTGCAAGTAGACATTATAATGTAGGACTTTAGGTGAACTAGCTTCTCGGCCTGACCTGACACATTGTACTTCGTACATCGCTAAGCTATAATAACATAGGAAGCTAGGTAACCTTGATATCACACGCATAGACTGAATAACACATTGTACCTTGTACATCTTGGCCACTAGAAAAAGGGAAAACAATGTAATGTGTAAGTTCGGTACCTCTAACAGTATTTTTTCAATAAAATACTTGCAAAGTTTCAATAACCGAAGCAGGTTTCCTTCAATTAGACACTCTCATTACATTAATCACGTCTAAGACCCATCAATTTATTTTTAAAGTCTTTTGAATGTTTTTCTTTTTATAAAAGTTGAACGACAAAAAAGTAAAATGGGTATGTTACTTTTTTGTTTTGGACCACTCCTGGACTATATTTAAATAATCTTCCATTAATTTTGTGCTTTAGAAGTAGTTCTTGCGTAGCATTTGTCTCTGTTGTATCGTATTCAGGAATGCAATTAATATCCGATATTTCAGCTATTTTTCGTAATACCGTATTGTGGGCTTGTTAGTCGATCCGAATTGGAATTCAGTACATATTGTCTTGTTAGAGGTAGGAACGAATACCTAAGACCACCATAGACCTAAGTAAAATCTGTAGATATGTTACGTTCTTCCAGCGCTTACACAACAACTGGCCTGTGTTACAACTACACGCAAACAGTCGCTCACAGTTACATTTCCAATCTTGTGCAATAATTATAATGAACCAAAACGAGATTTTCACTTTTTTATGAGTAAAATGGTGTAAAAGGTTGGGGGTATAATTTTCAAAAGGGGTAGCCCCCCTCACCGAGAGGGATATCAAATGAAAGGTATCGGTTTGTATATCTCAAAACAGTTTTTTAAACTTGTGTAGGTTTAATACTTTTTGAAATATTTTGAAAAAACTCGAAAAAATACCACCAAAACTACTATTACTTTGAACGATGATCGTAAACTTGTTGTTTTGATACTATTTTTGCGTTCCATGTTTACACCTATAACAGAGAATATATAATAATACTAACGTTTAGAAATTTCTTCTGGTTTGAGGTTTAATTTCCCTTTTTGTGCTAGGAAAATAAAAATTAAATGTCTTTGAGTTATATTACGCAACTGTCTCACTCGCAGGTTTTTGTAAAATTTTATTTCACACCAATATAGCCAAAGCACCTGAAAACATTTTCCGAATCTCGCTGGTTATTGGTCCATCACTTGACATTGATCGAGCATTCCCACTGTATTGTATCGCAGATTGACAGCTAAATTGGAAAAGCGAGGATTTTTCCCTCAGGAAAATTAATTTTGCCGGGACCTACCTACTGCCCAGAAGTTTTACGCAAATGAAAAAAACCTCTTGTGGTTAGTGTAACAAGTAATAAAATAATATGAGGTACAAAATATAAGGGTCATTTGGCATGCCTCCTCCAATGCTCATCAGTGCGACAGGCGTGAAAGTAGGACCCGTCGAGTTTCCCGCTCCACCCGCTTCCGTTCTGCACACCCCATTCTTTACACTCGAAGAATCCGCACTTGTGGCACCCTACCTACCCATTGGAACAAAACGAGTGAGAAAATATCACGCGGCTTATTTGGATGAACTGGGTCGCTCAACGAGAGGCCTAATTAATGGCAAGTGTATAAATGATGATGATGATGATTAACAGGCCTTTGACAGATCTCTTAAAACACTAAGTCTAGTTTTTTTGTATCTTTTTAACAGATTTCCAAAACAGGAGGAGGATCTATGTTCGGCTGTATGTATGTATTTTTTTATGTACAAGAAGGTTCGTTGATTTCACCGTCAATTATGGATCGATTTTCAAAATTATTTCGCAATTATTGTTTATGAAATGATCCGGAGATTATCCCTTAAATTATTTTCGAAGGATTAGTATTTGTACGCAAAACTTTAAAAAAAACAGTGTAAAATTAGGGAATTCGAAGTCGTTTTTAATTTTTTCAAAACAATCAAATTATAACAAACGTGAATGTATAAGAGATCATTGAATAAAAGTTACCCCGAATTACCTCTCACTTATAATAACAAAAACATGAATGTCGTTCTAAATAAGAGTAACTTGTAAAAGCTTGTAAGTAACATTTATACACTCTCTCTTTCTCTCTCTCCCTTGCGCACAAGTTTGCTTCATCAAATCTGGGTGGTGCTCATAATAATAAAAGAACCTTCAGCGATAGCGGCCAACTCGTTGAAAACTGTGCTGTACCCAGACAGCATTGTTCGGTAACGTAGCTTACTTAGCTTACGCTTGATTTGGTGTTTCTTATTTAGCCACAACACTCTTAGATTATGTTTTTTGCACGTACTCCTTAAACTTTAAAGAGGCGCATATTTTTGGTAGATTTAGTATGGGGATTTATTTGAATCCACATAGCTATGTGTGGAATAATAACAACCAGTACAAGTCAAATTAGTTAAGACAGTTTCCAAAACTTACGCATACTCTGGTTTATTTATAAGTTAGTTAGTGTTTACATTAAATAATGCTGCAGCTAAAGCTTCAATCTTTGATCGTCTTTTGTAGATACATACAGGCTAATGATGATGATAGCTTCATGCAATAGGTTCCAACATAGAACCAGTTCATTTAATTTCCCGTTGAGAACCTGTCGGTAATGTGCAATTCAATTACCGACGGTTAGAGTGTAATGGATGTTGGGAGTCGACGGAGAAGGCAGGCGCAAGGATAGGAGGGACAATATTTTCTAAACAATGTCACGTACCTTCTGGAACGGTCTAGAAAATTGTGTAAGATCCGCAAACGATGCGATGCCCCACGTTGTACGCCAATTATATGATTTAGCCACACGTTGGGTGCCAACAAAATGTCTTTGCCAATCGCCGCCGCCGTAAAGCCTTAAACATTTTATTATTTAAAGGTACACTTGCTAGAAAAATCCCAAAAACACAATAATTCACTGTAGCAGCCCGGAGTCAGGAAGTTGGCGATGAACCCTAGGCCTCGGAAAGCACGTTAATTTGTTGGTCCTCCGCCTAACCTCTCCCCGGTCGTTCCGGTCTGCTGTCCCATTGGATTATGAGAATGAGGGAATAGAGAGTGCACCTGTGTTTGCGCGCACTCTTGTGCACTATAATATGTCCTGTGTACCTGGCTAGTCTTCGTTGAGACTGGCCGCTGAAATACCGTGCTTACAAAATTTAAGGAAATTTAAGTTATTTCTAACAAATGGGTAGGTAGGTACTAAACTAACCTTAGGTATTTGTGACATGGATATGATTCGGACCTCTCAGAGAGCGATAATTTTCAGCTAAAAACAAAGGGAAGTTCCATCCAATTATGCAGTCTGCTTCCGTCACGACCTTAAACACAAATTATATTTGCATATTTCACGATAGTCGCGTGGTATTGCAGAAATCATCACACTAAAAAGAAAAGTTTAGATGTATAATATTTGGATGGATGTTTGTTACCTCATCATCACCATCAACCTATCTTAGTCCACTGCTGGACATAGGCCATCCTACTACTACATACACATTTACTACTATTACCTACATTTTCTGACTTGTATTTTCATGGGGGGGCATCCCCACGCTGGGCATGGGGGTTGGGTAGCGCAGTTCGTTGGTAAAGTTGTTCTGCAGGGGGCAATGTTGCCCGTCCCCCGGTGTATGTCCCTTAGTCGCCTCTTACGACACCCATAGGGAGAAGTGGGGTGGTGCAATTCTAAGCCGGCACCACACGGCTATTCGGCGGTTTGTGCCACGCCATGTTTGTGCCACGCCATGTTTGTGCCACGCCATGTTTGTGTCACGCCATAACAACTGAACCGATCGGAGTGAAATTTAGCATATATGTATCTCTAAGCACGGAATAAAACAAAGGCTATTTTTTATCCCATAAAGCAGTTCCCATGGGATAGAAATAACCTTTAAACGTTTCCATAGAAACAACGCGTGCGAAGCCGCTGGCAGTAACTAGTAAATTATTAATACAGTCAGGTGCTCAGATATATGTATACACACACCCAAGTTATCAGTTACATTAAAATAGTAAGAGTTAAGTCATTGTGTTAATTTATATACCGGATTCTGACAAGTACCATGGATTAATTTCTGCGAAAAATGTGTTCATGGACTTTAATTTCAAAAGTTCCGAGTAAAATAAAAGTGTAAACTGGGGAGTGTATACGTATCTGAGCTGCTGGCTGAACCTATACTACTTGTACGTTGCGTTTGCGTCGAGAGCCGGCATAAGTGAAACTGCTTAAAAGACCTATGTAGACGCCATTTTAAAAGACCTCTTTGAACGTAATCTAAAACTTATGCTTGTTTTGTTGTGATGACAAAGTACCTTCAGACTTCTTCAGTACAGTCAGTAAACTGTGCGTTTCTTCATCATCATCAGCCTATCTATCTAGTCCACTGCTGGACGGACATAGGCCTCCTCTAATGAGCGCCATACCACTCTGTCTTCAGTTTGTCGCATCCAGCATTAGCCTGCAGTATTTCGCAGGTGGTTTCATTCGTTTATTAAAAAACGTCGTCATCCCACCAGGCGTCCTAAACTAAGTTTGCCGAGTCGCGGTCTCCGCTCAAGAACACGTTTACCCCGGCGCGGTTGTCCGTTCTTCGCGAGATTATGGCCTATTATGTGCGTTTCATAAATTACAACACAAATCTTAAGACCAAAATTTAATAATAAGTGAAAGTGTACACGACTCAATTCGATTGATCACGAATATTTTCAAATACAACAAATATGAAAAAAACCAATCCAAATAAATAGCCAGTCTTCTTGCAAGTCTTGCAACATTATAAACTCTGCAATGCCATCAAGCTTGCCAACAAGCTTTGAAAACTTTATCCTGCATTTACTATTCATGGAATGTAAATTTACTTTCCGATAGGGACAAATGTGGTTTTTTAACCGACTTCTAACAGGAGGAGGTTCTCAGTTCGTTTTATTCTCGAGGAATTGCTATGTGCGCCATAAAACGTAAATTTGAAAAAAAAATATCAGAACCTCAGACCATAATAATAATTTCATTAAGACTTAATTAATGTTTTCCATGGCAACGGACGTCAACAGTTTCATCCATGTGTCATCAAATTAAATTAGACTTGAATTATAACTAGATGTCGCCAGTGTCTAACAAAATTTTTTGCACGTGAACATAGACCTTCGGTCAGGGAAAGGGAGGGATGATTTCGTTCGTCCGAGACATAGATGAATAAGACCGGAATTTGAAGTCGGTTTATCGTTTTTTAAAACACGCCAAATTATGTATTGTAAGCTTGTTTGCATTGCACTAATAAATACAATACAACAGAGTCAGTGTCCCGCCAATACCAATAAAGTTTTGCCCTCGGTCTTCGTTCGTGGCATTCGCGGATTGAAATAAGAAGCCTAAGTATGCATTGTTTAAGCTATATTAGATCTACCTACGCTGAGTCGCTTAGAGACTCTGGAGGTCTACTTTGAAATACGAACGAGTTGACGAATGATCTCGGATTGCACAAAACGAAGGACGGCTGATCCCTTCTTTCGATTATCTAACTATGAAAATGATTCTGACATTTATTTCTTAGAGATCCGAAACGAAAGGTGTCGCGCCTGAAGCAACTTGTCTTTTCGTGCGATCGACGACATCCATCAACTTCGTTCGTTTTTCAAGACGACCTGCTCTGCTGGTATTTTAGAAACGGGCGTTTGTAAGTTCGGACACAGATTAAACCCAATTTCTTCATTATTCTATGAAAATCTTTATGAATTTCCGGTCCAAGTAAATATCCATGTAAGTTTAATATTCTATTCATGGTGAAGGTACCATGAATAGAATATTAAACTTACATTGAATGAAAATTAGTGGGCTAATAAAACCAGGTAATAATAATACGTCAGGTCGGTCCATGGGTCGGTCGGATCATGGTTTCAAGAGAGGGTAGGTATAGATAGGTTTGTTGCGATCTCATTGACGTCTGTTCTGTTTACATGCTGCCTCGGCAGCGCCTGTGCAAAGAGTAATTTAAAATTCAGAGCATTTCAGTTGGAAACTCTGCCCGCTCTGCGAGCTCTCTAATTATTGGATTTCCGTGTCTTGTATGTTTGTTTATTTAAGGTATTAATATGTTTTGAATTATGTACGTGGTGGCTGAAGATAACAATAAACCTCAGTCTAAAGTCATCGAACAAAGGAATATCATTTTAATCGACTTAGCAGTAAAATAAATTTCTGAAATAAAATGTATGTTTAGGGACTACTAGTTAACTACTATTCTAAGAAATTTAAAATATGTTAAAATATTTAGTACCAATCCAGGTACTAAATATTTTTACATATTTTAAATTAATTATACATAATAATATTACCATGTTGTTAAATGCTTTATTTTTTACTTTTTCCGAACAAAAATAGATGAAAGGATAGCGTTTTATTATTATAAAGTGTAAATTACAATATTTTATATGCTTTGTTTTTAGTTTTTCTCGAAACCCCGTAAGGTGCTCTGAATGGACACTCATAACAGCAAAAGTCCGAAATTATTTACACTACAAGCCATGTAAATGGTCGGTTGTTTGCTCCAATCACTTTTCCACTACACATACACCACTACACTATAAGACATTGTCAACGTTGTGATCCACAAAAAAATATTTCTGCAGATCTGAAGTCATTCATAGGTAAAAAAAGTTATGGAAGATCTAATTGAACATGCATTTTTATTTTCAAACCATAGAACCATTTTAAAGACAGCAGTCATTGAACGGTACATAAACATTAGATTTCATTACATTGCAAAGAAATGTCCAGAAAAAACAAAAATAAAAGTAAAAGGCAACATTACAATAAATTAACATTGTTTTAAGGTAAAACTTATTCGTCAAAATCAAAAACTCTTTATTTCCATAAATATTTACAATAAATGTACACTTAGAAAAGGTCAAATTCATAAATTACATACACTGACCCGGAAATAAAGTGATATTTTTGATTTCTGTCGCTTCGGTATGTAGACTAAACTAAAGAAGCGACGAAGAAACCCTTAGCCTGTTAGTTTTTTTTTCGAGTTGGAGCAAAACCCGTCAGTCGGTTAAAAATTGTACCTAATAAAACTCTCGTACGTAATACATATTAATTTTGTTTTATTTTAAATTATTTGCGCCCCGTGGGATCACTCGTGTTTTCCGGGATAAAAAGTAGGTAGCATAAGTGTTAATCCAGGGTATAAGCTATCTGCATATAATTGTGACTAGCTGACCCGGCCCGGCTCCTCCTGGCTAAATAACATAATTATAGCCTATGTCCACTCTAAATATTGGTGAAAAATTTTTTGAAAGCAGATGTTTAGTTCCGTAGTCCTACTAGGTAGGTACATTATAAACTCACAAACTCACGTTTCACAAATATAAAGTACAAATAGCGTCTCCATTCGCCCTGTTCCCTGTTCGTACGCATGGCCTTCGGTCATCTTCGGTATGTCTTCGGTGCATTATTATGACATTGCGTACAAGCGACATTGAACATTATACAACCAAGAAAACGTCTTAATTCGCGTAAATATCATTGTGAACTATATAGTAACAAATGTATAGGTATGTAGAACAGCGCTCGGACATTTTTTGAGTGCTGTCAGTTAAACTCTCTATAGAATTCTGCCTCGATGTTTGTATGTGAATCTCTATGTTTCTATGCTTATTTTCATTCCAAAGATTGAAAAAGCAAGGTTACTTCTACTCGTATATATCTCGTATGATTGCCTGCGATAGCTACTAGCTTAAATTGCCGTTCCCCGCAGCTCAACAAACACTCAAATAGCTTTATAGTTTCATCGTTTTGTGGTTGCCACAAAACGAACGCCACGAAACGCCTGAATTACGAAACTTTTATAGAACAACCATTTTATCGGTAAAATATATTTTGTGGATAAATGTTGATTTATCCACAAAATATATTTTACCGATAAAATGGTTGTTCTATAAAAGTTTCGTAATTCCTGTTGGCAATATTTGATACACAATGCTTCCGTATTACGAAATCCTGTTCCTATTTAGCTGTCGGCGTGTAAACTACGATTGACCTAAATCTAAATGATCTCGTGGAAACATGCTTTCACGGTTTCAACAGTTAATTATTGTATGGATAGATGCAGTAAGCGTTTACGTTTTATTTATTGTTATTGATAACGTATTATTTATCGAATATGTGTTGCGGGAGCCCGGGATCGAATCATCTAAATGTGTGTGAAAACAAAGTATGACATGCACGAACGTTATTTTATTAGAGACAAATCAGATACAGCTCTACCTTCCGAAAGGATTTTAGTAGGAGTTTTATGCGGCGTACAAGAATCTCTTAAAAAATACAATTTTCAGCAACATTTGCCGTTGTCTTTACGTTATTAGGTAGAAGAAAGAATGATAAAAACTCCTATATCCCGAATTTTTAAGTAAAATTATTAGGTAAGGTAAGTACAATTATTTTGTACTAATTAAGAGCAGATTGCGGAGCCAGTAATATTAAAGCAATTTTGTCACATATTCACAATAGCTAGCCAGCCAATTATTACCCTGCCTACATGATAATACTCTCCGCCCGCCCAGAGTTCATTTGCCTCCCACCGGGGCGGGGGTGGTCGTCTGTTTCGCATATTTTGATTTTTTGTCTCATGACAAAAAATTTCATTGTTCTGTAATCTTCTCGTAGCTTTACAAACTTAAATTAGCCTGAAGTTTCATCAGCCATTCCTTGCATATACGTATTTTTTTGTTGCGATACTAAACACGTGTCTCTGTAAACATCTGCCTGAAATGTGTGTCGTAATTTATGGTAAAGAAAGAAGACCCCAACAGTTTGAGCAAATATTTTTGTAAGTAAATACCAAATCTTACATACATTTTATACAAGCTTATTGTACCTATTGGAGCCGTATTGAACCGAGTACCTTACCTACCTCTTTTACCCGAACATAGCGGGTTCGTACACATTTTAAATGCACTCGTTGTCGAGTGCGCATAATCATTGCGAATAGATCGAAGCCGAACTTCTCCCCAATGCGAATCTGTAGGTAAGTAGCGCAAAAAATATTCTGGCAGCAAGGAATACATTTTAACGAGTTTTCTGCTACAATAATGAAACGATTGTCTGTCGTCAACACGCATGTTTCTGATGTTTCTAAAAGTAGTTGCGTTTGTTTTGACATGCAGAGAAGATATCACCGGTACCACTAAACGTGCCACAAGACGTACAATAATAGTCCGCTGCGACACGGAATACGAAATTCTGCTCCAACAGTTTGAAACATTCATCCAAAGTTCGTTGTTGTGGTTATGAGAATTTACAGTGGAATTAAGTGCAATATACGAAGTTGAGGCATACAAAACAACGAAGAACAATTCGTTCAGGTGAGCTGCAAGTTTGTTACTTTATCAAAGAATTAATTTAAAAGTTTTTAAATTCACGCAATCAGAACAAGTTATTTATAACTAGTTTATGTCCGCGGCTTCGCGCGCGTTGCGATGGAAACGTTTAAACATTATTCCCATATCATGGGAACTAATTTATGGGATAAAACCTAGCCTATGTTTTATTCCAGGCCTAGAACTACATCTATGCGAGCATTCAGCCCTATCCGTTCATTAATTTTGGCGTGAAAAAATTACAAACATCCATACATACATCTAAACATCCAAACTTTCGTATTTACAATATGAATGTGATACAAATGTTTTTTTTTTTAAATGTTATTTGTACTTACGTATAACGCGAATAAAACATGCTGAAACGTCAGGATAAATTGTAACAAATACAGTAGCAAATACCCAACAAATACACGTTCATAGTTTAATCATAGATTACATTGGTTATCATAGGAATTCCACATTTCATATCAAAGTTCCTTGTCTGGTCTAGACCAATCGATTGCTACGTAAAGGAAGTACAAAGAGACATAAAAGTTCGTCTAGAAAGGCACTAGCGAGTAGCGTTGCGACCCGCATCAGTGGTCGGCAGGCATGCTGTCAACTTCAGCCCTCGTTTAGTTTAAGGCTGGTGTATGGCCCAACGGCCTTGAGAACACTAAATAATTTTCTGTAGCCGCATATATAATTTGTATTATTCGTGAAATGTTCAATTTGTGTAAAATACTTTGACCAATATTTTAATGAAAGAAAAATATTCAAAATCAGAAGAAATATCAGCGTTCAGAAGAAATATCTAAATTTGTAATTAAAAATTAGCATATTTCTTCTAAACGCTATTGAGTTTGAAAATACTCAAACTCTTTCACGCAAATATTTGTCAAAGTATTTTACACAAATTGAACATTTCACGAATAAATCAAATTATTTATACGGCTACAGATAATTATTTTGTGTTCTCAAGGCCTGTGGGCCATACACCTCCCTTAAATTGTTTTCTGGACGTGCCACATGGATTTACCTTAAACTAGCTGTGCCTGCGGCATCGCACGCGTAGAATACACAAATTCATATGTTTTAATTTTTTTGCTCGGAACCCTCATTAATTACCTAAAATAAAAGTAGCCTTAGCTACCCGCTTTAACATCAAATATCTACAAGTCACGTCAAAATTTGTCGCGCGATTCGGAAATTACCTCAAACAAACAGACAGACATAAATTAATGTTTTTTGTGTTTTGTTGTAAGTAGGAATGTACTGTGTATATACATGAAATACATTATACTTTCGTAAGCATTTAGTAATAATTTGATTGTTTAAAAATAACTAAAATCCGATTTCGAATCCTTTCTGTTTTTTAAGTTTTGCGGGATAAATAGTAATCCCTCGGAAATGAAATTTTTATGGGACAACCTCGGGATCATTCTCTATACAACTGCAAAATAATCATCCAAATCGGTCCATAAAAGACGGAAAACTTGACGGAAATACATAAAAAACAAGATCCGTCAAATGCGAGTGTGACTCGCGCGCCGAAGGTTTCGAACTGTTGTCAAGTATACCAATTGTACCAACTCGTGTTGGTGTTACCAATTGTCAGTATTGTATTGTGCTGGTTAGAGACTTTGCTATTTGATGAATACCAAAAAATTTATGGTTTTTTCAGATGTATCGAGTTGCAAACCTCGGAGTGTAGAGGGTAATAGTACAATTTTTGAGTTTTTTCAAAATATTTCGAAAAGTATGTAACCTACAAGAATTTCAAAAACTGTTTTAAGATGTATAAACCAATACCTTATATTTGATACCCCACTCGATGAGGTGGGGGAAAAGAATAAGAATAAATAAGAATAAAATATATTTATTTTATAAACAGACTTAAACATACACAACACATACTTAATAATACAAACAAAGCTTAATTAAAGAGGTAACAAAAAAAAACATATAAAAGAAGGCTCCTTTTGAAAATTGTCCGCCCTTCTTGCCCATTTTTCAAAAAGTAGTCTACTTACAGACTTCTCTATAATTTTCCTGTAAAATATATGTAGATCCATATCTACAAACGCTATATACATTTCAGATGGATCGCTCTGCAAACTTTGGAGTATTGTAGGTATATTTTGGGTATATTGTCGACTTTTTTCAAAATATTTAAAAAACTATAAAACCTACAGAAATTACAAAAACTATTTTGAAATGTACAAACCGATACCTTTCATTTGGTACCCCACTCGGTGAGGTAGGCCCCTTTTGAAAATTAAAAAAGTGTTCTTACAGACTTTTCTATATTTTTCCTGTAAAATATAGATCCATATCTACAAACGCTACATACATTTCAGATAGATCGCTCTGCAAACTTCGGAAATTGGGGGGGATGGGTATTTATCAACCTTTTTCCTAAATATTTCAAAAAGTATAAAACCTACATAAATTTTCAAAACGGTTTCGAAATGTACAAATTGATACATTTCATTTGATACCCCACTTAACATTGTAGGTCTCTTTTAAAATTTCGACATCACAATTTGTACTGAAAATTTTCATTTTTAATTTATTTTTCTTTTCTTTTAATCTGTTAAGGCGCATGAAATGTATCATTATTTTAAATTTCACGTTATTTGCTGCTGTAGTTGCTGCGATATTAAAGTCGGAAAATAGGACAGAAAAAGCGAGACTATAAGAGTTTCGAAACCGATCTCCGATCTTCGAAACCCTAAAAACATAAATACATACAGCTGAACATAAATCCTTCTCCTTTTTTCGAAGTTGGTTCAAAAGCTGTTATTCTGACATTACAAACAGATATTTAAATTTTATATGTATAGCATAAATTGCACTAGCGTAATTTGTATAGAGTAGGCTAGATGGTCGAAACATGTAGCGGTTTATGCAGTAACATCCACTTACATATGTTAAATGTTACGGATTCCTGGCATAGTTACAAAGTGGTTTTGGTTTACAGCCAGGTGTAGTCACTGGATATTGCATTGCTTCTGTAGAACTGTGGATGTTCTAAGTATTTTCTATATAAAACCGGCAAGTGCGAGTCGCTTCGCAAACTGAGGGTTCCGTACCATCATACAAAACTTTCGCAAAAGAAACTATTGTATACTAGGATTTATGATGAAACGAAAAAAAGCAAAAAGCCAACATGACGCGGTCACTCATCAAGTACTGACCGCACCCGGCGTCGCTTAATTGCGGTGATCAGTACTTTTATAGGTATGGATGGTGGCTCCCTTCCATCTCTATCTACACAGTCTATATTGGCCCACTGCTGGACACAGGCCCTCCTGATAAGCGCCTTATAGGTTTTTATCTCACGGGGAGTCATGGCATGACTCCCCGTGAGATAAAACCCATAATCCCCACGCTATGCATGCGGGTTGGGGATCGCAGTTCGGTGGTAGAATTGTTCTGCAGGGGCGCTGCTGCCCGCCCCCCGGTGGATATCCCCTAGTCGCCTCTTACGACACCCGCGGGAAGAGTTGGGGTGGTGCAAATTCTAAGCTGGCACAACACAGCACCCTTAATTATTAAATTTTATTATTTGTTCTTGTAGCGGCATTAGTAGTACAAACCCTGTCAAAACTTCAACTGTTTACCTAATTGTGGTTCAGAGATTGACAAACGAAGAGCAAAATTAGCCAAAAAAAGTTTTTTTTGTATGGAACCCCCTTTAATTTGGATTTTTTTTTTATTATTTGTTGTTATAGCGGTACGAGAAATACACATTCTCTGAATAACTGTCTACCTCTAATGGTTCATGACTTCATGAGATACAGCCCTCTAATAGGCAAAACGGATGGACAGCGGAGGCTTAGTAGAATAGAATAGAATAGAATAGAATATTAATTTATTTATAAAAAGTATACATATTTTTGCTGATATTGCACCATTAAACCAGCGTTGGTTTGTATTGGTGCTCACACTCGTTTTGTTCTTATATTTATATATAACATTGCGTTTGGATAGAAAAG
Organism: Eupithecia inturbata; assembly: GCA_963662085.1. Taxonomy (NCBI): domain Eukaryota; kingdom Metazoa; phylum Arthropoda; class Insecta; order Lepidoptera; family Geometridae; genus Eupithecia; species Eupithecia inturbata. The sequence continues at coordinate 3,411,165 of OY759179.1, read as the reverse complement.
ATAATTACAAACAGAATAAAACTTCACTGGAAAACTTCTTGCAAACAGGTAGGTAGGTATGTATATAAGTAAAATAGGGTTCCATTTTTACCCTTCGGGTATGGGTAAAAAATAGGTTACCAATACACAAGCTCTGCTTAGCTTAAGGCTAGATGATGCTGTGAGGATTATCCAGCATTATTTATTTATTTTTACTAGTATTTGCGGAACGACAAAAGTGACTAAACAGAACATTGACAGCTTATGAACACATACGTCACACACTTAAAGACCCACATAAAACCGTTTCTGGAAGTTTTTACCCTGTTCAGCGCTTTTGTTGTTGGCATCAAAAAAACAAAGGGGATTTAAGATTTTTGTATGTAGTGTGGCCCTAACATTTGTTTTTGTTTTCGATATCGCTGCGCACAATGAAAGTTAATATATATATATATATATGGATAGAGGACACTAAAACAAAGAAAACATGTCTAATAAAATAATGTCCTAAAGCGTCAGGTTTCTGAGATATTCACAGATGAAAATAACTATTATTTTTTTTCATGTGATTATCTCAGAAACCTGACGCTTTAAGACACTATGTTATAGTTACTTTTTTTTTAATTTTAGTTTCCTCTATATAAATAATAACTTTTATTGTGACTGCCATTTTGAAAAAAATAAAGACAATGGGACCTATGCTAAGGCCACCCTCCATGCAAAAATCATAATAAAAGTAATATATTTGGATTAAGGTCACAATAACAAACAAAAAATGTTTTATAACATAATGTCCCAAAGCGTCAGGCTTGTGAGATATTTGCATAAGAAGAAAAAATATAATTATTTTCATCTGTGAATATCTCAGAAACCTGACGATTTAGGAAATTATTTTCTCAGTCATTTTTTATTTTTTTTGGTGTTTTCTATCCAATTATATAAAAAAAAAATGTGCGCGGCGATTTTGAAAAAAAAAAAAAAAACAGACGGTGGCCGAAGTTAGGGCCAAAATCTTTAAACCTTTTATTTCCTCAATTTCAAAAAACGCGAATTTCCCAACAAATAACTAATAACAGTCATTAGATTTAAGTATTTTTTTCCATTAACAATGCCATAGGTTAAAGTTTTGCAATCAATAAATGACGCACGTACGATAACGCTTCAATGGCGGCCGACGACGAGCCAATTCCCTATCAATTAATTCAATTCACTGAACAACTTATTGGAAAATATTTCATGCTATCATATTGAATTTTGATTGTGCCCATAAAATTTAATATTGTTTATATCTTATCTGTCTTCAACATCATGTTTCAACTTTTGAACGGTGGAACCTCTCGACGCGGCAAATATTTTGCAGTTATTTTATTTAAGATGCAGATAATTATTTCCTTACTTATTTATAAGTTTAAAAGTTAATGATTATTTATCGCGTACGTTTTGTTATTATTTCTCCTAAGTTTATTTCGCGTTACAGCGATGGTCACGGGGCGACTCATTAATTATGTTAACAAATCGCGAAAGTTTAAAAATTTTACAAAGTATTTTTTGTATACCAACCAGTAGTCATTATACACATATTGTATTTTCGTTATGTAGAAAAAAGTTTTTATTTCGAGTTCCAATCGGAGATGCGGGTTCACTTGAACTGTTCGTAACTTCCAAGCGCCTATAAATATTGGTCTATTTATAGGCTGTTTCTAATACGCCCCCTCTCTTTGTTAAGGATAATACTCAGGCCCTACTATTTCTAACAGCTGTAATGCTATTTTAGAACAATACCGGACTTTTAAAATTTCTTTACTGAAACGCTTGAAATAGTATTTAATTTATGACTAAAGTTGACGTATATTTAACTTTAATCTGTACACGTAAATATTGGTCTATTTATAGGCAAATGAAAGGTGTACGTTTTGCCATGTTACGTTATTTTGTACAAAATACGAATTTACGTATAGCTACAGAGTAAAATGTATGTGTGAGGCATAATGGATATAAGTAAATACTCTCTGTGCTCTACCAATTACTTTCAACATTTCCACCACGGTAAATAATGGTGTGTAAACTGATTTCCGCTTTTCATTTTAAGATTCAATCGAATTACGCTCTGAAACTTAACAGAATGGCGAAATATAGAGTGCAGTGCTCAGGAGCACAAAATGTACAGTGATAGAGGCTTTGAAAAAGGAAGTACCTATACCTACTAAAATATTTAGAACTGGCTTCTGCCCGTGGCTTCGCAGGCTCTTTTCAAGTAGTCTTAAGGCCGTCCCCGGGATACCATTTACCTCCCTACCAAATTTCATTAAGATACGTTAAAAGGTGATTTAATAGGTCGGACATTGGTAATTATTTTCGCTTTGAATTATTAGTAAGTAGGTATGGGTTTGTATTGGGTTTCAACTTGTTATTGCAATCAGGGTGTATTAGACAACTTCACCCATAAAATTAAACCCGGTTATAGAATAAAATTATGCAGCCGGTTTCAGGCCGTCGAACAATCAAAATCCGCAACGCAACCGATTTTTTTTTTTTTTTTGCCTCATTTAAATGGAAACAAGGCAACTAGCATCGCCATATTATTCTGTAGTTTATTTTTTAAACAACTTTGATCGATTTATTTTCAGATCCATTCACATCGATAGATGTGATTTTAGAGTCGAGTATTGCGAACAGAATGAACTGCCTAGCTCCTAAACGAGGATCTAATGAGTATGACAGTGTAGAGCCGAGCGCGCCACCCTACTATCCACAGCAGCTGGCCTACAATCCCCATTTCATCGAACCGCGTACCATAAACGTATCAGATAATCTCGAGTTTATTTACGCATGGGGCGTTGATCATTCGAATATAGAACTCCCTGGTAGGGGGTTCGAGAGGGCTCTGCTCAGGCAACGCTCGCTCTATGAAGGTGTTAACGTCAACTACGTACCGGTGAGTGCATTACAGTTTGGAGTGCACATAGTTGATGCTTTTAATCAGCAGCACACATTTTTACCGTTCTTTTATAGCGAACGTGTGCTCGTTAATATTAAACTTTGATGTGTGTGATTAACACAGTACTCGCAGTGACTACAGAGTTGACTACTATGCATTACAAAGATGGCTGTGTTTACGTGATTAGCTTTAGAAACTCTGCTTTACCTAATAAAACATGGATCAAAGCGAGAAGGGTGCTCGGAACGCATTAGACGCATACTGCGTTCTATTTCCGGGCGCGGGCGTCGGCCCTGTTCCAGTAAGCTCAGCTCATTTTGAACGAAAACATGCCTGAGCTCGGCCGCGGGGGCTCTCTCGTCGCCGCTACCATCGCGGCGCTCAATAGTCGAAGCGACGACTCCGAAGACAAACCCCGACCGGCCAAGGCGCGTGCGCATGCCGGTCAAAACAAATGTCCGCGAATAAAAGAAGAACCCGAAGACCGCTCGCACCGCACTTCCGGTTACAGTGAGCGTCCTCTGTCAACGGCTTCCGAAGCCTCGGAACGCGATTCCGCTTCCGTCCAATCCAGTGAGGAGCCGCCCCCTCAGGAGAGTACGTATTCACGTTCGCGGACGAGTCACTGACGTAGCGTAACTGGAAGTCAGCCAAACTGTAAATAGCGATTCGGAGGTGACTCGTACCGAGCTCGTCGCGCAGTGTCACATCGGCAGAGCCTCATGTCCGACTGCGAATACTTAACGGAGCCCTTCGACGAGGCTCAGGCGGAGCGCGCGCCGGCGGCGCCCTACGCGCGCCCCGCCGTGCGCTCCTACCTGTACTCGCCCATTGGTGAGTTCGCGGACGACGTGAGGCTCCTACCGCGCACGGCGATCTTGACCGACAATCTCGTAACAGGCGGCGACTCCGATAGTCCCGACGAGGCCACGGTGAAGTGCACGGCCTGGTCGCAGGCCGCAGCTGCCAACCGCGCCAACTCCTCCGGCACCGAGTCCAGTTCCTCCAGCGACGAAGAGTCGGACGGACGCGACTATGAACCTCGGAGCGATAACTACCGCACTTTGACTCCGACCAGACGTCTGGATAACTCGACGCGGCGCGATGATGATTTCAAATGGATGCCGACCGGTAACATAGTGGACGACGACGTCACCGAACCGGCTGCGATGGACGCGAGGGCGGAGGATTACGCCTCGGCGAGCCTGGACAGACGGCGGCGTCGCACGCCGTCTGACCGCAGCGAACGAGACCGGAAATCGAGGTCTTCGGTGGCATCGAAACCGCCTCAGCACCCGACGAGCGTGCGCGCTTCACCGCGGCCTCGGCGCTTTCGGGATGAGGAGACGGAAACGCCTCCCGAGCTACAGAGGCGTTGGAATTCGTATGAGCATTTCCGTTATCCTGATCCATCGGGTCCGCCAGGCGGGTGGTGGCCGCCCGTATGCTGGTGCCACGGCCCGCCGCCGCCGCCACCGCCATGCTGCATGCACGACCGCTCTTGGCCCTCGCACCCCTCGTTACCGCAACCGCCCCGCACATACACCAAGGTATGAATGAATATTAATATGACGCAAATTGATCCACTGGACTTGAAATCATCACTGTATCCAGTATAATATATTCTGCTCATATTTAATCGCATCGGCGCTCGTGAATAAAAACGGATAAATAAAATTTTCGTGTTTATATACCTACGCGTAAATTTGATTGCATATCTTGCTTCTCCCAATTTGTGTTCCATTTCATTTTTATTAAAAAGGCAAAGAAGAAATTTTACTACTTACTTTTTTGAGTTTTTACTGTGCGTTTTTTGCTAATTAAGTACCAGTTTCTGTTATCATCTAATTCTCTTCAGAATAACGAAACCAAAGAAGTATTATAGTTACTAACGAAACTGTGTGTAGTTTAATAGTGTACAGTATAATGTTTCAATAACCTACCAAAGTCCTACTAAATTAATTGATATCCTCGGTTTACAGACTATACTTTTTATGTAAATGTTGCATTTTAAGTACCTACATTCAGTTTCTGACCTGCGCTGTGGTGGGTGCATATTGCATTTATTAGCCTATGATAAGTGTACGAGTTGTTGTATTCATTAGTTAATATACTTACCATAGAGACTGAGGCTGACGAACAAACCGATCAACGGTTTATGTTAGCTGTAGCATAAGTATGTAAATAATGTTTAATATAAACATATAAAAAAAAGTGTTTATTCAGACTCCGATATCATCTTTGAGTTGCATAATATTAATTCTTAAACTGTGTTAATTTCATAGTTTTTGCAAACGAAATTCAAGAACATCAAAACTTAGAAAAAATGGATTAGGATAAATTATGATAAAATTACAATTAAAAGACTACAATTTCCGAAATTGTTACAGAACGATGCAGAAGACCGCGTGCGAAGACTCGAAGCGGACAAAGAAAGCCTGCACTTGCAGGTACAAGTCCTCTCTGAGCAGATTCAAGCTCAAAGCGAAAAGATGGCGGACCTTGAGAGAGCGCTGCACGAAACTAGGCAGAGGCTTGATGACAGCGATCAGAGGCTTCAAAAGGTAAGATTACACTAACTTCCATAATCAACTTCCAAACCTAAAAATATCGTGAATTTCCCTAAAGTTTTCATTAGGCGGTGGCTCGTCCCCGGTACCGAAGGGCGAGAAGGTTTTATATGGCCTGATGGAAGCAACTTTCTTCCTCGTTATCAATGGATGCAATGTCAGCCGTTAGTGAGTAATATTTACATTTATAGATAGCTACGTTCTTACTGCTAAATCTAGATCTGATGATAATGAAGACATTGATCTAGTCTCTTAAATATCCTTTGAATTGTCCAATCAAACTGTTTAAAAGCTGATACAGCTTTGTTAATAATACTCTTGTCAAACTTTTCACTGAAGTAACCAAATAGATACTACAAACTTACTCAAACTAAAACTGGACCACAAAGATACGGTCGCGAAGTTTTGCAACAACTTGCTAGTTGTCATGGTACAAACTGTCAGAGTCGCATTGTTCCTGGGAATCTGTTCTCGTCATATAAATGCTTAAATCACAGCAAGGCGGTACCGTAAACTGCTTAGCATTCAGCGCGTTCTAAATCCTTATGGAATTTGTTAAGGGATGTAGTAGGTAGGACTTATTTTGACGCCGGGAGTGGATAACTTTATCTTTTTAAGAAGGCTGGAGTGGAGAGCAAATTGCTTCTGTCCTGAGTTTCATTTGTACGCGTTGTTGTTAATATACAACAGGGACCTCCTCAACTAACCTCATTTAGATCCGTCATGAATCTAGCTGTCAGTAAAACATTTGTTTGTGAAATAGGAACCAAAATTAACTTGCTGTCTCTACAGGGCCGTAGGACATGGAGGGCAAGTACCAGAAATATTGAAGATAGGAGGAAGTTTTACTGAGAGGAAACATTCCTTTATTTTAAAAAATAAGTAAAACAGCATTCATAGAATTTTTACAATATACTTGCTTTATCCGGTAATCCCATCCCCACTAAAATCCAAAAAATAACACCCTGTATTTTTTATGGCATTTGTCGGAGCTTTAATATATCTGGTACTTGCCCTCCATGCCCCATGGTCGTGGGACACCCTGTATATTATCGCGTACAAAAACCACGCACAATTACTGTGAAAAATCTTGCTTCTCTAAGTGGCCCTTTTCTAAGTTTCTATTAGAAGCTTTTCTTTGAAGAAAGCCTCATGAAGACGTCGTCTGTTGATCCTATTAGTGGTTGACATCATTCACCCGTTTAGCTTTCCTAGCAACGAGCCTGGACATTATGCCTATTGAATAATCATAGCAGTAGCGGACCGCAATTCACAGCACTCTGACATGGCCTGGTTCTTTGCAAGTTATGAGTGCTATTACCCGTAACAGAATCACTCTTGGCCGAGATTAAATAATTCCATGTCGCTATTCGTGCCCACACGAGTGGATCATTCCTTGTGACAAGATATACTCTAGTCCTGTGATATAAGATGGAGTACTTAAGCATCATATGTACATAGATCGCACCATACTGCACGTTAATGTTTTGTGCCAGAAGAAGGTACAATGACCGAATGAATGAGTGGGAACTCTGATGACATTGACTTTGGCATTGATCGATTATGGGGGTCCACTTTTGATTTTCTCATTAAAGTAGGTACCTATTCAATTAATTTATAACGTACGAAAACCGCCTCCAACTTGTGTATCACGGGCCTTACGCATTACTCAGTAAGCGTAGTAAAATAAATCCAGATGTCTGTTTATCTTTTTCATGTTCGTAATATTGAAAGCAATAACGTGACTGTGGAGCGGGATTCCAGTACGAGCTTTTTTCTTGCGAAACACATTTACCAGTTTATTTACTCTGATGCTCCGCCGGATTTTATTTAGACTTTACACCGTGTTCTGGTTTCTGTCTATTGCTGTCTATCAGTTCAACAACGATCCATTAGAATGGTTAAAAATAATAATGATTCAAAACTTACGGAATTACGCTGGCTGTGTCTAAATAAAGGCGCTTGTATAAAAGCGGCAATGTTGATCTCATCTGGGTGTATTTCAAAGCTTATAGCTGTATTTTATGTCATGATATTCTAATATGAGATTCTAATAAAGTGAAATTCTACGTGCGTATCTTTCTTCCACCGCAGATGTGGCTAGGAAATGATACCAGCACGTTTCTAGAATATAAATGATCAGGTATTTCGTGAAATTCGCTGCAGAAATGCATGTTTTACGGGTAGTGTGGAAACTAGGTCGCCCATTCGAGATTTAAAAAATGTTATTACTACGAAACTATGTGGCTCGGAGTGCGGGCGTACAACACTCGTTCTATTTTGGAGAAAAATGCAGTGCTACTCGTGTGGAAATTGACGAGCAAGGGGAATGTTGGCTTTTTAATATCTAGCTTGTATTTTTAATATACATCAATAACGCAACTCTGGCATCTTTATTACAACGATAGAACTTTCTAAATAAACATGGTTCAGTCACATTCTGTTGACTGAAGTGATCTTAAGTTTTATTCATTACTTAAATACAGTACAGCACCTTCATTTAAAATAGGTAAGTACTATTAATATCCCCCCCTAACGTTATTTAAAGATCTTTAGACAGGAGGTTGGTACAGTTAATGATTACGAGCTGTTGGAATTTGGTAAGTTTCGTGAAATTAGGTATTTTTTCCACTAAAACACAATAACAGCCAGATTAAGTAGAACAGTTTTATATCGTATCTCGTTTATGTGTTTTGTATGCTTATGCGAAAGCGATGCTTGAATCAGGTTAATGTTGTGATAAAACTAATGAATACTGACTAAATAAGGATAGGCATAGGATTTCACGTTTATAGGAGCGGGACAGAGAATACGTTTTTGGAAAGGCGTAGCGCGAAAATCAAGTTATTATTTATTTACAAAACTACGCAAATAATTAAGAAACTGGCTTAGAGGAACCAAATAATTAGTAATAACCTACGAATCAAAACATAAGTCATTTCAATAGACCGCAGGGTTTCCAGATCTCCACCAAATTATGTGTGAAAATGCGCTTTCATGAATTTTTTTTTCTTAAAATTTTTTCTTTATTATTTTTTCACATTAAAGAAATAATGTTGAATTATATGTATTTAAATCGAGTTTTATACCACGGGGATCCCATGAGTACTGAGATCTAGGCCTAATTTGACAACCAAACCCGATATGTTCGCCCCTTAAATTCAGCCTCCGTGAATTAACGTTGACTCGGGCTGACTTTATTAGATTTCTAAATGCTTGTAAACACAAGCATTTAGAAATCTAATAAAGTGCAAATTTTGGGCTCCTGACTTTGTGGTTGTTAGGGGATCGAAAATGTAAACAAGTTTTTACTTATAGGTGCGTTTGGTAAACATCTGAAAAGGGTAAAGAGAAAGGAAAACTTCGTAATAAATTTGTTACTGAACTGCTTCGAGCCACCATTGCCCATCGTTCAGGCGTTCATTAACCCCTCCTAAAAAATAAATGTCTTTCGAGCATTTAAGTTAGGATGAAAGATAAGTTCGTATGTCGTCTTTTCGTGTTCTGTTCATTGATTCTATTACCAATGGTTTATTGAACGAATTTGATGTGTTTTTGGTCGCATTCTACCAATACTTAGAATTTGTTTGTACACATTTGTTACAGAACGCATTGTCATGTATTGCAACCATTGGTCATAACTACAGAAATCAAAATAATTTATTATTTAGATTTCTGTGATCATTATAAATGTTGCATACATGAAGGTCTGGCTAGATAGTTCTACATAGTTTCTTAATTTAGCTTAATTTCGGCTTGTTATAATAATTGCTCGACGATTTCAGGTAAATCTGTAAACATAATGTGTAACGCACACAATGTATTTTGTTATAATGAATACTTAAATATCAACTTTGCAAGACCTTGCCTAAAATCCGTACCGATAAAGATTATAAAATCTAGCACATTTACTTCCAGGAAATGCTGCAAAGATCATCCCTAGAGACTCAGAAACTAGAGCTGCTATCCAAACTGAGTGAGGTTCGATTGAGGGCAGCCGAGCGGGGCTTGCTGGAGCGATCGCCGCCGCCAGAAGCCACCGTCATGCCGCTTACAAGGCCCGCACCGCCTCGGGTTAGTGAGATCTCTAGAGCTTTAGTTGATTACGCTAAGATAAGACTCATGTTTCAGTATCCTTTGTCAGTCGCGTAGGGTTAACTGTTTACTTTTAGAATGAACAAAACCATGATATAAGTAGCTAAAATACAATGGAACACTGGAAAGCGCATAAACTTAAAACTGTGTCGCACCTCCCAGCGCTGCAGCGCCCAAACTCATTATCAGGTTGAAGCCGATTTCACCAAACAGAAAGCAAAGTTTAATAATATTATTATAGTTTGTGATTTAATAATTAGTAAATGCTTAGAACATTTTAGTTTGGCGAAATATTTTGGGTTATGGTTAGTTCTAGAACGTAACTTGATAATGCTAAGACTCAATGTTCAGTATCTATTCCTTTGCCAATTGCTTGCATTTTCTGGTTTGGAATTATTTGTTTACTTTCGTAACAAATAATGTTAACGTCTAACAACAGTGAAATATATTTAACCTCTATTGAAAGATTTAAAGACGTAGATCGTATCTTCTAATATTTTCTATGCAGGAAACGATTCAAAATTCAGCTGCTGCTAAAACCAGAGATAGATTAAATATTTGCATGATAACAGTTATATGTAACAATAGAATCGACACCAAATGTTGTAAGAGTAATAGGTTAGATTCCCATGAGCATCGAAACAATACATAACCTTTCCTTTGCAGACCCCACCAGCGAACTACGGCCGGCAAATAGAACGGAACACCCACATGTACTCATCACTACCGCGGTCGTCGATGGTGACGTCAGAGTCGCGCGTCGCGTTCGGTAAACTGAGCAACACGGTGGTGGCGCGCGGCCGCGGACACTCTGTGCCCAACCTAGGTCTCTGGGGGTTGTCGCATGACGCGCTTGTATCCCCTCACACTCATTCTACGCCGGCTACCGTGCCGTGTTTGTATCCCCCTCTCACACATTGACGATTCTAGCTCGTGTGCCCATTGGGAACACTATACAACCTGTGGCGCGCTTGTATCCCTCCCTCAGTATCACCGGCTAGTATGCCGTTTAAACTCAGTAACACTCTGTGCCTAACCTAGGTCTCTGGGGGTTGTCGCATAACGCGCTTGTATCCCCTCACACTCATTCTACGCCGGCTACTGTGAGTCCCTAATTAATTGACGACTTCAGCCCGTGAACGCCATCCAACCTATGGCGCACTTGTATCCCCTTTTCACTCATTGTCGACGCCAACTCGTGCGCTCCTTCGGAACACTACCCAATCTAGGTCTCTAGGGGTTCCTAACGCATGATATGCTCCCAAACGCCCTTTCACACTCCTTGATGAAAAACTGATCAATTTATTGACAAATTATTAGTCCGGGAAAGAACTGGTTTGTACCAGTCCATCCATCCCCAACTGACACTAAATTCACATTAAATCCATACTGCGTCTAGTAAATAACCTAAGAATGCCCGCTTTCTTAATAATCTCTACCCAGCCAGACCAAGGTAGCCTGTCCTTAGCTTTGAGCTTTTGGTGTTGTTCTGTGTAAATAATTACTTATGTACTTGGTAAATTATCTTGTTAGTACTATTTAAGTTCGTAAGCCACAATACTTTTTCCATTTGTGGATGTCATAGAAAGTGGCAAATATAAACCAGAGTAAAAATAACTTGAAGGAAGCTTTTGCCCAAATAGACGCTGACCGATAGATACAAAAAATAATTAACTTCAACTTCAAGTTCTTTATTTTTGGCGCCGCTTGCTTTTCGCTACGACTCTGCCAGTGTCATAAACTTCAAAAATAATTTGATCGGTTCAAAAATTCGGTACAGTGAAAGCAGAGAAAAATTAAAATTTTGCATCAAATTGATTTATCTAATTTTAATAGGACAACACAACATGAAAAGCACAGTGATTATAGCAGCAAAGATATTATACAAATTTATACACTAAACTTTACAACCTAATATATTGTTTTTTACAAATTTACAGAGTATAACATTTGTAATGGGGGAAAAGGTTAAGGATAATAATATCTTGAATGAAGTAGGACGAGGGATTTCAGATGGGAGGACATCATAAAGAGAACACTAAAAAATAATTAAAGACACTATTAAAGACACTTTGCCACATAAAAGCGTAGGTACTGTAATGTCATTTACTTTTGAGGTTTTATTTTTGTCTAAGTGAGTTTTCCAGTTATGAGTTACTAGCTGCCCGCGGCTTCGCTCAGTACTTGGATAAATCATAGCTTGATACTCAGAGATAATGTAGCTATCTCAAGCCACCCTGTAGTTGCGGCGATTTCCTCCTCCAAACTTTACCTGTATATAATATTAACATGGATTCAAAATGAATGCTAGACCACACAACTTTAACAACTAATCTAGCCCAAAACTAAATTAGTTTCTACGTTTTCTCTCACCAGCTGAGAAAGACGAAGTGATAAGTCGCGGCAGTCCATCCCCGTCACTACGCGAGGTGCGTTCGCGGCTCGGCAGCGGAGGCGTTAAGTTGGAAGGCGATGAGTTCGCGCGGGCGTCGATACGGTCTACGCCTCGCTCCAGACCACTCACCATGCCTTGGTAAGTTACATTGAAACACATTTCTATGACACACATACATATAAATATGTGTTTGTGTCATGTAAATGTGTTTCAATTTAAAAACTATGAAAAAAAATCTCACCAAATAAATAGAATGATGTATTTTTTGGAAACTTTCTTTCTTTTTATGTTCCGTTCGTTTAGCCCCTTGTGTAGGTGGGTAGGTACAGTACATGCCTACTCTCTTCTTAATTTGTTTTTTTCTCATTTAGGTATTTTTGTATTGTATGTTTAATTTATTGTTTTTAAGTTATGTACTATTTCGGTTCTGTGCTGTATCACGTTTGTGTTCGTTAATAAATGTTTCTCTATCTTGTATTATACACCCTTGGATCACCAAGACTCTCTGTGGACCTCCACTATCAAAAAGTGAAAGAGCATCTAAGATGCCATCTTGTCATTAGTATAGGACCACTCCGGACTAGGACGTCCATGGTCACTTCATACACATATTGTGCAAGTGAGATAGCTGCAAAATAACTCGGACATTTTATATTTTATATTCCTCTCACAAAAGGTGAAATAAAAACTCAAAACAAAAGAAATTAAGTACAGCTATCCATGATCAAACAAACAAAAACATCGAACATCATCGGCGTCGTCTGTCGAAATCATTACATGCTTTATGCGTCTCGTGAGTGTGCCGTAGGTATATCGCGTGCATTTGGAATGCAAACCGAACTCGACTAGAGGCCGGCGGGGTGAGGAAGCTCGGCCAGGTGGAGGGCAGGAGTGTCCATTCTATTATGTTAGTATTTCATGTTACCGGCCATAGTCTCTTCTGTGGTGATAAACATTCTGAAAGCTATGTGTCTTTATTATAGCTGTTGTCCAGATCATCTGGAAATTATAACAGCGCTTTTCCATAACTCCCCAAAACTATGGGAAATCTTGACTACGTTTACCTACCATACAAATCAAAACAATAAATATTGTATGAACCAAAAGAAAACTTTTCAACTTCTCTGTTTACAGGCAAACAACAGACGTCAGACAATGGGACTGCGACACAACCTGCGGTTGGCTCGAAAGCCTCGGCCTTGAGACTTACTGCGCCGCGGCCAGGACATGGCTCGGCGCAACCCCCGATGGCAAGGGGATATTGGCTTCCGCCTCCCACCAAGCTATTGAGAAGGAGCTGGCTATCAAACATCAGATGCATAAGAAGAAGATTGTGTTGGCGCTAACGGACTTATTGGTAAGACTTTTATAACGCTCTTAGGCCCGTATTATGAATGATAGCTTGCTCAGTCTAGATCTATGCTTGTGTAGTGTAGGTACCTAACGTAAGGTATACCTATCGTTAGACGTCACTCAATAGAAGATGAGAAAAATGTAATTGTATTTTATTAAATGTCAAACATATCGGATTACTTACGGAGAATATTTAGATAAGAAAATAGATAAATCATTTTATGTTAAAACAATAAGCATATCGAATTACAAAGATAAGGAATTAATAAATCCAAATTAGAGGTAATTTGCTTGAATAAAAAGCGTGGTTTTTCATCTATAAACATTCAAAGTAAACCAACATCATTTCACTTGAGCGACGTTTATTCCATAGAAAACCGTTACTCAAGCAGAGATTGATGACTGAGCAAGCTTTCGTAATACGTACCTTAAATTGTTAAGTCGGGTACTGATCGGTGTTACGGGGCGTAAAGTACCATTCGCAGCGAGCATGAAACGTTACGCCATGTGCTAAAATCCGTGTCGTTGCTCGTTCATCATCAACCTATCTTAGTCCACTGCTGGACATAGGCCTCCCCTAATGAGCGCCATAGCGCCCTGTCTTCAGCTTGCCGCATCCAGCATCTGCCTGCAGTCTTTCGTAGATCGTCATCCCACCTGGCCGGAGGGCATCTTACACTACGTTTGCCGAGTCGCGGTCTCCACTCGAGAAAACGTTTACCCCAGCGGTTGTCGGTTCTTCGCGAGATATGGCCTGCTCACTGCCACTTCAGTTTGCTAATTCTTTGAACTGTCGATAACTTTGGTTTTCTGTCGGATGAATTCGTTACGAATCCTATCCTTCAGAGAAACTTTCCCTTATGAGGGCGCAATGCGCATCAATTTGTGAAAAGTATAGGATTTCGCGTTCATAGGAGCAGGAGCATACGTTATTGGAACGGTGTAAGCGCAAAAGTCCTGGTTTTGCTTATTTACAAGAAAACTACACAGCTTAGAAAGAAACTGGTTCAAGGAACCAAATAATTAGTAATAATCTACGAATCAAAACATAATTCATTTTAATAGACCGCAGATTTCCTGACATCTTGAACAAATTGTGTGCGAAACAGTGCTCTTTCATCAATTTTTTTTATCGTAATTTTTTTATCTCAATCGTGTTTTTACATCAAGCATCCAAAAAAAAATGTTGGAATTTTATGTTATTCGAGTTTTTTACCATCAGGGTCCCGTGAGTACGATCTAGGCCTAGTTTGACAACCTTACCCGTTAGGTTCGCCGCTTAGGGTGTGCCCTTAAGTGAGCTGCCTGTTACTCTACTAGGGAAGAGGTCCTTTTACAGTAAGCAGTGTCCTGTGTGTGGGTTTTTGTCCCCAATTCAGCTATGTATTGTTTGTTATGTACAGGGTGGTCACGGCGACGCGCTCCTCACAGCGTCCGGCCGCCTCGACACCGCGTGGGCTCTCCGCTGGTTAGAAGACGTGGGCGTTTGTTTCGCGCGCGCGGCGGCGGCGGACGCGGCCCTAGATGGCCGTGCACTACACCGCCTCACGCATTCAGAATTACACGCGCACCTGCGGGTTTCTCATGCGTTGCACGCGCTCTCTATCCGACGAGGTATGCACTACTTACTTGCGTATTAAAATAGGTACTAAACTTATTGGGTACTTGCACAAAGTGTTCGCCCAGCTGACAACGGGGCGCAGTTCCACTGTCACAACTAGATGGATCTGCTAAAATTACACGAAAACGCCCGGCTTGGAAAGCATCGTCTGCCGACAGCCATTCTACATACAGATTACACAAGTTTGCTCCGCTGATTATGTGGCGTAGTTCCACTATCGTAACTAGATGGCGCTGCTAAAAATTAACTAAAACGCCCGGTTTTGACCGCACCGCTTGCTCGGGGCCATTTGCGATATCGAATCTATCTAAGGTTTTGACTATTATCAACAGTCGCCTTCTTTTGTACATGATATCCAAAAATTTAAACACTGATAGGCGAAACCAGAATTACATTGAACATTCAGTTCGGTTTCAAAATGTCTTTATTAACATAATCAAATAAAGGATTTCAGAGGACTAGTGTAGATTTAATCCTAGTACTTGTATAACTTCTGAGCTGCCTTTTTTTAAGCCATACTTGCCTTATTTAAAAACTTGTGAAATTGCATTCATTGCATACGATCTAAAGCCTAATGAACATAAATTTATAAGATTCAGCAATAGCTACCAACATGAAAAAAGAAAAGATAATAAACATGTATATTTTTGGATAATAAATACACTTAATAGCCTATAACTTTAAACAATAAAAATAATAGAATAAACTGACAGATAATTAATACTTTATAACAACTAATACATATAAGAATAATTGATATAATAGAGGGTGTGGTGCAATACTTTTGTCAAATGTTTACGGACTAATTATGAGAAATACTCAGCCAGTATATACATTTAAATAGGGTGTAGCTTTTGGAGGTTAGTACGAAGGGGCGTGTTGTAAGCATATTTGAGAGGTTTGTTTTGAACATTGAATATTGGGAACAGCCATACAAGTATCAATTCCAACCACTAGCTCTAATCTTGTCAAAGTTAGAGGACATTCGAACAGACAGCCCTCGATCATACAAACTTCCGAGTACCGAGTACTTAATCCTCGAACCCGCGTGCATCCGTCACTACACGAATGCTACCTCAATTTCTCTTTGCAATTGTTTCCAGGAATCCAAGTCCTCCGCGACAACCGTTTCAACCCCGAGACGATGATACGTCGCGCGGCCGAGGGGGCGGAGTGCGGCGCGGGGGAGGGAGACGCGGGAGACGCCTCACTCGCGCGCTGGTCCTCGCACCGCGTCATGCAGTGGCTCAAGGCCATCGACCTCGCCGAGTACGCGCCCAATCTACGCGGGGCAGGTAACAAGCGATACAATGTGACATAGCAACTCGCTAAGGAGAGAGAGAGACGCCTCGCTCACGCGCTGCTCCTCGCACCGCGTCATGCAGTGGCTCAAGGCCATCGACCTCGCCGAGTACGCGCCCAATCTACGCGGGGCAGGTAACAAGCGATACAATGTGACATAGCAACTCGCTAAGGAGAGAGAGAGACGCCTCGCTCACGCGCTGCTCCTCGCACCGCGTCATGCAGTGGCTCAAGGCCATCGACCTCACAGAGTATGCAATGCACCCAATCTACGCGGAGCAGGTCTGTTGAAAACGATCGGGTATCCTGTACCAGCGGCAGTGGTGTACGTGAAACGTCTGGTGCCTGCTAGGGAGTGGTTCGCTTCGCTTTCCGCGCAGGGACAGCATGTCAACAATACTAGGAAAAGCGACTCGCTTTGCTCGCCGCAATGGATTGTCATGTCCTTTGTTATCTAGTAACACATGCTCTGCTTTCTTTGGGGCTAGATAATGCTGTGTGGATTGTTCAGCATTATTATTTTTTATCGCTCACACGAAAGTGCCTTCAGCCATAGCATGCGAGTCTTACCAAACTTTATAATGAGTTTACGATCAAGCATCCAATACACCAGCGCTTACGGATAATTCGAAGTCCAAATAATAGCTCACTTTGGCACTTTTGTAATGCTGTATGTGTTTTCAGGAGTCCACGGAGGCCTTATGCTGTTGGAGCCGCGATTCACGGCTGAGTTATTAGCTGCGTTACTGAACATTCCGGCCAACAAGACCTTACTGCGGCGGCATCTAACACAGAGGTAAATTAGTTTGACTTTTATGTGACGGTTGGAAAACATTATCTAGACTAAATTAACAGTGGATTCAGTTTCTTATCAGGGGCTATCCATAAATTACGTCACACGAATTTCATGATTTTTGGACACCCACTCCCGTACTTGTCACAGCTGGTCACATTTGAGATACTCCCCCCGGAGTGACGTTACATATTTTGCATTTTTACCCCAAGAAATGATTAAAGCAGCAGTTCCAAAATTATAATATTAAATCCAAAATTAAAATTATAATACAAAATTATATAATATCAACATCAAACATTGGAAATCATTACAAAAGTTTTTCGTCACCTTATAAAATTTCGCGTTTAAATACCTTAGATTAGAATAAATAGATTTTAAAATGTGTCGTCACGAAAGTCTTGTCATACTTCGTCGACCCCCTTATAGTGTGACTTAATTTATGGATGGTCCTCAAAGGAGTTAAGGCATGGTAATGACGGAGAAAATTGGTGTCAGTGAACTATTGAAATTATTATGAACATCAGACAAAGTACACTGAGCTGATAACACTCAATCACACGTCTCATTCACATGTATAATATGACTATACAGGGTTACTTGTTAAGTATTATACACGTGTAACTACAACCCCTTCAATGATCTAGATCGACTTAACCAGTAACCCTGTATAGATATAATGAGACCAGACCAAAGTTCCAGAGAAGGTATTACCTCATACATCCAAATTTTACTTCTTTATATCATTATTATCTCAGCATTAAAACTGACCTACTTGCAGATTCAACGACCTTTTGGGGCGGGATGTGATACAGCAGAAACGAACCGCGGAACAAACATTAGGTTATCAACCCCTCACGGCAACTACTAAATATAAGGTAATATATTTTTAAATTCCTAATTTACAACGTTAAATCGCAAGGAGAGGAAAGAGAATGATTTGTAACATAAATTACTAGTACTTATAATAATAATATGACTCACACAATATTTGCACGCCTGCATGCAGCCTGAATACAGTTACTAATGTAGTTATAAGACCTGACATTGTAAAATAATTATGTATTCTTGCAAATAAATGGTTGATTGATTGATAGAAAAAAGGCCTTGGCCCAGCAGTGATACAGTAACGGCTGAAAATAAAATAAATACTAATACATAATTTAGGTTGGTTAATAGATATGGAGGAAACTAAAATCCAACATGGACGTTTGCCGTATTTTTATTGAGATAAATTGATTAGCTTTTACCAGACTACTAAAGGAGTGGTTGTTTACGTTGTTGTTCGCGTCCAAAAATATGTTAACGTTGGCGGAAATGATTGGTTAATTTTGGCAGCTTTTTTGATCATGAGCATATATTCATACATGCGTATGAATAAAAAAACATCACTATATCACCCTATCCGAGTATCGAGATAAAACATCACTATATCACCCTATCCGAGTAATGAGATAAAAACTTACTAGGCACTGTGTTGTAGCGGTTGATGAGACCGCACGCACCAAAAAGCTGCATCTGAGCTTAAAACTGAATTTTATTTTCGGTCATTTCAGATATCTTGGTAGGTATTTTGCTTACTCTTGGAAAAAGATCCAACCACTGTATTTTCATATTTCCAGGTACCAAAGAAAAGCCAATTCTCCCTGAAGCGCAAGAAGAGTAAAGACGACCTCGACATGGGAGACCTCGTTTGTCCGCTCGTCGATGACTGCTCAGGTGAACCCACGTCGCCTGTAAGTCACGCACTAACATACTAACTGATAGATAGCCCGTGATGGATTCTAGATTGATTGATAGGTAAAGGTCAAGACAGAAAATATCGATTCCAATTAAAAAAAAAAACATTTAGTTTCTTTGCACTTAACCAAAATTAATTTAAGTGGTAACTTTCGTAGCCTAAGACAAAAAATGAGGGTAGATCGATATGTCTGCCAATAAAAACTCACTCGCAGTGCCTTCAGTTATTCCGTGATCATGGCGCATGAAACTGTGCCGAAATATTGAAGAACTCAAATCATGGTAAATATCCCGTTGTTTTCTTGTAAATGGGCTTTTAATGGGTTTTATTTATCCTTTTTTTTTATGGGCCTTAGAATTAATTTTTACCAACCAACTGTACCCTTCTTACGTTGCCTGAAATAAATGATTATTATTACTAGGTCAATCAATTTCAATCAAGTATTTCATGAAGAGAACATGTAAGAATCTTTGGTTCTTCGAACAAATCCAACACAGGTTGTCTATTCTTTTATAATGGTTGAAAATCAAACGATTTAGTGCGATACAAAATATTTAAGATTAAAACAATAAATATCAATCATCAGCATTGATATTTATCATGAGTATCATGTTACGTACAAATGTTTGAATTTTAACCTTATCTTTGCTTAGTTTTTTGTGGTGCACATTTGATTTTTTTACTTATTTGTTAGCACGTAAAGCACAAATACTTTAAAATGGTGTGAGTTTTAACAAATTTAACAGGGTGCATTTGGAAAAACTATATAAAACTGGTGTGGGCATTTAGTTACTTGAGACACTGAAGACATTTCAGGGTGAGTTTTATAATACGAAAACTTTCTTACTCACAAGTTTTTTTCTTGTAGAAAATCGAGCCAGTTAATTATTACCTAATTTTTCGCCCACGGCTTTTTGCGGCGATCAATCCTGCATTTTAACGACTGTATTGCGCAGGTTTTTTTTTAAATTCTGTATCATCCCAACGAGGTTATTTATAGTTACAAATCTATAATAAGTCAAATATCTCTACTGTATCACCACCGCTTTGGCACAAAAATCAAAGGTGGGCGGGGCGATATCTTTTATCTTCTTTATCTCTCCAATCAAATTATTATACAATTCAGAATAACTACATAGAAGTAGCATCCCAATAAGGTTAATTTGTATATAGATTCAAATATCTCGACTGTATCGCCACCGCACAGCGTTGTCAAATATCAAAGGTGGGCGATATCTTCATTATAATCCTCTATTTTACCTCTGTATAACGTCTTACTTTATTAATATTCTATGTTGAACCGACAGACGATGAGAGTAAAATCAGCGGCAGCGGGCGTCACCTCGGCTGTCTCTCTCCCGCTTGACGAGACCAGAGCGCTGTAACTTGACGGGACCAGAGCGCTGTAACTTGACAAGACCAGAGCGCTGAACTAGACAAGACCAGAGCGCTGTAACTTGACAAGACCAGAGCGCTGAACTAGACAAGACCAGAGCGCTGTAACTTCGCCATGGACGCTTGCGAAACGTCATGCGGCATCTTTAGATCTACTAAGAAAATTGTGAACTGCAGACTAACTGATAATTATTCACTAACCAGACTATAGTAACCGGGTAACCATAACCGCAACTAAGAGTTTCAGATAAATTTATAAACTAACTAAGTACAATGGTTATGTTTTAAAGATACAAGGAAGGATGCCTTTCCACCAGAAAGCGACGTAGGTAGCTAAAACCCACTTAGCTGAAAATTAAGCAATCTTATTGGTGAATTTGTTTTATACGCCAGTTATTGAAAACGGTTATTAAACTATTGCCGCCAACTTACGGCAAAAATGGTAATATTGGTTTAAACCCGCGACGATGGCGGTCGATCGCTAACTGAGAGAATATGCATTCAATTGAAAGCGCAGCTAAAATGCATATCTGCTGCGTGGTCAGTTTACCCGACAGTTAGAACCAAATAATTTGTAATAAACCTACGAATCAAAACATAAGTCATTTCAATAGACCGCAGAGAGATCCCGAGATCTCGCCCAAATTATGTGCGAAACAGTGCACTTTCATGGTTTTTTTCTATCGTTATTTTTTTCTCATTCACATTTTTCAAACGTGTGTTTTGTCTGAATACAATGAATTTTATTTTACTTAATTACCACATCTCTGGTGGAGACGCACCCTTATGAAGGTTCTAATAAGCAGCAAAAAATACTACAATACTTTGCCATACACTTTTGAAATGTTTTGAAGATACTTTCCTACAGCCGTTTTGATCCTTACATCCTTGTTTTGGTTCAATAACTGTATAAGATAAGTATCAATATGATGTACTCGCCAGTCTTCGATGTATTTTATACGAAAATGTATTATACTGTCTTTACAAATATTCGTAAATGTAAATTAGTTCACTTAAGTCACTGTAACTTGATATAATTCGACCAAACCTATGCAATGTTATAGTATTTGTATGAAAGTAAGATAAGAGTTGCCAATAATAAAATGGTAACTAATATTAATGAATAAACATTCAGGTAACTGGCATCTATAATCAATTTTTGGACCAGAGAATAATAATTTACAAGTTATGTATAATTTGACGTTATGCCCTTCATAGCTAGCTCAAGTAGGTATTTATATTTATTTATTTAAAGAGGTTTACAATGTAAGAACCAAAGCACTAACTATCTGTATGTAAACCAATAGGGATCGATTTCACCAAATGTAAAACGAGTTCAACGTTCCTAATAAACATAGCTGTCAGTTCAATGCTTAAATTGAGTTTAGGAGCGATGATCGCGTTAAGTTTGATAAAAAATAACCTAAAAACTAAAGCACATTACTTATTGGTGCTAAATTGATCAACATTTAACCTTAAGAGAACAATTCTCAGTGATTTAAACAAAACATATTGGTTATTCTAAGTAACATAACTTTGAATCTATGTTTCTTAAACCATTTAGTTAATATAGAAACTAAATTGTCTTAAACTAAATTAAGTTATATTGTTCAAGTCTCAACTGCCAAAATGAAGTTTGCATTAAAAATAGATTTAATTCGTTATTGTATTTAATATTTAAATCATCTTTAATTTTATATCAAGTTTTAAATAAATTAGAGTAATATATTAAAGTGTTGATGAGTAAATGTATTGAGAATGTTGTGTGTTTGGTAATATTTTGTCTAAACAGAAAAAGCAATAGACATTCCAAGATTTGCTTTCATTACGAAAATATTTTACAGGCTTAGAAACTACTAAGAGAGGGTTTTCTTGTAGCTGCACGGAATGGGTGAAACATAAGCAATAGGATCGCTCAGCTTAAGGCGGTAGGTACCTTACTGGCTCGAATCGGAATGTTATATTATGAATGTTATGCCAATGCTCCCGCATTAATTGCTTAATATAATATTCAGATTCGAGCACTTGAATCAGTGAGGGAAAAGCATTTGTACAGTGCGACCTGTAAGATAGCCGCTTCATCTGTCATTGTAAAAACAACTAATTCCACTATAGCAGAATGCTCAAAATCTAATCGTGTTGGATTGTTACATTACAGGCGAATGCTCGTCAGTCAAGGAGCGCTATGCTCAATGAAACATTACAGACACACACATACACAGATATTACAGGCTCGCGATGAGGGAGCGCCTTTAGATTTTAATAGCTAACTGATCCTATTGGTGAGTTTGATTGAACATTCCCCCGCTCAGCTACCAAGCACATCTCTGGAAGAAAGGCTGGATTTGCCGTGTAGTTAATTAAAAAACAGTACTTAACGCATATTCATTGACAAATAAAATAAGTAGCTTAGTTGTATAATAATCGACTGAACGCCGACAATATTATTATGGTCTTATTTCCGTAGCTACAAGTTATCATGTAGATGTGCAGTATATTTATAAATGCTTAGATTTTATTGATATTGGGACTTTAAGACGTTTTGCTGTTCATTTTAAGCATTTCATGGATGTATTTATTAACAGTTTTAGTATTAAAAATCACCTGATAAATTGATTGTGTCCTCGGTAACATCGTAAATGTATAACGCTTAGAGTAAAAACACTCTGCTGGTAAACCTGTACAAATCAAAACTATGTGGTTTTGTACTAACCAATTATTTATCACAATTACTCGTGTTTAACTAAAACTGTTTTGACAGATCTAACAAACAAAATTGACGATTGACATTTTATATGTATTTTAATAATTGGCTATTTAATTTTGTTTCCCAACTTTCATGTTTTGCTGAAATAAGTGGCAACTGGACAGTGACGTGGCATGTGTCACTTAGGGAGTGTTGACCTTGTTTTCTTGAATCATGCTGAATTGTTTTTGAAAAGGTACCCTGCCGCCCATTCCCCTCGCGCCACTATAAATACGATCGGTACTTTACGATCGCTATTTGAGACTGCATTCCTAGGTCGCCGCCGCCTCCTCCGTAGATATTAAAAAGAAACTTACAAAAATTACACTCGAAATTGACTGTTTTGAGGCAGACAGTTTGTGCAGAGCCGTGACAGGTTCTGTGAATATGGAACAAGAGACTAGTGGACTCGAATTATTTTAATTTGTAAGAAGAAAGGTGTAGGTTTTTCAGATTTCAATAACTTTATTTCTTTAGCCTTACAAAATAAGCAGCACTTAGACAAGTCAAAGCAATGAGGTACCTTACTATCTGAAAATAATTTAATACTGTTTTTTATAGGATTATCAAATCAACCTAGTATATAATTTTTTTTTTATATTTAATTGTAATTTTCTAGTTTAGGTATACTTTACCTTAATAATTCTATCAGCAAAAAAATATAATTTGTACAAAAAAAACTGTAGCAATAATTAAAAATCGTTGATCTATGTTGTAAAGAAATTTATAATGAAGTATTTTATATAAAATAAATAATCATAGTAGGTACACAACACCAAAAATAAAAATAATAGGCTATTTTCTAAATTCTAAATTCGTGAATGGAGTATTCACGAATTTAGAACAGTCATTATCGTAGAAAAGGCAAATCAAACAATATTTTTTAACTGAGTATAACACATTACAGTGGTAAAAAATGCATTAAAACTTTACTGAAAATAGGAAATCCCGTCCTTTTTTGTGTCTTGGACGTGTAATTTTTTGCAGTTTTGCTAGACATGCTTCCTGTTCGAGCGTTAGAATGACACTAGTTGGAGAGAAGGAAACCCAACCCCACATTGTGAATCTATGGGGGGCCGGCGGATACCTTGATCGATGGTTGCGACATACCTACATGTTTTTAATAAATGGTTAGTTTTTGAGGAAGACTGCACTTAGCAGTGTTACCTACATACAGCATACTAAGTTTGTACAATTATTCGCACAATTACATCAGTAAATGTTTTCTCCCCATTTTTTGAGAGTTGTATTCGTTTATATTATAAGTATTCACAGCCCTGTTCCTAAATATTGTGCCAATATCTTTAATTATCGTGTTTGAGATAGGTCCTCGTCTTCCATAGCTTTGTAATTTACATAATGTAACGAAAACCACAAAACTTTTGTACAATTGTAATTTACTTAATATGTAGATGGATAACTCCATCAGATTATTATGTAAAAAAAAACAACAAAACCTTTGTACAATAATTGTTTTAAATAAGTAATTTTTACAATACTTTATTATAAAAATGTAAAAGTTAATAAATACTGGATGAATGTGGTCGCCGATTTTCATTTCTGAATCTTATGTCAACTATCGTCTTCTTCAAACAACTGCTGTGATTTAGGCATTGAACTTTCAGCAACATCTTTCAATATTTTTAGCCCTTCTGTAACAAACAATGATTCTTTTAGTTCATAGTAAATTATTAAAAAGTAAATATTTTGCCGTGGCGGTCGCTAAAAAACAACCCAATTCAGACCGTGGATGTCGTAAGAATCGACTAAGGAAACCTAACAAGAGGAAGGGCAGCAGCCGTCTTCTGTTAATCACCAATCCGCCTGCCAAACGCGGTGATTATGGCAAAACCCCCTTGTTCGGGAAAGGCACGTTCAGTTGTGGACGAGTGTTGATGAGGAGGAATATTTACCTTTACGCCTAAGTTCCGCTATTCTCTCAACTTCCGACTCTTCTTCTACTCTCACCTTTTTAATCGCGTCTTCTTCGGCATGAGTGTTGATGAGGAGGAATATTTACCTTTACCCCTTCCTTTCCGCCTAAGTTCCGCTATTCTCTCAACTTCCGACTCTTCTTCTACTCTCACCTTTTTAATCGCGTCTGCTTCGGCATGAGTGTTGATGAGGAGGAATATTTACCTTTACTCTCAACTTCCGACTCTTCTTCTACTCTCACCTTTTTAATCGCGTTTTCTTCGGCATGAGTGTTGATGAGGAGGAATATTTACCTTTACCCCTTCCTTTCCGCCTAAGTTCCGCTATTCTCTCAAGGTCCGACTCTTCTTCTACTCTCACCTTTTTAATCGCGTCTTCTTCGGCATGAGTGTTGATGAGGAGGAATATTTACCTTTACCCCTTCCTTTCCGCCTAAGTTCCGCTATTCTCTCAACTTCCGACTCTTCTTCTACTCTCACCTTTTTAATCGCGTCTGCTTCGGCATGAGTGTTGATGAGGAGGAATATTTACCTTTACTCCTTCCTTTCCGCCTAAGTTCCGCTATTCTCTCAACTTCCGACTCTTCTTCTACTCTCACCTTTTTAATCGCGTTTTCTTCGGCATGAGTGTTGATGAGGAGGAATATTTACCTTTACTCTCAACTTCCGACTCTTCTTCTACTCTCACCTTTTTAATCGCGTTTTCTTCGGCATGAGTGTTGATGAGGAGGAATATTTACCTTTACCCCTTTCTTTCCGCCTAAGTTCCGCTATTCTCTCAAGGTCCGACTCTTCTTCTACTCTCACCTTTTTAATCGCGTCTTCTTCGGCATGAGTGTTGATGAGGAGGAATATTTACCTTTACCCCTTCCTTTCCGCCTAAGTTCCGCTATTCTCTCAACTTCCGACTCTTCTTCTACTCTCACCTTTTTAATCGCGTCTGCTTCGGCATGAGTGTTGATGAGGAGGAATATTTACCTTTACTCCTTCCTTTCCGCCTAAGTTCCGCTATTCTCTCAACTTCCGACTCTTCTTCTACTCTCACCTTTTTAATCGCGTTTTCTTCGGCATGAGTGTTGATGAGGAGGAATATTTACCTTTACCCCTTCCTTTCCGCCTAAGTTCCGCTATTCTCTCAACTTCCGACTCTTCTTCTACTCTCACCTTTTTAATCGCGTCTTCTTCGGCATGAGTGTTGATGAGGAGAAATAATTTACCCATACCCCTTCCTTTCCGCCTAAGTTCCGCTATTCTCTCAACTTTCGACTCTTCTTCTACTCTCACCTTTTTAATCGCGTCTGCTTCGGCATGAGTGTTGATGAGGAGGAATATTTACCTTTACCCCTTCCTTTCCGCCTAAGTTCCGCTATTCTCTCAAGTTCCGACTCTTCTTCTACTCTTGCCTTTTTAATCGCGTCTTCTTCGGCCTGCTTCAGCAGAGATTCTTCCATGAACGTATACTCTGAAATGAATAAAGCTAGACATTCTCACACGTTATCATTAACCGACGATAAAAATGTTTTTACATCCCCAACGCCCCAATGTAAGCTTTGTTGATGGTACACCCACCCGAAATAAATATTTGCAGATTATATAAATATTTTTCGGCATCGAACTCGGAACCTTCTGCTCTGGGTCTGGGTACCATACCGATCCAGGCGCCGGCAATGATGTCGTTGGCGGTGGGCCGCGATTTTGCCTCGGGCTCCATCATCTTAGTCACTTGTTGTCTGCATTCTGTGTGTGGCTGGTTCACTATGTTCGTACACAGTACACAACTTACTGGTGAGTCTCGGCTCCATGCCGATCCACGCGCCGAAAATGATGCTGTTGGCGGTGGGCCGCGCCTTTGCCTCGGGCTCCATCATCTCCGTCACTTGTTGTCTGCATTCTGTGGACAGCTGGTTCACTATGTTCGTGCGGAAACGCCATTTACGCATCACCTGGAAGTAACAATAAACAGTTAATTATAGTGTTTTTATACTGAAAAAAACACTGTATGCGGTGCACGGGGGTATACCCATTACCAGAGGAGATAAATATAATTATTTCATAAGAAACATCAGCTTTTTGGGTTTGCCATACCATTATTAGAGTTTCGAGATCGGTTTCGAAACCTTTATGGTCTCGCTTTGTCTGTCCTTTTTTCCCTCTTTAATATCTCAGCAACTACTGCAGCTATTAACTTGTAAAATAATAATACATTTCGTTCATTATTAGGTCCAGATATAAAAAAAATCAGTACAAATTGTGGTGTAAAAATTTTAGAGATTTACAAAGTCTAGTGGGATATCAAATAAAAGGTATCAGTTTGTACATTTCAAAATAGTTTTTGAAATTTATGTAGGTTTCATACTTATTGCAATACTTTGAATAGTCGAAAAAATTATGTAGGTTTCATACTTATTGCAATACTTTGAATAGTCGAAAAATTTATGTAGGTTTCATACTTATTGCAATACTTTGATAGTCGAAAAATTTATGTAGGTTTCATACTTATTGCAATACTTTGAATAGTCGAAAAATTTATGTAGGTTTCATACTTATTGCAATACTTTGAATAGTCGAAAAATTTATGTAGGTTTCATACTTATTGCAATACTTTGAATAGTCGAAAAATTTACCATTCCCCATATCTCCGAAGTTTACAGAGCGATCTATCAGAAATGTATGTAGCTTTTGTAGATATGGACTATATATTACAGAAAAACTAGAACACTTTGAAAAATAGTCGAAAGAGGGGGACATAATTTTTAAAAGGAGGCTAGTTTAATGCATATTTGTATAATTGATAAACATTCGAAACACGGCGCGCGAGTAACACTCGCACTTGATGCATCTTGTTTTTGAAGTAGCGTATACCTCCTATGTTTAAGAGGCACCTATCCGTTTAAAAAGAACACACTGTGTAACATTAGGCATAAGCAGCCAAATGTGTTAAACGCAACCATTAGTACCTAATCGATAGCTTGGATATAAAATTAATCTAACCATGAACCCTAGACAAGATGTTAGACAAGGATGTCATGCGATGCGAAAAATATTTGACGCTTGACCAACGGTTGGACATGCGTGAAAAATAACATCAGGTTTTTACTAATTTCTAGGTTCTACAAGTAATTTATATAGCAGATAAGAAGTTTTGCGCACATTGTAAGCCATTTGCTAAAACAAACTTTGAATCAATTGTAGTTTTGGGGTCTATCAACATAATGTTGATTTTAGTAATAAATCTCTTAATGTCTCTTAATGTTGACTGCAAAACGACGATTTATTCGTAGATTGTTTTAGCGTGGGTTCATAGCAAATGGCTTACCATGTGCAAAAAACTTCTTAAGGATGACTCACGTTAGACCGTATCGGGTCCGAGCCGAGTGTCGTACGGCCGACACTCGGCTCGGACCCGGCACGGTCACCGAGCCGGTCCGAGCAAAAATCGAACAAAACGTCAGTGCACTTGTATAGCATCACAACGACTGCTCGAGCGCAGCTCGGCCGCACTGTATTCATGCATCGAGCCGAGCTGGGACCGAGTTGTTTCCGACCGTTGTCCGTTGCTCGGCCGTCACTCGGTATAGCGTGAATGTGTCCATACAAAATATATGTAACATTAGTTGACCGTGCTACGGCCGACACTCGGCTCAGACCCGACACGGTGTAGCGTGAGTCATCCTTTATCTCATTTATCTGCTATCTAAATTACTTGTAGGTAAAACCTAGAAAATAGTAAACATCCGTTTTTTCCCCGCGCTTGACCAACTTAAACTTTAAAAAGTAAAGCATTTAATGCCATTTCTCTGTTCTTGCATGCCATCTTGTCTGGCGAAGCCTGCATGTGTGCGTGATTGACACATCCGTCGATAGAATAAACTTTCAAGTTATAAAAGGCACCTGTTTCTCATAAAGCTTCTTGACCGAAGTCTCGTTGAAAGGCAGGGCTTTATTCAGCATAGTGTACATAATAATTCCCATAGACCATATATCCGCCAGCTTCGGTAGATATGGCATGCCTTTCAACACCTCAGGGGCCGCGTATGACAGAGAGCCACAATACGTTTCGCTAAGGATGTCTCTATCCTTCTGCTTGACAATCCTAGCGAAGCCGAAATCTGTGATTTTCACGTTGTAATTTGCTGTGATCAAAACATTTTCGCATTTTAAATCTCTATGCGCGATGTGGCATACGTGTAGGTAATGCAGACCCGAGAGCAACTGCCTCATCCACAATCGACTTTGGTTCTCTGGGACGGCTCCGTTATGTGTTAGAAAGTCGAGAAGATCTCCGTTCTCGCCGAACCGTAAGAAAATGAAGTATTTAGCGCGACGTTGGAAGATGTGGGATACGTGGCAGATGTGCGGATGGTTGACGCGGATCAGCACGTCCAGCTCTCGAGGGAGGAACTTGGTGAGGTAATCGCGGGGGGCTAGCGCCGTGTCTATCACTTTGCAAGCCAACACTGCGTGCCGGGTCTCGTCTATCATGTGCGTCGATTTGTACACCTGCAAATAAGTAGAAAGAATAAAAGTTAAGTACCTACATTAAAACTACTACCTAAACAACGACCTTAGAAACTATGTTAATTGCTGCTACCTACATAACATAATTTATTTTATGCGGTATAGATTATAATTTTAGCCTCAGCCCGCGGTATTGCAAGCCTTTTTTCGCGATAAAAAAACAAGCCTCCAACAAGCATCTCCAGGTCTAGAAATACGTCCATGCACCTATAAACAGGTTGCCTTTAGAGAAGTGTTGGTGTGTAGAAGTAACAAACATACTTCTACCCAAACTTTCGCATTTAAAGCATCAGTGTAAGAAGTGACTTCAAAGTAGAACAGTACAGATCTACAAAGATGACACATGCCTACAAGATGACAACTCAGCTGGTCTACCGACAGAGTCGTATCTATGAGGAAGTAATACAACAACTTTATTATTGAAGGTGGGCTTGAAGCAGGCTATGTATTATTTTTCATCACAATAAACGCTCTATTTACCTTGGCGTAAGACCCTTCTCCGATTAATTTCTCTAAAATAAAACCCTTTTCTTGCAACACGGCTATATCAGACCTTGTAGTGGTAAGTTCGGCCTTTTGGCTCGCATCCATTGATACCGCATAGGTATCATTTCATTTTGAATTTTATCGAGAACAATGTCATGGCTGTTGAATTTAGGGATTTATTCCAAATGATTTCACTATTTCATCGTTTGTTATTGTTTGGACGTAAGTTAAGAAGTCACTTTGACATAGAAACATACCTGATTTCTTGTCAAAAGTAAATGTAGGAGGTTGACAGTAATCTACGTTTTCAAACGAAGGTCAATTCATGATAAAAAATAAATAAAATAAAAGTCAATGCGTAGAGTTATAAACCTCACTAGAAATGGAGAACTGGAAGCTCTGATCTGATATTCCTCTTTCCATAGCAATTTTCCTCTCATCATGAGTCTTGTTCTACCTCCATTCTCGAATCAATGATTTAAGTCACTATTTGAAAACAAATAGGAAAGATTCGTACAAATAACGAAACACAATGGGATCCCTTTTTCAAATAAATATCTAATTCAGGATGTACACTCAATAAAACTAAAAAGTTGACTCGCGCAGTGTTTTTAATTTAAACCAGGTAGGCAGCCAACTTCTACAAGTTTCGCGATTTATGCTTACTTCTGAAAATCCCAGCTCAAGATGTAGCAGCCAGAACTTGCCAGTTCTCGCAATAAACCCCGCATAGATTCAATATATATAGATTATAATGTGGCATAGTTGGCCCAATTCTGCTAAACTAATCGCTTTACTATGACAATGGTATCCATTCTTAATGTGAGTGGGTTAGGTTTGTAAGGACTAGATTGCATATAGACTATGTAAACAAAACGTCGTAATTCCATAGTGCCTTAAAAGCACAATGCCTTTTTTGCAGAATGCCCTAGCTAGTGAGTAGAATGTCTTAGTTGTACGATCGACAACTAAGCCATAACGCCGAAGTTGCAAAATTACTAATAGAGTTTACGACCAAATTATAGAAAGTCTTGGTTGTAAAATGACGCATAATGCAATGTGTCTGGATAACATATGGTCTTGATAGCAAAACGTCATGATTGAAGTTATTTTGCCGTCAAAATGGATAGGTAATTTTCGGCTTGCTAAACTATTGTTTAACTATTGTCAAAAATAACTGCCTTTGAAAAACCGGCTGTTAAACGTTATTGATTTTTGACGATACGCATACCTAGTCGTTTTACCATCAGTACGTTCTGAATACGTTGCCGCTATGCTACTGGGACATTTTGATATTTGGGCGTTATACAAACAAAACGTTATAGAACTAAGTCAATCTTAAACCCAGGCATTCTTCTATTAAGACGTTTGCACAATTAGACATTAAGCTACCAAGATCTTATGCAACTAAGTCGTTTTGCTTTTATAGTCGTTATGCAATCTAGTCCTTACGAACCTAACCCATGTTAGCGGGTAAACTACGAACCTTGTTTGTGTTGGAAGAACACCAAAGTTTCATCTCTTAACGAGGGACTATGGTATCGTCACAGAATCGCCACCAAACAGACATAGGCACATTAGACACTGGTTGGTATTTTACCTTAGATGAAACGATGAAGGGACGCACGTCAAAAGTATCGAGGTTCAATGAAACCAATCGAGAACTATTCTATCAATCTATCCATGCAAATAGCACCGAAAGCACTATCTGGAGTTTCATTTGAGGATTCTACGTGGCGATTCTGCGACGATACTACTGTCATTGTGAAACGATTGATTAGCAGAACTAGCCCCGGTTCGCTGACATATTGGATTTTTAATACAGCTAACAGATAATGAAGTTGACTCGATTGACTCGTTTCCCACCATCATTACACACATATATAAGGGGTATAAGCCTCCCGAAGTTTATGCCATCCATTTTGGCCCTTATTAATATTTCCCTGCTGGTTCTTGCGAACCACGTGACAAAGGTGCACACAATGCAATTCTTAGGCCAAATTGGTGGTCGGTTACCTTCTGAACAGTCTCGTCGATTATTCACTGAGGTTTTGTTTAAAACAATGAAAGAGCGAGACAGATCTATACGAAGCTGCTGTGTTCTCTTTCGCCAGCTGTGTTGTTGGCGGTATATGAATTATATGCGTGAGTGTACCTGCGCAAACTTCCCACTCTCGCTGTCCCTCACCGGACAAGTTGTTTGGCGCCTACTATACATAAGTTTTACTAAAAATAAAAATTCAGCCAACCTGAACAAAATTTTTCAATTTCATTTACCCGGTGGACGTAGATGCCAAGTCACAGTTCTTAAGAACTGAAGAGGCGTTTACTCCAGCGGCAGCGTCAGCGATAAGGGAGGGGCGTGGCGGTGGTTGCTCGCTGATTTCCACCATCTTCTGCAGGGCGACTCTCTCGTCTTGAGCTTTTTTGAAAGCTATAGTTTCTTGCGTTGTCCATTCTGAAAGCACAGCATCATCATCGGCCAATACAATCCACTGCTGGTCATAGGTATCCTCTAAAGAGCACCAAAGCTCCCTATCTAGCAACCTAGCTTGCCGCATCCAGCATCTGTCTGCAGTCTTTCGCAGATCTTCACCCCACCCGGATGGGCGTCGTATACTACGTTTGCAGAGTCGCGGTTATCACTCAAAAGCACGTTGATCCGGTCGGTTCTTAGCGAGATCAACCAGCCCATTGCCCTTCAGCTTGCTAATTTTGTGTAAAGCAAAGCATACCTAAATCTATTTTTTTAATTTTATTTTGTGTTATAGTCTTCTTATTGACGGTACGCTGTTTGGTGCCGGCTTAGAATTCGCGTCCCGTTTCTTTCACCCGAGGTAAAATTTTTTTTTCACCTGAAGTCCATCGAGTGCCCCATATGTGCTATATGTCAAAAGATAGTAAAAAATAGTAACATTATTTATGCCGGAGGAAATAACGGGCACTCGCACGAGAGCCGAAAAATATCGATTTTCATGTTTTTCTCCATACAAATTAAAGTTCAAAAAATCTTTTCTGCGTCATTATCACCTAGGTTCATAAAATATGATATAGTTTGGGCTTCTAATAAGATTCTGTCTTGGTTTCCAATAAGAAAAATCATGTTTAGAAAAAAAAGTTCTATGTCTATAGGAAGGGCTTTTTCGATCCACTGTGCGGCGTTAAGGCTCATACAATACTTAAACTCAATAGCGTTTAGAAGAAATATAAAAATCTCGAATAAAAAAAAATATATGTATAAATTTCGATATTTCATCAAAACGCTGTTGATTTTGATTATTTTTCTTCAACTCAAATATTTGCCAAATAATTTTACACAAATTGAACATTTCACGAATAAAACAAATTATGTATACGGCTACAGATAATTATTTTGTTTTCTCAAGGCCGTTGGGCCGTACACCAGCCTTAAAGCCCATATTTGAGTGGATATTATTGATCTGTACGGCGGTGGTGCGGTCCAGTCATGCGACTACCTTTAGCCTCTTGTCCCCGTGTTTGTTCGAAAGGCACTTTCGTCCGATGACACTACTCTCACTCACTCACTCACCCAACAACCGTGAATCCATACAAATCCATTCACTATTAATGACTTGATCAATTTTGATCCTGTCCGGGCTTTTAGGTTCCAGTAGCAATGTCACGAGCCTTTTGCAACTCTCGGAAAGCGTGTCCACGTATCGCGAACGCCATTTCCAATTCTTGTTCACCTGTTACAGACAAAATTTGCTTCAAAATAGGCAACACCACCATTGAAATTGAATGTAAGGGAATTTTTGAAGATGTTTGTATGATATTGGACCCTGACTTCACAACACAAAATAAGACATACATTTATTTCTTGATAACACGAAAAAATTCGCGCACGTTCGGCGGAATGCTCGCGACTTTTTTGGCATACCTTGCGGTAACTTACCTTGCGGTGACAGGGACAGGGATGTTTTATCAAAATCTTCAAAAAATCCCTTCGATTCGCTTCCAATGTGCCTTGACCTTATTATTAGTATTTTTTTAATAAATACATAGGTATTTCCTACTACATTTAATAGGCTTACAAACATTTAAAACCAGTTTCAGCCCGCAGACTCACGCGCTCTATTTCGGATGTAACGTTTTGCCAAATTTCAGATTTCAGATCCGTTTAGCCTATTATGACCAGACAGACTGACCGAGCTACTTTCGCATTAAAAAGAATCAGTAATCGGTTACCCATAGGCGGAGATATCAAGTAACATACATACATAAAAATAAAATAAAATAAAAACGAATTGAGAACCTCCTCCTTTTTGAAGTCGGTTAATAAAATAAAAAATGTTGGAAGATTTCCGCATCATCTACTTCCAAACTATCACCGTATCCTATCACGCTCTGCTTAGAGCGTGATAGGCACTAGATAACTTATACAGGGTGCCACGAAACATGTGTAGGTACTAATCCGAAAGGAGGAGATTAACTATTGTTCTACGTTTTTTTTTAATTTCATTTTTGTTTAACTTTTTTTGACTAAAATAATTTTTTTCATATTCATGCATGGGTTTTGTACCCAAAGGGTGAAAACGGAGCCCTATTACTAAGCCTCCGCTGTCCGTCCGTCCGTCCGTCTGTCACAGGGCTCTATCTCATGTACCGTAAGAGGTAGACTGTTGAAATTTTCAGAGAATCTGTATTTCTTTTGCCGCTAGAACAGCAAATAATAAAAATAAAATAAATATCAGAATTAAAGGGGGCTCCCATACAAAAACGTGATTTTATTGCCTTTTATTGCTCTTGATTTGTCAAGGCTGTATCTCTTGAATAATAATAGTTGTATAATAGGTAGGCACATGAAACTTTCTACAATTATGTTACACTTCAACTGTAATAACAAAAAATACTAAAAATAAAATAAAGTTGAAAATTTAAAGGGGTCTCCAAACAAGTGAAAATTCGATGTTCTTTGAAAAAGTTGCCTGATTTTTACGGTACGGAACCCTTTGTGTGGGAGTCGACTCGCACTTGGCGGTTTATTATTATTATTGTTGTTTTGAATTTTCAAAGAATTTACATCTTTTTCGTAATAATTTCATGACAAAACACTGTTCTGAAAAACAAGCATGAAACATTTGTGAAATATTTTATAATGTTTAATAATGCAATGCGCGTGTAATAGAAAAAGAATAGGAAGAAAAATATCAAAAAAATATATTATATTCGAAATTAACAAGATGATCTCCTTGGGGTCCAGTATCACCCTCTTTCGGCTTAGCACACGTGTTACGTGGCCTATACAGCCTATACAGAGGGTACCTAATCAGGGTTGTACAGGTAGGTACTTAAGCAGTATGAAAGTATGAATAAACACAATACATTATATTATCTATCTATAGTAGGTATATTATTATTATAAAAGGTATTTATTAGGTTTATTTAGTGATTATTATTTTAATTTAAGTATGTTTATTATATGTATTGTATATAACTACATACTATTACTTTAATTGTCAGTTTATCTTTTTCGATTCATTGTTTTTGTACACTTCCTCTACCTGTTATCGCCTCTCCTATGACTCTAAGGTTTGCTGGAAGAAAACTCTTTTCAGGGTTAAGCTCGCCTATGTACATATCCTATTAAATTAAATCATGCTTATGTAATACTATTGTGTACAATAAAGAATCACAGAATTACATTAATAAAAGGATTGAACTACCTGTGCTTGAAGTAACTGCTTTATGTGCTTATCTTCGAAAGGCATGGCTCGATTCAGCATCACATACAGGACTACCCCAAGCGACCACAGATCCGTAGGTTTCGGATAGTAAGGCGTTCCTTGTAGAATCTCCGGGGCGGTATAAGACAGAGACCCACAGAAGGTCTCGCTGTGAATCTCTATAAATCGTTTGTCGACGCAGCGGCGTGTGAAGCCAAAGTCGGAGAGTTTTGCGTTTTGGTTGGCTGTTAGTAATACGTTCTCACATTTGATGTCTCTGTGAGCTATTTCGAGTTCGTGCATGTACTGGATGGCTAGGGATAGTTGGCGCATCCATATTCTGGCTTGGTCTTCTGGTACGGCGCCCTGCAAACAAAATCGTCATCATCATCATAAACCTATCTAAGTCCACAGCTGGACATAGGCCTGCCCTAATGAGCGCCATATCAGCTTGCCGCATACAGCATCTGCCGATCGTCATCCCACCTAGCAGGAGGGCGTCCTACACTACGTACTCCAATCGAGAACACGTTACCCCAGCGGTTGTCGGTTCTTCGCGAGATTTTGCCGACCCACTGCCATTTCAGCTTGCTAATTCTTTGAGCTATGTCGATAACTTTGGTTCTCTGTCGGATGTACATAGGTATTCGTTACGAATACCATAATACCATCACACTAATATGTATGGATGTTTGTTACTTCTTCACGCCAAAACAACTGAACGGATCGGGCTGAAATTTTGCATACAGGTAGCTAGGCCTGGAATAAAAC
This sequence comes from Eupithecia inturbata, assembly GCA_963662085.1. Taxonomy (NCBI): domain Eukaryota; kingdom Metazoa; phylum Arthropoda; class Insecta; order Lepidoptera; family Geometridae; genus Eupithecia; species Eupithecia inturbata. The sequence continues at coordinate 3,374,841 of OY759179.1, read as the reverse complement.
ATAGGCATCCTTTTTATCCCATAAATCAGTTCCCATACGATAAAAATAACCTGCACCTAAACGTTTCAATAGAAACGGGGCGTGCGAAGTCGCGGGCAGCAACTAGTTATAAATAAGCTTACTTATACTGCTGTGGCTCACCGACCCGAAGTGGATCTTATACTGCTGAGGCTCAGCGACCACAACTGGATCTTAGCTTTTGACACAAAATTTCATAAACGAGCTAATTTTACAAAAACTCTTAAAACCTTGACCAATTTACCAACTAGTTATATACACTTGTTAAACTCGACTTAAAAAATTTGTAAACAAACCGTAACGCAAATAACTAAAACTCACTTGCTTGGCGTCCAGTTTCAGATATAATTGTAAGCCTTACATATTGAAGGAAGGATCTCAAATCGACGAGTTATCTAAATTACGTATAAAAAGACGTGGTAACAGAGTGAATTATAGGTTAAGTATGGGCGGTTTGTTTACAAACATTCCACATCAAGTTTGGCTAGTGTATCACTGAAAGGCTGCACTGATTTTCATCAAACATAGTTAAAACACGCTCGGTCACTGGTACAGACACAGAAAGTTTTCTTGCGTGTGGGGTAAAAAGAGGGCATTAATTTACCTTCTGTAGAATATATTCCAATAAGTCCCCGTGCTCCATAAACCGCATAAATATAAAATACTTGTACCGCCTCTGGAATATACTGTGTGTATGCACTAAATGCGGGTGATTCAGTTTGATTAGCATATCTATTTCCCTCGGCAGAAACTTTTTCACGAAATCTTTTGGCGCGGTATTCGTATCAATGACCTTGCACGCTAATACGGCTACTTTTTCGTTTTTTAATGGGTTCCTGTATTCCGCTAAATACACCTGGGAAAATATATTAAATCCTACTAACAGCGATAGTTTGTGCCGAAGACATGACTTTAGTAACAAGACGTGATCGTGACCTCTCCTTTTTATATGGGATTTGCGTAGTTCCCAGTCCACACGATAGAGGCGCTGTATCAAATTGTATGGAAAAAGGAAACGTCACAATCACGTCTCGTTACTAACGTCAAATAGACTCACCCCTCTCGAATAACATATAAGCTACTTCCTATTCCAATAAGCCGCGGGCAGAAGCTAGGAAATAGATTAATAAAATAAAAATAACATGCTGTACAATTCACACAGCATCATCTAGCCCCAAACTAAATAGAGCTTGTGTTATGTGTACTAGACGACTGATTGTTAGAAGATATAACAAAGAAAAATATTTTTATTATAGATAGAAAACACCTTGACCCGTATCAAATATTTGTCCCGCGGCGGGAATCGAACCCGCAACCTCCTGGGTCACCGGCAGACATTCGCCCACTGCTAAAAAATATCTCATTTTAATACTTTATTGGTACTTGCTTATGCGTATTGTATTGTACAATCTTTACCTCTGAAAGCAACGGCAAATATTAGAAAAGTAATAAAATAAATATTCCCATTGCCCAGCAGTGGGACAGCAATGGCTAAAAATAATAATAATAACAAACTACCTTTGCATAAGAACCTTCGTTAATTTTCTTAATCATTTTGTAACCTCTACTTGCAAGTGTTAGCTGCTCAGAGCCGGAAAGTTTGAGTTCTTCCTCGATATTATGATGATGTCCCTATAAATATAAATAAATTGGCTCATTTGGTAAATAACAACTATAAACTAGCTAAACTCGATGTGGAATGTTTGTAAACAAACCGCCCATACTTAACCTAAACTTCACTCTATTGCCGCGTCTTTTTACACGCACTTTTTACATTACTAATAATATTACGTATAGTTGTAATATTACGTACCGCGTATAGTATCGTTTGAGTGGTAATCTACAACAATTTAAACCATTTAATTCCGTCCTCAACAAGAGTAAGTAGTAACTTAGAAGTGATTACCTGGGATTTCCCCTCCATCTACTCACGCGGTTTAGAATTCTGCTTAGCTGTAATATTAGCTAAGGATTTTATCATTTCACTAGCCTGAAAAAAGAAACAAACCGATATTAAAGGTAGAAAATCGTTTATTTATTAATTACTCTAGTTGACCCAACAGACGTTGTCCTGTCTCAACTATACATACATATTGAATTCGAATCGGTATTATGGTCGTTAAGTTTCTTAAATTTTCTAATTTTCCGCGCTACATTCTTAATTTTTTCTTTCATAACAACCTTCTCCTGACAATAACAAAAACACCTGTCCAACAGATCACGCGTGGTGCTGTGACCAAAGGAAATAGGGATTCATTTTTACACACTTAAAAATTCATAAAAGAGACAATTCAGTACGTAACTCCCCTCACTTCATCGGCAGACATACGACCACCTGGTGAAAGTGCCTCCCCCAAAGAAGGGGAGTTTTGCCATAATTACAACGCTTTACAGGTGGACGGGTAATCGCAGTAGAGGTGTTAAAATACACAGAAGGAAGCTGTCCTGGAGACGACGAGCATTCGTAGTTTGTAGGTATTAGCAACGATGCCTTTATGCGGACTAAATAAGGCCCAAAATTATGCAGGACAAACTCTACATAGCTACAGAATAGATAATAGTGTTTATAGGGCATAGATTATGTAATAGTTGTTGGCGACCGACTTGCAGGTACCTGCCTATATATGTTTATGTTAGGATTTCTCGAACGAATGGAAACAAAAGACAAAGACAGTAAAAATGTTCTAGAATAAAGAAAGAGATAGGTATAGCTTCCAGAAAAATGCAGAAATGTAAGATAAGGACGGCTGACAATATGTAGGGTAAATAAGCGAGACGGAGCTAGGTCTCTGTATGTTAGGCGAATTTTCTAGGTTTTGAAGGACACACTTGGGTTTAAAAGCCGAGCTTTTCGGCGTTTATTAAGTTCAGTTCTAAGCGACCACACAACGGTTCCAGTAGCAGTAATAAGAGTGCGAAGTGGGAAATAAAGGCAAAATACAGAAAAAGAAAAAAGTAAATACAGGAAGAAAGTAAATACAGTCCACCACGGAAGCTATCTTTATAATTTTTCTGTTTATTTTCTATATGTTATTCTCTTGATAGATTCCCTCAGTCGACTCGTACCACATGTCGACTGGTTGGAGGGACGATTCTTGCGCCGCGGCAGCCACAGCCAAGTACAAGCAACTATCAATTACTTATTCAAAAATTACTTTACTAGTGAAAACTTTTTAATAGCCCTCTGTTTCTATTTTCTTTATTTAGATTTTTTTGTATGTGCTGGTTTAATAAATAAAAAAATAAAAACTGTATCGGTAATAACTACGACCATTATAGCGCGGCGGGCGAATGTCCGCCTGCGACGCAGGATGTTGTGGGTTCGATTCCCGCCTCGATGTTTGTACGATCTGCAAATATTTGTCCCGGGTGTTCTGGATATTAATATGTTTAATAAAAAAATTGAACATATAATGTATTGTATTATACAATGTATATCAGTCATCTAGTACCCATAACACAAGCTCTGCTTAGCTTGGGGCTAGATGATGCTGTGTGGATTGTCCAGCATTATTTATTTATTTATGTACCGTACATTTCATGATATCAATAAGCAGCCTATGACTTTCTGATTGTGGTGAAACGAAGGTCTGACTACAAAAAAACGTACTCTGTAAGATTCATGTTTCGATCCTTCCAAAATGTCCCCCTGCCTTTTCGGTGGATTCCTGTGACTATCAGACAACCTCCTGCGCTGTTCCTTAGCGCGCTGTAGAGCTGCGTTTTCAACTGCGTTCATAGCTGGATAAAATATACTATAAACAAAACCTTAACTGGGTACAGTAAAAGGTTATTTTAACAGGATGCGGTGAATGCAAAAGTATTTGGTTTTTAATAGTCAATGCACTTACTTGTGAGCCTACTGTCCATAGCAATCCACTCGCTGCTTAGAACCTGCGACGCGTTGTGCCTCAGTCCAGGGTCGGGCTCCAATAAATGTTTCACTACAGTTTTACACTCCAGGGACACAGTACCGGCCACGCGCGATCTGAACCTATACTTCTTTCCCATCTGCTGCTCATACAGTTTTCGCATGCGAGTATCATCGAATGGCATAGACTTGTTGAGCATCACAAAGAGCACGACTCCCAAAGACCAAAGGTCCGAAGATTTAGGTAGGTACGGTTTGCCGCGAAGAATCTCCGGGGCGGCATACGACATAGAACCACAGTACGTCTCGCTCAAAATTGGCTCGTTGAATTCGTCCACGCAAAACCTAGAAAACCCAAAGTCTGATATCTTCACGTTAAAATTGGCCGTCAATAGAACGTTCTCGCATTTCATATCCCGATGCGCGATCTCCAATTCGTGGAGGTACTGCAGTCCCAGACAGAGCTGCCTAGTCCAAACCCTGCATTGGTTTTCAGAAACGCACCCGTTTTTGAGGATATACGCAAGCAGATCACCATTCTCGGCGTATCTCATAAAAATGTAGTACTTCGTTTTCCGCTGGAATATGCTGTGGATGTGAATGAGGTGTGGGTGGTTGAGGCGTATTAGCACATCGATCTCTCTCGGTAGAAACTTTACAACAAAATCTTTGGGTGCTTTCGCCGTCTCTATGATTTTGCAGGCTAGGATACTCTTGTTATCGTTTTTGACACTATATTCAGTTAAATACACCTAAAAATAAGTAACGGTAAATGAGGTAAGCTTAATGCTAGAAACAGACTCGAGCCCACGCCTCTGGACGCTTGAATGTGTATGAAAACAGATGGCAAATACAGTTATCGTACGCCACGCCATCTGACGTTTCCTACATTTCGTCGCGTACGTTGCGTGGCGTAGGCTCAGTCTGCTTCTAGCTTAAGTTTTAGTTGCAGCACGTAGGTAACACACACATTCTTCGAGTCGATTTCAGCCATTGCAATATTGATGTATTAAAAGATGTTGATAAGCATATAACAGGCTGCTCGTTAGGTACCAACCTTAGCATAAGCTCCTTCGCCGACAAATTTAATCAACTTGTATCCTTTCGAATTCAAAGTATTTTCTTCAGATGCAGTTGTTTTCAATTCGGTCATGATAACACAGGCGTATGAACACAGAACTCGCGCTTGCGTTCCATAAGACACAGTCGATCGGTTGGCCAGGTCACATCATCGGGTATTGTAGGCATTTTTTATTTTATAGACACGATTTTCTTTGAATTTACATATTTACATTGGATGGTCGGAAATTAGGCGCGTCAAGCCCTTGCCATTTTGACTTGCGACAGTTTTGATTTCTTCTCTTCTCTATGAAGTCAAAATAAAAAGCAGAAATCGCTAGGTTTTACAAAAAGTTTATAATCATTCTTGGTTAGACTCTCCCTCAAGCCAGATAATATAGGTACAGGTTGTTTGATATTGGGACCGAAATGTTTTGGGGAGTTGGGGGGGTCATGGGCTACATTTCTCCGGTAGATTCAATATCCTGAGTACCTATCAAGTTTTTCGGCGGTTTTAATCTAGCAGTAATCTAGGGGACAATCGCCATATCTTGAAATCAGAAATGAACGAGAAATACAGCACAAGTTATTTTGTGGTATTATGCGTGATGTTGATGCCACCTGTGTGTGGGGTGCCATCAACAAAATGGAATTCAACGCAGCCAAGTCTAAGTTATGTATGACTTTCGGGCGAATGTGACACCCAATTCATTTCAACTATGGTATCCAGGGCGTGGCATAACCAGAACAAATGCCACGAAGGATTTGGGTGTCCCATTTCACCGAGGGCTAACTTTCCATGACCACGTGACTGCGCTCGCAAAGAAGTCCTTCGGGCGTCTGAGCTTCGTGCTCAGCTCCTGACTTCCGTAGCGACCACGTGGTATGTCTGATCTTCGGCGCGACGGCTTCGGACACACAGGTTCTTTGCCGTGCCGCGGTCCACGTGGTCGGTGCGCTCCGAGTCACCCATCCCGCGCATCTTCACCGCACTCGAGCGCGATGTATGAATGTGTGTCTGTATAAAATCCATTATTTTTTTGATTATTTGTTTTTAATGATGTTTAATACTATTTATAATCAATCATTATTATTGTAAGTGGTGTATGTTACAGTATTCATTAGGGTAAAATAAATAAATTGATATTGAGAATTGGAATTACAACCACAAACAAAAAAAAACTTTTAATAATTCATATTTCAGCAACTGTAATACTTAGGACATAGAGTCTACGAAATGTAGCCTATGACCCCCCCAACTTCCCAAAATATTAACTCGGTCCCAATACCAAACACCCTGTATAATAGTAATACTAACCACAAGCTAAAATCCAAATCTATCAGTAACATTGTATAAAAAGTATTTTTCATGGCTTAATAAAATACATTTATTTCAGTGGAATTGTTTATTTTATGGTAACTTTTCCTATTAATAAATTAAAAGTGCTTCTCAAATTACATTACAATCCGTTTTACGAATTTATAAGTACAGAAATTAAATACTTTTCTTGGATAAACAGAAGGGTGTTTTTTCAACAAAACTAACCTACACTTAACCTTCAGCCAGAGAATATACATCTAATAATAATAATAATCATCATCATCATGTCGATTGCTGCACATAGGCCTCCCCTAATGAGCGCCATAGCGCCCTGTCTTCAGCTTGCCGCATCCAGAATCTGCCTACAGTCTTTCGCAGATCGTCATCCCACCTGGCCGGAGGACGTCCTACACTACGTTTGCCGAGTCGCGGTTTCCACTCAAGAACACTTCACACATCAAATTATACCTTCTGCTAACCCGATTAATCACAAAGCTTAGCGATTCTATTGGGATAAAGCTTTGGTGAAAGAGCACCCTAAGGTCACTAAGTTTCATACAATCCGAATAAAGTAAAAAACATAAAATATAAACTATAAACGCAATAAAAAATACAACATAAAATATAAATATAAAATATAAACGCTTCCGCCTTATGCAAATAAAAAACCATACTAATATCATACATTCGAAAGTGACTCTGTTTGTCTGTTACACGCTTTCACGCCTAAAGGGCTGAACGGATCTTATTGAAATTTGGCATGGAGATAGATGGTATCCCGGGGACGGACATTGACTACTTTTTATCCCGGAAAAGCGCGTGCGAAACCCCGGGCAGAAGCTAGTAGGTTATAATTTCACAGTACTAGATATCTAAATTCTTTTTGTTCAAAAACTCCCCTGCTAACGATATCCGCTGCAAGAAGGATTGCGCCGGGGTCAACAGCAACTCGTATCTCCCGGTGTCCGGGTGGTCCGGGTAACGTTTCTCTTTGCGTATCCTCTCGAGCATTCTTTGAGGTTCACATTTAGGGTTATTTTTCCAGTCGTTGTTTAGAAAGTCTTGTATTACTTTTGGTAGTAGTTTGAATATATCTTTCGCTCGTGAGGTGCTAGGCAAAATTACTTCATCTGGTGGTTCAGCTACAATTATATCGTCTACTTCAACTTCTTTAGATTCTTTTTGTGTGTCGCTTTCTGTTTCTGTTGTGATGTTTCGAACTAATTTAATTTTCGCTTCTTTGAGCAAAGGCTCATGGTTGATTGAATCTCGTTCGACTCCGGTTCTAGTCTCAGTTTTTATTAGATTCTCGTCAATATTGTCCGTGACATTTTCTTGTGTTTTCTTCGTTTCATTTTGAGCTTTTTTACCAGTGGCGTTGGTGTCATTCTGTGTGGCATCGAGCATGGTCATGAACCTCAGATTATCCTCATCTTCGAGGATTTGATATACTCTGTGCACTTCGCTCACGTTAATCCTAAAATAAAAGATAATTATAATTTAACTTACCTCAAGCCATAGAGTTTTCATCATTGGCGGATCACCTAGGTAAAACATGACATAGATTCCGTACAGGGATTGACTTACATATTTTGCAAAAGGTCCAAAACATGACCAATTTATTTAGAAAAGACTACAGACCGCAGTTTTACCGCTTCGCTACTTAAGGCTCAATTATAAACAAGATCCGTCAAGTGCGAGTGTGACTCGCGCGCCGAGGGTTTCGAACGTTTGTCAAGTATACCAATATGTATTATAGGTACTGGTTAGAAACTTTGCTATTTGATGAATACCAAAAATTAAAGGCCTACATTTCCGATGTATCGGTTTGCTAACTTCGGATTATAGATGACCATGGTAAAAATATCGGTTTTTTTCAAAATCTATATATATATAAAAGAAAGTCGTGGTAGATACACCATTTATAACTCAAGAACGGCTGAACGGATCTCGGTGAAATTTGGCAGCGAGGTAGATGGTATCCCGGGGTCGGACATAGGCTACCTTTTATTCCGGATAAAAGCGTGCGAAGCCGCGGGCTGCAGCTAGTATTTTATAAAGTATGAAAAACCAGTTTTGAAATGTACAAACAGGTACATTTCATTTGAAACCCCACTTGACCTTGAAGGTCTCTTAAAATTTGACATCACAATTTATCTGAAAATTTTAATTTTTTTTGTTCTTTAAATCTGTACAGGCGCACCACGAAATGTATTATTATTTTAAATTTCAAGTTTATTACTGCTGCAGTTGCTGGGACATTAAAGACGGAAAAAAGTACTGAAAAAGCGAAATAAGGGTAAGGGTTTCGAAACCCAACAACGCAAATAATTTGAAGCTGTATCTACATACATACATACATATAAGAGCAGTATCGTTTAACAGATCGAACAGGTTGCTTTCACCAATAGATGTAGAAATAGTTTTTTTATTCTTAAGTGCAGAGTGAGTTCTTAGTCTTTATTCCAAATATGTTAATTTGGGGTTTTGGTAGCATGTTTAAATACCACAATTTTTAATATTTGTAGGGGTCTTCAATTTAACTTAAAACCCGCAAAAAAGCGCTGCATGCGTCTTTGAAGATAAAGTGCGGCTCAGTGCCTAAAACATGCTACCAAAACACTCGGACGAAACAAGTCAAAATGCGCCCTCTGTTCATGTTTGATGGTTTCTTTAGGGACAATAAAATATTTTTTATACCATTAACTCCTTAAAAATAAGTGCGATCTTAAATAGCAACGGAATAGTATTTGCTTTGTTTTGTCATCGCTAACGAATCACAAAATAAAATTAATTTATTTTTTTTGTTTTTCGATGTAACACAAAAAACGCAAATAAAGCGCAGCACGTGTCTTTGAAGATAAGTTGCGCCACAGTGCCAAGAACATGCTATAATATACCCCAGAACGAAACCACCCACTATTTCTGTGTGTATGTTCCCATACATATTTATGTCATTTACTCCTGAACTATAACTTTACTTTAGGATAAAGAGCAATAGAATATTTATTGCTTACATTTAAAAAAGCTATTCGAAGGCATTTTTTTTTAAATATTTATGTGTGTACGACTTCGAAAATTTAAATTCCTACGTTCGGCCTGTTCCACACGTTCGATCCACTGTGCGGCGAGTCTATGACCGTTCCGTGCACCCCCGGGTTGTGAATGAAGTTAATCACAGTAGTGTCGTTCTAGCCTACGTTCTAGCTCAATTGTAATTGTAACTCACCTATGCCTAGCTTCATGACAGCAGTGCAGCATAGTCGGGTCTTTAAGATGCGCCTCGGTTTTGATATGTAGGGTACATATGAACACCAAGATCTACGATACACTCTCCGCCCGTCGTGTTTATGACCGTTCCGTGCACCCCCGGGTTGTGAATGAAGTTATCACAATAATGTGGTTCTAGCTCAATTGTATTTGTAACTCACCCATGCCTTGCTTCATGACAGCAGTGCAGCATAGTCGGGTCAATAGGATGCGCCTCGGTATTGAATATGTACCCTCCGAGGTCTACGATACACTCTCCGCCCGTCGTGTTTATGACCGTTCCGTGCACCCCCGGGTTGTGAATGAAGTTATCACAATAATGTGGTTCTAGCTCAATTGTATTTGTAACTCACCCATGCCTTGCTTCATGACAGCAGTGCAGCATAGTCGGGTCAATAGGATGCGCCTCGGTATTGAATATGTACCCTCCGAGGTCTACGATACACTCTCCGCCCGTCGTGTTTATGACCGTTCCGTGCACCCCCGGGTTGTGAATGAAGTTATCACAATAATGTGGTTCTAGCTCAATTGTATTTGTAACTCACCCATGCCTTGCTTCATGACAGCAGTGCAGCATAGTCGGGTCAATAGGATGCGCCTCGGTATTGAATATGTACCCTCCGAGGTCTACGATACACTCTCCGCCCGTCGTGTTTATGACCGTTCCGTGCACCCCCGGGTTGTGAATGAAGTTATCACAATAATGTGGTTCTAGCTCAATTGTATTTGTAACTCACCCATGCCTTGCTTCATGACAGCAGTGCAGCATAGTCGGGTCAGTAGGATGCGCCTCGGTATTGAATATGTACCCTCCGAGGTCTACGATACACTCTCCGCCCGTCGTGTTTATGACCGTTCCGTGCACCCCCGGGTTGTGAATGAAGTTATCACAATAATGTGGTTCTAGCTCAATTGTATTTGTAACTCACCCATGCCTTGCTTCATGACAGCAGTGCAGCATAGTCGGGTCAATAGGATGCGCCTCGGTATTGAATATGTACCCTCCAAGGTCTACGATACACTCTCCGTCCGGCGTGTTTATGACCGTTCCGTGCACCCCCGGGTTGTGAATGAAGTTATCTGGGTCGAAGAGAAGGTACAGGTACTTTGTGGTTTCGGAGAGGAAGAATGATTCCATGCGATCTTCTTTGCGGTGGTCTCGTACGTCTTTTATCTGTAACAAAAGGTTAACATTAAAAAACACCACAAATTGTGCTAAAAATCCCGTTGTAAGCGATTTGTTTTTAACAATGCTAGTTTTATGTTAAATGAATGATTTTATGTTAAATTAATGGTTACTTTAGTGTTATTTTGGCTGCACGTAGATTATGCAAGTAATCTACGTGCAGCCAAAATAACACTAGGTGTTCAGAATTGGAGACGCGAGCTGCCTTTGACATTCTACATTCGTGACTTTGACAGCTGACATCGCGTATTGTATGACCGAGAGGGTTGGTTCTCCCGCCTTTTTCAGTCGTGAGTCTGTCGTCGTCGGTTTTTCTTTGAACCTCGAAGAGAGCAGAGATTTTTCGTGCATACGCTATAATAAATCATCGTCTCGTTTCCTATTGACTGTGCAACCAATTGTGTTAGGAGTGATTGATGGTGCTTGTGATCAAGGCTACAACAGGACTCCACACTGTGTCACACCCGGGAAAACTGGCCTACATCTTACTGATCAGGGAGTATACGACTTGTTAAGTATTCTGTTAGCGCTGTAAGTGGACCCTAGGTGCCAAACACAGACCAACACGTCGCATCGCATCGAACTGAAGGTTAGTGGAATCCTATTTCGCCGAGATCACTCATATCATCATCACACTCATGAAATTGCTTTGCCAACCATATTCGGTCAACTCGTCGCTATAATATCGAAATGAGCCCACATTAAATAAATTCATTGTTTCGTCTAATACAGTCCACTCTTTCGCATAAATCGTATTTGTCAATCTGAGTAATCGAACATTTTGGTCCTACGACCGGATAAAACTAGCGTAGCTTTTGTGTTGTATTCGATTTGTTGTTTGTAAATTGCCGTGGTAATATTGATTTCATCTTGTGAAAAGGTAAATTGTCGTGTTATTGCTTTTCAGCAATAGTTTCATTGTTTCGTTTCGTAAAAACTATTGTTGGGGGGTATAAAATCTTTATTTCAACGGTCAAACCACGGTCAAACTGTACCTACCTACATACGTGTTTTTATTTTTGTTTTTGTCTGTTGTCTTCTCTTGCAACTTGACAATTTATTGCTCGGTTCGTATTGGTACATTGCGTCAAACCAAATTGTCAAGTTTTCAAGATAGGCATTGATTGGTGGTATCAAATCATTCACTCATTTAGAACTACAGCTAACATTGAGATGAGACCAATCGGTTATTAGCCTGTCAAAAGAACGAAGTTAAAAAAAAAAAAAAAAAAGGTTATCTGTGGTATTTGTTTGTTTACATTCATCGGTAATTTTTGCTTGGTTTGAATGTTATTGTTTTATCAAAATCGTTGTGATTTTGGATAAATAATAATGGAATCTGACATGGAAACGAGCCGCGACGAACGCGAAATGCAAGCCGATCAATACAGAGTCACCCGGGACTATTGCTATATGCGAATGGAAATGTTATCGGAATCTCCGGCTTTGATAGGAATTAGTGTTGAAGATCTCAATGAAATCTCGAGAGATTTTCACGCAGCTCAAATCCACGTTCTAGAATCAATGTCAAAGGCAGCACGAAGTGCTGAGTTTTCGCATACCATAAGTTTTGATCAAAAGTTCTTAAACCTAAAATCTAGGATAATGCAGGCAAGTAAAGACAGTATAGAGTCAAACAAAAATTGTACAGGGTTAGCTAAACTGCCCAAGATTACTATGAAGCCGTTCGATGGGAAGCTAGAAAATTGGGTATCATTCAAGGAGTTGTATGACTCTCTCATCCATAACAGGGAACTGGCAGAGGTGGAGAAACTTCACTATTTATTGTCGAGTGTTCAGGGAACGGCATATGATCTAATCAAAAGTTACCCACTGACGGGTAGTAGCTACAAAGCTGCTTACCAAGCTCTTCATAAATACTATGATAGGAAGCGGAACATTGCCACTACTTATTATGAGAAATTGCTGAAGTGTGAGTCGATTAGGAACAAAAGTGGTTCTGAATTGGAGCGAATTCATCGCACCTTCAATGAGAACTTGGCAGTATTGGCTAGGTATGAGCTCCCAAACCAAGATTTTATGCTTTTTCAGATGGTGTGGTCAAAGCTTGACTCCGTAACTCGTGAATCTTTTGAATTGCAACTTGAATCCAATGTTGATATACCATTATTTGATGACATAATGGACTTCCTAGAAAAGCGCTCTCGGGCATTAGAAAACTGTTATGGGTACCATAATCCATCAAAACAGGTAACCTCAAGGAATAAAACTTCATTAGTGGTCCCTCCGCAACTCAGTTGTGAGTTTTGCCCGAATGAGGGTCACATGGGGGAAGCATGTCCAACATTTTTAAAACTATCTCCTGCGGGACGGTTTAAGGAGGTGAAGGAAAAAAGGCTGTGTATTTTGTGCTTGCAGCCATCACATTCAGTAAAAAGATGCACAGTCAAGGTTTTGTGTAGTAAATGTAATCAAAGGCATCACACATTACTCCATTTTGAAGAACCAGCTCCTACACCCTCTACTGCCCCGGAACATGAGGAATCACCTCCGGTGGCTTTAGCAGCATATTCCTCCAACGCAGACGCCTTGTTTTCTACTGCAGTTGTGCTGGTAAAGAATGATCATAACAAATTCTTTAAAGTTAGGATCTTATTAGATAGTGCTAGCGCTTGCAACTTTATAACTCAGTCGTGTGCATGTCGTCTGGGACTGAAAATACAACAAAATGCCCAATCTGTCCATGGGATTGGTAGGGTATCTACCAACACAATTGGGTTGGTCAAGTGTGAGCTGGGTCCTCAGAAACAGGGTTCTGCAGGTAACATAGTTGTGGAAGCTGCGGTGCTCCAAACCATCTGTCAAGACATGCCGACTGGTTGCATAGATATTTCGTCATGGGAGCACCTCAAGGGGTTAGAGCTTGCGGATCCTGAGTTTAACACCCCAGGGCCAGTCGATATGCTGGTTAGTGTCAACGTTTTGTCGTCGGCATTAAAGCCTGGTCTTAAGAAGGGTGCACCGGGTCAGGCCATCGCTATCTCCACTATTTTCGGGTGGATAGTGATGGGCGAATGCACAATTGGCACTGACTTTTCTTGCCTTCGCACCAACTCGAACGGTAAAAGGGATTGTTATTTCGTTTCTAATTTGCCTTTAGAAGATTCGTTAAAAAGGTTTTGGGAATTGGAGAATATAAATCCACCTAAGCCCACTCTATCTTCATCGACAATACAAACTGCTATTAGTAGGTACATGGAAGATTCTTGTCGTCGGAATTCTGATGGGAGGTTGGTGGTACCGTTAACCTTTATCGATCCTAATCAGAAACCCAACTTCTCAGATTCGCGGAAAATCGCTTTGAAGCGGTTCCAAAACCTCGAGAATAAGTTCAAAGTGAACGCGCAGTTCAAGGCTGCGTACGTCGAGTTCATGAGGGATTACTTAGAGAGCGGGCATATGGAGGAGGTGAATCCCCCTGCAGCCAGTATTGGCCCATTCTTTTATATCCCACACCACGGAATTTTGCGTCCAGACTCTGTCACCACACCGCTCAGAACCGTGTTTGATGCTAGTGCCAAGGATGTCGAAGGAAGGTCGTTGAATGATTTATTGGCACCAGGCCCCAAACTTCAGAAGAGTATTTTCGATATTCTTATTCGATTCCGCTGGCACAAAATTGTGTTCACCGGAGATATAAAGAAAATGTACCGTCAGTTTCTAGTGACACCTGAAGATACTGATTACCAGCGAATCTTATGGCGCGATGATGTGGATTTGCCTGTTCGTGACTTCCGTTTACTTACGGTCACCTATGGTGTGTCATGCGCGCCATATCAGGCTCTCTGGTGCATGTCTCGTTTGGCATCGGAATTTGCTGCTCAGGTCCCTATCGGCGCATCTATTCTCCAGCGGGATACATACGTTGACGACGTTGTGTCAGGGACGGATTCCATTGAGACAGCAGTCCAGATTCGGCAAGAACTAACTAAGATTTTGTCGTCGGCTGGCCTTCATCTACGAAAATGGACTTCTAACTCCGAAGAGTTCCTAGGCGGCTTGCCCCCGTCCGAATTGTATTCCGAAAAGATGTGCAATTTTGAGGATCTTCAGGATTTATCGCTGAAAATCCTTGGCATGTTGTGGATCCCCACCACGGATCAGCTTACGTTTAAAACAGCATCAGTTGAAACCAGATGTACGAAGCGGTCTATTTTGTCGGATATAGCCCGTATTTTCGATCCCTTGGGTTTGTTGTCGCCGGTAGTCTTCTTGGCTAAGTACATCATGCAGCTGCTGTGGATGGATGGTGTGGACTGGGATGAAGAGGCTCCACAAGTCGTGGCTGTCGAGTGGACTAAAATAAAAACCCAATTGCCTTCCCTAAGTTCTGTCGCCTTGCCTCGAAAGATGGTATCCGAGTTCACCTCACTTCAATTCCACGGATTTTGTGACGCCTCCGAGCGTGGATATTGCGCCGTTGTTTACTGTCGAGCAACTCAGAGTAATGAAGTGACTGAAGTGCGGCTGTGCTGCGCTAAATCCAAGGTAGCGCCGCTCCGTAAACGTTCAATACCTCGCTTAGAGCTGATGGCCGCTGTCTTACTGACTGAATTGATGTCGTCAGTAACTTTAGCTTTAGACGGCCTTTATCAGCTCGAAAATATTGTTGCGTGGTCTGACTCCAACGTTGCTCTAACCTGGATTAAGTCCTGTCCTTCGCGATGGAAAACATTCGTCGCCAACCGCGTGACAGAAATTCAAGATGGCATCCCTCCTGATTGCTGGCGTCATGTTCCAACCACCGACAACCCAGCTGACCACGGTTCGCGTGGCCTACTGCCTGACGAGTTGATCCCGTGTCAGCCATGGTGGTCGGGTCCTAGTTGGTTAGTAAACCCGCCGGAACACTGGCCGCAAACAACGCTGGCCTTGAGAGATGAATCTGAACTAGAGGAACGAAAAGTATTGACTTTCTTTACAGAAGACAATATTACTTTCATCGATGCGATCCTTAATCGGTTCTCGTCTTTTTTCCGTCTCGTCAACATTCTTGCTTACTGTTTCCGATTTTGTCGTAATTTGAGGCTGTCCGCAAAGTCTACTGGTGCACTATCCATAATCGAAACTAACGAAGCATTGTACTTCCTTGTAAAACAAGTACAGGAAGTTGCATTCGCTTCCGAAGTTCGTGCGTTGAACCAGCACACCCCTAATTCGCTTCCAAAAGCGCTTCGGAAGTTATGTCCTTTTGTGGATACGAACGGGTTGTTGAGGGTAGGGGGGCGTTTGTCACATAGTGATCTGAACTTCAATCAGAAACATCCACTGTTGCTACCTCGAGATCACTGCTTGACGCGTCTCCTAATTGAGGATTATCACCGCAAGTTCCTGCATCCCGGTCCACAGACGTTGCAGAGTCTGTTAGTGCGGGATTTCTGGATACTTTCGGCTAAGCGAGCAATCCGGTCCGTGGTGGCATCTTGCGTTAAGTGCTTCCGCGCAAAACCCCGGTTGTCCGCACCGCCGCTCATGGCTAATCTACCATCTTATCGCATTAATCAAATAAAACCATTTTCGTCATCTTCTGTTGATTTCGCTGGTCCATTTGATATCGCTCTCGGACGCGGTCGCGGTGTGAGGACGTATAAAGGGTACGTCTGTGTGTTCGTGTGCACGACTATCAAGGCGGTTCACTTAGAGCTCGCATCGGAGTTAACCTCCGAAGCCTACTTGGCCTGCCTTCGGCGGTTCATATCACGTCGAGGGCGCTGCTCTCGATTGGTATCAGACCAGGGGACGAATTTCGTTGGGGCCAGTAACCTGCTGAAGGATTTTATGTCGCAAGCGTCACAGACCGAGAGGGTGGAATTCAGATTTAATCCTCCTGGCAGCCCACATTTTTCAGGGTTAGTGGAGGCAGGAGTTAAGTCTGTAAAAACTCACCTCGCTCGCGTCGTCGGCGGACAACGCCTGACATATGAGGAATTCAACACGTTGCTGATCCAAATCGAGGCCTTATTAAATTCGCGCCCTTTGTCCCCCTTGAGTTCGGATCCTAATGATCTTGTGGCGCTGACTCCAGGCCACTTCCTCACACTTGAGCCACTGACTCTAATGCCTGAAGCGCCTATTCTGGAGAATACTGTCAATCCTCATCGTCGATGGAGGCTCATCCAGAAGATGCACCAAGACTTCTGGGCCAGATGGCACCTGGAATACATGCACACCTTGCAACAACGGCATAAATGGGTAGACTCACGAGACAACATTGCCGTCGGAACTCTCGTGCTCGTCTCCAACGAGCAATGCAGCCCCATGAAGTGGAAGTTGGGTCGGGTAACCCAACTTCACTCTGGGACTGACAATGTTTGCCGTGTGGTTACCCTAAAGACTCAGTCCGGGGAATGCAAAAGGCCTGTCGTCAAACTGTGTGTACTTCCGGTACCCCAGGATATCGACTAGCCCTCCACCAAACTAGCTCCATCGGATGGCTTCACCGTAAATGAGTTTTTTTTATTTATTGATAAAAACGCTGATGATGTCGCTATTCTTTTGTATACCTATTGTTATTGTTATGTTTATTTTGTTATTACCTATATGTCAAAATAATTGTAAACATATTCGTAAAAGTCGTGTCGTATCTCGTAACATTTTTTAATTTTTTTTATGTTCGTGTATTTTGTAGAAAATCCGCATCCTGTTAAAATTAGCGTATTTTGGTGGTCGGAATGTTCAGAATTGGAGACGCGAGCTGCCTTTGACATTCTACATTCGTGACTTTGACAGCTGACATCGCGTATTGTATGACCGAGAGGGTTGGTTCTCCCGCCTTTTTCAGTCGTGAGTCTGTCGTCGTCGGTTTTTCTTTGAACCTCGAAGAGAGCAGAGATTTTTCGTGCATACGCTATAATAAATCATCGTCTCGTTTCCTATTGACTGTGCAACCAATTGTGTTAAGAGTGATTGATGGTGCTTGTGATCAAGGCTACAACAGGACTCCACACTGTGTCACACCCGGGAAAACTGGCCTACATCTTACTGATCAGGGAGTATACGACTTGTTAAGTATTCTGTTAGCGCTGTAAGTGGACCCTAGGTGCCAAACACAGACCAACACGTCGCATCGCATCGAACTGAAGGTTAGTGGAATCCTATTTCGCCGAGATCACTCATATCATCATCACACTCATGAAATTGCTTTGCCAACCATATTCGGTCAACTCGTCGCTATAATATCGAAATGAGCCCACATTAAATAAATTCATTGTTTCGTCTAATACAGTCCACTCTTTCGCATAAATCGTATTTGTCAATCTGAGTAATCGAACACTAGGCCTATAAGGGAACTACAAATGTCCTCGAACAATAGAATGGCACTAAGTACACTCAGGTTTCAGGCGACAACATGCTAACGCCACTAATAAATGTTAATGTATGTTTGATTGATGCCAAAATGGAACGACGGTTTGTTTTTTACTATATAAGTTTGTTCGATACATCGATCACGTAGGTATGTATTTAGTATCATCAGCAGTTTGACCTAAGTAGGTTACTCGTGCCGCGAGCGCGGACCGGGCGCCTACGGAGGTCAGTGCATCAGCAGCAGCCATTTCAATCGCACTCATTAACATCCATATTAGTCGTAGTTTTATACAATACAGCTATTGTTTCATATACTCGACTTTTATATCAGCATCCCGGGAAGAGCTAGCCGCGATTCCTACATGGTCCTACATGGTCCTTCGAGATATCGTTCGAGGATTCATAGCGCGGTCGTAAACAGTCGTACCGTGAGTGCTTCGAACGTACCAGCAGCCATTGGATTGCAGTGATCTTAGCTTTACCAGTGAGCTTATTGGAAAGCTATCATCGCACCTGACGTGGGGAGCTACCCAGTCAAGCCAGCAGTAGCAGTGAGCGAACCGCTCGCGCCCTCAGTACCAGCACAGAGCAGTCGTGCGGAGCGAACCGCACCCGCGACGCACCAGCAGCAGCGAGCCGACCAGCTCGCGCCCTCAGCATCTTCAGCCAGAACTGCGGTGGGGAGCAACCCACGCAGAGTCCAGCAGCAGCCGTAGGACAAACGGCTTACAATTCATCGAACCAAGACAAGATCATCACCTCAACTCCTCGCTACAGCAGCTCGGCGACCAAATCAGCGCGATGAAGGAAGCAGCACAACAGGAGGTGACACTAACAACTCACGATATTCACCAATACGCAATATCGTACAGCGTATTAGCAACAGGCGTCGCAGCGTTCCTGGCGTTCCTGTGGAGGCGAAGCAGACGAGATGTCAGCGCGTCCTTCGCGCGCGCCGTGGAACCCCGAGCCCGCGCCCCCGCCGCCACCCGCGCCTTTCCCGCCGAAGGAGGCGTCCTCCAGCAGAGCTAGTGTTAGTGCGCGTAGGCAACCCGTGCCCGAGCTAGGGCATGGTGCCAGTGGGACTGTGCGGTGGTCCAACAGACAATCAGTTTTTACGATAGAATTGGGATTAGTTTTGTAATCAAGCCATCAGCAATCACTTAGATTATGAAACATTAAAGCATTGTCCTAACATTCACTTAGCCTAAGCACAACATTGATCATCTCTGTAATACTAATCCCTCAATTGTAGCGCCTCATCCCATTCTCATCTCGTACCTCGCCCTCGGGAGTATGTTCGATACATCGATCACGTAGGTATGTATTTAGTATCATCAGCAGTTTGACCTAAGTAGGTTACTCGTGCCGCGAGCGCGGACCGGGCGCCTACGGAGGTCAGTGCATCAGCAGCAGCCATTTCAATCGCACTCATTAACATCTATATTAGTCGTAGTTTTATACAATACAGCTATTGTTTCATATACTCGACTTTTATATCAGCATCCCGGGAAGAGCTAGCCGCGATTCCTACAAAGTTATTTTCACACAAATATAAAATAAACGTTTTGCTTCATCTAGATATTACCTAGATCGAAGCAAAAAGTTTATTTACCTCGCGTGCCGAAAAGAGGGGCTGGAGAGCCTCTTTGCTCGCCGCGAACTTCAGTCCGCTCGCGACCGCTTTCCACATGAGACGTCAGGTTATAAAAACAAAATGCCTTATTGTTCATTAATTAACTGTTAAAACACCACCAAAAGGGAAATTGTGTTTAACGGTGTTTTAAATCACTAAATCACACTCGTGACGTCAAGTACCTACCTGTGAAAATGTTACACGCTCGGTTTCAATACAAATTGGTGAACTCTGCTTCCATCTAGATATATTGAAAACTTTTTAAACTTTCGCGATCTGTTAACACCGCACCGCACACCAGGCCACACCGGTTGCTCTCTCTAGAGGTGGGGGCCTCCCCGATCCCAAGGTTGTACACCTCTGGAATAATTTAAACCTGTTTTTATCATCACCATTAGCCGGAGTTTAGCCACTGATTGGTTGGCCTCCCAAAGTCTGTGCTACCACCACGGTCCTGTGCTGGCCGCATTTATTGACGCATGAAACGACTATTCTAACCGTAACAACAAAAACCTACTTCTATTTTGGTTTAAAACCTATGGCAATAATAAAATTACTTACCGTGGCGTACCCACAAGGCGTCCTTGCACTATGCTGTATACTCCTGAGTATATCCTCGCCCATCTGCAGTAGTATCGGGTCCCTAGTCTCTCGGTACAAGTACATTATGGACTCTATAAGCTCGGGCCGCAGAGGGTAGCTTTCTCTAGAGGTGGACGCCTCCCCAGTCCCAAGGTTGTACACCTCTGGAGTAAATCCGTATTGGCGCCACACGCTGTGGTAGTTTAGGATTATACGCATCGCTGCGTCGCTCTCACCTGCAATTTTAAGTTTTTATTATTTTATTAAAAACTATGCGTGCATGTTCTGGGATTTGTAAATATAAAACAACAAACATGTTTCCCTAGCTTGTGTATAAATAAAATAAATATATAAATAAATAATTCTGGTCAATCACATCACCATCTAGCCCCAAGCTAAGCTACACAAGCTTAGCTTGGGGCTAGACTACTAGATGTCTGATAAACTTAATACAATACATTAGTTAAACAGATGTTTTTATTATACATAGAAAACATCAAAATACATAGAACAACCGGAACAAATATTTGCAGATCGTACAAACGTTTCTCCCAAGGCGGGAATCGAACCCGCAACCTCCTGCGTCGCAGGCGCACCTTAGCCCGCGCGCCACATCGGTCGCCAATATAGGCGAGATAGGACAGTGCACACACTATTATTGGAGCATGTAGCGCAGCGACACGCCCTTCCGAAGCTTGGCGGTGAACGCGTTAATGTTTGAGATTTAGATAGATCGTATACTGAATAACATTATGCTACTTTCTATTCAGGAAAACGCACGCGAGCTTTTTTTTGTACAGAAGCAAATGTTCTTTACTTACTGTTATGGATCAACAACCCAAAATGTATATTGGTCTCCAATAAGAGAAGTGGCCATTCTGGTCTTCCCATTAGCTAGTATATTATGGAGGGTAGAGGTAAGGAGAACACTCTCTGTGTGTGCAAGTGTCCGTCAAAAGGTGTTAAATTAGGGTGGCGCTACAGTCACACGAGGGTAAATATTAAAGAAAGCGTCAAAAATACTAGAGTGGGATAAGGAAGTAAACAAGGAAAGCAAAACTTGTGGCAAAAGCGCACTTTTAAAAAAATAAACTTAAAATAGGAAAACAATGATACCGTTTCCAATTAATAATAAATACATTTGTATAAAATGTGAAAATGACTTAAGCAACTTTCGAAACACGTGCAAATACTTTTTATAAAGTTTTATAACAGTAAACACAATCAAATCACATGAATAATGTTATTAACAGATCACTAAATTTAAACCTCTACCTATTTTTGGACTACGCAAACAGTAGAGGTTTTGTATGCAGTTTCATCTGGAAAACCGGCAGTGTCGCCTGTCCACGCAGCATGCTCGCCCACACGATCCTCGTTGCAAAAGTAACGTTCTATAGATTGGCTTCTACAAGCTAATGTAACTCACCAATGAGAATGAGCAGCCCCGGCCAGTAAGCCTCGAGCGACTGGAACACTGGCAGCGTCACCTGTCCGCGCAGCATGCTCGCCCACACGGACCAATCCTCCTTGCGAAGGTAACGTTCAATGAACTGACTTCTACAACCTAAGGTAACTCACCAATGAGAGTCAGCAGCCCCGGCCAGTACTTACGCCTCGTGTGACTGGAACACCGGCAGCGTCACCTGTCCATGAAGAATGCTCGCCCACACGAACCAATCCTCCTTGCAAAAGTAACGTTCTATAGAATGGCTTCTACAAGCTAAGGTAACTCACCAATGAGAGTCAGCAGCCCCGGCCAATACTTACGCCTCGAGTGACTGGAACACCGGCAGCGTCACCAGTCCATGAAGAATGCTCGCCCACACGAACCAATCCTCCTTGCAAAAGTAACGTTCTATAGAATGGCTTCTACAAGCTAAGGTAACTCACCAATGAGAGTCAGCAGCCCCGGCCAGTACTTACGCATCGAGTGACTGGAACACCGGCAGCGTCACCTGTCCATGAAGAATGCTCGCCCACACGAACCAATCCTCCTTGCAAAAGTAACGTTCTATAGAATGGCTTCTACAAGCTAAGGTAACTCACCAATGAGAGTCAGCAGCCCCGGCCAGTACTTACGCCTTGAGTGACTGGAACACCGGCAGCGTCACCTGTCCATGAAGAATGCTCGCCCACAAGAACCAATACTCCTTGCAAAAGTAACGTTCTATAGAATGGCTTCTACAAGCTAAGGTAACTCACCAATGAGAGTCAGCAGCCCCGGCCAGTAAGCCTCGAGTGACTGGAACACCGGCAGCGTCACCTGTCCGCGGTGCATGCTCGTCCACATGAACCAAACCTCCTTGCAAAGGTAACGTTCTATGGAATGGCTTCTATCAGCTAAGGTAACTCACCTATAAGAGTGAGCAGCCCCGGCCAGTAAGCCTCGAGCGACTGGAACACCGGCAGCGTCACCTGTCCGCGCAGCATGCTCGCCCACACGAACCAATCCTCCTTGCGAAGGTAACGTTCGATGGACTGACTTCTATCAGCTAAGGTAACTCACCTATAAGAGTGAGCAGCCCCGGCCAGTAAGCCTCGAGCGACTGGAACACCGGCAGCGTCACCTGTCCGCGCAGCATGCTCGCCCACACGAACCAATCCTCCTTTCGAAGGTAACGTTCGATGGACTGGCGCGCTTCCTTGAACATTGACATAAGTTCGGGACGCTCTAGTAGTATGGCACCTGGGGGGCAGCAATCATGTTGCAGGCTAATCACCTTTTATGCGTAAACTATGCAGCGTGAGATTTTTTTCACATACGCGGTATACGAGCAACGAAAGGGGGCTCTTGTTGGCCGCGTGTCGCATACCGCCAAGCACAGGGATTGTTCTCTAGGGTAGAATAGGCAATAATGGCATTGCATCGTGTACTTGTGTACATTATTGAAATTGAAGAAATTAATTTCAAATAATTTGTGCATTCGGAGACAAAGTGATGTGATTTTTATCTATTCTACCTCGTGTGTTCATAAGTCTTGAGACACAGTAAAACTAAAATATTTTTGGAGCTAAGTTGAGTATTCATTTATTGGATATTAAAATTAAAACTACTGACATCTAGATCTGTATTTAAAAATAAATTATTCAAAATGGCCGCCTTTGCATTCAATGCAGGCCTTCAAACGCATGCGCCATTCATCTATGGCGGCACGAATCTTTTCAATGGGAATCCGTTTCGATTCTTTAATAAGGGCTCGCTTGAGAGAATCCAGGTTTGGGTGAGACTTTCTGCATGCCTTCAGCTCCAATTCCGTCCATAAAGAATAATCCAAAGGATTCAAGTCAGGGCTTGACAAGGGCCAATCTTCGCTCCGAATGAAGCCTGGCAAATTGGCCTCCAGCCAACGTTGGGTAGTCTTAGCTTTATGGGAGGGAGCAGAGTCCTGTTGGAAAACCCAGTATTTTCCAGCGAATAGCGTATCATTTAATGGTTTAACCACCGCTTCCAATATGTCGGTTTGGTAATTTTGTGCCTTCACATATAACTAAAATACGCCCTTAGTACCTACATATACCTACACACAATACTTAAATTCTTAGTTTTCAATTAATATCATGTAAAACTAGCTCTTTAAAGTGTAAACATAGGTTTAATATGACAGTCCCTGTCAGTTTGACAGATCGTCGTTTTGAGATATGACAAAAAACTACCGAAAGGGATGAAACAGGGTATCTTTGGTTGAAAGCTACTGCGGAGGGGGTAGAATGACATTGATAGATCGAGCGACGATATTTTGCTATTTCGCCTTGCTGGCAAAAATGAAGCGAAGTGACCCCCTCGTAGGAAACACCCCACCAAACCATCACACTTGCTGGATGATGAGTGCGCTGGACATTGCGTACAGATGGCTGGACGTCCTTTGAACTTCTGGCGTAAACCTTATTGTTCTGCCGGTTAAACTTTTCTTCCACCGTGAAGATCTTTTCATCGGTAAACAAGATATTTTTTGGATCGTGTCTCTTCAATAGGTTCCGACATCGTTCCAGTCGCAATTTACGAAGACGCTCGTTTAAATAATGCACTTTCCTTCGACTGTAGGCCTTTAGTTTAAGATCATATTTAAGTATCCTGTTCACCGATATTCGCGAAATGTTGGTCTGCAGAGCTAATTTCTTTTGAGTCCGGCAAGGGTTGCGACGAATTCGCTCTCTGATTACTTTGATGTTGACGGGCGTCCCTACAGACCGCGGGCGGCCACATCTTCCACAGTCTTCTAAAGAGCCGGTCTCCTTGTACCTCTATATGGTATAATACACAAAGTTCCGACTACATCCCAAACTTTGGATTTCACTAAAAACTTGCATTGGTTTTTTTCCTGCTTGAAACAGTGAAATTACAGTCGCACGCAAATCTTTTGTTGGCGCCATTTTCACGGAGAATGAAACAAATATTTAAATATATATTTTTTCTGATTCAAAACATTCGAAATTTTAAATTTTAAAAGTTTAAAAAAGGTTGCATGAATTACTTTCTTTTTAAATTAATTAAATAAGTTCGTCTCAAAACTTATGAACACACGAGGTACAATAGACAACAATCCTCGTGCTTGGCCTACAGGTGCTTCAGGACGGGTTAGGTTTCGGCTAGTGAACCCTTTTTTCAACATTTGGACTTGTTTTAGTTTATTATGTGTAGTGTTTCTTTGGGACGAGTAAACTTTAGGACACACACCGGTGGTGTAGCTGGTGAATAGCCAACCATGACGCGGGAGGTTTGGCACACGATCATCCGCGCATACAGGTCTTAGGCCCAGGTCTGTTTTTATCATCTATTTGATCCCTCATCACATCAACATTATAGCCTTTATAAACAAAGAAAATTACAATCAAATATAATAGAAACAAATTAGAACTAGTATTTACAATTGAAATAATTAAGCTAACTGCAGACCGCTCGACCTCAAAGGAAGCAAATGTGTGGGCTCTGTCGAGACCTTCACATTTGCGCCTCTTTGAGATCCTCGGCCAAATCTGCCGCCGCACCAGCCCTCACGGATGTCCTCGGAAGATGGGAAGGCGCAAGTGTGTCGACGCATGTAGTGTCCCACACAATGGGCCTCCCCAACACTTATGGGGCTAGTGTAATGCCGTCGGGCCTCTTACCATCATCACACAACAGACCATTCGGTTCGAGAATAGCTGGTACGTTCGCGGTGCCAAAGGCCCGCCAGATGATGTCGTTATGGCTGGCATGGCGAAATATCCGACCGGGCGGCCCTAATACACGATAATCCTCGATGACCAAGCTGTTCGACAGCAGTACCGCATTATTGATCACACAAACATTTCTACACAACAGCACAACCAAACGAGTATAATGATGTGTGAAAGTGTAGCATCAAATATGCTAACTTACCTTTAACCAAGTATTCGTAGTACGAATCAACACCCCCGCCGATGCCAGCATCCTGCGCCGTCCACCGTCCGCTCATCACGTCGATATGGTTACCAAGAAGGCCGATCGGGGATTTGTGGTGGTAGAGCGCTTTTAGCGCGTTGTATGCTACCTAGAACATATTCAGTCACATTTTTAAACTAACACTAACCAAGATGCAGAAATCCGTCTGCACCACGGACGGACGGACGCGCGGCGCCCACCTGCGGGTCGCATTGCCGAGGCTGCGCAGTGAATTCGTTAAGGTACATATAAACATCCTTGACGATCTCAGTAGCGCAACGGGCGAAGGTTCGCCTGCGACGCAGAACGTTGCGGGTTCGATTCCCGCCTTGGGCCAAATGATTGCTTGCTGCAGATATTTGTTCCTGGTGTTCTGGGTGTTTTTTATTTACACAAAAAATATATATACATACATATGTATGTACTCGTATGTATTAAGTATATCAGTTATCTAGTACCCTTAACAGAAGCGCTGATTACACACCCCGGACACTTGACCATTTCTCTAAACAAAAGTCGCGTTTCGGCACATACATGCGCAACTTTGTTGCGCTACACGTGCAACTGTGTGTCTAGAGTCACTTCATAAACATATTGTGCAAGTGAGAAAATTGCAACAAAACTAATTTCGTATGTCCATGACCAACAACCATAACATAGAACACCATCGACGTCATCTGTCAAAATCATTACCAATGCCATCTGCGCCCCCTGCGTTCGCCGTACATCCCTTGCATTTGGACCGCAATAAAACTCGCCTAGGGGCTGGCGGGGTGAAGAAGCTCCGTCAGATGGGAGGTGAAGAGTGTCCATTCTATACGTTAGTATTATCATAATTATATTGTCTGCTTTGGGGCTGATGCTGTGTGGATTGTCTAGCGTTAATATTTACCTATTTATAAACATTGGGCCAGGCCCCTCTAGAGGCAAGGGCATAGCTAGACTTTTGTAGGCAACATTAACTAATAATGATTATAACAAATAGTAAATCAAGCCCTATTTAAAAGAGTCAAGATCTAATTATGGTGCATTGTGCATGGATACTACAATATATTTTTTCATGTTGTTCTTCACAGCTATTGAGATTCAGTAATCTCAATAGCTGTGAAACTTTCTTAAATTAACAAGTCCCAATCACTACATATATCCAGTCTCTTCCCATCAGATCAAACCATCTATTTGATATTGCATTTTGTGAATGTTTGAGAAGAAATTACCTCTTCATACAGTGGATCCCCAGTCAGGCGGCTCAAGGTTCCAAACTCAATAATAAAGGTTCCCACTCCGGCCGTACAAGTCACACTGGTCTCTCCAGGTGGCACTCCTTTCCGGAAGTTGGTGGTTCCATATGGCATCCCAGTGATTGTGTCGAATGCTGGGATGAGCCTCTGGGCTACATCCTCGGCTAAGCGGAGCAGTGGACCATTACACGGCCAGCCTGGTTCCAGCTTCATTCCTGTCCTGGAGGTGGAGATATTTGTTTATTAGACTAAGTTATACATCAGCTGCCTGTGATTTGAATATTTCCATTGTATTATAAACTCTGTTTTAACATTTATGTATGAGGCACTACTTACCTATGAGAAAGTAAATGGGCACTCAAAAGCCCACCAATAATTCTGATATTAGTCTCAAAAACAGAGACATTGATATCTGCATCAAAATTCTTCCGTTGTAGTACAATATCAACCACCCGGTTGAACTCTGTGTGGTTTCCCATAATAGCCAGGGTGTCAAGTGCATCAATCAGCGTTAGAGAGTAGCTGCCCCAAGTGTCGACACCATCACAGCTAAGGGGCCTCAGTTCATCGTAAGGGTATGCATAGCGAAGGTAGCTGTCATAGGCATGATGAAACATTTCACGAACTTCCTCTCTGAAAAATATTTTTTTACATTGTTTTTTTTAATTTTCATTGTTGATTTTCATCAATGAGACAAAACTGCTGGCTGGCGGTGTTGTTAGGGAGTAGCTTCGTCGCTAAGCTGGCCTAAATCAATAAAAATTAGTAAATAATTCTATGGTGTTGTTAGGGAGTAGGTTCGTCTTTAAGCAGGCCTATATCTATTAAAATTAGTAAATAATTTTATGTTGTAGCGCCCCACCCAACGGGGTGCATGATAAGATCTCACTATACCATGTGAACTTAAAATTTACACATGAAACAACTGAATAACTGATTACAATGAACCTGAGTTTTATGATGTCGGCTTTTTTGTATAACCTGGCGGCAAATCCTGAATCGCAGCATAGTAGAGCGCAAAAAACAGCTATAAACCTAACGAAATGCATAAGTGTGTGATAATAAAGGAGAGCAATTTATAAAAACGACCCTACAATTTTGCTTTTCATTGGAAATAAACAAAAATATTTTGAACTCGCTCGCTCGCTCGTGTTGGATGGGCGGGTGACGGACGGGACGGGTCAGTCGGTTCGGTCGGTGCTATTTTACCGGGTGGATGGTGAAAACTATCGATGTGTCGTTCGATCATTCACAAAGATCGATATCTATCATGACCCGTTATGAAAATTACCCGGATCATATGACCCGATCATTTGAATGATTGTTTTTGCCGGCGGCCTATCATCGCCTCACTTCGATTTTTCGTTTCATTTCGATCATGCATTTTGTGATTGATTATCCGTGCGAGATCGATTCTGTGCGTCGTCGCGTCGTTTCGTTACTTACTGATTTGGTTCTCGCAAATCTTTTCGAATTCTCGGTTTATATCATTCATGATCATTTAAGGTAGTTATATGACCTGAATTGAGATAGGTACCTACCTACTTATTATGTCTCAAATTAGAAGTATTTGTACCTTACAGTAGATACAAAAGATGGTAAGTACTTGACTTTTTTTAATTGAAATAATAAGCTTGATATTTTTATGAACCTATGCGAAGCCGGGGCGGTTTTTCTTGTTGGTTCGAAAATACATTTACATAATACATACTCGTAGGAACATACCTAGGTAGTACGTATAGTAGGTACCTACTTAATTAGATATAACCAAGTAGGTACTTCCATATAGGTAGCTCGAAAAACAATAGCCTCCTCTCTCGGGCAATCGGGTAAATCGATTATGATTATTATTTGTCAGACAGTATAAAATCGATTCGGTTGCTAACTAGTTCTAATATGAAATGGTTTGGTAAATAATAACTGTCCACAGATTGTACTCTACTCGCACGCACCACTCACGGCCTCGCGAGAGCAAGACGTCTCACTCAGTCATTCATTTCACCAAAGACCCGATCTTTGAAATGATCGGGTCTTTTCGTCGAGACTGTTCGGAACAATCACGCGCGGCCGGTGATTGCAATCATATGAGCCGTTCGTTCATGATCGACACATTCCTAGTGAAAACAGTTAGGTCTTTGATTTTCATGATGTTTTTATAGTCATCTTTAGTTTTAGGTAGGTAGTTATTGGGTGCATTCCGAATTACGCTAAAATCGATATTTTCACGCTCACACGCGTTCCGTATTTCCGTGAACGCGACAACGACGTCCCGTGTGACGTCAGTATTTGACAACGTATTTATGAAAAACTGCGCAGTCCTTTTGAATTTTGTTTGATTGTTGGCATATTTTTTGGCTCAAAACCTTCGATCAATTTTAACATTGATCGAAGCTCAAAACATAATCATTATTTCATTCATTCATTGAAAAAGAAAGAAATGTCAAACGAGATGCAAATGAAGCATTTTTGACATTCTAGTTTTTATGATTTGAATTTTATTTGCAGTTTTTCAGATAAATGTTCACAAGTACAAATAAAAATATAGCGAAGAAAAATAAGATGCAAAGTACTATCAAGGAGCTTTTAGATGCAATAGGGTAAGTGGATCTTTGTTTCCTCTCGGATTTTTCTTTCCGCACTGAAAAGCGGCGTAAATCGTAGTTCACCGCAACAATACATTTCCGTTGTATTTCTTGTTTACAGCTGTACTTTAGATTCAGACACCGTCTTCGATTATATTCAAAACGATCCAAACTACGGCAAAAGCAATCTTTCCTCCGAACAAGTAAATGAATACACTCAAAGATTGGCTCAAAAAGCTGCCAATGCTAAGACTTTCCTGAAGAAGTATGAAGAACTGAAAAACAAAAAGTAAGTGTGCATCAAAAATTATCAAATTTCCTCATTTTGAATATAATGTGCAACAATAACTTTTAATATCGAACAAAATTACAATCAACTAATAGAAACAAATTAGAACTAGTATTTACAATTGAAACAATTAAGCTAACTGCAGACTGTTGCAAACAATCTACAGGTAGCTCAACTGTTCCATATCAATACCAGTCGGAAGCATCCCCAAGACTGGCTGCACTGCGCCGCTGCGCGCTGTATGTCAATGCTGATGCGCTGCGCCAGATACCCACCAGCTCTCGGGTCATGCATTGCTTCAACCAGACACTCAGAAAACCATTTACCGTAGTATATTTATATTCATACAAATATTATAAATTCAAAAGGAACTCTGTCAGTCGGTTACGTTTTCATCATTCAATTTTACACTGTTACAGCAACATACAAATATAAAAAATGCATTTTAAAACATTAGCTCCATGGTCATTGCTTCAGGTACTATTGAAAAGGTACATAGAATATATTTTAGCTATAATTTTATTGTTTCTCAAATATATATTATTTGTTACAGCACTGACAACTTATCAGAACTCATTGTGCTGTTCTACAGAGTGGTTTGTGATGAAAAGAAGTCCAAGATAAGCAAACCTAAAGTGGCACCCAAACCAGTTCTCGGTGATAACAAACCACAAATCACTAAGGAAGACTTACCACAGGTAATTTGATTCATATATCTATCTAAATCTCTAACCGAAACCCAATAAAAAGCTTTTCCTTTTATTAGACAGGGAAAGGAATTCAATTTCTGTTTCTTCTGATAGAAAACCTTTTAAACTTTAGAGATTTGTTAACATAACTACTGATTATTTATTGGATATTCATTGCGTACCTGATAGAAGTGGTAAATTGACTGAATATAAAAACTAGGCTGTGCTGCGGATCTATTGATTAAACAATAGTGTAGCAACTTGTTTCATAGTAAGAAACAATAAATAAACATGCCTGGTTTATTTAAAACTTTGGTTAATTTAATACTTTGAAGTGAAGGCCTGACCATGGATGATTCCTTTGCATCCTTGGAATCTTTGAGCCTTAGCGATGTATGTGGACTCATTCAGCCATTTAGTTTGTTCACCCAGCTGTTCGTTAGAAGATGGAGTATGGCTTTGTACACATCATCCAGCTACATAACTTTCTTGTTTTATGAGCCCACTGGATCCCACTGTTGAGCAAAGGCCTCCCTTCCTTTCTTCCTTAAGGCGCTACCCCGACCCAGAATAGCGCCGCCGCCTAGTTTATCTTATTATTACGTTAAACAAAGGAAATTTCTAAAATCCATTGGACAGTTTGTGATACTTATCATAAGCTTTTTTTAATACCTCTGTAATAGTTTTATTTTGTATAGTTTAGACAGAGATGCGACAATAGAGTTAGGTGGCCAAAATAAGCAACTTTGCATCTTTGCATAAACTATACAAAATAAAATTATTACAGAGGCATTAAAAAAGCTTATAATAGATATCACAAACTGCCCAATGGATAATAGAAAATTCCTTTGTCTAATGCAATAATAAGATAAACTATGTAGGTGGCGGTGCTGTTCCGGGTCGGGGTAGCGCCTTAATCGTTTTTCCTTCTTTAATTTTTAGAGCAACAAAGTATACATAAATATAACTTAAAACTAGAAAAGACTTCCATAAAAAAATTACTTACATGAATAACTTTGGTTATTCATTATTATCTTAACCATTTTTTTCAGATAAGACACAAACTACTAAAAGCCGTTGATGAAAGCAAGAAGTTGGTAATGAAATCTTTAGAGGAGAAGGATACAAAGGTCCGTCCCATTTGGTATAACAGCTTGGACCTACCCAATTGGCAGAAAGACCATCCAGCCATGTCCTGGGATTTTCCAAAAGAACCTGTGCCAATTTTGTCATCTCTAGGTGTGTTATTTTCTACCTTGTCGTAAATCTGTTGCTTATTAACTAGAGACCGGATTATATGCAATGCATATTTGCTATGCATTTACATATTTCGCCTAGTTTCATCAGTAGTTGTATATTATGCCTAAAATCTTCTGATAATATTTTCGCTATTGCAGTATTTCGTAGGACAGTTAATGATAATGAAATAAACAAATGAAATCTTACATTGTATAGTTCAATTACCAAAAGTTGACGTGATGATGTTAGTCTTTTGTTTTTCGTATACTTACTGGGCTTACTTCATTACGAAATTTCGATTCATTTTATTCGATCGGTACCTATATAAGCCATCGAAAACTAAATTTTCTTACGTAAGTTGAATTACTTTTTCAATTTGGAATGATGAAAGTAGTTATGTTTTTCATTATACACACTGAAATTTCGATCCTTGGTTCATATGTAAAAATGCATAAAAAAGTCAGAGTTATAAAATTCATCCAAAATCTCATAACTAAGCGAGAGTAGCTGAGTTTTGCGGCCGTACCTGGAACATTTGGAACAGTACCTGCTTGTAAATGTCTGCAAGACTACAAAATGTTAAATAATTGTTTAGTTACTGCCGATGTCTTACTAATTATATAGGATTGTGAATTAAATTTTACTATTTAATTTTGCATATTTTGTCACATTTAATTAGTTTTTATGCATATTTCAAGCATAGATAATGCTTATTTGCATGCATATTTCGGGCTTTTTTAACTATTTATATGTTAATAACTATTTATTGTGATATCGAGTATCCAGCTGCAAGTCCAAAGCAAATGTTTGATATTATGGTGTTTTAGTTGAAAGTATCTTGTCATGAAAAAGTATTGACAAGAGGCATATTACCAGGCATAACACACAAAACTAAACACTAACAATAGTTGGTATTAATCTGAAATCACAGTACAGTCCCATGTGAGATGTCACTGCTGATCACAGGTTGCCCACTTTTAGAAGATGTTATGCATTTGACCACTATCTGTCATAACATAAGTAATTGAAGATGTGATGTGGCCTAAGATTGAGCACGCTTTCCTAGAATGACTTTAATGTCGTTGTTATTATTTTTAGGCTTAATACACAAAATTGCTTTTCAGCTGGAATACCAATATCATCACAAGAGGCCATAATCATAGAAGAACTCCTTTACGTCTTCTCCGGAGTTCCCGGCAACTTCATTGTCCACCAGCCGGTCAAGGAGCCGCTTGGCCCTCGCTCCTTCACCGTGTCCGAAGAGATGGATGATGCATTGAAGCAGATAGTGATGCAAATGTTGCCTTTGGCTTCGAACTACTCTATCGTGAGGCGGTTTATTGAGCATTGTGATATGTGGTCGGGGCAGGTGCTCCATGCTTTGGTGGCTGCTATCGAGACATTGCTGCAGGATTATTATGTGAGATCAATGATTTTTATATATTAAATTAACATACTAGATGGTTTTCAATCACGAGGAGAGGGAGGAGTAAATAAATCCACAGCAGTGTGACATTATTGGCTAAAAGGATGTGGCGTAATAATCGACCCCTCCAACTCAGCCATTGGATGTTGTAAGAGCTGATTAAGGGTACCTTCCAGAGGTAGGGAAGCAGCTGCCTTCTGTGTATGTTTAACACCTCTACTGCTCTCACCAATCTGCCTGCTAAGCGTAGT
The DNA here is from genome assembly GCA_963662085.1 of Eupithecia inturbata. Lineage (NCBI taxonomy): Eukaryota > Metazoa > Arthropoda > Insecta > Lepidoptera > Geometridae > Eupithecia > Eupithecia inturbata. The sequence goes on along the minus strand of OY759179.1, from coordinate 3,341,451 downwards.
GATTTTTCGTTTTCAGACCATGCTTGCCCAGCTGGAAACTGAGCAGATGACGGGCAGCTTGTCATTACAGAAGCTGTGGTACTTCATGTTGCCAACAATGCACACAATGCAAGTGCTTGCCGGTATTGTCACAAATATTGGAAAGGTAAGTATTTTGGTGGGAGAACTCCCACCATAAGGAAACAGCATCAAATATAAGGTGAAACTTAGGTATAAGTCGACATTTAAGATCCCAATCTTTATCTACACTACTTTATATTGGCTACATAACAAGCATCTTTTTTTTGTCAACTTTTGTGGACAGTGTTTCTGGGTCGTTTTCTCCGAATTTGTTCGCAATAAGTTTGATTTCACTTCAAATGCGACGTTTTTTCAAGTAGGAAGTTAGTCAAAAGGTTGCAAAGATTATTTAATACATTTTAGATATTATTTCTCACGTCACAACTTTCATAATTACAGAGTGAATCGCGTGGCGGTGCCGTGCTGACCGTGCTCCACGACAAAACTAACACTCTAATGGGGGACGCGAGAGCGCAGGAGATATCTCTGTTTCTGACGGAGCGCGCTTGCCGACCTTACCTCAACGTGCTGGGCCAGTGGATACATAGAGGGACTATTGTAGACCCATTCCAGGTAATGTAATTTAATTACTTGTCTGTATCCTTTAGTCCTTTCGAATTTTCAGCACTGATGCAGAGAAGAAAATGATGAAAGTATATTTATTAGTTCACATCAGAAGTGCCGGTTTCCGCCAGTAAATCAAAACCTCTGAAAATTGCCTTTGAAACTATACCTCGTGTGTTCATAAGTCTTCAGACACAGTAAAACTAAAATATTTTTGGAGCTAAGTTGAGTATTCATTTATTGGATATTAAAATTAAAACTACTGACATCTAGATCTGTAGTTAAAAATAAATCATTCAAAATGGCCGCCTTTGCATTCCATGCAGGCCTTCAAACGCGTGCGCCATTCATCTATGGCGGCACGAATCTTTTCAATGGGAATCCGTTTCGATTCTTTAATAAGGGCTCGCTTGAGAGAATCCAGGTTTGGGTGAGACTTTCTGCATGCCCTCAGCTCCAATTCCGTCCATAAAGAATAATCCAAAGGATTCAAGTCAGGGCTTGACGAGGGCCAATCTTCGCTCCGAATAAAGCCTGGCAAATTGGCCTCCAGCCAACGTTGGGTAGTCTTAGCTTTATGGGAGGGAGCAGAGTCCTGTTGGAAAACCCAGTATTTTCCAGCGAATAGCGTATCATTTAATGGTTTAACCACCGCTTCCAATATGTCGGTTTGGTAATTTTGTGCCTTCACTTTGACGCCTTGCTGGCAAAAATGAAGCGAAGTGACCCCCTCGTAGGAAACACCCCACCAAACCATCACACTTGCTGGATGATGAGTGCGCTGGACATTGCGTACAGATGGCTGGACGTCCTTTGAACTTCTGGCGTAAACCTTATTGTTCTGCCGGTTAAACTTTTCTTCCACCGTGAAGATCTTTTCATCGGTAAACAGGATATTTTTTGGATCGTGTCTCTTCAATAGGTTCCGACATCGTTCCAGTCGCAATTTACGAAGACGCTCGTTTAAATAATGCACTTTCCTTCGACTGTAGGCCTTTAGTTTAAGATCATATTTAAGTATCCTGTTCACCGATATTCGCGAAATGTTGGTCTGCAGAGCTAATTTCTTTTGAGTCCGGCAAGGGTTGCGACGAATTCGCTCTCTGATTACTTTGATGTTGGCGGGCGTCCTTGCAGACCGCGGGCGGCCACATCTTCCACGGTCTTCTAAAGAGCCGGTCTCCTTGTACCTCTTTATGGTATAATACACAAAGTTCCGACTACATCCCAAACTTTGGATTTCACTAAAAACTTGCATTGGTTTTTTTCCTGCTTGAAACAGTGAAATTACAGTCGCACGCAAATCTTTTGTTGGCGCCATTTTCACGGAGCATGAAACAAATATTCAAATGTATATTTTTTCTGATTCAAAACATTCGAAATTTAAAACTTTAAAAGTTTAAAAAAGGTTGCATGAATTACTTTCTTTTTAAATTAATTAAATAAGTTCGTCTCAAAACTTATGAACACACGAGGTATAAGAGATGCGATTTGAGAGATGAATATCCAAATTGCATCAAACACGCTAAAAACAAAACACGTCAGGATTCAAACAAAAAAAATACAAATTCAGACAATAATCGTCTTAGGATCACACGTGACACTACATTGTATTCAAAACTCTATTGGTTGTTGTACTCATCCTTCTCCCTTCGGTTTGGTGGAACCGGGTATAAGGCGCTACTTTGCCGCATTTGTAGCTCCAAATTATCAACGAAGTTTGTTTCTATTCTAGGAGTTCATGATAGAAGACAACGAGCTAATAAACAAGGAAGAGCTACCGGTCGACTACTCGGCCGATTACTGGGAGAAGCGGTACAGTGTGCAACGTGACAGGGTGCCAAAGTTCCTGGAGAAGTTTACTGATATCATACTCCGGACGGGGAAGTACCTGAATGTTATTAGTCAGTGTGGTAAGAGCAAGTTATCCTTACTACTTTAACCTCTCCGCTGCCCGCGGTGACTCACCATTTGCAAGCCCGCACTGGCCGTACCATACGCTACTGAAGTTATCGACTTTAAGCATATATTTCAAGATTTCACATTTTTTTTTGGGTGATTAAGAATAGAATGCGTTGCCTTAAGCTAGAACCACATTATTGTGGTGAGTTATGATGCTGATGCGTCGGAAGTGCATCAGAAGCATATTGGCTTCATACCTTTAGTCTGGTTAAGACACATTAATAGTGTGTAGCGACACTACACATTACTCATCATCATCGACCTATCTTAGTCCACTGCTGGAAATAGGCCTCCCCTAATGAGCCCTGTCTTCAGCTTGCCGCATCCAGCTACTGCCTGCGGTCTTTCGCAGATCGTCATCCCACCTGGCCGGAGGGCGTCCTACTACCTAATTTTGTGACACAGAATAAATACTTTTTACAATTTTTTTACATTTGGCGTAAATAAAGAACATAATTTGACGTTAATAATTGGCTCCTTTTTATTCGGGAATGGCGCGTGTGAAGTCGCGGGCAGAAGTTATGAATCAAGCATATATTATTTTTCATCCATTTCTTTCAGGCAAACCGATAACAAAAACGGACACGGAGGAGATAAAATACTCGCTCCGAGAGCAAAACTACGGTGCAATCATCCAAAAAGCCTACGCCTTCGCCAGCAAATCACTTCTCGAACTGCTGCTAAAAGAATACGATCTCATGGGAAGACTAAAATCTGTGAAGAATTATTTCCTGATGAGTCAGGGTGATTTCATAGTCCAGTTCATGGATGCGACGGAACAGGAGTTGTCAAAGAAGATAGATGATATTATTCCGTCGAAGCTGGAGTCTTTGCTTGGACTTTGTTTGAGGTAAACTCACCAATCTAATACTTTAAAAAGCTTATATTAAAAAGCAGGTACAGAGAGGAATTTGTAGCTACATCAGGCCTGCGTGCTATCAGCCACGTTTAGCTATGTAGATGTGAGCGAAGCTGCAGGCAGAACCTACAATTTTTTTGAACAATTTTCTATAATTGCGAATTTCTGATTGCTTTAAGCTAAACCATCTCATGGAACTTGGATAATAAATAACTTTTAGAGCAGCTGTTTAAGTTAGTAGCTTCTAACACGGTTCGATATTTTGGGGTTACAAGTGCCCATATGACAAAAACGGTACCATTCTTTACTTGTCACAACCATAAATTGCAACGAAACCATGCATTTGCGTGGTCCGCTCTTGCCCGTTTTATTTTCTCTGTGCACTCGTATGGTAACAAATGTTATAAAATGTATCAAAATAACTAGAACTGATAACTCAAAATAGCTAATTCCTGATCAGCTTCTGACCTTTTAATTCTTTTCTCCAGGCTATCCGCTGCTAGTCACGATCCATACAATGAAGACATGAGGGTAGAGCTCCTCCCTTACGATCTGCAGTTCCAGATGTTCAAGATCCTCTCTATCGAGACTGAGGATGAGAAAGGTACCTATATAGGTTATTGCCGTATTATGAATCACGCGCGAAAGGGATTCAAATCAAAGCCAATTCGCCGATCAAGCAAAGCCGATTTGAGTTTTCAGAGTAACTTAACTGAAACAGAACTAAAAATGATGCATTCTCAATGAATCAAATCATTAAAAGAAGCGGACGCCAATATCTTTAGTACTATCAAAATAGTTTTAGTGACATCTGAATTGACAATACTGTTGCAAGTACGAAATTGTAAAAAACAATTCTAATCATAACCGAGTGGGTTGTCCAGCTATATTGTTTATAATTTTATTTACATCACTCCAATAGTTGTAGTAGTAATCATTAATCAGATTTGAGTCGAGTAGTAATAAAGAAAAACTGAAAAATAAGTTTTTATAAATATAAATTGTTTTCAGAGTACAAACACAACAAAGACTGTCCACCCCTGTCAGGGATAGAAACATTCTCGTTTGGAATGGAAGTGAAGTGGCCCGTCTCACTCATTTTGAACCATAAGGCGATAGCCTGCTACCAGATGATATTCCGACACCTGTTCTACTGCAAACATATTGAGAGGCTGTTGTGCAGGTATCTATTTTAATCACGCTTATAACACTTATATTTAGGATGGTTAGGAACACATTATTATTGTATGTTGTGTCAACTTGTGTCGCTATGATATATATAATTATAAACTTATAATCATTTATTTCAGGCAACGTTAGTCTAGTACAGGAAGTAAAATACTTAAAAACTAACGTATGTAGGTACATAAAATAAACCATAATACATAAATTATAATTTGTCTTGTCTGCATCCATACCAATATTATTAATTGGAAAGTAATTCTTTCTGTCTGTTAGCTTTTCACGCCAGAACGGCTGAACGGACCTCACCTCAACTCTCACCCGGTAAACTGTGTGTGAAGTCGCGGGCACGAGCTAGTACTAAATGTATACCTACCTCTATATGCTATATGCTTCTGACGCGCCACAACACAACAAACCATAATAGATAAATGGATAGATAGATAATACTTTATTGCACACTTAACTTAGAAATAATTTACAAAAGAATAATTATGGAATAAGCGACAATTGGCAGCCTTATCGCTCAATAGCGATCTCTCCCCTTGAATGGATAGGATCGTTGGATTGTACATGGTGTAATATCTGTGTGCATTATAGTAATATAGTGTGGTTCGAGCTTAAGGCAACGTATTATATTCTTAACGCCCCGAAAATAAACTCATAAAGATCACAAAGTACTTACTTTTACCACACTGACTAATAAAATAACATTCAGGTACTTCCCCGTCCGGAGTATGATATCAGTAAACTTCTCCAGGAAGAAAGTTGTCCTTCCGAAAGTTTGGATGTGTAGGTGTATGGATATTAGTTACCTCTTCATGCAGAAACTACTGAACGGATTGGGCTTAATTTTGCATACAGGTAGTTCTAGGCCTGGCATAAAATATAACTTGTGTAAACTGTGACGGTACTCGCATTCCGTCACGCAGCAAGGCAGTTCCCATGGGATAGAAATAACCTTTGAACATTTCTATAGGAACATCGCGTGCGAAGCCGTGGGCAGAAATTAGTAACTTTATTAAGTGAGCTACAGTACAGAGTGGATCATAAATGGTTGTTGGTAAAAGAAACATCTTCTAGGGCGCCAATTTCATTACTTTCTACGTTTTTAGGTTTTACATAAAATCATCATCTATCTATCTTTCCCCCAGGGTATGGCTCTACAACAAAGTGGTGAAGCGTTTCTCCGAAGCTCGATTGTATGCTGACGCCTTTGCATTGAGACAACGCATGCTGAGCTGCATCCAGCATCTACAATACTACATGTGTGTGGAAGTCATCGAGCCTTCCTGGTGCCAGCTTATACAGAGCCTGGATAAGGTAAGTCGATGTCAGACCAACGGGACTAACAGACCAACGGCCAACAGCATACCAACAAACAACGAGGCGAGTATTCTATACGTCAGGCGTTTGCACTGTTACTACGCATTCGATAGGAAGTCTATGATGAGACCATCGACTAACATCTTGCCCAACAAGGTTTAAAAGCTTTGTTTAGTTCTATGACGTTATTGAGACTACGCATGCTGAGCTGCATCCAGCATAATCAGTACTACTGAAGTCATCGAGCGGTCCTGGTGCCAGCTTATACAGAGCTTTCATAAGGTAAGTCGATGGTTGATTAACGAGAGCAACCACCAACAGACTAGCGACCAATGTGGTTCTAAAAGCTTCGTTCAGATATATGCGTCAGACTTCAAACGTTCCATTACTCACTAGCACTTATATTATAAATGACAATATTGTTGTGTATGTCTGACTGTTACCGTTTCACGCCTAAACGGTTGGCCGTATCTTAAAAAAGGGAATGACGTAAGCTATCTTTTATCCCGGAAAAGGCGTGCGAAAGCAAGTAATATTATATTTTTGAGCTCTCATATACTTAGCTATTGTGCTAGCTCATACAGACCATGGTAAGACTGACGTCAGATAATAATTATCACCGTCAGAAATAATAAAGGGGTTTGAAGATTTTGGCCATAACATCAATCACGATTTTATATTTTTTTTTTTAAATCGCGGCGCACTTTGTTACTTTATTTATTTGACATTTTTTATTTGTTTTTTTTGTCCTCTATCCAAATATATAAATAAATAAATAAATAAAATAATGCTGGACAATCCACACAGCATCATCTAGCCCCAAAGTAAGCAGAGCTTGTGTTATGGGTACTAGATGACTGATAAACTTAATACAATACATAACATAGATAGATATTTTTTATTATATATATAAAATACCCAGAACACCCGGAACAAATATTTGCAGATCGTACAAACATTTGTCCCAAGGCGGGAATCGAACCCGCAACCTTCTGCGTCGCAGGCGGACCTTCGCCCGCCGCGCCACATCGGTCGTCAAGCGCGATATAACTTTTAAATGTTAGGTTTCTATACAAACCCCTTTGTGATATAAATTGTATCCAGCAAACCTTCAATAATTTGTATAAACAAAACAACGAGTAAATGTATGTAAAAGCTACGAGAGTACGAATAAAGTGAACAGTAAAGGCTTGTTGGAGGATTTCTTACAGAGGTTTAATTCCTAATTTAGTCACTGAGCGAAAATGTGAAAATTTTAAGTGAAAAGCACGAACATTGTCTTAACATTTAATTGAAATGTTATTATTACAAAATATATTATTAACTGAGATTCAAGAAACGTAAACAGGCAGTTTAACAAGCTAGCATTATGGAACTGATAAAAATATAAATGCTTTTTCAATATAAGAATACCTATTTTGATTAAGTTTTAAAACTAACACAAGCATACTGGTTAATGTTAAATAACAAGTTAGCTTAGAATTAATGGAAATTTATAAATAAAATCATAGAATTTATAAATTAATATTTGCGTGATTCCAAAGACTGTAAAACCTTCTTTAGTGTGAACTCAAGGCTCTCAATCTTGGACTCGTATTTAGCCAGTTGGTCTTTGATTTCGTCGAATTCTGTGAAGTTGGTCTTTTTAGCTATCACCGCTTTAGCATTCTTTACAATTTTACGCTCAAGTCTGGAGTTCTGACATCTCTCGAGGCAACAACCTCCATTCTCAATATCTTCGTAATCATCTCCGTATTTGCTAATTGGCTCTGCGTGAGGTATCTCTATTTTATTCTCTTGGTTTGGCTTTACAATTATCCTGTACTTCGGCAAAAAGTGCGGGAACAATGTTATACGTTTCGCAAACGGTTTTATGCAAAACGTTTTGGGCTTTATAAAGTTCAGGGTATCGAAGTTTAGAGGTAGGAAGCACAAGAACCTAGGTTTTCTCGAATACGCTCTAGCGTTGCCTATAAGAATGCTCTCGAAGTACGAAATCAGCTTGACTCTGCTTATATGACCGACCAACTCTGCATCTGCTCTGATTTCTTGCGTGTCGCTAACAGCAAGACCGTTTAGCAAGTTGAAAAGCACGATCGGAACCATGAAGACAAAGATAATAAAAATAATGTGACTTGTAACGGGGAATGTGCTGAATTTTATAGAACCGGCGTCGAATTCACCGGTCAACATCACTATAGTCTTGAATAGAGATCGTCCTGGGTCTTCGAAGAAATCCTCTTCTTCATCTGCTGCATTTGGATTTGGAGGTTTCTGTTCGTCGTTTATCTCCTGTCTGAATAACGTGTAAAAACTCAACGCAAATGCAATAATCAAAATGCAGTACCAGAGCAGGAATTTGAAGAAGTTCCATGACACTGTTCTCAACATCACAATATTCGTGGACAGGGCTGGGAATTGACCAATCAGCAGTACCAATTCTGCGGATGATAATAGAATCGCGATTGCTGATAGTTGTTGTTTCGTAGACTCCTGGGCGGAATCGTTGCTCACTATAATCAGCGTCACTATTATCAGCATAATTTCCATCCAATTCTCTATACTTTGCAGGTATCGTTTGGGCGATACCAGTAGTTGGAATAGCTCACGGAATATCAGCATGATAAGACCAATCACAGCAAAGACATGCGTCACCACGTTTAGCATTTCAATTGCATCTGACTGCTTCTTCTCAACTCCATATCCCAGAATGATGTAAAGTATGAGGGACAACCACAGAAATGAGTAGAATGTTATGTTTGCGTAAAAAAGGCAGCTGATTCTTTGCCATTTTAGGTATAAGAAGCTGGTTATAACAGGGTGTTTCAAAAGCGGTCTTAGCTCCTCGTTTCGTGTCATATAGAGCAGTGCATCTGTTTCTGGAGCAAGAATAGCTTCGTATTCCTTTTCGTTATTGTTAGAACTGTTCATTAGTGGTGTCTTGCTGAGTTCGCTCTCTACTGAATTGTTAGGGTAAACGAGAAAGCTATATTTTACGTGTATTTCGTAGTCGTCGTCGCTCGGTCGTTCACCATTAGTTGTAATACATTCGTCCAAGTACGTTTCTAATGTTTTCGCATTGATATCAGCTAATGGTGGCTCGTTGAAACAGTTGCGCAGGCCTACACAAGCGCCGTTCCTTAAAAGATCTAGAACCGTCTCACTGTCTCCATTCCTTGCAGCGTAGTGCAACGCAGTGTTGTCTTTGATGTCGGTATGGTTTACATTGATTTTCATCTTGGGATGTTTAAGCAGCAGTCTCAAGCAATCATCGAAATTAACTTTAGGACTTTTCGGCTCAGTTCTCATGCCTTTAATAGTAGTTTGAAGAAGCGACTCTCCGTTCACTGGATCGAATAAGGTGTCTTCGTTGTCAATAAACATTTTCAAGATTTTTGCATAGCCTCTTCGACAAGCGATAGCTATTGGTTTTATAGTGTTACCCGAGCATGTTGCATTTGGGTCCGCTTTGTTATTAAGTAGAGTAGAAACAACTCTTTCAAGTCCCTTATCTGTTGCTAATTGCAACATAGTTCCCGAACCATTATTTGCAGCCAAAGCCTGGCGGCTTTCGTTCTTATTCACCTGTTTCAAAAAATCGCGTGCGAAATTATCTTCCTCATGTCTACTCAGATAAGAAAATAGTATATCGTTGTCTATCGGCACCTCTTCGACTGCGGCAGAATCGAATTTTGATACTAAATGTGGAAAAGCTTCGCTCAAATAGTCTCGGGCTGTCTTGCCTCGTCTGTCTTTATATGTATCCAAACTCACTGGCTCTTTTGAGTAATCTAGGATCAAGGTGATTACACGTTCGAGGCCTTGTTTGGCCGCAGAATAAACAGGAGTCACGCCTTTTGAATCTGGTGAATTAGCGTTGCTACCTGCTTTTAGAAGCAGCTCGACCATGTCTTCGTAAATGGCTAAGTCTCTCTCGCGATCATCATCAAGGTCTTCGATCTTCTTTATTGCCATGAGCAGTGCAGAATTCCCTTTGCTTTTGATGTTCACGTCAATCCTGTCATCCTCTAGCAAAGAAGATAGTGCGTCGATATTCGCATTGTCCACGGCGAAGTGGATCGGAGCAAACGCGTGTGTTTCATTGACGTTGTTTACCTGTACTTCATGCTGCAGTAAAAGCTTCACAAAGTTCTGTCTGTTGGGTTCGGAGACCGCTTGTTCCAGACATGTTTTGTAGTCTGGATGTTGGTAGACGAACTCTAGGTCGACTGATCCGTATCCGACGAGTTTCTTGAACGTCGCGTAGTCGTTAGACTGCAACGCCGCTCTAAGTTGCACTTGAGGATCGGCGCCAAACAAGGAACTGCCCCTGGAAAGCTGCCTATTCCCCTTCATCTCGTAGGTTTCTGACATGTCTCACGTCACACTGGCATCTGAAAAATACAGTTCTTCCGTTACGATTTGCTCATTGATACAAATTGTTATTACAGTAGTACTACTACTGTAATAATCTTGTTTAGATCAATTATCCACTTGGCTTCGATTAGATTAAACCATCTGTTCAGCTTTCTCGTGGAGCCCATAAGCGTTAACGTGCTAATCCGTTCTTATTCAATTAAAAGTTACAAAAGATTGTGTAAACATACTCTGCTCGTACGTGAGAAAATAAGCTTAACTAGAATTTTGTACACCTGCTTGTCTATCTGTTTAGTATTTTCTATTCTGACGGTTCTTAGCGTTAAAATCGCCCTTAACTACTTCACTGATTTATGTCTTACTGTTTTAGAGAGAGCACAGTAAAATCTTTTCGAAGGTATATTTCCTGTTTGGTCAGCTATGTTTTATTGCAAGCATAGGTCTGTCTTAAATTTTTCCGTTTCGTCATTTTATTTAATGAGCTCATTATTCTACGCTCCACATCTAACGAAAGGGCAATTATTCCGAATTTCTCTTTAATGCCTCGCACGTGCTTTATGGCCACCACTCTAATCGAGTAATTGGATCGATTGCGCTCTCTGTTAAGTCTTCAGAACCTCACAAATGTCTGCTTTATGGAACTTTGAATAGATGCCAAAATTACTGATTTGTAAGTTATTGGTTTCCAATTTGTGTATTTTATGGGGATATTAATTGTTCGTATTGATCAATCGTTGTATTCACCGCTTTTTGGTGTTGTATATACACAACATACATAATGAGCACCCGCATTATACCAGTGTACGCAATAAGTGTAATTGTTTCGGTTTGGTTAGCCTGGTTTTTTTCTTATTGCTCTACATTCTTATTTCCTACATGATATTGGTATTTCATATAGTTTAGTTTTCGTTATCTTTTAGCCACAGAGCAATATGACTGCCGTAACTAACAGAGATTACTTAGCCATGCCTGCCGGATTAACTCGAATAATATTGGTCTTTGCCACATGCAAAGTAAACAACTGGTGTCGAGACTTTGAATTTTTCAAACATGTCAGCCAATTTCTAATCTTACTTGATTTGATTACACAAACTAACAATGATTTACAATTATTTGCATGTTTTAAGAAACCGTAGGAAATCCTATGAAAAATTCCTCAAGTGTTACGGATAAGTTCAGTAACCGTGCTATACCGCCTCAAAAATAAAAGTTGGAATATAACAAAAAGCATTTACGCCAAACAATGCTTGTTCGCTCATCGGAACGCAGCCAGTGATATATCCCACATGTTTCATTGAATGCAACTATTTTGAGCTATATTGCTCCACATTAGAGTTCCTTTATCAGTTTGATATTATTGAAAACTAACGGGAGATAAAACACTGTTATGCCCTAATTTTGTATGCTTTTGCAACTATGTCCCTACAAATATTAATCCATAATAAAATTATAAATTTTGAACGGATTTCAATGAAATTTGGCATGGAGTTAGATGGTATCCCGGGGACGGACATAGGCTTTTTATCCCGGAAAAGCGCGTGCGAAGCCGCGGGCAGCAGCTATATAGTGACTTAAGTCACGTAGTATTATCTAATGCACAGTTGCAGCCTTATTTCTAACTAGTTGCTGCCCGCGGCATTGCATGCGCTTTTTAAGTAGCCTATGTCCGTCCCCGCGATACCATTTACCTCCCTGCCAAATTTCATTAAGATCCGTTCAGCCGTTTAGGCGTGAAAAGGTAACAGACAAGATAGAGTTACTTTCGAATTTATAACATTAGTATGGATAGATTCCTATCTGTTACTCAGCATGCAAATCTTCCAAGCATGATTATAGTGTAACTTCCGCTACAATTTCAAACCCTATTCCTTTGTTCTAGAGCTCAGTGATTTATAACTTTTAAATCGCCTCGTTAGATGCGATGTGTTGCTGAATAGGTATCACCTGCTTTGTATTGTAGTTTAGTGCTATGATTAATTGATTTTAAATCGTATATCGGTTACAACAAGTTTTAAAATAGATGCGTGGAACAATGTTTTAGAGACAGGAAAGTTGTAAAGTTTTACTATTGTGCTTTTAACGGCAGATAAAGAAACAAATACTATTGTATGAACTAGCTTTTATTTCTGGCTCTGATATAAGATTGTTCGAGGAAGAATGTGGTGTGGGACATTGAGTAAATATGGCTTTAGTTTGACAAAGAACAGTCTATTTGATAAATTAAAAAAAAAAGTAGAAGTGTCGCATTTACTGCCGCGGCTGTCAGAATACTCGTACGTCCATACTTTTTTTTTGCTATGAAATTTGTATTAACAAAAAAGCGTGATCAGATCACTGATCACCAATGATTCCAAAACGGCTGACCTTTACCATAATCTGTTCCGAGATGATCTTACCTGTTCTTTATTGTATGAAATTACTGTGTCTTTATTCGTTTTGTGATTGCTGATATCCGTCTCGGATGGCTAATGTTAGATGAGATGATTGCAAACTTTCGAACTTGTCGATAGTTACGACTTACGACACAGGTTCAAAATCTACACATACCAGATGTTTACGATGCTTTTATTGAATTGAATTTCTTTATCGTCAAAGAGGAAATAAGTTAATTGAATATGTAAATAACTTTAATACATCTCGAATATCATCCATGATGTTATCGAAGGAATATTTGCACAATACAAAGGCGACCGAATAGGAATTTTAAAGAATTCAGGATTCTAAATACAAAGGGTGTAGTAGGTAGGTAGAGATTATCCTACCAACATTAAGATGTTTGGGTTTACCGTGACACCCGAACATTATTCTAATCAGTCACCTAAAAAAATAAGGAACATATTCAAATAGTTTTGGCTATTAGTCGTATCCGGCAGTTTCGACTGTTGCACAGTTTAATCTGGGAGGCGGTGGCGGCATGGCGCGCTCGCGATAAAACCAGTGTTTGTTTAAAGCCCTCTTTGAACATTTTATCTGACCACTTTTGAGTAGGTACTGCTGCTTATATTTGCACAATGTGGGGTTGGTATGGCTGTACAACTCTATGCGCGAAGTCCCTAGATAGACTTCGCCAACCAAAAATGCACACAATATACACCATACCTTAAAAAAGCCTTTACATGAATCGTAAAAACAGGCGAAAAAGGTCAATGATGATGATTTATGAGAATTAATGGAGGCCTTTGCCCAGGCAAATAATTGTCACTCCTGGGAGTGAAAAAATATAAGCTTACAAAAAAAAACGAATTACCTAAACTTATAAATAGTTATTAGCAGAGATCTTTCTTTTACTAAAAAGTTAAAATAAATTGATCTAAATGTCAGGGTTACTAAAAATCATGTTAAAAAATTACTATTAATTTGATTCAAATCGGAATTATTTGATTTGAATCAGATTTATTTCATTTTTATGATAATCGCTTTGGTCTATTCAGTTTTAAGGTTTATATTATTATATATTCATCCATCATACATATATTAGAAAAATAAGGCGGAACAGATATTTTAAAAGCGGCCGTTCATTAATGATCAATTTCTACCAGCGTTGCCGCGTTTAAGAATAAGTTTTTATCTGCTTGCTACTGGGCCGGGCGGTTGTAGTAATTGCCGGACACGCCTTGACTTAAATTACTTTAGTGATGTAACTCTAGCCCCTGGGTTCTATCGCGTGTTTCTGTCATATATGTGGGTTAACTATTTATAAAATTTTAAAGGAGTTATGCGAATATATCATTTATTTATCAAACACAGGCTAAAAACAAAGAAACAAAGCAAAGAAAACTTCATAAAATACCCATTAATTCCCAGATAAATATTGCCTCCAAGGACCAGATTATATTTCATGACAACCTGAGAAAACTAGTTCTATTCGATGAATATGAAATGAATACATCGAACCGAGTGATGCTTGTACAGCTTGTCCCACACCTGTAAAGCACCGCTGCCACACAGCACAAAAATGTGCATTTAAATATGAGCTTTAGGTATATAACATTTAGATCTATTATTTATTGACGGCATCAGATGACTTACAGCTCGCGGACAACTCGTTTGAAGCATGTGGGAAGCCATTTTATCACTGTAAAATGTGTCTAAAGATAACGAGTTTAGCCCATGTTTGAATGTACCATTTTTGTTCTGTGTGATAGCGGTATTGGATTTATGTGCGCAGAGCTTTAAAGCATAATAATTGATAGAAAACAACCGTAATTCCGTTACCCGTCGATGACTATGGTGCGTGTTCATGTAATTATAGTGTTTACCTGTTTATAACATTAGCCTCTTGTATTATCTTTTACAAACAGTGAGATATAGCCTATTGGCTGTATCTGACAGACAGACGGATACGTGATTATTATTAAAAAACCGTCAAGTGCGAGTCGACTCACACACGAACGGTTCCGTACCGTAAAAATCGGGCAACTTTTTCAAAGAACATCAAATTTTCACTTGTAGGAAGACCACGTTAAATTTTTAATTTTATTATTTTTTTAGTACTTGTTGAATAACAACAAGTACTAAAAATATAATAAAATTGGAATTTTCTATAAATAAGTAACAGTGGAAGTGTTACTTATTTATAGAAAGTTTCATATGGTTCAAGAGATACATACAGCCTTGACAAACGAAGAGCAATAATAGCCAAAAAATTACTTTTTTGTATGGAAGCGCTTTGATATTTATTTTGTGTTTATTTTTTGCTGTTATAGCGGCAAGAGAAATAGAAATTCTCTGAAAATTTTAAATTGTCTACCTCTTACGGTTCATGAGATAAAGCCCTGTGACAGACGGACGGGCGGACGACGGAAGGACAGCGGAGGCTTAGTAATAGGGTTTTTTCACCCTTCGGGTACGGAACCCTAAAAAGGCTTTTTGACTTCTTTTTTAGTTTGAAAGTCCTACCAATACTAACAACATGCAATGCTGTTAAAAATTCTAATGGGTGGGTCAGCGCAGCACAAAATACTGGATGCAAGTCCGAAATATATCAGACGAAAAAAAAACACCATGATCCCAGACTGGGATATTTTCGGGCTGACTTCTTGTTATCTCTTTGGATTTTGCATCACTTATCATAATTTCGGAGTACAGTTGCGTTCTGTTATTCAAATATTTTGACTAAGTATGTAGGTACTTACTGCCTGGTATTGCTTAGTTAACTTCTGTGGCTTCGCCCTTAAGCTCTGGCAATAGACAACAATGGACATTGGACAGGGGAAAGTGGTAAGTTCTCGTATCTTGAGGGCTCTTGATGGCGACTTTTTGTTGTCATTGAAAGGAAATACAGCTCGCACCGAGCAAACAGAGCTATTTTATTGAGAATTGGTAAAATCCGCTCGCAATCCCCTTGCCTACAGAAAACTCACCCTATAAGCATCGATATATGACATCGACATAATTTGGTCCATGTTGTAGTAGATAGAACAAAACTTATTTTATTTTTCTTGGCTTGGTTGTATGAGTCATATCTGCGTAGGTTGCACTTAGTCAATATGCAACCGGGTTGCCTTGAAGCTGCAACGCACAAAAACGTAACTTAGGTCATTGAAGTGTCACTTACGAATAATTTCTGGTAATATCTATTAAAATCCCTTCTGCCTGGCTAGAAGATTAAATTAAATAAACCTCATAGCGATATATATAAACGAGTCTTTAAAAACTACTGTTAATTTAATCACTGTCTTAGCTAGAACGGTTAAGCCGCTTATCAAATTGCCCTATAAAATCGGTTTAACTATCATAAGATTATGGTAAAAATTATCTTTAAACTAGTTCTGTAGTCGTATCACTGGTAACGGGTTGCATCGTTTCGAATATTTGGTTTCATTAAAACACGAGAAATGGGGAAAAGTTATTTAAATTTTAGTCTTAAAATCTTGAAACTTTTATAAGGCTTTTAGCTAGTATTTTCCCCGCGCTGTCTTAAAAACATATGTAACAACATAATCAATAAACAAGGAGCTTTTTCTTCCGGTTATCTACGAGTAGAACTTTAAAAGAGGCGCCTCATAAACTAACGGTCAACTAAAAGGTAACCAAAATAAACATGTAAAAAACTGTACTAGCTTCAAGGTAGGTAACTTTTACCACATATCCGCTGCATGCAAATAAATCTTAAAAATACGAGGCAACTTCAACCAAATATAGCTTAGCAATCACTTCTACCAGTATAAGCTCTACATCACGCTACAGGCTTGAAGTTAAGCCGTTAATTAATCCATTGTGTGTGAGCTAACTTTTGAGCCAAAAGTGCAAGGTAAATAAAGCTTATTGAAAACGGTAATTAATCTTTTAACAACATCAGACAGATACATCAATCTCTTATTAAGACAATCACTCGGTCAATTGAATCATACGTGTGTCTCTACTGCCCCTCTGGTCAAATGAGTTGTCAAGCCAGTTATGTCGATGACTGTACTTATTTTATGTAGTTAATACTGGCTATTCTGTGGTCCTTCCGTTCCGCACACGGTATTTCAATTTGGATGAGTACCTTTCTACTCGTATTCACTTCTAAGTAACTTGTGGGTCAACTTTTTGTCAACTGCGCGCCTAATTTGCTACGCCCTAAATACCAACTTTTTATACATAAAAATACACTAGCTCACATAATGCTTGCTACTCTCTGTAAATTCACCTCTATTACTGATCTCTTCATATTTAACGATGTTGCTCTTTTATGTAAATCACATTTGGTCCACGTAGGTATTACCTATCATATGTGCATGAGTCATTAGCCAAGTCAATATTTAAGGTGGAAAATACACGATAGCGAATATAAAATGTATTTTAGGATTATTGCGCTCGGTATTCGATCTGCGTGTAATCAAATCAGGCTTAGCAAT
This sequence comes from Eupithecia inturbata, assembly GCA_963662085.1. Lineage (NCBI taxonomy): Eukaryota > Metazoa > Arthropoda > Insecta > Lepidoptera > Geometridae > Eupithecia > Eupithecia inturbata. Next base: position 3,324,279 of record OY759179.1, on the reverse strand, counting down.
GAGCCGTACAAACACTTAATAGCCTATAAAATCAGTGCACTGTTTACGTCACAGGGACAAAAGATTCTAGCTAGATTCCTTTAGAGTTTTATCACACTGGCGATTTGCGAGCGATTTCAAAACGAGGCGAGTGCGCAGCGTGCCCCCTGTGATTGCGCAGCGAGCATGCCGCGACGACGACGCCTGCGAACACGCGGCGAGCTCACTGCGCAATCGCCTCGCTTTAAAATCGCTCGCAAATCGCAGGTTTGTACTACGAACTTGCCTGTTGCAGCAGTTTTGCAGGTGCATTTATTACATTCCAAAATTATGACTCAATCGTTCGTCTTGCAGTTTGAAACGTTGGTTCATTAAGAACCTTCAAGATATCTATTTCATTTTCACATCCATAGTGTCCGTCCGCAAGACAAACGCCTCCTCTGCTTTTTTCAAATAAATCGTACTATTTCATGTCACATCTAGAAATTCTTCTTCCACTTGTGGACAAAAAGCAAAATCAAATACTAAATTAAGTGAACACTTAATTTAGTATTTGATAATAATTTATAGTATAAAATTTGACTTGTCTATGAGCTTATTTTGTAAGCCGAAAGCCGGGTTTCGACCGCGAAAGGGTAATGTAATGAGGAAATGAGAGATGAGTGGGCGGAGTTAATTTCAACGCTTTCTGCTCGCTCACTCCTTTGCGCTCAACTATCTTCCTGCTCGCTCAGTCCTTTCCGCTCGACTATTTGTTGAAAATACAAGTATGCAGTTTACTCTTGCGTGTTAAAATTGGTCCGATCCACTCGCGGTGGTAACCCGGCTTGAAGAAATAACTTTGTTAATTTCTGAAATAACCAGGCTGTTCTCTTCAAGCATGTAGCTAAAAGCCTGCGGTTCTGGTGTTAAATTTCAGAGTTCTGTTCCGAGTCACTGGACCGGCGCGGGCGCAGCGCATTTAGCGATTAACAGTTTTTACAAATATTTCTACTTTGAGACTTTGAGTGCTGGATTTTTTATTTTTATTTTGCTTTCTGTCACGCATTTTGGGCTTTTATTTATTTTGTTCAATCTTTCTTTAGTAGGGTTTTGGTTTATTTTAATTTAATGTTACAGTTACTAGTACCTACCTACTGTTATGTTACGATGTCGTTAAAGTTTAGCTGTGTAAAGTGTAGGCGCTGTTGGTTTCTTTTTAACCGACTTTAAAAAAAGGAGGAGGTTCTATGTTCGGTATTTCGCTATTATAAAATATGGAGAATAATACAGAGGTGGTACCAAAAAATAATAATATAGTATTTGTCCCGTTGGACCCGTCCTGTACCGGTTTCGAAAAGTCTTTTGCGATCTCTAAATTTTTTAGTACTCTAACATCAGTTGGTCTGGTAGAAGTTTTTGATCAGTATTAAAGAAACAGGATCGATTGGCATCAAAAAAACATTTTGTGTAAAATGTAATTCTTTTTGCTAACTACAGTTTTGAAAATCTGAGAATGGGGATAAAAATTTATCTAAAAATATAAAGAGTCTCCTAAGATCATTTTCGTGTACCTAAACCGGGTAAGGTACCGCCCTTACTGACCCGTCCAAAAATTCATTAAATTTAGTGTCCTATAAATTCTTAGTCCACTCAAGTTTATCAAAGTGCACACTTAAGGACTCTTGACCCTTGTTACATGACTGAGGTAGAGTTATGCATGTATGTACATCAGGTGTTGTTTTACACTGGTCTGGGTCTATGTTACATACCTATTACCGAAGCTTGGGAAATGTTTTAACTGTATGTAGAAGAAAAAAGCTCTAATAATTTAACGTGTACAAGAACTAAAAACCGACTTAAAATTCCTAAATATTTAGGTATACTGTTTTTGGGACAGGGCGCTATGGCGCTCAACATGGGCTGATGATACTCGTTTTTTAAGTTTTACGAAACAAAAAGGCCCTCGGCAGTAAAACTGATATGGGATCAATCTACCTCTATATACAAAAGCGAGAGAATCATCAAAAACGGCCACAAGGCGACAGTAACTTAAAAAACAAAGCCGAATTGAGAATCTCGTCCTTATGTTTTCATCACTTGAAAAGTATTTATTTTGTGTAATTTAATACTCGTTCCTATTTCGCTTTTACACCTACCATTTGACACTAAGTATTACAGAAATGCATTCAGCCCGTTTCCTTCTCGCACGAAGCGACCAGGAACTGGAAGCTTATTCTCGCCAATTTATCACTCGATAAATATCAAAAGATCTGTCAAATTCGACAGTTCTTTTGATATTTATTGAGTGATAAATTGGCGAGTATTGCCTTCCAGGTAGTCGCGTCGGTAGACGACATAATAGATCGTTTATGCCCATGTAAAAATTGCGTTTCAAACCATGTTCAAAGTGATTAAGTCAACCCGTGTAAGAATACGCTATAGCTCCATACTAGCCTCTGTCCGCGGCTTCGCACGCGCTTTTCAAGTAGCCTATGTCCGTCTCCGGGATACCGCTTACCTTCCTGCCCAATTTCATTCCGATCCGTTAAGCCATTTAGGCGTGAAAATGGAACACACAGACATAATTACTTTCGCTTTTATTATATTAATACTAGGATCTGCCCGCAGCTTGGCACGCACTTTACCGGGATAAAATGTAGCCTATGTCCGTCCCTGGGATACCGTCTACCTCCCGCCAAATTTTATTAAGATCCGTTCAGCCGTCTAGGCGTAAAAAGTTAACAGATATACAGAGCTACTTTCGAATTTATAATATTAGTGTGGATGGATTCAGCTCCAACCACAGAAATAAATAGGTTCTATTTTACCTTGTTGACAATTTATTATGGCAGCAGCGTAATTGGTGCGAGCTCTTTACGGGTTACCGTTGATCGGTCTGTTACGGAAGCCGATAATTGAATTCAAAGGACAACTTTACGCTCCCTATTTGGAAACCGTGGTATATGTGGGCGACGCGCGTCATGCCTGCATGTTCCGATGACCTGTTGTTAAACATCGATAACATAACAAAAGAATTTGGGTATTAGGTATTACTTTTAAAGCTCTGTTTATCACTTAACAAAGGAATTGGGAATTTGTGAATTAGTCGCTAAGTCATTGTAAAGCGAACGTGTGTAGCGATTTCATGGTTTGAAGACTTTGAAGTTTGAATAAGGTCTGTCAGTCATTGCTTAGTAAGTACCTACCATAGATCTAGATTACAGGTCTTCATACATCTTAATGCATGTGATTGTACCATACCTACCTACTAGTGTTTTTGCATAAATACACTCACTATAGTAACATCCAAGTCGTACCTATATGTTTTCCCATTTCACCGCTCCTAGAACTTAATGATTTCCTCCATAAGATTTCCAATGCTTTCTGACGGTGCACGATAAACCAGAATATGGAAATGTGCTTGCTCAAGAGAAATCAGAACCAAAGAACTCTCTTGAACAAATAAAAACATATCAAACTGTAATAGCTTTACAAATTGATGCTATTCGTCACACATTCATTCCGTGCTACACGAGCGTGTTAACCCACGGAGGAAATAAAACTTTATTCTAACGTCTAACCTACCTATAGGTAAGTAAGTAGGTAAAACCGTGAGAAACTTGGCTATATTTGCTGAGTAAAATTGATGGGTTTTCTATAGGCACCTGACTATCCAGAGGTCGGTGCGGGTCACCTTACGCCAATCAATGTTATTCAATTTTTCAACGGCTCATAAACCCTACGTGTGATTTTGACGGTTGAATAGCGAACTATCGCTCATTTAAAATCTATTCAGTCAATATTAATTAACATTGATACGATTATTGAAAATACAACTTTAATCAAGTTTTTGTGTTATAGGACAAAGCCAGTGGCTTTGCTCGTCCTAAAGTTTAACATTAAAAGATAGTGTCAATATCTTCTCATGATGTGTAGTGCCGGCTTAGAATTTGCACCACCCCAACTCCAACCACCAATATAGGTTGTTGAGGAGGTTGAGGAATATTTTTGAGAAGATATTCCTCAATCTCCTCGCTGATGTTGATGATTTCCAAGCCGATTTTGCTCATGGTGACTGTGTTACAGGCATTTCAACTCAAATCTACTCCAGTAGGGGATTGTTGTCTAGGGTAGAATAGAGAAAAATTACATCATCTTGTGAACGAATGCGTAAATTATTTGAAATGCATTCCTTTAACTTCAATAATGTACACAATATATTATGACGATGCGATGGCATTATTGCCTATTCTACCCTAGAGAACAATCCCCGTGCTTGGCCTACTGGTAGAACAAACATTTTAAGCGACTAACCTAACTACAACGAATGCAGAATGTGTAGGTATGTTTAGGTTCCTAAGCTAGAACTATCTGAACGTTTGGTTGGAGCACAAGTTACGACCGAGAAACCTCAACGGATAACAACAACCCGTTTCATTCACCTAGCGAATCTAGCCTGACCAGTTTCTCCAGTCTTTATATATTTATTCACTTGCATAATACATGCATTTGCAATCTAGGTTCGTTGTCTTTGAAATATTTATAAACAGCACCGGATACTGCATTGTCCATGTACTGGGAAGCACTTAATCAATTTACTGGAGCAACATGCCCCTGAATGGTGTTTTGTTAGTGTTAGATGTCCCAGCGATGACGTCAGCGGCCTTGGTTCAGGGCTCAGACTACTGTAAATCTCTCAATGTTTACACCCACATATGTTTTGAATGGATCTTTAGGTACAAAAATCGATTTGATAAACAAAACTAGAACTATTTGTCACTCGGATACCAGTAGAAGTTTTTCTAGAAATATTCGAATTAGTTTATTTTTTTAGTGCTACTTCAGGGTCAACTTAACTTTGTACGAATAGGAAATATGGCGTAGTTGTTACAAAGAGTTCTATCGCAAAAACGGCTCTACCTTCGCTACAAAGACAAAGAGATGACAGTGTGTTTAGATTCAGGAAAACAAACAATTTTAAAATGGTGTTTCATGATGATGAAATATTAGGAGCGATTCTATCGATGACGTACACTGCCGGCCAAAAGTTTGAGACCACCTACATCAAAGTAGGAAAATGAAATAAAACTCAAAATACAAAGCAAGAGGTTTAATTATGAATTAAAATATTTATTTCCTAATACACATACATTATGAAGAAAACAAAAAAATCAAGAAAAATCAACCATTTACTTTAAAAATGTCGCTCATATTTTATACAGATTTTTCGTCGAAAAACCCTCCCTTGCATTTTATTACTACTTTCACTATTCTTGGCATACGAGCAATCAATTTGTCGATTGTATCTTGTGATATATTGTTCCAGCTTTCTTGTAAAGCCTTCCACATGTCTTCTTGCGAAGTAGGACAACAACTGCGCACATTTCTATCAAGCTCTTCCCACAAAAGCTCAATCGGGTTGAGATCCGGACTCTGAGGGGGCCACACCATGTTTTTTAAAACCCCTTCTGTTTCTTTGTGTTCTAAATAACCCCTGCATAATTTTGAACTATGTTTTGGGTCATTATCTTGTTGGAAAAAAAATCCATCTCCAATTATTCTTGAACCAGACGGAATGGCATTTTGCTGTAGTATTCGTTTATATTGCTCCTTTTTCATGATTCCTTCGACTCGTACCAAATCTCCGGTTCCATGGCCCGAGAAGCATCCCCAGACCATAATGGAACCACCACCATGCGTGACTGTTGGCACCACACAGTCTGGCATCATCTTTTCCTCGACGTTACGTCGAACAAAAATTCGTCGTTTTGAACCAAATATTTCAAATTTTGATTCATCTGACCAAAGAACTTGTTCAAAGTCTTCTTCAGTCCAGTCTCGATGGGTAAGGGCCCACTGCATCCGTTTCTTTTTGTTTTGTGGCCTTAGTAGTGGTTTTCGAACGGCGACGCGACCAAATAACTTAGCATCTCTCAAACGTCTTTTTACTGTAGTCAATGATACAGGTTCTGATCGGGATTTGTTCACTTCTACGCGGATTTCTGTGCTGTTAGGCGTGTATTCCGCTTGCTGGTAGTGACGATGAAGTGATCCTCGCGAGAAGTGGTAGTTCTCGGCCTTCCCGAACGCGAACGATCTTGATTACTGCCAGTCTCCTTGTATCGGGTTATTGTGTTATGAACACAAGTCTTCGACAACTTAAGTTGAGAGGCAATCGCACGTTCAGATTTGCCTTCGCCGTATAAAACAACTATGGCAGAGCGAGTTTCACTGCTAATTTCGCGAACTTTTCCCATTTTAAGATGTCTTCACCGTAACAACGACGAGCTCAGACTAATAAGGTAGAAAATAATTTACTCCATAAAAACTCAGGTACTAAACATGTTTTAGGAAGCTAACATAATCCCTGATATCGGTTAACGCGAAACAAACCCAAAACAATAAGTAATGAGCAGATCATAAAAATATTACAATGACTCTACCACCTGGTCCTTGCGCGGCGCTCATTGATGTTTTGAAACAATAGACCTTTTTAGGATGATAACTTAAACAACAACATAAATAATGACTCTTAGAAATTCTTTAATAATAATAGAATACGCAGGTGTTCAAATTAGCTCATTATCATATGTGTACTTTGAAATATTTTGTTGGTGACAAAGATTTTTACAGTGGTCTCAAACTTTTGGCCGGCAGTGTACCTACTACCCGAAGTTTCTACCTTATTTACCTATTAGGTAGGTACCTACCTAGTTCCATGAATTACGTGATAATCTTAGTGTGAGTCGATGTTGACCATTTACTTTAAAATTGTCATAAAATCGTCATGATAATGATAAAGTATGAAAAAAAACTGTATGTTTGCCACTGTACCTAGGTACATTTCCAATGATTCCATGAACACACCCGACAGTTCTTCGGTACTTGTATGAATACCTGCTGAATAAGGTATCCGATTGCGATTAACTTATGCATAAATCACGTACACAACCTTTGAACTAATTTAAAATCTAAAACATTCACATCAACCAACCTGAAATGGCAGTAGAGCTGAGGAATATTGTAAAATGCGATGATAAATCACAGATTTTTGCACTGCACAGTCACTGGTTCACTTGTATCATCGCGGGTCCGGCGTCGCTCGGTTCCGTTCGCGGAGTGAGCGCTTGCGCAGCGTGGGCGACGCCGAACGATGGTCCTGTGTTCAACGTCAACCAATTAATCTGACCACTGTTTTAACTGTACAGATCAGCTTTAGATTGCTTAAATTGAGTTCACCACAATTTTAACTCGTCGATACGTGTTAGGTGGTAAGTTGTCAAGTTTTGAAGACAGGGTTGAACTGAACTGTTTGTTCTTAAGTTTACCTACGCTTAAATACTAAGGGTAAGAGAATGGTAAACAATAATTATCGTTAATGTTTAAAACAAATTAATTAATATGATGTTGACAAATGATTGTGAGAACATTGAGATAAGATTGAAATACATTAGTAATAAGGATAAACAGGATAATGAGTTTTTATACTTCTAGTTCTAGGAAGTTATACCTAAAAGAGTAAGTGTTGGGGAACACGGTAGGTACTTAACATACGTCGATTATTTGAAGTATTTTTAATATTTCGCGTTTCCGGATCAAACAGAGAAGAACTCAGAGAGCAAAGCAATTTGTTACGTTTTTTCAGAGTCATTGTAGAGTCTATAGGATTTGTAATGGTCAATATGACAGCTAGTTTGTTGCAATTTTCTGTCGATTAGCCAAATCAAGTCATTAGTCGGCGATATCTAATCTACGCTACCCACTTGACTAATATGTTGCAGATTGCATTACTGTTTACTACAATTCAGAATTTTTATTAATTTAATTTCAAAATAAATTTGCAATTTATAGAATCTACTGGTAAAATTGGTCTTTAGGTGCGTGTCTAAATAGGTCCTGCTCATGGTAATGGCTCAGCTTAATTTCGCTAACGACATAGGCCAACTGACTTTCAGAGTCAAATTATTGAACTTGGTCCATTATTAATTACACAAATGATAATTTAAGAAAACTCCCGCATTAATTTTCGGCATTCCTCTCTGTATTGTTATCTTTGTGTGGTACAATATAAGGTATTTATCTATCAGATAGCCTTTATGAAATGCACATTCTAATATTATAACTATTACCTCGTGTGTTCATAAGTCTTGAGACACAGTAAAACTAAAATATTTTTGGAGCTAAATTGAGTATTCATTTATTGGATATTAAAATTAAAACTACTGACATCTAGATCTGTATTTAAAAATAAATCATTCAAAATGGCCGCCTTGGCATTCAATGCAGGCCTTCAAACGCGTGCGCCATTCATCTATGGCGGCACGAATCTTTTCAATGGGAATCCGTTTCGATTCTTTAATAAGGGCTCGCTTGAGAGAATCCAGGTTTGGGTGAGACTTTCTGCATGCCCTCAGCTCCAATTCCGTCCATAAAGAATAATCCAAAAGATTCAAGTCAGGGCTTGACGAGGGCCAATCTTCGCTCCGAATGAAGCCTGGCAAATTGGCCTCCAGCCAACGTTGGGTAGTCTTAGCTTTATGGGAGGGAGCAGAGTCCTGTTGGAAAATCCAGTATTTTCCAGCGAATAGCGTATCATTTAATGGTTTAACCACCGCTTCCAATATGTCGGTTTGATAATTTTTGTGCCTTCACCTTGACGCCTTGCTGGCAAAAATGAAGCGAAGTGACCCCCTCGTAGGAAACACCCCACCAAACCATCACACTTGCTGGATGATGAGTGCGCTGGACATTACGTACAGATGGCTGGACGTCCTTTGAACTTCTGGCGTAAACCTTATTGTTCTGCCGGTTAAACTTTTCTTCCACCGTGAAGATCTTTTCATCGGTAAACAGGATATTTTTTGGATCGTGTCTCTTCAATAGGTTCCGACATCGTTCCAGTCGCAATTTACGAAGACGCTCGTTTAAATAATGCACTTTCCTTCGACTGTAGGCCTTTAGTTTAAGATCATATTTAAGTATCCTGTTCACCGATATTCGCGAAATGTTGGTCTGCAGAGCTAATTTCTTTTGAGTCCGGCAAGGGTTGCGACGAATTCGCTCTCTGATTACTTTGATGTTGGCGGGCGTCCTTACAGACCGCGGGCGGCCACATCTTCCACGGTCTTCTAAAGAGCCGGTCTCCTTGTAACTCTTTATGGTATAATACACAAAGTTCCGACTACATCCCAAACTTTGGATTTCACTAAAAACTTGCATTGGTTTTTTTCCTGCTTGAAACAGTGAAATTACAGTCGCACGCAAATCTTTTGTTGGCGCCATTTTCACGGAGAATGAAACAAATATTCAAATGTATATTTTTTCTGATTCAAAACATTCGAAATTTAAAATTTTATAAGTTTAAAAAAGGTTGCATGAATTACTTTCTTTTTAAATTAATTAAATAAGTTCGTCTCAAAACTTATGAACACACGAGGTATAAGATATGCATTGTTTAAGTTACCTCTTGACAGGTCGGCCATATTGTGGCTTAGGCCTTAAGTTACAGTGGGCGGAGCGACCCTGTGTTAGTTCGTAGGCGGTCGCTCACTGCGTCACTATGACTCATACCTTAGATTCCGGACAAATAAGAAGACAGACTGATCTCTTTACAGGTACGTAGGTATTGACAGGTGTTAGTTTTTGTTGCCTGCCTTTATCTGTGAGGCACGTAGAATATTGACGTGCGCGGAGATCTAGTTACGTTTGACCACGGCATCAAACGTAACTAGATCGTGGATCTACATTGTTCCTTATTGTATCTAGATAAACGGATTCTGAATCATGTCCTGACTTATTAATGACTGCTCTTCACATTGCCCAGGACTTTCGTGTGGTCCTATGACCATTTCTCAAATTACTTTATTTTGTTCTATTGAATTCCTTTCACCTAGCCGTTCAGTTAGACTAAGGCCAAACGAGCATAACTTTTTGATTTGTGAGTTGCGTAAATAAGTCGCTTCACACAATTAGGAATTTTGCATGAGCATAATTCCTGTTTGGTCCACACGGCAACGTAAACTGAATTGTAATTTCTGTTAAAAGAAGGTACGCATTTCACGCGACTTACAACTCAAAATATTACGCTCCAACCTAAAAAGGTGTAGATTTAATTCAGCTCATGTCACTCCACTGCACGACAAAGGCCCCCTTTTGTTAATTTCTTTCGCAACTGTTTTCTAACACAAAACTATTGTTTTGTGTTATTTCCAGGTGCACAACGTAGACGAGGTACTGGAGCGCCACAACGACTTCCTGGAGTCCTGCCTCGGAGACTGCATGCTGACCAGTCCTCAGCTGCTGAAGGCTGTCACCGCGCTCTGTCTGGTCTGCGTGCAGTTCTGCAATTTTATACAGGTTTGTGTGATTTTCAGGTGTCTGTGAGCGTCGGGGGTTTGTAGGTTAAGACTATTGGAAATGAAATAAAAAAAAAAATTAAATGAAAAAGATTTATTTGACACGACACGTTACAATTATTAAACATCTATGGAAAAAAAACTAAACTAGGTACAAATTTATCAGTATGACATTAGGTACATAGATTATTGGGTTGAAGTACTAAGGAACAATGAGAAGGGATCTAAGTTCTAAAAGTACTGATTGGCACTTCAACTTTATCTTATGCCCTAAATCAGTTTTTTATGCTTGTGTACCAATTTTCAATAAGAAACAATTTACCTAAATTATTTAAGGGCCCTATGATGCTTATTAGGGTTCCGTACCTGAGGGTGAAAACGGGACCCTATTACTAAGACTCCACTGTCTGTCCGTCCGTCTATCAACAGGCTGTATCTCATGAAACGGAAAAGGTAGACAGTTGAAATTTTCAATGTGTCCGCTATAACAATAATAAAAAAAATGAAATAAATTTAATAATAAAGGTCATGCCAAGTTGAACAACGATCACCATGACCGCGTCATGTTGGCTTTTCGTTTTTTTTTTTTGCGGTTTTTAGTGTTTCTCTTTTTACTTTTGCGAAAGTTATCAAGTACGGAACGGAACCCTTCGTCGACTCGCACTTGGCCGGTTTATACCTATCTCAAGATAATGAAATGTAAAGATTAGAGTCGATATTTAGAGATGCAAAAGGCTTCTACTATGTTAATACATTTTTGCTTATTGCATCGATGTCGATATTCATTGATCATAACTTATGATCAATGAATATCGACATCGATCATAAGTCAAAATCAATTTTTAGTGAATTGCAAAACGTTTAATGAAAAAAAATAGATACTTATGATTTTTCAACAGATTCATTATATTTGGTTGACTGGAGTGTGTTATTTTAATTCAGAGTTACGAATATAGACAAAAACTTTACGAAAATAACTAAAAAGATTTTCCTGTTTATCTCTTATTTAACCGCAGCTTTATACCTCGTGTGTTCATAAGTCTTGAGACACAGTAAAACTAAAATATTTTTGGAGCTATGTTGAGTATTCATTTATTGGATATTAAAATTAAAACTACTGACATCTAGATCTGTATTTAAAAATAAATCATTCAAAATGGCCGCCTTTGCATTCAATGCAGGCCTTCAAACGCGTGCGCCATTCATCTATGGCGGCACGAATCTTTTCAATGGGAATCCGTTTCGATTCATTAATAAGGGCTCGCTTGAGAGAATCCAGGTTTGGGTGAGACTTTCTGCATGCCCTCAGCTCCAATTCCGTCCATAAAGAATAATCCAAAGGATTCAAGTCAGGGCTTGACGAGGGCCAATCTTCGCTCCGAATGAAGCCTGGCAAATTGGCCTCCAGCCAACGTTGGGTAGTCTTAGCTTTATGGGAGGGAGCAGAGTCCTGTTGGAAAACCCAGTATTTTCCAGCGAATAGCGTATCATTTAATGGTTTAACCACCGCTTCAAATATGTCGGTTTGGTAACTTTGTGCCTTCACCTTGACGCCTTGCTGGCAAAAATGAAGCGAAGTGACCCCCTCGTAGGAAACACCCCACCAAACCATCACACTTGCTGGATGATGAGTGCGCTGGACATTGCGTACAGATGGCTGGACGTCCTTTGAACTTCTGGCGTAAACCTTATTGTTCTGCCGGTTAAACTTTTCTTCCACCGTGAAGATCTTTTCATCGGTAAACAGGATATTTTTTGGATCGTGTCTCTTCAATAGGTTCCGACATCGTTCCAGTCGCAATTTACGAAGACGCTCGTTTAAATAATGCACTTTCCTTCGACTGTAGGCCTTTAGTTTAAGATCATATTTAAGTATCCTGTTCACCGATATTCGCGAAATGTTGGTCTGCAGAGCTAATTTCTTTTGAGTCCGGCAAGGGTTGCGACGAATTCGCTCTCTGATTACTTTGATGTTGGCGGGCGTCCTTACAGACCGCGGGCGGCCACATCTTCCACGGTCTTCTAAAGAGCCGGTCTCCTTGTACCTCTTTATGGTATAATACACAAAGTTCCGACTACATCCCAAACTTTGGATTTCACTAAAAACTTGCATTGGTTTTTTTCCTGCTTGTAACAGTGAAATTACAGTCGCACGCAAATCTTTTGTTGGCGCCATTTTCACGGAGAATGAAACAAATATTCAAATGTATATTTTTTCTGATTCAAAACATTCGAAATTTAAAATTTTAAAAGTTTAAAAAAGGTTGCATGAATTACTTTTTTTTAAAATTAATTAAATAAGTTCGTCTCAAAACTTATGAACACACGAGGTATATACACTATTATAATTATGTTTATACACTTAAGTAGCTTGTCGTATAGATATTAATTTATGTATTTTCTTTTAACGCAAACACGTTAATTGGCAAAGGAGATGCACAAGTACTTCGTGGACGCAGAGCTAAACAGTATGCTTGGATCGACTTATGAGAGTACAGAGTTTAATGAGGTACTTGCAGAGTAATATTGCACAAGATATTCACAGTCATGTCACTTAGTTGTGTGTGAACGCACCTTTGTTTTTATCTGAACGGCCGATTGCATTTCTTTATTTGAGGGTTATGTTATTGGTCAGGATTTTAAAATTGCCATATGAGAAAAATCTTAAAGAATTAACACCCAAAGCTAATCTTCCGGTTTAGCCGTTAGTATACCCCATTCACTGCCCAGCCTCTAGAGCGTGCAGCGCTCGCGCCGTGCCGTTGCTCTACTAGCTGGAACCTGCGTGCGTTATGGCTAATAAAAGTGTTAACATTTTAAATATTATTTTAAAATAAAGTAACATTTGCATAGGTACTTTGACGTCACGAGTGTAATTTAGTAATTAAATTTAAAGTAAATTTTTGTAATACACTAAATTACACAATTTCCTTTTTTGGCGGTGTTTGAACAGTTAATTACTGAACAACAAAGCATTTTGTTTTTAAAACCTGACGTCTCACGTGGAAAGCGGTCTGGAGCGAACTGAATTTCGCATTCGCGGCGAGCAAAGAGGCTCTGCAGCCGTTCTTTTCGGCACGCGAGGTAAATACACTTTTTGCTTCGTTCTAGATAAACTGTGAATTATTTCTATTTTATTCTGGTAATTCATAAACTATGTCAGCGAAGAAATGATACCTACTCTTTGTTCGATGGAAACTAAGACTGTGTTCACACTTCAAGATTCAAATTAAACTACACTGTGTCATGATGCTTCCATGTGTATATTGTGATATTCAAAATTGACTAACACACGCTTTTTTATTTCATGACTTTTCTTTTAGAGTTACGCTGTGAGTATGGTGCCCGATTCATTTCATGGTGAAGTACATTATCTTAATAACATTTAGTTAAAAATTTTGTCATAAGAACATTTTTCATATCATTGTACCTAATCTTTGCACTGTATTATAGTCTTGTGAATGTACCTAATTCACTTTTTTCTTTTTTTTTGATTAAATGTTGGGATCTTTAGCTACCTTTGTATAATGCTAAGCTCCTATAAAATCCACGATAATAACAATGTCTGCCCTGATTGGTATTCAGGAGAAGAAACCCTACATTTTTTTGGTAGGTTTACTTAGGTTTAAAGAGAAAAGAGATTACGAATTAAGATGAGTTGTAATTTCACCAATCAGCGACGACGACGCCTTGAAATTATCTTGTTGATCCAGAAACCTCTTGTAAAGTCGTTTTTGTGCGGATTCAAATGGACCCGCAAAATAAAAAAACTTGTCTACTTTTAAAATGTGTTTAAAAAAAAATTAAGACAGTCATTCACTAAAAGAAAATTGAAATATCCAAAATATAAATTCAAAGATAAATAAATAATGCTGGACAATCCACACAGCACAATCTAGCCCCAAGCTAAGCAGAGCTTGTGTTATGGGTACTAGATAACTGATATACCTAATACAATACATTGATATTTGTATTAAAAAGATGTGTTTATACTAAAACAAATATCCTACGTATTTCAGCAAGAACAAGGCTGCGGTAACAGTGGGACGACCACCACTGGTTCTGCGGATTCCTTCTCCCGTTCCGTGTCTCGCTACGGACTGCGGTTCACGGCAGCGCTGCTTTCCGCGCTCGCGATCATCGAGCGGATGGCCAGGGATAACAACACTAATAAGCTACTGAATATATCTGCTAGGTAAGTGAGACTCCTTTAAACAGTTTTTATGAACTTTTGATTAGAAAAAGCCGATGTCCCAAAAAATAATGTTACTTGTCTAGGCCGCAAGCCTACCTACCTGTATTTTTGGTATAACTGTTATAGGAACCTATGTTGGAAGCCGACAAATACTAAAATTAAGATTGTGTTAACTGGGCACAAGACTCTCCTAAAACTGGAAGAGTATCCTAATTACCAGTCCCCCGAGTTTGGTGAGTCGATAGTCACGTCTCGACGACGACGAGACGGAAAATATTTGTATGGCCTTACGCCTATTAGTTTAGTGCCATGTCAGTGCGGCAGAGGCGCTGTAACAAATCTCATACAAAAATGGAACGTCACGTCTTCGAGAAGATATGTACTAGCGAGTCACCGTACTCAGGGCTCAGGAATCGCAGACAAACTGGTGACCGCAGTAACTACCTAAAAGTACTATTTTTGTCCATCGCCCGCTAAAACTATCAAATCACTATTATCTATTTTATCTGTTATACAAAGAAAATTACAATCAAATAATAAAAACAAATTAGAATTAGTATTTACAATTGAAACAATTAAGCTAACTGCAGACTGTTGCAAACAATCTGTTCAAAACAGATAGCTCAACTGATCCATATAGTATTACTATTTTATTTTATTTTTACTATATAATATTTCTATTATATTTTAAACATCTAATATTTCCTTCCCCTAGATTGAAATTCAACACGTACTACGCGAAACAGCTAGAAAAACTCTGCGCGGATGAGAAACTACTCGAAGTAGAAAATAAAGCGTCTTCCTAGCACAGGGCGGCGCGATCGTGCTCCAAAATAATTACCGATGTGTAACGGATTAAACGGGAACTACGAGTAAGGTGCAGTTCACATTGCCTTTTGGCCGGTTCCTATAACATTTAGATTGTTTTGCCTACGGATTGTTGAATTTTGACACTGGGACGTTTGATGCCGTAGAACAAAATGAGCCGTTTTTGAGTATGGATCGGCATTAGGAGTGAGTGACCAGAACCAAAACTATGTAGTTTTAAAAGGAAAGCTAAGCAAAATTTGCTGCATGATAACTAGATTTGTAATACTAAAACTGTTAAACTAGGGTCCAACCAAACCGAAATAATATTGCCCCATTGAATACTCATAACATAATGTAATATAAGGTATTAATAATCTCAGTATTTTTATGCCATACATGCACAATAATTAAGTACTGGCTGTTTAATTAGGATATAAGATGTAACTAAATTAAAAGCTTTCCAAACTATCACCAATTAATAAATGATTGGGTAAGGTAATATAAGGACTAATCAGTACAAATTCAATATAGCACAAATAGTTACAAATTTTGTATGTTTAATTTAATTGGCACTAAATTGAAAATATCAGTTTGGTCACAATTATTTGGTGCTGTTTTGTTACCTAAAAAGGTATCCATATTTTTTTACCGACTTCAAAGGAGGTTTTATGTTCGGCTGTCTATTTATTATATAATATTATGTATGTTCGTCGATTCCTTCGTAAATTGTGGACCGATTTGCTATTGTATAGATAGAGAATGATCCCGAGGTGGTCCCATAAAATATTATTCTCGAGGGATGGGTATTTGCCCCGCAAAACTTAAAAAAACTGTGTAAATATTAAGGAATTGGAAGTCGGTTTTAGATTTTTCAAATAATCAGATTATCGTTTGTAATCTCAATAGTTTTAGAAATATTTTGTAATAAATATGCCATGTTTCCTGACCTTGAGTGATAGGTTCTGTGTTACTCCTTCCACTATTGAAAATAGTCAATAAAGTCACATCTCCTTAGACCTACTAAGTCAACGCATAATGCAAATCCTCGTTCATATCGATTCCTCCATCCATAAAAAATATTTTTTGTGATGCATACACTATTTTTGGAAATGTAAGAAATCAAAGATTGCCATAAAGTATTTTTAATCCATGACAAATTCTAAGTGATTGCTGTCGAGATATTGTGATGTTTGTGAAATTCCTATATTTTTGATAGAGATCATTCCATTCTTCCTAAGTAGCATGAACATACAAAAGATTTTTTGGTAAAGCTTTAGGATGCCATTAGAAATATTCAAAGAAAAGTCATTTCTTAAATTTTTAGTTTTAAGAGTTTTGCTACTATAGTCATGCTAGCTGGATAGTAGATAAAAATTGTATCAATAAAAACGGGTAGTTTATTGTTAGTGAGTTCTCGATTGGCATTTATTAGCGAAAACTTTCATGTCCTAGTAATTGGCTGTGTAACCTGTGTTCTGCCCCCTTAGCAAGTGTGAATTGTCATTTTGACTAGGTAAGAAAAAAAAATTAAAGATTAGTTTTTTTCAAACGTTTGTTAGACTGGACACTCAGAATTTCGGAAGGTTTGTAGCGTGACAAAGTGAAATTAAAGTAAGACTTTCAAATATATCAATCAAATAATATTCATGGATCAAAAAGAATCTTCCGAATTTTGATGAGAACTATGAACTGTGAACTATGAGATCTTGAGTTCGAACGTTGGGAAAACCAAGTAAATAAACGCGATAAATAATATCTTGAGTTATTTGTCAATTAAATTGTGTTAATTTTGTGCCTTCCTCCACTAAGTGGAGATTATCTTCTAGCTAGTCAATTCTTATGGCTCGAATGATATCTCCATAAGACCCGACTACGAACCAGCGTATGGTTGTGATTGTGACCATTGGTGCAACTGTTTTGTAGTAAATGAGTTGACTATTTCTTAGTCCAATTTTTAATCATCTCAATTATCATTTAAATATTGTTTGCACTGCTTTTAATACATATAAAGGTACTGATTAAAAAACTGTTGAATGTTAATAATTTTGTTTAGTACAATAAATAATTTTAACACACCTTTTCTATTTCCTTCGTAATTTTAAGAGTCCTTTAGAAGTCATTTAGTAGTGCCTAGTGCCAAGACCAGAGCTAGGGCGGCTACATACATTAGGAATTCCGTTTCTGAATATCGATTCGAGATTTCAAACGTAGTAAATTCATACAAATCTTTGAACCTATCACATAATTATGTTCGTAGCTAGGCTAGGGCTTTTCCGTTCGGAATTCCAGACGCACAGGCTACCATCATTGAGTTACAAATACTACGTATAGAGAAGCTATACCAAACTAAAAACGACTTGCAACTTGATGACAGCGGGGGGGACGGCGCGGGGCAAGCGTGCCGTGGACTGACTTGATGATTTTACACCGCAGAAGAGACACTTCACACAGTTTTTGTACATACAAAACTACATTTTAAATTTTAATGAAGTACCTATGCATAGGCTATTTTCGATCGGCAACAACTCTTGGCGCAAACATTTCCCTACGCTAGTAATAATAATTCAGTGGCTACCATGCATTAAACTGTAAACGAACTCTTTATGAAAGGTCAGTGTAGCCGCTATATAGTAAATTTGTCGCTAGCTTCAACTTTTCTTTGCAAAATTATATGCACGTATGCTTAAGATACATACCCATTTTTACTTAAAGGTATTTAAAAATCATGCATATATTACAAAATTAAAGCATTCCAAAGGTTTTGTTGATATAATTTTCAACCACCCAATGACAAAACAAAAAAAATATATATTTAAGTAGGTATGATGCTGGACGATTTTGATATTAGTGCATCGAGATTAGTGCTATCAGATAAAAAAAAAAAAAAAATTATTCATTTAGGAAAGAAGTTCCTGCATTGTCAAAATTGCTAGCTGTTCTAAAAGAAGATTTTAACTAAGACGGAGGTAAAGAACATTGAAGACAATTGTTAAAAATATCAAGTATCAAAACGTTCTGCCGTAGTATATGGTGATACCATGTAAACAATATGGCGCCCTCATTTATTTTCTACTTTTTCTGGTTGGACTGTATGTGGCTGTCCTTACGCGTTTAGGGTGGGCAATAGAAAAGGATTTTCGACAGATTTCCCGAGAAACATTCCTATGGCGCCACTATTAAAACGGTTTTAAGCGATACTTAGTTGGGAAGTAAATAAAACAATTTTGCGATGATAATAATCTATTTAACAGACTTAAATACAATCTTACATTCTTCATCATTCAAGATTACTCCCGTTGCAAAGCACACATTTCTGACTAACAATAAATACATTGCGTAACATTGGAATATTTCCTAATCTAATGACGTTAAGAACGAATAAATTAACTTTATCGTGGACATGACACAAAACGACTCCAAAACTACAATGAAAGATAACTCATGCGATCTTGATAACAAAGGAACTTTAAAATTATTTATCAACTATCTAAAAGACAAGCATTTTCAAATATCCAACCCTGTATTGTTATTGACATGAAATAACGTGAAAAACTCCCAAAAACAATATCAAATCTATACAAATTCCTACATAATCGCGGGCCAAACTACATCGAAATGATTAAAGTAATATCACTGTATCGTAACTACCGTAATGTGAGCAAAGGTTACGCTAATAAGTGCATGATTCAAATAAAAACACATTCAAATGGTAACTGAAACCAACATTTGTGCAGCATGCGACAATTTACGTCTATACACTAGCCAAATTAGATGTGAAATGTTTGTAAACAAACCACAACAAAAACAACAAACTCACTTACTTGGTGTCGAGTTTCAGATATCTGAAACTCTACACACATACATTATTAATGTAAGCAATATTTATTGAAGGAAGAATCTCAAATCGACACGTAATGAAAATTGCGTATAAAAAAGACGCGTCAACAGAGTGAATTTTAAGTTTATTATGTGCGGTTTGTTTACGAACATTCTACATCGAGTTTGGCTAGTGTATATTAAATAGTATTCTTATAAACTGCACTTAGAGAAAAAAAACATTGGCGCTACTCACGCCCTCTTATGATAACAAATAATGCAACATACACAGTAAGTGTAATGTAAGCTTAACATTATTGTGTAACCTAAATTATTAACAAATACCTCCGAATAACTTACGTACTTTCTTAAGTACTTTTCGAACTTTAAAGATCTATAAACGCTCAAATGTGTTACGTTTTCTTTCAATTTATTGCTAACAATGAGCGGATAAGGCCCAGAATCCACCACAGCGGAGATGTCCGAAGCGGAGACCAGAAGAGACTTTTTTCAGTTAGGGTGCCCCCACCGTAGCTGTGCGGAGATGCGTACTGGCTAGAATGGAGCGGAGATGAGTGCTGGCTAGAGGAACTGTACTGCGTGCAGCGAGCGTCGGACGTTGGTTGAGATGAATACTAGCGACGCTACTCACATCTCTTCTCGTCTCCGCTGCGTGACGTCGCCAGCTTGCGAGCCACAGCTCATCTCCGCTTCGATCTTTCTTTGTTTTCTTCACATACAAATATCATAAATCTCCGCTCGGTGGTATCCACTGAAGCTGAGCGGAGACGAGATGTGTGAATAACGACGTTCTATTGGTTGTTTAAAAACATCTCTCCTCCGCTTTGGCGGAGTCCGGCCCTATAGCCCCTTACAAGTAAGTTTAACATAAAATTACCATTTTCTTCTAAAATATCTGCTATAATTTTTGGTGTCAAACATGCGAATTATTCTAAAGAGAGCAGACTGTTAGAAGTGAATGGGTATAAGTAAAAAAAGCCTAATGCGATCGCGCGCCTACGAGTATGTATGTACAGAGCCCCGAGGAGCCCAAATTCACTAATTTCACAGACTAGTCTTCGTGTATATGGCCATCACCACATGTGCGTTTCTCGAATCTCGCTGATGATCTGCCCGGCGCGTTGCAGCGCCTGAAAACAAACAAAACATAATGGATTCCTTTGTGTTATCTCTAGTTGGTTGCCCTAAATATATAAATAAATATCTACTAAAACAAAACCACAAGGTGTAACTAAAGCCGAATTGTTATGGATACTATATTCTTTTAATTGAAGATATCTAGAAGCTAATTTAACAAAAAAAACTCAATTATACCATTACTTACGACTATCTTAATGATAGTCGATAGTCACATTAGGATGGCTTCACTGATTTTCATTAGACATTGCTAAGAAAACTCGAGGATAATCTATTTTAAACAAAAATCACTAAATCAAAATCGGTGCATCCGTCCGTTTTGTAGCAACGATGCCGAAAACAGAGACAGACGCATATACACAAAACACGTTTGATTTAAAAACTAATGATCACATTTTGCTATTTATTTTGGTATTTATGCCAAAGAAAATAAACATACCTTGAGCATATCAGCAGCCTCCTTTCTCCTCTGAGCGATGTGTTCAGACTCGTTCAACATACTCTCAGCCTGGTCAGACTTGTACAGATGCGTCACAAGCTCGGACTGTAGGTTGTCTTGCACAAAGTTCACTAGGAAATGCATCACAGCTTTAGGAACAGAGTCTTGAATGGACTTGCGAACTATGTAGAAGTAGGATTTGATAAGACGCTCTGAAAACACAGAAAATAACAATTATTTCTTATTCTGAAAGAATTCCATATAGTGACAACGATGCAGCGTGCACAGGTTTATTTCGAATTCATAACATGCAACCAATTCTTTCAAGCACAGCTAGTTAACTTAATCTTAAATTGTATAGAAGCCTATTTTTTTTATTGATTTACGTATCCTTGGCCTACAAAACAGGGCGCTATACACCTGCTAAATAAAATGAAGAACAGAAAGCCTATATAAAACACGCATCTAAGTATAACATCATGACGCTTGTATGATCAGCTGGATGAATAAAACACAGAAAGCAAGCCCACAGGGGTTTCCTAAACCTCTCAGTTTTTAGCGACCCTGCATCCCTGTTTCCCAGGGGTGCAGGGTAGGCAGATCCATACCTGGGTTTTGGGGTGAATGAGTGATGATATCATGTTTTGGCAGAAATGCACATAGGCACAACATAAATCTTTAGAATAGAATAGATATAGAGCGACCAATCAATAAACACAAAAAAATTGCATCTTATGGACTCTACACAGCCCGGCGGGGTTGGTGCGGCCATACAGTGCATGAACAATCTAGGGACAGTGTCAGCTTGTCGCCGGCCCGGCGAATTTGGTGTGTAGACTACATTAGACACGAAATTCCCATAGGCACCGCGGTTTTCATGACGTTTGTGGTCACACCATGGGCCGATTTCTACCGAAGTTGAAGCAAGGATTTGTAAAATAGAATCAAGAATACATGTCGCGATGGTCATTCGTTGGAGAGGTGTGTCTAAACAAACCTCTGAAAAAAAAAGACGTTTAGGAAACCCTTGATGATAGGTGGTAGGAAGGCAGTAGTGCGATGAATGAAGCATTGCCGCATCTATTTGCGTACGCGATTCCTCACCAACTAAGTCCCCCTTTTCGTTCAATTGCATCATTGCGGTGCCGTCTAAAATCGTGTTATTGTTTACTGTGGTGTCCATCCTTCCACCTAGCATCAGAAACATGCTGTTTACAATTTGTAGATGAGTTTATTACTACAGTTTGTAACACCTTATACAGGATTTTGGATCAGGTTTATAATGTGGTGATCAATTTAGTCGCTAAACTGGGATATTTAACACAAATGAACTAAATATTAGGATAAAAATATTTAGATACAATTCCGCGCAAAACCTTCTCTTCTGATGATTTTCAACATTTTGCATGTTTGCGCGGAATTGTATCTAAATATTTTTTATCCTAATATTTTGCAATGGATTTCCTGAGAGTAACGCCTGAATCTATTATTTAGCAAATGAACAAGTAAATATTATGTTCTGTGATTTTTATGACGGCGTAACGACAATAAATTCTCGTGGTAAATATTTCTCCTCTTGTATTTAAAATGTATGGTAACAAACATCACTGGCATGTGTCTCCGCCACAACACAGGATTTTCGATAGAGAAGTAGAATCCCTGATGAGTCTCATGTAATCATTACCTTCATTCTATCCCGGGATCACCCACTGCTGAGTATAGGCCTCCTTCCGCTTTTACCAGCCTTCTCATCTTGCATTCGATCTTAGCGTAGGAATCGACAAAAGGCGACAAGAGAATCTATCGAGTCAATAAGGCGCCTATCACTGAATCCTGTACCACACACGTCTCATGTCCACACATAGGATGTTGCCGCCGGATCGGACAGCATCATCTAGCCCCAAGCTAAGCAGGGCTTGTGTTATAGGTACTAGATGATAATATATATACATAATACAATACATTACATAAATAGATATTTTTTATTATAGATAGAAAATACCCAGAACACCCGGAACAAATATTTGCAGATCGTACAAACATTTGTCCCAAGGCGGGAATCGAACCCACAACCTCCTGCGTCACAGGCGGACTTTCATCCGCCGCGCCACATCGGTCGTCGATCAATGTTCAACAATATAATATGGCTAAAAATCAATCACTAAGCCATCTCGTCGTATGAAATTAATTAGGTCCCAAAAAATCAGCGTTAGTTTCGACAGGGATGTAAACATAACATACCAATAACATCGCAGTCGTGTTGCTCCCTGTCGGACAGCTTGCGGGAAGTCTGGCTCGGCACCTCAGGAAGCAGGTTCACTGGCTTCTGAGGAGTCAGCACCTTGTTCTCGGGGATTCCATTCATCTGGAAGAAATGAACCGTGGTTTTAAAGGACATTTTGGCATCTCACATAGGTCTTCTACATCACAGAAATGGGAAAAAATTATTAGTAAAAAGTAAAAGAACCCATTAGACCCCAGAGTATTGGAATGTAGCAAGATGTTAAAGTTGATGGTCATGGGGCAGTGCCACATGGGGTGAACTTTTGGCATCATGTGCTTTGCGAGGTATTTGCTTTGCTATCGGTAAAATCTCGAATATTGGTTGAATCTCTTAGCATCTGCTTGCACTATTATCAATTAGTAGTATCAATATTCAAAATGATCTATAGAATCTCTGAATACTTTTGAATGAAGCATAACTTACATGAGGTGAGTGCGAAGATTCACTGTTGGATGGCGGCGACTTGTCCTGCCCATCTGTTATTGCCGGCACTTGCTGAAATAGATAACGAAATACTCGAGTTATTACCCGCTTTATGTTGAAGAAATCTACAGCGCAT
Organism: Eupithecia inturbata; assembly: GCA_963662085.1. Classification (NCBI taxonomy): domain Eukaryota; kingdom Metazoa; phylum Arthropoda; class Insecta; order Lepidoptera; family Geometridae; genus Eupithecia; species Eupithecia inturbata. Next base: position 3,300,702 of record OY759179.1, on the reverse strand, counting down.
AACTTGGATACTTAAAACTTTAGATATATTCGTTTTAAAGTAATTTTTCACATTGTCTACATAATAATATAAGAACAAAACATGCAAAAATAACGGTAAAATGTTTAAACAAAATGGCAACTAATGGTAGATTAGCAACGTTTGAAAGAGTCCCTGTAGTATTCAAAAGCTGAACCTCTCAGTTTAGTATGGATTCTAATGAATATGTCAAACGTCTAGCTTTTTACCTGGTATCTCATTTCCCATATACCTCCCAAGAATACTAGGAGAGAGCCTCTTTCGCCCATTTGCTGAAGGATCAGCTACAAACAATTTAAAGTTGTGAGGGAAGAAGAAAAATATAGAAAATATATAAATACCCTAAGCCCGATGAGTTTTAGTATGATTGTTAGGGCCAGAGTGAATTTTGTGAATATTTGAAATATATAACTTACCATGACAGAAAGTTCAGACTAATAAAACTAACAAATCATCACCATGTTCATGCAACAACTATAGGCATGCATACGTAAATACCCATTTCATTATGTTCCCAACTTTTAATTCCTATACACCTGACATTTCATTCAGAACTAGGGTAGTTTTAAAATTCAAACTTAATCCAGATTTTATTTAAAAATAGAACAATAGTAATCGCCTATTATACATATAAATTATCCGAAGATTTTGATAATTTGTCCATATTATGTAAATTTTCACTGAATTTTATTTTACTTTGTGTCGTGCTCCGCAGTATCTAACAATGGCGTACCTATTTATAAGTTTGCAATTTCTTGGCTAACCTAAATTATCGGCTCCTTAGCCAGAAAGTGTCTGTATCTATCAACACAATTCAATGGCAATACTTTTGTTAAATAAGCAAATTGTTTTTGAGCCCGAATTTCAGGCTCTTTAATTTGCCCAAAAGTGCCACGGTATCTACTCTACCTTACATGGTTATCAACAAATTAGTACCCCACATGCATAGGTAAAGTCAATCAATAAATACTCTGAACATTGTGGGTACCGGAGACTGGGCAGGCCGCTTCTGACGGAACATCGGGCTGTGGTCCTCGTCTGTTGACTTGAGCAGGCCGGTGACTAGTGCTGCTTCCCGGTGGAAGTCTGGGTGTTTCGTGTTTATGTAGGCCAGCTCGATTGCTACTAGGTTTTCCACCTGTAAATACAGAATTGTCTAATAAACTAGTGTTTTCAAAATCATACTAGAATTTTGGTGCATATAAAACACAGAATTGTCTAGCAACTGATAAGTAAGCCAGTCTAGCCACTCACGACTAACGGATCTTGCATGCTACTTTTTATCCTAAAAAACGAGTGCGAAGCCGTGGGCCAAAGCAGGTATAGAAAATATGTATTTCATATCAAAAATATGTATTTTTGAACTCTTGTACAGATAAATGATGAAGCAATTTATCGGTAGAAAAGTGCAAAAAGAATTGGAGGTGCGGGGTATCGATCCCCGTACTTCTCGCATGCTAAGCGAGCGCTCTACCATCTGAGCTACACCCCCGATGTGTAATATGATCGAAATTAACCAACGTTCTCTAATTGATCATGCAACAGCCAGCACCAACTATTCACGGCTGTTTGTTTAGAACTTACTTCCTATTTATGCATCTGATACCAGTTTCATTATCATAGTAAAATGTATTTTTCTGAATGGATTTTGCGTATCGCACTAGACGTGCTATAGTATATACTATTTTCACTCATAATGACTATGATAGTATACATATCGTATATAAAATTATTTTATAATGGCGAATGTTTGGAATAACATTATAGCTTTCTTTTTTTGGAAAAATCAGGTGAAAAGTCTAAAGCTAGTTCTTGGTACGGTGATATGTTGATTGGTAGATTGCAAGCCGGCTAGCTTTCGAGGGGCACACTCTTTTATATCCTTGTGTTCGGAGAACATGGGGAACCTACATGCCAGTGCTGTGTTGCTAAGCCGGGCGAGTCCCTAGTTATTGATACCTACTCCTTTAGCTCAGCGACCCTTTTAGGCCTCTAATAACAGAAGATGCCACTTTGGTCTGCCCGGCGCTGTTTCCTGCCTGTTCTCTGCTGTTTACTGAATAAGAAGGCAGTCAGCCATACCATAGCGTTAGTAGCAGGCAGCCGTGTCCGCAACAGCTGCGTTACGACGTCGACGATGCGTTGGTGCAGGCGCGGGAAGCGCAGCATCTCTTGCTGCACCTCCGTGCCGCAATGCTGCACTATACGCTGCATTTCTTCATGCACCTGTCATGAAATAATAGTAATAAGTGTGTGTGGCTCTGACGTTTTAGCATAAAATAAGTTTATTTTGAATTTTAATGCAATAAAACAAAACAATTTTTCATTTACTAGTGAGACCTGCGTTTTCTTCTTAAAGAACATTCATGGTTCAAAGTCAATACATGCGAAATAATTTACCGATTTCTTGATCGCGTTGACTAAGGCAAGAGCTCCAAGGCATTTGAATAACTTGAATTTAGTAGCAGCACGAGAAACTGATTTTAAGGTAAAAGATATGTGGGGCAAGGTCTCTATACGTTTCCAGATTGTATACTATATCCATTATACCTATAACACAAGCTCTGCATCTTTATGGCTAGATGATGCTGTGTGGATTGTCCAGCGTTATTTATTTATACTCAAACCACATATGCATGCATAGTTACATCTATAAACACTTAATATATATGTACCAGTTCAACACATCTCAGCGAAGGGTCCTCAAGCCGCCTGATCTGACGTTTGACCAGCAACTCAAAGGAAACCTCGGGTACGAACAGCGCAGGACGCGGCCCCGTCGCGTTGCGAATAGCCGTCAGGATGTCCATGCGGGTTAGACCTAAAAGCAGAGTGGTTTAGAACAAAGTAGTCAAGTCAGATTTACAAGCTAATTATTATTGATACATTGATCTAGTGCAGCGCATCAGGCGTTACACGGCCATACAGCGGGGCAATGCAGCTAGCTTCTTGGGATGGGAACGCTTCCGATTTCTATTGGTATGAACTCTTTTTGGAGTTAAGCTCGCCTTTGCCATTCCTTCTCTAATTTTATGTTTTTTTATTATGTTTTATTGTGCAATAAAGAATTAAGAATTGATCAGTTGAGCTCAACTGTTTCAATAGGGTATATGCATAGATTTTTTAAATCTATTATTTAGGTTTATACATCACCGAAAAAAGATATAGCACCCACATCTGAATTTGATGCGAAATTGGTAGTTATCTATCATACACAATCTATTTAGGTAAATTGTCTGACGAAAAACACTAATTTCAGACATTGTTGACTGATAATGAAGAATGAATTTTTCTCATAGTTTAGGATGAAAAGCAGAGTGTCTGCTTTTCATCCTAAACTATGAGAAAAATTCATCATACGAGAAAAATATATGAGATGCTTTTAGTAGTGACGAATATTTCTATTTAGGTACATAACCAAATTACTACTAATTAATAATGCTGGACAATCCACACAGCATCATCTAACCCCAAGCTAAGCAGTGCTTCTGTTATAGGTACTACATTACTGATATACTTAATACAAATGCACTACATAGATTGATATTCTTTATTATTCATAGAAACGTCCAGAACACTCGGAACAAATATCTGCAGATTGTATAAACACCGAACCCGCAACCTCCTCCGTCTTTTTATTACTGGCCAGGACTTTATTCAAGCGAAATGCGTTCAAACTGTTAGTGTTTCAAAATCAAAAGTCATTTCGACACTGCTATGTGCGGTGGAATTACCCACTTTGTTCGCTCTTATCGAGGAACCTTTTGCCTCTTTTCGAATAGATGGGATGAAAAATATATTATTGTAAATACTAGGCTTCATTATTTTCTATTATTTATTTGTAATTTTCTTTGAAAATAAAGTTAGTATTGCTCGATACATAAATTCGAGTATTCGATCTTGATTTGACTTTGACATTAGTGTAGAGTGTAAAGATGTAATACTGCCGCTTATACAGTATCCCTTCTGTATAGTCCAGCTGTCCCGATTTTGATCTAACGGCTGTGATCAAGTCAAGTTTGACACTTGCCAAAATTTTGTTTCAAAAGCTTCAAACAAAATTTTGGAAGAATTTTGCACCCCTGTTTGTGTCAAAGGAGGTACTAGATGTAGCCCTGCTTTGTTCATAACGCTCTTTTTCAAACTAGGAGAATGCTTCACTTTTCGTGCCATGAATTTGGTGCTTAGTAGTTTTAAAGGTGAACTGAAAATGATTCCAGCCTAGATGTAATTTATCTTAAGTAACCTTTGTCCACTAGATAGTCCCTCAGCCACGCAAAACACTTACCAACTAGCGGATGAATTGAGTCCAAAGTCCTTCCAAAGGTCTCGTGGAAGATATAACAGATCCTAGCACCTCCACAGAGCTCCGTCGTCTCGATATTCCTCGCCGTGCCTTCGATGGTGGAGCAATAAGCGCTGGCGAATTTCGTGATGATTTGCAGGAGCGTCTGGGATTTGTCGGAAACGTCCTCGCCGTAAGAGTTGAGCAGGGATTGGAATTGAGAGATCATTACGTTTACGCGCACCTGGAACACAATGATTTGACCTGTTAATAACGGGTACACTGCCAGGCTTTAAGGCGCTAACCCGTTAACCGGGTTATCGGCAGTCTACGCGCTAAAGCGACCTGCAAGGGCGCACCGCTAATCCGTTATAGCTCAATTATTTAAAGCTGGTGCCGTCTCTTGCTCGTCGTTCTCGTTCGTGATCGTCTCTTGTTTTTCATAAAAGTGACAACGGCACAATAATAAACTTGTCATTGCGTACAAAATACAAAACAGTACAAAAATGCTCTAATGTAGACCATAAAAATAACATTTTATGGAGACATTACATAAGACAAGTACAATGGGCGGCCTTATCGCTTAGAAGCGATCTCTTCCAGTCAACCCCAGAACAGGCAGAATATTCCCTCCATATCAACTTTAGGGAGGCTGATATGTCCAAAAATTTGATGAAGACGATTTTATCCCTTTTTATGCTATGCAAGTAATTATTATGAATTTTTACCTTGAGTTCAGGCAAGCAGTCTCTAATATGATGCATTAGAAGTCTATTCAGTGTCTTCGCCAAGTATGGTGTGCCATTTCGTGTAGCTATGGTGGGGTACTTCCGCTGTAGGTACGTCGCTTCGTCTTTTAGGGCATCCTGGAATGGTAAGAAAATGTTGACCAAATAGTTTTTGATGCTATCCGTGAATTTAAAAAGGCAATGAACTTTTCCATGACCAACATTGTCACATTTCATATTTATTTTATAGCAACCATTATTCTCTTTCAACGTTTTGCCTTTTTTCACAGGCCCCCGCGGTATTGTATAAGAGAATTTGCGAGAGCAAAGGCGCGAAATTACAATGAACAGAACAAAAGAAGAGAAATCGCTTCTCTAATTGTTCTAATTTCGGGTCAGTAAGTATAAGATAAATGTACATTACCGTGATAGTTTTTTTATCGATTATATCCTGTTGGGATCTGTTCACGACTCCGATGATGCCGAGTTTCACGGGAATCACACGCCCGCACAGAATGTCAATCGCATCGGTACCTGAAGCATATAATTACGGTTTATGATACAAATGCATACAGAAATTATTATGTTTATGAGTAGACCTTTCAGTGTTCGGTAAAATAAGAAAGTGAGGGAATGAAGGGTGCACCCGTGTTTGTGCATACACTCGTGCACTAAAATAATGTCCTGTGCACATGGCTAGTCTCCGTTGAGACTGGCCGCTTCTAAAAATTACTAATTGACGTTTTTGACAGAAGATTTTATAAATTACTTCGCACGCTTTTTTCCGGAATAAAAGGTAGCCTATGTCCGACCCCGGGATACCATCTACCTCGCTGCCAAATTTCACCTAGATCCGTTCAGCCGTTCTTGAGTTATAAATAGTGTAACTGACACGACTTTCTTTTATATATATAAATATAGATATGTAAAAAGTAACTGAGGAATCTACTAATGGCCTAATTATCTTTCAAAGAACACCAGCCTCGATCTTTAAAAGTATATTTATATTATGAACTTTTCTTCACTGCCAAAACTACTGAATGGAACGGACTAAAATGTATAAATTAGTATAAATGTATAGTCTAAGCCTGGAATAACATATTTACTGCTTTTTATCGCGGCAAAATGCGAAGACACCGGCAGAACCTAGTCATATTAATAAACACGATTTTATAAGTGACTTTGTTCTTCTGTAAATGAACAATGTCGCTTGGGCTTGAATAGATATAACCCAGAAAACGAACACCTACTCTTATTACTTTGAATAGTGTTTTTATTTTAATTAGTAAGTAGTATTAATATATCTCGCACAGTGAGATATTAAATGCTTAATGCCTGGGTCACGGGAGTAGCGTTACGCTATTGCGCGTACATTCATGATAACTGCTAAGCTGGGTGAGTAACTTGCGTTTAGCGAAGATATTAGGAAAAAAATACGTTACACTTGATAAATATGATGGTAATAATGACGTTAAACTTGATAAACATGATAATAATGACGTTACTCTTGATAAATATGATGGTAATAATGACGTTAAACTTGATAAATATGATGGCAATAATGACGTTACACTTGATAAATATGATGGTAATAATGACGTTAAACTTGATAAACATGATAATAATGACGTTACTCTTGATAAATATGATGGTAATAATGACGTTAAACTTGATAAATATGATGGCAATAATGACGTTACACTTGATAAATATGATGGCAATAATGACGTTACACTTGATAAATATGATGGTAATAATGACGTTAAACTTTATAAATATGATGCTAATAATGACGTTAAACTTGATAAATATGATGGTAATAATGACGTTACACTTGATAAATATGATGGTAATAATGTGGTAATGTAAGGATTATAGAATAGCTTCTGCCAGCAAATAAGCAAGCGTTTTGCCTTGATTATATCCTACCTGTCCCTATTTGTTATTTTTTTTTTTTTTTTTTTTTTATTCTGATTTATTTGTAAGGACTTTTGTTATATAAATAAACATGTCAGTCCTATTGTATACACAACAAAGTAGATTTTAAATATAAGCTTATCAAAAATGAAAACATGACGTAAAAAATATAAAATACAAGGTGTATATCATACAAAACAACTAATCTTCTACCTACTTGTGATGGCTCACGGCCTTAAACAGCTGCATAGCTGACTCAGTTGTCGGGTGCGCTAAAACTTTGTGGAAAATTCCTGTGTCCAGTCTATTTAAGCCGAAAGCCACCGCAAGCGATTGTCTCTCTTGCTGAAAACGGATACACTCTTCTAATAAATGGTGAACGTCTTCCACAACATCACATGTATCACAATTCGGTTACTGGTTCATTAAACGAGTAGCTATGACAAATAATTTAAGCTTGATTGAGTTTTCGCTTGGTTGAGTAATAAACTTCTAACTTAACATTAAAATTAGCATCAGCATTACTTATTAAAAAAAATGGCTCTACAACATTGTGCTTATACTTAAAGGCAGCTAGCTGCTGCCCGCGGCTTCGCACGCGCTTTTTAAGTAGCCTATGTCGTTCCCGGGATCCCACTTACCTCCCTGCCAAATTTCAATAAGATCCATTCAGCCGTTTAGGCGTGAAAAGGTAACAGACAGATAGATAGACAGACAGAATTTATAACTTTGGTATGGATTTATTTTATCAATTAATGAAAAACATCCGTCTTTTAGGGTATAAATGTTAAGCATTCTACGCGACTGTGGCCGACGTCAGCAAGGTACCTAGTCAAGGGCAATTTAAGCCAAGTTCATACATTATGTATTGACCGCGCCTCGCCGCCCCGCAGGAAAGATGAGCCGGTTAGCTATAGAAAGGCTATCGTTGTGATATTAGATACGTTTACTAACATAGTCTGATAGGTAGATAGGTAGGTTTAGGTAGTGAACATTAGTGACTAGATAATAATTATATCATCATCATCAACCTATCTTAGTCCACTGCTGGAAATAGGCCTCCCATAATGAGCGCCATAGCGCCCTGTCTTCAGCTTCCCGCATCCAGCATCTGCCTGCAGTCTTTCGCAGATCGTCATCCCACCTGGCCGGAGGGCGTCCTACACTACGTTTGCCGAGTCCCGGTCTCCACTCGAGAACACGTTTACCCCAGCGGTTGTCGGTTCTTCGCGTAATATGGCCGGCCCACTGCCACTTCAGCTTGCTAATTCTCTGTTGTACGTAGTCCTACAAGCTGGCCTTAGTGAATAGGTCCGTAATTCAAAATCAAGAGCATTAAGAAGTACTTGCTATTATTTTTGAAGATATTGATAATTATTAGGAATTTCTTCTAAACCTCAAAAAATTGGTCTTAGTAGAATCCTTTTCCATATAAAATTAAAATAAATATCGAGTTTAAAGAGGGCTCCCATACGACAAACATGTTTTTTTGGTTATTGTTGCTCTTACTTTGTCAAAGCTTTATCTCTTGAACTACAATAGGTAGGCACATGAAACTTTCTATAAATAAAAATAAATAATAATAATATAATAGAAGTAATACTTCAATTGTAATAACAACAAATACTAAAAATAAAATAAAATTGAAAGGGGTCTCCGAACAAGTGAAAATTAGATGTTCTTTGAAAAAGTTGTCTGATTTTTAACGGTACGGAGCCCTTCGTATGCGAATAGACTCGCACTTGGTGGTTTATTTTCATTGTGCAAGCCTATTTTTGATCGGCAACCATTTTAGTGCTGTAAACCCATTTAGTAGGTATAGCCGTTTTCTATTATTATGTTATTTCAGATGGCACGAAGTGAACATTTGAGGTATCAAAATATTATTGATCAAAACACACAATAATTTCCATAAAACTATGATTTTTTCAATAATTCTGCATGATTTCGTAATAATGATGTTATTTCCAGTTGAAATGATCCGGGCACAATATTGCCAAGGTGCTCAATCATTCAGTGTGGAGCTACAAAAGGTGTAAATCACGAGGAATTGTCGCTCCATCTGTTAATTAGCAGTTTCACGAAAAATCTAGCTTATTGTGTGTAAAGTGTAAAGCGCCTCTTGTGTTATTTTTTTTAATTATATTTGCTGTGCTCTCATTAAATATGTTTATATTTTCTAAGATTATCTTCTAAATAATACGAATTACTTAAAAATAAAATCCATACAAAATGGATTACGCACTAGTGATGTAACACATTGTCTGCGATAATTTTATCGATAAAACCTACCCAAATAATTTTTCATTGAGGTTTCCGACAAATGAGTTGATGTGACGGAAGTGAATGGAAGTAATTGGGGTCGAAAACAAACGACCCAGCTGCTATCATCGTTCTTTTATATTATGTTCATTGCATTTTGAAGATAAACATCTACGAAGGACGCGTTAGCGGGTTAGGCTTTTCTACAATGCAGTGCCGTCGCCTTGTTTTTCGGCAAGTATAACAAACCGTTAAATTAAAAAAATCAGAGGAAATCACATGCGAAAGTGTGCATCGTGTCGTGACTGGCAGTTTTTTTAACCCTCTGGTATTTTTTCAGAAAATGTATGTAACCCTGTTATTTTCCTGTAAAATGTAGCTGAAGAAACAGTGTTCATTTCAGATATTATTCATTACTAAAAAAATTCTTTGATAATTTTTAATTTTTTATATTTCAAAAGATACATTATCTTTTCCACCCTCGATTATGGTACCTACTACTACCCCATTGATGGGGAGGTTAATGGGGCGGTTGGGAATATGTCCTTGACAAGGGGGTAAGTAACTACTCGTGTTTTGATGAAAAATACATAATTATTAATGCTTGTTGCTTTTTATTAATTTCTGCCTGCTAGGTAAACACATTTCTTAGCTTAAAGTGGATCGCTTTACATTGCGCGCTAGATTAAAATTTATTGTGGTAAGTATTCAACTTTTTTCTGCGTCTTACAAGAAATAAGCGTAACGGACAAGTAGTTTACTAAAAATCGTAAACAATTTTCTATGAAACCATGTTGCCACAAACTTGGATTCAATTAATTATATTAATTTAAATTATGATGGTTTGTAGATTTGTAGAATGTTTGGATGGGTTTTTATCAGTCAAGTTAGTTAAGTTTTTACCATCGAGCACATACCCAGTAGAGAGGAAATATGGTTTTTCGAATTCCAAAACTGATCAGTGATTTCCACTAATACAATGTCAACTCTCGCTCGCTATAATAATATTGTGCTGACATAATAAAGTAATGTATCGATACTCCCGATATAACAAGAAGTAGGTAATTCAAATTTATCAATTTGATTATGTTCAGTGTAACTTTTATTAAAACTCCGGGATTTTGCGTATTACCTACCTACCGATATAGTAAAAAATGTAACTACTCATTCATTTTCAATTATCAAAAGAGATTGCTCTTAGCGATAATAAAGATGCTGTATCTACTCCCGCGATTCTTATTAATTGCTTTATATTAGTTTTTCCTATCTAATATAACAAAGGCACACTTGCAGTACACGTATTTGATTTGCTTGCTTTTTAAAAATCATAAATTCACTATTAATGACAATTTTCACGACTGTAAACAAAGACAAACACGTTTCAGCAAAATTTGTCTTGTTATTTTTATCACGTTTTAGTCACGTATTTGACGTGAACAATACGAGCAATGGTTAAGGACGGGGAAATTGGCCCTACAACTTTGTGATTGTACGTAAAGGCAACTAGCTGCTACTTGCAGCTTCGCACGCGCTTTTCAAGTAACCTATGTCCGTCCCCGGGATACAGTTTACCTGCCTGCCAAATTTCATTAACATCCATTTAGGCGTGAAAAGGTAACAGACAGACAGAGGTGCTTTCGAATTTTTATTATTAGTACCTATGGATATTGATTATCAAAATCGCACGCTGAACAATGTTTCTTTACTTATCGGAATTTTACTATATTTTACTATAGCGATGTATCATCATTCAAGAACATTATTCTTTTAAAAAAATCAGCAACCTTATCAAAGCGATATCGTGAGATAAGTAAAATTGAACTTTGCCATGATATCTTCGATCAGCTACCTACGTAATAGAATATAAAAGGAAATTGTAGATTCGTTATCAAATTCCTAAGAACACCATGTTTCGCAACATGTTTCGTTGATGCAGTTTTTTTAGCATGGGACACAAGCTAACTTTACGAAAATTCGATAACTCTCTATGTGCTTGAAACTTCGGAATAGAGAATTAGAGAAACCACAAGAATATTAAAAAGACTGCACCAATTTCATCAAAATTATTAAGAGAAAAAATATCAAGAGGACCATCACAACTTAAAACTATCTATTAGAACGTTTCGAAAAACTTTGACCTTAACCGTTGATCCAGCATAAACGTTTAAATAGCTCACCCGCATCCATAAGGTCTAGTTTCGTCACCACCGCCAAGGTCCGCCTTCCATCAGGATCGACTTCCTTAGACATCTTGATAGCCTCACTTGTCGCCATGTCCGTGTTGGCGGCGGTCACCGCCAGTATTATAGAGTTGGGGTTGCCGATGTATTTGATGATAAGCTTTGTGATCTGCGTTTCGATATCTTCTGGCTGGTCGCCTATGGCTACCTGTGAAGGGGGTTCTGGTGTCGGTAAATCAGGGCATAGTGTTGGACAAGGTGTCTGTACATAGGGGCCATCATCATCATCATCAGCCAACATTAGTCCAGTGATGGACATAGGCCTCCCCTAATTGGCGCCATAGCGCCCTGTCGTAGCTTTCCGCATCCAGCATCTGCTTGCAGTCTTTCGCAGATCGTCATCCCACATGGCCGGAATGCGTCCTACACTACGTTTGCCGAGTCGCGCTGTCCTCTTCTCAAGAACAAGTTTACGAAGAAACGACAACCGCTGGGGGTTGTCGTTTCTTCGCGAGATGTGGTATGTATGTCGATAACTCTGGTTCTCTGTCGGAAGTGTCGGATGTATTCGTTAAGAATCCTATATGTATAGTATGAAATAGGAACCATGGTTACCTTCAAATTGTTAATGCTCTTTTGTTCCTATGTTCCACAAGTTACAAATTGGCTAAAGCTCGCAGACTTATTATTTATTAACTCTGAAAAAGATCTCCATCACCTCGCCTACTCTAATGAAAGAAACAAAACGAGAGGCGATGTAGTGCAATGCGAGTACGCTGTACTTACGAGTGTCGTACAAATATACTAATACTAAACAACTCAAGTTACAAAAAAATTGTCAGGGTTTGTACACTAACCTTGGTAATACCAGGTAGATCCACCAGCGTTAGATTCACGACCCTCGTCGAATATATTTTCAGGTTTATTGGCTCCGGGCATATTCCTTTATTGTTGCCAGCCTTACGGTCGGTCTCTCGTTCAATTTCCTGTCTTATCTCATCGAAGTCTGAGTATATTTTGTCTTTTATGTGAAGGAACTTGCCCCATTCGTCTAGGTTTACTGTACCTGCAACAAAGATAGGGAAGCTTAGACTGATTGTCATAAAGTGCATCCACACAGCCCGGCGGCATTGGCAAAGCCGTCAAGAGAGTCGTCAACACACCATGCCGCTCGTGCCCGCCGGGCACGAGCGGTGGATGTGTGGATGCACCATTAGAAGTGATTTGGTAGCATTACAGAGAATGTTTTCAAATAAAAAGTATTGTCTGTTGCGGTAGATCAGTGATGAGTTGTATCATAAACAGTGATAAGGATTTTCGAAGATCTTCATGATACAGATTTAATATTAAAGTAACAGATAAAATTAAAAAGCCTGTCTTATCTCAGAAAAACTGTTTAATCTTAATTTCGGTATCTTGGAGTAGGTATTTGATTTACATAACTGGACATTTTAGTAAATATATTTATTAACAATGATTGAGTGATTTAGGGGATTATGGGCATTACTCCTCGTGAGATAAAAAACAACAAGGCGCTATCAGGGGGAGGCCTGGGTCCAGCAGTGGACCAATATAGGCTGTGGATATGGAGAGATTTAGAAGTCTATGTTAATTTGTTGTGTTAATAAAATGTTTTTGACCAAAATATTTAGGAATTGGATTTGAAAGTCATCCAGATGATCTAGAACAAAAGAAATTAGTGTAGGGCAGTCGCCAAGTAAACATTTTCAATAATAATTGGTAACAAATGCAACTTAATACTGATTGGCTCCTTTGGTTTGTCTGTTTCAAAATAGTATCAAGCTTTTTGGCGCGAATTTATAATTGATCGATCATACAAAGAATGACATGACATCAATAGACAAAACAGCTCATATCATACGAACCTGAGGAAAACATGGAATGCGATAGCTGAGCAATAGGGTTCCATGTTTTTGCAGTCTCAGTTTCCTGCTTTCTCAGAGCTATTGGACAAAAGGATTATTTTTACAACAAACCATAAATCAAAACACAACAAAGTCACATTGCAAAGTAACATTTTTATCCCCAGAAAGCCCTATAAATCAACTTTAAAGTGACAATACTGACTGCACATTGTTGTGATGAAACAAAATAAAACATTACACTGAATAATATTGTGTCATGATGACAATCTTAATTCAATTCGTTCATAATTATATGTTCATTTCGAAGTAATTTTTATTGCAACATTTGTAATGATTCACTTGAATATACTGGTCATGCTACATTATCTCTTCTATCATTATTGACTTTCTATGCTTGAGCTTTCATTTAGGTATTTGTATGACATTACGTTTAATATTCATTTATTCTCAAAAAGACAATTTATACAAATTCACTTACATGAGAACAGGGTTCTTCGGTTACGTATATATATATATATATACATAGGTTGTGGTCATTCAATAGCTGGCTCATTTAATGTGTTCACTTAATAAGAAGTGACTTATCATTTATGATATGTTGAGCTAATTTTAGTTTGAACACATTAAATGAGGTTACACTTTTAATTTGGGAGGGTAAAGTATTGTAAAACTGTGCGCCTTCACATAATATCGTTTTTTTGCCATAGTTGTCCGAGTTTTCGGAAGAACGATAAAGCTGGCACGACGTGAACTACGTTTGCTTATTTCTCTTAATTTTGTGTATGTTAAACTAGTGTGAATTTTATTATTTAATATTTTACGGACTAGGATGCATGTTGTATATTTGTATAACTGTTTAATGTTCATTATTTTTGTTTCTTTATAAACTATTTCAGTGGAAGTTAAGTAAGGAATATTGAAAAGTAGTTTGATAAGTTTATTTTGTGATGTTTGAAGTTTTGCTAATTTTGATTTTACAGCACTGCCCCACAGCTCTATCAAATATAGCAAATGTGGTTTGACAAGGCTGTTATAGATAGTATAGCGTATTTGACGCGGAACACAATGCATGACATTTTTTAGTGAACCAGTTAGTGATGAAAGTTTCGATTTAATACACATGACATTAATCTATAACTGCACACGCATAGTTATAGATTAATGTCATAACTGGTGAGCATGCATTTTTTCTTTGTTTTTGTTGTAAGATATAAGTAGCCAGACCATAAATTGTCTAGCATTAATAAGTAAATAATGCAGACGATTATCTGTGACATCGATAAGTTACACAGGCAAAGTAAACATTTTAATAACTATAATTGAAACATGTTTGAATAAAACAGCGTAAAATTAATTCAAATAATAATGTCAGTAAAGAACTGAAGATATTCATAAGTTAAGTTCAATATTCATAAGCATCTTCTAGACAACTAGTTCTATATCAATTTATCAGGCACACTGCCAAACATGGAAGGCAAACAGAACTGCATTTCCCAATGCCTATTTATAAGCACAAGAATTCATAACATTAACAACAATACAAGATCAATGGATGTTTGCACTTCGTAATAATGACCTTAATCTATAACTATGCGTGTATAACTGGTTCATGAGCACTCATTTTTTCTTTGTTTTTTTTGCAGTGATTGTGTATTGTTACATAGTCATAGCATTAGATAGTGTTTTGTTTTCTTATATAATAGATTCAGGCGTTACTTTGCGGAAATCCATTGTAAATATAAGGACGAAAGATATTTAGTACCAACTCCGCGAAAAAAACCTTCTCCAATAAGATCCATGGTAAAAAACTCGAATTACATAAATATTTTTTTTCTTTGGTTTCTTGACTGTAAAACTCGATTAATAAAAAAAAAAAACATGATAGTGCGCTGTTTTGTGCATAATTTAGTCGAGATAACAGAGATTTTGAAAACCCTGCGGTCTACTGAAATGACTAATGTTTTGATTCATAGGTTATTATTATTACTAATGAAACACAAAAACGATTAAAGATTATTTGTCGGGTATTTATCGCGTACCTTTTGTTTTATTTTCCAATAGTGGTTACGGGGCGACTGGATGCTCTCCGAGTCACAGCCAAGAATTGACGGCAGTATCCACAACTACCCTCAATTCGTCATTCTTGGCTGTAACTCCGAGTACATCCAGTCGCCCCGTGACCACGATCGCTGACACGCGATGGAAACGTAGAGGAAAATAAAACAAAAGGTACGCGATAAATACCCGACAAATAATCTTTAATATGTTAACAGATCGTGAAAATTTAAAAAGTTTTACAAAAATGTTTTGTATTAAGTATGTACCTAGTTATAATTCTGTATTAACTTATTCTGTTTAAGTAGTAATAATCATATTTTTCATTTCATTTAATTATTCGGTTTCTTTATAAGTTGCGTAGTTTTCTTGTAAATAAACAATAACTATATTTAAACAAAAACATATGCTTGTCTCGCTCCTGTGAACGCGAAATCCTATGCCTATCCTTTTCACGATATGGCGTGCATTGCACCCCCTTTTATATGAATTGCTGAAAATTTGATTAAGGATATTTTTCTGTTAAACTTAATTATAAGTTAATATACATTTTGTTTGTTCTGTTTCGAAATATTTGTTCCGTATGTTCTGGTATTTTCTATGTATAAAAAAAATATCTGTGTAATGTATTGTATACATATAGTATATCAGTCAAACCATATAGTACCCATAACACAAGCTCTGCTTAGCTTGGGGCTGTATGGATTGTCCAGCATTATTTTTAATTGGCCCTCAGCACACATGCTGGTCTGTACCGGCATGTATTATGTAAATTACTATTATTAAGACCTAGCTGTAAGTTTTCCTAAAATTTCGTAAATAAATAAATAAATTATTATTTACTTAAGCTGTATCAACAACTATGATCTCACCTTCTTCAGCAGAGCGGTGCTCCTTGCTATCATGTGGACTGTAGACCAGCTGGAGGATCAAAGGCCGTCGAGTGACAATGCCCGTTCCTCGTGGGAGAAATGACCGACCCACAAGGCTCTCTATAACTGAACTCTTGCCGGAGCTCTGTTTGTTGGGAAAAATAATTGTTGTTAGATTGTATTGATCGTCATTTTTATAAAGAGATGGTCAGTTTAGTAGTGCCACAACAAAAGCCAATACCTAATGTAAATATTTATAGCAACATGGGACAGAGATAGTGCTTGACAGATACATTCACCCCACACGGACTGTGCCAAAATACGCATCTACTTACCAAATATATGACAATTATGAGTGAATAGGATTGTCTTGGTCAATGACGGGGTAGCCCAGTTATTAAATGAGGACAAAGAACCCAATTGACATCTTTACATAACCATTTCTATTATTAAAGAAGGAAATACACCAAGCTGTTTCCCAGCATGTTCTGGCTATATGGTATGCCAATTAAATTACAAAAAATTATGAACATTTCTTACCTGAGTTCCTAAAACAATGATTTGAGGTAATTGGATGGCATCAGCTCCGACAGTATTGAACACATCTTGTAATTTATTGATGACTGGTATAAGTGCTTCCATAATTATTTATTGTATGCTTTAAAATCGAAGATATTCACAAATACACGATGTTTTATGTAACAAAGAAATTGATAAAATCAAATTTGATCAAAACAGAAAAGCCAACCGGTAAACGTCGGCCATATTGATTTTCTTGACATCCATCGCGCGCCCCTCTATCACGATAGTGATGCGAAAAATGGCCGTTTGTTTTGATTTGATTCTTTTCATTCATCGAATCCGTGCGTGCATCTAATGATACTGTGAATACACGTCAGACTTTTTATATGGATTGTATAATCACTGAAAAAAATATATATAAATTTAAAAAAAATTGGCTGCAACAACTTTCTATAGAAAATAAACTACACAATAATATGTATATACAGAACACCCAACAACCATTCTAACCACCTTAGAAACTCAACTGCTTAAATTAAGATCCCAAAACATAACAAGAAAAAGATAATTTTCCTAGGTGAACAATAATATTAGTTAAGGATAAACAAAACTGAAATTTTAATAAATACACTAATTCCCTAATTCTACTATCAAAAAGGCAACTAGAATTAGGTACACTAACTTCTCAGACTTGCAATGACAACATCTTAACAAACATTAGGCGATATAATGCAAAAGTTATAAATTTAGGCAAGCATTTCTGACCCAAGTTTTAAAAGTTTCGACAACATTTAGGTAAATTGTTAAATACTGGATTACTACAATACGCAAGATAGACACACATTTAACAAAATTTTTAAAATACTTATTTCAATTAAATTTTTATGCAGTCTACAACTCTAATGATCCCAATTTAGCATACAATACATTTATCGACCTGTTCAATCTTATGTTTGACCTTTACATACCAGTTGAGAGAAAAACTATTACTTTTTAAAACAAATCGAATTGGAAAACTAAAGGTATAAAAATCTCTAGTAAAAATAAAAGGAAAAAATATATAGAGTGCCTTGCATACTAAACAAAATTCAGGCTAACTTAATGTAGATAAATACACAAAATATTCGAAAACAATTTAAAACACATAAATATCTGAATCTCGCGCCAACTCGTGACGAACATCCATAAAAAACTTACACAAGAGGTGTAGCTAGTAGCTACACTTATGCTAGATTTTACGTACAACTGCTGGACACGACGAGCCTTCATAGTTTGTAGGAACGATGACTTTGTGCGGATTAAATAAGGCTCAAAATTATGCGACAAACTCTACATAGCTACAGAATAGATAATAGGGCATAGATTGTGTAATAGTTGTTGGCTACCGACACGCAGGTACAACTGCCTATTTATAGATTGATTTCTCGAACGAATTGAAACAAAAGACAAGGACAATAAAAATTTTCTAGAATAAAGAAAGAGATAGGTATAGCTTACAGAAAAACACAGAAATGTAAGATAAGGACGGCTGACAATATGTAGGGTAAATAAGCGAGACGGAGCTAGGTCTCTGGATATTAGGCGAATTTTCTCGTGGGTTTTGAAGGACAAAATTGGGTATAAAAGCCGAGTCTTTTCGAAGTTTAGTTATGTTCAGTTCTAAGCGAACACACAGTGGTTCCAGTAGCAGCAACAAGAGTGCAAAGTGGGAAATAAAGGCAAAACAGAAAAAAGGAGTTTTATTTGAAAGAAGGTAAATACAGTCCACCATAACTGCTATGGAGCGACAATTCCTCGTGACTTCACCTTTTGTAGCTCTACACTGAACAATTGAGCACCTTGGCATTCTGTACCCGAACGATATCAACTAGAAATAAAATTAATAATATGAAATTATGCAGAATCATCATTTCATCAAAATCATTTTATGAAAATTACCGTTTGATTGTTGGCTACTTGTAGGCGGTTTAGAGTTAAAAATACGAGGCTTCCTCCGCTCACCGTTACATATATGTACTTGCTACTAATATGCGTTGAGTCGAGGTTGTCAACCCCCCAGACGTTTCAGTTTTTTGTTTCGGTTTTTGGGTTCTTGGTAGAAAACCGCCCCGGGACCAACCCATGCTACACCGCCACTGATTTCAATTTCGGACAAGAATAATATGTAACCTAACATAATTTTTACTTAATACACTACTAGATAAAAGGTTTCTTTTTGATCTTGGTGTGGTTACTTTTGACTAGACTCGGCTGGCAACCCTGTTTTATCGAAGTCGTCCCCCACCCCCGAATCTCTGGCTGGCTGGCTGGCTGGCATGGCAAGCTTGATTGATATTGAATTAATTGTAAAAACTGAAATTTCGTAAATTATTACGTGTTTGAACGATAAATTAAGGCCAATTATTTGTAGAAAATAAACGACGTCAATCTAAGAACATGTTTAACGTCGAGGTAGTGAGATTTAGTGATCATACGACATCGCCGGCAATGTTTACCTACATTGAAATTACATTATTATTTTCAGGCTCTTCGCATTGATTCCGGACGTTTTGCTACGAATTCTCAATCCATTGAGTTCGGGCCGTGGCATATATCGTACGATGTGAGCTGTATTCTGCCAAGCGTCTGCTCTACAAAGGTTGTGTGTGAACGTGATGATGACCAGTTTTGCCAGTTTTGTATGTGAGTAAAGCTTTAAAATTTATTATGAAGCCATTATGTTATTTATTATTGCCATTATGAAGCCTGGAGTACTCAGTTCAGTTTTCGATTCGCTAAACCTTACATCTGAGGTATTCTGGGCTAATTGATACTATCCTATGTAAAATTGGGACTCAGCTAACCAATTGTCCCTGTTTTCAAGCTTTTCCTCTAAGTGACTTTGTATGAGGCAAATAACAAATATTTTTGAATTTGCAGATACAGCAAGGAGCTCAAGATCCCTCATTTTCCAGACATGGTGTTTCCTAACAATATTCTAAAGTTGACTCACAAAAATGGTGCTAAAATTTCCTTCAACCCCCTCGATGCCTTGAAATGTGTAGCTAACGCTGTCAAAGCTATAGAAGTGTCTTGTTCTGAAGCCTGGCTAGAAACCAGGTATGTAAAAAGAGAAATGCATTTCTGAATTTACTCAACGAAACTAGAAAACAAATTTCAACCATAACTGTAGATGAGTGTAAGGTGTCATGGTAAACTAAAGAAAACCTGGTGTGTCAAACTGGACACCTTTGACAGAGCATAGGTCTAACAGGCTCAAGCTTGTGACACAAGACACAATCAGGTTGCTTAACCCTTAATTGGTCCAGTGAGCACAGATTACTTACTCAATTTCACTAATCGACTTTGAGCTTAGACATTGGATCTAATGTTCCTAACACTCTGCTCGCTGTTAGCGAGGCGGCTCACTCAAAGTGCCCACCTACCCCTACAGTCCCCTCCCTGGCCCCTTGGCTCACACTACTGAATCCGTCCCTACATAATTTTAGACAAAGATCGCATAAAATTTATTTATTTAAGTATTTATTTATTTATTTGCAGCAAAAACAATCATATTACAGCATAGGTAAAATATACCTACACTGCCGGCCAAAAGTTTGAGACCACCTACATCAAAGTAGGAAAATGAAATAAAACTCAAAATACAAAGCAAGAGGTTTAATTATGAATTAAAATACTTATTTCCTAATACACATACATTATGAAGAAAACAAAAAAATCAAGAAAAATCAACCATTTACTTTAAAAATGTCGCTCATATTTTATACAGATTTTTCGTCGAAAAACCCTCCCTTGCATTTTATTACTACTTTCACTATTCTTGGCATACGAGCAATCAATTTGTCGATTGTATCTTGTGATATATTGTTCCAGCTTTCTTGTAAAGCTTTCCACATGTCTTCTTGCGAAGTGGGACAACAACTGCGCACATTTCTATCAAGCTCTTCCCACAAAAGCTCAATCGGGTTGAGATCCGGACTCTGAGGGGGCCACACCATGTTTTTTAAAACCCCTTCTGTTTCTTTGTGTTCTAAATAACCCCTGCATAATTTTGAACTATGTTTTGGGTCATTATCTTGTTGGAAAAAAAATCCATCTCCAATTATTCTTGAACCAGACGGAATGGCATTTTGCTGTAGTATTCGTTTATATTGCTCCTTTTTCATGATTCCTTCGACTCGTACCAAATCTCCGGTTCCATGGCCCGAGAAGCATCCCCAGACCATAATGGAACCACCACCATGCTTGACTGTTGGCACCACACAGTCTGGCATCATCTTTGCCTCGACGTTACGTCGAACAAAAATTCGTCGTTTTGAACCAAATATTTCAAATTTGGATTCATCTGACCAAAGAACTTGTTTAAAGTCTTCTTCAGTCCAGTCTCGATGGGTAAGGGCCCACTGCATCCGTTTCTTTTTGTTTTGTGGCCTTAGTAGTGGTTTTCGAACGGCGACGCGACCAAATAACTTAGCATCTCTCAAACGTCTTTTTACTGTAGTCAATGATACTGGTTCTGATCAGGATTTGTTCACTTCTACGCGGATTTCTGGTGCTGTTAGGCGTCTATTCCGCTTGCTGGTAGTGACGATGAAGTGATCCTCGCGAGAAGTGGTAGTTCTCGGCCTTCCCGAACGCGAACGATCTTGATTACTGCCAGTCTCCTTGTATCGGGTTATTGTGTTATGAACACAAGTCTTCGACAACTTAAGTTGAGAGGCAATCGCACGTTCAGATTTGCTTTCGCCGTATAAAACAACTATGGCAGAGCGAGTTTCACTGCTAATTTCGCGAACTTTTCCCATTTTAAGATGTCTTCACTGTAACAACGACGAGCTCAGACTAATAAGGTAGAAAATAATTTACTCCATAAAAACTCAGGTACTTAATATGTTTTAGGAAGCTAACATAATCCCTGATATCGGTTAACGCGAAACAAACCCAAAACAATAAGTAATGAGCAGATCATAAAAATATTACAATGACTCTACCACCTGGTCCTTGCGCGGCGCTCATTGATGTTTTGAAACAATAGACCTTTTTAGGATGATAACTTAAACAACAACATAAATAATGACTCTTAGAAATTCTTTAATAATAATAGAATACGCAGGTGTTCAAATTAGCTCATTATCATATGTGTACTTTGAAATATTTTGTTGGTGACAAAGATTTTTACAGTGGTCTCAAACTTTTGGCCGGCAGTGTACATACCTACATAACTCTCATGCAACCTAATACAATGGCGGGCTACAGACCCTTTCATAATTAGGTTACCCCCCTGGCGAGCATACCAGGTTCTAATATGGCAAATAGCCATTATTAGCTTTTTTCAACAATAATTTTTGTCATATACAGAGGATCCAAAATTATAAGTACGCAGTATAAGTATAAGTTAGTAGCTATAATCTGTATTTTGTTTTTAGAGATATATTAATTTAAGTTAGGTATTTTGTCATTTTGTCTGCTGTTGGATGTCAGCAGGGTGACCCTCTTGGCCCGGCCATATTTAGCCTTGCTATCCAACCGATAATTGAATGTCTCCAATCCAAGCTTAATGTCAGGTATTTGGATGATGGACCATTAGGTGGAGAGGTAAACACTGTTTGTGATGATCTAAAAATCATCACAGATGAATTTCGAAAAATAGGTTTCGAATTAAATTTTTCAAAGTGCGAGCTTTTCATTTCGGACTCTTGTGTAGACAAAAACAATATCATTGGAAAATTCAATAGTTTGGCCCCCAACATTTTAGTTGTAGATAAATGTTCACTTCGTTAAAAATTGTTGTGTTTTTATTGACAAAGAAAATTACAATCAAATAATAAAAAGAGATTAGAATTAGACTCCTTGGTTCACCAATTCTTGATGAGTGCTTGCCCCAATGCTGCTCCCCCAAAATCTCTTTTGTCCCAACGGCAATGTGAGTTTACCCGGAATTGTTTATTACAAACGTGCTCCAGCTCTGCGAATCGTGCCCGTCTCCTGGCCGTTTCTAAATAGGAGTCAGGACATAGGTTGCAAGCATTTCCTTCATTCAACACTGGCACTTTATTGGATCCCGTAACTTTCCGTATCGCAACATGTCTTCGGTTGGGTGCAATGTGTTGCGCGCCTCATCAATGCCAGAGCGGTACTGTTGTCGAATAGCTTGGTCATCACGGATTATCGTGTACTAGGGCCGCCGCGCCGGTCGGATATCTCGTCATGCCAGCCTTAACGACATCATCCGGCGGGCCTTTACACCGCTAACGTACCAGCTATTCTCGAACCGAATGGTCTGTTGCGTGACGATGGTAAGAGGCCTGACGGCATGACACTAGTCCCATGGGAGTAGGAGAGGCCCATTGTGTGGGACGCTACGTGCGTCGACACACTTGGGCCTTCCCATCTTCCCAGGACAGATATGGCCGAGGATATCAAGAGACGCAAATATGCAGGTCTTGACAGAGCCTACACATTTGCTCTCTTTGGGGTCGAGACCCTAGGTCTGTGGAGTACCGAGGCTCTCCATATTTTGAAAAAAATATCTGAGCGTCTGGTCGACGCGACGCGTGACCCGAGAGCTGGTGGGTATCTGGCGGCGCATCAGCATTGCCATACAGCGGGGCAATGCAGTCAGCGTCTTGGGGACGCTTCCGACTGGTTCAGTTGAGCTACCTGTAGATTGTTAGCAACAGTCTGCAGTTAGCTTAATTGTTTCAATTGTAACTCTAATTTGTTTTAATTATTTGATTGTAATTTTCTTTGTTAATAAAGTACATTTGTACAGTTAGTTATTCTATAAATAAAAAGGTTATAAAAAACACAACAATTGTTAACATAAACTGCCTTTAAGCAGTCATAAATAAAAGCTGTCGTAAATTAAAAATTTTAGGGGCATAGCTAACCATAAACGCCAGTGTACATAAACTACCTACCTAATAAAAAAGGCAGTGAACAAAAACAAACATAGATAAAAAATTACATTTAAAATTATTAGAAATCATTGTAGGCTGGTTCTATGTAACCTATGCAATGCAAAATGTACATCCAGAACAATTTGTGGTCTCAGATGACAGAAAGTATCTAAAATAATTAGAATTCTCAAAACATAGCCGGAAAATAAGTTTACTTTATGAATAAAAATAAATTTTATTATTAACTCCACAAGACCAACTTAATATTCAAAAAAACAAATAGGTTTTTTTTTTTTTTTTTTTTATATCTTTATAATATATCTTCCTACCTATGTATTTGATGTGGATGACCTTCACACATTACACATCAAAAGTACCTATACACACATATATTATTCATCTCTGCTATGTCCGAGACATTAATTTGTTTGCCCTAGAAAGGGCCACCCCGGAGGGCGTAAGAATAGTATCGGTATATATCTTAAAACTGAGCAAGAGTGACTGAGCACAGCCGTGGGACTTGGCTTCGCAGGCCGTAATTATTTCTGTAAATGTGTAAAATCTGTACACCAGCCAATCTCGACGTAGAATGTTTGTAAACAATCCACGACACAATCAACTAAAACTAGCTTGCTTGGCGTTGAGATCCAGATATAATTGTAAACAATATTCATTTATTGATGACGTTGAAATTAGTACCAGGAGGATCTCAAATCGACAATTAATGTAAATTGCGTATAAAAAGACGCGGCAAAAGTGTGAATTTTAGGTTAAGTATGGGCGGTTTGATTACAAACATATAGTTTGTAATCAAACCACCCATACATATCTACATAGAGTTTGGCTAATGCAGTTCATTCTATCTTTTGTTGTTTTAGGCCTGATGCAGAGAAAATGAAGAAATCGTTTGACTGGACATTCTCCACAGACTATAAAGGCACTCTCGCCGGTGATATTGTTGAAGTGCCGACGGATGAACAAATCGACTTTGAACTGTTAAAGCAGAAAGATCAAATCCTTTTCTACCATGACCTCACTCTGTTTGAGGATGAGCTGCACGATCATGGAATATCTAAATTGTCTGTGAAAATTGTAAGTAAACTGAGAATCTGTAAGTAATTTGTAACTCAGACATTGTTAATCCATTTAACAAGAACTTAGTAAACTAAAGCTATACAACTGCAACTGTTTTAATTTAGCATACCATTATGAATCCCTTATTCACAATGGTATGCTAAATTAAAACAGTTGCAGTTGTATATCTTTAGTTTACTAAGTTCTTTAGTTTACTGTTTTAATTTAGCATACCATTATGAATCCCCTTATTCACAATGGTATGCTAAATTAAAACAGTTGCTAAGCAGTGCTATTTCTCACTCTGACTTATTTCAATAGAAGACAGAGTGAGAAATTGCAATGCTTTAAGTTAGCAGACTGTTATGTCCAATAAAACACGATATTTCGGTAAAGTACATGTATTGAGCTTTGTAGCAATTCACAACTAACTTGCACATGAAAATATACAACTACCCTAACTTAGTCAATCATGTTATAAAAATAAGATGGACAAGTATCTGCATGTTACATACATAACACAGACTAATTAGAGATTTCAAGAATAAAGGCGTTAAAGTCAATAACAGTACGGGGCCCGTACTAGGATAAACGAAAACCGAAGTTTCCGATCCGTTTTGGTGCAAATGCTATCTTACCTATGAACTAAATGACAAGAGTAGGATTTGCACAAAAACGAATCAGAAACTTCGATTTTCGTTTTCTGTGTAGGCTCCCAGGTTTTATGCAGTATAATAGTATTTTTACCATTCTAGCTCGAAATTTGTGCCTGCTGAAAAACATTGAGCAAAATTGATTTAAGCTCAAAAATCATAAATATAGATGTAGATACTATATACTGCTGAGCTAAACTAGTAGGAAGCTATGAAAGACTGCTTCGCAAAAAAATTATATGGGCACAAGCAACAAAATCAACTTTGCTCTCTTGCTTGTTGAACAAATAACTACATAGTTATCTCTGTGTCAAAATTTCAGCACAACAATAAATTTAATTCCAGAGAGTCATGAAAGGCTGTTGGTACATCCTTCAAAGGTACTTCCTAAGAGTTGACGATGTGTTGGTGCGCTCTCATGAAACCAGAATGTTCCATATGATCAACACAGATTATGTGCTGAGAGAGTTCATGGTGAAAGAAGCAGATGTAAAGGAATTGAATGTAAGTGTTATTAATTTGTTCTATAAGATAATTTCTATTCCCTTGTGTTAAAGCCGCCACACACAGTAACCGTGGCCGGGCTGGAGGCGAAGGCATGCGGGTTGTATCATACGAATTTCCAAAAACGGCCCGGTGCGGTGTATGTGTAGTCTTTCATATAAATTCGTATAATACAACCCGCACGCCTTCGCCTCCGCTCCGGCCACGGTTTCTGTGTGTGGCGGTTTTTATGGTCTAAATTCAACTGTCTCTTTCAGATTCCCACCGTGCAAATGAAAGAAGCTGATGACGTCATACCATTTCTACCACTCAAAGAGAAAACCTTGCACAAACTCATATTCAAATCGGAGAGTATTTCATAACAATAAGTTTTTAAGCTTGGCACAGGGCTAGCCTGTCTAATTTATTACGGACGTAAGCGGGTTAACTACGAACCTTATTTGTGTTGGAAGCCCCTCGGGCTAGCCTGTCTTTCTTGTCTTCTGAGTTAGTGATAGCCATCCCAGTTTGTTGTTTAGAGATTTTGCGTTTCAGTACAATTTTCTATTCACAGTTTGATCGGATTTTACGAACTATTTTTATCGTTCCAAATTTGAGATCTGCGTCGGTCATAAGATCTCAAAGTGCGACAAGTAATAATTAATTTAAGACTAGTTTGATAAGAATGTAATAAATGTATCAAATTAGAATGATTTATGCTGACTTTATAATGATCCCCGTATAATACACTTTAACCCAAAGGTAGAGTCAGCCAGCAACGAAAGTCGATGACTGCAAAACTACTGGTTAGCAACTTCGGTATAATTTTAATCAATTCGTGCAAGTGCTCAGGGTTTTACCATACTCATTATATCAACTCTAGAAATTGCCTAGAATTATTATATAATAGAAGAGTTCTTGAGGAGTTTCTGTTCAAAATATTTTGATCTCGGGGGATATCGGTGTCTGTTGATCATTCATTAGGCACGACTGATTTGAGTACCAATTATTAGATTAGATCTGATGAAATAAAAGTGTTAAAACACATTGGAGTGTGCGAGCGAGAGCTATGCAAAGGAAAATAGGAAAGAAAAGAAACGACTTACCCATTTATCTATTATCCTTTTTTTAGGGTACCGTCTCAAATTACGTACATGTCCCTTTATACGGTAAATTTATGCAACAAAAATACTGTTGATAAAGTAATACAAAATTAAAATATATACAAAAAATATATGCAATAATATACCTAAATAATGCAAAATCAGTATGAAGTACTTAATATTCTTAAAAAGGGTGTTTCAACTGGAGTAACGAACTGATTGCAAGGTTCTCCCTTCATGCACTCTAATAGGTTACGTTATAAAAGTAGGATATGTCATAGTCCAAATGTGGGGCTTGGTCTTTGGTACAAGACTTCTCCAGGCTTCTCGGTCCCTCGCCAGCTAGTAGTGATTTGTATAGATTTCTTAATAAGCTGCTACAAACTAATTTACCTCTAGTATCACGTAAGTGACGCAACTTAGCCGGTAATCAAATCAATTATTTATCGGTAGGTAGGTACTCAGGCTGTTCTGAAACCTTAAAAATCTAAATCATTCGCAATTGATCAACAATGAGTGTAACTTCTACCATTTTGTAGAATTATCCAATGACGTCTATGTTTACGGAAAAGTTAATGTTTTTTATTGTGTAAAAGTCAATCGGATCACAAAATATGTGTATGAAAATATTTATTTGTGCAGCGGGTAAGTAGTATGATAATAGATTTTTATTTCTTTTAGTAATACGTACTCTATTAATTTTATTTATATCGAATACTTAAGTCCCCCACATCATATGGGAAAACTAACACAATTGTTAGACTGTTCACTCACCTAAAGGCATTCAAAACGTAAGTTAGGTACTACGCTTAAAGTTTTTAAGTACCTAGGTACATAAATTAGTTTCAGAAAATTATTAGGGATTCTCTGCTGAAAAATGTTCCAAATTGCATTAATATCCTATCGA
Organism: Eupithecia inturbata; assembly: GCA_963662085.1. Classification (NCBI taxonomy): domain Eukaryota; kingdom Metazoa; phylum Arthropoda; class Insecta; order Lepidoptera; family Geometridae; genus Eupithecia; species Eupithecia inturbata. Next base: position 3,272,858 of record OY759179.1, on the reverse strand, counting down.
AAATTTCCTTTCAGCGTTGGTCGTACACACTGCGAACACACAAGTTGCCGTCTACAATCTAAAAGTTGGAGACCTTTACAAGATGCAGACCGGTATAGGCTGGCCCAACGTCCTGAACGTTTCCGAGGGTCACGAGGCTCAGATGAGACTGGCCAGTGACTTGGAGAATCAGCAGTCCTGTCATGTTCTGACTCCGACCGGAGTTTCCTTTAATGTCCAGCAACCGCCTAGTGATAGGTAAGGTCCTTATAATATTTTTTATGATAATGCATAAAATTGGTGAAAGGTAATGCTGGACAATCCACACAGCATCATCTAGCCTCAATAACTTACAGAATTGCGAAACTTAAAATTTAAATTAGCTTACAGACATTTGTTTCGAGTCTGGGTGTTTAGTATGTGCTTTTCTGTGTTGTCTATGTGTATAGGTAGTACTTATAATAAAAAATATCTGCCGGTGGCGGCGGCCGTTTATTAATCTTGGCAGGGCCACCTACGTGGCGCCTGACCCTGCGCCGGCGCCTGATTGTATTAAGTATTAGATATCCCATAACACTACCTATGCTTACTTTCGGCTGGATGATGCTGTGTGGATTGTCCAGCGTTACCTATTTATTAACCGACTTCAAAAATGAGGAAGCTCTCAGTTCGACTGTATGTTTTTTATGTAAGTTTGTTACTTGATATCTCCACCTATGGTTAACTGATTTTACTGGTTCTTTCACTATTGTATAGAGAATGATCCCGAGGTGGTCTTGGCATGAATTTGAATAAAACCAAAGTCATGATCAATGGCCACATTGATCCAGGACTGATCGTCGTACATGGCCACCTTCTCGAAATAGTTTCCGAGTACACGTACCTCGGGCAGACTCTGCAGTTAGTTAAAACAATTTCGAGAAGGAGGCCAAGAGGAGGATTCAACTAGGCTGGGCAGCGTTCGGGAAACTACGTCGAGTCTTCTCGTCATCCGCAATGCATGCAATGCTTGAAAACGAAAGTTTTCAACCAATGCGCTACCTGTTATGACCTATGGAGCTGAGACGTTTGCACTCACGGTAGGGCTGGTCCACCAGTTCAAAGTCGCTCAGCGAGCTATGGAAAGAGCTATGCTCGAAGTTTCTCTAAAGGATAGGATTCGTAACTAATACATCCGACAGAGAACCAAAGCTATTGATTGCTCAGAGAATTAGCAAGCTGAAGTGGCAGTGGGCCGGCCATGTCACGCGCAGAACCGACAACCGCTGGGGTAAACGTGTTCTCGAGTGGAGACCGCGACTCGGCAAACGTAGTCTAGGACGCCCTCCAGCCAGGTGGGATGACGATCTGCGAAAGACTGCAGGCAGATGCTGGATTCGGCTAAAGACAGAACGCTATGGCGCTCATTAGGGGAGGCCTATGTCCAGCAGTGGACTAATATAGGTTGATGATGATGATTTTTATTTAAAAAATGTCATTGTCATGTTTAAAAAAAAAGAAACTCCTCTTATCACCAAAAGTTACAAAGATCACCAAGTCGAGACACCCAACGCTAGGAAGCGACTTAGAAGGCCTAGCTAAGGGTGAGGTGGTGTGACGTAGCTTTTACTTGAGTCGCCAAGCGATGATTGCCAACTTGTAAGGATTAATTTATCTGATAAGGTTAATAACCTACTTATTAATCAATCACTAAAAATGAATTACGCTCGGCTTGATCCGAAGAGACTAGATGTGATTATGTAGTGATTATAAGATACTTGTAGTTGCGCGCAGCGCTTACCATTAATTCATCTAGTCTCTTCGGACAAGACGAGCATAATTATGATTGATCTTCAACTCCCAGGTGAGTCTCGTTTAATCACTAATTATACCTACTGCTTCATTTTCCCAGTACCTAACTACCTATTCGATAGCAAAGGCCTTGATTTGATAAAAGATATAGTTCGTTAGCCGACTTGGCCGCTGCCTTGCGAAATTTGTTAAGAGTTCCGTAGCCAGTGAACGGAAAAACAATAGGAAATATGGTGTTTCGAATTCCCATTTATTAGTGTTTTTTCCTTAATAAATGTCAACTCTCGCTCGCTATACTAGTGTTGTGCTGACATAATAAAATAATGTATCGATACTCCCGATATAACAACAAGTAATTAAAAATCAATTTTATTAAGTTATTTGATCAGTGTAACTTTTATAAAAACTCCGGTATTTTGCATATTATTGTAGTTATACATGTATTTGATTTGTTTGCTTTTTAAAAACCATAAATTAACTATTATTGACGTAAATAATTTTAGCGACGCTCATAGTTTATAAACATAGACTATCAATATCGATAAAAATATTTGCATACCCAACTCGAGTGTGATGCTTGACATTGAGTCGGCCAATCGGAGTGCAGTGGTCGCCGCAGTGACTTGGCGGAATTGTAGTCAACAAAATAAATGACATTTCTTCACATTATTAGTACTTCTTTTGACATTATTAGTAGGTATTTATTTATTGAACCACCGACAAAAAATACACTAAATCAACCTGAAAGTGGATATTGGACGTAATTACAGGCTACATATACATAATACACTCGCGGTAACGTACATTATGCCATTTTTTCGGTTTTGTATAAACTACCCACATTAAACCCTTTCCCGGCAATTTTTTGACGATGCTTTTGACAATGAATAGCTACTTAACCAAAACGAGTTATTATTATTAACCTGTGGGATCCCACTGCAGGGCAAAGGCCTCCCTTTTATCTTTCCATTTGTCTCTATTGACTGCCAGTTCTGGCCACTCCTTAAGGTACGTGTCTAGCTCGTCCTTCTATCTACGCCTGGTCTGCCAAAACCAGTAGGTAAATAAACAATACTACACCTAAGCACAATAATCTGGCAATCAATCATCAAATATGAATATATATAAAGCTGAACTGATATTACTGTTGCAAAAAAAGCCTTAAAAGGTCCGGGTGAATTAGGCTACGGAGAAGTCCGGTCTACTTAATAGTAATCGAACTACTGAGACTACACCATTTATTTATGTAGATACAAAAAAATCCACAGATATGAAATGTGGTCGAACGGATGTGGAATTCGGTTGAAGAACGTCTCTCCCGGGGATGAGGGAAGATGGAGGCTGACAGCTATCAATGCACAACGCAATATAACTGGCTGGACGGAGCTTCATGTGGAAGGTATTATACACAGGCTTTGAGTAGACTAAAAGTTGTCACTAATCTGGACCTCACCACTGCCGCACAGTACACAAATGTGCGTTCAAATATGGGTTTTAACTCGTAATATTTTGATGCATTTTATATTGATGGGATGAGATAGCGGACATCTTGTGGATCATTCGCTTGAAGCTTGCTGTAACCCATTATGTCACTGTAAAATGTATCTAAATATGACGAGTTTTAGCCCATATTTGAATGCTTATTGTTGTGCCTTGCGGTAGCGGTGCTGGATGTATGTACTAAGTTCTTTATACTCATTGCTATTGATACAAACAGGAGCGGAGTCGACCATTCAGAAACCAGCGAGAGACAATGAGACGACATTCGTCTCTTTCTGTATTTCCATAGATCCTAGTAGCCTACGTTCTTTACATCGAGCCACTGATTGATCGATTCCGTTCCGCTCCGTGTCAGTGGAAACGAGCCCTAATGGCGGCAATACACACTCGCCGAGACTTCGCCTGTATAATAATTGTAGTACCTAAACGTAAGCAAAACTTAATACGCATTACGCATCTAAGACTCGAACCCACGACTTTCCCATGTGATAGTCGTTTGAGGGTTCGTTTGACTCAATATATATCTATACCTACCTACGCAATACGTAATGATAAAGTTTTTACTTTGTAATGCGATAAATATTTAATCATCATTATTTAGATATTAAGATAGAAGTACCTTATCAATTTTACAGTAGCAAGTAATTTTATGGTTTCTATGCCAAAAACAAAACCAAACACGTCTGATGACAACAAAAAATTGTTTTTTTTTATGTTTAGTGTATAAAAGGACAAAAAAATACGACTCGGTACCTAACAATATCCGTCATCAGGTACCCATAACATAAGCTTTACTTCACAGGCAGGCATGATGCCGCGCTGTATAAAATTTTCCAACCCTATTTATTTAAAGAACCAATTTTTTTCAATTTTAAAAGTTCTTTATTAAATAAAGCAGTAACCAGAACATTTCCAGTGTGAGTTTAGTCCTTGAAACAATACAACATAAATCATTTACAGCGTTTTATAAGCCACAGGCTTCTTAAAACTTTTGAGCAATTACCTAGTATTTTTTTTTAGGAGTATTTAACATTTTTAGGGCTATCAAACAAGATTTTACTTACTTACATACTAATCTAGGGTTTATGTAATCTTTAAAACTAGATTACTTTTTTAATTGGAATGTTTAAACAATACATTTATTTAAAGAATCTGTGAACAGGTTACAAACTTGTACAAAACCATTCCAACTCTATTGTAAGAAATCTTTTATACATTTCCAGCCACCATCAACGAATACACAGCATCACCAATAATCCTCCACGACGGTGAAGCCCACCCAGATCTAACCCTAGCAACCCTAAGCAGCTCTTACTGCTTGATACAGCAACCGTTCAGCGATCGCACTTTAGTCTCTGGGCAATGCCACATGTCGTTGGATAGAGCAACGCGCGCTGTGCAAGGCAACTGGCATTTGTGGCTCGGCCTGCCTGGCAGGGTGTCTGAACTAGCGGCTGACAGAAGCGTCACTGTTGAAAGTAAGTATTTGCTACATAAGATGAGAATACCTACTCTTACTGATTTGTCTAGCAACCGTTCAGCGACCGGACTTTAGTCTCTGGGCAATACCACAAGTCGTTAGATAGAGCAACGCGCGCTGTGCAAGGCAACTGGCATTTGTGGCTCGGCCTGCCTGGCAGGGTGTCTGAACAAGTGGCGGACAGAAGCGGCACTGTTGAAAGTAAGTATTTTCAACTACTTTATATTAGTAATTTCTAGACTCATGTCTAGTGCCTATTTTCTAATATCGATAAGCACACTGAATGGTATCCAGTTACATTATCACGCCCTCCGCGATCCGCGAATAGCGAAATATTTATCCGCGAATACAGGAATCGAATCGCAATTTTTTTACCTGCGAATAGTGAATTCGTGAATAAGGGAACCGTGAATAAGGAGCTTTTACTGTACTGCACCGAACGTTTGTATGTATGTATTTTGCTGAGAAGAACCGAGTTAGTATAGTATTTCCTTCCCTTTATGTTCGATGTGAGAAGTGCACCGATAATGTGACCGGGTTTGTACTCGTAGTCTTTGCTACCTTTTCGCACTTAGGTCTACCCATGGTATAATAATACAGGGTATGGCATTCCAAGACATCACGGCCACGTGGGTGACACAAGCCCTACGTCATCGACACCGTCATCGGCGAATGAGAAGATGAATCTGTTTTTAAGTGTTCCCAGTAGCGTAAGATCGCTACTCCTCGAGCACCATAAATTACTTGGGCGAATCTGATAAAACTATGCGGTTTGGACTAACTAATTATATATCACAATTACTCGTGTTTATCTAAAACTGTTTTGACTGATCTAACAAACAAAATTGACGATTTAATTTTTAGATGTATTTTTTTAATGACCTATTTTTCCCAACTTCATTGTTTGGTTGAAATAAGTGGCAACTGGACAGTGACGTACCATTGTGTCACTCTCGGAGTGCCCAGACCTTGTTTTCTTGGACCATGTGTCTACCCAATGCGGTCCACGAATATGAACAACGAGGACTTAACTTTTATTTTTATTTGCAGCTGAGCGTCTAGATACAGGCTTCGTCCACGGAAACGGAAAACTCAATCTTTACTGCAATCTACATCACTCAGAGAAAAACATTACGTTCTGTCGGTTCCAGCGAACCAATGGACAGTCAGGGTACAATATTATCGATGGATTGAGCGATGGTGAACATAGGTAAGTTACCTTATTAACTTTATAAACGTTTATCAACAAGTTTATAGGATTCAGGTCTCATGCTCGGGTAAAAATTCAAGAGGGATTTCAATAGTAAAAATACCCTGTGAACGGCTATAACCAATAAGGTAGCTTAAAGCAAAGCGGATAAAAGTCTGTTGAAAGACCTAAGGCTCTTAAGAGGCCTTACCTATCTCTTAGATGCCCTTGCAGGCCTCATAAAAGCCTTCTGTTAGTATTCCGTCCGTAGTCATTTTGGCATAGCGCAACCTTAACTTGAACCAACATTCTTTAACATTGGAGTAGATGACGCTGGACCCATAATTTAGCTTGCATGTTAACTTAATTTATATTTCTGTATTTCTCAGTTACTACGGCGATGGTTTTGCTAGACGCCAATGTGGTATGACTGTGGAGCACCCTTCTGCTGGCGATTACGTCTCTTGGAGGTGCACTGTTGGCGTTCAAGAAAGAGTTGGAAATATTATTGAGCAGAAACCATCGCTTCAAGCTCTGATTAGAGTTACTGGTATGTTAAACTTTTGAAACTATACCTATGTAACTGGCTGACCCGAAAGACGTTGTCCTGTCTTAACTATGAATGTTGAATTCAAATTGGTATTATAGTCGTTAAGTTTTCTTAAATTTTTGGAATTTTACGTGCAACTTCTAATTTTCTAATTTTTCTTACATAAGAACCTTCTCCTAACAATAACAAACAGCAAAAAAAAGAATTAGCAAAATCGGTCCAGCTGTTCACGCGTAATGCCTTGACCAAGGGAAATAGGGATTCATAAGTTTACTTAAATTTTCTAATTTTACGTGCGACTTCTAATTTTCCAGTTTTTTCTTACATAAGAACCTTCTTCTAACAGTAACAAACAACAAAAAAAAGAATTAGCGAAATCGGTCCAGCTGCTCACGCGTGATGCCGTGATCAAGGGAAATAGGGATTCATTTATAGATAACTAGCAAACCCGGCGAACTCCGTTTCGCCACCAGATGGCTTCGTTTTATGTAACTATAAACCTCATGGAGCCCGAGACCTTTCCAACGAATGCAAAACCGTGGAAACCGGTTCGTGCGTTCTGGAATTATAGCGTCAGGAAGGAAAACCCGACTTATTTTTATATAGTAGATTACAAGAGCCTAGCTCTTGTCGGTGTCATGATGCAACAACTTCCTTCACTTTTCTTTCTCCATAGCAATATCTTTTACTTCTCCATACGACATGACACCGACTTTCTCCTTGATCTGACTATATGAGTCAGAAAATTAGGCTAATTCTTTGAAACTATTATGTACTGTGTCGAAATATACGAGTAGGAACGCACAAAACAACACAAACCATGGGAAATATCCCGTAAGTAGCAGGCTTAAGAATCGGCCCTCCCAACTCAGCGGATGTCGAGTCGACTAAATGGACCTACTAGAGTAAGGGAAGGGCCTTGTGTGTATTTTTAACACCTCCGCGGCGATCATCTATCCCTTGCCAAGCGCTTGGCTGCCTAGCGCGCTGATTATGGTAAAAGCCCCCTCGTTCTGGTGGGGCACGTTCAACTGGGGAAGTGTGCTTATGATTAACGGATTTGGAGGATGTAAAATACTTAAAAACTACGGCCCATATAAAATATAACTTAGTCTAATATACATAAATTAAACCTATTTACTACCACGTAGTGTCGGCTACGTGTGACACGCAATATGTGCTGCGACCGGTAATCGTCCGCAAAAATGTCGGAACAGCACAGTCTTCGGCCAGAATTCTTACTTAGTGAAGGTTGAAATATTATCAGTTGGAATACGGACCACAAATTATTTAAAATCAATATGACGCGACTCCAACCGCCCGACCCTCACCAAGATTTGGTCTTCATCTTCACATACTCCACGATCTCCTCCACCGTGGTCGTCCGTTTTAGTACTGGTATGATGTAACTGTACGTAAATTAATAAACATACCAGTATTTTTAATCGTCAAAAATACGTGCTAATTCTCTAAGAACTTAAAGCAACTACAAAGAATTTCAATAAATGTATAATGATTAAGTAGAAAACTGTTTTACCCACGCCTATTTCATTATTCTATCAACCATATCTTATCAATAAAAAATAATTAAATTTAAATTATAATAAATACATTTTATTGCCTATTCTTATAACCTGGAGTTATGCAGATTTAAATTAAAATGTTATTTTCACTTTCATTCTCTAATCTGCGTTAGACAAATTTTAATATCTACAATAAAATTGTCCAGCGTTATTTATTATTAAAAAAAGAAACAACCGTTTTACACCCAGCATTAGGTAAAGTCGAGTTTAGAATGAAGATTAAGAATTACTTTGCTATAATTTTTTGCCTAGGACCCCCGAGCAGAGCATTTATGCGAACATCCAGAGCGCACGAGTCCACAGTATTTGTGCAGAAAGGAATGACGACTACTATATCCTGTGAGGCGGATGCGACGTTGTCTTACTGCTGGTTCCAGCATCCGAATGGAACTCACTTCACGCCTGTGCCGCTTGTTGACGATGATCAGCTGTTTTGGTAAGTTCAAACATCATCATCATCATCATCGGCTCGTATACGTTCACTGCTGAAAATATGTCTCCCCCAAAAGACGCCACAAATAGCGGTCCTGAGCCGCCTCCATCCATCAAAGTCAAAGTCAAAAACTCTTTATTTCCATAAATACAATAAATGTACACTCAGAAAAGGTCAAATTCTTAATAATAAAACACTGACACGGAAATAAAGTGATATTTTTGATTTCAGTCGCTTCGGTATGTAGACTAAAGTAAAGAAGCGACGAAGAAACCTTTAGCCTGTTAGTTAGTTGTTGTTTTTCGAGTTGGAGCAAGTCCCGTCCCAAGCTTTTTCTAGATAAGCTGATAATTTATAGTAGGCCTTTTTACACAAGAAGGTTTAGACAATTTGTTTGAATTTATTTACTGATAATTTTAGCAACTCACTAGGAGTTTTGTTGTAGAAGCGTTGGTATACATTGCCCTTTAAAAGATACATTAATCTTGTGTAGCCTAGTTGTGGGCACAGCGAGTTTATTCTTATTTCTAGTATTTAAATTATGTACGTCGCTATTTTTAGGGAACGATTGATATTCCTATGAGTGTACAACAAGTTTTCATATATATATTGACATGTTACCGTCATTATGTTTATTTCCTTGAATTTTTCCCGTAGGCTTTCTCTGGGACCCATATTACAGATTGCAAGAACATCCCTCTTCTGCAGCACAAATACGGTGTTAATATCTGCAGCGTTCCCCCACAGCAGTATGCCATTAGACAACACTATGGTAGTAGCTGAAATAAACATCGACTCCCTGCGACCGCTACAATGTCGTCGGTCCATCGAGTGGGAGGTCTTCCCACACTCCGTTTCGCATTGCATCGCGGTCGCCACTCGAGAACCTTTATTCCCCAACGGTTATCGGTTCTGCGTGCTATATGGCCTGCCCATTGCCACTTCAGCCTGCTAACTCCGAGAGCTATTTCAGCTACTTTGATTCTTCAACGGAATTCCCTATTCCGGATCCTATCGCGTAGAGAAACTCCTAGCATAGCTCTTTCCATAGCTCGCTGAGCGACTCTGAGCATATGCACGAGGTTTATAGTCAGCGACCACTTATCGGATCTGTAAGTCATCACTGGTAACACACATTGGTTAAAGACCTTCGTCTTGAGGCTCTGCGGTATCTGGTAAGTTCAATCCTGTTTGTCAATCCTTTAACTTAGCCCATGGATGTCGTAAGAGCTCTAAGGGAACCTAACAGAGGAAGAGCAGCTGGTTCGGTCCGCGTATTTTTAACACCCCCACTGCGATCACCAATCCGTCTGCCAAGCGTGGTGATTATGGCAAACCTTTCTTAAATTATTATTGTTATTATTATGCTGTACAATCCACACAGCATTATCTAGCCCCAAGGTAAGCAGAGCTTGTGTTATGGGATCACTGATATACGTAATAAAATATATTACATAGATATGTATTTTTTATTATGCATAGTAAATACCCAGAACACCCGGAACAAATATTTGCAGACCGTACAAACATTTGTCCCAGCACTAAAGTAATTTACAACGCGATATGTACCATGATTTGCGTAATGAGCTTTCCAATATTTCGGCACAGTTTGATGCGCCATGATCACGGAACAACTGAAGGTTTTGTTTGTCCCAAGGCGGGAATCGAACCCGCAACCTTCTGCTTCGCAGGCGGATCTTCGCCCACCGCGGCGCATCGCTCGGTCGTCGCCTCTTGTTTGGAGGACGCATGTTGAGCGGACGTTTGTATGCTGATTATAGGTAATCCTGTTGTGTGCCATTTTCATAAAAAAATGTTGGTAAAGGATTAACTAAGTGGTATAGTTATGGTGCGCAAGAAGGAGGTATCTTTTTCTGGTTTAGCTATCAAATTACACTCATACTAATATTATAAATGCGAAAGTTTGGATGTTTAGATGTAAGTTTGTTACTTCTTCACGCGTAAACAACTGAACGGATCGGGCTGAAATTTTGCATACAGATAGTTCTAGGCTTGGAATAAAACATAGGCATACTTTATATCCCATAAATCAGTTCCCTTGGGATAGAAATAACCTTAAAACGGTTACATTAAAACAACGAAGCGAAGCTGCGGGCTAAAACTAGTTCTTAATAAATATTTAAATAGAGATGCATTTTACCCTCGCACGAGATGATAATGGCTGATATGATGCATAACAGCAATAATACCATTCTCTATAGTTAGAACCGTGACACATCTCATCATAAGACACTGTGACGTCATACCATGCCCACCGAATACACTGACACTTTGACCCTTTCAGGTACACCGGAGAAAGCCTACAAGTCGGCGACTGTGGTATAACCTTTACACACGTCACTGAGGTCGATGATGGGGTGTGGACTTGTCACATGGGGCCTAGAGACGTCAGGGGCGTGGAGATCACTGATATTGTGCATTTGAGGGTTACTGGCCCATTAGCAGCCAGAGAAAAGGTACTTACCTTGGGTGAAAGGCACTTTATGCTTTAAGGGATATTAACTTAAAATGCGAACCTAAAGATAATATTTTTATGAAAGACTTGAAAACAATATTGTTACAAAAATGCTACTATTCAATCCACTAATTCTTCTAAGCAAATAACCAAAATTGTATAGCTGACATACTATAGAGGTAGATTAAGTTAGTAAGTAAATACCTAATCACGACATATTGGACCTATTTATATTATTTGAATTTATTTGACGTTATATGGACATTATCAATTTGTACACTAAGCATATCTACTTTTTTAGAACCTTTTTATTGCTTACCTAGACATAGATTAAATTGATATAATTTGACTATTCCTAATCTGACATTAATTTGCGATCGTTTTATTAGATCGATCTTAATCTTATTCAATTCAATTATTATTTTTCGTAACCAATACATAATTAATCATGACATTCCTAAATTCATAAATTCTTTAAATATGAAATATCAAAATTATCAATCTAACAAGAGCGAACACAAATAATTGTGCGCCCTGACAGGGTTTATTTCATGAATTCTTTATTGCACTAATAAAACAAATACATGTAAAACTTAAAACAAGAGAGGTTATGGCAACGGCGAGCTTAACCCTAAAAAGAGTTCTCTTCCAGCGAACCTTATTGGGAGAGAGAGACAAGTTTGTCATAGTGGGTTTGTGTGCATATACAGATAGAAAGATGATTGAATCCTTAGCCTACATAGTTAATAAAGTACGACATATAATAATATATTACGCTACCTATAAAAATATATAAAATACTATATTCCGAATAACATACAATAATATATTATAATATAACAATTCTATAACTTCATACGCATTTTTCGGAGCCCTGGTCTTGTGCTGTAGTTTAAGATCCAATCTCACCGTTGCAATTGAACGCGTTCACGTTTTAATTAAACGCATTCGATATAAGATAAACTCAGTTTAGCGCTTTAAACGAGTTCAGCGCATTTTGCTAACATAAAGTTGCACCCAGTTCAAGCGCTAAACCGAGTTCAAGAGCTGTCATGTCACACAATAAGTATAACGAATTTGAACTCGCTCAAGCTGAACTTAGTTATGGCAGCAAATGGTGAAATTGGACTTTTTTATAAACTTTTTTTAAAACAAGCTTTTGTTAAAAAAATCCACAGTGCTTGGGAATACAAATCCAACGAACCCAAACTCAACGGGGTTACGTTGTTTCATTAAGGAGTTCCTATGGCCACCTTCTGTCTCCATCATCAGACCAGCTCGATGGTACCATAACATTGCATTGTCACCTAACTTACATAAGTATGCCAAATTTCAGCTCAATCGGTTGAGGATAACGGTCTAAAATTCAGTTGCAAGATTTGTCCCACACTTAGTATGTACATAATTGTACCATAGATAAATAAAACTATATTTGACGACCGATGTGGCGCGGCGGGCGAAGGTCCGCCTGCGACGCAGAAGGTTGCGGGTTCGATTCCCGCCTCGGGACAAATGTTTGTACGATCTACAAATATGTGTTCCGGGTGTTCTGGGTATGTTCTATATTATAATAAAACATATCTATCTATGTTATGTATTGTATTGAGTTTATCAGCCATTACCCATAACACAAGCTTTGCTTACTTTGGGGCTAGATGATGCTGTGTGGATTGTCCAGCATTATTTATTTATTTATTTTATTTCGTTCATGATTGTACATACTAACCTCCTTACTCACACTGGTCTGCTAACTAAAACCAGCCGCTAAGCAGTGTTATTTCTCACTCTGACTTATGTCAATAGATGAAGACTGAGAGATAGCAATGTGTTAAGTTAGCAGACTATTATAAATAGGGGGGTAACTAACTAACAGGGTAAGCTAAATAAAACCTTGTAATAAAAGGTTCATATAATTTATTTATCTTTCAGGAAGTGCAAGCGACAATCGGTGGAAACATCACATTGTACTGCCACTCATCGAATGGAAATCGCCCGCTCGACTACTGCCGTTTCTTATCGCCGAATAATGTGGGTATTAGTATCGATGAAACGGTCACTGCCAGCAAGTAAGTACTTAAATTTAAATTCAAATTTAAATTCTCTCGTTAAATTCATTAGTCCCATTGGATTCAAGCAGCGTATATAGTTTTAGTTTCACCACTTTTCGTTCCCACATAAGCAAACTTGCGCACGAGTGATTTTTTTTTGCGGATTTGGTTTTCGCTTCACTTTACTTCAATTGTTATAATTTTTATATAAATAACTTCAGTATGTGACCTACTAACAAGCAACTAAGCAAGGGACACTATCAAAGGAAGACTTGCCACCTTAAGGCGCACCTTAAGGCCTAACTAGTGCGTTAGACTTACGAACTCTTGGACACGTCACAAAATTCTAATTACTTTAGTAATACTAGGAAATAAAGTGATCACTTTGATTTTCTGTTCACTACAATCTTTTTAAGGTAAAGTAAAGAAGCGAATAAGAAACCTTTACCTTAGTTAAGTTAGGGTGTAAATAATGTGATGCCATACAACTTTTGGTCGCCCTGTCTTCAGCTTAACAACGACATCCAGCCTGCCTGCACCCGCGCGAGTTATTCTGATTTAATTTGGCAGAAGGACTTTGAGTCATGTCATGACAGATTTAAATGACCTTTCCTTACTAAGTTAACGCAAGGTTACCTTCGAGTATTACCTGATGCACTTAACATTACACCCGGCGAGGATTCAGGTTCCTAAAACTACAAAAACCAAAAATCTAGCAAAAACGGCTAACCAACTTCTGATAAATGAGGTATCAGAAAACTCGTTAGTGTTAATTTGTTCTATTGTGTATATTTAATTTAATTTAACTAACTCGGCACGCAGAATACAAATTTTTTTATCGCTGATAAAAGTGATCAAGGTGAAAAATTGTATGTTTCCCTCGAGAACAAATGTTTTTTAATTACGTGATTTTTAAATCTCTCGCTAGCTCAGCAGTCAATTTTAGAGTTTCTCGGTCGGGGCTCTATTCTAGACTGCTTCGCTAGCTCAGGATTTTATATCAGCATGTTCACAAAAATAAACTTTACACTCATGTTGATTAAATGACTATTGTAGGGTCAGAATGGTGTTGACTTTACTGTAAATCGCTCATGTGCTCGGCACATGAAATTAAACTAATTGAGCTGTATTTGTTTTCATAACTTTATTGAAATTTTCTTTGTTAACAAATTCCTAGTAGGTATTCTGACCGAAAACCAGCGCTCTTTCACAAATTACCCCAGGCTTCTGTATTAGAGCAACTAGCTGAGTCAGGACCTGTTAGACCTGCACACACGCGCTCGTCTGCTTGCTGAGTGGACTACTTGGTACCTATTAATTAACCCAATGTTTGTATTAGTATACTACTTATTTAGTTCACATGTGTTTGTCTGTGCTGTTTGTTATCTAGTACTAAGTAGTCTCTTTTTATTTTATTGTCTCAAAGTTTTTTTGTGTGTGTAGTGTGTAATAAACATTTTTCTTTCTTTTTCTTTTATGTATCACTTTATCCCAATAAGTTGTGTATAATGTAATATAATGTACTTAAAGATATTGTAAAAATGTGTGTTTACCTAAGTTCGCTATGTACATCAAGTGATTAACATAGCGAACTTAGGTAAACACGAGTAAGTACTAGTACTTACAATAAACGATTTGAAACTTGAATGCATAACATATGTTATGCAAAAATTCAGCCTAATCCATTTCAAGTTGTATTACTCAAGTTGTATTATATTTTATTTATAGACTACCTATTTTTAAACTCGTAACAAGGTGCGAAGCCGCGGCCTCCAACTGGTTAAAAAAGAAACGTTTATTTTAGTTTTGTTTTCTGAGAATTATAATGATACTTATGTAGGTCCGATTTCACCGTTGCAGGTGAACGCGTTCAATATAAGACCAACTCAATTCAGCGCACTTTACCGACACAAAGTTGATCCGGTTCAAGCGCTAAACCGAGTTCAAGAGCTGTCACGTCACGATTACGAACTTGAAATCGATCAGACTGTACTTAGTTTTGTTAATCTTAGTTTTGGCAGCAAACGGTGAAATTTACTTTAATTATTTTCAGTGCCGTCCTAAATCGTTTCACCTTCACAACCGGTCGCGCCGTAGACTACGGCGACTGTTCTCTATCCATAAACCCCGTGATGGCAGAGGATGAGGGAGTTTGGACTTGCGCTGCGCTCGTTGACGAAGAAATATCTGAATCTAGTGATACTATCGGGGTTATGACTGCTAGTAAGTGAAATTATATTTGGTTCGAGTTATATTGCTAGGCAGGACGATGGACAAAGCGGTCACAGGGTGGTGCCTGTAGGAGAAAGCCGTCCCTGAAGCGGACCATCTGCTAGATAAATAAAAAAAAATGCTTAATAATTCACACAATGGTGTCAATTCAGATGTCGCCAAAACTAAACTGAACTTATTTGACAGCACTAAAACTGTTGCCGTCCCTTTCATAACGATCGAAATAAAAAGGAGGGCATCATTTTTAGCGCTGTCCCATTAATTTAGGTTTGGCGACACCTCAATTGAACTGGCACCCGTATCATCCAGCCCCAAGCTAAGCAGATCTTGTGTTATGGGTACTCGATAACTGATATACTTACATTATACTACATAGATATACATATATTATTTATTAAACATAGAAAACAGCTACAGAAAACCCTGAACAAAAACCTGCAGATCGTACAAACATTTGTTCCGAGGCGGCAATCGAACCCGCAACTCCTGCGCCGCAGGCGGACCTTTGCTCTCTGCGCCACAGAGGTCGTCAGATAGTTAAACAATATCGTCGGGGTGGCCGGAAGACTGTGAGTGCGGCTAGCATGGGACCGATTAAACTAGCATGTGAAAGAAGAGGCCTGAGGAGACACGGCTGGGTAAGCTGTGGCTGTCAACGGGATGAATTATGAAGTCAGGCTTACGTAACGTTAACGTTGGTGTTCTTCCAACACAAACAAGGCTCGTAGTTAACCCGCTCACATTCCTTATACTAAAATCAGGCTCATTGGCGAAGGTCAACATCTGATCTGATTTATGATTGGAGGTAAATCATGCTTATGTCTTTCTATTTATACCCGTGCCCGTTTAATCGGCCTCACGTTCATGAATCATAATCGTGGTAAATCAGCAATGGCCCATTGCGGATGTTTATTGTTATTTATTCCTTTTGTTACGTGATTTCACCTCTAGCGTTAAAATGGTGTTCTAGGTGTCAATTCAGATATCGCCAAAACTAAAATAACTATTCAAATTTGACAGCACTAAAAGCGTTCCTGTCATTAATAACGATCCATATGATGCCATAATGCCATAATGCCATAATTTTTAGTGCTGTTAAATTAGTTTAGTGTAGTATGGGCGACATCAATTCATCATGAATTGACACCATTACCAAAATATTAATAGATAATTCAGTTTCCTAAGAAAAACAACAAAAAATAGAAGCTCTAACGAGTTCCTCTCGCTCTCTCCACAGAACCGCAACGACGTTCAATGGCTGGCGTCATCGGCATGAGTGTCGGTATTACCCTCATGTTCATCGTCTTTGGAGGCGTCATGCTTAGAAAATACGGAAACCTACCCTCACTCACCATCCCTTGGAGGAGAACCGACAACACTGACGCAGACACCGTCATAGACAATACAGACAACAGCGCTAGAACCTCTTTCAACTCTGACGGACGGGTGGACTTGAGGATTGTTCAGACACATGAGCGATGGGCAAAGTCGCCTCCATCTGAACCAGTGAGGGCTAGGCTTAGCGCCGTTAGCGGTGGTAGCAACTCCAGTGAAGAACAAGATCCTCCAGTGCGGGAAATTGAAGTCACACAGAACGTGCCTAATATGATCGATTTGAACAAAGTTGTGTAAGGAATAAAGTGGAGTTCAGTTTGCACTGAACCTCTAACTTATGGGTGAGGCAATTTGAACCTAATTGCGAAAAGAATACGGTGCATAGTGATTTTGGCATGATAACTAAACAGCCAAGGTTCGATTTGGATGTAGGTACATATTACGGTGCAAATCAACCGACACATACGCTACTGTGATACGAACACGCATGCCTATTGTAATATTATTTTTCTTAATGATTTTCTCCAAATTGCGTAACAATAAACTAAATGCAGCTATCTAAGACTAGAATGCATTAATCTTAAAAGTACCTGTTACAAAAATCGCTTTATTGATTATGCTTGTGATAAAATCGTTATCATGATAATGAGACTAATTTCGATATGGGCATCGATCGACTTGATTTCAACCATATACTAAAAGGCCTTAAGACGCCATCAGACAACAAGATCTTTGTTATTTTGTTCTAGGATAACAGAAAATAAGTGAAAAAAGAGATGTGCAAATTAGCCAAACTCGATGTAGTGTTTGAAAACAATCCACGACACAAAAACTAAAACTCACTGGCTTGGCGTCCAGTTTCAGATATAATTGTCAGCAATATTTATAGAAGGATGGCTCACAAATCGACAAGTAATGTAAATTCCGTGTAAAAAGACGCGGCAACAGATTGGATTTTAGGTTAAGTATAAGCGGTTTGTTTACAAACATTCTACATCGAGTTTGGCTAATGTATAGGCACAATCTTATATAATTATAGTGTATTTTTATGTAATAAAATCATTATTGATAGATTTCTTTTTTTTTTGACCCATATTGTTAAAGGTTATCTTAATTATGTAGTTCCGGTAAATAAATTACATTATATGAGACGATTCGATGGACACACAGTTTTATTGTCAAACCTGTGTTATATTTAATTAAATATTGTTACAATATAATTCTAAAATAATTACCATCTTTTCAATACAGTCAGGTCGCATAGGCTCAATAATGCCTATGGAAAACAAGACTTATTTCTTGTACTTAGTCAAGATTTAGGCTAAAACGACTGTATTTACGATTCTACTGGTAACACTATTCGTAGTTTACGAAAATTTGATCTATCGTAACGCTTCCGAAGAACTTGTTGATGGACTTTACTATTGTCTTGACGATCTGCTTAATGATTGGTGGGGCGAGGTCGTCCATCAGCTGCTGCCAGTTCTCATTGGCGAATTGGTGGGTGGTGTCAGCTGAAAAAAAGAAAAACGTTAACAGTCTTACCACAAAAGATTAATAAAACAATGTTTCAACACGTGTTTAGTTAAACAGTGTTTAAGAGATAAACAGTGCATAAACAACTGTTTAAAATTTCTTACCACAAATACATGTTTAACGTTTATTTAGCTAAACACTGCCTAAATTGACTTATGCTGATTTTACCAAGCAATCTAACGGCAGATATACGTAAAAATGGATAAAAAAACATCGTGAATGTGGGGACAATTGGATTAAAAGGTTTGTATACTTAATTTAAAATCACCATGTCTGTACTGGCTGGAGTAAAAATGCAATGCACTTCATTGAAATGTAATTTACATATTATCTGGGATTTTAGGAGATCCTCATGAAAATAATGAAAGAATCTACGGTCATAATAGAAGATAAAAGGATAGACACAAATAGCAACAAACGAAAGGTAGCAGAATGGCAGAAAGTTGTTATGTCACCGATAAGTATTATTATATGCATTGTCTTTCCTTTTCAGAGCCAGTTATAAAAATATGATTTTGGAAAACAATTTGGAATTTCAGGAAAAACATTTAAACTGATGGAAGAGGAATAATAATATGCTCTCAAAATAGCATATCAGAAACAAGAATTAGGTCACCAGGAGCTAAGACATAAATTTGAAATAGAATTTGAAATAGATATTTTAATGCTAGAAAAAGAAAAGAAGACCATGGAACTAAATATCATAAAGAAAAATAAAAATATCATTTAATTCAATTCTATTTTTTATTTGTTTAAATCAAAATTACAAGTGTATCTTTCAACATAAATAAAAAGTTTAATTCAATCAAAAATTGTTTGTATAAAGTTCTGTCTTACATTTCCTCTCAATGTTTCAGGAGGGTTTAGGGGTCTTGCCCTCCGTCTGCGCACATAGCGAACAATGTCCATGCGCTCATTCATGTCAATCGCTATGTTATTCAGAACCGCTAACGCCACAACTGTGGCTTTAGCTGTATCAAGCTTTGTATACATGCCTCTTAAAAGGCATCTGAATCTCGTGTTTCTACAGTATTTCTAGTGCGATGTCTGCCTGTGTGTAGGCTTTCTCCTTTGGGCCTTGTAGGTTGAGCAGTGGGGTAAAAAGGTATGGAGTGCATCCATATCCACTATCCCCCAAGAGCCTTCCATGGAACTCTCTACTTTCAAACCGTTCTTTGATAGCACTTTCAATAAAAATACGGGAATCGTGTCCACTTCCTCAGTTTGGCCCAGTTTCGTAAGGCACATGCAATTTGAATTTGAGGATCTAAGCATTTTCTGAAGTTATATTCATTGTAATGTTCGAAAGGATTCACTCGCATTCGGTACACTTGATCACGATAGTTATCCATAAGTTCCATGTCGTCCAAATCATTAAAATCAGCATAATCGAAGATATATCCATTGCTATTTACGCACTGAGAGAAAGCAATATGCCGAAGGTTAAACACGTGTTAAACAGGGGTTTGTTGTTGTTTAAATTTAAACACTGTCTACTCCTTGTCTAACTCTAAACAACGGCTAAACACGGTTTAGTGGTATCACTTTTGCTAAACAACTGTTAAACACGTGTCTAAGACGTGTCTATGTTTTTTGTGGTAAGCCTGTAAGTTTTTACGACAGACAAAGCAGGACACGAATAGACAAAATACGAAAAATGCCGACGAGTTTTAATATCATAAGAGTTGACTGACTGCACCGATTTTCTTTAAATATAGCTAAAAACACTCGATCAAGTCACCTTTCAAACACCAGTGCCGAAGTTGAGCCAACTTGGGCTTATTCCAATTAAGCTGCTTTGCGTCAGACTGTAGAGTCGTAAAGCAAAACTCCTTTAGTTCCTGCCAAAACTTGAACAAACAAGAAACCCTCAGGTGTATAATAGCCTTGATATAATTTTATCTAGACCGGATTTACTGGATTGACACGGTACAAAATAAAAGTAGAGATAATTTCGCATCTTGTATCTTGTGTATTGGTACTTGGAATCACTTAAAACATTTTAACTCAAACTAGTTTTAACAAAATTTTTTGAAGGAAAAATTGTTTATATAACTTAATGTAAGTAGGTAGTTGTGTATTTTCTAGGTAAGATACGCATTACATAGGTTGTTACCGGTAAAACCTATTGTCACTCAAGTTTATTAGATCTTAAAGTTCACACTAATTGCACAACTTAACGCATTCACTGCCCAGACCTATAGACCTACAGATAAACATGTGCGTCTTGGGCCATGAAACTGTTAGACCCGACAGCTCACGCGACCAAATGCGTTGACGACCAAATATGAACACACATATGTCACCTCGTGTAAGAATGGCCTAAGACTATTCATTAGTATTTTTATCCGATAGGTACTTGGGTTATTGAACCCGGCAGTGTTTTTTTATGATAGCATTAGCAAGTTTTTTGATTAATGGATATCATTTGTAACTGGTTTTCTACCTTTTTAGTATTTAATGGCTTGATGACCGTATAATTATATGAATCGATTTAAAAGCAATGATTCAAACAGTCTTTAATCATTATTGTTCAGCTGGGTATAGACCGGTGTTACGGGCCGTAATGTAACAGGTCACACAGCGAGCCCTCGTGCAGTCAGTACAGGGAATGAAGGCGCTTGCAACGAGCAAAAAGACGAATTTTGACGTTTCATCCTCACTGCGAATGGCGAATGGTAGGTACATTACGCCCTGTAACATGCCGGTCAGTACACCAGAATAACTAGTATATAACTTCATAATAAGTACACTTTGATTCAACGAGACGTTCTCAAAATAAAAAAAACCTTTTTAACTTAGAGCTCAATAGATGGCAGGGATCCTTCGCGAAAGATTAAAGATGGTTGTGGTAGTGTGTCGTGTCAACCAAGAAGCTTATATCTTGTTTTTTATTTAAGCTTCTTGATGTCAACCTATGCAAGATCTGTGCCATATATTGTCAGCTTCTTTCCAGTATGGACGATTTTTTTTTTGATTTTACGAAAACGTGTTTTCGATAAGCCGTGGTTCGATTCGGGGTCGGCCAACATCTAGATGCGCTTTTGTTTCGTTTCTTGTGCCTATGCAGGGTCCTACCTTCATTTCAAACAAGTTATGCATATACAAGACTTACAAAGGGTCTTGCTCCCGTTGAATAGGTTTTCGAACCGGAACGTCGTCTTCTCTATACCGTACTGGTATTTAGGAGTGATGAGCTTCAGATGCTCTCCGATGTTGTTCTTCGAGCGGGCCAGTGTACCGTCGATGGTTACTTCTACGTTTTCTGAAATATTCATTTTGTGTTAGCTTTTTGTAAAAACTTTCGTTCTCTGAACAGACGCGTCGGACGACTAATTTATATTATTTTGGAATTTTAGGAAAACTTACAGCTAGAAAATTACAAAATAAGGAACATCTATCTAAATACATGAAAATTACATGTAAAAATTACATTGAGTAGGTACCTACTTAAGGGCTAAAATTTCTACCGGTAGCAAAATAACTGATTAATATTAAACAAGCACTCAAATTGAACTTACTGCATTTCACAACAGCGTCGCCTTTCCCTTCAATAGGCAGGATGATGATTCGACCGTTGATTTCGTACTTAGCAGTCAGCATCAAATCACTCTTGAAGGCCAGGGTGAAGTTTTCATTTGATTTGCTGATGATCACTCTGTGAAAGAGAAAAATAAGTTTTATGTTTAATCGATCTCGGACCCTTCTGACCCACAATTTTTGACCCGCTTAATAAAAGTCCCCTTATGACCCACTTTCAAGTACCCATTTGACCCACTGTGGGTCAAAACATTTTTTATTATTTTATTAAATAATTATTTCGTACCTTTCTGACCCATTTGTGCAAAACAAAGAAAACTCATAGACAGTACAGTTATAACAAAAAATATTTGGCATTGAAATTATTTTTATTTATATGTATAAGGAATGTGACGTGTACTTGAGATATTATAGATAGTATTTTCGCATTTTTATAATGGTTTGATAAGGTTCAATACGTAGAAGTTTACAACTAACCTAGAAACATACCTAGCGAAAGACTAAGTACCTGCTATCTGCACCCTGCGACTGGTTTCTAGCAATGGCCCTGTTTGCTTGCAATGGCACATTTTTTACCTGGAACTGATAGCAATACCAGGTAAAAAAAGTTCTAATAAGCATCTATTTTTATACTGATACAATAACCAAATAACAATAATTATATAATTAAAAAAATAAGGACTTTTTCGCAGATGGCGCTTTTAGATGTGTGGTAAAGCCATTTTATCAATTATACACCATATTTGGCGATATTTTCACCGATGAAAATTCAAAGAATGTCGTGCCATTGATTTACGCATTGCTACCAGATAAAAAACAAGACACATATGAAAAACTATTTTCTGTGATAAAATTGCAATTGCCAAATTGGTGTCCTTCTAAAATGACTACAGACTATGAAAAGGCTGCAATGAAAGCAATCAAAGCGATTTTCCCAAATGTTACTATTGGAGGATGCTATTTTCATTTTAGTCAGGCCTTGTGTAAAAAGGCGAAAACGTTAAATGTGTTTAAAGAGCCAAGCCACAAAAGACACATTGCATTATGTGCTACCCTCTCTTTAGTGCCATTAGAAGAAGTCGACAACGGATGGTTGTATATAATGGAAGATTGTCCTACAGAAAATAAAAATATATGTGGTTTTAATGATTATTTCATTAACACGTGGTTAAAAGATGAAAATTTAAGAAGCAGATGGAATTTTTGTGGTCTGTTGCATAGAACCACTAATAATGTAGAGGGGTGGCATTCAAAAATAAATAAATATTTAAACGGCAAGACAAAGCCAAACATATTAAAATTTTTAAAAATTTTAGATGAAGAAGCGTCTTTAACACCAATAAAGATGGCTAAATTTGAAAACGTAGCCTTCTCGAAAAATCGTAGAAACAGTGACATTGAAAAAGATAGGAGAATTAATTTTATTTCAGAACAATTTCATAATAAAGACATTACTCTTGGTCATTGTCTGGAAAAATTGTTAACGTATGTGTTTAATAAGTATTAAATATTATATTTTACAATCCTTATCTAGTTTGATTTTACCAACAAAACCATACCCTTTCGACAAAGCACTATGTCAATTCTCTACTTTACATTATCTCTCGAGCGCGGGGTCCGCTTTAACATTTATTTACATTAGGCTTTTTATTTCAACGGGCCACCTGCATGACATCTACCATCCTTGGGAAATTTATCATGATGATAGTGCGATGTATCCATATGTCCCATAGGTATGAATTTCCCGTGGACATCTAGGGGAAGAAGATGGAGTAGCCCTATTAACCGGAAACCACACGGCAGGTCTTATTACAAATACCAACAATAACAGTATATACATTTTACATATTTATTATATAATAATTTATTTTATTTTTGTATAAGTTAAAATATAATTTGGTTCTATTTTATTGACGATCCAATCCAAGACAAACCAATTTTGCCATTGACTGTACCTGTTAGAAAACCGGGTCAAACGGGACATGAAAAAACGAAGCGGGTCAAACGGGTACTTTTTTAAAGATAGGGTCAAAACATGCGGGTCAGAAGGGTCTGAGATCGTTTAATCGACGTATTTAATTTGCCAATCAATTAATAATTGTGTTCCGGTCTGGATACAGACGGCTGCATAAACATGATGTACAATATTAACCTCCGAAAAGCGTTGAACAAATGAATACTATTATTATTATTAATACATCAAGAGCTCGTGTACACACAACACAAAGCAACAGTAGCGGTTTCTGTAGCTTTGTGAACACACGGGGTTTGAAGTCTATAGAAGATTGGTACTAGGTACTTTATCGCACTGCAAGTTAACTGGTACGTGTGCATTAATGTGCCAAGTCTGTACCTAGGTAGGTACTTTTATTGTAGTTGTTATCTAGCTATCTCATAGGTAATAATAATTGCACCAATGGGTCAAAGAGTAAGGTAATAATTACTCTTTGTACGAGCCAAAGCATTAATAAACTAAGTAGGTATATACCTACCTACCAACAGAATTGCTGTTTTTTTTTTGGGTGTCCAATAAACTCATAAAGTCACTAATAAAGTCAGCAAAGCTTTTCGGCAAATATTTTAGTAGGCATTATTTTATTTTACCCACAACCGAAAAAACAATTGCGGTGGTCCAGTCAACTAGACCAGAGGTCCAATTCTGCTATACAATTGTTTCACTATGACAATGATATCGTCGTATAATCCTCAAGAATCCTTAGATTTATTAAACTCCAGAAAGTGCGTGCGGTGCTATTTGCTTGGAGAGATAAATTAATAGTTTCAAACTTGACACTTACGCCCGAATACTCGAACGCAACTCAGATTTTAAGCGCGTCTCAGTATGATAGGTTTCGCTTCTTACTCGTGGTTCCGTTCAGCTGGGGTCCTATTCTGCTAAACTAATCGCTTCACTATGACAGTGGTATCGTCACAGAATAACACGTTTTGGTATTCTACCATATATGAAAGAAATGATGTTGAACACAGATGGAGGGGCGCGCGTCTAACGCCCCAAATACTTAAATGCAACTCAGATTTAATCACTTCATTAGATTAAATCTGAGTTGTATTAGAGTACTACCACTGTCATAGTGAAGCGATTAGTTTAGCAGAATAGGTTCCCAGCTGAACCGAACCACGAGTAAGAAGCGAAACCTATCATATTTCGTTGTGTAGATATGTGTGTTCGTAGTTTATGCCACTTCTTAACACTAGTCGTACAAAAAATTAGTGTCAATAAAGAATGGGATTGAAGATGACAGCATGCTATCCCGCGTAGACCCTATACGATTTATTACACAAAGTAGGTTCCTAAATACAGGTAGGTAGGCACTTGTATTAAAAGTGTAACGAGTCTAATTCTGCACATTGAAGTTTTTTTTGCACAGCGTTTCTTTATATGAGAGAAACGGTTTAATGTGAATACTTAATTAGTCGGCATGACCCGACCGAAGTCGCGGGTACAGCTAGTTTTTTCTAAAGTAACTACAATGCTATTGTTCATCGATTTGTCTCCAATCCTTGTTTTTCCAGTGTTTATGAATCAAAGGGCAGAGTTTTTTGCCTTTTTAATAACCTTGATTTACTCACATAATGTTGATTGGTAGTTAAGTACGCAATTGAAGGTAAAAACTGATGTGGGTTGCTGTAATGGCACTTTGTAGGAACGAATTCATAGGCATGCTGCTTTACAATGAGTTTAGGAATGTAAACGAGGCAAGGGATTATTTAGAAGAATTCTCAATACCTACGCTTTTCCCTTACCTTTTTTTTGTAGTTTAAATCCCTGACTTAATAGTTTTCGAAAAATTACGCTTCTACTTATTTGCGCAACAATATTTGCAGAGCATGACTGATTTGTTTGAAAACGCGTTTTGGGGCACAATATCAGCCAAAGTTCCTGTGAACTTCTGATGTCGCTTGCTAAATGGTAACTATTTACAGAGATTCTTTTTCTCATAAATACATTTTTTTTTTCATCTCCTCCGTAGTAAAACAATGAATTACATTGAAGCATTGTCTTCCGATTCGAGATTTACTTCCTGTACTAATAGAATTACACGAACTCAATTGCCATTTTAATAGCCGCTTATTTTAAGTACCACGTGTAGAAACAACTATCTAGCTACATTGTATGAGGGGGTATTGTGAGGATATTGTGTATTGGGGGGGGGGGGGGGGGGCTGTGTCCATGCTTTAATAGTTGCACCGCCTAGCTTGCTTTGCTTCCCTAGTCACCTAGTTTAGCTGCTTGCCTAGTATAGATACAGACCTGCCTTACATGGCTCTTCAAGAAATGTAAGGCGCGAATGGCCTTAGGGGAGAGTAGCGCAACAGTCGCTGATCCCTAAGGTAAGCCTGGTGGGGTATCCTTCACGTGGTTGTCCCCTGTTATTGGTCTAATTCCCTCAGAAATAGACGTAACCAAAACCACCAGACGAACACTGCCTGGGATGAAGATATCACGTCCCGGCGGGTCCACCATCGGGCGATGAGTAGATGTTGGATAGAAATGACACAAATTCCCCACCCCCCTCCTTCACTAAATTCCCATCCGATCCTTAATCCATACATCCACTACGAAGCAAGGTGGTCTAGCTTCGTGGGCCTGCCATCCCCAAAAAGAGCGATAGCAGGCGGTGGGAGGACCACCTACGTATTGATGCTGTGCGTAGGGGGCCCGTAAGGGGGGATGCAACTGTCCTGGTGGCTGAGCGGACAGATGTCTCTTCCGCAACACTCCTCTTTGGCGTGAATTTCCTCCGGAAACGGGAGGTCACGGTCTAACCAACTGTGACTATTCAGCATGGCGGGCGGCCTTCAGCCACCGCTGGTGAGAGGGGGGGGTCGATGGGGTCTGCAGCCGGCGGTGCACGCCTTAGCTCGGTGGTGGTGGTCAACGCCGAGTATAGTGGTGCCGTTGAGGCTCGTAGGCAGCGCGATCACCCGTTCTATATCGGACCGGCAACCCTGGTGTATAATGCTATCAAAATACACCCCCCTGGTTGGACTCCGTGGTGGGTGGGGCCCGGAAAGATGAAGAAATTATTAAAACAGTACCATGGACACCAATCTAATTGACCACTTTGCGCCCTCAGCAGGGGAGGCGGTAGAAGCCTACGCGGCCATTACGGTCGATAAGGATTCTGCTGCTGGTTGGACGATCGCGGGATCTAAAGCCAAAAAACTAAACAAGACGGCAGGGAAAGAGGCAAAGCCAGTGGCTGGACCCTCGACTACCGTAGTTCGAACCTCCGGGGCTAACGTCCCAGTAGGCAAGAACGCCAGACGGAAACAACGGAGGCTACGACAGAAGCGGGAACAACAGTCGGTTTCGAGCAGCGGAGCCACTGTTCCGAACGCTGACGGTCCGAGCTTCTTTTATAAACAACGGCAAAATGCCAAAAACGTGTCTGACCCCAAACCGCATGCCCCGCCGGCGAAATCTACAAGCTTGCTAGTAGAGGATGCCGGGTCTGATGTTGGCAGAGGCAAGGGGAAGAAGACCCAGAACAGCCAACGCTTCAATCGCCAGAAGCGCGCAGCCATAGCGATCACCCGATCAGCTCAGGCCCCTGCCGCGGCTCCGATCCCGGCTTCGGCCTCGATCCAAGTGGAGCCAGGCAAGAGGACGCGACTGGACGATACTGTGTCCCCGAGAGGGGAGCACAAGAAGCTAAAGCTCGACTCCACGCGTCGCGCCCCTGCTGCCAGTTATGCTGAAATCGCGCAAAGCACCCTCGGCGTAGCGGTGGTGAAGACCGACAACCAGCAACTAACGGAGGAACAGGCTATCATACTGAAAAGGTACCTGAGCAGTCGGCTTATGGATGAGGCTAAGACTTCAGAGATCAGCTTCGCCCCTTGCTTCCTGGGTAAACCTATCTTCACCGACGGGGCCCTGAAGCTGTGGTGTGAAGATGTGCCCTCTGTTGAGTGGCTGACTGACGCCATTGAGCAGCTACCGAGCACAGCTTGCCCAAACCTCAAGGTCATCAAGCAGAGCGAACTGACAAGGAAGGTACGTGCAGCCATCTTCTTCCCTGAATGCACGTTCTCCTTGGAAGACACGAGCGTCTTACTGTCGAAACAAAACAAGTGGGCGCAGGTTCACCAGTGGATTGTCTACACCCACCAACGGCAGGCAGAAGACATGCTCTTCGTGACTATAGGGATCCCGGAAACCCTGATCCCTATCATCATGGAGAAAGGCCGAAGGTTGGCGTTCAATCTGGGGAGCGTCTACATACGCTTCTACGCCAGGGATGGGAAGCTCCAAGACGAACCCCCCGGTAAGCCGCCTAAAACGATAACAGAAGGACCAGAAGGCATGCCTGGCCCTAGTGTGACTGATGCGCCCGAATGCCCGGACTTGTCGGTGCCTTCATCTCCCCCGCACTCATCGCCCAAACCGTCGTGCTCTGGAACGATGGAGGTGATGTGTGAGAAGATGAGCGAAGATCTGGCACTGGCCTCGGACGAGGACGATAAAGAGGTGGAGGAGAAGGGAAACCAAGATGATGGTGACCCAAAGCCCCTCCTCTTATAATATCGTCCAAGCAAACCTCCAGCATAGCCTCACTGCTACGGCTAACCTGCGCAGAGTGCTGGGGGACCCAAGCAACGAGACCATAGCCCTGATCCAGGAGCCGTGGATTAGGGCGGGGCGTGTGTGTGGTCTCAACAATCTAAACGGTAAGCTAATTTACGACAATACTTGTAATAATCCGCGTGCGTGCATTTTTGTACCACGCAACTTGACTGTTGTTCCCATGACCGAGTTCTGTTCCAGAGACCTGACAACTGTCAGGCTTCAGGGCGTTTTCGGAGTGGAGACCGAAGACATAGTGCTCGCGTCAGCCTACATGCCCGGCGACGAGGTCGTGCCTGCGAAGAACACTATGGATTTGGTAAGACAATGTGAACTAAGTAAATCGAAACTAATAATTTCAGCAGACACGAACGCGCACCACCCCATATGGGGCATGTCCGTCGCGAACAGCAGAGGAGACGACCTGGTAAATTTTCTCTTCAACACCAACCTCACCATAGCAAACAAGGGCGCAGAACCGACTTTCGTGACGAAACGATGTCGCACCATAATTGATCTTACCCTAGTAACGGGAAACTGCTCTGACCATGTGTGTAACTGGAGAGTATCAGATGAGACTTCCTCCTCCGACCACAGATGGATAAGATACGAACTGATGCTGATCAAAACAGTTCCAGCACCCACGCGCAACCCGCGCAAGACAAATAAGGTACTGTTCACAAACTCTTTGCAGCAGCACCTAGGTGAGGGTAGCTCGAAATCAAATATAAGCAACACAGCAGAGATAGAAACAGCGGTACAGCACATCACGCAGAGCCTCGTCAGGAGCTTTGAGGAAGCTTGCCCTCTTACCGTCATCAGTGAAACTGATGCAGGTAAGAAAGGCTGGTCTCGGCGACTGGAGGAGCTCAAGTGTAGGGTACGTAAGTCCTTCAACAGAGCCATGAACACTTATGACGACTCTGACTGGAACATATACAAGAAGGCTCAGGCCGAATATAAAAAGCAGTTACGCAGGAGGAGTCGTCTTAAATGGAAAAACTTTTGCACTACTATAAAATCAAACTCTGAAGCGAACAGAATTAGAAAAATCCTAGCGGCTGAGCCGAACCGCGAGATTGGTTCGCTAAGGAAGCTTGATAACACCTATACCAAAACAACGGCAGAAACACATGAACTTCTTTTACAAACACACTTCCCAGGGTGCCTCATAGGCGGTGAAGCAGAATGGCACAACGCCGGTCTTGTCACGCCATTGGTGACAGACTGGGCTGTGGCATGCTCAGTGGTAACTGAAGATAAGGTAGACTGGGCCATCAACACATTCAAACCATACAAGTCGCCAGGTATGGATGGAATATTTCCGGGCCTCCTACGCTGGGGCGTAACACACATAAGCAGGGCACTGACGGACATTTTCACGGCTTGCCTGGCCTTCCGCTACGTACCGCTTATGTGGAGGGAGGTAAGAGTCCTATTCATACCTAAACCAGGAAAAAGCGACTATACTGAAGCAAAGTCCTATAGGCCGATCAGTCTCACATCATTCTTACTCAAGACTCTGGAGAGACTATGCGATCGACACATAAGGGATAACATACTAACATTAAAACCACTACACCCACATCAACACGCCTATAGCTCAGGCAAATCAACAGAATCTGCGCTGCACACAGTAGTTAGCAGATTAGAACAAGACATTTTAAACAAAACGCTCTGTCTCGCAGCCTTCATAGATATCGAAGGGGCCTTTGACAAGACAAACTTCAACAGCATCAACGCAGCCTTGCAGAAGCACGGAGTGGAGCCGACGCTGGTAGATTGGATCATTAGCATGCTCAGGATGAGAGCAGTACGGGTCGACGTACACGGGGGGACCAGGGGAGTTGTGGCAAGGGGATGTCCACAGGGCGGCGTTTTGTCACCACTCCTGTGGAACCTAGTGGCAAATGATCTAATCACCAAGCTAAACGACCAACGCTTCTTCACGGTAGGCTACGCGGACGATCTTGCGATACTCATATCGGGACACTTTGCCAGCGTGGCGTGTAATGAGCAACGCATTAAAAGTCGTCGAAACATGGTGCATAGACTATGGTTTAAACGTAAACCCAACCAAAACAGAACTAGTCATGTTTACTAACAAGCGTAAATTAGGAACCTACCGGCTCCCGTTCCTTTTCAATACGCAGCTGATACTATCTGATGCAGTTAAATACTTGGGTATAACTTTAGACAATAAACTTAACTGGGCAACACATCTAGAAAACAAGATAAAGAAAGCCACCATATCATTCTGGCAGTGCCGTCGAATGATAGGTAGAACATGGGGTCTCAGCCCAAAGATTACCCTATGGCTCTACAACACCGTAATCAGGCCCTCGCTAACATACGGTTCCCTAGTGTGGTGGCCAAGAACAAAACAAAGCACTACCATAAACAAACTGCAGAAGTTCCAGAGGTTAGCCTGCGTAGCAACGACCGGGTGTATGAGAACTGCCCCCACGGCAGCACTCGAAGTCATGATAGGCCTATCGCCGTTGCACTTATACGTGCGACAAGAGGCAGCCGCAGCTGCTTACAGACTCTGGGCTTTACATTTATGGGAGCATGACACTAGAGCACAACACACCACTATTATAGAGGAGTATGCAAGGAGCAATCCCATGCTACTCTCGATTTATGATAGAGTACCCAAAAAACACCTACACTCAAAAAGCTTCACTATACAAATGCACGAAGAGCCAAGTGACAGCTCAAACATACACGAAGTAAGAATATACACAGATGGCTCTAAAATGAAAACAGGTACCGGGGCAGGAACGTTCTCGGAAGATCTCAACATCCACAAAACAACAGCACTGGGCGCCCACAACTCCATTTTTCAGGCGGAATGTGTGGGTATAATTCAGGCTGCGACCGCAGTGCTACGAAGAAAGGTAACTGACCAAAACATCAGGATCCTCTCAGACAGTGCGGCGGTACTACAGGCTCTGAACAAGAGAGAGCACAACTCGGGTCTTACTCTACAGTGCCACGACCTGCTAGAACAATTAAGTAAGTCCAATAGAGTCACTCTACAATGGATAAAAGGACACAGCGGATCCAGAGGAAATGACGAAGCTGATGCACTGGCGAGGAGAGGTTCAGAGTGGCAAACGGCAGGGCCTGAACCAATAATTCCCCTACCTTTCAGTCAAGTCCGATCATGGATCCGTCAACATACGATTAAACAACACCAAGACTACTGGGCAAGTATTCCGGATTGTAGGCAGTCGAAGGAGGCCTTCCCGGCTTTAAACCCGAGATTCTCCCGAAAACTCCTCAATCTGAAACGGGGCAAACTCCGGCTAATTGTCGGTATTGTCACAGGACATTGCATGCTTAACAAACATCTATTTAATCTGGGTATTACGGACAGCCCCCTATGCAGGGGATGCATGAACGCAGAGGAGACGGCCGCGCATGTGCTTGTAGAGTGCAATAGCGTAGCGTCTCAAAGACTACTCTACCTCGGGACACCGAGGACGCCTAGGGAGGCATGCACCGGCGTCAGCGAGCTGCTGGCTTTCCTAGAGGACATCGGGTGGTTAGATTAGCAGCCCCCCACCCGACACGCAAAAAGGGCCCACCTGTGGCCTAGTTGCGGAAACCAGTCCATAAACAAGTAACAAGTAAGTACATTGTATGAGGTACCTATATACCAACTTTGAAACGTTTTTAACGGGTTCCTTAAAGTTCTCAGTTCATCTCTATGCTTTTTTTTTATTATTTATGTATGTTACTTGATATATCCGCTTATGGTTAACTGATTTTACTGGTTTATTTACTATTGTATAGAGAATGATCCCGAGGTGGACCAATAAAAATGTTATTCCCGAGGGATTAGTCTTTATTCCGTTAAACTTGAAAAGCAACATAATATTTTTGGAGAATCACGACTAGCTACAACAGTTTTGGTGATATCTGCGCCAATTGTTAATAGATTTTGATGATTCTTTTGTTGTTGTATCAACATTGCATTTTTTTTTTTGCAGGTAACAATGTACACCACCATACGTGTGCATATGTATGTGTGAAAGTGTGAATTGAACAATGTATATGTGTGAATTAAGTTCTGATTTCAAAAGTTACCTTTTTTATACTTTTGCCCTAATTATTCGTACAAAAACGGTCAAAAACAGCTACCGCTTTTCCAAAATTTCCGTTAGACAACCATGGACCGAATTCTGCTAACCGGTCACTTTAATATGACAATGGTATCGTCTCAGAGTCATACTAATATTAAAGCCGAAAGTTTGTGAATCAATATGAAATTTGAAGTACATTGGGAATATAGCCTAGCTTAGATAATAGCTACTTATTATACTGAAAATACGCGAGCAAAGCCGCGGGTAGAAGCTGGTTTTCCATATATGAAAGAAACTCTATATAGTGCGTGCGGTGCTATTTGCACAGAGATCAACCAACAACTCAACCTTGACGTCCGTAGATGGAGATCTATAGTTTCTTTCATCAAAGGTAAAATGACAAAATGTGTCATTTTGAGACGACACTGTTTTTATGGTGAAGCGATTAATTTTGTGGAATTAGGTCCCATAGTTGCTGTGTGGCGCCGGCTTAGAATTTGCACCATCTTCCCGCGGGTGTCGTAAGAGGCGACTAAGGGATATCCACCATCGGCGGGCAGCAGCGTCCTCTGCAGAACAATTCTACCACCGAACTGCGAACCCAACCCGCATGCCTAGCGTGGAATCCCCACGCATGGGCACTACCCCCCGTGAGATAAAAGCCAATAAGGCGCTTATCTGGAGGAGGCCTGCGTCCAGCAGTGGACCAATACAGGCTGTGTAGGTGGAGGTAGGTCACAGAGCGGAAGATTGATTATCTTCAAAGACTACTTACTTCAGTTTAGACAGCTTTGCATCACCAAGCCCGTGCATCTGAGCTTCTGTAAACGTCAAATTGAGTCCATTGCCATCTACGTGGATGTCATCTAAGTCCACAGGATCCGTTGAGGCCACGTGCAGCTCTGGGATGCCTTTGGTGAACTTGGGTAGAGCTATCTCGATCTGCTCCTTTATGCAATCCGAATAGTCCGGCTTTTTGAGATCGCACGGCGTAATGTAGGCGGCTGGAACAAAAAAACGGTTAGATATTTCGTACATAAATAAGGCTGGATATTTTTACAGCATCATTTATCCCCAAAATAAGCTTGTTTTATGGGTATAGGTAGTGTAGCCGGAGTGGGCGCGGCCGCCTCTTGTCCCAAACAAAAGATTCGCGCCAGCTTTAAATAACAGACGTATATTTCTGGGTACCTACCGACCAGCGGCTCGATTACAAACTAATTCGATGAATCCATTAGATGGGTTATATTTCGTTTCCATTCAAATTGTAATAAATAAACAATTAATGATTGGCAATCACGGCCAAATTTAAAGCCCATACATGAACGAAAATAGTAATCTAGACACATTTTTACAAAAAATTTAAAAATGTTACTCGAATCTAAATATCACCCATATATTGATCCATCGACTTAGTGTATTCTAACCGCTGCGCTGATGACTGAACGAACAACCTATACAGTCCTTAATATGAACAAACTTGCAAATTATTAATACTTATGTATGACTCAGCCATATCCACTTGCTACGTCATAGTTACGTCTGTAGTATAAATTGTAGGGAGTCATTTGAATTATAATGCCGTATATGCCAATTTCGGCTACTGGCAAGTGTACTCAAAAACTTAAAAATTAAATTAGGGCTTAAATACCAAAACAAATACCGAATGTAGGTCATCATAGCTGAACAAATCTGTATAAAATCAATTTGCTGTTCGTTAGTCTCGCTAAAACATAAAAACGGATTGTCCGCTTTTAATAAAAAAAATTGTCTTATTTGCTGTAGTACCCCTGTACTAGATGTTCTTTGGTTTGGTTACGCGTAGCTCTTCCTGCAGGGGCTGCTACGGGAAGAGTTACGGCGTAGCGTTACGCCGTAGAGGTTCCTTAGAGGCTACGCGTTGCTACGGGAAGAGTTACGGCGTAGCGTTACGCCGTAGAGGTTCCTTAGAGGCTACGCGTTGCTCCTTAGTAAGGCCGTACAAGATCCAAGATGGCTTATATTTTTAACCGACTTCAAAAAGGAGGAGGTTCTCAGTTCGTCTGTATGTTTTTTTATGTATGTATGTTACTTGATATCTCCGCCTATGGTTAACCGATTTTGTTGATTCTTTCACTATTGTATAGAGAATGATTCCGAGATGGTGTGATGTACAAACTGATACCTTTCATTTGATACGCCACTTGACATTGTAGGTCTCTTTTGAAATTTCGACATTACAATGTGTACCTACTGAAAATGTTTATTTTAATTTTTCATTTATTTTTATTTATTTTTCTTTTAATCTGTAGAGGCGCACAAAATGTATTATTATTTTAAATTTTACGTTATTTGCTGCTGTAGTTGCTGAGATATTAAAGACGGAAAAAAGGACAAAAAAAGCGAGACCATAAGGATTTAGAAACCGATTTCCGATCTTCGAAACCCTAAAAACTAGTATTTATTATATTACTACTATATTAACACATTTTATAAAAAAAAAATAATATGGTGTATAATAAGTACAACACTAATTGGTTATTTCTTTGCCCGGTCAGTATTTTACGTTAAAATTAAAACCAATATAAGTACCTACAATTGAAAATCAGTCATATACTTGTTACTAAAATTTTTACCACACCCGTTTATGACACACGCTGGGTCATCGATGGCCATTTTTGCAGCAATTATAAAATTAATTAAAATCGATTTTGGGTTTAAAGTTTGGTAGTACCTCCTTCATCATATTGAACATCTTTATGTATGTTTGTTTCGTCTTATTGGGCAACAATACATATAGAAATGGTACGTTGCGTTGTGTCCCTGGTGCTACCAATGTCACCCACCATGTATGATTTATAGTTTATAGAACCCCCGGCGTCAATCTTGAAACGTGCCATCAGCAAAATAGTCGGCAGTATGCGCCATTCGCTCTGTAGCTTTTTCTGACCAAAATATTAAAAGTCTTTCTTCATCCATGCTGTCACACACCAGGAATCCTCCACGAAATTCATCTGGTATTACGTTGTCTTCGATTTTGCTGTATTGTATGTTCCGCTTGTTAATCATTACAAACATAAAAAAAAAACAATATTAGAAATTTTAGTGTGTAAATTTGTACGTATATTATAACTTTGTATAATTATCATTTATTCATCTTCTGTGCCGATCCCACCAACGGGGATAAGGGAAGTAAT
The DNA here is from genome assembly GCA_963662085.1 of Eupithecia inturbata. Lineage (NCBI taxonomy): Eukaryota > Metazoa > Arthropoda > Insecta > Lepidoptera > Geometridae > Eupithecia > Eupithecia inturbata. The sequence continues at coordinate 3,237,327 of OY759179.1, read as the reverse complement.
ATGATGATGATGATGATTACTATTCGTTTAAAGTTGTCTGTATTCAAAGCACATAACACTTTTGCCAATAACTGTATATTTTTCTGTGAAAATTTCAACCTTAAAGAAGGAGTGTACAAACTGACAATCAATGTATGGAATTTCATAATTATTTTTTAGGGTTTCGAAGATCGGAGATCGGTTTCGAAACCCTTATGGTCTCGCTTTTTCTGTCCTATTTTCCATCTTTAATATCTCAGCAACTACAGCAGCAAATAACTTGAAATTTAAAATAATTATACATTTTGTGTGCATGTACCAGTTACCAGCATTACCAGAAAAAAACAGGAAAAAAAAGAAAAATGTAAATTAATATTTTCAGTACAATATTGTGATGTCGAAATTTTAAAAGAGACCTTCAATGTCAAGTGGGATATCAAATGAAATGTATCAGTTTGTACATTTAAAAACAGTTTTAAAATTTCTGTAGGTTTCATACCTTTTAAAATATTTTGAAAAAAGTCGAAAAAATACCCATTCCCCCCTCCCTCTGAAGTTTGCGCAGAGCGATCCATCTGAAATGTAAGTAGCGTTTGTAGATATGGATCTGTATTTTACAGGAAAAATATAGAGAAGTCAATAAGTAGAACTTTAGAAGTCAGAAAAGTAGAACACTTTGAAAAATTGTCAAAAACGAGGGGGATAATTTTCAAAGGCCTCACCGAGTGGGTTATCAAATGAAAGGTATTGGTTTGTACATTTTAAAACAGTTTTTGAAATTCCTGATGAAATCATACTTTTTGAAATATTTAAAAAAATCTCAAAAATTTTACTATTACCCTCTCTCTATACTCCGAAGATTGCAAACACCTTTAATTTTTAGGTATTCAATAAATAGCAAAGTCTAACCAGTACCTATAAAACACATTGGTATACTTGACAAACATTCGAAACCCTCGGCGCGCGAGTCCACTCGCACTTGACGGAACTTGTTTAAGGGTCAAGTGTACGAACTGCCGACAATCCGATGAATGATTGTTACTTTAGTCAACAGATGGGACAAAAACTTTCTTGACCTGGAATAAGTACCAATATTCATTACGGATGTAAGCGGGTTAACTAAGACCCTTTTTTCTTGTTACAAGAACACCCGGTGCACGACAAGTAGCTTTAATATTTTGTACTGTTACCCAGAATTATTTAATTAGAGACCAGAAATTATTAACGTACCACATGATCGCTCACGTGACAATGGGGTATTTATATATTTTATATTTTACCGCAGTAAAAAAATGTCGTTAAAATGTTATTCTATCTAGAACTAGAACAACATGTTATTCAAAATTTCGGTTTGTTTCAGACCAATCCGGTTCAGCATAATATAAAAAAATATTATATTCTAATTATTATTTTATTTTACTGTAATCTAATTTATTCTAATATAATCTTTTGTAATTTTGTAAATTTAGCTAGTAATTTAGTTTTAATTTTAATTTGTATCACATTTGTATTTTAATTTTAATTTTAATTTAATTTTAATGTTTATTTTAATTTAAATTCTCATGTGAGGCTATGGATTTTATTATCTGAATTAAATGAATACAATACAATATCTTTATGATTTATAAACTTTCGCCTTTTGTAATGTTAGCATCTAAAGAAGAGTTGTGGAAATACAAATTGTTATCTATGATTGGTCCTAATGAAAATGATGATTATCCAATCACTGTGCACGAAGACACAAATCATGAAGATTATCTTTAAAAGGTCGGAAAACCACAGACATCGTAGGAAAAAATCCGTAGCAAGTAGGTACAGTCGGTTGCATTTAGATGTAAAGGTACTTACTGTGTCGCTTTACAGCTTAAAACTCGCGTTAAATGTATCGTTATTGCTCTGGGTAGCGAATAGCGCGTAGTTCTAAACAAACCTTAAATCTCTTGTCTGGTTTTGGTCTATCCTATCTTAAGTAGTTCTTTAGTCACGTGGCACGGAATGAAGACTCGATGAAGCGTCTCGTGGTCCATAGCAGAATGGAGGGCAAGAGGTCTCGTGGTCGCTCTCCAATCAGGTCACCTCATCACTTATCTGACGGTCATGGTCGGTCATGGTGTACCGACCATGACCGACTGCTCCCACAACGCAACTAACAGGGAACGACGGCGGCGTATTGCACGAGCAGCCGTTTATCAGGACCCCATTATAACCACGATCACTCTGCCAAGAGTGAACGACTAAGAAGAAGATCGAAAGTAGAGTCATGATATTTCTCGTATTTCTGGCTTTTTGGCAAAATTCGATTGTACAGAGTCAAAACTATGATACAACGAATATTGGGAAAATTGCCCATTCGTCATGTAAACAATGAGTGCTATTTAGTATAACAAGTTGAAGAGATACTAAATCCCGACTGTACTTACATAACGATGTAGGAGTAGAGTATTTTTTTAACATTTTATTATTTTATATGGCTATTTTTTATGCATATAAAATATAATATCCTACATACTAAGCAGGTATTAGTCATTCAGTCTAGTATCCATAACACAAGCTCTGCTTAGCTTGGGGCTAGATGATGCTGTGTGGATTGTCCAGCTTTATTTATTTATTTATTTATTATTCTAGTGACTGTATCACACATGTTTGTCTACGCAGGCGTAATAGGAAGAAGCGTTCAGTTCGTGTTTTGGGTACATAATTATATCCTTGGATTTAGCTGTGGACTGAATGTTTCCAGCTCGTACGTCAAACGACCGTCTGACGTCTGTTACAGAATACTATTGTTTATTCCATGACCATGGTCTGAACAAAGATTGCTCTACGATAACAGTTCATGTTGATGTACAGTCAACGATAAATATTATTATTATTTTGGTTTAGAAGTTTATCTGGTCGGTTTCGGGAACCATTATAATACAAAACACATGGGCTCATATTATTATCAGCATGTGCCGTCGCACTACGGGACGGGACGGGATTTTGGGACGGGATTTGCTCCAACTCGAAAAATAACAAATAACAGGCTAAAGGTTTCTTCGTCGCTTCTTTACTTTAGTCTACATACCGAAGCGACTGAATCAAAAATATCACTTTATTTCCGTGTCAGTGTTTAATTATTAAGAATTTGACCTTTTCTAAGTGTACATTTTATTATATTTATAAAAATAAAGAGTTTTTGACTTTGACTTTGACTGCCGGGCAAATACATCCGTATTCCCCTTCCAAAACTTGTAGTTAAATTAAATCTCCATTCAAACGGGTCAAGCTTGTCCCATCATCTTGACCTGGTTCTACCGTGTGGTCTTCGTCCGCCCAAACCCATACCTTGTGGTCCAAACGTTTTTTATTTTGGCGTGGCCGGCCCAGTTCCACTTTAGTTCAGCAGCCTTTTTAGAGACAAATCTCGCAATTTTTGTTATATTCTATTTCGTCTATACTGATAAGTTGTGTGCAAATAAATAATTTGAATTTGAAATTATTTAAATTTGAAATACTTCCGTGTTGTCTTGCATAATTAAATTGTTTGTGGTTAAACAGTAGGAAGTCTGGTTCAGCCAAACTTTGAGAGGTAAAATTTAATATAATTCGATTATCGTCAGTTAAACGAATTCGAAATCGAGTAGCACCTTGGGTCCCGGAAGGAAGTCGCTGTCGGGGTCAACCACAACACCTTCCTAGGAGAGTTTAAATCGTGCATGGCCGTAAATAATGTAAAGATTTGGGGGAGGCCTTTGCCTTTCCTTTTCTCTATCTTCTCTATTCCTAGCTAGTTCCATAAGCTGCTGGTGGGGTCGTCTTTCGTAATATATCACTGCGTCGACTTCAAAAGCTTAAGTTACAAGTTATAGACGACGTCTTTTAAAAATCCCCCAACACTTCTTTGCCCACACACACACATAGACGTGCTGTAGATGAGAAAGATCAAGCAGTGAATGAGTTAACATGACATTTTTCCACAGTGTCTTGGGTCTCCCTCAGGACCTCTGGAGGAGGCAGTGAGGCCTTTTCCTCATTTTGCTTTCTTGCCTTTGCCAGTCTTTGACTTGTATCGTGTTATAAGCGGGACGAAAGAACAGGCCAAAAATAAAAGTAAATCTTAATTCGGTTGATTCTTGACACTTTTTTTATACCAGTCTTTGCACTGGTTCAAAACAGGACATGTTAATGCAAAGCTGGTTTTGGATAGGCTTTGTCACTATAGTAAAAAGGTGAATTTATTATTTTTGTAGGCAAAACCAAATAACTACTTAGCCAGAAAGAATATTTAAAATTTCCATAATTATTGGTATAGGTATAAAAAAAGTATACGATAAGAATCTAATATATATTTTCAGTGGGTTTAGATTAAGTCCTGCACATGATTGCAGAGTCTCGCGAACGAGACTTTTTCACGTCTAGATTTGATTGTGTTTTCGCTCTGAAAACATGATATCAGGATGCACTCTTTTATATGGCTCAAAACAATGTATGTGACCTACGGAGGTATATAGATCTGCTATAGATTTAACCATAGGTGCCATTGCCTAACTATGATTTTCCACCCTCTCATTGTAGTCGGCTGTCGGAAAGCACATAGAATAATTTTGTAACTTATGCACATAACATTGTATTAGTCTAAATATAAAATTATAAAGCAAATAAAAATTAACTGTCGACCGTATTAAATTGATTGATTAAAGCAAAAACCCCTTTTTTTGGGAGAGTTACTTTCAGCAGTGGACTTGTGCTATTTAAATTGTTTTACATAATATTGTGTGGAAATTGCTCCTCTAACCTAGGTTTAGGTACAAAAGACTTCAACGCGCAACATGTTAGTAATTTTCTTCCAAGAAACGAATCCCGTTTCTTCAGACCAACTTCTAATAATATATTTTATTTTTTTATTGTAAATGTACCTAAAGGTAGTTTAATACGACAGAGCCTACACATTTGCTCCCTTTGGGGTCGAGATCCTAGGTCCGTTGGATACCGAGGCTCTCCGGGTTTTTAAAAAGTTATCTGAGGGTCTGGTCGAAGCTACGCGTGACCCTAGAGCTGGTAGCTGGCACAGCGCATCAGCATGGCAGCGGTTGCCATACAGCGGGGCAATGCAGCCAGCGTCTTGGGGACGCTTCCGATTGGTATTGATTTGGACCAGTTGAGCTACCTGTAGATTGTTTGCAACAGTCTGCAGTTGGCTTAATTGTTTCAATTGTGAATACTAGTTCTAATTTGTTTTATTTATTTGATTGTAATTTTCTTTGTTTAGTACGTTATACGTTGACAATAAATGATTTCAAATTATCCGAAAAATATAAACAAAAACTCACGTAAAAACTTTTCACAATTACTGCTATAGAAAAACGCCGCTAGGAACACTGCACTTTTGACCGAAAACATTTTATATTTAAAATATTTTTTTATTATGAAATCTATGTTTTCCCTCCGCTGCTCAAAACACACTGTGTATGTTTAGTTGTTGTCTGCTCATTTATTGTAAGGGCGATCTCTTGGTGAGTTGTCGCAGAGATACTTGGGGTAGAGTAAAAGAAACAATAACACAAGGGTGTAAGGTTGAATGTTATTTTGCGTGGTTGGTATTTTTTTGCTATTTTGCATGTTGAATAATTGAAAATGGAGCATAGTTCTTAGTAAACAGATAAATGGTGTGATTGGTGTTTCTTCTGGGTAATTTTTAGAATATACATTCCATTCCATTTCCATAATGTCGTCAACGTGGAATGTATATTCTAAAAATTAAATTATTTGCTGTTTTATTTTTGGCAGCTTGAAAAGCATAGGTATAGGAATAAAAGTGTATTAATTTAAAACGAATTACCTGCTTTGGCATAAATGCCTACCTGCCCTAGGTTGCAATAGATACGTCTTCTTCTTCTTCACCATCAGCATACGTGCGTCCACTGCTTAACATGCCTCCCCAAAAGAAAAGGTTTAGAAATAAGTACTAATTGTCTTGCAACTAAAGTTGTCTTAAGAAGATGAGAGGGTTCTTATAAACATTAGGTAAAATATTTTATACATTTCCCAGTAATTTTAATAGACACTATTATATAAAATCAATCGGGTTATTGACAACCAATAAAACTTAAACGGTCTCAACATCATTAAACTTAAACGGTCCGGTTATAGAGACAAAGTAAAGTCAAAAACTCTTTATTTCCATAAATACAATAAATGTACACTTAGAAAAGGTAAAATTCTTAATAATTAAACACTGACACGGAAATAAAGTGATATTTTTGATTTCAGTCGCTTCGGTATGTAGACTAAAGTAAAGAAGCGACGAAGAAACCTTTAGCCTGTTAGTTAGTTGTTATTTTTCGAGTTGGAGCAAATCCCGTCCCAAGCTTCTAATTTTTTTTATTATTGAATCGTAATTTTCTTTGTCAATAAAGTTACAAACATATTATTATGTTTAATATGACCTAGTCGGTAAAATGCGATCGATTTCTTGTCAAATGCTTAGGTATAGATTAGAGATATTAAATAAACATAAATGTCACACAAATAATTATAGTTAAAGTCACAATAAACACCTACCTATGATAATATTTTTTTCAACACACTTGCTCATAATGTGGCTCTATGGTCACCGCAATTAGGCACAGAATGACACCCATAATCAAACTGTGACTTTTTCATTGCTCACTAGTGAGTTATAGATTTTTTTTTTTTATTTATTGGTTGAGTTGTTTTGTTCTAAAACAAGTTTTTATTCAAAAAAAAGATCGTGTTCAATAGAACAAATAAATTAATGTTCCTATTGCTTAGGTATAGATTAGAGATATTAAATAAACATAAATGTCACACAAACAATTATAGTTAAAGTCACAATAAACACCTACCTATGATAATATTTTTTTTAAACACACTTGCTCATAAAGTGGCTCTATGGTCACCGCAATTAGGCACAGAATGACACCCATAATCAAACTGTGACTTTTTCATTGCTCACTAGTGAGTTATATATTTTTTTATTAATTTTATTGGTTGAGTTGTTTTGTTCTAAAACAAGTTTTTATTCAAAAAACAGATCGTGTTCAATAGAACAAATAAATTAATGTTCCTATTGCTTGCTCATTTCATGCAACTTAAATTCTAAAGCTAATTTAAATTCGTTCTATTTTCTCCGGTATCTACATAAAATATTTCTATAACTCTTTAGGCATCTCTACCTGCCTCAGCAAGTATACAATACAGTCTTACTGGTTTTAAATTTTTAACTGGCGACGAAAACAGGTGTCGATTGTATAACGCGTGCTCCTGGAAATCTGGGAAATAACCTATGCACTAAGACTTATCAGTAGTCGGGGCTCCCAAATGGATAAACCATTTTTGTTTGAAAGGTGAATTGATAAATAGTTTTCTCTTCTTCTTATAATACCTATGTACCTATAGCTACATATTTCATGAAAATCAGCGCTTATCTATAATACCCGAGTTTCTAAGTCGTAATCGGGGGCTTTTAAATATTTTTAAACATCACAATAAATGGCACTTAACGGTTTCATCATCATCATCATCATCAACCTATATTAGTCCACTGCTGGACATAGGCCTCCCCTAATGAGCGCCATAGCGCCCTGTCTTCAGCTTGCCGCATCCAGCATCTGCTTGCAGTCTTTCGCAGGTCGTCGTCCCACCTGGCTGGAGGGCGTCCTACACTACATTTGCCGAGTCGCAGTCTCTACTCAAGAACACGTTTACCCCAGCGGTTGTCGGTTCTTCGCGAGATATGGCCGGCCCACTGGCCACACAACTCTTTGATCTATGTCGATAACTTGGTTCTCGGAAAAGGAGGTTTATTGCAGTTTAATTATTGCTAGGTATTTCTCAATTCCATGATCTCGGGCCATATAGTGGCCTGGTCCTTTGGGAGGCATGCGTGGGGCCGAAGCCATATTATTTACTTGCTGAGAAAATAGCATTACTAAAGGACTATGGATGATTTTGCTTGTTAATTGCTAATGGTAAAATTGTTTGATCATAATCTCACCTGGTTTTAGAAATCAGAAATGAAAAACGTTTATTTCTTTACGCTAACAAAGTAAGCTCTTAAAGCTTTTATAAAAAATATTATCAAATCACAAACATAGGTAGGTATTTATTGTGACTTTAACTATAATTATTTATGTCATAATGTGTACCTATTTAATATCATTTTACCGACTTGGTAATATACATCTGTTTGTAATAATGTCGTTCTTTTTAGGGTTCTGTTCCCGAAGGGTGAAAACGGAACCCTATTAGTAATAGGGTTAGGGTTAGGGGCGGAGGCTTAGTAAGCCTCCGCTGTTCGCCCGTCGGTCCGTTCGTCCGTCTGTCAAAGGGCTCTATCTCATAAACCGTAAGAGGTAGACAGTTGAAATTTTCAGAGAATGTGTGTTTCTCTTGCCGTTAGAACAACAAATAATAAAAATAAAATAAATATCAAAATCCCCCAACAACCCATACAACAAACATTTCAGTTTGGAAGGCTCCGATACAACAAACGTATTTTTTTGGGCTATTTTTGCTCTTAATTTGTCAAGGATTAATCTCTTGAACTACACACATACCAGGTAGGCACATGAAACTTTCTATAAATAAGTAACACTTCAACTGTAATAACAGCAAATACTAAAAATAAAATAAAGTTGAAAATTTAAAGAAAATTTCATGTTCTTTGAAAAAGTTGCCTGATTTTTACGGTACGGAGCCCTTCGTGTGCGAGTCGACTCGCTTGGCGGTTTATTTAATAAATCATTTCATTTCAAATAAAGTGTTACTTAATATCTTTATTGACAAAGAAAATTACAATTCAAAAATAAAACAAATTTAATTAGAACTAGTATTTGCAATTGAAACAATTAAGCTAACTGTAGACTGTTGCAAACAATCTACAGGTAGCTCAACTGATCCATATCAATACCAGTTGGAAGCGTCCCCAAGACTCTGGCTGCATTGCCCCGCTGTATGGCAATGCTGATGCGCTGCGCCAGACAGCTCTCGGGTCACGCGTCGCGCCGACCAGACGCTCAGATAACTTTTTAAAAACCCGGAGAGCCTCGGTACCCCACGGACCTAGGGTGTCGACACCAAAGGGAGCAAATGTGTAGGCTCTGTCGAGACTAGCATATTTGCGTCTCTTGAGATCCTCGGCCAAATCTGCCGCAGCACCAGCCCTCACGGATGTCCTCGGAAGATGGGAAGTTAAGTTACTTAATTAATTACTTCAAAAAATACCTGAGCGTCTGGTTGAAGCGACCCGAGAGCGGGTGAGTATCTGGCGCAGCGAATCAGCAATGCCATACTACAGCGGGGCACTGCAGCCAGCACTTGCGGATGCTTCCGACTGGTATTGTTATGGATCAGTTGTAGCTTAATTGTTTCAATTGTAAATATGATTATAATTGTTTTTATTATTTGATTGTAATATTGATTACACTAGTTGAAGAAAACTTTATTGGCACTTTACTATTCTTAAGTTAATAGGTAAACTTCTCTTCTAGCTCTTGGGTATTGATTTCGGCTTACTGCTCACGCACAGAGTTATTTGAAACGCACCACGGTATTACGCACCCATGGAGTAGTTCCTACTCATTGGCGGCGCCTCATTTATGTCTATTTAACCACAACTTATGAATGATTGATGTTAAAGCGTCATGTTTCGCTAAAATACTCAATATTTATTACGTTAGAGCTAAATCTGTAATCTCTTAACATGATGAATGACAATTGACGCAAGTACATAACCACATTATCAAGCTACTTAGCCAACTGTCCTATTGTTAGAAATAATAATTACGCGTTACAATAAAGACAAGTATCAAGGTAGGTACCTAATAAAATGATCTATTAGTTAAGTATATTTATGATTTCCTCATTATTCTATAGGCGCTGATAAGATAATTAAAATTATCAATCTCTTCCCACTGCTGAACAATAAAATAAATTAAAGGCCTCAAAGACAAAGTAAACGAACAAAAAGTTAAAAAATAAATACGGAAACTAGGGTATATAACAATATAACTTCAATTTTCAGAAGGTCATCTGTATTAATGTGTTACTACCTACTTCAAGCACGAAATTAATTGAAAACGACTCGAATCGGTCACAGCCACAGAGATCTAAATAATAAGTTATTATTCAGATTTCTGTGGTCACAGCTGCTTAACTTTATTTGAATAATGAGAAAACCTTTAAAATGTATGTGCTAAGTCACTGAAAATATTCAAAAAAATGGTAAAGGAACACTATTTGTCCTCTTGTCATTAAATTGCCTTGTTTCCCTCTATAAAAGATAAATAATAGTTGTGTATGTATTTATATAATAAAATAGTATGTAAGATTTATAATATGTAGTTTGATATGTATAGTATATATTTGTTAATATTCTAAGTAGTACTTAAATACCTATATTATTATTATGCACACGGATATTACCCCATGTACAATCCAACGATCCTATCCATTCAAGGTTGTCTGGGAGAGATCGCTCTTGAGCGATAAGACCGCCAATTGTCACTTATTCTTATTTATTATTTTGTAAATTATTTCTAAGTTAAGTGTGCAATAAAGTATTATCTATCTAATATACATATATAATAAGTTTTATTGGAGGAAAGATTACACTAAACTAAGTACAGTAAGTTCTTAAATACTAACTATCGTATCCTGCAATTGGCGGTCTTATCCCTTGCAGAGATCGCTACCAGACGACCATAATTCAAGGAACCCTATATCTTAGGACGCCTATGAGCTAGCTAGTTGTAGCTAGCTGTGTATCAGTCGGTCTAGGCCACTGTTAGTGAGTCGGACGGCTGCGGTCGCTCACTATCCCCCGAACTAGTTGGTACTGTATCTCAGGGGCAGTAAACGCCCATCTGCGCCAGCCTTCTTGACAGTTAGCCTAGCTCAACTTTACATGATCGATTCGGCTGATATACAAAACAAAGCATCAAAAACCATGGCTTAAATAGGGAAATAAATAAATAAAAAGAAGAAACTTGAATACAAAAATAGTCAAAGTAGTGGACATACAATAAGAACTACCTTGGCTTTTTGGTAGGTACGTCGCAAAGAATGTACACGCGTACAGTGTATATGTAAGTTTTAATAAAATTTGTATAAATAAATAAAATACTACTACTGGTACTGACCGGTGTTACGGGGCGTAACGTAGCATTCGTAGCGAATGGAATACATGCGAATACACGATACTTTATGCCGCGCCGTGTGCTAAAATCCGTCTCGTTGCTCGTTGCGAGCGCATTTTTCCCCGTACTGACTGCACGAACGCTCGCTGTGTAACGCGTTACATTACGCCCCCCGTAACGCTGCTGGTCACTACCTACTGACCGGCTTGTACCCATATTTATAACAGCAATGCACATTAAAGCTTTCTTTGGACAAGCATAATGCCCGTGCATTATGCTTGTAAGGTAACCGAAATTACATCTCGGCTTTGCGGAATTTAGATTTATTTAATTATTGACATTTAAGATGCTCTACTGGTGATTTCGCACAGTTTTCCTCATTCTTGTTTACCCACTTGGATTGCATTTTGGGATTTCAGAGAATTTGTTTGTACCTACGTTTTTTGGTTTCGTTGTTCGCTCGTCACTATTCCGCCACTATCCGTCGTATTTCTTCACTATTCGTCGCTATTACGTCTCTATCACGTCATTTATTTTGCTGATTGCCTTTTGTTTGTGCCTGGTGAGAGATCGATATCAAAAATATCTCTCTTTTTCCAAGAATACGTCTATTGTATTTATGGAAATAAATAATGTTGATACCTAAGGTGACTCCAGGGAACTGCTGCGTATGTGTGTGAAGTGCGTATAAACGGCATAATTAGAAAAGTAATAGTTTGTCATAATAGCGACATCTATTGCTACATTTACCGCCGGTATGCAGCCAAAATATGCTGCAGAATCAAAGGTACAGAATTGAAGTCAGAATTCCAAACCGACCCAGCTGGGCTTTGGATCCCATGATGGTTGTGAAGCGGCGGTAAACTCACTTCGATCGTTTGTGTCATACCACACAAACGATTTGTTATAAGTGGATGTTAAGAATGCTTGCAATTCAGTGGACAGGGGCGCCCTTCTGACATAATAAAAGAGACGCTATCTGACGTTTAACCCTTTCTTTGGCAATGTTACCACCTTCAAAATTAGTAAGTATTTAAAGAAAAAAATATTGTCTTTTAACGTTGGTTGTCAGCAGGGTGATCCGTTAGGAACGGCTTTTTTCTGTCGCGGTTCGCTGTAAAATGTTTCTCGCTGAATGGACTGTGTATGTAAACTGAAATAAATGATGTGATTTGATTTGGTATACATCCGATTATAAAACATTTGAAGACAAAATGTAATGTTTGGTACTTAGATGATGGCACTTTAGGAGGCGAAGTGGACACGGTATTGAAAGATTTAAGTGTTTTGATTGAAGAATTCAAGCTTTATAGGTTTGGAACTAAACTTTTGCGAAATGCGAACTTTATATCCCGGAAACCGAAACAGCTTCTAAGGTATTAAATATAAAGAATCGCTTCGAAAGTTTAGCACCAAAGTTTAAGTTGATAATTGAATATGGATGAGTCTTTGCCCAATTATTTAAAACTGTAAACTAGAACAGAGGGCGCTACAAGAGGTACATTGTCTATGTAAAACTAATTTGAAATTTGACAGATCGATTCTCTACAAATTATGAATAAGGGCTTCTAAACAAATGCTGTTTTATGATCGTTAAAGGTAAGCCAGAGCAGTAATTTCATGTTACTAGCATAAATAAACATTATTTTTTAAATTCGCTTTATTTTGAACTCGCAAAACAGAGTCAGCAAATATAAGTCTTTAAAATATAACCTCAATTTCCTTAAGAATGGAAAGTGCGTCATATACACAAGCAGACAAGTGCTGCATATGACGCACTTGCGCACTTGCACCCATCACCAGAACTTACTAACCTTTTATTACCCAACCATCATTGCTATTCTTACTAAAAATGTCAAAGAGTTTTTGTTGTTTCTTCCTTCTTTGACGTCAAAACTACTGGACAGGTTATATAAAAGGGGTTTGAACATTTTTGTATGGAGGGTAACATATATTTTTTTACAAAATCGCGGCACATAATGAAACGTTCTAAAAACTTTACAAAAACTACTGATGATTAATGTTTTGTACTTACTGATTTGATGTTTTAATACTTCTAATTGTGCACCCCTGATTGCGGGCAACTGCGTATGCCGCACTTCCCCCAAGTTGAAAAATGTTGTCTTAATCGAATTTGAAGTTTAATGTAAAGTTTAGAGTATTCAGACTGTCACATAATATGCATTCATAAAACAACATGAGTATACATCTCCAGTGTCCGTGTGTTAGTGAAACTCGCTATGACGCACTTACCCGGTTTTGGTGGACAAGTGCGTCTATCAGGAGCAGCTGCATTACAGTATTTTTTTTGCGGGGTTTGGAGAGCTACTTAGCTGGTTGTTTTCTTACACTTTGCAATAAGTATTCTTATAATTAGCACAAAAAAAAGCCAACCAATTAAATAAAACTTAAGTGAAAATTGAGTTTGTTTCCCGTTGAAAGAAATGTATGCCGTACTTAGCTGAACTAACCGTATTTTTATGTTTAAAAGTTAAACTAAATTCCAGAATAAACGAAACAGTAAAGTTAGCAGCTTTTTCAACTCCAGTTAGTAGGTAGACTAGCTATATCATTCGTATAGAGATTGAGCACGATATCTTCCTACATGCCTAATGTATGCCAATTTTGAGCGTAATGGTTATGTGCTGCGAAGTTATCTAAGGTAATCATCATACACTTTGCAGCATGGGTTGCTGCGAAACAAAATAAACCGCCAAGTGCGAGTCGACTCGCACACGAAGGGATACCGTAAAAATCAGGCAACTTTTTCAAAGATCATCAAATTTTCAATTGTTGGGAGACCCCTTTAATGTTTCAACTTAACTATATTTTTAATATATTTTGTTATTACATTTGAAATACTACTCATTTATAGAAAGTTTCATGTGTCTACCTATTGTGGTTCAAGATGAATCACAATAGGTAGTAGAAAGTGTGTTCTACACGAACAAAAATAGCCAAACAAAAAACACGTTTTTTGTATGGAAGACCCTCTTAATTTGGATATTTCTTTTAATTTAATTATTTGCTGTTACAACGGCAAGAGAAATACACAATCTCTGAATTGAATTTTATTGTATTGTATTGTATTTATTTATTCCATAAAGATACATTGGTACACTTGGAAAAGTCAATTTAGATACATTTATGTTACAAAACAAACACGAAATAATATGAAATAAAATTGGTACAAGCAGAGTACATAAATATACTAAGATTAGGTAGGTGTAACAGTAAGATCATCAACAATAGCTTCGTCGAGTGTATAATATGATTTTTCTATTAACATTTTTTTGATTATATTACTAAATTTTTTTACATCTGTATTACGAATGCCATGTTCCAGCTTATTATATAGTTTAACACCTACACATAAAAAGCTTTTACCCACTTTTGCAAGTCTATGAGTAGGTATGGCAATATTATTTAATTTAATTTATTTATTGCCAATACGAGTATGCCGCAGCTACCAACCTATGTACATAACATAGGTTGGTAGCTGATATAATTATAGCTAAAGTTAGTACATACACCCTGTTGGGCACTGCAATTTTAATTTTAATTGTTAGTCATCTACATAACTACTTTTCATTCTAAATAATAATAAATTACATAAATCAGGCAAATAATCTGTGCAAATAAAAATATACAATTGGTGGTTACAAAATTTTAACTGTCTGCCTCTTACGGTTCATGAGATAGAGCCCCGTGACAGCCAGACGGACGGACGGACAGCGGAGGCTTAGTACTAGGGTTCCGTTTTCACCCTTCGGGTACGAAACCCTAAAAATGTAATTTTTCAAAAATATGTTATACCTATCAGTCGTGTGTGCTATTGAATTAATGCAGGCGCCTAGAATGGAAAAGCCTAACCAACAGCGCCTAAAGCAGTGAGCCCCTTTAATGATTATTTTAACGACGAAATCTCCTTGAAAAGGTAGGTACCTTTTCAAGGAGACTTCGTCGTTCTTAATCCATCTGCTAAAATCTACTAATATTTAACGTTACCTACTTTAAACCACCATCACGATAATATTATAAATGCGTGTAAGTTTGGATGTATGAATGTTTGTAACCTCTTCACACCAAAACTACCGAACGGATTGAATTGAAATTTTGCATACCTAGTCTAGATTTTGAATAACACTAAGTATACGTTTAACACGTGCGAAGCCGCGGGCAGAAGCTTAGAGGTATATAAAATATTCGTGAAGCTTTGGTTATACCAAAGTTAGTATAAGTATAACTCACAGGTTCATTTCAATGATGAATCTCATTATCTATTCAAAATATGATGCAACAGCGGTGTGCATGTGTACTATGTATATAAATAATAATAAATAATAAGTAAATAATGCTGGACAATCCACACAGCATCATATGAATTAGTTATCTATATTATTCTACCACTCTGTAATCAAACCGTAGGTACCGATGTCAGACATAAATCAAGTCTTGGTTGTGCTTTTCAGGTAGATAGGTATTTATTTAAATGGCAAACAAAATAAAAAAAATACACATTGCCATTCAAAGTGGCAATGCTGCCAGCATTCTGGGCACTCTGCCTTCTGGTGACGGCTTAGATTCTTAAGAAATAGTTATTAAGTGTATATACTAGTTGTAATTGTTTTATTGTTTTATTTATTGTAATCTATGTGCTAAATAAAAAAAACAAATATACTGGATATTTAGATCAGCAGAATTATAGAAAACACTATCTTCTACTTGTGGATTTGCTCTCGTGGTATAAATGATCCGGCTACGTTCCAGAACGTAGCCGGATCATTTATAGAATATTAATATTTATTACTGAAATAAGATAAATATGTATAAATGCGATATACTGTGTGCGATAAGGCCGCCTTTGTACTTCGTCTACTCCTAGCATCTTTTTCTGTATTGTTTTCTGTCTTTGTGTGGTACATTAAAGTATTATCTATCTATCTACGTATTTCAGAACATCACCCAGTAGTTCTAGAGAATAGTTTACAGCATCATGTAGACCCAAACTAAATTGAACTTTTGTTACTAACGAACAACACAAATTGCTACTTTGACTTCTTTACAACATTCAAATTCGGCATACCTGCGATGGCACAGGTGCATCTTATTAAGCAGAGTTGGCAGACGTTACAAACTATTACAATACTAGGTCAGGAGGATCAACACACCAAAGCAATAAGAACCACCACCCCTGCAAGTTTCTAGCTCTAATAACATTCCACCACCCTGGCTGTAATCTGTGCCTGGCACCTAACCTAGTCGTTTCATGTGGCTTAAAGCTTGCCAAAGTTCATTTTAGTTTCAGTCACGCGCGAACCGTCGGCATGACGACATGTGTCTCATGAAAAACGCGCGTCTTTCACGTAACTTCACTCGTGAAAAAAGTGTCTAAGCTAAAACTAATTAACTGACCGCTTTTGGTATGATTGAGTTGTAAACGGGTTATTGTGTATTCAAAGGTGTTATTAATGTTTTTGTTGGAACAGTTTGGAATTGATTATTTGGATGATAAGGGTTGCGGAATACTTATGTGTGCTGGTAAATGAAGTTCTTTGGAACCTGTGTATGTGCAACTGGAATCTACTTAGGTCTTATATTCAACTTGTCTTCAATTAGTCGTTTACCTTGCTAAATCTACCTAAATCTGTTGTAAGTCTGTGACCTACACTATATAAATCTATATAAATGTACCTGGAGGTTTTTACCTGGAGAAGAATCATTTATCCCCTATAAAAGAAAAAACTTGGCATTGATAAATTTTTACTACAATTACTACGCTTTTTTGCAACCATTATAGAAAGTGCGGGCACGAAAAAGAAAGTTCGATTATCACCTATGAAATATCAGAAGAATCTTTGGATTTGGTTGGTACCTATTCCCTTTGTTTTCCCTACTATTATCATAGATAAATTATTTTGTTAGGAAAGATCCGTATGCAACTGTGTGCGTGGTGTATTCTGTAGGTAAAAAAACGCTAGACTTCAGGACTCTGCCCGTCTTGTCCTATTTCTTACTTACTTATATAACTACAGCATTGCAGACTTTCTCTAAGAATTTCTCTAAGCGAATTAACGTTAAGGACTTGGGCTGTTCTTTTTGCGTTTACTTAGATTTATTTGTAGATCCTGACCCGAAATTCAAAGGTATCGCTCTTAGGGCTCCGTTTATACAATTAGGTAAACGGTAATGTAATGTATTTATTTCAAGAGACGAATAAACCAGCTTGATTGCATATTTTATGTGTAGGTGTACGAGAAACAGCAATTTTCCTTTTTCTGCCCTGTAAAGATCCATAGGGACCATAGGGGTAGCAGCAGAGTAGAAGCAAGCATTGTAAATAACACAATTAACTCATAACTAGCTTTTTCCCGTAGCGTCACACACATCTATAAAAGACTATTGATGTAATGTACCTATCCGGATAAAATCTAGGCCTTGTGCTAAATCCTAAAAACGTACAAAAATATTTTTATCGCTACAAGTTTACAAAAATATATTTTTCCTATCCAAAGTATCAAATATCTATAGTGGTGTTCGGTGCAAAGTGCTTTCCGCTATAAAAATCGCCATTCATATTATTTGCTGTACCAATAGTCTTTTATTTTGAAGGTCGAACATAACGGCTCAAGGCTGTTTGTGTTGTTTCACTGTAACTAAATATAAAGAAGATCCTTGGATTTTATTGTTATGCAGAAATATAGTACCTACACCATCATCCGTAGTCCGGTTCTATCTTCAGAAGACTAGCGCCATGACATGATTTGATAAACAATTGGCCGACTTTGTTATGACAAAACCATAACACAAAACAAGCACATATTGTTTTGAAATTGTTCATAAAATAATAATAATAATAAAGCCTTTTTTTTTACAAACTCGTACATAGTTTTTGAGTAAGTTTTTTTTGTTTATTGCTTAGGTTGTTCTTATAATGGCATAACCAAATTATCGCCTTATAATTTTTACTCATTGCTGGGTTTTATCTAGGACTCTACTTCACACTAATATTATATGCAAAAATTTGGATGTTTAGATGTTTGTATGTTTGTTACCTTTTCAGGCCAAAGCTACTCAACAATTTGGGATACATTTTTGCATATAAGTAGTTCTAGGACTGGAATAAAACAATGGTACTTTTTATCCCATAAATCGGTCCCAGGGGATAGAAATAACCTTTAAACATACAAACAACGCGTGCGAAGCCACGGGCAGAAATTATTGCTTTTTAAGGTAACCTAAGTTTCTATTTAAGGTCTATTTTCGAAAAAGTATTTGTAGAATACAAAAAAATCCAAAATACAACACGTTTATTTGACATGCTGTCCATTCGACAGCATGTCAAATAAACGTGTTGCATTTTGCGTGTTTCAACTCCATTGTTACACATAATATTTTGTCCAAATCGGACAAAATATTATGTGTAACAATGGAGTTGGAACACGTCTCTTGCGAGAAGGTAGAGCACATTTACACTTACATTATACAATTCTTTGACGACTGTTTATTCTCAATATAAAAACTCATTTATATTGAGAATAAGTAGTTATTTATATTGAGAGTAAATTTGACTCAAAAAAAAGTCAAATTGATTGATTTCACTGTACTAAGCGGTCATTACTTAAGCTTTGCGTATCGTAAATAAATAAATAAATAAATCTAGACAATCCACATAACTAAAACTGCATAGAAATTATTTTATATTTTACCGAATTTTTCATTTACAAAATTCATAACGCATATCTCGATACTTCGGGGTAGAAAGGGCGTAAAAGCCATTTTTCAATACGAATCGGCAGAATCTGAAAAATAACGCCCGATTACCTATTTTAACAGCGAAATATAAAGATTTAAAACAGCTTTGCGAAAATGGTGTCATACCTAGGCCATCATCACGAGTTTTTGCAGTCTCTTTAACTACTTTCGGGGGACAAAGTAGTTAAAGAGACTTCAGCGGAAACCGAGGAAGATGATTAAGAAACACTACAGTTAAAATAAGAACTATATGTTTACATAAATAACATTTTATAATTTTAGGCAGAATGCTTGCAATAAATATTTAAAATATTTAAAAAATTGTTTTGCTCCGTCTAAAAGGTCTCAAGCACATTTTATACAAAATATGTCACGACTCGTCATTTAATTAGTTGCAGGCTTTATATGAACCATAAATTTATTTAAAAATATACACTTTACTTTGTTATTGGGCATATTAAATTCATAAATTGGCACTGGCCATGCTCTTTTTGATTTGTGACAGCTTTGGCTTTTACGACCAATATTTGTGTAAACATAGTTTGATAACATGAAATGGTGTATCACCATTTCATCTATTTTTTAGGTCGTAAATCCACCCTAACTTTTAAAATAAAAGATAAACTAAAACTGTAAGTTTTCGTCGTTATAATTCATTGAAATTCATATGTTTTTCACTGATCTAATATAAATCTACAGACAAAAAGTTATACACCAAAACACTTTTTTAACGTTTTTTCCTTTTCCTTATTAGTTGCGATTTTGGTTTTTACGCCATTTCTACCCCGAAGTATCGGTATGTTTTATTGAGGATAAACCCCATTAAAGTACAGACTAAGTATCCTGGCCTGCGGTAAGCATACCAGTTGTACGAAAATATTATTTATAAATTCAGTAGGGGGAGTAAAAAATAGCCATTTCCTTTAATTTTCAATGATACAATTCATTGCATTGATCCATTTCAGCAACCAAAACCATTAGTGCAAAAACACAGGACGTCATATTTTTTAAAAATCAATTAGTTCGATTTCCTGCTAATGTAATAGATTAAAAAAACTAAATATGCAGTTGTTGTTTTCTCCTAAACCGAGACGAGACACATCATGACATGACTCCTTTCACGAATTTTCCCTAACTATCATGGTTTCGGATTTGGCCATCCACTCCCATCTCAAAAACCACCCTGAATACATAGATAGATATTCTTTATATATATATATATATATAGATATTCTGTATCATAGATATTATTTATCATAGCAAACACCCAAAACAAAAATCTGCAGATCGTACGGGAAAGCGTCAATGGACAACAGGAAGGAAATTGTATAACTTCCCCATGACAGAAAACGTCGATGGGGACAACGGGATGGAAATTTTATGACTTCCCGTTGTCCCCATAATGGGGACAGCGTCATTGGGGACAACGGGAACACATCGTACATACATCTGTCCCGAGGCGAGAATCGGAACCGCAAACTCCTCCGTCGCAGGCGGACCTTCGCCCGCTGCGCCACAGACGTCGTCTAGACGAGTCCCTAGGGACTAGTTAGATAATGATGTCGCCTATGGACTAGATGATGGTGTGAGAAACGTCTAGCATTATTTATTTAATAATGTCAATCGTGGTTCCCCCTAGCAAATCGGTGCCACTTGATCGGTAAAGGTAAAGGGGGAATTAATTTCCTATTCTCAAAGCTTCCTACGCAGATTAGTAGTGTAGGACCATTTATCAGGTCTGATTTATGGGACAAGGGTCCCATGGGGTCATTATGGTCCTTGACGAGGTATTTATCAAGCTTTGCAAAATAAACAAACAAGACAAAGCTAGGTACAGCATAATGGCAAGTTTCTGCCAAAACGGTCCTTAGAGAGTGATGTGTGTAGTGTGGCACGGAGTTAAATTTGCGTCACATACCTAAAACTCTGACGATGTATGTCGATGGATTTCAAAAGTGGCAAACTGCACTGAAGGTCAAAGCATGTTTTTTTGGGTAAAACAATTTGTAGTGTGCGTGCTTTTCAGAAATTCGTTGTTTTCCCATAGTAATTTATCGATTGTATAATATCATCGAGGTAACTCGATGCTGTATATCCTCTGCAAACACAGGTCGTTCGTTTTTTGAATGTTAGCGAAATCCTTTTACGCCAATAACGGATTCTCTATTTTTTCAAAATGGCCGTTATATTTAATTTTGCCTCGGGCCTAATGACTGACCGTCTTATGTTTTTATTCAAATTTAAACAAAACTTGGGATGTCTGAAATGAGCTAAGATCAAGATGCCTACGTTCCTTTACTTTCTCTTAGGAAATGAGGGTACTTATTGTGCCTCCAGACAAAGCGACGAAGAGAAGCAGATAGGTACACATCATTTTGAATAAACCGCCAAGTTCGAGTCGACTCGCACACGAAGGGTTCCGTACCGCAAAAATCAGGCAACTTTTTCAAAGAACATCAAATTTTCACTTGTTAGGAGACCCCTTTAAATTTTATTTCATTTTTAGTATTTGTTATTATTACAGTTGAAGTGTTACCTAATTATAGAAGGTTTCATGTATCTACGAGTACCTATTGTAGTTCAAGAGATACAGCCTTGACAAATTAAGAGCAAAACTAGCCAAATAAATCACGTTTGTTGTATGAGCCCCTTTAAATTTTGATATTTATTTTATTTTTATTGTTTGTTGTTATAGCAACAAAAGAAATACACATTATCTCAAAATTTTAACTGTCTACCTCTTACGGTTTATGAGATATAGCTACGTGACAGACGGACGGACGGACAGCGCGGAGGCTTAGTAATAGGGTTGCGTTTTCACCCTTCCGGTACGGAACCCTAAAAAGGCACATACACAACAAACAATGTGCGTTTACAAGCCCATGCTTAATACTTCTACAGCTAGATGTGAGATTTCCAAGTGATGTCAAAATGTCTGCTGAGCAGATATGTCGATAAAATATTAATACCTACCTACTACCTAGCCTGCCCGCGGCTTCGCACGCGCTTTTTAAGTAGCCTATGTCCGTCCCCGGGATACCATTTACCTCCCTGCCAAATTTCATTGAGATCCGTTCAACCGTTTAGGCGTGAAAAGGTAACAGACAGATTTACTTTCGAATTTATAGTGTGGATTTAAGATTTGTGTTTTGTTAATGTTGTGTGACGCGATAATGTTTTAGTAGGAGTGTTTACCGATAATATGATTTTATCATTTATAAGTTTTATAGCATAATTGTCAATAATAAGCTCATCCGATGATGCGTCAATTTATCATAATAGCGAGGTGATCTACAGATAACAGGGAATTAATTTATGTTTGAGAAGTTGTTTTGATGGTTAAAAGTTATTTCTGTCTTAACCCAGTTTTATTAATACTAGGATGATGATTGATGATTATGCTGTGTGTGTGGTGCCAGCTTAGAATTTGCACCACCTCAACTCTTCCCGCGGATGTCGTAAGAGGCGACTAAAGGATATCCACCGGGGGCGGGCAGCAGCGCCCCCTGCAGAACAATTCAACTACCGAACTGCGATCCCCAACCTGCATGCCCAGCGTCGGGATTATAGGCATTACCCCCCGTGGGATGAGAGATAAAAGCCAACAAGGTGCTTTATCAGGGGGAGGCCTAGGTCCAGTAGTGGACTAATATAGGCTGTGGAGGTGGAGGATGATGATATTGTAGATAAATTTAACATCCCTATAATTTCTAATATCCAATTTTACGTTTTATCAAAACTAGCTAAATCCGCCTACGATTTTTTTCAAAATTAGTAGGATCTATTATCGACATATTTAAAAGTGGATAAATCCAAACTACCTACTACGGTTTTCATGAAAGTTTAAAATCGGACCATAAGTGACGGAGAATTCGACGAACACACTCGTACATAAAAAAGATCCGTCAAGTGCGACTATGACTCGCGTGCCGAGGGTTTCGAACGGTGGTCCAGTATACCAATATGTACTATAGGTACTGGTTAGAGACTTTTCTATTTGATGAATAACAAAAAATAAAAGGTACCTACATTTCAGATGTAGCGGTTTGCAAACTTCGGAGTACATAGGGTAATAGTACAATTTTCGAGTTTTTTAAATATTTCGAAAAGTATGTAACCTACAGGACTTTCAAAAACTGTTTTGAAATGTACAAACCAATACCTTTCTTTTGATACTCCCTTTAAAATTGTAGGTCTCTTTTAAAATTTCGACATCACAATTCGGCGCACGAAATGTATTATTATTTTAAATTTCACGTTATTTGCTGCTATAGTTGCTGAGATATTAAAGACGGAAAAAACGACGGAATAAGCGGGACCATAAAGGTTCCGAAACCGATCTCCGTTCTTCGAAACCCTAAAAACATACTAACCGAACTTTCGATCAACAATATTGTTGATCGGAGAACCGAACATAAAACCTCCTCCTTTTTTGAAGTCGGTTAAAAATATGCACATTGGGTTCAGTGCAGTGACTCCACTATCGCGTCATTTACCTACAGCTCGGTAAGTTAAATTACCCAGATGGCCACATCTAATCTAAGACAATCTAACGTATGGTAAGATCGCATGTGGGGATTGGCCCTGACAGGTGATAAGATACACGCATTAAATAAATGGCAGGCCCATAAAGAAGTTTACCAGGTACTCTTGAACTTTTTTTTTTTCGGCTGTAGAAATTTGTTTACGAATGGACTGGTCTGGTCGAGCGGTTAGGTGATATTGAAGTGGCTCAAATCCCGATATGATATGATTTCTCTAGCAAAAAAAAAAATCATAGTAGCAGCCTGAAGTCAGGAAGTTGGCGGTGTTACAACCCCGTGCCTGGGAAAGCACGTTAAGAGGGCGTAATGCACGCCATTTTGTGAAAAGGATAGGCATAGGATTTCACGTTCATAGGACAGAGCATACGTTTTTGGAACGGCGGCGTAAGCGCAAAAATCTACTTTTTGCTTATTTACAAGAAACCTACACAACTTTTGAAGAAATTGGTTCAAGGAACCAAATAATAAGTAATAACCTAGGAATCAAAACATAAGCCATTTCAATAGACCGCAGGGTTCCTAATATCTCGACCAAATTATGTGCGAAACAGTGCACTTTCATGTTTGTTTTTATCGTATTTTTTTCCAAATCACGCTTTCACTTTTAAGGAGCCAAAGAACGAATGTAGAATTTTATGTAATTCAAGATTTTTACCACAGGGATCCCGTAAGAACTGAGATCTAGACCTAGTTTAACCACCAAACCGGTTAGGTTCGCCCATTAAACAGTTGGTCCTGCGCCTGACCTCTCCCCAGTGGTAGTGTCGGTCCATCCGATTATGAGAGTGAGGGAATAGAGAATATGTGTTTGCGCATACATTTGTGCATTTAATGTGTACTGATAATCATCATGTAAATTAGATAAGACATAAGTAATATGCTAATCAAGCTGTATCTGCGAGTTATGTAGAAGAATTGATCTCTAACGGGAGTGGCATAGTCACTGTGTGACAAAACTCCATAATAAACAAAGATAAAAAAAAAATCTTCTTCGTTCTTTGAGTATCGTGTTTTGGGGGGTTCTTTGTTGGTGTTAGGGCCACTTTCACCACCTCCAAGTAAAGTGATGAATAGTCTAATTGCCAGTTAAACTCACTCTTAACATGAGACGACGTGAGGCAATGTAGGCTTCTGTCGCCATAAAGTTTGTCGCTGACCACAGGCACACTCTACCGCACAAAACAAAAATTTGCATTCTTTTATAGGCTTTACGTACACGTAAAATTTAGATGCATTTCTTATTGACGGAATCAGATGACAGACAGCTCGCGGGCCACTTGTTTGAAGCTTGCGGGGAGCCATTTAGTCACTGTAAAATGTTTCTAAAGATAACGAGTTTAAGCCCATATTTGAATGCACATTTTTGTGCTGCGCGGTAGCGGCGTTGGATTAATGTGCGCAGAGCTTCAGCTTAGTGAAAAAATTCACGGTGGCGGTGCTCATTTTTCATAACATAAACAAATTGATCATCCCGAAAATTATTTGTTTCTGTCGTCAAGTCACGTTCGTGGGATTCGCACACACGATTTCCTTATACGTGACTATGAAGTAGAAAAGGTTTTCTGTGTTACACCTTCAGGGTAAAATATTACAGTTTACAGTGTAATTAATGTACAATTATATAATTGTAACTAACAACAATTTTAATGTTTTTTATATGTATGTTAGTGAGTATAGCACTCAGGGTAATTTCTAAGAAATCAAATAATATCCCAAAAATTCGGCGCTGGAGTTTGAAGCATGTCTCAAAGTTTTTGACTCCTACACTCCTACATCACTTGACACGGGTTCAAGCCCCGTCGAAATTGAAACATTTTCGGGATATTATTTAATTTCTTAATAAAAATGTTCTTATGTAATTTGTGTTAATCATCGTTCTCTTGCCCTTTTCCCACTCTGAACCCCTAGCACGGGAATGGTTGTCTAGAGTAGAATAGAGAAATCACATTCGTCATACATTGCGTAAATTATTGAAGATAAAGGAATGAGTTTCAAATATTTTACGCATTCGATTATGATGCTGAATTCTTCCCTAGACTACAATCCCCGTGCTAGGCCTACAGGTGGGATCGGCCCATCAGGATTTCTTCTTCTCCAATCGCTTCTATCAGTAATCTCAACACTCACTCCTTTCTTACTTATGTCATCTTTCACACAGTGCATCCATCTTTTCCTAAGCCCATAACTAATAAAAACGCGAATGTTTGTAAAGATGCTTGTATGACTTCTTCAAGTTTCAATAGACTTTTCTTAGTCGGTCACTCTCGAGTGGTCTTGGTTATGATGGGGTCCTGATGAATGGCTGCTCGTGCAATGCGCCGCCGTCGTTCCCTGTTACTAGCGTTGTGTGAGTAGTCGGTCATGGACTGTGTCAGTGAGGTGATGAGCTCCGACGCTCTGTTTGGAGAGCGACCACGAGACCTCTTGCCCTCCTTTCTGCTCTGAACCACGAGGCGCTCCATCGAGTCATTCCGTGCCACGTGACTATATAAACGGAACTAATAAATCAAGCAGAAGTTTCAGATTGATTTGTTGTTTTTCACAATCCGGGCAGAACAGCGTATAATGAGTGGTCTTATGAGTAAGCTTGCTCTAAATTGATAAATTGACTTTTCTAATGGTTACCGATTTCTGGGTTGGTCTCTTTATCATCTACATAATTAAAGCAGAAGAAATACCGTCGTCGTTAAAAAAAGAACAAAACTCATTATGTTTATTAATTGATTACTCACACTCAAAATTAAACTAAAATGTAGTTTTCATAAGTATTTTACAGTAATATGAATGCCACACGCAAACTAGTTTTATAGTGTAGAGACTGTACAAAGAGGATAGGGATTATGCGCAAATCAATTTTCTTGAAAAACATTGCAGGTAAAGACTTCCACCCACCTAAGATTCCTTTACTATAAGTAAATAATAATAAATAAGTAATGCTGGAAAATCCACACATCATCATCTAGCCCCAAGCTGAATAGAGCTTATTTTATGGGCACTAGATGACTGATATAATTAAAAAAATATTTCCATAGATAGATATTTTTTATTTACATAGAAAACACCCAGAACACTCGGAACAAATATTTGCAGATCGTACAATCATTTGTCGAAATAATTTAAATTTGTGATTTTATAAAGTTAATTTTTATTTGTGATTTTAGAACGTAGAAATTCTTACAAAACTTTATTAGCTCGTGCCCCTAATAGTAGGTATCGTAATAAAATAATTAATCGCCGTCTGAAACTAAAGGCAACCTGAAATTATTTGGTTTCTTTATCGTGACCATAATTTTCACCCTACGATCGTGTTTAAATGGTACGTGGTTACGTGGCGTAATCACGAGGTATGATAGATGAGCAGAAAACAGCCTATTATTACTACAAGGTGACCCAGAAGATGTATGCTGCTGTAACCTTGTGTTTGTGTATGAATACAATACAATATTTATCTCAGTTAAAAGGACGCAATTCATATACTACGATAGATACCTACTATATCTAGCCTTTTTCAAAGTTATCGCAGTTTTTTTTAGCAATGCCAAGTTTTTTATTAATTAGTTTAATAATGCATTTACCAAGGCCTGTGCTGAATTACAATAATTGTAGACTAAACAACTAAACAACTATAACATAATAAATGTAAAACCTGAAAAATAAATATATCAATCATTTATTAAACAACCACCAGACACCAAATATCATGAATTTTCATTACAGGGTTGCTGATCGCACTGCCCTGCGCTACGCTCCTTATCGAGCTCGTAAATATTGCACAGTGCGTTGTTGATACTCTGTGTGCCAATTAGGTAAAGCCTGTTTGTGCAGTATGTACTGAAGTATTTCAATTTACTGAACGACAATCATCATCGATTTAAATTTAAAATCACTGAGGCTTGTGTTTACCAAAATATACTCTCACATTAAGCAACTTCGTCAGTAAACTTTGACGTTTAATGCATGAAAATTACTGACTAAAAAGCCAATTAAAATGTTATTCTACTATTATTATATTTTTGAAGAACACACGAGGCATCTAACCTCCTCAGGTTACTTTCTTTAAAATGGACTGAAACATTCTGAGACACCCTGTATACCAAAGTAATGCCTCGTGAGAACACGCGAACCCACGTCTTTTAATTATGACCTCAATATTTGCCTAGAAAAAGGAAAATGTAGCAACGAAAGTCTTTATTGTTCAAACATTGTAGATTAGAAACTGCAAACTAAAGCGTTTTACGATACCACGACATTATGAAAAATTGTAAATGTTTTGCTCTATTTTTCGTTAATTACAACTTAACTTAACTAAGTTTAATGAGTTACAAAGCTGAAGCAGCCTTTCAAGTAGACTAAGATTTTCAGTCTGCGTGTATAATCTTACCCACAGTGAACGGAAAAACATGGAAGCTCCTTCAAGGAAAATTTGCGCGCAACTTGACACAAAAACTTGCATGTCGGGGCTAACTTCTTTGGTCACCCTTTCCTTAAATCCGGCTTCCTCCAGTCAATTTACTGCAGTTATACGATTTTTTTTTAAGATTTTTGGATGTTTTTCCTATATTCAAACGTCAATAATTATTGTAACTTTCTTTGTACTCAATAACATGGCTTAACATTAAGACTACTAAAACCTACTAAAACTT
Organism: Eupithecia inturbata; assembly: GCA_963662085.1. Classification (NCBI taxonomy): domain Eukaryota; kingdom Metazoa; phylum Arthropoda; class Insecta; order Lepidoptera; family Geometridae; genus Eupithecia; species Eupithecia inturbata. Next base: position 3,209,268 of record OY759179.1, on the reverse strand, counting down.
AAGACTGGTCGAAAATCTAACAGGTTGTAGGTATGAAAGTGAACAGTGCTTGACCAAAAATAAATATCAGTGAATTTGACTAAACGCACACTTTAATAACTCACAAAAAGTCATCAATCACAATATTTGACCGAAGAGTGGTATGAAGAAATAATGGACCATGTACAAAAAGTTGCAAAACAAAACTGTCTTTAGACGCGTCTAAAGTAAACTGTGATATAGTTAATAGTGACCACAAGATGTGTAAGGCAGTGAACGGGGTTGCTCCGGAGACTGAGACGCTAATGGGCGGTCCGCCCAGGCAGGCGGAAGGAAGGTGCCCTCCCGCCGCTCTGTCTCACGTCGGGCTGTTCGTGGCGCTGATGCTGTATACTGCTGGGGGCGGATTCGTAAGTATGTTTTTTTGAGTACCGGGAGGGGAGGCCTTTGTGCTGCCGTGGGACACTTTCTAGGTAACTACATTTATTAAGAAGATATTTTTTGTTGCTATTTTTAGATTAGATTAAGGTTGTAAGTTTCGCGCTGGCGCGAGGAGGTTTCAAAAGAAATAGTTTCTATTATGTCCCTGGAGTTGCTATGGAAGTTTATTGGTTAGGCTATGACTGTAGTCTGTAAGACGATTATGTAGTGCTATAATATTCTCTTTGGATTATTTTTTCAAAGAGTAAAACAAAATAAAGTGCGACAAGCACTAGCAGAAAAGTGACAAACCAGTCTCATCACAGATTTTTAGGTATACTAAAGTAAGTCACATATTGCCAAATACAAAGAAGTCAAGTCGTTGCAAAAATAATAAAAACAAGATCTACCAGATAATTTGCATTCGTGATAAATAGCGGTTATGGGAGACTACAGTGGCTACAGTGTCCTCAAACAAGAGCAATACACACAGTACCTCCATAAGTTGCACAATGACTTCATTGACTCCTGGAATGAAAAGGCTGAGAGCAACGCTAAAGTGACGGACTTCGATTGCCTCAAGGTAATAGGCACCGGAGCTTTTGGTATAGTGTATCTTGTCAAGCATGTCGCCAGTCAAAAGTACTACGCCATGAAGATGCTGGATAAAGAAAAGATAGTTCAGCTCAAACAGATCGAGCACAGCTACTACGAGAAGAAAATCCTGTGCGGTATGAACTTCCCCTTCGTTGTTTACATGAAATATTTCTTCAAAGATAACGTTTACCTTTACTACGTTCTGCCTTTCATAGCAGGGGGCGAAATGTTCTCACACTTACGTAAAATGGGAAAATTCGAAGAAGCAGCATCCAAATTCTATGGGGCGCAAGTTGTTTTGGCTCTGGAATATTTACATGCCTGCGAATTGGTATACCGAGATCTGAAACCAGAGAATATTCTGATTGACATAACAGGGTACATCAAGTTAACAGACTTTGGATTCTGCAAGCTGATCAGAGGACGGACCTGGACGCTGTGTGGGACCCCTGAGTACTTGGCACCGGAGATCATACTAAGCAAGGGTTACGGCAAAGCTGTTGACTGGTGGTCGACAGGAGTGCTCCTCTTTGAAATGAGCGCCGGCCACCCACCGTTCTACGCCGCTGACCCTATGAGGATTTATGAAAAAATCGTAGCGGGGAAGTACCGTTGCCCAAGTCACTTTACTCCTGAATTAAAAGACTTGGTCGGGCACATGCTCCAAGTTGATAATACAAGAAGGTACGGGAACTTGAAAGACGGAATCTTGGATTTTAAGAACCACAAGTGGTTCAAGGAAATCGACTGGGACAGTCTCCTAAATAGCCGAGTTGAGCCGCCGTTCATGCCGAAGGTCCGTTCTCGTGGCGATGCCTCCAATTTTGCTCTCTATGAAGAAGAGAAGGTCAAAGTAAGCCCCGTTTGTATGTACAAGGAAGAATTTAAAGATTTTTAGCTTTTGTTAGTTTTTCTGTAAGATTTAGGGTACTGGAAAATAAGGATATTGTTTAGTTAAGTATAGTAAATGAGGAGTTATATTTTTTAAACGTGTTAATAATTAATTTTATTGACATTATGAAAACATTGTTGTAACAACGGTTTATGAATTAAATATTGAATTTTGAGTGAAATATATTTACTGATTTTGTGAACGCTCTGTCGAATCTGTAGGTATATTATTCTGTGATATAAACATGGAGCATCATAATTATAGTAGTTCTCTCTTCCAAGCGTATAACATTACGAAGCTGTATGCATATACCCTTTATATTGCCTTTTGATTCGGGAGTATAACCTGTAACGTAGAATCATTTGTCACAGATCCTGTAGAATGCTACGATCTTTGTAGAACCTGTATAAAATCAAGCTTGAGCCTAAGCATAAACCCATTCAAAGAGAATAAACCACTGGCCCATCCTCGGCGGTGCGATCAGCAGGGGTGGGCCGCCCGAACCGTCACCACCTCCTGCTGTTCTTATGCATGAGCGTCGCGGGTACTCAAAAAGTTAAAACCTTGTTTAGAACTGAGAACAATAGTTTTTTAATGACTTGTTTCTTTCTTGCAGCCTGGTTTTTGACATTGATAACTACGTAAGAATTGAAAAAACACAAATCTGCCAAAAGACACCCAATGTACTTGCCAAATACAAAGAAGTCAAGTCAAGTCACCCAATGTTTTGTGAATGATTTGTGTTTATTTTGTATTTTATTATACATATGAGATTTTATGATTTCTATAAAATCATTTATTTATAGTACTTTGTTCATTTTAGAGATTATATGTACACTTATGTATATTAAATGGGAATAATATTAATCAAAAATGAAAGAGAGCCGGACAAAAAAATATACTCCTCAAAATCAAGCAGAGCACGCTCGATACTTGTCAATGTTGAAAGGGGAGTTTCTCCAGAGGTACAATTCTCAAGAAGCTTCTGAGAAAGATAGAAGTCACTTCGATATCATTAAGGCAATTGGCCAAGGGGCTTATGGTGAAGTGTTCCTTGTCAGAGATAAAACCTCATTAAACTATCACGCTATGAAGGTGGTCGATAAAACAATGGTCGTGGAAAGACAGCAAGAACAGCACCTGTTACTGGAGAAACAAATAATGGCTAGCTTACAATTCCCCATGTTGCTTACCTTAGACTATGCTTTTAAGGACAATGTATACGTCTACTTCATAGTACCTTTTATCGCTGGCGGAGAACTGTTCACCTACATTCAAAAGTATGGGAATTTTGCAGATGATACGGCCAAATTCTTTGCGTGCCAAATGGTCTTAGCCGTAGAATATTTACATTACTGTCAAGTCGTTCACAGAGATATTAAACCAGAAAATATCTTAGTGACACCAACTGGATACATTAAACTTTGTGATTTTGGGTTTTGTAAAGTGTTAACGAAGAAAACTTGGACATTGTGTGGCACTCCCGAATATTTAGCACCAGAGATTATATTGTCCAAGGGGTATTCGTTTCCTGTGGATTGGTGGGCGGTGGGTGTCTTAATATATGAGATGTGTTCCGGACGACCACCATTCTATGCATCGGATCCTTCTAAACTTTACCAAAAGATTATAGACGCAGCTTATAAATTCACAGAAGAACTGTCTAGAGAATGTAAGACGATCATAAAAGGTTTACTCGTGGTAGATCCAACGAAACGTCTTGGCTCGTTGAAAGGAGGAGTTTATGACATAAAGGCACAAAATTGGTTCAGTGATATATCCTGGGATCAAATCTTTCAGCAAAAGGCCGAAGCCCCTTTTACACCCGTTGTCACAACAGCTGGAGATACCTCAAATTTCCCAGAATTGGATGAACCGAAGTTAAAAAAAGCGTCAAAATGTCTCTGTGAAAAAGAATTCATGGATTTTTAGAAGTATTCAAGTGATTTTTTCACCGTTGATCGTAATAAGTAAACTAATAGATATTATGTGATTTAGTCTAACCCATGAAACAAATATTAAACATTACATTAATACATTTTATTTTCTTTATTGTTAAGCTTTTAAAATCAATGTATAAACGTAAGTACCTACTATACATATATGTACTTATTCTGTGGTATAAACACTAGAGTCACAGAATAACTGTCTAGTACTAACAGCTTGGCGAAAAAGAGTAGAAAATAATAGGGGCGCCATTGTGCTGTTCAGGCTGGCAGCCCGCTTCAACCGTATAGCACACCTTCCTAGACTTGATACTTAGCTGTATATTTCTGTTAGGTACACAAAATGTTCACACAGTGTATAAACTTCGGTAAGTGTTGTTTACTTGAACAAGAATGAGTGTTGTCGTAATGTGTAATGTGATTGAATAGAACCGTAATAAAAATAAATATGTTAGTAGGTACTCCTATGTTTTCAACATTTTCTAGGAATTATAAAAAGATACTTTGAAAATTTTTCTATTCTATTCAAACAAATCTCTAAATATTCTAACTCGTCCACATCCATGTCTTGGCTAGAACTGGCCGAAAATCAAGACGTAGTCAAATTCGGAGGTAGGTACTGCTGCCGCCATCATCAACGAGAGAACTATTTCATCAAACAGAGTTAGTCCTCTCCTCTCTCTAAGTACTCCTTTTCTATTTAGGCGCGCGCTAGATCGGTTAGCCAACTTCGGAATAAAACAGGCGACGCAATAGCAGTGAGTATCTTTACACGAAACATTGGGCACGCTATTGGTCGCACCGTATCTCAGACAAAAAAAAAAAAAAAAATTTTTTAATTGCAAAATTTCAAGCCTGTAGGTCTGATAATTCAGACCTACAGGCTTGAAATTTTGCATGTCTAGTAAGATCCAAGAAAAGAGAAGGAATTAAATTGTAACGATTTAAGGGCTTGGTCTAATAATCCCCTTAATGAAGTTCCCCTTAATCTCATTTTCTCATTCTCTTAATCTCTTTATCTCATTTCAGTGGTGTAAGGGGATAATTAGACAAAAAAAGTCTAAAAATCCCCTTAACCATGTAATAAAATTCAACTTAGCCGTAACTAGCCTATAATTTAACATGTCATCCGACCCACACGGTAGCGCTCACTTGTGAAATGCCCACTCACAGTCACCCATTCGATGCCTGGCCGGGCCGAACTTTGCTTAACATTGCTGATCGTTCAGAAACACCTAAGCCAGCTGTGCTATGAGTTCTACAAATAAACAAATACAACATGACTTCCTTCAGACAAAACATAAAAATGGTAAAAAAAATTGTATGTGGAAAACACACGAGGCTCGTCCTTTGACAGCGGGATAGAAGGTCTAAGCCGATCTTACGTATGTATGTATGCTACGAGTACATTTCAGCTCAATCAGTTGAGGATAACTGGTCTAAAATTCAGTTGCAATTCAAGATTTGTCCCACACATACTAACAGGCATACGATTACAGTAAAAACACGCTGCAGCCTTCTTCTAAGCTAACAGGACAAGATAAATAAAAGCTTACAAAAAAACATTAACGCACACACACTAACTATCAGTAAACTAATTCAAAAGGTTTTTTGAACCTTCTCACTTTGTCCGTACTGTCAAGGAGCTGGATAGCCTCGACGTTCACATGATGACGAAGCCTCTTTTCGTGAGCCTCTGCTTATCTGTGTATTGTTATATCGACGAAGATCAGAGGGGTGAGTCTATTTGACGTTAATAACGAGAAGGATCATGACGTCTCCTTTTTGTAATGGATATGCGTAGTTCCCTGTCCGCACGATAGAGGCGCTGAACGATACGTTATTGATATTTTTAAGTACCTACCCCGAAGAAGAATTTGGACTTATTGGACTTGCGACTACTGCGAGCTTACCTGGGAATCTGAGGAAGAAAACATTTACCTACATATATTTTTCTTCGACTCTTTATTTAAACTTCACCTACATCGATCAAGGTTTATTACTATTTTGGTACCTATTCGATGTTCACCTATTCTTTTCTTCACCTCTTTTCCTCCGAGCCAGTAGGCTCAGAGGAAAAGAGGCCCAACGTCGATACTGACGTTGATAAAAGTTTTGGCAATCGCTCTTGGTGACATTTACGGATATATGTGTTTACCATTCGTTATATTTTTTGTACGCTTTTTATGGCTGTATATTGTTCTGTAAACCTAAACCTGTTTTTAGTAATGATTACTGATCCTAGTATATGCTATTTTCAAAGAAAATATAATCAGTATGTCCCTTGTTTTGCACTATGTTCTTGATGCTGATGGCTATTGTAATGGTTACTATGTTTCACACAAGTGATTATCGATCGTTTCTTATTTATAACAGTGAATTATGAACTGGGTTAAAATGGTATTGATACAAAAAGAAACGAAAAACGAGTCCGTTCGATATAGTGCAAAGAAATCAAGCTTGACCGCTATGAATTGGTCGCAGGAACCAGCAGTCGAAACAAAATTCACACATGCTCTTCAAGCATATCACACAAAGTATTTGGATGTCCTTAAGAGTGAGTTCACAGCGACATATTCAGACTCACAAACATCCAAAAAACCAATCACTGAGCTTGATGAAGTCCGAGTGTTAGGCAGTGGAGCTTTCGGAACTGTGTATTTAGTTCGTGACATTCTAACATTTACGTATCATGCGATGAAAGTAATTGATAAGCAAGTAGTAATGCAAAAAAAGAATTTAAAATCGGTCTTCTCTGAGAAAAAGATTCTACAGAGTGTAAATTTTCCTTTTCTGACATCATTGGACTACACGAGCAAGGATAATTTGTATGTGTACTTCATCCTGCCGTTCGAGTCCGGAGGAGAGTTGTTCACGTTGGTGAGGAAGCTGGGATCGCTGTCAGAGCCATTGCAGTTATTCTACGCTGCTCAAATAGTTCTGGCTCTAGAATATCTACACCACTGCAGTGTTATCCACAGGGACGTCAAACCAGAAAACGTCATGATAAGCGAATCAGGATATATTAAGCTTGGGGATTTTGGGTTCAGTAAAATTATAAAAAAACGAACATGGACGTTGTGCGGCACTCCAGAATATTTAGCGCCAGAGCTAATTACGTCACAAGGCTATACGTTCTCTGTAGATTGGTGGTCGATGGGAGTATTAATATATGAAATGAGTGCGGGATATCCCCCTTTTTATGCATCAGATCCGATGAAATTGTACAGAAAGATTTTGACAGGAAATTTCAAAACTCCAAGTTGCATGTCTTTGGCCTGTAAGTCTTTGGTAAAATGTCTACTCGAAGTGGACCCCTTGAAACGATTTGGATCTTTGAAGTCTGGAGTTTACGATATTAAGTCTCATATGTGGTTCCAAGAAACTGATTGGAACTTAATACTTCATAAGAGGGTGATCCCCCCATATAGACCAGTTTATAGGAATGGCGATGCTGTAGACTTTACAGTGACTAAAGAAATAAAACGTCGAAAAGGATCAATATGTCTATTCCAAAAGGAGTTCGAATCTTTTTAGGTATAATCATATTATAATCAAAGTTAATGAAGCTCAAATTATTTAATATACATTTATGACATTTTAGTACCTATTGCTTTGTCATTTTTATAAGGTTGAAAAAATCTTTGTTACGTAATGTGTACACTATTTTGATGTCTATTAAAATTGTTAACGTTATCTGGGTCTTCTTTACATAATTGATGTTCTGTCCAGGTGTTCCGAGCTTTGGAGTATCCAGCTGAGTTGGCTAAGCAGGAGTTCCACCGAGAGAGGCTGGTGTCACAGCGGCAGTACTTAATTAAGTTCGTCGTGGAGTTTAGTGGAAACAATAGCGAAGAGCTCAGTCAGCATCTAGCTTTATATGAGAGGGTAAGAAGGTCACGCTATATTTTTATTAAACAAAGTTGGCCGGTATTATTTCTTGAACATGTTCATCATACTTCAGTGCGAGTTTCTCATAGCCCCAGAGAACAGAACATTCATCAACCAAACAGATGAAATACAAGTATAGGTAAAGATAGGTATTCATAAGTACAGTTTGCTTAATTTCTTCTTTTTTCTTTTTTTTTGTTGGACTGGTACATTTTATTTACTTTATTAATGCCTCAGGTATAAGAATATGATATTTTCAGGTGCTAGAAGAAGCTTCAGACGGTGGACTATCATTGGATGTAAAAGGCAACTTTCCGCCCACAGAAGAAAAGTGGAGTATTCTTCAAGCTGTCTTCTTTGCTTCCACCGTGCTCACCACAATAGGTGTGTAACAATGTAAGCATTAACATTTTACGCCATTAGATTTTATTAGTGCGAACCTAGGGCAGACATAATAAATAAATAATAATAATAAATAAATAATGCTGGACAATCCACACAGCATCATCCAGCCCCAAAGTAAGCAGAGCTTGTGTTATGGGTACTAGATGACTGATAAATTTAATACAATACATAACATGGATAGATATTTTTTATTATATATAGAAAATACCCAGAACAGATGTCAGACATGATGTCAGACATAATGTCAGACATTTCACACACTATCACCTAGCCCCAAAGAAAGAGTGCTTGTGTTATTGGTACTAAACCTACATGAAAAATAATCTGTGACAACCTACAACTCCTTAATACTAGAGTCTGACTACTAGGAGATGATACTGATAAAGCGCGGCAAATTAATAAATATGAGTATGGCAGCCCCAAAATTACAGGACAAAAACTGGATTAATCAATTGAATGATACTTTCATCATGAACATCATCACTTTCTTCCTTATAGTAAATAGCTGCACTGAACTCAATAAAAGAAACCTAGGTAGAGTATATAGTAAACATGTATTCTGTAGAGTCTGGGATGAACAGACTGAAAATAATTGCAATCTTTATTTAAATGACAATATAAGAAAAATGTTCACCTGAGCCCAAGGCAAGGCTTGTGACAATGCATGTCACAAGCCAATTCAGCAATTCGTCAGCGTTACTGGTACCACTTTTCCTATGTTCTCAAATGTGTCAATGTGTTTCTTCTTTTTTCTAATTTTCCATTTATTTACTTGGAGGTGTATCAGGTCAGGTGCTATGGCACCTGACCTTTGGTTTTGTTAGATACCTAGGTGCTTTGTACAAGACAGCATCCTCCAACCTCCAACTCAGCTAGTAAATATTGTATGAAAGTGTTTTTTTTAATAGCCTTTACTGTTCGACAGTTGGGCAAAGGCCTTCCTACCCACCTGAATGTATTACGATCCAGAATACTATTTTTTGCGAAGCGAGGAATCTAATTGCCAAATCAAACCAAGTATCAAGATATAAGTGCTAAATTAACCAACAGAACGTAAACAAACCTGTTTTAAAATATTAGGATAAACAATATTTAGTAATTATTTAGTATTCCGCGCAAAACCTTCTCTGATTAGATTCAACAAAATGCAATTCGCGTGCACCGCCCTCCCTAACCACAAATTGGCATGCCATACAATCAGAGAAGGTAAAAAACAGACTTGGGCAATATAAAATTGCCAAGTCACTTACCTTCCAACTTCAAGCACACACACAACTTACGAAGTGAGCTTAGAAGAAAAAACCACACCAACTACACAATGGAAAATCCATCAAAGTAAGTCATCAACCAGTTCTTTCCATGAGTCAGTCTGTTCAGGATACCACAATACTCGACGTTGACACTGAGACTGCCAAGCAACAACTACAGAGTCCTGCCAGTGATGTTGCCTCTCTGAGATCCTTGCGTAAAGTGAAGCTTTGCTTGCAACACCCCCAATTATATAATCACGGATGGCACAGCGCGCGCCTGTGTTGCCACTATCACCGCTAGTGTTACCAAACTCAGATTTTTGTCCATATTATTGTGTAGTTAACTTCTGTAGCCTTGAGTTCAGCAGAACTCAGCAATTGCTTATTGTCCTTGGTTAAATGCTCATATACATAGATTTTACTGGACTCTCCTCCGATTCCAATTAAGTCTTTGGCGGTCGCGTTTCGGATTTTTCGAGCTGCTGCGTTTATTTTATCCTTGACAGCATGCTGTCGCAGGCGGGCGATTACTAGGCGCGCTCGTGACGCGCTCTCAGCCCGCCGCGGCTGCACTCAATGAGCGAACTCCACGTCAGATGGGTCGATGAGTACACCGATATGCTGTGAAAGTCTTAACATAAGATCCGTAGCCGATTTAATTATATCCTAGGGGATTCCGGGTATCTCTAGGTTTTGCAGCCTGGCCCATTGCTGCTGGTTTTGATTTTCTTCCTCCAGAGTCTTGATACGAGCTGAGCATAAGTTAAAACCTTCCTTCTTTCTTCAAGAGCCTTGTTTTCTTCCCTGAGGCATTTTAGTTCAGTGGAGGTGTTACTCAAATGATTTCAAGGATCTACTATTACTTTTTTGAGGTCCTCGTACAGAGTGTGGACGTAAGCAATTGAGTCCTGGAACTCAGAACACTGAACACTTTTCTTTATTGAACATTCAATCATATTCTGCATCTCTTGCTTCATCTCGTTTCTGCAGATTAACTTGTCCTCGAGTATGTATCAGCTGAGGCCTGCGAGGACCCACCAGCAGAGAATAGTTCCGCTGTAACGGATGCAGCTGCCACTTTCAAAGATTCCGCTTTTTGTCTCGTAAACAGTTAAATTAAATAGATTCTGGCTGTCTGAATCCGGCTTAAACGGATCCGTACGCACTGGAGTGTTAGTGTTTTCAGTCTATAGTACATATTAGTATACTTGACAATGTTCGAAACCCTCGGCGCACGAGACACACCCGCACTTTTTTTTTTACTTCAAATGTCTTTAGACCAGAATAACATAGGTTTACCAAGGTTACTTTTTATCCCGAAAAAATAACCACGGGCAAAAGCTTGTAAGCATAAACACACACAAGATAAAGATTTTAGGAACTCGAATTAGTAGGTGTGCTTCACAAATTCCGCTGCTTAGTTTGACATAGACCGTGTTTACTATACTTTGTCAGGTTTTCAGTCTCTGGTAGCCTTCCACCACCGTTCTGTCCTATTTATATACTGTTTAGTTTCGGTTTTCTAAACTCGTTGTCTATTTTCAGGCTATGGAAATATCGTCCCAGAGACATTTTGGGGCCGACTCTTCTGTATTGCCTATGCATTGATCGGAATTCCTCTGACGCTGACCGTTATAGCTGACTTAGGCAAAGCATTTGCCACTGTGGTGTCTGTGATCGCTAAGCAGCTGCCACCAATGCCAAGTAAGTTTTAGCATCTTACTCAGCACACATATGTCCACTGCTGAACCTACTTCCTCAAAACAAGGGGGTTTTTGCCAAAATCACCACGCTTGGCAAGTTTTAGCCTACCAGGACCATATATTTAGTCTTAACAAGTAAAGTTAGATGTATTATTTATTCAATTTAATTTTGTTACATAACTCTGGTAGGATGTATAAGTTTATCAAACAAATTAGGCTAGCTAGACTATGATGTTTTCTAACATTACATAATTGATGGTTTTGATGATCTCATGATCTTTTTGATGGTCGTTGACGCAGCGTATGAAAAAACACCAGATAACTCTCTAGTAATAGATATCATAAATTCCTTTAACAGACGTCAATTACTTTTAGTCTACTGCTGTATCGTGAAAAAATCAGCTCTAACTTTTAAAATACCCTAGAACATACGTGGGGGTTATCGATGCAAGTCGATACGAACGTTTAACGAAAAGGAAGGTCCTTTTTTGATTGGTCGTAGATGTATTATGAGAGCATATGAGAGCTTGATCATAATAATATCTTTATAGAATGCTGTGCAAAAGTCTCTGAAGCAAATCCAACAGGACAGCGGTCCCTTTACGCTCTCGGAGCCGTGGGCTTTCTCTTCTTATACCTGTCCGCCGGCGCTGGACTCTTTAAGATGTGGGAAGATGACTGGACCTTCTACGATGGCTTTTACTTCTGCTTCATCACTATGACCACCATCGGCTTTGGTGATCTCGTGCCTAGTAAGTACCTTTTGAATAGACACTCCTCAATTATATTTTAAATTTACGCCAAAACAGTAAATTTAGGATTTTTGTCGTTGTGAGTTGTTTACAAACAACCATTATGTTTTGAGATTGGCTTGAGTGAGTATAATTAATGGAAGTAAATTTATTTGCATTTTTGCCGTGCCACGCTCTATTTGGAGCGATCTATCATTCATTACAGACAGGACTATTCTTGCGAATAAGACTGATATTGTACTGATAGATAGGTTAGAACGGAGTGCGATGCTCGCTGATGTTACCATACCACAATATGCTAATCTCGCTAAGAAAGTTATATTAGTAAATAATTATCTTGACTTGGCTAACGAGGATGTCAGCATGTGGGATGTTGATTCAGCGACCATCGTCCCAATAGTCATTTCGGTTAACGGCGTAATAGCGAAGGGCCTCGATCAACATCTCAAGAGACTCTCGCTAGGAAGTCGGATCAAGGGCCAGATCCAAAAGGCGGTACACGTTTTCCCCCAGGAACTTCCTGACGATACTCGGCGCGCATTGTCAGGAAGTTCCTCTCTGTGCTAGTCATCGGACGCTTGAGCTTAACTTCGCAGCCACCGTTTTGACTGTAGAATAGTTTTGTTTTCTATAGTAAAAAAAGTTTTTATACCGAGATTTTGAATAAATGAAGTGTATAATAATAAACATGTTTATTTTCTCTTACAAAGTTGCATAATCCAGCTTAAACTAGGTAGTGTAAAAACTATTGGTGGGAGCACCTATGTATTTACTATACATAGGTGCTTAAGTATGTTAGATTTAAGAGAATATATTACTTTGGACCTTAGAATAAGAACAATAAGATCTGAAACTGTTCGGTAATTGTTCATGTTGTGTAACTTGAGGGTGTGAACCTCAAATTGCACAACAAAATATATTATATACTATACAAATATCAAATTACATACTACATATTATAAATCTTACATACTATTTTATTGTATAAATAAATACATAACTATTATTTATCTATTATTAACTATTATTTAGGACAACGGGAGCTCCACTTTCCACATAAAAGGTCATTATCATCATCTTCTCATCATCTGTCTGTGTGTGATATGTCATCTTTTGTTATGGATTTTTGAAATCTACGACCCAAACTTACCCTAAAACCGATCTTAGTTTTCCATTTACCCTTCCACGGGTTCGCGTTTGATTATGGGTTAAATTATTACTAATTCAAAATGCCACCTCGATAGATTCAACAAGTTCATGAACGAGTAACAAACCTATAGATAAAATCATTTGTTCTTAGAAAAGCCGACATACATGCTGATCTGCACGCTGTACATCCTGATTGGTCTGGCACTGACGTCCACTATAATTGAGCTGGTGCGACGGCAGTACGCTAGGTCTTGGCAGCAGCTGCGAGCACTATCCGGGCCCCTGGCGGACACTCTGAGGAGACTCGGTGATGCCGGCCTTGGAGTAGATGTGTCCAGCTTGCATAGTGACCTTAGGAGAGTTTTAACTGTGGTAAGTTCCTTATTATTTATTGCACTCTATGTCAGAGCTTAGTGGCTATGTGAGAGATAGAGATACACGGGCAGCTTGAAGTAGTCAGGATCGACTGCTTCAAGCTGCGACTGCAAAGTGGACTATGCAACTGCTCTAGCAGTTCTGTAAATAAAGGACTGTTTTTAACTATGCAGAAGCCAGCTTGAAGCAGTCAGGATCGCTGACTGTATCTAGGTCCTATAAACATGGTCAGCATGGCAACGGACGACGGGCCAGGTATTTGTATATATATGTTATCAAGTTTTCATGAAGTCTTAGATTTACTTCTAATTGTTATATATTAGCTCTCTGCGCACAGTACTTTTGCAAGTATGAAAAAAATATAAATCAAATAGGATGTCTCTTTACATAGGACAATTAATTATTTTCTAATAAAAAGACCTACAACAGTATTTACCATAATATAACCTAGAGCGTGAAATAACTAGTTCATTGTCTTTTATTTTCGACTTTTGTTCATTAAATAATCCATTCTCATACTGGTAGTTACTCTACGTTTTTAAGTGTGCACACATTATGCACTATAGATTTCGCGACTATTTTTAAACAGAGAAATAAACATGGATAAAATTAGGTATCCATGCCACAAAGATAAGGTATACCAGATAGAAAAGGGGGCGTAAATCGTATCAAATACGACTGTCGTCGTGGCCTGCATTTGCAAACCAGTTACAAGCTGGCAATGAAACTAATTAGTCAGATTTTATGTTTGTTCCTCTTTGTAAATGGTCAAAGAACATGTAATCAAACTCGTGCTTTATCTGGCTACAATCAGTGGGAAATGAAATTGCAGAAGTATCTTTATAAATGTGGGAACAAATTGATACCGCCAAACGTGAAGAACAAATCTGAACCCTTGGATGTCAGAATCAGTTTCAGGCTGAAGTATTTCAGCTACACCAGTTCAGAGCAAGATTTTTTTATGAACACATGGGTAGTCATTTCATGGGAAGATGCAAGAATAAAATGGGACCCATCTAAATTCGACGGTATCGAATTCATTACTATAGATAGTATGATGTCTGATAAATTCTGGAAGCCTCAACATATCGAACGCTTGAACAGTTTGGATATTTTTGAGTTCATATTTAAGAACGCACCGTGTACGATGCATAATAGTGGTTACGTGGAATGTGTTTTTAAAATGACCATGAACAATAAATGCGTAGCTGATCTGAGAGATTGGCCACGCGATGCACAGGTGTGCTCCGTGATATTTGCTGTAAAAGATGGTGAGAAGGACAAAATTCGGCTTAATTTTGGCAATAAAGCTGTAAGAATGATCGGATCTGAATATGGAACGGAATGGGATATAATGGGGTATGACCAGAAATTGAATGGTGAAAAGCTGGTGCTGTCTTTCACGTTGGAACGCCACGCCGAAGTTCTGGTCGCGTTAGTGATTTATCCCACGGTTATATTATCAGTTCTTTCTGTATCAACGGTGGTCCTTGATGTGAGACGTGGTTTCCGTCTGTTCTTGGCGTTGTTTAGTCTTATGTGTCATCTTTGTTATCTGCCAGATCTGGCGTCGGAGTCCAGTGTAGAGCGTGGTAACAATCCGCCACTGATTCTTCTATACTTCCGCGGTTCTGTTATCATGACAACTCTAAACATTGCTTTGACAGTTACACTAAAGCTTTTGTGTGGTAGAGTTACATGTGTACCAGCCTGGATAGCTTCCACGAATGAAAAAGTATACAAAACACATTTCAAGTACGTTATTTTGCCCCGATGGGAAAGTCTTGTTTCTAATGATGAAAGAGTTGTAAATGTCAAAGATTGGACTGATTTTGCTAACATAGTGAACTGTGTCTGGTGTTATGCTACTGTAGTGACTTATATCGTGTTTTATTGTGTGTTAGTGCCTCCTGAAAGGCCATGGAATTGACTTTTAGAATAAATCGTAAGAACGTTACTTTTATTTCAATCCTTCAGTAAACCATAGTCAACTATTATTACTCACCTACCCATCGACTCCCGTCATGTAGTTTTTCAAAGTAAGAAATCTAATAATATCCCAAAAATATTTCGACATCACGGGTCTTGAACCCGCATCTTTCCCTCAGTAAGGGAACGTTTTTTAAAGTAGTTTACTTAGTGTTAGTTAGTGGCGAAATAAGTAGCTTTTGGCACTACGAGTATAAAAATCTTGGCGCCCCGGGAATACGAAGCCAGGCCTTGCCAGTAATTCCGTTCTCTTGGCAGTTCCGCTCAAATGGTCGCTTGGACTGGGGTCGACTTTCCTCAAGTTTTTTCGTTTTGAAGCTTAGTTACTTAGCTTAAGTGTTCATTGGGCGTTTGGGATTTGGTGAGCTTAAGTTGTGTAAGAATTTATTTTGTAGGTAAGGCATTTTTTCGTAAAAATTCCTCTGTGATAACTTTTTATACCTAACCTTTATTTTCACAAGGTTCCCTAGAACACCTACCTTTTAGCAGTAAGTATGCTAAGAAATAATCTTATTGCAGAATTAAATTGAAAATATAGGCACAACTAAATTTAAAACTTCTATTCTTGACATAGTATGTACCAACCCGTTGTTTGCCATGGCTCAACAATAATGCCAGAAACTAAACATAATACACGGAGACTTCAAAGTTCTATCATCAGTCTCAGACAATGTAATCTTAGTCGAAAGCTGAAAATAAAGTCTAATGTGGAGACAACACGACACAGCACTCACGATACTTTCCTTAGGGACCCTGGATGAGCTTTTCGAGAACAAAAGTTAGTTAAGTGCGAGTCACGCATGTGTTAGGGTTCTGAACAGTGGAAATACTAAGACCACGTTAGAAGCAGACGTGAAAATATTTTTTTTTGTCTATTTATGATATAGCACCAAAGTTTCCTAAAATCCGACCTAAATTATACTAACGTATCAATTACTACTATTTCCAACATAAATTGTTTATAACAATCTCATTTAGGTAAAACCATAATTTTGTTCTAATGATCAGACTCTCTTTAAAGCTAATTAAAATTATGAACTTTGCTAAACCGAATGAATCCCAAATTGATAAGATAATGACTATTAAAATTATAAGATATCTGAATTTTAATTTCATAGCTAAAGATTACAGAATAATTTTCTTGGAAATAACAATTATTTGGCGAGAGAATTACTACCATAGAAATATAAGTGGCCTATAAATTACGACAGGCAATGGATCATTTTAGCTTGACAGTGCCGTAGACATCGCGATTCTAAGAAAAAATCGAAGGAAACAAGGAAGAAAACAACAAAACAAGTTTATCAACTGGAAGATCGATAGGTGTGATGGCGACTGCTGGTCAGGCTTTGAAAATCCTTGCAGCTTTTACACTTTTATCGACTTTAGACAATATTTACTGAACGCTGATGGTGAAAGTTTACGGAAGATTTAACGTACTTTGTTATTTTATAAGTTTGTTGCTTTGGTCTATAAAATGAAAGCACGTAAAGTGTTTGGTCTAAAATATAACAAGCTTTGTTAATATTGTCAGACCAAGAGTCAGGAGGTCGTGATAAGCTCACAGAAGACAGAAGTTGGTAAAAGTAGCGACCTCTAGAGCAGACTAGAACCAAAATATCTTTGTTTAGAATGAAATTTTTAAGGACATAAGCTCTGATGCATATGGCAGTACATTTATTTTAGAAAAATTTTCTCTGTGAGAAACATGATTCTCAAGATTTATGCTTATTCATTTCATGAAATTTTAAAATATCTTACAGCTAACGAAGTTTTTGCCTTGTTCGTTCTATCGATCGTAAATATCAGACGTCAAAATAAGAAATTTTATGCTATAACTTTCAGAGGTTTACTACAGTAAAGAGGTGGGCTCGGATGTTGATCTCTACCATCTCCGCACAAGGGAATTTAAATTATATCGCTATAGAAATAAGGAATTGCTAGTTTTGTGCTAGGATCAAGTTACGTGCCAATATCATCACGTGCTAGGCTACCTGCAATGCGGAGCTACGATAACGTTTACGGTTATTTTAACTTAACACGTCGCTCACAACTGACCTGAATTTATAATTAAAACTGCAGTTAATCGTGAAAACAACTTGTTCATCAACTTTTGGTAATTAAATTTGGATTTTAGCTACAAAACTTCTATTAGCTAGAGTGAATTGCGTGTTATCATAAATATCCTACAGCAAGCCAATTTGAGTAACGTAAAGCTTTAAAATGAAGGCTAAATAAAGACGAAAAAAGGGCTAGGAATTATTTTTTCGTAGCCAACGCTACGAACTTTGTCCTCAGGTGAAAAAACTTACGGCAATTATTATCGATGTCGCATAATTATTTTCCAATAATCCCGCTTTAGCAAATTGTGGGTTTGATAGAATAATATGTATCAAATAATTAATATTATAATCCTCACGACGACGTGGATTGATGAGAGAATGTTTAGAATTTTGCTCAAAAGAATAAGCCTCACCACAAACCTTTTGTGTTAGGTTAGTTTATTTTTATTGTAATTGGTCGCTTTTGCGGTTTCTTATTTTTATTAATGCGGTTCATCAATGAGGATAAAGGCTTTTCAGCCTTTCTCGGGCGGGGGGATGTTTAGTATAGATTATGAAATACCTAATATAGTTTTATTACAAGTTTTACCCACATATTTAATAAAACTTAAATTACTTAATTAAATAAACAACGGACAAATTTTGAAACATTTCTTCTATCTACGTTCCCTAAATAAGTCGATTTAAAGTTGTCTTTGATCTTAGTATATAAACCAAGACGCGTTCAAAAGATTTACAAATATAAATGTACGGAAAAATACATGTATGTTCAAAAGAAGTATGTACTCCGGTAATGGGAGCTGAAAGTATAGCTAGTACACACAAAATTACAAAGAAATTTTCCTAAAACAAAAAACGCAATTTAGAGAAATTGCGTTTTTCTTTCATGTGTCATTCATGTGTGTTCGAAATGACTCACGTGAACAATTTATTTTAAATAAAATTGTTTACATATGGGTTATTTTCATATTTGCAGGAAGGAACCGCTAGATGTTCTACAATTGAGCAATTAATAATCACGTTTGTCACAATTTATAAAAAAAAAATTGTTCACATAAGGGTAATTTTCAAATTTGCAGGAAGGAACCGCTAGATTTTCTACAAGTGTGCAATTATTCATCATGTTTGTTACCATTCTGATATTTTCATGTCAGACAGGTTTTTAAAGGACACTGATACTGTGTGTCTTGTACCAATAAAATATATTTCTTTGCTTGTATGGAGGATTCAATCTTTATTGTGCAAAAACTTTTGGCTCTATCTATTCATCTGTGTCAGAGTAGCAAGTTACCTAGCTGTTCTCTCTCCACTTCGTTCTTCTGAGCACTTGATTGATGAGATGTTCCAGTATACTGTAAACAAAGATCAGCGTAGGTAACAAACCATTGATTTTTAACGACTACCATCTCATTATTCTGTTTGCTACACAAGCACATGATAAATTACGTATTTATAAATAGATTGTTTTATTCGTTTATGGGTTATGAAGTTTGCTAACAAGTACTTTTGATAAAACGGACGTGTTTATAAACATGGTAGACAAGCCGTGATTTTATTAATAACTTACACTTGTGTATGACTTACATAATGTTTAGGTATTTTGGCATGTTAATGTGAGGACGAATTTTGAAGTCTTTTTGATGACGTCATAGAGATTAATTAAAACTTGACTCGGTCCTATGCCCCGTATGGTCCTATATTCCGTACTCGAAGGGTGAAAACGGAACCCTATTAGTAAGCTTCCGCTGTCCGTCCGTCTGTCACAGGGCTCTATCTCATGAACCGTAAGAGGTAGATAGTTGAAATTTTCAGAGAATATGTATTTCTTTTGCCGCTTACAGCGAATAGTAAAAATTAAATAAGTATTAAAATTAAAGGGGGCTTCCATACAAAAAATGCTATTTGTTCGGCTATTTTTCTCTATGCTTTTCATGGATGTGTCTCTTGAGCCACAATAGGTAGACACATGAAACTTTCTATAAATAAGTAACACTTCAACTGTTATATCAAAAAATACTAAAAGTTACAATAAAGTTGAAAATTTAAAGAGTTCTTCGAACAAGCGAAAATTTGATGTTCTTTGAAAAGTTGCCTGATTTTTACGGTACGGAACCCTTCATGTGCGTCATTACACACGTGTTTCCGTGATAAAAAGTAAGACAGAGCTACTGTGGTAATCTATAATTTGTCAATTGTTCAATACTTTTTCATGGAAAAACATCTAGAATAATCTTCGTTACGTACTATGTCGGCTCGATAAAAATGAATACTTTCGTAGGTCCCCATATTTTTTGAGTCGACAGATTCGCATCTCTATCTGTCAGAAATACCTAACTGTGTCTATGAAATACTTCATTCTATCACTCATTCTTCAATTCACTCACCTGTCAACAATTAGGAAACTTATTGATGTTATCTCATGATCTGAGCTAAAGATAGACTGACACGCACCAGGTATCTGATCACCAGTCTATCCTTTATAATGTAAAAGGGATTTATAATAATTACTATTATTCCACAGAAAACTTATACGGGCCCCGACTTGTTCCTAAAACCTCTGTCGAAGGTGATGCCGGAGGTTGGTAGCACTAATTAAGCTTTTAAAAGCTTTCACTTGCATCATAAAACTGCAGCAAAATCGTAGAGCTTTTTTCTAATGCGGAAATTTGCTCACTTATAATTTTTAGTGACTATTTTTACGAAACATAAAGCTATGCCTCAAAGTGCAGATTTTTTTATGGTATAGCTTTACTTATATGCGGCAAATCGCTCGCTTATCACAAAGCTTGTGTTATGTAAGATATAAAATACAGTTTACTTTTTAGAAACAGAAAATTTTTTTTCTTTTAAAGAACCGTAGAAAATAGGTAGAGCTTAGCCCTAAAGCTGCAGCGATTCGCTCGCTTGAATTTAAGCTACTTCCTGATTTAGCTTTTAACTATTTTAGCAAGAGTTATATCGGTATAATTTTCTATGGAACCCAATGTTATGCCTTTTTCCATACAAATTATACTCACGCTCAGTCATAAAATTCACAAACGTAGGCAGGCTACATGAATATAATTTTCTACCATGAACTACAAAGCGTGGCGTGGCGTTCTTACCCTCAAATTATATGCACAGTTATAAAGATTACAGTTTCTATGTAAATAAAGAAAACCTGGAATTAAATTACCCGTAGGGTTGTAAGGATACGAAACCTATAATTTCATGTGCAGCTCTGTACAATTTGTGCTTTGACGCATCTTTAGGTATAAAGCTCTTCTGTTTAACTCTAAAGCTGTCATCAAGCTGTAGCCCAAGAACTTCAGCTATCGGAATAATGATAATAATTAAATAATGGTAAGTACTTTTTTTTTAACAATAGTCTTCAGAATAATATTTAAATTAATTTAAGTACATACCTAATACTTACCTGTAATATCGCCAAGTCATGCTTAAGGCCGACCGTCCCCGCCAGCTAAACTAATTATGAACTAAGCTAAGCTTAACTTGTCCGTCCACTGAAAAATAAGCTATAATATATTAGCTAATATAAGAAACCAGAATACCTATTTGAGAGGTTTACTTGGGCTAAAGATTCTCATGATCGTAGCACTCGTTCCAAACACACTAACTTTCTTGCGATCTCCAATCACAAAACCTTTTTAAAAAAGGTTAAAAAGTAGTTTAAAATACCGAGCATCAAAGATAAGGAACAATTTTCCATTGAGAATAAAAATTTGTTCATTAACATTTAAAAAAGTTTATTCTCGCTCTCGCGACAGGGGCATATGGTAGAAACAACCATTAAACTCTGAAATTACCAAAAAATAAACTTAAATAGACTATATTCGCACACATACACACAAACAAACACACACATGATCCCCCGTTGGCCAGACTCATAAGAGACTGGTGCCTCGGGGAACCAGCATTCAAACACGCATACACAACATACCTAAATAACATTAACGTACCCATGGAAGAACATTCCCAAATATCTACCTATGTCCTGCCCGATAGTACCATTTAATGTTGCTTGCACAACCCAGATCGGTCGGTATGTTTCAATGTCGCAATTACGGCCACCCTTTTAGTTTTAGTACCCAATAAAATGCGTAACGGACGATCATGATGCCTTATTTTATAATGCTTGACACGATTTTTTAAGTAATCACTTTATGCTAGGAAATGAAAGAAGTTAAACACCTCCATACGCTTGGTCATTTTTCACGGTGAATCAGTAGAAATTATCGCCGTGTGGAAGTTTGTACAGTTGTTAAAGGATAATGTGGTAGCACAAGACAATTGACAATAGCCCGTATGTCAATCCAACTTTTCACGAACGTTAGCTGGTCGTTTTCATCAACCCTTAAAACGTAAATGAGTGCTTGTGATTCATTTTCATTTCATTTCATTTCATATTATAAAAGCGGAAGGTTGTGTGTGCGCGAACAACAACCAAAACAACTGAACGAATCGAAAACTTCTAGATCTGGAATATCATGCAGAAATATAATCAATTTATTGGCTACTGCATACCTACTTCACATGAACAATCTATTTTAAACAATTTACAAGAAGAACACATACAATATATAACAATATTGACAAATAGACTTGTATTTATCCCAAGAATCGTGTACGAAGCCGCCTATTCAAACTAGTTGTATTCAGTAAAGTCATTTACAAAGGGATATTTACCATGATTTGAGTTGTTCTGTGATCAATACTCAATATATTTATTGTTGTCATCACATTGGCATAATTGGTAGGTAATATAATATGTAAGAATCACAATGTGAACCCTGTTAGGCGTAACAACAAGTGGAAGGCAGACCGAGGTTGTTTTTGGTAAAAATATGTAGGTACTAAGGCGAGTAGCAGGTACCCAATTGTCTAGTCTAAGTAAGTAAAAATTATAAAGTTAGTAAATAAGACAGATAATTTTAACAGGACTGGGACAACACGTACTGTAACAAAAATATAGTTGGTTATGTAGGTACGCTAACAAATCGTTGATCATGGCGCATGAAACTGTGCCGAAATATTGGAAAACTCAAAACTCAAAACATGGTAAAAATCGCGTTGTAAATGAGTTTAGATTTAATAACCATGATGGATTTAATAGATTCAAGTTTTATTCATGTTCCTGCACATGAAAGGACTACGATGACAGATAAACATGCGAGGAAACCCACAGCTGCAGAGGAAATATCGTCAAAGTTGGTATTACTGTGTTTTATAGCTTCCGATCTCATAGCTATAAAACAGCATTACAAAAGTGCGTCAGATGCCACGACCTTCCACACATCCAGCGGATAATTATATCTACAACTGGGAATGAACATGGTAGATGGTACAGTCATTTTAAAATCCTTTTCTAGCGCATTTTATGTCACACTGCTAACCAAAGGCCTTTTCTCACTATTCTCTTTCCACTCCACTTCAAGGGACTCCATATCCCAATGGCACTAGTAGGAGTTTTCTCCTTTAACAAAGGAATTCTTACTCTGTTTTAGCGCCGCTAAAGTCCAGGGCCCGAATTCTGCTAACCAATCGCTTTACTATGACAATGATGGTGAAGGGATTAATTTAGTGGAATACGGCCCCAGTCTTTCAAGTGCGTGTCTAGTTCGTCTCTCCTTTCCATGAACACTTTGGTCTGGATCTACCTATACATATTATACTTACCTAACATAAGGTTTTTTTAATGCCTCTGTAATGGTTTAATTTTCTATAGTCTAGACAGAGTGCGAGAGCGAAACCAGAGTTTGGTGGCCACTAAGAGCAACTTCGCATCTGCATAAACTAAACAAAATAAAACTATTACAGAGGTATTAAAAGCTTATAATAGGTATCAGAAACTCCCCAATTGATTTTTGAAAATTCCTTTGTTTAACGTATTAATATGAAATAATAGGTGGCGGCGCTAGAGTATCCTCTTCCGGGTGACACGTTGGTGTTCTTCCAACACAAACAAGGTTTGTAGTTAATCCGCTCACAGTCACATATACGAGTAAATGTTGTTCACGTAGCAACGTAAATATAAACACCATAAATAAAAGAAGCAGAAGGATTATTGTACTTCTACTGTGGTCATTACATACATAATACAGTGTTTTGAAATGGGTACTTATTCCTTATGGATTCGCGTGAAATTGCCAGCTTTTATTTACCCATAAAATGTGAAAAGTAGTCCAGTTCAGAAGCTATATATTATTCACCATTATTTTGCAATAACCAATGCGGCTACTATAACGTTATTATTCGTGGTAGACTATGAAGTCATAAATCTCACGCGCTAATACCAACCTAATAAAACCGACATATAAAAGTAATAGCAGAATAGGTACACTACAGATAGAAATAATATTTCTTACTAAAGTCTCTATTTCTATTTCAATAATTTATTTCTATTTTTGGAATATAATATCTAATCGTGTAGCACCGCCCTTTTTGCATCGTATTTAAGTTGTTACGTAACGTAGTTCGTTTCAATATTTCATAGTACCTTGTTCTATACCGTAGAACTTCAGTTTACTTAAATTTTTACTCTTTATTTTGTTTTCGAATACAATTTCACATTTCCCTTCCTGAAAAGTCATTACTTAATCGAAAAGGTTTAGTCCCATGACTTTCATCAGTAGATGATGCCAGTTTTTCTTTTCTATTGGAGTGTTTTGTACTGTGTCTACGACTATGAGATCTGCTTATTAATTTTATTGCCTTTAGTATTCACCGATCTACTCTGTTATGGGTGGGTCCATTCCGTTAGGGGTGGGTCCATAAAACCTTATTGATTTAAAAAAGGACATGCTCTTAACAATTTTTCGGCTTTCCAATTAACATAATGTAGTCAAATAATTCCGTAAATATTCTCAAAACCATATAATGTCAACATTTTCCCCAATAAAAGGGAGAAACACGAATCTTAATAATAAAATCACTGCGTTTTACCACCTTGTAACGTGGCCGAAACAAACCTCAGACTCGTAAAGAATGTCCATGTAACAAAACGAGTAAACACGTCGAATAAAATGAAAATTACAGTTGGCCTTAAAAAACAGCTGAAAATTCTAAATGTAGGAACCTAAAGTTATTCTGAGGTTTTACCAATAATTGAGAAGAAAAGAAGAAAAATGCTAGATTGCCTAAATGCCTTGATAAGGGCCGAATTCTTTAGAATCCAAAATTAATTAAAACAAGATTTCGTTAGAACGGAAATATAGGTCCCGTAGGATTTGACCTACGCAGATTATTTGAAGGTTCTATCTGAGTTTTAGAGCGTTCATTCCGTGAAGTGTTTCTATGAAGAAGGTTCTAAGAGTTTTCATATCTGATGCCTCTTTCCATCAAATTGCAGCCATAGCTATGCGGATTGGATTGGTTAGCTAACTAAATTTAGCTAAGCTCATTTAACTGACGCAGTTTTTCAAACATAGAATTTCAACATTCGAAGTTTGAGTATTCAAGGTTAAAAAAAATAAGGAAGTTGTGCTAGCCTACGCAGCTATACGAGCTAAGCTTATCTAAGTTAGCTTAGATTTCGGTCTGCAATCCAGGTAATAGTCTAACTAAGTAATAGGCTAGGTAATAGGCTTAGAGCTGAGGCTTTGAGAGCAACACACTGCCATTTGTACCTACTGTAAAACTCCGCGAAAAGAAACAATGACGTATATTGAAAGGAAAATAAATGGAGTTTTCCGTCAGCTATTTTCTTTTACTAGCAATTAAAGCTTGGAGAACTTTCGCGAATTGTGTTCGAGGCAAGTTGGAGATGAGAACGCGAGACGGTGGCAGGTTTGTTACGTCAAATACGAGAACTGAGGTAAACAGCTTTACTTAAAAACTGTCTGCAGTAAAGTTTTAACAGCAGGCTACCTACTTGTTGTTTATTGCCTTTGCTTAAAAAGTATTCTTGAACGAGTAGATATTATTTCAAAACATGTGCATAAAAAAATTGCTCCTATTTTTTATGATGAAACATCAAAATAATAAAAAGTTTCAGAAATGATTTTGATGCTCTTTTCACATAAAGTGTGTAAGTAAAGTGTGTGCGTGTGTAAAGGTGGCAATATACAATTCAATATAAATACAATATAAATTATAACAGTTAGGTGTTATGCACCAATGTGCATATCATCTACTAACTGTTATAATTTATTTACTAGCTTCATCAGCTCAAGCTTAACATGACCACAAATTAAGTAATGTTACTCTCCTGTATACGATTTGATGTAAAAATGCCCTGAGGATCATCTTATTTAATTCTGGCAGCTCTAGTTGATGTTGTAGAACCGCTGACATTTGCATCGCGACAAAAGGGATTCATTTAAATAACGTATTCGGGCTGCAATATTTGTTTTTCAAACAATCAATTCTTTTGGTTTTAATATTTCATACTGTTATTTGCATAGTTGCTTTGCCTACAAAGATACTAGCAGTGGACAATTTTAAAAATGTTTATAGTATAATGTTTACTCAGGGTTGTATTCTCTAAAAAAATATTCGGATGATTAGCAACTTTATCTGTGTAAAAACTGCAATAAAATATACTTCCATGATTGAAATGCAAACAACCAATTGTCTTTACTTCGGTCATGGTGGATTGTGCCAGAGAGGTGCCCTATTCCCTATTGGTTGCGTGCGACTGTTGTGAACGAAGGTGGCGAACGTTGGCGGCGCATTGCACGAGCAGCCGTTCATAAGAAAGACACCGTCATAACCACGACCATTCTGCCAAGAGTGAACGACTAAGAAGAAGAAGAAGTCTTTAAGAATAACACCCTTAAACTCTGCGCTCATTAATCCTATACTGCTACCACACAGCACAAAAACGTGCGTGGGCTTAAACTCGTTATCTTTATATACATTTTACATTGACAAAATGGCTTCCCACAAGCTTCAAACGAGTGATCCGTGAGCTGTCTGTCATCTAATGCAGTCAATATAAAAACCATTTGAATGTTACGAGTTAAAGTCCATATTCGAATGCACATTTTTGTGCTGTGCTGCAGCGGTGATTTTCAGGTGTGCGACAAGCTTTAGTTACCTACTTTTTTCAAAATGCCTCGTCAGCTTCGTAAGTCTTTATGCAGCGTCTTATAAGCTTGGAGCGACTAGTATCCTTCGTGCCAGCGCGAGTTTTTATTAGACTTTAGTCACCAGTCTTTAAACGTCTAATAAAAAAATATTTAAGCTCTGAGACGCTAAGGCGCTAAGGCTTTCGCTTTGCTTAGTCATATTTGGTTGTTGGCGGTTTGGACGTTTTCGAACGAACACTCAGCGTTTTTTAAGTTAGTGTTTGAGTTTTACTGGATTTTTATGGATAACTTCATGCAATGCCTACGACATTAAATACACGCCTGGCAGCAAAAAGTAGCAGTTCTTACCTTGTAATTATTGATTCCTTCATTTATTCTCTAGATTCTAAATATTATGAAGAAACAACTTGAACTTTTCCCAAATTAATTTGGACCTTGACACAAAAAACATGATAAAAGACAAGGACACCATCAAATCTTTGACTTAGATACCATCGTAAAGGAATATCTGTCTAAATTAGGCGGCCAATTCCATTGCCTTTCTATAGGATACATAATTTAATTAAGTACTTAATGTTTTATTGCATTATCTATCCATCTAAAACGCTAGAAAATGTAAATTATAATATTTGTTCCACGACGCTT
The DNA here is from genome assembly GCA_963662085.1 of Eupithecia inturbata. NCBI lineage: Eukaryota > Metazoa > Arthropoda > Insecta > Lepidoptera > Geometridae > Eupithecia > Eupithecia inturbata. The sequence continues at coordinate 3,182,183 of OY759179.1, read as the reverse complement.
TGTTTGATTTTAAGATTGTTTCTTTAACAGAATTCTAACATCAAAGCAATTTAAAAAATTCGAAATCCTGACTTTTCCAGACGAAGGTGTAGGCCAACCTTAGACTAATCCTTTTTCTATTTCCTAAATTATTTCCGTTTGTTAAAGGTGACATTATCAAGACTCAGCATGTCCGGAGCCAACGGGCTCTCAGAGAAGCGGCAGATGGAATGGGAAGCCGCGATGGTGGAGGCTGTCATTAGAGACGTCACATCACCGGCGGTGGAGAAGAAACCACCCGTCGTACAGATAGTGATTTACGAATCTTCCGTATGATAGATTTTGTACGTTACGTTTAAGGGTTAGTTTTGCTTGCAGAGGTTCGTTTCTAGCACGGAGATTCGGGTCTCTAGCATTTAAAATACTGAGCGTATCAGAGGGTTCTAATTTTCCGTTCTGATTCTTAGACCCTTAAGTTGGATGTATCCATTTTCTAAGAACTTTTGAGGGCTGTTTTCATGAATGGAAATCTTTATAAGTTATTTTATAAAAGTTGAATATATAAGTTTGAATAGGTAAGTTGTTTGTACGCTTAAAAATGTACAATTATCACTAAAAGAAGTAAAGTTACTTTGAAACCACGTTGCTTATTTTTTATGTTAGGGCATAGGTAAGTACGTACAGCATTTTCTTAAACTGTGATTCCCAAAAGGGATAATTGAATTGCTTTTTCAGGAGGCTTTAATGAAGAGAGTTAACGAATGGTAACTTTAATTAATTCATGGTTCCTTGCTCTTGAAAATTCTTGAATATCCAATTATTTCTTTAAACTACTTCAATAAGTTAGCTCTATGGCTTCAAGAATAGTAAGCTTATGGCTAGTTCTACGATAAATGGAATGGTTGAATGCTCAACTACCATTAACACTGTGGTGTAATCTATGGTATGGTACTGTCAGCTGCGAATTCATGTAAGCATTCAATGCATCGAAACCGTCATGTGTAGGTAAAATCACATCACACTTGGATGTTTGGATATTAGTTACCTTCACGCGAAAACTACTGAACGAATCGGGTTGCCATTTTGCAATTGGCATAGGTTTAGATCTAGACCAGGATTAACACATGCTGGTGGACTGCTTTAGATCGGAAAACCGCGTGCGAAGTCGCAGGCAGAAAGTAGTGCAGTGAAAGTAATTTAAAATTACTTTAGTAGCCAAGGTAATGGATCTTTTTAAGTGAGCAATATTATTTTAGGATAAGGTTCCGGGAAATATTCCATGTTAATCTAGCGCTTTCATAATATTAGGCAGAATATTTGCTTTAATAATATTGACCACTTTGCTGTGTGGTGCCGGTTTAGAATTTGTACCACCACAACTCTTCCCGCTGGTGTCGTAAGAGACGACTAAGGGATATCCAACGGGGGATAGCGAGCAGCGCCCCCTGTGGAACTATACTACCACAGAACTGCGATCCCCAACCCGCATGCCCAGCGTGGGGATTATGGGCATTACCCACCGTGAGATAAAAGTGCTTATCAGGGGGAGGCCTGGGTCCAGCAGTGGATCAATATAGACTGTGGAGGTGGAGTGGAGGATCTGATGCCAGAAAATATGAAACTATTTTGGTACTCTTCTAAAAATAAATAAATGAATTACGTCCTAAACTGGAGAGTATCATTTTGATTTGGTATTCTTGTCAGGAAATAGACTGTTATCAATATATGTACTATTTTTAGTAACCTGGATACAATACCGAAAAAAGTAAAATCACAAAATCGTTAGAACATTTTGCTTGACACATAGTTCAAAGTAGGTATAAGTACCTACTTTGAACTATGTGTACTAGGTCTAGCTAGTCTAGACTTTGGCCTAGATTAAAACAAACCAAGTTTACCTGTTAACATGGATTTGCCGCCGACTGTACACAACTTTTACCAAGGGCACCAATATTATCTCGATATTATCGAAGTCTACTTCAAGGTAACTGAGCTCTTATTAATTATTTAAATGAAAGGAAGGAATAAACTTAACTTATTCGTTTGTTTATCAATTCGACTTGCTAAATTAAATGCCTGCTTTAAACTAGAAAACAAGTAATACACTTGGTTTAGACCCATGCGTTTTAGATATAACTGGTGGTTTTCGAAACCGAGTAGATTAAATTATAAATAACATTGAAAAGGGATTCTGGAAAATTTGGGTTTAAAGGTTTTTTAGATATATCAAAAACACGTCTTCAATAGCACCACAATATGGACATATGTAGGCATATGTCCATATTGTGGAGCGCCACAGCTATCAATGCAACAGAATTGACTAAACAGTTTCTCAATTCAAAATACGGCCGAAATAATAACATTCTCTTTTAAGTCCGTTGAAAATATTATTTAGCCTGAGGTGGTTTGCCTGTCTGTGTACTTTTTGTGTCTATTTAAATACTGGTCTGAATAGTTTTTACTATTTATAATACCCATGTAATGCTCTCTGAGGAAATTTTCCAACACAGCTCTCGTATTTCCGTGGATTTCAAGATTCGGTTAACAATAATATCGAGTGGGCTGAAATGTGACGCTTCACTAATTCGGCTTCGTGTGCCAAAGACAGAATCAGATGTGATCGTGTACGTACAATGAACTTTCAGGTAGAATTCGTCTGAATATGACGTCGTTATTTTCTTAATAAAGAAATTCCGAATGGATTCGGAAACAAACAAACACGGTTATTTTTATGATTTAATTAATTATTATCTATTATTTGCCTAGATGTAGGTCCCCCCGAATAACACATCGGTTGTCCTTTGTTCCATAAATCAGTTCCCATGAGATAGAAAGAAGCTTAATACATTTCCATAGAACAATAATTTGATCTTAGTTTAATTGGTGAAGGTAGGTAACGTAAACTACTAACGGTAGACTACTTTTTCCCGAAAACAAGGTGTGCAAAGCCGCGGGCAGAAGCTAGATCATTTGAAGTTAAAAAGATGTTTCTATGCGGCGGCGAGTTGTCTAGACTATTCATACGACAAGAACGTTTTTATTTGTTTCTCTTGTCAATCGTTCAAGGACGGACCGGGGGTTATGTTTCTTGGCGATAGATATCGAAACGCGAAAGTGCTAGAGGATAACTCTAGCTCTATTTTTAATAAAATAATTTACAATTACTGTTTTTTTTGAAGGGAAATATTTTCATTGACTACATATTTACGTAGCTACTTAATAATTAGGTACCTACATTTCAGATGTCTGTCGGTTTACAAAACTTCGGAGTACAGAGGGTAATAGCAAAATTTTCGAGTTTTTAATGGGTAATTTTGCGACTTTTTTCAAAATATTAAAAAAACTATGAAACCTACAGAAATTTCAAAAACTGTTTTAAAATTTACAAATGTATACCTTTCATTTGATACACCACTTGACATTATAGTTCTCTTTTAAAATTTCGAGATCACATTTTTAGTGAACATTTTCAGTATTCATTTATTATTATTTTAATCTGTACAGGCGCAATGTATTATTATTTTAAATTTCACGTTATTTGCTGCTGTAGTTGCTGAGATATTAAAGACGGATAAAAGAAGAAATAAAGCTAGACCATAAGGGTTTCGTACACGAACACAAAACCCTAAAAAGAACAAAAGATTTTTTTACTATCTTCAAATTTCAGGCCACTTGTCTAACATTTTTGATTTTAACTCGAATATTCGATAAGCAGATGTTTCCTATTGCGTTAGAATTCTCGGAATGTTCAGTACCTATGTACCTACCACCATCTGTCTGTATTATTTGTTTTTCTTTGCCATCTTTATTGTTAATCTGTTCAGGGACCTACTATTAATTATAATATGATTGTTTTGAAAAAACTTAAAACCGGCTTTAAATCTGTTATTACTTACACTTTTTTTTTAGTTTTGCCGGACTAATAAAATCCCTCGTGCATCAATTTTATACGGGTAAATCTTGGGATCAAAATCGTTCCATAAATTGACGGAGAAATCGACGAACATAATGTACATAAAAAATTTAAAAAATATGCATAGAGCCAAACATAGAACCTCAGCCTTTTTTTTAAATCGGTTAAAAATCACATCACACTAATACTATAAACTAGTTTCTGTCCGCGGCTTCGTACACTTCCTTTCTATGGAAACGATTAAAGGTTATTTGTTTCCCATAGGAACTGATTTATGGAATAAAAAGCCTATGTTTTATTCCAGGCGAAGAACTATCTGTTATGTACGCAATATTTTATTCCAATCCGTTCAATGGGTTGGTCAAAAAAGCTTGCAAAGTTGATACGGATTTTCCTTTCTCTTTGCTAAATAGCAACTGTGAACGTGCTCATGACAAGACTCCTGTCTTTAAATAAGTGTAGGACCCCTGTACAAATAGATCTTTATTTTACCACAACATGGTGCCCGCCCTAAGCTACAAATAAACAGCAAAGATACCTAGCTCTGTGTAAATCGCCGCGAGGGACATCAAAATTCGTAGTAAATTCCAGATTCAGAATTCCGACGGTCTGTTCCACGTGTCTTATTGCGATAGGGAAATAGGAACGGATAACAATAACAATTGCTTTGATTATTGGATCAAAGGATCTGAAAACTGAAATAAAAACAAATGTCTACGAGGAGTGCCTTAACTTTAGTCGATAATAATAATAGATAATAATAGATCTTTGTTTCATTTCACGCACGAATTTCAATCCGAAAAATCTTTTTAGATAAAGTTTTGAACGAGACAAGTAAACTGCAAAAGTCGTAACAACTTCAGCGATTACCATTTCGCACTCCGCCTATTCTATTTGCTTACTCAATAAAGCTTTGGATTGACGATGTCTCAACTTGTAACGCGAAAAACAAAAATCCAATTCTAAATAAATTGGCACAATTTGTTCGTTCGTGTTAAATTTCAGAGTTCAGTCCTTGACAAATCACAAGACATATAACCTACCTAGCACTTTAAAGAAAATCTCCTCGGATTATCTTCTACAGCTACAGAAATTATCGCCATTTCGACACACACGTACCTAGAGTTGTTACCCTCATCAGATCAGCACAAATGTCCACTGTTGAACGCACCTTCCTCAAAAAAGGGGTTTTTCGCTATAATCACCACACCACGTACAGGCGGATTGGTGATCGGTTTGTACTCATAAAGACAGATTCTTAAAAAAACTGATTCTCAAAAAGACTGAATTGGTACAGGTGTTCTCACCATAGTTGGAGGTTAAGTAGAGAGTCTTATTTGTCCTTTTGATAGTTCCTTCTAAGAGTCTGGTGAGTCTTTTATGACTACTAGTTAGACTAGTTTCTGTCAGCGGCTTCGTACCGGGTAACATCCACGGGCTGAGTTGGAGGAGGATTCGATTCGCCGCGACTGTCACGGACATGACTGTCACGGACATGACGGACATGATATTGGCATTACGATACACACGCTTTTGGAGGTGAGACTTAAGGGTCAGTTTTACTACATAGCTGCAAAACGAAATACAGAATTTCAGTTAAGTTTTGACCACCAATCTAAGAAAAATAATTTGTTTGTATACGTCAAGCTCTCTGACAACATTTTGTGAGAGCAAAATGGGGACAAGATATCGGCGTTGACTAGTACAATGTCCCTCGACGATATTGCTATAAATTACCCTGGCTTTGCGCTGAAAACTGATAAGCCGACTTATAGTCTTTTGTTCTAATCTGGGTGTCGGCGGTGAAAAGTGAGCTGGCTCAGCGGTATAAGCCGCGGGTACCATATACATTCAAGTACAAGGTCTAAATGTCTCTTTTGAGGAAATGATTTGTAATTACCTCAAAATTCAAGACATTAAGCCGGTCAAGATTTTTGCAGTAATAATATACTTTTTTAATGTCCATGTCCTAAGTCACTTATTTAAAGCCATGTATTTTATTTTTTCCACCTAGTTCAAAGTCAATACTTGTTTTATAATAATTTTCTTTAACTGAAGGATTGGCGCCCTTATTGCTGAAAATTATAGCGTAGATTGTTAAAGTATTTATTATGTAACTACCTAATAATTATTTAATTTAAAGTTGTAACATTTTCTTGTATTTTGTGTAAATAGTCTAGAAAATTAGTTTTGTAAGTAGGTTAAATAATTAGAAAATCCATAATGAAAAACGCTGCACAAAATCAAGATAGCTTTGCAATAAGGTAGGTTTTTCCACATTATCAAATAAACGGCCATAATTATTTATGTATTATGTAAATCATATAAAAACACAACGTTTACTACTCTTCTAAATAAAGTTTTCTCACAATTTGAGACAGTATTTTATATATTTTTATTTAATTCCTTAGATACCAAAACACTAGTTTAATAACCTTATACATAGGAATAAGGTTAAAAACTAAATGGTTAGTTTTTATATTTATACCAAACTATTGTGTATTGTGTTTTTCGAGATTAAAAATTATTCTTCGTCTTCCTTGGGATACAATCTATCTCCCGCCGTGTAGACGTGAAGAGGTAACAGCCAGACAGACAACTATCGAATTTATAATATAAGTACGGATTAAAATAACCTATGTATTTACTCAGTAAACAAAATAGCATAATCCATTTCCCAATGTTCTTGGCAGTTATTAAGTGAATGGTCAGCTAAACACTAGTGCGCACATGGTGCAACAATTTGTAAAGTAATGCAAATCAAAACATACGCTGAGAAGTTAAATAACAGGAACAAAAACAAATGAATTTCCTCTTCATTGTATTCGCTGCGAATGGTACATTAAGCCCCATAACACCGGTCAGTACCTAGCTTAACCTATATTTTTATAGGTTGTCGCAGATCAGGACCGCACCGCTACCACACAGCATAATAATGTGTATTCAAATATGGGCTCTAACTCGTCATATTTAGATGCATTTTATATTGACGCCATCAGATGACATGATGATTACAGCTCGCGAGCATTCGTTTGAAGCTATTGGGAATCCATTTTGTCAGTGTAAAATGTGTCTAAACATAACGAGTTTAAGCCCATTTAGTTGAATGCGCATTTTTGTGCAGTGTTGGGTTATGTGCACAGAGCTTATATAATATGTAAGCCTAGCAGTGTTGTCTAGGTTAGAATAGACAAAAATTATATCGCATCGTAAGGTAATTAGAATACATGAAATTCATTCCTTCGTATTCGGCGATGTGACGTATTTTGTCTGTATTCTACTCTAGACAACAATAGCAGGCCTACAAGTTATTGCATGCCTACGCTTTTACCTAAATAGGTAAGTACTGGTTTAGTAGACAGTAGGCCCTTAATATCCCAGGAAAGCTATAAGCGGTCCACCAATCTTCCGCATCTTTCGATTTTACTGCGCAATAAAACATATCCAAATGTTTGTGTAATTTATAATTTACGGCGTAAACAGTCCTGATGTGTAATATCGAAATATTGCATGGTTTAATATTTACACAGCTACTAGCTACATAAGTAGATTATTGATTGTTTATCGATGAACGATAAAAGTAATAATCAACTCGGTCAAGAAAATATTTTTGACCGGAATTATGTAGGTATTCTCACTGTCTGTCTGTATGTCTGTATGTGTCTGTATGTCTCTACATTTTAGCAAATTTTTGAGGGTAAATATAGAGCGTTCGCTAAAGCCAGCCAGCTCGTCTTTTTGCTGTCTTTATATTTTTTAGCAAGTCTCGATTGCTGGCATAGCTTTTCTAAATAGATTTTTAATATTTTTAACTTATTTACTTATGAATTACGAAAATCTAAGTAACCATTTCTAAGTACCTATACCAGAAAAAAAAAATTACGAACATTTCTTACGTTGTCATCTTCCAGAAGCTAATTAAGGCATTAACTATGGGAGCTAAAATGCTCTGCTCACCAAAGGTTGTCTAGTACAGAAAACCATGCACTGACGTCTCCAAAGCTTCCTCATTAGCTTCCATTATCTTACGTCAATACGTCGACTTGAACCAATTATCGACTAAAAGGTAACTGTCTGTTTAGAAACCCAAGTAGAAACTCGGTTGCTAACGCGTCTCGAAAGTCACGAGTTTTGCGTTGGGTTTACAAGCTTTTGTTAATATCACCTGTACGGTGTCTGCAATCAAATCTTACTAATTTTAGATCCACTTTCCGGTTCCCAATTGAGCTGAAATTTGGTATACTACAGTAAATCGGATGATAATGCAATATTGTGATGACATGAAGCTGATCACTGGTTCAGCTGGATCCGGATGGTAACCTTGGAAACTCTGTAATAAAACGACACAAACACAACCCCATCGAGTTTGGGCTCGATTGATTTGATCGATGATCTTGTCAATTAAGTCCTCTGGGCCTAGATCACATCCAGGGTCTGATGATGGAGCCCCTGCAGGTGTGCATAGGACTAGCTTTAAATATTTTTTAATTATGAACTAAATAAAGCCTTTTTTTGTTAAAAAAACTATTATTTAAACAAAGTGTTGTTGTGTATATTTGATAATTTTCAGAACTGGAAGCACAGGACCGGTCTTGGTCAACTTTGGGGAAGGCCTTAGTCTTGCAATCTTCGATCAATTATATCCAGATGAAGGGTCACTTACAAAATCAAAGCTAAAAGCTGTCCGCGTGAATATATATACTTATACAGCTACATTTGTTTACTAACGAACTGAGACAAACGTTTTAAAACAGTTAAAGTTCAACCTAATTCCAACCATGGTACCTGGTAATAAAGTCACAAATGTTCAAAATATGATTGCATACTTACGATCATTCGTCACAAAAAGCGAGCAAAGCAATAAATTACTCATGTCACTTAGAAATGAAAAGACTTAGGTTAAATAACATCTTTTGTGAAATCAACCTTAAGACGCAACAAATAAAGTATATTTTCCCGTTATTGCCTTGCGAGCTTCATTGTTTTGTTTCGTTTCTTGTTTGCTTCCGAGAATTTTACTCTGAAGGCATGGAGTCGCGTTGAACGAAGCGTTGAACCCTAAAATAATTTATATTACGAACGTAAAAGTTTAGTTGATAAGTAAAACTTATATATATTTTGGGCATCGTGTTTACTTGTATTATACATACCTATTTATTATTTTATAATGTTAAGTTTTTACAGTTCAGTGCAATTCCTAAATCAAAAATCTAAACTTTATTAACAAAAAAAATTACAATCGAATAATAGAAACAGATTAGATCTAGTATTTATAATTTAAACAATAGAGCTAACTGCAGACTGTTGCAAACAATCTACAGGTAGCTCAACTGATGGTTCATATTAATACCGGCCGGAATCGTCCCCAAGACGCTGGCTGAAGTGCCCGGCTGTTATGGTAATGCTGATACGCAAATAAAAAATAATAAAAAATATTTACTAACGACTCCACATTGAAGATTTTTCCATTGTTCCATGTTCCACACAAAAAAGAATGATAGCCACTTTATATTATAAAGTGGTTTATATTTAAAATTAAAACTTATGTAAAATTTATTGACGTAAGATTACATTACATATTATGTAAAAAAGAAACAGGAGATATCACATTGAAGATTTTTCCATTCTGCGTAGGTACGTACGGAAAGCTAAAATAAAAAAAGGAACGTTAAGTATCTAATGTGAATCCCACAAACAGATACAAATGTAACATTAACCAATTATAAAGTTCTTGTAACATATTATTTAAAATTATTACAATAAAAATCTACTCCCTTCATCTGCTGTTCTCTTACACAAAATTGTACGCGTGTTTTTCTGGCGTATTTTTTGCGTACTTTTTCCGTACCTTTGTAGCAGTGCGGTGGTTTATAAATCGGTAATTTTATTCAAAATTTGACATTACTAGTTAGTTTAAAGCTAAAAATACAACTTATTCTGCATGTTCTTAGCGAAAGTATGACACTCCGGCCGTTAAATTGCATTTTCGGGCATTATTTTTACAACTTTTGAAAACATATTGCGGCATTGTGACACGTGTTTGCGTTGGCGCTGCTTCAATCGTACTAAACAAAATAAGAGCTCACGTATCAAGTGCGCTCTTATTTACTGAGACGTATTTGGTGCGCTGACCCTTCATCTGGATATAATTGATCGAAGCTTGAAATAGATGTTTTTCTTTTGGGACGATGATGATCATTTCGTATAAATTATCAATAGCATCGCGCTAAAATTCGATCAAATGACCATCGATTTTAAATTATCTTCCTTAGGACCGGAGCGAGAGGTAGGTACTGAAGCGCGATTACGGTTCTCGATAAGGATCGACAAGCACCAATTTGTTTATGGTGTCAATAAAATTCAGTAACAAAGTCGGTGTTTATTCATCTTTATCCAGAAACGTAATCGCACCCATGATTTTATCTACATAAGCGTTATAATATAACTTATAAGTCACAGACCGAATTCGAAGTCAAAGCCTTGATCAAAGAATCAGTTTCCAACAAAGAGTAGCAGAGTGAAATTGAGATGTGCTACTCGGGCTACGATACGCACCGCGACGACGATTTGTTGTCCGTGAATTTGTTTCAGATTCGCACAAAGAAGAGCGAGACAAAACAGTCGACAAATTTGTCGCGGCGCGCATCATAAGCTAGCATGACGATATGCAAGATACTATTGGCTGTTTCTACACATCTTTTCTCATCGCTTTAGTGAAACCGTCATTGCCTTCAATCGCTAGGACATTCGCAGAACAAAGATGACCCAATTTGCTTCGTCTCAGCTATATTCGTATGATCTTAAACAAGTAGGAAGATCCAATGTGTCAGTGGCCTATCATCTATCCTTCAAGTTCTATTTCAGTGCAACTGACTACTGAAGTGTATTGAGTCATGTGTGAATCAGTAGGAATCAATATTGATGCTTGAAAACGATTTTGATATATATTCAGTCGGCTTACTCCATCTTAATTTTAGAATTAGGTAGGTATAGAGGATAGAAATCTTTGAAATACTCAGGTTCTTTCATGTTCCAATTACTTACCTTCATACTCGTATTTCTGTAAAGCCATAACCACGCTCATTCTTTATTATAAATTCCCATGTTTAGTTTGCGAATTCTCTCCACACAGTCCACTCACAATCCTTACAGTACTTGTTTGAAAATCAATATCACCTTTTAGAGCTTTTAAAAGCACTTGAAAGGACGAACTTCATATTTGTTACCATTGCACTCAGTGCTTGGCGTCGGATTACCCTATTGTCCTCGAAGAATAGCTTCAATAACAATAGAGAACAGTAATTTTTTTGCGTCGAGTCATAATTTTACATGCCAATAGAAAAGAAGCGAGACAGCTTCGAGTGATAAATGCTTTTGTACGACGCATGACGGTGTTAAAACTAGGGAACACAAATATGTGGCAATTACACGTAAAGGGGACTTTACATGCAGTTGATTTGTAGCTGCTGTTTCGTGCCGGCTTAGAAGTTGCACCACCCCAACTCTTCCCGCGGGTGTCGTAAGAGGTGACTAAGGGATATCCACCAGGGGTGGGCAGCAGCGCCCCCTGCAGAAACCCCGCGTAAGAAACCCCTCAACCCATGCCGTTGATGTCGTATAGGTTTTGGTCCATGGCAAGAATAAAAGTAATTTGTTTAGTGAATATACTTTAAATTTAAGGTTTTCGGATTTTTTCCTTTACTTGTGCTCTAAGACCTTGCTTCTTGCCAAATTTCATGATTCCAGGTCTACGGGAAGTATCCTATAGGTTTTGTGTGCCTAGGAAATTTCAAAATTTTCGGACATAAACGGCTTTAACTTTTGATTGCAATTACTTAGAAGTTTAATTTATATCACGGCTCCAAGAAGTTACGGATTTGATGTTAATTTAAACTCGATAACGCGTTCCTGAGAAAAGGGGTTTGACAGACGGACATACGAACAGACGGACTACAAAGTGATCCTAAGGGTTCCTTTTTTCCTTTTGAGGTACGGAACCTTAAAAATGTCCAGCAGTTTACGGTTGCTGATGACCTATTATCAAATAGTGTGAAAATTTGTGAATAAGAAATGAATTCAGCGTGAATTCATTTCTTATTTACTAAGGAACATATTTCAGATGCAAATTCATTCAGTTCTTATCTTAATTTAAGCAAATATTATGATCCTTATTTCAAAGAAAAACAATTTTCAATGATGGATATTATTCATTGAAAAGGCAGCGGCGCTCATTTGGGGAGGCCTGCGTCCATTTGTGGACCAGAATAGACTGATGATGATTATGATTCTCATTAATTCCTTATCAAAGTCTACCTCTCTATATTTAATCCTTTTGTCTACAAGGTAAAACAATATTTAGGTAATTTTCCAACGCAGTGACCAATTTGTGAAGTTGGATCTGAGCTATAATTCTTCCGGAAGTCAACAGACAACGGATTCTAAGCCGGGGTGGCTCCATAGCCACTCCTTGTGCACGATACAATGTCATCGGCTTTCTGTACTTCCTCACACTATTAACTCATTTGGTATTCTTCCCTGTAATGAGCTTGGCAGTGTGGCCAACCATGGCTTTACCAGGAGTTCGATTTTACTTCCCTTTTACATTCTTCATCATCATCTTTAACTTTAGCTTATCCGAAGCGACTTAAATAAAAAATATCACTTTTTTTCCGTGTCAGTGTTTAATTATTAAGAATTTGACCTTTTCTATATGAACATTTATTGACTTTACTTAAAATAAAACTGCAACAGGTCCAATTCTATACATTGAAGATATGTAGAAATTTTTTTTGGAGGGCGCTTATTATCGATACTGAAGCCAAAACTGTAAATGTTTTCTTTTTTGTCTGTTTGCTGTCAGTCTGTCTGTATCTTAGCCGCGCATCACGCCTAAACCACTGAATGAATTTAAATGAAACTTGGCACGATTTTAGTTCATACTACGAGGAAGGACATAGACTACTTTTTATCCCGGAGTTCAGTACAGTTCCCCTGGGAGAGGGGATACAAGTCAAATTCTTTGGCCGTGCATCACGCCGCAACTATTGAATGAATTCAAATAAAACTTGGCATGATTTGAGTTCTTACTACGAGGAAAAACAATGAATACTTTTTGTCCCGGAATTCAGTGTCGTTTTCCAGGGAGATGGGGTGAAATTCAAATTCTTTGGCCGCGCATCACGCCGAAACTACTGGATTATTTAATATGAAACTTGGCATGATTTGACTTCATACTACGAAAAAGGACATATGACTTTTTGTCCCGTAATTCAGTAGTTACGGTTCCCTTTGAAGAGTGGATGAAAGTCAATGTTTACTTGGTCAATGTTTACTTGGTTGTAATTCATGAACGCGTTGTCCGATTTCATTTATTCTTTTTAGGGTTTCTACGATCGGAGATCGGTTTCGAAACCCTTATGGTCTTGCTTTTTCTGTCCTTTTTTCCATCTTTAATATCTCTGCAACTACAGCAGCAAATAAAACGAAATTAGAAAGAATAATACTATTCGTGCGCCTGTACAGATTAATAGAAAAACAAGATCAGTCAAGTGCGAGTGTGACTCGCGTGCCGAGGATTTCAAACGGTTGTCGAGTATTATACCAATTATGTACTATAGGTACCGTTTTAGGTTAGAGACTTTGCTATTTAATGAATACTTAAAAATTAGAGATACCTACATACTACATTGCAGCCGAATATCCGAAGCTGGCAGAGCGATCCATCTGAATTGTATGTAGCGTTTGATCTATATTTTACAGGAAAAATACAGAGAAGTCTGTAAGTAGAACACTTTTTGAAAAATGGTCAAAAAGTGGGGAATATTTTTTAAAAGGGATCCCCCCTTATAAAAAATTGAAAAAACCTCACCTATTGGGGTATCTAATGAATGGTATCGATATGTACACCTTAAAACAGTTTTTTAAATTTCTGTAGATTTCATACTTTTTGAAATATATGAGAAAAAAAGTCGAAAAATTTCTCATTTCCCCTTATGACACCTCAGAAAGTGCGTGCGGTGCTATTTGCACGAAGAGATAAGTTAATAGTTTCAAACTTGACATTTAGACGCGTGTCCCTCCATCTGTATTCAACATCATTTCTCTCAACTAAAGTAGAATACCAAAACGTGTCATTCTGTGACGCCACTGTCATAGTGAAGCGATTAGTTTAGCAGAATAGGGCCCCAGCTGAACGGAACTTAGAGCATTAAACCATTTAATGCTCTAAGGAACGGAACCACGAGTAAGAAGCAAAACCGTTAATATTTTGTTGTGTATGACACTTCTTGACACTGACACAGGCCGAGTCGTAGCAAAAAGTTGTGTAGAAAAAGAATGGGATTGAAAATTATTACAGCATGTTATCCCGCGTAGACCCTATACACAATCTAGGATTTACCTATACACAATCTAGGTCCTAAATAGGTTTTTTTTTGCCCGGCGTTTCTTCATATGAGAGAAACTGTGGTCAAATGTGAATATCTAATTAGTCGACAGGTATGGCAATCGCGAACGAAGTCGCGGGTACAGCTAGTTTTCATATATGTACGTTATACGTTCGTAATACACACGAACCGAACAGAACAAAACCAAAAGCTATATTGTATTGCAAACTATTGTAAAATTTTAGGCTAAAAGTGAAGGCAGAAAAAATTCTAATCAAAATAATAATAGATAATGCTGTACAATCCACACATCATCATCTTGCCTTAAGCTAAGCAGAGCTTGTGTTATGGGTACTAGATGACTGATATACATAATACAATACATTACATAGAAATATATTTTTTATTGGGTATACATTAGAAAAAACCCAGAGCACCCGGAACAAATATTTGCAGATCGTACAAACATTTGTCCCAAGGCGGGAATCGGACCAAAAATCTCTTGCGTCGCAGCCCTTCAGCAGCAGCGCAGGACGTTCGCCCGCCAAGGCACGTCGGTCTTTAAAAATGTACTTATACTAAAATAAATTACTTACTTATACTAAACACGTAGTTAAAACACTTTCATATACCTACATAGTAATTTGAGCACAGTAGGTAAGTATTCAAGATGAAATGAGGACAATTACTCGTTCCTAAAATAAACTCTCCAAATATTCGGCGAATGCCGATGTGTGAACGGCATTTCAAGGAACTTACTCTGTTTTGGGAGAATCGTCACCTCAGCAATGAACTTTCTGGCGTAAATTTATATTTTTGTGAAGCGAGTAGTAGGGTGATTGATCCCATAAAACACTTGCAAAATACTTACTTGTTTTAAATCATTTATTAGTGCGTAATATCACGGATGGGACAATATTGGTGTACTATACCGAAAGGAGGTGATTTTGGCCCCCTATATCCTGTATATTACCCATGTTTATTTGTGTCTTTTATACCTTCGACATTACTAAACCTACCAGAGGAAGTGTATTTTGTGTGTATTTTAAACACCTTGAACGTGAACGCGTGGCGATTATGGAAAAACCCCTTCTTTGTTTAGGGGATGCTCAGCAGTGGACGTATGTGTACTGATGTGGATACCTATCTACGGGAGCTCCCTTTAATTTAGAAAAATTTATTAGCCAAGAAAGTAACAATAATATAATAAAACAGTTACAGCTAGTATTACACTTATATCTATTTCTTAAAATTCTAAGCCGTCACCAGAAGGCAAAATGCCCAGAATGCTGCCAGCATTGCCACGTTGAATGGCAATTCGTTGACCGAAATAGAAGCCAGCATTCCGATTACCTACTATTTTATTATTTACAATTATAAATTTTTGATTCAACCTGAAACCGCAATAAAAATATATCGTTAGGATTTTTCTAAAGTGAGCAGAAAAGTTGAACTTCTTGAACATTTATGTGGGTTCTTAGGTAGGTGCGAAACCGTGAACAGAAATTGAGTTTTGAAAATCTCACCAGTCTCTTAAAAAGACCCGTGAAAAGGACAAGTGAGACTAATCTCAAACAATGATGAGTGCAACTGTACCATTTCTGCCTTTTTGAGAATGTCTTTATGAGAACAAACCCATTATTTGTCGTTTGTTTACTTTGTAAGTCCCATAAAAGTGAGTCCCATAAATATTACAGGAGTATGGTGAAATCCCCTTATCATTAATCTAAATATACGTCTTAATTTTCTTTCAGCTCATCTTGAAAGCAATTTGCATGAACATCACATCGGATTTGTAAAGAATAGAGCTATTACTGAGTTCTGGGCTAGGTTGGAGCTATTCAAGGCTTTGGAGGTGCCTGAATGGTTGGGCGCGTCGCGGCGCGCAATTTGTCAAACTGGGCTTCGACTTTGGAAACCAATTTCGATATGTTATTTTGAACGATATTGAGAAAATTGAATGCGATAAGTTGTACTTAGAGCTGGCTTTAATGTCAGTAAGAAAAACATCATCGAATGAGTACTATATAGTTATTCTGTGACGGTTGTTAGAGTTGGTTGTTCGAGGCGAAATGGTAAAAAAAAAGTTTTAAAAATAACTTCCTGCGAGTTGAGTTCCCCCAATGCTTAACTGCGATTGCTCAGATGCAAATCTTTCCTATTGCGCAACAAATTCTGTTCCCCATTGCTCATCTCAATAATTGATTGCCAATTGCTCAGTTATACAAGTCAAAGATGCTCGTTGGGACTGTCCATTATAAAAACGCAAAAGCAATGGATGCATTCTCTGACAGCAGCGACCATTTCCTCTTTGAAATGAATTGCATTATCATGCAATGACGCAGCCCTGAGACAGGACGAAGATAGAGCTATGTGGAAACAATTTGTCAGTGTCTCCGTGAAAACTTTCCGGGCACGACTTCAACTAGAATAGGTACCTACTTACGACGACAAAGAAAATAATGCAATGATAAAGATTATTGTGTCGTATCCTTTGCAGTCAACAGAGTCAGGTATCTGACATTTAGATTTGACGCCAGATTTACCGGCCTACACCTTCACCGACCCCATTTGGATATTATGGTGTATATGGGGGTTGGCCGATTTCCGAATGCGTAAAGGCAGCAAAAATATTAGAAACCAATATCGTTACCCGTAAAATAAATACCAACATATCAGTTACAAAATACATTTATCAGTCTTGTGGTTTGGGAAAGAGCCATATAAGATTTTTTTTTGAGTTTCATTGGACAAAAAAACCTGAAGTTTACAGAAACTTCCGATAAATACAGATCTAAACCCTCAGAACAGGGAAATATACTTATTATGGTGCATATAGAAAAAAACTTCAAAAGTTTCTACTTTATACAGTTTTGAACAAACATAACACTCAGTTTACAATGCCTTTGAGCTAATCTTAATAGTTTTGGAAGGTGTGAAATCTTCAAAGAGATCTCAAATATAATCGCAACATCTCTATAACAATAATCCCTTTCATTTGCTTATGTTATGATCTTTCATGATTTAAAAGAATTGGATAAGATTCGCTTAAATTATTTAGGATTCCGTGGTCGGAAATCAGGAACCCATAACTCCATTAGTTTGATGAAAAGGCCACTTTACTTGCGAAAAGCCCATGCCGAATTGAAGACTACGTCTGTTCTATATGATTTTCTATACAAGCCACAAAATGAAAACAATATGAACATTCCGTCGAAGATTTATGAGTCGACCTTATAATAATAACGGTCAATCGCTACCAATATTTCTTCGTGGAAACTATCTGAACGATATTGTTCTAATGTTCGTATTACATCTATTGGGAACCTTTTCGTAGGAATATGATGCCAGTTATAATTCTCAAAGGCATTCTAACAATAGATAATTTATTGAGAGCACTCTAGGCTCATTTCAGAGCTCTAGCTAAATAATAGAGTTAAATTTAAGGTGACAACAAACAGTGAGTAAACAATAAAAAATCGACGCTTCCGACTGGTATTGATATGGATCAGTTGAGTTGCCTGTAGACAGCCTGCAGTTAGCTTAATTGTTTCAAATGTAAATACTATTTCTAATTTGTTTTTATTATTTGATTGCAATTTTCTTTGTTAATAAAGATATTTTGATAAAAAATCTAAATAAAATAAGGTTAATACATAAACATAAAGAAACAAACATTAAATCAACTCTCATTATTCAGTAATGTAAGGTATGATAAACTTCACCCTAGTAACTTTTCCCGGGATAAAAACTTGCCTAGGTTTTATAACCCTATCCGTTCAGTAGTTTTGGCGTGAAAAGGCACCGGAATCCGAACTTTCGCAGTTCGGATGTTTAGATGTTTGGATGTATTTATGTCATCTAAACTTCCAAACTTTCGCATTTATAATATTAATGTGAAGTGTTGAATCATCTTATTTAATATAGACATAGACAATCATTTATTTGCTGCTCAAACACCTCACACAATAAGTACAAAACAGATATGTATAAAAGTACATTTTGAAAAATAGTTAACTTATATTACGACAAAAAACAATTAAAAAACAATATATGTAGGTAGGTACTTTGTTTGTTGGTATACAGGTAATATGGTTTCAGAAGGAACGAAATAGACAAAGAATTTCAGCAATGCGGAAGAATAAACTGTCCCGTCGCTAAATTCCTGAGATTTCTGAAGTGACTGCAGACTGCAGTCAACAAAAGAGACAATAATAAAATACACTCGGTGGCCATTGCTGGCTGAGCGGTCGGTAAACAGCGTGATTTATTAGTATTGTCTCAAGCTAACAGACCATCCCGTCTGCTTCTAATTGCCTGTAGGAATTCTATATAAACATGCCAAGCGTTAGGTTATCTTTACTAATCTAGTCGAGATTTCATAAATGTGATGGTCGGTGGAGCAAAGTGACGACTACTTGAGGTCCTAGTTAGGTTAAAATTGCAATAAATTCATAATATGGTTACAAAAGTAGTGTCAGGTTTCTGGAGCCAAATTCTGCTGGAAATCGCTTTACTGACAATAGTATCGTCGCGCAATCGTTCATAGATGAAAGAAATTCTAGATGTTCGTGCAGTGCTATTTGAACGGAGAGATTGATTGAATGGTTTCAACCTTGACACGCGTTACAGTGTCAAGGTTGAAACCATCAATGAAACCATTTGGTTCCATTGATATATAGTATTGAGGAAATGTGTTGAATAATCAATGTATTGACATTGAAATTGTTACTATATTAAATAAAATTCATTTATTGATTCAGACAACACAAAGATCCATAGATTAGAGTAGTATAAGTCACACAGTTTCATATAAACAAAAAGGTACACATCAAAATTAATTTAAATAATAAATTTGTGTGGCACAAGGGTTGATCAGGCTTGACATCCAGTGCCTTTGCAGTTTACTGCAATGTCTGTAAGCCAGAACCCCTATCAGACTGTTGGTGCTGCCCAGCATCCTGCGTTTTACAGATATTATTTTATTACGAATCACAGCGTAAAAGTCCTTTACGTGTGCGTCAGCAAACATGCCCGACGCACTACAGAATATATGTATGTATTATGGTGATTAGAATAATTTAGTGGAATTAGGGCCCAGGTTGCAAGGCATGATGGTTGCAGGTTGGTAGGGGTACATGTAGCGGGACTTCAATTAATGCAGCTAGCAATGAACCGTAGCGGATGGCACAAACTTTGGAGGCCTATGAGCAGTGGGTAAATCACATGGGTGGATAAAAAACATTAATCATAACATTATGCCATGTCTCGTCTCATTATACTTCCGCTGTTAAAAGTGTTGAAATCACTAGAATAGCCAAGTCAGCCATTTTATGATCATCACCATGAAGTTGGAAAATTACCCACTTACACGTAGTAGTCAAGGATAAGCTTCGAATAGGAAATTATCTGACACTAGGTTTAATTTGTGACAAAGATATTGATAGATGAAAAGTTCTTTGAGATGGCTGGAGAAAAGGGTTCCCGATGGCGGCCGTTTACTAGACTTATCAAGGCTACCCCCCGCCGCACGGTGGATCGAGCCCATACAATGGGTTGGACATAGCGTGTCAAAATTTTCAAAGTCGTAATTTCATAAATTTTAATATGTTATTCGATAGCTTTTTTACATCTAAGCAATAAATATTCTATTACATTTTTGGCCTAGAGTCATATTTTAGGAGTAAATGGCATAAAACTGATTTCATTGTATGGAAAGCAACATACAAACAGAAATAGGGGGCGTGTTTCGTCCTGTTTCGTTATGTGGTCTATAAATAACATATTCTTGGCACTGTAAAGCAACTTTCCTTCAAAGACACATCTTGCGCTTTAATGCTGTTTTTGAGATAAACCGAAAAAAAAAAATTTAATTGCGGTCTAATTTTATTTCGCGATTCGATACCGTTATCAAACCTAAGCAATAAATATTCTATTGCATTTTTGGCCTAGAATCATAGTTCAGGAGTATATGGCATAAAACTGATTTCATTATAATGGAAAGCAACATACAAACAGGAATAGGGGGCGTGTTTCGTCCTGTTTCGTTCTGTGGTCTATAATAACATATTCTTGGCACTGTAAAGTAACTTTCCTTCAAAGGCACATCTTGCGCTTCTATGCTGTTTTTGAGATAAATAAATTAAAAAAATTAAAAAAATTGTCGTCTAATTTTATTGCGCGACTCGATACCGTTATCAAACCTAAGCAATAAATATTCTATTGCATTTTTGGCCTAGAGTCATAGTTCAGGAGTAAATGGCATAAAACTGATTTCATGGTATGGAAAGCAACATACAAACAGGATAGGGGGCGTGTTTCGTCCTGTTTCGTTCTGTGGTCTATAATAACATATTCTTGGCACTGTAAAGTAACTTTCCTTCAAAGGCACATCTTGCGCTTTTATGCTGTTTTTGAGATAAATAAATAAAAAAAAATAAAAAAATTGCCGTCTAATTTTATTGCGCGATTCGATACCGTTATCAAACCTAAGCAATAAATATTCTATTGCATTTTTGGCCTAGAGTCATAGTTCAGGAGTAAATGGCATAAAACTCATTTTATGGTATGGAAAGCGACATACAAACAGAAATAAGGAGCGTGTTTCGTCCTGTTTTGTTCTGTGGTCTATAATAACATGTTCTTGGCAATGTACCGCAACTTTCCTTCAAAGACACATCTTGCGCTTTTAAGCTATTTTTGAGATGCATCGAAAAAAATTGCCGTCCAATTTTATTTCGCGATTCGATATCGTTATCATACCTAAGCAAATATTATTCCGTTGCAATTTACCATCAGGCTTATAGTTCAGGAGTAAATGGCATAAAACAAAATAAATTCAAGTCACTCATGAAAATTTGGTGACCAAAATAAACATAAACAACTACGACAGATAGATTGATACGATAGATATCACGAAATCAAATTAGGCCACTTTTATTATTATATTATAGTATAACGGTTTAAAATTCTAATTACCTTCGATTAATTACCCAATAAGGGTAGGGGCCTTATTGGGTAATTAATCGAAGGTAATTAAAACAAGAGGCATCTTATTTCTTTCAAATTGAAGGCACAACATAGGAACAGTATGTAAGTGGTTGGTATGCCAGCTTCCTTTACCAAATACAGGTTGAGTTTGCAGGCGTTTTTTTAACAGAACATCAATTAAGGAAGGTTTCACATTATCACACGGTGTCAAATAGGGGTGTGCCGTAATTATCCAAGGGACGGGCTGATTGCTGTAATCCTGTGTTGTGGACATTGATAGTACTTACACTGTTATACATAATGTAGACTGTGTGTACACGCCACACAATCACTGTTAACGAACAGTTTGGGCCAGCCTTGGAGTAATGGAATAAGCGTTATGGTTATTGTGAAAACGATATTGGCTATGCTTATTTGGTATTTATTTTCAACTTAAAACTATCATTACAGGAACTTCACAATTTATCGCTAGGTACACTATACATATTTAAATCAACCAAGGACATACTTTACAAATAACACAAAACAAATAATGTAGCCTTACAGAGTTCGCTCAGAGAAACCTGAATCTATACTCTGCAACAACAAGCAAGACCCCAATAAGTTGGTAACAGACGGAGTAAGTAACAGAATAAGTAAGTAACAGACGGAGTCGCCTGCGCCGATGTACGTAGAAATGGGGCGCACACAGACACTGTCTAACCAGTATATCCGGGTTCGAGTTGTTTCCCGAAGCACCCTGAACTCGTACACAACCAGCGCTAGGTCCCGTTTAGTTTCTAACTTATTGTATAGGTACTTAACTATACTACGTAGTTACATAACAATCTGCTCTCAGATAATGAAGTTTATTGTATCTGAGAGCAGATTTCCTACGTGATACAATACTAGCCTGACTATGGCACATTATTCCTCAGCATTTATGGGAAACCTTTTTGAGCACTTTTTAAATTTTAATGCAATTGAACAACATGTTTGGGGGAGGCACTCCAATCTACCACACCTTTCAGGTGTGGTCATTGTCTGTGCTGATGAGGAATTATATATAGATATAACCTAGAGTCCTAGAGATAGGTTGCATACCTACCTATAAAATGTCATCAATGAATGCGGTTCACGCAGGACCATGTTGGATTATACAAACTTCGGAAGGCCTACACCCAGCAGAAGGTAAAATCTAATATCAGCTGTGTTTATCGTTCATATTTTTAAACTTACGCGTTCGAAACACACAGTTCTCCAATCATCCCCTGACCACGACATTGTTTAAACCTGTTGAAACGGCGGGAGAATAACACGCGATAAATACCCGTTATCAGTACCTACTAATAATAATAAATGTCCATGGTGATACCTTTGTGATGGAATCCATTTTATTTATTTAAATGGCACAAGTTGTTCGTATAGTACGTATAAGTTGGTCCATAAGGAATTCAATTCCTCTGCCTACTACCAATATTTATTTGGAATGTTGTTTATCTGTTGAATAGATTGGCATAAATTCGGTATTTCATTACATATTAAAATTTCAAACACTGACAAATCCCTGCTCAACATCATGCTGAACTAAACACAAGGCAAAATTATGATAAACAAACTGGATAGGTACTGGTATTTAATGAAGGACTTATTTAGTTGGGATATCGATAAAAATGTTAAACTGGTTTTACGTCCTTATAAGTTAGAAAATTAAAACTTATTAGGAAGGAAAATGAACGCAAAGTTTGCCTGACTTAGGTTTAAAGAACTTTATTCTCATACAAACACACGGTTTACTTGAAAAAATAATGAAAATATTAAATGAGATACATGAACAAATTAATCTAGGTTTAACTAAATTTTCATTATAATCTTACGAAGTTTCTACAAATAAATATTAAGAGTTAGGTGCCACCGCTGCTGGTGACGATCGAGAGCTAATATTTACCATTGAAATGAAATGAAACTGTATTTATTTGCTTTTATATAAGTAGGTTAGCAATGGTTTTATAATAGAGTAGTTATCACTATATCTCATATCTTCATAGTCGTGCAAATGTGTAATCCTAGTTATTTAGATACATTTTAGTTAGTTTTGTTTTAGTTTGCTATTTCAATACAAAAAAATATAAATATTTAGCAAAAACATAGTAAAAAAAAATTGTTAGAGAATAATAAATGAAATATTAACCTAAATGTCAAAATTAAAATTATGTGAATAATTTCAAATATTCATTTATACTATAAAGCAGTTTTGACAGAGCCAATTATATAATTTATAATTAAATTCATTGCCACCTTGTTGGAGTGGCCAGTGGGTTTTTTCTCAATTGCCACCAGTGGTGTTGGAGATGGTGGTGGAAATTGGGAATAGACGAATAATTTTAAAGTAAATAATGAATTTTTGCTATGTCGTGGTGACAAGACGACTTTTAGATCCTTAGGTAGGTACCTACCAATACCAAAATACCAAATATTATTGTATACTGGGCACCTGGGTTGTTCTGATGATTTACATAATGAGGAAAATTTAGTAACAATCCATGGCATATTGGGACCTATGCTTCGCGGCTATTTCGTATAATTTTCAAATTACCATAACTTTCAGGACAAAACCAGCCCAAATAACAAGCTCAGTAACTTACACTCTTATTGAATATGAAAAGGAACAGGACAAACTGGCAAAGATTATGTGGGACCCTAATAAAAACCGAGCAATGTAAGATTTTTCGAGCAACGCTGGATGCTTGCTATGTTAATTTATGAAAATGCTTACGGAAAGTGCTTCTCGTTTCTGTTTATTTGGAGAGCTCGTTTTCACTTGTCGGGTGTAGGGCCCGGATTTTAATTGGATGTTACAGTGGCAGAGCATTTTATATGAAGCTATTCACACTTGTCGGAAACCGATTTTGTGTCGGGGTGCGGACAAGAAATGTCGGGTGTTTTGCCAGCCTTCTATGCCCGTAAAAAATCTGGTTGGATCTCGTTTGCTTATGAGTTAACATGACGCTGGTATCCCTCTCCCAACTCCCCTTTCTTCAGCCCGTCATCACCAGCTGCTCTGTGCCGCAGATCGCGCACACACATCATTGACCCAATTCCTCAGGATTGGGAGAACCCAAAACTTTATTGCCTATGTTTTATTCTCAAATATACTTACATCACAACAAAAGCTTTGTCGTCGTACATCGTGTACAGTAGCTTCGCGTAGAGTGGACCCCTCTCTAAGTGAAGCGAATGGTGCGCTTTACGCCAATGCTCCAGCTCCAATCGGGTCCGACCAAGGTCCGACAACTGACAAGTGTGAACAGAGGTTCCGACACTCGACAAAAATACGGCGCCCGACATCCTACAAGTGGGAACGAACTCTTAGACTGAAATTATACTTAGTTTCAGGTTTGTATTATGAAGGTTTGGGAAACTACGTTGAGTTTTCTCGTCATCCATACCGCAATACCAGAAAACGAAAGTCGTTTTCAATCAGGGCGTCATGATCTACGGAGCTAAGGCGTTGACACTCGCGGCCATATTTCACGCAGAACTGACCACCGCTGGGATACCTAAACGTGTTTTTGAGTGGAGACTGCGACTCTGCAAACGCGGTGCCACCCCCGGCCATGTGAAATTACAACCTGTGAAAGACTGGAGGCAGATGCTGGATGCGGCAACCTGAAGAAAGGAAGCTACGACACGCTCATAAGGGGAGGCATATATTCAATCATACTCAATCAATTATTTATTGCACCAGCATCTGCCAGCAGTCCGTAGCAAATCGTCATCCCACATGGCCCCAGACAAACTTACAATACGTTTGATGTTTGGGCGAAGATGCCGAAGCTACGGAACGTAGTGGGCTGAAATTATGCTTAGAAATAGTTCTAATACGTAAAATACATGTTGGCTCATTTTTAGGCAGAAGCTAGTATAGTTAATAAAACCTGTTTGAGGCAAACTCATTATGCTGCTCAAAAAAGTTCGAAACCTCCTTGATTCACTGTGGTTGCAGTTCTTGGACGAACGAAATTACCCTCTCATAGTTCGTTGTGAACTTCAAATTGACAATGAAATGTTGACGATTGTCATCTTCGATCCTTCGATCAGGGAGTCTTAATGGATACGCAACAAGTCCTTTTTTGAATAACCTCATACACGGTTACTAGTTGAATGAGCTTGAACAAAATTGTTGATCGTAGTCAAGGACATTTTGTACCTCTTTGAAATTCTTATTAGGTATACTTGCTAAATTTACGCAGCTTTACCTACGTGGTCGATTTATTAGTAAATTCTTACGAAAAATTGAGCTTCAACCAAAATCAAATTATAATAATGATTATCCGAAGTGTCACCGAAGAAAGAAAGAAACTGAAGGTACTACTTAGGTATTTACTTACAAAAATAATGTTTTTGGTAGTTATATTTTATCTAAAAATATCTTATAGTCCCTTTGATGGGTGGGTTATTTTAAAAACATGTCATCTGTGGGAAAAATTTTGTTAAATTTAATTTAAATGAGTATTTTGATGCTATCGATAAAATTCAAATACCTACAATAATGACATCACTAGCAAATTTACGTCAAATATTGGTTACGCATAAACAATGTCAATCGTACATTTTTATGGCAGCACGTGCCCTTTATAAACCATACTTTTTTTCTCAATGTCTTCGATCAGAGAGAGTGATTTCGTTTGCCCAAGATTGTCACAATCAGCCAAAAAGAGTCAAGCAACACTTAGCATTCAAAAAATTGGAAACTGACATTGGCAGAATTGTGTCAAACCATGATGCGGAGCCAAAGATAAAAGAAGAAGAAGATAATAAATATGAATAATTAAGATTTTTATTTATGTACATTGTTATTAATATAAATAGGTACCTATAGTTTAATAACAATGTAAATCAAATCAAAAAAAAGATTTTGCAGACCACCAGATTAATTTAATAAAAATCTTCAAAATGCACGGTTAATTCAAACACGGAGTATGCCACTGTCTGCAAAATTCAGACGAGGTAAGAGGACGATATTTATGTTCTTACACAGACGAACCTAAACAAAACTTCTAGGTTTAGAAGCGAGGGAGGCTTAAAGGTCACTTAGAAATTCAATTTGTATTGCATGAAAGAACAAATCACATGTTCGAATTCCCCATGCATTTTTCAAAAGTAATAAATAGTTATTTGATAAACTACTAGATAACTCGAACAATAACGTCGTGAACGTTTTAGTTTCAAATCTAGAGTCTAGTCTACCTTAGTCCAGAGCAGCCAAGTCCACTTCAGTACGGAAGAAAACAAATGGAAACTTAACCACAGTACGAAGTCATGGAAACTATCACAAATAGCATCTCGATCTGGTTTTCTTTTTTCGTATGATCAAAAAATATAGATGCTATTCATTAACAATGTAAGCAGGTTAACAACGAACCTAGTTTGTATAGTAAAAAATAGATGCTAGAAATAGAAAGCCATTACGAAAAGAAAAACATTTATTTAGCACATGCATTATGTTATCTGTAATCTTAGAATATTTGGCAAATCCGTAATATAAATACAAAACCGATTAAAAAACTGGCCAAATGCGCGTCGGACTAGCACACGACACGAAGGTAGAAAGTTTCATGTGTCTACCTATTGTAGTTCAAGCAACAGCCTTGACAAATTCCGTTCCGTTTTCACCCTTCGGGTACGGAACCCTAAAAAGAACTTCAGGAACGGTCAATTAGGTTAGCTTATAGCTAAGGGGGGTCCCTTATAGCTAAGTTTGATAAATAATGCGGTAGGTATAATCAGTATTTCAAAACAAAACAAATGCATTGCACTTTGGTGCATACCTACTCGGCGCATTCGTTGACCATGACCTACGAATTCATTAAATCTCTACCAAATGAGAGCTCTTGTAGCAGCTAGTACATAATTATTTAAAAATAGAAAAAATAAACTATATTGAAATGTACTCAAGCATACCTTTCTTATGAGTATACCTTGATTTGATTGATTGATTATACCCCCTTTGGACCCCCTTATCTCAAAAACCCCTCTACGGATTTGCCCTCACTAAATTACCAGCAAATTTCACAAGTCTAATCAGCACGCCTATTAAATTTCACGCAAATCGGATCAAAGGTTGGGCAGATTTACTTGAAGTGACTATTTTACCATACAGCCAAATCACCCAAGTTGCCACTGAGATCTTCGTTCACTTCGCACTCTCCAATCAGTAAATATGTAGGTACATAATGCTGGAATTTTATGGGTACAGCATCTATCGTCAAAGTAAGCTTAATTATTACCTGTAATGGGTATAAAACCTTCCGCGTCTCAGTGACCCTTAACCACTGTGACAGAGGTTGCAAACAGTAAAAGCTTAGAGAAATTAGTCGCTATTTCTATGAGTAAAGGTATGAAACTCCTATAACAGCTCCAGTAATTTCGTTTTCAGAAATGCTGAACGCAATAAAAAACGCAAAGAAGACTAAAAAAGAGAACGACAACATTAACGAGGAAGTTGATGACACTGAAGAATCAATGGAGAATAACGATGAGGAACCGACCAAGGACCTGCAGCGTAGAGCTTCCCAACAAGAAAATTCCGACGAAAGGAAGGAAGGAAAATCGAAAGCTACCAAAAAATAACTTATATTGTTAATATATTTGTTAGTTTTTACCTTTATTGTAGGCGTTGTAAATTTTTGAATATTATCTGGTGACTGCTCCTGTTAAGCTTCTGCTACGCAGTGGCTACAAATATGCTATGCAATAGCTATGTGAACGGAACGAATCAGTCACGAAATCGAAACGAAGATGATGCTGTGTGGATTGTCTAGCATTAAAAAATATATATATATATATATATATATATATATGCTATGCAATAGCTATGTAACCGGAACGATTCAGCTACGAAACCTCTACGCAGCAACTACGCTTTTGCTATAAATTCGCTACACACTTGCTACGCTCCTGCTAGCTACTGCATACATATTCACTACAAACTAATTACTCACTTTAATACGTTATCCGATATTAGAGGTTTATTCTTCCGAGTATCCAACCAACAGCTGCTAAATTAATTTTACTACTAAAATAAACTGTGTCAATATTTCATTACGGATGTAAGCGGGCTCACTAAGTACATATCTTATTTGTGTTGGAACAACACCAACGTTTCATACCTTAGCGAGGGGCAATGATAATAGTGCTGAAACAATAATGCCGTGGAAAAAAATATGGATTGTGTGAAAGAGGACATGTAATAACACGTAATAAAGGTGTTAAGTACAGAGATGACGGCTGATAGAGGAGAGTGGACGAAAAATACATGTTGTGCTGATCCTACACTAGGATAAGGAGTGAAGAAGAAGTGTTCTATTCATCCATCCATATCCATCATGCTAACCCTTCACTAAAACTAAAGTCATTTACAACGATATTTACCATAAAAAGATCAAATTCACACACCTACGAAATGGAGACCGATCGGCGTTTGGCATTTCTGGACGTTTTGGTACAGGTCGGAGATGATGGAAGCGTAGGCCACTCTGTCTATAGGAAGCCCACATAAACGAACCGGTAGGTACCTCCATGCCGATTCACATCACCACCCTCGACAGCTTCACTCGGTGGTAAAATCTATACTAAACGTGCTTACGACCTATGTGATGATAGAAGCCCACAGAGTGAGTTGACTCACGTCATAAATGTTTTAAATAAGAACGGCTATAAGGTTCGGTATATGCCAGCTAGTTCCGGCACCAGCCATAAACCGAATAGGAGTACGGTGGAACGCAAACCAGCATTCTCGCCTTACATAAAAGACGTGACGGATAAAGTTGCAAACATCCTGCAGAAATCCTCTTTCAAAACCATTTTCACGCCTATGAAAAAGATCATACTCTACCTGTGCACGCCTAAGGACACGTTCCCACTTGAGAACCCAGGGGTGTATAAGATCGACTACAGCTATGGAAGCTTCTATATAAAGGCCAAACGAAGTGAACTATTGCCTGCTGAGTCAAGGAACACATACGAGCGGTTAAGAATCTGGCAACTGAGAACACAATCCACAAGAAATCTCAATCTGAGAGTCATTATTGCATACCAAGATTGGTACAGGAGGCCATTGAGGTTACCAAACATAGGAACTTAAACCGAGAAGAAGGTTCCCAATTATCCGAAACCTGGAACCCTGTGGTGAGAATATGCAAAAACCAAACAAGTGATGTACCAATTGGGCTGCGTGCTGATACAGTGTTGTGTGTCGTGATCGAGTTGCGTTTTATAATGAAACCGGTGGTAGTGGTAACGTTCGTAGCCAAAAAATGACAAAAAATGAAGGTAGATCGGTATTCTGCCAATAATACTCACTCGCAGTGCCTTCAGTTATTCCGTGATCATGCCGCATGGCGCATGAAACTGTGCCGAAATATTGGAAAGCTCAAAACTCAAATCATGGTAAATATCCCGTTGTAAATGACTTTAGTGTAAAGAACCATGATGGATTTAAAAGATTTATCACTCACTAAAATTCTGCTCATTAATGTGAAATAACTCTAATTATGGGTCTGCTCACAACGAGACGTGACGCGACGCAGCGCGCACTTTTTAAGGTGATTGAAAATATAACTTTATTTTCTACAGAAAAAGATGACAAAGAAAATTACAAGTCAATAATAAAAACAAATTAGAACTAGTATTTACAATTGAAACAATTAAGCTAACTGCTGCTGTTGCCAGTCAGAAGCGTCCCCAAGACGCTGGCTGCATTGCCCCGCTCTGTATGGCAATGCTGATGCACTGCGCCAGATACCCACCAGGTCACGCGTCGCGTCGATGAAAGATAAAGAAAAAGATATACATTTTATTGAGATAATACGAAAATCCCCCGCGGCGCAAATTAGTATCATGGTAATATCCCGTTAATTAATGACTTTTGTGAAAGTAACTTTGTCTGTCTGCCTGTTACGTATTCACGTCTAAACGGCACAACGGATTTTAATGAAATTTGCGCTTCTTGCCCGTGGTACACTTCAGCTGATCCTGTTGTCATGGAGGTAGAACAATCTACCTCCATGACAACAGGATACAAATCCTAAGAGAGCACACAGACCTTTTTTATCTTGGGAAAACGCACGTGAAGCTGCAGGACGAGGCTAGTTGCAGATAATTCAAAGGTTTTGACATCTCTAAGTGGAAATTGATCGGAGGCGGCAGTGTGACCCGGCTTCCTGGCGCCTGAACCATTGGTAAACAACGATTTCCTATCTCAATAGTGTAAAAATACGACTGCTAGCTCTTCTCTTATTATTTTATTAGCACTGGACATATAATCTCAAATTATAATATAAGTCATCTAGCTTTCGCCCGCGGCTTCGCATGATTATTTCCGGGATAAAAGTACCTAGCCTCTAGCCTTTTCAGGTCTAGAACCACATCTGTGCAATGTATCAGTGTAATAGTTTCATTGAAAACATTGGTAAAAAGGCATCTACGACGAAATTAAAATAAAATCGTATGGATCCAGCATCAGAGTCCAGAAGAAAATACGCACTCGCTTACAATCATATGTGACCGTGAAACTCGAGTCCGCCAAGTCAGCAAGGTCGGGCTCATTCACCTATCAACAACAAAGCACCCTCAAACTCAAATCGGACTTAGTACTTACCAACATAGCTCCGATACAGCATCACACCTTCAACTCCTCGCTACAGCAGCTCGGTGAGCACATCAGCGCGATGAAGGAAGCAGGACAACAGAAGGTGACATTAACAACACACGATATTCACCAATACGCAATATCGTACAGCGTATTAGCAGCAGGCGTCGCAGCGTTCCTGGCGTTCCTCGCGTCTTCCGCGCGCGCTGCGGAGCCGGCGCCGCCGGTGCGCGACCCCGCGCCCGGGCCCCCGCCGCCACCCGTGCCTCTCCCGCCGAGGGAGGCGTCCTCCAGCAGAGTCAGTGTTAGTGTGCGAAGGCAACCTATGCCCGAGCTAGGGCATGGTACCAGTGGGACCGTGCGGTGGTCCAGTTTACGTGATATAGATTATAACAT
Source organism: Eupithecia inturbata (assembly GCA_963662085.1). Classification (NCBI taxonomy): domain Eukaryota; kingdom Metazoa; phylum Arthropoda; class Insecta; order Lepidoptera; family Geometridae; genus Eupithecia; species Eupithecia inturbata. The sequence continues at coordinate 3,150,889 of OY759179.1, read as the reverse complement.
CGCCCATCAGCAAGCAGCAATCCAGTAGACAATCAGGTTTTACTATAGAATAGGGATTAGTTTTGTAATCAAGCCATCAGCAATCACTTAGATTATGAAGCATTGTCTTAACATTCACTTAGCCTAAGAACAACATTGATCATCTCTGTAATACTAACTCCTCAATTGTAGCGACTCATCACATTCTCATGTCGTACTTCGCCCTCGGGGGTATGTTGGATACATCGATCACGTAGGTATATTTAGCATCGTCAGCAGTTTGACCTATGTAGGTTACTCGTGCCGCGAGCGCGGACCGGGCGCGCCTACGGAGCTCAGTGCATCAGCAGCAGGCATTTCGATCGCACTCATTAACTTAACATCAATATTAGTCGTAGTTTTATACAATACAGCTATTGTTACATATACTCGACATTTATAACAGCATCCCGGGAAGAGCTAGCCGCGATTCCTACAGTGCACTAGTTTGACTAACACCCTGTATTGGTCGAAACCTCCGACGAAGTATATCAAGAAAATCAAAAATCAACCCATATAGCGTATCCATTATTTTCTCTGCTCGAAAGTCGAATGCTAGGTGCATTCGATTTCAAGTCTCCTGGGAGACACAAGTCAATAAAGTATAGGAAATACGGATTATTATTACTTTCTTATTTCTATGGAGGCAGGTTTTATTTTCCTATAAAAAATAACAAGGTGACCGTATTTTTTCCTGATTGTTATAGGATTATTCCAATAACGATCGGGAAACTCTGTGCCAACCTGAAATATTGGATTCAAAAGCAACAAATATAGAGATCCAGTCGTAAGTTGCCTATAATGATCCCTATTATTTCTTATACACCATCATTGTATTATTTATTACAAGTACTTTTACACCTTATAAGAAATTAAGTAGGTTTACCTCCTTTGACTATATCTGATGCCAAAGTTCCTTTTCCCACGGCATCATCAATTTTTGCAGGAACCCGTTTAGTGCAGGTACGTGTTTTAATACCAGTAGCAGTCACACGCGTATCCTGTTTACAGTATCCCGCAAAAAACCGATCCGCTCGAATTCGACATTCGGTTTTGCCACTATAATCTGGATCCAGTTGTCCACTAAAACCAAGATCCAGTCTAATAACACGTATAGTTGAACATTATGGTTATCGTTTTAGACTAACTCGAGGGTGAAGATTACCAATATGAGGTAATTATCAAAATCGAAAGTGGTCGACATATTTTTATTCCAGTTTTACATTATGGTTATCGTTTTCGACTAACTCGAGGGTGTAGTTTACGAATATGAGGCTATTTTCAAAATCAAATGTGGTTCAGTAAAGAATATGTCGGCAACATTCGATTTTGAAAATGACATCAATTTTGTAATCTACACCCTCGAGTTAGTCGAAAACGATAGGTAGGTACCCATAATTTAAGAAAAGGAATAAAAAAATATGTTGGGTATATCAGATTTTGAAAATTACCATTATTCGTAATCTACACCCTCGAGTTAGTCGAAAACGATAACCATAATGTCAAAACTGGAAAAAAAAATATGTCGGCACATTAGATTATGAAAATTACCTCATTATTCGTAATATTCACCCTTGAGTTAGTCGAAAACGATATCCATAACGTTAAAACTGGAATAAAAATATGTCGGCCACACTAGATTTTGGACATGACCTCATATTCCAACATTTGGCACCTGATCAGCACATCCATAAGCCGCTATCAGGTCAAAGGTGCCGACGTCGCCGCTGGTATGTTTTTTGGACAAAAACATTTACTATTTTCAACCTTACACGAATAAAATACAAGTTATATTACATTACCTACTTCAAGATAGAATAGAATAGAATATAACTTTATTGCACCATCAATACATTTATAAAACAAGAACTTAAATATCTAATGTGGCACAATCGGCGGCTTTATCGCTAACAGCGATCTCTTCCAGGCAACCTTTGGATGGATAGGATTGGTACGTATTGAAGCTGACGATGGCGTAATTGATGATGTATCAAAAATAATAGAAGTACTTTAAAAACAGTACTTTAAATAAATAAAAACAGGAATTACAATAATTAACAAAATAGGGCAAAAAAGACACAAGAAAACAAGAGTGATTATAAAATAAAATAAAAATAATTATATCAGGAAGACTTATCAAGAGTGGACAGATAGTGTTGATGAACCATACTTTTGAAGGTGGGAAGGGATTTAGCTTCTCGGATAGAAACAGGAATGGCGTTCCAGAGTCTGGCGGCTTGCAATGTGAAGGAATCACCATAGAACTGGGATGTGTGCGATGGAATTTTTAAAAGAAGAGTACAGAGGAGCGAAGTGATCGTGAATGGGACAGATGGAGAAACTCAAAACTATCTTTTAGATAATTTACAATGATTGAAAGGGAAACCCCAAACGAATAGGTTATCAAAACTATCAAAAACCCAAAACCCTGTCAATAGGTAACCCAGTCGAATGGGGTTTGAACGGGGTTACCCCTAAAAGCGGGTTATTCATTGAAAGTGTAACCCCTATGGACAGGGTTTTAAAACAACTTCTTCAAAAAACCCTATCGAAATCCCAATAGAGTCCAACAATAGACAATAGAGTCCTTGATCGATTACACTATTCAGCCTCCTTGAAAGCGTGTTTAAACATTTTGACTTTGTTAAAATTTGTTGAAAACAATTTTTTTAAGAATTGAAAAGTTTTCAGTCAAACTGACGGGTATTGTAAACTCAAGTTACAGCAAAATAACAAAGTTTTTTAGGATTTTTTTGTTGAGTTAATAACAAAACCATGAGCACAGCGTCGAATATTACCCATAAACGTGTTTTGCCCAAGCTTATGGCATGCATGACAAAAGCCAGCTTGGAAAATTTAAGGAATAAGGCACTGTTTGGCTTGGATGTTCTAGATGCTAAAGGAATCAGGCGGTAAGTCGGATAAGCTTATCACATTGGCAATTTGCGAGCGATTTTAAAGCGAGACGATTGCGCAGCGAGCTCGCCTCGCTTAGCACCGCTGTCAACTACAGTGTTAAAAACGCGGATCGCACGTCGCGAGCTCGCTGCGCACCTGCACATTCACACACAAATTGTACCACACAAAGACAGAAAAAAGCCATAAAGAAATAAATGCAAAGAATAGTGGAACTACATAGGGCGGCCTTAACGCTACGAGCGATCTCTTCCAGGCAGCCCCTTCTATCCTTTACTAACTAAATTTTTCGAAAAACTTTTTCAATTTGAGCATTAAATGTATTTGGAATATTTGGACGCACCAATTGCGCAAGTGCGTCCAATTGCACCATCGAAGGCCAACGAGCGTGCGGTAGCCAACGCAACGCTGAATATCCTTCGTTGGCGTTTGTTTGGTATGGTCTTATCTCGTGTCTAAAGATTTTGGAGTAAACAACTAGATTACTCCCATCTCGTGTCCAAATTCAAGTGACGAAAAAAATACCTACTCTATAGTTTCATTTCGTGTCCTTTTGAATAAATTTATGAAAAGTGGCATAGAGCTAAGAACGCTTCTTAAACTGGCAAATAATGATGAGCACATCACTGGCGTTATTACCCCAAAGCCACATAGATGAAGGTTGGAGCTACATAAAGAACAAATTTTCATCTGATTTGCCTGCCATAACTAAGTTTATGGAATATTTTGATAAACTGTACGCAGCATTAGTAGGATTGTTATAAAATCATTAGGTTTTCAATGTTTCAGTCGAAAATTGCCTCTTCACGAATGCCTAATTTACGAGCTCAAAGAGACCGGCTTCGTCGAGTCATCAAACTACCTGATCGACCTTCTATACGACAATGTGCAGCTCATAGCAGAGGATGATATAGGCATCGTGGTGGACTTGAGGACAAAAGGAGAATTTTTGGAGCACATTTCTACAGGCCTGCAAAAAGCCGAGAGGGAAAGGGACAAAGGTATTGGATTCTGCGACGCAGGAGGATTCGATTCCCGCCTCGGGACAAATATTTCTCCGATCTGCAGATATTTCTACTGGATTTTTTCCATGTATAATAGAAATATCTATCTATGTAATGTAATGTATTAAGTATATCAGTTATCTGGTCTCCAAAACACAAGCTCTGCTTACTTTGGGTACGTTGGTATTATTAGATACTAGCAGCTGCCTGCGGCTTCGCACGTGCTTTTTAAGTAGCCTATGTACGGACATAGGGGGACGGCCCCGGGATACCATTTACGTCCCTGCCAAATTTAATTAACGTCCGTTCAGCCGTTTAGGCGTGGAAAGGTAACAGACAGAGTTACTTTCCTATTTATATTACAAGTTTCTGCCCGCGACTTCGCGCGCGTTGTTTCCATAACAACGCGAACTGGAAACGTTTAAAGGTGATTTCTATCCCATGGGAACTGATTTATGGGAGTAGCCTATGCTTGATTCCAGGATTAGAACTACCTGTATGCAAAAATTCAGCCCGATCCGTTCAGTTGTTTTCGCGTGAAGGTAACAAACATCCATCCAAACATCCATACATCTTAACATCCAAACTTTCGTATTTATAATATTAGTGTGATGTGATATCTAGTGCTGTGTGGTGCCGGCTTAGTATTTGCACCACCCCAACACTTCCCGCGGGTATCGTAAGAGAGATATCCACCGAGTGGCGGGCAGCAGCGCCTCCTGCAGAACAATTCTACCACCGAACTGCGATCCCAAACCCATATGCCCAGCGTGGGAATTATGTGCATTACATTAAGATAATAATAATGCTGGACAATCGACACAGCATCATCTGGTACTAGATGACTGGTAAACTTAAGACAATAACATAGATAGATATTTTTTATTATATATAGAAAATACCCAGAACACCCGGAACAAATATTTGCAGATCGTACAAACATTTGTCCCAAGGCGGGAATCGAACCCGCAACCTTCTGCGTCGCAGGCGGACCTTCGCCCAATAAAATAATAATAGTTCTTTATTGCACTAAATAAAACATACATACATTAAAAAACATAAAACTAGAGAAGGAATGGCAAAGGCGAGCTTAACCCTAAAAAGAATTCTCTTACAAGCTGCTTTTCTCTAGCAAACCTTATTGGGAGAGAGAGAGAGACAAGGTTATGTGGGTATCTACATATAATAATAGCATTATTAGGCACTTATCAGAGGGCCTGCGTCCAGAAGTGGACCAATTTAGGCTGTTGAGGTTGAGGTAGACTATAGGATTATTACAAGTAGATATGGTCGGGTAGCTATTTTGCATAAACGAAGCCGGTTCCTATAAAACGGTTATGTTGTCATTGAGTTACTATACTACGTATTAACAATAATTCAGTGTATGTTGTGGAATAATTCCGAACCACGCGAGCCGCGAATTTTAATGATCACGATAAAAGCTCACGCGTAAAAATTTCCATGAAGGAACCAGTCAATGTTAATAAGGCGCAATGGGCGCCATTTTGTGAAAAGGATAGGCATAGGATATCGCGTTTATAGGAGTGGAACAAAGCATACGTTTTTGGAACGGCGTAAGCGCAAAAATCAAGTTATTGTTTATTTACAAGTAAACTACGCAACTTATGAAGAAACAGGTTCAAGGAACCATATAATTAGTACTTAATAACCTACGATCCAAAACATAAGTCATTTCAATAGATCGCAGGTTTCCTGAGATCTGTTACAAATGATGTGCAAAGCAGTGCACTTTCATGATATTTTCTTATCGTAAGTATTTTTTTTCTAAGTCCTGTTATCACAAGAAGCCAAAGATAAATGGTGTATTGTTTGTACTACTTGTTACTTGTTTCTGGACTGGTTTCTGCAACTATCTGTCTGGGATCCACTCTATGACAAATATAATAATAGCATATAAAGAATACAAAAGAAATACCTCAAAGCCATGAACTATAGGTGCTAAGGAATGCGTCTATCATATGAAAATATATTAAGTAAATATAAAATGATAACTCTTAATTCCAGACGTGTTCTTCTTCAAGCCATGCTCCTGCATGGTCTATGTCATGGTAAACTAGATTGCCCGCAGCTTGTTAACAAATTAAGTTATGTAGTTCCTCGCTCTGTACTTCGACGAAGTGCGGCGCGCAGGCAGTGCCTCTTCCACTTGCCTACTAGTCGTACCAATGCTGGCCTGCCTGTGCCTCTGCGTCGCATCGTTGATATTTATAACAAGAAATTCATTGATATTGACCTGTTTCTATTATCTGAACTTAGTTTTAAGAAAAATATTCTACAACTTTTACAAAGTAATAACAATTAAATTACAAGCCTTTTCCTTTTTCTATCTCTTTCTTAATAAAATGTACTTAAATTAAAAATAACTACTGGTAAAATTACTGTTCTGAAATACATATATCAAAAATAAAATAAATAAGCATTAATATAACCATTAAGCTACCTTTATACAACAACCAACTATGTAGTAAGTAAAACTTCTGTAGTAATCTGTGGATAATGTGATTGGTTGTACATTTAGAAACACATAGAATAAGTACATTATATAATAAGTCTGCAATGTACAATTGTTTTTTGTCCTGAATAAAGAAAATGAAAATGAAAAACTAGGTCACAGGTGGGCCCTTTTTGCGTGTCGGGTGGGGGGCTGCTAATCTAACCACCCGATGTCCTCTAGGAAAGCCAGCAGCTCGCTGACGCCGGTGCATGCCTCCCTAGGCGTCCTCGGTGTCCCAAGGTAGTGTAGTCGTTGAGACGCTACGCTATCGCACTCTACAAGCACATGCGCGGGCGTCTCCTCTGCGTTCATGCACCCTCTGCATAGGGGGCTGTTCGTGATACCTAGATTAAACAGATGTTTGTATTGTATGTAATATGAGATGAGAGTATACCGAGATCTAGGCCTAGTTTGACAACCAAACCCGTTCGCCCCATAAGGCTATATCTTTTTTATCGAATATTTTCAAATTATTTGGTCAAACGAAATTGTGTAAGTGACGATGTGCCTGACGATGTATCAAGAAGGTGAAGGAAACCTATTCACTCATACTTATGGGAGCACTAGACTGTAGGTGTAGAAAATGTAGATGAATGTAGAAAATGTAGGTGTAGAAAATGTAGACTGTAGGTGTAGAAAATAACCAAGGGTGATTTTCCTCTACAGTAAACATCTTCTTGAGTGGGGACCGCGACTCAGCCAACATAGTGTGGAACACCTTCCGGTCAGGTGGGCTGAAGACAGGGTGCTTTGGCACTCATTAGGGGAGGCCTACGTCCAGCAGTGAACTAGTACACGCTGATGATGATGCTTAGAGCTATGCATTTCTAGATATGGCTCTACCATACGAAGAATAGAAATAGATAGATAGATATACTTTTTTTTATTGAGTGCAAACACAACAGCACATGAATAAAAAAATAGAACAGAAGCAGTATTAAAGGTAGGCATAAAAGCAAGGTCTGTATAATTATTACACACAGATTACATTATTTTATTACACAAGACTAAAAAATAAATTACCTAACAACAAATATGTTATGGATATGGACCTACCTACCAATAGTGCACAATATGTAGGTAGTCACCGCCCGCACAGAAAGAAAATATAAATATGAAATAGATATTCTGTCTTCAACATTCTTCGGAGTGCTCTTCTTCATAAGGAGCAACTCTCAACTATTGGAGGTTAGCCGTTAACTCTGTGAATTTTTCGCGATCTTGGGCCAAGCGGAAAAGGTGTTCGACGCTTGGGCGATATTCGTCCATTCTCGGATGTTTCTCAACTACTACTTTTTAGGGTTCCGTACCTGAAAAGTTAAAACGGAACCCTATTACTAAGCATCCGCTGTCCGTCCGTCCTTCCGTCTGTCACAGGGCTCTATCTCATAAACCGTAAGAGGTAGCCAGATGAAGTTTTTAGAGAATCATCTTGCCGTTATAACAGTAAATAATAAAATTTAAATAAATATCCAAATTAAAGGGGGCTTCCATACAAAACACCTGATTTTTTGGCTATTTTTGCTCTTTGTTTGTCAAGGAACCACAGTAACAAGAACTTTAAGACTCATGAAACTTTTCATAAATAAATAACACTTCAATTGTATAACAACAAATACTAAAAATATAGGAAAGTTGAAAATTTAAAGGTGTCTCCGAAAATGTGAAAATTTGAATGTTCTTTGAAAAAGTTGCCTGATCTTTACGATACGGCCCTTCGTGTGCGAGTCGACTCGCACTTGCTGGTTTATTTCGTCTGCTAACGCGTCGTCATTATAAAATATGGAATGTTCTAGGTAAAACAAAGGAGGAATGCGTGCAACTCCTAACTCTGGCCTTATACTTTGCTGAGCAAGGGAAGGGTATCCTCTGGCTGGCCGAGAAGTTCTTTATGGCTGCCTTGGCTGTCTCCAGCCAGTACCTCCTTGACGGAGGAGCGCAGAAGGCACGCTGCAAATATCACTATTCGAAGTTCCTTCTGGATAAATGTAAGTTATCAATAAACTTCCGCTGGCAAAATACAATCTATAGTATACAAAATACAATCTATATATATATATAAAATATATAAAAACGAATCCCTTTTTACCTTGGTCACGATATCCCGCGTAAACGACTGGACCGATTTCGCTAATTCTTTTTTAGATGTTTTTGTTATTGTCAGGGGAAGGTTAAGAAAAAAACTAAGAAAGTTGTAAGGTACAATATATTCATAGTTAAGACAGGACAACGTCTGTAGGGTCAGCTAGTACAATATATATCTCAATAGGTGCTCTTTATTGTAGGTACACCACAAAATTAAACAAACAACATAAACATAAAACACAAAAGTATAATGGGCAGCCTTATCGCTTAGAAGCGATTTTTGCCAAGCAACCTTTGAATACCTTTGCAAAATGTGGTAGAAGCGGAGCTGTGGGAGTTACAAGGTTAAGACTGGCGGGAAACTGCTCAGGATCGACAAAAAGTGCGACTTCGTGCCGATGCAAGGCAATCACTAAAAATTCAACAACAACACTTCAACAACATAATAATTGCACACGCGCAGCAAAAAGTTTTAAAATTCCAGTTTAATAACGGACAAGAGACCAATGAAATGATGAATGAAATGAAAATAATTTATTTCTCATAAATCAAGCCAAAGATAGGAAATGAAAACTATTTAGAACAAAGAATAAAACAAAGAGGCAATTATTAAATTTAAAAATTTCACAAACAGAGAAATGGCCTATAGCTCAGCTTGATGCTCCAGCTTGTCGCCATCCTGTAGCGCTGGTATTCTGCTAAGGGCTCCATTGAGGTCACGGACACCTTGATAATACCCAATAAAGCAAAACTAAACACAATACATACGCATATTAAGATAATAAAAAACTACTATCTTCCCGCCATATCCACCTATGATATTGAGCCGCCATTTAAAAGACAGATAATGAAGGGATGCACATAAAAAAATAAGCCGCCATTTAAAAGACAGATAATGAAAGGATGCACATAAAAAAATAAGCCGCCATTTAAAAGACAGATAATGAAGGGATGCACATAAAAAAATAAGCCGCCATTTAAATGACAGATAATGAAGGGATGCACATAAAAAAATAAGCCGCCATTTAAAAGACAGATAATGAAGGGATGCACATAAAAAAATAAGCCGCCATTTAAAAGACAGATAATGAAGGGATGCACATAAAAAAATAAGCCGCCATTTAAATGACAGATAATGAAGGGATGCACATAAAAAAATAAGCCGCCATTTAAAAGACAGATAATGAAGGGATGCACATAAAAAAATAAGCCGCCATTTAAAAGACAGATAATGAAGGGATGCACATAAAAAAATAAGCCGCCATTTAAAAGACAGATAATGAAGGGATGCACATAAAAAAATAAGCCGCCATTTAAAAGACAGATAATGAAGGGATGCACATAAAAAAATAAGATAAATGATGAATGAAAGGCTTTTTCCTCATGGCCTTACTATTTTGCCTAACTGATTTGGCTACGAGGCCAAACATATCCTCATGGCCGAACTTGTGTCACACCAATATTTTTTTGTTATGCTTTTTTTTAATTTTTGCGGAATTAATACCTCGGGAATAAAAATTTTATGGCACCTCATAATCATCTTCTATACAACTGCAAAATAATTATCCAATTCGGTTGATTAATGACGCAAAAATAATCACGGACATACATAAAAAAACATAGAATCTGCTCCTTTTTCGAAGTAGGTTAAAAAAGTGGTATTTCTGGTCCATATTTACATTAAATCGAATTTCAGACCGATTTGTGCAGTATTTTGGCATGTATAAGTTACACACATCCATCGAAATTTTACATAATATAAATAAAAATTTATAAAATGTATAATAATCGTTATAAATAGTTCCAGGTGCAGATCCCGAGGAGCCCTTTCAAATACTGACTAACGTACGAGACTCTGCTATAGGAAAGGTATTTAAATAACTTCGACTCTAGTAGGTATACATATATATTTAGTGAATTTTTCGACTCGGAATCAGAATAATTTTGTGCGAACCTAACCTAAAACTTCCAAGAGCCCACAACGCAAAATAACAAAATCGATAACAAATACTCGTACTTCATAAACAAAATCGATTGTCATAATCGGTTAAACAATAGGACACGACTATTTGATTGTCAGTCGAACTACCAATCAGCAACTAACTAACTATAATTAGGTTTTCCCAACAAATCAGCGTTTGTTTTGTAAGCGGCCAGCCATCAGGCTGATTGTACGATCCGGCGGCGGCGGCCTCGACATTTCTGCCAAGCAATATTATGTAGATCTAGCTTGTAGAATCTCCTATGTAGCTCTTAAATCTCCCATACAGCCTTTCCGTCCTGAATGCTCATCACCGTAGGTTTGCGCCAGTTCTCGTTAGCTAAGGAGAGAGGAGTAAGTTTACTTCTCTGTCCTTCTTAAAACTTTAGGACTTCCATCCGGCTATAGCGCCGTTAGCTCCACCTACAGGGAAAACATTGAAGTTTATCCACTCCTCTTCAAAGACTAAAGTTATGTTTAATTCGTTGGACGAGAGGTGTCGCGTTGCTCATTTATTTATTATTATAGTGCGTAAGTCTCACACAGGGTTAATTTATAACAAATCAAATAATATCCCAAAAGTTTTTGGACTTCGAACCCGCACCCGCGTAATTTAATAATACCTGAACACGACCAATTAAAGTTATATCTAATTTTAGTAAATGTAAAAACTGGTTTGCGTGAATTTTTTACCACGCAGAAAATTCGTGAACTTAGCTTTTGGTGCAGTGATTTTAGCTTTTTGCTTATTCATTTAATTGCCTTTATTTTAACTACTTGATTAGATGTAATTTGTTTCGGCATCGCAACCGCACAATGAATACTTAAATCGTTGTCAGTACCTGTCTACCCAATAATGTACCTACCTACCTTTTGCGGTCTTGTGCTATGGAAGCCAGAGATAGGACAGCATGGAAAGTGATGAGGGAGGCATACACATAACAGGCGACTTCTACATAATTATGCGACTTGATAAATATTTTGACACAATATACAAGGTGCCACGTTATTGGTGTACTAAGCAGAAAGGAGGTGGTCTACCCCCCTCCCACAAACAATTTTTGTTTTAGCACTTTCCGGGTTTTAAGGTTTTTTACTGAAAAAATTACCTCCAAACTTTCATGCCAACTAGCCCATTTCTATGCCAGTGACAATCTTACATCAGCTGTTCATCAGTAAGGTGTTTGACCTTTCAATCGCTTTTGTTTAGCCAAATTCGCAAGTTTTACGGTGATTCCGTACATTTTTCTTCGAAGCTATTATTTTAACTTACAATGCTTAATGTTTATCTGTACTACTAATGCTTGTTTCGCACTAGGTATGCTTGTTTCGTGGTATGTACGTCTACCTAGGTACCTAATATTGATTATTTATCTATATTTTAATAAAGTTACGCGATAAATACCTGATAAATTCAATCATTAGGTAGGTATTTGCACATGGAAAACGAATCCTAAAATTTTGTCGGTAAAATGGCCGGCCTTACGTGTGTTGCGTTGGTGATAGGGTTGTTATTGTTGTAAGCGTATGCGTAAAGTTATTTTTACTATGAAAACTTTAAAAAACTTATTTCTGAAAATCAACCATACGGATCAGTTGGGTATAGGGTGCACAACAACTCCCTTTCGGCTTAGTACACCACTAACGTGGAACCTTGTAGAAACTACTTATAAATTAATTAATCTAACTTTTTGACATGTAATTGTAATATTATTTGTAGAATAAATGTATTTTTTTATAAGTGCTATCGAAGACCACCCTTCCATAAACAATTTAAGAGCGAGTAAGTCAGACGGCTCCATAGCCTGGTGGAGGCGTAGACTAGGAACAAGTTTGAAAGGTATTTCTTATACAAGCGTGTGGCAGGATTTACCCAGGTGAAGTCAGAGAGATAGATAGATAGATATATTTATTTATTGTCAGTCAGGCTGTATATGTTGAATTATTATCCTATATAACTCTATCTGCGAAAACTTTTTAATTGGCCCTCAGCACACATGCTGGTCTGTACCGGCATGTATTATGTAAATTACTATTCCTAAGACCTAGCTGTAAGTTTTCCTAAAATTTCGTAAATAAATAAATAAATCTTATTACCTATTAGTTTTTGCCTGCGCCTTCGCACGCGTTGTATGTATGAAAACGTTTAAAGGTAATTTCTATCACAAGAGAACTGATTTGTAGCCTATGTTTGATTCTAGGATTAGAACTACCTGTATGCAAAAGATCAGCCCGATCCGTTCAGTTGTTTTCGCGTGAAGAGGTAACAAACATCCATCCAAACATCCATACATCTTAATATCCAAACTTTCGCATTTATAATATTAGTGTGACGTGTATCTAGTGCTGTGTGGTGCCGGCTTAGTATTTGCACCACCCCAACACTTCCCGCGGGTGTCGAAAGAGGCGTTTAAGATATATCCACCGGGGGGCGGGCAGCAGCGGCTCCTGCAGAACAATTCTACCACCGAACTGCACTTAACCCTATGCACATAGGGTTAAGTGCTATTTTAAGTCTAGACTTACATCTATGCATAATTTCAGCCCGATCCGTTCAGTAGTTTTGGCGTGAAGAAGTAACAAACAAAAACATCTAAACTTTAGCATTTATAAAATCGGTATTAGTGTAATTCACATCTCTGTTTAATATCACCAGGACTGGCTGCTATACGAGCCAGAGGGCAACAAGGAGACTTCTGAGGGGGTTCACACCGTGTTTGTCGCCACTGCGTTCCTGCTGCACAGGGTGCTGTTGGATAAATCGCGGCAGATCAGAACGAAAGACATCGGCAAGTCAGAGCGACTTGCGAGGTTGGCAGAGAGGAGGGCTAAAGACGGTATATAATTTATTATAATAATGCTGGGCAATCCACACACCGTCATATAGCTAGTCCCAAAGTAAGCAGAGCTTGTGTTATTGGTAACTTTTATTATTTTTTTATAATTTACATAGAACACCCAGTTTAAATATCTGCAGATCGCACAAACTCTCTCAATTTCTCCATTTTTCCAGAGGCGGGAATTGAACACGTAACCCTATGCGTCGAAGGCGGACCTTTACCCGCTGCGACAAGTTATTATTATTATAAATTAAAGAGCCAATCCTCCACTTTTCTCGCTCCAATGTAATATCTTTTACTTCTATAAACAACAAGACAGTGACTTTCTTCTTGATCTGACTCATATAGCTAATTCTTGGTCTGCCCCTTCCTCGTCTCCCTTCTACTTTTCCTTCAATAATGTTACTTATGAAGTTGTTATATCGTATAAGATGTCCAGTCATCCTCCCTCTTCTGTTTTAAATGGTGTTCATCAAAAACCTTTTCTCCTCAACTCTTTTCATTACTCCCTAATTGTAATTAGTAACCTTCTTCGTCCAGCTAATCGTTCCCATCCTCCTCCAGCACCACGTTTCAAACGCCTCAATCATCTCTCTATCCCTCTGTATCATGGTCCATGTTCCGCATCCATAGCGGGCTATACTCCAAACATATTGTATGACATAATGATGATAAAAAAATGAGTATCATTTGACGAACGACTCGTAATCCTAACATTTAAGTAGTTCGTCATCAGGTGTTCGGTACAAAAAACGATAATATCCGCGAGAATTGTTTCTTAAAACGAATGAGAAGATTTCGTAAGAGCCGACTTAGTCCCTAGCGCCCTGTCTTCAGCTTACCAGCATCAACCTGCAGTCTTTTGCGGGTCGTCATCTCACCTGACCGGAGGGCGTTCTGCACTACATTTGCCGAGTCACGGTACGCATGAGTGCTGATATGTATGCTCTCTGATTGGTTCCAGCTTGTGAAGAAGCGAAGATGGCAGAAGCGATCATCGAGATCGGCATTTGTCAGTTGATGATGAACAACTTGAACAACGCACAGAAGACTTTGCTGAGAGCTTTCAAAATACATACCCTTAGCAACAATGTCGCTGGCATTTGTGAAACGAAGATGCATATGGCTGCTGTTATGCAAAAGTAGGCTTTATTTACTTCCTAGCTTCTGCCTGCGGCTGCGCACGCGTTTTTCCGGGATAAAAAGCAGCCATTTTAAGGTCTAGTTAGTAGGTTAGATGTTCATTGTCTATGCAAAATTTCAGTTCATTCCGTTTAGTAGCTTTGCCGTGAAGAGGTAACAAAAACTCAAACATCTAAACATCCAAGCCTTCGTATTTATAATGTTAGTGTGACGTTTGTACATCATTTGTGGTTGATTGCAAGTAACTCCTATGTACCTACCTTTATTATCACAATGGTGGTTGCGATGCGACCTTTCAAATTGAGGACCATTATAAATGGTTATAACACCCCCGTGCCAACTTTTACAACCCTTCATGGATAAGTGGATGGATTTAGTAGTAGAAAGTTACTACTTACTGCATGTACAAAAGATTTCAACTCGCATGCCTGCTTGCACGACCTCTTCCGTTACAATACTGAAAACATCTTCCAAATTAGAGCAACCTTTTAACCTCACAGTACGAATCATGTCCTCGGTAAATAGAACAAAAACCTGTTTATTAGTGCCATATTGTTATACATAATCATGTTCACAGCTTTGATTCCTTCATCGGTAAGTCTATTCTCTTTTGCAAACAAAGAACTACGCACATTCTGAATTCTATGAAAAAACTTTATGTATGTTTGCCTCTTGCTTGGTTTTTAATAGTTCGAGTTCGATAGCTATGCAGTCTTCTGATCGAGGATCACCGAAGTGTTGCGTAAGTAGCTCTTTAATACATCATATGACTTGATATTCGGATGGTCGCTAAGTAGAGTCGCAGCTCTACCAGTAAGTCTACTCGATACGGCATGAAACATGTATAAAACTTTTTCCAAGTTTCCCTCAATGCAGGCGCCCTCAACGACAAAATCGCATTTCAAAAGGAAAAGATTCTAGTGATTTTCCTCTCCGTGTCGGTGGTGTCTTTCGGTATTGCCTTGACAGTCGACATTTTGCTTATACTAATTTAATCTATTAAGTATGTACTGTCACCTACTTGTCAATTTAGATTCACTAATCTTTAGTTTTTCTGATTCTAATATCTAATAACTATATTTAATTTCTTAAAATACACTGATTCACCAATTTTTGTGCAAACCAATAAGCCTATTTTAGGGCTAAATAAAGTACTTAAACCAAAATCGCACAAATAGAAAAAAAATACAAAAAAAGCATACCAATTAATCGCGAGAATCACAAAATACCGATTTCTAGTGCAAACCAGATTGGCAATTTTAGTGCAAACAAAACCAGACAAACGCAATTAATAAGCCCGACGATTTGAGTTTGGGGGAAAAGATGGAAAAGACACAGGAATATAACACAGGAAGTGAAAAGGTTTACTCACAAACTGCTCGATTCCATGTCCTCCAGGAGCCGAATCAGGGTCACAATCACACGCGATCACCAGGAGTCGAATTTATTTGGTTCCTGGTTTCCACGTCCGCGTAGAGACGGTTCCGGAATTTCGCGGTTTCGCTAGACCAATTTTGAGGTTTTCGCGATTGCGCATTTATGGAAAAAAAAAATATTAAATATATAGGTAAAACAATTAAAATTATTAAATTGAAGTTGAATTTAGTATATCAATAATTTTACACAAACTTAATTACGACTGGGGATTCGAGTCCAGAGTTATTCCCATCATAGGATATTGATAAAAATGTCTAGACGCTAAGTCAGCGATATTTCCCGTGAGAAATGTGTAAGCGAGTATTTTTAAACAAGCTTACGGCACGCTGAATACGGACCCTGATGCCATATTATACATTGTAATTAATTTGTTACATTAACTACATGCCAATGTGTATGCTAATTAAACCATACATTTTATTACAAACGTGTAATTCCAGTAGGTAAGATTGTCTATTTTATAGTATTATGTAATGTTTTATGTAAATCAGCACCTACCTGTTTGAAAACAGGCACATTTAATTTAGCACTAGCTGTACCCGTGACTTTGTTCGCGATTGCCATACCTGCTGAAAACCAGGTTTTTACCTAGTTCAGGCACACGCATTATTTAGTTGCATTAGAATTTACGATGAATCTTTGTTATCCTTTTAGTCAAAACTTATTTTGAATAAATTATTTTATTTTATTCGTGGGGTGTAAGGGGTTCCAAACAACACCTTTTCTGAACCCAAACCAACCTCACCAGCCCAAACACGAGGCCCTGCCGACCAATAGACGAGGCTCTGGCGCCCGACCCACCATCCCGCTTTGGACCAACGTGGTGGTTTATAGTCCAAACCCCTCCCTTAATGACGCACTCAACAAGAAACTGTCCCCAAGTGCCCGGCGACACTGTTGGTGAGGCCGATGACAGTAAGTCAAGAGCCTACAGGGTCAGGGCCGAGATGAATCTCCTGGCTCTTAGGCTCCTAAACTGTCAGACGACCAACTGGTGCACAACGGACTCCGACAAACTTAATATTCTAAAGTACAAGTACAACGTATGCACTTTGCAAAATGAAGAAAGGCTTGTCGAACTCGAAAACGCATTAGAATTCATAAATTGGGATATAGTAGGATTAGCTGAAATGAGAAGAGGCTGCCAAGACTCCCTAGAACGCCGTAACAACATATTTTACTATACAGGAAATGGTAGTAGTAGTAAGTAGTGGATAGATATTTTTTATTATTATATAGAAAATAACCAGGACACCCGGAACAAATATTTGCAGATCGTACAAACATTTGTCCCAAGGCGGGAATCGAACCCGCAACCTTCTGCGTCGCAGGCAGACCTTCGCCCGCCGCGCCACATCGGTCGTCAAAATAAATGTAAATGTAAATATTTTTATAAATGTGTATGTTTTTTATGTGTGTAAATGTTTTTTATGATTATACAAATACCAGCTTTCTAACAAAAATCTGGATTAAAATCGGGTCATCATATATAGGATAATAGAAAAGTGACAATCGAAAACTAAACTCCTACCTTCTCCTTTTGTCGGGGTAAAGATAGCATTGTAAATTTAAACTTTGTTTCTGTAAAACAGAATAGGCGACCACGAGGCTGCCGCAAAACTACTGACAGAGATGGGTGCTTTGGCAATGCAGCACGGCCTGCGGAGGCAGCTTGGCCGAGCCCTGCATCTGCTGGGCGAGTTGCATCTAAGGAGTGAGAGGCCAGAGCTCGGGACACACCATCTCTCTGAGGCCTTCTCCTGCTTCATGGGGATCGGGTTTGTGGCGAGAGTAAGTCTTATCTGTTAGAAACCTACCTGTGACGAGACAATACCTTTTAGTGACGAGAGTAATGCCCTTGTCCAGACACGGTTTTACGCTATAAGAATCTACGGTTAATTCGCCGTGTGTAGGGCACGTACCGTAATACTGACGACCGTGCCCGGCACAGACGCGACACACGGCGAATTAACCGTAGATTCTTATAGCGAAAGATTGTGTCTAGACAAGTGGCCTTACTCTCTGGTCTACACATGGTTTTTCGGTCTTCAGAGTAGAATTGTACGGTGATAAACCGTGTGTGGACAAGAGGCCATAGGCATATTGTCCACACACAGAAGTGGCCTTACTCTCGTCACTAAAAGTAGTTAGATGGGCAGGAAAGTAGGTACATTATGTGAAAGAAGACATCATCGCGTCAGACTCTGGCGTAGATGGCGGGATAATATAGAAGTACGTTTGGCGAGGCCTTTGGCCCTGCAGTGGCACAATCATGCTAATGTGATGCTAACAGTGTTAAGTATGGAGGTCTGAAAGGGAAGATACTACTAGAGAAAGGGGGATACCACAGAATAAATGGATGTTTTGGCACAGAATAACAGCTATATAGCTATTATTCTGTGCCAAAAAATCATGTAACATGTATAGTACTAACGTAGTATTGGTGTGAAACACGACATGGGTAAGAAAGGTGAGTAAAGAGATGACGATTGATACGGGAGAGTGGAATAAAACATCATGTTGTGCCATCCCCACCTGTCTAAGGGCTGAAAAATAAGAGAAAAATATCGAAATATATTCAATATATTTTATTATATTATATATTTTTTCACAGACCAGCATGAAATACATACAAGACAAAGATTTGAACGAAAAATCCGATTTGCAACGAATAATGTCGGATCAGAAAGTAGAAATTTATATAGAAGAAGCGGAGCAGTCCAGGCTTATGATGGCGATTTCTGCAGGTTTGTAAATATTTAACTTCCCTGAGGGGTGAGTCTATTTGA
Organism: Eupithecia inturbata; assembly: GCA_963662085.1. Lineage (NCBI taxonomy): Eukaryota > Metazoa > Arthropoda > Insecta > Lepidoptera > Geometridae > Eupithecia > Eupithecia inturbata. Next base: position 3,132,161 of record OY759179.1, on the reverse strand, counting down.
CGTTAGTAACGAGACGTGATCGTGACGACTCCTTTTAGAATAGGATTTTCGTAGTTTCATGTCCGCACGATAGAGGCGCTGTATCAAATTTAGTAGAGTACCTTATATAATCGTATATTCTTACACAATTAATATTAACATTAGAAAATTTTAAAACAAACAAGTTAGCTAACAAAACAAGATGTCAAAGATAAATATGTACAATAAAATGTCATAAATGTTGCAGATATGTCAAAGTACAAACTTATAAACTACAATATCAAAATAACAATAATAATAATAATCCTAAAGTTAGTATTACTTAAATTTACATAGGTAACAGAAAATTGTAAGGAAAAAGAAGATTTATGGAGATTAGAATTTAGATAGTCACGAGAACGTCTTGTTACTAACGTCAAATAGACTGACCCCTCTGATCATCTCTGGTCTGTTCAGTCGTTTAACTTTGCCTTTATTTTGCCGGCATTATGCCCACCATTTATGTACTTTTTAAAATTGCGTGCAATAAAGTATTAAAATAAATAAATAAAATAAGTAAAAGGTACCAGACAGACACAGATACAGGTACACCGACAATAATCACTTTCGTATGTATACTAAACTGCCCTAAATAAGAAGAATGGCATAGCCGTGGGCACCACATACCGCCGCCTTGCGGCTAAAGTCTGCTGTCGGAAAGAAGCCAACTATTTCCGACCAATTCAGCTAGGCTTTGGTTCGCGTGGCGGATGTGAGGCCGCAGTACATTCCCTTCGTACATTTTTAGATCAAAATTATGGGCAGGTAATTCGGAAGGTAGACGTCAAAAACGCCTTCAATTTCGTAGACAGGGGCGCCCTGCTAAAAGAAATTAATGACAAAATTTCAGAAATTTACCCTTTTCTCTGGCAATGTTACGGTTCACCGTCAAAATTAATTTACAAGACAAAGTAATTTTGTCCGCTGTTGGATGTCAGCAGGGCGATCCTCTTGGTCCGGCCATATTTAGCCTTGCCATCCAACCGATAATTCAACGTCTCCAATCCAAGCTCAATGTTTGGTATTTGGATGACGGAACATTAGGTGGAGAGCTAAACACAGTTTTTGATGATCTAAAAATCATCACAGATGAATTTCGAAAAATAGGTTTAGAATTAAATTTTTCAAAGTGCGAGCTTTTTATTTCGGACTCTTGTGTAGACAAAAACAATATCATTGGAAAATTCAATAGTTTGGCCCTAAACATAACAGTTGTAGATAAATGTTTACTTCGCCTCCTTGGTTCATCAATTCTTGATGAGTCTTTTCAGTCCTTTGTAGATGAGAAAATTTAAAATTTCAACAAAACTACGGACATACTGCTCAAAATTAATAGCCATATGGCTTTTACAATAATTCGGTTTTGTCTTTTTGTACCTAAATTTACGTATTCTTTGAGATGTAGTTAACTGTGGAAACAAAGCGAGCTCTTGGAAGGCTTAGACAACATAATAAAGAATACTCTATCATCGGTTTTGAATGTCTATTTAGAAGACAAGACATGAACGCAGGCTGTCAAATTGGGAGGCTTAAGTATACGCAAAATTTCAAGTGTAGCCCTTCCAGCGTTCCTGTCTTCCGTATACGGCACTAGTTCTTTAGTTGAAAAAAATTTAAAATCATCGTGTTTGGTCCCACCTGGAATTTCATTCAAATTTTTTTTTAAACGAAGCTTGTCCGGCTTGGCATAGTGCTTGCCCAAACCTTTTTTTGTCCCAACGGCAATGGGACGGGCCCCTGTGTGAGTTGACACGGAATTGTTTGTTACAAATGTGCTCCAGCTCTGCGGATCGTGCCTGGCCGTTTCTAAATGGGAGTCAGGACATTGGTTGCAAGCATTTCCTTCATTTAACACTGGCACTTTATTGGATCTCGTAACTTTCCGTATCGCAACATGTCTTCGGTTGGGTGCAATGTGTTGCGCGCCTCATCAATGCCAGTGCTGTCGAACAGCGTAGTCATCACGGATTATCGTGTACTAGGGCCGCCAGTCGGATGTCTGGTCATGCCAGCCTTAACTACATCATCAGGCGGGCCTATGTCACCGCTAACGTACCAGCTATTCTCGAACCGAATGGTCTGTTGCGTGACGATGGTAAGCGACCCGACGGCATGACGGCGGTCCCATGGGAGTTGGCGAGGCCCATTGTGTGGGACGCTACATACGTCGACTCACTTGCGCCTTCCCATCTTCCGAGGACATCCGTAAGGGCTGGTGCGGCGGCAGATTTGGCCAAGGATCTCAAGAGACGCAAATATGCAGTGCAGGTCACGACAGAGCCTACACATTTGCTCCCTTTGGAGTCGAGACCGTGGAGTAGGTCCGTGGGGTACCGAGGCTCTCCGGGTTTTATTATTTATTAAAAAGTTATCTGAGCGTCTGGTCGACGCGACGCGTGACCCGAGAGCTGGCAGGTATCTGGCGCAGCGCATCAGCATAGCCTTACAGCGGGGCAATGCAGCCAGCCAGCGTCTTGGGGACGCTTCCGACTGGTATTGATATGGATCAGTTGAGCTACGTGTAGATTGTTTGCAACAGTCTGCAGTTAGCTTAATTGTTTCAATCATTATAAATACTAGTTCTAATTTGTTTTTATTATTGAATTGTAATTTTCTTTGTCAATAAAGATTTATGTCACTAAACTAGCATCTGGCCGCATCTTTGCTAGCTTTTTATCAATAGATTGATATGAGTTAATAATTATAATTCCAAATCTAGAACTCAAGATCTACAATTTCAGCTCATTCCGTTCAGTAATTTATTTATTTATTATTTTTTAAAATGTAATATTGGCGTTGCCCTCTCCCAAGTATCTCATATCGGCACAGACGGCACAAACATTTACCTTATTTTATTAGTAGGAAAGGAAGATTGAAATGGAATATTAGTATCAATAAATGGATACATATGCCGAAGGCCATCTTCGGTGAGCTGTAAATCCATCCATCGATTTGTTATTTTAGGGCAAGAGCTAATGGCCACTTACTTCGCTATGCTGCGAGATGCCCACGTGTGCAACGTGGCTCAGATGAAGACCATGGAATGGAAGTTGAACAGAGCTGGCTGGTGGGTTAAGAGACCGCATCATGACACCATGCCGTGCATGTGCCCCGCTCACCACCGCACGCCTTTGGATTGTCTGCGGTATGCATATAAATTTATTTAGATATCTGTGGCGGTATGTCAGCAGAACAGATGTGTGTTTCAAGAGACGTGACGATGTGCCCCGCTCACCACCGCACCCCTTTGTGTAGTCTCTGGTATGTCAACAGTGGTTTCTATTATCGTTTATATCTAAGCCTATAGAGTGAAAAAAAAAATAAGAAAGAAAATCAATTTATTGGCTGACACAACAAATAGGTATACAATAATATAAATAAAAATATAGCTATGTGAAACAAAAAGGCCCTGCAACAGCTTAATGTTGCTCAACAGAAAGTTAAGCAACGCTAGTATTCTGCAGGACCTTTGGTGCGTGCGTGTCTACACGGTTTTCAGACGATGTTGAAAAGCTAGCTGGGGGGTCAAGAGACGGCATCACGACATTTTGCCGATCATAATACAATTTGATATGTCCCGTTCGCCGCCACATGCCTTACTCTTTGGTATATGAAAATCAACTGTCAACATGTCTCAAGCTGGCATTAGTTTGTAAGAAATTTATGAGTTGATGTGGAAAGGTTTGACAGCTATCGTGCTCTGGTGGAAGGGTACAGACAGTTGCAATAAGCGTATTCGTAGCCTGTATGCCAGGTATTGCTTTGTCATAAGTTATAATATAAGCGATGGTTGTACAGAACATCTAGCACGGCGACCAGTCTCAAGGATAATAGGCCAAGTGCGCAGAACAAGTGTGTGCATACAAACTGGTGCACTCTCTATTCTTTAACTCTCACAAGACTTTGAACCCTGATGAAATCATAATAAGGCATGTATATTGTACCCGTACGTTTGTCACCCATCTACATTGTCCGATTGTTTCAGGATTTCGTTGGATTTGAAAGAGAAGACAGATTTATCGAATGATGATATACTGGGGAGACGTGACAGTGAATCGGATATGACTAGACTTCATAGTGTGGGAGTAAGCGCCAAATCGCATATTTTGTAACTTTAAGAGGCTCTGTGTTTGTATGAAGTCAATGTTCATTCATGAAAGCTTAAGCATTATACCTAATTGATGAAACTGTCAGAACCGAACAGGCAACGTTTATTGTGCCGAGTAAGTATAATTTTCACGTTCGAGTTCGAGTTAAAAATAAACAAGAAAGTATTGAAAACTGTTTGAATCTCGAACCTAATTTAGCTCAATTCCTGGTTATCATCATAGTATATTGGCAGTGGTTTTTTTCAAATTAAAATAAAATCGAGTAAGATTATTAAAGCAAGGTTATTTAATTTCATATAATTTTACTTATATTCTATCACAATTTGTGTGCGCTGGTATTCATGAATGCCAAATTCTACAATTAAAGGATTGAAATTGATATAGGTAGTGAAATAATTATCAAGAGGTAATATTAATAGTTGGTACTGTTTAAAATTGAAGTTGAGTTTGAAAAATAGGTAATTTTGTAGGTTTCGATGTGCTCTTTCCGTATTTCAACTTTGCCATCTCGTATAGTTTGCCCACTTGCGCTGCCGCTCGTTAGGAACTATGGCGCCTAATATCAGGTTTTTGTATCGCTCTGTCCGTCTTTTTTTCCTCTTGAATATCTCAGCAACTACCGATGCTGAACATGAAATTTAAAATAATAATTAATAACGTGCGCGTGTACATAAAGAGAAACAAAAAATCTGTACAAATTGTGATGTAGAAATTAGAAAAGAGACCTAGTACATGGTCAAATGGGGTATCAAATGAGGTTATTGATTTGTTCATTTCAAAACAGTTTTTGAAATGTTACTAACTTTCATACTTTTTGAAAAAAGTAACCCCCTAGCTCCGACGCCAGCACATCGAACTCAAAAAAATTTGAAAATTATTCATATTCAAATCTCCCGAAAACTTTCCAAGTAACCTCGTATTTTCAAATCAAATGACTGGACTAATAAGTCTACAGACATACTGCTTTTATTCGTTTGCATATTTCGCTTAAGCACTATTTGGGTTTGGTTAAAACATTTTTGCATTATTTACTCGGACCTTAGAACCTGACTTATAACCTGCGACTGCCAAACCTTAGTTATCTATACTGGCCTGCAATACTATGTATCACAATTTTAAAATTGTTTTTTTTCTAAACTGTAGAAGTTAGAGATTTAAAATAAAAACGTTTTATAGAAAATTCTATCAGTTTTCTTTGAAACTATAGTACTATACATTAGTAACATTTTTAACTTAAAAAAAAATAAAACAATAAAATAGCCATTTTTAGCTTAGTGGGCAAAAGCTCAATTAACATTTTATAAGTATGTTTTACATGTTATTTAATTTTTAATAACTGGTATTGCCTCCTCGGGCTCTGATAGCACCTTCTAGCTGGTTTGGTATACTGAACACGAGGTTTCGGAGCCGATTTTGGGGAATATTCTCCCATATTTCTAATGCATTCATAGCCAATAATTCATTAACGCGTTATCCGATTTTATTAATTCATTCAGATTTAATTATTTTTTTGTTAGAAACAGTATTGCAAGATCTATTTGACTAAATCAGTAGAAAGTCGAGTAGAAAATCAGCAGCTTGATGAATAAAACCATATGTATCAATCTGTACGTTGTTCCATAGCAGTTCCCGCGATTCTGATTTAAGTAGTTTATTTTTAACACGAGTGTGAGTATTTCAATTTTCAATGATGGCATTGTTCCGCTCGATTGATATTACGTGCACCCGTACTTTCAGATACATGTAGCCCAATTCTGCTAACTAATCGCTTTACTATGACAATGGTATCGTCGCGGAATCGTTACGTAGAATTCTTAGATGAAAGAAACTCCAGATAGTGCTTAAGGTGATATCGCACGGAGAGATTGATAGAAATAATGGTTTTAAACTTAAACTTTTAACATGCGTCCATCCATCTGTTTGTAGTTTCTTTCAGCTAAGGGAGAATATCGGAGCGGGTATTCTGTCATATAATTGTCATAGTAAAAAACTTTATCATACACCATACTGTTTATTTTTTCGCCTTCTCACCTTTTCTATTTTCAAACTACTGAATCATAATAAATATACATACACTAAGAATAACATTCGGAAGTATTTAATAGTGAAAATCGATTTATTATGCTTAAAAACGTAAATAAAAAAGTAAGGCACTATTTGCATGGCGTGATCGGATGCAACGTGATCGGTTCCAGCGTGATCAGATGGGAACTACTCAGAATAAGGCCCATGTCCTGTTGATTGGACTTACGTTACCGCGCTGCGCGCGAGTTACGCCGGTACTATAAAGAACGCTCTATAACAAAGCAATGACTGTTTTGTAAAGTAGATTAACAAGGCCACCCAACAAAAAAATATTCAGCGTTCCTAATATAAGAGAAACTGTAGTGAATTATGAATAATTACTTTAGCAATCGCGAACGAAGTCGCGGGTACAGCTAGTGTTTTATAAAAGCTGAGAGTATAAAAGTTTTTAAACTTTCGCGATCAAGAAGGGTTTTTATCGCGTACCTATAGTTTTATTTTCCTTTCCCCTACGTTAGTAAGTAAAGATACGCGATAAATACCCGATAAATAATCTTTAATAAGCTGAGAGTTTGTCTGCGTGTTCCCCATACACAGGTAGGAACGATCACTGATTATGAAGTTTGGGTCATCGTGGCTTTGGCAGATATCGGCTAGCAAAGTTACAAATTTGCACCAAAAGTTTGTTATAAGCTCAATTTTTTTTATATTTTCTTCGGTGTCGTATTAAAAATCAAATTTCCATTGACATACACTTTGCATAGTACTTGTGGCTTGCCACTGAAGGCTGTGATTTCTAATTCTATCCGGAAGAAAATACAAAAAAATTAGTTTTATACTTAAAACCTCGCACCCACACGGCAGAACTTCAATGTGTCATCTGGCGGGACGTAGGAACTATCGATCTACTGATAAGTGTCTGGCGTTGTAGAAAACACCTTTTGGTAGGTAATACTTCCCCAAATAACTTAAGGCGTGTCCAGGATGCCATACATGAAATAATGTCCTTTACCACGTTTGAATGCATTATTAACACGGAAAAACGGTACAAATCGCAATAAAAAAACTTTTTTCCAATCAATTATTTATTTCTCGTCAACTACAGAACATAAATTAAAATAACTATTTACAAAAGTATTATCAGTAGCAGAGAATCGGAATCGGAGGGTTGAGTTAACTTTGAGTAAAGCCTATTTTTTATTATAAAAAAACGTATTCAATGTTCACTCAACCTTCCGGTTCCAACTGACCACACTGGTCTCTAAGTTAAGATGTTTGAGCAAAACAAAATGCCTGGTCCCTTTACTTACCTACTACTAAAGTTCTACCACCATGTCGTGAAATATTTTACAAAAATGGTAACGTTAATATCACAATATCAATAATATGCTATGCAATAAAAAATGCACTCTATTGGTTGAATGTTTGTATAAATAAAGTATATAGAAAACAATACATAGGTACTTATTTCAATAAAAACTGTCCGCTTAAAGTAACGTACAGTTTTATAAAAACAATTTACCTAATAATTTAGCAACGATACCTTTTATGCAAAATTTAAAAATTTGTTTTCTCATGAAATTGCATGAAAATTTTTACTATAAATATAAAAAAAATTAACGAAGTGTTCTGCCAAATACCTACCGTTGGCATAAGTAAATTCTGCCAGTCCATCTATCCAAGCATGGCAGAATTTGCACCACTCATGATTTTATCGTTTTATCTAGCATTGTAGTGAAACAAGGTAATTTTCTAAAGCTGATTTTATAAAGGTTTTTGATAAATCCAAATCTGAGCTAGAAGGTCGAGCTTTGTCATGTCATCAGTATTTAAGTAAGTCTAGTTCTAAGCTTTGGCAAACTTCTTCCTCGGTTGGAGTTTGACCTTGAAGCCCTCTGCTCTCTTGAGGATTATGTCAGCTTGGAGTTTGAAGTCGGATTCCTTAAGGTCGGATTGCACTCGGAAGCTTCTCAGTATGGTCGACAGGATTATCTTGAGCTTCAACATAGCGTACTTGCGGCCTAGAAAAGAAAGAAGTAGATTAGGTACCATTTTTGTTTAGGTAACCAGCTACATGATACGAGTAAACTTATCACTATGATAGTCAAATTCATCATCATTAAAACACATAGTTATGACATGGGTAATTGAAGAATTGAGATAAATATTAAGTCAATTCCAAGAATATTTTGATTAAAAAGCTATAACTAATCAATAAAGTGTTGATAGTTATTTCCGTTAAGTTAGTAATTTGTACCTATCAACTAGCCACCTAATTCTGTTGGAACAAAACTGTGGGCAGTTAATAATAAATAAAATACTCGATTTACTCAATCAAAAACTGGTCATGTAATAAAATATTCGAAAGACAAAAAAACATAGCTGCAGGATTGCGTCAGCAGAGAAAAAAATAATACTACTTAATCTGGTTCATCAGCTTTTTTGCGCAAATCAACCTTAGTAGTTAAGTTATTCAAAACACGCATCTACCTGTTTATAATTTTTATGATTATAATCAACATAAAAGTTTCTAAAAACCCCTTGGAAGTTTTATATATCCGCCTCCATATTGACAAACAATTAGAAACGCTGATACTTATGATATACATACATACCTAGTGGAAAAACTTAAACGGCTATTCTTTTCACCCAGGCGGGGTGAAAAGAATGTTTTTCTGTATTTCAACATGTGGCTTATTTTGCTCTACACTGTGAATATTGCAATAATTTGCGTACGCTATTGAAGAAAAAAAACTTAACGATCGGAAAATTTTGAATTACGTTATTGCTTGTGATCTTTAAGAATCTTTTAAAATAACTAGAACAATGTATTTTTATAAAACCAGATACAATTTAACAATTTACGCGGCCAATTTAGCAGGTAACCTTTTATCGAATGCGTCATTCATTATCATTACCTGCATTGATTGTTATGCATTTATTAGTAACCTTTATGAGTGACTATTAATTTAATTTTTGCATAAACCTATTAATATAATCAATAACAACTAATAATAATAATATATAAGTAAGTATGTTGTTTTTAGTAAGTATGATCTTTATAACCGGCCCACACTGTAGCCGACTCTAAATATCGTGTATATACACCGATATGATATTTTCCTTACATCTGAATAAATTTAAAATGGCTTAAACTCAAAATTTTTATTACAGCTGTACGTATAATTACGCCGCAAATGATGAAGAAGATGGAATTAAAAGTAAAGCACTTACCGACACAACTCCTAGGGCCAGCAGAGAAGGGCACAAAGGCGTAGTAATGGCGGTTGGCAGAACGTTCGGGCAGGAAGTTGTCGGGGTCAAACTTGTTAGCGTTGGGGTAGACATCCTCGCGACGGTGGAGCTTGTAGGTGGCGACTACCACGGTGGTGCCAGCAGGGATCTTCTTGCCGCTGGACGCTGTAGGAGAAAAAAAAATCCGTAGGTACCGAAGGTGTAGGAACAGAAGGGTCAAAAAAGTTGATTGTAGAGGAGAGAAGTTTATAGCTGTCAGTGATCTAGCAGCCTTTGCTGTCTTCCCTTATTTTCCTACCGATGGGTAATACTTGTTCTCTCTTCTTGTTGAAACTTGCTTAGACTTTAAATAAGATCCTCTCTGATGAACCGTACAGTCCATAACAAATGTATAGGTAAGTACACCAAGTTATGTATAATATTATATATTACCAAGATAAGGAAATACTTACGCAGAGCAACATCCTGGTTGATTTGCCTGGCAATAATGGGTACTGGTGGGTACAACCTAAGGGTCTCCATCAGGCACCTCTCCAAGTACTTCATCTCAAGGGTGTCCTGGAAAGTGGCAGGGCGGTCGGAGTCGCCGAAGATCTGGTCGAGCTCCTCGATGACCTTGTCTTGGATGTGTTGGTGGACTCCCATCATCGAGAGGAAGAAACTGCTACCGGCAGCGGTGGTGTCGTGACCCTGTGGAAGAGAAATGTCACATTTAATAACATGGAACTTCTATCGTAGATACCTACTTAAAAGCAAGGTAAATGCCTACGTTACGTAGTTAGAAGATGAATATATTTTACTCAAATTATTGTGCTCATAGAAAATTATTTAATGGATAACAATTTCCGGTACACTGTTTTCAGATTCAGATTTCAATAACTTTATTTTTTTGGGCTTACAAAATAAGCAATTGACAAGTAAAATTGTATAACTTAAATTATTATCAAATAATCTCTTCACTTAATTTTTTTTCACTAGTGGAGAGGTGAAAAAGAAACCACTAGTACACAGAGTGCAAAAGTGCAAGCTAAATTAGATATGTAAATGGCCATTTATAAAGCATAGTTAAACAGGTTGCTGATGTTCTATTTCCTAACCTTCTTCACAACGATAAACCAGATAAAGTTATCCTTGCACAAAAGGCTCGCACCTTTAAAGGATAGTAATAGGCCTCACCTCGAACATAATGGTATCAACTTGTTCCTTGATTTCCTCGTCCGATATGACCACTCCACTCTGAGCGCTTTCTAGAAGCAGGTCAAGGAAAGCCAGACGCTTCTTTTGACCGACGTCGGTGTCGTCTACATCCAAGTCATCCTTGAGACCAGCGGACTGGCCGAAGGAGAGACCTTCAACTGAGGTGGTGCTCTTGGCAGATACTTCGGCTTCTTTAGCTTCGGTTTCAACGAAGGTTGGGACCTTTCCGCTCTTGAATTCTTCCTTCTTCCTCTTGATGACCTGTTGGAGGAGGTTTCGATGGTGATACATAGTTTTATTTATAGTAAATGTCAGGGTGACCGGAAGACTGTGGGAGAAGCTCGCACAAGACCAATGGAGTAGACGTGTCTATGAGGTTTTTACAGCGTAGTTAATATCAATGAACTATGATCATGAGGATGATGATGAACTTCAAACAGACCTATTTGAAATTATATAAATTGCGCATTATCAACTATATTTTATAAACTTATGCTGTCATAGGCGAAAAGTGTAGCAAAGCGAATGACCTCTAAAACGGTCATAGTTTCGACCACGTTGATAACTTGTGTATTATATACAACGCGTGCAAAGATTTACGTCATTATTGGTCGTAAAAGAAACTGGTTCTACTCGTGGTGGAAACTGGTACAAGTTCCTTCCTAATTTATTCCTTGGAATATGCGAACTACTTAATAATATTAATATCATATCGCTTGGCAAATTTTCCAATGACATTTTGCTATGCTGTTTGAGCGTCTCATTTGATAACTTTTTTTTCTTAAAGTCAAGTCAAACTTAACTTAAAGTTTAAATTTATTTTAGATATAGGTAAAAATACATATATAGCCATATATGTATTTTTGGTTTCATTTAGTGCGATTTAATAATCGACGGACAGATCGCGCTGTGTTTTACATTGTTTTATCTTGAATTTTTGTTAAGGTTTATTTTCTTACCTTCTTGGTCAGGCCGTGGATAACATCAAGGAGTGTGTTTTGGATCTTGGAGTACTTAGTCCAGTTGAACAGTAGATCGGGCCTCATCCAGATCTTGGTATGGCGCAAGTGGAGGATATCGCACATCTTCATCACAGCCATGGCGTATTCGAATCCACTCTGGTCCTGAGTGCTCTTGCTCACTCCCATGGCGGTTTCTGTAGGTCATAGAAGGATGTTAAGTTTATGTGGAGCAAACAGGATTAAGATCATCTTGGATCGTAGAAATCCATTAAAGTGAAGTTAATTATCATCATCGGCTTGAGTTTGGGTTTGGTGAACTTGTTTTCCGACCTGATAATGAAATTCTTAGTAGGTAGTTATCGTAACAAACATTAGAATACATATAATAATAGATAATGAACTTAAATTATGTTCCTAGGTACTGATCACGTTCTCTAAAATTATACCTAGTGCCTACAGTAATTTCAAATATTTAGGTCCAGGCCTCATTATGTCGAACTGATAACTCTTAGCGAAACCTATAATTTTTAATATTTATAATATCGATAGGTTTAACGTAGAGCCAAAGACAACTAGGTGTGCAAATTATTCAAATAAAGAAAATGATTATTTATGATTCTTATTTAATCGTAATCACTGTTATTAAAGATCCTGTTGTATTTACGCACTTTGATCTCACGTTAGGTCTAATAACTGTCGAAACTTTGAGAAAGTAGAAATGTATGGTATTATTATATATGGTATATATTATTATTATTTATTATTATTATGTATTATTATTATTATTTTTTATTTGCCGATCTCAGTGGCGCAACGCTGACGCCGCAGGAGGTTGTGGGTTCGATTTCGCCTCGGAACAAAAGTTAGTAACAATCTGCAGATACTTGTTTCAGGTGTTCGGGGTGTTTTTTTATGTACAGGTATAATAAAAAATATATATCTGTTTATGTATTACATTAAGTATATCAGTTATTTTATACCTACCCATAACACAAGCTCTGCTTACTTTGGGAGTAGATGATGCTGTGTGTGGGTTGTGTAGAATTGTTTAATTTATTTATTTATTTATTTGTAAATTGTAAAAATCACATTTTGGTTGTTAATTTTTTTTGACAGAATTTGCACTACTCGTCGATTCAAGCTCTTTTCTACAATGCATAAATGCTAACAGTTATTTTTCAAATACGACACCAAAAAGGTAATTTTGGATTTTTTTGTTGTGATTTGTTTACAAACATTGTAAGTACCGTGAGAGCTTGAGTATAGATATAATATTCATAAGCAATTCCTTGGTCTAGTCATTATAAATCTAAGGTTGTAGACTAATTTTATTTTTTCGAGATAATGTTTAACCGCAAAAGAGCTCTAGACGGGTCGTTGACCATTTTAGAATGTCAATGATACTAGTCTTGCAGTTTCGCAAAATCTTGTCAGTTCTCTAAAAATTTAATGGAAAGATTTTGAATGGATTCAAATGAAGCAGTTAGAAATTCTGTTTATTTGTCTGACCTCTATTGAATGTAAATTAGTTGCGCAAGTTGAATATGAGGATCGAAACCGCCCGTAGGATGGATATGGAGAATATTGCCCATTAGGTGCGTGATGGGGGGTCGACATTGCCTACGTGACTGTTTTAGTGTACGTAAGCGACCGGTCACTGTCATGCCTTTACCTCTAACCTCTTGGAAGGAAACTTTATGTAACACTATCAGATGTAACTTATCATTAGAAATAAATAATATCCCAAATATTTTTCGATTTCGACGGGACTTAAACCCGCATCCTTTCCTCAGTACGGGAATGCGCTAACCAATTACACCACGCGGTCAAGTGGCGTGGGAGTCGAAAAACTTTGGGACTTCCGTACTGAGAGAAGGATGCGGGTTCAAATCCCGTCGAAGTAGATGTTTTTGGGATATCTTTTGTTTCCTTAGAATATACCTATATAAGTGTGAGGGCTTACGCACTATAATAACAAAAACCTTAAATTGTTATTGTTTTTATAACTGAAACAGATAGCAGAGCTTCCTGGAACAATGTCCTTGTTTGTGGTTCATAAGTAAACATTTTTATTTTCGAACGAAAACCCTAAGCTTTTCGTTCGAAAGCCATGCTAAGCAGCAAATATATACCTACGAAAGGAAATACTTTAAAATTAATTAAATTACATGATGGAATTAAAGCTGAGTTGACCTCTAAGGTTTATTGTGAGGGTCAATAAAAAGCAAATTTACCAGGACGTAAATTTTTCCTTAAGATTTTTTAAATAAAATCTACAATAAGTTCGATGGAATATTCATTCGAAACAGGTTATAATTTATTATTAAAGCTGATCGATTTAATTGGTAGTTAAAATCTTTATTGATAAAGAAAATTACAATTCAATAATAAAACCAAATTAGAACTACTATTTACAATTGAAACAATTAAGCTACCTGCAGACTATTGCAAACAATCTACAGGTAGCTCAACTGGTCTCAACTGTGGTTATATAAGTATAACATAACAAAGTTTATTTTTTGTTTAAGACTAAAGTTTATTTATGTCTTTTAGATCTTTCTACACATGTCCATTAGTAAACAAGTGCATGTTCATGTAATTATTATGTTAAAGGAACAAATTACTGCAGAATTTACCTATAATGATTATCGCTACCATAAACAGCCTTTGCACATAGACTTCCTCGAACCGTAACTAAATACATTTATTAACGTAGAGTCATATTGCAGTTGGTCATTTGTTATTGTAATTTACTAGTTAATAAATGTTTTTTTATGGAAATTTATCAGTTTCTGATTAATACAATCAACAGCTTGAAATGGGGATTCTTAAAAGATGTGGGTTATGTACCTGTATGTCATCACTGTACCTGCTTAGACTGTTCGGTGACTCCATCATAGTCAAGGAAACAGGATGGGGCGATCTGCTCAAAGTCTCGCACGTTAGACAATAATTGGTGCAAAAATTTCACGAATTGTAGAGCCGAGCTAATTTTTGATGATTTTTTTCTTTTGGCAATATCTTGGCATTATTTATGCTTGATTTTTAAACATACAATAACGATGAATTTATCTTTATTTGTTTTTGTAGTCATGAATATGAGCAAGAAAGATGGCGTTCATGGTTGATTAACAATTTTTTGTTTGGTTACAAGCTTAATAACTTAATAAAATCCTCAATTTTCTTGATTCTTTCACGCCCCTGATGCAAAAAAAAAGTCGACGAAAACCCAACCTGTTATTGTAAGATTTCAACATTTGCTCTGTAACTGTAACTGTAACCTACCAAATTATAGAATTATAAAAAAACTAGCTGCTGCCCGCGGCTTTGCACGCGCTTTCTATGTAGCCTATGTCCGTCCCCGGGATACCATTTAGCTCCCTGCCAAATTTGATTGAGATCCGTACAGCCGTTTATGCGTGAAAAGGTAACAGACAGACAGACAGACGGAAACTTATACAGACAGAGTTACTTAAGAATTTATAATATTAGATGGATTACGCTATTAACGTAAAATATCTGCTAGTAGGTATTAACATTGAACATTCCACTTTAAGGTTAGAGAAATGGGCAAGCTTAGACTTCTCTACACAAAACATTAATCATTGTAATATGTTTAAAACAAATATCACATTACGATAATATTCCAATTATTAGAAGTGTCCTATAAATTCATAGACCAATCACACTACGTACATATTGAAAGAGAGGGTAGTTTGGCAAGATGTAATAATCAGCACGCAGGTGATTCGTTTCGCAAACGTTAATGGGTTCCCGAGGCATTCGCATAAAGACCACGAGCTATTGGATTGGCAATGACATCGTATGGGCTTTTCAGTGAACCATCTTCCTACTTTGGAACAAAGGTTTTAATGCGTAAGCCCTCACACTCGAGGTAATTTAAATTTTAGTGATATTACCAAAAAAATTTCGACTTCGACGGGACTTGAACCCGCATCCTTCCCTCAGTACGGGAATGTGCTAACCAACTACACCAAGGTCAAGTGACGTAGGAGTCGAAAAACTTTGGGACTTTCTTCGGATTCTCTGGTTATTATTTGTTTTCTTAACAATCTATCGAAGTCTGTCAACTTTAAACAGTTGCTTAGCAGTGATTTTCTTACTCTGGCGTTTAACAAAATAAGAAATTCAACTATTTTAGGCATCGCATAAGGTTAGTTTGCCAGTTTGTACTTTATTTACTCGACTTATTACATGATATTATTAATAAAAATGTTGTATTGTATCGTTTTTAAGTAAGAACGTAAGTAAAATAACTTCGGAAACAAATAAAATAGTACATTAAGAAAGCGTCATCGATGATGAGCGCATACTAAGGTTCATCTGGAATTATTTCCATAGTGTCTTATATCTCCCGAAAAAGAGTCTAATTTTCGCATTTATCACGAGGCGAATGGTGGCTACCATTGAATTCAATTAAATTTGTGACTTGTCCAAGAATCTAAAGGAAATAAAACACTTGATTTTTTTTGAATTTTGAATTAAGCTTAGAACAAGCTTAATTCTTGCAAGCTTCCTTTGCAATTTTTTTAGGGTATTGAAATAAATAGTTTCTATCTACATATATATTATTCTGATTTTGGTTGTAATGATGTGCTATGTGTAATGTAATTTATATAATTACTTTCAATTGCAACAAAAAACATTTATGATACACAGAGAGCGACTTTTTGAAACTCTGATAACCATCACAGTTGTCGAAAGAAATATGTGTGTGTGTGTGTGAGGGTGTGTGTATTTATGTGATGGGCAATGTTCATTGGAGAGCGATTGCGATAGAAGGTAAGTATTGTAAATATTGCCTAACTATAATTTAAGTTCAATCAATGCATTACTGAATCTTCTTTACTAGAGCATCGAGTGAGGGCCGACGTGTTGTCACTAAGTCGCCTCCTACGTGACACTACATTCAAATAGCTCTTTATTCGCATAATTTTACATTACTCCTTGAAATTTGAGACAGTTCCACTGATGGTGTTGGTTTTGTACTTTGGTAGCTTATTAAATAAGGACACGGACCCTCATAGTTAGGTATAGTCATAATCATCAACATATCAGTCCAAACACGCCTACCCAAACTAACACGTCCATTCATGGACTCCCGTCCATGAATGGAGGCGACCGCCATCAATATCATAATCAATATCATCAATATCATAAATAAAGTTATTATTATTGACACAACAACAGTATTTTTGTAGCCACATCATGACGCAGTGGAATTTTAAATACCTAATGTACAAAAATGAGAGCGTCGTTGTGCTGAGTATCTAAGACAGGATGCTGAACTGGACAATAATCTGAAGGGTTATCTAAAACCTCCTTACTTGTTTAATTAGTTATTAGTCTTTAATTGGCTAAATACATCTCAAAATAAAGCTAGAGGACAAATGTGTGTAAGTACGGGATAACTCATACTACAGGATACGCAAATAATCATCATTACTAGACCACACTACAAAGCACCTTATGGCTGAAGGTCATCTCCAAAAAGTTAATACAAAAAGAGACCAAGAACTTGACTCTGACTAACGTAAGAAACCAAATAATATATCAAAAATTTTCCGACTTCGACGGTACTTGAACCCGCATCTTTCCCTTCTCGTTTTCTGACTAACATTATATCTAAAAAGTGGGTATTTTTGTCACCTATTAGAATGCAAATTAACAAGATAAATATAACAAGTAGTTTAAAGTGCTGATTCTAATTCTTGGCACGTGAGAGTCGATGAATGAATAAATTCCATTATGTTTGTTTTGAGTTATCGGGGCCTCATTTCCTTACAAGGAATTGCTATCTCTCACTATTCTTCTATAGACATGTCAGAGTGAGAAATAACGCTGCTTAGGAACTGTTTTAAGTTAGCGGATGAATAAGGGGTAAGAAATTAAATAATACTTAAAAAAATATCAAGTTTGACGGGACTTGAACCCGCAACCTTCCGTACGGGATTGCACTGGTGTGTCCCGTCAATGTTTTATTGATCTAATTTCTTAAAGACATTTTTAATACTGAAAACTAGTTTGATTAAAATTTGATTTGGATTGGGAGTAACAGATTTTTGGGGATTCTACAAACAAGAACAATGAGGACAAATAATATTTAAACAATTTCTATAAGCATTAGTCGTAACCAATTTGTATGCACGACTTTAACTAAAGTCAAGACGAACAGGATTCTATTGTACAGTCATACATAGTCATAGATGACCATAAAAGCCTACTCTAAATTTAGTTTACCAAGCAGAAACAATGAGATTTTGATGACCAATGAGAGTTCTTATTAAAACTGTTGATGACGCACTGAATAAATAGCGTTTAAAAATATTGTTTTGATTCCACGTGGTAGAAAGCTAATTGAATTAAGTCCGTAAATTATTTTTTATGCTGCAATGCAGGCGCAAGTTCATGGTCACGATTTTTTGTTGATTCTGATGTTAATGTGTGGTTGAAATTGAAAATCTGTTTTAAATACTTTCAATCAATTTTCAATGAATTAATTCGGGCTTTTTCTACTCTAGGTGTATCAATAAAAAGCCATAGGTATGTTTATAATGGAAAAACCAATAAACCAACCGAGCCAATAATTATCTTAGATGATTTAAAAACCCATTTAGAAATATTTATTTGTTATTAATATCGTTCGTCACACTTAATTAGTTTCAAAAATAGCTGACAGAGGTTAATGTGCTGTTAAGCTTTTTAATGCATGCGAAACAAATAAATAATAATATCATCAATTTGTTAAGACTTTCTAAATATATTTACTATTTTAGATTTAATCAATAAGCAGAAACATCATCAAATAGACAATTAAATCATAAACAAAGTTGCCCTACATCCACGATGAGATGAATCAGGACATAACGTGAAAATTCTTGTAGGAAATGGCTTATAATGGTACTCACTTATGTAACAACTGCAGGCTATTGACATCAATAGAAATAGGGATCTCTAACAATCCAATAATTTGGATATGTTATCGAATTCTTCTCAAATTCGGTCATCCAATTTGCATCGTCTGATAAGTAATAAAAATTCTTATTTATCTATCTATCTACCTTTTAATTCGTTTTTACTGCCTCGATATGCTGGCTTCCTAGTTAGATTACCAAGTCACCTAGTCTTTAGTTGGCGTCACATTGTCTACATAAATACGGCCTAAGTTTAAGAAGCCTAAATATAAGACAGAACGACTGACTATTGCACTGAAACTTAAAACTTTTTTACTCGATTTTTCGGCCTATCTCGTCAGACTGCTATAACAAAACAAAAAATAGTACAAGCGCTCCTGTGAAAAGTATAAAGATCTGGCTTCAAGAGGAATGTCACTTACCTAGCAGAATTTCTACGGTGCACTCGCTCATGTAGTCGTGGCAATCGAAGTCAGAAGCCTCCTTCTTCAGTTTGTCGACAACAGCCCTCGAGTTGGCGTTGAAGAGGTCGATGAAGCTCTTCAGGACGTTCAGATGGAATGTGGGGGCGATGAGCTTGCGGTGAGAGCGCCATTTTTGTCCTGGATAAAGAAATCGGATTTAATATTATGTTTTGCTAGGATACAAAATGTGTATATACACTAGTTAATGTAAGCACGGTTGACTCAAGAACGCAGTCGTCATCATGAATGAAAACACATTTTCATATTAATATGAAAAATATAAATATAAAAAAGAATCTTAATTCTTTTTTTTTTATCGAATGAGTAACATTTGCCGGTGCCAACTCGTAAATCCAAACTTACTTTTTACTTTCACTGGACAATGTTCTCTCTCTGGACAATCTATTCGCTTCTTGACCGTATATACTAATATCTAAGTAGGTACAACATTTTTGAAAACTAAATTATCTTTTAAATTGTCTTTAAAAATCACTGTTTTGCCAGCGTCCAATAGTAAAATCATGTTTACTCGTAAATACCGTAATTTACCTTACTATTTTACAAGTTCCTACATTAATTAGTCGTATGAATTACTCGACCATGCTCTCCTAAAATAGCAGAAATTACACAATAGGTCACATTGACCCAAGGATTACAATAAAACTTAGAGGAAAATTAAGTGACCTTTACGTCCAGTGGAGGCCCGGAAAAAACACGGAAAAAACACATATAACGACTTCGAAATAATTAATAGTCCCGAAGATAACAGGAAAAATAAAAACTAGATTTGTAAGTATGTAATTCGTTCGCAGGAAATGATTAAAGTTCCTACATAATGTTCACAGCATAATCTTCTAGATAATAATCAAACAACAATCTATTTTTTATGATAATTATGACCTCATGATATCAATATATTTGCACCACAAATCATAACTTTTGTTGATATCTTTCCGATGCTACAAAGTTATGTCATCATCGCAAACTTTCGCAATTTCTGCCAGATCTGAGAATCTTTTAACAACATTCAAAGTCCAAACGATTTTCGATTGCACTTTTTTCTCGAATAGTCAAATGTAAGCCAAGTCCATAGGAAGAGTGATGGGTAATTCCTGAAAAGATTTTCTCCGTTTTGTATAGGTAGGAATTTATGAAATTAAAACATATCTGATAAACTTTTGAATTTCAATTTGTAAGCAAGTTTTTTCCTGTCTTAAAGTTTTTGAATATCAGAAGAATTATTTTAAAAATGTAGCTTACCAGTGCTGATAAGTAGACCGTTTCCAAGCCAGGGCTTGAAGAACCTGTACTCGTCAGCCTTGTCGATGTGCACGTGACTGCTGAGGATGACTTCCACGTCACGAGGGTCGTACAAGAACACCAGAAGACGAGAGCCGATCCATAACCTAACCACGGCTTCCTTGTCGAATGGCGCACTCTTCTCGACTACGTTCTTGAAAATATCTGTTGGGGTAAAGCACTTTTAGAAATGATTATTCCACAGTAGTTAAATTTGAACATCTCTTCGGATGCAGCGACTCAGTTTGTTATTTCGATTATTGTACCTTGTTATTATGTCACTATCTTTCTATCGCGTTGTAGGTAACTTCGTACTAGATAACTATTTATTACTTAGTTCTGAATTACGAAAGCTTAATACAAAATGTTGTATATTTCAAGAAAACGCAAATAGATAGATTTATCGAACGATTTTTTGTTGGGTTATGACGTCTTATACCTATATATATGTATATATATACCTAAATTAGTTTTATCTAGACACTAGAGTTCTCTAACTATAGCAACAATGAAGATTTTTTATCAACATCAGGCATTTTAAAATAATCTTATTTGTTTTCCTGATCAATATAATAAGAGGTATAACAGGTAGTAGTGAAACTAGATTTTCTGAATGTATTTGTTGACAAAAATGCCACCAAATCCTGATTTAGTTTTGTATACTGTATAATAAATTAAGACAAGTTTTGCCAATTTGTTATGTATAGATTATACTCATTTTATATAGAGGCACTTTACATATTTATGTACTAGTAGTACATACATATTTATGTACTAGACTACTAGTAGTGAACATACAGGTAGTGAACATTTATGTACAGGTGTACTAACACCTGTACATAAATGTTCACTACCTGTAAATTTAGTGACTTTATAATTTCATGGGCAATTTTACCATAGTTCATGTGAGTGTTTTAACGACTTACTGCTTATAAATAATTAATTTAGACTGGAATTAAAAATTACTTGCTAATTCATTGATAATTTTTTTTATAAGGAAGAAGTAAAACTCTAGTAACTCTATCTATATCAGATTTTTGCATATTATATCTGGCAGGTATGAATAAAATTGTGGGGACATAAAATACAAATATAAATAAATAATAACGTGCAAAGACACTAAGAAACTAAGTAGGTAGCAGAAGGTAGTGATAGAAATCAAGTCATACAAATTACTAGCTTAACTTTTTATTTTGATAAAATATAATTATGTCCATTCCCTATTTAATTGTAGGTTATATAATAATCATCATCATCAGCCTATATGGGTCCACTGCTAGACATAGGAGGAGGAAGACGCTGACAGCGCTAAGGCGCTCAAGAAGGAGCGCCTTAGCGCCCTTAGCGTCTTCAGATACAATCATTCTTGTATAATGTCTGCCAAATTGCTTTATGATCCGTTCAGTCGTTAAGTCTTGAATAGGGAAGAGATAGTGAGATAAAGGTTCTTTCGCGTTTCTGTTATTGGTATAGAAATATCGACATTCCATATTCTGTTCTTATCTTTAATATGCAGTCAAACTTACCAGCTGAGCCCCCAGTAAACTCCAGAGCATTGCCAATCAGCGGTAGACCAGCAGGTCCATTCAGTTTGCTAGCCAGCTCGTACAAATGGCGCCTCGACATCCGCCAGTACGCGTACCAAAGCACCAGAGCTGGTACCAGGAGTACGTAGAACATATTTGTGGCCGCCCAGGTGCTTGGCTGCACCACATTCTCGGCCGCTGTGTAGCTCATGGTTGTAACCTTTTTTGCTAAGCTGTAGAAGAATGAGTATGTTGAAAAATATGTAAACCGTATTGCATCTCTGAATCCCGTATTCCATCTTACAAATTCTCGTAACTTCCTAGATTTCAACAATAAGGTATTTACTTTCAAAAAAACACTTAGAACGTATTTATTGCGGATGTAAGCGGGTTAACTACAAATCTTATTTGAGTTGGAGGAACACCAACGTTTCAACAATAAGGTTCAATAAGGTTCGTATTTAACCCGCGCACATCCGTAATGAAACTACTATAGTTTTTATACTTAAGTACGTAATTTATTTATTTATGAGACGAAAGCAAAACTGCTAAGACAAGCTGCTTATATTATACTTCATCCACAAAGTCGATGAACTTATATCACAGGAGAAAGTTAAGATCATACTATAAACTAATATTGGTGGCCCCAACTACTGAGAAGGTCTATCGCAAATCCCGATTCTGGCCTAACCATAACTAACTTCTTAATGTAGGCTCTAGAACTGGTTTTCACTGAGATGATGGGTAACTTGTTAAGAACTTAAACGATATTCTAACGTTATATACAACTTCGTAACTTGTCTAATATTTAAAATGTTGGGAGCGATGACCGCTGTTGGATTACATTATTTCGTATAATGATGATTGGTTTCGGCTAATGTTGCTTTAAAATATATGAGTATAGGTACAGAATGCACATAATTTTACCCTACTTATTGGTCTTTCTGACACGGTATAAGTTTTATAAATTACTTTTAAATAGTAACTAAACTTTTTAAATAGCTGAAAAGAAATATGTGCTAAAGGAAACCAGAGAATATTAATAATACTAACGCCCAGCAGGAAAAGATGCTGCTTTTATTTATCTTACTGTGAGGCTATATTGTTGGGTGAAATGAGTCAATATTATTTTTTCTATGTACGCGAGCATATTTAGTTATTTCATACAATATTTTATTTATAGCAGCATCATTTTGAGCGCTTAAATCATTGCTAAGAATCAATACTTGATTGATGATGTCCTAGTCAAATCTGCCACGAAGGCGGCCAGGCTCTACGGAGGTGAACCATATGCGTAGGATATTATTAAAGTTCTTGATAAAACTCTTTACATCATCCTGTATATGCATACAGGATATATACAAGATCTATATCAAATCTGCTAACGTACATAAACAGGATAGTTGTGTACGTTAGCAGATTTGTCATCAGGCCTGAGGTCAATAAGATACCACCGTGTAAATTACTGACTACAAGTGAAGGTCCTGGTTGTACCTAAGTTTAAGGCTGTATGGAAAATTGTTGCTATCGGTGGCTTACTTAGTCCCGATGTAGAGCAAAGGCCTCCCTTCACTTATCCCTTCACCTTTACGATTTGTATGATACAGAAATAGGAAACTTGTAAACTAAGCGTAAATTATGTCATACCACGTGAAAACTACGTCTTTATAGTGTAATAGAATAACTATATATTTAAAACAGGATCATCTAGTACCCATAACACAAGCTCTGCTTAATTTGGGGCTAGATGATGCTGTGTGGATTGTCCAGGATTATTTATTATTATTATTATCTAGTGATGGTGTGTATCCAGCAATAATTATTATAAATAAAATATTTTTCCAAACGTAAGCTTAGCATCAAATGTTAATGGTACTAGATGAATGTTTTTGAGATCATTTTTTGCATAAATATATACAATTATTTAGGTATAATAATTTTATGGTGAGGCAGGAATAAATAGGATTACAAAGTATGAAGGTGGTCATGTAACTTTTGCGCATGCTTGTGTATCTTACTATCATATTACATAATCCCATTATGCATAAAAACAGTAATTTGTCAACGTCGTAGTAACTTTTATGAGACGTGTAAATGACCTATTTTTTTTGTTCCAAGACTATCATTACATTGTGACTCTACCGTCAAATATTGCGTCATCATAATATTCACGGAAAATCTAGAAAATGCTAAATATTTTAGCAAAGTTTATGCCTATTTTTATTGAACAAAGTTATCTAAAAAGATTTAAGATTCACGGATAACCACTAAATAAATCGGAATAAGTTTAGAAGACTACCAAAGTAAGCAAAATAATTTCAAGAATTTCGTGCTCTCCCAGTACCTAAAAATAATTGACTTTTGGCAGTTTATTCCTTTTAACATAAAAATAATCATATTTTATTTACCCTGAATGCTGTTATGGTAAAATTTTATCCAATCCCGTTTAATTTAAGAACCGGTAACCGGTGTTTGCCTAAAAATTAAAATAATGGAAGAATTTGCATAGTTTGGAGGTTTTTTTTTAAATTTATTGTAGTATCTAACGTTACGCGTGTCATGAATGTCCAAAGTCCTTTGCTAATCAAAAATATTTATGCCTATGCGAATTCTAATTTAACCTATTAATCAACCTTTATAGCTGCTCGTTTTGTCTTATTTTTGTTTTTTTTAAACATGTAGTTGTATGCGTAGGTTGAGTACCCACTGAATCATAATTATTATTATAAATCAATGTTATAAAATAGCATACTATAAAAACCAAGTTTAAAAAAATAATTGTCTCGACAATCAAAGACAAATAAGTGTTGAGTGTTGAGTTTCATTGATTGGAATACAAACTTATAGGACATTCATACATTATCATACTACTATGTGGATTGTCCAGCTTTATGTATTATTTATTTATTTATTTGACTTTACCTAACCTCATTTAAAATTCCAATGAACCCTATTAATAAAACTTAGTTTGCGTAATTTATAATAAACTCTAAAGACAATACAATAAAATGCTACGTATTTAATGATAAGGGCACAGGTTATTTAATGACGTAGTCAATCTACATAATTAATATTCAGGAATGATTTGCTTAAGCCCGGAAATTGCAAAATAACAATGCTTCATACCTATTACAAAGTTGTGGTACCTATATACTAAGTAACGTCATTTTAGGAAGATCCATAATTTCCGAAAAATAATTTCTTTACATAAAATTTTATTACGATGAATTAATAAAAAAATAAAACAAAAAAACTTACTAATTCTTTTTTATAAATTTTAGTTATGAAAAGGTATTATTTTTATTTCAGACAACTTAATCCATTCAAAACGGATGTAAGCAGGTTAATTACGAACCATATTTGAGTTGGAAGAGCACGTTTCATTCCTTAACTTCTTCAGGGTAATCCGTAATGAATTCGTGAAACTACGATAGTTTTATAGCAAACTTAACCAATACATATTTTTCATCCGATTCTTTTGAATTTCATTGTTTTACCTACTGTATCTCATATTTCCGTGAAAAACTCTATTTCGCATTGAACTTTTTTGTGAATTAGACGACAATATAGGGATCATTCTCCATACAATAGCAAAAGAATTTTCCAAATCGGTCCATAACTAAAGGAGAAATCGACGAACCAACATTTAAAAAAAAAGCATACCATACAGTCAAACATAGAGCCTCCTCCTTATATCGAAGACGGTTAAAAAGTGAAAACCCCTTTTAACTTAATTTTACCTTTAGTATCGGTTCAACCAGATCATAAGAAATTAGTTTTTCTACAGTAAGCAAGCCAAATAGCCAATATCCGCACCGATACTAAAGAAAGGTAAAGAGGATATTCGGACATACATAAATAAGTCACAAAATTGACAAAAAAACCTTTACCTTTATTTAGCAAGTCAAAGTACGTAATAGTAAATACATAGGTCCCCACATGTCTCAAAATTGCGTATTGTTCAACCTAAGCTGTTGCAAGCTGTAAACTCAATGCAATGTAACGTTGCGAAAACTTACGTTATGACATGCGCATCTTCTGATATAAATCATGCACCTGTTGATAGATCGAGATATAATAATAATAATAATAATAATAAGATTTAGTAAGTTTGATAATAATATAATATTTAATAACAAGTCAGATTCAAAAGGCGGTACTCCTGGACTCGGCGCGCATCGTCAGGAAATTCCTCTCTCTGCAGCCCTAGTCACCGGCCGCTTAAGGCTAGCTTCGCGGCCGGTGATTAACCGTTTTGATATATTTTTTAACGTAGAATAGTTTTATAATATTTTATTTTCTATAGTAAAAAATGTATTTTATAACGAGATTTAAAATAAATGAATAATAATAATAAATTATTTATTGACATAAAATACACAATATGAAAGATAGTTTATATGTATAATGTCGTTCTCGTTTTTTATTCTCATTTATAGATTAGTATTTGTGTCTAAAAACTTAAAAGACAGTGTAAGCTCTAGGAAATTTGAAGTCTGTTTAAGTTTTCTTCGAAAATATAAAATGATTACTCCACTATTTAAAAAAATCAAAGTGAAGAAGATCAAAATTACTTAAACATATTCACTTTTCTAAATGGCCTTTAACTATTTTGTAAATAAACCTGATTTTGATTTAGTCTTTAACTTTGTATGTAGGTACCTAAATTGGCTTGTTGTTGTTTATTTAAGCCACGTGAGCTAAGTCGCGGTTAAAAGCTAGATACCATTAAAATACCTAGTTGCTAAGTAAATTTAATTGAATTTAAATGAAAATTAAGCGCAAGTTATGAGTTTGTTTCGAACTAAGTTAAAACTTTATTTTAGAATTATTTATTCAACTGTGAAATACCAGGTTACCAAGAAGATAAAAAAGCTAGGGACGGGTTTTGCTCCAACTCGAAAAATAATAACTAACAGGCTAAAGGTTTCTTCGTCGCTTCTTTACATTAGTACACACCGAAGGGACATAAATCAAAAATATCACTTCATTTCCATGTCAGTGTTTAATTTTAAGAATTTGACCTTTTCCAAGTGTACATTTATTGTATTTATGGAAATAAAGAATTATTGATTTAATTTGGTTTGAATACGAATCCTGTTCGAATTTTTTTAATGTGTAGGTATAGTAATTGGTATAATATGTTACTAATTCAAAAAAAATATTATAACATTTCTTATATTAATGACTTCCGGAAAAATATATTGATATATGTATGTATGTAACTAACTTGATAGTATAGATCTAATTTATAGATAATCAACTATTTTACTGAAGTTGGTCCGTATAAAAAATAATTATTAAAATTATTTACCCATAAAACTGATAAATAAATAATAACGAGATACTCTACCTTTTTATGAGGTCGGTTAAAAAGCACAGGTACTTATTTGTTCCTAAATGTTAGGTATTATAACTAGTGAGAGAGAGTGGATCAGAGAGGGTGGATGCTAAATTATTATCTTATCATATTCAGACACAATATTTTTCCTCGCTCAGTGAGGTTGAAAAGGGAACACAAACACTATTGTTGAGGAATATTATTTATAGATTGTGATCTAACTTTACGTTAGATTTTAAAACAAAGAATTTAAATGATTATTTATCGCGTGCCTAGGCGAAATACATAACAACAAACGGTAAAACATTTTAATGTTTCAAAATATAGCTTTTGCTCAACTTGTTAACTTAAATTTGAATTAAGAAAAAAAAATATTAAAAAAAATATACCTTTTAAAATTACCTACCACCGTATTATAAAATGGATCACTTTCACACTCTACCATAAATCTAAAACCACAGAACACTATAAGAATAGAACTGGCATACCTATAAATCAGTCTCCGCCCGCGATACCGAAATGACTTGAAGTAGCGGAGTGATACTACGGTCGTGCGTGCTTCCTATTTATGTCATTCCAGCGCGGCGGTAATACATGCGTTAGAATAAAGAAACAATAGTAGTTCCTTCTATTGATCGAAAGTTTCATTAGGTTTAGGTACTAATTTGGTTTTTTATGTATGGCTTTGACCTTTGCCCAGCTGTGGGACAGCGTAATTTGCAAAAAAATAAAATTTATTTTGGATTTCTTTATACTTAATTTATTAGCTACTCAATTAATTGTATGAGATAGCAGGCATAGATAGATAGGTAGGCTCTAGTCAGGCGTGGGTTAGAAAAGGCTTAATTATAAGGTACCCATGTTCACTTGTGTTTATTGTTAAAATTTTCGTTTTAAATAATAAAGTTTTACGTTACGTCGTGTTCGTTATATTTCATCACTTTGTAGATGTTTTTTTACAGGACTCTTCGTGCTCTTGTGCCTAAGATGGTGTACCTAAATCTTTTAAAATAGATGCGAAACTCCGTGTCATTGATCAGGATGTTAAAATCAGGGTTGTAAACAAAGGAACCTACATAAATATAGAAGTCAGTTACTTTACTTCTCATATTACGAGTAATTTAATTTGATATGTAGCGTTCTATCATAATATTATCTACATTCTTATTTTACAATAAAGAAAGTGCCTATTCTACAGCCTTTGGTAACTAAAACTTCTTTGTTTACATGATACTTGATTAAATTTATCGTATGTTTGCTATTACAAGCAGAAAAATTAAAAGTCGTACAAAAAAAAAGCCTGACAATGTAAACACCTTCATTTTCATACCTACTACCTACCTGTTGATCTATAGGTACAACAATTATATTAACTATACCTATTCTCATAATGACGACATCCGTGGCGGAGTGGGCGAAGGTCTGCCTGCGACGTAAGTGGTTGCAGGCTCGATTCCCACCGCGATATATGATTGCACGATCTTGAAGCATTTGTTCCTGGTTTAATTTAGTATTATTTATATCAATCGCAGGTACTTATAACACAAGCTCTGCTAATTTGGGGCCAGGTGATGCTGTGATTTATTTATTATCTAAAACGTTCGTGAAAAAAATTAGTTCGTTAGGTGCACTGTGCTTATTCAAATAAATAAAGGTTACTTTTAACTATTAGTGCTATCAATTAAAAATAAGCCATCGGCTACCTCTATTTCTCAAAGTGTCTACGGTCACCTCATCGGGTTGTCAAGATGATTCAGGTCCAACCGTCCTTGCAAGGTGACCCATCCTACTACAGCTTACTTCACAGTTTTATGAGGCAATACATCCTAGTAACTAAAATATTATAAAGCCGAATATTTGTAAAAAGTTAAGTTTATTTTGTTACTTAGGATATCCAAAACTACTGAACAGATCAAGATGAAATTTGGCGTACAATTAGAACATAGCATAACTTAGATAGCGAAAATACGCGAGCGAAACCGCGGGCAGGAGCTAGTTTTTAATAAATCTGGATGTAATTAAGGAAGTCCCAGTAACCTGAGTGGGTTATTGGTACCTATCTAGTTTTTTTTTCAGAGAAGAGATAAAAATTGATATATGTTAACTATTGCTATTGTGTACACCTTTTTCAATAAATATTTTCATTTTATTTCATTGAATTTTTAGGTTAAAACCCTGGTCGAATTTCGAACCCACAACATCCATATCCGAAGTCCAGGTTCCTCCCGCTAACCCAAATAGGGATCAAAGTTAATACCTAATTTCCCATTTATTTGTACTTAAATGTTATTTGTGTTGGCACAATGTTTTACAAAACATTTCCATACAAAGCGTCATGACGTCAAACGATACAAATTAGGTAATTACGTACCTAACTTATTATTTTATACCTATACTTACGTACTGTAAATATGGATCTAGAGTCCGAACAAAAAGTTAACTAGTAAATTTTTTTAACTTTCGCGAATCGATAGCACGGATTAGCAAACCTGGAAACCATATATCTGCTATTATTTTCAAAGTAAAGGGTTGAAATATAACATAAGACGCACCAGTTACCTACGTAATAAGGTACACTTAGGTAAAGCCCTATAAAAGCTTGCTCAGTCATAGATCTAGTATGCTTAAGTGACGTTTATGCCATAGAAAAACGTTACTTTAGCATAGATCGATAACTGAGCAAACTTCCATAATACAGGCCTTAAAGCATCGGATAGGTATGTATACATCCTCGTCAGGACACATACATCCACTGGTGAACATCCCAAGCAACGAAGTTATGACAATAATCACCACGTTTGGCAGACGGATCGGTGATTGCAATGGAAGTGTTGATTATACGCAAAACCATGCTGCTGCTTTTCCTCTGATAGGTTCCCATCGGCTCATATTATGTCATCAAATTCAAATTCAAACTGATTTATTTCCTTTAGACCTTACATGACTCTTGGACACGCCACAAAATTCAAATTACTTATTAGTAAAACTAGGAAAACACTTATTAGCACTTATACATTTTCGATACGATGATACCTACTCCCTGAATGATTATAACAGTGGATATAAGTGGAATAGTATCCTCCCTAGAAGTTGAAGATGGAAAAAAATTCCATTCTTCCCTACCAGTAGGGATAGATTAGTAGGGATATGTGGAACAGGCGGAAATAAAGTGAACACTTTGATTTTTTGTTCACATCAATCTTTTTAAGGTAAAGTAAAGTAGCGAACTAGAAACCTTTACCTTGTTAGGTTGTTAGTTTCATCCACGGGCTGAGCTGAAGAGGAGTCGATGGTTACGCCGCGAGTGCCAAGGCCAAATAGGTATACATCCTCCTCATCATCTTCAACAGCCCGTATTGGTCCACTGCTGGACGCAGGTCTCCCCTGACTTGTCAGGGGGGTCATGGGGGGCCCACAATGTCCACGCTGAGCATGCGGGTTGGGGATCGCAGTTCAGTGGTAGAATTTTTCTGCAAGGGGCGCTGCTGCCCACCCCCGGTGGATATCCCTTAGTCGCCTCTTAGGACATGTACCAGCGGGAAGAGTTGGGGTGGTGCAAATTCTAAGCCGGCACCACAACGGCTGAATGTGTCTCAAGGCATAGATATACATTTTAGTACAATAAGCGGGCAATGTATCATCAACGCCGATTATAACTGTTGCAAAAAACGGCTCAAAAATCCGGTTTAATTAGGCAACCGGACTACTGAGTCAAGCGACTCAGAAGTCCGGTCTACTTAATTGAAACCAAACTACAGAGACTATACTATTTTATCGTGAGGTGACATAGGCTACTCTACAAATATCCCAGAAAAACTATGTCGTGGGTGGAAATTAAGTTTCCATATGATATGAGCCCTGAATTCGGTTATTCGATAATATCGAGACTCTTAGAGACGTTAAATTTTTCTTCCTTTTTTTTACAAAAATGGAACGTCTATGACGACTTCGATACACTCGATCTATCGTGTAACCGAACTCGGGCTCTGATTGTCATCATCATCATCAACCTATTTATTAGGCCACTGCTAGACAAAGGCAGGAGGCCTTGGTGAGCGCCATAACGCCCTGTCTTCAATCAGCTTGCCGCATCCAGCATCTACCTTTTTTTTTCTCGGCCGAGGAAATTTCGTTTACGAATAGACTGGTCTGAGGGGGACCAGACAATGCTGCAGTCTTTCACAGGTCGTCATCCCACATGGCCGGAGGGTGGTCTACACTACGTTTACCGAGTCGCGGTCTCCACTCAAGAACACGTTTGCCCCAGCGGATGTCGGTTCTTCGCGAGATATGGCCAGCCTACTGCCACTTCAGCTTGCTATTAAGTGGACTTAAGTAACAGAGAAAATTTCTTCTTAAAACTTTTTAATTTTTTTTTTTGAGTTTTATGGCTATAAAGAGTTTACATATTAAATAAAGATTTTTTATTAACATCAATACCAATTGAAAGCGTCTCCAAGACGCTAGCTGCAGTGCCCCGCTGATGGCAATGCTGATGCGATGCGCCAGATACTCACCAGCTCTCGCGCGCATCGCTTTGACCAGACGCTTTGATAAAAAATTTAAAACCCGGAGAGCCTCGGTACCCCACGGACCTAGGGACTTGACTCCATGAAGGGCAATTGCGTAGGCTCTGTCGAAGCCTGCATATTTAAGTTTACAACTGCTTTGATTAAGTTTTGAGAAGTTATTTTCCGCTAAGGTCCGTTTGGCCTCCGCAGCGCATTTCAGGAATAAATTGTAAAAAGGAAGTCCTCTCAGCTGGTTTTTGCCGATTCAAGTCTCTAGCTAATGTAATTCACGCAAGCTTAATTTGCAATACTTGAAGTCCTTGATGATTTTACTTTACATAGCTTACCAGCTGGTCTATTTACATGCAGTCTTGTATTACCGCCTAGTGCGAGTCGACTCGCACACGAAGTGTTCCGAACCGTAATAATCAGGCAACTTTTTCAAAGAAAATCAAATTTTCACTTGTTTGGTGAAAATATAATAAGTTTTCAACGTTATTATATTTTTAGTATTTGTTGTTATTACAATTAAAGTGTTACTTATTTATAGCAAGTTTCATGTGTCTGCCAGTTGTGGTTCAATAGATACAGCCTTGACAAACAAAGAGCAAAAATAGCTAAAAAAATCACGTTTTTTATATGTAAGCCCCCTTTAATTTCGATATTTTTTTTTTTATTATTTGTTGTTAAAGTCCTGCGGCAAGAGAATACACATTCTCTGAAAATTTAAACTGTCTGCCTCTTACGGTTCATGAGCCCTGTGACAGACGGACGGACGGACGGACGAACGGATGGACGGACAGACGGACGGACGGACGGAAAAACGGACGAACAGTGGAAGCTTAGTAATAGGGTTCCGTTTTCATCCGGGTACGGAACCCTAAAAAACAAAAGAAAATTAAGCAATGAGCGGCGAAATTTTAAGAGGATGCACTCGCGAATGCACGTAAATTATTTACATAATATTAAGGTGGTGACTGACCAGCGTTACGGGGCGTAATAAACCGTGTTACACAGCGAGCGTTCGTGCAGTCAGTACGAGAAAAGAAGGCGCTCGCAACGAGCAACGAGACAGATTTTAGCACACGGCGCACAAAGTTGCATGCTCGCTGCGAATGGTACGTTACGCCCCGTAACACTGGTCAGTACCTACCTTTACATAACACACTACAGCGCATAATCAGTCCCGCTCCAAAGCTCTATGCTTTAGAGCGGGACTGATTCCCATCAAACATCGTAGTAAGAACACTCAACGATACCAAAAATCTTTAGCACGCGCCCAAAAATATCAGCGCAGAAATCGGTGCAAAATTAGGTTTCTCATTGTACCCCTGTGAATGGTGCTTAGGTTTAAGTATACATATTACTTTAATACGAATTTTTGACAGAACAACTAAATTAGATTATTACTTTTAATTAACAACTGAAACTGACATTAGTACATGATTAGGCATTTACATTTTTTATTTATCATTTGAACTTAAACAGACTTTTAAGAGATTTATGTAAATTATTATTAATTAGTGTTACATAAATATATAAATAAATCATTTATTGTTCGCTTCACACAATGAGCTTACATTTAACAAAAATAGTACGTTTAACTATAAAAGCAACATTGCGCGAGACTGGTGCCTAAAAACCTGAGTTACAGGTCACCAGGCTCCCACTCCGCGGCAGAAGTGCAGTTAATACATGTCATATTATAGTTCGGCTAACAACATTATGCCAAGTGTATAACTTAAGATAAAAACAATGATTACAAAAAAAAACAAATATAATAATTAGAGATACATAAAATAACCTAAGAGAAACTTTATTAAGTTCAGTTTTTATTAATTATTAAGGCAGCATTTCCTTGTGGTCCAGGGCCGTGTGTGTGTGTGTGTGTGAGAGAGAGTGCGTGGATTTGATGTGTGTTTGGGTAAGGTCTTCTGAGGACACCAATCTCGAAAGAGCCTGGGCAACAAGAGATCCGTATCCGCGTGAAAAATGAGAAGATGATAAAAAGACACAATTCGGGTAACAAGATGGAAAAGATATAAATACTACCTAATAAAATATATTTCATTAGTTCTGAAGATTACTTTATGAGCCAGGACATAACAGACTTTCTATTTGATCGTAATTAAGGCTCTTAATGTATTTAGTTACCGTATGTAGAATAAAAAATAATTATGTAAATTACTAACAATTAAAATTGCATTGCCCAACAATGTGAATGTGAAATGAAATGAAATAATTTAATATTGAACGTTTTGACTTTCATCCCTTCTCCCAGGGGAACCGTACTGAATTCCGGAATAAAATGTATCAATTTTCTTCCTCGTATGAATTACAATCATGCCGAGTTTCATTTGAATTAATTCAGTAGTTTAGGCGTGATGCGCGGCCAAGATACAGACAGACAGGCAAAAATTAAAAACAATACAGTTTTGGCTTCAGTATCGATAATAGAATGCACTCCAAAAAAATTGTCTATATTTTTCAACTAGGTGCTGCCTGTAGCTTCGCACGCGCTTTTCTAGTAGCCTATATTGTCCGTCCCCGGTATATCATTCACCTCCCTGCCAAATTTCATTATGATCCGTTCAGCCGTTTAGGCGTGAAAAGGTAACAGACAGACAGAGTTACTTTCGAATGTACTATTATATTAGTGTGGATGTAAAGAATTGGACCTGTTACAGTTTTATTATGAAATTGAAAAAAATCTTAATAGGTAGGTACCTACCTACAATACCTGTGGATTTTTAAGATGGGGCAGTAAGGGCAGGTACCTTAACCGGTGTAGCTACAGGACAATGGTCTCAATAAATGAAAATTTTGAGCACAGATTGTGATGTCGAAAATTTAAGAGACCTACACGGTCAAGTGGGGTGTTAAATGAAAGGTATCAGTTTTTGAAATTACTGTGAGTTTCAAAATATTTTATATAATTTGAAAAAGTCGAAAAATTACCCATCCCTTTCCCCCGTATCTCCGCAGTTTGCAGAGCGATCCATCTGAAATATAGAGGTAAGTAGCGTTTGTAGTTTTTGAAATTACTGTGAGTTTCAAAATTTTTTATATAATTTGAAAAAGTCGAAAAATTACCCATCCCTTTCCCCCGTATCTCCGCAGTTTGCAGAGCGATCCATCTGAAATATAGAGGTAAGTAGCGTTTGTAGTTTTTGAAATTACTGTGAGTTGCAAAATATTTTATATAATTTGAAAAAGTCGAAAAATTACCCATCCCTTTCCCCCGTATCTCCGCAGTTTGCAGAGCGATCCATCTGAAATATAGAGGTAAGTAGCGTTTGTAGTTTTTGAAATTACTGTGAGTTTCAAAATTTTTTATATAATTTGAAAAAGTCGAAAAATTACCCATCCCTTTCCCCCGTATCTCCGCAGTTTGCAGAGCGATCCATCTGAAATATAGAGGTAAGTAGCGTTTGTAGTTTTTGAAATTACTGTGAGTTGCAAAATATTTTAAATATTTTGAAAAAGTCGAAAAATTACCCATCCCTTTCCCCCGTATCTCCGAAATTTGCAGAGCGATCCATCTGAAATGTATGTAGCGTTTGTAGTTATGGATCTATTTTTTACAGGAAAAAAGGGAAGTCTGTAAAGAGAACACTTTTTGAAAAATTAACTAATACAGGGGCTACCTCACCGAGGGGGGTATCAAATGAAAGGTAAGGGGAAAAGGTATTGGCGGTTTGTACATCTCAAAACAGTTTTTGAAATTTCTGTAGGTTTTCTACTTTCGGAGATATTTTGGAAAAAGTTTTCGATTACCCATTCCCTTCTACGAAGTTTGCAGAGCGATCTATCTAAAATGTATGTGGCATTTGTAAATGTGAATAGACTTCTCTATATTTTTACAGTAAAAATATAGAGAAGTGTATTAGTAGAATACATTTAGATAAATTTACAAAAAGGGGGGACTACCTCATTGAGTGGGGTATCAAATGAAAGGTATCGGTTTGTATATCTCAAAACAGTTTTTGAAATTGCTGTAGGTTACATACTTTTTGAAATACACAGAAAAAAAATCGAAAATTGTACCATAAGGGACCCTCTGTGTGTCTACCATGAGTTGTCACAGTTAGATCGCCTGACGTTACTACAGTAGTTACGTAAATATTAGTACCGCGCATTTTAGTACCCAACTATCCGCTAGAGGCGCTGTTCAAGTTTTCATACATTTTTTTAACTACTGTGGCTAGCGAGTATAGATTGTTAAAACTCATGGTAGACACACTGTACTCTGAAGTTTGCAAAACGATCCATCTGAAATGAAATAGCAAAGTCTCTAACCGGTACCTATAGTAGGTACATAATTATTGGTATACTTGATAAACATTCGAAAGCCTCGGCACGCGAGTCACACTCGCACTTGACGGATCTTGTTTATGTATCTATGTTACTTAGCTATACACACATAAGTTTACGCTACAATGTAGATTGAAATAATTTTTGTTGTATTTTAATTTTTTAGTTGACATTGTAATGTGTTTTTTTCATAAATAAATAAATTAAATTAAAAAAATTAAACTTGAGATCTCCGCCTATGGTTAACCGATTTTACTGTCTCTTTCACTATTGTATAAAGACTGATCCCAAGGTGGTCCCATAAAAAAAATATTCCCGAGTCATTAGTATTTATTCAGGTAAACTTAAAAAGCAACATAATATTTTTGGAGAATCACGACCAGCTACAACAGTGGTGATATCAGCGCCAATTGTTAATAGATTTTGATGAATCAAAATTGAAGAGTCAAAATTGGTTTTAAGGAATTGCTAATGCGCTATAAAACGTAGGTTTGTAAAAATTCATTACATTTTACTTTAATGGATTCCATAGCAACAGGCGTCAACAGTTTCATCCATGTGTCATCATCATCAAACTAAATTAGACTTAAATTATAACACCCTAAAAAAAATTGAGTTTACACTGGCGACATCTAGTCGCCAGTGTAAACTCAATTTTTTGCAGATCTTCGGTCAGGGAAAGTAAGAGAGGGGTGATTTCGTTCGTCCGAGACACAGATAAATTATTATCTACCGGAATTTGAAGTCTAGTAGTTTTTTGAAACACGCCAAATTATTTCAATAATACCTACATTTTACATACGACATGGTGTGTTCCGTGACTATGGTAAGAGGCCCGACGAGGGCCCGACGGTCTTTATGGTGATTAAAAACTGATTTAAGATTATTATTTGTAGATTAAATATCCTGCAAAATAATGCAAAAATAAATTAGTCAGATCAGAGAGAGAGAAGGTAATTTGGAATACCAAAGTGGTATTCCAAATTACCTTCAGTCAAGTTATGGACCGATTTTATAGAGTTGTTCTTTAGGATATCTACTGCATTCATAAGTTTCTAAAACAAAGGCGTAATAATATCTGACATAACTAAGTTAAGCAAAGTGAATATAATTTGGAATACCCTTATTCCAAAATACCAGCAGCACATGTCGAATACATAATTTTGCCATTTTGCTTTCAACCTAAAATGTTACCTAGTGTTTTTGATAGCTTGCAAATTGATAGTGCAGTCAAAATCAAAGTCAAAGTCAATTTTCAATTGTCAGGCTTTCTCAAGCCATGTTTTTCCGGCGGTTTTTGAAATTTCGTCTGCCCAGATTTCCTGTGGGCATCCTCTGGATTTCTTTCCGATAGGGAAGAGGGTTTCACCTTGGGCCCAGTAGGCGTGCTACGTGGCCTGCCCATTTCCACTTAAGACTTTTTGTGAATCTTACAGAATACCTAATGATAGAAATGTTTATATATATGGCCTGGTACTTTGAACGTTCGACTTCAACGAGATATTAACGAGCGGAAGATTTTTGCATTTTATCGCACTCGCGTAGGTAGGGTAGGGAGGGGAAATAGCGCACAATAGTGCTCACCTCGTCGCGTGAAGCGCGAGGGGGCCTCTAACAGACAGCGATGCAAACGGACAGTCAGCTCGCGTCATGCGACTGTGAAATACGTTTCTTCGTACTTTGCGGCCACGCTGATAAAATTTTTGGTAAGGTTTTTTTGTCGGTAAGTCCAACTTTAATGCTTATTTAATTATTAATTTTACTTTTCTGACAGTAAAACTATTCTATTTTGTGATAATGCAATAAATTTTTAACAATTGTGTATGATTTTTTTTTTATTAATTACGAAACGACTGTTTTGGGTTACACCGCTCATCTGAGCGTCATTACATTACCCCTTAGTGTCTTATTTTTTATTGTTGTAGGTATGCCAAGAAATCGCCAAAGCCCCACCGCTAAAGCGGCTTGGACCGAAGATGACCTTTAATCTGCTAAAACTGCGATTGAAGGAGGTTTGTCTAAAAGAAAAGCAGCTAAGCAATATAACATACCATTTAGTACTTTATCAGATGAAAAGCACCTTTGCGACAATGACAGTGATGATGAAATGAATGTGGATGATGAAAATTATAACAAATGTATTAGTTGCGAAGAATTTGGAAAAAATAATAAGTTACGGTATCGCTACACCATCTGCGGACTGTGGGCTCATGCCACATGTTCAGGGTGGGATTCGCCAGATGGATACATCTGGGATTTATGTGTCAAAAAATAAAATATTACTATTTCTAATTTGTCTTACCACTAATTAAAATAATAATTTATTTATATTAAATGGCTGTACTTTGTTTTGTATAAGGTTTGACTTTTTAATATTATGTAAGATCATAGAAAATTACAATAATTATTATTTCCTAATAATAATATAATAGTTGAAGTTGATTTGACATCGAAAACTTTACTATATTTGTTTAATTGAAAACGGCTAATCCTACGTACAAATGGGGATAATTGATGCTAATTTATGATTGTAGACTTTACTTTTATTGTATATGGTTGATCTCATTAATATTTATTTAAGTTAAATGTATCTTACTTATTATATTCCAAAAAACCTGTTTGAGCCTCATTGCCCCGTACCCTGAGCAACATTATCATGAGGACAACATTATAAAAAAACATATTTGAGCGGCATTGCCCCTGACTTTTGGAGTATTACCCAAAGTCAGGGGCAATGCCGCTCATATATGTACTAGTAGGTTAAAGATCGCTTTTGTTGTTAAATTGTTGATTGTCGAGTAATTGACACGATAATTAAAGACTTTTCTTAATTTTGATTTATAATAAATAACTTAAACAATATACCATGTTTTCCTTATGTGAACACCATTCCCCCTCCCTACCCTACGTGTTTACGCGATGTTTAAAGTGTTCCAAAAAAAGTTAAAGCCAATAAGGTAAGTTTAAAGTTAAAAACAGGTAGTGTATGTTGTATGAAAAAAAGGCTAGTAACTTTAATAAGATACGTAAGTTTATTTGTAAGTTTTTGTAAGTCGGGATCATCGTTGACAAAAGCGATTTATCCTTATTTTAATTTAATTTTCTCACGGAAGGGTTCCTATTTATACTCAAAAGTTTTTAAGAGGAATCCATACCTACTAATAATACTAATAATAAAAAAGCTTTAGTAACTTTGGCAGGGAGGAAAACGGTATCCCGGGGACGGACATAGGCAACTTGTTATCCCTTAAAAAAGCGTGCGAAGCAGCGGCCAAGTTCTATCCCTACAGGTAAGTAAAGGAATGATGTCATCCTAGCCGAATTTCGACCACGTCAGCCAGTCATAACGGAGACTGATGTTGCCAGCACATCATAATATTGTTATAAGATGAGCTAGCCAGATCTAACCCTGCTCCTAACCAAAACAACTGAAAAACGGAGACCACAACTGGACAGCATTTATTCTTAGTGAACCACCTATCCGAATTACAATCAGAGAACCTATCTTCGAGACCTACACCCAGACGTCCGTCACCTAAGCTAGCCAACGCAGAAGAGCCCGGAAGGGACTCCTCCAAGATGACATTAGGCAGTCCCCGCCAGCCAGCATCGTCATCGGCAGTCCATGGAGTCTCAAATCCATATTATCCATACTCCATACTAATATTATACATTCGAAAGTAACTCTGTCTTGTCAAATTTTTTGGAAGATTTTCCAAAATTTGGAGTATTTTTTTTTAGTAGCTTTATGATGAGCATCTATCCTTACTCTATGGATGAGCGTCTAAACTCGTAACTATAGCTTTATGATGAGTATTATATCCTTACTCTATGGCCTGCACCAATTTTTGCTAGCAGGGTAGATACGTTCGTCCGCGATGCACCATACAGGATTTTTATTAAAAAACTCTTTACACAAAAAACGAAGAAATTTTCCAACAATGACAAGTACCTACCTAAGCAGCGTCAACGCGAACGTCAACAATTAAATGATAATCTAGGAACATTTATTTCGACCTTTGCCATCGGAAAACTCGGCCTTTATTAGAACTCAGCCAGCCAAATTAAATGTGCAGTTTAAAAAATATACTACTTACACCGAAAAAGTTATTAAAATTCTAAATTATGAACAGGCCTATTAGAAAACAAAGAGTGCCAAATTTTCCACCGCCGCCGTACGGAAAAAAACGTCCAGGTCCCGTGCCGCCGCCCGTCCCATGTGGAGTGTCTACGTTATTACAAGAAATGCCTGCGTCCATCGTGGAACTAAAGCCAGTCAAAGAAGAAACTAAAACAGACATCGTAGAAGAAACTTCCGCACCAGAAACCTACGAGCATAACATCGAAAGAGAAGCTTTCAAGTCCGAAGTCGAGAGGTTCATAGAGATCTCGAAATACTTTTCGAGCCCCCTTCGGAAAACGGCTTCGTATCTCAGCGAAAACACGCTCGTCTCGTACCCCAGTTCATTCAGAGTGGAGTACAAGAGAGGTGGGGTCACAACAGAGCATATCAAATTCTGCAATCTTGTTCTTGAACCAATTTACGTAAAGCTGTTCAAGGTGATCCCAGATTTAGAACAGATAAAGTTCATTAACATGGCTCTATCGCGGTGTAAGAGGATACCTCCTGGCTTGTCTTTCAATCTAGGCTTCGTGTACGACGATGTGAATGAGAAACCAGCTGAAAACGCTAAAATTATTTTTGTAGCATCTAGAAAGACTACGACACCATGCTATCAAATTTGTGAAATTGAACTATTGATAGACGTGATAAAGAATCGAAGGCATGTTCAGTAATCATGATATCCTGATCTGTATTTCATAAGGACACATTTTGACCACCCAATTGAATTGTCCTCGTTCATTATTTTCGCTTTGTATTCCTAAATGTCTACAGAAGTTTTTTTTACTCGTTTTTTTTTGACCAAATAAATTATTAACATATAAACATTTTGTTCCTTTTGACTTTTAAACAGATATAGCTAAAAAGTATAGTTTTCAAAGAACTCAAATAATATCCCAAAAATGTTTCGACTTCGACGGGACTTGAACCCGCATCCTTACCTGAGTACGGGAATGTGCTAACCTACTACACCACGAGATCCAACGTACGTAGGAGGAGGGACGTAGGAGTCGAAAAACTTTGGGACTTCCTTCGGAGCCTAGTGCCGTTAGCTCCACCTACAGGGGAAACATTGAAGTTTATCCAATCCTGTTCAAAGACTAAAGTTACATTTAGTTAGTTTGACGAGAGGTGTCGCGTTGTTATTTGATTTCTTATAAATTACCTCGAGTGTAAGGGCTTACAAATTACTCGAGAGCATAGAAATCGCACATAGGGTCATTTTCCTACATTTTCACTTTGACCCTAATTTTTTTTTTACTAAGATGTGGTTACAAATGTAACTTTAATTTAATTAAAGTACCCACTGTTAGCTTCCTAAAAGCACATAAAGTCTAGCGTTGACCTTCGAAATCATAAAAGTGGCAACTTAAAAATACAATGTCCTAAATTAGCTCGTTTCAGGTAGCGCGGTTTGTGGGACTTTGAGCGGGTATAAAAAGATAAGGGACGATTGAAATGACAAATTTTGCATACCAACTCCTAGTCAGAAAGGTCCTTTAACGAATACGTCATACTATGTATAATAAAAACCTTAGTTTTCAAATTGTAGAGCACGTTAAAAATCTTGAAAGTGGATGTGAGTAGAAACAGGAACACGATATATACCTAATTTCAGTTGAATCAAGATTTTTTTCTACTAGAGACTCAAATAAAATAAAATATCATTTTGAGAAACAACACAAGATATAAAAACAATAATGACCTCGTTTTGCATTCTTTAAAGCAGGTGGTATACGAGAGTTTAGTATCACAAGAACCGGTAACTGGGAACCTGAGAAAAGAATTTCAACTGTCAACCTGTTACGTTTCATGAGATACAGCCTTAACTAAAATTAGGCAAAACTAGCAACAAAAAAAAAAGTTTCTTGTTTTTAATATTAGGTATTTTAAGTTATTTTTGTAGCGTTTTTTATTCTGTGAAAATTTCAACTGCCTGCTTTTTACGGTTCATGAGATTACAGCCCGCTGACGGACGGACGGACAGACGGCGGAGGCTTAATAAGGTCCCGGTTTCACCCTTCGGGTACGGAATCCTAAATATGACATAAGTATCATCACGCTAATAATGAATGAATCTACTGAATCTGACTGAAATTTTGCCTAATCCGTACTAATAATATAAATTCGAAAGTAACTCTATATGTCTGTCCTTTATGTGTTTTATGTGTGTGTGTGTTTTATGTGTGACCTTTTCACGCCTAAACCTCTGAACGGATCATAATGAAATTTGGCAGGGAGGTAAATGGTACACCGGGGACGGAGATACGCTACTTAAAAAGTGCGTTCGAAGCCGCGGGCAGCAGCTAGTCTTTTATAAGGCGCATTGAAATAATTTCAAAATAGAAAAGGTAGCCGGCAAGCTACCCCATGCACATGTCTCGTGCGTGCGGCCAAGGACCGCACGCACGAGACATGTGCATGGGGTCGTTTGGAGGTGGCTTTCACCACCCTGGGCGGTCCTTATAGGTATACTTAGTTTTAAAATTTGTTAGTTCAAAAGTACCTACCTACTTTAGTTCGCGTTATCAATCATATTATTATGTTAATTAACTAGAATTTATAAACAAAAACGTAAAATGGGTAATAAGGAAATACCTAAAGTTTTTTAATTGTTACAGCTGTACCCGCGACTTCGTTCGCGATTGCCATACCTGCCGGCTAATTAGGTGTTTACATTTGACCACAGTTTCTCTCATATTAAGAAAAGCTGTGCAAAAAAAACTTAATGTGCAGAATTGGACCTGTTACAGTATTATTAAAGCGTCTGGTCCCCGAGAGCTGGCGCAGCGCATCAGCATTGCCATACAGCGGGGCAATGCAGCCAGCGTCTTGGGGACGCTTCCAACTGGTATTGATATGGATCAGTTGAGCTACCTGTAGTTTGTTTGCAACAGTCTGCAGTTATCTTAATTGTTTCAATGGTAAATACTAGTTCTAATTTGTTTTTATTATTGAATTGTAATTTTCTTTGTTTTATTATGACGACCGATGTGGCGCGGCGGGCGAAGGTCCGCCTGCGACGCAGAAGGTTGCGGTTTCGATTCCCGCCTTGGGAAAAATGTTTGTACGATCTGCAAATATTTGTTCCGGGTGGTCTGGGTATTTTCTATAGTTATATAATAAAAAATATCTATCTATGTTATGTATTGTATTAAGTTTATCAGTCATCTAGTACCCATAACACAAGCTCTGCTTACTTTGGGGCTAGATGATGCTGTGTGGATTGTCCAGCATTATTTATTTATTTATAAGTAAGTATAGATTTATAGTAATAATAATAACGGCTTTTTATCCAGGTAAAACTCGAAGCCATGTTACGAGGGTAACTTGTGGAGGAGCTTGTA
Organism: Eupithecia inturbata; assembly: GCA_963662085.1. Lineage (NCBI taxonomy): Eukaryota > Metazoa > Arthropoda > Insecta > Lepidoptera > Geometridae > Eupithecia > Eupithecia inturbata. The sequence goes on along the minus strand of OY759179.1, from coordinate 3,088,735 downwards.
TCAAAGTCCGAATATAAACTATCCATCGACCAGTGTGTTCCTTCATGGTCAAACTAAACTAGTTTGCTAGACTGATTTAGATTCGGAGTTACGTATATATTTCCTCAATAAAGGAACTAAGTATACTGCGCCGTAGCAGGTAACCAAAATTGTTAATCACTTGATTTTAAATAGGTCACATGGTAATGAAAATGCCAAGTCTAAATCATCGTGACCAAGCCAAAACAAATTATTTACATGTATAATTGTTTAGTTTTTACCACAAACAAAACCTTTGCCTTATAATAATATCAAATTTATTAAGTTTCTGGACGTCATGATTTAGTTTGTGCTTGCTACCATTGTTGCTAATTTGCTGTCCACACATTTGAATAGGCACGTTGTAGGCCTCACCATCTCCAACAGCCCACTCCTCACGTCAGGTTTCTGAGATATTCACTTATGAAGTTATGAAGAAAAATAGTTATAGTAAAAAAAAAAATATTTTTATACGATTGTACAGAACTCGTGCCTAACTTACATAATATTTTAGAACTAAATTATACTAAGAAATAAATGCGATTCGATTCGGTTCACTTAAATATTTATAAGCTAGAGCAAATACCCTATTAACGGGTTATTCCCGCTCTTCCCCACGTTTCGTCCCCAAGTGTCTCTGATACCCAGTGTTTCAAGCTCGCGTAATAGTATTGGTACGGAAACGGTGTCAAAGGCTTTAGCTAGGTCTAAAAATATTCCAAGTGTGTGGTTACCCTGATCCAGTTAAATAATTACAACTTGATTTCAAATGTACAAATTTAAATTATTATACCTTATGATATGATACAGACTGATATTCTTATAAATCCTATTTATATTATACCTAGTAATTTAGATGAGCATGTTATGTTTCTCTAGTATCTGTTTCTATAGTTACTATAATTATGAAACAAATTTTTTATAATGTTGATTTTAAGTTTACAATTTTTAATTAAAATATTATATAAAAGTTGATTACAAAACGTAGTATAAATCTTTTAAATCCATCATGGTTAAAGTACACTAAAGTAATTTACCACGATATTATTTTAATGGGGACGAACGCTACTGAAAAACTTCCCGCTGGTCACTATGGGGACGAAACGTGGGGACGAGCGGGAATAACCCCTATTGACTACGGCCAGAGCTTTACTAGTCTCTGCTACGGCGAAGGATGAATTGCCCATACAAACGTAATAAAAAAGTATTTGTAATTCGAGCATATTCTGCTATATTATTCAGAAAATATGCTATGATAAAATTATATATATATATATATATATAATTTTAAATTATATGATGTAAGTAAGCCAATCGCATTGCATAATTGACACGTTTTCTTCCAATTAAGTAGTTTTGTAAGTAAATATTACAAACAAGAAAATAACAAATTACAAGAGTGTTTTCCCATTAATCAGACGAAATTATTATTTCAATCGTTGTAGCTATTTGTGTTTTATTCTTGCGGATGTAGAGTGTTGACTTGATGACTGCAATCAGGATCTATCTCGGAGTAACGTCATCAGGCTGATTACATTACATTATGTCGTAGGACAATATCTTTCCAAATTATAGATGTGGTCAAATCAATTGCTGCCGCTAATTTAATGTTTTGGTTTGAAGCATACCTATAGATCTAAGTAAAATTACACTTTGGTCTATGGTTTGAAGGGTCGTTCTTGTCTCTACCTACTTACTTAGGTTTTTGGGTTTTATTTTGATACAAACTTGCACTGTACCCTACAAACTTTAGCTGCTGATCGATTGTGTGATTCTTAGCTCGTAGTAGTAAGACAATAGTGGTAGTAGCACAAACAAGTTCCTACGTCTACAAAATTAAAGAATCCTATCCAACCAACACGAAGTAACATTGGGATGAAATACAATCTTGGTAGATAATATTTGGAAAGCTTTACACTAGCGTCACCTTTGCCATATAGCTTGAAGCTTCTTTTAGCTTCCGACCCTGCTTCATCCGCGAAGCACAACTTCAAGTAATCGAGTTCGTTTATGCTATAACACCTAGATGGCGTTGTTGTAAACAACGACGCGACGGTCAGCTTCGCTGTCAACGCCACCTCGTCTCATTACAGCAATTGTAAAGCTTTGCTATTAATAATTTGCAGGCTACGAATATATTTGCAGGCGTTAGACTTACAAATGTCTACGTGATTTAGTTAGGTATGTAATTGGTATACATACATTTATTAGCCACTTCAAAGCCTTTTCAATATTAATCCCAAAAAATTGAATAACCTCCTAAAATACTATAACATTCTATTAAAAAAAATCTACTGTCATCATCATAATCAACAAGTGTAGTAAGGTTTATAAAATACAATCAAAGACCGTCAAAAAATATAATTTCTTTACCTGGCAACTGAAACGCTGATTCAATTGTACGAATATATTGTGTGAAAAGGAAGGTTAAAGCCCTCATAGACTGAACAGGTTAATGAATTAGCGGAAACATTCGCTGTTTGGCCAGGAGCGAGCACCGTTATTCGAATGTGGGACGACGCCGCCGCCCGCGCCGCGTGCGTGGATTACACACGTAAGAATTTACTGAGGTTGATCAACACCGTCATTGATTGCCAAGATTGCTATTAGTTTGCTTTTAGGTACTTAATATCTACCCTTCAATACAATACAGTAAAATATAGAAAAAGTACTATAATCATGGAGATACCTGCTCCATGACTATAATGCACTCCAAAACATTATTTACATGAGTCAAATTCCGGCATATTATTCTCAAAGTTAAGTACAAGCCTTCATATTATTATCTGAAAATCAATTCCATTCTATTTTAGATTATTGGTAGGTAATACCCTGGGTATTAACTTCAAAATAAGAAGGTACCTACTTATGTAGATCTCATTTCAAATTCTAGTTAAATTTTAATGCTTGTACGGCGGTTTCGAATTACAATTACATAAAGAGCATTTATTTTAAATAATATCGAATTTGTAATTAGGTATATTTTTTTTCAAACTCTACTCATAATCGGATATGAGTAAGTACTTACAATCCTATTGTAGAGCCAGGAAGAGTACCTAGAGCATTCAAAAGTGCCCAATTCTAGGTTCTACAACAAAACTCCTAGTGAGTTGTAAAAATTATCAGTAAATAAATTCAAACAAATTGTCAAAAACTTCTTGTGTAAAAATGCCTACTATAAAATATCAGATTATCTAGAGGATAAAAAAGCTTAGGACGGGATTTGCTTCAACTCGAAAAATAACAACTAACTAACAGGCTAGGTTTCTTCGTCGCTTCTTTACTTTAGTCTTCATACCGAAGCGACTGAAATCAAAAATATCACTCTATTTCCGTGTCAGTGTTTAATTATTAAGAATTTGACCTTTTCTAAGTGTACATTTATTAAATTTATGGAAATAAAGAGTTTTTTACTTTGAGGCAAACATCGAGTGTGCAAAAAAAGCATTTTCATTCCATCTAAATAATTGTTAAGCTATTTTCAAGAGTAAGATCAATTAGTTTTGCTGATCCTTAAGTATTAGGTAACGATCAGCCAGACTATACGGATTACTAAGAACATCCCTAGGTATACTAAGTGGATTGGTCGTACGACTTGTTGGCATTCTGGATTCGCACTTATATATATCAGGTTTCATTATATGTAATATCTTCATTCAGAATGGTCTTACATATTAGCAACAGGAATCTCCTCATGAAACTCATACTGTGACGGACGACCAAGGAATCTCAACAGTAGGTAAGCAAGATGTAGCTTCGTCCGTAGAGCCAAATACTACCATAGTATTTGGCTATCTACCGAAATCGGTAGATATCTAATTAATCAATCATGATGGGTGATGTGATGAAATAATCTAGGACGACCTAGACCCGTTAAGTTAGAGATATTTTATTATGGGGCACCCACCCACTATCTACGAGTAGGAGTATTTATTATTTACTGCTGGACTAAGGACTCCCTTGATACCATTAGGGGGTAATAGCATAATCCCTACGCTCTGGGCATGCGGGTTGAGGATTGCAGTTCGGTGGAGAACCTTTTCTTCAGAGGGCGCTGCTGCCCTATAACTTAATCGCCTCTTACGTACGAGACCTGCGAAAAGAGTTGTGGCGGTTCAAATTGTAAGCTCGCACGGCTACGTGGCCACGGTTTTGAGATTTTGTCTTGTCATACATTTTCTGTTTGCATGTTTTTTTTTTTTGCTATATAATAATATATAACCTTTTAAAAATAATCAAGGGCCAGTTCAAATAGTTGGAGCAAACACATTACCATAAACATAGCGTCCTTGAGCATACGTTTGTGAGTCAGAGACGATGCTAACGGGAGCTTTCGTTCTCTCAGGATAACAGCTTCGATTTCGTTACAAACGGTTCACGGCAAGACCTCTTCGTTCACGGTGTCATCGAAGGGTGACATCACAAGCACACAGTCAACTGTATTGATATGTTTACTATATAACCTTGTTATAATAAAGAGCCCTTTTTTACAGAAGAAATGTGGTCATCAAGTAAGTCCACTTTAAAGAAGACTCGGAAGCTGTCTGTATTACTCGACATAATCATTAATCTGTACCTACGATCTTGGTTGTGATGATGAATGAAGATGTCTGTAATTATAACAATCAGACACACTCCGTGGTCTATACATTTGAGTACTAAGAAACAACCAAATCAAAATGAGAAGGAACCTTTCAAGATAAACCGAAGAGACAGGTATTGCTTAGGTACTAGCCTAGGGTAAAGTCGTAAACAGTTTACAAAAACATTACATGATTGATTATCCTAGAAAATTAACTAAAATAAAATAATAGAAGATAAAAATAGAATACCTATACAAATAGAGCCACTCTATATCTATACCAAAAGAGATGGTACGCACAAATGTAGACACTCGCACACACAGATTATCGTAGGTCTTGTAACGAAATCGAAGCGTTCCCCGTTATCCTGTGAGACGGAAAGCTGCCGTTATGTTGGCATCACTCGGCCGGCCTTGGTTACCGTTTGTTGCACGTCAAGGACGTTCCGCTGATACGTCAAAACTGTAAACTAAAAGCGAAGGCATATAGGGTGCGATTTTGGTGAGTAGCCAGAGCGGAAGCGAGAGTCCTGCGACAGTGGATTTTTATTTTTCAAAGGAGATTCTTTCACGATAGGTTTTTGTAAACTGTCTAAATCTACTTTTTCATTATTCAGTCCCGCTTCCGTTGTATACTGAAAACGCTCTCATAAACGCAAACGTAGGCAAATTTTAATAGACAAATAAATATTGCTGAACAATCCATACAGCTTCATCAATCCCCAAAGTAAGCAGAAGTAGTGGTTAAATAAATAACTCATTACCTTCTTAAAAATACAACATATGTATATATTTTAGTTTTACTTAAAAAACACCTGCCGATATTGTGGTACTTTGGTTCCTATGGGTAACACCGACGGTGTTGTGAATCTGTGTTATCGTAAAAACTGGCGTGCGCAGGCAGGACCGCTAGGTAAAGAAAAACAAGATCTCTTATGGACGTCATCCATCAGCACTAAGACTACTATCGTTTGTAAAAGCAAGTGTTTTCGAGTGTTAATACTTTGAGAAACAAAGTATTAACTCTCGAAGTTTTCGTTGTTTTGTGTTCTCTATATTCTCGCGCCTGTATGCCATTCAAGTTAACGGAAACATAGGTACTATATACATTTAAATTTTTATTTTATTCCCTACAGAAGACGTAAACGCTCTGCCTTAGCTTGAACTGCTCAAAAAAGGATCACCAGAAAGGGCCTGGATTAGGTTTGTTGCTCCAGTCTTCAACATACACGGCAGTAATATTATAAAAATACTGACATCATAAAAATTATGGAGAGAATGTACAACTACAACAAACGAAATACAACCACTAACTATGTACTACTAAAATACTACTCTCTATCATACAATACAAAAAACATACAAAACAAAAAAAAACATTACAAACAGACATTATTTATGATATCATCCTACCTGGATACCAATATTTATTACGAAAATTTTTGATGAGAAAAAAATAAATTTGTATTGGTCTCCTTAGAAAAAGTATCAGAGAAGTTTTTTTTTTTTTTAATTTCAGTTTTTTTAGTACTCCAACCTTATTTGTTCCGATATCATTTTATGATCTGGTATAGGAAACAGGATTGATTGGCATCAAAAGAAGTTTTCGTGTGATATACAATTTTTTTGCAAACTGGATTTTTTTTTCTATCCGTGAACGGGATGCTATTTCTCCAAAAAAATGTGGATAGTCTTCTAAGACCATTTTCCTGTAGCTACACTGGTTAAGGTAGGTACCACCCCTTATTACCCCTTCCAAAAAATCCACCTGTATAGGTAAAATGTCTTTGGGTAATACCCAATCGGTACTATACAGGATGTGATATCAATAACTTCGCATTGGAATGCTTCAAGAATCTACATACCTGCATATGCCATGGACCAAGCATATGCAGGTATGTAGGCATAAAACTTAATTCTAAGAATTAAGCCAAATAGCAAAGCCTACGTGATCTTGTACCCTGTCATTCAGTCATAGCAATGTTATAGGTTACCTATAAGGACCTAAATCTAAACTCTGAGCCTCAACTCATTGATATGGCCAGTCTGTCCTGCAGCATTGTGCCATTTTCCAAACACGTTGCAAAAATATTCCGGGAGCAAGCGAGACGACAAACCACCTTCCAGCATTAAGCAGCAAGCACGACAGAGATGGGCAACCATGCTAGGCTGCTCGGAGGTCAGGGAACCACAAGTGGGTCGCACAAACTCCTTCCTACGACGACGGCTAGTGAACTTGAACGTGGAAAAACACGGTGTGTAAATTAGAGCTGAGGTTTTGGCGTGCTGGTGGTAAAAATGGCGGGATGCTGAAGCAATATTAAATCTGCTTGTCATGTGCATCATTCGATTGCTGGTCTTATAGGTCTACTAGCTGCTGCCCGCGGCTGCGCACACGCTTTTTAAGTAGCATACTTTCCTCCCTGCCAAATTTTATTGAGATCTGTTCAGCCGTTTAGGCGTGACAAGCAGACAGACAGAGTTACTTTCGAATTTATAATCTAATATTATAAATTCGAAAGTAACTCTGAAAACTTAAAACCCATACTAATTATGGATTTACGCCGCTGGTTGTCAAATGATATTCTGTCACACAGCTTTATTTATATTTAAAGATTTGGCATATTTCAATCCGTATATCACTCAAACACCAGTAATATATGTCATAAGGTCTAGAGTAGGTTCCTATGGGGTTTAGTTTTTGACCTCAGAAAATATTCATTTGAGATAGTTTTTAGAACAAAAACTAATCAAAATGTTAAGCATTATGCACTTACAAAAACTCACTGCAGTCTTCTTCTTCCCTGAAAGTTATAGTAAAAAGTATGCAGAGTGAATCCATTCGGATTCAGCTTATCCATAAATGGGTATTTTATATATTCCTTTGGAATGGTATATAATTACAAAGACGACGAATTTAAGAGGGAAGTACCATACCGGGAGCATTGCTCTGTGATTAGCTGATTAGGTACTCTGTTTCTAATCTTTTTTAACCAGTTCATTTAAAAATCAGAATTAATAACTTGATTTCTTTAGTCTTACAAAATAAGCTAATAGACAAATCAGTTTTTAAACAATAAATTATTATACAATGAAGATAAAGAACAAGAAAAATGTTTATGCAATGCAAGTCACTTAATTTTGTCACTAGGTGTTCCTAAGTATTAAGTACCTACCTAAGTATCCCTAGTATTTATTTTCTTTTTCAGACTTACAAATCAGTATAGAAACGTGTAAATAATACCAACTTCAAAAGAGCAAAATATATTCAGTAGATCAGGGCATCGTTTGTTATTCAAATCCACATTTATCTTTCCAAGATTTTCATTTTCATTCGGGTCTCGTAGAAAACTTAAAATTCGACTCGCGCGAATGACGCAACCGTCAAAATGGTCAACTGCGGTCATTTCACTTTGGCCAACTTACGCGTCCTATACCTGTCTTCTTTCACCTTTCTCTAGGGTTAGGCGAGTGAGAGAGATGTGAGATTGCGTGTCTCATACAGAACCACTGGAATTATCTGGCCTCTCAAAACTCGTATCTATTTGCTTTGAGTCTGGGTTTTTTATTCGGATGATGAATGTTGAAAAGAATTTGTGTCTATTAGTAAATCACATTAGCGCTATATGTAGAGTTTGGCTAATCCTGCTTTTTATTTCGATCTTATTTAAATTATGCTATATCCTAAGCATGTTTTGTCTAGAAATTTGATAGTATACGTACCTAGTAGGTACATACCTAAAATCATTTATGCGGGTTCCTATTGCAATTGGTTTTCTTATAATCTTGCAATATACGATAATCGTGTGATTCTATGCATACCGGTAGGTATTACCCTATTATAAAGAATTTCGGAAATCATTTTAGGTCCTAGCTTTCATTGGCAACAAAGATATCGGTAGCCGAAAAGGTGCCTCGAAATGGTCCGAGAAAAGGGTTCCCGACGACGGCCGTTTCAAATAAGGGCTCTATTAACGATATTATTGGATGGAGGGGGGTACCTGCTACTAATTAATTTTAAGAATTAAGACCTGGTGTCTTCACGAACGTGTTCCTGATGATAGGCAGAACCTGTAGCTTACGCAGTTTCAGTAAACCAATAACCCTGTATAACACGAGAACTAATTTGGGCTCTTCAATATAAACCTACAAATTTCGTCTACTTGAGCTATGGTGTAGATATGCCTTATATAGGTCCCTGGTATCTTATAATTGGACCAAACAGATAGGTTAGGTAGTCCTCTAGGTTCCGAGAATGGCCCTCATCTTTAATGGTTTATTTTACTTTCCTTTTTTACGATTTATTTTACGCATAAAACTATACAAATTGTAATAAAAATACGTTAACTGTATAAATAACAATGACTGCATTATTTCATGCAGTCTAAACAAAACTCGATACACTTTTGTGTAACTTATATATGAGGTTTTTGAAATAGAAAGTCAAAGCTTTTGTTTGAAACTTATTATTTGTTCAAATTGTAACAAAAGGATGAAAGCGAAATGTTTTGTACCTTCCATCTGCGCATCGATTTGTGATGCCCAAAATAACCCAAGATGAAGCATGGATTCTCGGAAAAATAAAAGTAAAAATTTAAGTCCCATTTACGTGTATTTGTTTTTGATCTGTTGGTAGTATAATTATGGTAAATCTGCAGCCAATTTAATAAATAAAATACCCTTACCTGAAAATACTGCAAAGTCTAAAACGTAGTAAGGTTTTAGACTTCGCAGTATTTTCAGTGTCGTTAAGAAGTTAAGTTGATTAGGTACCCGCCTCCACTACTAACCAGTAGGTAAGTAAATAATTATTTTGGCACCACTTCTAAAAGTTTAAGACGATGTAGATATGTTGCTATTTTCAAAATTAGTTTATGTTACCTATTTTAAATAACTAAAAACTAAAGGTAATAGACAGAGAGAGTTACTTTCGAATTTATAATATTAGTATGGATTAGACACATATTATGTACCTAACTCACATGTATTTGATGCAATAAAATATTACCTACTTTACTTGACAAAATGCATCAAACTTTTCACTACTTTTTATTGATTTATTGCAAGTACGTACTCGTATATCGATCGTATATCGTATATCCTACTAACTTTAGCTATAAACTCGCATAAGTTTATCTACATGTAGATAAACTTATGCGAGTTTATAGCTTTAGCTAAAAACTTTAGCTATAAACTCGCATAAGTTTATCTACATGTAGATAAACTTATGCGAGTTTATAGCTAAAGTTAGTAGGTACATACCAACACCCTGTTGGGCACAGGAATTTATTATTTTGTTACAGATTAGGTTATTTATTTTGACATTCACTTTTCATTATACATATATATATAAGGTGCATCGGGGTAAAAACGGTTGCTTTTTTAGAAAACCATTAGTGTATTACAAAATATATTTTTTCTCGGCTTTAAAAATGCTGGCCCAACTTAAAATATTATACATTTTTAAGTAAAAGTTAGGTCTATAAATCAGAGTTTTTGACAATTCTCTAACCGTAAAGGTGACAGTGGAATCAATGTATCTTTTAAAGGGCAATGTATACGCTTCTACAACAAAACTCCTAGTGAGTTGCAAAAATTATCAGTAAATAAATTCAAACAAATTGTCAAAACCTTCTTGTGTAAAAAGGCCTACTATAAAATATCAGATTATCTAGAGGATAAAAAAGCTTGGGACGGGATTTGCTCCAACTCGAAAAATAACAATTAACAGGCTAAAGGTTTCTTCGTCGCTTCTTTACTTTAGTCTACATACCGAAGCGACTGAAATCAAAAATATCACTTTATTTCCGTGTCAGTGTTTAATTATTAAGAATTTGACCTTTACTATGTGTACATTTATTGTATTTATGGAAATAAAGAGTTTTTGACTTTGACTTTGACTTTGACAGAGCTTAAGATGACTAAAGTTATAATAATATTTTGAAAACCAAGAGAAAGATCGGACGTTGGCGGGGTAACATTGGACTACCTTCTAAAACCGCTTCTATATAACAATTTGATTCGTTTCAATTGTAAATAGGTACAGTTCTAATTTGTTTATATTCTTTGATTGTAATTTTCTTTATTATTAAATGCAATTTATTATATGCAATTATACATACATAAGTCTCAACATGACTTGATCTGCATACGTTAGCGATTGCATTAATAAACATACATAATACCTTTGTAGCTAATGCATTGACAACGGGGCCATGGATCTTTCAGGCTTACTTTGCATCTATACACTAGCCAAATTCGATGTAGAATATTTGTAAACAGACCACGACACAACTAACTAAAACTCACTTGCTAGGCGTCGAGTTTCAGGTAATTGTAAGCATTATTTAGTAAAGGGAGGATCTCAAATCGACAAATAATGTAAATTGCGTATAAAAGACTCGGCAACAGAGTCAATTTTAGGTAAAGTATGGGCGGTTTGTTTACACACATTGTACAGCAAATTTGGCTGGAAAATAGTTAGCGTCCTCATCCACATTAAGACTCAAAAAATGGCGTGCAATATGCGTAAGAAAGTACCAGCCAGTTATTACAGGTACTCCAAACCAACTGCGTTATTTTTGTAGATCTCTAATACACATGCTTTTTTATGTTTACACATTTACAACCACGACAACAATTAATCACGGAGATGAGGCGGCCATCTTGTCTATTAAACAAATTTTGATTACACAGGTATGAGGCGACTTTTCTCAGTGGAGGCGAGACTACTCACTTCGGATCCACACAGAAGAAGTAAGCCATCTATAGCTGGAAGCCTCTAGGCTTCATTCATCGTACAAATTGCTCCCTAGAGACAGAGGCGCATCAGTACCCTGATCTGATAACCAAACCAATCAGAATACATGAATTACAGAACTAAATAGAGCAAGGTTCGAACACGTGGCGGCTACCCTCGCGTGCAACAACGTGACGCAAGCTGACAAATAGAACATGCCGCGCCGCGCCGCGTGACCAGTCTGACTTTTAAAATGTGGATCAGCTGTAGCTGGCAAGGTTTTAGTGGTTACCAGGGAGATAATTATAGAGGTTTCTTACTTGGCAGATAAAGCTAAAGTCCCAGAGTCACTCACTGACTGACATAATTGTTCCCCCTGATGGTGGAGCCTGGAGATGGGAAGAAGGAGTTAAATTGAACTTAGGGAAGATTCCGACTTTGAAAAAATTATGCTACACTTGTTTGAGCGGTGGGAACTTTATTAGGGGTCTTGGAAGAACTTGTCCAAATCGGCCCGTAGATGTCATCAGACCGAACGAAGTTCTAGTTTTTTGTGTCATGGTTTGTTTACAAACATTTCGCATCGAGTTTGGCTAGCGTGTAGGTACTGGCTCAACATACATCCCTATAATTTTTTAGGCAGTTCGTGCATACCTTCTACCAGATTTATTCCCATTCTGCGGAATCCCAGCCCGCTTAGCATGCAGGTGACCTAACCTCCGAGGCATTACTTCACTGGTTCTCACGCGCAGGGCATTCGAGGCACGTAGCGCAGCGCTGGTGTAGGACTATGCCGAATCGATAACTAACTGTTCTTCTTGCCGAATGTCGATGGCTTCGTGACTGCGCAGGGAAGCGAAGGACGCTAGCTATTGGAGATAGGATGGTAAATAAAAGTAGGGGTGATGGAAAAAAGCGCAGCTAATCCTTCCGTGGAGCAAATTAAATATTAGTAGAGTCGGTTCGTCCGTCCAATCGGAATAAGAGGGTGAAGAAATAAAGTGTGCACCTGTGTTTGAGCACACACTTGTATTTATATTCACAATAAAAAAAATAAGAAAATAAAGCTGATCATAGCAGGAACTAGTTACCAACCCGTTTCAGGACCATTATTATTTCCAGGAACATATTCAGCTGACATTTTCGGTGTCACTGACCTAAAGCTGGGTGACCAAGACTTGATGACCACAAACTGGACCATAAAAGCAATGCGATTTTATCTCGAGCTTTTGCTTGGTACTGGTTTGTAACTGAAATCACGTTTAAGATTAATGGTATCTCGTGGTATCAGACTTCGCATATATATACAATTATAATTAATGCGCAAGATGTTATAAAACTTGGTTTTACGGAATAAATTGTAGGAAATGTGGAATAGCACGAGTTGATTTGTTTTAGATCATTTACACACAGAAATTTGAAATAATCTATTTACCGTAATTATCTTCTCTCTTGCACATTTATTGGCACACAAAATAAAATAGGTAAGGTACAAAAAGAAAAAAAAACTAGCTGAACCAACGCGGAACAGAAATCTTCCGTGTGCACTAAATTTACCATCAAAAGATTGGCGTTAAGAGGGCTATTACAAAAAAAAAACGGGAAATTGCACGGTTTCATCGTCCAAATTTTATGATTTTCGTTTGTTGCTTGAAATAACAATCACTTGTTTGTAATTGTTCGCTACAATAATAATAAAACACGTTTCAGAAACTTATTTTTTCATGTTTAGGTAAAAACTCTTGGAGACCTGTTTTGGGAGCTCTAATTTGTAGATTCTATTGAATAAAGACCACCAAAAATTTTTTTTTCTTGTTACAAATATCCTATATTTGTATTATAATAGAATATATTTTCATTACATGCCTTTATGTAAAGAAAGGAAAAACTGAACCGGACTCGATTATCGACCGAAAAGGCTTCAAAACAAATCCCAATATCTCCGAAGTTATACATCATTTTCACATAATATTTATAAAATAATTAAAATAATTATCAACATTTGTTTGAACTACAACATTAAGTTTATATTTTAAACCACTGCTATTTTTTTTTAAATAAATAAAATAAAATACTATAATATTCTGAGGGCAGACCACCGCCGCCGGCGCACTGAATTAATGAATTATTAATTATGTCAACTTAAATTTGATGCGTTATAACTTTATAAGGCTAACATCGACCAACCATATAAAGAATATTAAAATCCGTTTTATCAACGCTAGCCTTGAAGCGGAAGAGCGGGGACTTCTGACAACATCAATGTGGTATTAGTATCTTTGGGACATTTACTGGCAGAGAAAACTGTCAAATAACTGGATCACATTCTCAGTTCCGCCACCGTTGCCCATTTTAAAGCGGGAACGAAATTATTGCTTTCAATCGAACATGCAGTATATAAATTGCAGTTTTGCACCTAGCATTCAAATAAATACAGTGCAGGCCGATGCATAGCCGCTGACACCAGCAATCGTGGTCTGCCTCCAAATCAACGATAGCTTCTTTAGATAGCGAGGACCAGCCTAGATAAGTTGACAGTACTAGGTTTGTTCTACATCTCGAGGAAAATTAATGTAGTGTTCGATTTTATCACAACCTGTGTGGCAAGTATGATGTATGGAACACATTAATCTTGGCGTAATGTTGGTTTTACCTACGATTAGGTTTACGGTTGGTTTATTCTGGAATTTGCGATTGGGAAAGCGGAATTATGATTAGAGGCAGCTTCTATAATCATAGCGGCTCCTATCCTAAGTTTGATCCCCACCCCCCGCCCGCAAAAAGGGAGATCATATCGTTACTATCTTAACAGATGCTATGAATTAAACAGCTTTGATGGATCTGCTAAAAGTTGGTGAGAACTCATAATGTTTATTTAATTTTGCTGAAGTTCTAAAGTGCCTGTGGCTTCTCCTGCTGTATAAAAGAAATAATTTAAATCAAATCAAAACGTTTACTAGCAAGAATGCATAATTATTATACAATGTCAGATCTTATAACTATTTTAGTAAATGTATTCAGCCTGCCACAGTTTTTCAGTTGTTCAGTGTCAAATCCACTCAAATATCGATTATTAAAGTGCTTTATTTCCTTTACACCTTACAGTACTCTTGGGCACGTTAAAAGCATCAATAGCAACGACATATCAAACCAGTAATAGTGGAAACATGAAGTTTCACGATTGTAACGGCGGTGGCGGCGTACCGCTAACGGGCGCGTAACGCGTTATGTCACCGGCGGCCTTGGCCTAGCCGACCGACGCAATAGATATGCCGTTTTGTTGCAAGGCTGGCTTTTCGTTATTATTGGCAAACAATGCGTAGTCAAGGCCAGGGATATTGGAAATTCTTGCTATGGAGTTGTGTTTCATGGGTATGTGACCTCTCTCTCTTATTAGAAATTTTACTCTCACCTACGGAATTGTCATCAGATGAAGAGGCCAGCTTTTTTCGTCTTCTTTTTTTCACTTTACTCTTCTCTACGCCTTTTTTACGGTTTATGCTTCGATGAACTCGTCACATATTAATGATTTTAGCTATAGATGAAAGCTTTGGGGCACCTAGAAAAAGATCTTTATTATTTTTGTACTACACAGTTCATTTACAATGAGACCTCGGAACTCTTCGAATTCTTACTTCAGAATAATGAGTGTCCAATTAGCTCCACCAAGGCTTACACGGTCTTAAACAAAGACTGTTAAATCAATTCGATCGAAGACTCACTCATCAATATTGATTCTGACTCCAGACAACATTACGGTACCTTGCTAATGACTCTTCATTGCAGTGTGAGTAGGTATTACACAAAGAACGCGTTGTTTCTTTTTACATAAGTGTTGAGTAGAATCGAGACTCCGCGTTGTAAGTGTACGTAGTACCTGTCTAAGTTAGGTGGAGGGACACAAACCAAAAAGAAACAATAAAAAGATGGCGAAAGCTGAATCTTTTTCATTATGATAAGCAATAAACATTTTTTCTAACGTAGGTCTTAGAAGACGTAGAAGAAAATAAGGGTGGCATAAGTAGGATACCTACTGATGTTCATGGATAAACATTCTGAGAATTTGGCACAGAATATCTATTCTGTGTAATTAATAACATATCTATTTATAATTATCTAACATAACTAGTACCTTTTTTGAAAAAGGATACTATGTTAGAAAGTTTTTTGTAAGAACAAATGAATTGAGGTTTATCTATCATATCTGACCTAAGATAAACTTAATACAGTTAATTTGTTGGTTTTTCCATTTTGTTAGAGCATTTTAACTACCCGGAGTCCATCTTTGCTACAAAAGGAATGAAAACCATCATTAACACAAATACATTACGTTCTTACTGAGGAAGCTCGCTTCTTATTAGCCGTAGGTAACTGTATCGGGTTGATGTGCCGGTCTTCGCATAACAATCACGCAGTCATTGAAGTAATTATTTCTTTTCTGATAAATAGATACTACCATATATGTATATATATACCATATTATGGTTCTGGTAGGTTTGTAGTGGCGACCGCGATGCAATGCAGGACGGAGTGTTGGGAGATCATCCATGGACCGACGACATAGAAGCGGTCGCAGGGAGTCGATGGATAGAGGCGGACCGCCATTTGTGTATTTACAAACATAATATAACACCACCACACTCCATGAGGTCCACGGGTGGACATAGGTTCAGCAGTGAATGTTTCTTCTTCACATAGTAGGCCTACTTACAGATAGATTTCTATAGCTAAATAGTGCAGGTGGTCGTTTATTTGCATAAAACACGTGCCGGACGGAAATAACAAAAAACACATCACGTAGGTATATTAATTACACATTTTTATAGATAAACAAATCATTAAAATTCCTGTGTCCGTTTGAACCACAGACCAGCTCTGGTCTGTTGTTTGAACACACATGGGCTGAGGTGTTGTGACGTCATGTTGGTTTCCAACGTCATCAGTCCATACAAGATTATCCTGCTAGGTTTCTGTCAATTACTTACGAGCTGTAATCTCAATAGCACCCGGAGGATCAATATCTGTGAATGCAAGTATGAGGTCATGCTCGCTTTGGAGCATTATTGCGTTGCATTATGCGTTCTACAAAAAGACTTTGTTCATGAAAGAATGAGGTGGATTTTTATTTTTATTTAACACTAGCTGCGCCTCGCGGCTTCGTCCGCGTGGAAATTGATTGCGCACCCCCTAGGGGTAGTTTTTTAAAAGTTAAAAATAAGTGTATCATTGTTTACTTTATAGTTTATTTAAACCGAGTTTTGAGTGAATCGAACCAAAGAATAATAATTTTTCAAATAAACCTTACCGCCCTTTTTAACCCCCTCAGAGGGTAATTTTTGTAAAATAGATTAGCCTATGATTCTAGATATTATGTATATTATTTTAGAACTTAAACTAATACCAAATTTCATCTAAATAGGTTAGTTACGGAGATATCTACGTGGTAACAAACATTCACACGAACTTTCGCATTTATAATATACATATAGTATAGTATGATGCAACCTTTAACTCCCCGATAGTATTTTAAGAAATTATATTAACGTTTATACTTTATATGCCTCTAAGCATAACAAAATTACACTGAATCGGTCGGCTACTTTAATTTTCAGTTTTTTTTTGGATTTTATTTTTATTTATTTATTTATTTATATTAAACATTATTTACATACATATGCTACAGCTAACATAAACCGTTGATCAGTTAGTTTCCAACCCCTTAAACAGTCTCAAAAAAGTATAAACTTAGTGAATATAATAAACCTTTAAAAATAACTGCGTGAATATGGACGATGTTCACACGAAGATAGCCAGGTACGAGTAGCAGGCAGGCTATGCAAGCACGGAGACGTCCATCAGTTACGTAGACCTTGACCGTGTCGGTACACTCTATTGCACTCGTTTAATCACGGTAGATGGCAAAGATATAGCGTACAGAACGGATAGTTGCAATTATTTTGAGTCTCTTTTCATGTCTTGTAAGCAGAAGAAACGTAGGTAACGTTTCTTCTTGCAAGGCAACGTTTTTCAACTTTTGGCACACTAAATAATACACAGAATGTTGCTCTACAAATTATATATAGGTATATGCAAAGCTCTGCAAATTGTTGCTGAAATCGTATCATCGGTGAAAAAACCGTTTGAAAAAAGATATACACCTGATCTAAATTTTTGTATTCGATCAATATGAGCATAAGGGAATACCATAAATATGTCAAAAAAGTAAACGCATTACCTAGTAAAGGGATTTATAAAATGTACGAAATACACATGAAATAGTTGAGCTGTTTGCAGACTATCTACATACTAGACGTAGGTATCTCAACTGACCCAAATTACGAGTAATACCAATCATAAGCAGACCTATGACGCTGGCTGATTGCATTGCTTTGTTGTTAGTATGGCAGTCGTTTTAATAAAAAATCCGGTCACTTATTCCTTCTTCAGTGCTTTGTATCACATATAAATCTGATCGTATTTTAGAAGATATATAAAATGTATTTTTTATTACAGACACAGATACAATTAACCTTAATATACAATTTTAAACATGAGCACTAAGGTTTAAATAATCAGACGAACATTTTCAAAAAGTAAGTACATACATATACGTAAATTAGAATTAGTAAGATTGTGTGTGCTGCAGCATGACAATAAGGTCAAAGGACAAGGGTAATTTCATTCTGTCATGCTGAGAAAATGCACTCTGTTTATTAAGAAAGACAGGGCATTCTGAACATACTAGCGAGTCATCTACTCTTTGTCAAATGAGCATGCGTTTCGCTCGGTCGCCGTTCTTATTGCAAGTATATTACTACGTAATAATGATGCAGGCCTCACGTTATTGCCTTGTTTCATCTGATACCTACTCTTTTAGTTATTGCACGAGTTTGTTAATCACAAGAAGTTAAACAGGGCTTACAAGTTCCTTGGCTTGACAGTTGTTGGTCAATGGTTCCAGTATTTTTCGAGCTTTCAGGCCTTTCTAGAACGAAGTTGGACACCTACTTCCCAGCTGTTTTTGGTACACTATCACTAACCAATCTTTATGTTCTCTAGAATACAAAAATTGGTACTCCTAAATAGTTTTGATGGTGCAATGCTTGAATTCGTGTATGCATCATCGAATCAATGACTATTAGATATAATATTGTTTTAACGTCCTCCATATTTCCTGACTGAAGATTTATTTAGGTACTGATTTATATTTTTTTATGATTTTTATTATTTTATTTGGCTGACTTAAGAAATCTGCTATTTTTTCCACAAACAAAGTCCCGTGCGTTTACTTGTACAACAAACTCCGGGACGACATGAATGTTGTGTAACCAGTAGGCACCAGCGATGCAGGATGCAGACCGGTCGGCTACTCCTGCAAAAACAACATCCTACCTTGTGTGCTCGTCGGGAACATGCCCGCTTCTTACTGCGGACGCATTCAGGGGTAAAGCTGGTGGTCATCAAGAAGCTGCCGTTTAACAGCTGGTATTTGATGATTCTACGATCTCTGTTGCTTGATTGATTCTACAACCATTTTTCCCGCGATGGGAATAGAATCAACAACTTTTTGCGTCTCAGGCGGCCTTTCGGCAACTGCGTCACAGATTTTATCTAACCTCAAACATTGTAAGCTGTAGTCAGCATTTTTTTTATAGCGGTGCTAGCCTTTTCTCCGGCAGTTTCGTAAGTGTTTTTCCTGGGTACAAGTTTGTAATGTCTTTTCCCGGGATGGGCAACCGAATCGTCGGGCGCCCAGTTGCAAGGATGGCACAAACTTCGAGAGGCATACACCCAGCAGTGGGTAAAATCCGGCGGCGTATAATGATTATGTCTTTTCCCGGATAAAATCTCCTTTAAAATTTTCATTTAAAACTGTTGGACCGTTTAGTAGTAAAAGGGTAGAGTTATAAACCTATAAGCAAGTTGAGATTACCAGCACAAAATAACAATATAGTACTTGAAACTAGTAAGCTGGCTACCAGGTTACTCTGTAAATCTGGCCAGAACCTACCAGCTGTATAATGAACTGGCTTGGCTATTTTCATTAGCAGCATAATGAGATCCTGGACCGGGTTCTTCAGATCTGGGTGTAAATAATGTAAGAGGGATCTGCTGCAACGATAACGACAGTGCCATTCTTCAAACCATGCGTTTGATTATCTGCTGCTCTAAGTGTGATAATAAAAGTATTATATAAAAGTAAAATAATAAAAGTAAATACACCTATATTTGAAAAACCTTACCTATTAAAATGAGTTTATATAATATAGGAAGATATTGTCATCTTAATTTTTAGACGATAATCATCTGAGAAGAAGAGAGATTTCTATAACTCCACAACATTATAAATTTAATTAAATACCTACCGCACCAACAATCTAATATTGGCGTCGATGAGAATTGAACGATCTTGAACAAATCACACCTCTTTCTTCTACTCCTCGCTATAGCACGACTCTTCAAGAATAGCCCCTCAGAAATGTAACGCTCTAATGAGAACGCAAACGTCAAATGTCTATGACCTCCGCATCACGACAGAAACGTGCTAAATTCGACGAAGCAAGACAAACTCATCGTGACAAACCACTGGCTTGTTTGTGCTTGAGCTAGCGTCTTTTGAGGTTGTTTTACACGACACAACTTACGACAAGAAATCATTTATTTTGTACCTACATATGCGTACCCAACTGCCATTCCATTTTGTGGTGGATTTCATCGGTCGTGGTCAAGAGGAGGACTACAGAGAAAGGATAATTCGGAGGACGGATATTGACAGTTTTCGATGGCGCTTTTGACTGTCAAGCACTAATTCATTTGACATAATCTGTTAGAAATCCACTTCCTTCACCACTCCATCTATAGAAAACGCAGCCTCGGAATGAGAAATATTGAGGCACCGCATCACGTAGTTAGTCTAGAAACTGCCTATAAATATTATTATCTGTTTTTCAAAAATTAAATAATTGTGTGTAAAAACACCGTAAAGGTGTAGATAAAATCAATGACCAGAATTGACGTAAATTATTAAACAACGTTTTCAGACAATGTTTGAAGCCCAACAAATTGTATAGTGTGGATTGAACATATCAACACAGAATAGAATATAACGACAGGTTTTTACGCTCAAGAATTACCTATAGGAGTTAGTAGGTATGACACTAATTTGGACGACTCAAATACGTCTAGATCTAGGACGTTCAAATTGACCTATAGGCATTGTATTACGTTACAACGAATGTTTTGTTTACAAACCTCTAGTAAACTACTCAAGGATTAACACCTACTCAGTAATGATACTACTCAGTATATTAAATTTGATTCTTGACAAGATCCTCTTTTTACCCGCGACGGAACGGAGGCGGTATATGCGTTTAGGGTGTGATGTTGTATGTTTGTTTGTTACCCGCGAGGCGTGAGTTAGGTATGTTTTTTAAGCGTTTCAAAAGTTGGTTGGCGGACACTCTTTATTACCTCTAGGCGTCAAAACGGCTAAAGCGATATTGTTAAATGAGTATCAAAATACTCGTATGGTTATTTACTAAATTTTGTAGCCTTCCCTCTTTTGACAAAAAAAAATGGAAAAGCGAGGGCCTAGTCGCGTTTTTTTTTAGCTTTTAAGTATCACTTGTTGCCTAATGGAGTGGTTTATATGTGTGTAAAAAGCCCATTATTTAAGACCGGTACATTATTTAGACAGCAGATTTTTTTTATTTGCATAAATCACCATTTTGTGTAGGCATACCTACTCTCATGGGAATGCCCACGAAGCCTACAACACGAAATTCTTGAATGGATAATATTACTCCGGTCATTAGCCCCAGCAAGAAGTAGGTCGCTCTGCCCTGCCTCGACTGGAGGCTTAATCACTACTGGTTATAAAAAACATAATTAAATTAAGCCAAAAACCTTGATAGTATCTTCGTAACAGTAAATTGTATTGTGAGAAAATCTTACACGAAAATTCATCTAATTGTCTCAGAGTTCGGTGGAAGTATGAATGAGTGATCTGAGATTTGATTCATTCATTATATTATTTAAGAATTACTAAAATCTCCATATTTATAATCTCATGTAAATTAGGGTAAAGTCCGTATGTATGCCCCAACAGAAGGTTTTTTTTCCTTAATAAATATACAAATCTCTAGTAAAGTCTTGGTCGAGATAGCTATGCTACCGGTCCTAGTGGCACACCAAGCAATAAATCGATGTATGATTCCATCGATTGAACTAAGAATGAGACGATCGATACCATACAATGAACTTGATCGACGTCGGTAATTTCAACCACAAATCGATGCTCGATAGAGAGGCTCTCCGCACTCGATCTAAGATCACAGAAATCCAGACGTTGCATTTTATATGAGCTCGAATTTATATCTAAACCCGCTTTAGCCTGTACCTACCCGCGGCTTCGCGGATCTACGTGGTACCAGTAAATCCAATCATAATTCACTAAGAGACAATGTAGCTATTTATTTATCAGTGAAATAATAGTTAAAATCGGACCGGAGATCACCCATTACATCAGAATTTATAAGCTTACAAACTCTTCTTGTAATCGTTAGTTATTAATATACCTACATACATATATAGACGTGCGGTAATTTTATGCGCCGCGTTATTTTTTTTTATTTTATTATTGTATATCTTTTGAAACTGTGTGTGATTTTTCTATTGTGATATGGGTTTTTTGCCTGAAATAAACGATTATTATTATTCACTTCATTTATTTTAAATCTCGTTATAAAATACATTTTTTAATAGAAAATAAAATATTATAAAACTTATTATTATATATTATGAATCTCTATTTCTCTAGGTCACGGCATTACGCGTGAACGGCTAGACCGATTGCTAATTCTTTTTAGTTGTGTTTGTTATTGTCAGGAAAAGGTTCTTATAAAAGAAAAAATTAAGAAAGTTGCGCGGAAAGTTAGAAAATTTCAATATTCGTAGTTAAGACAGTACAACGTCCGTCGGATCAGCCAGTTATATATATAATCAGTATGTGTTAGTTTATTAGTAAGTATAGACATTACTGCATAGAAGGTAGGTATAATACTCAGGTACCGGCGGCAGTCAAATAGTCTTCCGGAGGTCAACAATCTGCGAGTAGGTCAGCAAGAGACAGGAAACAGCCTCAACCAACTTTGGAAGTCCATTTCATTCTGATTCATAGCGCATAACCCAATTGCTTTCGATGACCAGTGGTTTCAGAGTAAAATGCTGATCTTTTTAAAGTTCCGATAGCTAGAAGTTTGATTTACTGAGAACTTATGAAAAGAATACCTTTAAGGTTGTTTACTTTGAGCGTTTGATTTCGAGTTTTGATATTAGTAATAAAAGTATAATTCAAATTAAATAAGTTCTTACACATTTATGCTCTGTATATGTTCCTAAAATTTTCAACATGATGGTTTTCCAAGAATTTTATTGTGTTAGGTACTTAATAAAGCTTGGAATTTCCAAAAATATACACTAGGAAGAACTTGGGATATTTTTTTTTTGGACTTGTTCACAAAATTTTTATAAGAATGTTCTTGAGTCTGGTTTATGGCATCTTAGCTAAGCTTTTAGAGGAGTTATTATTAGCTACTGAAGACAGGTTTTATAAATTCGCATAATTCACATTAATGTAGTTGAGGAGACTTGAGACAATACAATACAATTCTTTATTAATAACGCCAAGTTACAAGTCAAAATTAATAAGGTAAGCAATATAGAATTTAATATTGACCTTAAATAATAATAATAGTATTTAATATAAAACTAATTTATTAATTATATAGTAAATTAATTTATAATCCAATTTAAATAATAGGTAGAGCGTAGAACTCGTCTACGGAGTAAAATGAACTCTCCAAGAGCCTTTACGACGTTATGACGTTATGTAAAAACCTACTAAACTCTATAATGCTAGACCGTCTTTCCTTTTTCTGCCTAGAAAAGCTGCTCTATTTCAGTTTCATAGTTGCTTGTAAAACACAGCTCTTCGAGACCTAACATGCCCCAAGTCAGAAAGACAAGAAAATACCTGTTACACTGTACATGCCTTAAATGAGGCAGAACCATTGAAGAAAAAGAAGAGAATCGCGTTATCATTTGTTTTGTGGATGAATCACTCCAATCCAATCTAATCCTCCCTGTAAGTTCACAAACCACTGCAGCACTGACTCTCGATCTATTCCTCCAAGATGAGGCGGTGCATCTAAATATTCTCAGTAAATATGTTTATGAGGTTTTCGACCCGTGCTTTATCGCCATAACTCGAATATAAAATATTACAAAACTAGACGCATATAACTAACTTTAAAAGTCATTCGTCACGCATTCGAACGGGTTGCTGAGATTTACTTGAGGTAAATGGCTATTTCTCATAACATAGGTTTAACGAACTACGGTTCTCAGAAGTGAACTCATGGTAATTCTGGATAACCTAGACACTATTTAATTCATTGGGCATTAGCTATTCAATTCCAGTCGTAAAACTAATAAAAAATTATGATATAATCAAATAAACTGAGAGATTTCCGGACTCTACCTACTTATGTTCTTTATTTCCACATGATAATTTCAGATGGATCAGAGGTTATTACTGTCAATAGTGCCATAATATAGGTAATATACCAACAGTATCATGGGTGCCATGTGAATTGTCCAGTGTTTATTTATTTTTATAATTTTTTCGGCACACATCATAAAATTCATAAAAAAAACTGTCTTATCTATTAGTAAAAATCCCTAACATAAATTTACTGAAGTGGGTACAATTTTACCTCTAACTTGTATTAGTATAAGTATCGTAGTAAACTTATAAAGTAGGCTGCTGGAGCTTTGGAACCCAGGGTGAGTTATAGCGAGAGGACAGAGAAGGTCGTTCACCCCTCGGTACATGATAGGTTAGTGTGGATACGGCTAATTATATCGGCTGTTGGTACATCTAGGTATGCGTTCATAGTTTTCTAGGTTTTTGGGCATAAAACCTACATGGTATGGCTGTAGGTTTAGTTCAGGGCTTCACGGAATATTAATTAATTACCTTAGCACATTTGGAGTAATGTAAAAATCAATAGTAATGGTCGATGGAGCGAACCGTTATTTGTTTATGCTGTGTTTTTTATTGCGACAACCTGGTCTACTTTGAAAAATGAACGAAGTTGACGGATACGGTCGGATCGTACAAAATGAAGGACTGTAGATCCGTTCTTTCGATGATCTTACTATGAAAATCTGTTATTTGTTAGAAATCCGAAACGAAAGGTGTCAGTTGGTGACGCGCCCGAAGCAACTTGGTAGGGTTGGTAAGGTTGTTTGTTTCGTGCGATCGATGTCAACCGTCAACTTCGTTTGTTTTTCAATGTATGCTCACCTAGACTCGTTGAAAAACAAAAGAAATTGAATAAAATGCAACAAAAAGCACAGCATAAACAAAACACGGTTTGTTCCGTCGACCATACTATTGATTTTTAAATTACACCAAACGTACTAACGTAAAATGTTTAGATGTATGGATGTTTGTTACTTCTTCACGCAAAAACTTCTGAACGGATCGGGCTGAAATGTTGCATACAGGTAGTTCTAGGCCTGGAATAAAGCATAGGCAAATTTTTATCTCATAAATCAGTTCCCTTGCGAATAGAAATAACATTTAAACGTTTCCATAGAAACAACGCGTGGGAAGTCGCGGGCAGAACCTAGTTAATTAATATTCCGTGAAGTTCAAAGCATGACTAATATCAGATCATTTTAAGTTCGATACAAACTGCAGCTAGTTTACTGTGCCGCGCCGTCTCAAATGAGACTAGCCTAAAACTATATGAAACCATATCCATACCATTCCTTTCTACTCTTAGAGGCACCTGCCCACAAGCAATACTTAGATGAAGCTAGCTCGCGGAAATAGTTCTGCGCAAAAAATACATAGGATTCGCTCAGAGGCGCGCAGCGCCATCTAGTGTACACGATCATTACTTAGTTCTTACATGGAGAAGGCTTTTTTGACGAGTAAAATACTTACAAGCATACTCCTAATGCTTGTAAGTATTTTACTCGTTGAAAATGACGTGGTTCCTTCAACATAGACTGGAAATAACTTAATTATGCGCATTTTAATTAAACCCCTTTTGGCTTTGCCAAGTCTCATAATTATTGTTCTCATAATTATTATTGACTCTTTGCTAAAGCCTTGCCCCCTTATTCATAAATAACGGTCTGCTAACTTAAAACAGTTGCTAAGCAATGTAACAATAATAACGCTGCTTAGCAACTGGTGGTCAGAGTGAGAAATATCTCACTCTGACTTATGTCATTAGAAGAAGACAGAGTGAGAATTAGCAATGCTTTAAGTTAGCAGACTTTTATGAATAAGGGGTAGGTCTGATCACAATGCACTACGCTGCGGATTTGTTTATGCCGCATACCACTGCGGCCAAATCAAATTGCCGCTTCTTTGCACAGACAGTTTACGTTACGTCGTTGCGTCGTGACGCTACGTTGCCGCATACCGCAGCGTGATGCGTTGCGACGAAGAGACCTCACTTGAGAACTATCACTTACGATTTACCTTGTCAACCTTCCATCCTATTCTTATGGCGCACGGATTTAGGTACTTTTCTTAGCTTCAAATTATGTACACAAATACACATAATTTACACAATTTTTACTCAAACCCTGGCTAAACGTTAGCTGGGCGATCGATTACAAAATACCATTCAAAATGGTTCCGCAAATAGATCTTCAGTCAAGTTGAAAGACAGATTAAAATGTGTACTTAGCCTTAATTGTTTAACAAACATATGTAGTATTGCAAAATGTTTGATGTGGCACTAAAGTTGTTTGTCAGTAAACGGCAGCTCAAAAATCAAAACCATTAATACTTTAACTCAAAGATATGTCTTTCATAAAAAAGCCGATATACTTGGGGACGCTTCCCACTGGTAATGATGTAATGAATGATATGGATCAGTTGAGCTACCTTTAAGTACTAGAAACAAGTATAAACTCGCTGTGCCCACAACTAGGCTACACAAGATTGCCTATATTAATTTTTTTTAAAGGACAATGAGTTAAAAAATTATCAATAAATAAATTCAAAAAAATTATCAAACATAGGATATGTTTTAGGCTTACTAAAAAATATCAGATTATCTAGAGGATAAAAACGCTAGAGACAAGTTTTGCTCAAACACGTTCGCTTCTTTACTTTACCTTAAAAAGATTAAAGTGATAAATAAAGTGATCACTTTATTTCGTAGTTTTACTTATGATATTTGAATTTTGTGACGTGTCCAAGAGTCCTGTAAGGTCTAAAAGAAATAAAGCACTTTGAATTTGTAGATTGTTTGTAACAGTCTGCTAATTGTTTCAATTGTACCTGCAAGTTCTAATTTGTTTCTATTCTTTGATTGTAATTTTCTTTGTGAACGCAACAGATCAAGCTCTATTTTTTTTTGTGTGATGGATTTATCTTTTTCTCTGCTCAATTTCCATTTTGAATCAAATCCAAAGTGTGGTCGTTTAAAGGGCTCATAACCAAAATCACAATCCAAACCAGCTTCCTACGTTGTCTTGACGTAGGCACTTATTTTCTGTAAATAAATCATAATACACATTGCGTTGCGGCACGCCATACTTGCATTCAACGCTCTGCATTCTGTGATTACTGAAATTACGAGTAAAGCTCGAAAATATATAGGTAGAAGTACCAAAATTACCCAAAAACATCTGCACATAACATTAAATAATTTCCTTATCAAAACTACCTGATCGAATAATGGTAAATGATGATCGATGCTCTAGAACGCACCTTGGCCGGACATTTGCGCTATTTTATTTGCGCATACGCACCGCACATGCGCAATGTGCTACTGTCATTGCGAAACTATTGTATGTATGACGCAAAAGCTGCAAATTATGAATATATCTTTGCACCTTTCGGGATGAATGATAATGGATATTATTATCATTTGAAGATGTCATGTCAATGATGGAGTATGATGTTGTGACTGTTATTTAATTTAAAGAAGTAGAGTGTTCCGTATGTACGACTTATTGTTTTTTCTCGTTATAAGCATCATCAATATGCCAATGTTTGATGGCATGATACTGCAGCTTATGTTGAGTATTTAGCTTTATTGGTGGACTGCAAGAAAGGATTTGACTGAACTTAAAGGATTACGCACGGTGGACCAACTTTCTATTAAGAAATATAAAAAGTCCACTGCCATGACAGCTAAAATGCAGGTCATAGAAATATCAATCGGTTCCCTAAAAATAGCGATGTACATAATTTGAATACAAGGAATAAACATAAACTCGCTGTGCCCACAACTAGACTACACAAAATTAATGTATCTTTTAAAGGGCAATGTATACGCTTCTACAACAAAACTCCTAGTGAGTTGCAAACATTATCAGTAAATAAATTCAAACAAATTGTCAAAACCTTCTAGTGTAAAAAGGCCTACTATAAAATATAAGATTATCTAGAGGATAAAAAAGCTTGGGACGGGATTTGCTCCAACTCGAAAAATAACAACTAACAGGCTAAAGGTTTCTTCGTCGCTTCTTTACTTTAGTCTACATACCGAAGCGACTGAAATCAAAGATATCACTTTATTTCCGTGTCAGTGTTTAATTATTAATAATTTGACCTTTTCTAAGTGTACATTTATTGTATTTATGGAAATAAAGAGTTTTTGACGTTTGACTTTTAAGGTTATTCCAAAGAATATGGCACTGTTAACAATTTCTAACGTTTCTCCTTTGACGGTTACATCAGCCTTAACTTGTTTTACATTAGGTAGAATAAATCTAATACATTTCGTTTTGGTTTCATTAAGCAAAAGGTTATTGACACTAAACCAATGGAAATTAGTGTTTTGTCGTTTCATTTTAAAAATTAATGAAGTATCATTAGCAAACAATACGATCTCGTGATTATCCTTTACAAGATGAGGCAGGTCGTTAATATAAACTAAAAATAGGAAAGGACCGAGGATAGAACCCTGTGGTACACCCATTGTAACTACAGACCCCCAGGGTGCATATTTGTTTTTTTAAACTTGGTTTTACTTGAACAAGATCACTCCAGCAACACGGTTCAAATTACCTAATTTGTTATGATACCTACCTCTAAAGTTTATTATTTCAATTGAATTCAATAAAATATATTTCGGTTGTTTACTTAAACGTAATAGGTACATACGGTACGGTAAGTGCACATTCTATTCTTCGCATCAAAAAGCTAGCATCTATTTGCGTAGAACTTTATGGAAGACGCAAAATAATGCGGAACTCTAAAACTGGGCAATCTGTGCAATTTGCGCTCGCGTTCGCACAATGCAAACGACGCAAGTCATGTGCAGAATCACTCAAAGGGTTCGCATCATTGGGAACTCAGCTATACAGTCATGGGACGTGGAGGACAGCTGAGTTATTATACAAATTTTATTAAAATTGCGGCTGTTGAGTTTAAATTAAATACTGAACTAAAAACTTTTAAAGCTGCAAAATCCTAGGTCGGCCTTGGAGATATATATTGATACCTACCTACACTAAATGTGCCGTGGCGGTCGCGTCGTAAGAATCGATTCCTCCAATTCAACCGCGTGGGTGTCATAACATGCGACTGAGGAAACCTACCAGGGGAAGTGCAGGAAAACCGTCCTGTTTAGGGGAGGCACGTCGAGCAGTGAACGTAAGAGTGGAGTTACATACACGAAAAGAAGCAGCAGCCAATCCTTTTCCTAAAATTGGTTACCCTTTTCCTAAAAACTCAACTGTTTGTGCACTATACACACATTCCAGCCAATTTCACAGTGAATCACAGGGTGCTCACAACAAAATCCAGCTTTGTGACTCATTCATATTTGAATGGGAAAGGATCGCCATCGATGGACGTTTTAGGACAGTACTAGAATCATCAGTCCTTAAAATCTGGGAAATTTTGCCTAGTTCTTAAAGTTTTTCTATCGAATCAAGAATCAAACTATTGGGTCAAGAAAACCCGTTATTTCTTCTCATCTTTATTCTGTGCTTCAGTTTAGCTCATCAGCTGCCGTCAATAAGCTGTGGCAGAGAACTGTCCGAGCATTGACACAACTGCTTACAAGCCTCAATGTGCAAAGGAAGCAGTTGTGGGCAGCCTTAATTGTGTGTACAATGGCTTGTAATATAATCCCATTAAATAAAGGGATTTTATGCACGCAATGTTATTTTTACACATGCTATTATCATTACGTACTATGTGATCAGTGTTGGAACATTCGAAAAAAATCAAGAAACTACATATAATATACATTTCCATCTCATAATAAGAAAATATCTATTTAAATAATGTTATTGCATTAAATATGTATGCAGGAATATCAGGTATCTACACAGACACAGACACTACACAGACAGTTCTCTGATGATGTTGTGTGAATTATTCAGCATTATTATGATTAAGCTCCAAACTATTTTTTTAAATAATAATATATTATAATAATCATACTTTTTTATTTTATAACGAGATTTTAAATAAATAATGTGTATAATAAATAATAATAAGAAAAATGGACTCGGTGCGCATCGTCAGGAAGTTCCCCTCTCTGCAGCCCTGTAGAATAGTTTTATAATATTTTATTTACGTAAGTAAAAAAATATTTTATAACGACATTTTAAATAAATGAAGGGAATAATAATAACAAGTGTCATTGCAGGAATGATGTGTAAGTTATTACTATAGGAAATTATAAAAAACTAAGCAGAATTTGTGATAACTAAGTGGGTACCAAATAATAGATAAATACTTAACCCCTTTCGGTTCAGTACATCCATTACGTGGCACTGTCCGTGTACACGTAGATAAATAATTAGATATTTTTATGTAAAACACCCATTATACAAATAGAATTTATAGTAGGTTTATATAAAAGTATTAATATTACATATACATAGTATTATTTTATTTAAAAATAAAATAACAATATACCAGATAAACAATAAATGTGAAAACGGGGCCAAGTTTGACCGACGGCACTGCCTATGCATGAATTCCATAAAAATAAGAAGTTCCCAGTTCCTACCATAGTCCGTCCTTAATATAATTTGGCAAATATTACAAAAGCTCTTCCGGTAAGTGTATAATGTAAAACCCTTTGTATTCTCCTTGTTGCAGATCTTTATAAATAACCGCAAATATTATTCTTCTGCAACAAAGTTAAAAATTTATCATATGGAGTAATTTCCTAATTGCTGCTTAGCTCAACTGGAAGGCGCATAAGTGGAAAACGAGTTTTTTTTGTTTTAGTTCGTCCGGTTGGCTATAAAGAGCAGATGCGTTGGTCAAAGTTTCGATTTACATAATGCAAGTTTGAACTGCCTACTCTGGTTGGTGAGGTAATCATTGTGATTAGTGAAACTGAAATAAGCTTGTAAAATAGCTTAAGACTTAACGTAAAAATAAGAAAAAGTGATAATAATAATAACTTTCAGATATTTGTGTAACTACTTCGTTGCATTAGTTGCGCAAAAAAAATGAAAAGAAGCGCGTTGAAATCTATTCTATAGAGAAAAAATCAACTACCTCAAATATAATTTCTAAGTAAATTATAGCTGTTTAAGCATAAAACAAATAGGTACTTAATAACTTAACTAAAGTTAGAACGTTACTGGTTAGAGATAAACACTAATTAAGGTAAAGGCTTGGCCAAACCAACGCGTTCAGCTCGCGTCCGCGGTGGCGTGCGCGGTGGCGGTCAGTTGTTGTGTACGAACTTGTAGCGACGTGTTCACAATACCCATTGTTGTATGATACTTCTCATTCTGATTATTACTAACCTTTCTTGTTTCTCTTCATCTTCAATGAGAGCAGACAGAAGTAAAACTTCTTCGATTTCACTATCTGTATCAGAGAGCATTGTTGATTGTTGTTGAATGACGTGACTCCAGCCTGGTGAACGCAAGAACAAACGCGACGGTGTATACAACTTTTGCACGCGCAGTATCGCCACCGTGCACTCCACCGCGGACGCGAGCTGAACGCGTTGGTTTGGCCAAGCCTTTACTCATTAGTTTCCTTTGAAAGTTAGCGACTCACTATTATAATGCTTACAATAATCTAAGCTTGGTTAATTGAAGTCATGCTGGCGCTGACGCTCAACACAAGACTGATCGTGATCAATGATGATTCTATATGCAAACTAAAAAGCTCACTTTTCGGGGAAACACGTGAACCAAATCCTGGATAATGTGGGCCACTTTCACAGCCTAAACAAGGCTGTGAAAGCCTTATATGAAAAATGCTTACTCAACGATCAGCGCTGGTGGTCAGCGTGTAGGTTCACCCTGATACACGCACTTGGCGTAATGGTGTATAGTTTCAATCACGCCATGTCTCGAGGATGACAGACAAACATCCAGAGTCATTCATTACGGACCAGCAAACCTTCCGTGGGAACCCCGGCAGATGGTGCTAGTCGCGGATCAGGCTTTTTTCTAAAACCTCCAAACGGTGGCCTTTCTTTTGGAGTTTGCGGGATATTTTCAAAGACAATCTAACATGAACGGATTATTGGGGTATCTAAGGATTTTATTTGCATAGACAAACGACGCAATTTTTTTGACGTTATTTTCATTGCCAAGAACAGAAAATACGTACGTTTATCGCAATTTCAGGAGTATTTTTATAATGGTGTATTTAGAACGCTGTAAACCTTTTACGTTTATAGCTATTTGGAAAATATTGTCGTAGGTGATACAGATTTCTAAATTCAAAAACAGGTGTTTATGTTATACTAGCTGCAGCCCGCGGCTTCGCACGCTTTTTTCCGGAATAAAAGTTAGCCTATGTCTGGCCCCGGGATACCATCTACCTCGCTGCCAAATTTCACTGAGATCCGTTCAGCCGTTCTTGAGTTATAAATAGTGTAACTAACACGACTTTCTTTTATATATATATGGATATATATAGATTATTTATTTTATTTTGGAGGAAACTGTGGCAGCGGTGGGTTTATCTATGCTCGATATTATTATGTAAACTTAATTTTAACAAAACGATGGTCATCCATCGCAACTAAACTGATCTATGGGTTGAGAAACAGTCTCCCTTTGGGAAACATTAAATTATATTGAACGAAACCTCTTTATAGGCTTTGAAGGGTTGCGTTTCCGGTGAAGCCGATATTGGTGAGATTCCGAGATTCTGCAAATTCGCAGTGCTTTTTGTTGGTGTCAGTTATGGTTATTGCAAACGTTTTTGCTGTTTCCTGTTTGTGTGGTGTTTTGAGTGCTATCAATAACCCTCGAAGTTTAGAGCTACTTGCAATCGGTATTCACAAGTTTTTTTATAGAGTTCACTTTTTATTAAGCGAAACAAGTCTTGTAGGTGCAACAACGTTTAATTTTTGTTTATTTATTAATATTGTAATTAAGGTTGTTACTAATTTTTCTCCATTCTTTATTTTATGCCTTGACATATGGTTGAATCAATTACCTACCGGTATCTGTAAAAAAATCTGTAAATAATCCAGACCGATTATTATAGCTATCTGTAATTACATTCTACCTTTCTTGTGTCTGTGCACTTATTTAAATTCCTTTCCACTAAAATATATAAACTAAAAATAATTCAAAACGGGAAATGTTTGGATGTGAATGCCAAACAAATAAGGCCAAATATTTAGTTATCTTCCACAAGATACAGGAACTAAATAATTTTCCAAAAAAGTACCCACAGGCCGTGTCTTTCAAGTCGGCGCCGCGGCGCTTTGATGTAATAAAATATTTACCTTTTTACTCGACAACTTCCAAAGGAGATTTTAATGTGTTAATTCAGAGCTAGTCGTAAAACTTTCGTCAGGACAATTGAAGGGCAGGTCGTACTCGTAAAACTTTCTTCAGGACATTGTGATGGTCCGACCACTAGTTCCGACCTTTCATTTCATTTTATTGCTGGCGTTCAGAAACAGTATTGAGATATGATAGAAGACATCTGGAAAGATGTAAAAAAGCTTCGTGTTAAAATAACGATGAGCATCGTCCTTTTTCACAAGATCAATATTAAAAAAAAATTAACACACTCATATTATACTGGATGAATAGATGGATGAATGTTTGTTACCTATTCACGCTAAAACTACTGAACGTATCGTGGTGAAGTTTAGTATACTTTT
Source organism: Eupithecia inturbata (assembly GCA_963662085.1). Lineage (NCBI taxonomy): Eukaryota > Metazoa > Arthropoda > Insecta > Lepidoptera > Geometridae > Eupithecia > Eupithecia inturbata. The sequence continues at coordinate 3,055,236 of OY759179.1, read as the reverse complement.
GTTCTAAAACTGGAATAACATAATGCCTACGTTTTATTTCCAAAACTGTGTGCTTAAGGTCAGAATCTAGTTAAGAATAAATTATTATCGTAGTAACTCAATCACAATATATTCTTGCTGCATTTACGGTGGAGGTTCCGTCCAAAATCCAATTGTGAGTAAATAGCTTCGCACAAAAATCATACAAAAACTATGTGTGCTCTGTTTCATATTGTCTTTTAAACCGTTACTTCCTTTGAAACTTGGACCATGTTGTTGAGAAGATTGATAGTTATCAATAAACCACTTATGATCGAAATTAAATGTTAAACCACATCCATTGATCGCTGTGCTTCCGGTGAAATCCCGGACGACAAAAAACGGATCTAAACAAACATGTGAATTGTGGTAAGATTTAGATGAAGGTAGATGCGTCCAGCTTGAACACTAATAATACTTAAATGGTGTGCATAGCTTTTTAAAATATGACTTATAATATAACACACTCTGCAAATTTTAGGCCTAGAAGCAGCATAAAAATTTCCAGGATTATATTATATAGAAAGTCGGTCTTTATATAAACAGCCTCTTTGTGTGCATGTGATTTATTTTCTACTAAAACTATCTGTCTTTGACACTAAATAAAAGGTAAGTCGCGTGGTAGTTGTTATGTAGGTACTTATGTACGTAATGTACGTACTATGCCTATGCAATTAATGTAAATAGTCTGAGTCAAAATGCTCGCCCAGTAACGCAGACACCGTAGCTGAAATCTTCTAGGACACATCATCAACGTGCAATCAATAAAATTAAAATATCAAAATTAAACTACTTATCAAAGAATTTGGGATTGTCTATCTGTCTCGGTATTAGTTCTGTGGTTTGGTTGCACTTCGAGGGATGAGAATAAAGGCAGATGGCGCCACGGCGGAAATCGAAAGGATTTTTTTGGTTTATAGACAAAAAATTAGGAACATAAGTTTTGATAAACAAAAAATTAGTGAAAGCGCATTGAATTTTCGTGAGAATATCGCCTGGTGGCTTGTCAAAATATGTTAAGTTGATAATTTGTAAAATATAGGTTTTGATTTTTGTGTGGACTTGCCCCTACTATCTCTTTTGTTAAGATTCGATGCAACAGTTCTAATCAAGCATAGCTAGATCAGTTGCTAGGAAAGTAAAGCCGGTTAACACCGTTGCACACAAAGTGGAAATATCTCTCCCTACCTTTGATACAAGCTCTGCTGAGCTTGGGGCTAGATGATGCTGTGTGAATTGCCCAGCAATATTTATTAATTTTTTGGTAAGGAAACCCCTTTCAAAACTTATGATGGATTTCTCACGACTTTCCTCCACTAGCGCTCAAACGGAAAATCGGAAGAAACCCACACGCACACTATACACACAGCAACACAGCTTTTTGCACTATAGTTTTACTTTCATGACTCATAATGAATTCAAAGGACACAGATAAATATTTGATGCGATTTTTCAAATTACATATAAGGATCATTGTAAATTTGTTTTATGCCCACGCATAAATAACTCTATATTGGCATTAATTTAACTTCACACAAGTACTAAATTCCCCTCATTATCTTGGACACGATGCAGTGGTACGTTTTGTCAAAGTACCTATCGCCATCTTCTGTTACTTATTTCGTATTCCTGCTCAGTTTTATTTCTTCTGGCAATTTTATATAATTTGACAAGGAAACCTTTGATTTTAACGATACTTATTCAGTTAGTTTTACCGACATTTCAATAAAAAAAACATCCCTGCAGAAGACACGTGGAAAAAGAACAAAAAGTTTTGAGTGTATAGAACAGAATTTTCCAAAAAAGCCATTAGATCCCAGGACGTTCTATGTTTCTACGTCTACTTCAAACAATATTCCTTTAAAATTACTATTTTCCTCACAGAATTAAATTTTATTGATGCTTACAGCCCAACACTGACCTTTATTACATTCTTTCTAAGGTTCAGATTGAAATGTATTTATCCCGTGTTGTAAGTATTTGTGATCGTGGGAGATCAATGCAGGTGCAATATCTTTCTGTACGCAGATGCACTTGTTTTTGTGTTGAATCAATTAGACGACATTTTTAAAAACAAAAGAAGTGTATGAATATACGAATTGTGTGATTAAATCTGTCGTTATTATTATAATACTACCTTTGAGAGGTTTGTTTCATGGTGATTTGAAACTTTTATATGTTACTAGCTGCGCCCTGCGGCTTCGCCCGTGTGGAAATTGATTGCATTGCTCAGGAGTAGTTTTGTAAAAATAAAAATACGTGTATCATTTCATTTATAGTTTATTACGAATCACAAACATTAATAACCCGATCTACCCCTTTTTGAGGAAAATTGTGAAATATCCTGAAACACGTGTTCAATATAGTTTTGTATTTTTAGTATTCTCTGTAAGTTTCAAGCTAATTCGGCAACTGGTTAAAGAGTTACAAAAAACACCAAAAAAGCTTCAACCCCCTTTTTCACCCCCTTAGGGGTGGAATTTCCAAAAATCCCTTCTTAGCGGGAGGTTGTGTAGTAACAGGTACCTGCTTTTCAAATTTCAGGTTTATAGCTTCAGCGGTTTGGGCTGGGCGTTGTCCCTAGAAAATCGCTTGTTCTTTTATATATTAAGATTTTGGTTACATAGTAACATAGTTATAATATAAAAATATGATAATCTAGGGCGGTATATTTATTCTGTACTAGTGCTTATTTGCATTATTGTGTATTGCTTTCATATGTTTAAAAATAAAAATCTTCTGCAATACTTTCAGAGCGCCTTAGGAATTTTATTTAGGTATTTTGATATCTTTCCTACTTAAAATTTTTCCTCTAAATAAGCTATTCAAAGACCTCTGTGGCGCAGCGTGCGAAGGGCCGCCTGCGATGCAGGAAGTTTCCGAGTCCGATTTCCGGCTCGGGACAAACGTTTGTACGAACTGCAGCTATTTGTTCAGGGTGTTCTGGATGTTTTCTATGTATACAAAAAAAACTATCTATGTAATGTAATATATGTATTAAATATAATAATATCAGTTATATAATAACACTAGCTAAAATGACACAAGCTCTGTTTAGCTTGGGGCTAGATGATGCTCTATGGATTGTCCAGCATTATTTATTTATATCTATTCAAATTAGTTTCTAAACTTCAATATACATTTTTTCATGATTCCCATATTATCCACCCAAAACATTCGCACCTGTTCCAATCATTCAATAATTTAAATCTGATTTGGTACAAGGTGCAAAATCCAAACCCAGACACCTTATTACAACCAGCTCCGGGCTATTCCCGAAAATAAAAGAAATCAATCGATAATGATTCCTAAAATTATGGCCTTAGAATTCCAATCCTGACCTACATCACCTGCGTTAACCATGCCTTAACCCATATGTTACAAAATATAGGTCAATTTAACGCATAACAAAGAATTTTGAACTATATTTCAGTTAAGTTTTGGTTAAAATTTGTGTGGCGGGTTCATTTGAATGACCATAGTAATGAATCTTCTAAATCAAGGCATTATTTCTGATGGTGACAGGTGCTGCGTGATATAGGATTGAGTTATTAATGTTATTATTTTCGGATTTAGGTGAAAGTGATTTTTTATAAGCAATAAATTTGCCTTTGTTTGAAGTCCTTTTACGGACAGGTGTAAAACGTATTTTTTTTACCGAAGCACGTATATTGGTCTCCCCTACAGCAAGTTTAATTCGCATAGTTTAACATCCAATAAAATTGGTTTAGTGCGAAAGATTCGTATGTTTCGTCACGTGCAAAATTTTTTTCGCACTCAGTGCTCTGTAAACTGATTATACATACAGGGTGGACTAGAATTCAACGTATACTTAGTAACTCAACTAGTATTTACGTATTGCATACCTACCTCTGGATTAACATTTACAAGCAATAAGTAAACTGTACGATTTATGGTCTGTATCATTTCATGCTCCAAGTCTACGACACAACAGTGCCTATCTATTGATTTGCAGCACTTCATGGACCACTGTATTTTATTTGCAATACATGGACCACCCTGTATTTAATTATTTAACTTCAAACACTTTATTCAGACTACAGTAGTCCATAAATTAAGTGCATAAAATACATTAACAGCATAGTCAGCATAGCATAGTCAATCAAAGAAGTCCAATTACATCTTGTTTTATTGTTGTAAAACTTAGCAATTAGCTAATCTATTGTTCTAACAATAAGTTAGAACAATAGATTAGCACCACATAACGTCGTGAACTTATGTATCGGCAAGATTACTAAGAATGTTCAGGGGAACAAATGTAAGCATTCGCGGTAATAGATGTTCTGTTACCGGTTACTTAGTAATTTATGGCGGAGAGATGCAGCAAACAATCTTTTTTTTTATTAAATAGGACATCCAACATGAGATCAAACAACGCAAGTTAGTAACAAGTAACATGGTTCTTAAATCTATGTGTCTCTATAATTTAGGAAGACTCAGCGTGCACAATAACAGAATAACAATAAATAACAATATTTTTTTTTAACTAATAAATAATAATAAAAAATGCTGGACAATCCACACAGCATCATCTAGCCCCAAGCTAAGCTGAGCTTGTGTTATGGGTACTAGATGACTGATAAACTTAATACAATACATAACATAGATAGATATTTTTTTATTATATATAGAAAATACCCAGAACACCCGGAACAAATATTTGCAGATCGTACAAACATTTGCCCCAAGGCGGGAATCGAACCCGCAACCTTCTGCGTCGGAGGCGGACCTTCGCCCGCCGCGCCATATCGGTCGTCCCTGACACCTGGACTGACAAAGTTGCTATTAAGTTATAAAGACTTAATAGGTTATTTTTTAAGTAATCTTAAGTTGGCTTGAGATCGAATGGGTTAAAATTTGCACTTTTGATAGGTTGTCGATTTTTGATGAAGGAATCTGACAAAAATGGATTAATCTAAAATAGGTAGGTTATCTGAGTTATCAAAGTTATCTGAGCGTCTGGTCGACGCGACGCGTGACCCGAGAGCGGGTGGGTATCTGGCGCAGCGCATCAGCATTGCCATACAAGCGGGGCAATGCAGCCAGCGTTTTAGGGACGCTTCCGACTGGTATTGATCTGGATCAGTTGAGCTACCTGTTTGCAACAGTCTGCAGTTAGCTTAATTGTTTCAATTGTAAATACTAGTTCTAAATTGTTTTTATTTTTGAATTGTAATTTTCTTTGTCAATAAAGATATAAACAAATAAAAATAGGTAGGTCTAAAATGTGTCCTTTTCTGATAATATTACCAAACTCTAGAAGGGAATTGGGAAGGCCCAGGGTGAAGTTGCGTGACGCACTTTTCGTGTACCTACTACGAACTTGTAACTGCGTTGAATCGCAAGGATAAAGGAGCAGTAACCCTCTGCTAAGCAGTAGGACAATAACGGCGTAAATAATTATAGTAACCTGCCTATATCCCAACTACCTACTACCTACAATCTAATAAATCGTAGGCTGTGCAGAATCATCGTCATTAACCTCGTATTAAAAATCACAACTTAAACAACATTATTATAACTCAACGTTATTTATATCTCTTGTGTAACTAATAGCAGTGGCATAACTTGGTGACGGCAGTCGCGTGCGCAATCTTCCATGATAGTGAACTTGAGTGTTTCCGCGGAGACCGTTACTTGCGCTCTTGTGCTACATTCCAGGATTTGCGCGCGCGGCCGCTGGATGGCGCCACTAGGCTTGGCTTTTAGCATGACAATTTTCTTAAGTAACTTATAAAATAGATAAAGTACCATATGAATAAATTGGTACAAGTTTTGATCAAGTGATAATATTGAATCGTAGACAATGATATATAACATCGCTGAAAAAAATTGCGATACTTAGGTAGTTAACCAACCTACCTGACCTAAGTTTCCGTGCTAGTTTAAAACTGTGTTATTGCTACGCCAAAGTATTCATTCTCATTCCATGAAAATATTATGTAGGTAAATTGTTTTTCAAAGATATTATTGTATTGGTTTTCATTTGTCTAAAAATCTGTAACTTGCATTTACAGAAAATACCATTAAAAAACCAGGTACCTACGCGGCTCGGCTAGGAAGCATTTTAATGTAGGTAACTAGAGTACCAGGTACTACTAGGTACTTCAGAGTCAAAATTTCAATATTTGCGCAATATTGCTAATAAAACACTACTTTGAGCTAAACAGTTTTGTCCTGTATGGCGCCACACCACGAAATTCTACTCTTGCCAATTATTTTAAAAATGGGGGGTCGTCGATTTAACCTCTTTATATAAATAATCTTGAACCATCAATCACAACTTTTTTAATAGCAGCATTAATTTCTTTAGCACTATCGTAAAAGGCTTATCAAATTGTAAAACATTGCAATAAAATCACGAATTTAAATAAATCACCGCAGTTTTTGTCATCTTTATAAAAATTACAGTTTAGGTGTGATACTAAAAACTTTTTTTTTAAATTTATGAGTACCTTATTATACTTTTTAAGTATACATGGTTTTTTATAAGATGTTTTAATAATGTATTTCTATTTCTAGTCATAATTTCATTTAGTTTATTTCTTGTGGAAATACATAATTAGCCGTTTGTTGCACAATATTTTTATTATATCGTTACTTAGCTGTTAGTTTTCCTAAAATAGTAAAATAAATAAATAATATAAAATGATTTTACACTACGCATGTTTTAAAGCTTGGCATAGGCTTGGTAGGTACCTACCTTATTATGAACTTAGGTATAAATTAATAAAAGTCGCTTATCGAGACGAAGCTGCAACGTCACGTCACGTTTTGTAATGAACGTTTTGCAACGTTCATTACAAAATACTGATTGATCCTTCAATATTAAGGTAGGTGTACTAGTAGGTAGGTATCATTGAAGGTAACAAACAACCCTTGAAACGACTAATATCATAAAATATTCAAGTAGGTAGGTATTTAAGATAAATTGTACCCTAATATAGGTACCTATATATAATATATTATATATACATATAACATTATACTATAAATACGTCTCGTTACCAAAAATACGAAACCGATTCCCATTACGTATTAATCTTGCAAGAATAGAGATAAATCTATTATTGTACAGAGCAACAAACATTATAAAAACCTGACGGATACCACCTCTCTAATGCTAGTTCTAAGCTTTGAAGGCTGCGCGCGCGGCGGGTCAACGACCCACCATTGCCAATGTCAGCCATCTTGAGTTCCGCACTCGCTTACGAACCTCACGTAAGAGGCTGTAATCTTGCGCCTGTGTGGGTGCGTAATGTTCGTTTTTCTACGTCCATTTCTATGTGTGCGTGGTTACTGAGTGTAGAATATTGTAAATTGTGTGTGTGCGGAGTGACTTGGTTTGGTTTACTGCTTGTGCAGGAGGCGCTTCTGGGCAGTTTTAGTTTTTGTTGAGATGTCTATCAGTTTCTAGGTCCTAATTAGGAGTTTTGACCGATATAAGTTGATCCTGGTAGAGTCTCTAGAGTCCTTTATTTAAAAAAATATCTGGTATTATTAAGTATTTAAAAGCCATAATACCTACCTAAGCTCAATTTTTTTAAACTGGAATGACTCACCTGCTGTTTTAACTCCTTAGTTTCTGCCACTACTTTAAAGGGAAGAGGGTGCGAAGTCGATTAAAAACTTTATGTCGTTTTTTTGCGATCTTATATTGCAAACTCTCTTTACGAGAAACATAGGCTCGACCTCGAGTCTAGAGTAGACCTTCACGAAATGTTACTGCAGTTCGATAACCCACCCATTGTTCAGATTGTTCACAATTTTGTTTTATGTTCCTTGGGCACGAGCAATCATGATTTCCGCGTCGTGGGCTCTATCAATTAAATTGTACATGCGATTCTTTGGACGCTGAGTCTTTGATTTATTGTGCGTTAATAATTGGGAGTCTGTAATAATCTGTACTGTGTGTACCATTTTATTGCATGTCATATGCAATTAAATGGTACATCCCTACAGTACACTATAATACCCTCTACCCTATATACTATAACCTCACCACCACATTGTCAATACGTATATTTATTTCAAAATGTCATACCTGTTTTGTTGTTAGGTAGATACTTAACCTTGCAAAAATCCTCCCTACTTCCATCTAGGAACTACAATTAATTGAAAAATGACTATACTTTAGATACCTACCTAACACCGAGGAGATTTTCACGTGCTATGTGTGTTTTTTGATGCAAGAGATTTAGATGTTTTCAATGAACAGCAGGAGCACATTTTGATAGCTTTAAAAGGAAATATTGGAAACGTTAAGAAGTAATAAACAACCGCTTCTGCATTTGTTTAATTTACATTAACAAGTTTCTTCTTAATTTGTCAAACAATAATTTCATAAACCAGTCACTGCCCAGCCCCTGCGGTGCGACTCAAAGGGGTGCGCCGCCGCGCCCTTAGCTCTACTCGCTGGAACGTGGAGATGTGCGTCATAGGCAATGAAAGTGTTTCGGTTTTTTACGAGTTATTTTCATAGAGCTTAACCTCTAACGCATCTCAGTGGTTCTTTCAGTTGGCTTGTTAACACCAAATTCATGATTCATGATTGCTCAGACTGAATTTCCTTTGATAGATCTCTTGATTTATGACAAAGATCCTATGATTACGTTAATTTTGGATAACACAGCAAAATCACATCTATAAGATTTATGGTTCATTTATTTATGTACTTACATAATAATATATGTAAGTCTAGGTCCTGAGCATAATAATTACCAAAGTAATTACCTACTTATTACGGTTATTGCAGCTGTACAAATATTTTCCCTGAAGGTACCGTAGGACTAATGAAATTATAATTTAAAATTAAATATTTATTTTGACTTTACATAATGGGTATTAAATAACCCGTTATGATAAATATAGTTTTAACGAATATGTTCTGGAAGGCAATTCTCGGCAATTTATCACTCGATAATTATCAAAAGAACTGTCAAATTTGAGAGTCCAAATCCTTAGAGGGGTTACTGAGAAAAAGGGCTCCAAATGGTAAAATCAATCAATTAAATCAAGGTCTACTCATAAAAAAGGTACTAAAAAAAGGGCTCAAAAAAGGCTAAAGGCTCGCTTCGCTCACCTTGACGGATGTCGATTTGCGGTTCGCTTCGCTCACCGCAATACGACTCACGCCATCAGGTTGCGAACACGAAGCGCGGGTCGCTTCGCTCGCCTTGCTGTGTGATGGTAGTCGCATTGCGGTTTGCTTCGCTGACCGCAATCCGAACCACGGAACGAAGCGCGGGTCGCTTCGCTCGCCTTGATATGTAACGGTGGTCGCATTGCGGTTAGCTTCTCCCCCATGTTAGTCGAAAACGATACCCATATCATGTTTTTGGATGGGGGAGGGGATTTAGGGGGGCTGGGGGCGTGAAGGGGTCACAGCACGGCTTGTTTCGCTTGCCGTGCTGTTCCCCGCCGTCGCGATGCTCCCCCCAGTTTCAGGGGAGGGGGTTCTGGGAGGTCAAAGGGGGGTCACAGCACGGCTTGCTTCGCTCGCCCCGCGGTTCCCCGTAGTCGCATTGCGGCTCGCTTCGCTCGTCGCAATGCTCCGGCCGAAAATAGGGCCAAAATTTGGCTTTTTAATAAACAGACGCCCCTAGAGAGGCAGAAGGGGCAAAATTTTTTGCGCTTTTAAAATGATTTTTCTTTCTCTACATGACCCAAAAAAACTTTCTTTCAAGTCACTCTGCTTGAGAGATACGAAAAGGGGGGGGGGTGGAAAAGGGGCGAGAGGGGGTTGTTTTTTTTTTCAATACCTACGTTAAAAACTTTCTATACGACTTCGCTTTTGTTTTTAAAACGGCTTTCATTTTTCTAGCATCTATGTCGAGCCTAGTTTGTATACTATACAAACTAGGCTCTTAGTTAACCCGCCAGAACGAGATGCTATTTGTGATAATTTCCATGACTTCGGACTATGGCTAAGTTCCCATTTGTTTTCTTTCGTACTGAAGTGGACATGACTGCTCTGGACTGGGGTAGACTAGACTCTAGACTTGAAACATAAACGCTCATGACGATATAGTTAGGGGCTAAGTAGGTTTAGAACCACTAATAGAGAATAAATAGTGGGACACAAATATTACACATCTAGTGGTTACAAAAACATATTATAAACCTGCCTACCGTGCTGACCAACACGCAAAAATTTTGAGCATTTTGCCAGCTAGCTAGTCCCAATAAAACAATGCGTAAAAATTAATAGAGTTTAATGTACAAATATGTTACAGAATAAGAATAATATATCGCAAGGATATGCAACCATGAAGCCATTGTCTCGAGGTCACCTCAAGGTGCCTCGGCCCATACGTCATGGTACCTCTATTAGGCTCTTTATTGCGGGCGTTACGTTGTTCCTTCCGTTTCCTTGGCAAGTTTCATTGTTCGATTATAATTGTTTTGGACGTGATTTCTACAAACTACAATAGAGCAAGGATATGAACAGTCAAGTTGCGCACTGGGGTATACGATTTTATTTCGATCTTAGAGAAGGTAGATTGGACAACCGCACAGTTTGGGTAAGACCGCAAACATTCAACAATAAGTGTGCAATTTTTAAAATTAGCTCTATATACAATCTTCTCTGAAATAGGGGCAAACACAAACACAAATCTTGGAAAAAGTTCTACAAAGAAATCTATCAAAAAATTTGTGGATTTTTTTTATAAACCACTGCAAAATCATCTCAAATGAATTTAATTACTAAATGTAAAAAATTATATGCAATCAAAAATGTTTAACCCAATTAATTTGCGTCCATCACATAAATCTCCCACCAGGTGGGCAGCGAATCCGTAGCTAATTTGTCTAATTAAGGCTATTCGCCCACGGAGCGACTTTTTACCTCGAGCCTAAAAAATTGCAAAAAACAGTGGGCTAACACAGTTTAATTTGACCTTAATCACTCAGAAAGGAATAATCGGAAAATAAAGCCAAGAAACTTTAATAGCTTTTTGACGTTCTTTTTTCCATTAAGTTGCGTTCTGTGCGTATAAATTAAATAATATAGCCTTGGGAATCATTAATTGAAATTTCGAAAAATAGTGCGAATTCACAGGCAGCGGGGTTTTGAAAGTTAATAAGGTTTTTAATACCATTTTTAAACTTCTTGTGTGATTTTGCTAAAAACACCGCGCTTTTAACCGAAAATTCAGCTCAAGACAGCAAGATTGGCGAATGCTGGTCAATGTTCAAACAAATAATAAATACCTAGTCCTGTGCAAAATGCCATCTTTCAATCACATTGTACACGTCAACACGTAGCAGAATTGATATTACAGGCAATAAATGAAGACATCATCGCCTTTGTACCTCCAACGGTCATAACGTATATTAAACACCTTTAAAAAGTTCTCATCTACCTGCAAGATTCACCCCCCATCTTCGACGCGGGGGAGGCCACAATGGGCGCACGATCGTGGGAACAGAGCATGAATGAAGAACACCTGTGGTTTTGTTACCACTGTGAAAGAGCCTTTTTATGAAATTATTATTTCAATAAGGGGTCTTTCCTGTGACAGGATCTTACTATTTAACATAACTAGCTTCAGCCCGCGGTTTCCAAGATAAAAAGTATCTTATGTGTTATTCTAGATATAGAACTACAACTACCCAAAATTTTGGCCGTTCCATTCCGTATATATGGCGTTGTCTTCGCCCATAAGACTCACATAATTTAGTAGGATACAGACGTTAAATTAATATCTGTATATTTGTGGGTTAATTAGGATAAATCTACTGAACGCATCGACGGTGTTTTTATAATAAGTTTCAATGGATGTATACGAATCAAGCGCGTTTCATGCTGAATCAGGTGTTCCTTATGGCTTGTATTTGGGACCTGTTAATTTCCTTTCCTTTATAAATGATATTAAAACCTAAAATTATCTTGAAATTTTTTAATGTTTGAAGATGATTCAATTTTGATTAAAGCTAAAGTTTCGCATCGAGATGTAGTTATCGCTTCTAAATAAACTAGCATGTTTTTTATTCTGAAAAATCACAAGCAAACGTACAGCGTACAGAGGCTCGTAGTGAATAAACTTAGTGCGCCTTGTCACTGACTCTTATGGCTCAGTAATGAAGATCGATTTTAGCCTCCGCATTGAGATAGCTTTTTCGAATCAAATGATCATTTCTACATATATAGACAGAAGTAGTAGTTTTGAAATACGTATTCTATCATAGGTAGAACCTTAAGATCCGTCAAGTGCGAGTGTGACTCGCGCGCCGAGGGTTTCGAACGGTTGTCAAGTATACCAATATGTACTATAGGTACTGGTTAGAGACTTTGCTATTTGATAAATACCAAAAACTTAAAGGTGCCTACATTTTAGATGTATCAGTTTGCAAAATTCGGAGTTGGTATAGAGGATAATAGTCGAATTTTCGTTTTTTTTTTAAAATATTTCAAAAAGTATAAAACGTAAAGAATTTTTTTTAAATTTATTTTATTTTATTTTATTTATTAAGAAGACAATATAACATCATTACAGGTTTTTTTTTTTAGCCCCAAGGCGATGATATATGTAAGTATATAAAATAAGTACTAATCTAAACATTTTGTTTCTATAACTACTTGTGCTATTTGTAGGAGTTTCGGCAGGTTATTGTAAAAAATATCCACGCTGTTCGCGGATAAGATATTAAGCAGATATATAGCGAGTGACATGGGGGCAAACTTAAGTAGGTTAGTCCTACATTTGGGCACCTCAAGCATGGCGGGGCGATGGCGCGCGCCCAAGTAGTCGTTGGGCGCGCGCAGCCGCAGCGCCGCCAGCACCGCCGGGTGGTGAAGCTCCCCGCGGAGCACGCGTACCATGTACTTCACCAGCGCCACGTCTCTCCGCACCGAAAGCCTGCTGTATCCTACCTAAATGATCCCCCCCCTTTTTTTTGACCATTTTTCAAAAAGTGGTCTACTTACAGACTTCTCTATATTTTTCCTGTAAAATATAGATCCATATTTACAAACGTTACATACATTTCAGATGGATCGCTCTGCAAACTTCGGAGATAGGGATGAGGGGGGGAAATGGGTATTTTTTTGACCTTATTCAAAATATTGCAAAACGTATGAAACATACAGAAATTTCAAAAACTGTTTTGAAATGTACAAACTGATACCTTTCATTTGACACCCCTTTTGACATTGTAGATCCCTTTTAAAATTTCGACATCACAATTTGTACTGAAAATGTAAGTTTTAATTTTTCATTTATTTTTATTTATTTTTCTTTTAAACTGGACAAGCGCACGAAATGTATTATTATTTTCAATTTCACGTTAATTGCTGCTGTAGTTGCTATTAAAGACGGAAAAAAGCGAGACCATAAGGGTTTCGAAACCGATCTCCGATCTTCGAAACCCTAAAAAGACGTATGTAAACAATTCAGCATTTCCTTCATTGTGAATGCGCATACAAATATCCCATGAAAATCGAGCAGGAACAATATTATTAATGATGATGTAAAATATTACGTAACTTTTATAGAAATCAAGTTACCCGGATTTTAGTTTGAATCCCAACAAAATAAACCCTCGGTCCAAGGACCAAAGGTTTAAGCCAGGACCCCAAGGGGTCCTGGGCCACACACCATTTATAAAGATCATAACAAACTTCTCATCGAGTCCACAGGTAATCGGAATGCTGGCTTCTATTTCGGTCAAAGAATGTGGCAATGCTGCCAGCATTCTGGGCACTCTGCCTGACGGCTTAGATTTTTAAGAAATAGATATAGGTAAGAGTTGTAATTGTTTTCAGTTATTGTAGTTTTCTATGTGCTAAATAAACTCCCAATATAGTATAGTATAGTATTATAAAGTCTGTGATGTAAGTATATATTGTAATATTAGCCCTTAACCGCAGCTTCGCACGTAATTTTACGGGACATATGTAGCCAATATCCGTCCTCGGAATACCATCATCTCCATGCCAATATTTCTACAATTTGGATAAAAAATTACCGACTTTATTATGACTTCTGAAAGACGCTTTGGAGAATATTACTCAACTAATTCTTGTAACCGTGAACACCTTCGATAAGCTTTCTGGTATATAGACATTTTTGTTTAGTTGTAATTCATTATTCCTCTGGCTTTACTATAAATAAACATAAATAAATATAATCATCGTAAGTACTTAACTAAATACAGCGTAAAGAATCAACAGCAACTATTGATTTCTCATAAACATTATATAAAATGCTATTAAACTTCTGGATAATGATGGCCGCCATAAATTAGCGCCATAGCACCGTGTTTTTGCATAAAAAAAATCCAGCAGTCTTTCGCAGATCGTCATCCCACTACTGGTACAGATTTCTCATTGCTTTAATATTTTCTTAATTTACAGTTATATTTCGTTCTCCAAAATTCAGCAACTTACGCAGCTTGTCTTGTTTTCCGTAACAATATTCCAAATGTTAGTAAAACAATAGGAGGAGTTACGAAGATTACATAATCGGAAACGAGCATTACATAATCGTCAGGTCCAATAATTTGTGTTTGAAATGACAAATCCTTTATCCTGCCACAAATACTATGAGTGACAGAGACACACTCTGGATTTTACTTATGAAAGGCTGAAACAAAACATTTTTTTCCAATCCTCTCCATTGGCAAGCGACCCAATTTGGGTCGCTCATAAAAGTGGCGGTAGTGGTAAGCGACCCGAGGTGGGTCGCTTGCTCGCTCTTTTTTTGAATGAAAAATGCGTCTAAATGGTCGGCACGATCGGTTGGAAACCAATACTATCGATTCTAGACCAAATAGAGGTCATAACAAGCCTAAAATCAACAAAAGTGTAGAAAAAATCTTTTGACTGGCAAGCGTCCGAAAGACGGTCGGCGGCGACCAAATTTCGATGTCGGTCAGTCTATGGATAAACCGTTTTTTTCTAATTGATCTTCGATGACAAGTAGATTGTTTTATGTACCTCTATGTAATCTACGGTAAAATGTACGTACTACGTGAAAAATTTGAATAAAGAGGACGCAGCATACACGTGTTATTTAGCAACCCAAATTCTAATTTCTAGTTAGAATTTCCAAATCTATTTCTTTGACTTCATTCCTGTTGGTATATGCGCTTTCTATAACCGACTAACTTTCATAATAGTGTTTTCATAAGTATTTATTGCTAGGTCTTTCTTTGTATAACTAACTGTACTATCAAAGTTTATCAGCTTAATTATGCGCTTGTTATTTGTAACTCTTTAACCAGTGGCCCAATTAGCTTGAAACTTACAGAGAATACTAATAATACCAAAATATAGAACACGTGTTTCAGGATTAAAAAAAAAACCTGAAAATGGGTTGCATAGGGTTATTAAAGTTTGTGATTCGTAATTGTCACGCCATACAAGATTATGAGTAAGACCTAATTCAATTTATAACAATTAAAAACTTTGTTAAAAACTATCAAACTTGTGAGCTTATTATACACTTTTCACGTGATCAACTACAAGATTATGGGTAACATCTAATTTAAATTTATAATTAATCTACTAATTTTATTTAAAACTTGTCCTAAAATTTTTACTTGGGCTACGAATAAATTGTGTGGAAAATTATTATGATTTTTGAATAACTTTTTATATTTTCAATTAAATTATTCTTGTCATCTTAATATATAAAAGAACAAGCGATTTTCTGGGGACAACGCCAAGCCCAAACCGCTGAAACTAGAAAGCTGAAATTTGAAAAGCAGGTACCTGTTACTGCACAACCTCCCGCTAAGACGGGATTTTTGGAAATTCCACCCCTAAGGGGGTGAAAAGAGAGGTTAAAGTTTTTTTGGTTATGTGTAACTTTTTAACCAGTCGCCCAATTAGCTTGAGACTTACAGAGTATACTAAGAATACAAAACCATAGAACACGTGAATCAGAATTTAAAAAAAACCTGAAAATGGGGTGCATAGGGTTATTAAAGTTTGTGATTCATAATTTGGCTCCGTACTGAAATGTCTGTAACTTTTTAATGCGTAATGCCCAGCATTATTTGTACATATAAAAATGATAACAAATTAAAACACGTATTTCAGAAATTTTCAAAAACCCTTAGAAAAGGGTATACATATGAGGGTTGAAGTTATAGAGGTTTTTTTGTAACTCCTTAACCAGTGGCCCAATTAGCTTGAAACTTACAGAAAATACTGAGAATATAAAACTATAGAACACGTGTTTCAGGATTTTAATTTTTTTTCTGAAAATGTGGTAAATTGGGTTATTAAAGTTTGTGATTCGTAATAAACTATAAAGTAAACGTATTTTTTATTTTTACAAAACTATAGGGGGTGTGCAATCAGTTTCCACGCGGGCAAAGCTGCGGGTCGCAGTTAGTCTTACAATATATACCCACATCCTTAGTCTAAACTTCTTTATGCAAGTACCAATCTTATCCATACACCTCTACTTATTTTACTTAGGTATAGGACTAAAACCAAAGAGTAGGTGTATTGTTTTAATAGGTATTATTTATTTTGTGTATTCTTAGCGTACAAAATACAAACACAATCAGGTACAAAATAATTCTTTACCTTTAGGTATGTACGTTAGCTATTATGTTAACTGGTGAGGACTTGATTTTCATATGACCGTTATCGTAAGGCCAAGGGTAAATGTTGCCGACTGTAGCATTACGTAAGATGTTTATAACTGTTTATTTTTCAAACTATAAGTAAGTTCTATGTGTTTTAGTTGTAAAATATTAACAATAAATATCCTTTAGGCAAGTCTATAGTCAAAATATAAGGAAATTATAGATTTTGATAGTTTGTTCTATTTAATCTTAAAAAAACATACAAGGCTATAAAATAATGGAGTTAGCGAAATAAATTCCTAGTTGGGATATTCCTACGTTATTATATAAGCTAAAAATAATCTACGCAGAGGATTTGAAACAGCATCTACCTATCTACCAGTATATACCCACCTACATATGTATAGGATACCTCCGTTGAGTCACGCTCATCCTAAGTACAATTTTACAATACCTATTTGAGATTGCCATTATTAGAAAAATATTTACAATATTTTGCAAATTGATCCTTAATCAACTATAGGTACTTACTTATTCAATTATTTATATATATATATATTTTCTTGCACTAGTTGCACTGTCTACGACCTACGCGTTTGTTATTACTACTTATTACCAAAGAATTTATACTGATATCGGCTGATAATACAGTATTCTAATAAAGTCAATAATGACATGTTTTGGAACTCTGTCCACATTTCTCTGTAATATTACGAATAATAAATAATACATTATTATGAGTATCTAGATCAATCGATTTTACCCTTGATTTCAAGACCAGCAAAAACAATTTCAAGCTTTATCGTCGAGTCTGTAAGATTCAAAATTGATTTAAACGAAAAGTGGTATCATTCGAAGTTTCTACTTTATTTTGAAAAGAGACATCAATTTCCTGTACGTTAGTACAGAATAAACTTCAGGCTCCTCAATATAGAGCTCACAATTGTACGAAGAGAATGCGGTTTTATGTCATTTTGTATGGTCTGATGTTGTATTGCGCGTAGAATATTGCGCTGAGGCCGATGAGGGTCGATGCCTTCACTAGACACGTGAACAAACCGTTAGCCACTGTTGCCAACTTCTGCAGCTTCTCGCTATATTCAGCCATGCATTTTAAATCCTTTTGTTGGTGGAACTATATGGTAACACAATATTTAGACTATCGAATGTACAAAAACGTTGATTGGATCAGTTTTACATGGGTATTTTTCCAGGTATGCAGGTCTCTCAGTATTAATAGAATTTTAACCCGATACATGTTTCGGAGAAAAAACTACGATTACGACCAAAGAACTCTGTGATAGGTAGGACCATCGAAAAATCTTCAGCTTCAGCTGCTTCAGAAAAATCTTCAGCTACGACATATAAAAAGCGATGCAAGCATCCCTCCACCAACAGTTATATGTATGTTCTTAGAACCCTTATAGAAAACTAGCCTGAAATATATAATATCATCTGGCAACACTGCGGCTACCCACCGCGCGCCAAACCGCCAGCCTGTGGAAAATAAAACGGTAGCGACAGCAGAAAACACCTGGGAAAATTCTAACAGTACATACCCTGCAAAATGCGGAAATGTGCTATTGACAATTGAGCATTACTAGGAAATTATTGCTGGAGAGTACTCCTATAAATATTACCACTGTAAAGAGTTCTTTAGAGTGGTATTATTTATAGACATAGTTTATAGATTACTTTATAATGGGCAAAATATATTATCAGAAATTCTAAGTAATTTTATGATAAATTAACTTCTTAACCACTTTACTATTTTTGTAACAAATGGTGACGGAGCGCGTTGAAATCTTTTGTATGTAAGGAAATTTATAGGTGCGCTGCGTCTAGATTAAGTAACATGTTGTTATGAACGTGTTAAATTTAACCCTGACACAATCATTTAATCTGGACGCAAAAGAGTGGTAAGAATGCATCAATTTTTGTTTTATCACATAAGTACCTACCACATGAAACGTTTTTTTTTATAATCGTAGCCAGATAATGGGGAGCCATCCCGAGCGTCGACATAGCGGAGAGGATAGATAGACCTTCATTTGACACAATCCCACCTGATGGTAAGTGACGATGTGGCCGACGATGTCTCACGATGGTCTAGGAGACACCTGCTCACTATTTCGACGATGTCTCACGATGGTCTAGGAGACACCTGCTCACTATTTATATAGTGAGCAGGCATATATTACCTTTACAATAACATAATTGGGAATTTTCACAGTACCTTTTTTTCCCAAATGGGAACTATAACTTCTAAATAAGTGGGTATTGTTTCTCACGCTGATTCATAGCCAAGCCTCGACATTGCGCCCTCATTTTTTGCCGAAAACAAGCGAGGGCATTACCCCCTTCTCTATCAAAACAACATTTACCTTCTAGTGAGCGAAATCGACCTAAATTCATAGAGCCTTTAGAGTTTAATCCTTTCTCCATTATTTTTTGTTGTAATAAGAACATTTTACCTAATTAACATACTTTTAATAATCATTTAATAGTTCTAATAATAGTAACTGAGTTACCAAATATAGTTAAGGAACACCTAGGAAACTATGAACACTAAAATAAATTGGCTGAAACTTACTTTAGCGGCCAAAAAATTAAGTGAACAAATAAGAAAAGATCACAATATTGCAGCGAATACCTTGATCGATGCAATATAGTATAAAAAGTCAAATCATTAAACTAATTTAATACGAAAACAGCTTATTGTCAACCAAAATCATTCGATTACCGACCGGTGGCCGCATAAAAAGCAATAAGTTAGTAGGTAATTTGTTCCCAAACAGAAATTATGCAATCACTTTTTGTCGAGTCGAATTAAGTCGTTCGTTGTGGGCGGCCTGGAGTTAATTTTGGTTCAAACACGAGAGCAAAAAAGTATTTTATTTGATTAGGTTATCCCCACGACTACGCTCACGTTTTTCGAGAGCTAACCTTGTTTTTCCAGGGCTTGTATGTACTTACTACAACTATGCAAAATTTCATCCTAACCCGGTTTGTAGTTTTTGCGTAAAGAGGTACATACGTAAAACATCAATCCAAACATACAAACTTTAGTATATATACTTATCATATCAATGATGTACTTTCTTTCTAACTACAAATAAAGATGGAGTGAGTGTGTCTAATATTAGCATGAGACTACTCAAAAGGAAATTGTAAGCTGCTGATACGAAAAAAGTCGATGGGCAGATTTGTAACTTTGTAAGTTTTAACGTTAAAGATTAACTACATACATACAATAATCACGCCACATACGCATAAGCACCTAATAGGTAGTTTAAAATTAGAAAGCACATAGACGCTTTGGCAGTTTCACTTATTTCCTGTTAATATGTAGGTACCTTTGCCAACGATAAGGAACTCTTTTCGACAACGTAAACGCAAAACAGAAATAGTAACACTGCATGCGGGCGCCCTCACAAACGAGCGGAAGCAGTTACATATTATGCTTAAGCAGATATCTTTCAGTGACAATGTGGCAGGAATTGCAGAACAAAATAAATTTCTCAGAAAAAAGGTTAAAGATTAACAGCAGCATGCAAGTGCGAATCAGGCATGCCGTCTTTTCCAGAGGATGGCAGCAAACCATCTATATCTATCTGTATAATCAGAATAAAGATCTGCAAACATCCTTGATGCACTGACAAAAAGCAGCATCATTCTAACAATATTATAAAATTGTTCATGTAGGGTCTGCAGCATAATTTACTATCAGTAATGTACTATCAAATACAGAGTTCAAGTACCTTAACAATGTGCCTAAGGTCATTAACACTAGCAATTTAAGACGATTTAATCAATTTCATTGTTATAACCAACCATAGCTCGGAAAATAACCGTACTTTTGACGAGAAGAGTAAAAACATAACAACTAGAGCAAATCGTTCGGGAGAAGTAATTGCAAGGCTATTAAAAACTTATTGTGCAATATGGGATCGAAGTCACGAAGGTGTATTCACCTGCAATACGTCTAAATATAAAAGTGTCTCAGCTATATGCAATATGATATTCAGATATCTTAGATTAAGATAAAATATTTCATAAATTTTTGCACAAAGGTTTATTTGTTGTTTACAAATGGAAAAACTAACGAATTTTAGTATTGACAAACCCAGTGTTGCAATAAATTTAAGTGTATTTGTAGCCACTTCTCGGCAAAACTAGGTAGGTACCTGGATCGGACTGAAATTTAGCAATAAAATATATAAGTCATAAAAAAGTATTTATTTCCAAAATTGGTTTCTTGTTAACAGAGTACTTACTTAAACGCAAAATAGCTATAATGCTTAAAATTCAATTTACCTTTTTGTATAAGTACTGTCCCTTAAAACCCTAGTGCTAAAACTGTATCGACCCTACAGCTACGCTCCGAGACGCTCCGTTGTGTTAAAATGCAACACAATGGAGCGGGTATTGATCTAGTTCAAGCTTGACATAATAAAGGATATTTTTATCATGGAAAACTGTGAGGAAGTAATGTCACGTCATATCTCAGGTTGAATACAACCATCATGCAGGCTGCATGTTGATTGTGTTCAACCTGAGAAATAAATCTAAATGCTAAGAAATGTCATATTCATTCCTATTGCCCCTATTGTACAGTCTAGACTAGAGTTCTACACTCTAGCTAGACTCTACAATTGCTAAATTATTCAACTATGTAGGTACATTTGCACCTAAATTCTAGGGTACCTCTAGCTTAAGTACGCACTAGACTTTGATTTTGACCTAATTACAAAACAATGCATGCGTTTAACCTCTTACTCAAAAATTGAATGCACATTTACACAAAGATATTGACCGCACATTAGACATTTCAAACGAACTAGCCTTGCTCGCGACTTTGCTGGTGCCTAGTTAATTTTTGAATACCTTATTGACAAAGTAAATTACAATTCAATAATACTTACACTTGAAACAATTAAGCTAACTGCAGACTGTTGCAAACAATCTACTGATCCATATCAATACCAGTAGGAAGCGTCCCCAAGATACTGGCTGCATTGCCCCGCTGTATGGCAATGCTGATGCGCTGCGCCAGATACCCACCAGCTCTCGGGTCACGCGTCGCGTCGACCAGACGCTCAGATAACTCTTTAAAAACCCGGAGAGTCTCACCCGGAGAGTACCCAACGGACCCAGGGTCTCGACCCCAAAGGGAGCAAATGTGTAGGCTCTGTCGAGACGCAAATATGCAGGATATTTGCGTCTCTTGAGATCCTCGGCCAAATCTGCCGCCCCACCAGCCCTCACGGATGTCCTCGGAAGATGGGAATGTTTAATTTCAGTAACCACCAGGTTGGTAGCTCTTTTTGCAGATCACATGCTATTCGTGGAGGCTCATTAATATTACTTAACAAATTCATGAAATTTAAAGACCGTAAGGACATAATATGCTTAACCGTTGAAAGCCACATCGAAGTAGCATGTGTAGAGTTGGAGCAAATTATTGTAGTAAGCGTATACAGCCCACCATCAGCTTCTTTTAAAATATTTGAAAGTGTTATGGAGGATATTTTATTTAAACTCTCAAAATCAAATAAAACTATCATGGTTTGTGGAGACTTTAATATTGACCTTTTAGAAGTTTACTCCCTTAGTACTAGATTGACTAATTTATTTAATTCTTATAATCTAAGGCCATTATTTATGGAACCTACAAGAATAACTGAAACCTCAACAAAATGTATAGATAATGTATTTGTTTGCCAAAATGAAAAAATTGTTAGTAAAAATATAATAAGCAATTTAAAATCAGACCACTTAGGTCAACTAATACAATTAGAAATTCAAGTAAAAAATAATAATTGTAAAAAGAAAATAAAATACATACCTGTGACCACAAGTCGATTTGAACGGTTTAAATTGGATTGGGAGTCTACACCATCACCTTATCACTCACATAACAACCCAAATTAGTCATATTGCAGTTTTTTTAACAAATTCACCAGTGTGTTAAATTCAGTATTCACACCCAAGTCGATCATGGTCTCAGAAAAACTTAACTTTAGTGAGTGGGCAACAGTGGGTATACATAAGAGTAGACAAAAGTTGTATGAACTGTATAGTGAAAAACAATACAATTGTAGCCAGGAGTTCAAAGTAAAAGTAAAAAATTACTCAAAAATGTTTAGAAAAGTTTGTCATATAGCAAAATCAAATTATATTAGCTCAAAAATAAGAAATAGTGAAAATGTAATAAAGTCAACTTGGAAAATAATAAATAGTGAGACTGGAAAAGTCAGCACCTACATTAATGATTACAATTTAAAGATTAATGATTGCTCAATCAAAAATGATGTTAAAGTAGCCCAAGCATTTGAAAACTTTTTTACTGACATTCCAATCTCTACTACAAAGTGTCTTAACTCTTCTCAAGTAATCGCCGAGTCATTACTTATAGGAAATGTATGTACCTAAATGCAAAAATACATTTAATTTTAATCATGTTGATGAAAGAGATATTAAAAAAACCTTTAAACTATTAAATATAAAGAAACCTGCAGATCTCTGGAGAATTTCCGTTAGAATTATTAAACCATTGATTGATATCATTGCACCAGATCTAGCTTTTATATTTAATGAGTCTATTGATTGTGGCGTATTTCCTGATCTAATGAAATGTAGTAAAATAATCCCACTGTTTAAATCGGGTAGTAGGTCTGACCCCACTAACTTTAGACCAATATCAGTACTGCCTACATTCAGCAAAGTTTTTGAAAAACTTATTTTACATCAATTGCTTAGGCATTTCAATGGAAATGACCTGCTACATAGTAAGCAATTCGGGTTTACTCGCGGCAGGTCAACTACTGACGCCGGTGTAGAGTTAGTAACGCATATTTTTGATGCTTGGGAGAAGTCGCAAGATGCATTAGGCATTTTTTGCGACTTGTCAAAAGCATTCGATTGCGTACACCATGAAACATTAATCAGGAAACTAAATCACTATGGAATAAGGAACAGCTCTTTGGGTCTTCTTACATCTTATTTGAGTAATAGGATACAAAGAGTTGACATTAATGGGAAACGGTCTTCGGGGTCTGTAGTTACAATGGGTGTACCGCAGGGATCTATCCTCGGCCCTTTCCTATTTTTAATTTATATTAACGACCTGCCTCATCTTGTTAAGAATAATCACGAGATTGTATTGTTTGCTGATGACACTTCATTAATTTTTAAAATGAAACGACATGACACGAATTTCGATGATGTGAATAATGCAATCTCAAAAGTAGTCCATTGGTTTAATGTCAATAAACTTTTGCTTAACGAAACCAAAACGAAATGTATTAGATTTATTCTACCTAATGTTAAACAAGTTCAGGCTGATGTAAATCTAAAAGGAGAAACGTTAAAAATTGTAGAAAGTACCGTTTTCTTAGGAATCACCTTAGATAATAAACTTCAATGGGGCGCAGCAAAAGCAAAAGCTATCGAAGAGACTTAGTTCTGCAGCATATGCTGTCAAAAAAATCCGTCATCTTACAGACGTGGATACATCTAGACTTGTTTATTTCAGCTACTTCCATAGTATTATGTCTTATGGTATTCTACTGTGGGGGAACGCTGCAGATATTAACACCGTATTTGTGTTGCAGAAGAGGGCTGTTCGTGCTATCTATAGTATGGGTCCCAGAGAATCCCTGCGTGATAAATTCAAAGAAATAAACATAATGACAGTACCATGACAATATATTTATGAAAACCTATTGTACACTCATAGAAATATCAATCGGTTCCCTAAAAATAGCGATGTACATAATTTGAATACAAGGAATAAACATAAACTCGCTGTGCCCACAACTAGACTACACAAAATTAATGTATCTTTTAAAGGGCAATGTATACGCTTCTACAACAAAACTCCTAGTGAGTTGCAAAAATTATCAGTAAATAAATTCAAACAAATTGTCAAAACCTTCCTGTGTAAAACGACGGAATTTGCTCCAACTCGAAAAATAACAACTAACAGGCTAAAGGTTTCTTCGTCGCTTCTTTACTTTAGTCTACGTACCGAAGCGACTGAAATCAAAAATATCACTTTATTTCCGTGTCAGTGTTAAATTATTAAGAATTTGACCTTTTCTAAGTATACATTTATTGTATTTATGGAAATAAAGAGTTTTTGACTTTGACTTTGACTTTGCGCAAGTGTATCGACGCAAGTAGCGTCCCACACAATGGGCCTCCCCAACTCCCATGGGACTAGTGTCATGGCGTCGGGTCTCTTACCATCGTCACGCAACAGACCATTCGGTTCGAGAATAGCTGGTACGTTAGCGGTGACAAAGGCCCGCCGGATGATGTCGTTGATGAGGCTGGCATGACAAGATATCCGACCGGCGGCCCTAGTACACGATAATCCGTGATGACCAAGCTGTTCGACAGTAGTACCGTATTGGCATCGATGAGGCAAACACATTGCACCCAACCGTAGACATGTTGCGATACGGAAAGTTACGAGATCCAATAAATTGCCAGTTTTAAATGAAGGAAATACTTGCAACCAATGTCCTGACTCCCATTTAGAAACGGCAAGGAGACGGGCACGATCCGCAGAGCTGGAGCATGTTTGTAACAAACAATTCCGTGTCAGCTCACACAGAGGACCGTCCCATTGCCGTTGGGACAAAAGAGATTTTGGGGGAGCAGCATTGGGGCAAGCACTATGCCAAGCTGTTCGAGCTTCGTCTAAAAATTAAATTTTGAATGAAATTCCACGTGGGACCAAACCAGATGACTTTAAATTTTTTTCAACTAAAGAACTAGTGCTGTAGACGGAAGACAGGAACGCTTGAAATTTTGCGTATACCTAAGCCTCCCAATTTGACAGGCAGGGAGCCTGCGACCATGCCTTATTATTGTAAAAGCCATATGGCTATTAATATTGAGCAGTCTGTCCGAAGTTTTGTTGAAATTTTGATTTTTCTCTTCTACAAAGGACTGAAACGACTAAACAAGAATTGTTGAACCAAGGAGGCGAAGTGAACATTTATCTACAACTGTAATGTTGGGGCCGAACTATTGAATTTTCCAATGATATTGTTTTTGTCTACACAAGAGTCCGAAATAAAAAGCTCGCACTTTGAAAAATTTAATTCTAAACCTATTTTCCGAAATTCATTTGTGATGATTTTTAGATCATCAAAAACTGTGTTTACCTCTCCACCTCATGGTCCGCCATCCACATACCAATCTTAATACCTAGTTAATACATATTTTTTATGTTTTCTGAGCTCAATTTTTACCCGAATACCAACGTAGGAGGATTGTAACTAACTTGTAAGGCTGGCACCTTATGTTATTATTTATGTATGTTCCCGGTTATATTATATTATATTCAATTATGTTATATTCAGTCCAGTCTTTTGTAATTTCTTCAATATAGCTGTGATTGCAATAGTGTTGGTCTAACCACTAAGGTTTCCCACTACACTAACCTGTAACCATTACAGCAACCAATAATGTAAAATAATATATAATATTGTGTCTATTTTCAGCAAAGATAGTGGAGCGTAGTCATAGGATTTTTGATTTTCAGCTAACCGACCCCAAAGGGTTCCCGCCTTGCCGGGGCGGGAAACTTAGCCATCGCGGCCTGGTCACCCGCGATGGAGCTAAGAGGAACCCATGGGGCCGTGCCAACGCAGACGGCGATACGGCCAGCCCCGGGACGGACTGCTCCTCTGGGTTTTGCTCTCTAAGCCCAGTTGGAGCGGTAGTAAGTTGCGCTGTCGTATGGGAGGCACCGCAGCTGAGGCGGGCGGCTGTGCTGTATGGGCAGCATGGCCGCAGAGAGGTGGAGGCCGCGGCGGGAGAGGAGTGCCAGCGTTCACACTTTTTGATGCATGGACATTCAATGTTATTATTATTATTATTATTCATTTATTTCAAATTAAATTTATCCATACAATATTATTAAAAACAAACTTAAAACTATACATTATGAAAAGAATTAAATAAAATGTCACACAAAAAAAAAAATTAAAATAGAATTAGAATTAGAATTTGACAATTTACATAAGGATCAGATGGTGCCCATAAGTATCTGCATCCACCTGTTTTGAATGGGGCAGTCTGTCCGTGCATCTTCAGGATGCCGTTACTGCTGGCTCGCGCACGCTGGATAAGGGAGGCAACTTTCTTGCGAATAATCGCATGAAAGCCGTCCGTGCGCGCCTCCGCGAACATCCCTGATGCGCTGCAAAAGCGAGGCAGCCGCATCAGCATCCTGAAGACATTGTTGTACTGAACTCGCAGAGAGCTGGCAGCCCGCCGGGTGTGGTTTATCCACAGGCTGCTCGAGTAGAAGGACTGGCAGTAAGCCTTAAACAGAGTGATTTTTACTTCTCTCGAGCAGCGAGCGAACCTCCGTGCTATCATGTTACCCCGGACTGCCAGCGCTCTGCGCTCCCTTTCAACATCCTCGTCATCTCTAAAATATTCCGTGACAATGTGCCCAAGATATTTAAAACTCCTAACTACTGTAAAGCCGCACCATTGAGCATAATAGGCGGAACATGTACTGGTCGAACTCTACCACTCTTAAAGACGAGGACTTCGCTCTTTTTAGAGTTATACCTCAGTCCATGTTCAGCCGCATACGCCTCACAGATTTTCACCAGATGGCGAACAGATCCCACCGAAGGCCCCAGCAGCACCATGTCATCGGCGTAACTTACATTGTTTAAATGTTATGTGTTAATGGTATGTTATGTTTTGGCTATATGTGCCAGACAAATGAACTCAGGTTCATAACCTAGAACTCTAAACAGAAAACAGTGTTAAGTCGAACTTGTGGGCCATATCTTTATTCATGAAGTATTGTTGTCACCAACAGCAGAACTGACTGGTGTTTACTTTTGACATCTGTTCTATCTACCGTAGTGATTGGTATTCGGAGAATTCTTAGCCTTAGTCAATGAAATATGCCTTGATATCATAAATATGGTTCTGTTAAAAATGGAAGCTGATCTTGGCAAACTCAACTCTACTGAATGAATGAATGAACACTTTATTGTACCTAACTTGATATTAACTTAAGTGAAAAAATCTTATATCTAAATACAAAAGAAATAGTACAAAAAGTGAGAGTGATTTCTCTCAGGCAACCTACTAACTTTACATTAGGTAATTGGATTTTAGTTTTAGTTTTTATAGAGCATATGTTATGTACCTACATTAAATTAACTTAATCTGTTGGAGTGATTTTCCATAAGGCAGGAGCGAAACCCACAACACAGGTAATTGCTATGCTTAAAAGGAGGTTTCCAAAGTAATTAAAGATATATAGATTAAGTTAAAGAAATAAAATATTTTGATGTTTTTTTTTTTTTTTATTTTTTGACTAACTAGGAATATACACCACCTGGGTTGTGAGCTGTCGCAGGCTATCCACTTGGGTCGCTAGGCTTAGGTAGGCACCTACCTACGTTCATAAAAATTAGAGTTTGAGCGAAATGATGTCTGTGTGTGTAGACGAGAGATTAAGTAGAAACACTTCTGAAATATTCCTTTAACCATCTTCAAATTAAAAGGCATTTAGAATTTGAAGATGCCAAATGTTATTGCACAACAGCACCTGCAGGAGCAATAATTATTTGTCACATTAAAATCCTATTCAATTTTCAACCATTTTCTAAGCCAATAGCGTTCAAATTCGCATGTGAACGTCTGCTTGCGTGTTCAAACCAATAAAACTCTAATTTAGGGCTAATTTAGGACCGACTTTTAAAATTATTAGTCCACCTGCAATTGACTCTTATCTGCAACTAATTAATGGTTGAAAATTAAAAATCCTTTTAACGATTATTGATTAATGGTTTCAAAGTTGATAGGTTTGTAGATACGTGTTGGTTTATGTTAAACGTGGTATTTGTAACTTGAATTAAGTTATGTTTCCTAGATCTTACATTTTTCTGTACAGAGGTTCCATGAATCGGCCTTGCTAATCTAAACGCATGCACTACAAAAATGAACTTAACCTCCTTTGCTTTAAAGTTACAAGTTTAACTAGTAATCCTGTTTACTTTGTATTGTAGAGATTAGGTAAGCCATTCTAGGTTCTCAATACGAGGCATAAGAACGCGGTAGAACGAGTTCGTGGATGGGCAATTTCGTAATATTTCGCCTCTCGGCTGTCTTGGTCAGGGCCAGTCAGACCTGCCGCTGGGGGCACCATGTCTGTGGTGTAAGCGGGATATATACAATAATAATAATAATAATAACGTTTATTGAAAAATATTTGAGACTTAAAATTATTACATCGTTGTTCCCCAAACTAGGATAAACCTGTATCTTGGGGACCACCTTCCATGGGTTCTTTACATAAAATGTATAAAGCAACGTTATGTCTAAATTGTTAAAACGTTATGTCTAAATTGTAATAGTTTATACACTTTTAGGCACTCACTAAGGGAACATTTGTTAATTCTTCAAAAACCACACTAATGTTTTGTCGTTCTTGCTCGCATTCGCCAGCCCAAACCTATCACTTGTTTATTTTATCCGTCTATTATCCTATATTTATATTATTTATTTCACACACACACACACACACACTTACTTTGTTGGTTGCTTCTGTTGCCCGGACTCTCATGAGATCGGTGTCCTCAGGAGCACCAATCATAAATAGGTAATCGCACACATAACATATAAGAGAAACGCACACACCCTCACATGCATACACACTGGTGGCTCCTGTTGCCCGGACTCTTAAGAGACCGGTGTCCTCAGGGGCTCCACCAATACCTACACAAATTGCAATAAAAAACACATTGCATTGAATTTTTTATCTATTTAAGAAATGAGCCTATTTTTTATCTATTTAAGAAATGGGCCTATTTACTAACTACCATCACTATTATGGCTCTATCTATAGCTCTTTTTAATTATTTCTTAATATATTTATAATGTCATGTTATGTAATGTTACACAAATAAAGATTTTCTATTCTATTCTATTCTATTCTAAATAAAATCAATAATTACAAAATAAACATTAAGTGATCAGGTGCGCACCTAGCGTCTTTGTATCCTCAGGAGACCCACCTGAGGATACAAAGACGCTAGGTGCGCATCACAGGTCTTCTAGCCCTTGTATCAAACATAGTCGGGTCACTTGCCATCAAGTGAGATTGTAGTCAAACGAAGGTCTATTCACCATGAAAATAGTGATGTCAGTGAGCGATGTCCAGCTTTGAGCTTATATAACCTGATGATGGAAATATTATTGGTACGAAAAAAACGACGCGAAACGTAAGGGGAAAATTACAGACAAAAGACAAATCTACAGCGACATTACTTCAAGTGGAGCATGGTTGACAACGGCTTATTGCCAAAATAAAACAGGCAAAACTTTGGTAAATACTTAAACTATATTCACTTCAACTTGGGAAACGGGAACACCAATGTAGCTACCAAACCAATCCTACTTCAAGAAACAACTGTTTGAGTCCAGCATTATCAACAAACAAAACCTTTTAAATCCATAGCCACCCTACATATGAAAGGGGAGGGGAGTGAGAGAGAGGGGGGATGCGCCGGCGCAAAGCGGAACAGCAGATCGTGCTGCACCGCCGAGCGCGACCGCGGCGACCACTTGAATTGCAGCGCTTTGTGTTGGCTGGCATATTGTCTTTGGTGTCTAACACTGACATGAACTATGAAATTATTATTTCTACATACTTAATAATGCTGTTCCGGACTGGTCTTTCACAGTTTCCGAATAAATATGGGTGGCCGTGCTTAGAGAAACAAGCCTAGAAGCCTGTTAGGAGAGTCTACATGAGAGATAAAAAAAAAAACACAAACACAAAAACAAACTAAAAAAATACCTTAGGTTAAGTTCAGTTTATATTTAAAAAGTAGAATTGTTTGATATATGTAGCCGATTTTTACATGATTTTTGACCATCATCTAAAGAAAAATTATATAATTTGGAAAATAAAGTTTATTAATGATTTTCAATAGTCAACAATTCACGGTCCGTGAATCAATATTAAATACATAGCATACATAGGTGTTTTTCTTACATAAATACGGTTCATAGTTAAACCGCTTACATTTGTACTAAATACACAGAAATAAAACTGGGCCAGTTCTGTACATTTATAATCTAAAATTACAATAAAAACCGTACAATTTTAATATAACTACTTACTTCCTTCAATTTATATCACGACACTATAAATAAGTATAAGTAAAAAGTAAAATGAGCACTTACGATGGAAGTAGCACAGCTGTAACCGGTCTGTAACATTACCAGGCTGATGTAAGAGCCTGTAGCTCTGCGCCTGCAGGCGGACGAACTGATTTACACTTTTATGCTTGAAACTATTTTTGAGGTTAAAAATTAGTCCACATCAATTCTAACATAAACCCCACTTGTAAAATCTGGCTATGCAGTGTTTTTTTTTCTCAATCTGACGTACTTTATATATCAACATAAGAAAACAAATAACTCTTTGCTATTGCATAAGGATAAAGAGGATCTTTTCATTGTAATATATAAATAAAACATGTTGGACAATCCACACAGCCCCAAGCTAAGCAGAACTTTTAATAATTACCTGTTGTATATCCACTCCTTAAAAAAATAGAACCTATCGCTGAATTGATATTGATCAAATGATCAATCTATGCATATTTTCAATACGATAACTAAAATACGATCAATGATAGATAATGATTTATTTGGTTCACAAACATACACAGCATAAAACAAAATCAAACATAGACAATGAATACTTTCGAGGAAAAAATATCAAAGAGATGAGCTTATGAGCTTAAATAATTTCTCAATACTTTCATCCTCCAAAAAGAGCTTAAATATTTGTTTTAACTTTTAAACTAGGTACTAGCCGTTATAAAAAGCTCATATAATATTGTGTTATTTTTCTCATTTGCTTACACAACTGAGGTTATTCTGAATGACAAACCGCACATACCTACCTATGTATGAGTAATACACTCATACATAGGTAAGTGCGGTTTGTTTTTTTTTGTATTTGAACAGAACAGCACAAAAAGACATTAAGTGCGTTGCTACGCACTTAATGTCTGGTTTTTCGTAATACTCTGACCTGGCACAACTTATTAGTTGGCCTAACCAGTCTTTTAGTTGGCCTAGCCAGTCCTATATTGCAGGATGATGGCGTCGAAAATTATGAAAACTTAGATTCTTACATAAGTAAGGTACAACCTAATTGTTAAAAATTTGGTAAGCAGGTCTACTTTGAAAAACGAATGAAGTTGACGGATGACGTAGTCGGATCGCTCAAAACGAAGGACGGCCGATCCGTTCTTTCAGTGACGTAACTATAAATAAATAATGCTGGACAATCGACACAGCATCCCCTAAGCTAAGCAAAGTTAGTGTTATGGATACTAGAGGTCTGACAAAGTAAATACAATACACCCAGAACACCTGCAACAATTATTTGCAGATCGTACAAACATTTATCCCAACGCGGGAATCAAACCCGCAACCCCCTGCGTTGCAGGCGGACCATCGCACGCCGCGCCACATCGTTCGGTAAAATAGATTCTGTAACTTATTTCTCAGAGATCCGAAACGAAAGGTGTCAGTTTTAGACGCGCCCGACGACGACGCAGCTTGGTACTCGTAAGTAATGTTCGTTTCGTGCGATCGACGTCATCCGTCAACTTAGTTCGTTTTTCAAAGTAGACCTACAGATCAGATTCGAACTGAGCAGGACAGCATGAGAGATGACGTCAATCTCAATCCCATTCTTTAAGAACCCAGGTTAAATACAAGTAAGTACCTTGCATTATTGGTACTCATTGCAGTTGTGGTCCTAAAGCGCTAAAAGCTTTTATTTTTACGATAGATTTTCTACAACAATGAAAACTTGCACAACGTTGTGTTTTACTTGGTGGGTTTAATTTGAGTCACAAACCTAAGATTGTCTAGAGAAGTCACAATACTAGCAAATTTTGATTAAAGGGAGACTTTCTATAGGTAAATATTTTAAAGCTGGCACGGTTGTCTTTTGTTTATTCATACAATTATCCATACGAAAAACGGGATCGCACCGGCTTTTAAAAATAGTCTATTTATGTAACTGTTACACACATGAATAACATTAAAAAAGATTTACCTAACTAAAGTTGAAGATCTGAAGAACTTAATTACAAAGAAAATACAGAAATATAATTGCGTAATAGTCACGTAATTTAGTTCACCTACGATAGAATAAGAAATTTACTAGTTATCAACTTTAATCAATCAACTTCTACGGACATAATTAATCAAATCAACGATAATTATAATATATAGTTTCCCAATTACTATACTATACTATACTATACTATACTATACTATACTATACTATACTATACTATACTATACTATACTATACTATACTATACTATACTATACTATACTATACTATACTATACTATACTATAAGATAAGGTGATCAATTTGTCTATTGGAAGTAGGTATGGATACCTATTATGTCTATAAGTCAAACGGTGAGCTGAGGTCATCGATCTCGGACCAGTAGGACGGGATTACAGACATTTTTATAGAAGCACCAGCTAGTGGTAACATGTTTACTAAAGCCACGGTAGTACAAAGCAATGCTAGGTAATCTAACAAGGGATTTGTCTATGATTCTAAAAAAGTACATACAAACCACATAATATAGAGACATAATAGTTGTAGTTATTGAAGATGTCTGTTACACAAACACTATAAAAGTTGAAATTTGGAATTTTTTGGAATTTTAGTGGCGCCAAGAATGAAGATCCGAAAAAGTGTTCCTATCTTAATAGGTACAGTATATTTCAAATTTTAAAATAGATTTTACGTCAAATGTAGAAATGGCCATTTCTACGCTATATCCAATCTCGACAACACCTAACTAAATGGTTGAGTGTAAAGCGCGTACTCCTAACCTAATGGATACGATAAACTTAAAAAGAGTTTTATGTAAGTTTATTTAAATATTAAGAAAAAGATGCTTACGTATAAGTACATAAAGACTCAATCGAAAGATATGGAAAGATAAACAAGTGCCAATGTAGTTGAAGTTGACATCCAAACGTCTCTAAATCGGCTGCGAATCGCTAACAGGATTCTGGCCAATTATCGCCATGGACCAAGTTTTTATGTTTGCTCAGTGATACCGGTTTTTGTGTTTATATTATTCAGTTCTTCGTCATTCCCACTGGCTCAAGTAAATGAACTGGGTGAATCTTGAAAACAGTTTCAGAATAAAATCGGTTTAGGTATCTATGTAAGAACTTGCTTTGCTGTGTGGTGCCGGCTAGAATTTGCACCACCCCAACAAGTCAACAAGGTGCTTATCAGGGGGAGGTCTGGGTGGAACAGTGGAGGTGGAGGAGGAGGATGTAAGAATAGTATGCCACTCAAATAAACAACAAAGAATCTAAATTTTATTTGAACTTACCATTTTAAATATTTTGACAAAGAAAACCAGGGCAATTAAATAATTAATGTTATCTACACCCTTGTTTTTGTAATGAGGACCTAGCAAAAAATGTATAATACATAATATAAATTTATACTACCTGCTAACTCTACCTCTTCATCATCAAACTCTGCAGACATCATCGATTTATCATCAATTAATAAATCGTTAGAATCGCGAATAAAATTCAGGAGACTGGTCATAGGTCACTTCGACCGCTAATTAAAAACGAACTAACTAGTAAAATAACATGT
The DNA here is from genome assembly GCA_963662085.1 of Eupithecia inturbata. Taxonomy (NCBI): domain Eukaryota; kingdom Metazoa; phylum Arthropoda; class Insecta; order Lepidoptera; family Geometridae; genus Eupithecia; species Eupithecia inturbata. The sequence goes on along the minus strand of OY759179.1, from coordinate 3,020,922 downwards.
ACTTATGCCATGTGGTGAACAAGGTAATTAACCGCTAATGAGGCTTTACCTTGACAGCTAGTTAATGCCTCTTTTGAATAGGTAAGTGTTCAAAATCTCCATCAGCATAAACTAGTGCTGAATAATTATTGCCTGAGTCTTGTAGCCTTCCTTAGGCTCTGGCAAGGAGGCACTCAATCTAAACATCGCATTGGACTACAAGCTAGGTCATTTAAAACGAAAATAAATTCAGATTTGTTGAAAATACTGCCGGTATTTTCAACAAATCTGAATTTATCAGACAGAGTTCCAAATTTCAGAAAATTTTAGAACGAATCTACTTGTTTTTCAATCGTAGCCTGCCCCTAAGTATCACGGTCGCAATATAGGAATCAATAGTTTCAACTCAGCCCATTGATGTCGTAAGAGTCGACTAAGGGAATCTACCAAAGGAAGGGTAGCACCTTCCTTCTTCCAGGACTGCGATCATCAATCCACCTGCGCGGATAATAATGGCTAACAACACTGGGACATACTTGTCCACTGTGGACGAAAGTGTGCCGGTAAGGAAAGATTTAAAACAGATTCCTTCCAACAGATGATTCATGATAACAGTTCGGATCTGGCAATCATGAGTGTCATGTAGAGAAGGACCCTATCGTTCTCTACATGACACTCATGATCTAGATGAAATAGTATAAAATTAAATAAGCTGCTGCTCGATTTTGATAAAATTTAAATCCATCGCTTAATAGCATATGGTGAAATTGAAATAGGAATTGGAATCGAGACTGATATTGTTCCAGGAGGCCAATTCTGCGTATCAAGCGATAATATCGAGTGATACGCAGTATCACGGGATAAAATTTTATGTGATAAATATCACAAATATATCGAGTCCTGCCATAAACTGCATTCTTGTGCCACTTATCGAGCAACTTATAGAAGAAAAGCCCTCGATAAACATAGAATTGCAGATTTTGAGAATACGCTTGTTTGCTACAAAGCATACACTCGATATTTTGACAGTTCTTGCCATATTTATCGAGTAGAATAGATTATCGAGTTAGTATATTAGTATTAGTATTATTTATCGAGTAGAGTATAGTATTGCCAGAATTGCCCTTCAGGTCGAGATAGTTTTAGATAGGTACCGAGCGTCTTCACAAACCAAAACTTCACAATTCACCTTAAACTATTAAAGTAATAAGTAGAACTAATGTTTGACCATTAGATCAGAATCTAGCGGAATTATCATTCCTAGTTCCTAGCAGGGTTAGTAGCGAACTATGAACGCCGCAGCTTCAGAGGTGAACACATCAAGTGCCGATCACAATAGGTCTACCATGCCTTAGTGACAGAAAGGCCACAGAGAGCCAATAAAAAAAATTTGATGAAATCTTCAAAATATAAGAAGTAGGTAACCTAAATTCTAAACATCATCAATGAGTTTCTTGCATAAAAGTGTCAAAAACAATCAGATTCCCTTTCAATATAATTTCACTGGCTAAACTCTTTAGATCCCGCTACACGGCCGTACGGTTTAGGGCAGTGTGTGCCGTACCATACATAACTACCCACACACCAGTATAAAGCAACTCTGTATTATGCGCGAGCACAAATCGTACGGCATTCCTATGCCAACACAGAGCGAGAGGAAATGTAGCCTCTCTCTCTTCTCGCAATCCTTTCTTTTCTACCTGTTGCGTTACAAAAACCCGGTCCTTAGGGCCGCTACATTACGTGAATTGAATAGAGGATCGCTACGGCTCGGCCCATATAAAGATAGGGCAAGGGCCATTATGCGTACTGGAGCGTCTTGGGACATTATGTACCGTGGGGAGACGGGTGGGCAAAAAACTCTGGCTTTTATGTGAGGCGGTTGCATAATAGCCGACCGATTGGGGAGCGGGATAGTGCGTGATTGGAGCTTAAATGATTCGATGGAGCCGCGGTGACCTCTGCCTTCAATACCTACCTATGTAAGTCTGAGCACGTTGTGAGCAAAGTCAAAGTCAAAGTCAAAAACTCTTTATTTCCATAAATACAATAAATGTACACTTAGAAAAGGTCAAATTCTTAATAATTAAACACTGACACGGAAATAAAGTGATATTTTTTATTTCAGTCGCTTCGGTATGTTGACTAAAGTAAAGAAGCGACGAAGAAACCTTTAGCCTGTTAGTTGTTATTTTTCGAGTTGGAGCAAATCCCGTCCTAAGCTTTTTTAACCTCTAGATAATCTGATATTTTATAGTAGGCCTTTTTACACAAGAAGGTTTTGACAATTTGTTTGAATTTATTTACTGATAATTTTTGCAACTCACTAGGAGTTTTGTTGTAGAAGCGTATACATTGCCCTTTAAAAGATACATTGATTTTGTGTAGTCTAGTTGTGGGCACAGCGAGTTTATGTTTATTTCTTGTATTCAAATTATGTACATCGCTATTTTTAGGGAAGCGATTGATATTTCTATGAGTTTACAATAGGTTTTCATAAATATATTGACATGGTACTGTCATTATGTTTATTTCCTTGAATTTTTCACGTAGGCTTTCTCTGGGACCCATATTATAGAGGTAGATTGCACGAACAGCCCTCTTCTGCAGCACAAATACGGTGTTAATATCTGCAGCGTTCCCCCATAGCAGTATGCCATAAGACATAACACTATGGAAGTAGCTGAAATAAACTAGTCTAGAAGTATCAACGTCTGTAAGGTGACGGATTTTTTTGACTGCATACGCTGCAGAACTAAGTCTCTTCGATAGCTTGTCTATGTGTGGGCCCCATTGAAGTTTACTATCTAAGGTTATTCCTAAGAATATGGTACTATTAACAATTTCTAACGTTTCTCCTTTGACGGTTACATCAGCCTTAACTTGTTTTACATTAGGTAGAATAAATCTAATGCATTTCGTTTTGGTTTCAATAAGCAAAAGGTTATTGACTTTAAACCAATGGACTATTTTTGAGATTGCATTATTCACATCGTCGAAATTAGTGCTTTGTCGTTTCGTTTTAAAAATTAATGAAGTATCATCAGCAAACAATACGATCTCGTGGTTATCCTTTACAAGATGAGGCAGGTCGTTAATATAAACTAAAAATAGGAAAGGACCAAGGATAGAACCCTGTGGTACACCCATTGTAACTACAGACCCCGAAGACCGTTTCCCATTAATGTCAACTCTTTGTATCCTATCACTCAAGTAAGATGTAAGAAGATCCAAAGAGGTGTCTCTTATTCCATAGTGATGTAGTTTCCTGATAAATGTTTCATGGTGTACGCAATCGAATGCTTTTGACAAGTCGCAAAAAACACCTACAGCATCTTGCGACTTCTCCCAAGCATCAAAAATATGCGATACTAACTCAACACCGGCATCAGTAGTTGACCTACCGCGAGTAAACCCGAATTGCTTACTATGTAGCAGGTTATTGCCATTGAAATTGATGCAAAATAGGTTTTTCAAAAACTTTGCTGAATGTAGGCAGTACTGATATTGGTCTAAAGTTAGTGGGGTCAGACCTACTACCCGATTTAAACAATGGTATTATTTTACTACATTTCATTAGATCAGGAAATACGCCACAATCAATAGATTCATTGAATATAAAAGCTAGATCTGGTGCAATAGTATCAATTAGTCATTGTAAAGGACTATTGGTCTCTTCACGCATAAAACAGCTATGGATTTCCTATGTTGTGTTTTGAGTTGAGTCGAAAGCCCTGAAGAGAGGGGAATCGAATGACTGAACAAAATTGCGTCACTTATCTTATCACCATTTCCATCGCTTGTCATTTCGTATCGAATCATCTTTTTGAGTACAGCAATTTGAAATCGTGATTGCATTCGAAGTTCTAAATACGAATGATCCAATCGCGATAGCACGGAGCTCGTGACGTGTCTGACATTCGCCGCATGCGCCTGCGCCGCGCCGCGCGGTCCGTGATCTTGGCAATGGCTGGCTGCGGCGTTATTGCGGTCGCTGTACCCTGTCCCGTCCCGCGCACCCCTCTCCCTTCCCCCGCTGCTGCCCGAGCGAGCACAGCCTTTGACAACCGGTATGTAGGTAGTTACGCCGCAGATTCTTAAACAGTTGGTATAGCCTGATGGCTTGAGAATTTTCTGACGTTATGCCATGCCACGTTATACACGTAATAACGACACTATTGAACTTATAATGGAACTTTAGAATTAAGATGTAATTTCCTCTGGGGAAAATGTATTTTATATAATAGTTTTGATTGTACATTTTCATATTACGTAATAATTTGAAATTAAAAGCTTTTGTTTTGCGCAATGGTTTAGGTAGCTATATATATACATATGTATACAGCTATAGGTGGCTACATCTGTTGTAGGTAGGTTTATTTTTAGGAAGGTGTGAGACCCTATCCGCTATAAATTAAAATTACGATTAAATTAGGTAAGTAGGTAGGTAGGCACCTAGTTCGGAATCTTTTCGAGTTATATCAAACTCAATGATTTTTGGGGTGATGATACATCTCGTCTGCGAAAAAACTCGTCCGCAGACAAGTTGTCCACTTCACTTTTGAGTAGGGGCACAACTCGTCCGAATCTAAAGGTTCTTGGTTTTTGATTCGGACGAGTTGTACCCGTACCCCAAAGTGCAGTGGAGAACTCGTCAGCGGGCGAGTTATTTCGTGAGATGTACCCTAACCCGATTTGTGAGGGCTTCAAATAGCCATTCTTATTATAGTTAATACTTAGTTTTATTATTTCATAGAAATGCCCTGATTTCATGTTAGAAACACCCAAAAACCCATCTTCAACAAGTTACACAACATAAATAAAATGTTGACTAAACGAATGAAATGACTTATGCAATCGCCAAGTCACTTTTCCAGTCAGAGTACCGTTGAGTCCCATTTAACATTTGAGGTCAGAAGAATACATCAGCTTCCGCAAGCAAGAACCTTGATGTGATCGTTGGGAAATACCTTTAGTACCGTCAACCACAAAAATTTGTACCTATTTATTGACTTTTTTGAAAACCTGGAATACGCCTCTAGTAGGTAAATATTTCTGGCGATAGTTAGACGTATCAGTGGCACCAACGATTCATCCCTTAAAGAGGGACTTCTTCTTCTTCTTTTTTCTTCTTCTTCCTCGTTAAGGGATGAAATGTTGATGTTCTTCCAACACAAATAAGGTTCATAGTTAACCCGCTTACATCCGTAATGAATTCGTCAAACTACGATAGTTTTTATAGTAAAATATCAGTGGCATATAACCGCCTCCATAGACTACACATGCTAGAAATTTTAAAATAAATAAATTAATAATGCTGGACAATCCACACAGTATTATGGGTTATTAAAGTGCGTAAGACCTCATACTCGGGGTAATTTCTAAGAAATACAAGTTGTAGTAACTAGATGACTGATATATTTAATACAATATATTACAAATAGTATTTTTTTTATAATACATAGAAAATACCCAGAAAACCCGAAACAAACATCTGCAGACCGATAAAAAATCATGGCTTTTAATTTTTTAATCGCAGGAGTTCTAAATTAGCCTAATTAGACGTCTCATAATCTCAATTAAAATGCCCGTGAATCTCAGTAGATACTTCAGATTTTGAAGTAGGTACCTACTTAGAAGAGTCGCGGGCTTTCTCGACTGGCGACTCTACCATTAGCGCGAACGGTAGACCCAATGGAGAGAAAGAACCTAGGGGGTTTTTCTCACTCTCCTCACTAATCACGGCTGGTTGAGCCAAGCTGCTCCATCATGTACATATGAGGTAGGTACTTAACTCAAAGCATTTCAAAAGTGTTGTGGTATTATTTAAACCTATAAATGCAGATTTATAAATAGGCTTCCATAAAAATTTACAAAATAACTTGATGTTATTAGAAAAACTGAAAACCTACTTTTACACTGCTGCTTTTACGACGTTTATATTGTTATTTTTATGCGGGACAAATAGTAATCCCTCGGGTATAACATATAAATTTATTTATTAAAGGAAAGCCAGCAGCACACACAAAAATTTAGAAGTAAGAGAATAGAAACAGAGGGCTATTAAAAGGTTATCACGAGTAATAAATATGGAATTTATATGGAAACATACCTACATACTTACTTAAAAAATACACATACAGCCAAACATAGACCCTCCTCCTTTTTGCGAATTTAAAAACGATACAGATTCGGATCAACGATCTGTTTATATGAGGAAGTCTAGAAACACGCATAATTTTGAATATAAAATCAAGGCTTTATATATCTCTAAATCCGAAGTTGCCATATAAATTGAACTTAAACCTACTTTACAATACTTAAAGATATAGAATTGAACATTTATGAAGGGTCAGGCTAAGCCAGATTAACCTCGATAAAAGGGATGACAGATCATAAAAGAAGGGCGTTTACATAAGTATTCTAAATAAGAATATGTGCTATAAATAAATAAATAATAACAGTTTAATAATAGTTTAAATAATGCTGGACAATCCACAGAGCATCATCTAGCCCCAAGCTAAGCAGAGCTTGTTATATGGGCACTAGATGACTGATATACTTAATACCTTCGATCAAAGCTTAATACAATACATTACATTGATAGATATTTTTTATTATATATCACTCGGAACAAATATTTGCAGTTCGTGTAAACATTTGTCCCAAAGTAGGAATCGAACCCGCAACCTTCTGCGTCGCAGGCGGCCCTTTGCCCACCGCGCCACATCGGTCGTCAGAACTACAATAACTATAATATATGGTATATTAAAGTTATTGTAGTCCTGTCTAAGATATAAAGGAACAACTACATTCGACATGTAGAGGCACACATGGGCCAAGTAAGCAACTTTATTTAGACGTGTCGGGGCTTGAAAATCCTCAGCTATTTTTCTAGTGACGAAGTTCTTGTGACTAGTTATTTGTGCTTGTGCAGAGCCCCATTACACGTAATGCAATATAGGACGCTACCAGGATTTCTAGCTTAGCTCCACGTATTACATAATATTACCAGCTTCACAACTTCGCACTTGCTTTTCCCGAATAAAAAGCCTGTTATACAATTCCAGGTTTAGACAAGGCATAGGTACATCTTGGGATACCTACATGCTCAGCCCGATCCGTTTAATAGTTTTACGCCGTTGGTCCGCTGCCGCCGCGCCCCGCCGCGCGCCGTCACCATCAAAGATCAACGTGACGTTGATCGTTTCTCCACTGCCAAAGGGGCGTCCCTTTGACCGCCGATAACGCCGACAACGATATTATTTTAAAGCCGAGTTCAAGATGGCGCCACGGCGAACGAGTGTGTCCACCGCGACGATCTCGGTGGATCAGTTTTATTTAGTTGTCGTTCGTGGTAGTAGCGTCTGAGGAATGGCTAGGTTTAACCGGCGACAAATTCTTCTTCTGCTTTTGTAGGTTCGAAGGCGAAGGAAAAAATTGGATAACACGCGAACGATACATCACAGGAGCGTTTTATGTATCTACTTCACGACAAGTACGCAGCATTACGAGAAGTGTCGATGCTTGCACGATGAACATGACGATTACCTTGCGGATGATAGACGATCATACGAGTAACGATCATCGCCGACAGTGAAGAGGAGGCTTAAAACAAAAAACATCTCGTTATTGGAGATGTATCGTTGACAGCGGCGGTGGACAAATGGCATTAGGGTGAAGGAGTTCAAACGCCCATCACAGTTTTTGGCTTTCTACTCGTAGTAATCTTAGAGGAGTATCTTAGAGGAAGCTGAGGTTCCAGTAAATAATGGAAATATCTAGAATTTTCGACTAGGATTGAAAGTCGGAGCAACTCCCAATAAGCCAGCACAGCTTGCAACCGTAAATAAAGCATAAACACTGACACAAATTGAAAACTAGAGGTTCCAGCGCAATCAGTCAACCGGTCCAACGTTAACTTTATTGCAATTTATTCCCTCGAACGCGTGCGCTCTGCAATCAGTGACGGTAGGGGAAGAACCATAAAAACATGACCATTTATATGCCAATGAGTTTTTCCGCATAAGTTTTGCTAAGTACATTTTACGGCAAGGGATCCTAAGGAATCTAATAAAAACAAATTCATTCGTATCCAACGAACCGACGATTCGTTCGATTGGACGCGTTGTATGACGCGAGAAGTGTGCAAGGTTCTTATTTATCAGCTGTGTGACACCAAAGTCATAATGTCATGGTGGAAAGCCTTTGCATCCTAAGTATATATGTACCTATAAGTTAATTCTAGTTAGAAAATTGTATACCTTGCTACTTTGAGGAGTTTCCTCGTGCGCAGACGTTCTTGGCAAATGGATGTCTAGGGGAATTATGAAAGCCATCATAAGATCGTGGGAACACATCTACAAACACGAAAAATAAAGATCTTGAGAGATCTTTGAGGGCCTCTGTGAATCACGACAAGTTCAAATTATCATAAGAAAAATCTGTGAATGAACTGAAAACCCTTTTTTCGTATTCCAGTTTATAACGTTACCAAAAAAACACTGGCATGATAATGTGGAACCTCTCCGAATAGGTGATAAATTAAAGTGCTTTTTGAACCTATTACTTATTCCTAAACGATTAATATCAGTTAGCTACAAAGACATAATATTTAATATAAAAAAAACTTTTTAAAAAGATGCTTCTACCAAAGTGCTTGGAAATACACATCCAACGAGCCCAAACTCGAGAGTGTTACGTCGTTTCGTTTGGGAGTTCCTATATTGTTTCTATCATCAGACAAGCTCGGTGGTCCCATAACATTGCATTGTCACCGAACTTACATAAGTATGCCAAATTTCAGCTCAATCGTTTGCGGCTATCTGGTCTAAAATTCAGTTGCAAGATTTTGTACCACATACATACATAGTTACAGGGCAAGTTAAACAAAAGCTGGTTATAAAAACGCAGCTAGTCAAAGGTCATACCAATCGCAAACAACCCCAGAAACATCAGAACGCTTCAGCAAAATAAACCGACAAAAGCTCGCCGCCGTTTTCCCCAACAACATCGATACATTTCTCGACCTACGTAACAAGTGCAGTAATGGCATTTTTCCCCATAAAACTGTTATAGCTTCCGTCTCCCACAGCACTCGTATAAGGCATGTTACCGTTGCATCGTCTACGACGGTAGATGAAGAAGCTACGTTCATTAGGTAAGTAGTTAAAAATGAAAGACGGCTACATTTATTACCTACCATGAGAGCAGCGGGTATTTGAAGCTGATTTTGCGGTTTGAACTAGTTAAATCAGATCAAGAACTTACATGTCTTAGAATATAATAGAATAGAAGATAACTTTATTGCACCATCAATACATTTTTAAAACAAGAACTTAATACTAATTATATCTAATGTGGCACAATCCGCGGCCTTATCGCTAACAGCGATTTCTTCCAGGCAACCTTTGGATGGATAGTCGTCTCCTCCCTTATTTCAGTAAATATCCTAAAATTGATGACCGGGACCTCTAAGGTCCCTCATATGAATTACTTTCTCTTGACTGGTTGAACATAACATAACCATGTGGCCGAGACGATGGAAAACCTAGTAGCTAAATGTCTGAGACTCGGGTTCCTTGTCCTAATGATGATGATGCTGCCCAAGCCGATTTCAGCTACGGCGACTATGTGCCACTACAAGACTAGAAGCCCTACTTCACTAATTGGGGTGTTTGTTTTCTGCTCTTTTGTGCGCTCTTTCGTGGCTTGCATACCCAAGCTTGATGCTGAAGACAGGTAAAAGCGTACTTTGAGTACTGGTCCTGATATAAACTGTTTGAATGCCTTCGTCTACCCTGTGGAATTGCTAAAATCTTATGCCCAGCTGCTTAAGGTTCTTTCTGGTGTTAAAGTTGAAATACGATTTGAAACTTCCATTTGCCACACCAATTAACTCTGAAGCTTAAAACAGCAAACGTTGTGCTGACTGACACATTGTAGCAATCTAACGATATTTAATGGCATAGAGAAGCTAAATTCATAATGCATACAGTAACATATTTAATAGTAATTACTGTAGTTAGTAATGAAAGATGGGTACATTTATTATGAAATCTGCCTGAAGCGTCTTCTGAAGTTGCTTATGTCTCTTAATGGGATTGGTTATTAGGAGCTTAAGTCATATATAACTTAGGTCTCAAAGAGCTTTGGGCCTATTCACTTTTATCTAGAGGTACAGTTCACATTCATCACTGGTGGGTATGGTATGGTCTCCTTTTTATCAACCTTATATTTCCTATCTTACGAAAGTTCGTTAGTTTGGGATTTGTGTTTGGGGCATGATAATGCTTTGTGAAATGTTTAGTATAAAAATGCATTTTTTGAGTTCCCAAGGCTATTTGCACGTATGTCACCTGACTATCTTACTGGTAGTCTTTATTCACTTAATTAGCATCATTTAATCAACTTTAAATGTACCCGATGTACCCACACTGCAAATGTCTACATGCCTTATGTTTGTACCTAGTACCTATATTTGCACAAGTATTTTTCCGGATCTTAAATCTAGTCTTTGGCGTGGACAGACAAAATACGGCTTGATTCGTTGTAACAGATCAAGCCGTATTTTATAGAATGCGGCTTTGGGACATTTTGTACGTAGGTATGTACTTTTATAATGTTCCCTTACTATTCACTTGCAACTCATTCATCATTGATACTTTCGCCTCTAATTTATACATATTAGTAAAGTAACATGTTACAACGTTATGTTCTGTTGCCTCAAAGGTAACAAGTTCCAAGTCCAGCCTCTAAGGAGGTCGTTGCCGAGAACTTGAAGCAGCGGCGCGGAACCGGCGGCGGCGCGGCGTAGGCAACAGTTGCGCAATTCACGCACACAGACCGCATCGCTGGTTTGTCTTGAAGCTAGGAAGGCGTGGATGGTGCTGATTTTGAAAATGGTGGATAAATGTTGTTCTTTAAGCTGTTATATGTTCCTTTTGGATTCTACTTTTGTTTTATTTAGGTTTTCTCGAAACTGGTTTTGAACAGTGAAGAAACCGTTAACCGCTAACCAGCATGTTTTTAACCCCCGACGAAAAAGACTGGTGTAATTATGTTTGGTTTGTATATGTGTGTCTGTCTGTCTGTAACATCTCGTGGCATCCAAATGGGTGACTTCAACGCATGTGTAAAGCTATAAGCTATGATTGATGAAAATCAGTGCAGCTGTCCGAATATTAAACCAAAAGTATAATCGTTGTATTTTTTGTTAAATTAGCTTGTTTGAAAGATTTGGAAGATTTATGGTACTTACTGGCCAATTAGAGTACTTACAACGTCTCACTGCTTAAGAAATATTGCATTCTTATGTGTCATATCCATACCGTATTCATTCTTACCAGTTCCACGTAAACATTCATCTTTATTAGATGGCAAAGAACTTGCAGCGCTATTGAGCACAATGTTATAAGACGCGAACAGGTTTTATAGGCGTGATTACTGAAGAGTTATCATAGCCGACCCACTAACAAGTTAGGAAATGTTATTTGAACCAATATTTTTGATATACCAGTGGGAGGCGAGGTCTATCTCATGGAGAGAGGTATTAGAGTGAGAAAAAATAGGCGGAAAACTGGAGGTGACAACAGGCCTTCTTCTGTCGTATTTTTCATTGCTGAAGGTCGTGCCCGTCCTGTAAAGCTTTCACAGATACGCTGATGAATCGCTTCCACAAAACGCAATCTTCGACATGTCTTAGGGCTGCAGGAAAAGTGAATCACGTATATATTATGTATTATATCCAACTGGTATTGATATGGATCAGTTGAGCTACCTGTAGATTGTCTGCTGTTAGCTTAGTTGTTTCAATTGTAAACACTAGTTCTAATTTATTTTTATTATTTGATTGTAATTTTCTTTCTTAAGGCCATCGCTGTATTACATGTATTATATTAATTTTATCAGACCAGCAGGCCTAACTGAATTGAATTAGGACCAGGAGAAATAAAGTAAAAAAATCGCAACTTAGTTCGGCAACCTATAGGTATTCAGGAAATATATGAATTAGATAGCAAAAAGTACCTATCTAAATTTGAAACCGCATAGGCGATTTAGTTTATGCCACAAAGCTTGGTTAAAAAACGTTGCCCGATAGGTAGGTACCGAAAAAAAGGTTCTTTAACGCCAAAAAACAGGGACAGGACCAATTCGGTAGCTCATTACATTTTTGCTTTATTTTTTAGCTTCGACACGGACAGGCCACTTTATGGTCTCGTTAGTTGCATTTTAAACTAAAAATTGATTTATAGTCACTATAAAACGAACTTTGTTTAGAGTGTAAGCTTTAGATTTAGAAGTATTTTAGTTTAAGTATAGTCTAATTACGCTTTTTGATTATTTTTGTTCCCGTTAGTCATATCTTTTTATTTTTTTGCCCCATTATTGATAATAACTTTGATCTTTTAAAAGTTTACTTGAAGTTTTGGTCAATCCTGCTAATATTATAAAGCCGAAAGTTTGAAAATTTTATTTTGTTACCTAATCTCCAAATCTACTGAACAGATCAAGATGAAATTTGAACTACATTTAGAATATAGCCTAACTTAGAAAATAGGCTACTAATTATACCGAAAATACACGTGTGAAGTCATGGGCAGAAGCTAGTCAAAACATATTTAAAAATTAGTGAGGAAGAAAGGGTAATTTCTTCGTACGATTTTTTTAATATATTTTTACCGTTATTTCCTTTGCCATAGAAAAGACTTCAATGCGCTTCAAAGCTCCACTTTTTAACAAAACGCTCGGTCTTCAACTCGATTAGATTATTTCCGAAAACTTTAATCCACTAACAATATAACTCTCCACTAACAATGTAATGTCCTCGTGCAGTAATTTGTTAAACAACCAAATTTTCTCAATAAGGTAGATAATCGGTTTCTTTACAGAAAGCGATTATGTTCGAGATACCTTTTGTTATCAGTGAGCTTTCGCAGGTCTTTGTAATTATTTCTTGGTAAGTTTCATAGTTGGATATATTTGAAATGCCGACTTTGAATATTGATGGTTGTGCTTAAAAACATGATGGGACATATACAGGGTGTAATCGTTAAGTGTGCACAGGCGATTATTCCGTAACTATTGCAGATATCAAAAAACTTTAAACTGATATCGAAAGTACTTTACCTAATGAGTAAAATGACATTAATAACTTTTTAAAAATAAAACGAGAAATATCCAAAAAAAATACATTAATCACTCCCATACATTTTATTTCTTAGTAAGTACAAAATTTTGTGTTCAAAGCATATGTTCGAAGTGACGTCCTCCTTGTGCAATACAATGACGAGCTCTATTTACAGTTTCTAAATGAACTTTCCTTAACATTTGCGGAGTAATTAAAGCAATTGCACGACGTACACGATTCTGTAACTCTTCTAGGCTGTGTACTCTCTCAGCGTACACGTGGTCTTTGACAAATCCCCATAGGAAGAAATCACAAGGCGTGAGATCCGGGGATCTGGCAGGCCAAGGGGTTGCACTATTATTGGCTATTAAGCCATTATAATTGTTTCGTAAGAAATTCATTACAACATTTGTATTATGTGCAGGTGCTCCATCTTGTTGAAAAATTATCGACCTTCTTTCATCGTCTGGAATTGGTTCTAAGAGACTTGGCATATCGTTTTGTACAAAGGAGAAATATCTCTGTCCATTTAAGGTTCCACTGTAAAAATATGGCCCAATGATCCGATCTCCAAGAATACCACACCACACATTAATTGAGAATCGCACCTGAGCTCTAACTTCAGTAGTTAAGCGAGGATTGTCAATTGACCAATAATGCGAGTTTTTTCTATTGTAAAAGCCGCAGTTTGAAACATTACTTTCATCGGTCCATAAAATTGACCTTACATTGACATAATTATTGACTAGCCAATTGCAATAGACCAGCCGACGAGCAGGATCATCATTGTGCAGCGTTTGAGTAGGTTTTATCTTAAATGCTTTGAAGTTGTGTTTTTTTAATAACTTGTGTACATAATTGTGGGACACTGGAAATGATCGGGCCACTGAACGCGTTGATTCTTGTGGATTATCTACTACGTAGTTAATAATATTGTTATCTAAGTCATTATCAAATTCCGGAGCTCTTGTTCTCGAACCTTTATTTCTGTTAAAAGATCCATAATTTATCAAATTGTTATCCAACTTACGTAAATACGTACCAGAAGGAACTTCTCTATCTGGGTACTCTCTTCTGTAGGCGATAATGGCCGCCCTATTGTTACAATCATGTTTGTAGTACATTTTTAACATGTCCCTCTTTTCTGTATTGGAATATGCCATTTTTCAATCAATAAATGCAGCAATCACGATTATTAACGCAAATTGAAAAATACAATAAATTGGCGGGAACGAGAACCCGCGATAAAGAATTTGAATTTAGAACGAACACCAAAGAGTATCTTTCTTTTTGTTTTTATTTAGTATGTTGCTTTTCAGCTAGTTCAAATCAATACAATATTGAAACAAGGTTTATTATAAATTTGAAGTGGTAAGACAATTAATCTACACGTCTATCTACTTGAAATTCATTAATACCTTCATACCGTACATAATTATAAAATGACAAGGGTAAAATGAGTAGGTACTATTCCACTTAAAATAAGGAAACTAAAACCTTTCTACTATCTCATACTAAATGTATGGGAGTGATTAATGTATTTTTTTTGGATATTTCTCGTTTTATATTTAAAAAGTTATTAATGTCATTTTACTCATTAGGTAAAGTACTTTCGATATCAGTTTAAAGTTTTTTGATATCTGCAATAGTTACGGAATAATCGCCTGTGCACACTTAACGATTACACCCTGTATAAAGGGTGTAGCTCTCAATATAAGTTAATAAGTCAAATATCGAACAAAATATCATCACATAGGTTTTATGTTATGTACTATATTCGTTACCACATATTAGAAAGCTAAATTTATAGAATTTTAATAATTAGGGTTAACATTTAGTACCTACTACCTCATTATGCTAACCCTAACATACCAACATAGCCTACGACTTGATAATGCCTTTTGGTAGTACTTCAAAAGTTGCAATACCTACTTTTTGGCGCGAATATTTTAAAACTCATATGTTGCAAGCCGCAGCAGAATATAAACAAATAAATAAACATAAAATAAATGTTACAGTGGTACCTACTTTCTTCCCAGTCCTTTTTGTGACAACACCCTGAGTTCCATTATTATAAACCCGTAAATCTACAGTCGTAAGTCTTCAAAAATTGTTTGAGACCGGAAAAGGTCTGTACGAAGGACGACGGAAGTCCTTTATACGAAAGTGTTTGTGATTCAACAATCCCTTTCGAGTGATTCATTGATTCAATAAACGCTTTTGAAGTGATATTGGAGTGTCCAGTCGATGCTAATAGCAAAATGATATAAAAGATTTTATTTGAACTCAACTTGTGGACTATGCTAGTTTATTTGAATACTAAAAAGCCTTTAAAACTATTAATGCAAGTATTCGACAAAATTGAATTACGGAAACGTAGATAGATATTTCTTTGTCCACGTCAGAAGGATATAATAGATGTTAAGGTATTTGAACTTTTATATAGGTAACTATACGGTTTAAGATAAAAGTATGGTAAAAGTATGGTACGTAACACCCAACATAAACATAACAATAACTGTAAAATACAATAAAATACAACATGTGACACTAAAGACACCGCCTGACAGTTGCAGTTCAAAAAAATAGTTACAACTGCAGACATTGTAAAGCACAAATAATTTTACAGTATTGTAAACTTTATTACAGTAAGACTTTCTGAAACGGTCAACAGATACTGATTGCACTCGCTATTGTCTTCTATCTATACCTACATAATATGATTCGCCGAAACATCGGCCTGTTTGTACCTGAAACTGGGCAACTTGCTTAAGAATATGCAAGAACAAATATGATTTGGGAATTTGCATACAAAAAATTAACGTTCACTTTCGGGTAAAATATAGAACCGACATTCGGGTTTTATTTACTTGTTGCATTCTACAATACTTTAATTTTTTTGCTGTACTGGATATTGACCAGAACTGCTTTTACTATTACAACTACATATGTGCTGCTAACAATATTATACATATATAATGAATATTGAAAAATATCTATGCTAACCTAATTATTTTCTATTTTACAAGCATCATCAACAAAATAATGTATCAACATTATTTTGTATAAATTAGTTTTAATATTTTTTTGTCACCTATGTTGTCCCACTGCTGGGCAAAGACAAAGACTTTCAATTATCGCGATCCCTCTTATTTACATATAGGTATTTTAATATCAGACGAATGCTTTGATCTCCTGTTTACGTAGATGTCTAAAATATGTACAGTTTTATATATCTTATGAACTCTATACATATTTAAATTGAAACACCAAAACTTCAACAAAAAGGTTTCCTTTCAAATCGGCTCGTTTATCAGTACCGTTGGCAACAATAGCATAATTACTCGAAGGGTAAACAATAATGATAACCGATGCATTACAAAGGATAGCTTCGAGCCCCCGGAGCACTTTTACTGGGTTGCGTGAGGTGAGGCTGTATGCTGTGATATTCTGTGAAGGTGTGTCTGTGTGCGTAGGACCGGGCGGGCGGGCGGCGCGGCGCGGGCGCCGACGACGCCAAGGCGCGGGCGGCCGCAACGGTGCTCGCTCACACTCAGTCCTTTCGCAGCGGTGAACGGTACCGCATGCGCCGCTACTCACAACAAAACATTGGGAAATTGAAACTTAACGTGAAGTGCTATGTGAATTGAAGACAGTGACTTTGAACTAGTGAAGTGAATCAAGATGCCGAAGATCTTTTTGATTAAGAAGCGGCTGCATGAGCAGCAGCTGGGATTGCAGGAGGGTCAGGAGCTCCTCGCCAGCAAGGCTGACCCGCTATGCACCGGCTCGCCGCTCGATGATGGTCCTATTGCTTTGCTCTCCAAGAAAGATAGTGCTGGTAAGTACTTTCGTTATTTCAACAGGATCAATTTTGTAAACCAATTTATTTACGTCATCTTCAGTATTTTCATTCACGATTTCATCAATAGATCGAGCATCATTTTCAATCTATTTTTATATTACCATCAATAACATTCTCATATTTAAATGGCATACTATTACCGTCAAGTTTTTAGGAATTTTTATTTATTGCTTCCTTCGTAACGGCCACTGGCTCGGACAAAAAAAAAGACTCACGCACTTACAGAATCCAGTTCTCGACATCTCGATTCTCGGCCCGCTAAGATTGTCTACCTGGGTCCACTTGTCTGCGATACCAATCTTTACTTTTGTTACGGATTTATGTCTTCTGGTTTCGAGGTTTTGGATTTTGAGAATTCTTTAGAATTACAAACTTGTCGGACAGTATCCGATTAACGTTAACGTTCATAATACATATGTAGTTTATAGCAAATTGATTTGTATGTTTGAGAAAAAAATATGCAACAGAAATGTCGGACTAAATACATGAAATTGACAGAAGGTAGTTTAATGTTCTCCATGTCATTAGACCAAATGGCTAGTTTCTTTTAGCCGCCGGTGTGAATATACCTAACTGTCAAGTTTTTTGCCGTTTCGTAGAATTGTTTACTCAGAGACTCACAGATACACGCTAAAATTCGGGTTTGTGTTATAACTTGGGCACTTTAGTTTGTTTGCTCGTTATAAGTACGTTTTGTGCGCATATGTTTTTGTCTGGCGTAGTGAATTGAATCTTAATGGGTTAGGAGGCAAACAGTTGTTATATTCTTTGATTGAAATTCTCTTTACATAGGTACCTATTCTTTGTTGAATACCCACCTACCTACAAACTTATCTAAAGGAGTATAGGAGCTATTTTGTACCACACGTTTCTTTGACCAAACAGGTTACTACGTACCTATAGGTATGATGTCCTTATTTTATACTCTGCTATACAGCTGTATCACGCTAACTGTAAATGCATATTGGACCAGGTGTTTTATATAACAACAAAGTGAAGCAGGATTCAAAATATGTGCACCTATATAACGGAAAGAACTTAGGTTCTATCCGTTATATAAAGAAAAGACATATTATAGATAGATATATTATATAAAGAGAAGACACACAAAATTAATGCAGAACAATCTCTCTCATAGATATACTTTTACATAATATATGCATATTCTAAATCGGGGACCGTAAGTAAACATACAAAACTCTGAAGCCAGTAAGTCGTATGTGTAAATAATATAGGCTCGTGGATATAACGTCTTTACCATGAGTAGGTACGCCCTTTTATCAAAATTGGGGATTTTTTTTGAGTTTGCACCAACATTTGTCTGTAGCGACGGACAATATTAGAGATTGCATAGCGACAGAAGGACAAGGTCCATATATGGGACTTCCACCTCCCAACAGACATGATTTGACCGGATGATGCGAGGTGTCAATGGTTGAGGCACAATGGCGCGACTTCCGCCCGCCACTCGCTTTGTATTTAGGTTACTCACCGCGATCTCGCCATTACAATACAATTACAATTAGCTTCTATGACGTGTACCTATTTACATATGTAAGCCGCATTTTGGTTTTATTTATTATTATCATTGTTTTTTTACAAAACATATTGTGACAGAACTATGTAAGTATCCATTATATACATAATTTACTTGGATGGTCCATAGACAAAGAAATGGTCCTTTTAAAAACGCTGGTTTAAGTGATAACGTTCTTTACTTGAAGTATTTTAGCATAGTTAGTTCGACACCCTAAAAGCAACATTGACAATGGCACTAGAAGTGCATAAAATAAAATGAAAAGAAAACATAAAATAAGAAACAACAAACGAAAAGAACCCATACAATTAATATTAAACTACAAGCTTGAAACTACAAAGTAGGATGATAATGGAGCAATAAAGCTACAGAAATAGAATAAAATGCCAAGTAGAAAATAAAAGTGCACAATTACAGGTGCGTTCACACCTGTGTAACCTTTGAAGGTCACACCCTTATACGTACCCTCCCCTGCCCTTTGCGAGGGGTGTGAATATGTTATCATTTTGACTAGGTACATAATTTGTAGGGTTCTTGTATTTAAAGGGTCACCATTTTGTAGCTGTTTATCTGGCACAGGTACAAAAATTGACAATTTAAATAATAATTTATGTATACGCTAATGCTTGAACCTACATGTTTATCCTAAGTAAACAAAATAAATTTTAGGAAAAATCCTTTAGAATTGGTATCGAATATGTGAGGCCCTTTATCTGAAATGTATTTATGTAGTTATTTTTTTTAAATAAATTCATTATTCTGTTTATACCATAGTACCAACCTATATTTTTGTATTGCGTAACGTCGCAAGGCACATCTCCCACACAAAAGATCTCAACGCGATCCTGTGCAACATATTTTCATTTCCACAACCGCAATAAATCATTACAGTTCAAAATCACATTATTCATTATCATGATTTTATCAAAATATAATTCATATTTTTGTAGAATTTGATATTTTCTTAATCTGTTATTGATATGGATCAGTTGAGCTACCTGTAGATTGTTTGCAACAGTCTGCAGTTAGCTTAATTATTTCAATTGTAAATACTAGTTCCAATTTGTTTTTATTATTGAATTATAATTTTCTTTGTCAATAAAGATTCTTAATCTGTTTCGTTACGTGTCGGAAAACCTATATGAAATATTTAAAAATGACGAATGATGTGCAGTTAAATAAATACCCCCCTTAAAATAATAAGTGTTTTTTTTTAGTACATTAATTATTGCATTATTGTAAGTAAACTCTAGGTACTTTTGATATCATAAGATAAAAACTACCTATTTAAGAATTTTATGATTCGACATATGAACAATATTATTAGCTTCAATAATATTGTTCATTTATGCCTAGGGTTCCGTACCCGAAGGGTGAAAACGAAACCATATTACTAAGCCTCCGCTTTCCGTCCGTCCGTCAGTCACGTGGCTATACCTTTTGAACGGTAAGAGGTAGACAGTTGAACATTTCAAATAAAGTGTATTTTTCTTGCCGCTACAACAACAAATAAACAAAATAAAATAAATATCAAAATTAAAGGGGGCTCCCATACAACAAACGTGATTTTTTTGCTATTTTTGCTCTTAATTTGTCAAGGCTGTATCGCTTGAACTAATAGGTAGACACATGAAACTTTCTACAATTAAGTAATTTCAACTTTAATAATAACAAATAAAAAAATCTTAGTCTCCGAACAAGTGAAAATCTGATGTTCTTTGAAAAAGTTGCCTGATTTTTACGGTACCGAACCCTTCGTGTGCGAGTTGACTCGCACTTCGCGGTTTATTACCTCAACCCAGCTTGAAATTGTGTTGTAGCATAACCATTACAAAATTCTTCAAAGATAGTCTTACAACCTTGGCAATGCTATTAGCAACCGTTATTGTATACCTAGGTAACGTTAAATTACCTCGCAAAACAAGTTCTAGCACACTTTCCGCCATTTATTTGTTTCACTATGATGCGTCAGTTTATAATACTGCTATGTTTATTTCTCAAAATCATCTTTATTGCTAAAATATTCAGAATTCAAACGGTTATATTTATGCAATTTATTTATTATATAAAATATCTTTATTAGCATAGAAAATTACAATAAAATAATAGAAACAAATTAGAACTAGTATTTTCAATTAAAACAGTTGAGAAGCTGCAGACTGTTGTAAAATATCTAGAGGTAGCTCAACTATGATTTAATAATAAATAAGCTTATATTTATGTACCTGTGGATATGTTATTTAAATTTGTATTATTAGAAAATGAATATGTAAACTAGCGGTTTCCTGTCTATGCTTGCAGTTATGTTACCAATGCAAAAGACGTGCGCAAAATACAAACGAGAGGTAGGGTATTTTTTTTCTTAAACAAATAGCTTTTGGCTCCACGCTATTACAAAATATTATTATTTAGTCTTGAATATATAATTTATTTAAACTGTACGTCTCTAATCCATAGATCTTTATTGAGTAGGCATAGTACTTGCAAGAATAATTCTTTATTTTCATATTGGTCCCTGCGTTTGTAGTTTATGTTCAAAATGTATAAAACCTCTTTACATCATCATCATTCTTCAACAAAAGACACAGTGCCACTTTTAACTTCACAAAAGAGTCTTTAATATAAGTACCTCCTTGACCATTTGATCGCATGAGGGCCAAAGGTTCTCTCGCCCTCACAAACAAACAAACGATGTCGCAAACAGTATATTTGTAGGTAAATTAGATGCTCTGCTGTACACAGACAACTAAACTGTAAAGTGACTAATCTATATACGTGAGGTACTGGTTCTGCAATTACCTTACTAAGGCAATTCAATTAAATTTGTGCAAACAAATTACATTTTGTTAAGCATCAATGGGACTGTAATGATTTTTTAATCTAAAAACATAAGATAAGTAAATAATTTTTCATCAAATTAACTCTTAATTTTCGTAATCTGGTTACCAGCTCAAGAATCTTCAATTTCTTTACATTCTCGTTCCAATTTTGTTCATTGTTGATTTAAAACAATTAATAAAGACCGTCCACTCATTGGATAAAACGACAAAATTAACATTTCAAAGACCGATTGCAACAAAAAAAGCACCTGGTACTAAATCTTATCGGACTGCCATTTGCGAACAGTAAAAATCTGCATCTTTACGATTAAAAAAGAATCATAAGCATGTGGTGTTCTATTGTGTCCGAACCCTATTGTGTGTCCACCTCTTTTAAGGCTCTGCTTATATTAGCGCTCATAAAAAAGCGATAACTTTCCGAATAAGCGCAAAAAATAGTTTCTTAGTAAAATGAGATTCTGCAAACAGTTTTCTATGGAACAAATGGATTAAGTATGCTTTTTGGGGTTTTACGTTCGACAATTTAATCTACCTCTAGATAGCCAACCGCCTAGCGCGCGATGTGTATGGGACTGACTTAAAATGATTTGCGCGCAGCGTTTTAAAGTAGTTTAAAAATATTTACAGAAAAATAATAACAACAAATTAATTACAATTTTAAATGTATGATTTTAAAGAAGATGCTCTTCTTTATTGGTAAGCTATTGTTATATTAAATTAAATAAGGTATATTGGTGAAAAAATCATTTAAAATTCGTAATAATTCACACTTTTTGAATTTGAATTTCTCGTAGTTAGATACCAAAACCAAACATCTTTTTAACTAACTATTTTTCCAAGGATCTTATTGATTGATTATTATTTTTTGTTCATTAGATATATCGGATTTTCATTATATTTTGATCTTCGAAACTGAGGCTAAAAGGGAAATTTAGAAAACCTCTCTAACATGTTATCTTGATAGAACGCGTACATACTATATTAATTGAAATATTTTCTTTACTAACTATTTGGAAAACAAAATTTACTAAAATTAATATTAATTAACATATAGTGTAAGATAAGTGGTTCATGTTATTAACGGGTTTGAAAAGTACTGTTTTTGAGCCAAACTGCGCATGGAAGGCGTAAACGCTCTTAATGATCTGATAAAGGTTATGGTCAAGGTTGTATTATTTTGAGTTTTAAGACCCTTGTTTTTTAAGGCTGATTATGAATACGATAAAAGTAAATAAAACAAGAATTACTTACAAAAATCAACAAAACAACTTTCATGACAGCAACTGACTTAAAACTACCGTTCAACAAAAAATAAATATTTAAATTGAGAACTTCTTGAACTTTAAAATGGCACGAACTCGCTCTGATAGTCAATAAGTGGCTATCTATTAGTCAAGAGGTTGACTTTATATTTTTTGCTCCGCAAGATGTCGCACATGTGTGTAGGTACTTTGTTCTAGGAAAGATACTCTGCCCACATGCCCGTACGCAAATTGTCAGATGCGACGAATCTTTGGCAGTCTTTATATTAGTAGCCCAAATAAAATTTGAGGTTATAGGCAATTATAGACAAGACATAGACAAGGTTATATACAAGACATATTCGGTTATGAAACTGAAATTTATGTTTAATGTAGATGTACTGCAATTTTGCGTAATCTAAAACAAAATAAAATAATAAAATAAGATTCTTTGACAAAACCACGATAAACTTTTACGGAGTTTTGCATATGTTTAACTTTTAATACATTTTTTTTTTAAACTAAGCAGATGCTGATATGTTCATTACCTCTTTATCGACAACGAACTCGATCGACATTAAAGCATGCGGGTCCGTTCCTGTTTTTAATTGTATTAAGCATTGACATCTGCTTTTACATACAGTTCTTTTATAGGTAAAGGTGGCTTTAGTTCAGTACTCTGTACAACGCAACCTATAAATTGATTCTACTAGTTTAAGTAACTATTGAGAGCATTATCTGTTTAATCGCTTAAGTATTTATTTTCACTGCTAATATGTTAATACTGAGACAAATTGCAGTGGGGCAATGCGGGTTAAATAATTACATATATAATAAAAGTTTTAGATTCATTATATTTTATTTAAAGTATTTTGTTTGTGGTTTCATTTACTTATCTAGGGATGTCCTCCTGAATTAAAAAAAAGCAGTATAGCAATGTCATTATGTTTAATAGTGGTACATGAAAACGCTGGGATGGTATGCAATTTAGTTTATTGCGGAAACAATAAATGACAAGATTGATGTAATAAAGTAGATGCTTGCCAACCGCAGCTTCACTACGAAGCGCATTAGCTTATAGGAGGCTACACCTAAGATTCTTGGAAAATGTTGACGATCTATGAAGCAAGAACATGTCCGACTTTTTGGAATGCTTCACTTTTGGTGAACGTTTTCAGCATTATTTTGGCAGAAATAAAGACAATTATAAGTCAAGAACAAAGCATTAAAGCAGTAGCTTTGCAGTAGTGTTGTCATATCAAACAGCAAAGATTCTGCAATTTTAACCATTGTGGTGATATACCTAATCATTACTGAACCCAGCTAATGCAAAACATGTCGCCAGTGTCAGGTAATTACTGATAATAATCTTGTAAATTGTAGCAAGGCTGTCTAAGTTCATATTTTACATAAATTAAATAAAAACAGAGAAATAAAAATAAAAACAGACGCATATAAAACCTTTTCGTAACAACAAATCGTAGCTACTACCCAATTTCGTGATAATAGATAAAAAAGTTGATTGGAAATTGTATAAATTATTCGATATAACGATAGGTAGTAGGTAGGTGGAATGACGGTTAATTCCATAGCAGATTTGAAAAACGTTAAAGTCGTTGATAATTTGCTAACTAGAAATTCTATAAGTTTAGGAGCTGCTACTTTTTATAAATAAAATAAAATAAAAATAAAAAAATAACAAATAACAAATAAAAACTCTTTATTACGGACGACAGCGATCCATAGTATTGTTAGTAGACACGAAAACAGATTGTTAGTAGATACTTAACCTAATTCTTATATTGTACATAAACAAAATATATAGGTATTTATTTTGTTTATGTGTTTGTTTTTTCTTTGTTTACCTACACGAAAATATAAATAATAGGTACAGGTCCCGTTCTCAGAGTGATCAGAGTAACGAGACATTTACCGGGATCACTGCGAACCAGACCCGCCCACAGCGGCGATGAATACCTATCCGCTATGGTTTTCAGGATGCTGTAGTGGCTGTCCCGCAATCTGTGGATCAAGGATGCTGTTTTTTTGCGTAGGGTTGCTTCGAAGCCGTCTGTTTGATACTCCGCAAACATCCCCGATGCACTGCAAAAGCGGGGCAGATCCAACATCATCCTGAAGATATTATTGTATTGGATACGTATTATCCAATACAATAATATTTTACATTGCTTTGACATTTATCATTATTATTTTTTTATTTGTAATCTTTTAGTTTCTAACATTCTATACAGAGTATATTAAAAAGATATCCCACTATCTGCTGAAGCGACTTGACCACACAAGCGACAATTGTTATCAAAAACTTAAAAGCTTATACAACGAGCTTTAGTTCTTCGAGTCATAAATAAAAGGATAAAATAACTCAAGTAAATGCAACACAAAACGTTGGGATTCATGTTGAATGGTATCATGATTTTAAACCTTAAATCTTGGAATGGTAAGGTCATCTCTTCCATTGTTGTGTCATGTCGCAATAGGAGATAATCATTTCGTGTATTTTGGAGCAATTTTCTGTTACCGCCCACGGTCTTTAAGGTCACAGACACATATTACGACCTAGAACTAGTATGGATCTAAATTTGCAAAGATATTATCCCTATTTGTTAATTCTATTATTTTAAAAGTTTTTCTGACTTATGCTAAAGGTTTCTCCCTATTACAATTAGCCAGACATCAGTATATTGAAGAATGTGTTGCTATTTTATGCTCGCATCTTCTAACTTGCAACAAATAAACGGATCCACTATAACTCAAAGTTACGTGTCCAGCATCAATATTACATTGTATTCAACAAGCAATCGACCTTATGTCTCTATAGAATTTTATTGATAGTTAAAAAGGACGATGTCTAGATAAATTTCTTATAAATAGGATAATAATAATAATGCCAAAAAATCCATTTATAGAGGTACATATCATTTTACAAGATACACATATAAATAACGGCAAAGAAATACCTCCACGTTTAAAATTATTGTGGCTTGGCGACGAAAACAAGCTAACAGATCGCCTTTTGGATACCGGATTTTTTATATATTAGCTAACCAAATTAGTAAGTAGCCTTGAGCACTTCGCTAAAAATATTAAGGTCATTAACCCTCGTCAAATCTGGTTGTGATTCACTGATCGAAATAATAATAAACTGTTGAACAGTTTTTGCCGCTGCCTCAAGTTTTTTGTTCATCAGTGGCTTTGAAATCAGAAGGTTATACAATTACTTGTAGGCGTTAGGTACGGGGCGTAGGAGGTGTAACAGAATCGAGGCATTTGAACACAATAAGTATTAGTCTCTTTCGGGGTTTTCAAGGTTGCCTTTAGTACAGAGATATCATTAGTACAGAGTACATACTAGTTGAGCCTGTCTTTCAGTGTCTATCTTTACCTACTTCTTTAATGGTTAGTTGTAGGCAAGGTTTCACGATAGTCTTTATACAATTCACCTTCCTTAAACCCATAAATGATCCGATCTATCTGACAATTTCACCGGCTTGCAATGCCATTATCTAACCTCAAAAATTTCTTGCGAGGAACTGTATTCTGCTCATACAAAACTCGGGCAAATTCAGTTTCTGTGTAACTTAATTCTGTTTTATTTCTTACCAAACATCGTTCATCTCTCTTGTCCTTGAAAACTAACCTCACGATGTCCCACATGTAGACGACAAAAAACGCCCTCACGACCTTTTGGTCCTGAACGTCTTAATCCGTTGCTCGGTATCCTCTGGTACCATGATATCGGTACTTGTGGAAAAAAGGCTCAAACGGAATTTTATGACATGTCTGAGCGGTCTTAGGGCGTATTTACACAAGTTTAGTTTATAAAGGATCATATTTAACGGATCTGATCTGTCGCTTCTGGAGGTTTCGTTTACATCGTATTTACAGGACCTTTTTACGAATAAAAATTTCATCTGGTTGTGTGTTTACTGAATCCGTGTTACTGTCGCGTGTGTGAACTAAACATTTTTCCACAGCTACATACGTAATAGAAGATTAATTTAAATTAATTAATTTAAAGGAGAAAATAAAAAACGTAAAGAATTCTTTTAAAAAATTGCCGTGGCTGAAAATTCGACTAGGAGGACACCATCATCGCTGAAAAAAATCGTAAACGGTAAAACGGATCTGTAAAACGGACCACGGTGTGAATGTAGCCTTAGCTGTTCATATAGCGTTAATGCCGACAACCTCAGCAAGGACAGACTAGTGCGATTGGACGCTTCGCTGGGTTTAGGAAGTCTTGGTCTTTAAAGTGAATAGAATTTAATGCCGTAACTACCTATGTTATTCTTATTATTAATTTTTTTGTGCGTATTTATGTAGAAGGTATCTAGTGTGATGTGTGTGCGGGTAATTCATTAATCATAGAACATGTAATAGTTTATCACAATTGTGGAAAAGGTAAGCGCAAACCGTTGACATAAATTTGACTTTTTCACGTAGCATTATCGAGCCCCAAAGTAGAACTTATGTCTTCCAGCACCAGGTGACTGACATACATAGATAGTATTTTATATAAATATGCTTACATAAAGATACTTACCTGAAAGTCCGGTAACGCTGTAATGACCATCTGCAGTCAACAGGACTATTAAACCTAGTCCTTTCGGAAAAAATACATTATGTTCTTGCGGGGGGAATCAAACCCACAACCTTCTGCGCCTCAGGCGGACCTTCGCCTGCTGAGCTACGAAGGCCATCAAAAGCATAGCTTGCTTAAAACATACCTATAAAAAAATGTACCTTATGAAATGATAGGTAGGTATCCATAGACAAAAACTGAACTAATTCGAGTCAATCGTGCCGTGGTAAACGCAATCATAATTATTGTTACTGTTTTGAAGGTTTCGTATAAAGTACAGTCAAACCAAAATACTAAAACGCCTATATACAAACCAACATAATACTGTTTTTGTGACCTTCCAAAATTTCGGGTGGTTTTCTTCAAAAGAAAATCGGGCAATTAGCAGCATCGTCGGTTAACTTTGATGTTTGATGTATAAAACCTTCAGTCAAAAATGTCAATTAAAATGTAATCGTTACATTTTATCTTTTCAAAGAACACCAGCCTTAAGTTAGAACTGTAGAGTAACCATACTTTCCTTCTGGTATGGTAAAAGAGCAGACGTAAGACCCGTATTATGTGTAGTGATATGCATGCCACCGAAAAGCGTTACTCAAGCATATATAGATGACTGTTCAAGCTTTAATAATACGGGCCTTAGTCTTACTAAGTACGATAGACGAAAAAAGGTGCGTCACACACCTGACTTCTAACTTGTTTAGTTTTGTCGTTGACTGTACTATTCTAATATTTTGTTCAATAGTAGGTACGCACTTCAATTATACAGAGTTACGTGTGGACAGGTTATCATTAATCACTCGTTAGGTTTAAGTATTTTTATTCTTACTTTCGGCAATGGTGTTCTAATTATATGTTATAAACAACCTCAAACCTACGAGCACGAGTAGCTATAGTAAAGTTTAGTACCTACATATAAAACGTTTTTTACAAGCTTACAATTGGTTTATCTTCTTAACTTCTTAATTCTTTATTGCACTAAATAAACCATACATAAAAAAAAACATAAAACTAGAGAAGGAATGGTAAAGGCGAGCTTAACCCTAAAAAGAGTTCTCTTTCAGCAAACCTTATTGGGAGAGAGAGACAAGGTTATGTGGGTTAACGTGTGCATAACTTGCATAGAGAAAAAGGTCTTGGTGTAATCCTTAACTAATTAACTAGATAATTAATAGACTACTACATATTATTACTACACTGTCTATGATACATATTTCAATATATAAAATACAATACATACTTAAGTATAATATAATAAATACATAAAATACAAGAGTCATAAAGATAGGTAATGTTCTTTAAGTAAGTACTGTATTTTTTATAGAAACAAGATGTACTATGTAAAAGGGAGAAATCATGCCTTTTTTTACAAATTCACAAAGGATTTTATAAAAATGAAAAAAAATGACGTTAAAATGGATTTAAACGAACCAATGAAGACAAATTAAACAGTTGAATTTAAAACCAAAACACGATAATTTATTAAATAATTCGTAAAAAAGCATATTAACAATTGAATTTCAAAATCTAAATTCAAAATGGCAAAGTACGTAAGAATTAGGAATCATCGAAACAATAGAATCACTCTGTTAAAAACTAACGAAAATCGACAGAGCTTCACTAATTTAGGTAGCAACATTGCAAAAGCAGTTAATGTGTAAATAACGAGTAGTCGAAGGTCACGGCTCCTCAGGAAACAGTAGATACCGACATGGTTAATTACTCAGCCTTGACTTACCGTTTTAGAGCATAATGCGCATAAAGACGACATTTTATATAGAGCAACAGAAAATAACGTATTTACAACAACATGTGGTAAAGTTAAACCTTTTAGAAAACGCATATCTCTCTCTTATGTAGGATCAAAATCGCAATGTCTCAAGCATAACATTAAAACAAAGAGCGACCATTATAGGTATAATAATACCTGGCAGAATTCGGAGACACAAAAAAATACCCAGAGATAAAGTATCAAGTATTAGTAACTCAATGGATTACAAAGACGGATTCTGAGATCAATAATCTAGTGTAGAATGATTTGATCCAGCTGATGTGTACGTAGATCACGCACTTATAACTTTCTGGTTCAATAGAGGAATTTAAAACACCGCTTAGGTACTTCTCTACATAACCATTAATAACACAGATTATGTCGCACGTCTAAGGCCAGCATCTTTTGTAGGTAACCCTTTTGCGGAGACGACAAGTTAATCATCGAGACATCCTTTACCTAACCATTAACCATTCAGAGCTTCTTTAGTAAGAGACATAGATCTAAGTAAAATCTGTGGTACAGTACTTTCTCCCAGCGCTTAATCAGCAACTGGCATGTGTTACAACCACACGCAAACACTCGCTCTCAGTTACATTTCCAATCTTGAGCAATAATTAGGCTTTGCTGTAGTCTTTTAGTCAATAAATCACACTAAAGTACGTCGTAGCAAGAACGTGTACCACGAACACCGCCGCGCTCCTGTCTGACTATGACTGAGGTGACCTAATTGCACCTAATATGAGCCTTCCACTTTCAAGAAGCTGGTGAAGCTGAAGCTTTCCGCTATTTTACTTAGACCGATGGTAAGAGGATAATAATATATGATAATGATCTGGACCACACGCAATATCGCCAAGTTGTTCTGTTATTCTTTACTCTGTCACTACAATACGAGAAGATCGACATGGACTCAAAAATGTTCTAAAACCAAATATTGATTGTGTGTGTTTGCTAAGAACAGGACATTTTGATTAGACACAAGGCAACATCGTCTCTCTGGTTACTATGGAGCTCACATAACAAGCAGATCGACATGGACTCAAAAATGTTTTACAACTAAATATTGACTGTGTGTATGTAAATATAAATAAATAATGCTGGACAATCCACATCATGTGGCTCCATGCTAAGCAGCGCTTGTGTTATGTTATGAGTACTAGATGACTGAAACTTAATACATTACATTAGGTAGGTACTTACATAGATTCTATGTATTATAAAAAAAATATCTTTTTATTATACATAGAAAATACTCGGAACACCCGGAATAAATATTTGCAGATCGTACAACCTTTGTCCCAAGGCGGAAATTGAACCCGCAACCTCCTGCGTCGCAGCAGGTCTCTCTGTTTAAGACTGAATGATGCTGAGAGAAAAGTTGTAGCGTAATTAATCGGCTTGGAAATAACGACTGACTCGGGAATTCAAGTACAATATGAATTGGAATCTACAAATTGCGAAATCATGACTGGCTTTTGTGAATTTTGAAATATGTACCCTACCAGACATATTATCATTTCTGGTTAGTAAACTAGAATAGATACAACGCTTTTAAATATTAATTAACAGGATATTTTGAAGTTACCTAAACTTTAAAATATCCTATTAATATTATAAACATTGTTGGTTTGGTGAGTTCATTTACATTATCTTAAAGTTTGATTTCATTCAGCTCCATTTCTCGCTATAAGTAGTAAAGGTACGTTTTATCAATGTTAACCTACCACAAGTGATTATTTGCTTTGAAACTTGTTTATATCTATCATTATGTACCGTATAAAACACAATGTGTGCTGTTACCGTATGTTCACATCGAGTTGTGTTGTGGTGCTGTGACG
The DNA here is from genome assembly GCA_963662085.1 of Eupithecia inturbata. Lineage (NCBI taxonomy): Eukaryota > Metazoa > Arthropoda > Insecta > Lepidoptera > Geometridae > Eupithecia > Eupithecia inturbata. The sequence goes on along the minus strand of OY759179.1, from coordinate 2,990,116 downwards.
TAAGTTAACGGCGTGCCACGGTCACTCGGCCACTGTCAGCCTTCGTGCAAACGACGTTTGTGTGCGTAACCTTTGCAAGTTCCTCAAATTTTGTACTGGCTTTGTCAAAGTGGATATTATACATATTTGTTTGGGTAGGTTATATTAACCTGAAAATTTAAATTATATATCTCTGTACCAGCCGGTTCGTCCCAGTGTTCTCCCCTGAATTTTTTTCTTATTTATGCTCAATTAGGCCAGATATTTTAAATATCTGGTTTCATCTCATTGCGCAAAGGTTCCGAATCCGTTGCGGTTAGGCTGTCCAGCCTGGAAATTATTAGAAATATTCACAACGTTATTAAAGTACCTACCTAACCACAACAACCAAAGCGAAACAAGTTACCGAGACCTTTTGGCTATCAGCTCTATGAAACAAAAACTAAAAGAACATCAGCGCACGGGGTCTGGTTTTCAAATGCCAATTGGACATGGATGTTGTCTTTTAGGGCAATAATAAAAGCTTGTACCTACCTAAACAGAACATCCCAAAATGATAGAACACTTCGATGGGAAATAAAAAGAAGGTGGTGTTTATCTATCGTTACTATATTCATTGGAATTAATCAGCAAATAGACAAGACACCCAACTACCCTTATCACCAAAAATGTATGTATACCCACTTAGTAAGTGTTGCAAAATACGAGTCCCATAAAAATGTAAATCTAAGAGCATATAAATAAACATTGATACGATCATCACCATTTAAAGCAAGTCGGGGCGCATTCCTTTGCTTCCACAGGGCGAGTTGTACCAAAATCGTGAGCGTGAGGCGACATAGCGGCCAACATAAAATGTAACTACAAATACATTATTACATCCTCTTGAATCTAAGTATTTTATGCTCAGTTTATAAACGCATGACCTCTGTTTACTGTGTAGGTTTAGCTGCTCTTGGCCATAAAACCGATATTTATTCCTCGAAGATGCAATTCTGAGAAAGCAAAAATATTAACTACGTTTTAATCATTGTCTTTTGAAACATTTGTACCTAATAGTAAAGTAGAAATGTGCTTTATTGTGTTTCGTCAAAACGAGAGTGGAACGCTGCCGCCGCCGCCGTCACGCCTGCGTGCGCAGACGCATACAATTATTCACAAAAAGAACTCCAACAATGCCAGGGTTCGTCCTTGGGTTCCTAACAAAAGCCGAGAAAGGGCACAGGAACTTGTTTTCCCATGCTTTGGGACTTTCACTGGCTACCCACGCGTTTTGCTGTATTTTTGTAATCTTCAATTTGGTTTCATACTGTTCTGAGTAGATGAAGTAAACTTATTCTTAACTTCATTAATTTATTCTAGTCTAAACAGTGTGGTTGGTTATGTCAAGAAGATTTTGGTATTTTTTCTATTATTTGACTAGTTTCCGCCCGTGGCTCCGTTCGCAAGATACTTTTATAAAAGTACTAGGTATATGAGTATACTAGATAAATTGAACAAAAAAAATCATCTCTTTTATCATACTTACAGGGTTGCTCTGCATCGTACTGATAGGCTATTAGTAAGACCTTGCCAAGAGTACCACTCACACAGGCATGGCACAAGAAAATTTAACCACTGTCCATGGCTGAAAATCAGCATCAACATCAATAGATTTGGGTCGAGATTGTATTTGTCACTTTGTCCGGACGCGCCAATTACAATAATGCACACTCACACATACAAACCGTGGTTACGTGGGCGTGTGGAGGCGATGTTACCGTTATGGTCGCACATACCAGTGACGTCAACGAGGCCTCATGCCTCCAACGCCACATGAATACGTTAGTAATAAGCCGAGGACAGTGTCACTATTCTAATAGCAACTTGAACGTATAATTTCATTGTGAACCTTGGAACTGACAGACACTGATTTGATTGGTATGCCATTTAAAGTTTATTCATCATACCCTCTCAATTCCATTAGTAATAAAGCTCATAGGTATTTTTGTTAAATGTAACTTTCTTCTTTTCCAGATCGAGATCATGACATTTTTGGCGAAAAAAGAAGTTTACATGAAAAAGGGAAAGAGCCGAGGAGATTTATTTCTTCGATACTTGGTGGTGACGTACCATATGGCAGCCACAGACCAGTTTTGAACGCAGCAGAACGAAAATTGTATCTGCCAGCCGCCGTAGTGGATAAAAAAGCAGAGAAGAAAATCGAAGCTAAGCAACCTTTGATTAAGGAAGAGAAAGACGCTTTAGACAGCGAACCGATCAAACTACCATCCAGAACCACCCCGTCCCCAGATGCGATACCTTCACCTGACAATGTTATATGCCAAAAAGTTTCAGTCATTCAAAGAACACCAGCTCAGTCTCAATTCAGTAAAAAAGATGTAGCAGATGTAACACTTCCACCAACACTACCTACACCAGAACCCGAACAAGATCAACCTATCGATTATGTAATTGCAAAGAAAAGGGGCGAAACAGAGGATGAAGAGACTGAAAAAAAAATCAGAGAACAACGGCGAACAAGTAGTTCAAAAATTGCCAACGGAATCTTGGCTAGACCTTTATTAGTCCTAAGGAATTGCCCTGCGAATAAATTACCGGGAATCATATCTGCTGCTGCCGGTCATGGGCGGTCTACAGGCGGGAATAGCTCTGGTGGTAACTCTCAGAGCAGTGGAGGCTCTGGAAGCTACAGTTCTGGCGGTGGCAGCACCGCGCCCTCTTCAGGCGGCGGCGGTGCTATGGGCGGAGGTTCGGGAAGCGGGGGCAATGGCCGCGACGGACGATCTAACTACGGCCCCAATAGCCCACCCACAGGAAGCCTGCCACCCTTCTACGAAACCCTGGGACCCTCCACAAAGAGCGGCCAAAACTCCTTTAACGCCAACAGTAACTTCTCTAGCGAATTCAATCTTATCAACGGATTCAACATGGACTGTGAAAACCATGAAAACACTCCCAGCTTTCCCGAACAGACCAAACAATATTCACTAATGCAAAATGCTAACTACGGTCTAGCATTAAAAGACGAAGATGTAGATTACGAAAATAAGTTAGAAAACTTAGGAGGACTCAGCTACGGGGGCGATTTTGATACTAATTCTATGGTGGTAGATATGGATGAAAATGTAATTGATAATTTTACAACCACCTTGACCTTCCCAAACACGCTCTCAGATTCAACGGAAGATTTCGCTTCGCTTCTGGGCGGCCACGTTGATTCCATCACCGATACTGATATCCGCGAATCATCATCTATATCACCAGACTCGCACAACGCAGTTGATATTGAATCAATAGCGGAACAAGTTAATTTAAGTAGACAGTATTATGAGAAGGCTAATTATTTGGCTGGCTTTGCTGGGCAAGAGCAATCATCGTATAACTTTGCTAAGGAACGGCCAGATTTGCTTATGCAGTTGAACCCTGCGCTTCTGTCTCAACACAGCGAGGGGCAGATGCAACAGCTACAGATCCACGTGCAACTGCAGCAGAGACAGCAGATCTTGTCTCCCGGATTTCCCTTCAGCAATCATAGCCTGGAGCTGGACTCACCTACCGGCATGTCCTTGCCATCTCCCGGTGGCAACAATTCCCTGGACGGAAGCAGCCACATCGAGAACTCATCGCTCAGTCCCGCTGCCGCCGTAAGTCACAAGAAAGGCTGCAATGATGGCAAACTGAACATTTTGCAACAAAGGGTAAGCATTACTTGATTTAAAGGCGAAGCTTTGAAAAGTTTTTCATTTCTAAGTCGTGATTAACTTTTGATTGAATATTGATTAAATCATAAATTTGAAACGACTTAGATGTTTTCGAAATGAAAAACAACAATGTTACGCCGAGCCTGAATCAACTATGCTTTAACTTACTCGTACTGCCTTATTTTCTTTGTATAATTTGTGTTTAATAAGGCACTCTTAAACTGTATAATACAATAGTCATACATTTTTATTTAAATTTCCTTTTTTACCATGAAATATTCTGGTTTTAAGTTTAGCTGAACAGAAGTTAATAATCTATTTTCTTCTTTTCAGTTGGGTCTGCCATCAGAACTCCCATTAGAATTCATCAACGGCGGTCACGGCGTGAAGAATCCTTTAGCAAACGAAGTAAATGCACGGCAACGAGAGGAAGAGAAGAACAAACAAGTATTAGTTAGTGAAGACGACCCCACCAAGTTTGTATGCCGGGTGTGCTCGAAGAACTTCAGCCTACAGAGGTTGTTGAACCGACATATGAAGTGTCACTCAGACGTGAAAAGATACCTTTGCACCTTCTGCGGCAAAGGGTTCAATGACACCTTTGATTTGAAAAGGCACACAAGAACGCACACTGGAGTGAGGCCGTACAAATGCAATCTTTGCGAGAAGTCGTTCACACAGAGATGTTCGCTGGAATCACACTGCCTTAAAGTGCATGGAGTCCAGCATACTTACGCTTATAAAGAGAGGAGGACTAAGGTAAGAATTACTACAGCAGACGGATAGGTAATATAGGTTTATAAGAAATATGAATAATAAATTCATATAACTACATTGAGATTTCACAGATCCTAACGAGTTAATATGTCGAAACGGAACTATACATAGCCTAATGGAGATATAATGGTAAATTTTCTGTTATTTCCAGATGTACGTTTGCGAAGAATGCGGGCACACCACTTCAGAACCAGAAGAACACTACATGCACCTCAAGAAGCAGCATCCCTACTCCCCGGCACTCCTGAAGTTCTACGACAAAAGACACTTCAAGTTCACGAATGCTACTTTCGCTAACCAGCTGCTGGGACAACTGCCGATGCCAGTACACAATTAGAACTAGAAATCTAAGCCTGAACCCAATATGGGCATTAGGTAAAGATAATACAACTGCAATCGCTCAACATTGACTAAATAACTATCAAAATAAGGAACTGAATGTCTTACTTTAAAATGTACTTATAAACAAATTAATTCCGTCCGTAATAAATCCAAATCGGTCCAGCGGTTTTTGAAGTGCGTACTGTTTTGGTACGCTTAGTTTTAAAATGTATGCTGTCTTCCAAACTATTGAGTAGTCATTCCAAAATTTTTACTACATTTTATGTATCAGTATAATTGAAACACAGTGGGACTCCATCATTATGTTCTCAAAAAATACCTTAATTTTTTAACAGTCAATGTGAAATTGAGTAACACTAGCCGTTATGGCACGACTGCAATTAAAAAATCAAAGTATCGGGTATTATGTGCAATCTTTGGTGATGGTACGGGGTTAGCTGTAAGTTTAGAAAATATCTAAGTTTATGTGTAGGTTAGTACGAATTTATTGTAAATTTTAGGCTTCATTTCAAACCAGCCAGGATTTGAAGTGGATGATGTGTTTAGGTTAGTGGGATGAGTCTACTTGACGTTATTAACAAGACGTGATCGGGACGTCTCCTTTTAGTATGGGATTTGCGTAGTTCTCTGTCAGTACGATAGAGGCGCTGTACCAAATGGTATAGAAAAAGGAGACGCACGATCATGTCTCGTTACTAACGTCAATTAGACTCACCCCTCAGGATGGTGCTAAGCTCTCTTCAGTTCGCTGACTTGAAATGAAGCAGTATGTTTCGGATGACCATTTTTGTCCGATTCATAAACAAAATGGCGTCAAGAACGACCTAACTTCATAATAAGGAATCTCTTTCCTCGTATTAGTGATACTAGCTCCTAATTATTTTCTCAAAATATTAACACAATTTATGTCACAAGTTATATTTTACTTACTTCGTGTAGAGAATGTTGTGTTTGTACTTTATTGTAATTAAGATCGTCAAAATTCTCAAATTTTAACGTGTCGAAAAGTACGTCGTACCAAGTTTAATGCATTTCTAGAATTATTTATTATTAAATTAAAATTCTTAATTGGGCAGTCTGAGCTGTGAATGTGTGTGTGATTGTTTTTTTGTATTGTAACGTGTAAATGTGTTATTTAATGCGTCGATTGTTATTTTAAGTATTTGTGTAGACGAGCTTCCGATAAAAATTAAGTTTGAAATGATGCTCAAATTGATATTGCGCTTTCACGGCGAAGCTTGTGGATTAGGTACTTTTTTGTAAATACAAATCTAAATTAAGTATTATATTAGTAAATTTTCGAGAGCGTAATTTCGTTATTGTATTAATAGTACCTACTTAGCATTTATGAGATTCTATAAAATTATTGTTAAAGTATTTTTTGTAAAATTTGGTATGAATATGAACTCTATAGATCTGAACCTTATATTGGCTTATCATCTGGAAAACTATTGTGATAGCGCGATGCCTGTGTAATACTTGTCTGTTGCATTTATTAGCATTTCGATATATCGTCAAACTGTTTGTATTAATAAACGAACACTTTGTTACTCTGTATTGGTAAGCAATATAATAATGATTAAAATTATTTCGTTTAGTTTTTATCTTCCAATTAATGGTAACTTTCAATGTAGGTACCTATAGCACATCCATGGCAACAATAATTCCTAAATTACCGCTTTGGGGTTTCAAATTGCTTTGTCATCATGCTTTGGGGAATAGCAATTTGAAGATAATGATCAAAACATGTTTGAAGATTGGGATTTCAATCCTAAATTAAAATGGATCAGTCATTCATAAGTTATACCTAACCAAGTTAGTTCGTGTATACCAGCCCGTCGAAATGGCAACTAGTGAGAACGAAAAAATATTGATGAACGAATACATCAAAGCTTACAGAAACATATTATACCTGCCAATGAAAGTAATGGGATTCGTCAGATTCGACATAAAAAACAACGAGATCGTAGAATTATTGTTCAGCACCCTCGTCTACCGAACCAGTATTCTTATAATCTCCAATATGGGAGTCTCCTACTTGGTCTACATCTCAACAACGACACGAACCTACCTTAACACACCAGATGGCGTGGCTCTCATCTATTTCTCTCTTTACGCAAATAGTTTACTGATAAACCAGACATTCGTCAACAGGAACAGCGGCCTCATCATACTTAACAAGGCCTTCAAAATCGACACTCATTTGGGAATCAAGGGAACAAAGTTCTTGAGAGACGTTGAAGTTAAAACTTTCATAGTCTTTACCATTGGGATCCTCGTGGCCAACATAACGATCGGTATTTTCCTGTACTCGCAGTACAAAAACGTTACTTGGACTGTGCATGTGATTGGATCTTTGTATTTTTTCTGGTTGGCCTTTTGTTACAACGACTATTGTTTCTTCTGCCTCTACAATGTGTTTATCGCTTTGAGGGCTCGCTTCCTTAACGTTGCATTGGCTAAGATTGGGGGAGTGAAGATGAAATACTTGTCGGACAAATCTCTGTTAAATCTATTTCATTGGCGGAAATCCTTCAACGATTTGGTGATTTTCGATCGCACTAATAATGACTATAGAATTGGATTTGAATTGGTCTTTAACTTGTTGCGGATTGAGGAGAAGTTCTATAACTTTCCTGTAAGTCAAATATGTCTAATATTTTTCGTAGCAAAGACGTAGGTATTGAAGGTACTGAAAGTGTTTTTAGTTGTGCCTAATGTTTATCTCTTTCAGGTAAGCCTTGCTTTTACAACAATCATAGTGGGAACATTCGTTGCATCACAGGCTTTTATTGAGCGACTGAAGACTGGCACTGTAAGTAAATGTTAACATCTTTTTAGCTGTTATCATTTGAGGGTAATGCCATAACCCCCCGCTGGGCATGCGGCGCGTGAGGATCGTAGTTCGATGGTGGATCTACAGGGGCGCTGCTCTCTGCCCCCCGGTGGTCGTCTGTAACGACAGCCGCAGGAATATTTGGGGGAGATCGGACGGCGGTGGCTCTGAATCTCGAAGTTTGGATCCTTCCAGACCAGTGCCAGGCCTTTGGCAACAGTGGGATTATCACGGATAGTAATTATAATGATAAACCTAAGCATTATATAGGTATACCTATTATTTGCAGAAACTGGACCAGCAAAGCATCATAACTGGCTGGGTGCTTCTCAGCTGGGGTTTCATGACCCTGTCGTCCCTATTTGTTGATTTGTTTCAACAGCAGATTGAGCAGACTAAGCTCATATGTGCTTGTATTCAGCTCCAGCCGAATAAACCTGGTGAGTTGCTCTGCTTCTTTTGGGGCTAGATGATACTATGTGGGTTGTCCAGCATAATTGATTTATTTATTACCATCGATCTAAGTAAAAAGGGGAGATGAGGTGCATGCTCCTCGAAAGTAAAAGGCTAAACTTAAGTGCAATTAGGTCCACCCACCTCAGTCATAGTCCGACCAGGGCGTTCGGTCGTATTACGCGTGCTTGCTACGACGAACTTTAGTGTGATTTATTGACTAGACTAAGACTACAGCATTGCACTCGTGTTTGTTCATTATAATTATTGCACATGATTGGAAAGATAACTGTAAGCGAGTGTTTGCTTGTAGTTTTAACACAGGCCAGTTGTTGAGTAAGTTCTGGGAGAACGTATACCATATCTACAGATTTTACTTTGTTTATTACCTATTTATTTATTTACCTAACACTATAAATCATTAAAACGTATATTTCTTTCAGAAGTCTACAAGCTAGCGAAGACCATACTCCGTGTACTAGAAAGACGAGACGCTCGTTTAGCGATATACGATCTATACCTCTTTGATACTGGCACCATTCTGAGGATGGCGTCTGCTACTCTGGTCTATATAACTGTGCAGCTGCAGTTGGCATTTCCTAAACTACCGAATAGTGGCACAATATACCAGTTTAATGTAACTGATGTAGTATAATAATAATAAATTTGGCGTGTTTTAAAAACGATATACCGACTTCAAATTCCGTTACCTAGATAATATTCATCTATGTCTCGGACGAACGAAATCACCCCTCCTTACTTTCCCTGGCCGAAGGTCTATGTTCACGTGCAAAAATTGAGTTTACTTTAGCGACATCAAATTATTATTCAAGTCTAATTTAGATTGAAGACTCATAGATGAAACTGCTGACGCCCGTTGCCACGGAAAGCATTAGGTGATAATTAAATTATCATATTTTGAAGAATTTTTACAAATCTACGTTTTACGGCGCACATAGCAATTCGAGAATCAAACATGAGGCAGAAAGTACGTCTTTGCAGGCGTAATACTATACCTACCTAATTTGGGACCGAAATCTCTATGAAAATCCATTTCTATCGCGCTAAGCGGGAGGAAAAACTGTATGGAAATCGATTGTTTAGATATTTAAATTACCTACTAGCTTCGAGCTAAGTAATTTAATTATTTATAAGTCGATTTCGACCTTAACTAATCGTTTCATTACCATACAAAACGTAATTTTACATGACATCAATGCTGAAAGTAGGTACCTACTACCTACGCCCGTCAATCATTCAAAAGCTTTACCTTTTCCATTCATTCGTCTTTGTTCCGTACATGAAAAAAAATCCTCTTGCTTTGCTCGGGCTTTGCATCCGGTTATCACGTTCAGATTATCTTATCAAAGGATTCCTGGAAGAGATTGCTCTTATCAGTAAGGCCGACCGTTGTACATGTTTGTTTTCAATGCTCACAAATAGTTTGAACAGACTGAAAAGAGAGCTCTTTTGATTTACGAGTAGTATTTTTTCGTTAAGTACGTTTTTGTTATAGATCGATCACGTGCCATCTCGGTGTGAATTGAGCCTTAGAGGTAGGTATTCTACTTGAGACATGTAAATAGGTAAATTAACATCCACAATGCCCGCGGAAGAGGGGGCCCATATGCCCCCCCAAGGCATCTTCAGTATCAAACTCATGTCGAATTTACCGAGTTCCCGTCTCTTTACATATAAAAGAAGTAAATACATAACAATTAACTCGATAACCCAAAAAAATTAGATATAGATATTTTGTCATAAATAACAGATAGTATAAAAACGAAAAAAAGCTTCTATGGCAGATCGTCGATCGAATTAAAAAATGCAAAAATAAAAGGTGTTGGCAGAACGTGTTTTTAACCCTGAAAAGACTCTCAGCTAATTTTTATATTTGTTTAATGATATTTGGATGTTATTCCGAAATTCGAACTTTTTAGCGCTATATTTTTTTTTTATACGCAATAACAGGCTCAACATTTTGTAAATTATTTTGGCATGTTTGCCCGTATTATTAAAATCAATATTTACGTAAGCTCTAGTTAAATAAAGAAGCTATGGGCACTTGGGCACTAGCGGCGAAAGGGGGGACGGTACACCCCATATAATCAACGGCTCGCTTCGCTCGCCGTTGATTATATAGTGTTGTCCTCCTATTTTGTTTATAATCGCCAAAACAACCTAAAATGTTTTAAGCTATGTATCTTTGCTTCCTTGTCTTGCCTCACCAATTTTAAAAAAAGGCTGCGGGTCACCCCACTTACCGATATTTATTTTGTATTAGTTTCTTAACAATTCTCATCCGCCGCAAGCTCTCCTAAAAATTTCAGGCCTCGCTCCCCTCGCTTTTATTGATTATTTCATACCTTAACTAATTTGTGACCACCCGAAAAGTAACAATAAAATTTCGGCGGCTCGCTCCGCTCGCCGTTATATTTTTTTTATGCTTAACTTTTTTGTTAATTGTCGAAAAAGTGCATGACTTTTTATCTACCACCAGTCTTTAAAATTTGGCTAGGTGTTTGATAGAAAACCTCCGACGGTACCGCCACCACGCTACGCCGCCGCCGCCATCCACTGTGAAACGGTCATTGAATCTGTTCTTCTCAAGATTAGCAAACATGCCAATGAAATACTTGAGTTAGTAAGTAGGTAGGTACTTACTAACCTGCAAGTATTTCTAGAATAAGTACGAATTTCCGCTCCATAACCGAATATTTTGTAGACCATAACAACCTCAACAGGACAAGTGAATCATCTGTGCAATTAGTTTTCGATTCTTATGTAAATTATGCAAAAAATACATCGGCCAATCAATAACAAGACGTAAGACATACATACATTATTTGAACAATTGTTTAGTCTACTTTTTTCGTATATATTTGAACAAAAACATGGATGAAGGCAGTACTGGGTAAGTTCTTTTGGTCAACGCACGAAGAAACCATGAAGATTGTTTGTTTTATTTTGTTGGTCACGTTTTGTGTACACGGGGTGAGTTTTTCATGATAATATTATTTACATTTTTAGAGTTCTTTAGATATTACTAGTGTACTAGTGCAAACTTAAAAAATCTTTAACCCTAAAATTTTTTTTTAGGTTTTGATAGCTTACTTAGGTACTCTGTTGTAAATGACTATAGTGTTAATAACCATGATGGTTTTAAAAGATTTATCATAATCAATGAATAAAACATTGGTGACGTACGAATGAACAACTCAATTACATCGACGGACAAAAAATACTCAAAGATTCATAAGGTTTGGACCTACCATCGACAAACATTTCGTACACGTACAATAAGTAATATCAAGAACAATTCACCATCATCATCTAGCCCTAAACTAAGCAGACCTTGTGTTATGGGCTGTGGTTGTGGGTAGGTACTTGAATAATTATACAATTAATTTAATTAATTAATTACCTACTTCGCTCTTCTCCATCATCATTCAAAGCTGAATTTCACTCACTACTGGGTATAAGCCTCGCGAAGGTTGTGCCATCAACCACAGCTTTGCTCGAAGTACCACTTGTTATTTACAGAAAACTGAGGACCCGCCAATACCGGCTAAAGTCCCTGCAGCCCCTCCGGCCCCTGTGGCCGCTCCGGCTGGGGCCCCTACGGCAGCAGCTGCGGAAGCCTCTACGGCTGGGGCCTCTCCCGTAGGATCACCTGCGGCAGGTAGCTTACCTGGACTGTCTGCAGTACCTGGGCTTTCTGCCCTCACTGCTGCACTCAAGCCTCCAGCGACAGGCAGCGGTACCGGTAAGGATAGACCTCTATGACATGGCGTCCTAGATGGCGAACGTTAAGGGCGTTTGATTTGCATAGTGCGGGAGATTCTAATTTATCAGGCATCTCGATTCTGAGCCTTCTCTCACTAGTTACATCGAGTTCGCGGAGATCGGCTTACCATTCGCCAATCCAGCGATATAAGGGGCCGACTGGTCTTGCGCCCGGATGGTTTATACTCCTTGTTGAGTTTCTGGCTACTCGAAATCATCTTCTCAAGGCTTACCCTTAGTTTTAGGTGAGTGACAAACGCGACACGACGCGAAGCGACAACAGAAGGCCCACATATTTAGAATTTTGCTATTTTGAAAGTGTCGCGTTTGTTGCTGACCTAGTTAAATTAAAGTCAAACAATTTTTTAACCATGGCGCCGAAACATAGCCATGTGCGCGGGATATTACTTTAGTGCACAAGTGTGTGTGAAACCACAGGTGCACTAAATATTCATCGACTCTCTTAATATTATGGGACGGACGAACTACCGAGCAGATGGCAGGCGCATGGACCAACGGCTTAAGGTGGATCGATTGGCAATGTGCGGAATATTTATGTTTGCAATTTTTTTGCTTTCTACAGTAGGTAATAAAACTAGCGGAAAAGTAATTTGCGCCAAAACTATAAATAATTATCTGTGAACCCATGAGAAAAATACCAAATGGCCAAAAGAACAATTAAAACTATGTACATATATCAGTAGGTACCCATAACACAAGCTCTGCTTAGCTTGGGGCTAGATGATGCTGTGTGTATTGTCCAGCATAATTATTTTTATTATTACTATTTATTAACTAATTTTGTAATATCAAAGTTTCATAGAGAATAATTAAAGAGAGAGATAAAAGCCAGTAAGGCGCTTATCAGTGGGAGGCCTGGGTCCAGCAGTGGACCAATACAGGCTGTGGAGGTGGAGGAGTTAAAAATATGCGGAAAAAAAATCGCCAGTGTTATTTCTTGTAGAACGCAGCCAATTTATATATAATTTGATTGTTTTTGAACAAACTAAAACCCACTCTGAATCCCTTAATTTTACAAGATTTTAAGTTTTGTGGGACAAATACTAATCCCTGGGGAATAGCATTTTAAGGAACCACCTCGGGATCATTCTCTATACAATAGCGAAATAATTTTCAAAATAGGTTCATAATTGACGAAAAATCGTCGAACATACGTTAAAAAAAACATATAAACAACCGAACATAGAACCTCCTACTTTTTTCGAAGTCGTCGTAAAAACCACTTTATCACTACGCCACAGAAGTTATCTGGGAAATCAACGAGCCTACTAATTTATGATTTAGCAGCATTAAGGCTCATTTGTCTGAGCATTAAGGATGACTCACGCTACCCGTGTCGGGTCCGAGCCGAGTGTCGGCCGTAGCACGGTCAACTAATGTTACATATATTTTGTACGGACACACTCGCGCTATACTGAGTGACGGCCGAGCAACGGACAACGGTCGGAAACAACTCGGTCCCGGCTCGGCTCGGTGCATGAATACAGTGCGGCCGAGCTGCGCCCCAGCAGTCGTTGTGATGCTATACAAGTGCACTGACGTTTTGTTAGATTTTTGCTCGGACCGGCTCGGTGACCGTGCCGGGTCCGAGCCGAGGGTCGGCCGTACGACACTCAGCTCGGACCCGACACGGTCTAACGTGAGTCATCCTTTAGCCAGCTCTTACTTCATCCACGAGCTGAGTAACGTTGGTAGGGGTCGACTCTTACGCGGCGACCGCCACAGCTAATCTACTCGACTACCTAATCTACTAGTAAAGTTTGTCTCGTCAGAACTAGACGTTTTGACCTGTTTTTGTTATTATTTACTAAGTATTAGAGTAGATATAATTGTTAATTTAATTCTTTGACATGACCATATTTTAGACTTTACAATAATTGACCTGCTATTGTGATCTGTCTATGAAAGTATTTGTTTTACAGATAGTTACTGATTATTTCATTTTAAATTTTAACTTATGTTTTTGTGTTACGAGTATGTGTAATAATATTCTACCTTAGATGTCGTAATAGTGTTTGACGTTTTGGAATGTATTGTAATTCTGTAAGTCATGCTTGAATAAATAAATAAAATAAAATAAAATAAGATCCAGCAAGGCACTTGCGTTATCATAGCATATAGATAGTTATATTCCCATATGCCATAGCATCCATACTAATAATATAAATTCGAAAGTAAACTGTCCGTCTGTTACCTTTTCACGCCCAAACGGCTGAACGGATCTCAATGAAGTTTGATAGGGAGGTAAATGGTATCCCGGGGACGGGCATAGGCTACTCAAAAAGCCCGTGAGAATCCGCGGGCAGCAGCTAGTATGCTATAAACGATATAATCGTCGCCGCGTCGTTTGACACTATTATTTGTATTTCAGCGACAGGATTCATAGGAGGTGTGGAAACTGCAAAGGCTGGATGGAATACATGGTCTGATACAGTAAAAGAATTGGGAAATACTATTTTCGGTAAGAAATATTTAAAGATTTAGGGTGAAAGCACTGAACAAATATACAAAATAAAGAATAACGTTATTATTATCAATGAATAGAAACAAAATATAAGAACTAGTATTTACAGTTGAAACATTAGAGCCAACTGCGTATTGTAGCGTCATAATGATGGAATTAATAAATATAATATAAAGTAATTAATAAATACTTATTTATTCAACAAGTGAGCAAAACGATTTTTTGTTGAACGAGCCGATATAAAACCTCCTCCTGACCTAGCGAAGCAGTCTAGAATATTCTCACGAGAGTATCGCTCTAAGCGATAGCGAGGGATATAAAAGGCACGAAACCGACCGAGCGATATTTAGAGGTAATTTGAAGGTGTACATTTTACCTCATGTCCCCGGACACCGCGCCTCCCCCTGCCTCATCCTCAGTTTGAATGGTGACGTTCGTGTGCAGACGTGTCAACGATGATCACGAGTTTTGAATTTTTGTTTTTATGTTAACCATAGATGTTAAATAATCTTCTCTTAGTCTAATGATGCGATGTCCAGAATCGACGTTTATTATATTTTTTCTTAATAATGATACATGTAAATCGAATACAGCATTGCTGTTGTCTGATGAACTGTCGTAGGAATCAAACAAAAAAATCTCAATATTATCAAATTCCGAATTCAACCGTTTCGATAAAGAACGTTATGATTATGACACAGTGGTGACCGAAGCTGAACTGTTTCAAAATATATATCTTACATGTGAACAGCAATCGCGGGATGTAATATATAGCTCAAGATGTAATATATATTACATCCTATAGTCAAAAGCCAGCTTTATATATCCTATCTGGTTTTTTACCTGCGACGCGCGGCGGGTTATGGTTTTCGAGTGTTTCTGTGTGGTAATCTGATACTCATAATTACCACGAAGTATCCAAACAGCTGAAGCGATTTTGATAAACGAGGAACCAAAATACTCGTCCGAACTCGTTTAGTGGTTCTTAGCTACATTTTGTGGGTTTTTGTCATATTATTTTGTGAAAAAAGGTGAAAAAGCGCGGATCGAGCTTTTTTTTATATTCAATAATTTACTTGTTTGCAGGTTAATCCAGATGTCATTAATGGATAAAGACTTTGGCAGAGTTTTACATAGACACAGAGATTGATTCTTCTTTGGCCATTTAATAATCTGTGTTAGATTTTGTTGTACACTACCAACAATGATATATTTATGAATAAAACAATAAGTAAATTAAGACGTATGTTTTTATTTTTCTGTACCTATTGGATGTTTTTGTAAATTTTTCTTTATCTTATTTAAACTAAATATAAGTTAGGTAAGACCCATGATTGTGCTTATTATAAAATAATGTGACATTTTTTGTGACAACAAAGCATTTTGTAAAGCTTATCATAAAATTCATCTAAAAGTAGGTACGTATTTCTGCAACATTTAACCCTATTCTAATAGACTTATGAACGATTTTCCAGTCTCTGAATACGTAACAATAACAACCAATAAGCCTAAAAGCAATTCGATGTTTCGCGAGAGCTCTTTTTAGGGTTCCGTATCCGATGGGTGAAAACGGAACCCTTTTACTAAGCCTCCTCTATCCGTCTGTCCGTCCGTCTGCCACAGGGCTCTATCATGAACCGTAAGAGGTACTTAGTTTAAATTTTCAGAGAATACGTATTTCTCTTGCCGCTATAACTGCTAATAATAAAAATACAATAAATATCCAAATTAAAGGTGGCTTCCATACAAGAAACGTGATATTTTTTGGCTATTTTTGCTCTTTGTTTGTCAAGGCATCTCTTGAGCTACAATAGGTAGAGACATATGAAACTTTCTATAAATAAGTAACACTTCAACTGTAATAAGAAAAATACTAAAAATATAATAAAGTAAAAAATTAAAGGGGTCTGTGAACAAGTGAGAACATATTCTCACTTGTTCACAGACTCCTTTAAATTTTTGTTTTAATGATGTTCTTTGAAAAAGTTGCCTGATTTTTACGTTACGGAACCTTTCGTGTGCGAGTGGACTCGCACATGGCAGTTTTTTTTTTATCATTAGCAATAACGCCACATTCCGTTCTAAAAACCTTAAACTCATATCAAATAATGTTGAGGTTTATACATTATAATTTTATGGACGTTTAAAATTTCACTCAAGTACCTGTATAGTTTGCAAAAATAAACAATGTGACAAAATTGTTTGCTAGCCTTCTAGACGGTGACAGTTTAAGTGTGCTAAATAGTGTAGGTACGTACGCCATCTATCGAATAATTACAAATTAGTTTTAATTCTAACAACCTACTTGTTAAAATAACAGTCAAGTTTAAGCAATGACTTAACAGTGTTCGTTCTCACTCGATTTATTAAAACATAAGAATAAACAAAGTGAAAAGAAAACTATGGTATATGAACGGAGATGCCCTATTCTAATTAAGGAACAAAGCTTTGCATCAAAGATCTAGTCGGTAAACAGCCTTCTGGTAAAGCCGCCATGTTGTGTAGCAAAACACAAAATGGCGCTTTACCAGAACAAAACAGCATGAAAACATAGAGCATTTACCACAAAACATGGTCAGACTGGATGGAATGGAATGGAATAAGAAATTTTCATGTTAACTCTTCGATAGGGCTCTTCCGTTTACCAAAGGGTTTTATTTTTTCATTGCTTTGCATCTAGTCATGTTTTTCCGTGAGATTTATTTTCTCTTTTGGTATTTCTGCTGTCAGTCGTTTGCTTGTCGATTTACAAGCAAAGACGCCATCGTATGCTACAAATTACATATACAAGTATACACGCAAATTTTGGAGATATATATTATGTAGTGTGTCCATAGTGTTCAGTATCAATGCATACAAACGACTCAGAGTTGTGTGTCCATTGCATTGGAATCGGAGCGTACGCAGCGTCGATATTTACAATATGTCGATAGTGTGCGTGCACTGCTTTCGGACTAAGCATCATGAACTTTGCTTCGCATTATAGGTATTTTCAAAGCGCTCGAGTTTGCCGATAACGTCATCTTCAACAATGTTCTGTACCCACTATGATATTGTTGCGGATGACGTCATCGGCAGAAACACCAGTCTCTGACATCGGTATATATTTTGATCCAGTGGACGCTGTACCGTAGAAATCAATACAAAGCACGACCGATGTGGCGCGGCGGGCGAAGGTCCGCCTGCGACGCAGAAGGTTGCGGGTTCGATTCCCGCCTTGGGACAAATGTTTGTACGATCTGCAAATATTTGTTCCGGGTGTTCTGGGTATTTTCTATATATAATAAAAAATATCTATCTATGTATTGTATTAAGTTTATCAGTCATCTAGTACCCATAACACAAGCTCTGCTTACTTTGGGGCTAGATGATGCTGTGTGGATTGTCCAGCATTATAAAAAAAAAATATATATAGCAAGTCTTTGAATTTTGTATTAGCAAAGATTCAAAGCAAATGGCTTTTAAATGTGCGCAAAACTAGATAACTGCTATCTAAATTACTTGTAGAACCTAGAAAATAGTAAAAACCCGATTTCTTTTCCACGCGCGGTCAACCATCTTAAGTCAAAAGTGTTATCAGGTTAGGTTATCTTAACACAGCACTCCTTTTCTCCTACTGCCTCGGAAAACAGCTGCGCCCACATCGACGTCCTTTTCTGCGGTTATACTGCTTGAACGTTTGTTCGTCATTTGTGCGACCTGGAAAAAAATAATAATAAATAAATAATAAATAATGCTGGACAATCCACACAACATTATCTAGCCTCAAGCTAAGCAGAGCTTGTGTTATGGGTACTAGATGTCTGATATTGTTTAATTATTGTTATTGCGTAAATTAAAATGCGTAAGACCTCACCCTCAGGGTAACTTTCTAGTAATTTCTAAGAAATTTTATAAGTTAAGTCAGTTTTTCAACTCCTAGGTAACTTAAGCTCGTGACGCAATGAGCAGCGGAACGTCATCGTTCTGACTGGCAGTTTTAATGCACGCGGAACAGGAACGTGCGATGGTCGAAGCGGTTGTCATCGTGAGTTCAGTGAGTGATTTTCCTTGTTAATGAAGGCATTAGCAAATCACCGCTAATGCCTTCATTAACAAGGAAAATTACAATCAAATAATAAATACAAATTAGAACTAGTATTTACAATTCAAACAATAAGCTAACTGCTGACTGTTACAAACAATCTACAGATACTCATAGCTCAACTGATCCATATCAATACCAGTCGGAAGCGTCCCCGAGACGCTGGCTGCATTGCCCCGCTGTATGCGCTGCGCCAGATACCCACCGCTAATTGGCAACATTCTGAATATGCGCAGAAAAAAATTAATGAGCTGCGAAAATTTAATGTCACTGACTGTATGGCATAAAATTACTTGCTGTGTAGTTTCCCGCCAGTTCCCCAATTGTAGCTCTCGCAGGTTTACAGCCGATTATCTATAATTAATTATACATTTGAAATAGCTGGCGCGATCCCCTTTTGTTTTTCGTACACTTGCAGGATGGATTTGTGACGTCAGCGCGGATAATTGTAAGAAAAAACAAAGGACAATAGGTTCAACTTTAAAAAATTTACCCTTAACTATCACGCAATAGAATACAACTCACAGCGTCATCAATAGCCTTGAACTGCCAGTTCCAATGCACCCTGTACAGGAACGGGCGGTGGTCGAAGCGGTTGTCGTCGGGACTGTACGACTCTGCGTGGTATGAGGGCGTCAGTACCGTCATCTTGTGCCGGTTGATTGCGTAGCAGCGGAAGAAGTGTTTCACTTTCTCTGCCACCTGGAACGTAGTTACTCAGGGTTAAGTAGCTCAAAGAGGAGAAAAATTAGGAATCGTTCATGTCTTGTTTGTCTGCTACTTTGTTTAATGTCCGTAACGGTCTGAGAAAAGTCAGGGAATGAAAAATAGAAAAGTTGGAAAAAATCTTAATATATGGAAAAATCGTGAAAAACTTGGCCGTTTGGCTCAGCGACCAAAGTGAATCTTCGCTTGAAATCTCGACATCAACCATCAGTCTTAATCAGGGCTGAGACATCTCAGTTTAAGCTGTCCCATGTCAGATACACTCCAGACAAACTCGATGGGATTTTTTTATAAACGAAACATAACAAAAAAACAAGAACTGCTGCTTGGCATAGAGTTTGAGATTAAATAAAATGCAATATTTAATTTACTGAAGGAAAAATCTCAAATCGACGAAGAATGTAATTTGCGTATAAAATACACGGCAACAGAGTGAATGTAAGGTTAAGTATGGGCGGTAGTAGCGTTGATTTCCCAGAGAACACTGTAGGTGCATTTATCTATGGGATTTTTATATATAACTACAACGTCTACCATGTCAGCTATAAGACGAGCCTACCTCTCTCGGAGCGCACTTGTCGCTCCAAGCGTGCGCCAGTTTCTGGAACATGGTGTAAGGGCCGCAGTTATGCGTCTTCCTCAGCCGACCGAACTCTGACAGTTCGTCGTACGTCATGCCCATGTCTTGTTCGTCTGTCTGTGTGGTCTGTCCGTCTGTTAGCGGCTCTAGTTCTGCGGTGGGCGGGGCTTGGAGGATCTCGGAAAGGGATGGTAGGAAGAATCTGAAAGAGAAAGTAATAGGTGAAGCACGCTTCGATGTAAACGTAAAGTTATTACGCAAATTTTACGCTCGCTCAGTAAATTGAAGTAGCTTGGATGTTGGACAGATGTTTATATGGAGGTTTGTAACCTCTTTGCGCTTAAATTACTGAACGGATCGGGCTGAAATTTTGCCAAGTTGTAGCTCTAGATCTGTAATAACATTATATGCTACTCTTATCAGAAAAAACGCGTATGGAAGTGCGTTAAAGATGAAAAGTAACCAATTAATGTTTTTTTTTCCATTACATACCTATTCTTAGCATAATGCAGAAAAGACTTGAGATCGCTCTTCGATATCCCTCCGATCGGGTTGATATCCGCACTGGAGCAGTCGTATTTAGTCATATATCCACGCAACGCTTCGTCCACGTTCGAAGAGCCGAGCACTAGTAAACCGCCCGGTCTCCCTCGCACCCATAGCATTAGTTGTGCGAATAAGTAAGACAGCACCATTCGTAGTCTTGCCTGAAAGAAAGTATGGTAAGGTTAGATCACAAGTGATAAAATATAAGAGTTTAGATTTAGATTAAAATAAAGAGATAGTTTGTTATGTGTTTAGATGTAAATGCGAGGGACTCGTAAAATGCCCTATAGTGTCCTGGCCTGGAGATGATTATCCAACTGAGACCCTGTCAAACTCAAACTCAAAAATAAGGAATTAAAGCAAACTTAATGAATAGTCTAAACTTCCCCACTTTATGTACCCAGGCCACAGGGTCACTCCCATTCCCATTGGATATCGATCCCAGTCTGCTGACTGGGACAGCGGCGTTTTCTTGGTAGCCTTTAGAATTATTTAACTGACGCATGACGCTCACGTCCTGTCAGACAAGCGCGTGTAGCTACGAAGCGTCTCTTCAGGTCGCACTGTTAAGGCTGGGCAGTGAATGCGTTAAAAACAACCTTATAACATTACCTGTATATTCTGTAAAGCGAGATTCTGTCGAGGACAGCCGCCCTTGCTTCTAAACTTGGGCACAAGTCCGGTCGCCGTGGTGAAAATGCCGATCACTGCGCTCACGGCCGAGTCGATGACGATCGGGAAATGGTAGCTTCCGATCTGACTTGCCAACTGAAATGTTAACAAAACGGTACATTTTGTTTTTTTTTTTAACCATAGCAAGATGGGAAAATAATTCACCGTAAATACCTATTCCAATTTTTAAATTTTTTCTTTGCAGTTTTCATTTTAGTACATCAATATGGAGGCCTATTTGTTTGGTAACGAAATTGTAATTTTATAATGTCAATCTCGATAGTTACTTTTGATGTCTATGTTTAATAATCATTAAACATAGACATCTGTTCATTAATTTAATAAAGGTATTGTCTAATAGTTTATTGTTATCTGAAAAATGATGTATTTGTATTTATTGAAAACACTTACATCTATTCCTACAGGATATGACCTAATACAATAGTTTAATCCACATTAAATTATATAAACAGGCAAAATAATTAATTAATCATAACAAACATGTGATGGAACACTCTGTCTGTGAGGAGGGCGATGGTGTCTGCGACACCGTTTTACTAAAAACTACTTCGGGCATCATCGAATTCGAATAGTTACTCATGTAATTCGTTACTAAATAAATTACTTTCAATTACTTTGAATAGTTAAGGAATTCAATAAAATGATTTGTCAACAAGCCCTTTTTTAACTTAAATGCAAAAGCGTTAAAAAGTAATTCTTTGATATATTTATGTAGGTATTAAATAATTACCTTGCAAGCCCAACCCCCATTTCTGGTATTGTCTTCATTTCTGTAGACACGAAAGTTAGTTAGCAACCAAATTATAGTACATTTCATTTCATTTCATTTATTTATTTACCATTTATAACATAGGTCGTTATACAAGGCAAGTCACAAATTGTACAATTTGAAAAGATAAAATACACATGTCATTTCATTCCAGATCATAAAGTTCAATGTCATGTTTTCACATTATGTAAATAAAGGGATTGCAATAGATTAGTACTCATAAATTCACTGATGCTGTAGAATGCATGGCTTTCAAAGAAATGCTTGATTATGTTTTTAAAATGTTCAAAGTTGTCAATGTTCGTAATGTTAATTGGTAGTTTATTATATACTTGTTTTTTAATATATTCTCCCTGCTTTTGTACCTTTGCAAGGCGTACGATTGGTTTGACTAGTTTTTCCTTATTTCTTAAATTATAGTTATGAGTATATTTTTTTTGTAGATAGTTTTCTTTGTTACTATGTATTTCTAAGAGACTTTTATAAATATAGAGTGATATCACAGTCATTATTTTATATTTCTCAAAATATTTCTTAGCTGACGTTCTTCTATGTAATCCGCAAATTATTCTTATGGCCCGTTTTTGACAAATCAAGACCTTGTTTACATTATACTGTATACTGTATTATATGTACGTAATTTGGTTGCTAACTTACCGTCATTTGTGGCTATTCTGGATGTCGCCTCACGTTTATGTGCACGTGTTTAACTATTATTGATTTCAAAACAAAGAGAAAGCTCTTGTTACCTGAGCTGCGCGCTGCTTAGTTTCACTACTAGAGTTCTCCGTGGCCATATAGCACGTGACGAGCAGTCTGTTGCACAGCTCCATGGGGTCAGACGGCGTGTAATCTGATTGGCAGAGGATCTTGCGCACGTCGTATAGGATTTGACTTTCTGTAAAGAATAAACGAACAAATTAGGTGTTACTGCAAGCTTTTATCGCAACATGAGTGATGTGATGACCGATGTGGCGCGGCGGGGGAAGGTCCGCCTGCGACGCAGGAGGTTGCGGGTTCGATTCCCGCCTTGGGACAAATGTTTGTACGATCTGCAAATGTTTGTTCCGGGTGTTAGAAAGAAAGAAAATGAATTTATTGGCTCGCACATCAAAAAGGTACACAATAATATAAATAAAAAATAAAGCTATGTGAACCAAAAAGGACCTGCCTCAGCTTAATGTTGCTCAACAGAAAGTTGAGCAACGCTGGTTTTCTGGCAGGTCCTTTGGTGCGTGCGTGTCTACATGGGTTTCAGACTTAAACTTAGTAAAAAAAAAAAAATAATATGATAATTTATAGCTAGTGACATTATAATAAATAAACAACTCAAAAATACATACCTAATAATATTTTAAAAATAAAGATAAATCTAAGGCTATCGTTCAGCACGGGAAACACTCGAACAATTTTTATTAAATAATGATCTGGCAACCAACCAACCAACGAGTGTTCCGGGTATTTTCTATGTATAATAAAAAAAATCTATTTAAGTATGTATTGTTTTAAGTATAACACAAGCTCTGCTTAGCTTGGGTCTAGATGATGCTATTGGTCCAGCATTATTTAATTATATATTTTATGAGTAGAATTTGAAACTCAATAGAGATTGCATTAATTAAATGAATATACACAGCATTTGGGTCGTTTTACGCTTACTTTTAGAGTTCCGCACCCAAAGATGCCAACGGGAAGCAAAGTTACTAATGCATAAGCCGAATGTCTGTGGGTAAGTCTGTCCATCTGTAACAGGCTATCTCCGTCCGTATGTAACGAGTCCACGAATCGCCGTTAACCCGCTTCATCTTTTGATACAATAAACCAGTAACGCACCAATAGCAAGCCACAGTCCTGCTTATAGATGTAAAGCAGCGGGTAAACACCGGTGTACACCAGTAGCCACCGCTGGATACCATTTGGCTACCAGTAAAATGCGGTAGTAACCCGAGTGTGGAACGAGGAAAGGCGAGTTATGATAATCGTTTTGGAATAGGTATTTACGCATACTGGGGGATAATTTGTATTTAATTTTGATGTTTTATATAATTCAATAATGTCAATAAAATTAAATTCAATAAATTAGCCGTGGCAATAAAATATAAATTAAAATAAAATTCCTCATACTATTTTCGCCGCTTATTTTACGTTTTTTTTGTTTATGTGTACGATCGTTCTGGAATGGTATAAAATTATGTGGACATAAATGCAACCGATATAGAAAGGTAATACATATCAAAATCAAAAGGTACCGATGATGTATACATAGCTTCCTAACCTATAGGTTCCGAAATCTGCCTATAATAATTACCTTTCATAATACATTATTATCCTGAGATTTAATAATAATGTATTAACCAAAGCAGCCTATAAACCCCAGTATCTACCGGGGTTTAATAGGTGTCCACCGTTATCAGCGGGTGAACACCAATTGGTGAAAACCCTTGTAAGCCAGGTTCGCATTTATAGTCCTACCTCCCTTCTGTATGGCGTCACAGATCTGCGTGCACATAGAGAAGACAATACAGGCCGTGCTGGTGGAGTCGACGCCGCCGCTCAGCGGGAGAAAAAACCCGCCTTGGCCCGAACGGCGGAGGTAGTCCCATAGCCAGCATGCTGGACCTAGAATGATAGATGGAATGTATTTAATTTATTTATTGCATCATATTATGGTGCATACAATTGTCAGGACTTATTGACTATATTATGGAATATACACAATATGTACTCATACAGGGTGTTGCAATGGGAGACGGCCAGATACTTTATACATACACTTGAGAGCAAAAAAATCGCACATTCATGATTTTTTGACATAACTAAAAAAAAAACAAAAAATATTATGTTTCTGTAATGCAGATTCATAGTCTATTTTAATACCTATCCAGTGGTATCTGATTTGTCTTTCAATCATTACATAAAAATGCTTTTGTGGATCAATAACAAAAATGCATGTTTAGTAAAAAATTCTTTATATG
This sequence comes from Eupithecia inturbata, assembly GCA_963662085.1. Classification (NCBI taxonomy): domain Eukaryota; kingdom Metazoa; phylum Arthropoda; class Insecta; order Lepidoptera; family Geometridae; genus Eupithecia; species Eupithecia inturbata. Next base: position 2,965,381 of record OY759179.1, on the reverse strand, counting down.
TCAACCCTTTATTCAAGTATTGGTGTCAAAGTTATGAAATTAAAAGATAAAATTAATTTAAAGTTTGTTATTAATACCGAGTGTTCCCTCCCCTAGCCTGAATCACTGACTCCATCCGTGTTTTCATTGATGTTACTAGACTTTTGATAAAGTCTTGAGGAATAGCCTCCCATTCCTCTGCGATCGCCTGTTGCAGCTCCTGTAGAGTCGATGGAGGAGCATCTCGGCCTCGAACTCTTCTTTTCAGCTCGTCCCATAGATGTTCGATGGGATTGAGGTCTGGGCTTCGAGCTGGCCACTCCATAACGGTCACATCCACCTCTTGAAGGTACTCGATCACTAAGCCAGCAGTATGCGGTCTTGCATTATCTTGCATAAACAGAAAGTTTTCGCCGATAAACCCAGCAAAAGGTACGACGTGGCTCTCGAGTACTTCCTCAATGTATCGTATGGAAGTCAATCCTCTTGATTGGCGACCAGTATTCGGTCCGGTGATGAAGGCAAGCTCGGTTTTTGCTTCCATAGACATGCCTCCCCAAAACATGATTGATCCACCGCCATAGGCGACACGTTCTGTTATGCAGCATTGGGCAAATCGTTCTCCCGATCTTCTATACACCTTCCCCCGTCCGTCGTTGCCATGCAAGCACATCCTGCACTCATCAGAGAACAGGACTGCACTCCACTGCTCTTCGGTCCAATTCAAATGGTCTCGAGCGAACTGAAGGCGGGCTTCTCGGTGGGCTGGGGTCAATTTCGGCCCGTTTGCTGGCCTGTGTGCAGTCAGGCCACCTTCTCTCAATCGTCTTCTGACTGTCCACCGGCTAACTTCTACTTCACGAACTTCTTGAAGTCGTTGGCCCAGTTGAACTGCGTTCAAACGACGATTTCTTAAAGATGTCGTTATAAGAAAGCGGTTATCACGCTCTGTTGTAGCACGGGGACGGCCCGATCCTTGTCGCCGTTGGTAGCCACCAGTCTCTTGATACCTCTGGTATACACGCCGAACGGTAAATCGGCTCAAACTCAATTGTCGAGCCACTTTACTTTGCTTAAGCCCCGATTCAACAAGGGCAACCACTTGAGCGGCTACTTCTGGTGTAGTATCCATTTTCGTGTTCCGTTTGAAGCCAATATCAATAGAGAACCTTTCACACTGTACGTTGGTATGCAAATGATGACCATTCCCTCAATATGCACTCTTTTATACCTGCGATAAATCCCGCCGCCGGCCTTACCTGGATCGAGCGACATAAGGGGGTCTATTGTTTTGTTGCTAATGAGTTGTTTTTAAAGGTAAATGTCAACCCTTTATCAGTTCTGCGAATGCCTAGATTATGCACTTTAATTTAATTTGATTTTAATTTGCTGTAAGCTCCAAATAAAAAAAAAATTGAACTTTTAAGTAAAAATGTGCGGATGTGCGATTTTATTGCTCTCAAGTGTATGATACTAATATAATAAAACGGTATGAAAGGAAAGTATGCCAAATAAAATTAATGCAAGACTTCAATTACAAGTCACCAAAAGTATCACTTAAAAAATCATTTAGTTTGTAGTAGCATTTTTCTAAGAGCGTCTCTTTTAACCTAATTTCAAAAATATTAAGTATTATTCTTTTTGGCTTTTAATTGTCTGGAATTTTACTATATATTTTTACCGCCATGTTTAAGCACTGTAATGTTGTACACAAAGGAATTTCATAGCCTCATGACGTGATGTGTCGAACGGGAATAGAAACGCCTTTGCCCTGCAGTGAGACGACACAAGCTAAAAATTATCATACGATCATGACGACCTCTGTGGTGCAGCTGGCGAAGGGCCGCCTGCACGCAAGAGGTTGCGGGTTCGATTCCCGCCTCGGTACAAATGTTTGTACAATCTGCAGGTTGTTCCGGCTGTTTTGGGTGTTTTCTATGTATAATAAAATTATGTCATCTACCAATAACACAAGCTCTGCTTAGCTTGATGATGCTGTGTGAATTGTCCAGCGCTATTGTTTCTTATCTATATCTATATATATAAAAGAAAGTCGTGTTAGTTACACTATTTATAACTCAAGAACGGCTGAACGGATCTCGGTGAAATTTGGCAGCGAGGTAGATGGTATCCCAGGGCCGGACATAGGCTACCTTTTATTCCGGAATAAAGCGTGCGAAGCCGCGAGCAGCAGCTAGTTTATAATAATTTCATGGAATGCAACGTTTATAATTCATGCGTCTGAAAAAGGCTATAATAAGGTCTTAAAAGGCTACAAAAAATCACAGCACAAATTAGGTTACCTACATACCTAGTTCAATCTCCTCTTCAGGCGTCAGATACTGCCAATCAACCGGCGGACTCGTAGTTAAAATGACGTCATCATCGGACAACGCGAAGTCCACTGTGATTCGCGGGAATGGGGGGTTGGAAGCGGCTAGGTGGGAGCGGGATCGGTTCCGGGCTCGGTACGAACGGATGTCTTCTAGGTCTATTGTTGCTAGGATTACTTCCTGTAATAAGATAATTATCATTTACTAATAAACTTTGTATGTCTTTCAAATGGTTTAGGGTTTAAAACTCTGCGTAATTCATTCGTGGTACTTTTCACCTACTGAATGGAGATTCTACCTTCATCTACAGAATATAACCACGTCAATGTAAGTATATATTATTCTGACTACATTACGCCATTTTTCACAGCTTTAGTATGCAAAGCAGACTATCATTGATCAGCTTTGTTTTAAAACCCTTTAAATGTTGAGTACCTTTCAAAGTAAAACTTCTTTATTACTAAAAGGCCAGAGTAAGGAAAAATAAATTCAATACTGATTGTATTCCGAGAGAGGATAGGCTACTTTTAAGACATGTCAAACGCGTCCAGATCCGCGAGCTGAAGCTAGCATGGAAATAAAGATTATTCCGACTGGTTCCGTACCACGTATTTAACGACTCTTACCACGTCATTCAAAGCAAACTGCAGCCCCCGACTGACAACGCTCCCGTTGACAGCCACACAGGAGCATCCGTTGAAGTAGATCCTCTGTCGGTCAAGTTACTGAACAGATATGCACCGCCGCTTTTGAACGTCACGCTTTTGATCTCTCATCAGCTCACCTTCGTCTACTGCTGAACAAGCCTCCCCAAACCATGCTGGTTTATCCATAATCACCAAGCTCGGCAGTCGGATTGGTGATCGCAGTGGAGGTGTTGAAAATACACAGAAGAAAGCTGCTGCCCTTTCTCTGATAGCTTCCTTTAGTCGGCTCTACTTTCACGGGTTAAGTTGATGGAGTCTATTCTTACACCGTGACCGCCACAGCTATTGGATTTAGTTTTGTGTGACTTGATCGAGTGTTCTTAGCTATGTTTTAAGGTCGATTTACATCAAACGAGCGAATGCTCATTCTATCCCCACTACATCAAATTCTTCTCAATTTCTTCATCAAATTGTTCTTAGTGCGTTCGCAAAGATTCTATAGAATATTCTAAGAATGCTCGCTCGCTTGATGTAAACGGCGCAAGAGCGCGCGAACAGTTTCTTAGAGCGTTCTAGCGTGTTCGGACGTGCTCGCGCCACTGAGCGGTCTCATCAAAGCGTTCTTGTGTTCTAGCGATTGTTTACGTATCTTATCGATTAAATTATGGATTGGTCTCAAGAAAAATGTTTATTAATGATAGAAGCCTACCGCAATTTCAGATGTCTGTGGGATCCGACGTATGAAAACTATAAAAATACAACTTATAGACATAAATACAACTTATAGACATAACGAAGCACTACCAATATTAACCACAGAATTGACACGAATGAGCAAAGAACATTCGATCTAGCTTTCGTTCACACTAAAAGATGAGGAAAGAATGCTCTTGTTCTAGCTCTAGCTCTGTGTTCGTTTGATGTAAATGGATACGTCTAGCTTTCGTTTACACTAAAAGATTACGAAAGAATGTTCTTGTTCTAGCTCTAGCTCTATGTTCGTTTGACGTAAAGGAAATCAATGCAACCGTTCAAATGTTATGATGATTCAAAGTATTTTTTTTTTAATTTGCGTGTTGTCTAGGAAATTATTATGTAATCTACGACCCTTACCACATCATTCAAAGCAAACTGCAGCCCCCGACTGACAATGTTCCCGTTGACAGCCACACAGGAGCATCCGTTGAAGTAGATCCTTTGTCCGTCGCAGCCGCGCAAGTTACTGAACAGATATGCGCCTCCGCTTTTGAACGTTGCGCTTTTGACCAAGTCGACTGTGACGTAGGCTTTCCGGAGTTCCATGTAGCTACCGGATCCGTTGGATATTATTTCTACGCCGTCTAAGCCTAGAGGGATGTGACGGCTGGAAGATTAATTATCTGTGTTAGTGCTGTTCTTTTGGCAATCCAATGTCGGGCCAAATTCAGATTCCTGTACGGCATTCGCTTTCTAATAATTTCATGATTATGAATTTCATGATTATGGAATAATTAGAACAGGGATAAGACAACATTGTAACAAAAATAACGAATAGCACATGAACACGTCGCATTGTGTGGTGGGCCCAGTGTTTCAGAATAAGCAAATTAGGTAGTTTGTTGCAGAATTTATAAAAAACATTTCTACAAATAAAAAAAAAATCACTGGTCTTTTACGACGAAACGCTCAGCTGTGTATGTGTGATCTTATTATTTAACTCTACGATTTTTGAAGTTGAGTAAATTTCGTATACCTTTACAATACAATACAATACAAATATTCTTTATTGCACACCAAATAATAAAAAAAAAGAAACACACAACACAAAAACAAATAAAGACAATGTACAATGGGCGGCCTTATCGCTAAGAGCGATCTCTTCCAGGCAACCTTAGGATGGACAAGAAGTGACTGAAAAAGTATAGACGGTGGCGTGTCACAGAAATAATGTTTAGGTAGTAGGAAGCAATGAATATACTTAGACATAATTATATACTTAAACATAGATATACTAGTATATATTACATAACATAAAATAAATATAGTAAGCATACAAAATTACTTAGCAATTAGCCTTTAGAAATCATCGGTCGATCAAATATGTTGGCCGAGTTCAGGAATAATTAGAACTCCAAATATAAAGCACATGTCATATTTATAAGCGGTGTTTTTTTGAGTTTTTGACTTACCTCTGTGGGTTCCACAGTTCTTCGCAAATCTCAAAGCCGATACAAGTATCTTTAGTGGCGATCACAGCGTCACCTATAGGCACCGTCGTCTGCTCTGTTATCGCCGTTATCATGCGCGGGAGGTAATACTCTTCCGTTTGTCTATCCTGAAATAAATGTTTTATGTCATTTAACAAATAAGTACACCATTATTTTAAGATTGAAACCAATTGCAGAAAAGTACAGAGAATAAACCGGCCAAGTGCGAGTCGACTCCACGTGAAGGGTTCCGTGCCATACTTGATATACTTTCGCAAAAGAAACAAGAGAAACCCTAAAACAGATTTGTTTAATAGATCGCAAAAAAAGCAAATAAGCCAACATGACGCGGTCACCCATCCAAGTACAGACTGCGCTTGACGTTGCTTAACTTCAGTGATCGTTGTTCAATTTGGTTGAACAGCTTTGCCTTCCTAATTATGAATTAATAACTTTAACCAACGTTACTACTATTAATTAAGTGGCAACAGTAATGCACACTCTGTAAAAAATTAAACTGTAACCTACCTTATATATAAGGTTCAAGAGACAAACGTTGCAAAAATTGCTATCTGGGAATTTTCGATTTTTAATTTCGACTTTGTACATAGATTCACTGAAATAGGTCTGTTTTTTTCTTCTTACTGATTTTATGTCAATTCAACTCTCACAGGAAATTTAAATTTTTTGTTTAATTATTTTAAATACCGTGTCTTCAAGCTCTTGGTACGACTTTTTTTCTTAGTACTCCAAATAACATATAGATTTTTCCTTTATATTGTTTCTCTATTCTATTTTATCTATTTCTGTTAATCAATCTTTTTATCCAACCTTCTGTTCTTCAATCTTTTTATCCAATCCCTTGAATTTCGTACCAAAATTTTCAAATTTTATTTTGTGTTTATTTCCTGTATATTTTTTTATTTCTTGTTCCTGCTTTTGCATCTTTTCCTCTATTCCTTTAAGGATTTTCATCATCCCCTCTATGATAGTAGAGAGTAATCGTCTGCTATCATATCTTAATCGCATATCAACTACCTACCTTTACGGTTCATGAGATACAAGCCGCTAACAGACGGACGGACAAACAGACAGCGGAGGCTTAGTAATAGGGTCCCGTTTTCACCCTTCGGGTACGGAAGTCCAAAAAGCGATTACAAAAGCAATAAATACTACAGCAATTTATGTCTCAAGGTATTAGTCAAATACGGGGATATTATCGCGACGGTCTGACTCTATATATATACTCATAATATAATATATATATTATACTCTATATATATATATATTATGTGAATTTCGTGCATCAATGCATCCTGTTTTAGAACCTAACACAAATGTTACAGCGAAACCACTTGAACTTAGATAACCCTCCGATATCGAAACACAAGGCCCTAATTCCACTAAATTAATCGCTTCACCATAATAATGGTATCGTCTCAAAATTACTCATTATGGCAAAATGCCACCTTGGTGAACGAAGCTACAGTTGGAGGGACGCGTGTCAAAAGTGTCAAGGTTGAAACCATTATAATATATATATATCCCTGAAAATAGCACCCGCAAGCACTATCGAGAGTATCTTTCATCTATGGACGATTCTGCGACGATACGATTGTCATAGTTAAGTGATTGGTTAGCAGAATTCGGCTCCAGTTCTCTACTCATTGACAAAAAAGGCCAACGCTATCAGACAACACCCCCAACAAACAACCGTTAGCTTACTTTAGTCCAACCTGAAAACCATCTCGACTCCCTATAATTCCCATCCTCACACAGAATCATCTTCGGCCTGATGAGGAGAATCTTCTTGTTCAAGAACACGACTCGACAGTTGTATGATACGTTGCGATGTTGGACCGGCATTCCTACGTCTATAAGCATATCTTTGCATGTTGGGGATTTTAGGAGGTCAGCCAGGACCTGCCAGCTGTGGAGGAATGTGTCGGGCTCGTGGAAGTGGTCTTCGCAGCTGTAGCCGCTGGAAGAGTGGACACTGGTTAGTTGAAAGGTGGTAGGTAACCACGTTTTATACGCTAAGCTTAATGACAAATCAGGGTTTTTGAATAAGATACGGGAAAAAGTCGTCATGTCGAAAGGAAAGGCAAAACTAAAGCAAATCAGAGCTAGTCAAGCGTCTCCGTAAGTCATGACACCCACAGTATTAAAACGAGTGAGTGATGGCCCACATTATTAAAACGTTTCCGCAAGGGAGTCGCTTAAATAGGCAGCATCAAAATCACGAATTGAACATTGATGGAAAATTTTGCCATCCCATATTAAATCTTTTATTTTCAATTATTGTTATCTAATCAGGAACATGAAGAAAACTTGGGTGATTAACGACTCGAAGAGATTAGGGGAGTGTAAATTTGTAGACTTATAGGTGCCCAAGACAGCCTTACCATATCTCCAGTTCAGGTCCAGTGCGATACAGCGCTCCTAATTCCTTAGCTTCCTGAATAGACTGCAGGATTCTGCTGAGATTGCCTTCGAAGTCCAGAGCCCATTGGTTCAGGGTGCACACCGCTACCGTCACCTTACGCCCCATGGTCTGAAGAAAAACGGGTTTGGTTGAATGTAGGACATATAAAGTTTTAACTGTTCTGCCTAAGAGAATAGAAAGGGGTTATTGCACATATACCTAACAGCCTTCTTAGGGTCCGAATATAGATGCGCGATAGAGCAAAATCTAAAGAAACGGGGACGTAATAGGAGTGTGTTGGACGTGTATATTTACAGAAACCATTGGGCACAGGGCACTCTTGGTCCCTTCTGTAAGAATGTCAGAATCACCATCCCTAAAAATATGAGGACTATATAGACAGATAGACCATGTCAAACAGTATCGGGTCCACCAGTGTTGGGACAACTTTACCAAGCTTTGGAACAACTTTAGCCAAATAAAGTTAGTAGTACTTTGTAGTAGGGACCTTTCTAGCGTCCTTCGTAGCGTTAACTTTAGAAAAAAAAACAATCATTTATTATACCTTCTAACGAATCAAGGAAACAAATATTGTATTGAACGTGGACGTTCACCTTGCCTTTGTCGAAAGTCCTTGGGTTCAGTTATGAAGGCAGAAACACTAGATCCTTTGATGTATATACTGCCTGACTGCAGGGTCAAGTTTGTACTAAAGATAGTAGGTAAGTAGAGTATCTGTTTTATGTTTTTGAACATGATAACGGGGATTTTCTTATTGATAATGATGACTTAGCGTCAACATCACACATTATAGAACTATTAGTAGGTATCGCAAACAAAAGAAAACCGAATGGACTATAAAAATAATTATATAATGAGGGACAAAGGAAAAGGCAGTCACTGAAATAAAAATGCTGGGCGGCATCAAAATACGCGATATTTCAGAATTTTTTATTTAGTCATAAATCACGCGTTTCGTTTTCGAATTTTTACTGCATTTCCATTTTTATCGGTGCGACGATTTTAATCCTGATACATATATAAAATTATAAAATTTATATATAAAATTTATGAAACAGTAGGTAGGTATGTCAGACTGCAGAATGTGGCGCAGGTTTACCTGAAACGCCTAGCTCAGTAATCATCACAGCCAAATTATTAGCTGACGTTGAAGAAGGGAACCCGAAAAGTCCAGACGATGATGTGGTGGCGGGATGAATGATTATTAATTTTTTTTTATCGTGAATAGACCTTCGTTTGACCGATTGACCACAATCTCACCTGATGGTAAGTGACGATGTGGCAGACGATGTATCACAAAGGTCTAGAAGACACCTATTCACTCTCATGAAAAAACCCGGTTGGAAGCTCATCACGGCCCAGACTGCTCCATCGACGCCCTATACCGGAATGAGACGGGGGCTTGATCTAGTAGTGTGATCCAACAAGCTGATTAGGATACCTACATTAGATGGTATATGGAAGTTACGGGCAGCTCACGAGTCTAGAACAACTCAGCTCATTAAAAGAATGAGTGACACAAGACAATAAGATTGCCTCTGGATCAATACCCGCACCACCCGGTGCCAGGCCGCGGCCAGTCACCCCGACGCTGAAAATTTCATATGCACACGTGTAGCTGAGCCCAGAAACCCTATAGGTTGAAAATAACCCGAGGAAATGTGTCTATTTTCGAGCAATCAAGAGGTTACGCTTAAAATATGTATATTCTTGTATTTTGCAAAGCAGTCACAAAAATTCTCAATAAACGGATCCTTCAAGAGAAGTTGACGTACGATTTACAATGTAAATGGTTAATCTTGAAATTTTCCTTTTTATTTTATATATTTATATATATTTTAGAGTTCTTGGTTTCCAGCTATTCATGGTTTTTATAAGCTGTTTTCTCTCTATTTTAGACAATTTTGGATTGTCCTTCTAGAACTTCGATCGTATTCATGAATCTGTTAAAACGATCGAACTTAGTGATATCAATCAATCGAACAAAGATAACCGTAAATGCAAAAAAAAATTATCTTCTAAATCCTTCTAAAACTCTACTTCTAACTAAAAAAACAATAGGTAATAGTTTAACATCTATGCTAGAACAGACAGAGCCTGGCACAGAGCATCAATAATTCCTAGATAAACGATTTTGCCTGAATCCAGAAATAGTACGATGCTACTCTGGTTTTATTTATTCCGTTTCAAATACCTTTAGCGACAGAATCGCAATTTTATTTGATTTATTTGTGAGTCAGCATTATTTCAGCAGCGTAGTTATGGTGGTAAGTTACATTGAAATTGAATCTTTGTCGCACTCTTCGAAGAAGTATTGAGTTTACTAATAACGATTAATAAACTCAATACTTCTTCGAAGAGTGCGACAAAGATTCAATTTCAATCCTTCGGTATATCATCTCATTGTCAATCCCACTCCCACTCTCGCGAACGCAATGATTGCAGACAGGCAGTATCATTAATTATCGTTCGTCATCATCATTTAACCTAAGTAGGTATAGTATATATATACCATAGGCCAGGATATTTTTCCCGCTTTTGTGATGCATGTCTTACGTAATGCAATATTGCATAAGTTTTATCTATTACAGAAATCATGTTTTAAATCACAAAATGACAAAGCAAAATGTTTTATCTTAGTCAATTGGGTAAATGATAAGATACCGATACGAGACCAGCGAATGTCTCAAAATTGCAGAGATGAATAGAAGAGCGATGGTTGATGATTATGTAATCAGCAAAAACTATATCAATTCTCATGTTAAATGTAGAGCATGATGCAATGATGCAAAAATCATATCTGAATATTTTAATATATCAGAATTTATGTGAATCGCTATGTATATGACTTACCTGAAAATTTTCGAATGATTTCGCTTAGTACAGTACGATCGATTTAACTGAAATCTCCTAGGCAACTTATCAGCACGTCATTAACAAAGGTTTCTATTCTAGTAACTATGTAATATTGGATATCATATGTGTGTAATTGTGTATACATACATGATTATTATTATGTAGATGTGTTTCTTTTACTCATGAATGAAGATGTAGGTACTTCGTATGAAGTACCTAATATATAGTATTTATATAATTAATAATAATAATCATTTATTATAACTTCTTAACCTTATCTAGAATTATACACAAAAAAAAGTTTCTAATGATAGGCAAAGGGAGTAGATTCAGCATTGTGCTGCATGCGAGGAACATGCAGCGCTGATTTTAAATCTACTCCCCTCGGATAGGTGGTCACCGAGGGTTATTCCCTTGGTTGGTTATTTCCTTCATAGATTTAGCTCTCTTAAAACAGAGATATAAGTAATATTTAAGGGTCATTACCTATTATTTTAAAATACCAATCTATATATAGATAGTAAACCTTTTATGCTGATAACTTATTGTTGGTTGGCACTTTAATTTTCATTTCTGAGATCTTTATAATTTATACGAAATATAAAAATATTAGAATTGACCAACATGTAGTTATTTAATAATACCTACAGGCGCTAACGCCATTATATTCTCCGCTACAGGTTATGGTTTGGTATTGGTTTTATAATAGTGAGATTTTTTTTTGTCATTTGAAACGCACTATAATGTATTCACTATGTATAGCCTATACTTCACATAACTATTAGTATGTGCTTATATAAACTATAACGTAAATAATGATTATAAATTATGCTGGACAATCCACACAGCATCATCTAGCCCCAAGCTAAGCAAAGCTTGTGTTATGGGTACAAGATAACCGATATACATACATAATTATAATACAATACATTACATAGATAGGTAGATATTTTTTAGTATACATAGAAAGTACCCAGAACACCCGTAACAAATATTTGCAGATCGTACAAACATTTGTCCCCAGGCGGGAATCGAACCCGCAACCTCCTGCGCCCGCCCCGCGCCGCATCGGTCGTCATTTAAAAGGTCAGTTCAACATTATAAAAAGATTTTTTTTGTGATTCGTTATCATCAGGAAAGTATTTATAATCAAAGGTAGGTAGTGTGAATTGAAAATATTAAATACAGTCGACCTTTCTCGTTATTGGGATGTTGTAACCAGAGACGCAAGAGGCTGCGGGTTCTAATTTCCCCGATCTAAAGATTCATACAATCGTTTTCCACAAAAGCGTAAGAAACAAACAAACAAACAGTCTTATACAATCATAAAATTAGTTAGGATTGTGGAACCTCTAAACATTCCCAAGGCTATAAAGACATTAAAAGTTTCTACCACGAGGTTGCGAAGTTTCACACAACACTGAAAGTTGGGAAGTTAGCCACGCTTCGTGGAAGTGCAGTCACCTTTGGAGCTTCCAGAGAAGCGTATCTAATCTAGCAATCAACCCGTGACTAAGCTTTCTATAAACTTTTATGAAAATCGTGATTCTGGAAATTCTATACAAAGGTCTAGATTGCTTAGTGTAAGCTTAGTCAGCTGTAAAGTTGCAAAGCCGTGCGGTAGACTAGTTATGTATGAATCAAATGAATTTGTAGAGTTTATAGTCAGGAATGCCTAGGTAGGTAAACTAAATTTCAGTCTGGGCTAGGTTTTAGTCGAATAAGACGCATAGACTTCTTCGGTATAAGTTAGTTAGTTAGGTAGTTATCTTACGCTTGCGATTATTAAGACAATGTTGGATGATATTACGATCAGTGAATATGTGGAAGTGGAGGAAAAACTAGAAACCATTATCAGTGATGATGATGGACTCGAAGGTTCAGACGGTAAGTACCTTTAGTGATTATGATAATAATTTGGCAGGTACCTACCTAAAAGCATTTGATGCTCATTGAATTCGTAAATAAATTAAGCTTTACAACCAATTATAAATTCATAGCTGAACTACAACTTAAAATTCAAATCGCAAACTTGGATAATTGACCTTATAAATCAAACTAAAGGCTTACGTCAAAATTTATTAGAGCAGTTTGCTATCATAATTCCCGAGTCTTCGCATGAACAACCTTTGACGTCACCGAACTTGATAAGGTAATGCGATTGGGGCATGGCAGTAGGGCAATACGATGGGCCTTCCAATAACGGATAATAATGTACCCTTATTTTGGAAGTCAGTCGTCTCTTAACCCCGCGGTACTCGGCACGCCTTATAATAAAAACTTTGCCTGAAATAAACATAAACCGTGTAGCCATGGTGACGAATAGAACACAGACGTTATATAGACAAATGGCAAAGATCCGTAGGTGCTAGGACATGTTATTATATCCAACTAAAATGTTATGGTGGAAACAGCTGGAGTGTAGTCAGCAAAACGTTATGATGGTGGAAATGGAGGAGCGGAGAAGACGGGAATACGTAGACAGTACGACGGTGACGTTGACTCTTCCGGCGATAAACCCTGTCATACATGATAGCTTGTTTTTCGCAAATCTAGATCATGTAAAGTCGTTGCAAGCTTCTTTGTTTCCTATTTGTAGTAAAGGTAAGGAGATGATACTTAGCTTAGCTGTGTAGTTGGCCTTACAGTCGTAGAACCAACGAAAAAAGTTAGTTAATAAAAATTTATTCAAAGTTCATAAGGCGCCTAGAATCGTAAATAAAGTTTAGCAACAAATAGCTTTGGTTTTGGGAGTTTTGCGCCAGGTAAAAGCCATACAAAGTTATGAATTACTCTTGAACTAGAACTCTGATTGATATCATAAAACTATGCTTTCATAGAAGTTGTTTTCAACTCAGAAGTTATTTAAGTGGTTATCAAACTATTAATCAAAGTTACGAATAGATCGAGATTCCCATCTTCGCGTGCCTATTGGTGTTATTTAGGTAACATGAATTCTAAAATTCCTAACAAAGCGGAAACCGCAGACAGGCCGTAGATCGTTTTGTTCAACAATTCCAAACCAGGTCACCAATGCATATCAATCAGAAGCGAATTTAAGTAGGTCACAAAATTTTACGAAGCTTTTGACATGCCAGAGCTTAATAAAAGCATAAGACTTTTTCAGGGACATTCATATCGAACTTCCTGCAAAACAATATCAAAACGAACCAATTGGAAATCAATACAGACTCGAAGACATTCCGGACGATAGCCAAGCTCAAGGAGCCTCGGGATCTTTTCGCTTTGCCTAAGGAGTTAGACTGCCCGCAACAAGCACCCAGATGGCCTTCAGAATGTCAGGTATGAGTTACTTTACACCAATGAGTTATGAGCTAAACTCCAGCCAAATTAAATGTGAAATGTTTGTAAACAAACAATCCAAACTTAACCGAAAATTTTATCTGTTGGCGTGTATTTTTTTACGCAATTGACATTCCTAGTCGATTTGAGATCTTTGATTCAATAAATATTGCTAACAATTATAAATCTGTAGCTCGACTCGACGCCAAGCACGTGAGTTAGATTTTCTGTTGTGGTTTGTGTGCAAACATTTCACATCAAGCTTGGCTGAAGTATAGTTGCACCAATGATTCTTCGCCGTAGGTTGTCGAAGAAAAGATACAGCATATAATATGGAGTACGGCTACACCTGAGCCCTATTACGTATCAACTGGGAAGGAACTAAAGCCTCAGCCGGTTGGTGAAGATGCAGGGACTGTGATATTTCAATACTACCCCATGAGCGCTGTGAATTATGTAAGTATATTTTGCGATATTAAAGAGTTGCATGCAGTGATCGCACGAAAATCCAGAGGTAAGCGAAGCTTCCTGATGATGAACTGAAGTCGCGCCGCCTCTTGCAAAGAGCGAGCAGGAGTCGGCCTAAGCACGTGATGAGTCGCTAGCCCAGATAGTGGAAGACCTCCTTGCGAGGGCGGAAGCCAGAAAGGCCAAGCGAAATGGTTCTAGGAACTGCAAGGCTAACATCGAAAGAGAAACCAGCAGTCTTTTCTAGAGGAAAAGGTGGCGCAGGGAGTATCGTCGAGTACAAGTAGACTCCCGCTCAGCCCCAAAGTCGGTAGTATTCGGCCCGATGACTGGCTAAAGGTGCATCTTGAGACAAAAGCAAAACTCGAAATGGTTGAGACTTGGCGAGGTGCCTGACCGACTACAGCATTGCCGAACGGTCATTGTACCGAAGAAAGATAATCCGGAGGGGCCCGGAGACTATAGGCCGATCTCGATCGCGTCAATAGCACTTTAGCGTCTTGACTATGACACTGAAGGCATCTGTCCCCCAGATATTCGTCAGTGCGGAGTGCTGGACGATATACTGGGAGATTGCAGAATATAGTTAAGGGAGTGCCAAGTGGCGGTCCTAGACTTTTCTTAAGCGTTCGATAAAGTGTCGCTTGATGCTCTGATCAACCTGTTGAGGAAAGGGGGACTGCCCGAGGGCTTTTGCGATTATGTAGCTCGACTTTACCACCTTAGCCGTACTTAGTAATACGAGTGAACCTGTAAGAATGGGTCGTCGGGGAGTTCGCCAAGGAAACCCGTTATCTCCGCTGTTGTTCAACATGGCGATGGATCTTATGCTCTCAAACTTACCAGAAGACGGACTCATGCTAAACCTTGTCTCGTCCTTGTCGTCGCATTGGCATTATAGGACAATAACTAACATTTCCTTAAATTTTTAAAATTCCAGTTTAGCAGATCTACTGTAGGAGGATCTCGCCTATTCATTTCTGCATGTGCAACCACAAACCCAGAGGCAGACGATGAACTCAGATTTGAATCTCGCTTCGAAAGTGGAAACTTGGCCAAAGCCATACGCATCACGTCCACTTACTATGAACTGCATCTACGAACGGACCTTTATACGAATCGGCATATGCAATGGTTTTACTTTAGAGTTACGAATACGAAGAAGCAGATGATGTACAGGTAATCCATACTAATATTATATAAAACCGAAAGTAATTCTGTATCTCGGTCTGTTACCTTTTCACGCCTAAACAGCTCTACGGATCTTAATGAAATTTGGCAGGGAGATAACGGTATCCCGGGGACGGATATAGGCTACTTGAAAAGCGCGAGTTAAGCCGCGGGCAGAAGCTAGTAAGCAATATTTTAGGCTGTATTCATATTTCGGGGCTTTGTCTCTATGCGAAAGCGTTTGACAGAGAGGGCCTTATCTTATCACACTTCTGATAAATTTCAGGTTTTCGATAGTGAACTTATCGAAAGCGGAGAGCTTATACAACGAGGGCATGCGACCTTTGTTGTACTCTACCAAGGACGCGCAGCTGCATTCGATCGGTTGGAGACGATGTGGCGAGAATATAGCGTACTACAAAAACGATTCCACGTAAGTAATCAAAGAAAAGTCTTTAATAGTTCGCAACATCTGATGTCGCCTTTAATTTCAAACTGTCACAAGTCTGTAACCTTATTCAATAATCATAGGATTTTATTACTTTTTTAGAACAGAGGAAGAAGAGCAGTTTCCCAGTTATACTCTGACATTCAACATAGAATTTCCGCACTCGGACGATACAGTTTACATAGCGCATTGCTACCCGTATACATATTCAGACCTGCAAGAATACCTTTCGAGATTGCAATCGCATCCAGTTAAGTCAACATTCGCAAAGCTAAGGCTTCTATGCCGAACTTTAGCCGGAAATAATGTGTATTATCTAACCATAACAGCCCCGCTTAACCCGAATGAAGTGGAACCAAAGGTGAGAAAACCAAGAGCGAGACAATTCTCAAAGCGTAAGGTAATAAAATGTTTACAATATTCTTTCAAGGTGGTTTCGTTCTAGAAAAAGAAAGCCGTAATAATAACGGCGAGGGTCCATCCTGGGGAAACACCGTCCTCGTGGATGATGAAAGGCTTCATGGACTATTTAACCGGTGATTCTAATCAGGCTCGCGAACTAAGGGAAAAGTTCATTTTCAAATTAGTGCCAATGCTGAATCCGGATGGTGTGAGTGATGAAATACAATTTATTACAATTTAATGCGGCGGAAGTTATATTATTTATTGTTGCAGGTGATAGTTGGTAACAACCGGTGTTCGCTGACCGGAAAGGACCTAAATAGACAATATCGTACAGTAATAAGGGAAACATACCCACCTGTATGGCACACGAAAGTCATGATACGAAGGTAGGTACGTGAATTAAATATGGAGAAATTGCTGCAGAAATTAGGCAAATCACTGACCAAACAGATTTCAGACTGCAGGAAGAATGTGGGGTGGCGATGTACGTAGACCTCCACGCGCACTCAAGAAAGCATAATATATTCATTTACGGATGCGAAAGTCGTAAAAATTCTGACAAGCGATTACAGGAACAAGTATTTCCACTGATGTTACATAAAAACGCTGCTGATAAGGTAAAGTTAACAAAGGCGAAAGACAAAGCTTCTGTTTTATTATGATTCTTTACGACCTTCTTTTCAGTTCTCGTTCGAAAATTGCAAGTTTAGAATACAACGAAGCAAAGAAGGCACTGGAAGAGTAGTCGTTTGGATGCTTGGCGTTGCAAACAGTTATACCATGGAAGCATCTTTTGGAGGATCAGAATTAGGCGGAAGAATGTCAACACATTTCTCAGTTCAAGATTACGAGAGTCTAGGCAAAACATTTTGTGAAACTCTACTAGATTTCTACGACGACGACCCGAGCAAGGAGAGACTGAGAAATAAGATTGTCACGAGGTTGTTGAAAGAAGGCTCTAATGCTGATGAACCTACTAATATTGATTTGTCTGATTATTCTAGGTATGATGATCTTTCTTGAATGTTTGCCTAAACAGATAGATAAAAAATGTCTCTAGAACTCATCAAATTATCATCTTTTAAATTTTAGTGACGAAGGAGACACCTCAAGTAGCAGTTCGGATGGGGAACGCAGAGGAAGGATGAAAGAAACAGTTGATCTAAAACAGCCAGCGCCGCCCCCTTCGCCAATATTCCCAGAAATCAATGAACAGGTAAGAGAAATTATCTAAAAACAGGTCAAGTAAATTTTGCACAAGGGCAATCGGTAAATGGTATTGACATTTTTAGAAGCCAAGAAAGCAGAGGGAGCGTCCAAAATTGGAGAATACGAAAAAAATTGAGAAAAAGAAAACTAAACGAGAAATCCTACAGGTAATTCGATCTCAATTGAGTAGACAAAATTTTTACTTTAAAAGCTTTCGTAGGACAGTCGAAGGGCCAAAGCAGACGGCAGAATCGCGGATCAACCGTGCGGATCTATCTTTTCTTTTAGACAAGTATTTTTATTTGTTTCTGTACCTAGCAATTAGGTGTCCTATACACGATACTAGACGTAGCGCATTAAACGAATGGAATTGCAAATATGTATGTACTCGAGCGCCCGAATCATGCATCATAGATTTAGGCTCTCTGTCAGGCTAGCAACGACAAACCGCGTGGTTACACCACGCGGTTTATCGCTGCTAGCCTTGATTATGGTATTGGAACACAAAATCACAAGAAACTAATGAATTTCAGGTTGCTAGAGCGACTATAGACTTGACGTCAGATGCAATGACTGACGCATCGACTGATGGTGAATCCGAGGGTTTAAGTCCGATGAGGCGAGTTCACAAACTGCTGCACACATCAGGGAAACTAAAGCCGAGAAGAAAAAAGAAAATGCCACCGGAACTGAAGATCATTCCTGCAGCTCAGGTGGGTGAATTCATGGCAGATTCATTTATTACATTTTATATTATTTATGATGGTTATTAAGGCAGTTGGGAGATTTTAGAACCCCAACGAAAAAAGAAGGAAATTTGCGGTCTTTGAATTAACTGTTATCAAGCAACACCATCATGATTGAAATGAAAGCAAGTCAAGACTTATTACATTTTGTGTTCTGAACAGAATTGCATCCCTTTCAGACCAGCGACTCTCCAAACCAGTCTGATAGAGAGAAGAGGATGATCAGAGCAAGACGGCCGCGCAGCGTTTCGATGTTCAACGAACCTCCTGAGAAGCCAAGGCTAAATCCTGCATCATGGCATCAATTCCGAAAGCTTCCTCCACCAAAGTAAGTGAAATGTATTTCTATCTGTCTTCTGATAGATAGATAGATAGAGGAACATTTATTAACGAACACAACCCTGATACAGCACAGAACAGAAATAGTACATAACTTACAAACAATAAATTAAACATAAAATACAAAAAATAACCTAAATGAGAAAAAAAACAAATTAAGAAGAGAGTAGGAGAGTAGGTCTGAATGCAAGTGCTCAATTTTGTACAGAAGCATTGTCAAGAAAGGTCTTTTGAAAGGCCTAATGCTTAGCAAAAGAAGGTATTCTCACAACAAATTTAGTCATAGTCCCACCAAGAAAGAAATGTGTGAAATGGTCAAAAATGGAACTAGATTTAATTTTCAGTGAAAACTGCTTGGTACTTTAAAATATGGGCAGTGTACAGAGAGTATATTTTAAATTGTTGGCTCTGCAATGCTTTCCAAAGCTAAAATACACAGTTACTAATTCTTCCAGGTGTTTATCAGAAGTGAAGAGTAAAATCACTCAGCCGGCACCTACGGAACTGCAGGTGAAACTAAATGTTCTGAAGAAGAATGTGTGGACTGGTATCCAGAATGAAGAGAAGGGGCCGCTGTCTTGGGGCATCTCCAGTTTTGCTATGAACTCTTACTTTACTGACAGTGAGGCACTGTTACGGTAAGGTGGTTTTTGTGTTTACAGCAGTAAGGACCAAATTGAATTAAAGTTCTTTCTTATTATATGGATTGGATCAAGCATAATACTTTAACATGGTTTTCTGCGCAGGTCATGTTCTAAGAAATTGGAAGAATTAGAAGGAGAAAGAAAGAAAATAAAAGAAGAGAAGAAAAAGAAGAAAACCAAAAGCAAAAAATTGATTTCCCTCAGAGTGCCAAATGGAAATGAGATTTTAGAACCTATCAGCAAAGGACCAAAATCCTCTAAGAAGAAAGGAAAGTGAGTAATTTCATTTTTTAACTTTTATTGTGTGCTTTTCCTTTAGACTATCTTTTACTAAACAGATTCAAAACTTGTTTAATTATCATTTAACAATGTTTTAGGGCAGTAAGTATCTATATTTGAGCAACTGTAATTTGAAATCGAATATGTAAGCCATTAATAACTTCTTTTACAGATTAAAGAAATCTGAGAGCACTTATGTTAACAGTGCAAGCTTTACAGAAGTACCAAGGAACACAACTCAAAAAGCTAGCCCAGTAGAAAGCCGCCATAAATCTAGCTTCAAAAAAGGTGCCATAGTCACAACTGCTATTCAAAAAAAGAACAGCAAAGCCAAAATCATTTCCGATGATTCTGACTCAGACAACTCAATTCAGATGAATAAAAAAATCAAGAAGAAAACGAAAAGCTCAAAAGCCAAATTTTGAAAGGTGTTGTCTGAAAATAAGTCCAAGAGTTAAGTAGCTTTTGTATTAAATGTTTCTTATAATGATATTCTGGTTAATTATTTCCCAACAACCGGTGTATAGACTTAAGTAACCTTAAACGAGGTATGTAACTGTAACCTACAAAATATGCTCATTTCTCGATAAATTGGCTAGCTTTAGCAACAGACGATACCCAATAGACAAAGATAAAGAAAACATAATGTTTTACGGACATAAAGATGGCACAAAAGTAGTTATTTTATTACAAACTGACATTAAAACGAATGCTACAAAATACTAACTGTAAAATTGTGTTTGAATGAAACAACAATGAAAATAAATAAAATAAAAGTTAAAACAAACATACTTACATACGAGTTTACGTAGATGTCGCAAAACAATAACAAAGTCACTGTATTTCAAGCAGGAAATCACAAAAACTTTAAATTATTGCAAAAAACCAAATTTGATTTATTTTTATTTTTGTCCTATCAGCTGGCTTTGACAGGTGAGCGAATGAGTGAATACAAATAAGCTAGGTACAGATTCTATAGGCCAAGGGTCCAACAAATTATATTTTTTTGAACAATATATTTTCACATTAAAGGTAAAATACCACCTTTACGCCGCCGCCGTCACCGAGAGGAGGCCGAGAGGTCACGGATAAGGAGATGATGGCCCCGAAGTAGCGATACCTACATTTAATATGGCATGGCCGCATGTCCATCGCAGGCCCGACATGCGTCACCCGAGCGCCCGCCGCCGCGCCATCATTCGGCGGCTGCACGGATCAGATACTATCTGGGCCGCCGAAGATAAGAGTAATTCGGCGCGACCGCTAGAACTCTGCCTAAGACAACGATCGACGTCACGTCCTCTTCAACTCGGCCCAAAATAATATCGCGTAACCTCGTCTCGGTGACGGCGGCAATGGCCAACGGCGATATAGTATAATATATTTAATAAATAGGGTAGCAATGTATTTATATTTAATAAAATAAATATTCCAGATTAGGAAAAAGAAAAAAAAGTCATAAAATAAAAATAACAAATTATTTATCCTATGCCGTCGATTGTTCCGGGTTCGATCCCAGCCAGTTGTAACAACGTTTTTGACAGCTACTGCAAGAAACATATTTGTTTCGGGCCATATCGTTGTAGGTAGGTAGGTACTCATACAAGTTATATTTAATAAGGTACCCACCGATCAAGGTTTCCGCCGGCCCCCACCCCCCCCCCCCCCCCCGTAGATTCACAATGCGCACCCTGAAACCGTCTGTATCAAAAGAGAAACCATTTGACATGTTAGGCTACCATTTCAACTAGTGTAATTTTAACGCTCGGACAGGAAGCATGCCTATAATGTGCTATTAGCCCTATCCTCAAGAAATCAGCGTGTAAAATAGTTTTTTGGTTACCTATGTTGCCACTTTGACTTTGTTCTAAATTCATGAATAGAGAGGCTATTGTTTTTTACATTTATTTAACTTATGTGTTCTTGCGTTTATTTTCCTTATTAAAAAATACTAGTTTGCAATTATTACCTACTGGTTCAAACATTTATAAATTAATAGCAACCGATAATACGATTTTGAAAATGTTTATTTTCTTGTTGTATTATATTTCTTGAGTATGGACTGCACAGAAACAGTTCTGTAAATACACTAACTACCAATACATACCTAACTAATTGTTGTCCGAAATAAAAGATTTTTATTAATTTTATTATTAATTAGAAGGAACCAAATGATTTTAAATATCATAAGTATTAGATAACGGTATGATTTTCAGGTTGTTTCTATAAAACAGCGTTTATTATTTCTACTTAATTATAATTGAAATAAAATTAATTCGACTGCACTAATCTCAGTTCAGTTCAGTTCTTGTTTCATGGCTCGCTGTGTCTGTTCTGCCCCAACTCTGCCAGTGTCCATGTCAAAGGCACTAATCTCTTCCGTATCCACAGAACTTGTCACGCCTCTGCGCAAACTGTCTTCGTCAATCATTTTCGTAGAGAACTTCGAGTGTAATTTTTATAAAGTTCTCGGTATCTATGAGGGGCCGGCAGAAACCATCTTGATCGTAGACTGAGAATTCTCAGTCTACGTTCTTGATCGATACGTACCCGTAACACAATACAAGCCTGGCTTTCGGTATAAAGATGTGTATTTCATAAAAAAACAAAAAAAAATTAAATGAGATCGCGCACATAAAGCTTGAACTATAATGCCTTTAATTATTACGTTATGCCTCCGGGACGGTATGTTGGTATACTTCTATACCAAAAATACTTATCAACCAACGTTGATAAGTATTTTTATAATTCAAAAAGGTAATAAAATAAATGGTGAGATATGCGTGCAGACTTGCACATTCAAAGTTAAACACAATGAAGATTGTAGGCACTTTACTTCCTAGGTGGTAAGTAGGTACTATTAGGAATTAAGTTTAAGATTTTAATATGTAAGTTAAGCAATTTCGATTTGACAAAACAAATAGGTATGTCTATATATAACTTTAGGTACATAAGATAGATATAAACGGATTTACATTGCAAAAGCTTAATGCTTAGGTTTTTTATGTTTGTGTAGGAATATAGACTACAACCGTATTTTAAATTTTGTTTAAAACTTGCATAATTAACACATTCATTTAACACATTAGGCACCCTATAAAACAATTGCAATCCCTCGACAACTATTGTTTTTCTGCGTGCGTGCGTTAGCTAGTTCTAGTTTATATTATGTTTCTAGTGTGTAGGGATTATCCTATTTGCGTAATTGTACATTTGATTTTATTGAATTATAGAATGTTAGAAACATTCTCATCAAGACGCAAGTTAAATAGTTTAGATTTTTCATAGATTTATTTTGTATATGTTAAGTAGGTATTTATAATGATATAGTGTTTTTATAATTTTGTTTCATGTCCCTTGAAGAGGATTTATATTTGTACTTATCGTATCGCAACAAATCACCAAACTTCAATAAGATAGTTCAAGTGTGATTAAACCAAGGAATTGTAGTTAATAGGCTTTCACCAGGAAAGGTACACCCAAGATAGGATACCTACCTACCTAACCTAGAGTAGGTTCACATCTACTTACATAATAATTGGATTACTGTGCGACAGTTGGGAAGAGCTGGCACATCGCCGGCCTGAATAGCGCAATACCGCACAAGGCATTTCCGAGCTTTGACGAAAACCGTCTTGAACACCTTGATGCCAAGCGCCAGTTGCAGAAATTCTAAAACCTAGAAACCATATACACCTAAACCATATACACCTACTCCTACAACTCTTCTGGGCGGCTGTACTACGACCGAACTTTCAAAACTAAGTTTAACCTAACGAGCCATATTCGCTCACATTAGCAGAATAAAACATAAACCCAGAACTGCAAAGTCCGCCTTCGACGGATCCGTCGTAGAGGCCATCACCATCAACTCCTCTTGGTTTTATTAATAATTAACAAACATTTGTTAGCCAGCTGCTTTGAGTCAGATTGTTTGAAGTCGAACAAAAGGAACTAGTGACCGGAGTATTCGCCGGGAAAGCTATAACTCTTAGTTCACCAGTATCTGAAAATTGTAACGCATTAGAAGCTCGTAAACCTGACGTGAGCGATCCGGGCACTTGAGCGTCCCCAGTGATCGGGTTGTATGAGTTGCATCGAGCTTTTGCTAACAAACAGGATGTGACATTTTTGTAAAAGCGCACGTTATCGGCATCCAAAGATATATTAACGCCAGTTCTCGCTTCTCGTGTACATTGTATAATCTGAAAATAAATAAATATCTTATAAATAACCTTATCGAGTAAAGAAGGTTCTACCATACCCATATTCTAAGTTTTTAAAGTCTCTATCCGACGGCATTATTGTGGTCGCAGGGAATCGATGGATGGATGAAGGCGGCAAACGTATCAAATCTAATTAATTATTGCAACCATGTTGCATAAAAAAACAAAATAAACATTTTGCAAAACCCACGACGGATACTTTGTAATCGAAAAAGAAATAAGTAATTTTAGTAAAACCCCCGACTAAGAGGAATAGATAAAACAGCAATGATAATTTATATAAATAATCAAATATAGCTAACTAATTTTGTTCACCTACCTATTATTACAAAGACATAAACATCCGTCGGGGGCTGCCATTGCCATTCTCTGTTAACATTAAAGAAATTATAGGTAGGTGTCGTCGTGCCCTAGCCAGGTCCATGTTACCTGGCTAGGGCACTACGACAATTTGTTAGAATCTCAGCATGGTGGCTAAAAAATACCTAGAATACTTTTAAAAAATCTTAAGTTCATAGAGTCAAAATTCGCTGGTGTCCCAAAAAACAAATGAACGTAATGGCCAGTATTTAATATTGTGGCGTCGATTGATGGTTATCAGCAGTGGACTTTTGTAGGCTTATAAAAATATTATAATGTAATTAAATATGAATAAAAGTCTCTAACTTACTTACCAAGTTATTAGAATTGACCCTGCGCAAACATCGAACAAAATCACAGTAGCCCATATAGCAGCCAGAAGGTTGCACATTTAAAGCTGATGTCGAAAGTGCCTGAAACGTATGAACTATTAATTGATAGGTAGACACTCATTGATTTACATAAAAATCAGTTTATACACAGAGAGGAAAAGAGACTCCAAATAATATTTAATGTAACTAGACGGACAGAGATGATAATTTAACCTACCGTTAAAGCTGTAGCACATGCAGCATATGAGGTATTTGTAAAATATTGAGTAGCACAGGCACTAAGAGCGCTCAACTCCTGTGGACCCTGGAACAAAGGATGTGGTTAATAATGGTGACCATACTGACCATGACACTAATATAATTTAAAAAATTTACAAACTTCTTGCATTGCTGTAACTCGAGAAAAACATGTAATACACGAATCTCTTAACGTAACATTTGTTGGTTGTGCCGTGCTGCATACAATGTTGAGTAAACTTTGCAGTTGGGCTCTGAAATATAAAAAATACGTACCTACTTAGTAAAAAGCAACTCAGCTAATTTATGAAGATGGTACCAAGATAGGATAAACTCAATGTAGTAATCTGCGGTGCTGATAGATGATAGTTAACATTTTATTCTAGAAAGAAATAAACGAAATTACGTACTTTCTTTTAAAAACTATCGTATTTTGACGAATTCAATATGAATTTCATTCATTCAATATGATTGGTGTTTTCCAACACAAACAATGTAGGTAGAAACCTATACCTACTTACAAAGTTAAACCATTCGCATTCAAAATAAAATTAGGTAGGTACTTATGTAGGTACCTAATAAAATTGTTATAATTAAGTAAATAATAATAACTAACATACCCATTTGACGGACATAGTGCAGCAAATTTCTGTGTTTTCCATTGAAGTAGTTTATTTTTAACATCACTGAAATCGAAAACTCCGTTGCCTGCTACACCTAACTAAGAATAAAAATAATGTTTTATAATGTTTGCTTAGAAATTAATGAATGCCTAACAAGCTATGGTTGACTAAAAGTACCTACGTGTAGATCAGGTAAGAAAAGCTATGATTTAAACTGAGTTCAAACCTCGCTAAAATTCAATAAATTCTGGTTCTTCCATTGCAAAACGCTTTTTTGGATTTCTTCCAAGTCAAGAAAAGTAGCATTTATTGCAATCTGTAGACACAATAATTTATTTAACACAACAGTTACTAGAGTACTTAAATATTATTATTTATGTAAATATTTAGGTACCTATCCACATCAAAATAATTTATGCTAAAAATAGAAATAATCAAAAATAATAACTATACAAAACTTACAAGAAAGAAGAAGATAACTCCGTATACTAATGACATTTTTAGGTTATAAAATAACTTTTAGTGAATTGGACTGTGTTTTACTACATTTTATAAAAATAACAGCCGTATTCAGCGACTACTGCTGTTTCAAAGCAGGCATGTGCGACAATGATATTGTTATAGCGTTTATCGAACTTCCTCTAGTGGTTACATTATGTGGAACGATTCCTATTGTTATATTCAGAGCTCATTCACGCCAAAACTAGATGGTACAAATGGCTTTTAAATACGAGTAACACAATTCCCTGAAGTGTTCAAATACTTGTCTTTCACAAAAAAAATATGTATTTTCATGAATGAACACTTCTAACTTATTATTTTTGTTTTTAAGTTCTTAATTTAATACCGTAAGGAGGGGCTATTTAGAAACCATGGGGCTATTTAAAAATTAAAAAAAAAAAGGTTTGGTAGCTTATAACTTTTATTTTACTGGTATTACAATTTTATTTTTATCGTCTGGCAATACTTCAACTAAAACTATAGTGGGGGACGAAATTTTGAGGTTACGAATCCATCGTGCGTGCCGCAAAAATAATTTAGGAAAAAATCGTCGTAATCGTACTCATTTATGTGTGGCCTACTTTTGGTGTGTTACGGGAAGTTTTTGGAGGTAAGTTGTATATGAGATTTGTCACATATCGTACGTTTTCTTGTGATTCTAATGATTTCTTGGCGTTTTCTAACCTGTTTAGATCGCCATGTTTGTTTAGTTTTTATGAAATGGGGCTTTTTGAAACCGTTTTGGGGTTATTTGGAACTGAATTCCAAATAGCCCCCTTCAAGGCTGGTGATAGTTTCGCTAAGATTATAGGTGGTGTACCAAATAACCCCAAATGCAATTTTCGAGTATTTAAGGGCAAGTTATATTTTCTTGTTTCAGTTTTATGACCATGGTGCGTACATATATTAGAAAATATACGAACACAAGAAACGGAAACGCATATCTGCCATATCAAAACTACGATCTTGTAAAGCTTCAAGAAGCAGTAAATTGTGTGAAGGATGGGAGAATGAGCTTAACTCAGGCAGCTAATACATACGGTGTTCCAAAAAGTACTTTGAGTAGGAAAACTCGAAATATCAATTGTACACAAGCAAGCGCTGGCCATCCGACACTATTTACACCCGAAGAAGAGAACATCTTCCTTAAATTCATATTATTAGTAGGAGAATGGGGGTTTCCTTTTGACACAACAGATCTTCGTGTTTATGCCCAGAAATACCTCAATAAAATTGGTAAAAATATATATGGGCTTGAAGACAATTTGCCCGGGGTTGACTGGGCCCGTAATTTTCTTAAAAGACATAGTACACTAGTTTCGAACCGCAAATCTGCGAATATCTCCACAGATCGAGCCAAGACAACGTGCCAGGACATAGATGATTTTTTTGAACATTATACTAAAACTGTTGAGGGGGTTGCTGCAGACTGCATCATAAATTATGATGAAACAAACCTTACTGACGATCCTGGTAATAAAAATTATATATATAGAAGAGGGTGCAAGTATCCAGAGCGCATTATTAATAATTCTAAAACATCGATTTCGCTGATGTTTAGTGGCACTGCGTCTGGCCAACTTTTGCCAATGTATGTGGTGTATAAGTCTGAAAATTTATGGGATACATGGATGGAGGCCGGCCCAGAAGGGACCAGATATAATAGATCCAAAAGTGGATGGTTCGATTCTGTCTGCTTTGAAGACTGGTTTAATACAATTATAATCCCATATGTCCGCAATAAGGCGGGTCCAAAAGTATTAATCGGTGACAATTTGTCATCTCACTTTTCAGAAAGTGTTTTGAGAACTTGTGAAGAATTTAATATAGCATTTGTATGTTTGCCCCCCAAAACTACCCATTTACTTCAACCCCTGGACGTTGCATTTTTTGCTCCTCTTAAGACTTACTGGAGAGATATTCTCACTAAGTGGAAACTTACCGAGGGAAGAAAACACAAAACATTAGTCAAGAGCGCGTTTCCCAAGCTATTGTGTAAACTTAAAGACAAGTTAGTTGAAAAAAATACCGAATCTAATAATTTGAAGGCTGGTTTCAATAAATCTGGACTGTACCCTGTTGATCCCAGTCGTCCTAAATCAAGACTACCCCAATCTGAGACTACCAGACCCGAAGCAGAAATTGAGGATGCTGCATCTTCAGCTATTACTAATATTTTAATGGAAATAAGAAGCCCTGTAGTCGCAGAAGAGGGAACGAGACGAAAAAAAAGATTTATTGTGGAACCAGGAAAGAGCGTAACTGCAGAAGATTTAAGTAAACATCAGAATGAACGAACTGCAATTTCTAAAACGTCAAGAAAAAAAACAACAAAATCTTCAAAGTCCAAGCCAGACCAGACGCAGTTAATGCCAGACCAGACAGAGTCGATGCCAGACCAGACGCAGTTGATACCAGACCCATATATTGATCCCATTCCTGGCACCTCTGGATTATGTAACATAAGAAATACAGAAAGTGACATGTCCGGTGAAGAAGTTAATGCCCCTGTTTCCATGCCAATGCCTTCATTAGGACCGATACAGGGTAAAGGTAAAGGTGTAGGAAAAAAAACGAAACCTAAAATAATTGAAATACCTTTAAATGAAGGACGACCTAACAAAAAGAGAGCCAAAAAGAAGAAACAGATAAGAAAATCAAAGGATTCATCTACTAGCGTTTCGGACTGCGATATTATGAGTACACACAATGATTCTGACATAGGTGACTGTGTTAGCGACGTAGAGGATGATGAATTTGATTTTGCCTTTGGGTCGAATTCAGAAACTAAAACTAAGACTGCAGATAAGACTGATTTAGTTAATGCAAATGAAGAGACTGACTTAATCCCGACTACCAAACACTTAGTCGTGAGTGAAATAGCTAATACTAATGAAGACTACGAACATAATCATGAAGACGAGATGGTCATAAGTCAGGACCATTCACATTCCGTTTGCGACGAAATTACAAATACCACAGAAGACTTCGAATGGAACCATGAATCTGATTTGGTTATTAATCAGGACCCTTTATATACTAAAGGTGATTTTGTTTTGGTGCGTTATTTCATTAAAAACACTTGGACATATTATGTTGGAAGTGTTCAAGAAATTAACAAAGAAATTAGCGGATATAAATACACCGTAGTTTTCTTCAAAACTGTAAATAAGCCTTGTCTAGCATTTCGTAAGACAAGATTGATTGATCGTGATATTGTTGGCGATTTGTCTATCGTAAAACAATTTTTTTTAAAAGAATCTTCAAATAACCGAAATGAGCTCCTTCTAGCTGAGGAGGTTGATATGGTGTATTTTAAATAAGTATTTTTTTTTTTTTATCTAGTTTTTTAAAAATATGTGATTATGCCAAGCATATCATTGAACAGCGGCTGTGTTTTCAGGCACCAAAGTAATATTTTATAGGTAGCCATATTATAAGCATTAGACAGTTTGTCATATTACGATTGTTACTTAAAATACCTAATAGTATTAACGATAGCATTTAACATGACAGCTAGCTAGCCATAATTTAGATTACGTAATTACTTAAGTCTGAGCCTATTTAATATTATTTTGTATCTGTCACTTGAAAAGTTTTATTTAGAAGAGTATTTTGAGTTGTTTTTTTTCAGATCTTTGTTTAATTTCTATATTTATTTTGTGTGAACCTACGTGCCATAATTTAGTGTAAGGGTAAATGTTAACTATTCAGACTGTTTTCGTAAACATGGGACCTGATTACGTATAGGTATTGTAGTTATAAACGTTTATTTTTTGGAGAATTTTTGTTAAGTTAAGTAACTTTAAAGTAAGTATTAATTTTGTTGTTGTTTTCAAAATATTCACTACACCGGTTGTTCTATTATTTTATGATACTGGCCATATTTGTATGAACCATTGATTAATAAAAAATGTGTCAGTCATTTTAAATTTTATTTACTTCCCCTTAAATTGTTCCAAATATATCCCACATACTTCACTACAGGTTTATAGGAATCACTTCACTAATTCCAAATAACCCCAAATTTAGCACTACTATATATTTAAGAAACAGTTTAATATGAAAATAATCTATTGGCACTGTTAATATGGACATAGCCATTTGAAATTTTATTGTTCCGATTATCGCCTGATGAGACAAATTGAAACAAAGCCAGAAACTTTGCAAAATTTCATTATTTTGTGTCAAATTCCTAATAGCCCCACTGTTGCGATATTTGGAACGGCACTTTTGAATAAGGGTAACTTTGGGATTTCAACGAATATACGGTTAATATGTACCAGTATGGGAGGTCACTGGTAAGATGTGCTACGAGTAATCATTAAAGTACAATTACCTATACTTACTTCGATTTAATAATAGTTTTTCACAAAATTTTGTACCAAATAGCCCCACTTTACGGTACAAAAGTTTTACATGCGTAGGTAAATTAACTAAACTCCGTTTAGAACCTAACTAAGTACAAGACCAATTAATTAGTAACTCAACAGGCTTAGGACGCCTTTAAAAGTTTTTTCATACAATTATTGTTTATAATAAATAGCTAACCCTTAATAAATCATTAGTTAGGTACCTAACTAATAAAATTTTACAACAAAAAAATCTCATCTACATCAAAAATCTAACATATTATTGTATACTTACATGATTTATTTAATTAGAACAATAAATGAAGATGTTTCATTGATCTTGTTGCAGTTACCTAGACTAGCTCTCCCCTAATAATAAATTTTGACGCAACGAGTACCTACGTTTAAAAATAACCAGTAGACTAGTTGTATTTGTATACCACCCTATGATCATCATACAGGCAAAATCTAACGTCTTATTATGTCAGCTAGATTTCCTTTGAAGCAAGGTTTTGTTCTCACAGAAACAATGATTTATGTGCTAAGATAGTTTAGGAAAAATGTACCTGATGGAAAGTCTGAAGAGATGAGATTTTAATAGTTTCTTTTTGACAACTATAAAATTATACTATAATATTTTGTATGTTATAATAACCTTATGGTACCTACCTACCTACCTTTGTAGGAACCATAAACTTATTATTAAGGGAGACTATAAATTAAAAAATAAACCACCAAGTGCGAGTAGTCTCGCACAAGAAGGGTTCTGTGCAGTAAAAATCATGCCACTTTTTTAAAATTTTCACTTGTTCGGACACCCGTTTAAATTTTTATTTTATTATACTTTTAGTATGTACCGTACTTGACTTATAACGTTATTACAGTTGAAGTGTTACAGTGCATTCACAGTTATTTTACCTCTGACAGATGGTTTCTGAGTATTGATATAACTGTCAAGTCGTCTTGAAGAGCTTACAGATATGTAAAAAAGGGTTACCCGTCATAAACATTTTACCCAATTAGACTGGAAACTAGAATGTTGATCTGTTGTTTATTATTGATTGATATAATATTATTGGTACTTACATATTATGTTATTCGAATATTGGTACAACTGTACTGATTTTGTATGGAGATAAATATTTTATAAAAAACATTACTTCCAAAATACCTGATTAAATATTTAAGAAATATCGTATTATATGTAGGAACCATTATCACACAAAGTGTAATACTAAATCGGCATAGTTAGGTAATATTAGCAATACTGTTTTTTACACTTCGTTTAAGGGAGTCATAGAAGTTGTATATGGCAATATAACGCTCAGATTGCCAACCTAACAGCTAGAGGTAAAATAACTGTGAATGCACTGTAGGTACCTACTTATATAAAAAAAGTTTCTTGTATCTACTTAATGTGGTTCAAGAGATACAGCCTTGACAAACGAAGAGCAAAAATAGACAAAAAAATCACGCTTTTGTATGGACCCTTTAATTTGGATATCTATATTTATTTTATTTTTATTAGGTATTTGCTGTTAAAGCGGCACGATAAAACACATTCTCTGAATATTTCAACTTTTACGGTTCATGAGATAGAGCCCTGTGACAGGCGGACGGACAGATAGCGGAGGCTTAGTAATAGGGTTCCGTTTTACACCCTTCGGGTTTGGAACCCTAAAAACGAACTTCGGAATTTTTTAGCCATATTAGGCAATACATAGTCGTTAGTTTTTATAATATTTTGCGAGTTAAAACAATGCACATACATAATAATATAGTCTGTGCAAAAAGAGAAGCGTCGAATTGAGGTTGCGCGTGTGCGCCACGACATCGACGCGCGACGGTTCTCATATTTGCACAGACTCTACATACATTCATTAGGTACGTACCTACACCTAAGATCTTTTTTGTAAATAAAAACAATATTTTATCTGGACCATTTGATTTTATTGGTTGATGATGATAGGTAAATAGTTGCATTCGCTCATTTCGACCATTCTTTGGTTTTCGTTCATTCATTCATGTGATTTTGACAAGAATTGATTTTCTTTTCTTCATTCCTTAAAGTCACAACTTTACAAAAGTAGGTAGTTTTTTGTAGATGAAATCGTGGAAAAACGACGAAATTCTCCTCGTTTTGTAAATAATTTTTTGTTTATTTTCATTTGACTTATAATGATTGAAGGGCGTGCAAATGTAAGTTTATCTCATAAACCGATGCCATAAATTCTGTTCTGATCAACAAAGATAGCGGCTTTCATTTATTATACCTACCCTTTTCTATTTCTAGGAATTACCAGATTTCCAGGTGTTCGGAACGGTGATAAAATATTGCCTCATTATCATTGTATTCCCAGTTCTATCGTTCTTCTTGAGCAAGGTATTGTTTGATGGCATATTGCGGCTAGCGCCTGTTACAAGCAGTGTATACTCGGCCGTAGTAGCAGTAGTTGTCCTTCATGTTACTTTAGGACTTTACATCGTTAAAGCCTACAAAGAAACTGATAAAGCTCCAGAAAAGGCGGTGAAGAAAGACTAGACCTTACAACACCTACCAATTCACTAAAATGGACAACCTTTACAAAAAGGGTGACCTTATCCAAATCAAAACCAAATTAGATGAAGTTATTGAAGGACAATTTTATGCTATGTCTGATGACAAATCCAGAATTACACTATGCGACTCAAAACAGTCCTCTAAAGACACTCCGAGCGATGGCATACTTCATTACTACGAACCAGACATACATGATATAATTAAGTTGAAAGTGACCAATGAACAAAGGTATTTGAAACTAGCGCAGAAAGATTTTGAAGAAGTAATCATGGTATCCAAGAGGTACATTTACGTTAATCAGGTGGACAAGGTATTTCATGATGCGATTCTTGATTTAAAAGACCATAGCTTTGTGGCCCTTAGCACAGACGGTGCCAGCATGGGTAGGAAGTGCAAGATGCCTTTCTTAGTTCTGTCAACTCCGAAACAGATCTACATCTTTGATACTCAAGTGATGCAACACCATGCGTTTGATGCTGGATTGAAAGAACTGCTGGAAAGTGAAGATCATAAGAAGATTGTTCATGACAGCAGGATTTTGTCTGATTGTCTGAAGCATAAGCACAATGTCAACTTGAAATCAGTTTTTGATACCCAGGTTGGTTTCATCACTGACTACTGTACACACACATCATCAACCTATATAAGCCAGCTGCTGCCCCACCTCTAGCATGGGAAGTTTTTGTCTAGGCTAGAATAGAGAAAATTGCATACATTGCGCAACTTTTTAAAGTAAAAGGAAAGAAAAATATCCCACAAGACACATTCTTCCCCTTCATTGTACACTTTGGTAAATTTCAAGAATAAACATGTGCACAAGGATTATATGAAAGTATACCTTAACAAAATTATTTTATGTTTACAGGTGGGAGACTTGATAATCATGAAGAACAAAAACAGTGTTTTACCTAAGCATGTGAAAAGTCTCACTGAGTGCCTGCACAGTTATCTTGGTCTACAAAAAGATATTATCACTGACAAAGTAAGGCTATTTCCTATTTGTGGAAGATAAATATCACTCAACCTGTTTGTACAATATGTTTGTAAACAACTCAAGAATATCCAAAATTCTCTTTTTGATGTCGAGATTGAAAAGTAATTGTCAGAAAATATAGAAAAAATATAAAATTTAAAACTGGTTTGTAACTCAAGTGCAAGTAGGTCAGCATCATTTCTATGTTATGGTAATCACGGCCCATTGTCAAACATTGAATCTTATGTTTGGCTGGAGCCACTCTGAATCTATGTTTGGCTATAAGCTTGTATTAATAGAAAAATTCTCTATATTCCAGCATAACATCATCCAAAGCACCGAGCGTCCTCTCTCCTCAAACATCAAGGAAACACTTGCAAAGAACATTGCTTTCCTCCACACTCTGTCCGAAGCCATCCACGAAGAGATGCAGCTGCCTTTTATAAGGGGAGTTGAGTGCTATGTAGAGAGCCTAAGGTCCTGTGATGATCTTAAAGCCTGGGAACTTAGCAGCAAGTTTAATCAAATACCGCAGGATTTTAAAAGTGCTATTGAGTACTAAAGCCTAAGGGTCTTTGCAATCTTAGAATCAAGCGTTAGAAACAGACATTTCAAAGGTGTCGGCAAACATACTGTAGGACGCCGACCGCCTAGGTGGGATGACGACCTGCGAAAGACTGCAGACAGAAGCTGGATGCGCAAGCTGAAGACGATGCTATGGAGCTCATCAGGGGAGGCCCATGTCCAGCTGTGGACTATTATGGCTGTGATGATGGTCAAAGTGTCACAAAGCACAAATGATGACTCCCATGTCTGGAATCACCCCCTTTTAGCCAAGTACACCCATTTCGTGGCACCCTGTATAGTGCGCAGTGCGCGCGAGTTGATAGATTGAGTTGATGAGTGTTGATTGAGAGAACTCTGAGTGGGTACTATACTATGTTACAACCTTTGAAGACTTCAATTAAGACATTTGTAGCCGCGCCTTGGCGGTGCTACCCGAAGGATGGCGCCGCCCCGCCGCGCAGCACCATGCAGCTGTACTTCGGCATGTGCGTCGTGGGCATCGAAAGTGTTAACCTTTGTAGGAGTTCAAGTTTTTGAAAACATTCCACAGACATTAATGTCTATTATCTGCTTGCTTGAATTATGTATAAATGCAATAACTATTTACTCAACACAGGGTGATTTTTCTTATTAGTCCACAAGTCTCAAAATTGGCTTAAGATCAGCAGTTTTAGACTTGTAGTACTGATAAAAAATTACCCTATACATATTTTAGAATCACATTTATAATATTAACCACGTTACTCACTAATGTTAGGTGTGTCATAATCAAGTTTTAATAAAATATTAATCTGCTTAAAAATGTGATGTTTCTACAGTGTCCATTGCTATTTATGTGAATGTAAGTGTTACGGTTAGTTTTATTTTTGTACATATAGGATGGTAAGACAAGGCTTCACTTAGTTAGAAAAACAAACAAACCAAGTTATTTCTGAAATATAACCCTTAGATGGTACACTATAAAGTTTTTATTAAAAATCACACATAGTGCACTTAAGAATTTAATTTATTGTTTATGTAAATGTTCTATAGTTTATGTATTTTCGATTAAGTAGTGTGTATCACTTTTTGGCTTTGTAGAGTTATCAATTTTGCTGCTAATATAACAAAGTCCATATCCAAGTATTATTAATGTATTCATGTAAGATGGGAATAAGCCAGCGTCTTGGGAACGCTTCCAACTGGTATTGATATGGATCAGTTGAACTACCTCTAGATGGTTTGCAGCAGTCTGCAGTTAGCTCAACTGTTTCAATTGTAAACACTAGTTCTAACTTGTTTCTATTCCTTGATTGTAGTAAGAGAAAAATATGAGAATATTTTGGGAAAAGATTTAAATATGGATGAGATGTGGTTTATACGAATTGATGTAGCCTGGTGCATATGTGAAGTTTAAAAGCCTTGCTTTTAATAAATCCTATCTGTGCTTGATATTTTGTTTTATTTATGCCTATTATATTATAATCCTATTAATTAATATTATAAAGGCGAAAGCTTGCGCGAAGGCAACGCCAAAAATACAAATAATTTTGCAGATATCGTAAAATAAAAACTAAAATACATGTAACAAATATTCATTTAATAATCTCTTATCACAACAGTATCTACGTACAAATTCAAAAATAAGCGTTAGGATTCGTTCAGAAACAGCAGTAGTTTCTTCTAGTGTTTTGTTAGGATCGAGACAGTGCTGTCGTCAGAGGTGCTTTAGGGACCCACTCAAAGTGCGAGCGGCGCTGCGAGTCATATGAATCAATAAATAGAATTGAACTATTTACTGGTACCTATTTGTAGCAAACATTTACATATTTTCCCGACGTTTCAGCAGTTTACACGCTGCCGTGGTCAAGCATTGATTCATACAATCACTATTGAATTTGATGGCACGAGAGGCTATAGCAGGCGAATTATTCGTTGCTAGAAGTGGTCCCAAAAAAAGCATTACAAATAGAGTTTAATTAGTAAACTATGCTTCTCTCAGAAACAGATTGGGGTAGAACTTTAGGCCTTCTATTGAATCGTCGCGACAAGCCAGCCCGAGCCTCTCTGTGGTGTACAGTCGTTCCCTAGCTAAGAGTACGGACACATGCGCCATTTGTGATAGTATTTCCGGAGTGAGGAAGCCATTTTGTTCGAGCTGTAAGGAGAAAGTATGTTATTGGTAGATAAATAAAGTATTCACAAAAATCGACATGATGTGGGTAATACTTACTTAGAAATAAAAGAAAATAAATTTATCAATGTGAGAAATACTAAAAAAAATACTAGTATGTACTAATTTGTTTTTATTATTTGATTGTAATTTAAAGGCCATTGCCATTTATTAATTTTAAAAATATAAAAATTAAAAGTCAAAAAGATAATTTATGTACCTTTACCTATATACATATAATGTATGATAATTATTAAGTAGTATTATTAAGTAAGTAATGGACGTGTAAAATAATATTTTTATTAATAAATTCTTGTATTCTTGTATAGTCCCTGACTAGAAAGGGCGGCCTGATTGCATTGAGGGTTTTCTTCCAGGCAATTTTGAAATACATATGTAGGAGAATATAGGGCCATCATTATCAGCCGGATTTGCCCACTGCCGAGTATAAGCCTCCCGAAGTTTGTGCCATCCATTACTGTCATGTACTAGGTGCTAGCCGCATCCATCGACGAACCGCGACGCGTTCTACTTCTAATTCGTCGATAGGTATAGTAGTCATAAATCATAACTTGACTCAGGACTGTGTCCCGTAAAGTGAACTTACCAAATCACTAGTTGTCTTAGCTACTTCATCGTCTCTGTTACTGTTTAATTGCAACACGCAGGCACCGCTGGGAAATTTCCGGAGCGATATTGGAGCACCTATACTGGTTAACAACCTGAAATAATTATTTATGACATAAATATTCGAAGATATGCCCCGGTACCAAATCCCTGTAGGTCTACCTACCTATCTATATATGGGATTAGTTAAAACAATTTCCCTGTTTTGAAAGTTAGACCATCTCAAAATTAAAACAGAAATTCATCCACAGCAGAGTTTCGCCATTATCGCCGAGGAACAAACGCTCCTCTACAGCTTTCTTTTTCTATGGGAGTTGCACAGCTCCCATACAAAATATATTATTTTTTACAATTTCAAACTTCAAACTTTCCGAAAGTATACTACTTACGACATTTCATTCCGGAATACTTTTTGTTCGTAATGACTATGACGAATCTGTCGATTGACACTATTACAGTGGTGGTTTGAAAAAAAAATCTCTATTTTGGCGGTGGACAAAATAGATTTTAATCGAGCTAACCACCGCGCCGAAATAGAGTTTTTTTTTCGAAATGGCACACGAATAGTAAGGCATCCCAGTCAGGTATAAAGCTCTTTCTAATTAAAATAAGCGGCATAATGATACCACCGATATAAGAAGGTTACAATATGCGGTCGGCGATAGGCTCTGATTGAAATGGTCAGAATAAACGTGAATAAACGGTCTTACTTGCAAGCATTCAATAAATCCTCGGGCGAGACTAGTTCCAAGCCCCTGGCTCTGTTTACCCTGCACCACACATCAGCTAGCGACATCATTCCGCCGCAATCCTAGAAAAAAAAGAATCCATAGGTTTGCTGTAAGAAAACTCTTTTAGGGTTAAGCTCGCCTTTGTACATGTCCATTATTTGTTAACTTTTATGTATGATTTAACTTGTGTCTGCAATAAAGAATTTAAGAAGAATGAGAATTTCCTATTGCACAATATCCAACTCCTCCTCCACTGCTGGACCCAGGCCTCCCCTAAGCGCCGTGTTGGCTTTTATCTCACGGGGGGAATGCCTATAATCCCCACGCAGTTTTAAGTTAGCGCACCATTTTGGATAAGGGGGAAAGTCTGTATGTTTTGAAGATGCACCACACCATGAATAAATAAAAATATTTTTTACTGGGCTCTCACCTACTTAGTACTAATAATATTTGTGGATTTACTTACGATTAAAACTGCAACCATAATATCTGCAATCTGCTGTGCCAGACCCATGTAGTATTCCGAGTCTGATCTAAATGCATCCCTTGTTACCGGATCATCTATACCTAAGCTCATGAGGTAAGACTTGAATTTTACTGTGTCATCTTCAGATATATCACCTTGTTTTTCCTATAATTCATAATTCATTTATTGTTTGTGAATCAGGTAATTTTACAGTTGGTACACAAGACTTATTTTAGATCGCTGAATTCTGCCGCTTAGGCGTACAAACATTTCATTACACATGTGAAAACTTACTAACAATCAGAATGTTTTTATTTGACTTAAAAGCATGAAAAATACAAGTTTTTTAGTCAATGTTAAAATCATTTCAATCCATACAATCATTTATCATTTTTCAAGATTAACTAAGCTACTCAGTATAAAGATTGACTTGTAGATTAGAAGAGTTTTTTCTAGATGCAGTGTCTCTTCAAGTATACATATCTTCAAAGATAAATATTTGATACCATAAATTTTCTCAGGACTTACCCTTATTTTATTAGAAATATTCTTAGAAATAGCCACCATTTCTTTAGCCTTCTCCATTAACTTTTTCAAGTCTTGAAAAGCAACACTTATACTTTCATTTGTCGCTCTACTTTGTTCATCTATACTTCGTTCAATTCCAACAATTCCTGATCGTAATTTAGAGTTTGATGGAGGTTTCTTGGGTGAAGAGTTAGATACACTAGCAGTTTGCTTATCAGGGGAAGTGCTTGGTGATTGTCGCTCCCACTGCTTTGAAGCAACAGCATCGCTGAGGGCTTTGAAGAATTCCATGTTGATCCCATCTTTAAAAGAGAACTTTACAAAGTGGAATGGACTAACTACAGCTGGGCCTGGCCTTTTACCTGGAAAATAGTATATGTATATGTTGAACATACAGTTAGATAAAAATTACCATAATACAGTTCTAAACAAACCCGGTAGAGCAGGACCCAAATGCAATATTATCCTCTTTGGACCACCCAAACCAAATACTCCACTGCTTTCCTCCTCCATCGTGAATATGTAGTACAAATGCAGGGATAGGCACACCAGGCCTTTTGGTATATCACCTGGCTTGCCCCAAAGGATTCGGTGAGATGTCAAGATTACTTCCCCGTCCACAAATTGAGTCTGAAAGCAGATGACTTTTAAAGGTAGGATAGATAAAGTAAGTTACAAACTGTACCTACATGTTCCATAACTCTTTGAATAATGATTTTATTGTAATTGAAGCAATGTGCCTTTAACCTAGAATTATCCATAATCCATACAGGTATTGCGGCTGATAACGCGTAGCGTACGTAGCATATCAAAATTGGGAGGAAATTATCTTTTGAAAACAAACTTTTTACCT
The DNA here is from genome assembly GCA_963662085.1 of Eupithecia inturbata. NCBI lineage: Eukaryota > Metazoa > Arthropoda > Insecta > Lepidoptera > Geometridae > Eupithecia > Eupithecia inturbata. The sequence continues at coordinate 2,925,835 of OY759179.1, read as the reverse complement.
TGTCGTCACCATCGTATATTTTTACATTTCTTTCACGTTTCAAGTAGTTTTCACCGTCAAATAATCTGGCCTCGATATATTCGAATCTGTCCATTATGGCCCTATATTAATTTCATCGGTTATGTCTGGAAAACAGTGATTTTCTTCAATTTTTGTTTTTGCAAACAACTTACACCCCCACAACAAACAATCTATCAAAATCAGGTGGGACTGTCAGCGTCAGCCAATTTTTCAATGCCAATCGAGACAATTTAGTTTTTAGCTTCACACTTCGACCTTTGTGGGCAGGGAGGATATTTCCATCGTCCGAGTTGTGGGTCCACTACGCGTGAAACAGCGAGTCATTAGAAAAGCTAACGTCTACTTCATTTTTCAGGCTGTGGCAATGTCAGACGTGACTCGAACTGACAGATAACCTCCAAAGTGCGCGTGAAAACAAATCAATCACGATTCGCTGACTGAGAAAATGAAAGGAACCAAGTTGTGAACCAACTCTGTAATTATTTCTATGTACCTACTTTTACTCGCTGCTGCAGCCTTGAGTGCACGTCTAACACGCACTTAGGTCAAGAATAACTATACATTAGTTCAAATCTTTAGGCACTAAACCATGGCAGAAGGTCAAGATGTATTACTTCAAAAAATTCAAGCTCAGGGCGAGCTTGTGAGGAAATTGAAAGCTGCTAAAGAGTCCAGTGAAAAGGTGAGTGTCGAATGCATTATTCAATTCTTTTAACATGCCATACCATAGATTCTTTTGAAGTAAAGTGAAAATTGCATCATCTATTCAAACTATTTACATTGTAGGGAAAAAGGAATGTGAACCATAACTTGAGAGAACTAAACACACATTTATCTCAGTACAGTTATGTAAATGGATATATGCCCAGTAAAAGTGATGACGAGCTGAGCAAAAGACTGAATGATGATAGTAGTGCTAAAACATATTGCTACATCAGGCGGTGGCTATACCATATGCAGAGTTTCAGTGAATCAGAAATAAAACAATTCCCTGCTACTACATCTAATGTTCTTAATGTGGAAAATGCTGAAAACTTAAATGAGAAGGTTTGATTTTGAGAAGTTTTTGTGCGTTGTAGTTTGGGTTGCTTGTATTTTTATTAGATGCTATACTTAAGTTGTAATAGATAGTTTACACTTCTGGCTATTTCATCCCCCAATAAAATCAGCTTGCGGTTAAGCAGACTTTATTGGGATAACAATCTCAAATTATTTACAAATAAGGGCAACTCATTGTTTCAAATAAGGAGCATTTCTATCACTCAAAACTTCTAATCTTTATACACAATAAGATACAAATTTTCTTCTGTCCTCATAATCATTGTTTATTCACAAAAAATAATAATATTTTCTGTTATTGTTTCCGGTAACAGTAACTACGGCTCTGGTGACGAGATATCTGATAATTAGTTGGACTTAAAAGTTTAAGTGAAAGTGAAATAATGTATTTCAAAGTATTAAGATTAATAAAGAATGCCAGAGTTGCAGTGTTATGCAACACAAAAGTGAGCAATTGTTTCACAAAAACTATTGCAACAAGTTCTTGCAAAAAGGTATTGCAAATTCTAAGTTTGCTTTTTGTCTAGTGTCTTTTGCACCAAAGTTTCTCTCCATCCTAGTCCATTATCTAAAATACTATTGGATAGCATCATTGTACCTCTTTGTTTGTTTGAATTTAAGATTATGCTTTGTAAATGTTTTATTTTATCAGAGAACAAGGAAAATCTAATAAGAAATAGGTACTGATGCTATTTGCTAAAGCTTAGCCTTAAAACAATCAAAATTGATTGAGTGGATCAATTTGGAAGTAATTGGTTTTTAGTAATTTGGAAGCTATTTGGTGTTCTTTATCAAAATCTGTTTTATATTTTATCTTGAACTTGATATTGACAGATTATGAGGTAACTAGCAAAATAGTTCTCCCTCCTCTGGTAGAACAATTTTGCAATAATGGCATTGAACAGCTAACCTTTGTGAAAGCAAAACGAGTTTGTTATTGTTGACCTACATGGCATTTAATATTTATTTATTGGAAAACCAGAAGCTTATTTAAACAGAATAACATATAGGAATATATACTAGGAAGCTTAAATTAAGGTTCTCACAGCATAAAAAACAGAGTAGCAACAACATTAAAAACTATGAACATACTAAGACCACGGTAATGATAACATTACCATGCTAAGGCTAATCAATATGAATCTAACAGAAGGTAAAAAAGGTAAAAAGTTAAGAATAGATTTCAAACTAAACTTAATGCATTTCTTTCTTCACCGAAAAATGTATATTATTAGTAGTAACTAGTAATAAATCTCTGATGGACTTTTACTGAATATTTGAAGTCTTTATTTTAAAACCAACAGCACAAAATTTAGAAGAGTATGGCTTAAGATTTGACTGTAAAGCTGTAAATATATTTATGGTTAGCAAACAATAAGGTTGTCCTTATAGTTAATATCCACTTTTAATTATATTTTACAAACTGTAATTTCTTCATGCTTATGCTATTGGTTGCGTCGGCGCACACCACTATGCCATTCTAATTCTGCCCGCGTCTTAGCACGATAATTTAGCTACCTAATAATAAAATAATTAAAAAAAAAATCTTAGTTGTTTTAGAGATTATCCTTTACAAGAGAATAGTTTAAGATGAAGATGAAGATGCTCAACACCACATCTACTTGCCGTGGCGGTCGCGGCGTAAGAATCGACCCCTCCAACTCAGCCTGTAGATGTCGTAGGAGGCGACTAAAGGAACCTACAAGAGGAAGGGTGACGGCTTCCTTACGTGTATTTTATCACCCCCATTGCAATCACCAATCCGCCTGCAACACGTTTTGATTATATCAAAAGCTTCCATGTGTGGGAGAGGCACTTTCAGCAGTGGACTTGTGCTGGTGAGCTCATCACCTAAAACTGTAACCAAACTGTTAAAACTGTTACAGATTAAAGAAGAGGTATCAACACTCCTCCAGCTTAAATCCCAGCTAACTGCCCTAACAGTTGAGGATGTGGCCCCTCAAAAGTTTACGCTCAAAACCCCGAAAGGCACAAGGGACTATAACCCTCAACAGATGACGATCAGGAATGATGTGCTGCAGAAAATCATCACGGTGTTTAAAAGACACGGCGCGGAGTGTATTGAAACACCTGTGTTTGAGTTAAAGGTATGTAAGCATGATTTATTAATACTTACCTCTAGTATTCAGTCTGAGAAGCATTCTCGTGATAAATCAGTCCTTTCATCAGTCCTTTAAGCTTCTGTGCAACATATAAGAGATGGTAATTGTAACATCTAAATGTATGAAGAGACAGCGAAATGTATGCACACCAACCTACAAACAAAAATATATCGATGGATATGACATTTATGGAGAAATTGTCAAGGGTCGAGAGATGCTGAGACGCGAAACCGGCACCTGGCCAGAGGGCGTCCTACACTACGTTTGCCAAGTCGCTTGGTCTGCAGAAAATTCTCCTGCACGGCGATTTTTGTCTTGGCTAGAATAGAGAAAATGTTTTACATTGATACACAATCTATGAAGTTGAAGGAAATACATACTAATTTCAAATATTTTAATATTTATCTATTCTACCCTAGACAAAAATGGCTGTGCTTGGCCTAACATAAAAGGCCTGTACTGGGTTAATTTAAAGTTCTAGCATTAGGTATACCTTCTTGCCTATAAATATACATTTTGGAATGAGCTTAGTGGACAAATCGTCGTGTAATATCCGTGTGGCGAGAGAAAGGTCAGGTACGCCACAAAGCTAAATAGGATTAGAGTTTCCCCATCGCGGGCGACATGGGCCATGCCATCGTTAAGGTGAGCTCCAGTTGTCCAAAAACGTGCCCACAGTGTTAAACTCCCTCTAAAAATATCCCTCTTTTCAGGATGTCCTAACCGGCAAATACGGCGAAGACTCCAAACTGATCTACGATCTAAAGGACCAAGGCGGCGAGATCCTCTCTCTACGCTACGATCTGACCGTGCCCCTCGCTCGTTACCTTGCTATGAACAAGATAAACAATCTAAAGCGGTACCACATCGCCAAGGTTTATAGGAGGGATAACCCGGCGATGACTAGAGGGCGGTACAGGGAGTTTTATCAGTGCGTAAGTACATTCATTTACCAATTTACTACGAAACAAAGATCGTATTTATGTCCTTCTAAGATTGACTTGTGACTGTTCGTACTTACCTTGCCGCGCACACTTTCTAACACGCGGAAAAGTGAATTTACTATCGTTTATTTTCAATCCGATACAAAATTACAAATATGTAGAATATGTATGTACAAATATGTAGTGTATGTACATAATAGGTAGGTATAATACATATCACTCATTTTTAAAAAGTGTCATTATCAATAAACCACAAATAAAAAAAAAACATTTTTATTCAATCGTTAAGTGTCATAAAAATGCATATAAATTTTACATTTTCAAATTTCGCGCGTAATATGATGAAAACGCCAGTGGACGCCATATTGCTCTGTGGTCATGACGTGAGTTGTCACAACTGTGTAAACAAAATACGGTTACGTTGGTTACGAATATAATAAAAGTACAAAGCATATAATACGCTGATCAGTTGACAGTTGGCACTTTTTAGTTTACACTGCCTTTTATGACGTAATAACATGATGTTAAAAAAACATTAAATAAACCGCCAAGTGCGAATCGACTCGCACACGAAGGGTTCCATACCGTAAAAATCAGGCAACTTTTTCAAAGAACATCAAATTGTCACTTGTTCGGAGACCCCTTTAAATTTTCAACTTTATTTTATTTTTAGTATTTGTTATTATTACAGTTGATGTGTTACATAATTATGTATAGAAAGTTTCATGTGTCTACCTATTGTGGTTCAACAGATACAGCCTTGACCAATGAAGAGCAAAACTAGCCAAAAAAATCACGTTTGTTGTATGGGAGCCCCCTTTAATTTCGATATTTATTGTTTGTTGTTATAGCGGCAAAATAAATACACATTATCTGAAAAATTTCAAGTGTCTACCTCTTACGGTTCATGAGATACAGCCACGTGACAGACGGACGGACGGACGGACAGCGGAGGCTTTGTAATAGAAAACTGAAAAACTGAAAACTTTGAATTGAATTTTAAAATTTATTTAGTTATTTTATGAACTAAAACTAAAATTTTCCGACTGCTTTTTGCCTAAGCCATCTTCAATCTTCATCAATAACGTTTTTTCTCACGTAGAGTAAAATACCCTATTGCTTACCTCTTGTTCTAGCTTAGCGACAACCACGTCGCCCGCATTTTTTGATTTTTGAATACATATTTAAAAAAAATTGAGCTTTGCGTTTGTCGCTCAGCTAAGACAAGGATCAAGTAAAATGATCACCTACTTAAAAAGTTCCAACTTGCTTGCTCAGTATAGCAAGCTAGAATTATAGTGTGTGTGTCTGACGTAAGTAAGGATCTGGTATTCTTTCCCAATAATTTGCTAGCGTGTGTTCCCATTGACGCGGAACGCAGCAGAATCGACCAAACAAACATAGCTTATTAAAGAAATGCTTATTTGAACCAATATGTGTGGGAACCCTAACTCTAGCCTTACTTTCTAGCCCATGTGCCGCCTGTTTTAAACCGCTTAACGATTACTCATCTCTTTAAAATCAAAACTTGCAGGATTTCGACATCGCCGGCTCCTATGACCCAATGGTACCGGACGCCGAATGCTTGAAGGCCGTCACAGAGATCCTGGACTCCTTGGATATCGGCGATTATGTTCTGAAAGTGAACCATAGGAGACTACTCGATGGAATGTTCGAGGCTTGCGGGGTTGATGCTGAGAAGTTTAGGGGCGCTTGTTCTACTGTGGATAAGTTGGATAAGGTGAGTCGATAGGTGGCGCTTAACTCTAGTATCTAAAAGCGTTTTTCGCAACATTTGGACTCTCAAAGCTGATCCAATGTGCGCTGCCAGTACATTTCAATTATAAAACATATTTTTAGTGGTCATTAGAAAAAAAATTCAGATTATAACTCTATAAATTTTCGTAAGAAGATTTGAGAGCCGTTCGTTCCTACGGACGACGCGGCGACGTTTAATCAAATTAAATTGTTGTTTAGTATCAATAAATAACCATAGACTCCTAAGGAGTATAGTTATGTTTTTTAATTATTTGTTATTCTTTTTAGTCTGACCAATTATTTTTATTTAATTTTTAGAAGAGTCATGTTTTTTTGAACAATCCCTTGTCTTGTATCTGTGTCAAAAGTTTGTATGTTATTGTTATAATACAAATTGGGGAGAGTGTAATAACATCAAATGTAAAATGTGCACCTATTGTTTATGGGTTAAATAAAATACAAAAAAAATTCTAAATAATATTTGATTAACCTTCTACATTTAATTTCCAGTCACCCTGGTCAGAAGTTCGCACAGAGCTTATAAACGAAAAAGGCATTTCTCCAGAAGCGGCCGACAAAATCGGAGAATACGTCCGTCTTAACGGAGGCACAGAATTAGCCGACAAACTACTACAAGATCCAAACCTTTCTAAAACAAAAGCGGCAGTCGAAGGCATCGAAGGCATAAAACTACTGTTGCAGTATTGTGAACTCTTTGGCATAAAGAACAAGATATTATTTGATTTGAGTCTTGCGAGAGGATTGGATTATTACACGGGTGTTATTTATGAAGCTGTGCTTACCAGTAAGTGAAATTAAATGTCTTGATTTAGCTTTGAAACCTGGGCTAGATGGTGCTTCCAAAATTTATCAAGCTGTCCATGTATAGTTGTAAATTCATGATTTACTTGCTGATGTGGGCGGGTTATATCTTCGGCCAAACCTGCGCGTCAAACACGCGGGACGCGAAGCGGGAGCGTCAGCCGCACGGCAAACGCTACAATAATGGCGCCGCAATGAAGCCTTTCACAACTACGCGATCGAGATGCGGGAACTTTTTGAGAGAAAAGTTTCGTGTTATTGACGCTCCCGCTTCGCGTCCCGCGTGTTTGACGCATAGATTTGGTCGAAGCGTAAGGCATTCGATAGCGCGCTAGATTAAACTTTTTTGAGGTATTTTATTTTTCTACTTTCTATAAGCAAATTTGCAAGAATTATATTATTTCAGCTTACAAAGATAACCAACCGAACCTATAGAAACAAAGAATGGACAGGGTCACTTTCAATTTTATGTTTTGCTAAGTTAGCTCGACTGTTGTTTTAAGTTACCAACTTTTATTTTATACCAGTCAAGCGAACATATACCTCAAATCTAATTAAGCACAAAAGAAAGACTTAACTACCCTGACCTCGTAATGAATATTGTGTTGATTGATACTTCAAAACTAAATCGTTTGTATCCTTCCAGAAGCAATTAAAATCGGCAATGAGGAGCTAACAGTCGGGTCCATAGCTGGCGGCGGCCGGTACGATAACCTTGTGGGCATGTTCGACTCTAAGAATAAGCAGGTAAGGTTCATTTTTGATAAATTATTATTAATTTGCTTGCTTGCGGTTATGCACGCGTTTTTCTGGGATAAAAGCCTTTGTGTGACAAACGAGCCGGATTTATTTACCTATTTTATATCCGACTTTATCAAGTAATCAACGTAATCATACTACATTCTAGACTCTAAAACATATCCAGGGAAAATTTCAGCAACATCAGAGTTTTGCAGTGAAGATGTAATCAACATAGCGAATGTTCGCAATTTGACTTATCTTTATTATACGTAATAATAAAATTCGTATTCCTTGCCAGACTGATGCCACTTAAATCATATGTTGTAGGTGTAAATTGGCCAAATGATGATGAATAGAATTCGTGCGACAGAAAGTCGCGGCAGAAATAATAATATTCTATTCTCGGATATGTGATAACAGTAAATACAAAATGGTGGACTAATTCCGTACTAGCTTCAGCTCGTCGCTTCGCACATGTAGTACCTGGATAAATTGTAGCCTTTATTACTTACTATAGACTCAGTAATATTATGGCCATCTAATAGAAAGCATTACAGGGTGATTGGTATTGCGACCGACATCATTTTTAGTGATATAAAAATCTTAAAAAAAATATGTATAAGCAACCGTGACACTTAGGACATAAATTTAACCGGAAAAAGGTAGCCCATGACCTCCCCAACTCCCCAAAAAATGATGTCGGTCGCAATATCTCTTCATTTAATTTAAGTAGCATTATTTTGTACATTTTTATTTGTATGATGTATGACAATAAACGATCTGAATCTGAATACCAAACACCCTGTATAACATTACTGAGTAAACGAGTTTTCTAAATTGGGCCAGTTATTTCAGACATGAGCCTATTTAGTGCTCATTACAATTAACTACAGCCCTTGTTTGTGTTAAAAGAACACCAACGTTTAGTTAATTTACGTCAGTTTTTATCAAAATATTTTGTGTTCAGTATCTATTATTTTTACTTATTATTATTTTAATACAAATGTTTAATTTTCAGGTGCCCTGCGTAGGCGTCAGTATTGGGGTCGAACGAGTATTCTCCGTACTAGAAGCGAAGTTAGCCGCGGGTGAGATAGCGGTGCGGACCAGTGACGTCGACGTGTACGTGGCGTCAGCTCAGAAGAACTTCATGGAGGAGAGGATGCGGATCTGTACTGAGCTTTGGGACGCAGGGATTAAGGTATATAAACTCCTTTGAACAAGACATTCTCGAAGAAGAATATGGTGGGCTATCAGCCGATTTCTCGAACGCCGATCATTCGAATCGACTAATCAATGGTCAATCCCTTGTCAAATGCTTAATGGGTTGATTATGAAGAAAGTTTCCAATAAAAACCCTAAGAGTCAAATCAACATTTTGGGTTTACAGTATCAACAGTTTAGGTATTTTTCTATGGCTCTAAGCGGTTGTCAAATCATTGGTCAACCAATGAGTGTTCGAGAAACTGGCCATTAACCTAGCAAGTTAGGCTGTGATGATGATAAACTTAAGAATTAGGCTTAGGGCTTCCAAGCGGAACGTACATAGAAATTCAATAGCATGGTGTCAAAGTAGCGTCATCCATCACATGACTACTGTAATAATATGTTTTCTCGAGATTCTATTAAATCCCCAAAATAGAATCTCGAATCGTCCCGGTGGATCGTCCGGTGTTAATGCCCATAATCCCCACGCGGGCTTATCCGGGACCACGAGGGCATTCCCCCCGTGAGATAAAAGCCAATAAGGCGCTTATCAGGGGGAGGCCTGGGTCCAGCAGTGGACCAATATGCCTTTATTGGTCCACTGCTGCACCTCCTCGGAAACTTATCTTGGCAATGACCTTTATTAACAAAGAAAATTACAATTAAATAATAGAAACTAATTAGAACTAGTATTTACAATTGAAACAACTAAATTAACTGCAGACTGTTGCAAAAGTCTACAGGTAGCTCAACTTGTTACTTGTTTAAGAACTGGTTTCCGCAACTTGGCCACAGATGGGCCCTTTTTGCGTATAGGATGGGGCACTGCTAGTCTAACTATTGAAGTAACTACTTAAATTAACCCAAAGTAATATTCTTCCAGACGGAACACTCCTACAAAAAGAACCCTAAAATGCTAACCCAGCTCCAACACTGTGAAGAGAACGGCATACCATTAGCGGTGGTCCTAGGCGAGTCCGAACTCAAACGAGGCGTCGTCAAAGTCAGACACATCACCACTAGGCAAGAAGAGGAAGTTTCTAGAACAGACCTTGTTCAAGAGCTGAAGAAAAGGATAGCTGCGTTTAGTAAGAAAGAGATGAACGGAGTTTAAAGTGAGAGTTTATTTATTTCGTTGGTTATGTGCTGCCTGGTTTTGCCAACTGGTTTCATGATGTTGGAAGGAATCTTGAGCACTGGGTATTCTGATAAACAAATCAGTTCACTATGACAATGGTATTGGCGCAGAATCACCACCATAACCACGTTTGGTATTCTACCTGAGGATGAAAGAAACAACAGATGGAGACACGCAACGCACGTCAAAAGTGTCGAGTTTGAAATTATTCTGTCTATTATTATTCTGTATATACCTTCGTGCAAATAGGTGCTATTTGTACGCACTTCAATTTCTTCTAAGGATTCTACTTTCGATTCTGCGACGATACGAATGTCATAGTAAAGCGATTGGTTAACAGAATTGGGCTCCTGGCAGAATGAACATTAAAAAGCGTAGACAAGGCCTTGTATAGGTTAGAATAGAGAAAAATTACATAAAAGGCATAAACATTCAATACATTAATTAACGAATCGATATCGTTGTTGTCTATTTTATTTTATATATTTATTTAATTCATACTATAGGTTCACAGGGAACACTTAGTCAAGTCAAACAGATTCAATACATTTCAAAAAACAAAATAAAATTCATAACACAAGCTACGAAGCTTGTGTTATGAATTTTATTTTGTTTTTTGCTGCAATAGCATTGTCAAAGTGTAAAATAAAATAAAAATGACATACAAATACAATACATACAATACATTTGACATTTAAAATGTCCCAATTCAAATGTCAAATGTAGGTACATACATTATTCAATCAAATTTAATGTAAAAATATTTTTATCAGCAAAAGCTTCGTCCAATCGATAATAGCTTTTATCTGTTAATCTGTTCGTGATAAACAATTTAAATTTTATATTAGACATAGATCTTACATTAATTGGACCCTAGATGAATTGAGGTTAGGATTAATCATAATAATCCTCCAGTAGGGCAAGCACGGAGATTGTTGTCTAGGGTAGATTATATAAAATTACGTCACTTTGTCATCGAATGCGTAAATTATTTGAAATTCATTCCTTCAACTTCAATAATGTTTGACGCGATGTCATTATTGTCTATTCTACCCTAGAGAACCATCCTTCTGGACAGGTTCGAAGTTTTTGGAAGTATGTACTTACATACTTGAATTCAACGCAGAGAAAAGCAAAATGTTACTGTTTTGCGTGTTTTCCAAAACATGTATACGACTTAGTCAATATATTTTGAAAATTGTTTTTATGATTTTGAGTGTTGACTACTTCATAATACCTATTCTGCCGTCCTTATCATAAGTGCAATAACTAGGTCAAAGCTACTTTCGAGAAAAACGCGTCTAAAGATTTTTTTTTTGTTTTTCATGTATCTCAATTTCTATACAAGGTATCGACTTGAAACTTTCACAAGGCTATAGATAAAAATGTATAGAATATTATGTAGTACCTTGAATTGGTAAAAGTGTTAACTAAGTTACTTAAAATCACAGAATTTTACTTATGTTTAGGACTTTAATATAAATAGACAGAATGATTACTAGTCATAACCGAAATAAGTAGTATAGTTATTTCCCTTATCATTAGCAATTTAACATATTTCACTTTTGAGTAGCAGGTAATGCCTATTTGTTCTAGTATGTTCAACCAATTAGTGCAATAAGCGTCTGACATATTTCGGTTTTCATTAGTAAAACAAGCTTAGATGTCAGAGCTATCATACTCCAATCAATTATTAGTCAATTAAATTAAATATCCAACTCCAATTTATTTCTTACAGGTACTTAGTATACGCAGTACCTACATTTATTCTGTATAAATAAAACGATTTGGTTCGTAATGGAATCTTTATTTGTATGTCATACCTACATAATCAGTCTAAAAAACTTCTTTTAACTAAGTTAACTCTAGAAATCTCGCTACCACTCTAAACAACTAATATTTTTTATAACAATGAGCCGTACTATCTTAAGTATATGCAAACATTAATGTAATAAGGCACAACGAGATCAGCTTTAATCAGTCTGGCAAGCTTAACTCTAAAAAGTCATATTTATGTATTAATAAAATTATCTCACTTTTAACACTAATAATACAAACAACTTAAGAACTAAGAATCTAATTAAAAAGAAAACAAATCTCACTAATACCTGTTTTTAAAACAATCAGGGAAACTATCTTAGGTATTTTACCTTAATTATGGCATAACGAGATCAAAGTTTTATAAGTCTAAATACAGTTTCAATAATTTTCAGTACACAAAGTAAGATTAAACTTTGCTTAATTTAAGTTTGGCACCCTGGAAGATTCAGGTAAATTTAACCAGAACGCTCTCCTGGTTATAGGCATTAAAGGTACCTGCTGTATCTGCTATGATTCGTTCTTTGCGCTCTTTGGTTATCCCTCTCACAGAACTTTTATTTGGAACAATAGGAAATGATTGGTTTTTTGTTATTTTTATTTGAAGGAAATCCAATTCTTTCCAGTCGCAATTGCCATGTTTCTCTTTGTGCTTTAACATGAAAGTTCCCCTTTCGACCCTGACCGCCATGATGTTTTTTAAATAAACTCTTGGTACCTACCGTGTTTCTGATTTTATGCTGAGATGAAAAGTCTTCATAGTCATAAAAATCAGACACTGTCATGACTTTAACGGTATTTTTTTTTGAGTTTGACATTTTCACAGAATCTATGAAGTCATCAAAATCGTAAACTTTCTTTTTTTTCTTAAGTGACATTTCGACTTGGTGGTGAAAATGGTCAGCGGACATAAAGGTGTGTCCAGGCTCAAAGTACTTTACTGTGATTGAATCAGCAGCAATCAGCTGGCTATTTATAATGTCTACCAAAAAACACATAAACGCCCAGTTTGTATTCTGGGCCGCACAGTTATCAACCCATAAGACTATATGTTTTGCGTCACGTTTATGTACCAAAAAGGATCTAAATGCAGAAATGATGTCTTCTTGGCTTCGTCCAGACACAGTTTCGTTCCAGAGGGCCGCAAATGGTACATGCGTATCGGTGGTTTTTCCTAGTGGAACGAAACTTTCGTTAAATGCAATTATACGTGGACAAAATATAGCACATTTAAATTGATCCATTCGGGGAAGCATGATCACTTTTTGTAAATCTACCGAAAAGTAGATGTTCTCGGTGTCGGTCGAAGCTTGCTCCTTATCTTTTTGGTATTCTACTCTAGATTCCGTGTATCGTGATACATGTTCATTTTTTTTTAAACAAAGTTCGCAGTTTTCCTGTGTGCATTCTGTATGTGAGTCTAACAAAGCACATTGCTCACACTCTTCATGCCCAAGATGAGTGAAGGAAATATGCATTTCCTTTACGACTTTGCGATATGTCTCGAAAGATAATTTCATGTTGGGATATTTTACCAGGAAGGATTGGTGCATCATCGTTATATTTATGTCGCTGGGCAGATATAGCTTATTTGGTGCATGTTCGCGACGATAATGCGAGATCGTGGGATTATAGCTTTGAATATGTTGTTTGATTATGTCTTTGTCAATAACGTTTTTACGTTCATAGCTACCCCGTTTATCTTTCTGGTCATCGACTTTTTTATTTTTTATATGCGTAGATGTCCATTTGTCTGTTTTTCCTACAAAAAAAAATTAATGACTACTAGTTATTCTAAAATATTAGTTTACTTTCCGGTTTAATTAATAACATTCCTTATCATAACAGAAATAACTTACTTAACTTATTTCACTTTTGACTAGTAGAAAGGGCTGACAAAAATGAATTGTGCTGAGTAAAACTGCAACAACTCATAGTTATTTCACTTATGTCTAGTAAATGAGGCCTATTCATTTTGAATATTCTTACTAAAAATAAATTAACCATACTTATTGCAGTTATCGTTAGTAATATAATGAATTATTTTAGCTTACCTTGCCACAACTCAAGTTATTTCACTTTTGATAAGTAAACCAAGACCAAATCCCTAATATATTGCGGTTATGCTTAAAAAAAAAACGGGAATGGTAATAGATACGTAAAAACTGTCAAAGAAGAAAACGTAGATCTCATTTTGCTGATCACGAATATGTATATAACTCTGTTTGGCCCAAAACTCGAGTTATTGCACTTATGATAAGGACGGCAGTATTTGAAGATGGATAAAGCATAAAAATATTTGAAAAGTCTGTTGATGAAACTAATTATTTTGAATATTAAAAAAAGTCCGCTGGTGAAACTAGGCATAAGTTATTTTGTCAAATGTGATACTGAGGAAAAATAATTATAAATTGGTTTAACAGTATATATAACATGAGCTTAAAAATTTGAATAAAAAATGTTTTTGAGCCTCATCTGTTACCATACTATTTTTAAAGAAGAAACTGTCAGTACTGTCTTGGGTAGTTCCTGCTAGTTCCTGTATTCAAAATAGTTCAAATGCGAAATCATTTCAGGTTTTCATTTTTCACTTTTAATGCATTTTTAATTTAAAATGTTCTTGATTAGTAATTTATTTTTAGCAAATCGCCTACCTTTGGCTATGTAGGTAAGTAATATTTCTCGATGTGCAACTTCAAAACGCCTAGGTTTAATGATAAATATGAATAAAATACGTGTGTATGTATGTATATGAGTGATTTTTTTAATAAACCTGTACTTTCATATATTTTTTTTAATTCCTAGTAAATAAGAATGACATTTATTTCGGTACACATACAGTAGCACACACATAGCCCACACAAAGTACTTACTTACATAAAAACATAATAGATAAGAACACGGAGATTAAATAAAAACCTGTTCAATTTTTGACAATCAAAATATTACGAGAAATAAATACAGACACCATTTGTTTGCCTTTTCTCTCAAATAAACCGAAATTCTATTTAAGTCTACAACTAGAAACCAAACTGACCGATAGTTACCCCAGTCTCCTCTAAAGTAAATAGGTGTACCTCTAAGGTAGATCGATACCCTTGGATCGATGTCCTCGATTCGATCGACCTCAAACGGAATAAAGTAACGCAGAGTCTCGTGTCACGGCCGCTTCTACATTGTCCCTACTTCCCCCCATTGTAGATAACCCACCATGAAGACTACACGATTCTCATCGATATAAAACTCTTTGGACTGAGCCCTTCTCGCCTCATTACACAATACAAAACCTCAGTGTTAACACGAAAAATACGTCCGTACAAAGTTTTCCATTTTCTAGTGATTTATGTTGTATAAGTCAATGAAATGATGCGATTAACACTACTCCTTTACGTGGCGTTGGTTAGTGTAAGTGCAGCATCAGTCTTGCAAGAAGCATTAGAAGACCATCTAAAGGACATCGAAAATAAAGAAGGACAAGATTCCATCAAACACGACAAACATAAAGGCGAGAAGCTGCACGAAATTGATACCCAATTGACGGACAAACACCAAAACCAATTCTCAAAATCGAACGATGAAGGAAAATGGGTGAAGCAAGATCATGATACCAAATCTGAGACTAGTGCTGATGAGTATAAGGGTCATAATACCAAAGCAGATAAAGCTGAAGACAGCGAAACGACCGGCTTCAAACGAGGCCACAAAAAAGGACATCACAAACAAGGATTCCAAAACTCGTATCACAAAGATGAATCATCAAATAAGAGCACCTTCTTCGATGATCTGAATGACGAAGGAGATCAAGCAAAATACAATAGTAGACTTAACAGTCACGATAATCATGGCGGAAGGACTTACCATGGTGGCCACAATAACGGACAAGAATACACGCGAAACAACTACCATGGAGGCGGACACAACAGACACGGCGATTTAGGCAACAAACATCACGGATATCAAAACCACGGGAGAAAATACTACTTAGACGACACACAGAACCATAATAAATACCGTAACGACCACAACACTCATAATAGAGACCACTTAAGGGACTATAGACAGTACCAAGCACCGCATAACCAATGGGACGACAGACGTTGGGACGATAGACGTTGGGAAGACAACGGTGATTGGGACGACAGACGAAATTGGGACGACAGAAGATTCGATGACAGGAACTGGGAACAACCTGGAGAAAGAGGTTGGAGGGATTACGGCGGTCCAGGATATTACGACGATCACGGATTACGTCATGAAGGTGGATATGGGTTCGGTCCAAACCATGGCTACGGATATGAAACTCGATCAGACCCTGTAGCACAGCCTCCTAACCCCCCTGTAGTGGCTGACCATAGACAAACCAATGCTCCTCTAGCGACCCATAGACAATCAAATGCCCCTGTAGTGGCCCATAGACAACAGACCATCACAATCTACGAAGACCCCCGCTACGATGGTAAAGACACTGGCCAGTTAAGAAAAGAACAAGGTGATTATTTACAGTTGGAGTTCAAACCAAGTCATCAAAGATACGCACAATATGATGATACGTATTACGCACCGAGTAGGGACGGTGTTGAGAGCAGTAAGGTTAATAGATTGGTTTATAATTATAAGAGGCATTGAGTTTTATCGAATTTTGTATTTTATTTTGACTAGAAAGTGCACGAAATATACACGGTTTTTGTATGTATCTAGTTCTCCGTTAGGAGATAGCGGAACCCTGTCAATGAACATAAAGGTGCTACGGCGCTCCCTCACCGCGAGAATTCACCTGTAATGTAACATTCGGATTCGAGCATTACATCAAGTGAGGGAGGAGGACCGAACATTGCAGTGCAAAGCCTGTGATAGCCGCTTCGTCTGACATTGTAAAAACTACTGAATCGACTACAGCCGGATGCTCGCAAACGTATCTTGGAATGTTACATTATAGACGAATGTTCGCCGTGAGGGATCGCCTTAAAGTATACATTCCCTTGTAGGTATACCTATACCAAGGTACTAATAAAACCCTAGCTGTAGGTATGATATGCGTATTTGATTTCTATGTTCAATATTGAAATTCCGTTTATGGATTCTGGGAATCGTTTGAGGAAAACCATTGGTCTTGACGAACAGAGATATAGAAAAAAATTAAGCGACGATTTCAGTTAATAAAATCATTTTAGTTTAAGTTTTTAATCGAATTAAATGATGTTTTCATAATGAACAGTTTATTACAAAATACTAGAGGCTGTTTCTTTAGAATTTGAAAATTATTATTTTAATTAAACCTACGTCACACAAAGATCGTGAAATGTTACAAAATCGAATAACAAATTAAGAAATTAGCTGCAGTGATATTATGAGAGTAGGAATATGAACTAATCAAATCGATAAATCGACAGTTCTTGCATCATTTATTGCTTGTTTAACCATATCTGTTATCTGAGAATGGTCACCAGGTTTGCTCCATTCAGAATTACATTATATTAGTCCACTGCTGGACATAGGCTTTCCATAATGAGCGCCATAGCGCATCTTCAGCTTTCTTCTGTCTTTAAGAAAAAACATACAAAACCCAAATGAAGCTTTTATAAATATTTTATTTACAATACGAAATGAAAATAAATAAATAAGCTTAATAAATACTGACGCTTCCAGTCGCAAAGGTAAATATCACCTCAATATCACCAGGAGATACTTCTAGGCGTGTGACGGACGTACGGTCCGACTTTCAATATGCATCCGCCACGCTTCAGCAAGCAGTCCTTTAACCGTGGAGGTTGGTAGTGCGGAAAATCCTGGCGGAGGGTGTCTATGTCTAGTTGAATAGTCAAGGGTTTTACTTGGCGGGCTTGTGACCAAGTGGGCTTTTTATGAAAAAATATCTCGTAACAAAAGTTTTTAAAGTTAAAATTAATATTTTTTTATGATTAAAATGTATTTAGAATTAGGTCTTTGAACATATAGACTTAGGTAGGTACCAGAAAACTAGTTCTTGATACCTATTAAGCTAGATAGATACATAGATAATACTTCATTGTGCCACACAAAGACAGAAAACAATACAGGAATAAATACTAAGAGTAGACGAAGTACAAAGGCGGCTTTGTCGCTATGAGCGATCTCTTCCAGGCAACCTTGGCACATGTAAGAACAATATAGACGGTGGTACTCGAAAAAAAAAAACATTTTTTTTAGCAAATCTTTATTGACAAGGAAAATTACAATTCAATAATAAAAACAAATTAGAACTAGTATCTTAATTTTTCTATTTTTTCAATAAAACAATTAATACTTAGGTACAGTAGATTCCTACCTACCACCTTGACGTCCCTAATTACGAAATAAGTTAACTAAAGCTAACTAATTTCGTAATTCGTCATTAACTAAATGCAATTCTAAAGACAGATATGTAAGTTTTCGTAAACCTGGGTCCCTAAATTCGACCACAAAGGAATGACTAAGCACATCTCATTATTGCACACAAATTATAATTTCCCCAAACCGCGATTCTCTTTATTAACCCAAACGGGTTTAATTAAAAGACATCGTTATTGAACCACTACTCGGGATATTTTTCACTGTTTTATTTGTAATTTAAATTTTAACCCTTCACGTTCCGCTCAGGGGGTATAAACTAATTTAAACGTTAAGCTCCTGACAAAGTCTCGTTTTATAATATGTAGCAGCAGGGACGGAGTGAGGGTTGAAATAAAATTAAAATTATTTATTTCTCTTAAACCACAATATCAAGCCAAGGAATGAAAATTACAACTACTTCTCTTTATTGACAAAGAAAATTACAATTCAATAATAAAAACAAATTAGAACTAGTATTTACAATTGAAACAATTAGGCTAACTGCAGACTGTTGCAAACAATCTACAGGTAGCTCAACTGATCCATATCAATACCAGTCGGAAGCGTCCCCAAGACGCTGGCTGCATTGCCCCGCTGTATGGCAATGCTGATGCGCTGCGCCAGATATCCGCCAGCTCTCGGGTCACGCGTCGCGTCGACCAGACGCTCAGATAACTTTTTAAAAACCCGGAGAGCCTCGGTACCCCACGGACCTAGGGTCTCGACCCCAAAGGGAGCAAATATGTAGGCTCTGTCGAGACCTGCATATTTGCGTCTCTTGAGATCCTAGGCCCGCCGGATGACGTCGTTAAGGCTGGCATGACGTGATATCCGACCGGCGGCCCTAGTACACGATAATCCGTGATGACCAAGCTGTTCGACAGCGGTACCGCACTGGCATTGATGAGGCGCGCAACACATTGCACCCAACCGAAGACATGTTGCAATACGGAAAGTTACGGGATCCAATAAAGTGCCAGTGTTAAATGAAGGAAATGCTTGCAACCAATGTCCTGACTCCCATTTAGAAACGGCCAGGAGACGGGCACGATCCGCAGAGCTGGAGCACGTTTGTAACAAACTATTCCGTGTCAACTCACACAGAGGCCCGTCCCATTGCCGTTGAGACAAAAGAGATTTTGGGGGAGCAGCATTAGGGCAAGCATTATGCCAAGCCGTTCGAGCTTCGTCTAAAAATGAAATTTTGAATGAAATTCCAGGTGGGACCAAACAAGATGACTTTAAAATTTTTTCAACTAAAGAACTAGTGCTGTAGACGGAAGACAGGAACGCTGGAAGGGCTACACTTGAAATTTTGCGTATACCTAAGCCTCCCAATTTGACAGGCAGGGAGGCCTGCGACCATGCCTTGTCATCTAAATCGACAATCACACTACTTAGAACTAAAGAATAAAACAAAGAGATTATTTATCGGGTATTTATCGCGTTAACTTTTTAAAATATCGCGATCTGTTAACATATTATGTTAACAGATCGCGAAATTTTAAAAAGTTTTAAAGCAAAGAGGAAATGATTAAATTTCGAAATTCCAGTAATTAGCTTAAATATGTAAGTAGGTACATTAGTTAAGTAATACATTATTGTGGCAGAGAAATGGCCCATAGCCCAGCTTAGGTGAGCTAGCAGTGTCGCCGTGCTGTAGCGCATGTATTCTGCTATGGGCTCCATTTAGGTCACGGATACCTTGATAATACCATAGACTAACAAAATACCCTAATATATATAATTGTGGTTTGTTAATCTCTGATAATACCCAATAAAACAAAAAGGGTTGACGGTAGTTTATTTGTCTCTAGGGTAGTGCTCACAATCACTTAGTCTTGTTGTTTAGTCTTTTACCTCTATAATTCTGACTGTCGTCGTCATAACTTTAAAATACTTTAAAGTTGATGCGAGGAATTAGTTTTTATCAAATAGTTATGATTTTAATTAGCGTTTCCCAAACTTGTGAGAAATCAAGATGAGATAGGAAAATGCTCGTCTGGTCTCTTATTTATGTGCTTCTAAGCCATATATTGGCTTCGCCCTCACATTTAGCGAAAAAAAGTGAAAAAGCGCGGACCGCATAAGATAATATTAAGATTTTCAATCTATAAACTGCTGATACCTATGTTCACCGCTCCGTTTTGGTGGAATCTCCATTTTGTTAAATTTAGCTACTGTTAAAATAGCAGGCCTAAGTTCATCCCTGTATTTGGTCTGGCAACGTTTTAAAATTGGATTAGGCTAACATCCATTGAGGATAAAGATGCAATTTTGTTTGCAAATGCATTGCGTCCAGAATTTTATAATTCTTTGTTTGGGGACCAGGGACTTGTCTAGCTGGGTGATGTGTAATTTAGCTAGATTCTGGGGCTTCCTCTTAAATTACTAGGGATTTTTTTATAATTTGTTATTCTTTATTATAATAACAATAAATAATAAAAGTATTAAAAAATCCTAGTACCTCTACTAGGTGCTGCCCGCGGCTTCGCCCGTGCTTTTCAAGTAGCCTATGTCCGTCCCCGGGATACCGTTTACCTCCCTGCCAAATATCATTGAGATCCGTTCAGTCGTTTAGGCTTGAAAAGGTAACATACAGACAGACAGAGTTACTTTCGTATTTATAATACTAGTATGGATGATTACATGATTAGCCCTGGTCACACTGCGGGGCAAAGGCCTTATAAACATGTTTTTTTTTTTAAACTTAGTACCTAAGTACCCTAACCAAAGTAGTAAACCAAATTTAAAAAAACACGGTCATGGCAATAATAATGAACCTTCTTAACCGTCATGAAAATCAACGGTTACGCGATAAATACCCGTAAAAAGTTAAATAATAATACTTTTAAAATGTCCAGCCCTAGCCTTGCTTCCTTTTTCCTTTTTTTGTAGACCTTCTTGTGTAAAAAGGCCTACTATAAATTTAATTTCATTCATTTCATTTCATTTATACTCAAACAATTTACATTGTGTCGGAAATTACACATCGATATACAGATATTACAAAAAGTATTACACACACGTAATATAAAATATCAGATTATCTAGAGGATAAAAAAGCTAGGGACGGGATTTGCTTCAACTCGAAAAATAACAACCAACTAACAGGCTAAAGGTTTCTTCGTCGCTTCTTTACTTTAGTGTACATACCGAAGCGACTGAAATCAAAAATATCACTTTATTTCCGTGTCAGTGTTTAATTATTAAGAATTTGACCTTTTCTAAGTGTACGTATATTGTATTTATGGAAATAACGAGTTTTGACTTTGACTTTGACTTCGCTTGTATGATCCTTCAAACAAGGCAAGCAAACATTACTAAATAATAAAACCGACGACATAAATAAATGCGACATGCACGATTTTATCTTCGTATAAGAAACTTTACCAAATAAACAAGACGTCCTGTGACGGAATTGTCACAGGACATTGCATGCTTAACAAACATCTGTTTAATCTGGGTATCACGGACAGCCCCCTATGCAGAGGGTGCATGAACGCAGAGGAGACGGCCGCGCATGTGCTTGTGGAGTGCGATAGCGTAGCATCTCAACGACTACACTACCTTGGGACACCGAGGACGCCTAGGGAGGCATGCACCGGCGTCAGCGAGCTGCTGGCTTTCCTAGAGGACATCGGGTGGTTAGATTAGCAGCCCCCCACCCGACACGCAAAAAGGGCCCACCTGTGGCCTAGTTGCGGAAACCAGTCCAGAAACAAGTAACAAGTAAGTAAACAAGACGATCCAAAACCAATAAATAAACCACAAAACAGACTTATCAACCCCATTGAGCCATCGAAACTTCGTTAAAGTAACGTCACTCTATTTTCCACCCTCTCGAGACAAACGAGACAAAACATACAACTTACCCTCAAGTTAGAAAGAGACAAAACATACCAGATAATTCCCTATAATCACAGTTTTGTTTTCCAATCGCGCCTAACGATTATTGGCGTGTTATTCGGGTGCCATTTTGAAATTGCTTTAGTGCTAAGACAAGTCGTTAGAACTAAAATAAAAAGAGGGTAGGTGATTAGTTGCGCAGAGGTAATTATCGCTACTGTTTCCTTTTTTCGTTTCTTATTCTGTTGTGAAGATATTCCTACTTGGGAGTCTACCGTACAATCGCTGGTCTTAAAAAGTTGGGTTAGGATATGCAATCTCGTTTTATTTTATTTATTTATTTTTATTATTTACAATATACAGCCCTTATATCTAAACAGTTCTAACCTTAATAACCTAACTTACGGCCAATGAGAGATTTACATTATAGAAAATAAACTTACAAAATACCGACAGTCTAACATAAACAAAAACAACAAACAAAATACAACTTACAAAATTATTAAAAGTACAGTTAATTAGACACGTTCAAAAACAATTATATTGGCTCACTTAGGTTCCATCGTATTTGTTGTAGAATAGTACCTCTAGATGTTTTTGGATAATAAATAATTATAGTAATACGAGTTTTAATATGCTTGTTGTGTGGTGCTGGCTTAGAATTTGCACCACCCCAACTCTTCCCGCGGGTGTCGTAAGAGGCGACTAAGGGATATCCACCGGGGGTGGGCAGCAGCGCCCACTGTAGAACAATCTACTACCGAACTGCGATCCCCAACCCGCATGCCCAGCCTGGGGATTATGGACATTACCCCTCGTGAAATAAAAGTCAACAAGGCGCTTATCAGGGAGAGGCCTGGGTCCAACAGTGGACGAATATAGGGCTGTGGAGGTGGAGGAGGAGGAGGAGTATAATATAGGTACCTACACTACCCAACTATATTTTTATAATCATAATTTTAGGCTTGTATATGTATATACAGCTATTAGGTAAAATAATATTGTTTAATTGACTTCGAAAACATAAGAGGTTCTATGTTCAGCTGCATGTATATTTTACATTAGGTGTATATGTTCGTCGATTTCTCCGTCAATTAAGGACCGATATTGAAAAATATTTCGCTATTGTATAGAAAATGATCCCGAGATGGCCCCGTAAACATTTTATCCCTGAGGGATAAGTATTTATCCCGCAAAACTTAAACACATGTTAAACTAAAGGATTCGTTGTTTTTAGTTTTTTCAAAACAATCAAATTATATTCGATTTAGTCAAACTCTACCACACTTTCCGTTCAATTTATTCATTCATACTTATTCAAAACTATGAATATTCAACTTCGTTTACAAAAGAATAACAATAAAGTGCTCTCCAATGTAGACAAATATCATCATCATCGGATTACTCGCCACTACTCCATTCTCACTACAAGTCTACAAAGCGAGAATATTAAGTACGGCGGAGTATTTGAACTCGTTATAAATTGCCTTTTATGATAATATTGTCATCGCTTTGATCATACAACCTTTTTCTATTCTAAGTTGTAATTAGTAGTAGTAGGTAGTAGTAGGTCCTTCTCTTTTGTGTTTTTTTTTTGTAAAATTAATTATTCTGCTTTTTTGAGTTATTTTAGAACTGCTTCCTTTTGTTCTGTTTTGTAGTTTTGAGGAGTTTTTTGTTTGGAATGAGTGTTTTTCTTTATTGTAAATACTGATATACATAGGTACATAGCCATCTGACAAGAAGTTGAAGGTTGTCACAGACATATCCACCGCCTAGTGAATAATATACCTACCAAAATATATTATTCAAAATCATACCTCTAGGAACATAACTTGACATAAAGCCTCTATGTCAAGTTGTGTTGCCTGGATGAAATTGCTTTAAGCAATAAAGCGATCTATTGTACGATTTTTGGTTTATTAATTTAGATATCCTACATAAAATATATTTTATTTATTTTGTATGTACAATAAAGTGTTCGTTCATTCAATCATTCTTTTCCTTCTAGATACAAAAGGCTGAGGATCTCGATGCATGGTGGGATCTGGAAGGCAATTCTCGCCAATATATCACTCTATAAATATCAAAAGAACGGTCAAATTTTACAGTTATTGTCATATTTATCGAGTGACCTAAAAGCGAGAATTGCCTTCCAGTGCCTCTGATTAACTAAAAGTAGGACTTTACACAGACTTATTGTAATACTAGCTTTAGCCCGCGGCTTCGCACGTTTTTAACCAGGTATAAGTATATAGGAGCCTATATGATAATCTAGGTCCAGAACTTTATGTGTGCAAAATAGCCCGATCCGTTAATTAGTTTAGGCGTTGTCTTCATCTCACAACGACACAAAGTATCGCCTTTATAGTAGGAGCTAGCTGCTGCCCGCGGCTTTGCACGCGCTTTTCAAGTAGCCTATGTCCGTCCCCGGGATACCATTAACCTCTCTGCCAAATTTCATTGAGATCCGTTCAGCCGTTTAGGCGTGAAAAGGTAATAGTTACACAGAGTTACTTTCGAATTAATAATAATAGTATGGATTATTAGGATTTGTAATTGTAAACTACTGGCCTGATAAACTGAGAGAATCAATCTAGGTAGTACCTACCTATCTATTACTATGAAGACGAAAGTTGGAAGTTGTTTACCTATTGGGACAAAACTATCTGAACAATTCGAGCTTAGGTAAATTTAGCGCAAATTTACCTACCAATTTATTATCGGGAATAGCACATGCTAAGCGTGAAGCTGGTTCATAGTTTACGCGAGTAAAAGAGCAGTAAATATAAAACGAGTTTATATGATTACAAAGTTTAACTTTCCATGTCTAGTCATGATAATTTAGCCAACTCGAAAATTTCGATTAAAACAAAATCACAGGAAGTCCCTCGAGGGGTTCATTTTATTGCAATTAGTTAGCTACAGGCAATGGATTCGTCACGAGTGAATGAGTACCCCTTTCGTGAGGGCTCCTTACACGCTACGACACGACTCTGTATATTTTCTTATGTCCCGTAGATTTATACACGAGAGTTTGTTTGTACAATGCACAGGCTCTCCACCAAGACAGAACGGGGCAGAGTTGTGTACAAATAACGTCAAAATATCGTCATCACGATCATTACGACATTTGTTCGAGATTCTCTTAATCTAGATGCGCGATAGAGCGTCAGCCAAGTTTCGAAATATTTTTTTAGAAATAAGTTTAGATTCGATTCAGTTGTTTGGGTCAACTCTTGACCCAGAAACAAAACAGTAAGTACCTACCATTAAAATGTCCACTCTGCCTCTAAACAAAATACTAGCGAAAAAATTAACAAGTATACAAAATACGATGACTCCAATCAACCAATTCCGTGGCGCAGTAACGACCTATAAATATATAGGTATATAATATATATTTATGAGATATATGTATAAATATTTATTAAATAGCTTTTGTCAGCTTCACGCTTGTTTTATCGGGGTGAAAGTGACCTATTTAATAATTATTCCAGACTTTTATGCATGAAAAATTTCCGCTTAATCTGTTCCGTATCTTTGTTGCCGTCTCTTGTCGAAAACACATCTTCACAAACTTTCACCTTTATAATATAGGTACTTACTAGCTTATTCTCGCAGCTTCACACGCGCTTTTCTGGGAAAAAGTACCTACCCTATGTGCGACGTCCGTCCCTGGGATACGATCTACCTGCCTTTCATTATGAATACCAGTATGGATAAAGGATTAAAAATGTATATTAAATCGTGTGGTGTAAACCACCTCACCAGCCGTCTAACTTGCTCATCCAAACCGAGTCGGAGTCTGCTACAAACGTCCAACTTCAGACAATAACACCAGATAACGGCTCCCATTGTGCTCTTGCTTAGAAAATAAGTTTCCGACGCGACTTGTGAGTGATACTGTTTATAACAGGGTTTATTGTGTAGGTTCTTACTTGCGAACTCAAGATTGTGTTGGGTTCTACAGAAATTGTATAGGTATTAAGCTGAAAGGAGTGTTATAAACTGTAAGAGTGAAACTTTTGTTAAATTACAACATACACACAATAACATCTTTAGGTGTGTCATGTTGTATGTTATGGTATGTTATGTTATGTCGCCTGCGTGCCAGCCGCAACAGCCTCTGGCAGCGATGGCTGATTATTATGTCGGATTGGCTTCAGAAAAATTTGCTAACACTAAACACTATGAAAACGATGTATTTAAGTTTCCACAAAACAGCCGCTTCAACTGACACTGATTTTAAAATTCATGTACCTACATAAAAATAGTTGTTTTGATATTTCCTGTTCATGCGAATTGTTATCCCACAATAAATCTCTAAAATACCTTGTACTCCACATTGATGAGAATCTCAACTTCAAAGCCCATATCAAAGCTCTTTCAGCTAGAATAATAAAGGTATTTATCTCGTAACAAAACCAACGTAATATTATTAATTAGGTAATAATTAATGATTAATATTATTTTACAGTATTTTTTCTTTATACATTTTTGCCATACTTGTTATTTTTTTCTGAACTATAAACTAAACTAAGTAATCCGAGCGAGCACAACAGTTAAAGTTACTAAGTTACCAGTCTCCAGTCTGATTTCCTCGATACCGGCTCAGCCTTGTGAGGAAACCGACAAAAATCGCCTATAAAATGAACTCAGCAAACTACAGAATGTAGGTACTTACTTAAGGTTAAGTTTCATTTATTTGTTACTTTAGATGTAGTAGTATTATAGTCTAAGTTAACTTTTGTTTCGTATTTGCTGGTAATAAACATTTTTTAACTTTTTTAATTTTTTTAAACTGCAGACTGTTGCAAACAATCTACAGGTAGCTCAACTGATCCATAATAGTAGAGCTATAAGTATATTCTTTCTTAGCAAAAATCTATTTAGTTACAGAAATAAACCGCCAAGTGCGCGTCGACTCGCACGACGAAGGGTTCCGTACCGTAAAAATCAGGCAACTTTTTCAAAGAACATCAAATTTTACAGAAAGCACAGGCGGCTAGGCGCGGCGTCGCTACCACCCTCACAACACCAAAGCTTTTAGTTTATAAGCAGTCGGATGAGTTAAATTTGAGTGCAATAAGATGAAAAGTGGATTTTATTTTAAAAACGAGTTGCCAACAATTGACAATATATAAATGCAGTGCATGAATACATTTTTAAAGAGGTACAGATTATAATGCATACTTGCTATGCTAATAAAAAGATATACCTAGGCAAATCCAAAAATGCATACTATGAAAAAAAGTTTGAGAACAATTTATTCTTGGTTTACGTTATTTCTTTTGCTCGGTTGAATAGACTAATGTAGTAATAGGATTCCGTTTTCACTCTTCGAGTACGGAACCCTAAAACAAGCATTTTATTATAAAATACCAATGATTGCCTGCCAATAAATAAAAAGGCAACAAATTCAGTAGAAAGAATTTCGTCTTTAGTTCAGGGCTTCCCATTGTGCTGTTTTCGCTTTGACGAATCTCTACCTTTATTCTCTCATTGTAAGTTTAAAATTACATTTTTTGTTCATTTTTTACGCACCCAGTTTGGGAATCACTAAATGCGACTATGCGGACCGGATACAGAAATACTCACCGTGCGGGTAGGTATAAACGGGCTACACAACACAGTCCTCACAATGGACTGATGAATGAAAGATGGACGCGACGACGTCTTGGAGAAATGAAACGTTTGTTCAAGAAGGTCTTGATACCCTAGGATGAATTGCTTTTATGTGAGTAACACGCATGTAAGTAAACTCTAAGCCCTTGTTCAGTTTAGGTCAGATGCTGTGTTATTACTAGAACGACTATACAAAATATTTTTGTCGCACAAGTCCTACAGATAATTTTTATGGCAGAGTAAAAGACGCTAGATGGTAAGATCCTGCATGCATCAGTCTAATAAAAAACAATGAATGACCCCCGGCGCCTACGACCCGCGCGTTACGGGCTCTGGCCCGTAGTGAGCGCACGGCAGCGGTACAGGCGCGTCGCGAACCGCACTCACCCTGAAGAAGTCCCTCGTTAAGGGATGAAACGTTGGTGTTCTTCCAAGTGGTTAGCCCGCTTACATCTGTAATGAACAATGAATGAGTTTGTTGTATTAAATCAAAATCATTTACAAACCGGCCTTCATAGAACCTACGGACCTCGCTTATCGTGTAAACAGGTCACTCCTTCCTATACCTACAAGGTAATATACACAAATCAACCTATTCGAGGCGTAACCGTCATAACCGCTCATAACTTATTGGGAGCTGCGTTACAGGGTGTTTGCATATGGTGCGGCGATGGGTAGGTATTCCGAACAGGGAAGGGTAGTAGTAATTCATAGGTCTAATCGAAATCAGATGAATTTTTAGACTTATAAAGATATTGCTCAAAATGGCATTTGGTTTACATTTAATTAATAGCATTTTATGTCGCTTGGACTTTTTTTTTAAAATAAATAATAGACCTTCGTTTGACCACAATCTTAGGTACCTACCTGATTGAAAGTGACGATGTACTTATATCTATCATGAAGGACTAGAAGACACGTAGGTAGATACCACAGATGCTGTGGGTGGTGTTGTCATCATTTTGGCCTAAAATTAATAATGTAAGACAAGAGCTGCCACAGGACATAAGAATCTACAAAGACTTCTGTTTGGAGAGTTTTCTTAATAGGAGGACTCTCCATAGAGCGCGATAGACAACCGTCCGATCTCTCTTCGATGACGTGGAAATCCATTGGGAGCAAACGTTACTGTTAACTGGTTGGTCTTGTAGACACTTACTGGCGTGGCGCAGTGAACCGTTGTGGATCTTGGCCTCCGACACCAGAAAACGCCAGTTGTCTCTGACATTTCCAACCCAAATTCTAACAAGCAGGAAAAAAAACTTGTACCCCCTTTTCACCCCCTTAGGGGTAGAATTTCCAAAAATCCCTTCATAGCGGGAGGTAGTGTAGTAACAGGTAGGTACCTGCTTTTCAAATTTCAGCTTCCTAGCTTCAGCGGTTTGGGCTCACTTACCTATGAGTATTTTCGAACAATTTATATTTTCCCATCCACTGAGATCCATTATATAAATACGTTGGAGGTCATATTATCGATGACAGATTGAGGCCACTTGATTTTTGCCATTTTGGCGCTGAGCGTTTGCGTGAGCGGCGAGACCATGGAACTAATAAGAACCAAATATTATAGTGGTCGTATTGTTTTGGTACGCCTCAACAACTCTAAATTTTTATACCAGAGAAGGTCGAGTCATTGCGTATAGAATATTCTCCCTAGGCGTACTTGTGTAATGAATCTCTGTGTTCCCATCCCTATTAGCCCTGTCGACGTCGTCGGCGGGAACTTACGCCTAATCTGCCAGGTGTACCCTTGTGTGCAGTTTTGCTTATTAAAGGGCAGCATGGCGGACGTTTGATAAGATTTCGGTTTGTCTTGGCATGCGTGCCTAGCGCTTGCTTCGGGGCATTCGAGTGGCCTAACTTGAAATGCCCCGAAGCAAGCTAGCAGTCGGTCTTGATGTGATGTTTGCTCTACTAGGCAGGTAGAATATTGATTTGGTGTTGCTTGCATAATCGATACCAGATTGATACTCACCTCTGGATTGAACTATACCATCATCGAAAAAAGCTCTTGTAAGTAGGTATTAGGTCCGCAGGCGAGAGTCCCGCGGCGAGGATATAGGAAATAGTTGTGTAGAATAGAGTAGAGAAAAGTTCTTAACTACAATTACAGAAAACAGTGGCTTAAGAGTATCGGACAGCGATAGTAGGTAACTAAGTAGGTACCTACTCGTCTTCTAGTTCAGGAGAAGCAAGTGTTCTCTAAAACAAGGTAGACACATGTACATGCCTTTACTTACACCATTCACGTATGTTACCTTTAGTCTTGAATGTTACTACCTAATTACAAAAATGTGTTACTAATTCACGAATGTTATGGTACAATTTATTTTGGCCTTACCCATTTGGGTCTTCGCTTTTCCTCCATGAAATTTTTTGTAAGTACCTACTTTCCTACCTAAAATGCGAAAGATTCGTAGGTTTGACAAGAAAAAATGAGCAAAGTCCATGGATAGATAAGTCAGTAAAATAAAAATAAAGGTAGTTATTATTATATTTATTGAAGTAGAGCACGCAGTGAGCCAGTTCACTACAAGATATTTTGGTAGCGCTAAGATTTCGCGCTAGGTGAGTGCGGAGCATTGCTTGGATCACCAGCTGCCAGCTCCAGATACCTCACGTAACTCGCAAGTTGGTAAACATTGTTAGGCATGAAATTGATTAGTTTACTTACAATAACACAAGCGCATGCCATTTCCAAATGAAAACAGATGATTCATTGAAATCTATAAAAACCCGACTTGGTCCATTCTTTTTCATTTCGCCAAATGACCGTCTGATTTAAAGGCCCATGTAATACATACCTTGCTACATTAAAGGCCTACATAATGTAGCAAGGTACACATACCTTGACCAGACCTGTATTTTTAACCGACTGAAAAAAGGAGGAGGTTTTATGTTCTGCTGTATTTATGTTTTTTATGTTCGTCGACTGCTCCTCAATCAAGGATCGATTTTGTAAATTATTTCGTTATTGTCTACAAAATGCTCCCGAGGTAGTCCTATAAAAAATGTATTCCCGAGGGATTATTATTTATCCCGCAAAACTTAAAAACAGTGTAAAATAAAGGGATTCTAAGTCGGTTTTTAGTTTTTTCAAAACAATCAAATTGTTTTACTTAGGTATTCTGTAAGTCCTAAAATGCTTTGAATAACTTCGCTTTTTCGGAAATAAAAATTAAAGAGCAAGAAAATTACAAAAAGATATTGCATCGACCGGGAATCGAACCCGGGCCGCCCGCGTGGCAGGCGAGCATTCTACCACTGAACCATCGATGCTCATGTTAGTTATGGCGAAAGGATGATTCACTAGCTTGTTATTACTCATAGTAAGTAATATTATGCGAACTCGCCAAATTAAAATGTTTATCTTTCGAACTGACCTTGTAATAATCATAACATCTGTGCTGGCCTGATAGTCGAATTGAAGTAATAACAATGCGCTAGTTTAAAAACACGTTTTTGGCTACGAATATTTACCCGACTGCGCTAGGAGGAGGGTTATTTATTGAACTCTTTAAATCAAAGTTGTCGGTTTGTAGGTATAGTTCATTTATGGGTTCATTAGTACTTAAGCACCTTACAGAGAACAGTGGAGTTTACATGTAGGCATAATATCTACCTATGGCTCATAACTTCTTAAGCTATGATTGCAGGTAAGCTAAAACTTGATTCAACAGTGATGTTGGGAAGTATGTACAAGTCTGTAATTTTGTACTTTGTCAACCCCACTAAGTAGGTACCTACCCAAAGCAAAAAGTTTATCTCGGCCACCATTAAATTTACCCACCAAGCACCTCGGTCGTGTCCGTGAGTAGACGATGTAACTCACAAGTCTGAATTCTTCGGCAACTCGTTAGGGTCCATAATGAGGGTAGTCCAATGCTCGGAAACGTCGCTACTATCGCGCCGCGACATTTTCTATTCAAATTAGGGACGGCCGCCATCTATTAGGAGTTTCAACATCACGTGTGTACATTGCTGGTTTAGTTTCTGCTATTTGAAAACAGTGACGTTAAAGCAATGAAAACCAGTAATGTACAGAAATGTAGAGATTGTGTAGTATGGAAGGTGGTGTTGTGGTCGTGGTAGACACGTCAGTGCTTCCGGTTGTCGTTCTTTGCAGACTGAAGGACTGTTCCTTGGTGTTATCAGTTCAGGTAGGCACTGTTTATAGGTTGGGGAGGAGAAATAACTTGAAATTTTACTGATATAAATGTTGGATTGCAAATACTATAAATCTTTTTCTATGTTTTTTTGTTGTCTTGCACGTGTATGACTTTTGTGAAAGTATCATAAGGTCTCTGGATAAAAGGTACGTAACGTGATTTTACTCGTCCCGTACATAACGGGACTATTTTACATAGGTACTTACGTACAAAAGAATATGCTCTCGTCCACGCTCCTGTCGCGTAAATTTAACTAGATACCTAGATGGTTTTTTTGGGTCACAAATATAGTGCACTGTCTGCATTTTTGTATGTAACAATGTTTAAGAATTGTCCCGTCCAGCTGTACGATTACGCAAAATCAACCATCCTATATTGACATTTGAAATCCCTTTGAATGGCCTTCGTAATTTGCCATTGAAATGGCTTTCAGGGTTTAAAGGGCTTTCAAATGTCAATTATAGGATTGGTAATTTTTGCGTAATTGCACAGCTGGACTAGTAAAATCACGTTACGTATGCAGACACCTTTAGTCCTCAGACAAATATTGATAGATTTAAATAGAGACATAATAAGGATATACTTACCCATGTATATTACTAATTCAAGGCAAAACTATGTACCTACCATTGTTAGTCTATGGTACCTACTGTTGTTTTGACCCTAAGAATAGTTAAGCAGTACCTACCTAAGCTGATTTTAATCCCGGAATAACGCGTGCGAAGCCGCTGACAGAAGCAAGTGTAATATAAAACAAAGATCACAACACCACTCATAAAGACGGCCGGCTCCCCAGCGGATCACAAACCCTAATTACTAGGAACAATACTCCATTTTTACCCATTTCGCGCTCAATCATAATTACCTGCTCCCGAAGGAGGCGGCACGGAAAATCATCGCCGAACCATTTGGAATAGGATTGGAAGTGTGGAGATACGCGGATCTTTTAAGGGAGAGACGGTGAAAAGGACGGATAGGCTACTTGTTTCTGGACTGGTTTCCGCAACTAGGCCACAGGTGGGCCCTTTTTGTGTGTCGGGTGGGGGCTGATAATCTAACAAAGACGGATAGGTTAAGGAATCTCTTTCTTTATCGACCCACTGATATAAAGCCTGAAAGATTAGGTAATGGACTTCGAATAGTCACAGATTTGTTTGCATATACAAATATACCTACTACAAAATAAATAAGGTCACAATCGTTGTGAGCTTTAATCATTCCGCGTTAAAAGATACGAGATGATCGCGCCACTGTTTCGTATCCGACCGTGCGTCGCGTACGTGCGTCGTCCATCGCGTCCCGTCTTTTGGCTGCTATGGAACGTGAGTTTTGCTCAAACTAGAAAACTAACAACCTAACAAGGTAAAGGTTTATTGTTCGCTTCTTTACTACTTTACCTTAAAAAGATTGAAGTGAGCAAAAAATCAAAGTGATCACTTTTTTTCATATCTTTACTTATGTTATTTGAATTTGATTATACATGACCAAGCTTGCAGCTTGTCCTTTTAATTTTAACTTTAGATATAGGTACTTATTGTGACTTTAACTATAATTATTTCTGTGACATTTATGTATATTTATTATCCCTAATCTAAGTATTTGACAAGAAATCGATCGCATTTTACCGACTAGGTATGTTTGTAATAATGCCGTTCTTTTATAACAAAGCATTTCATTTCATTTTGTGACGTGTCCGGACTCGACCTATGAAAAAATCGGCTAAGTTTTTGAATACTGACCATTTATCACAATTACTGGTTGATTGGTCCCATTTATTTAACCGGATCAAATAGTCGGATGCAGCCCGCAACAAACAATTTTATCACACCTCAAAATATTTACCTTCGGGTTTTCATTGAAATTAGGCTCGTTCTACCCCACGAGGGCGCGACAACTTCTTATTTGAGTTTACCGGTATTTATTTGAATAAAATGGAGTAACATTTAAAAATCCAAACAACATAAAATCAAACAACGACTCAATAAAGGCAATTACCTTCTCGCATATTTATCTTTCCCGCTATAAATGCTTTGTGGGGAACAAATGGAACAATAGCTAGGGGTTACAGTTACCCCCATCGGGGGTAAGGGGGTGGAAGCTTTATAATTTTTTAATTAATACCGTCGAAAATATCAAAGTCATTGGGAGTGGCTGGTACCGACTAGTGGGAATGCTATTAAAATTTGGTAAAATTATTTTTCAAAGCGGGAACGCTTTGGGGTCTGGTCAGTGCGATAGAGTAGGCAGAGTTGAACCTTTTAGGGCTATTTTTAATTCATCGTTTCCGATGGATGAAAGTGATGGGTTGGCTGCAGTTTTTGTAAAATGCCCAATCAATAATAAATAACCCATTCGTG
Source organism: Eupithecia inturbata (assembly GCA_963662085.1). Taxonomy (NCBI): domain Eukaryota; kingdom Metazoa; phylum Arthropoda; class Insecta; order Lepidoptera; family Geometridae; genus Eupithecia; species Eupithecia inturbata. The sequence goes on along the minus strand of OY759179.1, from coordinate 2,891,854 downwards.
CCTACTTCGTTTTCTGATGAAATTTTGTACTATGTGATGATTTGTGTAAAATTATCTCAAAAAACTTATCAGTCTTATTATAGAAGAATGGTATTTAAACAAACATTGCCTATAAAGCACCTCACCAAGCACCTCTAAAATTCCCAAAATTAATGGCTCGGAGGCATTCTTCCATTCTAGTTTGTATTTAGCGCGTGTCGTCGTCCTCTACCCTTTCTTTAGAACCATTCTATTGGAAATTCGTGTCATTTGGCACACAAGGGAGAAATTATGCGAAAATCACCCATTAGGGAATACATAGAGAAAGGATTTTAAGGTTGGAGTGTCAACATAATTGTTACACTTTACGATTGAGCTAACTTGGCGTACGCAATATGGGTACAACACGCTTAATTAGAATGGTTTGTTTTTGGTTAAAGGTAATTTTTGTTTGGTTGCTTATTTTAAAAACGACTTCATTTTTATTAAGTTAAGGTAAGGTACAAACATTGTATAAAATTGCTTGTTTTTGTAATCTCGTTAGCTAAAATTAGTCAGCGAATTTAATAATGATTCTGCAATGTGATTGTGACCTACATAATTAGGTACATGCTTACAACATAATTCAAGCCAATGTTATGTCTTATTACTAGAATACATTTTATAACTTATTATTATATTACTTTATTCTTCATTATATCTTTATTTTACCTTATTCGTTTATAAATTGCTATCAAATAATAGAAACAAATTAGAACTTGTATTTACAATTAAAACAATTGAGCTAACTGCAGACTGTATCAAACAAATAAATATATAAATTTTATAGGTAGGTACCAACCGAAATTACGTAATTATCACAAATTTAAAACGATCAAAGATAATCGGTGACCATAATTGGTAAATCGCCGCTTGGACAATGGACATTGAAATTATTGCTATTAGCCCCACCGTTCAAAAGGGCCAGATTTATTGAAAGTAATTGATTAAATGGCATTCTTTGTAACAAATTACAATACTCGGATGAATGCTTGGGTGGTTAGGCGGGAAATTTTACTGATAATATTTGGTTTTGAAATTATTAAGTGGGTTAGTATTTATTTGCTTGGTATTTTTAAGACCGGCGGGTGCGGAAGTGTTGTTTGATATACATAGGTATTAGCATATTAGGGTATATTGGGCTAATGGATCTGTCTTTAAAGAAAACGGATTCCATTGGATTACATTTTTTAGGCACCCACTAAAAACGGATATTTAACCTTAATGATTATGTTTTTTTTTTCATTGTTATAGCAATATAAAAAAACACTAGTACCTAGAGGAATATCATAAAAAAAAATCATTAATCATTAATTAATAACGAACACTGGCGTAGAATAAACGCATAACTATCAACCAACTTCTAATAAAATTCCAGTAAAATATCTTCCAACCGCCATGCAAAGGCAAAAGCAAGAATTAACGACAATATCCGGGAAATCCGAGTAAATTTTAAAGGAGCCGTCGAAATCCGCTTATCTGTTCCCTTTAATTGTTGGCTGGAGTACAATCGGAGCCATCTTCGGGTTTATTTGCGGTTGTAAAATGTTACAGCTACCGCGTTACGGGGTAAGGGGAACCGTTGTTGTGGTATCGCGACTTGTCGCCTTGCTGGGTTTCAGATTAGCTTTAGTGATATCTTTTGTAATTATTTGGAGGTAGCTTCTGCCTGCGGCTTCGCACCGATTCCGGGATAAAAAGTTGCCTATATGTTATTCCACGACATAAGACGAAAAAGATGGAGAAAGGATAGAGGCTTTCATAGCCTTTCAGTATCAAATATTTGGAATGACATACGCAGTCACGTTTCAGTCACATATCAAACTGGGAACGTGTACAGGGCTATGCGCGAAAAACTAAAAAGGCTTGAATAGAGGAAATTGTAACCAAACTAAATTATTCAAAACATGCGGGAGGTGGCTAAGGTATTTCGTTATTTTACAGTGATAGATATCAAAGAACAAGAAGACGTAAGAATAGATATTTTTATTTAGACATCCATGGCATAGTACTACAAAAAACAGGATAGTTACAGGTTCCATCTCGCTATAACCATAGATTAATGAAACCTTAAACTAAGTACAGATATTTTTTTCAGGACTGTGCCACAGATATATAGGTATATGTAGTTACTTCGTAAACTATGCAAGATCATATTTTCTTCAGGAAAGATATTTGTTGAATCCATATTTTGAAGATATATAGAAATAGAAAATTCCATATTACACACTTTACAAAACAATGAACAATAAAATAAAAATTACAAAAAATGAGACAATTGGCGGTCTTATCGCTCAAGAGCGATCTCTACCGTGGATGGATAGGATCGTTGGTTTTAACATGGGGATCTGTGTGCATTTTAAGATGCGTTGTAAGTGTAGATTGGTTAACAATATAAAAAAAAAAACTGCAAATATGTCACGGTATTCGCAATAGCCCGTATTTGCTTGCTGTAGGTGTCGATTCGATAGGCTTTGTGCGAACAATCCCATCTGTATGCGGAGCGCACTGCGAGAGGATGTCACGCGTGCCCTGTGACACTTTCTACATACCTACTACTATAGGGATGATAGGTTTTTCTGTACTTATTAAGGCTGGTGTATGGCCTAACGGCCTTTGGAACACAAAATAATTATCTGTAATCGTATAAATCATTTGTTTTATTCGTGAAAAGCTCAATTTGTGTAAAATACTTTGACAAATATTTGAGTGAAAGAAAAATACTCACGAATAAAACAAATTATTTATACAGATATTTATTTTGTGTTCTCAAGGCCGTTGGGCCATACACCAGCCTTAAAAACTAGCATCCGTCCGTGGCTTTGCAAGCGTTTTTCTGAGATAAAAAGTAACCTATTTATGCTAATCCAGGAAAATTTCAGCTCGATCCGTTTTGCGTGAAGAGGTATTAAAGATCCAAACATATAATCACATTTATAATATTTGTGTGAAAAATACTTGAAAGATCGGTCGTGGTGATGCACGAACCTGTGGTACTGGTACCTACTTCGGTATCGGTATGTGACCTCGAGCTCTAAAACTATTGAGTTTTTTTTTCTGTAAGCTAATATCCATACTAATATTATAAACTCTAAAGTAGAACTCTGTCTGTCTGTCTGTCTGTCTGTACTTTTCACGCCTAAACGGCTGAACGGATCTAAATGAAATTTGGCATGGAGGTACATAGGTCCCGGGGATGGACGTAGGCTACTTTCTATCTAGAAAAAGAGCGTGCGAAGCCGCGGGAAGCAGCTTGTTTAACATAAAACAAGCTCTGATTGGCTTGGGGCTTGATGATATGTGTGAAATGTCCAGCATTACTTACTTATTATAAGTTTATTTCTGGAAATATATATCGAATGATGTGACGCTATCAGCTCTATTACCTACCCGAGTTTGAAAGTAAATCGCAAGGAGTTTTTTTGTGAGACAGCTCATTTGTAAACTTTTTTCCTGAATCTTTCTTGGCAGTTACCTATGTAATTAATTCCCTCTACATTTCGTGCCAGTAACAGGAGCAACAACACATTAGTCTGAGAACACATTTCAACAAAAACAAACATGAGGATGCCCCACAGCGGCGATAATTTGTAAGGTGCTACGTGCTCAAAGATAAGGCACCCAAAAGCCAAATTTATTCGTCTATGTACTTACTTTTTTTGGCGTAAAAGTACCAAACCTATACACCAAAAAAAGTAAGTGAGTACCTAAATACCGAATGTTTAGAATGTCCGTTAACTATTTACTTTTAGGTAGGAAAAATGCGAATATACTGACTTGTGTGCGTTAAGTATGTAATTAAAGAATCGAGTACCTAAGAAGAACATTAAAAAAGTAATAATCTATATAAAAAAATAACTGGTTTTTTGGATTTTATTAAATGCATAAAAAGGCACAAAAAAATAAAGGCATTTTTTTGTTGCCGGATTTATGGCAAATTATCAGTACCATAGTGGCGACTTTCGGAGGGTTAGTATGCGCATGCGCAGGATATATTCATAACAACACAGCGTAACATCAGAATCATGACTCTATTTTTACACATTTCTTCTCTCCTCCGCTATGATACTCCGCTTGTGTTTAATTTGGGACCGGAAGCTGATGATGATGATTTGTCTTTAATTTAAAATTTTGCATGCCAACATGGTAAAACAAACTGAACCTATAATTCGATTAAGACCTTATTTTGTATGCACATATAATTCTGGCAAATAAATATATATCTATGACTATGATGAAAGTTAACTGCTACCATTCTAAATTCATCTAAATTCATCCGCTCCAGGCTAAGACCATTTAAAGAAGTCTTGTCTAAGCAGTCAAAGATACTAACCTCTCTACATTCCCTTCCTAACTGTCCCATCTTTCCTCTACTCTTTGAGCCAGACCGTGTGAACAGCCCACACCGGTGTTCGGTCCAACGTCTTCTTCAAGGGGGATGAAATATCTGAGCGCGAGTCTCTTAACGACACTCATTTATTTCCGCGAATCTCTCCAGAACTCGCAGCATCGTAATTATTGCCCGGCTATTAAGTTTTGCTGGTAGGGGGCGGTGTGAGCGGGCGATTTATGGGCAACACTGGTGTCAATTCAGTTGACACAACATTAGCAAGCACAACAACAGAGTAAACGAATTTGGCAGCATCAAAAATATTGCCGTCAATTTCTAAACCATAGAAATAAAAACGGTAGTATCATTTTTTGTGTTGTAAAATTAGTTTAGGTTAGTTTTCAGACATCTGAATCGACACCAATAGCAATTCTCTACTTAAAATTGTAGAATATTTGTTTGTCATTATTGTTTGGTAAGCTGATGTTACCAACTGTGTAGGTAAGCTGATGTTACCAACTGTGTAGGTAAGTTAACTTTTACTTTTTGTTGCTTACTGGCGTAGGCAACAAAAAGTTGCTCGTTTAAACTAAACCGAAATAAAATGAGAAATTGTTCACATTTATTCTACGTTCAACTTGATATCTTCAGCTAGGGTTGAAAATTTAATTTTGGATGATTATGTTATAACGCTATTAAATTAATTGTGCGGCTCCGGTTGAAATAAAGGCATGTACCTGCCTGTCTCGTTATTTTGGTTAAATATTGCAAGGAATTAAAATAATTGCCTTCCTGCAATAGAATATGTAGATATTGGAGATTGTAAAACTCGTAAAAGGGAACTGCTCTAGAACTGCTGATAATTATTATTCTTAAAACAAATGAATCAACGAAAATATATTTTCGTTGATTCAGCAGCATTACTATTGGCCAGCATCATCTAGCCCCAAGCTAAGTAGAACTTGTGTTACCCATAACACTAGACGACTGATATACTTAAGAGGGCGCTTTGCGCGCCGTTTTGTGAAAAGGATAGTCATAGGATTTCGCGTTCATAGAAGCGGGACATACCATACGTTTTTGGAGCGGCGCAAGAGCAAAAAACAAGTTTTTGCTTATTTACAAGAAAACTACACGAATGAAGAAAATGGTTCAAGGAACCAAACAATTAGTAATAACTACAACCTTTCCAAAACATAAGACATTTCAATAGACCGCAGGGTTCCTGAGATCTCGACCAAAATATGTGCGAAACAGTGCACTTTCATGTTTTATTTATCGTATTTTTTTTCACAATCGTATTTTCACGTTTAAGGAACCAAAGAAAAAAAATTAGAATTTTATGTAATTCTAGTTATTTACCACATGGATCCCGTGAGTACTGAGATCTAGGCCTAGATTGACAACCAAACTCGTTAGGTTCGCCCCTTAATACAATATAATTATATAGATATATGTTTTTATATATCTTTATATGTAATAATCTATCCCTAATAGGTATTAATAAAATTATACGAAGCATTTAAGATCTGAAAATAAATACCTACCTGCAATGGTTTGTATTTTTTGGCGTTGAACGTGACCGATAAGCGAGTGAAGCTGTGGACTAAAGCAAGTGTAGGTTAAGCAGTTAACGCATGATTTTCTTGTAATCATGTTTTTAGTGTTACCTCGTAGCTAGCTACATTTTTACGACGCAGTTAGAATCAACGACGTAGTCATTAGCTACGCCGTGGCAAGCTACGCAGCTTCGAGTTATTTATAAACTGTCCCAAAGTTGCCAACAGCAAGAAAAGACAAATAGCAACTTATCGCAGATTAGCGAACAAATCGGATCTTCCCCTCGATAGATCTATCGGCTGCAATCTATCAGTCGCCCCAAACGCTTATTAAGCGATAAGGGATGAACGACCAGAGAATCATTAAGTAGGGATATACTTGCTTAAGTAGATATGAATTAGTTTCTATGTACACAGATACATTAAACTTTAGTTATGGCGCAGATTTTATAATGCTATATAATATAATATACTCGGCATGTACAGTCAACAACCCAACGATATATGCCATTTTATTATTAAATTAAAGTCAATCTTTTCAATCTGTTCAAAAAAAATAATTAAAACGTCTGATTGACCATTGATCAACTACTTAACCATAAATAACCTAATATTTATATATCTAGTAGTAATTTTATCAATGTGATAATTTTAAAAATATTTAGTTACTGAAAAAACGTACGGAAAAAAGTAGTCTATGTCCGTCCCCGGCATACCATATACCTTCCTGTCAAATTTCACAGAGATCAGTTCAGCCGTTTAGGCGTGAAAAGGTAACAGCCAGACAGATATACAGACAGACAGAGTTACCTTTGAATTTATAAAATTTGTATGGATTTATAATATTAGTGTGTATTTTGTAATGTAATTTTTTGTCTAGAAAAAGTAGGCAAAAAAAATATGTCCGCAAGAAATAACCTTCCTTGCAGGTAATGTCGGCCCATTAAGAGCACCTGTTTCTAATGATTGCGATTCGTATATTTTTGCAAGATAATGAAGTGGAGAACATTAACTCGCTTATGTTTAGTAAATTTGGAACTAAAATAGAATTTTCAATTTTATTAGGAAGCTACGACTTTTTGAGGTCACATGGCTGTGACCCCAAAAAGTCTAGTAGCCTACGCTCCGTATTTGACTCTATATGGAAGCTTTTTGCCTGACCGCCGGTAGCCAAATAAGAAAACAAATGTCTGGAAACTTCATAGTAGTTATTAATCACAGAACGCAGATTATAGATTTCGTACCTCAAGTGGTGATTTACCACTATCCATATTTTAGTGCTTTGTGAACCAACTGTTTTACTTTCTAAAATTGTTTTCTATTGTTATTTCTTTTGTATTAGATGTACGTAGTCTTAAGATTCGGCATCTGAAATAGTAATTTAGGGAACTCTATAAGCTTGCATTTGGAGGAGGGCGTTAATGTTCATGTTCGCGACACAGATGTATAACTCACACAGTTTTCACACAATTTAGACAAAGACATAGATTATCAATCCCAATCTATAAGAACGCGAGTTATACAATCCAAACCTATAGCGACAGAAATCAGAAATATCACTTTATTTCCTTGTCAGTGTTTAATTTTAAGAATTTGATCTTTACTAAGTCTACATTTATTGTATTTATGGAAATTAATAATTTTTGATTGATTGACTGATTTTTTAGTCTAATTTTGATAAAAAAATTAAACGAAAATACAGGTAGGCTCATTCACTAATGCTCTACAATTCAGCCAAACCGCACTCTGAAACATTCATCAATTTACCTGTCAATTTGACAGTTATCATAAGGCCTGAAGCCCTTCAAAGATCAAGTATGGAATTATTTAGAGGGTAGTTTAGCATAAGGTCAAATTGGCATTTCGTAGAACGTTCAAGTTGCGTTTTGTAACACGCAACATTAATTTTAGTGTTGTGGCAATATGTGACCTAAATATAAAGGTCTGTATATAAAATTATTCAGAATTAGTAAGTATTTATCTACTTAATAATAGGGTTCCTTGTTGAACGACGAGCTCTAAAAAACAATGCTATTTTCTATTTTATTTATTTTTTATTTTATTTGTTATTTTTTTTAGACTTCGTTTATATATATAGTTTTTGAACCCTCGATATAAAAAGAGGGAGGATAAACGTCTGTCTGTGTGATTCTTTGACCGTATTTGAGCTTCTAGAGCTAAAACTTCTACAAATTAGTACTTAGTCTTTTTAGTAAGAAAACTTATATTTTGCTTGTTACAACTTAGATGTTTGTTTCTTATTGTTATCATGGTAATAATCAGTACTGTACTCGAGTTGCTATGTTCTTGTTATCGATAACGGTTGGGCACATCACTAATACGTCACCTTTCAACATAAACAGAAGGGATGTTCAGCTAAATTGCCTTGTTTAAGCACTCATTCAATTATTTCATGAATGCTTTGACATTCTTACTCTGCGCGTGCTTAGGAAATACCAAGAACTATTAATATAGAAAAGTGAATGACAGACAATAATAATGGTACTTATTGAATAAAGTCATAATACCTTATTTATACTAATATACTCGTAAGTCTGCGCGAGCGAGAGGAAACATGAAGCCGATATGTACCGATAGGCCTAAATAAGTTATTTAATATATACACTTAGGCCCGTATTATGAAAGCTTGCTCAGTCATCGATCTATGCTTGAGTAACGCTCTTCTAAGGCATAAACGTCACTCAAGCATACATAGATCTATGATTTAGCAAGCTTTCATAGTACGGGCCTTAGCCTACAAATAAATTAAAAACGAATGTGAGTAGGTACCGAGTACCGAGACAAACCTCACGAGGTTCATGAGGTACAAAATTTAATTATTAATATTATTAATTTATGTTAGATTAAATTAAAAATATTTATATTTATATTTTTGTAATTAACTAATATCTGAATTACAAATATTTGCCATAGGTTAATGAAAAAATGTCGATAACTTTCATTTATTTATTTTAAGTTGCACAACTCGAAAGGTTTTTCATAAAGGTGATTTCAATGCTTCAACCTTACTAGAATAGAAATTACCCACATGACGATCTATCTATTCTATATTTTATACCCTACTGCGTTTATACAACTTGTTTATATGAAACATAAACCTAGTGTAAAAAATAAAAGTACTTATATAATACACCTGTACATACATAAAACATTGACACCGAAGCGAATTTTTATATTCTACCTATGCGCGCGCAGTGACAAACTTCTTAACAACCGTCTTAAAAACTCTGTCTTACAAATTCTCTCAAATTACGTCAATCAAAAACACTTCTCCTAATTCTGGAGGCACCTAATTAAGTCAATCTTCCATTAAATCCTTCGCCTTTGGAAAACGCGCGAAAACCTAATGCCATTTCACGGCGGAGTGAGCCTTTCTCTCGGAGTTAGCGTCTTTAAACTCGGATTAGTAAATCGATCGAGAAAGCCCTTAATTATGGCCTTCACTTGAGCAGTTTCTTGGAGTAAACAGTTTCTATAGAGTGTACAAGAGAAAGGACGCTGGCAAATGCGCATGTGTGTCTGCTGCAAATAAGCAGCAAATAAATCACCGTTGTGGCACGGTGAGCAAAGGTTCGCCTGCGACGCAGGAAGTTGCGTTCGATTCCCGCCTTGGGACAAATGTTTGTACGATCTGCAAATATTTCTCCCAGGTGTTCTGGGTATTTTCTAAGTATAATAAAAATATCTATCTATGTAATATATTGTATTAAGTATATCAGTCATCTAGTACCCATACACAAGCTCTGCTTAGCTTGGGGCTAGATTATGCTGTGTGGATTGTTATAATACTTATTAAATGTATATCTATATATGTCTAATGTCAGTGGGTGATCCAGATGATGGGAGAGTGTAGACACTCTACTATGCCCTTTTTGCTTCAAATCTGTGCCTCGCCATCCAAGCGTGCACTTTTAACAAAATGGTGGAGTGTAGGCAGATACTTAATAAAAAACATTCCTTGGAGTGCTCTACAAAACTATTAAAATAGACTTTTCAAAATTTCATTTAATAAGCAGCAATGCCCCGAATTAAGTAGAACTTGTAGGTTAAAGAATATATTTTTTTGTATTTTCAGTTGCGGTCTTCTCTTATTGTATTATACATCCCCACCCATAGGTAGGTAAGTTGTTACTCTGTTAGTAACGAGAGCGGATCGAAGCGTGCGGATTTAAATTGACTGGAATTAGCGAGAGCGCGAAGTTTCGAGAAGTTTCAGTAACTTAAAGTTTTTTTATGGATCACTACGTGGATTCAACTTTACAACGTTTTTTTTAGACAACTTTCATCAACAGCACTCTCAAAAACATAAAGGTTTCGATCACATAAACAAAAGCAGTCTTGGTCGTTGTTAAAAAATAATTTTGCATTCCTGAAACAAAAGCAGTTCGGTTTTTGTTAGGTACATATTATTCAATTTGGACAATCGTGTTGTTAGGGACAGAAAACCAATGAGGTATTTTAGGAAGTTTAAAACACCTATTCGTTATGTTGGCCTTTAGAAAAAATGCAGATTGCAGATCGCTATTCGAACAATTGTCCGAGTAGAATTTCGCCGTCAAGATCCATAGGTTTATATAGAGGTATAGCTGTTTATTGAACGCCAGTACAAACAATTCCTTCTCCAATCGCTCATCTGTTAAATTATCGCTTATTAAAATGATTAAGAGCAAGACGTGGAGTTATGCAAACCGCGTCGCGGCTTGTCTTAACGAATTAACGTTAACGGTAACGTCGCCTTCATATTAATATTCATAATAGATGTCTCCTGTTTTAGGGAAGTGTTGCAGAGTCAAATATTATCGCTTGGCTTGGGTATTATCGCTACCTACTTACATTTACTTGTGTGACCACATCCATAATAAAATAACTTTATCTCAATAAAACGATAACACTTCCAAAAACAAACCCAGAGCAGGCTTTTGAGTTCCGCCAAAGAGGTAGCGTATGCGCGAGTACTGGCATGTTACACACCAGACCAGAGAAAGAAAAATTATAAACACGTTCAGTACAGGTATAACAAATTGCTAAAAAATTCCTTCGAACCGGATTTGAACCAGTGACCTATGGATGACAATTTGACCAACTACAGTCCACCGCTCTACCAACTGAGCTATCGAAGGCTTATAGAGAGTGCTACATTTTAGAACGACTAGTAAAAGTGAATGGCTGTGAAGACGAAATGTGTGGAAATACGGAGCATGTTTGAATAATAAGCTGAATAGATTAGCTACAGGGTATCTTCTGACCTTTCTCTTATGATAACAGGATTTTGCGTGCTGATTTGACTGATTGATTAATTAGTCCAGAAATCCCATTAAAATAAATTAAATCCCTCTCGGGAATATAAAAATCTTGAAATGCCCTAAACCTTTTTCGGATTCCCTCAACAGCATTTGACAGACAGGCAAAAATCAGAGCGACAAAACACACCACGTCTTTGCAAAAATTAACTTACTCGTCGTTTACACAAAGGGGTTTTAATCTTCGCTAGCCATTTACCCCAGTTTTCAAAAAAAATATTCCTTCGAACCGGATTTGAACCAGTGACCTATGGATGACAATTTACCAGCTACAGTCCACCGCTCTACCAACTGAGCTATCGAAGGCATACGTGAAGGGTAAAAAAAACCGCACGCACTCGAGTGGTAGAGAAAGGTGCTCTAGTTTCATGTTTCAAATCACTGGTGGGGGGCTGTGCGACTGTCACCTTCTGTTATGTTAGCTTGCACCTACATCTTTTATACAGGTAGACTTCGAGTAAGTGAGCACTATTTTATTTTTTCTACTTTAAAATCTCACCAACGGGCAGAACACATACATACGCGTACATATCTCTTTATAGGAGAAGTATGTACATTTATCATCAAAACATTTTATTCAATAAAATACTACCTTTTTATACAATGTAATGTCAGTCAAATACCGTCAAAAATTGATAAATACATATATTTAATGAATACTAGAAATAAGGGTTTTATTATTCAGCTCATTGCATAACCTAAGCTCTTAGGCTAAAGGTTTCTTCGTCGCTTCTTTACTTTAGTCTACATACCGAAGCGACTGAAATCAAAAATATCACTTTATTTCCGTGTCAGTGTTTAATTATTAAGAATTTGACCTTTTCTAAGTGTACATTTATTGTATTTATGGAAATAAAGAGTATTTGACTTTGACTTGACTTTGACTTTAGATTATAAAATGATTTTTTTTTGTCTCATACTAGTATGAGACAAACAAAAAAAATGCAAGTGGTCAAAATGGTAGATGGCTAATCTACCATTTTGACCACTTGAATGCCACAAAATGGGTGCACAACCCTAGTGCACAAGTATCATACCAAGAGGGCAGCTTAACCCCGGAACTCCCAGGTTTCTCGTAGGGTTCATGCACCGATGTCGAATCTCAAATACTCCATGACATTATCATATTAATTGAGTATTCTGCGTCGGATTCCTAAAGCCGCTTTAACTGAGACATGAGACTGTAAGTAGTGCACCCGGGGGATGGTTTAGATTAAGTTATTTTAGTGGGGAATTTCATATTTTGATTTGAGTCTTAAGCTAGGTATAAAATAGTCTACAACGACATAGAATCGTAAAATTAACTTAATTAATTATTATTAATCATTTATTAATTTCATATTTTTATTTGAGTCTTGAGCTTGGTAGATTTTATATTTCTATAATAATATAAATGCGAAAGTTCGTGTGAATGTTTGTTACCTCGTATCCACTTAACTAATTTAGATGAAATTTGATTTGTAGGTATTTTAAGTTCTAGAATAACACATAGGCTAATCTAATTTTCTCTAAGGGGGTTAAGAAGGGTTGTAAAGTTTCTATGGAAAATTATCAGTATACCTTGGTTCGATTCACTCTTAAACTATAAAGTAAATAATGTATCATTATTTACTTTACACGTATTTTTTTTACAAAACAACTCCTAGGGGGTGTGCAATCTATTTCCAAGCGGGCGAAACCGCGGGGCGCAGCTAGTATAAAATAGTCGTACAGTGACATATAATCGTAAAATTGACGTAAGATAGAATTAATTATTGATGATATCTAAAAATGTCCGAAGCGCTGAGTCCTCTTAAGATGAACAGAACAGGTTGCTGTGAACCATGATAGAGGTTTCTTTCTATTTTCACTAGCTGCTGTCCACGGCTTCGCATGTGCTTTTCAAGAAGCCTATGTGCGCCTCATTTACCTCCCTATCAAATTTTATTAAGATCCGTTCAGCCGTTAGGCGTGAAAAAGTTACAGAGAGACATAGACTGGCAGATATACAGAGTTACTTTCGAATTTATAATATAAGTATGAGTTCACCCTATAGCTTTACTAAATTGTCCAACAGTAGGTACCTAGACAGTTTCGGGTTGAAGGTACCTAACTTAAGTAAACCCTTTTCATATGTCATACAGCTGTCAGAATTTAAACCTAAAATAAATGACATTTGTAATCAAAACGTCGCGTCCGTAGATACCGGGTAATCCATATCATTCAAGTTAAAACTGGTTAAAACCGGCGGCAGCAAAATGTCAAGTTATAATCTGTGTAATTAAGTGAATGTCACTGCGCCCCTTCACGGCCCGCGGCGCGGGCGTTGCCAAACATGATTGCGATGACTGTACCGAACCGGCTAACTATTTATACCTACACCACCACCTCCACCTCCACAGCCTATATTGGTCCACTGCTGGGCCCAGGCCTAGGTCGGTATCTCGGGGACGGACATACGCTACTTTTTATCCTGGTAAAGTGTGTGCGAAGGCGCAGGCGGAAGCTAGTAGTAAATAAATAATGCTGGACAATCCACACAGCATCATCTAGCCCCAAGCTAAGCAGAGCTTGTGTTATGGGTACTAGATGACTGGTAAACTGAATACAATACATAACATAGATAGATATATTTTATTGTACATAGAAAATATCCAGAATACCCGGAGCATAATTTGCAGATCGTACAAGCATTTGTCCCAAGGCGGAAATCGAACCCGCAACCTCCTGCTTTGCAGGAAGACCTTCGCCCGCCACGCCACATCGGTCGTCCAAGTTCCAGTTCCTCACCAGTTCATCATCCAGTTAGCCACCTTGTTTACGAAAACTATGTACCTAAGTACCTAGGTATTTTTTTAGGAATTATATTTTGAATGTTTTAGCGTTTTTTCTATAATATAATGAAACTGAAACAAAAAAAAAAAATTAATGAGGAAAAAAAATATGGTTATCGATATACAGGGTCATTGAATTTTTTTCTACTGATGTTAGGTAGCCTTCTCAGTGTAGTTTTAGGTGTGGTCTTAAATTAGATAAGTAATTTAATTACCAAGGTTAGTGCTAAATCACCTACTTAAAATAAGAACCTGCCAACAATCAGTTGTAGATAATAGGTACGAAATCTAAAGGGCCGCGACTCGCACACGATTCCCCTGAGCTGTCAAATCAACCGCCGACAGAGCAAAGATAAACTTTCGCACACGTAAATGAATTATTCGCTAGGTGGCACCTCTATTGACGCTGCAAACTTCGCTAAATAGTTTCGCTGCTATTATTGTTCGCAACTGTCGCGTAAGTTAGATGTCTGCTTACGTAATGGGATGTATTGTGCCAGTGACGACGTATTTTAGAGGGTTCTAGTACTTCTACATAAGTATATAATACAATGTTTTGTATTGGTAAAGTATAAATCCCTTATTGCATCCAAAATACCCACGACGGCTTTCGTTTAGTAAGTATTACTTAAAAAAGTTTTTGTTTTACCAAAGGTAGATCGTAAGTCATCACAAGTTACCCTGTATATTTTGCTTTTCTATTATTTTTGTGCCTGTGGAAATCTCTACGGTTTAAAACTACCCACGTAATTTTAAGAAAGTAAATATTACTAAAATGATACCAACATATCCAAAGTTATTGATTCACTAATACTACTTGAACTGCAGATTGTACCCCATCACTAGCTTGTCATTTTAAAATGAAGTAAGCAGCTACTATGTAGCTAGAATAATACACCATCAATTGCTATATGCTAGCACCTATGCAAACTTCGCACAATAACATTTTTTTAATTCCGTATGTATATAGGACTTCTAACAATAACCTATTGATTGAAATATATGCCGGTAATTTATAAAACATCACGAGTTTAAGTAATGCAGTTAACATTTTCAAAATGAGAATACAATACTACTAATTATTATAGTTAAAAGGACGGAAAGCAAATCATAGGACTCTCTTTATTTCCAAACTACCGTACCTACCGACTCAGGAACGACATTTTGTAAAAAGTTGGGTAAGTCCAAACGTTTTTCGTATTTAAAAAAAAAATCAATACATATCATGATGATATGTATGTAGTATTATGTCTATGTATTATTAGTATTTTAATTATAATATTATAAAACCTATAATAAGCACACAGATCCCCTTGTACTGTCCAATGATCCTATCCATCCATGGTTGTCTGGTAGAGATCGTTCTTGAGCGATAAGACCGCCAATTGTCGCTCAGTTTTTAAGTTGTCTTCATTTAAATAGTTTATATTAGATTTAAGTGTGCAATAAAGTATTTATTTATCTATTTTCTAGCTAACCTTTTAAGCAATCATAACATTTTTAAGTTATAATATTAATAACTTATGTCCCTGTCACATGCGTTATTAATCAAAGTCAAAATAAAGAGCTCATTCGGTGCATTTTAATTAAAACATCGTAATGATCATTTTTCACTCGTAATCGCCTCTTCAGTTAGCTAATCACCATTAAATATATGTTGGATTTTACTCTTTTGAATTAATTTGTGTCATACGGGGTGTGGTTTGAGTGATAGAGTATTTTGATATTTAGGACAGGGCTCGTAGAAAAATAATCAAGTGGTCTACCTACATCGACTTGTTAACCTGAATCCGTTGTAAACTTGTTAATTAAAAAAATAGTACCTATACTTGCTCTCGCAGTTTGCTAGGTCACCAATATTAGTTAACATTTCATTTATAATTTGTCAAATTATTCGTCACAATTTGTTACACATAACAAAATTAGAATAATAATAATTTTTTTTATGAAAAAAGTTTTTGTTGTCAATGCAAATTACAATTCAATAATAAAAACAAATTAGAACTAGTATTTACAATTGAAACGATCAAGCTAACTGCAGACTGTTGCAAAAAATCTACAGGTAGCTTAACTAATATTATTTAGTTACCATTATTGAAAAATTTAAAATTTGTCGTCGTAGGTATAAAACGTCTTCTCTACGAGCCAGTTTTTAAGCATATTCTTAAAATTTTCGAGACTTAGTGCTTTCCTAACCTTATCTGGGATCTTGTTGTAGGTAGCCGGTCCCATTACGTGCGTCAACTTCTCCGATTTGGCCAGTCGTCTTGCCGCAGGCACCAGCCAGCCACCCGCAGCATTGCGAGTGTTATAGCAATGCATCTCCGCTTGTTTTGGAAACGAATATATGTTTCGACGAACATGCAATGCTACCTGATAAATAGCTATCGATGCAAAGGTGATATTCAGCTGGGTAAAGTATGGTCTCACAGATGTTCTCCGCGACACGCGTACTATCGCACGTACGTAGTAGTTATCTACCTAAAGATTTTCCTCACATTTGTTTCGGAGAATAAAACTCATAAAATTTACAAGTTGTATCTAAAACTACTTAAGGTTAATCAAAAAAATAGGTTTATAATAAACTTTTTTTTTTCAGTAATATATTTTCATATATACCAACTGCTTATAAGCAGTAGGTAGGTATGACAGAAAGCTTATTATGGTGGCACTTCACATTGCTATTTGTGTTCGCGTATTCGTCGTCAAGAGTGAGTGATAATTGGTGTTTGGTATTCGAAAGAAAGAGAAGAGAGACGAATACGCCAACACGAATAGCGATGTGAAGTGCCAGCATTATTGTGATAGTTTGACAAACATTCATAAAAGCAGTGGTTTCATACATGAATATTCCTATTTGGCATTCGCGTCGCAAAACATACCAAAACACCAGTGTGCCATAACACAGTGTAAAGGGAAAAGCAGTACATCAACTACGGCTGCACCTGTGAATCGAAGCAAAAATCTACCTACCGAACTATTACTACCAGACGAGTCTATTTACCTACTTAACTAGAATTTTAAACTTAATTATAATTTACGAGGTAGTGTTGTAAAAGAAATGGGTATATTTAATTTAATTTTAAGTTAATTTAATGGAGCATTATGCACTTATGATTACACGTTCTTCACAAGTCCTATCAAAACTAATATCGAAGTTATAAAGATTCGGAAAGTACCTATCTAATAATTTTGCCTTTATTTTTTGGACAGAATCAACTACACCGTATTTCCTAATAACTTGAAGAACGAACGGTTTTCATAAAATGAAATAGAACCTAAGCAATAACATCCTATAAAGATATCTAACACAGCTACTGTGTCTCTTCCTCTAGTTAAACTAAGCACCACAATCCACAGAGCAATAAACGATACCGCATAAAGTTCCTCCACAATAATACAGTTAGAAGAGTTGCGGATGACGTCACTCTGCTTTCATATCACGAGCCTAAACCCCGCTTTGATAGCGACTCTACGTGTGTAGGGATGTGCGGTTTGGTCTGGTGTGGGAGTATCGATATCGATGATGATTAACAACGAGGAGAATGGGTGACACTTTAATATATCCACTCGACCTATGGATCAGAGTGGAATAGATTCAAGCAGTGGAAACTGGGATTAGCTTTGATCCATAGCCCGGGTTGATACCCGGGCTATGGAACAAAGCTGATGAACTGGGCCGGGGCAGAGTGGACAAAAAAGTAAAAACTGATCCATTAGTGGATCTGCAAAGTGGATCAGAGTGGAATGGAGCCATAGGTAATGGACGGAGGTGAAAAGGACAGATTTGACATAGAAACCGTTCCAGAAAAAATTGCAATTGCTTAATTTCACGCAATCTTGACTAACATGGAAGTCAGATTTACATCTAATAAAATGTTTATTTATATTTTATTGTTTCAAAATAGTTTCAGTCCTAATTCAATGCATAAGACGTAAAAGAAACAAAAAGTTTTTTTCTGACAGAAAGGTGAAATGTACACTAAGTTCTTTGTCATCCAAAAATTTCTCATTGCTTCTCCGTAGCTACGATTTGTAGCAAGCTACGGAGTAGGAGTGAGTGGTGTTAAAATGAAAATGAGCCATCAAATAATAATAAAACCCTATTGTAATGAAAAAACGAATAAAATTATTTAGATTTGTGCATTTCGTTAATATAGGAGACTCTTTTGAACGCTTTATACAATTTTTTTACATGTTTATTTATAAATTAGTTATAAACAAATCGTTTCTTAGAGGCTTAGTAAAGGAAATAATTGTTTTGTGGCATTATTTCCTTAGGAAAAGAAGCCGTTAAAAATGTGACGAAAAAAACCAACATTGGGCATTATACATTTTTTTAATTATCTTTCATCGATATAAACCTTTTGTTTTGACACAATAGCAGACAGTTTCCCATCCCTATCCTCTCCAAAGGTGTCTCCCTTGAAACAACAGCACCTGACGCCATTATACTATTATAATATTCGGAGCTGATGCGATCTTGACGACGCAATCGCAGTGAATACGAAAATACGTTGTTACAAGGTTATTTACTTCTTTCGATATTTTATTGGCGGTGATATTGCGTTGTATTGTGTAGTAAGTTTATGGTTTTGCTTCCACCAAGGAAGGAAAATGCAGGGTGCATTTTTGATTTATCTAGTGTATACTTGGTTATAAAACTGTGGTTGGTGAAGTAGGCATCTTACCTAACTATAAACAAGATCCGCGCCGGGGGTTTCGAACGGTTGTTAAGTATACCAATATGTAGGTACTATAGGTACTGATTAGAGACTTTGCTATTTCATGAATACCAAAAAATTAAAAGTACCTACGTTTCAGATGTAGCGGTTTGCAAACTTCGCAGTACAGAGGGTAATAGCAAAATTTTAGCGTTTTTTCAAAATATTTCAAAAAGTATGTAACCAGGAATTTCAAAAACTGTTTTATGATGTACAAACCGATACCTTATATTTGATACACCACTCGGTGAGGTAGCCCCCCTTTTGAACATTATCCCCCTGCCCTTATGACCATTTTTCAAAAAGTGGTCTACTTACAGACTTCTCTATATTTTTCCTGTAAAATATAGATCCATATCTACAAACGATACATAGTACATTTCAGATGGATCGCTCTGCAAACTTCGGAGATAGGGGGGAAAAACGGTATTTTTCGATATTTTTCAAAATTTAAAAAAAAATATGAAACCTACAGAAATTTCAAAAACTTTATTGAAATGTGCAAATTGATCCCTTTCATTTGATACCCCACTTGACATTGTAGGTCTCTTATAAAAGGTCGACATAACAATTTGTACAGAAAATTTGAATTTTTTTTTTGTTTTCTTTTAATCTGTACAAGCGCACGAAATGTATTGTTATTTTTAATTTCACGTTGTTTGCTGCTGTAGTTGCTGAAATAAAAAAGGACAGAAAAAGCGATTGCCATAAGTTTCGAAACCGATCTCCGATCTCCGAAACCCTAAAAACTAGGAATTTGAAATCAATTTTCTTATATTTCTTATTTCCTTATTTTTCATTAAAAAAGACACAGACGAATTGAGAACCTCCTCCTTTCTTGACACTTAATCACAACGTAGATATTTCTTGTCTATCATTATTACGGAAAATAAATATCTATGTTGCGGATCATCACAATGTTTTTATTTTCTCAATTTTTACGCCCGCGGAAGAGTTGAATAAAACCTCACGCGTGGTTCTGCGTGTGCCACGCATTTACTTTTTATTGTTAGGGTTCGAAATTCGAATCGTATGGCGGGTTTTTTAAAATTGCATTTTTATATTTGGAACGCGACCCGCCGACATACCGCGTGACAAATACGCGCGCCACCGCTATGAATGACAATTGAAGAGATGTTTTTATAAAGAAGGCGCCGATTTTTCGTTTTTATTCGAAAGAAATTGCGCCCATAAAAATGGCGTTGAAATGATGAGTGCCATTTTTCACCGCTGTCTGAACGCCTCTTTATGGGGTGTTTGTGTTTGAATGACAAAACGATGTCTTGGAGGTAACAAAAATGCCAATTAATTTTATTTTCAGCCATGCTTCTTTAAACATAAAGGAGGTAGGGGCAAATTCAGTCAATCAATTATTCCTTATTAAAATTATTTGAAAATAGATTACTGTATGCTTGAGCAGTCGCTTGCGGATTCGCGATATCTAGTCTAGTGCAATAATTAATTAGATTATCTTTGTCGGGTGGTTGCAAGTTGGCTGGAGTGGAGACCCGCAGTGATGGCTTGCAAGGAATGCGCGCACATGGACGAGGACTGGCGAGCACATACACAAGTCCCAATTGTGTTGTTTCTTGAGATGTTATAAAAACAAATAAAACCATTTGCTTATCACTTAAAGAAAGGGATTAAGAAAGGGTACAAATTATGTACACATGATTTAGCAAGAGATAAAATTGAATACCATTTATGTTGGATCAGATACCACACAAACCAAATTACGAAAACTTATTAAAAGCTGCCTTTGTGAAAAAAATCTAACAGTAGTAACAGTAGGTATTTAGATAGGTACCTAAAGTTCAGATAGCTCTTTGCCAAAATGTGATGTAGGTGACAGTACCTACGTCATGCATATTCGCAAACCTCAGTGATTAACCTGACTAGACAAGCTCCATTGATTTACTGTTTGGTATTTACTTTAATCTAACAGAAGCCACTTAATGAAACATAATTTATAGGTCTTGGGATTGGAATTTAAAGTCAATTGAGATAAGAAATACATATATAGGTACCTACATACATACATACAGCGTAGTTAGTAATAATAAATTTTACTCAAATTTGCACACCTTCGTCATATATGTTTTCGAAGATATGGAGAGGTATCGTCCTGTTAAAATTTGATCTCTAAGCGCTTAAGTCGCGTAAGGCTCGCTCGGTCGCAATTTCAATCATTGAAGATGGTGAAATTGCTGCTTCTTTTATTGTTATTGTAGAGTTGTTCCTATGCAGCATAGAAATGCTAGTTGAGCAATTAGCTTCAATAATAAGCTTGTATTTTCTTAAGATTTATTATTGTTATACCCACTGGGTAGACCAATTATTAAAATAAAAAACAAGCTGAAGACTAAACAAAGATATACCAAACATTGCTTGACCCGTTGATGCATGTTACAACGAGGACCTAAACTACCTGGCCCTCAGGTTTATTTATGCTACGTATAGCTTCTTTTATTAAATGTCTATCCGAATCCATAGAGCTGTTTCCTCAATCGCAAAGTTCACCCAAAGCGCCAAGTGCAAATTAAACGCTGTAAAAGTCCTGCAAAATGTGACCGTACAACTTTATAGTTTTAAAGGCCAATACTGCCTTTATCGCATATGAGCAGAGTTAACGGCCAATCGACTCACGCTGGACATTAATCGCCCTTTAGCGGGGTATTATTCACGGACACGCGCTGCACCGATTCAACCACCCTGTGTATCGCTTTAACCCTTCTCCCCTATGTAATATTCAAACACAATTAAAAAACAACTGTAATTTTGTTCAATAAAGCCCAATATTGTGTGTTGTGATAAGGGTAGATAGGTTAATTTTTGCAATACCAATCGTTTAACTAATCCAAGCCAATATATTCCCTATTTCACGTTGAATAAAATTAATCTGTTTTTAAAATCGTCGTTATGACCATTCACAGCTGAAGTTGAATTTGAAAATTGAACGCATACCTTAACATTTCAAATTGTGTTTTATTTTGTTTGGTTACGGTTGTTTTTTCCTTGTTTTTTCAGGGTATCGGAAATGTATTTATGTTGATGAATATGGAATGGCAGAGCATTTATTACAGTGTATCAGGCCACAGTTGCATGGGGCAATTAATTATTTGTAAACATAACCGGGTCGTGAGCGGCCATAAATGCCCCACGCTAGACAGTTGATGCAATATTGATATTTGGTCAATAATGGCATTGGTAAATAGTTGATGAATTACATCCGTTTGATTAAGCATTCTTATTTAGTGAAAATTGTTGCTAAACAGGCGTATTAAGGTAATAACAAGTTTGGAGGCTTACATTACCAGTTTTAATGTAAAAAACACATTGGTCGGTCGGTACATGCTTTTCATTAATGTACCTCTTAATATAGATGTTCTTTATTTAATCCTATGTACATTAAAGAGTTATCTAGGTTCAGGGATTCTGAAAATAAAAAACAAAATAACAATAAACTACCTACTTGTAAAACTTAGCAGAAGTTTTCTTATAATCTGATAGTCAATTTCTACCTACTTATTTTATTGAATAACCAGCCATAATGACTTATTAAGCAGAAATAATTATTTATGGCGAAGTCTAAGGCCCGTATTATGTAAGCTTGCTCAGTCATAGACCAATGCTTGAGTGACGTTTATTCCGTAGAAAAGCGTTACTCCAGCATAGGTCGACCTATGCTTGAGTAACGCTTTTCTACTCAAGTATAGGTCAACCTATGCTTGAGTAACGCCTTTCTAAACTTTTATACTCAAGCATAGGTCGACATATGCTTGAGTAACGCTTTTCTACGACATAAACGTCACTCAAGCATAGGTCTATGACTGAGCAAGCTTTCATAATACGGGCCTTAGACTTCGCCATAAATAATTATTTCTGCATAATAAGTAATTACGGCTGGTTATTCAATAAAATAAGTAGAAATTGACTATCATGATTATAAGGAAAGTTCTGCGCGTCATTTAGCTCTACCCTCGCAAACAGCCGCTCGAAAAATACAGTCAGTTTAAAAAGTAATAGTGCGTGGGTAGATGAAGCATGAGTTTCCGATCGACGGAGCGTGAAGATACCGAGATAGTGTGCCTCACTGCCTCGCCGATAGTTCACTATCCTGCTAACTGATTATAGAGAGGGTTCCGGTAGGTGTTTTATCTGGATGGTGCAGTCTTACTAGCTAAAGGTTTCTTTTTCACTTAATACTCTAGCTTGAAAAATAATATGTAGGCTAGGACAGTGTATTTCTAATTTAGTAGTTGATTAGGTATTTCGTTTATGTAACATTTACAAATTCTCGTTATGGGCTTACGGGAATAAATGTCGTTGATTCTGATTTCGAGTTAAATGTCATATGTGTGATTCTATAATAAAGACTAATTAGAATTAGTATTTACAATTGAAACAATTAAGCTAACTGCAGACTGTTGCAAATAATCTACAGGTAGCTCAACTGATCCATATCAATACCAGTCGCAAGCGTCCCCAAGACGCTGGCTGCATTGCCCCGCTGTATGGCAATGCTGATGCGCTGCGCCAGATACCCGCCAGCTCTCGGGTCAAGCGTCAAAGTAGGTGTATTTGTAAACTTAGAATTTTACGTTAGCTAACCTACATTTCTAAGTAATCCCTACGTAATGCAGTATTACGTAGGCAGGTAGTTTCTTCTTGAGATGTTAAATCTAAGCTACTCATGGCTTCCCAAGTTTTGGTTCAAATTTAATCCCAAGTTATCTCAGCTCCTTTGTTTCGACCATTGTTGCCGTGACTTATGAACTAAAATCTGACATCCAGAATTGTTTGGAGTTGTATTGTTTGAGCCAGTTTAAATCACATCTGTTGCAAACAAAACGAAACTCACAAGAGTCGCAAGGCGAGAATGAATATTTATAAAGGGTGACTAATCCGGTATTGTCACGATTTTCAGTGAATGATGACGTCAAGACAATACGCGGATTGTAAGGTAGAGTATACAAGGTGAAAGAGTTGAAAAGACAGAAATAAACCGCCAAGTGCGAGTCGACCGCACACTAAGGGTTCCGTACCGTAAAAATCAGGCAACTTTTGCAAAGAATCTAATTTTCACTTGTTCGGAGACCCCTTTAAATTTCAACTTTATTATATGTTTAGTATTTGTTGTTATTACAATTGAAATGTTGCTTATTTATAGAAAGATTCATGTGTACCTATTGTTATTCAAGACAAACGTAGCCTTGACAAACGTAGAACAAAAATAGCAAAAAAAAACACGTTTTTTTTATGGAAGCCCCTTTAATTTTGATAGTTATTTCATTTTTATTATTTGTTGTTATAGCGCCAACTACTCTGTCTACCTCTTACGTTTCATGAGATAGAGCCCTGTGACAGACGGACGGACGGAAGGACAGTGGAGGCTTTAGTAATAGGGTTCTGATTTCACTCTTCGGGTACGGAATCCTAAAAAGGAACGTAAAAACGTTTCGTTTTCCTCACTTTGATAAATTGTGTAGGACTTATTGCTACGACGTAGAGCGTCTACGCAATTCCTGTAGCTGCTACGAATAGAATTGAAACTGGAAAATAAATAATAAATTACTAATGTATAGAATGACTTTGTAATCTATGGAAGGGGCAAAGGGAGGCCTAAAGCCAACAGTGGGATCCCGCGGTCAAATATAAGATAAGTGTTTTGAAAGTCTGACGTGAATTTCCAGTAATTTATTGAAAATAATAATTAACCCTACTCTGTCTCCGCTTTATTAACTTTTTTCGCAAAATGCCATGGCGTGTTTTTTTGAGGGGTAATGTTTTTCAAGTGTTTACAAGGGTTATGTGATACTCTTTATTACCTCGAAGCATTAAAATGGCTATTTTGATAAATGAGGTAGGAAAATACTCTTCTGGACTCTTGTATGGTTCTTAGCTACATTTTGGTTGAATGTACAAATTTTAATGGTCATTGTTTAGGATAAATAAGAGGGTAAATCTATCTAGTCTATCTTGGATTCTTTATTCAATGTTTAATACGTATATTTCTTATTTCATTAAAACACCGTTTAAAACCTTTATTTATTTAAAACCTTTTTCCTCCATTGTAAACCACCCTTACTGTATGAAAAGGCTCAAGTAGGCGCTTGAGAGTCTTACAGCTGACGGAAAATCTGGCGCTTGAGGAATTATTCACTTATTGTGAATATTTAAATTAGGGCTCATTTTCTGACGTGGATCAACGTGTTAAGTCTTCATGTGCTGGTGTTTTGTTTTACCTGACAAAGGAATGAGATTTGTTTTGAAATTAACGTAAGTCCCTACCCACCTCGTATGAGTACTTAGATAATTATTTAGGTAGGTAAATCTATCGTAAATAATGTTACTTTTAAAACGAATTGTACCAATACCTAAAGGAAGAATAATAGAACTTTCTCTCATTTATTTACTTATTTATTTATTTTATTTTTATTTCTTAGGTTAACTAACAGTAACACTTAAATATTAACTATAGGAAATCTTAAATAAACTTAATTCTAAAAGTGTGACCAGCCCTGTTATCCACAAGTTACTACAATAGAAAGGGATGGTGTTAGTGGACTTATAGTACCTAGGTATTAATATTAAAAACTATTTAGTACATAGGTAATCAAGATTTGTGTTATATTAAAGTTAAACTAACATGGCACTTTATTTTATTTGACTGTTACTTTTTTTATGTTTTAATAAGAATAGTTTATTGTTCAAAAATAAAATCAGACGACAAGATGAGGTTGATGACTTTTTTATACAAAGCAGGAAGGAAGCAGGAGGGAGTCTCATGAAGTGAACTTTTTATTCCATTTTCGGAGCGTCATATTTATGACTTTCAGGCTTTCTATACATAAGCATGGGGTGTAGTCTCAGTAGGTCAGTTACAATTAAGTGGACCGGACTTCTGAGTCGCTCGACGACTCAGAAGTTCGTTTGACTAATTGAACCGGACTTTTGAGCCTTATTTTGTAACAGTAATGTCGGTGTTGATGATACATTGCTGGCTTATTGTACTTATCGAATTATTTTCTTTTGATCAAGTGACAGCAAAATTGGTAGGTAGGTTATAATTTTGACTCAGGGCCGAATCTCGAGAGATTGTAGGTATGTATCAACGGACCATGCCATTTAATGTTTTTATTAATATGATGAGCTCCATTTCAGGAATCCATTTTAGAGCCGGGGCGGGGCGGTCGGGTCGTAAGAATCGACCTCGACTCAGACCGTGGGTGTCGCATGAGCCGGCTAAGAGAACCTACAAGAGGAAGGGCAGCAGCTTCCTTCTGTGTAATTTTAACACCTTCACTGCGATCACCAAGCCCCCTGCTAAGCGTGGTGATTATGGAAAAAGCACCCCCTTGTCTGGGGGAGGCACGTTCAGCTGTGGATGTTTATGTGCTGCGGAGGAAGGAGGAAACTCATTTAACATCCGTTTTAGGATGTGGTCTTTATACTTAATTGACAAAGAAAATAACAATCAAATAATAAAAACAAATTAGAACTAGTATTCACAATTGAAACAATGAAGCTAACTGCAGACTGTTGCAAACAATCTACAGGTAGCTCAACCGATCCATATCAATACCAGCCGAAAGCGTCCCCAAGACGCTGCTGGCTGCATTGCCCCGCTGTATGGCAAGGCTGCGGTGGTTTGTACTTATAAATATTTTATTGTGGGTATGGATATAAATAAATAAATTATGTTGGATAATTCAAACAGCATCATCTATCCCCAAGCTTTGCAGAGCTTTTGGTAACGATGATTTATAACGTAATACATACTGCACAGATCGATAATTTTATTATAAATAGAAACACCCAGAACATCCTGAACCGATATCTGCAGATCGTACAAAAATTTGTCTCGAGACGGGAATAGAATCCGCAACCTTCTGCCTCGCGGGTGGACCTTCGCCCGCTGCGCCGCAGAGGTCGTCAAATAATATAAAGGTCTACCTACATCGATGCACAAGCCCGGATAACGGATGTGCACGTAAATCAGGCAACACTTGCATTTAAGGTGATATGGCGCGTGCCCCGTCTTAATTGCCATATTCGTTGTTTATTGTACGGCTTTAATGACATAGTAGAACTCTAACTGCTCTGAACTGTGGGTTTGAATTCTGCCCGCGTTTGGCTGTTAATTAGAAGGTACTTTCCTACATGGGTAGGAAGGTACAAATTCAATTAAAAAGTAATGACTTATTATATGATTTATATACATACTAATAGGTATGTATGTAAATCAGGTCATTTTAGTAGATCTATTTTTTTAAAGATACACTATGCTCTTACTGATGAAAATTAAATACTAAGAATGAAAATTCTTTGTATTTCATTTTCCTCTGAGTTATGCAAACATAAAAAGATAGTTGAAAGAATAGACAGAATATTTATTTTATTTGCAACTCAAATAAACAAAAACAAAATATGATTAAAAATAAAATAAAAACAAAGCTTAGGTACTAGTTTTTGCATTGAGTCACAAAGCGGTCTCTGTCTCAGCATGAGCTAGCTGTAAAAACATTACAACCAACGCTGGTCTTCCGACAGAGCCGTTTGGTGACGACACGGAAGATAACACATAATATGAAAACACGAAACATTCACAGATATAACATTAAAGAAACATAATCTACGGCAACGGTTGACAAGTTGCGTGGCTCAAAACTCCTTACAATATAAGTAGATATGTATCATTTATATTATAGTACATATATGTATTTTATAGTACGTATTTTATGTATGTATTGTATATTTAAGTAATACGCTACCGTCTACACGCGTGCAACTGCTTCATGTTCTTCCCAAGGTTGTCTGGAAGAGATCGCTCTTAGCGATATCTCTGTTATTTCTCTTTTCCTGTATTTTTGTCTGTATTTCCTGTATATTCTTGGTGTGCAATAAATTGTATTGTATTGTGTTGTGTTGTAGATAGCTACCTACTCAAATATTGTTGTTGTAAAACGATACCAATTTCCAATAATGAAAACGTTAAAACGCTGTAAACTAAATTAATCCACAGTTAATTCATACAACTGTTGACAACTGCGTTTTACACATCGTAATAAAATGTTTACTTCTTTTTGATAGCCATATTTCATTACTCGGAAACGGATTTACGTTTAATTTTGCTGTAGTAATTTTATTTTATGTAGTTTTTGTTACTATTTTATATTTAATTAGCCTACCTATCTGAATAAAAATATAATAATTATAATTATATTTTTTTTTTTTTTTCGAAAGGACTACAATGCTGTTGACCGCAGATGGCCATGACAGCGTTACCGGACTTTTGGCGGGCGCAGAAGGCGCCTCGCCGGTAAAGTTATGATGGGGCAACACGCACAAGGGCCACCACTTAGGTGCGAGCCTCGGCTTGGGCTGTCGCCAGATGCTACAAGAGGGAATGGAGGTTTCGCCAAGGTGCACGAATGCACCTATGGGCGGAAGCGGGGAATTCTTCGGCCCCGCATCCGGCGGGGTCGGTTTTTGGTCGGGTGTGTAGTGTGCGGAAGCGAATCGGTATCTGTTGCCGTCACCTCCGGATTAGCGGCGGTGATTGGGTCAACGGGGTCACCGAGAACGTGTCTCGGTCTACGAAAAACATAAGTAGGTACTTATAACGTTAAAAGTTTAATTCCTGTAGAAACGGTTTGAATCTATCCGATAAAATCTGTTGTGTTATTTAGGTCCCAGATATTATACTCATCATCGGTCTATATTTGTCCACTGCTGGATATAGGCCTCACCTAATAAGAGATTATAATACTACCAGGTTATTGAAAAATTTCCAAGTTTATATGCGATCTGCGGGGTTAATTTTTTACTCACTATGACCCGGTCGGAAATCGGAGTTATTAATAATAATTTGTTTGTTTTGAAAAAACTAAAAACCGACTTCAAATGCCACTGCCTACTCATTAATAATAATAATTTACTGTCAGGCTGATTAATAATAATAATTTGTAATTATAGATTAATTAATAATAAGACTGATTTTGAAAACAGAGATACCTATTAAAAGCCTGATCATATACCATAATGTTTATTTTTTCGCCTTCTCACCTTTTCTTTTATCAAACTTCGATTTTTCAAAAGTCATAATAAACATACACTACGAATTACATTCGTAAGTATCTAATAGTGAAAATCTATTTATTATGCTTAAAAACGTAAATAAAATAGTAATGCACTATATGTATGGCGTGATCGGATGCAACTGTTTGGCGCAGTTTGCCGTGATCGGATGCAACGTGATCGGTTCCAGCGTGAACTGATGGGAACTACCCAAATTCCTTTAAGTACTCTTTATTGCACACCAAAATAAAGTATATAAAATGATAAGACCCCACGACGAGAGAGCCCTTAACGAGATGATAAGATTGAGAAATATGGACTGATATAACATAAAACTATCGTTTTATGTTCAGCAGCTCGGTGCCCTCGCATGTTGCTGCACACCGAGCTGTTGAACATGCTCATGAGTTACCTACCTGTGAAAGTGGTATTCCTAATAGCACTCATTAGTCAAATATTTATTACGTTCTATAATGTTACAAAGGTGCTCTTATATTGCTTATTTAAGATCATTATAGACCCTCCTGCTGCTGGCCACAACAATGATGTATGAAGAGAAGAACGTCCAGTTATAATAAAATACAGTCGAACCAACTGTATTTTATTATATTCGCGTAATATTTCTTATTTGTCATACCTAAGTGTATAGTAAGTTTTAATATGTAATAAATTCCTTATATTTTTGAATATTTTTCTATTTTTTTTAAGTTTCATGTAATTTTATTTACCATAAAAAGAAATAAAATTTGAGTGTCCGTTTGTAATGCGAAATTAACAGCTTTAATAAATGCCTAATGAAAGTAGAGTCTGGGTACTGAGCGTTGATAGTGGTAATTATTTTGATTAAATAAATATGTTAAATAAAAAAAAAAGTAATTTAAATTTTTCAGTACAAATCGGCAATTTCGTACTTTAACCCCTAATATTTCAGTCTCAACACTTTTCATAGATAGAAATCTATGGATATAGGCAATATTTAGTTCGATGACATTATAATTTGGCGTGTTTTAAAAAACGAAACCGAGTTCAAATTCCGGTACCTACCTAGATAATTTTCATCTATGTCTCGGACGAACGAAATCACCCTTCCCTTACTTTTCCTGACAGAAGGTGTATGTTCACGTGCAAAAAATTGAGTATGCTTTGGCGACATCTAGTTATTATTCAAGTCTAATTTAGTTTGATGGCACATGGATGAAACTGTTGACGCCCTTTGCCAGATAATTAAATTATCATATTCTGAAGAATTTTACAAATCTACGTTTTACTGCGCATAGCGATTCCTCGAGAATCAAACTTATAGGAGACCATCACAAAATCAATTTTTATACAACAACGAAAAAATCATCAAAATCTATTAACAATTGGCGCAGATATCACCAAAACTGTTGTAACTAGTTGTGATTCTCCAAAAATATTATGTTGTTTTTGAAGTTTAACGGAATAAATACTAATCCACTACTATTCTTAATTATTCTCGAGGGAGAATAAAAATTTTATAGGAACACTCTGGGATCATTCTCTATACAATAGTGAAAGAATTTGTAAAATCGGTTACCCATAGGCGGAGATATCAAGTAACATACATATTATGTACAAACATAAAAAAAAAACATACAGACGAACTGAGAACCTCCTCCTGTTTGAAGTCGGTTAAAAATACGGGCGCGATTTTGAATAAAATAAGAAAGTAGGTAAGTACTTTTATTTGAGTTTTCCTAAAAATATATTTATTTTTATACGGTTTTCCTACAGAATAAAGGCATGCCTCCTTCTTCGTCCTTTTAATACATAGGTTACGTAATTTCACATCAGTAGACACCAAAATGTAAAATGTCCAAGAAACAAAGCATCCCCAAACAATGTTTAGACAGCCTGCAAGTGATATATCTTAGGCCAGCTGTGCGAAGACATTTCAGTTTTGACTCGGTTTTGCCCAAACTGCGGTTGACATAGATCGATGCGACCGCACCGCACAGGCCAAGGATAACATCCTGGACCACTCGATTCGGTTAGCGGTGATTCTGTCAACGCATTCTGCTAAGCCTGAGCAAGAGCTTGCCGCCGCGCCGCGCCCGACACGTTACTACAATTTGCTCGACTTCTTCAAGATTTCTGTCCCATGGGAACAGATGGGATACTGTAAGCCTGTGTTATCCAGGTTTAGACCTACATTTATGTACAATTTCAGCCCGATCCTTTTATTCGTTGTTTCGTGAAGAAGTAAACATCCATCTGTCAAAACTTTTGCAATTATCATATTATTGCGATAATTATCATATTGTGCGACAATCTGTACCTAATTATTTAATATGGATTGTTACCTAGTAGGTACATACATTAAAGCCGACACCTCCAATGCGCCTATATGTTTATGTGATTCAGCCTAATCCAGCCGTCCTGCATCAGAGAGGGTCGGCCCTGGGACTCCACTAAGTGACTGATCGTATGGCAACACTAACTTTTGTCAAGTCGCCTAAATTCAATGATCATTCAACCCTTGTGTTGGGCCTTAAGATAATTTTAAGGCCCGTTTTATGAAAGGTGGCTTAATTATCGATCTAATGCTTGAGTAACGCTTTTCTATGGCATTAACATCACTCAAGCATACATCTATGACTGAGCAAGGTTACATAATACGGGCCTAAGTGTGATTTTCTCACGAACGAATGGCTGCCTATCTTATGTCATTGTGGTGAAATCGTATCTACCTATCATCTCCTTCGAACCTGATAAATAGGACGGGTGGACAAAAAAGTGGAAACTGATCCATTAGGGAACTGATTAGGGATCTGCAAACTGGATCAGAGAGGAATAGGGCACGTTGACGGTTCCTAGTTAGTTTCATGGTTTCTACCTACCATGTGAATGTAGAAAGCGATTGTGTATGATTTTGTTCGCCATAGATATAAAATTCAACAGTAGTAGGTAAGCATATTTCTATTTCAACCAAAAACGGAAGACAAGCAGAGTAAATTTATCAAAACTTCATCAATAAATCCACAGTCATACAACTCCCAAAAGAGAACCGCAAATAGTGCGTCTAAACTAAGAGTAGTTCGGGATTAAGCAACAATTAAATGCTCGTAAATTGCTAGTTTGGGTTGGGCAGGGAGCGTCACTTTAAGCGGGTCGTAATGGATTTCGGACTTTAGTGCATTAGGTTAGAATTCTAATTCATAAATCGTTTTAGGTCATTACTTTTGAGAACGTGCTCTACTATTAAAGATTTGCGTACACGGATCTGACTTACCATTTCTGGCCTGACCTGAGCTGACAGATCACTCAGTATTCTATTTTAGGGTAAGGGTCGGTTTCGTCTTAAAATACTCAATTAGATATGAGAATCTCGGCTCATGAGATTTTAGAAGAAAAAAATAGTATACGAATTCGGCATTTATCACTTTTATGGCCCTTTTAAAATCACGTCAGGCCATCTTAAAACAAAATTGAATAAATCCCAGTTTTTCGAAAGAAATAGAACGTGGTATAAAAATGTCATAAAAACTTTTGGTAAAATAACAATTTAAGTGAAACTATCAACAGAGATACAATAGTTCCACCGTCGATGCCGGTGGGCCAGCGGGGGAGAGCTGGCAATTTATCAATTATTTACAGCGCCTGGGCCGTGACGTCACCGGCTGCGCTGATTGACACATCTGTTGGATGCGGAAACGGGAAAAATGCGCTTTTGATAATACAAGGAGTTGAAATATAATTCGAATGAAATTAGTATAAACTATAGGGTAGGTAGGTTCTAGATCACATGGTCCTTTTGTATCTTCTTAAATACTTGGGCAGGCATTTTTTGGACCTGTTCGGCGGAGGCAGAGTAGGTTGACTAATTTCTAACTTATTAGAATCAGGTAATTTCTGCGTAAAAATATACCAATAATATTCATCACACTCTTAAGCCGGGCACTGACCGGTGTTACGGCCCTTGTGTAATGTTTTACACAGCGAGCGTCCAGTACGGGGAAAGAAGGCGCTCGAAACGAGCGCCTTCTTTCTTTACGGATTTTTGACGTTTCATGCGCTCGCTGCGGTACGTCACGCCCCGTAACGCCGCCGGTTTGTAGCAACCTTTATGAATCAAAAGGTAGTTATGCTTGCAACGTAGCCCTTTAGCGACAGAAATATAATTTTACGTACAATACGAATAATACGAAAGAGTTTTTTGCTGACCCACGGTAAACAAGGAGATACCTGCCAGCCGCCCTGTCTATGGCCGCTTCCCGCCAATCCCCTTTAAAGTTTGCGAGATCTAATGAAAAGAAGATAGTAACATAAAAAAATAAAAACAAATAATACCACTCTCCTCTCCCTGCTTGAAACTATAGAACAACAACGACTAATCATATTAGCCTTATTAATTACCTCCCCAGGCGAGAGTACGTTCTGCCGAATGAAAATGTATGGATAAACTAAAGTTGTTCAACTCCGTGGCAAAACTGCTAATAGTGTATTGTATAGACGGCTGTAACTACAGTCAGAGAATATCTATATCTACTTAACTTTGCAGTGTGGTTACAACTCGCGTCTGCAAATCGCTGAGGAGATAGTCTTAATGGCGAAATCGCTAGAGGAGCTGAACCAGATGCTGGACGGCCTAGCTTTAGCTTCCCGATGATGCTTCCGCTCTTGGCATGAATATGGATAAAACCAAAGTCATGATCAATGGCCTCATTGATCCAAGACCCTTCGTACATGGCCACTTTCTCATTATTTTTCCGAGTACACTTACCTTGCTGTTAGCGATAAGGCCGCCGATTGTGCCACACTAGATATAGTTAGTATTAAGTTCTTGTTTAATAAATGTAATGATGGTGCAATAAAGTTATAATCTATCTATCTATCTTGAGCAGATTCTGCAGTTAGGTGAAAACAATTTTGAGAATGAGGCCAAGAGGAGGATCTAGCTAGGCTGGGCAGCGTTTGGGAAACTACGTCGAGTCTTGTCGTCATCCATACCTCAATGCTTGAAAACGAAAGTTTTCAATCAGTGCGTCCTACGTTGTATTGTTGATCTATGGTCCTACCCGTCATGACCTACGGAGCTCAGACGTTGACACTCACTGTAGGGCTGGCCCACCAGTTCGAAGTAGCTCAGCAAGCTATGGAAAGAGCTATCCTCGGAGTTTCTTTGAAGGATAGGATTTGTAACGAATACATCCAGAGAACAAAATTATCGACATAGCTCAAAGAAATAGCAAGCTGAAATCGCAGAAGGCCGGCCATATCTCGCGAAAAACCGACAACCGCTTTGGTAAACCTGTTCTTGAGTGGAGACCGTGACTCGGCAAATGTAGTGTAGGACTTTCTCAGGTCGATGGCGTTGGAGCGATCGAGATGAAGACTGATGTAAGTACCTACTCAATGAGTGTTGACGTCAGTTTCAACAGTAAAATGTTACCATGGGATAGTGGAGAATAGCAGAATCGAAGGAGGCTATTAAGCGGGCAATACCGGTATTGAATAATCATAACATAATATGATAAGAGGCTTATCAAATCTCGCGATTTCCCAACACATATACTTTTGGGTATTTTTTGCGTTCTATTTAGACGTTTCGTCCGCTTTGCTGCCAAGGGTCAAAGGACGCGACGCGGCGACGACGTTCCGATTCGCTACGCGTTACAACTTTAATTATAATGGAAGCTATTTCAAATTGTATGAAATCCACGCAATATACACGTATTTCCGACGTTCTGTAAATGTACACGGAATGCGGTTTAATAACTGCTACCGATGCACAGACGAAATACTCCACACTCATTTAATTATGACCTTCGACTATTGTCACAGCTTAGGATGGACCGCTAGTCCAAAGTCGTAAAATGGAACGTAAAAGGAATGAAAACCAAATTAAATAAGTACATACCTGAAATACTCCACACTCATTTAATTATGACCTTCGACTATTGTCACAGATTAGGATGGACCGCTAGTCCAAAGTCGTAAAATGGAACGTAAAAGGAATGAAAACCAAATTAAATAAGTACATACCTGAAAAACTCCACACTCATTTAATTATGACCTTCGACTATTGTCACAGATTAGGATGGACCGCTAGTCCAAAGTCGTAAAATGGAACGTAAAAGGAATGAAAACCAAATTAAATAAGTACATACCTGAAAAACTCCACACTCATTTAATTATGACCTTCGACTATTGTCACAGCTGGACCGCTAGTTTAAAGTCGTAAAATGGGACGTAGAAGGAATGAACACCAAATGAAATAAGTACATACATACATAAATAATGCTGGACAATTCACACAGCATCATCTAGCTTCAAACTAGGCAGTGTTTAAAAATTTTCAAACTTTCGCGATCTGTTAAGATAATAAAGATTATTTATCGGGTAAACTTAGGGGAAAATAAAACAAAATCTATAAATACTCGATAATAGGCAGTGTTGGTCTTATGGATACTAAATACTAATTAAGTAGGTATATGCCATGGACCAACACGAACCTCAGGCAGTGAGACGAATCAAGATTTTTCAATGAATACTCGTTCATTCGCGCTCTGTATGTTATTCGTCCAACGACGATCCAGTAATGACGTAGAACAATTATCGAGTTTCCGACGACATCTTCTCCACTCTTCTATTGAGTGTACATACAGTGGTGGACACATAATTAGAGACACCCCCTAATTGATCACAATAAATATGATTTTGGCACAACCATTAGCCAAAGTAGGTATTAAATTGAATGTAATTGTTACTAAATCATACATGACGTTGTATTCTTAAAAATGGAAGACAAAAAAGTTGTATTGCTTGGTATTTTAGACACTGCTCACTATCCGAATCTAATACAAACTTTTTTAACGTACCTGTAGCTGGCCAGCTAATTAAAGACAGTGAACGCTAAGTTCTGAATATAAAAAAAGAAACAGAACTACATTCGGTTTTTCATTGTTTTGCCGCGTATTTGCATGAAACATCGACATTATTTATAACATTTTATTTTTTGTATTCAAATTAATTCGTTTTATACCAATCGATATGGGAAAAAACAAGAGTTGCGATTCGTCCACTAGAAAGATAATCTTGAACTTTCATAGCAAAGGTTGGTCATACAGAAATATCGCAAACCATTTGAGCCGTTCTAAGGACATGGTTATGAATGCTATAACGCATTTCAAGAAGTTCGATACGACCGAAAACGTACCCAGAAAACCGTGACCTAGAAAAACTACTTCGCGGGAAGACTCTAGGATGGTATTGTTGGCAAAAAAGGAACCGTTTAAAGGACTAGAACTGATACGCTCGGAAATATATGGGGCAGGAGGGTCGACGGGTGTGTCTGCAAGGACAATTAGACGGAGACTATGTGAGGCAAACTTGTACGGAAGAGTGTCTCGGAAGGTGCCACTTTTGAAAAAGCAAAATGTTAAGGCAAGGTCAGCGTTTGCTAAAAATATGAACACTGGACTGAACGATAGTGGAAAAATGTGCTTTTTTCGGATGAAACAAAAATTAATATGATTAATTCTGACGGAAAACAATATGTTAGACGCCCCCCGAACAAAGAAATGGATCCGAAGTACACCAAGAAAGTAGTGAAACATGGAGGGGGCAATATCATAGTGTGGGGCTGTTTTTCAGGACTTGGTGTCGGACCTGTCAGGAATATAGAAAGCAATATGGATAAATACCAGTACAAAAATATTTTACTAGAAACCATGCTGCCCTATGCTGAGCAAAATTTACCGGTAATTTGGACTTTTCAACAGGATAATGATCCGAAACACACCGCAAAAGTAGTTAAAGATTTCTTAAGGAACCAGTTTGTGACAGTTTTGGATTGGCCCCCGTACAGTCCGGATTTAAATCCAATCGAAAACTTGTTGTACCAGGTGAAGAAAACAGTGGCGGCAAGAGTACATCAAACGTCGATCAACTTTACACAGCTTTTACAGAAGCGTGGGAACAAATTCCGGTACAAGTTTGTACAGAATTGATTGCTTCCATGGCTAAGAGATGTCGTGCTGTTATTTATGCAAAAGGACATGCGACCAAGTATTGATACGCATCGGAATGCTCTATAAAAATGTGTTAGAAATCTTACGTACTAAAATAATTTCAAAGATAACTAATTTTTTGTTTAATTTCTTGTTACGAAATGAAGTGTCTTTAATTATATGGCCAGATCTTACTAATCTTATCTTTTATTTACACTGCTTACATTTAAGTTTTACCGAATAAAAGGCAAGTTTTGTTGTAAATGTTTCGTTTTAACAATACACAATAACAACACAAATAAAAATTATTTGTGCAGCAAGTTACAATGGCAGTCCGATAAAGTACATATATACAGGAGGAATAGCTTAGTTATTTCAATATGCTTCCAGTGTCTTTAATTATGTGACCACCACTGTACGTATAATTTTCGTTTCATTTAATTGCAAAGTTATTCAAAACAATGGAAATAAAAAATGAACAGGTTAAAACGAAAGTTACTAATTGAAAATGAAAATTTTATCACGAGAGAACTAGGAAAAATTACGAAAAATGGTAGAACATTATAGTTTACCCCTTTCGAAAGTGGAACGCTCAAATTAGGTTCAATTAGGTCCCCCACTTTAGTCATAGTCGGACCGGGCGGCGGCGTTCGTGTTACGCGTGCTTGCTACTACGTTATTGACTGAAAAACTACATCAGTGCCCTCGTGTTTATTCATTATAATTATTGCACAAATTTGGAAATATAACTGTGAGAGAGTGTTTGCGTATAGTTGTAATACAGGCTAGTTGTTGTCTAAGCGCTGAGAGAACGTATCGTATCTACAGATTTTAATTATACATATGTATGTATCTATAGTTGGTTTAACTGTATAACTGTTGGTCGGTTTTCGGTCACCCCAATGCCTTGTAAGATTAGTATCCTTTTTTTTGCGTGAGGAAATCCTTCATGGATAATCTTCCGTCCCCAGGTGAAGATTATGTCAGACTCCTACTGACTAAAACCTCACGGTGTCCTCCGGGCACATGTGCAAGGGAACGCAAGGATTTTCGTGAGTGCTTCCGCGAGCCCCAACAGTGACGGTCCACATATTTGCTCCACATATATTTTTTTTTAAAGATTTGGTATCCTATCCTATCATGGCACCTGGTTTATGTGGGCAGGTACTATTTAACAATATTAATAAGAAATAAAAAAACCTAGCTGTTTATTTTATCCTGCAGCACCTGTTTGAGTGGGTTGCATCGGAATTTTCATCTGAAATACTCAAAGCTTCGAATCTACCTTTGTTCCATGTCGATGGATTTACTGGATTAATGAATTAATGTTGACTATATTAAAAGTAACTAATCAAATAGAATAGCAATGGCCTTTATTGACAAATAAAATTACAATTAAATAATAAAAACAAATTAGAACTAGTATTTACAATTGAAACAATTAAGCTAACTGCAGACTGTTACAAACAATCTACAGGTAGCTTAACCGATCCATATCAATACCAGTCGGAAGCGTCCCAAAGACGCTGGCTGCATTGCCCCGCTGTATGGCAATGCTGATGCGCTGCGCCAGATACCCACCAGCTCTCGGGTCATGCGTCACTTCGACCAGACGCTCAGATAACTTTTTAAAAACCCGGAGAGCCACGGTACCCCACGAACCTAGGGTCTCGACCCCAAAGGGAGCAAATGCGTAGGCTCTGTCGAGATCTGCATAATTGCGCCTCTTGAGATCCTCGGCCAAATCTGCCGCCGCGCCGCACTAGCTCTCACGGATGTCCGGAAGATGGGAAAATAGATAATTATATTAATAGTATCATAATTTTAATATAATCGATAGATAGCTTGAGATTTTAATGTGTACATAAATGCTACGTGTAAGTTTTAAAGTAAAACCACTTTACCAAAGAAACTTTTTACCAAGAGAAGAGAAGAGAAGCTAGCAGCCTAAGTTCCGTAATTGCTCCTAGATTTCAATTCGGCCTAATTTTTTTTTGTTTGTTACCAGATAAGTACTTACTAGACATTGAATGATCCCAATTCCCGAGGTGCATTCATAATAATTTGATTCCCGAAGGACTACCATTTCTCCTTAACCAAAACTGTGTAAATATTCAAGAATTTAAAGTAGGTTTTTGTAAAAATCATCAAATTATGCTATCGATATTATAAGGGCTTGTTTTTTTTTAGTTTTAGCTTTATTTGTGTGTAGGTTACGTCTGTAAAAATTTAAAACAAAGTTATAAAACGTTTTGCGTTACTGGATCGGACACGCGGCAGATGTGAGCGTAGTTGGAGCGAGAAAATGCCGAGTACAGCCAGCGATGTGGTAACTATAGATGCGGTAAAAACGGACGCTACTACGAGATAAAGATGCGATTTAGTATAGATAAAGATAAAGATACATTTAATTGGCTTCACAGGAACATAAGAAGTATAGGCAGAATGAAAATTATTGATTTTATAAGTAGAACCTAAAAAACAAATAGGAAATTCCTCAAAACCCCACCGATAAACCAGCGATAAAAAAAAATAATCTTACCTTAGATTTTTTTTTTACGACCCTGGCATAACATTTCTACAGGCTACTTTTTTATCCCAGGAAAAAAGCGAGGTCGCGGCCAGTACTAGTTTACTTATCAATAAAAATATGACGACAAATTTATACATCTCGTGAATTCTAAAACCAAAATTTATTTTAATAAAACGATCACGTTTCAAAACTCAGTGTAATCGAACAAGCCACGTTATCATTAGTTTCCACCTCAAAGCTCAAAATTAAGTTCGTCCCTTTTCCTTTATGTTTGTCTAGTTAAATTAAGTTGAAAATTTATTCCATATCGGATGGCATGCGCCACTTCTGTCATTTTGCAATGTAAAATAAACTTTAGGCTTAATTCACGTCGGGATGGCAGCAGCGGCGGCCTTAAGGTTGTCGGATATCTGAGCCGCACCGCTACCGCACAGCACAAAAATGTACATTCAAATATGGGCTTTAACTCGTAACATTTAGATGCATTTTATATTGACGGCATCAGATGACAGACAGCTCGCGGGCCACTTGTTTGAAGCTTGTCGGAAGCCATTTTATCAGTTAAAATGTATATAAAGTTGACGAGTTAAGGCCCATATTTGATTGCAAATTTTTGTGATGTGCGGTGGCGGTGTTGGATTAATGCACATTAATCCAACACCGCCACTCCAATTTGCGCACGCATAAGCGTATGAAGGGTTTGAAATCTGAAACTTAAACCGTTTATCGGAAAAAAATTGGATAAGAACATATCAAATTATGTCCTATTTCTAAAAAAAATGTTTTTTTTTGGACGAAGTTCGGAAATTGAATAAACTAGTTTTATTTTTTATTTTGTTTCAATCCTATTTTCTTCGAAGTGAAATAGCAACCCAGTTAGTTTATATCTATTCTGTAAGTTGAGGGTGCTATGTCAGCTGAATTTATAATTTTGAGGACAACTATTAGTTCAGGTTTAAATTGGTTTTTGATGATGTTAGTTTTGGTTATCGTGAGGATAGTTTTAGCAGGAATACGGAAAAGGTATTATGCTCATTTTAATATCTGAATTGGTGGTTACCCTGTTTGCTTAAACCTTCTGCATAATGTATGTTGGTAAGGAATATTGTTTAAAGATATACTGATTGGCTTGATTTTAATGTGAGCTTAATACATTTTAAATAATTTATGTCTGTTTGCAACATATACTTATTTTTTTTAAGTCTGCATTAGCATGTCTAAAAATTAGCCTTATAATATAGCCTTAAAATCCAACAAATTTTTACAAATCGTGCCCTATACTTTGTCTACTACAATTACTAAAAAAACGAGGTTCTCAGTCTGACTGTACTTTTTTTACTTTATTTGGTGTGGGTACTTTTTCACCACATCTCTTATTAAGTAGGTATCGTATCTGTTTCTGATGGCATTTACTGTGGCAGAATGAGCGGGAACGAAGACCGGGGCATTACGCGCGCAATTAACATTCGCGGGCGAAGCTGGATGCGGCGGGAATTAACATGCGTCCCGTCACGGACAGCGGCGAAACGGACAGAGACGGATCTAGGTTTCGAAAACTAGGTTCAAAATCAACAGGCCCCAGATGGACGCATAGCCGATATAATCAGAGGATCATGTGTGCCCCAATCACGACGCTCTCTCGTACCGGGGTGTCTTAAATTTTTGGATTTGTGGTGGTTATTTTTGCATATTTTTTCAATCGTATATAAAATGAAGATGTTTTTGTTTTTTTTAAATGAAA
Source organism: Eupithecia inturbata (assembly GCA_963662085.1). Lineage (NCBI taxonomy): Eukaryota > Metazoa > Arthropoda > Insecta > Lepidoptera > Geometridae > Eupithecia > Eupithecia inturbata. Next base: position 2,850,762 of record OY759179.1, on the reverse strand, counting down.
GTGACTTTAGATTTCTTAGCAGGTTTTTACTGTGAAAAAATCTAAGAGATCAATTTAGCATCTTTGAAACCGTAGACAGGTTTGGCAAAAATTATACCGAAACGGACTAATATTATAGAAATTCTCTGCAAAGGTTGAGACAAAGTTAGAACAAATTTAGTTAAGCAGAGTTTTCATACAACGTATTTTTTTATTGATAATGGTCAAGCGTTTGATCACCACTTAAGTAAGTGAATATGTGACCTAAGATGGAGCACGCTTTCCCAGAAGGAAATTATTCACTCTGGATTTGAAAACTGTAAGGTTGCACTCAAACGGGGAAGCAAAATTTTTTAGTTCGACACAAGGATATGTCGGGTGGTATTTTTCTTTGACTTGCGTATTCCTGACAAGCTAGATTTCGAACCGCATGACGCTGTCTGAAAAGTTATCAGCAATATTTATTTACCCCTGAATCCGGCCCCAGCGGCGAAGTTCACGCATGCCTTGACTTGGCCAACCGTTCACGACCACTCATTGCGGATGGCTTCAGTTTGCTCAACTTAAAACTAATTCCTTATTTGATTTTCCAACGTAAGGGATAAACAATATTTGCAAGCAGTTTTTTAGGCCGTCCGTCTGTCACAGCGCTCTATCTAATGAACCATAAGATGTGACAGTTGAAATTTACAGAAAGTGTGTTTTTCTCTTGCCGCTATAACAAAAATAATAAAAATAAAATATGTAACCAAATTAACTGGGGCTTCCATACAAAAAACGTGATGTTTTTTGGCTATTTTTGCTTGTCGTTTGTCAAGGCTCTTGAACAACAATAGGTAGACACAACAACTTTCACGAAAATAAATAAGAAAAACTTCAATTGTAGTAACAAAAAATACTAAAAATATAATAAAGTTGAAAAAGGGTCAGAACAAGTGAAAATTTGATGTTCTTTGAAAAAGTTTCCAGATTTTTACGGTACGGAACAGTTTGTGTGCGAGTCGAGTCGCACTTGGCGGTTTATTTTATAAGTATCAAAACTTTAGCTTCAATAAAAATACTCAAATTGCATTGAGTTCTTGCCGCGAGCATATTCTCTACATTTATTTACCTGGGAATCGATTACCTACAGTTTAAAATAAACAAGCTATTACAAACAAATCTGTTTGCCCATGCGAAATATCTTCATCGCTTCCTCATCAATTGCTACAACGACAGCATAAATTAAAACCCCCTTCAGGCTGCCCGGGGGCAGTTAGATTAATGTTGGTATTAATCGAGTGACCAACGCAGGCCACCGAGCCAGCTACTGCCAGCTAGCTAACGGAATGTGTGTCGCTTCTTGTGGAATATATACATCTGTGGCCTTGGGGGTGCGCGAACTTGCTACATTCGAATTTTAATTTTATGATGTCAAAAATTTATTCTAATTTTAAATAGATAATGATAAGAAGAACAAATCATCATCTTTAATTGTCATCAAAGTGTAGACTCCAATTTCAGACTGTAGATAATCAGGCAAATTATTATAATTTGTAGTTGTGTCGATTTATTGACGTTAGTGGTCCATTTTAAAAAAAAAATTAGAAAGTTGTGTAAAGTTTTTAAAATTATTAAGATTTTTCTAAATAGGTTTAATAATTTTAGGGTTTAAATACGAAGAGGTTGAAAATAAATTTATAAAATAACGTAATTTCCGTGCATGGTCAGTTGGCGGATGGCCGGTGGTCGTTTAGAAGACGCGCTCGTTACTCGCAGGCGGCGCGGCGTACGCTACTAGTTTAATTAGTGGTCACCACACGCTAGCGGAACCTTCGTTACCTATTAGTTTCAAGCTGATTTTGAATTTCGAAATACCTTCCTTCAGAACACCAAAAAGTCACTGAATTTTAAATTTAGAAAATGTTTAAAAATAAACATGCCATGGAGAAGGTTGATTTATTCATTCCAAGGAGTATAATATATCGTTTGAAATTTGAAATGATTCCTTGCGATTGGTGCCAAGAGTGGCATAATTTTATAGTGACGAGAAATAAAACGACGTCGAACTCGCAACCTACCCAGGTTGCGAGTTCAACGTCCGTCAAAGTAGATTGTTTTTTTGGAATATTATTAAATTTCATAGAAATTACCACAAGAGTATATTATAACATCTGTGCCTGAGTGTATGCTTACACACTCTAATAACAAAAACGTGAATACGTATTTTTCGACAAGAAGAGACTGCGTTCGACCTATCGCCAAAGGTAGGTACACTCTCCCACAGAAGTGGCCCGCAGCCAGCATACTCAAACAGTAGTTCCAAAACTTCTACCAATGACAATAGTGTAATTTAATTTCGAAACCCTATTTTATCACTGGATTATTTGATCAAAGGGCTAATAGTCCACACATGCCTACAGTTTAGTCCAAGATAAACTTGCGACATGCGGGCTCGGTGCGTGTTTAACTAATGACCGACTCATGGGGGTTTAACCCCCACCTCTCACTGGTGGGTGGTGGGTGAAAGGGGGGAGGTCCAGCGATATCATTAGCCACAGATGCTGGTCGGTATAAATACATTAAGTCTGCCGTCAAACTGTTAAAGTGAGTAGTGAGATTATTTGGTTATGCTGAGATTTTGTTTTGAGCTGGTTTGTGTTTGATATTTAATTGCAATTAATTTGAAATAATATTGTTTAGTTTGAATTGGTTGTCAGGTTAGAATCGTGGTAGAATGCCGTAGATTTTGGGAAATAGACGTTTTAAATAAGCATACTAATATAGTAAAATTTTGTGTCAAAATATCTTGAAGGTACATATAATTTCCCGTTACGCTAATGTTCAGTCCACATGTTGGCACATACTCACGTGCCAACATGTTTAGTTATACCAACATTACAAACATGATTTAGTTTTTTTGATTTGGCAGCTAGTAGATACCGGCCTTAAGCCGCGTTGACACGATTAGAGCCTGCTCGGACCGAGTGTACTCGGATAGCTGCTCGGACGCAACTCATATTTAGTTCAGATTCAAAATTTCTTTATTAACATTACAGAGGGCTAGAGTCGATTAAGAGAGAGTAGGTCCATAGCTTACATAAAATAAAATTGGTACATAATAACCAAACAGTTTTGGAACCTTGAAATGGTGTTTTATATGGAGAGTAATTATCACGATTGAAGAAGGTTCTCGAATGAATATCTTCTATCTATATCTAAGAATATCTTATCTACGAATTCGATATGCTTTGTTTAATTAATATAAAATATAATACAATTTTTCTTATCTCTTAAAGACGACGACGACTGACGAGTGACGACTTACGTTACACACTACACCCTAACCCGAACGCACTCGGACGCCGTGTGCGGACCACGTTCTACTTTTCCGAGCTAACTCGTATACGAGTAGGAAAATAAAATGGCGTCTAGTAAAATCAACCAAGCATCCCATGACATTTTCAGATGTTGACTAAGAAAATGATCCGAGTGAGCCATTTCCACCACTATCAAATATAAAACAAGATCCGTCAAGTGCGAGTGTGACTCGCGCGCCGAGGGTTTCGAACGGTTGTCAAGTAATACCAATATGTACTATAGGTACTGCTATTTGATGAATACCAAAAAATTAAAGGTTTTCAGATTTCAGATGTATCGATTTGCAAACTTCGGAGTAAGTATAGAGGGTATTAGTAATAAAATTTTCGTCTTTTTTCAAAATTTTACAAAAAGTATTTAACGTGCAGAAATTTTTGAAAATTATCCCCTCCTTTTTTGACCAATTTTCAAAAAGTGTTCTACTTACAAACTTTTCTAGCCCCCTTTTGAAAATTATCCCCCCCCCCTTTTTGACCATTTTTTTTAAAAGTGGTCTACTTAGAGACTTCTCTATATTTATCCTGTAAAATATAGTTCCATATTTACAAACGCTACATACATTTATTTTAGATGGATCGCTCTGCAAACTTCGGAGATAGGGGGAGGAAAGGGTATTTTTTTGACCTTTCTTAAAATATTTCAAAAAGTATGAAACCTACAGAAATTTCAAAAAATGTTTTGAAATGTACAAACTGATACCTTTCCTTTGATACCCCACTTGACATTGTAAGTCTCTTTTACAATTTCGACATCACAATTTGTACTGAAAATTAACATTTTCATTTAATTTTATTTATTTTTATTTTAATCTGTACAGGCGCCCAAAATGTATTATTATTTTAAATTTCACGTTAATTCCTGCTGTAGTTGCTGAGATATTAAAGACGGAAAAAAAGGCAGAAAAAGCGATGCCATAAGGGTTTCGAAACCGATCTTCAATCTTCAAAACCCTATCAAGCTTCTTATGCCTTTCTATTAAATTTTATATTAAAATATATTTAGAATTTAGAAACAAATCTGATATTGAACTACTTGCATTTATCAAAACAATTCTATTGAATAAGAGTTATTACACAATTGATAAAGCTTTGGCTGATAAAAACATATTTTGTGATGAGGTAGGTACTGAAGCTAAGGTAGATATTAAATAGCTATTTAACCTCTCAACAGTGCGGCCAAATTTTACGAATTGGCGTTAACAGTGCGCCCGTTAAGTTAAAAATGTAAATGTGACATATCTAAGAACAAAAATACTTAACTTAGAGAAAATATTGTGTGTAAAAGATAAATAAATGAACTGAACTCGTACGAAGCTACTCCTACGAGTCCATTGCACTCGGTCCGAGCCTTGTCCGAGCAGACTCTGATCGTGTCAACGCGGCTTTAGGGAGACAAGGCTCAGCCAACAAGCGGGTGCGCTACGAAAAACACCCAAACACTACAAAAGCGGGCACCATAAGGAAAAACTCCATATGCCAGTAAATGGCCGTTCGCGTAGAGCCGCTGTGGCAAGCGCTACGAGATCGCAGGAGCTAAACACCGCTTTACTTTGTACAGAGTAGAAATATTATAGGATGTGTATCATCTAAAGCTCGCTGGACAATCGTCTTTTTAGACTTTTTACACATTTCATAAGATTGACAATCTTGAGCAATTTGTCTATAAGTACATTATGGTGATAGGCATGCCTGAAAATGTCTTCACGCAAGTGACAACACCGACGGCATGGCCACCGCGGGTTCGTTTTGTCCCATGGTTTCCCGCGCGCCCCCGCCGGGAGGAGCGGGGGGGGCTCGCCTGCGCCGGCGGCGAACAGCGATGACTCATTCGTGGACAGCGCGCCGCGACAACGACAACAATGCAATAGAATTACTGGTATGACGAGCGCTGCTGTTTCAGGTTTAAGGAATATTTGTGTGTGCCATCAAAATATACAATCACTAAAAAATAAGACAAGACAACTGGAAGTCTTGCTCAAGAGCGACCTAAAATGCGAAGTACTGTGTTTATCTGAGCATTGGTTAAATGACAACAAATTAGAATGTATAAGTATTAATGATTTTACGTTAGCGTCGCACTATAGTAGGCAAACATTAGAACATGGTGGTTCGTGTGTGTACGTTAGAAATGGGTATAGATTTAAGGAATTGAATTTTAATGCTTATTGTATCGAGCAAATATGTGAAATTTCAGCTATTGAATTGACCGATTATAATATGATTGTTGTATGTGTGTATAGATCTAATGTGACTAAATCTTCACAATTTTTTCCTGTCTTTGAATTGTTAATGAATGCATTAAAAGATATGGCTATGGAATGCGTGGTGGTGGGAGATTTAAACATCGATCTCCTATGCCCATTGAATAGTGATCAGAAGAAACTTTCTGATATTGTGCATACTAGGAACTGTTGTAATATAGTCGACTTCCCCACCCGTGTTGCAGTTTCGACGAGTACGTGTTTGGACCACGTCTACGTGGACTGTGAGCGCGCGTGCACGGGTACTGTGTGCGCGACTCCAGTTAAAACTGGTCTGAGCGACCACTACGCCGTGCGCGTCGAGCTAGAATACGGACCGTGCGATCCACCTCCACCTTCGCTAGTTAGGTCGTTCACGCGGGCTAACTATTGTAACTTTGTTGCATCGCTGGAGAGTGTGGACTGGGTGGAAATCACTCAAATATCGGTGTTGACTGCTAATGGTTTAGCCAACTTAATCATTACTATTTTAAATAGTAAGTTTGACATTTGTTTTCCTTTAAAACGTTCAGTTTTGAAGAAAAATATATCGTGGGTATCGAATGAAATAATCAATTTGGATAATTTATTACGTGACATGAAATATATTAAATTTAAATTCCCTGACAATGAAATACTATCTGCAAAAATTGACGAATATCAAACTAGGTACGATAGGATTTTAAAATCTGAGAGAAGCCGTTTTTACTGTGATATTATTAATAATTCTACTAATTTGACTAAAACTATGTGGGACTTAGTTAAAATTGAAACCGGACAGAAACGGGGGATCAACACTGACTTTATGGAAAGGTTGAAAAGACCCGATGGATCCGAATTCGTGAGCGAAGTCGCCGCTGTGGACGCGGTGAACATGCATTTTGTGAGCGCGCCGCTGACGTGCGGCGCGCCCGCTGCCGACGTGCCGGCAGCGGTGCGCGCGTTGGCGGGGTGCCGCGCGCCAGTGGACCGCTCATTGAGGTTTGAACGTTTTACTCCGTGTGAAATTTTGAAGATACTTACATCAGGGGTGGCAAATAAACCAACGAAGGATATTTATGATATATCCGTATCCTTGCTGGTTATGGCCGCTATCCCAATGTGCTCTATCCTTGCGGTACTTTTTAATAGATCTCTAGTCGGTGGTGAATATCCGCAGGTTTTAAAAAACGTTAGGGTATCTCCACTATACAAAGGAAAGGGATCTAAGGAGGACGTAAACAGCTACCGGCCTGTGTCCATAATCCCAGCTATCGCCAAGATCTTTGAGCGCGGGTTGAGCAGCAGGCTAACGGCACATCTGTCCAGCACGGAGTCCCTGTCCGACCGGCAATACGCCTATCGAGCAGGGAGATCCACGACAGATGTCGCGAGAGAGGTCGTCTGCCGCGTGATGCAGGCCAAAGAGCGTAGGCTGCAGGTGGCGGTCATGTTCTGCGACTTGTCGAAAGCCTTCGACGTCGCGGATCATGCCGTCCTAGCGGCGAAACTCGCACATTATGGCGTCGATGGTCCGGCTCTGCGACTGCTGCTCAGCTCCATGACTGGCCGCACACAAATCGTCACTGGTAGAGGAGGGAAGGTCAAATCGAGCCCATTGTCAACCACTATTGGTGTTGCGCAGGGGTCCTCGATGTCAAACATACTTTTCTCCCTCTTGATGAACGACCTACCTGAGTGCATTAACGATGCACACATAGTTATGTATGCGGATGATGTCGCGGCCATCGTGGAAGCTTCAAATCAGGATGCTTTGCAGCAAAAATTAAATAGCGTTGCAGGTGAATTGCAGAAGTGGTTTCATCAGAATGGTCTCATTCTGAATATCACAAAAACCAACTTCATGCATTTCAACCTTGCAGGACACAATTGTATGCCGGTGGCTGTGAGCCTGGGAGGCGAAGTAATCAATCAAGTCCATACGACTACTTTTCTAGGTTTCACCTTGGACAAGAGTCTCACGTGGGAGGAGCACATAGACAAACTATGTAGAAAGATAGGCCGGTCATGTTTTGCTCTATGGCGCCTCTCGGCTACACTAGACAGGTCTATGGTGAGGAGTATCTACTTTGCCAACGTGCATTCGCTCCTACAGTATGGTGTGGAGCTTTGGGGGCGTGCATCAGATTGGGAGCGTGCCTTTAGACTCCAAAAGCGCGCAATAAGAGCGATAGTGAGGATACCTCAGGACGAGTCTGCGCGGCCGTATTTTGAGTCCCTAGGGATCTTGACCGTGCCCGCCCTTGTCATATACCAGTCCGCACTGTATGTGCGTGAAAACTTGGACAAATATGCAAGGTGCGGGGATGGTCATAGATACAACACGAGGCACGCGCACCGGCTGAGAGCTCTTTCACGACGACTGGAGAAAACGTCCAAGTTGCAGCACGTGATGGGGACGGCTGTTTATAACCGTATCCCAACTTCTGTCACCAGCGCGCAGTCCACACAGTCTTTTAAAATAAGATTAAAAAAGTGGCTGATATCCCAATCAATTTATGATTTTAACGAATTTATGATTTTAAAATGTACCTAACTAATGATTTTATTATTGATATATAATTTTATTGTAATTTTATTTTAACTGTTTTATTAATTTAATCATTTATGTAGTTTTTACATACCTACTATATGATTAGTGAATACCTATGTATGTGACCTGTAACCTATGAATGTTATGAATAAATGAACTATGAACTATGAACTATGAACTATGTACCTGATGTAATCTAGAACTTTTGTCCCTAAACGTTCCGCAAGTTTTTCTATTGGAAGTCCTTAATGTTACCGTGAGCAATTGAACTTTAGGAAGATTTTATGTACTTCGAGCTTTACTCACGTCAAACAATTGAGATCAACGAATTCACCGACCGGGAATCCAATGTTTTCCTATGCTGTCTTACTCTATAGCCAGCTCACATACCTCCACCAGCTCACTGCATAAAATAACCATCTGTGGGAACTGAGCTTATCCGTAGAAAAACGGGCTTCGGAGCTCACATCCTTATGATATGTTTATGTACTTTGTGATTTTATGCGGGTGTTCTAACGCCGCGCACGAATTTTATTGCTCTTATAGAATTTTATGTGGCTGTTACTGTGGCCGGTGTGCTCTGTCTATTGATTCTGGAGTGATAAATGTGGGGTGTTTTAAGCGGTGTTTAATACTGGAATATTTTTTGGTACATGTAGGTCGTCACGAGAGACGAATGTGTTTACGTATACCAACAAAGGGACAAATTTTTTGTGAACAAAAATATTTTCAAATCAAATCAATATCAATATAAATAATCAATATTTTTACCTAATAATTAAATAATGTTTTTTTTTTAATAATCTAAATGTAATGTAATCTAATTATCTAAGTGTCCTCTACAAGAATTATAATTTAATTATTAATCTATTTGTAATTTTTTAATAATGTTACTAATGTAATTGTTTAACTATTTTAATCGTGTTAGTTACTCTATAAAAATAAATAAATAACACTTTACTAGTAATTTTTGTTGTTTTTAAAAAACGAAAAGCTGATATCTTCGAATCCCCTAATTTTACACTGTTTTAAAGTTTTGTGGGATAAATACTAATCTATTAAAGATTATTTATCGGGTATTTATCGCGTACCGTTTGCTTTATTTTCCCCAACGTTTCCATCGCTTTAAATACTTATCTCACAGGAATATTTTTTTATGGGACCCCCTCGGGATCATTATCTATAGAGAACCGACCGAGTTTGAGATTATAATTGACGGAGAAACTGAGAATGTATGTTACATTAAATAAACCCCCAAGTGCGAGTCGACTCACACAAGGTAAGGGTTTCGAACCGTAAAAATCAGGCAACTTTTTCAAAAAACATCAGATTTCCACTTGTTCGGAGACCCCGTTAAATTTTCAACTTTGTTTTATTTTTAGTATTTCTTATTATTCCAGTTAAAGTGTTACTTAATTATAGAAAATCTACCTACTGTAGTTCAAGATATACAACCTTGACAAACTATGAGCAAAAATAGCGCTAAAATCGTTGTATAGGAGCCCCCTTTAATTTTGATATTTCTTTTATTTTTATTGATTTTTGTTACAGCGGCAAGAGAAATACACATTCTCCGAAAATTTCAATGGTCTACTTTTTACGGCTCATGAGATATAGCCACGTGATAGACGGACAGCGCAGGGGGTTCCGTTTTCACTCTTGGGTACGGAACCCTAAAAAATCATACGTACAGCCGATCATAGAACCTCCTCCTTTTTTAAAGTCGATTAAAAATTAATGTGAATTCGAAGCCATAATCCGAATTTTCGTAGGCTGCAAGTATTTATTTTCACGCACCGCCTTCTTACCGCTTGCATAACGAAGAATAGGGTTAGTATCACTTCGGCCGAAGTGTGGTACTCAAAGACTCGCGCAAGGTTGACTGACAGATTTAGCCCAACCAGTGAGGACATCGCTTTAAGCCCGGTACGAACCAGGCTTCCTATGGAAAGTATCAAAAATCTGATCTCCCTATCCTGCTTCAGCTAGACCGTTTTTCTAACCTGTTTAAAAAAAAACTGCTAAAACGTGTTTTTAGATAATATTCTTCTCGGTCTATTAATAATCACTCTCATGACTATATTACCTCGCAAACAGTTCAATATTAATAATTTAAAAGACAACATACTAAACTTGTAAAATACTTCGACACAACTCTACCAATAAGACTTCGCCTCACATATTTATACTCAAGTCAATAAAGCTTCATAACATGTTTATTTACTGTCCAATCCCTCCTCGTTATTGCGATATAAATCGGCAACTAGGTAGATACCTATGATTTATCTGAGCATCACTCCCGGTTAGCCGTGAGGAATGAACACCCTTTATTACAACATTATAAACGTCACTATATTTCAAATGAACACCCTGTAAAAGAAATGTGTTTGAGGTAACTTTTATTTTGGTATCTTTTGTGGAGATGAAGAAGTGTGTATTTTTACCTAGTTGTCATTTTATTGGGGAATCCTTTCGAAAATATTTTTTTTTCTTGAAAGTTTTTGTTTTATGAATAATTCAATGTGGTTCCCACCTATCTATCTATCATGTTCTCTCGTGAACCTGCACCGAATTATACATCCTTATCAACTATAAAATCACCTCTACACAAGGACAATTCATGTCCCTGTAGATTTGTAGAGAAATACAGCACAAATTTACACTGCCCTAGTAAGAAAGAGTACTTATAAAAGAAAATAAATTGTGTGGATAAAATTAAATAATTCTATATTGTTGAAGTTGGCTTAATGTTAAATTCCTCATAAAAAACGGGTAATGTAATATTAATGTTTTACCCTAAAACATGACAAATCAATCATTACCCAACTCGAGTGGCTACTCTACTCCAGGTCACCACAGGGGCGTCCTTTCAAGAGACCCGGTCAAATTGAAATGGATAGGATTCCACATCGTCCATCATTGTCCCCATTCTAATGGTTTTTTAATAATTCCTGTTTGGACTTCAATATGCCACTTGTGGTAAAGGCCAGTGTCATCTGTAGTAGAGATTTTGTTTAGCACTAGTTAACAGTGTAGGTACCCACTACTGTTTTTCAACTTTTTTTTCAATGTTTTTTTTTCTAATAAAACTTTTTGACGACCTCTGTGGCGTAGCCCCGCTACACCATTCTTAGCAAATGGCTTACAATGTGCGCAATACTTCTTACCTGCTATCTAGATTACTTGGAGAACCTAGAAAATAGTAAAAACCTTATTGTTTTCGAGCGCTTAGCGACGCTCGCTCCGCTTTAGCGACCGCAATAATTTACTTAAACGTTCCGTTCCTATAAATAATTATTCAGTTGTATCCTGCCTTTATCGTAATTTTCCACTAATGATCGAGTATTTTTCCATTGTATTTGACAGCCAATAGACAGCTCTCGATGACAGCTGGACAATTAAAATGAATGAAGCAGAAAGAATGGAGCAGAAAGATGGTATTGAATATTGTAAATTGATGAATCTGGACTCTGGGAGAGGAAGAAAGTGTGGTTTTCCTTTTCTGTCTACTCAAGTTTCATTTGGTTTTTATTTGAAATATTGACAGTTTTATTTTGGTTATATTATAAAAATAAATGAATATAAATGCTATTGGAATATTATCTTTCGGCTAATTAGTTTTGATTACCTACAAATAAAACTAACGATTGATTTGTATTAAATTTATCAGTTATCTAGTACTTATAACTCTGCATAGTTTTGGAGCTAAATGATGTTGTGTGATTGGTCTGGTTTTATTAATTTTATTGTTTATTTATCTTAAATCCGGAGTCATACAGAATGAAAAAAATAAAGTCTATTTGCTTTTCGAAAATCGGAAACCTCTTTCAAATTATGGTCCATGGTTTTCTCCTTTCCCTAAACCTAAACAAAATCCCTCATCCAGAACAATTTAACGTTCCACACAAAGTTATTTACCTTGCAAATATATTATGACGTTACAAACGGAAAGTAAGACAATAAAGGAGAGAGGAATGCAGAGACTGCTCTCCGCCGTAATGTACGGTAAGTGTACGCACAGTGTACAGTCACTGACCGCTATAAACAATACCCAACTATGTGCGGTCACCTTTATATTTCATGCTAATCGCAGGGGTATTCTTGAGCTCACCCGAAAAAATATTCCACAGGACTCGTGGATTCCATGCGCTTAAATAAATGTAGCACCCGATAGTAAATAGCAGATTTTTCAGGGTGCGCTTTTTATGGGCAACAGAAGTGGGGATTCTTGGCAGTTCTCAGTGGAATGTCTACCTCATTTATCATAATAATGTCTATGTGGTCGCAGGACCTTTTTGGTTCATATAGAATTAATTATATTTTTAAATTGTATGGATTTTTATAATTTTTATGTTTGTGTATTTGATGTGTGAGCCAATAAATTGTTTTTCTTTCTCTCTTCTTTCTGTCACGTCACTCGCGCTGTTACTCAAAATGCATCCACAAGTTAATATGATATCATCTGTCCAAAAGTACCTGCTAAAGGAATGACCTACTCAAGGAAGTATGTTGGATCTTTCTTTCTGTGACCGATGAGTTACGAAAAACTAGATTTTTTTTCAAGGTAAAAAGTTCCGGTTTTCTCAGGAACGAGCCAGATTTACCCGGTCCGAGGAAACTGTTTTGTAAAATAATCGTATTATATGATAAACGGCTTAAGTTATTTAGTTTGTTGAATGGGAAACCGTTATGTGGTGGAATATGTTTACCAATCTTTGTTGTACGTAAGTGAATGGGGTTTTTATTTCCATAGCCGCTTTCTGTTATTGTTTAACTTAAATTTTTTGGTCCGTGTATTATCTTGTTTACTTGGAGTGTGCTAAACAAGAATGGAAGTTGATTGAATGTGTCTAAATTTTATTAAAGGTTTTATAAAATTAGTTGAGTGAACCACATAAAAAATTAAAATTGTTTAGCAAGCAGGTAGTAACTTTTTTTTATTCTTGGACCTACTTTCAGTTTAAATATGCAGGGTATTAGGTGCTACAGAACAAAAAAAAAAACTAACGTAACGACGATCTGATATTGTCTGCAAAACTGTGTCATACAAAACTGCAGTGGCAGGTCGTCATTATCACTACATTAGTAGTCGTTTATACTATAAAATAAATAAAATAATTAACATTTACTCACTCACAATTTTTAATATAAATGTATATGTACTGATTGGCTTTTATCAATCTCCTACGAGGATACTGAAGAAATTTTAAAGCATCAAAAGTGACCTCGTGAAATCCTACGTCCCCTCTCTCACACACACGTACAGTGGTAACTCCTGTTGCCCGGACTCTTGTAAGACCGGTGTCCTCAGGAGCCACATATCTGCACACACACGTAAAGCGGTAGCTCCTGTTGCCCGGCGTCTTATAGATCCAGTGACCTCAGGATTATTTTATGTCTTAAAATGGAACATAATTATTTTGCTAGCGGAGGAAGGCGCTGACTCTGCTACACAGTTTTTAACTTTTGCGGTAGTGTACGAAGACGTACCTTCTAGGTATATACCTATCTATGTATCTAATATGACTGAATCGGCATATTTGCGCCCGGAACGGATAGTGCGACACTGACCGCGGCGCGAGGGAATCGTTTACTTTCTACCTACGTGTAACTTTTTCAATAAACTTTTGAAAAACCAAAGTGATCAGTGAATTTAATTTAGCACTCAATAACTTACTAACTTTAATGCTAATGTACGACACGTCCGTACATTTGGTCCTTCGGCCTAACTAGTTTTATGGTGTGTTTTGTGACTTGGAAACTGCGAATGCGAATCGGCGGCTTGGCTTCCCACCAGCGGGTCTCACCAGGTTTGTTGAGAAGGCGCATATTTCGTGGCGGAGAGTCGCTTACGCACTGAAGACTACAAGGTAAGGACATTCAAGTACTTTTTGGAGTTCGACGTAAACTACGAGAATCGTCTAAAGAAACTTGGAGAAGAAATAGGTACTGCCCTGTCTTCGTGTCCTGACCTGTACCAGCATACTGGAAACTTCCATTGCGTTACTACTTGTCTACTACTACTAACTAGCACCTATTGAACTATCTTAGGAATAACTAAACTACAAAAATGGATGAACTGTCCAAACAAGCAACTTGTTTTGATTTACCAAAACGTTTATGCTCTAACTACAATAAGGATAGCAGTTCCAGGAAAACTCTAGAATACATAAACAAGCGTATTCAAGCACTTAACGAATATTGGCATGATTTTGACTCGAGAAACGAGCTTCTTCTTCAAATAATAGAGGATAAGAGCAAAAATTCACTGAACACTTTGGTCTTTCAAAAGTTTATTGAAAAAGTTACACGTAGGTACAAAGTAAAGGATTCCCTCGCGTCGCGGTCAGTGTCGCACTATCCGTTCCGGGCGCAAATATGCCGATTCAGTCATATTAGATACATAGGTAGGTATATACCTAGAAGGTACATCTTCGTACAGGCAGTCAGCCCACAATTGTACCCTATACATTAAGTTCTGTTCCTAATAAGATTTCTGAATTATGTATTTTTTCTAATTTCAAAAAGTTACTCTGGAAAACAATTTTCTTTAAAAATTAAACGTATCGTTATATTTCCATCTGCATTAATTCTCACAATTTAACAACGTTACGTTTATACCGTTTCGTTACTCTGACATTTCACTTACGAGAATAATATCGTCGCGCGCGACATAAAAACCGCTATCTAAATATGCATCAGCATCTACTCCACCATAAATGTTACAAATAACCGCGAAACGTCGCGTCATTAAATAATACGACGCAGATAAGGGCAGATTAATGGTTCTTTTATATCGATCGATAATAAACAACCCTCGTTAAAAAACGCGAGTGATCTCGAATGATAGGGTTTGATGGTGCGACTGATCGATATGATACGGTTAGATCAATAAAACCTTTTCCCGTATTACGTATTACGTTTATACGTACTTCTTGTTAGTACAAAAAGCTATTTAATGAATAAGTATTGAATAAAGTTTTTATTAACAAGGAAAATTACAATCAAATAATAGAAAGAAATTAGAGCTAGTATTTACAATTGAAACAATTGAAGTGACTGGAGACTGTTGCAAATAATCTATGTATTGATATGGATTAGATGAGCTACCTGCTCATTTAATCCAAATCAATACAAGTCAGAAGCGGCCCTAAGACGCTGGCTGCATTGCCCCGCTGTATGGCAATGCTGATGCGCTGCAAACTAAAAATAACCTTATCAGCACACATGACTAACACTGCTGGACATGCTTTCCCGAACCGAAAAAAAATTAAAAAAGGTCTTTAAACCTAAACCTACAACAAACGAGTTATTACTGATTCGTCCCACTGGATTCGGCCCAAAGTACGGACTACTTTGGGCCAATCTCGGAAAACCAGTGTTGATTTCATTCCTGATTCGTCCCATTTTTTAACGGTTGGCTTTAGTACTGTCAACCACACACGTCTCATGTAAGAAGCGGCCCCACGCTAAGATGATCTGTATTGCATTAGAGACGAATTCGGAATAACACGGAAGGCAAAACAACCCCGTTTTGCCGTAATTATCACGCTTAACAGGCGGATCGCTGATCGCAGTGAAGGTGTTTGATATACACAGAAGGGAGCTGCTGGTCTTACTGTGGTAGGTTCCTTTAGTCAGCTCTTACGACATGCACGAGCCGCATTGGTGGGTTCTATCGTTTCATGCCGCGACTGCCACGGCCATCTTAAAATTGATATTGGGACATTTACTCATTATTCATTCATCAAAGTAGTATTAATTCATCAAAACGACGAAAGTTTCAGTTTAAGTTAAACGACAAAAAGTATTTGATGTACGTTTAATGTTTTTTTATGGGATTTTGCGTCATTGGTATTAAATATCAGATTTAATATCAAAGTCATGATTTATTAACCAAGAAAATTACAATAACAGAATAAAACAAATATCAAAGTGCTTTATTTCCTTTAGACCTTACAGTACTCTTGGACACGTCACAAAATTCAAATTACTTAAGTAAAACTACCTCTAGGAAATAAAGTGATTACTTTGATTTTTTGTTCACTTCAATCTTTATAAGGTAAAGTAAAGAAGCGAACAAGAAACCTTTACTTTGTTAGGTTGTTAGTTTTCGAGTTGGAGTAAAACTCGTCCCAAGCTTTTTTATCCTCCTATAGATAATTTGATATTCTGTAGTAACCCTTTTTTAGAAACAGGATATGTATGACAATGTGTTTGAATTTATTTATTGATATTTTTTTACACTCCTTTGGTATTTTGTTGTAGAAGCGTATATGTACAAAGATACGTTAATCTTGTGTAGCCTAGTTGTGGGCACAGCAAGTTTATTCATATTTCTAGTATTTAAATTATGTATGTCGCTATTTTAGGGAACCGATTGATATTCCTATGAGTGTACAACAAGTTTTTAAATATATTAACATGGTACCGTCATTATGTTTATTTCTTTGAATTTATCACGTAGTAAATTGTGAAACTGAGTCCTAAATAATAAGTTCTAATCATAAATTATTTAATCTTAATATACTACTACTTGAAACTAAATTATATCTAAAACGAAACTGTACATGTACGAGTATCTAATAGAAATACAAAAATCTACATTTTTATTTACTACAATGAAAGTTCTGTTTTAAACATATGCGTAACAAGGTCCTTTAAAAAAAAACGTAAAATCAACAATCCAATATATTGAATTCAACATTTTATACGAGTAATATTTCAAGGCAATGAAAAACTTTGCCCCCGATATTGGAAGGGCAAATCACCCGGTCACTAGAATATTGTTTTCACTATATTAGAAACGTGATCGCCATTTTAAGAGTGAAAAAATCTATTTTCAACTGTGAGACGTTCCTTATTTGATTATATACTATTGGGTTTTCACTTTTCCCCTTTACAGCTGTGATGTAGAGGAGATCACATCTTCTTGATATTGAAACTGGGAAAATGAAATAAAAGGTATATTCTACTATTCGGTTAGCTTAGTGATTTGAATAAAACTACAAAAAGTTTGGCTATCACACAGTTTTAGTTCAGGGATCTGGATTTAAAAAAAAATGCATTAATTTAAAAAAACGAATTTACTTGTTTTCCTGCTCTTCCTTCACATTTTTATACAAATCTGTCAACAAGAGTTGGCTTTCTCGTGGTGACATGTCAAAACGATAGCAATAAAAAGACGAATAATAATGCCTATTGACCTCAGAAGATGAGACAGCAGCGAGTTTTTAGTCTATACATATGACCCTCTTCTGTCCTTGAAGGCATCCGCACTAGGGACTAACATTAACGAAACCAGCTCCTCTGACGTCACATCCGGCCTCGTCAGAAACTAGTGACGTCTTCGTTCATTCAATTGTGGCGCCGGAAATTACGTTGCGATAAGAAGACATTGTTGCTTTCATTGTCTTACATTCTATTGATCAATGGCTCTTGAATACTGGAAACATTATTTAATTATGTTATACGAGCTACTGCCCGCGGCTTTGCAAGCGTTTTTTCGTTATAATAAGCAGGCTGTATGGTATTCTAGGCATAGAACTTTATCAGTACAAAGTTTCAGCCCAATACATTCAGTTTTTTGGTGTGAAGATATAACAAAGATCCATATATAATATACAAACTTTCTAATTTATAATAATAGTGTAATTATTTTCTATCTGTAAATCTTATCAAAAAAAAATCACAATCTAATAATAAAAACAAATTAGAACTAGTAGGTATTTTCAATTGAGCTAACTGCAGACTGTTGCAATCGATCTACAAGTAGCTCAACTATCTTGGTTCTTCCTAAGATTGAAGAGGAAAATCCAAGGTAGAGTCGGAAGCTGTTATTCCGTTTTGCGTATTTTTTAAAGAGCTGCAGGACATTTTTGTACGATCTGCAGATATTTGTTCCGGGTGTTCTGGGTGTTTTCTATGTATATATATCTATGTAAAGTATTGTCTTATGTATATATCAGTTCTCAAATAGGTACCCATAACACGAGCTCTGCTCAGCCGGAGGCTAGATCATCTAGCTGTGTGAATTGCAGTTACAGCATTATTTATTTATATCTTTTCTTCACAACGTTAATCCATATATATCATGTTCTATAATTGAATGAGGTTGTACGCAATAAGTATATAAAGTAAATAATTTATTTGTCACATAAAACACACACATACGAGTACAATTGGTTTTCTCATTACAAAGTGACAAAATTTAAACATAACATAAATATAAAAATTAGGAATACAAACAAAAAGTAGAGGCACCTCTTACACCTGTGCTAACCCCGCCGCTAGGTTCCTTTTACTCAAACATTCAATTTACGAATTCTATTTTGAATTGATAATAGTTAGGTGCATAAAGGTTGTATGCATGAGCAGTACAAGCTTCACTGGCTGGCTAAAATGAAAAAATAAAACGCGGGAAACTGCCAAAAGCGCATCGCAGTGAAAATTTTTGCATGGTACGTTCTAATCAATTTTCGTGAATAAATTGTGAAAATGAACTCTTCAAGCGACGGATCCTCCGATTCAATGACTTTTAAATTACTCGCATTGTTTGAGTAAAGCACAATACAAATACAAGCCTCGGTGCGCAATGACTGCCCTGCTGGCCACGTTAAGCTGGCCTCAAGCTAAGCTTGCTATGGTCTCGGCCTTCAAGCTTGGTCATCATTGCAGCCCTTGCTGTCCGCGCTATATAGAGAAAGATACATTTATTTGGCTTCACAGGAACAGCGGAGGCCTCGACCTTCGGTTTCGGCCTTCATTTCGTCTTGACCATCAAGGGCTGCAATGCTGACCGCACTGTGTTGGCCTGGACCTGCATTACGCTTCGCTTTCAGCCATCTTCAGCCACGGCCGCAACCTACCCATTACAGACCTTAGACGTAATGTACTATTACTTAGATACATCAAAACATCGACATCAATAGACGCCCAGATTAGGAAATCCTCTCCCGCGGTCACAAAAGAGGTACTGTTGCGGCGAGTGCAATTGGTTCAAGATACCAGCTTCTGCACTCAATCGCCAGGCCATGGGTCAGTGCAGGCAATGCCAAGCTTCGCGGGTTGCGTCCTCAAAGCTTCAACTCGGTGCTCTACACGTGGCACTCGGCAAACCCGGTCTGCGTCTGCTGTCCGGTGACGTAGTCGAGGGGCGTGAAGTAGATGACTTACAAGCAGCTGTTTAACCAGCCACCCAGCGCTGTTGTGGAATTGGACCTAGCTACCGGCGTATACTAGAAGGAATCCCTGAAGATGCAGTGAAAGTCCAACCTTCCAATTATATGTGTTTATTTCCGCACACACAAACACTAAAGCACTACTGAAACTTTCAGAAATTCACACAAGACTAAGAACACTTTTCTTCAGGCTCGGGCCTTGAGAGCAGATCAGAACTTGTTCACTTTTCCGTATTAGAGATCACTTCACATTGACTGCTAAAATAGAACTCACTGACCGACGGACAAGCTCAGGTTTTTATACCTCCGTCGGCCCTTTCAAAACTTACTAGAATATACTCCAATTCTCTAGTGAACTAGCTCTGTCTCACTCACACATCCTACGCATTGTCAGCCGTCCTTGTCTAACATTTCCATTCGTTCTAGAACTTTTGACAAATAGCTACATGAAAGGCTAGATTCACGAACATTCCACAAGGTTCTAAATTCTTCCATGGATTTCCAGAATGTTCTACGGACTTCCGTAACGTTCCATAGGCTTCCATAAGTTTCTAGAAAGTTCTCACATGTTCCTGACTATTCTAGAATATTCTAGGACTTTCCAAAGCTTTCTACGCGCTTATTCACGTCTCTCGAAAGCTCTAGAATGTTCGACTGACAATGCTTGGAAATAAAATCTTAAAACTAGCTTAACCGAATTAATCTACACTTAAGTATATCGGTCGCCGACAGATACCATATAAATCAGCAGAAACAACCATCGCCCTAAATTATTTACCTAGCAATAAATCTGCTCCGTCCGAGGCAAGACAAATTAGGGTTGATTATGTTGTTACTCTGAAACCAATATTCAGGGATTGTTTACATTCGCTTGTTATAACTTATAAGTTATGTTTTAGTTCGTAAAGTACATACACGGCCACTTTGATCCACATCTCTCAATGGCATTGGTCGAAAATCCAAATCCATACATATCCATACTAATATTATTAATTCGAAAATAACTCTGTCTGTCTAAACGGCTGAACGGATCTCAATTAAATTTGGCAGGGAGGTAAATGGTATCAACATAGGCTATCTAATTCAAAAGAGCGTGCGAAGCCGCAGGCAGCAGCTAGTAATATTATAAATCGGAAACTAATCCTGTCTCTCTGTATATTCCCTTTTCACACCTAAGCGGCTGAACGGATCTTAATAAAATTTGGCATGCAGACAGACGATGCCCCGGGGACGGAGATAGCAACTGCTTATCCTGGAAAAGAACGTGATATGCCTCGGAGAGGAGCTAGTACCTACTGTATAAATTAATTTATGCTGGTTAGCTTAAATTAATTTATGCAATAGGTATAGCTGGTTAGCTTCACGTGATTTTTGAAAAAACTGTTTATAAAGTTAGGACCCATAAATTCTGGAAAATTGGAGCCATGGTGAGGTTCAAGATTTTAAGAGAGACGCGCCTAGATTGTACAGACTTTAAAAAAACGACATTTGTGATAAATCTACAACCTAATAAATTGTAATCTAACGTACGTAATCTGAAATAAACAAACATTATTATTATTATAAATCAGCCAACTTGTCGATAGAATATAATAATGTCTCTGATTTGCTCGCAAGGAGTGCCTTGGATCAGAGTATCCCAGTATGTTATACTTTAGCTATGTTTTAGTTCGTAAGGTTTCCGTCAGGTGGAAGTTTGAAGTTTCTAGCTAAATTGGCTGAATAGTTGGCTAAACAGAGGTTACAAGGTAAAGTAAACTGAGGAGGTAGTAAAGGGTCGGTAATTAATCATGTGATATTTTTAGAAACTTTCTAAGTCCCTTTCCACGTATCACCATGGGAGAGCGCCTCCATGATGATACGTGGTTTTAGACTGGCATACCAAAATCACGTGTTATTTTTAGTAGATACAAAAAAACTTTTAAAAAACAGAATATTGTCTCTAAATACAAGTATTATTTAATTTAGTTCGAGAAAACTCCGCACCGTGATAAAAATGAAAATAAATAACAATAAATAATACTTAATAAATAAAAAGTATCTGTGTGGTTTAGAACTCGCGCGATTAAGTAAAAAATAATTCACGTGATATCTCTCTCCAGAGCCCCCCGCCCCCTTCCCTCCCGTTGTGTTATTTCATTGGTAGCTCGTGATATTTCGTGTTTTGAAAAGTATGAAACCCAAAAAAAAACAAAACTTTTTTGAAATGTTTAATCTGATACCTTTTATTTAAGTAAGTAACCCTTCTTGGTCTTTTATAATTTCAACATCACAATTTGAACTCAGAATGTTTAATTTAATTTATATTTTTTTTCATTTATTTTTCTTAAAATTTGTACCTACAGGCGCACGAAATGTATTATTATTTTAAATTTCAAGTTAATTGCTGCTGGAGTTGCTAAGACATTAAAAAGTGAAAAAACGACAGATAAAGCGACAGCTTAAGAAGACCGAACTGGAAATCATTAATATTGACCTACGAATTAGATTCACTTCAGGAGGGTGAGCTCTCGCAAAACAATCCAAATATCTTTGTATTTCCTTTAACAACCCCTTTATTTCAGTAACAAAACTAACCAGACAAAAGACTAGTAAAACAAAAGCAAACAGTTTAAAATCTTGCTAAACCAAAAGTGGTGAAACTCCGAGCGCAGTTACACAACCGGAAGTTATTTGCGGTTCCGTTCGCTTGTTTCCGAAAACTCCGCAACTTCGCTTTAAAGAAATACTTTTACTTGTTATTAGCTTTTAAGTTAAAGAAGAAAGGGTTTGAAATTGTTTATAAACTTTTTATGATGATTCGATTCTTTCAGTTTTTATTTTTTTTTGCAAAACTTGGGCAGACTGATTATTGTTCTAGCACAACTTGGTTGCTGTGTAAAAATTAATTAAAAAGGTAACCAAAAAGTAAATTTAATTTAATTAAACTTGAAAAATTTAAATTATGTATAAAGCCAGTAAATGAATACCGATATTCCAGCCAAATTCGATGTACAATGTTGGTGAACTAACCACCCATACTTAACCTAAAATTCACTCTGTTGCCGCGTCTTTTTATATGCAATTGGGTTCTGGGTATTTTCTATGTATAATAAAAAATATCTATCTATGTATATTATTATGTATATTAGTCAACTAGTACCCATAACACAAGCTCTGTTTAGCTTGGGGCTAGATGATGCTGTGTGGATAGTCCAGCATTATCTATTTATTTTATTTAATGTACATTACTTGCTTACTATTATATCTGAATCTAAACGCCAAGCAAGTGGATATTAGTTTTTGTGTCGTGGTTTGCTTACAAACATTTAACATCGAGTTTGGCTATTGTTTAGACATAAATTATTTATTGTGTTTTCAAGGGCAAAGGAAAATCATTTATTCCCGACCACAAAAGAGCTCATTTCAGACCTGTCTTCTGCGTCCGTCCAGATAAACGCAGCCTTGAGACGACATACAGCAAATGTGAAAACCAGCTATCTTACTAACTCTTACAGTCAAAAATATTAGTTACTATCAAAAATATACAATCTATACAACCTACGGTTTTATTAATCTTCAATGTAAAATATCGTAAAGTCTACATTCCATAAAGAGTAAGATACAAATCACAAAGTCGACTATCGAATCTTGTTTTATAGTGCTTCTGTCCGAAAATTGATTTTGTGTTTAGGAACAGTTGAGCCACCGTACATTGTTTGCAACAGTCGCAGTTAGCTCAATTGTTTTAATTGTAAATACTAGTTCTAATTTATTAAAACAATGGCAGTGGCCTTTATTAACGAAGAAAATAACAATGAAATAATAAAAACAAATTAGAACTAGTATTTACAATTGAAACAATGAAGCTAATGGCAGACTGTTGCAAACAATTTACAGGTAGCGCAACTGATCCAGTTCTAATTGGTTTTATTATTTGATTGTAATTTTCTTTGTTAATAAAGTTTTCTCTTTTGTGGATTCACATTCGAATGTCGCTTACAGTTCAAAAACCTCTTATTAGATTTTAAAACCAAAGTTTCCAGTGCCCACCAGCTCTTTCTTTCAGGCAAGGCTGCTGCGTCCGTCCAGATAAACGCGGCCTAGAGCCGTCAGACAGCTCAAATGTAAATGCCAGAGCCGTTATCTGCAATAGACATAGCCCGAATTTAAGGCTTAGTTCGTAACTAAAGCGTGATTTAATTTTAAAGCCCTCTGGCACGGTATATAAGGTTATACAGAAGTAAAATAACTCTAATATTTTAAACGCGAAGGTTTGGATATATGGAAGTATGCTTGTTATTTCTTCATGCCGAAACAACTGAACGGATAAATAGAAATGAATTGCAAAGATGTAGGTATGGTATACCTAGAATACACATAGGCTACTTTTTATCCCACAAATAATTTCCCATGGAATTGAAAAAACATTTTCACACTCTATGCTCGTAAAACGCACTTTATATGTAATGTATCTCTAACTGAAAGCAGGTGATTGAAGCCATGTTAGCTGAAAAAGGTAAAGGTTTTACCAAACTGAAACAAATCGAATCGGATCTCTTAGTTCGAGTCTCCTTGGTCAATATTTCATACATATTTTGAAGTTATTATTATTCCCAAGGGAGTAATGAGTTTGAATTTGGAGCATCGAAATATTTGTGACAAGTTCCGTACAATGAGATCTTCTTCGAAATTCGAACTAGCCTCTGTTCAGAAGGCGAGATAAAAAACTAATACAGCGAAACACGTACCCAAACTTTTACAAATAATTCGCTGAAAGTGAGAAAAGTAGAGTATTCACCTCGTGCACAAAGCTGTCTTCGTCTTAGGCGAAGACCCAGGAGAGTCCCTCTTGCACTCAGGATTCTAGTAACTACCTTGCTTTGCTCGTGACTTATTTTAGAATCCTGAGTTGCGCACGGGTATGACGAGCAATAACGCCCGTGACGTAAAACACTGCTTTGTGCCCTCGATGCATTCTACTATCAAACATTTTTAAATATAGTAAATTTTTTATAGAAACAACGCGTGTGAAGCCGTGGGTAGAAACTGGTAAGACATAAGTTTTATTGAGCAGATAAATAAATGTAATACGACTATTTACGAGTTCACAGACTCTGTAGTCAATCAGTAGTATTCAAAACAAGATTTCGGTTGTTAGTTAATTATAAATAAATAAATATAAATAAATAATGCTGGACAATTCACACAGCATCATCTAGCCCCAAAGTAAGCAGAGCTTGTGTTATGGGTACTAGATGACTGATACACTTAATACAATACATACATAGATAGATATTTTTTATTATATATAGAAAATACCCAGAACACCCGGAACAAATATTTGCAGATCGTACAAACATTTGTCCCAAGGCGGGAATCGAACCCGCAACCTTCTGCGTCGCAGGCGGACCTTCGCCCGCCGCGCCACATCGGTCGTCAATTATGTCCTTTTTATAGGTATCTCTTCTATTGACGTCGTCGAATTTTAGAATCACCTATCTAGATAAATACAAAGCATTATTATCAGACACCATTTGACTTGTCTTAATAAGGGGCAAATGCTCACTTTCCCTTCTTTCTTTCCTTTCAAAAAGAGACCAGAATTATAGAATCCACTGAAATATTCAGTATTAGTTCAACTTTGGTTCATAAGTTTGCAGTGTCCCTTCTGTAACCAACCACTGCGTTCTTCCCGGGTATACACTACGGGCTAGGTGGGCAGCCTCTTAATAAATCTGCTACTTAGAGCGAGTTCGACTCCCGGGGGCGGTCGAATTAACTTAGTACTGACCAGGGAGCACCGGTATTTTGGACTTTACAGAACTTTCAGTTTGAGTATTTAGTTGAATATTTTAATTAAATTTATGGGAAGGTGTGTTGAGGTTGGATTTATATTGGTAACTCTATACTGCAGAGTAAAACTTAACTACTAACCTTTATAATTATATATAACTTTTTATTATATTTATATAGTAATTTTGATGCCATTTGTAATTTTTTTTTCCGCTACGAGCTTATTGAACTGTCAACTTACTCCTAATTATTTTAACGTTGGTGTTTCTATTTTATCATTAAGAAACAATAGATCAATTGCAAAATAATCAAAATCAGGCATTAACATTAAATGTCAAAATCAGGCATTAACATTAACTGAGCGGTCTATGGTTTTGGTAACTGTTTAAAAAAAATCCAGAAATGCGCGAATGAGGTTCCATATCTCGTTTAAAATAGAAAGAAAAAAGTAAATTTTGTTCACTCAACAATCCTCTGCAGAGTTTATTTATTTATTCATCAAATGTACTCTATCTTCACAGGCGCAGGTACCCAATGCAATAGATTACCTCTAGAGTATTCTTTAACATTTAAACATACATTACAAAAATAAAATACCATTAATAAAAATTAATAAATACATGAAAGAAAAAAAAATAATAATCAATCAGTAAAATTATAAAAAAAAAATCTGTCAAAGTGTGAGTGAAAGTGATTACAATTTCATAATATTAAAACATAAAAATTCGTCAAAACTTAATAATCAAATGAGATACAGAAATTAATTATATAATAAATCTCACCCCTTATTCATATAACATAATATAAATAGAAAGCCCTTTGGACTTCGCTCATGGAACAGCAAAAGAGAACCACTCTCTCAGCTAGCAGATTAAGCGTGTGAGTTATTAAGAGTTTCTTTGAGTAAAGGTTCCTAGAATCATTACAAGTTCAATAGATATTATAACCAGATATTCGAAAATCGAATCCGTAACACGAGACGTTCGGAGCACGTAGCTCGTCAAAGGGTGAACTAATTCCAACTATGATTAATTGAATTTAGAAGTGGCTCGGGCAATGGCTATGGCAGACTCAAATCTGTTACTTCAGACAAGGTACAGGCGTGGCCAAAGGTCCTGTTAACCTGTTAATTAAAAAATAACTTACTTATCAACTCATTTCTATTGCTCACCGACCCGAAACGAGTCTTGGCCTCCAATAAGGGAATTCGCCATTTTTTGGCCGAGAAAAGACATCAAATTAGTTTCATAATCTGGGTTGCTAAGCTACTCACCGGTGTTATTTTAAGCAGATAAAACGAAAGGCGATTACTAACTACTCAATAGTAAGACATTTATTTACTTAATTCGTACATTCGACGTATATTTACGTAATTAGTCAAGACACAAGACCAGTGCTTAGTTTGGGTCTCACTAAAAATCCTTAAGTAAGTAAATAAAAGAATTATGAATTAATAATATAGGTATGTATAAGAATTTAGCTAGTTTTGTAATTTGAATTTTTGATTTGAACTTTGTAATTTGTATTAGCTACATAATAAATAATGCACACAGATCCGCATGTTAAATCCAACGATCCTATCCATCCACGGTCTGGTAGAGTCGCTCTTGAGCGATAAGACCGCCAATTGTCACATTTTTTGTAATTTTTATTTTATTTGTTAATTGTTTCGTAATGTGTGCAATAAAGAATTTTCTATATATCTATCTAATTATTTGTCTATTTAGGTTTGAAACAAATTCTGTTACCACCTGTACCAAGGTATGTGGAAACTGCTCAAGTTCGGGTAAGTTCCGTACCTTGACAGGTTAACTCTGGAACAGCTTTGAGTGTTTAGGGGATTGAATTATTGAAGGTATTCCTATGTTTCACTATTTTACTTTGAATATATTAGGTTTCTGGACGAAGCTGTACCTACAGGGATTATTTTGATATAATATCACGTTTTAAGGTAAGGCATTATAATATGGTTTGCTAGAATGTCGTAGGTAGAACAATAAACGTAACTAACTATTGCCTACTCGCATGACATGTCGTTAAAATAACTTCTAGTATTTTAAAGAAAAAACTATCTTAGTAATGTACATATTAGTGAATATGTAGGAAGCTATTAAATAAATAAATAATGCTGGACAATCCAATCAGAATACTACTACATGCTTTTATTCAAATAATGTTTTCAATCGAGCAGCAATCCCGGAAATTATATGAAAGGTAAAATTTAACTGAATGATTTTCTGTTACTTTAACTAAATATTACATTGGTTGTAAAAAAATAAAGTAATGCGTCCATAGTAGGTACTAATCATAAATAATTAATTATTGCATTAAAACTTTGGCAACCAGTTTTAGACCGTAATCAATAAATTTTTCTGACAATAAAATCCAATTACCATCGAACTACCACGCACAATGCAACAATATGATAATTAATAGGTGTCCATCTGGTCAAGGGTGGCCACAAGTGCGGGTTAAGTTTTGATAGCTTCGGAATATTTACTGGTTAAGTTAGGGGTCAGTTTGGAAGACCTCTCTAGGGAAAACAAGTTGCTACAGTTTGGAGGTTTGGCTTTTAGTTGGCAACATTGGAGAAGAGTTGGGTACTAAGCGAACGGATATCAAATTATGCGTATGTGTAAAGCATTTTTTTTACCTCTGCATTATTTACACAGTAATATCTAGCAAGTTTCCGTTATGGGTAGGTAGGTACTAGACGACTGATGTACTTTTATAATTTTAATGTAGTTTTTTGCCGTAGATATTCAATATTTGTTTTAAAATGTTCACCAATAGATCCGTCATCCACATTTTTACGATTTACCTTTCAAACTTTGGAGTCTCACGAGACTTTCTCAGGCGGCGTCCTAATTGGCTAAAGATCTTACGACAGAACGATGCGATTTCGTCGCACGACGAAATTAAACATATACATTATATGTAATTATTGTGTTTTAATTGGTCACGCGTCGTCACGCAATCACTTATATAGAGATTGGTTAATTAGGACGACGCCTCATAATGTAGCCATAGCATACAACTTACCGAACACAGATAAAGGTGTTATAAAAACTTTAGTAAAATTCAATGGAAATGTGAAACAAAACATCACGTACATATCCATTCAATAATGCATCGCTCCCGCCGCAGAACCACGTATCTGCTATTCGTCATCTGCAGCCCGTTTTCGCTGCAGTTATTACTCGCGACATTGTTTGACACTGGCTGCATAGTAAGTTTAAAATATTATTTTTGGAATACGGTTCGGAATGCATGTTTTAATTTAGTCGAGAACTTCCTCGTTCAGCAAACAGTTTTTTGGTTTGGTAGTTATCTTTTTTTCCAAATTTTTACAAACACCTGAGTGTAATTTCCGAACTAAAGAAATAAGTTAAACTCTTTATTTCAAACAGTACGTTGATTTTATTTTACATATCAGATAAAAATAAAATCTCAGATTGAGGATCAAACTAATAAGTATGTAGATGGGTGATCTAATTATGCCCTGCTGTGGATCCCCAAAGGTTGAAAATTATGACGACAAGCTACCGGAGCTTTCCAAACAATAGGCTTCTTGTAGCATCGATAAAGGTAAACCCAAATACCAGAGACATCATTATCAGCCACACGTGATAAATCGCACATCCACACATCCGTAATGAGTATTTGTGTGTTTGTTTAGGAGAGCGCGCCGTGTTGACTCGACGACATTAGCTAAAATCGACGCGTTCTGAATGTCGAGCGTTTACGCAGTTTGCATCTTAATGCCTTATTGCTGTGGACCGTCCGATTCATAAGCTCTTTGGACATTAATTTGCAATATAATTTTAATATGATATAATATTAATAATGACTGTAACGTTGTAAATTATTTTCGATATTTTAACCTTTGTGTCTTCAATAATATTGGTTTATGATTCAAGTCTGTTTCAATTTAACAACAAAATAGTAACACGATGACATATGACAGAATTTGGGTTAAATTAAAGGGAATTCAAATCATTCTATCCTATAGCAGAAGGTAAAAGTTAAGCATCTAGCTAAATTATATCTTTATTTTAATATAATTATATTGTCCCTTTTAATTGTCAAATATAATAATATTTTGAATAAAAATATTTCACTTTTCTATTCTGTTTATGCAAAAGCACGTAGCGGTACAATTACAAAGAAAAGCTTTGAAACTTAAAAAAAATACGATATATTCCAACAAAATTTATTGGTTCTATTGCCTAGCTCAATTAATATTTCCATGTGTAGCATAAAACTTTCAGCCGAACTTATTATAGGTATGTAGCAATAAATATATTTTATTGCGCAGTAATTTAGAGTGAATAATTTTTAGAAAATGAAAATCGTAAAGAACTTATTAATATCATTGGCTTTTTTTGTTTTTGACTTCACATGAGGCTCAAAGCTTTACCAAGTATTCCAAAGACTTTTGTTGACCACTGTCCAGTGTCCACTGAGTCAGCGAATAGCCGGCTACAAATTCAACGGGCGACCGCAAACGCATGTTGTTTTAGGCCGAGCGCAAACACTGCAGCATGACCGCTGCTAATACTCTGTTTGCTTTCCATATTTATGCGAGTACAGGACACTTGACGTACCCCGGAATAATTAGCCTGTTAAAAACGGATGACGTATATTTTCCTTTTTTTTCATGTTGAAATTTTAGCTGCGAGTGTACTGTGTAAGGTTGATAGGCATTTTTTTAATGAAGAATTTTTCGTAGAGGATTCGTAGAGGCGTAGCAGTTAGCTACGAAATTCGTAGCTCCGTAGCTAACCATCGGATCTACGGCGTCGACAGTGAACCACAAAGTTTTGAGCTATACGATGTGCGATTTAAGGTTTACTTTTAAACGATTAGGTAGTCTATGCGTGATAAGCTGATAAGTATGAGACGGTACCTTTTGAAAGTAAATGCTTGAGCGTTTTCTTTCAGTTCGAAAAGGTTTTATCCCATTCTGATCACGCGCGGATAAAATAAATTAATTTTGTTTGATAAGCAATTTAACCTTCCTCCATCCATCCACCTTACACTTATAGGCTGCTAAGATGGCTAGATGCTATACCGTACCAACAACATATTCTATCAGTCTCTGGTTATGCTTATCGGCAGTCGAATGTTGATATTTCCTATGCAGAAAAAGTGTCAAAATTTTACCAAAAGTAGTGGGGGTTTATAGGCTTTAAGGCATAGCTAACCAATTTATGTAACGAATTGTTTAATAAATAAATGATCTATCTATCTACCTATCTTCGTAGTATTTAAGGGGGTAGCTGCTAATAACAGGGCGGTATTCACAGGTATAAATTATTCTCCATCCATAGTAATTATTCAGCTGTAATCGGCGTGGGCCAGAAAGGCAATCCGCAATAATTTTGCTCAAATCTGACGGCAACATGACCGATATTCCTCCAATTTGCATGACCAATGCCTTTGAATAATTTGAAGGCGCCAGGTATGAATATGTAAGACAATGGCTTCAAATCTTGGGACCAATTAAGAAAGGTCATTATACCCTCCTTGATTATTCTTGAGGCACTTGAGAATGTGTGGCGGATGGATAGTTAATATTTAATTGTATGTTAATTTTATCCTTTGACTGATTAGTGCGGAGGTGTATTGTGAGATTCGTTTTAACATTTTTTAATAAAGAAAATTACAATCAAAACCAATAAGAACTAGTATTTACAATTGAAAGCATTAAGGTAACTGTTGCAAAAAATCTAGCAGGTAGCTCTACTGATCCATATCAATACCAGTCGGAAGCGTCCCCAAGACGCTGGCTGCATTGCTCCGTGATGGCAGCGTTTTATTAGTCTAATAATTCAGAATAGGTAGGAGCTAGTGTCATGTCCATTGCAATAATTTAGACTTTGTATTTCAGGACATAGTTTGTAGCGTATACAGATTTATGTGAAGATGATTAAACGGCATTTCTTATAGTAAATAAATAAATAATGCTGGACAATACACACACCATCATCAAAACCCAAACTAAGCAGAGCTTGTGTTATGGGCACTAACTAACTTTCAATGAAAACTACTATGAGTAGGATTATTCTGTTTCTGATTTTTGGAGAGCGAGAGGATATAATAGGAATTTAGTAATTTTTAGCTCAGGACTCAAGAGTTCACCTAAAAATCCCCATCAAAGTTCCGCCACAGCTCACCAATTTCAAACGCGTAACCAGCAAACGCTCACTTGATTACCGGCCGGCAGTTACCGGCACTTACCGCTGGTCAGGTTAATCCAGTTATGGTGTAATCGACCCGGCTGATACCGCTCGTAAAGTCAACGTCCGGCTAACCGATCGAATTACGGGCGTGATTAAAAAGATGACGGATGCTTGATGGGTAGTGTTTTGGTTGCAGCTGGGTTTGAGGATAACAGTTTTGGGATGTGAAAAAAATGCCAGAGGTTTTTTGGTATCGATAAAACGTGTAGAGTGATAACGAAATATTTATCAGAAACTTACTTATTAGTAACAAATGTTATGTTTTACGATACGATAAACATGATCGTCGATGAACAAACGATTTTTTCAGTTATACCACAGATTTTATAAGTATAACCTAAATATTTTATAATATTGCGCATATGAGATATACAAACAGGTTAATAATATTATTTTTCAATATTATTAACACCTGTTTGACCAATATTTAGGAAATACACAGCTAAAATAACGTCAAATGTTGCGTTTAATTTTAAAAGTTTTAAATTTCTGTATCCTTGAACATTTGTGATTGCTTTCGTGTGATGAGAAATCTTGAAAAAGCCCATACCTAGAGGTACATACCAAATTGAAGAACACACGAGTTAATTATTTACCAGCCAGCTCCATTTTGTTGCTAACAAATCTTTCCAAATTTCACGTCTGGCATCTGACGCTGCATTATTGATGCGTCTTCGAGACCACACACCCTCTTCCCAGTTCGTTTGCACATCAGGCTAATTAGAAGATAGCAGGTCATTCAATATGTATGCTTCTTGACGTGCGTGGAGTTTTGTTTGAGAAGGTTGTTTAGTTTAGGGTAGATAATTTTTGAAGGCTTAGGTTTAAGTTATTTATATACCGGTAAATACCGGTTTAAGTATTTGTAAACCGTAATAGAAACAAAGCGTCAACATTATCGTTCCTTTATTATTTAATTTATCGAAAATTCGAATGAAAAAAAGAATTTTTTCACCTACAGCGGGGCAATTCAGCCAGCGTCTTGGGGACGCTTCCGACTAGTATTGGTATGGATCAGTTGAGCTAACTCCAGATTGTTTGTAAAAGTCTGTACTGCAGAGCTCAACTGTTTCAATTGTAAGTACAAGTTCTATTTTTTTTCACAGTGAAAGTAATTGAATTTTACCCACGATTGAACAAAGAGAGGTTATGTTTTTAGAGTAAGAACATATTTGTTTGTGCAAACCACTGTTCTCATTTATCTCCCAAACGGATGAATTTAGGTCTAGCTATCTCTCTTAACGTATTTCTGTGCCTTTAGGTAGGTACATAAAGACTACTTGCGGCCCTGTGCCACTCTCATCCACTCTTTCCTTGCCATTCTGACGAAGTTGAATTTGATTAACTTTGTTTTGTATGAAATCAAACATTTCTGGATGTTCATTACGGATGTAAGCGGGTTAACTACGAATCTTATTTGTGTTGGAAGAACACCAACGTTTCATACCTTAACGAGGGACTTTGAAATTTGGCAGGAAGGTATCCTGGGACCGTTCCCAGGATACCTTCCTACCACGCGCTTTTTAAGTAGCCTATGTCCGTACATAGGCTACTTAAAAAGCGCGTGGTTAGCCGCGGGCAAAAGCTAGTAAGCTATATTTTTATTGATGAATAGAAACCCTTTGGTGCGTACAAATCGTCTTAAAACGTGAAAGTTGCGTGAAGGTTGCATAGTTATAAAGCCGTGACACATAACAAACGTAGAGAATCGGAATCAGAAATACGTTTATTGTTAACTGTTGTACAAAAATGATCTTATGTGTAAAATAATGTACAGTTTCAGCAGCTTATCTATAATAGACATACAATAACAGTTTTAAATAGGTAACTTTATATCTAGGTATACATTTTTCCATTATTTATCAAAGAATTCTTTGTGCGAAATACCATGAGTGATAGTTCCATTATATCCATGGAGGTCGTACTATATCCGATTTGGCATGTCCCGCGGCATCTCCCAAGATGCTAATTGCCTACTGTTATCTTAGGAGCCGGAACTACTACTACGCTTATCTTACAAGAGGCTTAAAAGGGCCGAGATAAACGCTTGAGTGAAGTAGGCTGGAGTTTGGGAACAATGTGTTCAGAGCTTGTTGAAAATGATCTATTGTTGTGTTTATATCAGGGCCTTCTCGCCGTCTTAGCTATCTATCTCTACGTACTGTTACATTTAGAACGTCTCGTCAGTCAATCATTGTCCTATTTATAGGGCGATTTGAACACCGTTTGGTAAAATCCTGTCAAAGCTAAGAAACATTTTTATAGCAATTTTAATCATAAATTTAAACACTAGAGATTTTACCAAAAATACATTCAAAGAAAAGAAGGAAAATATACCTATCGATTTATTTACTCACAATAAATTAAAATAAATACAGCATGTAGCCAATTAAATTTATATATTACGAAGCACGAAACAAAACAAAGCGATCACAGTATTTCCTAGTTGTAGTTATGTAATTTTAATTTTGTGACGTGTCCAAGAGTCATGTAAGGTCTAAAAGAAATAAAGCACAATATTTGATACTTGCTCATCTTTGTTCGATTCTGTGACATGGTCCAACAGCGTTGCACTTACCACGTTAAATTTTTTTATTCATTGTATTAAAATAAAAATTCTACTGAATTATGATAGATTCGATATCAAGAATGGATCTAAGCACTAACTAATTAAAATCAATTCAGACGGCGGACCAAGTTTCGGCTCGTACTCGAGTAGTAACCAAGTGGAATGGCACGCTTTGTGCAAGTTAGAGGTAAACTCTACTAGAGTAGACAGGCGAGCTTGTGGACGGAATGCCAGGTAGCTTGCCAACGGCACAGAATGGTATGAGAAATTACAGTAGTAGGGGCCTTACTATGAAGGGTTGGGTTTCGATTTTCTATGTGTTTATAAATAAATAAATAAAATAAAAATAAAATAAAATCAGTTTAATGCAGGCACAAAAAGACCCACATCACATAAAAAAATACAATGGACACAATAGAAAAAATATAAAATAAAAATATTAAACTAACATAGGTAAGACCTACCTATTTTTTATTTCCGTCCATATGGATAGAAATCCAGTGTCTGTATATAGGATTGGCCAGATAGTCAGAAACAGCCCTCAGGATGGTGTTGTGGGAGCGACCCAGTCGACTCCAGAAGGCTGCTATCCTCGTCCGTCTTATAGCGAAAAAGTCGGGAACTCCCGCCTCAGAAAACATGGTCGACGCACTGCAGTATCTTGGCAGCCTCATAAGGGCCCGGTATGCGTTATTATACTGTACCCTTATTTATTAGTTTGTTCTCAAGTACATGAATAAAATTTTAAAACTCACTTTTTGTGACGGGAACTTTTGGCCTACTTTTGTCAAAGGGGATTTTGGTGAACCGATGACTTCCCCAGGATCAGCTAGGGAGTAAGCTGGATAAGCCTGGTGGCGTCACTCTGATCGAACGAACAAACACTACAAACCATGCTTCGTGGATGTAGTACAAAGGTCTGAGTGCCAGTAGTTTATCTACTCATTCCACAAGTGATACCATAATGTGCTGCTCAGGTTACTAAAGTAAATTCAATTTACTTGAAGATACCTAGAAGATACCTATCGGACGTACCTACTACCTCATGCAGTTAGGTTGTATTACTTGACAGTGTTTGGCCTTTGCGTTGATGAGGGAAGTACCTATCTGAGCCTATTCACTAGAAACAAAATTGCAGAAGTATCTCCTAGACTTATTATTGGTGTTTCCATATTAAAACGACAGATTTGCATACTTTTTGAACTCAAAACAGATATAATAACAAGAAAACCCAGCCACAAAATATTCCAACTCATATCCTGCGCAGTCGGGTAAATAGGTACAGACAACTCCCACCAAAACAACCCAACTTCTAATTTGTTAAAATTAATTACCATTTAGCAAGAAATATTCATTGACACAAACGATTCAATAGCAAACCGCTTCAAACTTTCTCTTTGACGTTTGCACCACAGATTATAAAGCACCTGCGCCTTTGGATCGGAGAGTTTCCGAGTAACTTTCGGTTGTTATGTTGGCTTCACTCGATGATTTCGAAATTAAAGCTAAACTAAGCCAGAGTACCTATGAAAGGAAGTACATTTGATAGATACTAAAATGGAGTATAATATTATAGTTCGTCTAGATGTTGTTCAAGACATCACGCCTAGATTTGTACTGTACTTAGGCTGTCAAAAGGTTTGCTTATCTTAATCAATAGGTATGTAGACAACTAACGTGGACAATACAAGTAAGTTCGCAAATAAAACAAACTATGTATGTAAAGGCATAAAATAGTTATCTAGAACTGAGGAAAAAGTACAGACTGAGAAAACACAATTAAGTAATTTTTTTTTCCTAGACATTTCTCTTTGTCAAACTCTGATTTTGCTCCAGGTAGAGAACATCACGAGCATTCCCTATTCTATACAACCCACAACCACAGTGAACCCTTCCCAATCTGCACCTCAATCGCCCATCAAGAGAGCCACCATAAAGGTACAATACCTTCATATCTATAAAGTGGGTTGCACACGTCCGTACAGGCCGGCGACCGATAGCACAATGCGGCAAACGACGCGGGCGCTTCCTTCCGGTCGCGGCGCCACCGTCGCAGATTTATGCCCGTCACTTCCTGTCGCCATATGCGTGCTACCCTCATTTGCAAACGTTTTTAGTTGAGGTTACTTTGCATAAATGTTTTATGTTACTGACTAGATAAGTATGCTTATTTAAACATATTTTTACAATAACCGCTTGCGTGCCCGAACTGGCATTTCATTGTCAAATAAAATAAAAATTTATATTTAACTAGCCCTATCTCTGTTGTTCTTGCAATTTTTTCTTCCATAAAAACTGGCTTGAACTTTGTTTTTGAACCTGTTATTTTCAGTGGTTCAAAGAGTACAAAATCACAACTTACCCAACAACTTTAAAATTCTGCTGAAAAGAAGTAAAAACCCTGGCTGAAGTAACAAAGTTAATCCGTTTAAAAATCGCATAAAATTGAGAACGATGTTTAAATGAAAATTGGACGCTAAAAAGGTCGACACGGCTCGTCTCATGTGGGAGAATGTAATGAAGTTAATTTTAACGCGCTTAAAGTGCTTACCACACGGAACGTAGTTACTGTCATCGGCCATTTTTCTACTGAACTACGTACAACCTACCCACAGAGATAGACCTACCAAGTAATGTGTATTTACACTGACACAGGCTCTTATCGTTCTAATTGCAATCACAGGTAAAACATCAAAAACAAATTACGTAGCTGGCTTTCAGATTTTTATTAATGATACACATTTGGTTTATAAATCTTTAACTCTATGTCAATTAATTCTTCTTCATTCTCTCCTGACACTGAGACCTATGATGGCGCTGCATTGTGATCGAATTAGCGTAGAATTTTATGAAACGACATAAATCAAACGACATTTTTAGGCAAAACCAGAGTTAGATTTATTATTCCCTAACATAAGCTCTGATTACTTGAACTTAGATGATGCTGTATGAAAAATTTTATGAAACGACATAAATCAAACGACATTTTAAGCAAAACCAGAGTTTAATTTAATATTCCCTAACATAAGCTCTGATTACTTGAACTTAGATGATGCTGTATAAAAAAGTTTTTATTGATGGGGTCCTCCTAGGCTGTCAGCCGTTTAGATTCCGTTCTAGTAATAAAATATTCGCAGGTAACCGGAACGCTGCAACTTGAGGGGAACTTAACTTAGCCGTGTTTTACGCCGAGATTATGTTGATGTATGAAAGTCGCCGGAATTTGAAGCTTCATTCGTTATTTAGGAGTTGATCTTATTGTTTTATCGTCAGAGAGTTGGCGATTAATAGAATGATTTTATTTATTTATTTATTTATTTATTTATTTATTTAAAGGAAAACCAGCAGCACATACAAAAGCTTAGAATTAGGAAAATAAAAACAGAGGGCTATTAAAAGGTTTTCACGAGTAAGAAGAATAGTAGATACATAAAAAAGTGTGAACAAGCAAAGTGAACAGATCACCTACAAAATTACAATCAACTTAGTACACACAAAGAAATAATATAATAAATGAGAGAACAACAAAAGAAAAACTAATTATAATAGCAACAAAAATGCAACAAAAATGTTGATCGACCATCCGCACTAAATTACTCGCATGCCAAGATCGAGTCATCCTCATCATCCTCGCCGGATTCTGAGAAAAAGTCAGAGCTCAACCGCCGTCTCACGGAGTTAACGCTGGAACAGAAGAGGTCCAGATCGATTTGCTTAGAAAGTTTATTAAATTGGTCGCCAACTCGCCACAAATAGGAGTTCTGACGATAATTCGTTCTAACTATCGGTGTATTAATGATTTCGTTAAATCTGACCCTTTTTCGGGGAACATTTAGTGATATTTTGTTCAGAAGTTCGGGGCAATTAATATGGTTGTTTGTGATTTTCAGCAAAAATAGCAGGTCGCTAATTTCACGCCTTTTGGTCAGAGGAAGCATGTGGAATTTACGGCAAATATCTATGTAATTAGACGAACTATACGGGACCTTAAGACGAAAACAAAGATATTTTATAAATTTGATTTGTATCCGCTCGATCCTGTTGATATAGATATCATATCGTGGACTCCAGACTTGAGATGCGTATTCGAGGATGCTGCGTACATATGTGCAGAATAAAATTTTGAAAGTTTTACATCTATTAAAGCTGCCTGAGCTTCTCATTACAAAACCCAATGATTTTGACGCTTTGTTAATAATAGAGTCGATATGAGAGTCGAAGAAAAGATTTGAATCATGCAGCACACCCAGGTCTCTAATAACATTACAGTCCTGCAGAATCTGGTTTTTTAGACGATAGACAGACTGGATTTTTGTTTTTTTACGCGTGAAGGTAACTGCTGAACACTTGAACGGATTTAGATCCAGTTTGTTTTCATCACAATAGGCATCAAGTCGATGCAAATCAGCCTGCAAATCTAGTACATCCAAAGGCGTGTCAATAATTTTAAATATTTTCATGTCATCAGCAAAGGAAAGTAGGCGACTGTTAACAAAACAGGTAGAAATATCATTAATAAATATAAGAAAAAGCAGGGGCCCGAGGAGCGATCCTTGGGGGACCCCACTAGGGATAAGAACCCAGCTGGATACATAATTATTGACAACAACAGCTTGAGACCTATTGCAGATGTACGACGAAAACCATCGGAGCAAATTCCCTCTAATACCCATCCTAAGTAATTTGGACAAAAGAAGTTTATGGTCAATCCTATCAAAGGCCTTGCTGTAATCGGTGTAAATTACGTCAACCTGGTGGCCACTATTCATTGATTCAGATAAGAACTCGTTGAAGATGATGAGGTTTGACACAGTCGACCGCCCTTTGAGAAAACCATGCTGGAATGGGGAAAAGGATTGATGAAGTGCGGAATAGATCTGATTGTATACAATCCTTTCAAAGATTTTAGCAATTATACAGAGCTTGGAGATGGGTCTATAGTTACTTACCTCTAATTTAGGGCCCTTTTTATGTATTGGCGATACAAATGCAGATTTCCAAAGTTTGGGTACGGTGCTAGAAGATATAGATTTATTAAACAGAAGTGAAATAGGAATGTGAATTGATTGGGCACATGATTTAAGGAAAACAGGGCTAACGTGATCCGGACCAGCAGATTTAGATAGATCAAGGCTAGAAATCAATTTAAGCACCTCATCAGGATCTATCTCAATATTAAAAATATCACATTCGGTAGCCTCGGCAGAGACTATTGAGTCGACATTATATGAATAAGTGCCAGAGGGAGCAAGAAACGTGGAATAAAAATATTTAGAAAAAGCTTCACTAATTGTTTCCCCTGTAGAAACAGAGGTGTCCAAATAACTAAGATGGGTAGGTATACCATTTGATTTGGAACGGCTTTTTATGTATGACCAAAACATTTTTGGGTTTTGTTCGATACCATTCTCAATGGATGATATGTAATCAGTAAAACATTTATCCTCTAACAGTTGGATACGATTACGTAGAAGTTTATATGTAGATAAGTCAGATAGTCTGCCATATGTTTTATATTTTCTAAAATGTTTATATTTTTCTTTAATTAGCTTGATGAGCGCTGGGCTAAACCATTTGGGGTAAGAATTGTCACTAACCAACCTAGACGGGATATATTGGTGTTTAAGGTGATCTAGAATTGAATAAAAAAATTTAGCTGCCTCCTCAAGCGAACGCGAATTAAATTCAGCGTTCCAGTCAATACCCGAGATCTTATTGTTAATAGATAGATAGTCACCCTTGTTATACAAGTATTTTAAATAATTTATTATTATTATTTATTATTATTACTAATTAAGTCTAATCAGGAAAATATCCCGTTGTAAATTACTTAAGTGTTAATAACCATAATAGATTTAAAAGATTTATCTTTATTATGAGTTTTACGTTAATTTACGACGGCGAATAAAGTTTTTGTCTCTTTCCATACATTTGGCGCCTTGCTGTCCAACTATCCGGTATAGAGAGTAACCATTTTTCGTAGTTGGACAGCGCGTCTCACTAACTATTATATATTACTAGATTATATTATATTTTCTAATTATTATATATTACTAGCTGCTGCCCGCGGCTTAGCACGTGCGTTAAGTAGTGTATGTCCGTCCCCGGGATACCATTTACCTCCCTGCCAAATTTCATTAAGATCCGTTCAGCCGTTTAGGCGAGAAAAGGTAACAGACAGACAGACCAGACAGATAGACAGACAGACAGAGTTACTTTCGAATTTATAATTGGATTTTTTTATTTATATTTGGTTAATTTATTTTTAAGTATTTCTGTCTTAGAGCATTAAACCAGAACGGAGAAGACACGCGCAACAATACATACCCAAAAAATTCTGCCGCTTTCAGCGGGGGGTGAGGTAACACACATAGACTTTTCAATCACGTCGCTATAAACGCACACAACATTATTATCGCACACAATCGCATACTCACACAGTCGCACACGTAATGATGTCTGTCAGTAAACAACACAATTGCAGCAATAATTAAATATGCTAGTGCTTGACATTATCGATATTCTACTATCGATGAATTCTAAAGTTTACCAGGAACGCTGATTATTTTTACCCAATTGCCGAAAGAGCGGAGGGTAATAATTTCTAAATGTGTTTATGTATCATTCATTGGTTTCACCTGTAGTCTTAACGGCTGGACAGACTTTAAATATAAGGAATCATTGGTTTGCTCTTTATCTGTAGAGTCTCGAAAGCCATAATATTTTACTAATATAATGTATAGTAGAATTTCATTTCGTCATAAACAACCCATCAAGTAGGGTGTCAGAATAAAGGGTTTTAATAACAAATACACTACATGTATGTTTTAACGTAATTTTAAAAAGACAAATTGCAAAGTAAAAGTCTACAGTTAGGTTTTCGTTTTCCTAACGTACATTGTTATTTGACAGGGGCTAATTAACTACGTATACAAAATCACTGCTTGACATTTTTTAAGCAATCTACTACTTGATGTCTATGTATTTTAGAAAAAAAACCTGAATATTGAGAAATCCTGTAAAAATACAGTGTCATACAATCAGACACTACTGGATGCAGCAGCGTTATACACATAAAGGACAACATGCTTTTATTTGGTATTTTGTGGTCGAATAAAGTTTACCATAATAGCTATTTATTTGTTCTCCTCGTTTTATAAAGCTTGCTAAGCTATTCTAAGATAACCTCTCATTAGCTATTAAAATTAAAATTAATTAATATTAAAAGTAATATATTAGCTATTAGAAGATTGTTAGGAATGCAAAGCAAACATAGAAACAAGATATGTATATGGTTTAACAATTTTATTTGTTACGAAGTACATAAAATGTAAGGACTGTAGGATTGAACAACCACCGTAAGAATAAGACTTTATGTCTACTTTTTGGCTTAAATAAGTTTTTTTTTTGAACATAATTTACAACACATGTCAATGTCATAGACAAAAATTAAACTATCCTCATTTATATCACAATTTCTTGAGCCACAAGGAATGATTTAGCATAAAAAAAAGCTTTAACCCACACAGATCGAATCCCAATATCCTTTGGAAATTTGTAAGAAAAAGAATAACGAAATTTTATAAGTGATTGATATTTTGTGGGATACTGGGTGGGTACGAAACTGAACTACTTTGTCTAAAAGACATAGGTCATAATTTTATAATATAGGTGATAGTGTTTAGATCTCTCCTACCCTTACAAAACTAATTTATCTATGGTATGTCCAAAAATATTTCTCATATTTCATAAAATATTTGTCTTATTTCAACCTAAATTTCTTGGGAGAAGTTTCAATTTCATGGATAGATTCATTTCTTAAATTATCATCCAGTAATAAAAATCACCCTGTATAAGAAAATTATATCGATATTCGCGATTGTGCTGTCCCAGCACTTATTTTCGGTTTAATACTTTTTTACATATATAAAAAATTATAAATTAAAAGAAAAAGAATATCGATATTTCTGATTGTGCAGTCCCATCACAAAATTTGTTGAGGTGCTGCCAGATTCTTTAAGTTGAAACTGATATTTTTTTGTAAAATGTCGTCTGAAAATATAATTCAACTAGAAAGTGTAATAATAATCTAAAACATGCATAATAAATTAACTAATAAAAGTATTTTCTAAAAATCTTTGCTGTTTTGAAATGTACCCATATAAATGCGGTGATATTGCAGTATTTCCCTAAAAATCACACGAATCTATAATAATCATTATTGGTTCATTACAATAGGAAAATTTTAATAATGATTGTAAAATAAAATATTCAGTTTTAGTGTTAACTCAACTACGAAACTTGCTCTAGAATATTACACTGTATAACTTACTGGCAACACCTTAGTACAGACGAATATTTTTCTATTTTTGCTAAATAAGTGCATTATTTAATAGTATTTGGACAAAATAATACTTACAGATGAAAGGTAATATTATCCTTTTGTAGGTTTGAAGTTTCTGACCTATTTTTGCACCAAAAAACACTGCAACTCGGCATTTTCACCGGAGCTTCTGCGCGCATTGCAATCCGACAACTGGTGGCCGACGCGCGGCAACTAGTTTTATATAACGGGTATGACCGCCGCTCTTGTACCTTTGGCAGAGGGGGTACGCATAAGAGTGTCGCCTCCTCCGTGCTGGTTTAATGCTCTAAGATTTCTGCGCATGATATTTTTTAAATATATTCCTTTTTAATTATGTAATTGTTACATGTTATGTTCTTATGTATCTAACGTAATTGGTTGTAAATAATCGTTTTAATTACAAATAAATAAATAAAATAATGAAATAAGTATGGATGGATTATTATTAATGGTATTAACTATCATCTAACTACCACTATCAACTACATCTCTACCTACATCTATCAACTATCATTATCTGGATTAATGTTCGCGTGCACACGTCCACACAACTGCCGCACACAACTATAAAACCGCCAAGTGCGAGTCGACTCGCACACGAAGGGTTCCATTACATAAAAACCAGGCAACTTTTTCAAACAAACTCAGATTTTCACTTACTCGGAGACCCCTTTAAATTTTCAGCTTTATTTTATTTTTAGTGTTTGTTATTGTTGCAGTTGGTGTTACTTAATTATTGAAAGTTTAGTGTGTCTAACTATATTGTAGTTCAAGGGATAAAACCTTGACAAATTAAGAGCAAAAATAGGCAAAAAAAAAAACACGTTAGTTGTATGGGAGCCCCCTTTAATTTTTATTTTTATGATTATTTTATTTTTATTATTTTTAACGGCCTGAGAAACACACATTATCTGAAAATTTCAACTGCTTCCTCTTACGGTTCATGAGATATAGCCGCAGACGGACGGACGGACAGCGAAGGCTTAGTAATAGGGTTCCGTTTACAACCTTCAGGTACGGAACCCAAAAACAAACAAAGAAACCAGCAAGGATACAAAAAAACATTGAATTTAAACAAATATATACAATCAAGGATACATACAGACATATAAGGACACAAACGAAGACAAAACATAAAAATAAAGAAATACCTATGCAAACATAAAATTAGAAGAAGCAAATAAAAAACGATTTATTTATTTAATTTGATTGTTTTAAAAAAAACTAAAAACCCAACTTCGAATCTGTTAATTTTACACTGTTTTTAAGTATTGCGGAATAAATTCTTACACTCCAAAACTACATTTGATTCAAAGTTTCTTTTAGCAAAGATTCATAGCAAATGGCTGACAATGAGAGCAAAACTTCTTATCTGCTATCTAAACAACTTGTAGAACCTAGAAAATAGTAAAACCCGATTTTTTTTTCAAGTGTCACTAACCACCTTAATCTAACATAGGTCTATGCATATATAAAAATTTATCCTTATTTCTCTTGGTCACGGCATCACGCGTTAACGGCTGGACCGATTTCGGTGACTATTTTTTGTTGTGTTTGTTATTGTCAGGAGAAGGTTCTTATGAAAGAAAAACACAAGAAAGTTACGCAGAAACTTAGAAAATTTAAGAAAACTTGACGACCATAGTACCAATTAGAATTAAAGCTAAATATTGGTTGGAGAGTAAATACATAGGTACTTAATATGCTTATCTACCTGTGTTGTGAGAGACTGGTGCCTGTTGTAGGTTTATGAAAACCTTTAACAGGCACCAGTCCACCAGAAATTCAATATTCACAGTTAAGACCGGACGACGTCTTTCGTTTCAGCTAGTCATTGAATAAAGACACTTACCTACGGTTCTAGTCTTATTGGTTAGTAAGTCGGCACACGTAAACCCATGAAGAACTAAAAGCTCTATTATAAACCAGCAGCGGGCGCTTTAGAATATTTTAGCAGTTTTCCTCACTATCACGGCTTAACTGTCTATAGTAAGAAACTAGATGGCGTTAGAGAATAAAAATATCGCTTAAAAAGAGGAGGAATATCTTTTTGGATAGTGGTGAATCGCTGGATAGTGTAAGTACTGTACTATACATCATAGCTATTCTTTGGTACCTACTATCTATTTTAGTACAAAATTTAAGTATTTCATCTTAGGAACTTTTCTTGTGCCTGATAACCTAACCCTAAATTCTGACGCGAACAAGCTCTAACCTCAAATGTATAGAGATCCATTCAAATATTATAACAATACTTCAATTCATTTATTTAAGTCACAGACAGCTTAAACATACATAAAAGGATAAGAGTAGGTTACATTACATAATTAATTATAGTACACTAAGCCTGTCTGCCTATATTAGTTATAGTACACTAAGCCTGTCTGCCTATGTTAGTCATAATACACTAAGCCTGTCTGCCTATATTAGTTATAGTACACTAAGCCTGTCTGCCTATATTAGTTATAGTACACTAAGCCTGTCTGCCTATATTAGTTATAGTGCACTAGCCTGTCTGCCTATATTAGTCATAATACACTAAGCCTGTCTGCCTATATAAGTTATAGTACACTAAGCCTGTCTGCCTATATTAGTCATAATACACTAAGCCTGTCTGCCTATATTAGTTATGGTACACTAAGCCTGTCTGCC
This sequence comes from Eupithecia inturbata, assembly GCA_963662085.1. Lineage (NCBI taxonomy): Eukaryota > Metazoa > Arthropoda > Insecta > Lepidoptera > Geometridae > Eupithecia > Eupithecia inturbata. Next base: position 2,805,865 of record OY759179.1, on the reverse strand, counting down.
TATATTAGTTATAGTACACTAAGCCTGTCTGCCTATATTAGTTATAGTGCACTAAGCCTGTCTGCCTATATTAGTCATAATACACTAAGCCTGTCTGCCTATATTAGTTATAGTACACTAAGCCTGTCTGCCTATATTAGTTATAGTACACTAAGCCTGTCTGCCTATATTAGTTATAGTGCACTAGCCTGTCTGCCTATATTAGTCATAATACACTAAGCCTGTCTGCCTATATAAGTTATAGTACACTAAGCCTGTCTGCCTATATTAGTCATAATACACTAAGCCTGTCTGCCTATATTAGTTATGGTACACTAAGCCTGTCTGCCTATATTAGTTATAGTACACTAAGCCTGTCTGCCTATATTAGTTATAGTGCACTAAGCCTGTCTGCCTATATTAGTCATAATACACTAAGCCTGTCTGCCTATATTAGTTATAGTACACTAAGCCTGTCTGCCTATATTAGTTATAATACACTAAGCCTGTCTGCCTATATTTGTTATAACACACTAAGCCTGTCTGCCTATATTAGTTATAATACACTAAGCCCGTCTGCCTATATTAGTTATAATACACTAAGCCTGTCTGCCTATATTTGTTATAACACACTAAGCCTGTCTGCCTATATTAGTTATAATACACTAAGCCTGTCTGCCTATATTTGTTATAACACACTAAGCCTGTCTGCCTATATTAGTTATAATACACTAAGCCCGTCTGCCTATATTAGTTATAATACACTAAGCCTGTCTGCCTATATTTGTTATAACACACTAAGCCTGTCTGCCTATATTAGTTATAATACACTAAGCCTGTCTGCCTATATTTGTTATAACACACTAAGCCTGTCTGCCTATATTAGTTATAATACACTAAGCCCGTCTGCCTATATTAGGAGGACGTTATTCAACTGAAAGGTACAATAAAGATGTACTTCATTTTAGTAACTTCTTCAAATATATGTGCCTACTTGTGTAAGTTAACAATTATGGCTGCAAACTTTATATTAGGATAATTCCTGTGTCGTAAAGCTTTCATTTATGCATCATCATTACCGACAAACAGCCTTTATCAGTGCACTGCTGGACGTAGTCTTAATAAACATCTCAATCGTTCTTATATTATTAGCGCGTACATAATACTTATAAAGTAAAGTATCATTTCTTGCATGAGATACCTACATGTTAGTAGGTGTTTTTATGTCTATGTGGTTCAATGTATTACGACCTTTACGGTGTTCAATGTCTGTGTAAGAATAATAAAAATTAAATTAAACATAGATTATGCTACAACTAAAATAAAATAAAACTGAAACGAATATACCTACAGAATTATTGGTAAATCACTGACGCTGCGTGAACTGCAGGTTCTGCCGATCATCACGAATATTTTCTTTCAGAGGTAATTTACGAAAAAATATAAGAATTAAGACCTGGCGTCTTCACGAACGTGCTCGTGATGGTAGATCCTGCATTTCACGCAGTGTCAGTGAATTACCAATAACCCTGTATAAGAAATTCTGTATAAATAGGTATACGAGGTATCTTAGGGTTATATCTTACATAACTACAAAACTCAACAACTCAAGTGTTGAGTTTTGTAGAATCCTTCTTTGGTTTCGTGTAGGTATCCAATATTTGGTTTTGGTTACCAAATCCACAAAATAAGTTGCCAGAATGAAACATGTTCGACATTTGAATCGCAAAGCGCGCCTAATCGCGGTATCATACGACATCCGCCGCACGAGAGAACGGCTGAATTTTAAACATGGAACGTTGCGTCCGCTGTGTTGGCGTCGAATAAAGTTATCTTTGGTGCGGTTAGGTTTTCTTCTAGCACACAAAAGCAAGGAGGGCCGAATGCATTCAACATGACAACTTCTTTTGTCATGACTTACTCATTGCATAATAAGACTAAATTCAAAATATCTGTCTTCTTGTAGACTCAAGTCCCGTTGACACCAAACAGTTTGGTAAATAATTTGAAAGTCCCTAATAATATTAACCTAGAACAAAGAACATAAATTCTTTACCTTAACGATTTTCGTAAGCTTGTTTATAATCTACTGAAATCCTGTAATTTATGCAATCAGTTTAATTCTTTTGAATCCCTGAAACCATAAAAATCCAACCAAACAATAAATGCTTATGCAAATTGAATTGTCCAGTCCGAGCTTCTGTAGTGTTACTGAAAATAGATCACGTACAGAAGTGAAACTCGTTAAACAATTTTTTGCCTCACTTACTGTTTCTTAATTACTGTTTACTGTTTCCCAAACACTTTGGTATAGGTAGATAAGCCTTGTCATAGTCGTCATTGTACATGTCGTCTGAAACGCTTTTGGAAGATTGATTTTCTTTAGGCTGGAGTCAGATGAGTTTATTTTTTGAGTTGTGCGGCTGTGAGTCGCGTTAAATGCGTACCTTCTTCTACAGATATGACAATTAGTTTTGCGTCGCCTTAACCCCAACCTCAGCGTTTTTTGATGGTGTCAAAAATGCTATCAAAAAATGCTAGGTACTTACCTACCTACAACAGCCGTAAGAATATTATTATTCCTAGTTTGAAAATTTTGAAACGATTTAAAACTAGCTATCCAGTTTTTTATAACGGTGCGTCGAGTCCTCACTACTCATATCAGAAGTTTCACTTCTACACCCTACTACCGACTCACTATTTATTATTCTGTGGTGTGTTGCCGTGGATTTCCTGTTGATTGGAGTTGATAACGCGATTTGTGGCCGTATTGCACGATTCTTTAAACACTGGGCGTAAATGCTGAAAAATAAAATAAACCTCAAACAATGCTGTGCAAGTTAAATGGCTTCAGCTCGCGGCTTCGCTCACGCTTCCTGGATGAAACGTAGCCTATGCCAATCCAGGATAATGTAGCAATGTTCACTTTGATATCTTTAGATATAAGAACATTTTATTGAAAAAAAAACTTTTTTACAAGTCATGAATTAAGTAATGAGCGAATGAAATAGTTACTTAACTAATTTAATAAAAAATAATAACCTTTTACTTGTTTATATACCTACAACGAAAAATACATGCTTAAAAAAATTAAGGTATATTAAAATATACTTAAATGACAAATCTCAAAAATCTGCCCCGGGGTGACAGGCAGATATAGACCTGTATAGAATGTAGGTACCTACCAATTAAAAAAAAAACGCTTTTGTTAGGTAGGTGGTTTAAGAACAAAGCCTGACTAGATACATTCCCTTTCAAACACCTAATAGTAGGAAAGTGCTAAACTATTCCGCCCAGCGTGAGCTTCTCAATATTTATGAAGCGGAGTGGCCGTCATCAATCACAAAGTTATAAATAAAACAATAAAAGGTAAAAACTTGAGGGTCTGCAATATTGCGTCGGGAACTCACTTATTGGAATAATATGGAGATTGTTGTATTTGAAGTGCCTTGGGATGTAACTCTTTACTTTAGCTGGTTTCGGCTTCATGCGTATGGAAAATTCAAAAATTGCACCTATTTACTGTGGTACGTATTAAATGCCTGTGAAAAATAGTCCACATACACAATTCTTAAGCGGGGTACCGAAATGCAACGTGTCTCACAGCGAGCGTTCGTGCAGTCAGTACGGGGAAAAAGGTGCTCGCAATGTGCAACAAGACGGATTTTTAACGTTTCATACTCGCTGCGAACGCTACATTACGCCCAGTAACACTGCTTAGTACCTACCTGGCTTTTCTACATAATATCAAAATCGCAGGTTTCCTCAACGTATGAATAAATCCTGAGCTACCTATTTGGAAACATTTGTACACTCGCTGCACCAAAAAGTATTTATGTGATACTAAATAGCGCACATTGGTAGTCTTAACGCTATTTACGAGTGCCTACAATAAACCATCTTTATAGTAACAAGTTACAAACTGGAGCTAACTCTACATTTTATTTGAATTATTTCTTGTTTTTTCTATCATTCCCTTTATTTTTCTCTCTTACAATTTACAACTAAACTTTTACTCTCGAAATAAACTACAAGTACCTATGAATGTACATAATGAAAGCAGCCGAAATGGATACGAAGTAAGTTATTTATGATAAATCGTATAAATCATTTGCCGACGCCTCCAGCCGCGATATGAGCGAATAAACTTGTGTGTGATTCGCCAAAGAGATAGCACTCACTGAACTTTTACTTTAGCTTTATCGAAAGATTTGTGTGGATATTAGAAGGAGGTTTAATACCTCTCCGGTTATTCATAAAAAGAACGGGCTGACATTACAGAATTACTCTTTCTCGAACAAAATACTTGCTGGATAGGAACCTAGTTAGGTCCGTACTTTACTCTGATGATAGATTTTTTGTGTATCAATTATTTTAGAAAATTGGAATATTTATTTTTCTTCCAATTAACATTATCAAAAAAAATTTTGATACCTAAATTGTACGTTATTTTGTTGTTTTTTTTCCTTTCTAAGACACTTTTGAAGAATAAAATTTTTTTTGACTTATTTATTGTAAGTGATAACGTTTAATATTTTACAAGTAAGAATTGTTATTTTGTTGGCATTTTTTTCTTTCTATTACCACTTTTAAGTTCATAAAACAAAAACTTATCCACACAAAACGTTCGCAAATAGTAAAGTGAGTTTTTTCGTTACCTCATCTCGTACGCTACTTGTAATGCGTTTAATATTTCATATCGGTTCTATCGGTATCTGCCCCGTAATAAATAACAAAAACTCGGGGGTACGGAACCTATCAATACGGTATTAGGTTGGTATTGTTGTCTCTGCCATAACTTTTGTGTGATCGTTTTGTAATAAGAACTTTTTAGTGTGATCTGGTTTTAAAATGAGGTTTGTTATGGTTTTGAGTGTTTGTGGAATTTTATTGAGAGTGAGATTAGTCATAAGTATCAACACTTGATTCTGTAGATGATATAGATGATACACATACACACCACATAGTGTAGATGATACACATACACACGACATAGTGAAATTGAAGAAAAAATCATTAACCGACTTCAAAAAGAAGGTGGTTCTCAGTTCGGTAACTGATTTTACTGATTCTTTCACAATTGTATAGAAAATGATCCCGAGGTGGTCCCTTAAAAAATGTATCCCGAGGGATTAGTATTTATTCCGTTAAACTTAAAAAGCAACATAATATTTTGGAGAATCACGACTAGCTACAACAGTTTAGGTGATATCTGCAATTTTGATGATTCTTTCATTGTTGTATCAAAATTGATTTTCAAGCGGTCCCCTATAAGTTTGATTCTCGAGGAATTACTATGTGCGCTATAATACGTAGGTTTGTAAAAATTCATCAGAATATTGTTATTTTACTATCATCTAACTAATAGTTTTATAGCAGCGGGCGTCAACAGTTTCATCTATATCCATGTGTCATCAAACTAAATTAGATTTGAATTATATCTAGATGTCGCCAGTGTAAACTCAATTTCTTGCATTTGAACCCTGATCTTCGGTCAGGGAAAGTAAGGTAGGGGTGATTTCGTTCGTCCGAGACATACATAGATGAATAAATTACCTATCTACCGGAATTTGAAGGCGGTTTATCATTTTTTAAACACGCCAAATTATATTTATTTTCATCAAGGTTTAATATCGAGAGATACTCCCGGGTTCCATTTTCACCTGTCTTTTTTTCCGTGTCTGCTCACAAAATTCTAGGACATCTTGAACTAACAGTGAAAGTATCTAATGATTTAATTCTAATGAAGTATTATAGTTACTAGGTTATAATTTATTGAAACATGCAAGTGTTTAAAAGCAAAATACCTCTTGACATGGACGAGTCATATTTCAACAAACTAATTGCAACAGTGCTATATCGAACTGGCACACATAACCGCAAATGTTTACTCCGTGGACTAGGCTGTGGGTCAACATTTTTGTGGTCTTACTTAAGTTGTTTTATATAAAAGAAAGTCGTGTTAGTTACTCTATTTATAACTCAAGAACGGCTGAACGGATCTCGGTGAAATTTGGCAGCGAGGTAGATGGTATCCCGGGGCCGGACATAGGCTACCTTTTATTCCGGAGAAAAGCGTGCGAAGCCGCGGGCTGCAGCTAGTATATACATATATACATATATTCTAGTTATATCATAATGTACCGTTTGTAGTTCCTTAAATAAAAGAACTATCAGAGAAAATGAAATAATGTTCCTAGTATACAAAATATCTTCAAAGCCATTGCCCTCCAATTACCACTCCCGTGGCGCAAATAAGCCCGTGCGATTGCGATGTCGTTAATTCGCGATTTAAATCGCACTGCAATAAATCGGACGCTTAGCGCTTTTGACGCCGCATTCGCTTTGCACTAGTGGTGCCAACATTACACAATGCTAGCGTGGTACCAACCTACCAACATCACATTGTTGCATGTGTAGCCCGGTTTAATTAGACGATAAGAATTCACATTAAATTTGGACGATGAAATGCTTTTTGAATTGATGTTCGCTGAATCTGCTGTGCGATTACGCAAAAACCACCCATAGTTTATGGACATTTGAAACCATTTGAATGGCCTTCGTCATTTGCAAACATATGGCGAAGGCCATTGAAATGGCTTTCAAGACCATTCAAAGGGCTTTCAAATATCAATATAGGATGGGTGGTTTTTGCGTAATCGCACAGCCGTTGAAATGGCTTTCAAGACCATTCAAAGGGCTTTCAAATATCAATATAGGATGGGTGGTTTTTGCGTAATCGCACAGCCGTTGAAATGGCTTTCAAGACCATTCAAAGGGCTTTCAAATATCAATATAGGATGGGTGGTTTTTGCGTAATCGCACAGCCGTTGAAATGGCTTTCAAGACCATTCAAAGGGCTTTCAAATATCAATACAGGATGGGTGGTTTTTGCGTAATCGCACAGCCGTTGAAATGGCTTTCAAGACCATTCAAAGAGCTTTCAAATATCAATATAGGATGGGTGGTTTTTGCGTAATCGCACAGCCGTTGAAATGGCTTTTAAGGTAATTCAAAGGGCTTTCAAAATGTCAAGATAGGATGGGTGGTTTTTGCGTAATCGTTCAGCTGTAGCTTTTGATACATATAATTATGTTTCACAAAACATATAAAGTCTTTATTAACGAAGAAAATTACAATTCAATAATAAAAACAAATTATAACTAGTATTTAGGTACAATTGAAACAATTAAGCTAACTGCAGACTGTTGCAAACAATTTACAGGCAGCTCAACTGATCCATATCAATACCAGTCGGAAGCGTCCCCAAGACGCTGGCTGCATTGCCGCGCTGTATGGCAATGCTGATGCGCTGCGCCAGATACCCGCCCACTCTCGGGGCACGCGTCGCGACGTCATTTTTCACAAAACTAACATAGAAGTTATTTTTATACATCTTCAAGGTTAAAGTCGCAATAAGTGTTGAAATATCTATTCCCATAAACTTATAAAACCATCCCAGCTACAACAATCTTTTTGCGTCATTCCTGTAAAAAAACCGCCAGTGTGGCCGCGTCTGGCGGCCGGGGTTTATCTGAATTTATGAGCACAAATCAAACATTTAGTCATCGGCTGTAAATCAGGATGCTGCGATTTATTAGAAGCCTCATGTGCTGGAAAATTTCAGGATAAAAGGCTTTGAAATCCTGGTAAATTAGATTCATGCCTACGACTTATATCTTATATGAACTTACTTGCAACAGTCTGCATTTAGCTTAATTGTTTCAATTGTAAATACTAGTTCTAATTTGAAATGAAATGAAATGAAAAAGATTTATTTGACACGACACGACATATTACAGTTATTAAACATTTATGGAAAAAAAAAACTAAACTAGGTACAAATTTATCAGTATTACATTAGGTACATAGATTACCAGTAGGTACCTACATAATAAGTTCCGCACCCTTCTTGGCAAACCACCGAGTGTCGAGTCAAAAAGGAATCAACTCAGCATGTTGCTGAGTAGATTAAAAAAAAAAAAAATAAAAAAAAAAAAATACCTTCTCAGCGCTGGTATTATGTTGACCCTCGTGAGGTAAATTACATCACTAACGACAAACCTCTACGTACACTGCTCTACATATGTATGTTTAGCATAAAGTGAATGAAGTAAGGGTTTGATATAACTTTTTATATTAGCAATATTATCTGGATCTATGCACACATGCCTACCATGTAGCTTATCTAAATTAATGGACAACTACAACAAAATATATATTATAAAATACATTTGAATAGGTACTTAACTATTTGCCTACCAACTGAACGGCCTTTATTAACAAAGAAACTTACAATCAAATAATAAAATCAAATTAGAACTAGAAAATGAACAAAAACGCCATTTCTGAAACTTTCGTAACATATTAACGTAATGTATTTTTTCTCCATATCAAAAAGAGATACGACAGATAAGCTAAGACACTCAAATTATCGAAGCATCATTGTTATTGATGCCATCCCACTTTCTTTGTTCCTGAATTAGAAACCGCTTTAATTTAGTTTTAAATCCATATATGCTATTACTGCTTCTGATTGGCGGGGGGATGTTATTCCAACATCTTGTCGCTGCATATCGGAAACTTCCGCGAAATGCGGCAGATGCGTGCCTTTGCCTTTGCTTTTTTGTGCTTTGCGTGCTTTTGTGAATTTGTTTTTATTATTGAACTGTAATGTTCTTTGTACTTACTTATATATTTAATACTATATGTTTGTATATATTTAGTGTTATATGGTTATTCTGTGACACAGGAAAGCCTTTTCTCATCGGAAACTCATTTAACTAGTTTAAACATCCTTTAAGTAGTTTAAACTTACCTACCTACTTTTTATCTAGGTTACGTTATTAAGCTGTTGGTACTGCGCCTGACCTCTCCCCGGTGGTGTCGGTCTGCCGTCCCATCGGATTATAAGAGTGAAGGAAATACCTCTAGATAGCGCACCTGTGTTTGCGCGCACACTTGTACATTAAATAGTTCCTGCGCACAAGACCTGGCAGTCTTTGTTGAAACTAGAAAGCTAGAAAGGTACCATCATCACCTAGGTAACTTTTATTATTTAGTTTAGTTTAGTTTAGTTTTAATTATTTTGAATTTCTATAGTAGGTACCTACAATATTGAGGCATTATTAGAAGCTTTTTTAAATTAACAATATTAATTAGACGTATTCTAGCCTAAAACATACATATAACAGCTACCTATTCACAAAAATGTTCGTAAAAGTACACAAATACAAAAGGCAAACTCCGCTGTTTACGAATTATAGCAGTTTTCCCTCACAAAAGTCACATAAAGCACCCTTATTGCCCACAAGTGGGCAACTTTAATTAACAGTTGTGCTTCTACCACTAGAAAACATCGAACAACTTCTGAACTCTATTCAAAACTATGAATGTGAGCTTGCGTATAAAGTTTATGAAATAGGTAGGTACCTATTTCCTATATACCTTCCTACTCGAATTCGAAAACTAACAGCCTAACAAGCTAAAGGTTTCTTGATCGCTTCTTTACTTTACCTTTAAAAGATTGAAGTGAACAATAAGTCAAAGGGTTAATTTTATTTCCTAGTTTTACATAAGTAATTTGAATTTTGTGACGTATCACTTTGACACTTTGATATTTTGCTTTTTGACTTATGAAACTAGTTATGACTACATGTCCTACTTAAACAGAAAGGAGCCCCTTACAATGGGGAGGATAGAAAGATAGAACCTTATAAGAACTTACAAGAATGTCCTGAATACTATGACTAGTCGACTGTCGTTTAATTAACACAGAATTTGGATTTTTCCTTTTGTGACCAGACCATAGCAAAACGAGATGGAGTTACATATATTCTTAGGTACAGAAAATAGAAAAACAGAAAATACCTAAACAAAATCGATTCCGAAAAACCAACAACCATCAATCTTCGAATTGAATTCTCCGATTGGTAGCGACATCTACCCACAATAAATCAAAACAACCTCGAATAGAACCGTCACATTACCACAAAAGATTTAACTCAAACCGAACCGAATATAAATTATATTTTCCCCTCGCTTTGTTCGCGGACGTGTGGCTTCGCGATGTTTAAATATACATTAAAAATACGCTTTTGTGTTCCTGAAGTCAAAATGGTTAAAACGTAGAGTTCGGAATAATGTTCGGAAAACAAATATCTAATCACGAGCTGTTCATTTTTAAATTTATATTGAGCAAATGTAGGCATTAATTTAACTGAAAACTAGGACACCAATCAAACTGGTTTATAAAATAAATTAATCAAACAATTGTCTTATTCAGATGGCGCCAAAACTAAACTAAACTAATTAGACTGCTCTTTATACGTTGACGTGATTACCTCCGTGATTATTCATAACGATCGATTTAATAATATTTGGCGTGTTTTAAAAAACCATAAACCGACTTCAAATTCCGGTTTATAGATAATATTCATATATGTCTCGGACGAACGAAATCACCCCTCCCTTACTTTCCGTGACCGAAGGTTTATATGTTCAAATGCAAACAATTTTGTTAAACACTGGCGACATCTAGTTATAATTCAAGTTTAATTTAATTTGATGACACATGGGTGAAACTGTTGACGCCCGTTGCCATGGAAATCATTAATTAGGTGATAATGAAATTATCATATTCTGGAGATTTTTTACAAACACTATTAAATATTATTTATCGCGTACCTTTTGTTTTATTTTCCCCTACGTTTCCATCGCGTTGCAGCGATCGTGGTCACGGGGCGACTGATTATTTTAATGATTACAAACCTACGTTTTATGGCGCACATAGCAATTTCTCGAGAATCAAACTTATGGGGGTCCCCCATAAGTTCCACCTCAAAATAATTTTTTATACAACAACGAAACAATCATCAAAATCTATTAACAATTGGCGCAGATATCACCAAAACGGTTATAGCTAGTCGTGATTCTCCAAAAATATTATGTTGCTTTTTAAGTTAAAAGTTTAGTGTTGGCAACATCAGCTGAATTGTATAGTACGTTATTTACATCATAGGATTTCCGGAACGAACAAAACATTTGAAATAAGACATTGGACAAGCATTTATTGCAAAATGCTGACAAACGAAATGCAACCAGCTTTGTAGGTACTTATCATACATTTAAAACTTTCAGCTTTCAAAGCAGAGCATCTATTCATAAGCGAATTTCAAATGAGACAATACACACACGGTCCAAGCAAAAATTGAGAAACAATACAAACGAGTTTTTAAATTTCAATTTCAAGCGCGGAGTTTCAGTAAAAAGATGAAAAAGTCCACGTATGACGCTAATTCAAAAAGTTCTTTGCATTACGTTACGTTTTCGCGCTACAACGGGCCTGAGGGGACTCTGGAGTCTGGATCACTCGCATCAACATTTATACTGAGAGATAAAAAATTCGTGTTGTGAAATTGTGCATGTTAGCTTAGTTCAACCTAGTATTATAAATTTGTGGTTTAACATAGTTTCTACCAGTATGTCTATGAAATTCAGTGAAGGACGTGCTTGATAGATTTGTAAGCTAACTACTAATTAAAAGAAGATATAAAACCATATTTTAACTACCTAGGTATACATTTTCATTAGAAAGTCACTGAAAATCTTAAGAGGGTAGCTATTGTGGAAAGTAAAGAAAAAAAATCACAATTTTATAGCTTAATATTTTTATATATAACAAAATAACTAGGTATAACACAATTTATAAACAGAAATAAACACATTAGGGAACTTTTAGGTTATACACAGTCAGTAGAAATATTTATAAATATGAACAACACTTAGCTTTTAGTTCTGTTGGGTCGGCTGCCGATCGAAAAGTGGTCGTGCCGCCCCTTTTGGATCGTATTTATAGGCTAAGAAATTGTAAAATAAACCTGCCCTGAGCGACCGCTTGCACCACTTTGTTGGCGCGGAGAGTTGTTACAACAATTTATTTAGTTTCTTATTACTAAAAAATACTTTTAGAAAAAAATAATGATACCAAGAATTGTAAAAAAAAAAATCCACTTAATTATAGTACTTTGTGACATTAAATATATAATAAATTTTAAAGAATTACTGACTCTTATCAAAGATATGTGCTATGGATTTTATTACATTAAAATACATGAAATAGTTAATCTAAAAATCGAAAACTATTTTATATCCTCACATTTCTTTACCATAATTTTCTATATTTCCACTATACAAAATATCTTTAATTTACGGAACACTTTTTCGGTTGATGTTAATTATTGAAAATACTGGTAAAAAAATGTTATGAAAAATTTTTGGATGAGTAAACTAAACCTTTTTGATTGACCAATTCATCCAAACTGGATGAAATTAAGTGGATGTGATGACCACCTACTCTAATTTCTTACGCTCATACGATTTTCGGCGCTAATTGGCTGCATCCTGAATACGCGCACAAAGAGAACCGATGAGCACCGAAAATAGTGTGAGCGATACGACTGATGAAGATAAATTGACGCGCAGGAGTATGGGTTACTGACTGACATAGTATAGTAAACGAAGATAATCAAAAATGCGCATTTCAACTCTTCAGAACTCTTTATTTTATGCTCAACTTTTCCCGCACTTGCACTGTTAGTAGGTAACTTACCTCTAAAACCTAAATAAAAAACTACAAACCTACTGATCGATAAAAACGGTACGAAAGTTTCTATCGAATATCTACACCATTTATAGATCAGAGGGGTGAGTCTTTTTGACGTTAGTGATGAGACGTAATCCTGACGTCTCCTTTTTTCATACAATTTGGTACAGCGCCTCTATCGTGTGGACAGGGAACTACGCAAATCCCCACACAAAAAGGAGACGTCACGATCACGTCTCGTTACTAACGTCAAATAGACTCACCCCTCAGATTGTATACTAAACTACAGTTTTTATAATTCTATAACAAACTAACAATAAATAACAGATAAACAACAAAATCACGGAAACAAAAGTCAAAAGTTTCGTTTACTAGCAAAAAAAGAAAACAGACAGCACAATACCTACATTCCAGCTCTGACCCAGCCTGCGACAGATATGTCCTTATGATATGTCTACAATGGACGTAGAAAAATAGGTTATGGGTTATTTATTTATGTAGTGCCAAGGAGGCGGGCGATGCGGCAGCTCCAGTTTTTAACTTTTGCTGTCTCATCGTTCATTTGTATCTCATTATACATATTATGCACCTTATCCTAAATAAATTATTTTTGTTTGGTTTTTGTAAAAGCTAAACAAATAACTCTATGGCTGTTGTTCCAATCTTTGATTGGATCGGTTGGTCGGATATAATTATAAGCTACAGATCGCGCTATTGATGCAATATGGTTTTGCGAATAATAATTGTTTATTTTCAAAACGTTTAGGCGGTCGGTGTCATGAAAATGACAAGACAAATGTAAAATTTGACAGAAAATGTCAAAAAAATTACAGGAACTTGTCTAAGTATTGGTCTAAACTGAGGCTCAAAATGCGTATTATTCATGCGTTTTAGTCGTTTAGCGTATGTGTCATTCTGCGTATTGGCATTTAGCCTAATATTATATGTCATTATGCGTATTGGTAATTCTGAGAATTGGACATTTCGCGTTTATGTGTTTGATCAATATGAGAATGCCGAATTATTGGTCACTATGCGTCAGAACCGTTTTCACAACACACTAGCATAAGCTTGAGTGTACGAGTATGTACGGATAGAAGAGTGCTTGTCGCTCCTTCACGCCGGAATTACTATTTACTCAACTCCAGATTAAAATTTGATTTTTTTTGAGTCCTGGACCTGGTAGGTATCTACTTGTTATTATATGTACCTAAACTTGCAAAGCCACGGGCTGAAGTTAGTTAGGTAATTGTCTTATTATGACGTTCTTTGAAATTATTGAAAAGATGTAAAAATTAAACAACGCCACCATCACCGTGTATGAATTTTCGAATAATAAACTAAGCGAAGGACGCTTTTGTTGATTTTTTATTTAAGACAATTAAAAAAAGAACTCATTGTAGGTAAGCTTGGTCCAACAATGTTTGCAGTGTGTCCACTGTAGAGCACCCTTGGGGCAAGTAAAAGGCAACAACTTACCCGCAGTTCTTTTGTCAGTCACTCGCCTTCCGGACGATCTGCGAAAAGACACCATTGTTATTTTTTCCTGTTCTGAAATATACTCAAATGTTTTGATACATGATTGTGATTAGTATTACGATTTAATATAATAGGGAAAATTACAATTAACTACAGTTTAGAATCAGATTATACTTAACTCATTAACAGGTGGGACATGCCACTTTCTTAAAATAATTTCCATCCATCCGAATATACTGTTTTTAACATCAAAAGTATATCTTTATCAACAAATAAAATTACAATTGAACTATAGAAACATATAAGATTAATTACTTGAATGCTATTGGAATTCATGATCAGTTTGCATGGAGCATATTCGCTTCCATGCATTTCCTAACCATAGGTAGGTTAGAAAATACATGGAAGCATATATTGTCGTTCCAATCTAAATTGCGGCGATTTTTGTAAATCTTCGCAGCAGCTGAGAGCCGTTAAATATTGACTGTACTGTGAAATACCGGAACCATTTTCAGCCATTTCTTAAAATATCCGAAATTTTTCTGCTGTTTTTCCGGCCAATTAAAACCTGGGTCTCTTCAAAACAAGAGTAAATAAGTATCTCCTATACCTAAGTAATACATCGTCGCGTCGGCCAGATCGTCACTTTCTATATCAGGTGAGTGGTCATTGTGGTCAAACAAAGGTCCGTGATCCACCCAGGTGACCCACGCAGGTGGATGAAGGGCGTCGGACAGTCTAATGATAAAAAAAAAATCTTTCTTTGGTCTAAACAGTGTATGGCAACTAAACAAGCAACTACACGAGCAAGAACAGTCGTCGATGTAAAGCCTGTAGTCTAACTCGTACAATTACAATGTGGATAAGCTCGACCGGAGTCAACGGTCAAAGCTTATATTTCTCCTTTAATCCCTGTCAGATTATTTAAATTCCCACCTGCGCGGCATTTCCGCCCGCTTTTTATAAAAGAGAAATAAAATATAAAAACACTGGTATTTGTTTTGGACGGCGTCCTTTAATTTCGGTCCGAGTCGTGACGCGGCAGCAGTTTAGGACTTTGGTATAAAAATGTTTTCATTTATTATGTTTCTGACAGGAATGTGTGTGATTTTTTTACAATTTAATCTGTTGTATATTTTAAACGAATACGACCTATATTTTGCGGTAAGCTTTTTCTAAAATTAAATGCAGTTAGGTGTTGAATTTCTTGTTAAAACTGATTTATTGTAACGAACTGATATAACGACACAAGTCTGATCGGTTAATTTCGCAAACCTGCTAATCGACATTAGCCAAACCTTAATTTTAGCTTCATGTTACATGTCTGTGAAATCTTCATCACTCATCGCTCTCATCACCGACATCGTACCTGATTGATTAGCCACGCACATAGATAGGGAAAGACCAATTTTTTTACCCTTGGGATCAACAGAAAGAACAGTTCTGTTCCGTAGTTGGGATTCTACTACAAGCTGTTTACAATACGATCAAAAAAAAAAAAAGTGTAGTAAAGGCTTATGTTTTTCTTTATTACGTATACTTTTGTATTTCCCTTATTTTTGTATAACATGTGTGATATACTACTATTCAAAAATTCTTTATTCTTTATCGATTTAAATTTATTACTTTTCTGACACGGCATACGATTTAATTCCCAATAAGTACGCAGACGTACACAACTAGTAATTAAATAATTTTTGGTAAATGCGTCTCAAATATCAAGCTTTTTGCGCTCATTTTAATTAATTTTCACATTCATATTCAAATACTTTTAATGGAATCAGTGATTCAAGTTTTAATTGATCTACGATATATAAATAAAATATTGGTTACTTTATTAATTTCGCATTTAGGTATTGTGTGTTTTGTAAAAGCAAATCTAAATGTAGTCACTACTTATTGAATAATAATGCTTTTAGCATCTAAGCAAGATCCAAAGTTCCTCCTTAAATCCATCGAGACTCGAGAGCTATTTCTGAACCTCCTCCAAGAAAATAAAAAAAGACCTCGTAAAATGTCCAAAAACAACTTCCAACATAACAAATGAAACACCCCACAATTCCCTTTATAGAAAACAAACATTACCGAAAAAGAGCAACAAAAGGCGTCGTAATGAAGCCTACTGAATGAAGCGGTATCTTTAATAGCCCCGATAAGACCTAAATGTTCGCCCACACGCCCAATAAGCGACTCGATCATTTACGGAGCGTAGAGTAGATAGTAGTAACCATTGGGAACAGAATAGGGATGTTTAGACGAGAAAAATACGCTCCCTCGCTCGATGCTACCGATAGATTGATAGAGGTGATGATTTTGGCCTTGAAGCTCATGATTATAGACATAGTGTATAAATATATTCTTAAGTTGATTGTTATTGTAAGGAAAGATTTCTTCGATGCAATGAAAATTCTGGTAAACTATAATCGTTGTGTTGATCCAGTATCGAAAGTTTTCCTATTTGTAGTTATATTCGCTTTAAAAGTACACAATAACGTTTCTTATTAAAATTGACGGAATAGCACTTACTACTGTGACTGACTGTCAAATGCGTCAATGCGGCAATCGTTACGGAATTGATTCGCGTTTATAGTAAAAGCTCACACCACGTAACGTTTAAGTAAAATTGTAATCGTAATTCCAACAAAAATAATACTCTAATTGTTCCATCATATTTTCTTGCACATTGCACAAGTCCCCACGCTAAAAGGTGCTCGAAACGCTAAAATATTTGCGCACCTACCCACCGTCCTTCGGGAGTGTTGTTTCTATGAATAAAATAACAATTATAAGTGATCCGACCCGAGCGTGCTTAATTCCGTTACGTTTGAAACAATATCCATCTGGCGATTTGGGGGACACACGGAATGTTACGTTGGCTAACATACACCAACACAGTTCTCTTTGCTGGTAGCAAGACTTCTGCCTTGCTGCACTCAATGTGTGAAAGTTGAATGTGAGTTATGCTTGTTGGTGATAGCTTTTCAGCACAATAGTCAAATTAGGTTTATTACTAAAGTAAAACAGTTTTCAAAATGAAAAGGTCTGTGTAAACTAAGTTTTAACCCTTATGGCCTGGTTTTTCTGTCCTTTTTTCCGTCTTTAATATCTCAGCAACTACAGCAGCAAATAACGTGAAATTTAAAATAATTATACATTTCGTGCGCCTATAAAGATTAACAGAAAAATAATAATTAATAATGAAAATGAACATTTTCAGTACAGATTCGGATGACGAAATTTTATGAGACGAAATTTTATGAGCATGGCAAATAAAGTTTGAAATGAAAGGTAACAATTTGTACATTTCAAAACAGTTTTTGAAATGTCTATAGGTTTCATACTTTTTGAAATATTTTGAAAAAAGTAGAAATATTACCCATATACGAGTACCTAGTAGTATTCGACAACTGTTCGAAACCCTCGGCGCGCGATTCACACTCGCACTTGACGGATCTTGTTTTAATTTAGATTGACAACAAGGCTTTGAATTTTTTCAAAATTTTCATAGGTTTTTCATTAATTATTGTTTTTTATGTATTTCTCAAATTTCATGCATATTCGGTAGTCGCGGGCGAGAATATCTTCAAAAATAATCAAATTTGCGATGTGGGAAACACAACCCTGGCCACGCCACAAGAGATGAGCATGAAACACTGTTGCTCCACAACATGCTCGCTATACAACTTCACAGTGAATCTCCCTTGGGACGCATGAAGTTTGTTCTATCCGTCATTGAAGGCATTATTTGATGTGGGATTGCGAGGCGATGCAGAAATTTAGTTTTGATGACACCCACCACTAGCTGCCATAATGGAAGGGGATTAGTAATTGGAGAGGGTGGAAATTGGTTACCTACCTACTTTGTGTTGTCTGGAAGCCCTTTATACTTATGTAGTATTGATGTAAACTACCGATTGTGCTTTTTGAATCGCAGGTTGATGTTTTAGTATTATGTATTCTACCTAGGACTTGGCAAACGAGTATTGACTACTGACTCGAATGTCACGATTAGAGTCGCATATACCTATTTCGTATATATTTAGTGCACTTTATAATAAGTGTATCCCTACTAATCCATACTAATATTATAAATTCGAAAGTGACTCTGTATGTCTGTCCGTCTATTATATTTTCACGCCTAAACGGCTGAACGGATCTTAATGAAATTTGGCAAGGAGGTAAATGGTACTCCGGGAACGGACATAGGCTACTTTAAAAGCGCGTCCGAAGCCGCGGGCAGCAGCTAGTATTATAAATTCGAAATTAACTCTGTATGTCTGTTACCTTTTCACGCCTAAACGGCTGAACACATCTTAATGAAATTTGGCTGGGAGATAGACGGTCTGGTATCCCAGGGGGCACAGGCTACTTTTCATCCCGGTAAAATGTGTGCGAAACCGCGGGCAGCAGCTAGTTTTATATAGGGCATAGTCTGGGTTCAACCTTCATTTATACCGCAGTAATATTCGAAGGGTGATGAACATAAACAGTTTTTGACCCGATTACAAATTAAAAGTATGCACATTTTAGCATATGTGGCTAATAAATTACATTAACGACATATTATACGAAGACTTACTGATCCAAACCGGCTCCGACATCTTTATCTAAATGAGGATGTCGCATAAAACAGCTGTAAAGTTGTTTTTACTTTGCTTGTTTTATCGGCATAAAAGGTTTTCACTTTAACTTGGTTTATAGGGAAATAACAGTTAGGGGAAGTTTGGTACTGTGTCGGTATGCATCTGCCTATCGTGGCCAATAAATATTGCTAATTGAGGAGACGTTAGCTTTTCTTTATGTAGGAGTAGTCTCTGATATATGAAAGAAGATCTTAAAACTTTTAAATCTATCATGGTTATTAACACTAAAGTCATTTACAACGGGATATTTAATGATTAGAGTTTTGAGATTTCCAATATTTCGGCACAGTTTCATGCGCCATGATCACGAAACATACCGATCTACTTTTGTTTTTTGTCTTTCGGTTATTCTGTGACCATGGCACATGAAACTGTGCCGAAATATTGGAATGCTCAAAACTCTAATTTTGGTAAAGATCCCGTTGTAAATAATGACTTTAAAAAAAGGTTTGTTTCTTTTCAATATTTTTTGCCAAACATATATTTTCAAATTAATTGCATACGAGGCCGGTCTGGGCACGTTATTGTATGCAATCAATGATACATCTTAGCCAACTATAAAATATGATACTACAGTATATGATATGATAGGTATGATATAAAAACTGGAAGTTAACATATTTTTAATAAACCTAGCTGTTACCCGCGACTTTGTTCTCATTGATAAATTTAGACAAATATTTCCAAGGATATAATCTATCTTCTTCAACATAGGATCCGTACCTATCTCGATCTATTTTGCCGATAAGTCTTAAAAATTCTAACAGACAAAGAGACAGTTCCTTTTGCATTTATCATTTTTATCGTAATATTTATCATGGCCACAATTATCTTACCTCCTCTAAATTACAAGACAACAACGATCTCGGTGCCTCCGCTCCAAAAAGCAAGACCTTCAAATCAAACCAATGCATAATTTGGGCAAGAAAAGAGCCCCACGGCCTGTCACGTTGATTAATTGCAGCTACCCCAGGTTATTAACATGGTAATGCTTCTGGTGATGATGCTGGATTTACGGGATGACTTGCCTGGGATTAAGGGTATCTTCCACTTTCAGCACTGTTCTTCCTAAGTATTCAGATTTGAAAAATGTTTTAAGCTATTATTTTGCTTTTTGTATTGTTTCATTTCGAAGACCTATCAAAGTAGGTGTAACAAAGCCACGTTTGTGTTTTTTTTCAAAATAAAATACATGAAGGTCCACGGCTTTACACGCGCTTTTTCCGGACAATAAACTATCTATTTATTTATGACATTATTGTCGGATGAGGTTTTAATGTAAGTACGCTCTTTCAGTAGTTCAGTAGTAATTGTTCATTCACTTCACAAGTTTTGGCGTTTGTAATATTTGAAGGATTATATGATTAATGAGATCAAAACTGGACTCAACTCTTTGCGACATGTACCTACCTACTTATCAATCTCAACGATATTGGAATAAATGGGGAACCTATAATTTTAAATTAAGTCCAAGATCATTACCTCCGCACAACAGAACCGTGGACACGGAGAATCAGTTAACCCGAGATCCGCCAACCCCTATATTTTTAAATAGAATATGAATATTACGTACGTAATGTGTGACGTCATGTGTGGGTTGAGGGAAATGAAGCGGAATCTGCTGATAACGCACACAAGGGTAGTCGACGACACACATAATACACGCGTATTGTGTATTCGTGGAGAGACTCCATTTATGTCGTGACTCTGGAGATTGCTTTTGGTGTAAAAGAATAATCAACTATGTTACTAGTCAAGTTCATAATGAACAGTAATGTTCATTCAACTAATATGTATTATATATATATATATATATATATATATATATATTATATATATGTATTATATATATATGTATATATGTATAATATTATATTATTATAAATATTATATTATTTATAATATAAATTCGAAAGTAACTCTGTATGTCTGTCTGTCTATCTGTCTGTCAGTTACTTTTTCACGCCTAAACGGCTGAACGGAACTTAATGAAATTTGGCAGGGAGGTAAATGGTATCCCGGGGACGGATATAGGCTACTTAAAACGCACGTGCGAAGCCGCAGGCAGCAGCTAGTAATGTGATAATTGTCTATTCATGTGATTGCACTGTGGTATGTTCAATATTAAAATAAATTATTAGCACACAATAATACAAAGTAAAAAGTATATAAATTGTTAGGTAATTCGTGAGTCGCTTCTTATACAGGGTGTTTGATATTGCGACCAACATAATTTTTTGGGGGATTGAAGGCTACATTTCTCCGGCAATTCTCTAACTCGATGTCCTTATTGTCATAGTTGTTGAAATGAATGAATATGTTTTTTTTGTAAGATTATTTGAAAATCACCTAAAATCTCGCTTATATATCGACATATGTTTTTTATTTGTGGTTGTAATACCGCAAAGTAACTTATGCTGTATTATTCAATGTATACTTATTCTAAATAAATTACTACTTGATACAAATTTCTTTTAAAAAAATTTACGAGTATAACTTTTTAATAAATTATTGACTTTGTTTAGTCAATAATTTATTAAAAAGTTATAAATAGTGACAACATTTAAATTCATTTAAAAAAAATACTATATGTCATATTGAATTTAATTTTCTTTTTGGTTCTTCAGTTATTGCCCTTTCCAACGGTATGCTACATGATACAATTTTTTTATATTAAGTGGTAGTTTTGTCTGTTAGGGGCATGATTATGTAGACATTTTTGTGTTTTGTTCTTCTGAATGTAATTAAATGTATTTTTTTTTGTATTTGTAAATTGGCTGCCTTTTTACCTTTTACAAGCCCAACACTATTGTATTTAAATTTAAAAAAACTTTTTCATCAACCGTGACACTTAGGACATTGATTCTACCGGAGAAATGTCCTCAAAAAATTATGTGGACGCAAACAAACATCCTATATACGTCCCACTTATGTAGATGCAGTTTATAATTTGCAGTTTTTTTGTTATGCACGTGTCTAATCTGTTTTCATTAATTTTTCCCGTCTAGAGGTAGTGTTAACACAAACTCGTTAGTTTAGTGAACATTAAATACATAATTATACTTGTCGTGTCGAGTTCACGATGTAATCTAGGTGACATAAATTCGATGTAACGTTGAAAGTGTTGTGCACAATGTGAGGGTGGGATGATGTGACCTAGCAATTGAATTATGGGGTTTGAAAGGTTAAGATTTCACAAATTCTGTTACTCCTTTACAATGAAGTATTATGGGGTCTACATAATAAAGTTGGCGACACAGTCCGTCGGGTTGGTGCGGCATTTCAGTGTATCAAGATTGTCGGCAGCGAAAGTGATGTCTATTCAGATGTCGCTAAATTAAACAAAACTAATTTGACATCACTATAAATGTTGTGGTCATAACGATCGAAATAAAAAGGATAACAACATTTTAGTGCTGTCAAATTAGTTTAATTTTGGTGACATCTGCATTGACACTAGTATTTTGACAACTACTATAAAGTTGAAATAACAAAATGGAAATCATTAAATTGAATCTTGCAACTTTATAATGGAAAAAAATCCTTGAAATCTGACAGTGAATTCAGGCTTCCTTTTCAATGATTATTACCAACCTTTTTTTTATAATATCTTTATTGACAAAGAAAATTACAATTCAATAATAAAAACAAATTAGAACTAGTATTTACAATTGAAACAATTAAGCTAACTGCAGACTGTTGCAAACAATCTACAGGTAGGTAGCTCAACTGATCCATATCATTACCAATCTTATCCTTTTGAAATATAAATAATTATCCTGAAACCAAAAGCAACGATCGCCACAACTATTCTTCCAGCTAATCTTACATAAATGATCGCAGTCCGTTATTCTCGCGCAGAAAGATTGATGGAGTGGGATCAGCTTATCTCTACGTTATTGGAGTTGCTCATGATCGATGGTTAGTTCTCCATAGTTCTACGATACTTTCGGAAACTAGCTTTTATGTGGCTGCTGCCTACGAAATCAAAAAATAATTTCGAAATGAAGCAGGTAAGTAAATTATTTATTTTTTACATTAAACTCTTAACTAACTCTATAGAATTAACGGTTCTGTGGTTTTGAGCTAAGAGTTGATGCTTACATTGAACATTTTTAGTAACATTAAGTACCGACACAAAATGTCAGAGAAAAGCCTTTTAATGAAAATATAAAGGTAAGGTACCAAAGTGAGTACCTATTTTTGATTTTTATCATCAAAGTCAAAGGGCTAAAGTCATACTTGTGGCTTCTTTCATTTTAGAGAGACCTGAGGGGTGACGTCTTTTTGACGTTAGTATCGAGACGTGATTGTGATGTCGCCTTTTTCCATACAATTTGGTATAGCACCTCTATCGTGCGGACAGGGAACTACGCAAATCCCATACAAATAGGAGACGTCGCGATCACGTCAAATAAACTCACCCCTCAGATAAGTATTGGAAATCTATTATTGCTACGCGTCAAAAACAGCTAAATTATTTAGAAATTGTATATATTTGTGCAAGATATTATCAAGAAAATATCTAGCAGTACCAAAATAATAACAGAGCTTCCGAAGTGTCTGCAATATTTATCCACTGACAAAACAAAAAGTACCAAGACAAAAGAAATAAAAATTTATCTCAAGCAAAACACCCCATAAAACGGAATCTCCGAAACTTTATAAACGTGATAACGACTTAACTTGTTCCAAGCTTTGTTCCTCTTACATAAACATGACCAATTTACCTCCACCCCTAGCATCGAACACATCCTCGAACATTCCTACAAGTGTCAGGGGTCTCAAGGTTTTGGACGCTGGGTACCTAGTGACGCGATGAGGTAAAAAAGAGGATATCAAGGAGTGTCCATCTAAGACCACGCCTTCTATAGAACACGCCCTCTGAAGCTGGAGTGAGAGATTTCTTCTTAAGTATATTATTATAGCACTCACACATATGTAATCTATGTGCTAATGACCACACATGCTCGAAACTTCTAGAGTTCATCTCCATAGAGGTAAACTCACACTTATAATAAAGATAGGTAGGTACAAAATAGCTTAAGATAACAGGGAGGTTTCGATCAATATTTGTAGAGATGTTTAATTTTGGTCTAGAGACATTTCACAGGGAAGGTTGGATATTCTGTTCCGTGTCCGTACCGTGTTGTCTGAACCCCGTGCATAGACGAAACAATTAGTAGTACCAAGAATAATTAAACCTGAATGTTTACCATGATCTTACCAAGGTTTAGGTGGGTGATGAAGGTGTATCATTATAAAAATTGACAATCTACTAGCAAGTCACCCATCGTTCCATGATCTTGGCGCATGAAACTATACCGAAATGTCGGAAAACTGAAATCCCCAAATCGTAGATATATGCAGCTCAGGCCTTCCTTTTACTTCAAGGTTTTTTTTTACCTACATCAATCTTCCCTAGTACCTTGAAACAATCAATAGAAACTCAAATGCATAGGTGTTTATAAAATTAAATAAAAAGTTTGTTAATTCTATATACAAGGTGCCACGTTATTCATGTACCAACCCGAAACTGGATTGTTGTGCACCCTATACCCAACTGATCCGCATGGTTGATTTTCAGAAATACAGTTTTAAATTTTCATAGTAAAAAATAACTTTACGCATACGCTTAGAAAAAGTACAACCCTATCACTAACGCAAAACCGACAAAATTTTAGGGTTCCTTTTTCATGTTCAAATAAAGAACACATCCATTCATGCTAAAAGTAAAACTAAACACTTTTTTAAAATTTCACGAGTTTTTAACATACCTACCTAATGATGAATATTTATCGGGTATTTATCGCGTAACTTTTATTAAAATATCGATAAATAGTCTTTATTAGATACCTACGTAGACGTACCTACCACAAAACAAACATACCTACCTACAGATAAACATTAAACATTGTATGGTAAAATAATAGCTTAGAAAAAAAATGTACGGAACCACCGTAAAATTGACGGCATTGGCTAAATAAAAGCGATTGAAAGGTCAAGCACCTTACTGATGAACAGCTGATGTTAGGGTTGTTACATGGACTAGTTGAAAGTTGATGAAAGTTTCGAGGTCTATTTTTCAGTAAAAACCCTTGATTAAAACAAAAAATGTTCGTGGGAAGGGGGTAGACCCCCCCTCTCCGTACTTAGTACACCAATTATGTGGCACCTTGTATATATACTAGCTGCGCTGTGGAAATTGATTGCGCAACCCTTAGGGGTAGTTATGATAAAATAAAAAATACGTGTATTTACATTATAGTTTATTACGAATCACAAACTTAATAATAACTTAATAACAAGGAAAATTGTGAAAAATCCTGAAATACGTGTTCAATGTTTTGTATTCTTAGTATTATCTGTAAGTTTCAAGCTAATTGGTCCACTGCTGCATAAAGAGTTACAAAAAAAAAACTCAAAAACAACTTTCTCACTTCGACAGTAGAACTGTATAAAAAACGAATTATCTAAATTTAAACCAACTTTATATTTTTAAAACTTGCGTACTTGTTAAAAGAATAACAAACAATTCTCTACAAACAAACATACAATTACATCAAAGAGAAAATAAATACAGTCTTAGGAATAAATTTAAATTAAAGGTATCAAAAAGTAGAACTAATTATGGTAAGAGAACGATATTATCAGAGGGAGCCCGTCTTTATAACAAATTACCTAACAGTGTGAAAGAATGTGAAAGTATGAAATATTTAAAAACAGTTTACTGAAATATGTAAGTACCGTAGAAAAATAGCGTACTTTGTCATTAATTAAATCTTTTCCTTTCCTCTTATCACTTGTACCATACACCATAATAATATTTCGTCCAAGTCATACTGCTAATAGTTTTGCAATCTACCCTGTTTATTTTTGTTATTTGTCGGTTTGTTATTACATTTGTTTGTACTCATCTATCCTAAATTATTATTATGCTAAATAGCACTATTATATAAAAAGTTAGATTATCTATGCCTACACATAAGTACCTGGGTCCTAGAGGTAATATGTAATTTAAACATTATTTACGAATTACTTATTCTCATTGTAAATGAACTTTTATAGTTTTTATGAGAAATAAAGACTCTTTAACCTCAAAACATCAACCCTCATTTTACCCTTTCGTAAGGCTATTTTAAAAAGTTCCTGAAAACCATGTTTTAATTTATTATTATTTGGATATTATACAGAAAATTTCAGGTCAATAGCATTATGCATTAAAAAGTTACAGATATTTCAGTACGGAGCCATATACGAATCACAAACTTTAATAACCCGATGTACGAGTATCAACAAAATTTTGAAAAAATCCTGAATCACATGTTCAATAGTTTTGTATTCTTAGTATACTCTGTAAGTTTTAAGCTAATTGGGCCACTGGTTAAAGAGTTACAAAAAACACTAAAAAAAAATTGTAATCCCCTATTCACCCCTTTAGGGGTAGAATTTCCAAAAAATCCCTTCTTAGCGGGAGGTTGTCTAGTACTTAACATGTACCTGCTTTTCAAATTTCAGCTTCAGCGGTTTGGCGTTGTTACCTGAAAATCACTTGTTTTTTTATATATTATGATATACCTCTATGTATATACTAGCTTTTGCCCGCGGCTTCGGACGCCCTTTTCAGGGTTAAAAAGTAGCCTATGTGCCCTGGGATACCATCTACCCCCTGCCTAATTTCATAGAGATCCTTTCAGCCGTTTTGGCGTGAGAAGGTAACAGACAGACAGAGTTACTTTCGCATTTTAATATTAGGATGGATATATATGTATACGTATATATATTTATTCATTTCTTTTTATGCATAACCAGCTTTTGCCACCGGCTTCGCTCGAGTTTACTCGGATAAAAAAAGTAAACTATGTGTTATTCTGTATTGGACCTTTTATCAATATCAATAAAATTTTAGTTATCTATTTTGAATGCCATGTATAAAATACATAAATGTACGTTTTGTTTCCTTTCCTTTAATAATTTATTTAGAAAACATTGTCACATCACTATAATTTGTCTGCCACCAATCTGCTACGTAAATAACAGTGTCTGGTGCTGACCAACACATCTCCTACCCTTACCACTTTGGCAGAAACCGTAAACCTACCCACTCTCCAAAACAACTGAACTGCAAAACGATTGCAAGTTGCCTCCTCATGTGCCAAACTACAATAGGAGGAATAGGTTTACTGACAGCGATACAAACAAAAGCTTTTAAATGCGCTGAATTTTCCATCTTTGTTACCGGAATAGATCAACAAACTGCAAAATTAAAAAGACAACCGTAGAAACCGTCACGTTACCCGGAAACGGATCCTCGTTTAATTTTTAATTCAGTCGGTTTGCGGCGCTGTCGTCGTCGTCTTCCTGCTCGTCGCTTCCGGTTGCGAGTGCGCCTTTTTTTAAGGGTTGTATTTCCGGTTTGTACAGGAGCTAGAGTCAGGTGGATTGGATTTTGAATGGTCAACAAAATGCCAAAACATTTTTTTTGCTAAAATAAGTTTTAAAGCTATCATAGCGGATTTTTTATGTTGACCTTGGACATCTACTAACTGGAAAACAAGTCATTCAGATGAGCTTTGACACATAGTGCAAAAAGTTTCGCCTGAGACCATCGATCAAGGTATTCGCCAGTCCCCCATAGATTCACAATGGGCATCCTGAAACCGTCTGTTCCAAAAGAGAATACATTTGACAGTATTGATTACCATTTCACCTAGTCTCATTTTACGCTCCGCCTAGCAAAACTGCAAAAATCACAGGTGCATGACACAAAAAAGGACGAGATTTCCTATTTGCAGTAAAGTTTTAATGCATTTTTTACCACTATGTGCTATTATGTCCTCAAGAAATCAACGTTGAATATTCTTGTTTGGTTTGCCTTTGGAATGATTTTGAAAAAATGAGAGGCCACTTTTTTAATTTTTTTTTTTGTATTAATGCGGTTTATTTTTTATTATAGAACGACTAGTTTGCAATTATTACTGGTTCAAAGTTTTATAAAATAAAAGCAATAGTCATAGATATATTTTCATGTTGCATTAAATTTCTTTAATATTACGGCTCTTCGCAAAGTGTCTGCGTCAAAACAAGTCTAAGACAATTTCGAGTGTCATTTTCGTAAGGTCCTAGGTATCCTACGGAGGAGACGCTAGGCGGCGGATACCTGATAGAAGCCTGAGACGTAAAGGTTGTTAGTTCGATTTCAGTCGCAAATACCTAAAGTGACGATTTTCGATTCATAGATAAGTCGAACATGAAACAAAATGAAATTTAATGTTGCAACTGTGTTCGAAAAACCTTTTGACACTAGCTAGTAACAACAGTTTGTCCTATATTAAGAACTAGATATGTGTGTACCGAACTGCACAAGTCGTCAAATAGGTACTTTTTTAACATTCAAAATAAGAAATATAAAAAAAACCGCATCCACACCACCGCGTCGCATCATAAATGACTCAGGATTAGAGATTATTTTTCCGACAGCCGCTTTTTTTCGCCGAATGAAAAATCCTTCAGGATATTATCATTAATAAATGAACGGCGGTGCAAAACAGTTGACGGGTATAAATGGAGGACGGTGATAAGCTACGCTTATGGAATTAGTTTTTGTCGATTCATTCTGTGAGATAAAGTGCAATAGCTTTCATTTTGAGGAGAATCTTCCATAGAGTTATCTCGTTTTTCACTAAAACGTGCTAAAATGTAAAACGTGCTAAACGAATTAGTTTTTGTCAATTGTGTCTGTGAGTGCTAAGACTGCTTTTATTTTGAGAATAATCTTCCATAGAGATGCTTACTGCTCTTTTCACTATAACGTCCCAAAGACATTGATAATACCTACTGGTAAATGTAATGAAATGTTTGGTGTCTAGGTTTTCTTATTTGTTCACACAGCATCACCTGCCCTCAAAGTAAGCAAAGCAAACCTATTCGGTACCAGATGACTGAAAAGTCATTTGTTTAATCTGATTATGATTGTTCTGATGCTGTGGTTCGCAATAGGCGAGACAAACATACAGTTGTCACTCTCAACTCCAAAACGACCTTAATGCGTAAAAGTGTAATCTGCACAGACCTTTCGCCTATAATAAACTGCCAGAGTCTCTAAGAGAATTACCTTGTGCGTTGTTTCGGAGGAAGATGTTTGATTTATTGACAAAAAATGCTATTACTCCTTTATTGAATTTATGACCGATAAATTGTAGGTATTTAACATTAACTTTTTTTTAAATGATTGTAGTATTATTATTTCTTTATGTGGCTGTGAATTATGTGTATTATTTTATTTAATATTGTAATAGTTATTATTGTACATTTTAAGACACTGCACGCCCAATAGGGCAGAATACATTGTGACATTCCATTATACCAACAAATTATTTAGTTGTTATGATAACAACTTTTATAACATGTATTTCCTGAAATAAATTTGACTCATTTTTTTAAAATTGGTCTGGTTTCTTATTTTGACGTAGACAACCTCTAAAACCACTTCAAGCGGACGAAGTCACGGGCAGCATCTGGTACAGAATATAGAGGTAAGGTTGTCGTGAAGGAGAATACGTTGTCGAGAAGTAGTGAAACACTACTTGCATTATCCGGGTTAGTTCTGTTGGAACAGAGATCATGAAATGAGTTGTGTGCGTGGTAAGCTGCAGTGCGACAGTGTGTACTATACTTTTGCAAATAAAGTTATTTGATTTATGCTCCTAAAGATGAACAAAAAAAACATTTATTTTCACGAATTGAATTGGGTTCACTTAGCCATTCCGAGTCCAGAAACATTTTAAAAGTTATCCGTTGTTTAACAGAAACAATGTTAAACGAAATAAGATTACCGAACTCACTTATCCGAAAGAAAATGAAATTGAATTCCTTCAAAGGGCCGCCCTTGAGCAATGATCTCTTCTCGGCTACAAATCAAAGCGAAGACAAGGGCCGGCTAATGCTAGCTTCGGCTGAAGGGTGAAGGCATAGTAGAGGAGAAGTAGAGTCGCATCTACAACTACCGATGTGAATATGAGCAAAAATGTGGCATAGAGCCAATAGTAATATTAAAAAATTAATAGTGACAAGTGTACTAATAGAAAAATATAATGTATGATTCTGATAATAAAAAAAAACTAGGTGAATTGCAGTACTAGGTTTTTTTTAAGGTAGCAAAAGCCAAAATATTTTTTTCTAGAAAAGATGGTAAGGTGTAATTGTCAAAAAAAAATAACTAAGAAATTTAAGATTCGGGCGCCAGACACGTGCCTACTGCTCTTACATTAGGTAGGAATGTTCTAAATAGCTAGAAGTTTCTTCTCATTTGAAGAAATGAGAAAAAACCTCTTTAAACTAAGAATAATGATAATAATAATAAGATATTTATTTACAAAATGATACAGGTAGAAGGTAGAATATACATTAAACAAAGTACTATGGGTACCTATTGTGTAAGAGTTATTGACACCTCGCTCTAACTAAGTTTACAATAAACTTGTATTTAGACACGAGGGCTCAAACCTCCGGCTACTTTTAGGTTCATATTTTGATATTTTGATTGTACAACACTTACCATTAAATACTTATAAATAAATGCTAAAAGCTGCTTAAAAGAGTAAAGACTAGTTTAATACTGGTGTAGGGAACTGATTTCCTATTTGTTTTTCCAGGTGTAGACCTACATCTATGAGTATTAGCCCGATTCGTTCAGAAGTGTTGGCGTGAAGAAGTAACAGGACATCCATCCATCCATTCATCATTTTCCCATTTGTAATTCTAATTTTGATTCTGTTCAGAAGAGTATCAGCTCTCTTCCTTCATTATGACTTTTTCTCTTAATAACCCGGGGTGGGTTAAAGTAAGCCCAAAAAAAAGAAAAAGTAAATAAGTAAGTAGGTAAAAGTGTCACCTATTACACCTACACCTGTACACCTGTTGACATATGTACTATGGTATTTTTATGTGATTTTATTAAATATTTTTTTATCTTTTTATCTATATATATATGTTTTAGCGCTAAGAAATTGTAATCAGTTTGACCCTTTGCCAGATTTTTTAATGTAGTTTTTTTTTGTACTTTATTTTTAGGTATGAAATTTTTATTAATATTTTTTGTAATTAATTTTTAAATGTTAAATAATGGTAAATCTGTACTCTATTGCATTGGGTACCTACGCCTATAAAAATAGAGTACACGTACATTTGACGAATAAATAAATAAATAAAATAGTAGACTAGTAATGAAGTAAAACAAACACGTCATAAAACAATCTACTTCTTCCCGCCATCATTCGCCGCCAAGCGATTTTTTTTATGACGTTTTTTTGTTTTACTACATTACTACTCTACTTTGTCAGCAGGCGAACGATAGATGGCACTTTGTGGACGAGGAGGGTACAATGAGCCCGTTAAGAGTAGCCACCTGGACCGCAGTAAATCTTAGATGCACACTCGCACCTTTGCAGGGCAAATTAAACGAAGATCTATTAAGACAGAGCAAATATTAAAGGCCTATTTGAAGGTATCTATAGTATATCTGAAGTCGTAGAGACGACTTCAGTGGCGCGGTGGGCGAAGGTATGCCAGGAGATTGCGTACATGATATACATTATGTTTGTACGGTCATTATTTATTTATTTATTACTATGAATTGTCTTAATCAACGAACACACTCAAGAAGTTAAAATTTTTCAATCATTGATTAATTAACTCTGTTGATTTAAAAAATACAAGGTCCAGAAACACAAGAAAAAGGTTGAAGGTTGTAGGAGGTTGAAGGTTTCTTCAACCTTCCATAAGAAAGTCATAAATCTACCCATACCGACGGAAAGCCTTCATAAATGTTCAGGCTTTGATTTGGCTCCGAGCTATCTCGGAGCCAAATCAAAGCCTGATTTAGCCTGAACTTTTTGTTATCCGTCTATACGAATAAAAAAAGTGATCCTGTAATTGCCTTTAACAACTACGCTTTTTTCTGTGTTCCGAAAACACACACGTGTACATCGTCCAATCCAAGTTATTTCACAAACAATTTCATCGTAGCATCAAATCACACTAATGTCACCTTTTGCACCTATTCCTAACTCCCTAAAGGGTCAGACGAATGTTCGTCTGTAAAGTATAATGTTTGTTTGAAGTGGACATACATAAATCGGCCCCGGAGCGAGGACCGCACACAAATCAAGACAACTCGAGCAAACAACGTCTGTGAGGTAATCCTGCTTGCTTGGGACGCGTCTATAAATCGCTCAAGGTAAGGAATTGGTTTATCTTTAGATGATGGTGTTCTGTTTAAAACAACAATAATAAACAAGAGAACTGCAACAATAACAAATCGAAACGATGTTTTTTTCAAGGTTTTCTTAAAATTCAAGATATTAAGTTTTAAACGAAGTTGTTATTCAGAGATACATAAATACCATTCACCATTAGGAGACATTAAGAAAACCATTTGAACACATTATACACATTATTTCTAAACACATCTGATTCTCATGACGAACTTGATTTATTACAATTATGTTGTCCATAAGAGCCCGTACGCACTTTGCCAAGTTTCAGCTTTGCGTTAATCTTCTAAAACTCTTTCCAACGTATTATCCATCGTTCATCTCTATTCTCAATCCATAGTCATCTATGTGTATACCCACACCTCTCATAAATCCAGTGGACCAGCAGCTTTAGCAAGTAAACACCGGCACGGTCCATTTGTATCCGTGATCGAGTTCATTAGTCGACGCGGCACAAAACTTACATGGTATAAATCGCAACAGCCGACGTTTCACATCGATATGATGAATGTGCACGCATCTGTGTTATTGTTCTTTGGTTTGTTTAGCCTGTTATGGTCTATGGAGTCATCCTTATGGGCGATAGCATCGTGGGCGATAGCTACACCGTGCGGTTAACGCATATATTTAGTTGGACGTTTGATTTTTGTAGAAAAGCCAATTGCAATTATTTTTCTATGAAATGAACGCGCATCAAAGACCTAAATAGATTGATTCTTAAAGAAACCCTACAGTCAGCCAAATAAAAGCTGCTTGACAATGTGTATAAAAGTATGTAATAAGATACCAAAGGAACTTAAATTATTTAATAACTATTTATTTAAAATCAAATTGTTTAAATGGTTGAATGATAGGATTTTTATGACATAAATGAATTTTTGAATCTTAATTGTAATTGAATTGAATTGAATTTTAAAATCTTCGATTATGATTTTAATGTATTATTGCATGCTAAGACCATAGCACAATATTGCACAATATTTGTAATGGTTGTGTTTCTACCTGTATACCATTTTTCAAGCAAATAAATGTTTGAATTGAATTGAATCATTCAAAGATTCTCAAATTCGTCAAATTGTTGTGCCGATGGCACATAAAGGGAGCCTACGGAATCGAATTTCAGAATAACTGGTATGAAATGTAATTTTATGAATTATATTAAATTTCTATATCTATTTCGCGTTAAGTTAATCTACCATTACTCGATTATTAGTTAAAAACATCATTAATCCTCATAATCCCGCATAATTAACCTATCCCCACGAAAAACTCAGCCCGGCATTTAAAACCAACCCAGCAATTTATTTCCAACCCAGACGCATTCACAAAAACCACCGGCTGCAGGAAAACTCCAAAAAACGTAATCCAGGGCCCAACTAAGCCCAGGGGCTATCTAATAACATTTATTACTCCGCTTCCGGTCCCAAGCGTCCACTTCCGGTGGATAAAGTGCGGCCATTTTTGCCGCCATACTTATTTATAGATGTTTGGGCGATAATGTGTGTGATTCGTTCATTATGTGGTCGCCTCTCGAGCGGACTCGCGGGTTATTTATGAGATCCAAAACTATGAAATTAAAACTATACTAGGTTTCAATTTGGGTTCAATAAAATCAAACGAAATATGAAGAATCCTCTTTCATATTGTTGATGTTTTTATAGAATTAGTGGATCTACAAAGTGGATCAGAGTGGAATAGGCCGAAAATACCTATAGAGGTACATTGCTATAGAAAAGCAATTCGCTCGAAGAATAGAATAAGCACACAGGCCTTGTTTGTATACGATGCTAAAACACAAAATTACGGCTATAAAATAGTACATTAAAATAAAAGATTTCAGCAATGTGTAAAAAAATCCACAGCTGATAGAATTGTCTTGTGTGAACTGATCGATATACCGATGTATGCACTCCTCATTTTAGTCGAGTCTGAAAATGACCAACTCAGTAAACAAAAGCCCTAACAGAATTAAACCTCGACATTTCAAACCTATTCTCACATAAATTCATTGAATAAAACTCGCCCCTGTTGTAAAATAAAACGGCGCCTCCAATATTTGCGATAGTTGAAGCGCCATAGTTCGATAGTGTCAATACTGGCAACCCTCCAGCGATGGAAGAGCTCGCTATTTACATATGAATCCACCTGATAGCGATACGTGTTTATCACTAGCTTTGAACTGGAGCCAGAAAAAGAAAGAAATAGTTTAAATTAAAAACCGCTTTCGGTTATGAATGAATTTTTTCGGTGTATGAATTTTTGTTTAGTTTTATTGACTGTGTCCTGATCGGTGCTTGCGTGGCCCTCAAGAGTTATTTTTGATTTGTGTTAAAATTGTATATAATCAAGGGGTTATAAGGTACCTAAATGAATATGTTCGATTTCTCTCTTGAATCAAGATGTTCGAAGTTGCTACGAAGATTTGCTACGCAGATCAATTTCGTAGACACTGCTACGAGGCATCTACGATTCTTCGTAGGCATTTCGTAGCAGCGGCTGGTCCAACAAATGTAATCATTTTCAGAAAATATACCAACTATTTTACACATCCTCTAAACCCTAGGCCCTAAGCCCAACGCGCCACTAATTACACTCAAATTCCGTAGCTTAAAGCAAATTACAACCCTTGCATATTTCCATCTCTCTCGCACGCGTTTAAAACAATACCAACTGTTGCGAAAAGCGTGTCGCATGTGTGCGTGAGTAAACACCAGTTGAAGCCTAACTGGCCTTAATGAATCGTAATGGCCCCTATAATTCGTGGCGTAACTAACTGGCCGTGCGTCCCTCGCGCAAACCCCGTAAGGCTGTTGTACACGAGGTTTTTTGATGATTTACAGCTGACTGGTATTCGTAAACAGAAATAGAGGCCTGGCTGTTATAATAACGTAGCAACGTAAATAAAACTTATTGGTACTGAAACAACAAGAAAAATAATCTGATCCAAATGAATACCATTGAATTATTTTTCTTTTAGCATTTATCAATGAATAGGTTATTGAAATCTGATAAAGATCAGTAAATGGCTTTAGTTAATTACCTTAAAACGAAATAAATTAATAATGCTGCCATCCTCTTTTTTCCATTTCATTCCATAATCTAGCCCCAAAGTTAAAAACGTTTTATTACTCATTTTAGTTTTAAACCCACTATCCTCGTCTCCCACAAGCTTTATGTTTTTGGACGTCCGCCATATCGGGTATGACAGCGGTTCTCTTTTTGAAATTTTCAGCCGACCGCACACGGGCGATTTGCGGCTACGTGTTTAGATTGTGCGCCGCAGAATTTGTCACGCTGCCTTGTACGTTTTTGTTTTGCGACCAATTTGTAAAGATTTTAGATGCCAGGTTTGAGATGTAAAATAAATAGATGAAAAAAAACCTGGCGGAAAAAAAAGCTATCCCTAGAAACGGAAAAACTGAATATCGGAAATATCAGTTTAGTTACCTCTTCGTTAGTAAGCTCAACTGTTTTTAATGTAAATAGGTACTAGTTCTTATTTGGTTCTAATAAGTAGCTGTAATTTTACATTTGTTTTTTTTATATCGGGAAACTAGTTTTTTTATTATCTTCTAATTTTATTTT
Source organism: Eupithecia inturbata (assembly GCA_963662085.1). NCBI lineage: Eukaryota > Metazoa > Arthropoda > Insecta > Lepidoptera > Geometridae > Eupithecia > Eupithecia inturbata. Next base: position 2,770,301 of record OY759179.1, on the reverse strand, counting down.
TGCCTTTATTCAACTGACTATTTGCCGAAGCCTTGCTAATGGGCTTGCTGTGTTGGTGTGCGTAACTGCCTACCGTGTTAACAAATTATCTTTTGTTGCTATTTTATGAGAGAATGAACATGAAGAAACATCTTACCTTTTGTCAATCAACAATATCTATTTAACTATCTATGACTAGAAGATCGGGAGATATATCACTTTATCTACCGAAATATTATTTTGATTCTAAACTAGACCAATATATTTTAGGGGGGGTATGATATAGCATACCCATAGCCAAATATTTCTCTCAGTTTTAAAGTTTCGCTACCGATCAGGTAGCGAAACTAGCTAGGTCCCTCCATCTAATGATAGACTACGTCTATCTGCTGAGCGGCGTAATCACGTAGATCCTCTCTCCATTAGACTAAGCCTAACGCACTGCAATAACCTAATTGGCTCATGGTGGGCCAATTAGAGGCTCATGGGCCAATTAGTGGCGGCACCTGGTTCCTATGAATTAGGTATGTCTAGGAATATCATGAATTTATTCAAACTATTACGTATGTTTCGGCTAAGAGCATTAGGGACTGTCTGGTGCGAAAGGCCCTGTTGCCGGTGATTTCAGTATCTCAAGTTTGTTGTGACTTTTGTGTTAGAGGTACCTTGGTAGGAGGTTTTATTTGAAATACAGAAATACAATTTATTTATAAAGCCGATTTACATGTCAATAAGTATACAAATCGTATACAAGTTCTTAAATAATTAAAATTTCACACAGAAATAATACAGAAATTGCAGTTAAATAAACATTAATAAATTATTAAAAAGTCAAACTAGTACATAAAATAATACAAAATTAATTATGATTAGTCTCCTTTTTCTCGAGTAGTTCACCTTAGTAAGGATTCTCAAAAAAACTTTCTAATAACTATGCCTGATAAATCAAATTTGATAGACGATGACGGTTGTTATATTATATCAGTTGTACAAAGACTTCGTATGTTGGCTTGGAATTGTATTATGAATAAAACATTGCAGAACCGTGATAATGTCTACTGAGCTAATTTTTCACATTAAATTTACGAGCAATAACGAGTCTCAACAAAATAGTAATTATAAAACAAGTTAAAGAACCAGCCATTCCCAGCAGCCGTGTTCGTTATCTCCAGATACATTATGGAATAAATTGTCTTAAGATTTAAGTTTGAACAATAAATAATTGTTTCTAGCGTAATTGCCGTAATTTCATGAATAATTACAGCCACAGAGCAATTAAATAAATAACGGCGGAGTAACGGCGTCTCTGGGCTTTAGTTTGAAGTTGGGGAGTGATGATGTAACTCATTAAAATGAAAGATCATCATTCTAGGCCAATGTTTGGAAATCGAAGATATTAAGCTGATCTCCGCGAACCCGAGCTGGCCAGTGGCAGCTCTGGACCGAGATGCCAGAAGAAGTATCTTCTTGTAGATATACTTTGAGCCGTTGAGTCATAGTTTGACGCTTCTCATCGTCAGCCTATATTATTCCGCTGCTGGACAAAGGCCTCCTCAAAGAAATGCTTCCCCTAATGAGCGTCATAGCGCCCGGTCTTCGTCTTGCCGCATCCAGCATCTGCATGCAGTCTTTCGCTGGCCGTCATCCCACCTGGACGGAGGGCTTCCATAAGATCGAAATTGTAGCATCAGAATTTAAAACAAAACAAATATCAAAGAGCTTTATTTTCATAACCACAGCAGTTTTTTTGTTTTTTCTTTAAATTTATCACGTAGGGATTCTCTGAGACCCATATAATAGATTGCACGAACATGTCCTCTTCTGCAGCTTGAATACGGTGTTCATATGACGACCGATGTGGCGCAGCGGGGGAAGGTCCCCCTGCGACGCAGGAGGTTGCGGGTTCGATTCCCGCCTTGGGACAAATGTTTGTACGATCTGCTAATATTTGTGCCGGGTTAGAACACCCGGAACCCAGAAGGATATTCTCTAAAAAAAATACCTACCTACTATGTTATGTACTATAATTATCAGTCATTTAATAACCGTAACACAAGCTCTGCTTAACTTGGGGCTAGATGTGGACTGTAAAGCATTATTTATTTATTTAATATCTGCAGCGTTCCCCCACAGCAGTATGCCATAACACAATACTACTATAGAAGTAACTGAAATAGTCTAGAAGTATCAACATCTGCAAACATGCATTTCCTTCACCTGAGCGGTCTGATAAGAGGCAAAGTCGCTTCAACCCAACGTGCCAAAGTCCCCGCTATCCAAACAAAATGCTTGCAAAATATCAATTAGATACACTCGAGATATACGGCTCCTAATGAATTCGTAATCTCCGTAATCTGTTCAATGAGAAATGGCGTTCTGCGAGCGAAAACAAATTAAACGCCACCCAATGGTACCTAACGCTACCCAATGTTACCCAAAAATTAATTTATCACGACTCCCGTAACTATCCATTGTGGCTGGACTCGGAACGATTGTGGGGGCGAAAATACGTTACATTTTTGAGTGTCACCATTGCTTTTGTAGGAATTTGTACTTTTATTTGTTACTGGCTAGGTTCTTCCCACGGTTTGGGGTGGTTTTTTCCACCAATTTATTTAAGTAATTTCAGGTATAAACTGGATTTATGCTAAAATTCTGCACGACGTTCTGGACCTTCTGCGACATCTACTGGCTTAGTTTGAGAGGTCCGACGAAGAGGTACCTAAGTCTGGTGTTTACCCTCATGCGTGTTATTTTGTGGTATGATGGAAAAGTAAACAGAAAGTAAGACTATTTAGCTTTTCCGAGAACAACATGACCGAAAAATTAAATATTCTAGAGGTAGTCCTGTTGTTTGTTTGAAAATTTGTTATTTAAATGAGATTTGTCCATTTCTCGGCTATTAGCAGCAAGTGTCGGGATGACCGGATATTTTAATTTGCAGGGTCCGGCCGCCAGATGGCGTTGTGATTAATATTCGCCGGACACTTCGGGGCACTTGCTCTTTTTGGAAGGCGTGCCTGAACTGCGGTTTGGACCAAGACCCGAATGGGTTGACTCGGGTTGAGACGAAATTAACAATTTCTGTTTTCATTATTGTTTTATTTTGAAATTAAGGTTCAAGCTGAAAATTATTGTACCTATTGAAAGAAGATTCATAAAATCTACCTAAACAAATAAATAAATTTACTCAAATATTTCCCAAAACGACATCTTAGTCTGCTCAATTCATGAAACAAAACCAACAAAAAAAATCTCGAATAAAATAATTTTTTTGTTTCGCTATCTATTCCAAAGTTGTTAAGTGCATGTGTGCTTATGACCATCCCTCTATCGGAAAATAACAGTTATTGACTTACCCTACTAAAGTTCTTCAAAGGGCATTTTCCCGTGTTGTAGTGGGGCACAAACAATATACGGAGCACGTGTTAACATGCTCGTAACAACGCTAACTGCCGAACTTAGGGCATTCTGTAAAATATGACGCTGCGAAGCGCTTATCGCCTAGCGAGTTTGTTTTATAGCAGTTTTGTGAAATTTTGCATTGATATTGCAGTTTTTTATGTGGCTATTTTATATTTTTACTCGGCTTGCCTGTGTGTGTTTTCGGTGAGGAGCAGGATCGTTCCGATCTGAGGCCGTTCGATTATTTAACATAATTTATTTTTAACGCTGTTCATTTTATTAAGTTTTAAACTAATGGCTCAATTGGAATCAGCTGTTGATCAATTGGTTGAGATGATGCCACCGAAAGATACACTTTTGACGAGCATTTTTATTTCGTGTAGCTACTATTATTTCTTGTAAAACCTTTATTCCCAACAACAATAAACAGTAACCTAAATCCGAGAAAACGAGATCTTATTACTTTTTATTTATTTGCGCTATCAAATCCCGGAACAAGTTTTTGCGCTATTCCTCATGTTAAGCCAATATTTGGAGGGCCAGCGGTAATATATCGCCGGGCAAACTGAAGTTTATCGAAAGAACGGGAATAACTTTATTATGTAGTGACCGGACGTAGGGCGGCCGGCTGCTTGGACACTCGTGCTCGAAAGGGATACTAAATTAATGTTAGCTTACTTGAGGAACCTACAGGGAAAACAAAAGTTAGCGATGAATATTATGCAGATCTTCGTTACTGGATGAGCATTTTTAAAAATAGACATACAATCTTATTTTACGCATTGAATTTGCCTAGTAATCTTTACTGAAATAATAGTAACATAGCCTTCTGCTTGACACTAAGATGTTTTTCGATGATAAAATACCATCATTTTTAATTGAAGGCTATCATTTTTCAACTTAAGTTAAATATATAAAATTAAAAAATAAGTTAAATAATCGATTGCAATCTTAATTTAGTTGTAGGTTTAAGTAAATCGATTGTAGGTCCTCCGAGATTTTGTTCAAAGTGAATGCATTTTTTTTAATAAAGATAATGATGAGCGAATTTATTAACTATAATACTTCTTTGGCCCATCGCTAATTTTTTTTACAGATTACTTTTCACAATATCAACTCTGCTATCGCCTGTACCGTTTTGCGTCGCCATTTGTAAAGAGTCGCCGGTATTTCTTTGCTATGAAATATGCCGCTCGCCTTCATTGTAAACACATTTCCAGATCCGGCCCGTCCGTTTCACTTATTTTATTGTAGACGAGGAATTTTCCTTAGTCATCTAAAGGCTGCATTTTTTGGGATAGCAGTAAGAAAAAGCTGAAGCGGGAACGGCTAGCTGAAACGGAAGTGGGTGCGTAAACTATTGTTGGTTGTACACGAATTTGCTCCAGCGCCTTTAAACCAAGTTGCTGTGGTCGCGTCATCAACTGACTCCTTAATTTCAGATCTCTAAGAATAAAAACGTCAAAATAGTCTTCATAGTAGGGTCATCGAAAGAACGGAATCCGAATTATCGTTGTGGTAGGAAAACGTCCAGTTCACGGATTTCACTCATTTTAGTGTTCCTACCTAACCTACCCTGGATTTTTTCTTTGTCACTCAAAAGTAAGAATACGACGTACTAATACATTGCGATGCGATGTTATTGGTAACGCACAGCAGTTGGATTTTTCATTAGAAAATGTCGATATCTACTATGAAGATAACAAACTAGACCAAAAGTTTAGTAAGCCAAAGAAGTTAAACAATTGATTATGTAAGTGTCGGCCATCACAAACAAATTTGTTTGATTTGAGTGTCTGCACCTACTCGCTACCAAAGACTCTGACAACATGACTGTGATGTGACTGTTCTATTATGAAGATACACAGAAACAAACAGGTACATACGACTAGGTAAATACAAATAGAGCAGTAACAGCTGAAAGGGAAATGTTTCAGATATCGTTAACAGTGCTGTAGGCCAAGCACAGATATTGCTGTCTAGGGTAGAATAGACAAATATGAAATCGCATCGTCATACATTGCGTAAATAATGGAAGTTGAAGGAAGTAATTTCAAATATTTTACGCATTCGATGACAAAGTGGCGTAATATTTCTGTATTCTGCCCCAGACAACGATCCCTTGGCATCAGGAATTCGACAAAGTAAAACGAAAGTCTACATAAATACGAATGGGCATAGGTGAGATATCAGACATACATATTATTTACTAATAGAATCGTGTCCTCTCTACAAAAACCAGTCAAGTGTAACATTCTAAAAGCCGTCCGTTACGGACTCATAGAAATATTTTTATGAAAAACGTCCAATAAACTTTCATTTGCCGCCCACTTGTAAATTACGGACGATACTGAGCACGCTTCAGTTCACATATTCATGGAGACAGCGTCTTTACTACTCAAGACGTAGTATGTAACGTAGCTTCAACGTAATATTATTATAACGGCCACAATAGCCACATAACACATACGTTGTTTAATGTTTTTGTCACAGCTTATAAATTTAATTAAATAGATTTCCGTATCGCAACATGTATTCGGTTGGGTGCAAGTGTTGCGTGCCTCATCAATGCCAGTGAAGTACTGCTGTCGAATAGCTTGGTTATCACAGATTATCGTGTGCCAGTCTTAACGACGTCATCCGGCGGGCCTTTGACAGCGCTAACGTACCAGCTATGCTTAAACCGAATGGTCTGTTGCGTGACGATGGTAAGAGGCCCGACGGCATGACACTAGTCCCATAGGTGTGAGGAGGCCCATTGTGTAGGACGCTACATGCGTCGATACACTTGAACCTTCCCATCTTCCGAGGACATCCGTGAGGGCTGGTGCGGCGGCAGATTTGTCCGAGGATCACGCAAATAGAGGAGGACGCAAATATGCAGGTCTCGACAGAGCCTACACATTTGCTCCCTTTGGGGTCAAGACCCTAGGTCCGTGGGGTAGCGAGGCTCTCCGGGTTTATAAAAAGTTATCTGAGCGTCTGGTCGACGCGACGCCTGACCGGAGAGCTATTGGCTATCTGGCGCAGCGCATCAGCATTGCCATACAGCGGGGCAATGCAGCTAGCGTCTTGGGGACGCTTCCGACTGGTATTGATGTTGAGCTACCTGTAGATTGTTTGCAAAAGTCTGCAGTTAGCTTAATTGTTTCAATTGTAAATACAAGTTCAAATTTATTATTATTATGTGATTGAAATTATCAATCAAAAAAAATTAAAGAATATTAAATAGAATACAATAAATTATTTTTTTTCGTTAGGTGAAATTTTAAATAAAGTTTTGCTTGAGAGAAATATAATTTTCGATCAAAACATAATAAGTACAATTTGCAAACGAAAAATTTGTGCAGCACGACTAATGCCAGAAGTATCATAATAAGGGATTCGGCCAGAAATTACTGTTTATCTCAAAAAATTGTATATTCCTAATGCTGCCGGCCGGCTAGTGATTTTGTAAACATTCGGTCAATCATCAAATTGCAAAAATACGTTCACAGATCTACAATGTCTCTACTATTTGCTTTACCCATACACATGGTACCACGTCGCCGTCCAGTCAGTGAACCGGGCGTCACCCGGGGCGATGGAGGGACCTGACCTTATGGAAATGTTGTCAACTTTCCATTATACACGTTACCTACCTTCTAAATTAATTGGATAGGCGTTCTATTTTATACATAGTATTACTCAACCCAGTTACATTCTACCTCGTCGCTGTCCAGCCAGACGCAGATGAAGGCTCCGCTACAAAGTGAACTGGCCGTCACCCGGGGCGACGGACGGACCCGATCTCAGGGAAATGTTGTCAACTTTGCATTACACCTACCTTCTAAATAAGTTGGATAGGTATTTTTATTTTATAACTTTTTCATAAGGATAACAAACAATCTCACTTAAATATTGAGTAAAGGTTATCATAAATAAACTAAAATCTAAAAGCTTAACCAGCCCGTTGTCCGCAAATGACTACACGAGTATTCGAAAATTTTCATATAATATATTCTACTAGGTTCTGCCCGCCGCTTCGCGCGCGTTTTTCCGAGATAAAAAGTTACTTTATATATTAATCCTGGTCTAGACCTACATCTATGCGAACTGTTAGCCATGATCCAATCAGAAGGTCGGGTGTGAAGAAGTAACAAACATGCATCCATCCATCCATCCAACTAAACTTTCGCATCTTAAGAATAAAAATATTTTTATTGTAAAATTGTGTTAATCATAATTATGTAGTTACATGAAGTTATTAAATTACAGTAAGTAACAAAAAATTTAATGGGGAGGTAATTTGAAGGTAGACATCAAAAACGCCTCCAATTCCGTAGACTTATAAAATAAATTAAAGACTAAATTCCTAAAATATACCCTTTTTTCTGACAATGTTCAGGTTCACCGTCAAAATTAATTTACAGGAACAAAGTCATTTTGTCCGCTGTTGGATGTCAGCAAGGCGACCCTTTGAGTCCGGCCATATTTAGCCTTGCCATCCAACCGATAATTCAACGTCTCCAATCCAAGCTCAATGTCTGGTATTACACATTACAACATTAGATGTAGAGGTAAACACAGTTTTAGATGATCTAAAAATCAAATATGCAAGTGTTGACAGAGCCTACACATTTGCTCCCTTTGGGGTCGAGACCCTAGATCCGTGGGGTACCGAGGCTCTCCGGGTTTTTAAAAAGTTATCACACACACTATCATCACACTATCAAAGTTGGCACAGCGCATTAGCACTTCCATACAGCGCGGCAATGCAGCCAGCGTCTTGGAGACGCTTCCGACTGATATTGATATGGATCAGTTGAGCTACCTGTAGATTATTTGCAACAGTCTGCAGTTAGCTTAATTGTTTCAATTGTAAATACTAGTCCTAATTTATTTTTATTATTGAATTGTAATTTTCTTTGTCAATAAAGGCTTACCTAGTACCAACAATTTTATCCTATTCGGACATATACAATCTTAATCTAGGCAGATAATTATCTAATGTCAAAAAATTCCTTCAAATTGTAGTGAACGTTATTAACCAGCCACTTCCTTAACTCAAGTTTAAACAATATGTTTCCATCAAGTTTTTGTATTTCTTTAGTACAAGTATGTTGTAGTTGATCCACTGAAAGAACATTATGGACTACAGCTCATAATAAACTCAAATAATGGAATTACGAACACAGCTTCACAAACAAATCCAATAAACCAATCTGTATAAAAATAATACAAAACAGCTGATGAACGTCAATACGGAATCGTTTTCCACGTATCAAAAACAGAGAGCATAATTTTCAAAGGACTTGTTTTCTTTGTGGTTCAGTAAAATTGGCAAGAGTAGTGTAGCTGGAACCTGCTACGCGGCTACGCCGTAGCGGTGCGTAGACTTACGAATCCCATAGAAAGTTTTTTGTTTTTTCACATTGTTGGAAACAATGTGTTTCCACTGCGAGATTAAGTTTTTTTTAGATATTATTAAGGTTTTCACTTTAGTATAACTAGAAATAGTAATACAAATTAATTACTAGTACTAGTAAAACAATGTACAAACAGAAACTAATTATTTCAATAAACAGGGTGCGACGAAACATGTGTACTAAACCGAAAGGGTAATTCTGGACACCGAGGGGATCAGCTTTTGTTCTACAATTTTTTTTAATTGCAACATTTTTGAAAAATATCACGTTTATTGGTTTTTTGCTTGCATACAAAAAATTATAATAATAATACTATAAATTATTACTGTTATTTTGAAATTACAAAGTTACATAATTTTTTTGTAATAATTACTAGACAAAACATCAAACATAATTCTTTTATTGCACTAATAAAAACAAATACATGTAAAACTTAAAACTAGAGAGATTATGGCAAAGGCGAGCTTAACCCTAAAAGAGTTCTCTTCCAGCAAACCTTATTGGGAGAGAGAGACAAATTTGTTACAGTGGGTTCGTGTGCAAATACAGATAGAAGATTGAATCCTTAGCCTACATAGTTAATAAACTACTACATATGTATAATAATATATTACGCTACCTATAAAAATATATAACATACATAAAAATAACAATTCTATAACTACATACGCATTTAAAATAAGTACATAAACTAAATACCTACATCAAAGTCATGAAGATAGGTAATGCTCTTGGACTTTACGCTTAAAGATGAAGAGAGAGGGGGGGGCTGGCGCAAATATCATGAGGGAGAGAATTCCATAGCCTGACCGATTCGACGGTGAAGGAGCCACCATAGCGGCTGGAAGAATGCACAGGAAACTTCAGAAGAAGGGACAATGATGTTCTACAGGGTTTATCGCGGGGGTAAAGAAACTCAAACCGCTCACGGAGGTACGAAGGAGTAAGAGGATTGTTCAGAATTTTGTATAGAAGTGTGAGAACGTGCAAATCACGCCGGCGACGGATTGGAAGCCATTTTAACTGAGCTCTGAACATTGAGACGTGATCATATTTACGCAAACCGAAAATAAATCGGATGCATAAATTTTGAAGTCGTTCTAACTTGTTGATAATTTCCTCCGTGGCGTCAAGGAAACAGGAGTCAGCGTAATCTAATAGGGGAAGAAGGAGTGATTGAGCTAATGTGACTTTAGTTTGTATAGGAAGGAACTTCTGAAAACGCTTAAGGGAATGAAAGGAGTAGTGGACTCGCTGGCTGATTGCATTGACGTGCTTTTGCCAGGATAACGTGGAGTCAAATATGACACCCAGATTCTTGGCAGAAGCAGAGTAGCAGATATGAGAATTGCTATAGAAGAGTGGAGATATTGGTTTTTGCTGAACTTTGTTCAGCATGTATGAGCTACCGCAAATTAGAGCTTGGGACTTAAAAGGGTTGACCAAAAGACCAAAGGCCTTTGCCCACGCGTTAATGTTGATGAGGTCAGTGTTAATTTGGTCAACTCCCAAGGAGATCTCATCAGCCTTAAAGTGGCAATAGATCTGCAGGTCGTCTGCATACAGGTGAAACTTAGAAGAAATGATAGAGGTAATTGCGTTAATGAAGATGGAGAAGAGGAGAGGAGAGAGAACACCGCCTTGAGGTACGCCCGCAGTTATGTCACACCAATCAGAATAAGAATCATCAAAGCGGACACACTGCGACCGGCCTGAGAGATATGCATTGAACCAAGAGATTGCTGAGGGAGAAATGTTGAGAGAGGAAAGAACAGAGAGAAGAATGTCATAATCAACGGTGTTGAATGCGCTACTGAAATCCAGTAATACAAGAATAGTGATGAGTTTATTGTCGATGGCCCAGCGAATGTCATCAGAGACTTTAATTAATGCGCTCACGGTGCTATGGCCAGGTCTAAAGCCAGACTGGTAGGGACTCAGAAGGTTATTTTGGTAAAGGAAAACTGATAATTGCGTATGGACCGCATGTTCAAGGATTTTGGATAGAATGGGAAGGATGGAGATAGGTCTGAAATGTGATACGGCAGAGGGATTAGAAATTTTAGGAAGGGGTATTATGAAAGCTTTCTTCCAGGCGGACGGAAACGAGCTCGTTGCAATGGAGAAATTTATAATATGAGTGATTGTAGGAACGAGCTCGCAGGAGAGGAGTTGAAGCATGCGAGCACTGATGCCATCGACGCCAATAGCTTAGCCAATAACATATTGCTGAAATAACAAGCAAAAAAATTTGTGAAGTGTTAATGTTGCAAGAGTGCTTGTGAAAAACACGAATAAGAAAAAAAACACAAGATTTTCTTATTAACAACTTAAAACAATATTCAAAATATCGGGTATCACAAGTTATCAGTTAAGTTCTGGACCACTCGTGGTCCAGAATCACCCCTTTCGGCTTAGTACACATGTTACGTGGCACCTTGTATAAATTGAGAAAGTCGCTTGTTAGAGCTTTTTGATACATAAATTGCTTCATTTTTAAAAGACCACTGTTAAGACTTATTTGATCAACTTCTCTTTTTTACATTGCAAATGTGCTTTTTGGCTTGAATTTTTTTAACTAGCCATGTTTTTGCTACATCTTTTTTTCAACATTCAGAGTGCTACTGGGACTGCCCCACTTCTGTAGTGCATCCGGGATGTTTGCAGAGTCCCGCGTTGATGACTTTTACGCAATCATCCGCAACAGAACAGCATCCCTGATGCGCTGGGTGAGGGGCGGTACCAGTAGCTATCTGAAACTAATAGCTGGAAGGCTGGACACGGACTGCGCTTTCATGAAGCACTGGCCGCGCACACATAGTGCCATGCGCTTATTAAGATTGTGTGTCCCAGATTGTTTGTTCTAATAATTTTAGATGTTTTTATCTTCCTTTTGTTTCTATTAACATGGCTGAAATACATATGTATATGTAGATACACATGTATTTAAGCTGAAATACACGAATTGAATTGAATTGAACTTGAAAGTTACCATTCCTGACCCAGTTCCAGAATGTACCTACGACATTGCTAGCGAGATATGTATCTGCTCTTGTGCCTAATATTATTGTGTGTCAATTTTATGATACTTTGTATGGTACCTACTACTTACGTGGGCTTTGAACCTCTAAATATATTTATGATAGAAAGTCAACATACCGGGGCAATGCAGCCAGCGTCTTGGGGACGCTTCCGACTGGTATTGTTATATATCATTTGAGCAACTGTAGATTGTTTGCAACAGTCTGCAGTTAGCTTAATTGTTTCTACTAAAATTGTAAACCATTCTAGTATTTATTATAGTCATTGTTTGCGGGATATCGCTGTATCTGATGGCGCGGCACTAATGCCGTATGAATGAAATTTACTGTCAATATCGAGCCCGCATGCGGCTTTGTGACGCAAACTGTCCTTTTATATCAGCCATTATTCCGTCCTTTTTCTCTTTGCATTTTTGCGATGTTATTTATTCTGTTTTTTTGGATTGTTGGTTTAAACAATAGCTAATGGTAGGGGCTGGCTATTTGTTAGAAGTGAATTTATTTAGACAGGCAGGTAATCATGGAGACCTAGCCGTGGCGATTGCGGTGTAAGAATTAACCCCTCCAACTCAGCAGGAGGATGTCAACCTACCAGACTAAGGGCAGCAGCTTTCTGTGTATTTTTAACACCCTTACTGCGATCGGCGATCCTGCTGTCAAGCGTGATTTGATTATGGTAAAACCACCATTTTTTGAGACGTACGTTCTAAAAATAACAACTAACAGACTTAAGGTTCCTTCTTCGCTTCTTTACTTAAGTCTATATGTAGACTTCGGTATGCCGAAGCGACAGAAATAAAAAAATCACTTTATTTCCGTGTCAGTGTTTAATTTTATGAACTTGACCTTTTCTAAGTGTAAATTAATTGTATTTATGGAAATATAGGGTATTTTATTTTGATTTCAACATTGGACGCATGAATCTTAAATGCTGCCTTAGCGAACCTGGGGCAGAAATTATCTACCTACATGAATAGTCGGTGTTTTACCCGCGAGGGTTTATATTTTAAAGATATGAAGATAAAGTAGTGCCAGAACAAAAGCCAATAAATCAAACTCCATAATCTCAAATAGCTCATACGAATACAGAATACATAAACGTAAAGATATTAAGATCTCTATAATTCCACACCTTTACCTGAATACTGAATCGTGGGGGTAATCAGTATTCGCAGCAAGTTCAAGGAAGATAAGTCCGGGACTTATATATCCCGGGATCCCGGGACTTGACTAATCGGCGGGATTCAGCCGCGTCTCGCGATAATCCCGGACAAATTATAGGGGCGCTTATTACCGAGCGGGTTTGTGATCATTATTTAACACACAGTTGAGGGCGGTTTATGTCTTTCGGTTGAGGAAAAGGGAATTAAATGTGTTGTGTCTTTTTTTACGGCTTTTTTTGATTATGCTGGTGTTTAAGAAAAACTTTTTTAAATGCGGATTTGCAGGGGGTTTAAAAATCTATTTTTAGAGAATACAGTGAATGAGAATGTTACAGTGAATTTTCGCAATTTCTTTATAATCAAAGATTACTGACCTTACCTTTTAGAGGTTAATTTCTGACTGTTTTAAATAAAAAGTAATTTTTCTACTTGTCTATGCTCGTCTACTGCTGGACATGCCCTTAATGAGGACCATAACCCCCTATAAGCTTATCGCATCTAGCATTAGGTACCTTTTGCGCGTTCTATTGAAATAAATGAATGAAGGCTGAAGCTGGAACTCGGTTCTGAAACTCTTCAAGTAATTTCCACATCCAGCAACTACACCGTATCCATTTACTTAGCGGATACTGATCCGGCACATAATTGGGGTTAATCAAAGCACGGCGCGGATTGCGCACGACAGCTGACCGCACGATGGAATTAATTGCGGCAGGCCGAGGTGCCTCCGTAATTATTAACGTGCCTGTGGAGAGGACAGACACTGTATAGTTTGGTGGAGGGGTTAAACTGGTGTTGTTGTATTTTTTATAAACATTGTTCAATTATTTGTAAGTAGGTATACAGGGTGGTTTTTTGAGAAGGGCGGTGATGGCCAACTCTGAAACCACGAGAGTTAGGGAAAAGTCGTGAAAGGAGTCATGCCCTCGATTTATAAGAAAACAATAACTGCATATTTATTTTTTTCAAAAATCTTTTACTTTGACGGAAATGGACACGAGTGATTTTTGAAAAAAAATTACACCCTGTATTATTAAAGTAATCGATTCTGTTGCTGATAAGGATTAATCTTTGCAAATAAATGTTTTACTAAAAATGAAAGGAAATAGCAAATTTTTACATTTTACTTTTAGTATTTCAATTTTACCTAACTAATAAGTTGCTCAAAATGGTTTCCATTGACCAATGCATAAGTTTATACGTCTCTCTAGAGACTTAACTGCATTTGATATTATGACAGGATTTATCCTCGATAAAATATCAAGCAATGAGCTTTGTAAGCTCTCAACTGTATCGTAACGAGCTTTGTAAAGTTCGTTCTTGACGTAACCCCATAGGAAATAATCAAGCGGTGTGAGATCGGGTGATCTTGCCGGCCATCTCACCGGACCGTGAGTGCCAATCCATCTATCCCCAAAATGTTCATTCAGCATATCTCTAACCACACGGTTGTTGTGAGCTGGGGCCCCGTCTTGCTGGAAATACAGATCAAATTTAAAAAAATAGGCCTCTATCAAATCTTCACACATAACGACCAAAAGTTTAAATAGGAGGTGAGTTTTCTTCGGTGTAAAAATAAAAAAGTGAAAATTTGCTATTTCCATTCATTTTTAGTACAACATTTATTTGCAAAGATTGATCCTTATCAGCAACAGAATCGATTAGTTTAATAATACAGGGTGTAAATTTTTTTCAAAAATCACTCGGGTCCATTTCCGTCAAAAGTGAAAGATTTTTGAAAAAAATAAATATGCAGTTATTGTTTTCTTATAAATCGAGGGCATGACTCCTTTCACGACTTTTCCCTAACTGTCGTGGTTTCAGAGTTGGCCATCACCGCCCTTCTCAAAAAACCACCCTGTATAACTTTGAACCATCATGGTCATTATAAAATCCAAATCATCATATGTACCTAAATTATAACGGAAAGTTTGTTTTGCGTGTATAAAATCGGAATAAGTGGCTGGATTTTTGTTTCACAAGTCCTTAGGTATAGTTACCCTATAACTGAAAATATAAAAGTTTGTTTCAGATAGGTGTATTTTGCTGTAATATTCATAATAATGACTTTAAAAAAATTATGAACCGAACATGAAATGCAAAGAACATGAACCAGAAACAGATTGTGTTAATTAAATCTTTATGGAATGAAACCGGCTATTTTACTTAGGCTGGTTTGTTTTGTTGAAAGGTTCAATTTTTTTATACAGTTTTCTTGTAAACCTTCACTTTAAAAGCATAATAACATCGCCGTAAAACACGTAAGTTCGTACAACGCAGATGTAAACGACATTTTATATTCTTTTTGCACGAAAAGGGGTGGAAATCGCAGTAACTGTCAGCTGAAGTATGAACATTATCGTTCAAAGTATAATATGTGATTTTGGGCGAGATTACAAAAATTGGAATGCTGTATTTTTATACTCAAGCTGCTGATTTTAATCCTGTGTTAGATGTTATAGGGGTTCGAAGGCAACGGCTTTTGACAAAGAAATGTAGGTATGTCTTATGTTCCAATGAAAATACAAATATATTATTTGCAGACCACGGGTTACAAGTTGGGATGCTTATTTTAAAATGTCCTGTGCGATGATTTACTAAAGCTAAGCAGCTTTGGCGTGCAAAATTATATATTAATAACAAAATCGAGGCATGCAGATCAGAAAATTAATTATAATAATGTCAAATTATTTAAACTATGAGTATAACAATTATATTGGGTCCTTAGAAATAACGAAAAGATTAGCAAATTTCAATCCAAGTGATTTGCTTTTTTTGTTCGAGACACTTTCTTTCCAACACTTACACTTTGTTTTCTTGTTACATTCAGTTTTGCAACCTTTTAAATAATTAAAAAGAATACCTTTGGAGAAATCTATTAGTAAAATAGTTTAGAATCTAGCCGGTTTAGGCCAAAGCACGATCGAATTACACAACAGGCATTCTTCTGGTTTCCATGGTCAGGGCGAAGCCTCAAACACTCGACTAATTAAAAATTTGCTACTCGATACTCTTCTACTTTAGGTTGAAGTTTTACAGGAACAAAAAAATTGAAACCATAAAAATATAACTTTTCAGAAGCAATTGTTCAAAAATTTAAAAATATCGGTGCTAGGGTTTTGTCTTTGCAAATTTCCAAGTATTGGGGATATGCAATTTCATAAAGTTTTTTCTTCAGCTTTTGTTGTAATTTTTGAACTGATAATTAAGACAACTAATAACTAACAAACAAATAATTAAGACATTTTAAAATGTTGACTTACGTAACGCAAATGAGCGTTACGTAAGTCCAAATTACTGTGTGTACACACAAATACACATCGGCCTAGCCTCCGGGCACGTTCAATACCCAAAACCAACTAACATAAATTACAGCATTAATTTTACAACTCAAATGTAACAATTTAGTAGTAGGCACTTAGTTGTGTGCCGGCGGCGCCTGACTTGCAACTTAACCAGCCCTCCCTTACCGCTAAACAAATTTGACAGCTTCAAGTTAGCCTAAGTTTGTGTACACGTATGCAAAAGTAGAACTTCATCCCTCAAAATAACTACTAACCTTTGCTCCCATCAAAATAAGGTCGAAAGTACTTATATCAGCGAAGGGGCTATACGAATTCGCGAGTGTGTCGTTCGGTATTAAAGTTGTGCGCGGCTAGTTAGCATTGTACCCACGTTGAAACAAGTTGTCATGATTATTAAGGTGTTTAACGCCGAGACATGTGATTACTTTAAAATTGCTTACACTATTATTTGGACGGTTCTTGTAGAGCGTAAAAAATCCTACTTCGCTTTTCTATGACAGCCTAGGTTACTAAAGTGATCATACATTATGTATGATCACTTTAGTAAGCCAATCGCAAATGTATAAAAAATGTCAAGCTTCTAGTAAATAATAAATTAATGGAACTTATTGATTTCCAAAGATTTTGCGAAATCAAGAAATTTTGAAATCATTTCATTGAGGCATGGATTCCGAAAACTCATCAATTATAATGGCATTTCCAAAAATCATCGAACACACCAATGAAGTTTATTTTTCTGAGTGTTAAACCTTACTGACTTACATAAGGCTGAGGCCACATGAACAAGATTTTTTTTATTGTTAGTCGCGTAATATGAGTTTCTTCATACAAAAGTGCTAGTTGTGCCATAGCATGTTGTCATATCTGTTGAAAATCACACATTTGATGCGACACACATCATAACTCAAAAAAATACACTCCTTTGGCTTAAGCCAGATACTAGGTACTAACCAGGGAGGCAATTCTTGCAATTTACCATTATTGCCATTTTTATCAAATGGTAAATTGTGAGAATTGCCTTCCAGGCTTCAGTTTCAAGATTTCATCAACGAACTTGAGTCCATCCTAGACAATAGCATAGTTAGACATTCAAAACGATACAAGCTTATCTGCGAAGCCTTCCACAGTAAGGTAAGCCTTTGCCCAAGTTGCGCACCCCAGGCTAAGATTACGTCGGAACAACTAACTCAGAGATTTAAGTTTTGAATTTGCATATAATACATAAATTCATACGTCGTGAGTTAACTTTCAACGCTTTGCGGGTTGGAATATTTTGGCAGTTGATTTCGAGTTTGAAGTGAATTTTGTTATGAGGTTGGGTGTCTCGAAGGGATTGTAGGTATATGCATAATTATTCTGTGTATTTAATTGTGACTTGTAGATTTTATATTTTACTTCCTGAAATTAATAAGGAAATTCTTTTCCTGTCTATTTACAACGCTGACCGTGGCGCTCTTGGCGTAATCGACCTCCCCCCATCTCATTCCGTGCATGGCGTGAGAGCCGTCTAAGAGAACATTCCCTTAGTGCGACTTAGTGAGTTAGTGAGTTTTTTTTAATGATGCTGTACGATGCTGTGTGATGATCCACACAGCATCATCTAGCCCCAAGCTAAGCAGAGGTTGTGTTATGGGTACTTGATGACTGATATACTTAATACAATACATTACTTAGATATATATTTTTTATTATAAATAGAAAATAATCGGAAGACGCGGAACAAATATTTGCAGATCGTAGAGTTATTTGTCCCAAGGCGGGAATCAAACCCGCAACCTCCTGCGTCGCAGGCGGACCTTCGCTCGCCGCGCCTCATCGGTCGTCAGTATGAACTGAAAATGTTTTTAAACACCTCTACTGCGATCCCCAACTCGCTTGCCATGGTGATATGGCATCACGGGGGGTGTTACCTTTTCTTCGGGGGGTTCATGTTCAGCAGTGGATGTGCTGATGAGGTTTTACAACGTTGTATTTTCTATGATTTCACAAACAACATTTAAAGCGGTAATTGTGCATGATGTTTAAATAAAATCCACGATATTCAACAGCGATCAGAAAAACGCGGAATTAATTCAAATTTGAGCTCCATGAGCAGTCTTGGAGTAATAAAAATAGAATCGTCGTCATTTACGATTCGATTTAAGTTAGAGATGGTATTAAAATTCAAGATTTTACTAGCAAAACATGTCTTTATTAAGTACCTTACCTACCTCACATATTTTATAAACGCAAAGGGGTGTGAAGTTTTTAACCCAACGTTGGCCACCACATTGTTTCTTTTTTAAATCGCGGCGCACAATAAAAGTTATATATTTGGGAAGAGGACATTTAAGCAAATAAAATATGTTACACAACTTATTGTCATAAAGCGTCGTTTCTGAGATATTTAGCAATAATTATTTTCATTTGTGCACCGCGATTTGATTACTTTCAAAAACCTGCATCAAATTCTTTAATATTTACACTGTTTTTAGGGTTCCGTACCCGAAGGGTGAAAACGGAACCTTATTACTAAGCCTCCGCTGTCCGTCTGTCACAGGGCTCTATCTCATGAACCGTAAGAGGTAGAATGTTGAAATTTTCAGAGAATGTGTATTTCTCTTGCCACTATAACAAAAAATAATAAAAATAAAATAGATATCAAAATTAATGGGGGCTCCCGTACAAAAAAACGTGATTTTTTGCCTTTTTTGCTTTTAATTTGTCAAGGCTGTATCTCTTGAACTACTTCTAGTAACACTTCAACTGCAAAAATAACAAATACTAAAAGTAAAATAACGTGGAAAATTTAAAGGGAACTTCAAACAAGTGAGATGTTCTTTGAAAAAGGTGCTTGATTTGAACGGTACCCTTTGTGCGCGAGTCGACTCGCACGCGAAGGGTTCCGCTTTCGTGTGCGAGTCGACTCGCACTGGGTGGTTTATTTTAAGTTTTGGGCTACAAATCCTAATTCCTCAGGAATCAAATTTAGATCGGACCACCTCGGGATCATTTTCTATATAATAGGCAAAGAACTTTCAAAATCGTTCCATAATTAACAAATAAATTATTTATTTAAAAGATTCATAAAAAAGTAAGAGAAAAATACACATACAGCCAGCCGAACATAGAATCTCCACCTTTTTTAAAGTCGGTTAAAAAAGATTTGTCTGTACACTGTGTTCATTGTTATCATGAAAATATTATTCAACTTTTTAAGTAATTATTTATTTTATTCATTGGTTATCAGAACCATCTACATTAATTAAATAATTTAAAAAGCCAAAGCGGGAAGTTTTAATACACTCAGTGACTTTCTGTGTCTCGGACTATGCTTACTTTTACTACTCTATGTTGAACCATTTAAACACGCATAAATACTACATGTCATGGCGCCCGACTGCCTTTATCAATTACAGCAGGGTTCCGCATCAAAAAAGTGAGCGGAAAACGTTACACGCGCGTCGTTTAATATTTACAGTGAAAAGTGCGTTACATCGTGTCCCTTCATTTCAATCGTGCGTGTTCGGATGTTTTGGGCTTCATGTACGGAAATAAAAAGTATGAAATTATAAAAAATGTGTTCCTTTTTAACTACTTAACTTTGGTAATGATGAGGTTATTAGGTACCTGGCGGTCTACTATGAAACACGAAAAACGAAGCTTAGGATGACGGATCGCACTCTCTGTCAAAACACAATATATTTGACTCTGCGAAAAATTAGATTGGAAAATTAGAGCACGTATAAGTATCATGATTGTGTAGTAATGAAACTATAATTTATACCGGCACGAACATTGATACGATCACTACACATTTATTAGGACTACAAATTACCTCGTCTTCTGGTATACACACTATTATAAATTTGAAAGTAACTATGCCTGTTTGTCAGTCTGTAACCTTTTCACGCCTTTTTAATTCAAATTCAAAGTGCTTTATTTCCTTTAAACCTTACACGACTCTTGGACACGTCACTAAATTCAAATTACATAAGAAAAACTAGGGAATAAATTGATCACTTTGATTTTTGTTCACTTCAATCTTTTTAAGGTAAAGTAAAGAAGCGAACAAGAAACCTTTACCTTGTTAGGTCGTTAGTTTTCGAGTTGGAGCAAAACTTGTCCTAAGCTTTTTTATCCTCTAGGTAATCAGATAGTAAGCCTTTTTACAAAGGATATGTTTGACAATTTGTTTCAATTTATTTATCGATATTTTTTTCAATTCATTTGGTATTTTGATGTATAATGAAATTTAGCATGGAGATGGATGGTATCCCGCTCAGGGACGGATATGGGCTACTTTCTGTCTCAAAAAAGAGCGTGCAAAGCCGCGGGCAGCGTCTTATATTTACCTATACTTATCGGCGAGCTTTACGCTTCTCGGCGGCCATTCACTTTCTTACATTATTTTGTCCGTTCTTACTGTTTCAAATGTAAATAATAGTTTAATTTGTTTATTTTTTTTATTTATTTATTACTTACATATACAATAATACATTCTTTAGCTTAGGTGATAATTATCTTAGGGTACATGTACGCAGCAATTTCTTTAAACATTATTAAAATAGGTAGGTACATAATAAATTTATAGCTCGAAACATAGCAGTCGAAAAATATAGGCCATGCCAACTACAAGAATCAAAACAATCGTAACAATAACTCGGTAAGTTGTACATTTTTTACTCAGGCAGCCAAGATTGTTTCTATTCTTCAATCGTAATTTTCATTATTAAAGTTTTAAATTGTCCTTTAAAATAAAAATTATATATAGCTCTTTGATTTATTTTATACAGCAATTCAATCAAAGGCATGTTCAAAAATTCCTCAAACGGGTTACAAACGTATCCACTTGTAACCACTCGAAAATCATATCCTGCTACCGGGCTTTTACCAATTTAGCGACGGATTGATATAAACTACATTCCGGATTGAACGGTACTTGAAACGGACCGAACCGGACATACCTGTCCGAGCCGTTTTATTACATTTAATGGATGGGACGGTACAAATTTGAGCTATAAATTAAATGGCATTTTATTAGGTAGCCATCAATGAAAAAATATCAAAAATATTATTTAGATGTGTACAAAAAACGTTTTATCTTTAGGTCACGTAGCAAAGCTCCAGTCGGCGTAGACATTTCGTAGCACTGTCTACGAACAAGCCCGTTATGTTGATCAGTATACGCAATAAATAAATAAAATTACACTACGCTTCTGAACTTATGCTTCTTAATTTATTTCTTTCTGAGTCATCCTTGAACTGTAATTTTATGACAAAGAATAAACCTCTCGACTAATAATTTAAATACAAATGTGCACACGTCAATTAAAAATGTAATAAATAATTTACATGTATGAAACAGGCTACAACGAAAGTGTTTCTTGACACTTTCGTTGTTTGTTATCATCACCTCCTACTCTGGGCATTTTTTGTCCAAAAAATCATTGTAAAATCGTCTCTTAAATTTTTGCCTGGTAGAGATCGCTTCTAAGCGATACAAACGTAGCCCACTGTACTTATCTAATGAAATGTTGTCTTTTTGGTGTACAATAAAGCATATTTGTTCTTGTATTTTGTACATGATAACATGTTCGCTGAACTTTCAGTAGACACCTACCCATCTAGCTTTAAAACGAAATTAATTGCCCAAATGTGTTGCATAATGAATTTAAGCCAGCTCCCGGGCACCGCTCTTTTAATAAAATTTTACGTTATATTAATGAAAGTGCACAACACCGCGTATTTGCTCATTTGCTGGCGAACATGATAAATTGTAAATTACTTGGAAATGTGCGTTTTGGCTGCTCTACCGTAGCTTGCAAGGCGTAGAAGGAGTGTTGTTTTACGTTTTTAACTACATCTTGCGTCCACATCTGGTCGTCTGTTGGCTCTTAACAGCCTTCTAGAAAAATTATACGTCTTGTCAGCTTCTCTTATTAATATTTTTACAGGGTGTCCTACCTAGGTACGTGAAAGTGAGAAATTGTCTAGAAAAATGAGAAATTGTTTACACACCGAGTAAAGATTATCAAAGATGAAATATAACGTAGTTTTTATCTTTTGGAAGAATCTGATAAGCGTCTAACTTTTTGGTTAATTTTGAACGCACGTACGTACATTATTTTCATAAAAATTGGGAATTTCCAGTTTCCCTCTATGCTTTACAATGCTACAAACCGAGCTTACATTTTAAAACGGGAAACGTTGGGAACGAAATTCAAGGGGAAGTAATGAGCGCATTAAAAATGCAGAAATTGATGAATGCACTGCCGACGATAAATATGTGCCGACTGCCGGCGCTTATTGGGTTGCAGTGTTAATTGCCCTGTATCCTGGGCCCCTATTCCACTAAATTAATCACTTTACCATAACAATGGTATCGTATCATAATGACTTACATATATTGTAATTTTACCTTCGATGAAAGAAACTACAGGAAACTACAGCGCTGCAGCGCCAAAAGTATCAAGGCTTAAACAATTTTATTAAGCTCTCCGTGCAAATAGCACCGCACGCACAATCTAGAGTTTTTTTCATCTATGGACGATTCTGCGACGACCATTGTCATAGTAAAGCAATTGGTTAGCAGAATTCGGCTCCTAGGTTAATTGTATCCTAGATATAACTATATTAAAAAAATCATTTTTACACTAATCTCTAAAAAATCACATGTTTATTTTATAAGTCGCGTAGATAAATATATATATATATATAGATCTTACATAGAATCAATGCACCTGTGGTTCGGGCAGTATAATTGTAATTCGGCTAGTACATACTCTGCCGACTCAGCGATGACGTCTTTCCCTCAGCGTGCCTGCCGCGACGGCGGCGGTCACGTCATTCCACGCTAGGTACTTGCATCGACCGAGCGTAGCTTCGTTAGTTTTAACATAAAATAATTTTACTACGAACTATGTAAAAGTTTAAACTTAATAAATAGTTTTTGGTAAAACCGTCGACTGTTGCCTCCGAATTTAGATATTATATGCATTATTATATAATGCAAGTTTATTATTACGTTGCTGTAGTACTTTTATTTATCTGTAATTAGACTTATTATCTAGCTTACTTTAATTATAGCACGCCTTTTTGTTGTGTCTCTACCATGTGTGGTTGGCAGGTAGAAAACGCCATCGGCATTATTTTGTATACTTTTGTTAAAAGTGTGCAATAAAGTATTTAAATAAATAAATAAATAATATTAGAATGTCCATCTTAGATCTTATTTAATTAAATATTGTCAGTTTCTGCGATCGAAATCGCGAACTTAATCTACGCGACATATACAGAGTTTGCTTAGCTATTTATACCCTTGAAAAACATATCTAGGGACCTAATAGGTACCCTGAGGTACCTCAGTAGGTACTTCACCTCAGTAGGTACTTAATAATGGAAGGAAGCCTATGTATATCAATCCTCTACCTAAAAAAACCCAAACCTTCCTCATTTTCGGATTTTCGGCATTTTCGATCTCCATTCTACCTCTCCTTTCTAAGGTTCTTGAACGTCTTGTTCATGGCAACTTAGTTCCTTCATTTGCTCTCATAACCTCCTAAATCCTCTCCAGTCCGGTTTTCGCCCCGGTCACAGTACTGCTACAGCACTCGTCAAAATCACCGACGATATCCGATCTGGCATGGAAAACGGACATCTTACTATTTTGACTCTACTCGACTTCAGCAATGCATTTAACACTGTAGACTCCAAAATTTTCCTTGGACTAATGCGCTCTATTAACATATCTCCATCGGCGACTGGCTGGTTTCGTAGTTATCTGCAAGGGCGCCGGCAGCGGATTCGTACTGATGACTCTTTACCGTCTTGGTGTAACACCTCCGCTGGTGTCACGCAAGGCGGCGTATTATCACCTCTATCATTTGTATTATTTATAAATTCTATCTCTCTTCAATTAACTTCTTCCTACCACTTCTATGCAGACGATCTCTAGATTTACACTCAAGCCCTATTGCAAGACCTGGCTACTGCGATTCACCGCACGAACAGCGACCTCACCAGCATTCATGATTGGAGCGTGACCTACGGTCTCCAGATTAACCCAAGAAAAACACAGGCTATTATAATAGGCAGTTCACGTACATCTGTTAAAATCGATTGGTCCACTCTGCCTTATATTGAATTTAATAGCGTCACGGTTCCTTTTAGCAGTAGTGTTAAAAATCTAGGAATTTTAATGGATTGCGACATGACTTGGATCCCACCACAAATGGATGGTGTGAGTTGTAAGATTTATGCCTCCGCCGCCTCGCTGAGAAATTTTCTGCTTACTGCCACTAAAATTGTGCTCGCTCAATCTCTTATGCTTCCTATTCTTGACTATGCAGACGTCTGCTATCTTGATCTCACTGAGGAGCAACTCAATAAGCTTGAAAGACTCCAAAACGTCTGTATACGGTTTGTTTTTGGGCTTCGCAAATATAACCATATTTCGCACCAAAGTCAAGTGGCTCCCTGTCCGTCTTCGCCGGGATTCTCACATACTTTCTCTACTTTATAACTTACTTTTCAACCCTCTCACTCCAATTTAAAGCAGCGTTTCGAATTTCTCCACTGTTCCATCATCCTTCGGTCATCAGAAAATAGTATTAAATTAGCCTCTCCAGCGAACCAGTTTTTATGACAAATTCTTTTCCATCCAGGCTGTAAAAATGTGGAACGCACTGCCTGAGTCCATTAGGAAAGCTGGAAGTGTACCTGTTTTCAAAGCTCGCGTCAAAGATTTTTATTTATCAGGAATATAGTATATATTGGTACTATTTATTTTGTTCTTGATATTTAATATGTATTTATTTATTACTTAAATATTTTCTACTTTATGTATTATATAACTTTATTTTATTTTCATTTCTACTTGAAGAATATTTATTATTATATGGTTATCTTGTATACACCCCTCCCTTTCTTAAATTCTCAATTTTCTATCCATCCAAAGGTTGCTTGGAATAAATCGCTTCTAGGCGATAAGGCCGCCCATTGTACCTTCTATTTTATGTTAATATCTGTTTTTATTTAATTTTGTGGTGTACAATAAAGAATTTTGTATTGTATTAATTTGAGGGAAGCAATGCGTGCCCAAATTATTATAAATAGGGATGTTATAGGTATGTTATTACAGCTATGATCGGAAGTGAACTTTTTGGACTTTGGTCATCCCAGGTTATCAGGTATTATAATTATTATTCAGAGACATAATGATCAATATAATTTAATGGCCAACTTCATGTTTCTCCACCAGGCAGTATAACTACCTACTTTGAAAATTTCCACATCATTCGAGATAGCCTATTTAATATAATAAATCTGTGTTATTTTAACTCAGTTACGGTTTCATTGCATACCTATACGGAGGTACACAAAAACGCAATACACCTTTACGCGTAAATACGGCGATGCACGTAAATATTGCGATGCACGTAAACATAGCGATGCACGTAATGACAGTCGCTGTAATGAATGTTTGCGTGCCCCCGAGCAGTGCTATTGGACGAAGGTCGTGTTTCCGAATGTCACAATGCAAATTTATTGACACCTTGTATAAATACTGTCTTTATGGCTGGTTTGGAATTGCTACCATCGAAAAATAAGAAGAAAATTTTATTGGCGTAGGAACTAGTCTACGGGCTTCGATGCGTTAGTGCATTCTTTCTCTCGTGGACAAAAATTTAATTGAAGTTAAAAATCAATTAACACTGTATTTCTTATTTGATAATAATATATCATCATCATCAACTTATTACTAGTCCACCGCTGGACATAGGCCTCCCCTAATGAGCGCCATAGCGCCCTGTCTTCAGCTTGCATCATCCAGCATCTGCCTGCATTCTCTCGCAGATCGTCATCCCACCTGGCCGGAGGGCATATAATTTATTCCAACTTAGTTTTAAATTTTACTTGTCTATCAGCTTATTTTATAAGCTTAAAGAAACAAATGTTAAAGAATATCTGATATTCTTTGGATTTGCTCTGGTGTCATCACACCTATTTGCCAACAAAACAGAAAGCAGAGATGTGAAATCAAGAATGCTGCGAGCAACAACCAACCACGTATTTGAGCTTCTATTGGTGGCACTCACGTGACACTCGACCACGGTCATGAGGTCATATGATGCTTTTTTGACATCATGGTGATTGCTTCTACACTGCTCAGTTACCTACGTTTGCGGCCCGTCACGCCATGCCATAATATGGGTTCCAAACTAATTTGTGACTTACTCGTATTTCGTCCGTGGTCTTCCCACGATTAGAATATTTTTTTTATTGTCACAGATGAAACACATGAAAAAGTATAATTGTATACATAATTTTGATGCACAGACTAAGGTTCAAAAACCGTTGCTTATTTTTTAAAATTCTAGGCGCAATTAAATTTTAAATACTGGCTTCAAACCCCCACTATGTAGCTAAGGACCATATCAATAGCAAATCAGAGGCATTTCACCCGCATTAATGCAACGCTCGCGTGTCCAACTCATATTAGGTGTCACAACCCAGAGGTTGGAGCCAGGCGGAACAGGCACGACGTCAAGTAGTGATGCCTGGAACTGGCTAGAACTTCAGAGAATATGCATAAAAAGCTGAAAAAAGGAGAACTAGGTGGAAAACCACAGGAAGGAGGAGTGAAGTGGCACTAAGTCAAATAATAATTTCTAAAACTACTTACAGTCGTAGGTATTCTTTGCTAAGACTATAGAGGATAAGGAACAAAATAATATAATGTACTAAAAAACATTGAACAGGAACATTACAGATAGAAGAAAATAGAGTGATATTTACAGCTATGCGTTCTTTTGAATAAATAATACCTTTATTTACTTAGATCACAAAAATATAGATTTAGGGGAAAGATGGGAGAAAGGGCGATTTTATACATGCTTCGTTCCACTTTGTTGAAAACAGGGCAGTATTCGTCAAATAACTTGCTTGAGAAAAAGTCTACAATACAAGACAGCCTGATCCGACCACTGACTCTCTTTGTACATAGATGCACTGGTGCAGATCGCACGATACGCTATGCAACAATTCCCGGGCCCCGCTAAACACCGTAAACTTGTGAATTATTAATCTTATCGCCTCAAACACGGCTAGCTTCATGAAAAATTTAATAAATCGCTCTTTGGATTTATTGCACGGTTTTTGTGAACGTGTGATGCAGCTAAGTCACAGCGCGGTGCACGTTTTTCTAGCAAATCAGCTTTACAAGGAACTGGTCGTAATTTGGATTTCTTTTGTAGTTTGCTTTTTTGCCTTTAGTTTGCGGAACGCACTAGGGCGCGTCGAACGAGAAAGCCGGAAAACAAATGAATACTAATCATGTTAGGGATCTTGTTCTTCTTATTGATAGGCCATCTTATTAGTAGGTATTTACTACCTGCATTACCTGACTATTATGTTTATGAAATATGTAGATTATTACATTCTGTGCACGAAGCTTATACTACCTCTATTTTATGATACTAACTCTAATTTACTAAGGCAACTTGTGCAACTTGGCGGGTTTGCAAGTTATTGTGGAAGACTGAACTAGCTGGGGCTTACAGAATTATGACGGCAGCATTTCGTGCCACCAGCAAACTATGCCTAGCTTTTAAATGTGAATGCATTGTTAAAAGCGCTATTCAGGTCTAATAATTCTTGCGGTTCGGATTTTGTTCCTTCCATGAAATTTTTGTCACAAACTGCCTTTTCAGGTTTTTAATTGTAAATGCGAATAAAACTGGAGTTCTCACGTTGTTACTTTGCTTTTATTTGCATAATCGTGGATTTTATGAGACTGCACAAATAACTGCATAATTCTATGCTGGTTTTCATGGTATGATTTTCCTGTTATAAATAATTTCCGATATTTTTTTAGCAGCTTTACAAAATTACTTGTTTTTGTCTGATTTATATAATGAGGTGTCTAACCTACCTAATAACTATAAAGAGACCATAACCATTATCTACTTCAAAAATAAAACCTATGATTGCAAAAATACTTAATTAAATGTGATAATTTATGAGAAAAATGTTATTAACTTAAAAAATAACAAAAAACGTGATTCAAAATGAATCTTAAAAACCTGAGCCATAAATTAAATTTAAATTATTATCTAACCCCTTTACAAACGGAAAGGGTGGAATGAACAAAGTCGCTAATTTCTAAACTGAATTAAGATATACCTTCCTAGTGGTTAGCAGATAAACGAATAAATTCTGGTCCCTATAAATCAGAGTTGGGTAAACTTCGAGGGAAAACACCAAAGGTCTATACGGGTTTTAGTAACGAACTCTTTACTGAAAAACTCAGAGGACTATGTCGTTCTAAGCCTTGGAACCGCTTTACAAATTTTGCACCGAACACCCCTGTCCGATTTTGTAGCGGGAGGGGAGGTAAACACGTACAACTCACAGAAGCGGTATTACGCTCACATTCTCAAAAAAACTTGTGTACCTACGAACCCACACTAAACCAATGTAGTAACCCTAACAAAAAACACGCACACGAACAAAGATTTCATCGTATATACGCAAGTTGCTAGACGCCCACAGACACAAAAACTAGTGCTGAGAAAGTATTCCTACGAAGTAAGACCGTTCATCATCATCACCAATGATGATCGGTCCTAAGGTCACTTTCCCGATGCAATGATATAAAAATACTTGTTGATAACGTCGAAAAAAACCTTTCAAAATTTAGTTTCGTTCTCATTTTGATTTGTAGCACCGCGCTCCTACAACTTAGAGGTATAAATTCAAAATTCACCCATAAAAAGATTCTCGCTTATAAAAATATGTGATCAAGTTTTTTTGCGAAAATTTTCATAGTCCCGGATTGCCACACCAACCATTATTTTGTCACATCACTACGCCTGTACCACGACATCTTGTATTGTTTAGGTGTCGTAACCTTGGGAAGAGGAATTGTAATTTTATGTGAATCGTGTGTTGTTATTAAAGTACTTACGTAAAATAAGAAACACCGTATCTTTCATAATTTGATGTTTTTGTCTTCCGGGTACACGATTGCACTGCATTATACACCGTGTTGCGGAGCTCTGCTCAACGTTACGAAGCGACGAACTGGCATGGGAGCCTAGGCGATTTATAATATATATCGTGCTAAACATAGATTCGAATGGTTTTGATGTGTGTGTATGTAGTTTTCGGAGGGGAAACGAGTTAGTAAATCGTTTCCAATTGCTAAATATTCTAAGTTCTAACCCTTTGATATGACAGGGGTATGAGGAATCTAAGTACGTGTGTGGCATTGCAGATCTTAATCCTCTAATCTAAATAATCGAAATCTTAATCGATTAACCGATAAGAATTATTTTTTGTTATTGAAAAGATGGTGACATCGAGAACACTCTCGACACTAAGGACCGCTTTGTCAACGAATCTTAGGCTGTCCTAAGATTTGTTTGACAAAAAAATGGCGAAGTCACCATACCAACTCTTACAGTTTAAGTATAGGTACGTTCACACAGTGGTCCTTTTTTATTCAGCGTTGGCGGATGTAGTTGTATGAGCGAGTTCACACACATTACTGGATCTGGTATAATGCCATATGTGTGAACTCCCTCATACATATGAGGGAGTTATATTATTATTATATTATCTACATCCGCCATCGCCGAATAAAAACGTATACGGTAAAACGGACTATAGTGTGAACGTACCCTTAGGTAAACATTTGTATGAAGCTCTTAATTTTACTAATAATTATTAAGAATTTGACCTTTTCTAAGTGTACATTTATTGTATTTATGGAAATAAAGAGTTTTTGACTTTGACTTTTGACTTTGACTCGTCTTCTTGATTAACAAGATTGACAAATAACAATTATTGTCTGTTGTCACAATATCGAAATCAATGCGTGTAAGGACTTGCAAAGGTTCAAACTGAGGTTTAATTAAGATGGTTTATTCCACGCACTGGCTTAGTAGCCAGTGCGTGGTCTACACTACTAGGTCTAAACTACCCTGGTCCGACGATCAGCAAACAGTCAGAGATGAGCGGCATGCATGCATTGGCACACGAGAATAGACTTAGAGCTCGCTGTTAGCGAATACACCTTATGATGTACCAGAAATGCGATACAAAACACTCATAAACAACACAGGTCCGATAGCAAGCAGGCATAAGGGGCACGCATGGATCGGAACACAAGACTAGACTGAGAGCTCGCTGTAAGCCAGTATACCTCTTATTTTACCAGGATTGCGATGAAAAAACACTTCTAAACTACCCAGATCCGGCGATCAGCAAACAGTCGGAGAGGAGCGGCTTGAATGCATTGGCACACGAGACTAGACTGAGAGCTCGCTGTAAGTGAGTACACCTCACGATAGACCAAGATTGCAACGACACAACATCATAATTATAGCCAGATATGTTAACTTAGTCTTATGGTGCTTTTAAAGGCATGACAATATACCTGTAATTTTGCTCTATAGCTACTGCATTTGGATGTATGCACTTACTCTACATATTTATGAGTGAGGAAGCTATTTACTTTTTTATTACCACTAAGATTTATTAAAGCCACTGAAAAAAATCCTTTCAGTTTAATTGAAAGCTCAGTACACCATAAAGTTAATCTTTCAAACTATCTCCCGTTCTACAAGCCTGATACTGAAACCGAGGCATGCGGATGTGAGCGAACTCGGAGAATGTTCATTAGCAAGCGGCCATGATGTTTGAACTTAGCTCAGTGCTAAGTAGGTATTGTTTGATACGGAGATGAAATGGGGAAACAAACGGAATTGGACGCTAGACTTGGATTATGTAGTTTCTGTTTCGGTTTTATTCGGTACTATTGGTACGCGCTTCTGGTTCCAAACCAGAATCGTGGACGAGATGTGCAATAACTAGAGTAAACTTTAGTTTGAAAGTTGTCTTACTCTACGACAGTGGCGTCGTGGTCGCGGCGTAAGAATCGACCCCTTCAACTCGGCCGTGGATTTCGTAAAAGGCGACTAAGGGAATCTACCAGAGGCAGCAGCTGCTTCCTTCTGAGTATATTTAATACCTCTACTGCGATCCTCAACCCACATGCCCAGCGTGGGGATTATGCTACTCAACCTATAATGATAAAAATCAATAAGGCGCTTATCAGTGGAGGCCTATGTCCAGCAGTGAAAAACTAAAGGCTGTGAACCTGATGAATCTACGACGTGTACAGTGGTAGTTAATTAAAATATTTGGTGTTATATGACACTAAAGTGTGCCTACATATTAGTACAGCCAACTGTACAGTCAGCGGCTCAGATACGTATACATTCCAAAGGTTTCATTTTATTTTACTCGGAACTTTTCAAATAAAGGTTACGCAAACATTTTTCGTACAAAATAGAAAGAAAGAAAGAAAAGAAAGAAAGAAATTATTTATTAAACACTACACACACAAAAAAAAAACTTTAAGACAATAAAAATAAAAAGAGACTACTTAGTACTAGCATAAACTAACAAACAGCACAGACAAACACATGTGAACTAGGTAAGTAGTAAACTAACACAAACATTGGGTTAATTAATAGGTACTAAGTAGTCTACTCAGCAAGCAGACTAGCGCGTGTGTGTAGGTCTAACAGGTCCTGACTCAGCTTGTTGCTCTAACACAGAAACCTGGGGTAATTTGTGAAAGAGCGCTGGTTTTCAGTCAGAACCGTAGAGCAAGTGACAAACACACGGAGCAGATACAGAGTATCTGTATCTGCTCCGTGGACAGACACGATCTCAGATCCAGCGCACACAAGACACAAAGTAGGAAAATAAAAACGAAACAAGGTGGCAACACTGGATATTATTTGAAAACGGGGTGAGTAAATGATGCAGCAAATATTAAGGGTGAATAAGTAATATAATGTAGTAAGAATAGTATAAAATACAAATATGAATAATAATGTAACGCCTTGTATTTTATAAACCATTATTCGACACATAGACGTAGGCAAAACTCCGAATCTAGATCTGTAAAACTACCCATTCCTATTGACACCTAAAGGTTGATTTTGTGCGTCCATGGTTAAAAATCACAAGTGTCATGCCATTATACCGTCAACGAGAAAATAGAAGAAAAAATAGCGCAAAGATTTTTCAACTCAAGTTTCATAATTCGTTGGAAAAACTCGATCGACGAGGTTCTACGTTCTTCAAATTCGAGATTTACTGTTTGCAATTCGCATTTTTTGGTTTGTTCGAGTAAGGCACGCGCGTAATACCGTTGAGTCACGTAAGCCCGGATCCGCCCTCCTTGCGTCCTTCAAATGCCGTGTGTTGTGTTGTGCAGCGCTTCGAACCACAATGAGTTCTTGAGAGGAACACCTGCCTTCTCGAAAGGAGACCTGCAGTTGTGTCAAGCGTGCATTAAATTATCGGTAAGTTCAAGTTTTTGCAATTATGAGTTGAGTTGAGTCGCAAGTAAGTGTCTCCGCAGCTTGATTCTGAAGGTGTATACTGTTTTACATCCCCGAATCGGCGGTAACAGAACATTCCAGCCGCTAGAGGCCGTGAAACTAAAGCTACCACGAAAAGCCATCGTTTTGTGCCTAGGCGTAACAAATACCTTAGTACACTCTCTTCTGGCGTACCTGGAACCTTCCTTCGCCCACTCTAGTTTTTTATAAAGGTACATGGGAGTTTTGCTAGCAATCACACCAAAAAGTAGAGCTCCTAAATGGAGATTCCGACGCGCACTCATTTTTAACATGTTGGATGAATTTAGAAAAGGAGTAACATGAGTGCGCGGTGGTATGTGAAAACAAAAACGTGCACAAGCATTTTGTACACGCTGCAATAGTGTTTGGGTCCGCTTTAGCAAGCATGGACCATAGACTATGTCACAGTAATTTAACCTAGAGAGGATGAGGGATTCACAGAGACTGATTCGTATGTCCTCGCACAAATATTTCCGGATCTTATACAATATCCTTAAACGATAGAAACTGTTACGAACACATTCAGATACATGCTTCTCAAACCGAAGGTTGGAATCCATTATAAGCCCAAGGTTTCTAGCTTCAGTAACCTGAGTAACACTTTCTCCATTGACCTCAATATTAATTGTTTTATCTGCCAGTTTAGCAACATTTACTCTGGTACCTATGAGCATAAATTGGGATTTCCTTGGGTTAAGAACCAATGAATTTGATTTAGACCATTTGTAAACCTGTTCTAAGTCATGGTTTATCTTGCTTATAGCTATGGAGCAGTCAGAAGGCAGGAAGGAAAAATACATCTGTAGATCATCAGCATAAATATGATGTTGACAAAAGGAGATACCCTTTACGAGGTTGGCACTGTATAATATGAAAAGTATTGGACCGAGAATGGAACCTTGAGGTACTCCTCTGGAGACTGGGCGGAAGGATGATCGAACAGGAAGGCCACTAGGCAATTTCAACTCAACACATTGAAGTCTCCGATCGAGGTAACTAGAAAACCATTTAATTGCATTCGAGTCAAAACCATAAAAAGCAAGCTTAGAAATCAGTAATGGTATATTTATTGAGTCAAATGCACGTGTAAAATCTAGCAGGACTAACAAGGTGCACATTCCACCGTCCTGCGCAGCCAAGAAGTTATCCACAACATCCAGCAGCGCAGTCGATGTACGGTGTCGATGTCTCCCTTTACGGAAACCAGACTGAAACAAAGGGAGGATTTGGCTTTCTTCAATGTATTTTATAAGTTGAATACACACAACCTTCTCCAGTACTTTAGAGAGGCAAGAAAGTAAACTGATTGGCCTAAGATCGGTTACAGAAGAGGGCTGGCTGTTTTTGGGTATAGGCTTCACAACTGATACCTTCCATGATTCAGGGAAAACCCCAGTGGACATTGACTTATTTATGATAGAGGTGATAACAGGCAAAGATTGAGGCAAAGTCATAAGCAGCATATCCAAAGAGATATCATCAATACCACGAGCATTGGATTTAAAACTCTCTATGATTTTCATGATCATGAGCTCATTCACTGGATCAAGAGAAAAGGTATCCGAGCTGTACCTGTGGTGTTCAAAATAAGTTAGATCTGAAATAGTTACATGCTGGTCACCTGAGACATTAAGGAAATGAGAGTTAACGAGCTCCGGATCATTAAATTGTGGTGGGAGTTGAGCCGCTTGCTTAGTATTAGTCAGTAAATTACTTTTTAGGTTTTTCCACAGTTCCTTAGAATTCCCAGCATTATTATTAATTTTCTGAGTAAAGAAAGCTGTTTTTTCACTTTCAATGGCAGCTGTTACCACATTCTTCATATCTTTATACGACTGTTTGTGTGTCTCAGTCTTACTCAGCTTATACTTCTTATGGTAGTTGTCCCTAATTCTAATCATATCCTTAACTGTGTCTGTGATCCACGGATGGGGAGCGGCTTTCAATAATGTGGTTTTAACAGGGGCATGTAAATCAAAAAGAGTAACAATTGTTTTAGTAAACTGTGTAACCATTTCATTCACATCACATATATCCATAAACCAGTCCCAGTCAATGGAGTCTAAATCTGCGGCAAAAAGATCTATTAAGATATCATTCAAAGGCCTGTAAATAATAGAATAAGGGTGAAATTTATCCTTCTTTATGTTAAATTCCACCACGAGCATAGCATGATGTCCGAGTTCAGGTGTGTGCTTCATGGAAGAATTACGCACCTGAGTATCCGAACAAACCAAATCAATCAAACTTTGACTATGCTCAGTGCAATGCGTGGGCTCACTTATTACCTGAACAAGATTAAGGCTATCCAAGAACTGTTGAAGTAATTGAACTTTATTATTTAGTGGGCCAAGCATATCCACATTAAAATCTCCGACAAGGACAATATTGTCACATTTGGAGAAAGAAGAAATAGAGTCAGTTAGCGCATCCAGGAATGTGACAACATCCTGCCAGGGTGCTCGATAAGCTGTACCGATAATGATAGTTTTACCCAGCACACTTAGCTGTAGCCACATCTGCTCCACCGAGGACACAACTGGGTATGTGCATTTACGCGCATTTACACCCCTGCGCACATAAAAACCAACTCCCCCACCCCGTCCTTTCTTAATACTACTGTGCCTAGGGGTATGCACAAAACTGTACCCAGAGATTTGTGGAGCCTTATCATCCTCCCCATTTCTAATCCAAGTCTCATTAATGGCCAGGATATCTGGACACAACTCCTCCATGGCCACCAAAAACTCCTCCTGACCTGTACTAAGTGAGCCCGCGTTAAAAAGACCAACTCTAAGATGGCGTAGGTTAATCATAATAAACTAGAAATATTAGGCTTTTGTCTGGCAATAATGCATAAGAGTCCACAACAAACAAGATTAGTAAACCTATCATTAAAGAGACAGTAGGTATCATACAATTAACAATAAGATAAAGTGTAGAAAAATAATAAAATAATATGAAAAAAATATTATCATAAGGCTGTAAAATAATAATTATTATATAAATATATAACTGGTCTGGACTAATTAATTCCAAAGCTTGACTGAAATAATGTATTTTACATAAATAAATGGAGATGTTATAGTAACTAATTTTAATTATGCATCTCAACGCAACGCAGTAACTATTGCAGACAGAACTACTTAGTACCCACAAGAAGAGAGTTAAAATACAATAAATAACTATAAAGTGAAAAGGCAAAATTAACACAAGAAAGTGGCCACACAATTTAAAAGAACACAAAATAGAAAATGAAAATGTGTTAACATCAATATAATTTTCAGGGTAATAAATCAAACCGAGGGGGGACCAAAAACCCGCACCAAGTCTGCCTCCGTCTGGATAGCAAAGGCTTGCTTGCCTTCACCCTGCCTGGCAAAAATGCGGCCTCGCTTGGTCCAGGAGAACCGCCATTGAAGCCTGCGGCACTCTTCACGGACGCAGTAAAACAGTCTTCGGTTGACAGGCGTCAGCCTCTCGTTCAGGAAGATACGTGGACCAGGCGTAGCAGCAGACTGGCCAGCGTCGGCGGCTGTCAGCGAGCGGCGCACGCGCGCAGCGGCCAGCAACTCGTCGCGACAGCCTCGCCGCGCCAGCCGCACCACGATGCGACGTGCGCGTGGCGCCTCACCGCCGGCCCCCGCGACCTGCGCAACACCCACCCGCTCCGCGAAGACGACGTCCCTCTCCTCCAGCGCGACACCCAGCTTGGCCGCCAGCACGGTGACGGTGTGCACCACGTTCTCTCCCTTCTCCTCGGGCAGGCGCCCTATCTCCAAGTCCGTGAGGAGGGACTCCTGCTCCCGATCGCGTATCTCCTGCTCCAGCCACGCAACCTTGCTAAGAAGACCAGCGATCTCAGGAGGCGCCTCGCGCCTCCAATCAATCCGCCGCTCCAGTCCGTCGAGACGGGAGTTGACTCCCGCCAGTGAAACCCGAAAATCCGCTACCTCAAGCCGGAAGTCCCTCATCTCGGCGGAGAAAGATCTCATCTCTTCCTTAAAAGACCGCAGTTCTGCGAAGAAGTCCTCCCTGATCGAACGCAAGCCCATTTGAAGCTCCATTTGGCTGTTGAACTCTGCAGTGATGTTAAGTGCCGTGTCCTCAAGAGCCAAAGGGGAGGTCGCATGAACCGTATAATCATCCTGAGCGGCACGTACAGGCGTAGCGGTGTCCCTACCCTTCGGTGCCCGAGCCTGGCATTCTCCGCATCTCCATGTCTCTGCGACCCTCGCCCCGACCGGAATAGATGCGCATTCAAAATGGCTAAGGCTTTTGCATTGTGGGCATGCAACGCCATCTTTCGGCATAAACTTGCCGCACGCAACACATTTAACCATTGCTTGGCCTAGGGTCGTAAAACGAAGTAGAAATTATTGAGAGCAGAAAGTATTTGAAAATTCGAAGTTTGGCTACTCTTCAATAGATGGCGTTGGCGTCGATTAAATTATCGATCTTATCAATGGGCTGAACTATAAAAATGAGCAACGTAGACAATTTCCACGTACGCGCCGCGGGTGACGTGCTCACACAGACAACAGCAAGGAGCGAAGAATTAGGTGATTTGTATATTTTTTACTGTCTTTGGGTAAATGAAGGTAGATATTTACTCACTTTGTCCACGAATAAATGTTTTATCAAATAAAACCAATTGCACAGTGATTATCGTCTTAAAAACAGCACCAGTGAAACACCACACAGTGAACTATCTATGATCACACAGCTTGAGACTAAGGAGACTAAATTAAGTATTTTTAAATGGATAAAATCGTACGGTCAGTTACGCTTTCTCTGACAGTCGTGACGTCACGTCTTTACACAAATAGTCATCGTACTTGTCAGAATGCGGTAAATAAGTGTCATATTTACTATTATATTTAAAACTTGGCAGTGTATACATATTTGCGCAGCTTATGTCAGCTACATAAAAAACTAAACACTGGCAGTTATCAAAAACTACTACTTCGAACAAAAAAAAAACACGCCAAACAACGCCTCCAACGTCTAGCTAGAGAAAGATATCTCAGTTTACTATTTTTGCCGTTAACTGCACAAGGCAAATCGAAACCGAACGGAACCAATTGTATTCATAACCAACTAAATCCCCAGTCAAGTTTTGCTTATAGCTCAAACTACCGAACGTAATCATGACAAAACGGATTTCTTTTCATCAATCGCTGCAGTCACATTCCGAACGGGTTACTCTCAAAGTGCTTTATGCGTGCTCGTCACAGCCTGCCACAGAGTAGAAAACTAAGCAGAGTCCTTAGTTAGTATGAGTTATGCATTAGTTTACGATGACGAAAAAACTTTTCGTCTCTATCCATACATTGGTCCAGCGCCTATACCGGACAGAGAGGAACTATTTTCTGTAGTTTGATAGC
Organism: Eupithecia inturbata; assembly: GCA_963662085.1. Taxonomy (NCBI): domain Eukaryota; kingdom Metazoa; phylum Arthropoda; class Insecta; order Lepidoptera; family Geometridae; genus Eupithecia; species Eupithecia inturbata. Next base: position 2,732,189 of record OY759179.1, on the reverse strand, counting down.
GATTGAATAGTTTCATACAAACTCGATTATTTTTAGGGATTTGACGGGGGCTATTTTCACGGAATATTGTTGTTGTCTCATTCTTTTTTGTCACGTAAGTGAGATAGAAGTTAAAATCTATCGAACTCTTCTTCCTTCTGCCTTCTGGTAACAAAAATTTAACTTTAACTATGGTTAACTGACAACGTAACTTTAAGACAACATTTTGATTGCTCTTGGTCTACAATCAAAATGTTGTCGGAGCTCTAGCTCCGAACAAGCTTGCGTCAACGCAAGCTTGTACGCACGATCAATCGTGCGTAGATATTGCACAAAAACCTCGGCATTAGTAAAAAATCTACATCACCTACATAGCTGGCAAAGGTAAGAAGATACCTACATACCTCATTCATGTATACTTCGACTTTTCTTGGTGTTTAGTATGCACTAAAAAATGAAGAAAATCTACACAATTCTACAAATGCGCAAGTCTGAGCATACAGAGTAAAAATTGCAATATTAGCATGTCTGACTCAGTTGACATTCTGTACAAATATTAACCTGCCTGTTTGCAAAAACTGCATCCTAATTACCCGGCATTCAAAGTGGCCAATTTACCGCCTGTTGCGGCCACGAGAGGCTTCATTAAGGTAAATAATGTTTATAATTAAAATAACACTCGTGCGGGAATCAAAGAGAGATTTTGCTCCGTCGGCGCGTGCGTGCTCAGCTTTATGGTGGCTCTTTCATGCCATGTTTTGGTGGATTTTCAAAAGCGTTTATTTATGGTCTCTTGACTGAGTTTTGTGATATTTTTTATGAAACAGACGGCGTATTTATGCTAGAAGAGGCATTTGACCGAACATATAAATAAAGATAATTTCATAAAAATTAGGTACGAACTTCTTAGAAAACTTACGTGGACTATCGCACAATTTTGTCTAGCGCTTTCTAGCGACGCGAGTTGTGACAAATTTCCCTATACCTACTAAAACAATAAAGAAATTTTCACGTTATCATCATTAGGTATAGAACAAGCAGCATGGGAGTGTGTAGGCAGGGTTATAAATAAATAGAAATAATGTGAGATAAAAAAAAAAAAATATAAAAGTAAAAGTCGGGGTTTGGTTGACACGATTTGGTCACGCCCTAAAAATGCAAACACATCTCACTTTAATTGGGGCTAATTGTCCAGCATTTCCAGCAGAATAATCAGCAATTATCGGTGGCCATCGGTAAATGTTTGCTAATTAATAGCTGCTGAGTTCTGTTTCGGTGGTCGGTGCAGCGGTGGCAAGACATGTAGGTTCTTGTGCATTTTGAACTGTACAAATTATTTGGCCAAAGGTTTTTCCGTCCTCTTAGGGGCTGAGTAGTCATCATAAAATTAGTTTGATTTGACAGCCTGTACAGTACAGAAAACTTGCCAAGATTAGGCAAGCATAACACAGAATTGGCTAGTTTTTAGAACTACAAGGGCCTTCATTCAAGCTTTCACGAAAAGTCACAAAATTATTCGCGGTTGTTATCTACCGATAAGAATGAGCGAGGTGGGTTGCAGCCACCCCGGCGCTAGTAATTCAAAGTATCCTATAGACGAGGTTGGGTATGGTCGGACACCAATCAGAACTACTGAGACCATAAAACGAAAAACAGTCCTTGTAGTCTCTGTCTCAATAGTGCTAAGAACTATTGAAATAGGAATATTGACGAACAATATTCCTATTTCAATAGTTCCTAGAAATACCTTCACTAAAGCTTTCACGAAAAGTCACAATGGTTTTGTGACTGTTATCTGCCGATAAGAATGAGCGAGGTGGGTCTGCCCGCCCCGGCGCTATTAACTCAGAGTACTCTACGGGCGAGGTTATCGGTCGACGTGAATGAGACGATGTTTCATGTGCTCTTTGTCAATGAACGGTGAATTTTAGAAAGGAATATTTTGGGAGCGTTTACGGCCGCATTCAGACATTGCTATTTTAGGGAAGGTACCTAAGTATTGAATTTAAAGATTACAGATTATTTCATTACCCCTTGACGATAGGAGTCAATAAGGCGCTTATCAGGGGAGGGGGTTTATCCAGCAGTGGACTGATAAAGGTAGTTGATTTGTGTGATGTGAAGTTTTGAATGGTACTGAGGATGCAAAAAAGAAATTCAGTAAATATAAGTAGTTTATTTCTGGCTTTATACCAAATCTCAGAGTGCATTAAGTCTATAACTATTATACTAATTTGTCGCCAATTATAATATTCTACTTGTTGACCGTACAAATAAATATAATTATATTTTTTTTGCCACTTTTTAAACCAAGTGCCCAAAATTTAAATAGGTACACAATAGAAGTTTTCGAGATAAGTCGTCGATTTTTGTAAAGGAAACCAATGATCTGTAAAAACTAAAGACCTTTTTGCATTAAAAATAAACTACCATTTGGAACCAAAATTTTTACAGATTGAATAATGCACTTGCAACATTTTTCCATTAATTAATTGCTATACATTTTAATTAACGTGTTAAAAGAGCCATTATCTGGGTTTATTTACAGCAAGGCGGTACAGTCGCGCTCGTAAATCAACGGCGAGACAATGTAAATGAGAGTTAAAAAATACTCAGGAGCGAAATAAAGGACTTGGCGCAATCTTTGCGGCGGTTAATGAATTACTTTTGCTAATTTTTCATTTTGGGAGTGGATTCAGGCTTTTTTGGGCATTCATTCTTATAGAAATTTGTAATGAAGTTATATAAATAATGCTGGATATATAAATTAAATACTACATAATATATTTTATAGTCTTCTGAAAATTAGTTGAAGTAAAGGGACGTTGTATAAATACCTATTTATTTGTTGTTTGCGCCTATTTATACCTAGCTATTTGTTTATTTTATTTTTATTTTAACTGCGTATACATACTCGTATAAGCAGGTAAAATAAAAATAGAATTAGCATCCTCTCTACATCAAGTCGATAGAGTTTTTACTTGAATATCCCGTACTCTTATATTACATTTAGATCTTTTTTTGCACGACTGTAAAAAACTTTAACTGTAAACCGCCAAGTGCGAGTCGACTCGCACACAAAGGGCTAGTTACCGTAAAAATCAGACAAATTTTTAGGGTTCCGTACCCGAAGGGTGAAAACGGAACCCTATTACTAAGTCTCCGCTGTCCGTCCGTCCGTCCATCCATCCGTCTGTCACAGGGCTCTATCTCATGAACCGTAAGAGGAAGATAGTTGAAATTTTCAGAGAATGTGTATTTCTCTTGCCGCTATAATAAAAATTAATAAAAATAAAATAAATATCCAAATTAAATGGACTATACAAAAAACGTGATTCTTTTGGGCTATTTTTGCTCGTCGATTGAACTTCAATTGTAGTAACAGAAAATATTAAAAATATAATTAAGTTTAAAATTTAAAGGGGTCTCCCAACAAGGGAAAATTTTGTTTTCAATTTTGTATTTCTCTCGCTGTAACAAAAATTAATAAAAATATAGTAAATTTCTAAATTGAAGGGCTACCATACAAAAAACGTGATTTATAGGCTATTTTTACTCATTGTTTGTCAAGGCTGTATCTCTTGAACCACAATAGGTAGACACATGAAACTTTCTATAAATAAGTAACATTTCAATTGTACAAATACCAAAAACAACAAATACCAAAAATATAATAAAGTTGAAAATTTAAAGGGGAGACCCCTTTAAATTTTCAAGTAATGTTTCAGGGTTCATATATATATGTGATATGTAAGTTTCCTTGTTCCCAAATAACTTTTAAATGTCTGAACAGTAGTAGATGTAGGTACTCACCTAGTAACAGATTATCTAGAGGTTAAAAAAGCTTAGGACAAGTTTTGCTCCAACTCGGAAACTAACAACCTAACAATGTAAAGGTTTCTTGTTCGCTTCTTTGCTTTACCTTAAAAATATGGAAGTGAGCAAAAATCAAAGTGATCACTTTATTTTCTAGTTTTACTCATGTAATTTGAATTTTGTGACGTGTCCAAGAGTCGGCTTTTAATTTTTACAGAAAAATCATATATTTTTACAAATATGAGTATCAAATTAAAGCTTTCAGAAGCACATTCTTAGGCGTCGTCCTAATTGGCTAACGATCACGCGATGCCATTTATGCCAGATCTCTAAGTCAGTGCACGCGTGATGACGCTTGACCGATTTGGACACTCTAAACAAACGTGTATGTTTAATCTTATCGTGCGACGAAATCGCATCGTTCGCTCGTAGAATCGATGCCAATTAGGCCGCCGCCTAAAACAATATAATTCTACATATGTAGGTAGGTACTATATACAAAAACAAACATTACTTCTTTGGCTGCAAACAAAAAGCAGCCGTGTTTTTTTAATCAGCTCTTACATATGTATACTTACTATGTAGGTGAAATGTATCTTAACTTAACAATTCCTATGAAAGTACCAAAAATCTACTCGTGAAAATCACCCGGCTATCGTTTTTTAACTATATTTCTGAGTCCATTTCTGTTTTTGAATAAAACATAAGACAATATTATGAAGGATTCTCGGCGGCCTGCCCTCCGTTGAAATCTTAATTAATCATTGCAGATTAACGTGAAATATGGGCTAGATAGCGAACACTTTGAATTATGCTGCTCATTGCATTTGAAAAAAAAGGTAAATTTATTTCGTTTACCTAATTATTATTTATATCCTTGTGATTGTTTTTTTTATTCTATTTGAATCATAATCAGATATACACACTTTATAAACACGAAAAATACTTGTTTACAATGATATTAATCTTCAATCTTTATTTTTTATAAAATTTTATATATAAGATATTATAAGTAAACGCAATAGCGTTTACTTATAATATCAACTATTCATAGGCAAAACGTATTCTAACACTTAGATTTTCTAAGAAATTACATTAAATTACCAACAGGAGGGTTTGCACCGCGTTTAAAATTTCAAAACAAATCCTCTTAAACTCAGAAAATTTCAGCACAGCATAAAATATGCAAGTTACAAAATAAAGTTCAAAAGTTTCGAGTCCCATGAGCAATGAAATAATCGTTAGAGATAAAGCGCTGTGCGCGACTGTACTGTCTTTATAAGTTTATTCACTGTTTTATATCTGAGTTATATTACTCGACAGAATTTTGCGCGAGACTGTATGTATTTTGCATAATTGCTCTTCGTTATATTTTGAGACCGGTTCGTTTGTTTTACCGCAATTTTACCATGTTAGATACCGTTTAATGTATTCTTTTAAAATCTATATTTTTCTAAATCTTGTTTACCTTACCTTAAACATTGTCATTGGTTTTCTTAGACATTTAGGATAAAATAAACGAACCTCACGTCGATATTGTTATGGGCAACTACTAGTAATATAGTTCAGAACTAAATCACCACGCACAACTGCACTACACCACTGCGACGCAGAAAGTTGCAGGTTAGATTTCCGCCGCGGGACAAATGATTGTACGATCTGCAGATATCACAAACCTTTACAAAAATTTGTCCCGCAGTTGGATTCAAAACCGCCTGCGTTGTAACGCTCAAACACGTCTTACATGTTTTTTGCCGCAAACCGATTTGGTTTGACAGATGGTTCATCTTTAGGGCCTATACGTATACGCTACCCAGACCGGTGGCGGTAAGTTACGCTTAGATTTACCGCATACCCACGCAGATTTCGCTATCGGTGTGGATACCGTATTACACGTAGGTCTTGCTATGCTCTCTCCTAGGAGATACCTTAGGAATTTTAGTAGAATTATTTAATATCCTCTAATACCTAGAAGTATTCCTCTATCCTTATTAAATGTAAGTTTTCTGGACTGTATTGAAATGGTTGTTCCTAATTTGTACAAAAATCTAAGAAATTTAAACGTTCTATTTAAAATTTATAGATTCTGGTTTCAAGCACTGCCTAAAATCGTGCATGGTGTACTTGTGCAGTCAATCAGATAAAGAACGATCTAAAGAGGTAGCAACATCCATTTTTTCTTAAAATATGATGATTGTTTTTATTTAGAAAATCTCTGATGAAACTTCAATCTTTTGTTTCAAACGCCTACTTATCACCTAGCCTCAAGCTCTGCTTAGCTTGGGGCTAAATGATATTATTTATTTATTGATCAACTTTTCTTCAAGCCTCAGGCAATCAGCATCAAGGATCCAGCCGCCTCGCAGCCCAGCTAGAGCCTGACTGAGCTCGATCGGGGTGGGCGTATCCCACCGCAGACACGCCTACCACTCGCCCCGCCCAACGCGCCCGCCCCCTCTCATGAAAAACGTCGTCAGTTAGGCGGGGCCTAAACTAAAGTATCGTTAAGGACACTTTATCAAGTAATTTGTAACGTCCGATACGAATTTAAAATTTATTTGTCTAGCGGAATGCTGAGCTGGATAATTTCATTGGGAGTTTTAGTTGGATTTGTAGAATAGAATTTGTATGTAAATTGTTTGGTTGATACAGTAAGTTTAATCGATGGGTTCAATTTCGAGGTTGAAAGTTCTCATGAGAACAGTGTGAGAAATAACTGTAGTTTTGTCGAGTGTATTGTATTTTTTTTAAACAGACTACCTAGGTGGAAATCCCTGGCTGACAATGTATGTCGGATATCCAAAAAAGTTCAATGCCCTATCATGTTCACATAATAACCTGAACACTAGACCTCTTCTTATTTATCTTATTAAAAAAAACCTTAGCCACTCACTCACTGCCGCAAGCGGTTCTGAAATTACAAATAACTTTAAATTAAATAGTTTGAATTTTTCACGTTTAAATTTATGGGTGTGTTAAGGTTCTTCTAGTTATTTTCATTTTATTTATCAAAAGCAAGGTGCTTTTGTTTATTTTTTAAACGACTTCAAACACGAGGAGGTTCTCAGTTCGATTGTATGTTTTTATTTTATTTTTATGTATGTATGTTACTTGATATCACCGCCTATGGGTAACCGATTTTACTGATTCTTTCACTATTTTATAGAGAATGATCCCGAGGTGGTTTCATAAAAATTTTATTCCCGAGGGATTAGTATTTATCCCGTTAAACTTAAAAAGCAACATAAGATTTTTGGAGAATCACGACTAGCTACAACAGTTTTGGTGATATCTGCGCCAATTGTAAATAGATTTTAATGATCGTTTCGTCGTTGTAAACAAAAATATTTTGAGGTGGTCCCCTATAAGTTTGATTCGGAATTGCTATGTGCGCCATAATACGTAGGTTTTTAAAAATTCTTCAGAATATGATAATTTTTCATTATCACCTAATTAATGCTTTCCATGACAACGGGCGTCAACAGTTTCATCCATGTGTCATCAAACTATATTAGACTTGAATTCGAAATTGAACTATATTTCGCCAGTGTAGATACAATTTTTTGCACGTGATCATAGACCTTCAGTCAAGGAAAGTAAGGGAGGGGTAATTTCGTTCGTCCGAGACATATTTATTTATTTATTTATTTATGTAATTAGAACGGTCTTAGGCCAATTATACTAATAACAGGGCTATACTACTTAGGTTTATATATATATATATGAGTATTATCCATAAACAGGAATTTGAAGTTTTTTAAAACACGCCAAATTATTTTGCATAATGTCTGCTCTTATAACAAAATGAATGGCATCTTAACAATGGCTATCTTTATTCCCTTGATAGAGTTATCAAAGCGTTACAAGGAAGGAATGCCTTTGAAGAATAGCTGGCGTAACGTGCCACCTTGAATACTGCTGAGACGCGTGGGGTAAGTAGCTGGGAAGATCCTTCTAATACATTTCACTTTTCACAAACTTTCGGCTTTATAAATCCGAAAATTTGTGAAATGTGAATTATATTTTGTTACCTGAGATCTCCATAACTACTAAACAGATCCAGATGAAATTTGGCGTACATATAGAACATAGCCTAACTTAGAGTTATTATCTAAGTTAGGCTATGTTCTATACTTATTATTCGAAAAATACGCGTGCGAAACCGCGGGCAGAAATTCGTTTTTTCATATATTATTTACTATCTTCTGCATGCGGCTTTGCTTGATTTTTAAGTAGCCTATGTCTGTCCCCGGGATACCATTTACCTCCCGGCCAAATTTTATTTAGATCCATTCAGGCGTTTAGGGATGAAAAGTTAACAAACAGACAGACTGAATTAATAGCTTTTATAATATTAGTACCTGTGGCTTAAACAACTAAGTAGGAATTTTAAGTCAAGACAGGTCTTCTCAAAATGTTGTAAGGCCTAGAAGAAATGAAATTATAAATATATATAATAAATTAAATGAGGGCTAGAAATTAATTATCCTTTATGTAACATTCGCTAAACTATCTAAATAATTGACTAAAGCCTAAAATAGCAGTTGCTTATCATAATAGTGTTTAACCCCAAACTGTTAACAACGCCGCATGAGCTCCACCTAGAAAATGTTTGCTATCTTTACTCATTAAAGAATTAAAGAAGAAAGAGAGAATTAAATACCTGAAGGTATCTAATTGAAAATGTATTTGTATTTGAAATTAAAGCGAAGATTTTTAATGTCTTAAACTATTTTGACAGTAGAGTACAGTAGTAAAAATTAGGACTATTATTTACAATTGAAACAATTCAGCTAACTGGGGACTGTTGCAAACAATATACAGGTAGCTCAACTGATCCATACTAATACTAGTCGCACAGGTAGTTTATTATTATAACACATAGAGCCTTAGCACATAGAATCCTAGTAAATAAATATGATGTGCTGGAATTTCATGTAGAATAGCGTCGCTGGAATGTGGCAGTAAACGTTTAACGCGTTTACGTACATTTTTCCATTAAACATGGAAAACTAATAAGAGATTCGTCATGAACAAGCCCCTAATTTTACACATCCAAAATATATAAGCATAAAGATTTGGGTTCTTATCTTACCAACGAATTCTCCTATAAAACCTATGACGAGTCCTACAAAAACAGTACTTTGTAGTTACTATCAAAACAAACCTGCTACCTACCTTAACCCCTCCAGGTGTCATCTCGCCTATTTTAACCCTTGCCTGGCTCATGAGGCCCTTCACTTTGATGTAGCCGAGATGGCATTATTTCAAAGCTATTTCAACAATGTCGGCCTCGTTCGCTAAGGAGTTAAATACCGGCAAATTTCAAGAGGGTTTGAAATAACAGGCTTGTTATAATTAAAGACCTTAAGTCTGGAATGGCTTAATTTATTTAGATTTTGAAGTAAAAGTACGTACATACTAATAATATCATATTAATATTAAATAAACATATTAACAAAAAAAAAATGAATACCCGAAGATATATTTATTTTTAAATATTCTTCGGCTCTGTTGGCGTCTGAGTATAACATTCGGTCTAACGAAGAACTAAAACAGTAGGTATAACCAACGCACGAGATTAGGATCGAACCATTTACACAGAAAATTTATTGACCGTTTTAGAGTAGGCCAAAAAATTTTGCAAGCACGTTTATTATTAAAACTATGTCGTTTAGGTAGCATATGCATTTATTTTAAAGTATGCACCATCGCTTTGTATAACTTAATAAACTTTTTTTTTTATTATTTTATTCTCTCTCTGGATTTTGTCATCCTTTAAGTTCTAAGTTATTTTAAATAAATTATTATTATTATGTTCTTTATTGACAAAGAAAATTACAATTCAATAATAAAAACAAATTAGAACTAGTATTTACAATTGAAACAATTAAGCTAACTGCAGACTGTTGCAAACAATCTACAGGTAGCTAAACTGATCCATATCAATTCCAGTCGGAAGCGTCCCCAAGACGTTGGCTGCATTGCCCCCCTGTATGGCAATGCTGATGCGCTGCGCCAGATACCCACTATAGTGCCAAGTGCGAGTTTTTTACGCGTTCGACCGCCAGCAAGTAAACGTGAATTTGTTTGAAGAAATGGTGATTCTATAACTCGCCGCTAGGGGGACTGTCATTTTCTTCATACAAATTCGCGTTTACTTGCTCGCGGTCGAACGCGTCAAAAACTCGCATTTGGCACTCAGAAACAAAAAAAAAATTATTATAGAGGTATATATTTTTTTTTTGTTTATAAACAAAACCGGACGTTGTTGTTTCTGTTAAAACAATTGGCATTTTTGACAGTAATTGTCACCATGACAATTATTGTCATTTTTGACACTTATCATTTCTAGTAAAGCTTAAGTGGTATCTGACATAACAGAAGATATATGTGTGTATAGGTAGGTACGTATTTTTGCGTAACTAACACTACCCTTGTGTACTCTTACTTCTGTGATGTAGACGTTCAGAGAAATTGACATTTGGGAAGGTAAGTGGACGTTCGGGTAAGTGCACATTAAAGTTAGTAGAAGTTCACGGAAATAGACCTAACGAAGTGGACATTCCGGTAATAGGAACTAACGGGACTAAAGGGTGACATGGCTGAATGTCTATTTATCCTCCGGATCCTAGGGAGGATAAATATACGTTCAGAGACAAAATAATTTTATTTTGTGTAAATATCACAACTTTAATCAGTCCTAACTTTTTACTGGCTTGTTTTAGAAATTAGGGACTTTATATAATAAATTAATTTATAAAGCTACACGCATTATTAAACTCATAATTACTAATAATTTCTGAGATACTACGAGCGTATGTACACGTCTGAGGGACCACCTTCTGCGGTTAATTTTTTTTGTTCCAATGAACGGAAAGGGATGATTTTTGTATTTTAATCTAACAAATGATTTACTAAACTTAATAATTTATGGAATCTATGAGCTTCGATCAGTTAATGAGATAATGACAAACTCCACGCCACGTCTGAAGGACCCCCTATAACTGGTTGTAACTATTGACTTGGTACTTTTACAAATTAGAGACTGCACTGACTAATTTTTCAGAATATTTACTAATGAATCGCATATATCCAGAATTATGTAATTCCAATGTAGACATTCACTCGTATAGGACACACACACACAATGCTTGTGTACAGCAAGCTAAGCCGTTTAAAGTCCACCCAGCACTTGTCACAACAATTAGGTCGCTCCCGATCACTGGGCACTGATTTATACTGGATGGAGTCCATTTATCACCTGCCCGTGGTAATCCTACCTGGCAGGCACTCCGGTCTGATATGATACCAGCTTCCCCACACGGGATCGCACACTGAAGATATAGCAGAAACAAATGTTCTTCGCTAAAGGTGGAACACAGTCGGTGCTGTGACTCAAGCACCGTCGTCCTATTTGCTTAAAATATTGTTACATATTCCGTTTATTCTACCTACCTGTTACGACCTCTTATTGAACCAGAGGGCCTAAGATGCGTGCCACGAAATATGTCGTGCACGTGACGTCTATTTTTCTCGTCGTCAGTGGTTTTCTCGTTAACTCTAAGATGCGAGAGACATAATACTCGTTGTCGAGTAGTCTTTCTCGCGTAGAGACAGCCCCCCAGACGAACACCCGTTTAGTTCATTCAATTGTCTATGGTTTTTGTGAACTGCACGGAAGAAATAAACTAACCTTCTTAGTTTTCACCTTGTTATTGGTAGTTTGAACATTTTCACTGGTAGAATGGTGGTAAACAGTCGAAACACAACCAAAGAAAAAAAAAAGAAGGAGAAGCTATTTCAACATTGGCGGGCGAAAATCTCCGCTTCAGTTTAGTAGCTACACTATGTATTATGTCTTACTATTATGCACGTGCCTGACCCATGACCTATTGTTAGAGGTACCGTGAAATAATAACTCCAACGCTGATAATTCGCAACTGATTTATTAATAACATTTAAGATACATGAAGGTTCAATACGGAACAGCAAAGATCACGTATTGCAAGTAGACATTATAATGTAGGACTTTAGGTGAACTAGATTCTCGGCCTGACTTGACACATTGTACTTCCGTACATCGCTAAGCTATAATAACATAGGAAGCTAGGTAACCTTGATATCACACGCATAACCTGAGTAACACATTGTACCTTGTACATCTTGGCCACTAGAAAAAGGGAAAACAATGTAATGTGTAAGAACAAGAATCCAGACACACCTAGGATTCTTCCCTGATAATGTCACTACATATTGTACTTCGTACATCTATCTTATAACAAGGTCAAGAAAAATGTGAGCAAGTACATGATGTGCTTCACCCTTAGCGCTAAAAGTAGAACTACATAGCTCTTGGAGATATTTAACAATAATACGTAACCCTTTAGTTATCATTATACAGGCACCGTTCCCAAGCTTCACATTGAGTAAGTAACTACAATAAGTAGGTACCTACTGGTAAGTAAAATAGATACTTCTACAAAAATCTTTCAATTCTCTATTATTATACACCGCCAATAAATAATTTTGATACGGGACCGCCATGACCAATAAATTTTTTTAAGAAAATATTCAAGAAAAACTTCTCGAGAATTCTCGTGCTCAAATTGAAAAAAGTTATCCCGCGCTAAACTGTCAAAAGTTGAGAAAATTTGGTGCGCATCTTTGCGTTTGTCGAGAAAGGTTACCACAGATAAGATATACATTCACTAAAATCGCTCACGTGACGAGACGTGATGACATTTGGTGCTGCATGCTAGCATCGGTCGAGAAATCGAGATACCGCCATTTTTCTCGAGTTATCGAGAAGAAACACGCTTCTCGTGGCACGCATCTTAGACCTGCAGGTGAGAACTCTGTGTCTAGTTAAACCATCGACACATAACCAAATGTAATAAATATTTCTAATTCTAATTCGATTGAATAATTTCTATATAGTTTTGAATTATTTCGCTATATCTCATTGTGTTATAGTATGTTTTCGTTTTGCTGCATTTTTAATCAAAACCAAAGCTGAATAATCTATTGCCGTATCAGCCCATACTATAAGTTCTCTGCTGACCATAGGCCCCCCCAGACGACACTACAAATAGTTGCAGACATAAAGGGGTTTGTTAGTTCTGTTGGCAAATTTTTTACTTCATCACCTACGAACTGCATCCTCAACTCTCCAATCCACAATCTGGATCGATTTACTAAGTGGGTGTCTACTTCGATGTTTGAACCAAGATGTACACACCGCCTACATAAATCTAGTTCTACCGAACACATACGCATTATGCTATCATTAATAGCACGTATAGCAATTCGCGATATCTTGTTAAGCGCGCGATAATTAGCCGTTAATGAGCTATGACGTGTGTCATGATTGATCATGGAGCTGCGGGCGCATTGTCTGTATAGGTTTCTATCGTTTGAATAGTGGGAATAAAGGTTGTAACAAACATGGCCACACCGCTATCATACATAGATAGATAGATCACGCGCCTTGCAAACCCCTTGTCGCGGGCCGAAAAATTGACAAAACACGGGGAAAAGGCGCGAACACGACGCGAAGCCGCGAAGAATATGCGAATCGAATCCACACTCATGGATCGCGGGTGGTTCGCGCCTCCGCGTGTGATTCGCGCGCGAGTATGGAGAGGCCTATACAGGTGTGCTTTTGTTCTTAAAGTCGGCAAAAGTAACTATAATAGTGCGATTTGATGAATCGCGAATGAATCTCCTCCTTTCGTTCTGCAACTATCACCAAGTTTACTTTGGGTGGTTTCGTTAATCCGTTAATTAAATCCGCAACCCAGTGCTAATATAAACCTAACATGGGCTTTAAGATACTTCTAACTGAGTTATGTAACGTATTTAAAATGAACAAATGATCTATATCTCTATTTAACCGGCATCTCAGGCCTTTGCCCGCTTTGCCAAAAGAAACACCTTAACAATATTGCCTACAGCGACATCCCCACCGCTTCATCAGACAAAAGTGTATCTGGCATACACCTCGGGTCAATTGCATCGTCCATTCGATTCGACAGGTTTACGGCACGTTCATTCACGCCGCGCTCCGTTACGTACTTTTTATAACCACTACGTCATTTTTAAACGGCTGACGGATTAAACTGCCGGATATTTTACGGCTGCGCTGTATGTTGATTAAAGGGTTGGTGTATAGATTTAAAGTTAAGTTAAAAATAGTTAAGACAACACAACTAACTACAGCAACTATGCGTTACTTAGGACTATTTATTTAGATGATATCTCCGCTTCATCAGCATCCGTCACCAGTATCTACTGCTCCGCAGAGGCAAAATTGCGTCCCATTGGATTATATGAGTGAGGGAACAGAGAGTGCACCTGTGTTAGCGCACACACTGGTGCACTTGTCAGTTATTGTAATTTGTTTAGTGATAAATATATAATATAACAAGTGTATGTAGTGGTAAACAAGAAGGCTTTAAAAGATATTCAATAATAAAATGTAACAGGACTGATTTCCTACTTGTTTCCCCGCTCTAATTCAAATACTAGTACAAATCAGTTCCATTAAATGAACAAGCTGTAACATGGTGTATCCAATGGTTTTAATTTGTTGAATAATAAATGTTCTAATATAATAACTGTATATTGTGGTAAACAGTAAGATATTCTGTTATAAAATGTAACGGACTTGATTTCCTATTTGTTTGCCTTTTAAATTCAAATACTAAGACAAATCCGTTTTATTTAATGATTAAGCTATTTCATATTGGATGTACTAATAATCTTAATTGTTAATTTATATTTAAAAAACATTTGTCATGGATATTTTATCATATTAGAAGATATTTCAAAGTATTTAGTAATTAAATGATGTGTCAAACCCTCTTGCCGCAGTTTGACGGTATCACTCGAAATGTAACGAACAAAACAAGTTCGGTTTGTTGAACCAATGCTATAAATAAGAAAGCCGGTAGGCTGGCTGCCTCTCTCACTCTGTTCTGAACCTGTAAGCTGAAAGCATCTCTCATTATGGTAAGCTTTTGTACATTGTAGCACCTTTTTCTAGATGTGTCCTAGCTTGTTTTAGCTTTGAAATTGTTGAAGGTAAAGTATGAATTATAAGGATATGTATTCTTTTAGAATGTTCTATTTCTATGGTGTAATGCTTTTATTTAAATACAAACATGTATTAGACACATAAGTGATTATATAAATGTGCTGGTGGTTTCTTTTTCACTTCTTCCACCGTGGACAAAAGATTGAAGTGAAGAGAAACTCAATAACACTTTTCTTATTTGATAGTAATTAATGGTTGGTATTTCACTTGTCTATCTATGTGCTTATTTTGTAAGCCTAAAGAAATAAAGTTATTGACTTCTGACTTCTGATTTCATTATTCTCAATTCCCAAAATGTTAGGTTGCATAGTAAGGTAGGCAATTCCATGATTCTATCGAATTAAGATAATTTACTAGGTAGGTAAAGCCCTCCAAATCTAACACACTCGTGTCTCTTTTGACAGGCTGCCGCGGCCGAAATTTTGCTAGGAGGATATCATCATTGCTAAAAAGAATATCAATTATTTTTGTAAGTTGAGTTAAAAATTGTTGTTTTCATACTTGTGCTCCACTTTAAATAGGTTGAAGATGTCGTGTTCTTAATGCTCACCATAAAATTATGTTGTCTTGTGTTTTACAGTGTTTATTTGATTTTATAGACTAACTCATACCAAATCTGCTATAATCAATCTGCAATAGCTTGAAACAAGATCTCGTGGCTGTATAATCAGTCGAACGCCCGTTACTGTTCGCTACAAACAAGTTATCAAATTACGCCGTTAGTCTACGCCAGTGCTACGGTGTAGCAACTACCTTCTACGAGCTACGGGCGATCAATTCGCAATCACTGGACACTAATCACTCGCGACGGACGGACGGCAAATGACGAGGCATGTCGGGTGGATGGACAAATCACGTGACACGTGACGTCACACGTGGACACAGCTGGTACAGTTTTTAATTTATTAATTTATTTCAACGTACGTAGGTAATACTTTCGCAAGCAAAGCTTTCCATACTAATATTATAAATTTGAAAGTAACTCTATCGGTCTAGCTATCTATCTGTATGTCTTCTTGTCTTCTTCTCTCTTTTCTATGTCTGTAACCTTTTCACGCCTGAACGGCTGAACGGAATTCTCAATGAAATTGGGCAGGGAGTCAAATGGTGTTCCGGGGACGGACATAGGTTACTTAAAAAGCGCGTGCGAAGCCGCAGGCAGCAGCTAGTAATAAATAAGAAAGAAAATAATATAATATTATGTGCCAAAAGGCGTCCTACAGCTCAGCATTGATGTTAGGAGACAAGCCCTTAGCCGCAGGTCACAAAAAGGTTTAACATGAATGCTATTAATTTTTATGTCAAACCTTATTAGAGAATAGAGCAATTCCTTGCAGGTCAACACTAAAAAGTGTGATGTACCATGCACTGCCCCGCTCTATTAACCCGAGGCATAGGTGTCTCGTGTTTCTTCTCATTCGTAGCATTCTTGGCAGAACGGTCGTGGTCATCATGACGAGTCTTTTGTGGTATAGGCTGATATATCGTCATCCCTGTTGGCGGTCATTCTGGAGCGTTTATGCTGGGGGACACCTACGGCGTATCGTATCTGGTCGGCCCACCCCATAGACGATCTACCCCTCGGTCTTTTTTCCTCCACCACTGCACGACTAGCCGTTCAATGGAGTTATTGTCTCGCCTTGATATACGTGCCCGAAAAACGTAAAAATTCAAGACTGTTCGTTTATTTATTTTATTTTATTTCTTTGTTTATCACACAAAGCACATTACAATGTCAACTAAAAAATGAAAATACAACAAAAATTATTTTAATCTACATTGTAGCGTAAACTTATGTGTGTACAGCTAAGTATGTATATATAATAAGACACTGGTAATAAGTTTGAGTTAAATAATTATTTTGCATGTATGTACGTGCGCAATGCACACCGCCTAGCTATAAGACCCGACAGCTCCCTATTTTATTACATCACTAGGCTGAGTGCTCCAGCATGGAGGACCAGCTATATGAGGATCATTGAAATGGAGGATACCTTTAAGTTCTCTAATAAAATGATTAAATCTAGGATTAAAAATGTCAAGTTCAATATGTTTTATAGATAGCTCATTGTACTGACGCGCCATTCTAGTGAGTGGATTGTAATTTTTGTTTGTAGATATGTAGATGTTTTTACGAAGTGTATATGTGAGCGAGCTGTCTTCCGCATTCGCCGCTATATCAGGTGACGCCGGTAATGAATTAGTATGGACACAGAACGGCATTAGGGATATCAGCTTTGACAATTGATACGCGACCAGAATTAATTCACGATGCTTTGTCACTGGAGTTCAATTTTGAACGGTGTTTTGATGTAATTAGATATTGAAATTGAAAAATTAGATACATATGTATTGGTTATTGTATTCGGCTTGCGCTGATGGTAGTGAACTTATTAATCGTTTATCCTCCTACTTGCTCAAAACTCCTGCGCGGGCACGCCCAGGGACGGACATAGACTACTTAAAAATCGCGTGCAAAGCCGCGTGCAGCAGCTAGTGAAGTATATATTTGTATGCAGTTTAGGAATGAGATATAAGAATTATGAGTTATTTGCGGCCTACTTTAAAGTAAAGGTCTATAAAAAAACAGGTTTTTGAGTCAAGAAAGCATTCCTAAAACCCGTAGGTATCTACAATGTGACAAGCCACGAAAAATCATATCTACTCTGTTTAGGTACTTCAAGACTAGAAAGTTTGTGTGAAAATGTACTACTATTTTTTTTTACTCACTTTGCCTTACAGCGACGCCTTAAATAATGTAGAAATTAACCATAAGGGAAGTACTTATGTTTTACTAGCTTTGGCCTGCGGCTTCGCACGCTCTTTTCATTGATAAAAAGTAGCCTTTGTCCGTCCTCGAGCTCCGTCTACCTTCCGAACAAATTACATTTAGATCTGTTCAGCCGTTAAGGCGTGAAAATGTAACAGACAGAGAGACAGAAATTTTGCTTTTGTAATATTATATTATAATTATTATAATATTTATAATTGTTTCAATTGTAAATACTAGTTCTAATTTGTTTTTATTATTGAATTGTAATTTTCTTTGTCAATAAACACATTCTACATATTATGTATGGATTGTTTTTATGTGAAGCTGTTATTCGTGACAGCACTAAATCTGAATCCCAATTTATTGGAAGATGGATCTTGCTGATGCAAGCTGATTGGTCCTCATGGTACCTAATTAATGACGTCACGGTCCACGTTCGCCTCGTCAGCTCTTCGTATGTCATTTGTCTTCGTCAATTTGTTTAGATAGCCATAGGATAGCCTTAGTTCATGTAGGTCATACATAATGTATGTAGTAAATTAAGTTTCTTTTCTGAAAATACTGAAAATACTGGCTGCTGAAAATACCTCTGTGCTGAATGAAATTACCGAAAAAATACTTACACAGTAGTAATTAATACTACAGTACTTATGGCAAAGGCAAGTTCAAAGATTTTTAGTAAAATAATTGGCTTTGAAAGAAAGAAACTAAAAAAAAAATATTTAAACTATAAACCGACTTCAAATTCCGGTAAAAAGAATTCATCTGTTATCTGTCATTCATGTCTCGGACGCACGAAATCACCCCTTGCTTTCCCTGATCGAATATCAATGTTCACATGCAAAAAATTGAGTTAATACTGGCGACATCTAGTTATAATTTAAGTCTAATTTAGTTTGATGACGCATGGATGAAACTGTTGACGCCCGTTGCCATGAAAACCGGTGATAGTGAAATTATCATATTGTAATGAATTTTTACAAACCTACGTTTTACCGCGCAGATAGCAATTCCTCGAGAATCAAACTCATAGGAAACCACCTCAAAATCAATTATTATACAAAAACGAAAGAATTATCAAAATCTATTAACAATTGGCGCAGATATCACCAAAACTGTTGTAGCTAATAGTGATTATCCAAAGAAATTATACTGCTTTTTAAGTTTAACGGAATAAATACTAATCCCCCGGGAATACATTTTTCATGGGACGACCTCGAGATCATTCTCTATACTACACAGTATTGAAATAATCAGTAAAATCAGTTAAACATAGGCGGAGATATCAAGTAACAACATACATACATTAAAATAACATAAAGACGAATTGAGAACAGACTTCAAATAGAAAGACTATTTGAAGTCAGTTAAAAACTAGCGCCACCTTTTATATGAAATCATTTAAGTCAAAGCAACCGATGGATACTAAAAAAGGGGTGTTTTATATGATCGAGGCTTCAGAGTCTTCAGAGCGGTTATTTTTTCAAAATATGATTATCGAGATTTTTTAAAAATCCTAGCAGATGGATATTACATACTATGATTAGGTATATTTGTCGCCACCGGATAGTAGAATCAGGCCGTTTGAAGAATAGCAAGGCCGATTGCAAAATGGCTCAATTTATTTATTGCGATTGCAGTATTGCATCGAATGAAATTAATTAGGTAGGTATTCCCAACAAATCAGCGTTCGTTTTCCGATTGGCCTACCGGTAATACAAATGGGCTGATTGTACGATCTGGCGGCGACATATCCATTAGCTCTGTATGTACAAAATCTTCATAGTATGATTCTATGTCAATTTAGACGTAGAAGATTTTTAACGTTCTAAAAATTTGCCTTTTCACCGAGATCTGTGAGCGCTAACTCAAAACCTAAACCCTTTTGTCCATCAACGAGTATAAAACCCACCAGGCAACCAGACGAAAGGGTCACATTCCGTGGATTAGCCGGATTCAAACGCTTGTCTCGCACTAATTGAGTTAATATTTGGTTATCGGAGGCGCGCACGCCTCGCTCTCGCTAGGCCTCCGGGCTACGGCAAACTGCACACTTTTTGTTGCCAGGCTACAAGTTAACTTGAAGATGAAACAAAGTCCATTAAAAAGAGCTTATTCCAGTTTTCCCCCTCGACTCGACTGAATTTTTAGAAGTCTAGATTTCCCCCTCGTCATTTTTCCTTATTCCATTTTTACCTCTTGAGAAAATTTGCTCCAGGGGAACAACTGGTTTTTTTTAAATCCAGTATTCCCTCATAACTGAATAACCCTTAAACTTGCTTGATTTTGCTTTTTTTATGACATTAAAAAATTGCTTGGTTTCGTGTTTCATCCATTTTGTAAGTACCGTTCGGCTTTCAATTACTCGATCTGCCGCTCTGGGTAACGAATCCCGCGTAGTACTTAACAGGCCTTTAAATAATTAAAATGTTATATTAGGTACTTAGTATTAGCTCTCTTGAGACTCACGGACATAAAGAGCACAGGTAACACAAGCCTGGACGCAAGAACATGTACCTAAGTACAACGTACTAGGTACATGTTCTTGTCAGTCGCCCGTTTGCGGCAACCTTATCCTAGGGAATTAATGACACTGATTTATCATTATTAATGCGTGCGTGCCCCCACACGCACCTGGGTCCGGCCCTGTGTGACGCGTTTATTAATGGTTCGATAGCCTGTGTTTGTTAAGGTATTTATGATGAACATGATAAAAAAATATTACACATATTACCAATTTTAAATTCAGTAACGCCTATTTATCTGTACCCAATCTCAGATGTATTTGATCTTCAGGGAAAACAGTGTCATGTCAACGCCAAATCACAATTTGGAGGAATGAAGCCAGAAATCCGGCTCAGAAAACCAAAAAATATCTTTGAGAAATCATGAAGAAATCAATAAGCTGTAAAAAGTACAGTTCTTAAAATGGACGTAGTTATACTACTGCGGTTATACAAAGAAAACAAAATAGCAAATAAAATCCAAAAAAAAAATAAAAAAATACCCCGTTTGACTTCTGGGGCTTACGCACTATATTAAAAAGATACCTTAAAACAAAATATAACAAGTGACAAATTGAGTTCTCCAAGCTTTCTTCAACAAAAGTGAATAGCACTCAAAAGAGCGTAATCTCAGTTAATTATCTGCAATACTATTTCGGAGTTTTGCCTACGTCTATGCCTACGTCTACGTGTCGAATAATGGTTTATAAAATACAAGGCGTTACATTATTATTCATATTTGTATTTGATACTATTCTTACTACATTATATTACTTATTCACCCTTAATATTTGCTGCATCATTTACTCACCCCGTTTTCAAATAATATCCAGTGTTGCCACCTTGTTTCGTTTTTATTTTCCTACTTTGTGTCTTGTGTGCGCTGGATCTGAGATCGTATCTGTCCACGGAGCAGATACAGATACTCTGTATCTGCTCCGTGTGTTTGTCACTTGCTCTACGGTTCTGACTGAAAACCAGCGCTCTTTCACAAATTACCCCAGGTTTCTGTGTTAGAGCAACAAGCTGAGTCAGGACCTGTTAGACCTACACACACGCGCTAGTCTGCTTGCTGAGTGGACTACTTAGTACCTATTAATTAACCCAATGTTTGTGTTAGTTTACTACTTACCTAGTTCACATGTGTTTGTCTGTGCTGTTTGTTAGTTTATGCTAGTACTAAGTAGTCTCTTTTTATTTTTATTGTCTTAAAGTTTTTTTTTTTGTGTGTGTAGTGTTTAATAAATAATTTCTTTCTTTCTTTCTTTCTTTCAATACCTTTATATACTCGGTTTAACGTTCCGTTCCACCCAATATCAGTCAAAGAGGCTCTTGGAATCGCAAACACAATTAGAGCCAGTTGTTTGTTGAAATTTTGCAAAAATGTGCGTATGACGCGCAAACCTCTTGATTATAATGTTGTAAGTGAACAATACAAATTTTCAGGTAACAAAATTTTCAATTGAAACAATCGACAGTTCAAACTTTTCAGTCCGTGCCGTGCTCTTTCACTCAACTGTGAGGTATATTTCACTGTATAATGTGTCAGATACAATACAGGCTGTGGAGATGGAGGAATGTATCAGACCCTGTTGAGCGTTTTTTGCGTTTTTCTGTGTCCAATATTGAAAACAACATAATGTGCCACTAGAAAAATATTATAGTCCAGATAATATAACATTCTCTGGTTAAACGTAGACAGTGAGTGAGAGTTGTAGATCTTATTGTTACAAAACTAAACTTTATCTACCATTATAATAGCACTAAAAATGTATTTCAATCACAATAAAAAAACAGACAAATTTTTGTTATGTCAAATTAGTTAAGATTTAGTTTTTGTAACAACAAAATCGACAACACTCACTGGTGTCAATTCAGATGTCGCCAAAACTAGACTAAACTAATTCGACAGTACTAAAAAGGTTGCTATCCTTTTTATTTCGATCGTTATGAAAGGGACGGCAATATTTTTAGTCCAGGCAAATTAGTTTATTTTTGTCGACATCTAAATTGACACTACTGTCTAACTATAACTGTATTCAAATATTTTTTAAATTTTAACCTTATTTTTTAATCAATATTAAGTTTTAAAGTTCACAAAATGCCATTCTACCTTATCTTCCCCCACTATAGTCGCTGAGCTCGTTATTATAATTGCGCAATATATATATATATATATATATACAGATATATAATCAAATCAGGCGCAACAATGTGGCTATTAAGCCGAGGGGAGTTCTGTGGGTTTGTTTCATAATGACGTCACTCCCTTTCTTGTGGATTTGTTTCTTGTGACGTCCTGACCCCGTTTATAGATCCATACCTACTGATATTATAAATTTATATGTAATTATGAATGTCAGCGAGAACGGTTTAAGGCCCTTTTCAAATGCATACGGTAACGGCACGGTCGCCGTGCCGTGTAAAGTAGAAGTACTTGGGACGAGCGACTCACGTTCACGGCACGGTCGCCGGGCTATGTAAAAGCTATCTATATAGCTCATACATTACACGGCACATCGACCGTGCCGTAATGGTACGGATGCCGTGCCGTGTGAAAGCTATCTATTTAGCTCATACATGTGACCGTGCCGTAACCATATGTATGTGAAAAGGCACTAAGAGATTGTTATAAAATTTGGCAGGGAGATAGATGCTATCCCAAGGAAGGACATAAGCCATTATTTACATTATTACCTACTAAGGCCCATATTATGAAACTATGCTCAGTCATCGATCTGTGCTTGGGTTACGCTTTTGCCATAGAAAATAGTTACTCAAGCATAGATCGATAACTAAGCAAGCTTTTATAATACGGCTATTGCATCAAGTAGATTCTGTGAAAAACGTTGATGAATGCACTTTGCTAGTTACCTAAAATGTTACAGACATAGAGCCCTGAGATGTAATAGAAGGACAGAGAGATAGACACACACTGCATAGCTAAGTAATACGGATCCGTTAAGCACTTTCAGCCGTTGGTCCAGCACCTGACTTCTCCCCGGTCGTGTCGGTCTGCCGTCCCACTGGATTATGAGAGTGAGGGAATAGAGCGTGCACCTGCGTTTGCGCACACACTTGTGCACTGCGCACATGACTAGTTTCCGTTGAGACTGGCAGTTGTGGCCGAAATTCTTCTAGGAGGACATCATCATCAATGTTATGTTATTATGTATCTAATGTAATTGGTTGTAAATAATCGTGTTAGTTACAAATAAATAAATAAAATAAATAATAAATAAATCATCACTACAGACACTTTTCCACTCTTTAATTAAAAAACCTATTAAACTTAAAAAAAAAACTTTTGTGATTTGGTAAGTAAAGGCAGTAGGTTCAAAACTCTTGATAAAGTATCAACTCTTTCTATTGTAAAGAAAAAGAGAGGTAAGCCCCGAGAAATACTGTCACGGAAAATCTTTACAGCCCAAATCTTAAACAAACAATTATTATACAAAAAGCAATCCCACCTCAATGCCTCCGCTCCAATTCAACGCAAGACAAACTTAATCTAATCCAATCCAAGACGGTTCAAACAAATTATTTGACATAATATCGTTAATTAGAAACTCTCTTTTGTGAACGAGGGAGGGTAATTAGGTTCACAGACTATGAATAGACCCTTTTTCTGCTCGTTAACATAGAAACAAAGGGTGGCGTTCACTTTGCTTACAATGGAAGAGTTCGAGTAATTCTGTTAGTGTTGATTTTGTGGATGTTTGAGCGAGATTACTTGGGCATTGGTTTTCAGCTGTGTTTAAATAAA
This sequence comes from Eupithecia inturbata, assembly GCA_963662085.1. Classification (NCBI taxonomy): domain Eukaryota; kingdom Metazoa; phylum Arthropoda; class Insecta; order Lepidoptera; family Geometridae; genus Eupithecia; species Eupithecia inturbata. The sequence continues at coordinate 2,708,253 of OY759179.1, read as the reverse complement.
CTTTGGAAGTAATTTTTTTAATTATTATGGTTCACTTACATAAATTCATCACCATTCAACAGAGACATATCGAGCTTTGACTTACTCAGGGTTGTAAAAGCTATCATGACGCGGGACAGAGTCTCAGCCAAGTTCGCAAAGAAACGAGCGACGCATAGCAGTGTGTGTCTGTACATGAAACATTGGGCACGCTTTTGGCCCCTCTTCGAATCTACCTAAACATTGGGTTGCCTGGCATAACCGAGTACAAACGTCGTAACATTTTTGGTAGTTTTCGATCCAGAAGGCCCCTATAAAACCCCCACAGTTAAGTGATATTTTAAAATATGAAAGGAAATTAAAAAAAAAGAATGAAAGTAAGTAAAACTTTATCATCATAACTCATCTTTTGTCCTCCTGTTTCACAATCGCGCAATTTAAACGATTGTTTAATAGAAGTATTTCTCATTAGCAATTCCAGCAATAATTCTCTCAAAAAACAAAGAACCTATATTTGAATACAAGTCTATTGTTATCAGATCGCAGCTTCCTGTAATTGCTGCATTTATACGGCACCGGCAAAACAATAGTCGGCCGCAGCGAATATTGAATATCCAATACCAAATACTTAAAAAACCCATGCAAATTCGTGAAAACCTATTATAATCTGCATCGCACACCACTGGACGCTCTTTTCATTGGTTGCCTTTTGTTGGCGGATTCAATTAAGTTTACATCGGCGTAAGGTCAGTTAATAAAAACCAACAAAAATCTGCGTAAATCAAATTCAATAAAATGCAGTACAATGGTGGACACGGGAGAGGTATTCCGGGAAATGATCACACAATGCGGACGCGTCGGCGCGCGGAATGTTTGCTATATTTACGCGCAGCTAGCTATCTATCTAGAGTGCTTATAATTGGTTTTGCTTGCTTAATTAGCTTTGCTTTAAAGCTTGTATAGAAAGGATTTAATTTATCCTCATTTAATGACAAGTTATACCTTGGTCTCTTGATCACTACGCAGTACGCTGCCACTGACCACTGACGCAGACTTCGACGGAACAAAAGACCTCTCTAGACGTTTTTCTTACGATTTGTAGTGTCCGGCACCGCAGAGCGCATAACACAGCGTACTGCGTAGTGATCAAGTGACCAAGGCTTTAGTAATAACCTAGTTCTATTCTAGACTAGGTATTAAGAAAATAAGACCTAGGCATTTGCTGCAAACCTACCCGAACAATTTCATACCAATGAATTGTTAAAATATTGTATGTCTGAAATGGATAAAATCGTTGATACATACTTTAACTTGATTTAAGACATATTTCACAATAAAATTTTCTCATTCTTATTCATAAGGATATTGGTATCGAATAGAATATAATAATATAAATCAATATCTACTGCAAAGATAATTTCAGACCAGCGTTAAATCAGATTTACACAATCTAGTTATGAATAAAATAACGACAAGAATAAGTTAAATTGTTATTGTACTTTAAGTAAGAATTGCCTATACCATAAGATTAGACCTTTAATATGTTGTCAATAAATAATCTGAATCTGTAACGATTTCGAACTTCAAGTCTTTTCGTTAACTTTGAAAACATTCTAGAGGTACGTTTCAAGATCGAAGAATCGACTCAATTTACAGAATAACTTTCACCAATTCCACCCCATTTGTCATTGCCCTTTACCTACCCATTACAATAGAAAGTTTATAACTGCAATAGACCCTTTTAAGAATTCTGAACACCTCCGCGCGCCGAATTAATCGCCCAGGAGCCTCTATCAAAGTTTGGAGACTCGGATAATGTTAAACATTTAGAAGCTCAGTTTCGGTGAATAAATCCTCTGATTCTTCGAGCGTTTAATATTCATATCATTCGTGAGCGCAGCCGGGTGCGTTGTCGAGTTTCAGTGTTTTCTCGAGCGGAAGGCCGTGCCTTGGCGTACTTTTGGAGGGTTGTCTCATTTACTAAGAATGTGCACTTTGCAATTAAAATAAATAGTTGGTGTGACGTGTCTACTACTCAATAAGTCGTCGATTGTTGGGAGAAATTTAGTTAAAAATCCAGTAAATCCTGTGACACCCGGTTGTTTGTACTCGACTCTAAATAATGTTCTTCTTCTTCTTTCCTGCTTACCTATAATTAAATAATGAATGATCAAATTTCTTCTATACATACATACCTATTCTATACATACATACCTATTCTATACATACCTATTTAACGATTATCATTGGTTAGTTAATCAGAGTTGGAACAACCGACTATATGACAAGGCAAGACATAGATAAAATAACAAAACTATTACTATTATTACTATTATCTATTATTATTATATTATTAACTATACTACAACTAGGCAATTCTCATCTGTATCGCAATAATTAAGAATATTCTTTTACTGTATTTTCGATAGACAGCTATAGAGTTTATATTTGAAATCTAAATCTAAAATCTATCGTTCCTAAGCTAGAACCAGTATTAACTCTACAACATTACTAACCGTAAAACGAGCCATTCAAAAGTAAGACAATGTGATGTCCACAAATGAGCAGTAGCAGGACCGCTGATGTGGCTACATCGACAGCTCAGTCGGTTATCTCCTCCAGTGTATCCTGACCTCCACCGTCTTCAGTTTTATTGGTTTGATCCCTCAATTAAACAAGTAGTGCAAGGTGTCTGGTATTTGTTTTTGGGTAGATGAGGGAACTTTCTTTTTTTAAGCTAATTGGTACCAACATTTTGAAAATCTTAAAATAAATTGCTTTGTTATTGTAAGATTTATGTGTTTTGAGTTTATAACTATAACTTCATGATATTATGAAAACGGACGGACTTGAATTTCAATTTAATAATCGAAAAAGTTGCAGCATAATTATATGGAATTTTCAACAACTGTTGAAGACGCAAGGTATCTTACTAAACTGGTGTTGAAGTAACGACTGCAATGAACCGGCTACGTGTTTGGCTCCGGCCACATTACAAGCAATTCAGCACCTCAAGTCTATATTTTAATTCAATATACTTTTATGAAAGTATGAAACGAATATTTATTGGCTATTCGTTGCAGTGAATGGCTTTATTGTTTTGTCGGTCCGAAACTGTGCATGGTACACTAGCTTTTATTAATGTAGGCTTTTGTGTTTATGTACAGACAAAATTACCAACTGTTAACCCTCTAGCGGTAGAAGTGAAATGTTCAAGGAGTTACCTAATGATGCTGCTCTCCGTACGTAAAAATTTAGACAAAACAAACGTTATTATTAACTATGTATGAACTAGTGTAGTGTAAACAAAGTTAGATGAGTGTCAAAATCAAAATGAAAAACAAGCGATTTTGTGGGTATATTTTGCATGTATTTCGCGGTAGTAATCTTTGGCAGAAATACACTTTCTGGTGGTGTGCTTCGGAAGATTTAAGAGAATTTGACAATTAGCAGCTTCGTCAGTTAACTTTGTAATCTAATTTATGAAAACTCATGTCAATTCAGTTTAATATGTAGTAATTATTCGATTTATCTTTTCGAAGAACACATGCCTTAATGAACTAAGTGCCTGTCAGACGTGCCTGTTAGACGTCCCAGTTGCCGGCTAGCCGGTGCCGGATACCCGGCGGCAAATGTATGCAAATTATGATGGTACGTGTGAAAGCTACCGTACATGCCCATACACTTCGGCACCGGGTACCCGGCACCGGCTAGCCGGCAACCAGGACGTTTGAAAAGGCAATAACAGTGAGCAAGCTTTTCACTCAGATGAACAAAACTGGTCTATTTTCTGCTTTGATCTTTTAGATACTTATCTATCTACTACTTACATTTTATTTTATTTATCTTGTTATCGACATTATAAAAGAGAAAACTAGAGAAATATTACAAGCTTCCCTTCCTGTTTCATTTGACCCAAAGTTCGTATTAAGGCGAAGATAAAATGAAATTTGAATGGCATAGCGTTCCCGTTCGTCGCGATGGCTCCCGAGGGCCCGATCCAGTCCACCTTCTTGCAAACAAGGCTCCTCTGTAGGACTTTAGTCTTTAGACTTTACTCTTGAGTTTGTTGAGAATTAGGGTTGTTGCAGATCTATACCGCACCACTGCAGCACAGCAAAAAAACGTACATTCAAATATGGGCCTAAATTATAACATTTAGATGAATTTTATATAGACGGGATCAGATGACAGACAGCTCGCGGATCACTCGTTTGAAGCTTGTGAGAAGCCATTTTGTCACTGTAAAATGTGTATAAACCTAACGCGTTTAAGACCATATTTGAATGCACGTTTTTGTGCTGAGCGGTAGCGGTATTGGATTAATCGGTTATTGCCCAAAAAATGTAGGTCAGTTTATGTCATAGTTTATAATATTATAGATTTGGCTAGTAAGATACTTATATTGAAACAAGTAAAGTGGATACAACACCACCTACCGGTACAAATAAGTATGAGTATAAGCTTTTTCTTACTTCATCAAATTGACATGACTCATCAAAGAATTAGAGATTCCGACTTCACAGCAAATTCCCGTTTCCTGACATTGGGATTAGTTCCCAAATAAATACATTGACGGCTAGACAATCAAATGTGCAACAAAGACGTTCAGACTCCAGCCAAGTTTTACGATGCAATTCAGTGGATCGTTCTGATTCAAAATCGACTCAGTAGTGTGTCGATAGCTTTAGTACATCTTCAAGAAATACGAGTACTTTCTGTGCTGCCGTTAAGACGCAAAAAAATCCAAACGAATATTAAAACAAGTTTGTTTATTATGGGATATATCACCGAAACGACTGATCTCATTCAAAAAACATTTCCTTAATAAACCTTTCCATGAATACTATTGGCTAACGTAATATCCATATAAAATAAAAGTGAGGCCCTAGACAAGATACTATGTAGTTAGGTAGGTATTGAAAGTCAAAGTCAAAGTGCTTTATTTCCTTTAGACCAGGACTCTTGGACACGTCACTAAATTAAAATAACATAAGTAAAACTAGGAAATAAAGTTATCACTTTGATTTGTTTTAACTTCAATCTTTTTAAGGTAAGGTAAAGAAGCGAACAAGAAACCTTTACCTTGTTAGGTTGTTAGTTTTCGAGTTGGAGCAAAACTTGTCCCAGCTTGGGACAATTTTTGCTCATTTTATCTTCTTGATAATCTGATATTTTGTAGTAGGCCTTTTTACAAAGGAATTTGACAATTTGTTTGAATTTATTTATTGATAAATTTGCAACTTATTTGGTATATTGTTGTAGAAGCGTATACATTACTCTTTAAAACATACAATAATCTTGTATTGAATAGGTACATCATGTTGTTCAGACTGCTTGTCGTATTTCACAATATAGAAAAGTCGAGCAATTTTTATGGTTTCGTTCGTATTTAAAACAGGAAAGACTTATAGTATCCCGCCCCCGCCCAAGTCATGTTCGGCGGGCGGCGTTTTAAATATACTGCCCTTTTATTCTCAGCATATTTAGGGTAAAGTACAGATTTTTCTAAACTTGATTTAGGTACCGAGCAATAATTTGCATCTTGTATTTCTTCAAGAGGACATAATGACCTACTTTCTTATTACTTTACACGAATTCTATAAATGCGAAAGTTTGGATGTTTAGATATTTGTAACCTCTTCACGCCAAAACTACTGAACGGATCAGGCTGAAATTTTGCAACAGGTCGTAGGCCGTAGAGTATTTCTATCCTATAAATCAGTTCCCATGGCATAGATATAATCTTTAAATATTTCCATAGATACAACGCGTGCAAAGCCGCGGGCAGGAACTGGTTATTTTATAAAGGTTCAAGAGCTAGTTTATCAGCGTAGAAAAGTGGTGACATTTCCATAATAGCATGATCTCAAAATAGCGTAACATGACCATCACGTCATGACGGGGCTATAATAAATTACACTGGCCTGCAAAACTAAGTATCACACTTTTAAAATTGCAATAACTTTTTAAGTACACAAGATATACTCGTACTTTCGAAATAAAAAGGACTCGAAAAGAGTTTAATTTTGTATATAATAATTATTTATTATTATTTTGTATACTAGAGTATTTGGACACTAAGCTAAAAATGGCTATTTTATTGTTTTATCTTTTTTTTAAGTTAAAAAAATGTATAGTTTACTATAGTTTCAAAGAAAGCTGATAAATTAGCTATAAAACGTTTTTTATTTTAAATCTCTAATTTCTCATATTAGAAAGTGTGATACTTTGTTTTGCAGGCCAGTGTAGATCACTGCGAGGCAGCTCAGCGTTGCCTCGTCCATAAAATTTTCAGGCTGCCTCGAGAGGCTGCTCGCCCAGTCTGCAAGCAGCCAATTCTATATAATTTTACACAACTTCGCTCCGCTTTGATGGACTACTACTAACTAACTAACTAAGACAAACTGGCTCTTAGAACCAGAGTTCTAAGAGCCAGTTTGTCTTAGTTAGACTTATCTAAATAAGTTCTTATTCGAACTATTTTCTGGCTCTACGATCTGAATTTCTTCAAATAGTTACAGATAATTGACCAGAGTATCGTGCAGCTCCCAAGCTTTTCTGATGCAATGATCTACAAGCTGCTACAAACTTTACTTTTCCCGCTGCCTAGGGCGCTAATACGCTCTCTTACCCACCCTACATGAATAATTAGGTGTCTCGCCGATTTACCCGCGCCCTTATCTTCAAACACGCGTTTAAATTCACAAAGTCATTCTTTCCTCTTTATGAGGATAATACGTCTTGAATCTCGAGATTCTGATTAATGCTTCGAAAGCAACTTTGTCGAAGATAGCGGAGAAAAATAAAGGGACGTGACTCCACTAATTCGAGTTTTATGATAGGAATTACACCAGTAATGGTTTATTTAAATCTTTCTAAACGGTAACGGCCTTTCTTCGTCTTGAAAAAATATGCTAGGCACTTAAAAATATGTAGGCAAAAATTGGCAAGTCGTGGAAAAGTTTTAGCGCCAAAGCTCGAAAAAGTTGCGGAAATAAGACTTTTAACTATAAACAGTAGCAAGTTGTAACAGAAATCTCATATGAAACCCATACGAACTCTTTGATAACATTGCTTATTTGAAATTGTTGGTCAATTATATGGCAGAAGAATGAGCGCAAAACTTTGCATAACAGTCTGTAAACCTTTTTTAAAGATTTTTATCATGTGGTACCAAACTTCTTGCTTTCCTGGCTACCTCATAAAAATATTCTTCTTTTGAACCACGATGACGTCCCTCAATGACAGAAAGATGTCATAGTTTAAACTTCTGTCTCTTGGTATTTTTCCAATCTACTGATTTTGTAATAATGAAAAATAGTTTACTAATCATATTTTGTTTTGGTAAGTTTTGTATGTAATAAAAGTGTTTTATATTTTTTTAAACGAGTGATTTCGTGATTGCTATATTCTGGAGTGAGTTAAACTGAACACTTGAGGTGAACCTGTCAACGAATGGCATAGGTATTCCAAACCCTTGCTAGACTTGCAATACAATATCCCAGAACAATATTGAAGGACACAAAACAACTAGAAAGCCTTTAACCGGCTTTCTAGTCACCTAGTCTCATAATAATGATCCTGAAAGTCCAGTGTGGTTTTTTAATTGATTGATATTTGATGAGATGTCTGCTTGCAGGTTTTTTTTGCAGCGAAGGAGTATTCGGTCAGGATGACCTCGTCATCAAAAAAGGCACATTCCCGTACATGGTAAGATAAACTTAAATCAATCATCCTCGTCTTGGCTATCCGGAACTTATTTTATGGACGAAGCATTATTTACAAAAAAAAATCTTTACATATAATTGTTTTAATGAAACCGTTCTGTCCCAATTATTTTACTCGACAAGTATAATGTATTCTAGTGTAGTAAGTTGACATCTCAATGTTACTAATTAATAAATAATAGTAAATAGTAAAATAAATAATGCTAGACAATCCACACAGCATCATCTAGCCCCAAGAGAAGCAGAGCTTGTGTTATGGGTACTAGATGACTGATAAACTTAACACAATATAATAACTTAAATAGATATTTTTTATTATACATAGAAAATACCCAGACAACCTGGAACAAATATTTGCAGATCGTACAAACATTTGTCCCAAGGCGGGAATCGAACCTACAACCTCCTGCGTCGCAGGCGGACCACGCCCGCGACGCCACATCGGTCGTCAATTAACTTTATGGTCAGTAAAAATTAATTAACTTTCTTCAATCTGGCTACTTCATGTTCATAAAGTATTAAAAAACCTGCTCAAGCCGTCGTGCCTCAACATTGCCCATGCGTCGCCGGTCCAGAATCTTATTTATAACCTTATTTGTTCCACAGGCCTTCATCTACTATGATGACCCATCTGTAGTAAACACGCTTGGCGAACGCGTCATGCGTTCCGCGGTCCTGGTTCGAGAAAATTGGCTCATCACCTCCGCTTTAGGAGCCAGTGCAGTTAACCCCGATGACTTCCCGCAGAGGACCCTCTTAGCCAGGGTTGGAGCTATCAGTATTGACGGAAACTTCACGTTTAATGAGGATGAAGACGAGCAAGAAAGGGAGGTAAGTGGTTGTAGGTATTGGCGTGGATATACGACAGTGAACAAAGAGAATAAATATAGACAACAAAGAATAATAAATACTTAAATAGTACTGGACAATTCACATAGCATCATCTAGCCCTAAAATAAGCAGAATTACTGACACACAGCAATTTGAAAGAAGGGCGCAAACCAGAAAGAGATGGCATGACTATACACATTTTAAAATTAGCAAAATTTTTACAAAAGTTTAGTCAATGGTACCGTTAGCCTAAGTGGCGATGGGCAAGACACATTGCAGGCGGGACGACGACCAATGGACCAAGGCGAGCACAGAGTGACCAAGGAGCGAGGCGTCTTCTAGGCGATTAGCTGACCCTGAAAATTTTGAACAGAAAAGTCCTTTAAAAAAATTGTGGTCCATAAAGGTTGTTATGATCGGGTTTTAGTTTGTTAGTTAATTCTAACTAAACTGTTATTTTAAAAACTTACAGGTGATCCAAATTGTCCGGCCTTTCAACCACAGTGCAACCCAATGGTGGACAACGGACATCAGCCTTTTGAAAACACTCTTCCCCTTCAACATGACTAAAGTAGTCAACTTTAAGATGGTTAATGAGAAGCGAACAATTAATGAGAAGACTTGCATCATTTTGTTTTACGCAGTAAGTTTATTATCGCACACACTATTACTACTTAATTTTTATTAATTTTATTTATTGAAAACCCCAGAAAGTTCATCTTAAATTCTTGTTTCAGAAGCTGAGCAATGAATCTGATGAAAAGACGCTTACACAGAGCTTTGTGGAAGTGATGGACCCTACCATAGAGAACTGCGGAGCACACTTTTCTGCCAACAGTATGACGTGTGCCATCGATAAGGCTGACGATACCAATGTCACATACGAATCCAAATTCTGCCATGTATGTATATTTTGTCAAAGTTATCGACATTGCTCAAATAATTAGTAATCTGAAGTGGCAGTGGGTCTGTCATTATGTCCGAAGAACCGACAACCGCTAGGATAAACGTGTTCTTGAGTGGACACCGCGACTTGGCAAGCGTAGTGTAGGACGCCCTCCAGCCAGGTGGGACGACGACCTGCGAAAGACTGCAGGCAGATCCTGGATGCGGCAAGCTGAAGACAGGGCGCTATGGCGCTCATAACGGGAGGGCTATTTCCAGCAGTGGACTATGATTGATGATAATTAGTACTAGGTTGATGATGATGATAAATGATATACACACATCAACAGAATCTAGGGATACCGTAATCCTGAATTATTTACGACTTTATAGTTATAATCTTTGTAGTACCCATAAAAAGTTTATATACAAATTGAAACCTCTTTTATTCTTTTTAAAAATTTTAACATGTAGTTAAAAAAAAAAAACAAAAGAAGAATCAAAATACAGTGGCAAAATTGTTAGTAATTTGTTACGACAAGGAAAATTAAAATTGTAATTTAATTAAAATTGTATTGATTAATGAAAAGGGATTTGATTGTTTTTCTTTTTAATTTTACGTGCCGTGTGAGTAAGAGTCATGTCGCGTCGTCATTTGAGTCGAGATGAAACGACTCCCAACGAACGAGCCGTGAGCATGTTAGAAAATGGTGCTATTCAACGCGTCGTTGCTGAGACACTCCAGCCAAAACGTGATATCAAGGTTGTGGTCACGCTATCGCAGTACCAGTACTGCGATAACCCGCAACTACACCACATCCCTGGGGCTGTGGCTGAATGGCACACGGGTAGATATCGTGTTACTACGCAGAGACAGGATCGATTTCTCCAAATGACTGCCAGAAGACAACACAATATCACAGTGATGCAACTAGTACAAAGGCTTCATGAGGACCACCAGCTGCTGGTAAGCGACCAAACCGTGCGACTCCTTCGCACGGTTGCACGAAGTTAGTCTTCTTGGGAAGACCGCTACGTGTTCCAGCATTGCGACATGGCAATCGCGGCCGACGGCTTTCGTGGGCTCGGGAGCAATTACCATGGAGTAACGAACTGGTCTTTGGTGCTGTTCACCGATGAGTCCCGACGGCACCCTCAGGTCCACTCATACTTAGGCGGCACAATCATTGTGGGCAGGAATTCGTCTTGGCGGACGAAGCTGATTTGGATCCAAGGCAGCATGACTACACAAATATACCACAAGGAGGTAGTAGAGCCTGTCATTGTCCCAAACAGAAACCAAATGGGCCAGCAATTTGTACTCATGCACGATAATGCTCCTTCATATGTGAAGGAAGCATAATTATGTGTCGGCCGTCCTCTGACAGCAGCCGACGACCACGATATTCAAGTTTTGGATTGGCCTGCCGCTCGACTTAAATCCTATCGAGCATGTCTGGGACGTGTTACAACGACAAGCTTTGAGAGATTTCCTGCCAAATTTGACGACGGAACAACACCTTTACGAACACTTGCAAAGAACATAGGACCTCATACCGCATCAAGACATTGACAATTTAATTTTATGTATGTACATTTGGTGTTGATTTGTAATTAATGTAAGAGGTGGCAACACTGATTATTAATAATTAGATTTTAAAATATATTTTCAATTTTAATTAAAGTTAATAGTTTTATAAGAATAAATGAAGATTTTTTAACACACATATCTACTAATTCTTTACGGCGATTAAAAAAAATTAAAACAAAAAATCATGAAATTAAATAATATCCCAAAAATGTTTCTTTTTTGGGATATTATTTTTATATTATTTTTTTAATGGGATATTATTTGATTTCTTATAAATTAAAATCAAGTGTGAGGCTTAGGCACTATAATAATAAAAACCTCAAATCGCGAAATGTTTTTGATTTTTTATTTAATACTTTAAAATAACCTATCGTTCTTACTTGCATTATCAGAAAATTCTTCATAGATTCTGTTGATGTGTGTATATTTTGATCAGTAGTTTTAACAAAAACTCGGCACATTCGTCCACTCACATCCCTGAGTTGAGTGGTTAATCTTAATTTTCACGCCTTACTTTGCATCAATAAGCCAATTTCGTGAGGTTAGGTTATTTTGCTTTAGTCTAGCTTTAGGTCTTTGAATTTCTCGATTTAGTGTATTCCTGCAATTCTTTAATTACAGGGCAACAGCGGTGGCCCTCTCATTTGCGAAGGCGAAGTCATGGGCCTCCAAACATACATCGAGAACCAATGTCGGGAGCCCCATCTCTACCAACTCCTCTCAGCCTGGGAGAACTTCATAATCTGTGGTATGGAGGAGAAATGCGCTGAGGAGCAGTGCGCCCACATCTGTGTCGTCAGTAACAAGGACCCCCTCGAAACTAACGTAACTACCGAAGCTACCACCGTAGTCCCCACTCTAACCTTTCATTACACAACCACACAGCTACTTACTTCTGCTGTCCCTGAAACCGTCACTCCAGAGGGAGAGATCGTCCAGACTACTACTAAATCTACTGTTGTAACAGAAGATACAACAACAACTACTACTACTACCGAAAGTACTGTGTTGCACACCACGAATGAGATGGAGGCTCCCGCCAGGACTGAGACAGAGGCTCCCACCACTAGTGAGCCAGAAACAGCAGCGGACTCTGAGACTTCCTGGCCCAGCGTAATGACAACAACAGAAGAGGCAAAGGATCTACGAATAGAAGAAGAGCAAAGAGAGCACAGAGAGGCACAGGTGCAAACACACCGCCAGGTCATGAAAAAGAAGAAGTCGCGTAGGAGTGCAGCTGAGAAAAACATGTGCTTGGTGCAAACTATTGTGTTTGGACTTGTTTTGTGTCTGTTTTAAATTGTTTTGGTCGTTAATAAATAAATTAAAGTTAATTTCATAAATAGTGTATTATAATGTAGAATTTAAAAGGTTTATTAAAATAATGAATTATTAATAATTAGAATTAGAAATTAATTGGAATTATAAAATCAATTGAAATGGTTGGGAGATTACACTTTGATACTTGCCAAACTTTCTTCAGTAATTCTATCAATGAACAAGTAAATAATGTTCTATTCTAACTCTTACTATTCAGGTAGGTTTCCGCAACACATTAAACGGCTTCAAAAAGCCTTCGAAACAAATTACAAGAGGCTTCTAAACTTGGAAGCTAAGTGTACTTAACCGCAACTTGTGAAAATGTAAATTGAGTCCCTCGGAGGTTCAGGGCTTAGCCGTCTGCCCCGATATGCTAATGATTCAAGCCGGTGGAATTGGTAAAAGATAGGGCTACTACTACGTCAAGTAAATGTCGAGAAAGCTAGACATGTTGTGCTTAGTTTAACAAACGTTTACAAAAATGTTAGGTAAATAATTTTTGACTTACAACTTTCAAATGAATATCAGTAACACTAGGTAAGAGATAATCCTGCTAGTAAAGATTCCATCTCTCCATCTCCATCTCCACAGACTATATTGGTCCACTGCTGGACCCAGGCCTCCTCCTGATAAGCGCCTTGTTGGCTTTTATCTCAGTAAAAATTACGTAGGTACTAAACGTGAAAAAAAATCCACTCGCTATCACTGGTCAAGGCGCTATAGAAAAAAGGCCAGGCAAACAAATAATTTAATACTCCGTAATAGATAATTCTTACAGAATACTAAAGGCTATTAAGAAGGCCACATTACAGCTCGCCTTTAAAAGGAAATTCTTTAATTCTTACTAGATTATTTAGCATGTTCCGTAGAGTTTAAGTATATTTTTTGTTGAAAAAATTATACTTCACTAATACATTGTCTTAGTGTAATATTTTAGGAGTTATTATGTGTATTAGTATTAATAGTTTGAATTTATGTTCTAAATCACCGCCATCCTTTATTTTTCTCTCAATCGCCTGCAAGAAATCGGTTTAAGCGATAAGGCCGCCAGTTTCATCGCTGTTCTCTATAATGTTTAATTAAGTACTATCTGCTTTATAAGGTAATGAATAAAAAATCTATGTATTAAAATTCGGGAAACTCGTATAATGTTTCCGATAAATACATAAAGAGTTCGAGTTTCACCTCGTATTTTCTAACGTATGCCAACCGATCTGCCCTCGCTAATACCAAGTAGCCTATTATTAAAGTCTATTCTTTTTAATGTTTAACCGACTTCGAAAAAAAGAGGAGGTTCTGTGTTCGACTGTATGTATGTTCTTTTTAATATATGACCGTCGATTTCTTCGTCATTTACGGACCGATTTGGATGAATATTTTGTAGTTGTGTAGAGGATAATCCCGAAGTGGTCCGATAAAAAAACCGAGGGATTAGTATTTATGCCGCAAAACTTAAACAAAACTTAACAGTTTAAACCCAAGGGATTCGAATTAAGTGAAATTAGTTCTAAACTAAATGTCGCCACTTGAAAAATACGATCGCGCTATCGAAGTGTGCCGGGTTTAAAACAACTGCCAAACCCATTTTCATTATTCAGGAGTTTTAGGTTGGTTTTTACGTTTTTCAAAACAATCAAATTATGATCTGTGTGTCTACCATGAGTTTTAACAAACTATACTCGCTAGCGACTGTAGTTAAAAAAATGTATGAAAACTTGAACAGTGCCTCTAGCGGATAGTTGGGTACTAAAATGCGCAGTACTATTATTTACGTAACTACTGTAGTAACGTCAGGCAATCTAACTGTGACAACTCATGGTAGACACGCTGTTATTGTTTCTTTTGGAGCCGACTATATTCATCCTAGGAAAACAAGACGATTATTTTATTAGGCATTGTGAGAATAATGAATCTTACTAAAACTCTTATGCAAATATTCTCCTACAATATTCGTTCAATACGGTCTGGAAACTTGTTAATGCTATTAGCAAGGCGTTAAGCTCCAACCTTACTTAATACTCCTTAAAGTTGCGAGCAAACTTTGAGTGCCGCGTCTTTTATAACTAATTCTCTTCATTGTTAGGTTACTTATAGGAATTTACATTCGAGCCGAGAGCATGCCGAGAGTTTGAAGCTCCCGCAGATAGGTAATTGAAAGGTTAATTTTCAGTTTAGCATAGAATAAACAGCTGCACTACTGAACCCTACTCGAAGTACAATGAAGTGTCATATTAGAGTTAGAAAAATCTTTATTTCATTTGAACAGCGAATGACATAAAACTGTCAAATATTATAATATGTAACACTACATAAATCTATACAGATTAGCTGGTGATGGATAATAAATGAAAAATACACATCCTGGCAAGCACAGACGAGGCTCTGGAGGTTCTAAATCAATGAGATTACTTTGGTAACTGTAATAAATAAATAAATAAATACTGCTGGACAATCCACACAGCACCATCTAGCTACTAAAGTAAGCTACTCAAAGCTTGTGTTATGGGTACTAGATAACTGATATATTTAATACATTATATGCACAGATATTCTAATAACACTTCATTGTTCTAAATTTAATAAAACTTGCATTAAAACCAACAAAAATTTGGCGTGTTTAAAAAACTACAAACTGACTTAAAATTCCTGAATAATGAAAATGGGTTTGGAAGTTGTATTAAACAAGCACTTCGAAAGTGCGGTCGTATTTTTCAAGTGGCGACATCTAGTTAACATACGAGTCTAATTTAGTTTGATGACACATGGATGAAATGGCGAATGAAAGGAGACCTACTCTAGAGGTAAAACACGAAATACGAAGTTTCGGTTGACGGATCGCACGATACGAACAACCTTACTGCTGAACGTGCAAACGTGCGTTTCTTCAGACGCGTGACTAAATGATACTTTTCCGGATCTCTAAGAAATAAATGTCAAAATTGTTTTCATCGAATGAACGGATCGGTCGTCCTTCGTTTTATGCGATCCGCCATCCGTCAACTTCGTATTGTTTTTCGAAGTAGTCCATCCGTTGCCATGGAAACCATTAGTTACCAGTGATTGTGAAAATGATCGTGTGATTATGTTTCAGATAATAGACTATTTACGGCGCACGTATCAATTCCTTGAGAATCAACTTATATGAGACCACCTTAAAATCAGCCTTTATAGAACAACAAAATAATCATCAAAATCTTTTAAGTATTGGCCAAGATATCACCAAAATAGTTGTAGCTAGTCGTGATTTTTCAAAAAAATTACGTTGTTTTTTAAGCTTGACGGGATTAATAATAATCTCGGGATTATTCTCTATACGTTATTATACATTAAAGAATTGGCAAAATCGGTTAAATATTGGCGGAGTTAACAAATAACATACACATATATAAAACAAGATCCGTCAAGTGCGAGTGTGAATCGAGGGTTTTCGAACGGTTGTCAAGTATACCAATATGTACTAGGTACTGGTTAGAGACTTTGCTATTTGATGAATACCAAAAAATTAATGGTACAATTCAGATGTTTCGGTTTGCAAACTTCGGAGTAGGTATAGAGAATAATAGTAAAATTATCGTCTAATTTTAAAATATTTAAAAAAGTATGAAATGTACAGAAATTTCAAAAACTGTTTTGAGATGTACAATTTGATACCTTTCATTTGATACCCCACTCGATGAGGTAGCCCCTCCTTTTGAAGATTACCCCCCCCCCCCCCTTTGACCTGTTTTTAAAAAGTGGTCTACTTGCAGACTTCTCTATATTTTTCCTGTAAAATAAAATATAGTTCCATATCTAAAAACGCTACATACATTTTAGATGGATCGCTCTGCAAACTTTGGAGATAGGGAGGGGGGTAATGGGTAATTTTTTGACTTTTTTCAAAATATTTCAAAATGTACGAAACCTACAAAAATTTCAAAAACTGTTTTGAAATGTACAAATTGATAACCTTTCATTTGACACCCCACTTGACATTTTAGGTCTCTTTTAAAATTTCGACCGATATCCGATCTTCGAAACCCTACAAACAGTCAAACCCACCCTTTTTTGAAGTCGTTTATTACCCAATAAATCAGGCATTAAGTAGTTCTTAAACCTAGACCAAAAAGTCGATAAACGAGGAAAAACACCTCGTTTATCGACTTTTTGGTCTAGGTTAACTTCACGGTTACACAAGACCGAATTCTCCTAAATAGGCCAGTTGAAAATTGAATAGAATCTTGCAACTTCCGAAGCGCACTGAATCGAAATGTATCCTAATACGATTCGATGTGTTTAAATTCGGTAGGGATCCGAACGGAAAACTGTTATGCATATTTTAAAGTTTAAATTTACTGACAGCACGTGAATGAAGAGTGGGAATATCTCTTTTATAATGGACTTGTGGACGAGCAACTTTTTCCACTCCAGTTAACAGGCTTACGAGTTTATTTAAGAATTTAACTGGTAATGTAGGCTACTTTCATCGGTGAGTTAATAATTCATCCTTTATATCGTATGACGATAATTAATACAAATCAAGCTAGACACAAAATACAGCATAAAAGAAAATAAGCTAAATTAAGCACACTTGTGACGGCACATAATTTTGTTTTGAAATACGTACAAAAAAATAGAAAACACCGTCACAAATGGTTTTCCCTCGGTAAAAATCGAACCCGCTACTTTATATGTCTCATGCAGTTGCAATAAGCGACCAGAGCGGCAAAAATGGCACAATCAAAAATAATAATAATGTCTATCATTGCCACGATGACAATATATTATACATAATCGTGTATAAAACACTGAATAGTACTAAATAATCAGAATTAAGTGGCAAGAATTTAGCCTTTACCACACACCGCCTTTACGCCGCCGCCTTTACTACAGTCTCCCGTCTGTCGTTCGTTTGAACGTTTCGAACTTTAAAATGTTTTATGCTTATCTTCAGACGTGAGGTATTCTAAAATATTCTGAATAGCCTCGTATTAGATTGAATTTACCGTTTTGTTTGAATATATTCCAGTAGTATTGAATTTAGGTAGATTTCATAATCTCTGGGCCAAATGTTGAATTCATTGAGAAAATATAGAATATACCAAACTGACTTTTTAGGTTTTATAATAAGCTAGTTTCTGCATGCGGCTTCGCATGCTTTATTTTTATAGGAACGTTCAATTTTGATTTCCATCCCCTGGGAACTGATTTATGGGGTAATAAAGTGTCCCACTATGACCTACTATGGATCTACTATGGATATGGATATGATGGAGTGACCTACTTACTATGTAATATTCCAGGTCCAGAAATCTGTGCAAAATTTCAACCTGAACCGTTCAGTAGTTTAGGCTCGAAGAAGGATCAAATATGCATATATCCATCCAAACGTTTGCATTTAGAATATAATGCGATCAGTGTAAAGTGTAATAAAATAAAGTCATAACGTCATTAACAATAAAAATATGTCAATATAAGTTGTTTTTAACTTTTTTTTAACTTGTAACTTGTTTTACACTCATAAGAATATCAATCCGTTCCCTAAAAATAGCGACATATATAATTTAATAAGAATAAACTCGCTGTGCCCACAACTAGGCTACACAAGTTTAATGTATCATTTAAAGGGCAATACGCTTCTACAACAAAATACCAAATGAGTTGAAAAAATTATCAATAAATAATTTCAAATAAATTGTCAAACATATCCTTTGTAAAAAGGCTTACTACAAAATATCAGATTATCTAGAGGATAAAAAAGCTTGGGACAAGTTTTGCTCCAACTCGAAAACTAACAATCTAACAAGGTTTCTTGTTCGCTTCTTTGCTGTACCTTAAAAATATTGAAGTGAGAAAAAATCAAAGTGATCACTTTATATTCTAGTTTTACTTATGTAATTTGAATTTATTGACGTGTTTCCTTTAGACCTTACAGGAATCTTGGACTCGTAAGGTCTAAAGGAAATAAAGCATTTTGAATTTTGAATTTTTTGAATTTTTGAATTTTGAATTAACATCATAACGAACATAAAGTCTACCTAATAGGTTTTTTTATAAATCAGCTTCGGGAACAAATGCAAAACAACAGTCCATTTCACTAATAATCCGAGTTACTTTTCTCCAAAGTCCTATCCTATTTAATTAATTTGATTACGCTGAAAATTTGTTAACAAACAAAAAGGAATTAATTCAATGACCTCGTAAAAAGAAATAAGCAGTTAATAAAACTTGTAATAATTAAAAGTGGAATAAAAATAAAGGCATCGTGGCGTTGCAACCAGCTTACGAAGATCTGTGTGACTTTTGAGCTATTTTGTTCGTGTTAGATATGGCTTTTGTTATAAGTTTTGATATTTTTAGAATTTTATCTACTTTGTAATTAAATTATTTTTATATTTTGTTTAATTCGCTGTCCTTACCTGCCATGGTAATATTATTATTTTAAAATATAGTCGGACTGTTAGCAACAACGTCGGTTAAATTTGTAGTTATGTATGAAATTTTTGTCAAAAATCTCAATTAAAATGTAATTGCCTGATTACATTTTTGGTGAACACCAGGGTTAGATAAACGGAAATTCATAATAATAATAATAGTTTATTGCAAAAAGAATCATTACCAATAATTACATAACAATTTGTTTTACATTATGAAAATTGTGAGAATTCTTGTTCAAATAATTATGTTTTAGCCTCAGTTGTTTAAACTAGACTAAAAAGTCTGTAATATAGGCAGATGTGCCTACAATGTTACAATAATAAAATTATGGTGACGTCTATAATGATGTAATGATGTTCATGATATATTTCACAATTATATGTTCGATTTGACCTACTAGACAGTTCATGGCCTTGCACCGAACTACAAATATCTGCTAAAATCAAAATGGCGATGGCCTTATTAACAAAAAAAATTACAATCAAATAATAGAAAAAAAATTGAACTAGTATTTACAATTGAAACAATTAAGCTAAGTGTTGCAAACAATCTACAGGTAGCTCAACTGATCCAGATCAATACCAGTCGGAAGCGTTCCTAAGACGCGAGCTGCATTGCCTATCTGCTAAATTTATATTGATAGCTTAGGCTCTTCTTTTGGTTTGCAAGCATTAAAATACGAGATATCTTTGATTTGAGGCCTGTACCTGTTAGAGTCTGAATACGTTTTAACATGTAACATATAGAACATCTGGCAAACCGTTGTTCTATGGTAAAGATAACAATTAAAACAGCTGAACTGAGTCAATCTCTTGGGCGTTAAGGATACTTTTACGAGGTTTCTAGAAATCTGTTAATATATTTAGTAAATTAGAACGAATTTGGACCAATTTTACTAATTACAAGTATCCTATTAAAATGTGGTTAAATGATGCTAAAAATTAATTACAATGGTTGACACCATTCAGATATCACAAGCACTATAATAAATTGACAAAAGTATTAGTTTCGTTTTGCCATATGAATTGACACAATTGTCAAATAATATTGTCACAGCAAATTCAAATATAGCAATGTTCAATGTTTTACAATTGTTGTCGTTGACTAAAACACAACTGCAACTTAAAACCTGCAAAAACTCTCAGGAAAGGCTTCTAAGATCTTTTGCTTGTTTGGCCAGATCTTCTTAAACTGGTCGTACCGACCCCGGGCCCTAAGGACCCCAGACTAACTGACAACTGTCGTTACCCGGTGTAAACAGGGAATAGATCGTTAGAATAATAGCCTAACGTTTATCATGAGGCGCTTGCTGCTTTTAAAGTTTCGTAAGAAGTTAAGATCGTGTTTTTTTAAGAGGACGATGAATTTCACCTTGATCTGTTCAGTCACTTTGGTGATTTTTGGCAACAATCATGTTCCCATCTACACAATTTTTTTGCTTTTATAATAATAAAGAGCACATATGGTAAGCCGAAGACATTAGGGGAGGCCTATATCCAGCAGTGGACTAATATAGGCTAATGATGATGATGATGGGGTAGGGGGTCTTATGAATGGAACCAAATAGTCAAAGCCATTTATGTGTAAAAATATATTCATGCAATTTACCTATTACGTACATTGGTATCTAGTACCTGCCCATAACACAAGCTGCTAGGTGAATTGTCCAGAATTATTTATTTATTTTATAAGTTAAATTCTAAGCAATGAATTCTTTACTCATTCTCAAATTCTTAAGTTTAATCTCCAAGTAAAGTTTAGCCACAAATAAAAGAAAATTTAATTGTCTTGTTATCTGAGATCGCTCACAAACTGGAACCAACTAGTTAATAAATCTCCCTGGCCTTCCTTTATCGCGATCTGACGGCTCCGTTTTATTTTAACTTCGGTTTGCGCTAGACCTTGGACTGATAAGGCTGATTCAGCATGAATTGACGACCGATGTGGCGCGGCGAGTGAATGTTCGCCTGTGACTCAAGAGGTTGCGGGTTCGTTTCCCGCCTAAGGGCAAATGTTTGTACAATCTGCAAATATTTAGTCCGCGTTTTCTGGACTTTTTCTATGTATTAAGAATATCAGTCATCTAGTACACATAACACAAGCTCTCCTCAGCTTGGGGCTAGATGATGCTGTGTGGATTTTCCAGCATTAAAAAAATTGACGGTAGTACTTTCTTAATCGCCGAAGTGAAAAAATCAATAATGATAAATAAGAGCTAGGTATTTGCCACCTCCGAATACCTTGATAGATGATATACACAAAACTCTGCTTACTGTAGGCATAAGCGATATGTGACAATATACTTCAGTATTTATTTA
The DNA here is from genome assembly GCA_963662085.1 of Eupithecia inturbata. NCBI lineage: Eukaryota > Metazoa > Arthropoda > Insecta > Lepidoptera > Geometridae > Eupithecia > Eupithecia inturbata. The sequence continues at coordinate 2,687,182 of OY759179.1, read as the reverse complement.
TTGTAAAATTTAATTATTTAACTTTATTATGAACCTACGTGAATTCAAAGTGCATTACAGAAAAGGCTTGCTTGCATCATTACGCCGGAAGCAATTAATAGAATTACTGCTACGGCGTAGCCGCAGGCTACGGGCTTTCGTAGACGTGCTACGTTAGTACATGTGCTACGGACTTTTGTAGACATGCTATGAAAGTACATGTGCTACGGGCTTTTGTAGGCGTGCTACGAAAGTACATGTGCTACGGGCTTTTGTAGACGTGCTACGAAAATACATGTCGGACTTTTGTAGACGTGCTACGAAAGTACACATGCTACGGAATTTCTTATACTAGTGCTACGAATTTACTTAATATGCTACGTGCTTCATCGATGGTACGTAAATAATTATCCGAACAACACTTCCGCCGTTAAAAGAGTTAAGAACCCGAAAAGAGCCAAGTCATTCATTTGATTACCTTTGACTATGAAGTTGGCATTTTACCTTTGTAAGTATTTGAGATTAACTTTTCATACACGACATAACGCGCCTTGACATAAAGGCGCCTTTTTATACTGAAAAAACGAATGTGAAGTCGCGGGCAGAAGCTAGCGATTCTATAAAACAATGTTGCCGGCACACCGACCCACCGTGACACAGCGGGCTGACTCAGTGACATTGCAGACTTTGCTATGTAGACTCCATAACAACTTCCGGCTTCGTGTAACTATACTGTCTGTGTTATTTCAACTCCTATCAATCTCACCATCTTGCCAGCCGCAACAATCAATCCAATCACACGCAGCATCAAATCAAAAAGCAACAGAGCATCCGTCAGTACAAATTCCAATCCCGTTCCTATTTGACAGTAATAAAGCAGCCGGCAAAAGTCAACAATCAATTTTGTATTTCAATTTATTCCCAGCCTTAGTCCGTGTGATAAGAAAAAGAAACGTTCATTGGGAACGGAAATTATTGCAGGAGCAGTCGGAGGCGTGAACAGGGCTTCCTGTGTTATTTTCTTTTTATTAGTTTTTTTTTCCGAAACGTAGACTTTGATGTCTATCGCCCATATCTAGAGAAGCCTCACCAGGTCTGAGTAAAGATAAATCATTGTACTTAATGCGATGCATGAATCTTTGTTTTCTTTATTTTATAATACCGCCACTGTTATGCTTAAACCAATAACTCACAAAACAATTTATGTCATAATGTTGTCTACTCAGATAGCACAAAAACTAAACGAAACTAATATAAAAGCACTTAAAATGATACCACCATAAAAATGTTTTTAACTAGCGAAAAAGAACACGATCGTAAAATCGCTTATGATCACTTTCTTTAATACTCATGTCTAGGTCAAAACCACAATTTTTCTCGCTCAACTCCTTCAACCATTTCGCTTTTTTGATTTGTAACCTGTCATTGCGCACTATTTTTCACGCTCTTCATTGTGTCGTTCACGGTCCAAAGGCCGCCGAGTGTACAGAAGCGTCACTCACGCCTCTATGTGCGGACGTCCGATTTCAATGCATTGTTCTCTGGTTGATTCGTTTCGCGTTTGTCTTCGTGTCGATTTGTAGGTTTACAGGTTTACGGTATTCTCGGTATTGGTCGGTCAGTGATTCGGTTTTTGGGTTAAAACTACAAAACGATACAAGTACCATTTATTTATTGAACAATGAGACACGACAAAACCAATAAAGAGGATGTTTAACAATGAACCATTTTATTAAGAGCAATCTTTTCCTGGCAACCGTTGGGACTACGATTATGATTGTCTTTACATCGAAATTACTTTTTGTAGAGCAATATTTTGCAACATGAGTATAAAAATATTATAGAAGGTTCCTAACTTTCAACATTGATTCGATTTTGTTCGTATCCAACGTCTGCACGCAGATATTATCGCAGCCATTATCATCATAATTAATATTTTAAATGCATAAGTTCTTATGTGAATGTGAATGTTTGTTACCACGTATCTCCGTAACTACTTAACCTATTTAGATGAAATTTAGTATAGATAGATTAAATTTTAAAACAACACATAGGCTAATTTTATTTACATAAATTAACCTCTGAGGTGGTAAAAGTGTGGAAAAGTTTCTATGGAAAATTATTATTCCTTGGTTCGATTCACTTAAAACTCGGTGTCAATAAACTATAAATTAATTAAAGATACAAGTAATTTTATTGTGTTCGCTATCAATTTATATCAATCAATCAATCAAACAATCAATAATTTATTTGCAAGAATACATAATTATTTTACAATGTCAGGTCTTTTAACTACATTAGTAACTGTATTCAGGCTGCACGCAGGCGTGCAAATATTGTGTGAGTCATATTATTATTAAAAGTACTAGTAATTTATGTTACAAATCATATTCTAAATATTCGTTTACAATTGTCCAGTGTTATTTATTTATTTATTTTATTTATGTTTCAAGCAACCATCCAATTAACTTTTTCCTAAATATATTTCCGTTAAGTTTCTTTAAGTCTTCTGGTAATTTATTGTAAATAGTAATGAACATATTATAAACTTTTCTTGTATATTATATCTGTATGACATTGGGGTTTGTAGACTAAATTGTTAAATTTGATCCACTTTTGCCGAGTAATCACATCTCCACGCTTCTTTAAATAGGTTGAGTGTGATTTCACAAATAGACAAATGTTCCTAATATACATGCAGGCGAGAGGTAGGATCTTACAATTCTTGAAGAGAGGCCTGCAACTATCAAGGAACAAATCAAATAAAATTAATAATTGATTATTAATTATTGACCTATTTATCACTCTGAGGCATTTCTTTTGAATTTTAAATACCTTATCGACATCTATTGAGTTACCCCACAGTTAACAACCCGTACCCCAGGACCGAAGACACATGGCCATGGTAAGCAGCTAGAGCGCCGTCAAAAGAAACAGTCTGGCGAACCTTTTTAAGCGCGAATACAAATCTACTCAGCCGTTGGCATACCTGGATTTACATGATCCTTCCAATTCAAATGTCTATCTAGAATAACCCCAAGAAATTTAAAAGAGCTAACTTCGGGTACGCGCGTGAAGCCGTGGGGCACAGCTAGTTTGTAATAATTTGTCTTGGCTAAACCCTCTAGCGATGACTAAACACACAAGTCCCCTTATGTAGTCCCTTATCCCATTTTAAAACGGTGTAACACAGCACATGTTCACACTGTCTTTAAGTCCAATCATGTCTTCAATAATCTTTACCTATTCCAAAATTCCGCTTTTCTACCTATTGTGTGTCTGTAAGTATTTTCCACGTATAATTGACGTGGTTTCCGCGACGGCGTGTTAGAGGTGGCATAGAAGCGAAATTAAAGATGGCATTGATAACAGTTCTATCAAGGCGCTTGCACAACAATGAGGGCTCGGAAATTGAGGTGATTCCTCTTCGCAACCCACCGCTCGCTCTCTGACGTCAGATGCAAAAGATTTCAACTTTGGTATTAAATTAGGCAATTTAACAGCTTTGCTTTTGTATATTTTTCAATTTGCGAACTTGAATAAGTGAACACACTTTTCTGTAAATGAGGCGGTGAAATGAAGAATAAACGTATTAAAGGCAACTAAACACCCAAGTATCTTTCAGACAACTTATTGAAAAGTTTCGATGTAATAGGCATGAAAAAATGTATTTATTGAATTGAAGAAAATTAACTTTATAAAGCAATGTTTCATCTAAGAATTTATCCGATCAACTTGTCAAGAAAGTTTCGACATGATAGTCTTGAAGCAAGACTGTTTTGGTCAGCTATTAATAAAGATGCAATATCCAACTCCTTGACTGCAGTCTACTTCAGCACGAGTAATGATCGCAAATTTTTTAATGTTGAAATTTTCAGCAAATTTTAACATTTTCTTCATAGACATAAAGACAAGGAAAGTTACGCCTATCAGCGACTCACGGTTCTCGAACTTCGTAAAGTACTGCTTTACGAAGTTAAACTTCATCGCTAAAAGCAGTTCTTTAATGGAAACTATAATTAAAATATTAATTAACCCTTTGAAGTTGGCAGTGCGCACGGGTGCGTGCGATATGTAATCAAATTGTCGCCAATCGTCGTTCTTTCGATCGAACAGAAAGCGGCAGCAAAATAGTGTTTATAAAACAGAAATAGAAAACAAAGTTCAGGATCTTTTTCTTACACCACAATTAAGTTTAATTGCGTATTCTAACTTAACGAAAATGTAACTCTTAACGTGTCAATATCAAGATATTCGAAAAGTGTACAACATACCGACCAATATAGTTTTTATCGCACCTCTCTCATAAAAGGGAATTTTCAAATTTCCGCCAGTCGTTTGCCTTCGGAAACGTATTGATCTCTAAATAAACGGAAGCGTTTGACCTTTCGGTCTTTTCGATATTATGACATGGTGTTGAAAATAAAAATTACAATCAAATAATAAAAACAAATTAGAATTAGTATTTACAGTTCAAAAATTTAAGCTAACCGCAGACTGTTGCAAACAATCTACAGGTAGCTCAACTGATCCATATCAATAACAGTCGGAAGCGTTCACAAGACGCTGGCTGCATTGCCGCGCTGTATGGCAATGCTGATGCGCTGCGCCAGATACCAACCAGCTCTCGGGTCACGCGTCGCTTCGACCAGACGCTCAGATAACTTTTAAAAAACCCGAAGAGCCTCGGTACCCCACGGACCTAGGCTCCTAAGATTTTTTTTAGGTGTCTGTCGCGGTGTCAGCATCGATCTCTCCAACTCAGCCCGTGGATGTAAGAGAAGCTACCCGAGGAAGGAAAACAGCTGCGTTCCGTGTATTTTTAACACCTCCACTGCGATCGGCAATCCGCCCGTCAAGCATAGTGATTATGGCGAAACCTCTCCTTATGGGTGGTAGGCATGTTCGACAGTGGACCTATGTATGATGATATCTACCTTTCTACCGATAATAGGTACTGTCTGTTTGTTTTTAATTTTTTTTTATATGTTTTGTTATTGAATTGTAATAAAACGATTGCACGCCTAAAGGCAGATAGAAAACAATGATTCAAATTTATCTAAAATCTAAGATCGATACAAGATTGCATTTTCGATCAATAAATTATGTTTAATTTTTTACTTCTGTGCTTTTCTCTGTACCTACGTACACAGAGAACAGCAATAAACAAAAGTAATTAAAAAATGAAAAGATAATTTATTAACGTTTTAAAACGTTGCATAAATTTTCTATCTATATATCTATATATATATCTATCTATCTATATATATATATATATATATATATATATATGTGTGTGTGTGTCTTTTATTTTACTTTGCCATAAAAAGGAGCACCTAAGCTCAAGAGCAGCGTTGCAGCTACACGAATACAAGACGGTGACACCGCTGTGTTTGTAACTGCCTACCATGTTTAGAACATAGCTAAAGGTACATAATGGCATTTTTAGAGAACCTAGTGTCTAGGTAAACCTAACTTAGGTTTTTTTTTTTACCACTCCCGTAAGAGATCAATTCTTCTACATAACTCGCAAATACAGCTTGACTAGCATTTTGACTTCCTCGGAGAACGGGAACGACAAAATGCTATTACAAATACCTACGCTAAAATCATACAAACATTAGGCACTATTAGCAAAAAACATTACCCCCTCTGACAATAAACGATATCTATCTAGGACTTTTTATTTACACTAGAAATATACTGTGAGCACTTTTTATATAAACAAAGAACTTTAAAATTACCAAAATTTAATTTTTCGTAGATATGCCCAAATATTATACTTATTATTTTTAAACGTAGAAAGAGAAACTTTAGGAATAGATGCGTCTATGGGAGCTCACCCCTCAAACCAAAACACGCTGCTGGTTGGCAGAATTAGCATTGGTGGCTTTCTTCGACAAACCCAAAGAGTACTTCAGTTTCTGCTCTATTTAATTTTTTTATGGATCTACTTCTCTAACGGATAGGGGAAACAATGTTAAAATAAAAAAATTAAAAGCAATGAAATTTTGAACAATGCTATAATTAACTACATCTTTGGCCATATTATTGGTTGTTATGTTCTAGCACATACAATGGTTTATCAGATCTCGGTAGGTACGTAGAGTTACATCTCTTCTAAACCAGAAGTGTCATTGTGTATAAGAGTTTTTAAGATCAGCTACCATTATGTTATGTACAAACAACAATATCCATACAACAAAATGTATGAAGTAAAATATTGCACTTAATAATAATACATTAATGTTCAAGTTAAATGCAATACAAAAGTTTTACAAAGACATATATTTTTATCTATTTTATTTGAACTACTCTGTAATACAAGAATTTGCACGATTACGTAGAATAAATTGAATAACCGAAGGTCAGCTAGCTACGTTGATTATTATTCTACTTAACGATATTTACATGAATATTACAAACAATAATAACAATGCGATAATAACAGATAATTATAAATAGAAAACAAACTAACAAAATCGTATTAAATCGACTGGCTAAGCCAAAGTTGATAACATAATTTGATCGACATTTTAAATCAACTTAATATTTACTGATATTCAATGTTTTTTTTTGTTTAGTTTGTATCATGTCGATTTTGACAATTCCAAAGTCAAAATTTTTTTTTTTCTAATATTTACATTCAAATTTTAAAAACCATTCGCATCACAGTTTTTTTACAAAGTTTAGTAATTCAGCATAATGTGACTTACAGACTTGCATTATATAAACCGCGTCTTAATGTAGCAATAAGCTTAAATTTATTATCTTAGCTCACTTTTTACTGTTGGAAAGGAAGCCTAAATGTAGGATAGTTTGTTCCTCATTAGTTTATTTTTGATAGGGTAGCTGTTTATTGTTTCACTAATATAATAGAACTAATTACTAATTTAGCAAATTGCTTGCATGAGATCAAACATTGAGATATTATACACACTTATTATACATCTATAAACATAATTATACAGGTAGCATTACATATAAAACTACTGAGCTGTCTGGTGGGACTGCAAGTTTGGCTTTTTTATATTTGCAGTCGTAATATCAATAGTAAGTTAATTTCAATGATTATTTCTTAAATGCATGTAGATGATGAATGCAATTTTAATCAAAACTGTAGCATTGATAATGTCTATGTCGTGTCTGACGTAATGAGTTATGATCAAGGTCACAACAAATACTTTTTTAAAACATGATAATTTTATAGTTAGCTACTATCCGTTGTAGTTCTTTCTACTTGGAATTTAAATATCTCATAGAGTAATCAAAAGTTATCAAATGTGTCGCTCGCTGTTCACAATCTTAAACGTTAAAAATATCATCGCGCTCACCAAATCGTCGTTTGTCAATCTTTAACGCGAACTTGAAAAATGATCCATCACTATTTACACCTCATTTCCAATTTTACAAGTTCACAAACCGACATTTTCAACTTATCAAGTCAATGTCTTGAAAATATCACCATCGCCAGCCATTTAATCACCATATTTTAAAACAACCTCAAGCAGTCATTTTGAAATCATCAAGTTCTGAAATCGCCATCTTGAAAAATTACACCAATCACAAGCCACCTCGATTACAACGCCATCTAGCGTTTAGTTCTGGTACTTGTAGGGATGAGATGCGTCCCTGGCGCGGTAGTCTCAGCTGGACGCTGAAAGGCCTAGCGGCTTGAGGTGCGGGGGAGCGGTGAAGGGCGCGGGGGAAGATCCGGACATGTTGTTGTTGAGGTCGCCGGAGCGGCCGGAGCCGTTCATCAGGGCCATGGCATTACTGGTCTGCTGAAAAGAGAGGGCATGTTAGTTTGATGCAGAAGAGATACATATGTTCATTGGACTGGTAGCAGATATCGTCGTTATAGCTCATCCACGTGTTGACAGAGCCATGATCTCAGAACAGGAAAACATACTAAGCTCAACTTGCAGAACAATTTTTAAATGTCTAATCATATTTAAATTTAACGTGTAAAAGATTAGTGCCTTCACTTATCATATTAAACAATGTCAAATATCTCTTTAAAGCCGGTTTGACTTGTATAGACTGCCGCATCATACAAAACAGGCGACGTTTATTTTGTATGATTCGATTCGATTTTACGATGCCTATGTGGACGGACTGTATCGAACGTTGGACATGAGGATCAAATTGGCTTTACCTTAATCACCTCACTTGGTAGGTAGATTGGCGATTGCTAGTGATATCGTTGATACTACCTATATTGTATTGAATAACACTGCATTCATTCGATAATAGTGGAAAGTCTGGAGTAAAGGTAGCCTTCTGATAAGGCCTCCTTCTGCAGACGAAAAGGAGGAGGAAGTAGGTATCTGCTACCGCCTCCGCCTCCGCCTTGTAGTAGGTATTGTGCACCAGAAACAAAACAGATCGGGATTTAGAATAAATAAATAAATAACGCTGGACAATCCACACAGAATAATACCTTTATTGATAGACCTTTATTCGGCGTCCGCCGAACCTTTCAAAATCCCAGTTATATTAATCTATGCAGAATTCGTCTAGCTAGTAGATAGTAATCTACATCAAATATTTTTGACTGTTATGGATATAGTACGCCATATCTATGAACGGATATACTATACCTCTGCGTGCGTCCCGTGATTCCCACATAACCATCATTATAAAAACTATCGTAGTTTGACGAATTCATTACGAATGTAAGCGGGTTAACTTCGAACCTTACTCGTGTAGGAAGAACACCAAAGTTTCATACCTTAACGAGGGACTTCTTCAGGGTAAGCGCACGGCAGCGGTACAGGCGCGTCGCGAACCGCACTCACCCTGAAAAAGTCCCTCGTTAAGGGATGAAACGTTGGTGTTCTTCCAACACAAATAAGGTTCGTACTTAACCCGCTTACATCCGTAATGAACCATCATCATCTTCCGTAGTAGTATTTTCAAACCACTGGGTGCAGACACACCTTACCCTATCACTAAATAAGAAGGCCCAGGTTCTTACCGGTGGTGGAGGTAAGTGTGTAGTCTGTCGCTTCAGATGCGCCAGCGGCGGCGGGTTGTACGCCATGTTGGCGAACACCAAACGCTCTTCATAGTCGTACTCGCAGAGAATCTTGTTCTCGCACAGGTAGAAGCGATCGCCTACGCAGAATCTGTTGACAAATAGTTGCATTAAGAATTTGACATACCAAATAATTTGCATACAAAATCAGTAGTCATCCAATCAGAGTGAGTCTATTTGACGTTAGTAACGAGACATGATCGTGACGGCTCTTTTTCCATACAATTTGGTGCAGTGTCTCTATCACAACAACGCAAATCTCCATATATGCAATGCTTTTTGCATTGCAAACGTCACGATCACGTCTTGTTACTAACGTCAAATAGCCTTAACCCTTTGAATGTAAATGTCGTTTTATAGCACCAACGGTTATGAAATCGGCAACCGTGCCAGAAAGGTTGTTGTCAGTTTTTTTATCAAATCGCCGTTGCATCTTATAAGAAACCAATAATGAAAACTTTTCTAAGGATTTATTATCCAAATTTTGGTCCCAAATAGCTTTCGCTTGACTCCTTTTTATCGCTACATCGGTATAGCAAACGCACGATCACTATATAAAAGTCACGCAATGACGTAACCACGTGAAAATGAGACTTGATGCTACGTTCACATAGACGCACGTACTTCGCTACTAATTGTGACGCCAATAATAAACAGACTAATCCATCCGCTGAGAGGTTTAATGCGAGTCAGATGCAGTTACCTAAAGCCTAGTGGGCACCGAGATCCAATTAGTGGCCGTGGCGTAGGGCTGCGCCTCACATGCTGAGGATATCACTTCTAATGTTATGAGACCCTGGTACTATCGATAGCTTATCGTGGACAAGTAGTGAACACTACGAAAAAAAATACATATTATATAGCTACTTCTGTATTTACTATTAAGCCGGGTACTGACCGGTGTTACAGTAATGAGACGGGTTTCTGACTTTTCATGCTCGCTACGAATTACATTACGCCCCGTAACGCGGTCAGTACCTAGTACCCACATTTAGTGATATGGAATTAATTTTCACTTCTTCCGCTAGTGTGCATAAAAATTAAGTGAAGATAATCAATTAACACCTTAGATTTCTTGGCTTATTCCCAGAGGTCCACGACATTTTAAAATAAATAATATTTCCTTTCCCAGCGGGACCATGGAATTGTTTGCCTTGTATAAAGTTTTAATTAAAATTTGACTGAATATGTTTTATTTTCTAATCTCAAGAAATAAACGTTATGCTGATTCTTAATTATTTTAAGAATCAGCATAACGTTTATTTCTCATTATAAAAAATTTAAAACATCTAACTTTTGACAAAGCAGGAGGACCGGCAACAGAGTTGTCTTGGTGGCCCGAATAAATAGAAAGAAAGTTAAACCAATAAATTAAATTTAATTGAACCGCTTGAAAATATTATAAAGAAACAAATATATCTTTTCTACTCGAAATAATCGTTCGTTCAAACCGCGACGTGGTAATAAACGGACAATACACTAATGCTAGTCTATTAACACAGATAATAATGACAAGACTTTGAACAGCCATCAACCCTAACAGATAGTGCTACGCAAAGACCTGTCTACACCCACGCACTTATAGCGCTTCAGTATAAATCTAATTACTAGTCCGATCTGTTACACGATACCATCTAACAGGGCTGTTAACGTCTCAAGAACGAATTTACTATCGCCCGCGGAAAGGTCATCGCGGAAACCGGAACGATAACGTCACGCAAACATCCCTCCCTCAAAGCAACAAAACAAAAGGTAGCGTTCGATGCCGCAGTCGCCGCACTGGCCAGCAGAACGATATCACCCTTATCTCCCCTCGGGAAGACGAGGGTGGCGTCTCGACACCCTGCCAACTCTTTGTTTCACTTGTCGCAAAAATTAAGCGCAATAGCTCGGCTACAAATGTCTCTTTTTTAAGGGGCCAATTTCCACCGCAACTCAGTCGATTTCGCCGCTCTTAATTAACTTTATTTCCTGTTCTCCCCGACTTTTGTTTTGGGCTTGTCGCGTTTTTTGTTTCACTATTTTTTGTCTGCCGTAATGGAAAAGATGGAAACGAAATTTTAATGACTGCAAGCTTTGTACGGCGCGCCATTGTGCGAGTGGGCAAGCGCCAAGTTTGACATTTTAGGAGCGGACGCCATTGGCTGTTCTGTCCCCCGCTTCCTTCTCGGAGACAATAGCCTTCCGCGCTGATTATCTTGACGCGAGATAATTCTTCGGTTTCGAAAGACAAAAGACTGAACCAGCGAGTTCGAATTTGCTGCGTTTAAAACAGAAATGTCGCGTAACTATGAAGCAGCAGCTCCATATTAATCAACTTCAGGTAGCGTGAAGAAGTGACAGACGTAGCTGGCTGGCCTCGTAACTTCCGCGATAGCAGATTCTCGCTAAATAATTTAGCCGTTTAGCGATATTCCAGCCAGATACCCACCGTCCGCTTCCATCGGACAGCACGCAAATTGGATTCAGATTTCTGCCAGTGGAAATTGATTTGAACTTGATTATTAACAGCGCAACAAATTGTTTGCTGAGGCTCAGGGGATTTTCATGTTGCATTGATCATTTTCAGTAGACATGTAAAAATAAAAAAACTTTAATTATAAAATTGTCGAACTTAACCGACTTCAAAAAGGAGGTTCTCAGTTCGTCGGTATGTTTTTTTTTTTACGTATTTATGTTACTTGATATCTCCGACTATGGTTAGCCGATTTTACTGATTATTTCACTATTAGGTACATAGTGAATGATTCCGAGGTGCTAGGTTTCATACTTTTTGAAATATTATGAACAAATTTAAAAAAAATACCCATTCCCCCCTATCTCCGTAGTTTGCAGAGCGATCAATCCGAAATTCACGTAGCTTTTGTAGATATGGATCTATGTTTTACAGTAAAAATATAGAAAATCTGTAAGTGGAACACTTTTTGAAAAAAGGTCAAAAAGGAAAGGAGTAATTTTCAAAAGGGGGCCTACCTCACCGAGTGGGAAATCATATGAAAGGTATCGGTTTGTACATCTTAAATCAGTTTTTTAAATTTCTGTAGATTTCATACTTTTTGAAATATTTTAAAAAAAGTAAAATATTCCCAATTCCCCCTTTATCTCCAAAGTTCGCAAAGCGATCCATTTGAAATGTAGGTACTTTTAATTTTAAGTATTCATTATATAGCAAAGTCTCTAACCGGTACCGGTACATAACGGTATACTTGACAAACTTTCGAAAACCTCGGCTCGCGAGTCACACTCGCACTTGACGGATCTTGTTTAAAACACGCCAAATTATTGATTACACTTAGGTAGATTGACTTTTAAATAATATTTTGTTGAAGCATAACAAAACCACTTTAGAAAACTATTACGTAAATTCCAACCAAATTATTTGTATACTACCAAAGAAAATAAAGCCTTATAACAAACATTTATCCACCTAAATCTGCTAGAATAGCAGCACAAATGAATAATATAATTCGCAAAATAGTCGCACGAGATGAACCTAACACTAGAGATGTCCACAAGTGACATATAAACCATTCGGGAGGTTCCAATCTTGTGCTTTCTATTATTTAAGCGGACGGGCGAAAATTGCCGCTTTCCTGTACCCCTAGAGTTGATCTTTTTGCAAATTTATTTCCTCGGATGTAGGGAACATAGTTTTTGCAATGGACTTATTTTGCAGCAAGCTTTATCTATTTGATTTGCGTATTGGAATTGAAGGATTTTTAATGTATGCAGTTTTACTTTTGGTAGCTAAGCTAGTTGTAAAATTTGTAGCTGTTTGACTTATTTAAGTGCATGTTCTTAAGTGCCAAAAGATAAATAAATGATTTGGATTTAGTAGGTATGTCGCAGTATAGATTTTTGTAGACAATGTCCATGTCAACCCATATTTAAAAAAAATAAATCTTTTTCGTTACTTGGTACCACTTATGCGTTATCATTATAAATCTAAATGTCCAGAATCACTCTTTCATTCCGTTCCAGTTACATACCTCGACTGGATCGCAAAAGCCTATATTGAACGACAAATTGTAGGAGCCTGAAGGTATTTTCACTTTGTAATGGAAATACCTTTAAAAGCCACGTGCATTGCTGTCATACGAACTCAATGTTGTCCAACTTCCGGCAATATTGCTAAAAAATCGAGCAATCAGAGGCCGGCAATAACAGCATCGTCGGAGTTGAATTAAATTGGTGAAATAGTTTATTTATAAGGTTTAATAACTTCAACTTCTTAAAAGTGGCTCTGCGTCTGGTTATGCTCGTTTCAAATTGCGCATTTTCCAGTGTGAAGTCTTAATTGGAGTTTTAAATTTGCTTACCTACCTACGTAAATAGCGTGGAATGACAAAAACCATTGCAGCTACACCCAACACACACATACATCATGTTTAAATGGTAATTTGCTAGTTAAGTTTATTTAATATTTTGTAATAATTATAAAAAAAAATATGTAAACAAAATTGTGCGTTAGGGATTTTACTGTTAAAGATAAATTAATACCATTATTTATAGAACTACAATTTCACATAAGTGAAAACAACAGTTACTACAGTAATGAATAAAAACAAGTCCTAATAAAACTCATAACATCAAAAAACAAGATCTAAAGAGAAATACTATCAGACTTAATAAAGCCGCGCTTCACAGAGGGCTCTATAAATATGAGCACGGCGCTATTTGCCGAGCTCGTGTGAAACAGCCCTTAGGGAGCTCCGCGTATTCATGACCAGCTGAAGTTGTTCGTTTGCACGTTACTGTTTAAGTTGGCCTTAAACTTTAAAAGTCTTGTAGTTGGCACATTAGGTTTTGAGTTTACTTTAACCCGCAGAAACGCCATTTTTTAAGATACCTATGTACTTCAATGTGACAAACCCAAAAAAAACGTACCTTTGTACTTCAATGTGTGAAATCCCAAGGCTATTCTGTAGTTCTGCATAGTCGCGAGAAGAAGCTACTTACATTATGCAATAAATTACAAAGATACGTATTCCTTTTATTATATTTTTAATATTTAAAATGACCCAATAAGATAAGATCGGCATCTTTTGGTCTCTTCGGCAGTCAAAAAACTAAAAAACTTTTATCTGATTTGTTAAACTACTTCACTAATCTCAGTGACAATTGATTATTATTCCCGACCGTGGTAACCGTGATAGTTTTAAAAAGTTTAACTTCTTGACTTCTACTTGACGTAGAGTCATAGTTTTGCCATTTTATATTCTGTTCTTCCCTAATTAAGCCCATGTTAAATTAATAAAATCTTACCTGTGATTGCACTGCTGACAGGCGAAGCACTCAAGATGATAGACGTTGTTGCGCGCGCGCATCACCATCTCGAACGCTGGGATCACCTTGCTGCAGGCGGCGCAGTAACCGGTGTTGCCGAATAACCTGGGAAAATTCTATATTGAGCTGTTTTGTATAAACAACGAGACGACTTATTTGGTGCATTGGGTGTAGGTCAGCCTGAGACACATAAGGTTCGGAGTTCGATTTCAGCTGCACGACAAAACTTATAATATTTAAAAAAAAGTCGTTTACCACATCTTCAAAAAGGTTATCTTGAAGATGTGGTTTCCCTCAGCAAAATGGTAAATCGGTTAATTAACAATTTTACTGATAAAAATCCTCATTATCTCTAGTAAGTCGTCAACTCTGGTTTGATACTCTACGGTTCTCTTTTATAAATTACTTCGCATTTTGTGGAGTTAGTCTTTAGTTCGAAAACTTACTCTTTAGTTTGATAACTTAAAATTGTTAAACTTACTCTACGTTTCTTTATGGTAATTTACTCCATAATATGATAACTTACTCTACATACCTGAGGTAATCCCTCTTGCACAGAATAAGATTCGCCCTCGTGTACAGGGTGTGTCCAACCTCTCCCAGCCGGCAGTCACAGCAGCCACATTTGAGACAGTCCTCGTGCCACAGTCGGTCCAGTGCCTTTAGTAGGTACCGCTCTGTGATCACTTTGTCGCAGCCAGCGCAGATCTATTGATAAAGAAGACTCTCTATGACTCTAAAAGAATGACGACTGCTCTGTTGTAGTGGGCAAATGCTCACAACAGCCAGCCGCGCCGGTAGTCAATCTGTCAAGCGAAGTATTTATGGTGGAGACATTTCTACAAGACAGGATGTTTTTCTGCTATAGTACTGCATTTGCTATGAGCTGGTTTTTTTTTTTGTTTTCATTATGTTTATCAGCATGGTCCCAATGCTGGATAAAGCCTGTGCATTCTGCCACCTAACGGTCTAGCTGCCTCTGGCGTGGATACTTCGTTTCTTACCTCAAGAAGGCAAGGTTACTGTGATTGTTGATGTGATGACTAACGTTAATGTGATGACAGTGCCGACGACGGCTTGTCACTGCTAACAGCGATCTTGACGGTTGTTATTGTCACCAGAAGGTGAGAAGAATCTAACAATGATCGTGGATGGTTACCTGAGGCTGCGGCGGCGGCTGCGCGGGTGCTGACCCGGAGCCCTGCGGCTGGGGTAGCGGCGAGGCGCGCGCCTCCTTGGTCACCTCCATGCCGAGGAGATGCGAGCCTAGCGTTGGACTGCCGCCGCTCGCCTGCTGCGGCGTCCTTCTCTCGCACTGCTAACAATGGAAACAACAATGTTAGTACCACATATTTTTGTACCCAACCTTATGCAAAAAACCGTTTTTTTTACTTTGCGATTTTTTCTAGGTAAAGTTAACAGAGAGAGAGAGACCTTGAAAAAAATATCTAGCGCATCTTCAACGCACAAATCTCATTTATAATTCACTGATAATCGTCTTAAACTTTATCAAACTAATATTACAAATGCGAAACTTGGATGGATGGTTATTTGTTACTTCTTCATCGTCGCGTTTATCGCTTAGCTAGGACAACGGGTACCTACATAAAAACTCCTTCGTTCAACTCTTTAAACTAAAACCACACACAACTCCAGCAGTACCAGTGTTTATCAATAAAACCGATTGGATTTGTGATTGAGCAATCATAGTATAACTCTCGTTTGAATCGCCTCCGCCGGAACGTTAATTATTTCCTTATTCATGTTTATAAATAGGAATTATTCGATATCCGCTCATTATTAAATCCATAAGTCACAGCAATCAACATCGAACAGCGGCAGTGGGTTCCATTTTATGTGGCTGCGTAAAACTCGGGCCCATAAAATTTGCTGCCACAGAAACATTTCTCGAAAAAATTAGCACAACTACCGATGCGTTTAATGAGAACGTGAAACACGAGCCATGGCAAATTATGGACCTTAAAAATGGCGACGAATGAGTGAGAGCCAAGTGCGAGTTAGATTTTTATCACGCAAAAGCACCAATTTAGCTATTTTTCTGCCTGCTTCTGCTTTTCCGGCCAACTACAACCCGGGTCTCTTCACGACAAAAAAGAATTATGTGCCTTCTAGAACTTCGTGATAAGTCATCGGCCACATCGCAGGTGAGGTTGCGATAACGCTGCCAAGATGTGCTTTTTGAAACAAAGAACTCTTTCTTTACTCAATAAGAATAGTGTGTTGTTTTTGAAGTATTTGCTCTAAATTACCTCTGTTTCTCTTCTCTAATTAGCTAAGCTGTAGCGTACTAAGATGGGTTTTAAAGTACCTACTATTTTCTAACCGAATCATAATAGGTAGAAAAACTATAATAGCGCTCGCTAAATTCGGTGCAAAAAATTATTGGGTCGTGCGGATAGCTAGTCACGTTTATTTATTAACCTAAAAACAGCTTAAATACGATTCAATTTTTCGCAACCAATTCTCTATGCGACCTTTTTGGTTTTTTATTCGTACGATTTAGTTTTCTGGTACAGCGGAACCGAAAATTAGAAGGCAGCGTGCCCGAAACAATGCTGTTACAGAGTTGGAGCAAGGATTTAGTTTTAGGGGCCATCATATTTGATTCAATGCGTTTTCAAGTCCGGTTATTACAGATTAATAAAGAGGACCAAACATAGGGTTTAAGGCACTTCTAAACAAAATGTAATGTTGTTTTTACCTGAATAAATAATTCTAATTCTAGTTAAACAGATCAGAAAAAAGTTGCAATTTGTGAAAGATTGGTGAAGAAAAAGTCATGAAACCGCCAAAATCTTTCATTTTTTACATACTAACTACGTAAATATAACACGCTAACTACTATTTTTGCATCGAGAGACCTCTTAATTATTTTAGCTACATTAGCCTAATGCATCATTAGGGCTTCCCTCCCATTCTTCCAGTTTTTTCTAGCTAACATCTAAGTAGGGGTAGCTAGATGTTATGGACCAGTTTGGCACATCCTACTTGCTAAGATTAGTAGGATAAATTTTGCTACACAAACAAGGCAATACCTAGGCAAAGTGTGTCTTTTGCCCCCGTACTTGCAATCCTAGCAACATCCCTGGTCCAGTGTGGGCACCGCGGGTCTCGTGACGAATGGGCTGCAGCGTATTTTTGTTTTGGAGAATACGACCGGCCGTAAATAATGGAGGCGGAAGTACGCACACAGCTTTGGTAAATTGTGTCAATAGCGTAAGGAAACGATTGCTTGCTCATTGTTAGAATGTTCCACCAACGTAACTGTGTATTAAAGAGTGTCGCATAATAACTCTGCTCTTCACCCCTATTTCAAATCCCCCATAAAAAAGAGAAGAGGTGTGTTAATATATAAGTTAAGTTAAGTTTGTCTGTGTGTTTGTCTCTGGTATCATAGTTCCCAAACGATTTAGATTTAGATATAGTATTTTTTGTTTGAAAGGTGACTTCATTAAAAGTCCTCACAGCTATGTTTTAAAAAAAATTGGTGCAGCCATTCAAATTTTATGATTTATTTGTTTATTTAGAACTACTTACCAACAGAGAATACACATTTACATACACATCATGGATCAAAGTTAAGTTTTCCTCGGAAGATCAATTTTTATTGTATAATTGGTTTGGGTCAAAGATTGTTGTACAGTCACAGGTTCTTTGGCTTCGGTTCACTTGATGCCATTGATATGTATGTACTACGCACTAGATTGCGCAATCCGAACACTCAATTTGCCAGACTGAACTGTACTGCAATCCGTACACCTTACTTCTGTGTGGCTTCGACATTCATGCAGCGTGGGTGCGTATGGAGCCGCGCTAATAATACGAAAATCCAAGTCTAAATGTGACGTAAATAACGAGAAGTAATCATTCAGTAGTCAAGTAGGTAAAATTATTTGTTGTATCTTTTATTCTTTTTTTTGTTAAAAAAAATAGGTAATAATATCGTTATACCACAACAGATAGAAAATAATTTTTCATAATTATGTACGCCATTATAATCATAGACTACACAAAACATGCAGATGTCCCATTTCAAAACCGGTTGTTGGTTAACATATGTGATTGATGGATGGCGGTGTTTTTAGTAAGTATTTTAGATAGTTTAATATTTTTAACCGACTTCGAAACAAGGAGGTTCTATGTTCGGCTGTGTTGTGTGTGTTTTTTTAAGAGTGTTCGTCGATTTATCCGTCATTTATGGACCGATTTGGAGATTTTTTTTTGTCGTATAGAGGTCGCTTTCGAGGTGGTCCCATAATTTTTTATTCCCGAGGGATTTCTATTGATCCTGCAAAACTTAAAAAACAGTTTAAAACTAAGGGATTCAAAGTAGCTTTTTAGTCCTTTCAAAACAATCAAATTATTGAAATTTTATTGCATGTTTTTTCCTTTCAGTACATTATATCAATAACAATTAACAAAGTTCAGAAAATATGACGACATGCGCATTTCGATACTACAAAAATACATTATATTTGATTTTATATTTATGTTGTCTTAAATTAAAACTTGTTTAAAGTTAAATAAACGCCTAACAATTCATTTTCTTTTCTACTTTTAAATTTTTTTTAATTCTTACGAAGTTTTGTAGGAACAAAAACTGTGTCACATCTGCGCGGTGTAAAATCTATAGGGTTGAACAAAACATGTCAAGCGTAAAATCAAAACTATACTCTATAGATAGGCGATCTAACGCTGAATGTTTTAATAGTTTGGTTAGACGAATGTACAGTGCTTGATGCGGTTTTTATGTCAAATAAGAGTCAATGTTGTTTCAGAATATCATATACTTACTAAACTCAAAAAATAACCCATAGATTTGTTTTTTTCTACTTTTTATATATAAATTTAAAGTTTTCAGTGTTGCCTATCGAAAACTTTTTCAATAGGCAACATTTTGTTTTGACTCTGTCCGCAGCGACTATTTCCCGATCCGTCAATCGACAGCCATTTGTCTACCACGAAGCCTTCGTGAATATCGTGAATAATTAGAGAGCCGTGACAGCGACACGCAACGGCACTCGGTGCAGCTGGGAGTCGAGATTAGATGAAAATTAACAAAAATCATCCATTAGCGACCCGTGCGTCAATACGCACGGGTTAGGTTTAGAAACATGCCGAAAACAACGGTTCAGTGAGAGGTTAAATTAGGGTAAGGCTACGTTTTCGGTGGACAGCGGGGACCTAAGCGGGTTTTGGACAGTTTTCAATGGAAAGTTTCCATGCCGCCACAGAATAACTAGGTACCTAAATACCTAGCACGAGATTTCTTAGGAAAAGGACACTGATCGAGTGGTATTTTCCTTTGAAAACTGTCTAAAGTCGGCTCCAGAAACGCAGCACCGAAAACGCAGTCTAAAGGTGGCAGCAACAACAAATACCTGCTTTTAAATTTATAACTGTGCTCAAAACTAAAGAGAGGAATAAGTAACCTCCCGGGATAGGTATCTCTTCTGTG
This sequence comes from Eupithecia inturbata, assembly GCA_963662085.1. Classification (NCBI taxonomy): domain Eukaryota; kingdom Metazoa; phylum Arthropoda; class Insecta; order Lepidoptera; family Geometridae; genus Eupithecia; species Eupithecia inturbata. Next base: position 2,667,398 of record OY759179.1, on the reverse strand, counting down.
CATACTGCGTTTGCAAACCTAATTGTTTTCATAGTCCAAGTTTGTCATTGCGTGCGTAAAAACTAAGGCGACATAACTAACAACGATAGCTAATAACGATAACGACAACGATAACGATAACGGTAAATATTTAGATTTCTCAGCTCACAACTTCTTTTCCAAAACATTTCATGTAGGTTTGGTCATTACGGTACAGACAGCCCAAAATAAAAATGCAGAACTGCTAAACCAGGTTGACGCGCATGTGTGAAAACTCAGCGTAACTCAATCAGAATTGCAACGGCAATCTCATTACCTCTTGAATGGAAAAGTGCTGTTGGACTCGCGTCATTTGTTTTCTGTTCTCTGCTGTGCTGACCTGACTATAAGGGCCGGACTCCACCAAAGCGGAGACTCGACGAGCGGAGAAGATATGTGCTTTAAACAACCAATAGAACGTCGTTATTTACACATCTCGTCTCCGCTTCAGTGGATACCACCGAGCGGAGATATATTAATATTTGTATGCGAAGAAAACAAAGAAAGATCAAAGCGAAGATGTGAGCTGTGCCTCGCAAGGTGGCGACGCCACGCAGCGGAGACGAGAAGAGATGTGACTGGCGTCACTAGTGTGTTTATCTCAACAAACATCCGACGCTTGCCGCACGCAGCTCAGTTCCGCTCTGGCCAGCACACATCTACGCATCTCCGCACAGCTTCGGTGGAGACACCCTAACTGAAAAACGTCTCATCTCGTCTCCACTTCGGACGTCTCTGCAAATCTCCGCTTTGGTGGAGTCTGGGCCTTAAGAGGGTTGGAATTATTTTATTAGTATGCCTAATACCTACCTAGGATTCAGGTACGAATTGTATGGGATAAAGCTTAAGTTGGGGACAGTAAGTGAATTTGGGACGTAGTTACGCGACGCAATTTTAATAAAGTTAGGCCCTTCTCCCATTACGATACGCCCAGGTGACTCTAGTATCGCCGCGGAGTATCGCACATAATGTATATTTAGTATCGGTGCTCGCACGCCGAAGTGTGCATCCACCAGCACGGCGAGGACGCGTACGATACCGGTAGCGTACTACCGGTGTCGTACGCGTCCCCGCCGTGCTGGTCGCTCGCGCGTCGCGTCTCCTACGCGTCTCGATAAAACAGATAAACTGCAAGCGCTTCTTCGTCACTGGAATCACTCGTCATAACGGCAAGCACAAACAAAAAGCAAAAAGAAATGATACGTTTTGTTATTTTTCGTAGCGTAATGTGCTAGCGTCGAGCTACTTGCCAACAAGTATTTAGCTAGTGCGACTTGAGTATCGTTTTCTAGGTGTTTCGTAATGGGAGAAGGGGCTTAGAGATGGTAATGATTTAAATTACGAGTTGTATTGACATCATAGAAACTTTCAGTAGCAGTTAGGCTATAGGGTTAGGCAGTTAGGTTTTATTATAGGCTGTATTTTACTGCCTCATTGTGATACTACCTATCACAATGAGGCAGTTTTTATATAATATCATTGGCCTATCAACACTCGGTCGTCCACTGCTGAACCCCCCTTATTACTGGGGTTTTTTGTCATAATCACCACGCCGGCTTGGCGGATATTTAATCATAGATAGGTATTTGTAGAGTAAGAAGCTGTTGTTCTTTTGGAACCCCTTTCCTACAAGCAATGTATCAAAATTCCTCGCTAAAATCAGAACAAAGAGAATCACCCAACTTTTCAGCCTCACATTAAAATAATTCATAGCGACACAATGCAGCAATTTCAGTAATTCACTTTAATGCATTTTACCTGAACTGAATGCATTCGCACATTAAATAACGTCAGCCAAAAAACCTTTATGTGCCGCAGAGTGCGCCGGGCCCGTTATGGCTCGCCCTGGGACCACAAACCGCGATTATCCAAACATTTAGCGGCCGAAACGGATAATTTTATCTAAAACCTGCTGCACAATGAAGTGGAGGGTACTTGCACTTATATGGGTTTTGGAAATTAATTTAACTTTAACCTACATAGATTCCTAGATACTTCCTGCATAATCTTTTTTTCATTGAGGCTGATTTGATGGATATTATTTCTCCTCAATCGAAAAAATATATATTTTATATATTCTATCAATAATATATTAAATAAAAGCCTCTTTTTTCTAATGGAATTCTCCCGAAAAATTAAATATTTTTAATGCCCCGTTACTATCAAAACATGCCTGGGTACCATTGAAAGAATTTAAATTCAAAAGCTCGGCACTAATTAACCGTCCTATCCTTAGAACAGCAAGTGCTTTACTTGCTAGTGTAAACCCCGCCTTAATTGATAATGAAGTCGGGTCTTAATGCGCGAAAATAGATCTAATTCTGTTAGTAATTAGCGAGGCTGAGCTACGTTAATGATTTACGTTGGATGCGGTCCCTGGTGCGTCGTCGTGGAGCATCCTGCAACTGGACTGCATGGACCGACGTAGTAAAGAAAAGAGGGAGAAAGAGAAGAAGAGAGAAGAGGAGAGGGATACTTGTAAAGCATTGCTTTACTTGGTCGTATCAGTAACAGGCCGACCATAATGAACCAACTTTTGACTTCATTATACACAAAAAAAGATAAAAAAGAGCATACTCAAATAACTCTCCGCAGACTTAAAGCAAAGAACGGCAAATGAAAAAAATAAGTACAGTGAGCTGACGGTTTCAACTCTCGTTTACTTTAAGTTATCATAGCAGTTGTTCTTAAGTAAAACAGATTGCTTTTTTCGCTTTAAATATATTTTCTATAATTTAAATTAATTCTCAAGGAAATAGCTTCCAACTTATCAGAGGGGTTACCTATCGATGCAACTCATTGTACCTCGGTAAAAAAAACTTTTTAGGGAATTGACTTTATTCAACAAAGTTAATTAACTTTAGATTGTTTGCAACAGTCTGTTATTAGCTTTAAATTGTAAATACTAGTTCTAATTTGTTTTTATTATTTCATTGTAATTTTCTTTGTTAATAAAGGCCATTACCGTTTTTGTGAGAAATTAACTCTAAAAATACCAGATTACTAATTTGTCGGTTTATTGAGGTATCATAGGATGTTATGTTATGTTGGTATTTCCTTTTAAACAGCTAACTAGCGCATTTTAACGAACGACTACAGCGGATGCTGATAACATTTTGTGGGCGGACAGTGCAGTGTTTTTGCTGATAATGAATTCTACGTTTGCTTTGACGAGTTTGAATGAGATATTGAGTTTCAACGAAAGTGTTTTATTTTTTGAAACACTGACCCTGTTAAAATAAAACGCCGGTGGCGATCTATTGTGTTGGAGGCCAAGACCCACTTCGGGGTGAAGCGCCAATATTGGCACACTCACTATATAGTGTACTTTTACAATAAATACACTTAGTACTTTAGGTATAATAAGATAAGTTAATTAGATAAAATAAATAAATAAATAATGCTGGACAATTCACACAGCATTATCCAGCCCGCCGCGCCACGGAGGTCGCCAAGATAAGTACCTTCTTGGTTGTTAAAAATTAGCATAGTTACTGTTTAGATACTGAAATATTTTATTATCTACATCTAAACATTTCGTTCATCTCATCGGTCTAAGTAAAAAAGGGAAATGAGGTACTAGCTTCTTGAAAGTGGAAGGCTCATATAAGGTGCAAATAGGTCCACCCTCAGTCATAGTCAGTCGTAGTCGCGGCGGCGTGCTTGCTACGACATATTTTAGTGTGATTAATAGACTTAAACACTACACTACACTATAGTGTATACACAACGTTGTGTATACACAACGGCCAGTTGTTGAGTAAGCGCTAAGAGAACGTATCATATCTACAGATTTTACTTAGATCTAGGGTCATAAATTTTTTTTCCAGTACAAAAGTGACATCAAATGTTGCAACACTGTTACACCAGGTAAGCTATTTTACAGTGCACAAGGCAAAGCACACATATTATTTTAAAAAACGTCCAATTAGGATGTTCTTGACACGAGATTACTTTTGGATAGTTTAATATGCTGTTTTTGAGTACCAAGTTGGGCAATTATGAGTCGAGGGGGAGATAATTTTATTTTCGTGTTTTAATTAGCTGAAGTATGGTTTTCGTTTATTATTGTTTAGTATTGTTATTGTTTAGTTTAGTAACATTATTTTCATCTTCTGGTTTTCGTAGTTGTAATTAAATTAATTAATACACTACGATATTTTGATAGGATAATTTTTAATTTTTTTTCATACAAGATGGATCTGACATTCCCAAAGTATATTCAAATAGTGTTGCCCTGTCGGTCAACCTATTATGCTACACTCTTCCCCACTTTACTAGAAAGAATTGTAAGTAACGAAAAGTAAACATAGGTAATTATGTACTATGTAGGTACTTAATTAAATGACATCTTATAAACATCTTAAAGAATAAGTTATATTCTATTAAAAGCAGCTTGCGAGCAATGTTTGTTAAAGTATTGCTTGTACTTGCATAAATAACTGTAATTATTGTGTTTGGAGAGAGTAAGTAAAATATTATCTAGTATTTACTTATAATTCAAGAATTTTTCAGGAATGTAATCCCTCTATTATCCCTCAGCTATCATTGGTGTACCCTACTCAATTGAGTTCGGGGCATGTCCTAAGGACTCGGAACTTTCTGTTAAAAGAATTAAGTACTACAATGAGGTAGGTAATCCCATCTAAAAACTATTTACAAGTTTTTTATTCACGGTGAAGTTAGAGTCTTAGAAACTTTAAAGGTACGTACTCGTAGGTATAGCAACTAAAACCTCATTTGTATTCAAAACACTAAAACCAGACGCCAAACAATCGCACAGCCATCTCTCTCATCAAGGCTAGGCGTGACAAAAACAGGTTTTATGCAAAAGTGCGTGTAATCAGGATCAGTGCATCAGTGGGAGCTAGTCGGAAGTGCAGAGTGATTATAGTTCCGGACGCGACCAGCGACCGCGACATAAGGTACGAGTAGCTTAAGCAGCTTTAGCATTGGTCATCCCTTAAGACAGTGTTCCTAGCAATCGTTTGCTCGTACGCTGATTATATACATATATATATTCAAATCCTTTAATCATCATTATCATCATCATCAACCTCTATTAGTCCACTGCTGGACATAGGGCTCCCCTAATGAGCACCATAGCGCCCTGTCTTCAGCTTGCCGTATCCAGCACTACTCTACTTTCCGTCTTTCGCAGGTCGTCGTCGCACCTGGCTGGAGGGCGTCCTGCCAAATTGAATTGTGTATTGTGCAACTGGACTGCATGGACCGACGACGTAGTAAAGGGAGAATAAGTAAAGGATTGTTTTATTTGGTCGTATCAGTAACAGGCCGACCATAACGAACCAACTTTTGACTCCATTATACACTTAAATAAAGAGATATAATAAGAGCATACTCAAATAACTCTCAGCAGACTTATGGCAAAGAACAGCAAATGAAAAAAATAGGTACAGTGAGCTGACGGTTTCAACTCTCGTTTGCATTTATTAGTTATTCAGCGTACGAACAGACTATAAGCGAGTATGTCCTTAAAATAAAAGACTTCCTAATGAGGTAAATATTATGTGAGTCCATGTACTTATTTTCTGACCGACGAGACGACGTTTGCTTGATTAAAGACGATTTATAGTTATTGGTGATAAAAAGTTGGTACTTTTGTTTCTTTTTCTTTATTTTGAGAACAAAGTTGTAATACTAGATCCGAGGATTATCTTTTTGGAGTAAATAGACTACAAAGTCGCTGGTCGTCAAATCGCGGGTCGCGGTCGCAACCACCCGTCGGCTAACCTTGGAAGTGCACGGGCCCGGCCGCGGAAGAACAACTTAGGAAAGCAATCTGCTAAATAAGTACCACTGTGATCGCAAGCTGCTCTACTTGGAGTTAATTGGGGAAAGGTGAAAACAACAGTAGGTATTTAGGAGGTGAAAATTTAAACCAATAAATAAATTTGTAAGATTAAAGTCATAGTATCTATTTTCGAATAAACATCTAATTTTACTTCCTCGTTTTTATGTATTATCGTTAGATAAGTAGATACTAAAACAAAACACTAGCGCCAACATTGACTTTCAAAATATTAACATCAATAAATTTTGAACAACCAAAGTTCTCACGTATTTTTCTGGTATCGCAAGTATTTGGTGATACGGCGTAGTTTTGTAATTACTTTACCTAATTACGTATTAACCTAGTTCATTAGTTAATTCAAAATTTTCGTAGAGAGCCTCATGTAACCAGTTCGTGAATCACGCAGGTAATAAAAAGTTTTTATTGTTTTGGCACATTTTATTTATCCGAAGTAGGCGCGCTTTTAAATAAACAACAAAAAATATTACTAAAAGTCGGTGCGAATCATAGTGCGGTTCAATCGCAAAATTAATTTTTAATCGATTAATCTGATGTGTGATAGTGGTAGCCTATGTCAATTGATTGTCATTGTGATGATGGTGGTAGGTATGTTTGGCATAGAGCCTTATAATATCATAGCCTAATCGCTGCGCACGCGCCTCTCAAATTGCCAGTGTGATAAGGTTCTTACAGCCAAGTCAATCAAAGATTTTTTAGTAAAATATTTTTAACAACTCGGCAATCAAGCGCATACTTATTTATATTTATATAACCAATTTTTTTAAAAGATAATTTTAATTTGTTCTAATTCATTAAAGTATTATCTAAAAGCGCATAAAAAATCCTTAAATACTTTGTAGAGCAACATTCCCCGCGAAGTAAGTTGGTTGAATTATTTTGCTCTCGTCTCGTTACTTTCCACGTTTCCGCAGGTGTGGCAATCATATTGTCTCAAAGGGGGGCTCGAGGGGGATTTAAGGGGAAGAAGGCAAAGGGGGTGTATTCTTTAATCTTGCTGATGAATTATGATCAACAGAGTGCACTCAATTTTATTAGATGCGTTGGGAGTTGGATTTGGTTTTTAAGATGTGATCTATGAACAGCATCATCTCGTGAAAGACAATTTTTGTTATTTAATTTGAAGGACTCTGCTTCTTCTGACTGGTGGGCGTTAAATTAACCTGGTAGATGAACTTTCAAAATTTTCTTTTCCATAATGTCGTGAAATGAACTCGAACTGTTAGAATGTGGAAATGTAGAAGTGCCTAAAAGTAAACTTTCTACATCTATTATATATATCTATCTATATATTATATATATAAAAGAAATTCGTGTTATTTACACTATTTATAACTTAAGAACGGCTGAATGGATCTCGGTGAAATTTGGCAGCGAGGTAGATGGTATCCCGGGCCCGGGCGGGTATAAGCTACCTTTTATTCCGGAAAAAAGCGTGCGAAGCCGCGGGCTGCAGCTAGTAATAGTTATAAACAATATCTAAACGTATGTCTGTGATATACCTATATCTAGTATACCTACCTATATACAATCCACAGAAGTACAAAAACCCTTTTCTAAGTGTCAGATGTTAATAAAATACTTATTACTAAAACAACATCAAAAAACGGAAACAATCGATCATAAACTTTAAACCATTTTATTACGACATAAATTCTAATTAGTCAAAACAGGTAGGAGATAACAAGCGGAAGGTTTATTGCCGCGAGAACGTCATTCGGTGGCATTATAACGACCACCTACTGAGTGTGTAGAGCTTAGCCCATGGTTAAGCCGAAAAGACAAAGTTTGCCACTGTTTGAATTGAATTGCCCGAAGACGCAAATCATGTCCCTAGAAGACTAGATCCCAATAGGCGTAGCAGCATAGCTGACTGTTTGCATTATAATAATCATAAAAATCATTTATTTCAGGCATCACAAGAAAAGTACACATTAACTTACTAGGGCTCATATTATAAATACGTTGAGACTAACATACGTAATTATAAACATTTAAAATGAATCATGTCATTGGCACTGGGTCGATGACGTGCGCGCGGTGTCGCGTATCAGCCTTCCGCAGAACTTCCTGAACACGACACCCTTCGGCAAAATCTGCTATCCATAAAAGTTGAGAGACGATCCGTCGGCACTCTCACCATAAATGAAGCAAAGTTCACATTACGGTGTGACTCCAACTTCTCGACTCTCATACTGATGCCGGATTTCTGACGCAGGATGTGGTGGAGACCACATCCTCGATTGTCACGGCGGCGTAGTGGACGCGTGACATGTAGAATTGCGTGGTGGGTACTTCGGCACGTAACGGGCATGGGTGCCCCGATGCGGTCGGTGCGGCAGTTCCGCACTGGTTGCGACAAGCAGGTTTCCTCTTCTTCCGCTGAACACGTACAAAACTCTCCTTGTCACATTGGTCCTCCGCAGGACCCGGAGGCAAAGCAGCACGGCTAGGTTCGTGGCCTCTCTGCTTCCTCCACTTGTACAGCTGTTGTCGCGCGGGTTGAGTCGCGTTCGTGGCGACAGCGATGGCGTAGTCACGCTGCGGGGTACACGTGACGGCTCAGTGACGCGGTGAGCGGGACGAGCGGCGGGGGCGGCGGGTGTGAAAGCGGGGACGCGCGCGCCAACCACCGCCGGTGAATCGGCTGCCACGGGCGCTGCTGACGCCGACATAAAGCTGCATGCCGACGCATTCAGCTGCGCCCGAGGCATCCAATGTCAATGTTCGTTGCGGTGCGCAACGAACATTGACATTGGATGCCTCGGGTGACCTAGATACCGACTGTGCATTACGCAATGTTGCGACTTCACTGTGCAGGTCGGCGATGGTGTTCTGCACGGCATCTATTTTAAGCTGCATCTCTGCCACAGTCAACATCAACGCCATAATGTCTTTGAGCAAGCTCATACAATCAATGTGGTCGAAATCTAGCGACGGCACACGATGCAGGTTACGGACGACGACTGCGCTCATCCCTAATGTATCTTCTCGACGATGATGTTCAGCGACTCGTAGAGTAGCGTCCTGGCCTTGTGGATCTCATCTTCAGAGAAACTTGACTTACAGATATGTATTGCCGAGACTTCGTCCATGACATACAAGCGATCTTGGAGAAAGGCCAGTAGTTCATTTGCCAAAGTTTTTCGGAACTCATGGCGACCAAAACGTGCCTCGGCCGAAGCCGCGCGGTCCGCGAATAAAAATTCTAGCGATGCAGTGTGACACGTGTACTCGGTAGCGCGCACCACGCATTGCTCTTTGGATGAACATTTGTATGAAATATTTTATTGTAGGCTCCTGCTACATAATATGTAGGTTCCCAATTTTTTATTAATGTTATCTACTTCAATAATAAAAAGGGTTTTAAATGTCTTTCAAAGTTATTCAGCATTTTGAAGTTGAAAATGCAGACACGTTCGAAAAACATTGAGCAGCGTAAGCGTAACGGATTCCCGAAAGAACAATATTATTCATAATAATCATCTTAATCCTAATGCCCCAGAATCTAAAGTAAAAAAAGGAAAATGATTGTATTATTATCTTTGAATAAAATATGAAGATAACCCTCTTACATTCATAATGAATTAGTCAAACTATAAATGATTTATAGTAATATGAAATGAAGATCTTACCAAACTTCTCATAGAGTCGACAGGTGATCGGAATGCTGGCTACTATTTCGGTCAATGAATTAGCATTGCCATTCAACGTGGCAATGCTTCCAGCATTCTGGGCACTCTGCCTTCTGGTGACGGCTTAGATTTTTAAGAAATAGATATAAGTGTATATACTAGTTGTAATAGTTTTAATCTGTTATTGTACCTATGTATATTGAAGATGTAGAAAGAATTAAAAAAGTTATTTTAAATAAATATAATGCTACTTTTTTAAGAGTATATTACATATTAATAGAATGAAATAAAACTGTGAATGTTATCAATGAAGTATTATTGTTATTAATTGGTTCTGATTTCATAGGAAATATTTATATCTGCAAACGTAGTGTAGAACGCCCTCCGGCCAGGTGGGATGACGACATGCAAAAGACTGCAGGCAGATTCTGTATGCGGCAAGCTGAAGACAAGGCGCTATGGCGTTCATTGGGGGAGGTTTAGGTCATCATGATGATGATGATGATGTATATATGTATATATTTTTTTTTTAACTGAGGCAATGGCCTTTATAATGTATATACTCGTAATTATATATGTTTACTGGCCAAAAAGTCTTCGGCGAAATGAAATCAGCCGAAATATAACCGGCACTCGCATACTACGAAGCCATAGGTACACTGTTATAGAGCTTCAACCGCGAATCTGACGCGGAATTCTGTTAATGCCATATTGCCCGCGCAAATCGTATCACCACCCCGTAATAATATTAAGTCTGGGAGCTGTTATAGTTTTCCTACGTCGTTGCCTTTTACGGGCAAATATGAAATAGAAAACTCAGTTTGTTCTCATTTACTCTAAATAATAGTTGAGACACAAAGTCAAAGTCAAAGTCAAAAACTCTTTATTTCCATAAATACAATAAATGTACACTTAGAAAAGGTAAAATTCTTAATAATTAAACACTGACACGGAAATAAAGTGATATTTTTGATTTCAGTCGCTTCGGTATGTAGACTAAAGTAAAGAAGTGACGAAGAAACCTTTAGCCTGTGTGTTTTTCGAGTTGGAGCAAATCCCGTCCCAAGCTTTTTTATCCTCTAGATAATCTGATATTTTATAGTAGGCCTTTTTACACAAGAAGGTTTTGACAATTTGTTTGAATTTATTTACTGATAATATTTGCAACTCACTAGGAGTTTTGTTGTAGAAGCGTATACATTGACCTTTAAAAGATACATAAGATATATTAAAAAAGAGATACAGTCATATTTTATATACGACATCTGAGCTCTACTTTTTCAAAATTTTGATTTACAGCTTTGATGATATGTGAATTAAACAACATTATTTATTTATGCTGGTGCAGTACAACATAAAAAAGCTGACGATGTTTCGTTCACCGGCCTGCAAGGGGACACCGCCTTGCATCGACATCTGACTCCGTGATATCGTCATACACTTTGCGGCAATCAAAATAAGTACCTAATTTAGTTTGATATTCAATGTAGAAATTATAGAAATTATGTAAACAGCCTTATCTATCACACTGGCGATTTGCGAGCGATTTCATAGCGAGTGCATAGCGTGTGCATAGCGTGTGCATAGCGAGTGCATAGCGAGTGCATAACGTGCTCGCTGCAATTGCTAATTGCGTCGTGGTCGCAGCGCACTCACCTCGCTTTGAAATCCCTCGCAAATCGCCAGTGTGATAATGATAAGGCTCTTTGTCTATAAGGTTTATTACACATGGGCCTAAGAATTCATTTTCACCATTTGTAAGATATTCTTACGTTGCCTGAAATTAATAATTATTATGTGTTTCTCATTTCTATGATCTCAGGCCATATAGTGACCCTGTCCTTTTTTAACCAACTTAGAATAATGGAGGAGGTTATATGCTCGGCTGTATGTAAACAAAACATACAGGTTTTGGCGCGCTAGTCACACTCGCACTTGACGGATCTTGTTTTTATGTAGGTTTGTCGATATATACATCAATTATGGACCGATTTTGAATATTGTAGCGCTATTGTTTAGAAAATGATCCCGAGGTGGTCCCATAAAAAGTTTATTCTCGAGAGATTAGTATTTGCCCCGCGAAACTTATTCTGTAGGTTTCATAATTTATTAAATATTTTGAAAAAACTAGAAAATATTAGTATTACTCTCTATATCTACTCCGAAGTTTGCAAACCGTACCTCTGAAATGTAGGTACCTTTAATTTTTGTTATTCATCAAATAGCAAAGTCCAGTACCTTTAGAACATATTGGTATACTGGACAACCGTTCGAAACCCTCGGCGGGCGAGTCACACTCGCACTTGACGGATCTTGTTTTTCAAAACAATGAAATTATAATATTATTATTTCTTATTTCAGTGACCGACGTAACAAAACCACCACCGCCTCCCCAGCTTTCACCGCATCGCATTAATATAACGAAATTCAAACATTAATAGTCTGAAACACAATCACGGATGGGCGCTTAATCGAGTTAGCTGCTATTCGGTTAAGCCCTTATCTGGTAATCTGACCCATTGTCTGTGTGATCATGAGGGCTATATACTGGCAATTTGGCCCTTAACGGCTTTCTACACTTGCTGAGGCTCGGATATTGGGTTGGAATGTGCGGTCCTAACGAGTTTACATTTGAAAGTTATGGTTAAACGTCTTTTACAACTCTGCAGTCGTGTTTGTTAAGGCTGGTCTAAAACGAACCAGAATAAAACAAGTTTTTATACGGCTACAGATAATTATTTTGTGTTCGCAAAGCCTTTGGGGCATAGACCAGCCTTAAGGAGCTTACACATTGACTTGACTATTGATAAGATAGCCTTAAAGTATAGAAAGGTAGGTTTTGTTGATATACCTAATCTCATTCATCATCATCAGTCTATAGATGCCCCCTTATGAGCGCCATAGCTCCCTGTCTTCAGCATCCAGCATCTCCCGCAGTCATTCGCAGGTCGTCAACTCACCCGGCCGGAGGCGTCCTACGCTACGTTAGCCGAGTTGCAATCTCCACTAAACGCCAAAGACGCCAAAAAAAGTGGTTTGTCACATTCTAAAACAGAGCATAAACGGAGTTCTAAACAAAACTCAACGTAAACTACCGCTTGATTTACAAAGCCCGAAAATGACGACTGGTAAAAACTCTAGTTATAATGTAACTTTTGACAGTCGCCATCTACCGGCAAGTATGAAAGCACCTTTATCCAGGAGGCACAATGACAGAGCAAGACAAAGACTATCGAACAATGCATCTCGTAAAACGAAATGTTTATACCGGACAATGATGTTGTTTAACAGATCACTTGCGGGTCATAAGGACGCTACTGTTTCATCTGTAGCATCACTATGCTTTTCTTTAAGTCTTCGTAATTCTTTATAATCATATTAGTACCTAATTATTTACCTACTAACTACTAAAAACAGCCAAGGCCTAGATCAAAATGGGACTGAAGCACTCAGAACAAAAGCGGTAAGACATATACTTTGACAAGGTTTCACTCAATTTTAACAACGCACGGATTGTATGAGAAATATGACCTAAAATATTTACTTTGACAAGGTTCCGTCCCGTCATTATTGCGCGGGTTATACAACAACCTCAACTTAAGCTTTTGGGCTGTTAGAAGATGCCGTGTGACAATGTGTTATGGTGTCAGCTTGTAATACTTTATGGCACATTCCCGATTCACACTAGTGCTGCCACCTATTTATTCTTATATTTACGTTAAAGAAAATAAAACTATTATAGAGGCATTAAAAAAAGGTTATGATAGGTGTGCGATATTAACAATCTTTCGAGAAATTTTACTAGGTTTGGATTTGTGAAAAGGTCGAACAAATCTGCTTTTTTGTGATTAGCACTTATACCACTAACCTATCAGATACTAGCTAGTTCCGGCGACACACAGGTATCTTTGGATCTAGCTAGATGGTCAGGTCACAAACACAGCACTATACGGCACACAGCAGAAGTTCGTAGGTTGTCGATAGATCACCTATCTGAATCTCTGGACTTTACAACGTCATTGAAAATTCTGGAGAAGGAAGCGTCTTCTCGTAGCGGCGGCGCGCGAGTCGGAAGTGACGTATCCATTCACAGCTTTCTCGTATTGGTCGATGGCAACATGCAACCACCATAGGTATCACAAACTAAATAGATTTTTGAAAATTTCTTTGTTTAACTTAAATATAAGAATAAATAGGTGGCAGCACTAGTGTGAGTCGGAGATGTGCCTTCAATGTGCAATTCCCGACTAAACTTAGATAAAACACAAATGTAGAAGTTTGCGAGAGACCTCATAGCGATGAGGGCGCCCTTTTTACGTTCACATTTTAAGTTCTTAGCATTTAATTCTGCATAGTTTTTTCTGTCTTTTTGCGGTACAATAAACTGTACCACACAAATATCTATCTATTTATCTAAATGCTGCTAATAATAATAAAAGTTGCAAGCTGAAATCAAAACAGAGAACAAAAGTCCAAGCCAAGTCCAGCCACCATTCAGTTAACTTTAAAGTTAAAAACTCCGACGTAAACAGCGGTCAGAAACCAATACTCAGGTGGAATAACCGTCAAATACCAACTTAAACTTAACCACGAACAAATAAGTAGATAGAAGGGGCTGTCAAAACTGTCAAAAACAAAACTATAAAGTTAGCTTTATGCACTAGATAGCGGGCGAAACGTCGAAGTAGATTCAGTTTGTTCTTTTACAACCTGACTCACCGTTTGCGATATCTTCTGCTCGTAACGCGTCGTTTGATCAAAAGCAGGTAAGACTCAAATTCAAATTCAAATATATTTATTTTTCTCTCACTGTAGAAGCTTAGTTGCTAAAATACATTAGTGCAAGTAGATAAATATAATAATATATTATAGGTTACATTGTAAGAGACTGGTGCCTGTTTTAGGATCACAAGCAAAAGTAAGCTCCGTCCACGCATTTATTTTCTGTGACTGAATGAAAGGATGAAATATATCATAGACTGCTTCTTGATGCGAATCTTATCGGCTCGATAAATATCGGGAGCTTTTTATTCATCGAGCTTACAGATTACGTGTGTATATTTTTTTATATTATTTCAATAAATGAAAGAAAATGCGTGGACGATATTATATAGCTTCTTAAAACAGTAACCAAATCTATAAACTTTAAAAAGTATTAAGCTGTGACCAATTTGTAACCCAAAAGATAAGTTTCGAACTCTGGTTTCTACAGGTGTCAATTCTGTTGTTCAATTATATCAAACAACTCTAATTTTTTTATTACCGTCCCTATTATTCATATTCGTACATATTAATAAAAAATTATATTATTTTTCACCACCAGCACCTTAGCAATATCACGATTTGTGTTATGTTTCTCAGCGCCTGTAGTCCAAGTAAGACCAAAACATGTTAACCCACTTTACGTCGGAACTCTACATAAATAATGTTTTACTGATAGCGTTCATATTGTCTAACTAAGCCAATTGTATTTTAATTAGTCAACAACTTAATGGAAAAGCAATTAGGTATATTCACATTAATGGCTCCTACATTTTGGTATAGGATTCATTTCTTTAATAGTGTGTACTGGTAACCATTACGTTATGAACAAATATATTAGCATATGAAAGTTAATGATCGGGCCCTGTATATTTATACTTTTATGTTCTTAACTATGGCTTAATCCCTGATAAAGAAGATAAGCTTGTTTAATTCTTAAAACCTTCAAGAAATAAACAATCTGTGCAATGATATAAAACACTACAGAAAGAGCAGCACTTTGGCAGCAATCAGTTTTAAATATGGTGCTGCATTTATGAGCAATTCGATTAGGTATATTGCTTTTATCACTAAACCTAATACATCAAACAAGTGAATAAAAATATATCGTCAACTTTCCCGAGAAGACATAAAATTAAAACGTTTTACGCTTATAACGTAACGTGCCAACGTTACAACGTTAATTCAACGTTACATCGTTAAGTTAAAGTAACGATAACTTTATTGATACAGCAATTTTATGACATTATAAAAACAAACGTTTCGTATTAATTATGGACGCATCCCAATCGTATAATCTTTGATGGCAGTTGTAAAATGTTCCAAATCGTCGTCGTCATAATTTATGAAGCATGTTATGGATGGATTTATGACAACTCTGTCTGTTTGTACGTTAAAGTCTCGTAGGGTGGTATTTACTGAGTCATCCAGTCTTCAAAAGTTGTCTGGCAGTCATTCAAAACAGTATAATACCTATACGAGTTAAACCTATTAAATTAGTATACATAGCGCTTCATTCAATAACTATCAATGGGTCAATACGAATGTCAGTATGAAAGAGGGTGTCGCGGCGTGAGAATCGACCCCTTCAACTCCTCCCGTGGAGGTCGTAAGAGGCGACTAAGGGAACTTACCAGAGGAAGGGCAGCCAGCTTCCTTCTACAGGAAGGTTTCTTGGCAAGGCCAAGGTTCGTCCGAAACCACGGGAGTTAGTAAAAAGTTGTGAAAGTAGTAATGCCTTCGATTTATAAGAAAACAATACCTATTTATTTTAATATGTACCTACACCATCTCTTAAAAACCTTGCTTATAAAAAGCATCGCCTTATGGCTTAGTAGAAAAACCTCTTTTAAATCTTTTACTTTTGACGGAAATAAACCCGAATGATTTAAAAAAAGACACCCTGTATGATTGAACCAATGGATTTTGTTGCTGATAAAGATCAATCTTTACAAATAAATGTATTACTAAAAATGAAAGGACCTGGCCATCACCGCCCTTCTTAAAAAAAATCACCCTATGTATATTTTGTATTTTAACATCTCATCACCTGCCAAGCGTGGTGATTATGGTAAACCCCCCCTTGTTTAGGGGAGGCATTTTCAGCTGTGGACGTGTGCGAAAGAGGAACCAATGTTTCTCTGTCTCTGAACGAATGTTCCTTAGTCTCTCTCTGTGTTTACAAAAGATCCTTTTCTTGAGCGGATTTAAAAAAAAAACCGAAACGTACCTTATTCATGGAATTATACTTTCGCAATAAACCCCATTGAAGTGTTGTAACATAAGGGTTGTTTTGAATGGTGTGAAAAGGAAACAACCTTATTTGTTCATGGTCCTTTGAATGAAAAGAGCTAAGCCTGCTTAATGACATAGATTTGATAGAACTTAATACTACTCGTAATGCTAGCATACGCTACACTTGGTACCTAGAGGAGGTACTTCACTATACTCAATAGGTTACTCAATCATTTAATGCATTCTATAGGTGTACATAATCTAACTAAGTATCACTATAGATCCTGCTGGGCACACAGTACGAGAATGTATGGAGAGAGAGGAGGACGTCATTATTAATTTAATATTTATTATTTATTTATTTACTTAAATACTTTATTGCACACATTTAACAAAAATATACAAAAGGTGGGCTTAATGCTGATGGCATTTTCTACCTGCCAACCACACATGGTAGAAATAAAACAAAAAGGCGTGCTATAATTAAACAAAGCTAGATAAACTACAGCAATTAATAATAAAACTTGCACTATATAATAATACATATAATATAAGTACCTATTATATATATATAAATATATATTATAATAGGTACTTACAATGTTTTAATGAAGAAAGATAGCAACAAAAATCACATAAAGTTAAAAAGATGGTTTAATATTTTACTCGTTTGCATATTTCTTGTTTTTTGTTTATACATTCGTCAATCGTGTAATATGATTCTGTGATTAATAAAGGCTTTTTAAAAAAAATCGTTTTTCTCATTTTTCAACGCGTCAGGTAGTTTTGTATAAGTTATTGTTTAACAACTTGCCAAACAACATAAAGGAACGTGTTAATTTGGATGCCTTTAAAAATAAACTGAAACTACATGTACATACTCTGTAACAAAACACGAACAAAATGCCTACCTATCTAATATTTCCTCCACCTCCTCCACCACAGCCTATATTGGTCCACTGCTGGACTCAGCCCTCCCTCTGCATAATTAACTAAGTACCTACTTACTAGTTGTTATAATGTCTAATATTTATATAATATTGTAAACCCATAAAATACAAAAATAAATAATAATAAAAGATCAAAAAATGTATCTTATCCTCATTATGTATCTCATTATAAGTAAATCCTGTGTTTGCATGAGAATAAGTTACTTAAACCTATTTAATTGTCATTACATAGGGGCTCGATGAGTGAAGTTTAAGCTTAGAATCTGGTCCTTTAAGTTTGTTTTTATATCGTAAGGAGCGAGAAGTGAAGGTTTCTTACCGAGTTTTATAAAATTCTTTACGTTTTCTAACGAATTTACACATTTCAAGTATATATATTCAGGGCAAGGTTAGTATCTTAAAATTTTGGACCATAGAGTCATAATTTACTCCAACACACTCCAAGTAAAGTTAATTACAAAAATTGATTTAAAAGACGTCGCCATAAGTTGGAGAAAAACTTTTCAATCCCACTAAAAGGGCCTGGTTTGTCTCAGACGTCTCGTCTGGTTATCGGCCGGTAATGTATGAAGTCGCGGCTTTATTTTATAACTCACTTCTCGTAATAAGCTTGGTGTAATTCACTTTACTGTAATTCGAGTTAAACCTACAATGTTTTTATCTTTATTAACAAAGAAAATTACATTAACAGAATAGGAACAAATTAGAACTAGTATTTACAATTGAAACAGTTGAACTACTGTTGTTTGTTGCAAACAATCTAGAGGTAGCTCAACTAATTATTTATGTCAATACAAGTCGGAAGCGTTCTCAAGACGCCGCTGCGCTGGTTGCATTGCCCCTCTATGGCAATGCTTATGCGCTGCGCCAGATACCATGTTTTGAAAAATTCGTTGTATTTTTTTTTTTGGGGGCTTCAACTGTGAGTACATAATATTTGTTCTAATGTAAAATACCTACAGAGTTTATTTTTAATATTGATGTAATATTAAATACATAGTTATCATAAAATCGTTATGGCCTGTGTTTATCTACTAGGTACCTTTGTCTTAATGTATTCCTCGTTCCTCAAAAAGTTCAGTTAGATTTGAATCAAAGTAGTTAAAAATAAAACGTCAAGTGCGAGTCACACTTGCGCAACGAGGGTTCCGTGTAATTATAAAACCTTGCTTCTTGATAATTTTTATGATTCTACGTAAACAGGACGTACCCTCTAGGTTTTGGTCCATGGTGAGAATCAACATTTTTTTATGTTTAGGTAAACTAAAATTTACTGTTTTCGGACTTTTCAATTAACTTGCTTGTTGCCAAATTTCATGATTCTAGGTCAACGGGAAGTACCCTATGTTTTGTGTGCATGCGTGCATGTGATTCCCGCGGAAATTTTAAATGCATGAACTGCTGTAACTTTTGATTGCGTTGACTTAGAAATTTTATTTATATCACGGCTCCAAGAAGTTACAGACTTGAGTATTCGATGTTAATTTCCACTCGATATCCACGCGTTCCTGAGAAAAACGGTTTGACAGAAGGACACACGGACAACAATGTGATCCTATAAGGGTTTCTTTATTCCATATGAGATACGGAAACCTAAAAACGTATCATTAGTTTGTTCTGCTGACTGCCTTTCAATCCACTTTTCCTCATTATTTGAGATATAATTTATACCTAGGTATACTACAAACTCTTAGTAGATGGCGAAAACTAATCAAAGTAATGACTTCTATACAATCCCGTTGAGTGGATTAGCTATATTCAATTACTACGACAGTTCTGATATTATGCAGTCCCCTAAACGAGCGTTCAGGCGGCTAAGGGAAATGATGCCGGCCATTCTCATTGCAGTTTATACTTTAAGTACGTACTGGATATTCGTTCGATTGCATGAAGCTTGGTTCCTGGGAAATTTCTGAAAACCTTTTCACATGCATCCATAATTTTTGAAGTAGTTAAGTTTATGTCACCTTTATTTATAACTAGCTGACTCGACACACGTTGTTCTGTCTTAACTATGAATATTTAATTCGAATTGGTATTATGGTCGTTAAGTTTTCAACATTTTTTAGTTTTCCGCCCAACTTTCTTAATTTTTTCTTTCATACGTATTTTCTCCTGATGATAACAAACACAACAAAAAAGTATTAGCGAAATTGCTCCGGCCGTTCACGCGTGATGCCGTGGTCAAGGGAAATAGGGATTCATTTTTACATAATTATATAGATTTTAATGAAATTCCAAATTCGGTTTTACCAATCATTGTTTTTGTGGGTATTTTAACAATATAAAAATTTTATTTGTTGTCTAAAAGCTATCATCATTTAATTAGCAACATATCTTTATAAGTATATTTTTTTTTATTTGGTTAGGAGCACAATGGCTACTTTAACTTATCCAAATTGTCATAACGCCATTTCGCCAATACCACTATGGCCAGAGGCAAGGCCCTTCGACCGTCTAGCAGCTCCCTAATGCAATGAGTCCGGCCTACCGGGTTACCCGAGGCGCGGCTCCTACCTAATTCTTATTAAACATTTATTAGATTAGACAAAAGCTATTCGAAGTATCGATGTTTTATTTATTACCTTCTATTGGATTGCTAGTGTTCCGTGTTATATTTTAAGTGATCCTGATAAATGTCGGACGAAAGGAAACTCTAGTTGATTCATAGCCGGACCGATTTTGATCTATATTTGCATGGCGATAAAAAATTATTTCAATAACCCGGTATTCCTTTATTTATACTTACACTGTATTCTTAAGTTTTGCAGGGCAAATAGATTACTATGGGTACAAAATTTGTATTGAACCACGCCGGGAACATTCTCTATACAAACCCAAAAAATCATCAAAATTGCTCAACGATCGACGGAGAAATCAGTGAACACTCACATAAAAAAACACAGAACCTCCTGCTTTTTTCGTAGTCGGTTAAACATTGCGGTTATAAATACGCTTTTGCTTGATACATAAACAACTCTGTGGATTTGTAGCTTTTTCATGAAATCCGTCTGCAAAATTTGAGCTTTAATTAATAAAACTCGACATCAAATGGATTGGAGTAGGACATGAACAATATCAATAACAAACTCTATATCAATAGAGATACAGATGCAATCCGTTCGGCGGCGTCACTGAGGGATGCGGATTCCATTAGCCAATGAGGTGAGTATTGGAGCATTCGATTCTGGTTATTTTTAAGTCAAAAGTTTGCTAGAGATTTCTGGCGTTTGATAAATTTGTTAGAATTCTTGAGTCTACACAGAATTTGTTCCTCAGGGTGTGACCTTGAGATCCTGTGGTTTGAATAAAAAATTACTTACATATATACCTATCTGCTATTAATATATTTAATTATATTCCATTACACATAAAGCAACTTAATAAAAATATGTTCAAAAGATTAAGGAAATGGTTGTTAATAGCTCGCACTAACACATAAAGGAGTTTTTTGACAATTAGGTAGTTATACATCCCGATTAGATTTAAAAATAAGAGGTATTCGCTGTATAAATACCTATACAATTAAAATATAAATACATACATGTATAAAAAATACAGATACCAGTAAAATTTTTACTATTTAATTTGTTAAAATAATGTATGTCCGAAATGGATGAAATTATTGTTACCAAATTATGATTTTAAGACCTTACCTATGAATATCTTACAACATTTTACACTAAATATTTTCTTATTCTTTTTATCAGAAGCCTGCGTCAATACGCGCAATGCTGTAAAGCTAGAAACAGACTGCTGCAACGTATTCGACTCATTATGAGATCTAAAGCCCCATTTTCTAGCTGATAGCTTTACTATGAACGACAATGGTATCGTCGCTGAATCGTCATGGAGATGAATATAATGGTTTCAACCTTGACTATTTTGACGTGCGTTCCTGCGTAGTTTCTTTCATCTAAGGTAGAATGCTGGAATGTGGTATTTTGAGACGTATCGTCACAAAATACCACATTTCACTTGACTGTCTTAATGAAGTGATAAGTTTAGCAGAATAGGGCCCCTGGACGCTTGAAATTGTATGAAAACAGGTGGACTAGAGACCCACGAAAGGACGTACGAGTAGCTCATCTGGGCGGCACCGGTATCGTGCAACACCAAAGTGAGCGTTCTATTATGGGCCTAAAATTGTATAATCAATTTAATGATACTTATGATATGTGTAATTTTTCCTGCAAAATCTGATATAAATTAAGATTTTTCTTGGCTTTATCTTTGACCAAGATAAGTTACGGCAAATACAATAAACATGCATTAAGACCTTAATTGAGTAAACTATTTAATAAACCTAACAATTTTTTACAAACTTTATTCAGATAAATCCAATTGGAAACAGGGTACCGAGGCTCTCCGGGTTTTTAAAAACTTATCTGAGCGTCTGGTCGACGCGACGCGTGACCCAAGAGTTGGTGGGTATCTGGCGCAGCGCATCAGCATTGCCATACAGCGGGGCACTGCAGCCAGCGTCTTGGGGACGCTTCCGACTGGTATTGATATAGATCAGTTGAGCTACCTGTAGAATGTTGACAACAGTCTGCAGTTAGCTTAATTGTTTCAATTGTATACACTAGTTCTAATATGTTTTTATTTTTGAATTGTAATTAGAAACTATGTTTATTTAATATTCATAGGTGTTGTACCTCTACATTAACATAATAAAACAATTACAACTAGTATATACACTTACTTATATCTCTTAAAAATCTAAGGCGTCACCAGAAGGCAGAGTGCCCAGAATGCTGGCATTCGGTCAACGAATTAGAAGCTAAGAAATTCAATCAATCCATTATTATGATTACATCTAAATTTCCATAATAATTAGCAATAGATAGTTATTGTACAGGCATCTAAGTAATTACATAGACAGACATGCTTAACGAATTATCTATCATTTAATAATTAGGTAAGCAACTTACTATCTCTACATTGTTTTACGCTATTATTGTTTTTATTTTGTTTTATTGTTTTACATTTTATCGCTCGCTACGATATAGAGCGTTTGTCACATTTTTTTAATATATAAAAAGCTTTCTTTCATTATCCTACGTTCTTTCTCAACACATTTCCGATACTTACTCGTAATCCTGTATGACGTTTTCTCCTAGCCGAATTTCTGGCTAAGGGCTAAGTCTCAATTGGGACTACCCATGTTCGCAGGACATTATTATACTGCACAAGTGTGCGCAAACACAGGCGCACTCTCTATTCACTCACTCCCATAATCTGATGGGACGGCAGACCGACATAACCTGTTACACCTGTAAACCTTGTATAGCCACACGACTAATGGTCTTGCGGATGTTGCTATGGTCTTGCTATTTTTTTTTTCGATTTACATCCTAAATGGCACCACTGAGCCCTGAGCGAATATGGGCAAATATACGATGATACCTATATTTGACGACCTCTGTGAAGCGGTGGACGAAGGTACGCCTGCGATGCAGGAGGCTGCGGGTCCGATTCCCGCCTCGTAACAAATGTTTGTACAATCTGCAATTTCCAGGTGTTCTGGATGTTTTCATTGTACAAAAAAGTATCTATGTAGTGTATTGTATTATGTACTTATATGTATAGGTAACACACTGCGTTATCTGTTTTTTTATCTATAATCTTATGTGTTTTTTGTATTTGTTTATTATAGTCATGTGTCTTGTAATAGGTCGTGTTATGTATTATTGGGTCCATGTAAATGTATTTTCTTTATTTCTTTCTTTCTTTTGTATCAGTTATATACCTAGTACCCATAGCACAAGCTCTGCTTAGCTTGGTGCTAGAAGATGCTGTGTGAATTGTTCAGCATTGTTTATTTATAGTTCCAGCTGGAAGCGCTGTACCAAATCCCGTCGAAAAGTTAACAATATTATCGACAAACCAAACTCAGGGCTCTGGGCCCTAATTCCACTAAATTAATCGCTTCACAATCGTATCGTTTCAAAATGACTCATTTTGACATATAATCTTTGATGAAAGAAAATAATTTCCGCCCTGGTTGTTATTACCATAATTCAAATGGTTGTGACGATATTTGACAGGATGTGAACCGATTGACCAATTGCGTTAATGAGTTATCATTTTATCAAGCATTAAAATAACGTACCTTATGTTTCCGGTGAAATAAATAAATATATCTAAAGAAAATTTTAAACTGATTAGAACTTATAGTATGTTGGTAAATGAAATCTCACCAAATATTTTGAGTCTTCCATTATAAAGCAAAACTTCCCAAAACACTAAAAACTTTATCTCCAAAATTTAACAATAATTTCACCATAACTTAAAATCATACAAAATATTAACCAATTCACCTAATTACCGTTCGTTATTAAAATTTACTTAAAACACCGAAAGAATTCACGTAATGAATACGAAAGGCCGGTATATGTACCAAAGCTCTCGAAGGAACGGAACGTGTAAACAATACGAGGGCCTCGATAACACTAACGAACGTACTATCATTGTATTGTACAGCAACTTCCTGTCTGCTACTATGGCGGATACTGTAGTCTGGATACTGATATTTATTGTGAGGTCAAGTTTGTATGGCTTTATATATTTTTATAAGTAAATTTTAAATTTGCTAAGCGTTTTATGTGACAATAATAAATCTTACAAATTATTAACCTGTAGGCTAGGATCATGCAATATCAAAACGTTTGCGCGGGTCTTACGCGAATTAAGTTATTTTAACACATTAAAAAAGTACCTAATAATTTGTTTA
This sequence comes from Eupithecia inturbata, assembly GCA_963662085.1. Taxonomy (NCBI): domain Eukaryota; kingdom Metazoa; phylum Arthropoda; class Insecta; order Lepidoptera; family Geometridae; genus Eupithecia; species Eupithecia inturbata. Next base: position 2,643,230 of record OY759179.1, on the reverse strand, counting down.
AAATCTAGCGCTTACAAGGACTTATTATGTCCTAAAAATAATAAATATTTTGTTCTTACAATTCCGTTCAAGCAGGTATACGTTTTTACTGAACATATCTGACTTATGTACTTATATATTATATTTGACGACCGATGTGGCGCGGCGGGCGAAGATCCGCCTGCAACGCAGAAGGTTGCGGGTTCGATTCCCGCCTTGGGACAAATGTTTGTACGATCTGCAAATATTTGTTCCGGGTGTTCTGGGTATTTTCTATATATAATAAAAAAATATCTATCTATGTTATGTATTGTATTAAGTTTATCAGTCATCTAGTACCCATAACACAAGCTCTGCTTACTTTGGGGCTAGATGATGCTGAGTGGATTGTCCAGCATTATTATTATTATTACTTATAGTGATGTGATGAATATAAACTTCAGTTATATAGTACATAAATGGGTCATGTTCAATTCAATGCATGGCATACACATAGGCAACCAAAGGCTGTAGTTACATTCCAAAAAACCCAAAACCAAAAAACGCTGTTAGGTTGAGATTTCGGTGGACAAACGCGTGTCAATTTAAATGTTTTCGTGAGTCTCTTACTATTTTCGCTGCTCATACCATTCCCCACACTTCCTTGACATAGAGACAAAAGTGACATAAGGGAAACCTGATAAAATGTTATAAACTGCATTCATGAACGAAGTTTGTGGAAATTCAAGAAAAAATAGAGCACACTATCTTGAACACAGCTACAAGAACGAACCTAATAAGGTGGTCTATTCAGATGTATTCGTGAATGTATCACTAAAAGAATTTTCGCCGCTCATTGGCGTTTTGATTACGAATAAAAAACAAAAGATAGTTAACCAATGAGCGGTGAAAATAGTATGTATGATACACTCACGAATACATCTGAATTGACCAGCTGAAGCGAGAAAGATTTTTTTCTGTTTTCAAAGGAACGTTTCGCAGCTGCTCGCGGTTTTTTTCTGAATCCTGACATAAACCGCCCCGCTTCCGCTCCCGCTGTCCACTGAACACGCAGCCTTTTTATGGATAGTGTGCACCTAATCCTGCGGACAGGCGCGGCGACGAAATGACGGAAATTGAAAATAAACATTTCATCTGCGCGACGCACTGCCCAAATTGACAATACAACCAATTTGCCGTAGCGCACCGCGCCGCCTTTGTGGGAGAATCGAAAAATAATATTTAGATTTTTTTTTATCGTGAGATGAACTATGATTTTTGTTTTTGAGAATCTGATATGATCTATCTGATATTATGATGGGATGTTGATTTATGGTAAGTTGTAAGTGTGGGTATAATTATTGAACACAATCAAAAATAAAACGGTTTGAATCAAAATGATAACTATATTCTTTTAATGAGCAATTTTTGTATGAAAATAACATTTTGTAAAATAAAAAAATACAGTTCGAAGAACTCAATAATAATCATAGCAAACACGAATTCACAAAAAACTAACTTATCAGATAGCCTAAAGTAACGTTTATTGGAGATTTAGGCCAGTATTATGAAAGCTTGCTCAGTCATAGATATATGCTTGAGTGACGTTTATGCCATAGAAAAGCGTTACTCAAGCATAGACCGAAGACTGAGGTAGCTTTCATAATACGGGCCTAAGTATTCGATTTAGAAAATGGAAACGTACCATGTCACGCGTTGCGAAACGTTATTTAGTGATGGGACAAAAAGCGCTTGTCAACTGTGTGCGTGCTATTACCTTAGCACCATAACTAAATATTTTCAAGCCTTAAAAAGTTTAACCTCCATGCGGCTCGAATGGGTTTAACCGTACAAGTTACGGATTATCTCGCCGATGAGCGTAGCTCACGAATTCAATAGACCTCTAGCCTTAGCGGTGATTAACCTTTACTTGCCTACTGTTGAATGGTACACGATCTTAACGAGACTTGCTAAAGACTTCCAGGTACCTTTTTCTAGGTTTTCACTCACTGACCTACCTTGCTAGACGAAGGTATCTTAGTGCAAGTTGTAGCTTGTAATTTTTAACTTGCAACGTCAAAAAGGAACATAATTCAACATTCGTATACATTGATCTATTTGAGCGTACGTTTACCCCAGTCCGGCGAGCAAAGCGAGCCGCGCTGTGTGCTGCTACGGCACTCACAAATCGGTTCACGTACTCCACTGCGTCCTTGGTACGAATGTGAATAGTGTAACCTTAGATTTAGACAAGATACTCTCCTAACAACATAAAAATCCGCTAAGGTATCACTTACCCTCATAATCAAGTTAACACAATTTTATCTTTCTTTGACAACCTTATCTCTAGGTACATCCTAACAGGGTTAAGCTACCGACGACGTTAGTAGTACAGGAGGCGAATGTTAGCTTATTTTATTAACCGTGTTTACCTTCCTTTGTGCGGTCTTTATAACAGTGACTCATCTACATATATGTATGTTCGTGTGATCGAATCGTGTGTGCTGGGCTTTTGAGACCGAGTGGCACATGAAGGGTTACTTGCACAATAAAACCTGTTCTAAGAGTGGAGATTTTATGTGTTCGATTCCGTTTATTATATGCGACCATACAAAATGTTATATAGTTGCCTTTTACATTTGAGAAGACGTTTATAACTACTTACGTAATTACAAATAGTTTTCTTTCGTTGGAATTTCTTACCTGAAACAAATATTGTTTTATTAGAAACATAATATTGATAGATAGAGGTAACGACAATTATTCGGTACGGAAATCAAAACGCTTTTGGCAGATTCGATCAACGACAAAAACACAGCTACTTTCGTACTCGTGTCGTACTTTCGTTTTCGTGTAGTCGTGGATACGGCCATCAATTCTTGGCTGTAACTCTGTGTACAGCCCCGTGACCACGATCGCTGCAACGCGATGGAAACGTAAGGGAAAAAATAAAACAAAAGGTACGCGATAAATACGCTACAAAGAGAATTAAAATCTTATCATTCAATCTATTTTGACTACCTCAATATATTCGAAATAATACTTTCCAAAAAAGTTAGTACGTTCGTTACTAAAATTAAACATGAATGAAAACTGCATTCAAGCTTTAATCTATGAACCATCAATAATTCCATCATTCACTAACACGCTGTTAACCTCTTGTTACATAATACGACCATTGACAAGAAAATATCAATAGGTACCTTGGGCCTCCTAGGCCTATTTGCACCAATCTCTTTACACTGGATCAAAAAGGAAGACAGACTCTTTTATCACAGTTAAAGGTTAAAACGTTGAACTGACAGATAGGAACAATGGGAACTTTGAACGCGTTAATGATTGAGTATTTTAGATACTATGAACTAAGTTATACTTAAGCTATCAAGGTATAATGTTTGTAAACAACTTACCTACTACACAAAAACCAAAAATTTATGGCCTCGAGTTTAAAAAATAATTGTCCGCATTATGCAATGTTAGGTTAAATCGACCAGAAGTGCAAATCCCATCAAAAATCGACAAGTGATTTTTACGTTAAGTATGGTGACAATATTAACTGACATTCATTCATCTTCAGTTAAGCCGGACTATAGTTTAAGTATGTTTTATGAAAGCTTTAAATTTTTCCAATATAAACAGGTAAGTTACAGGCAAGTCGATGTAGGTAATTCACTTGGCATTCCGGCAAAGGACTCAAATTGCATGCCATTTTGAAGTAAATTGTATAAACACGAGCCAAAGTGGTCGAAGCTACTCTTATATGGAAAGTAGGCATAATTGGACGCTTTTCTTGTAATAATGGTATGGATTAGAAGCTTTGCTATTTGATTTCCCATTATTGTTTGCGGTTTTCCTCACAGAAATCAGAAATCATTTAAAACTTTTTCTTTGCCTACAAAAAAGCTCTTAGACAAGTAAAATTGTAAACTATATATTACTAGCTGCAGCCCGCGGCTTCGCACGCTTTTTTCCGAAATAAAAGGTAGCCTATGTCCGGCCCCGGGATACCATCTACCTCGCTGCCAAATTTCACCGAGATCCGTTCAGCCGTTCTTGAGTTATAAACAGTGTAACTAACACGACTTTCTTTTATATATATAGATATCAAGAAATATAATATTAACTAATTTTCTCTTCCCTTTAATTTTTTGTCTACTAGTGGATGAAGAAATGATACAATTTATACTCTATGTTTGTATTAACTGTTTCTGGAACTACTCTATCGAAAGATCTATAAGAATGCAGCTGCTACATTATCTCTGCAGGCTTTGATGGCAGAAACCAATGACTTCAGCTCAAGACACCAGGGGGTGATTCTATATGACGTTAGTAAGGAGACGTAATCGTGACGTCGCCTTTTTCCATACAATTTGGTACAGCACGCCTCTATCGTGCGGCCAGGGAACTACGCAAATCCCATACAAAAAGGAGACGTCAGGATCTCGCCTCCATACTAACGTCAAATAGACTCACCGCCCTGGATAATTCCTTAGTTAAAATTTTTCAAACTGTGACACTTTCACGAGCAAGACAAATCGCCAAAACGAAATTACATACGTCCTCTCAAAATGTCCCCCTAACTCTACGTAATGTAATAGTAGATTGTGTCTCAAGGGCACGTAATAATGTATTTAGGGCGAGAGCGATTTTTTGAGTCCTAAGCGTAGCAAGGTATTCAAAGTACGTCGCTCGAGGTTATATAATTTTGGTACCGTGTGGCACACTCTGCTTTTCATCCTAAACTATGAGAAAAATTAATCATACGAGAAAAATAAATAAGAGTTGCTTTTAGTAGTGACGAATGTTTATATTTAGGTACAATACCAAATTACCTCATTATCTTTTATTCAATTTGTGTGAATCAAATTAAAACTGTCTGTAATACTTTGATAAAAAGTTATAACAAAACGAATAAAAAGTTCCCGCGTATTCTTTTTTAAAAATTTGATAGCCAATGCCGCATCGGCACGCGCGCTTTTTTTATGACCGGTCAGGACTTTATTGAAGCGAATTGCGTTCAAGCTTTTTAATTAAATAGTGTTCCTAATTCAAAAGTAATTTCGACACTGTTTTTTTTTTTTTTTTTTTTATTTGCTTTAGGTGGCTTTCGTGTCACTGCGGCCATGAAAGGCCTATTGTGATCGCCACTCAATTGTTCAGCCCTGAAGCTGCGACGTTCATAGTTCGCCACTAACCCTTGCAGCTGCTAGGAACTGCAGGATTTTCTTCGGGGTGATGGCTCGTAGCTCGTCTGGGCTGTGCAGGTGCTTGCCCAGATGGATGCTACGTTTTTGCATCAGTGCTCCGCACTCTCCTAGCAGGTGGAGAGGCGTTTCCTCCGCCTCTTCGCAAAATCTGCAGGATTGTGTGTCGCTTAGACCCAGTTTGAACATGTGCTTGTTAAGGCGACAGTGTCCAGCTCTTGTCATGATGCGAAGGTTGCTTCTGCTTAGCGCTAGGATTCGGTTGGTGAACCGTTTATCGAAGGCTTTTATTAATGACTTAAAACTTCGACACTGTTATTAAGTGCGCTGGAATGAACCACTTTGTTCGCACTTATCGAGGAACCCTTTGCCTCTTTTCGAATAGATGGGATGAAAACGTATTTTTCAGTATTTTTATTTATTGCAGTCGTATTAAGCAGATCTTATAGACTAGTGAGTTAAATTATGGTCACTGTATTTACCCATTTAGGGTATTGCAATGTAAGACTGGCCAACTATCCTTTCTACGTGAAATGAACTTTCTTAATTATTTACCACACTAATTTTCATAATTATTACGAGTCCCTAAAAGTATTACTGAAAATGAGCTCGTGAAAACACTTTATTTGAGTTTATTTTCGAAAAAGTTGTTTTTTCGAGGCTTTTTATATTCGCTGGGACAGAGACAATTGACTTTGACAGAACACACAGAGACATCTAGCTCAAAGTAAGCAGAGCTTGTGTTATGGGTACTTTTAGATGACTGATGAATACACCTATGCTACCTAAGTGAACGGTTCACTTATCCACGTCTATACAGGGTTATTGGTAATTCACTGACACTATGTAAACTGCAGGTTCTGCCCATCATGACGAACATAAATCACCTATGTCACATACCATTTGGTGCGTGATGTAGTGGTTTGGTTACATTTGTCACATACACATTAATATGAGATACAAAATGAAAAAAAAACGGTTATCGTGAACCCAATGAATTACTAAAGACAGATTTCCCACTCCCACACATACAGTTAATTTAGTCGTTTTAAATTTAGTTTCAAAGAAAGCCTCTCTAAAAAACGATTATCGAATGAAGGGGGTACCTACTTGATAGTAGGTGAGTACTTACTATCAAGTAGGTATAGGAAGTGGAGGGGGTCATCCATCGTTCATTCTTAACTCTCATTCTTAAACTGGTATGGATATAAGTTTAAGAATAAGACCTGGCGTCTTCACAAACTTGTTTATGATGATAGGCAGAATCTGCAGTTCACGCAGTGTCAGTGAATTACCAATAACCCTGTATAGGTGCCGACATGCTCTAACTAAAGCATTTCCCCTAACTGTAGGTGTAAAAGTAAACGTTGACAGATCACACAGAGCTATCCCACCCGACACGTACCACGGATGCCAACGGCACCACGGCTTAATTAACTCCCATTAATTAAATTATTAGAAATTTCGAACCCGACTAATTAATGAAGAATTCCAACATTGCCGTCCACCTATCCGGCTTAATTAAAATTGACAAAGCCCGGAGTCCGCCAAATATTGCCTCCACTAATGAAATAATCACTCGAAATTAATTAATTATTGGTGTAATGATGCGTGTAGGTGATAGCAGTAACTGGCAAATAGAAATAATGTGGAGTTCAGTGACCTATAGTTTGTTTTGAGAATAAACAATGTAAAGTGAAACCAACGATCTTAACTGCAGAATGTGAGAAGCTGGTGTGTGGTCTTCATATAAAAATCATTTAAATTTAGTCCATACCATTCCCAACTCTTCCAAGTGACATAAGCGAAACCAGATATAAATTTACAAACTGCCTTCTTAAACGAAGTTTGTGGAAATTCAAGACAAAATAGAGCACACTATCTAGAACACAGATACAAGAACGAACCTAATCAGGTGGTCTGGTCTATTCAGATGTAGAATGTATCACTAATACAATTTTCGCCGCGCATCGACTGCATTTGATTACGAATAAAAAACAAAAGATAATTAACCAATGTGCGGTGAAAATGGTATGAGTGATAGACTCAGGAATACATCTGAATTGTGATCAGAATTGATCAGCTGTAATCAGTTTAAGTAATCATCCAATCACTATACCAAATACAACCAAAGTTTAAACATTTTTATGTAAAGTTAATACTGTTAAAAGCTTCAAAACGAATGAAAGTAATAAGCCAGTGGGAGGTGCAGCAATAAACTTGATGTGTGGGTACTTTTGTAATTAACTGACACATTGCGAGAGGAGACATGGAGCACGTTACAGTGAAGCCGCTGAAGCGCTTTACCTACTCAGAAATTCTAATTCTGTCGCTATTTATTTTTTCCAAATCCTTGACGATAGTTTTGAAACACGTAATGGACATGTCTAGCGCTTTTAGCCTATACTTTCGCACATTGTTAGCAACACGAAAATAATGCGCATTAGAAGACAAGATAAAAAATGTTGGAGAAACAGTGTAATAGCATTGGTGAACGGGGAGCAGTGACTTACTGATTTTATTACTGATAATATATAGTTATATAGTTTATCGTTCATTTTTAGGCCCAAAAATTAGATTCTTGGGAAGGTTATTTTATTTTTAGGCACAAGAATCTTTATTTACGTAAGTTCCAGTATTTTTTCTATCAGCAAAAATGCGCTTCGCTCCACGCACTAGCTAATTATAATTAGACAGAGTGACAACCCACTCCTCATAAACGAGAGATTTATCGCCGAGATTATTTATATTATGTTTATTAGACGCCTCCCTGCTTTTCCGCTAATTGAATTGCTTGGGTTTTTATATGTCACCTGCGGAACCCTGAATTTGAGGAAATACGTAGGATCAGTGTATTATTTTTGCAAAACATTAATAAGTAATATAGTTATTTATTGTTTTATTTTATGGGTAATATTTTTTTAATATCATGGGCTTGAAGCAATAAAGCTGTCTTTTGTACTCCTGCTAATATTATCCTGTAATATTGTTATTTTATCGGTTAATTATGTGTGTAGAGCTGTTTTCTAACTACTTAAATATTTTTAGAGACAGTATTTAGGTAGGTGTTTGTCCGCCGCTCATTTCGATAGCAAATAAATATAAAAAAATATATAACCACTGAGCGGCGAAAATAGTACTTGAATGATACACTCAACTGAAAATACCAGCAGCAGTGTTTAACTTTCAAAAAACACCAACATATTTTCGATCATTAGTATCTAAATGTCGGTTGACAAGTTTACTCTCCTGTTGCCAGCAAGGGAGTTGACAGATAAAATATTGCTATTAAAATTACTATCAACTTCGACATGATGGCTAACAATTTTAATGAGCACACAAATCACGGCTACAACGAATAACAGTTATTTTGGCAATGGAATATGATAAACTGTTATTTATGATGAATTGCTTCGGAAATAGCAGGTTATTTTATAACAGTTCCAATTAACTGGTACGCGGAACAGGATAAATACAGAACTATGGAAAAATTGTAAAGACGGGTACTGACCGGTGTTACGGGGCGTAATTTTACACAGCGTGCCCCCGTTCTTTCCCCGTACTGACTGCACAGCATTCATGCAGTCAGTACGGGAAAAGAAGGCGCTCGCAACGAGCAACGAGACGGATTTTAGCACACGGCGCATAACGTTTCATGCTCGCTGCGAATGGTACGATACGCCCCGTAACACCGGCCAGCACCCGGCTTAGATATGTTTCGAAAGAAAGCTCTCTATAGGGTCAACGATTTAAGCAAATTAATAGTTAATTTAAAAATATTTTCACTGAGTTTAATACAGAAAAGGCTGATTACAAGGACAACCCAGTGATTAAATTAAAGATAACTCAATTATTAATTTAATTACTCAGCTGAAACTGAAAGTAATATTGTAAAATGTTGTGTCAACAAATAGTGATTTGTTGACACAACATTCAACAAATAGTGATTTGTTGACACAACATTTTATTAATCTTATTTCAATATTAATTTCTTGACAAAAAAGTAAATAATGTTAAGTAAGTATAGAGCACCTGTCACGATACCGACAACTACTGTTAAAAAAAAACACTTCCTGGTTAAATGTTATTTAAAACAATGTTTGTAAAGTGTTCTAATTTTTAAGACCCTCGTTTATGCTATTTGTACCTACCGGCACAAGTAGCAGTAGTGATAGTTATAAAATTCAAAACAATGACTCGGTAGTAACATAATGATGTTATTATAAAAAATCAACACAGCTTACATAAGTCAATTCAAACTGGTTTTTAAATCACGAAATTTAATAAAGTAACTCTTAAAAATATTCCTATTCTTTCTGTCAGTGAAAACTCACTGGTTCTCAATGGTATTCTAATAAATCAGTACAGTGACCAAATTAGATCTGTATCGCTAATCTGCCAGGGTTGCCACTCACACAACAATCACGTTTCATTTTACGCTCGTGTGCTTACATTGATAATCGCCCGTATAAATTGAATTGTACCGATCTCTTTCTCTTACAATATGAGTTAATTAAAGGATTTAATGGCAACATTCCTTTGAGCAGCGAAATCTGTGAGCCGAAATGTTTTCAAGAATGGAATTTATCTCATTTGAGATCAAGAGGTACTCGTAGGTACATGTACCAGCTATATATTTCGTGTTTGTGTTTTTCTATGGTAAGCAGCATCTACCTACTATATGAAAAATATACGCGACACTTTTTTAGTTATAAAAAACCTTAAGGTGAAACGTGCCGCTAGTTCAAAACATATCTGTTTTTAGAGTTCCGTACCCGAAGGGTGAAAACGGAACCCTATTACTAAGCCTCCGCTGTCCGTCCTAGGCTCACATGAACCGTAAGAGGTAGACAGTTGAAATTTTCAGAGAATGTGTATTTCTCTTGCCGTTAGAACAACACATAATAAAAATAAAATAAATATCAAAATTAAAGGGGCTCATACAAAAAACGTGATTTTTTGGGCTTTTTTGCTCTTAACTTGTCAAGGCTTAGGTAGACACACGAAACTTTCTATAAATAAGTAACTAACTTAAGCTGTAATAACAATAAATACTAAAATAAAATAAAGTTGAAAATTTATAGGGGTCTCCAAACAAGTGAAAATTTGATGTTCTTTGAAAAAGTTGCCTGATTTTTACGGTGCAAAGCCCTTCGTGTGCGAGTCGACTCGCACTTGGCGGTTTATTTGTGATTTCTTGTTCCTACAGTTTAATTAGCTAGCAAATAGTGAGTATTGTTTGCTTTCAGCTATTAAAATAAAAATAACGATGTCATAATGCTCTGTTACCAAAACAATATTAAACTTTTTAGTATTCCAAATTAGATTTCACTCAAATCACTTTGTTGGTTGCTCATAACTATTTTTCTGACATCCCTAATACTTTTTTATCGTGTGTTATTCGCAAACAGATCCCAATAGTGATGTGAACAAAGTGACAGCGCGGTACTCAAGCTTGTCATATCTATCATAGTGCATTGAATCCGAAGAGTCATTTAGCTGGAGGGTGGTGCAGACAGGGCTAAATGGCAAGCGAGTTGGTGGTGCGAGGGTTCTAAATGGATTGTGATGTATCGGAGTTGTTAAAAAATGTATACGCTGTGTTACTAAAGTAAAGGGCAATCGTTTTAAAAATAAACGTAGTTAACAACAATAGATGCCATTTTATTTTATTACAACCTCAGAATTTTGGCTACCTAAGTGTTTTATTTGTAAGTTATAAAAGTTATTAATTTTTATAACCCTTTGAAATGCATCCGGATTTTACTGCTGGATAGACCTGCCAAATTTTGTTTTCTACTTTAATTTATTTTCTAAAATGCCTCGTCCCTGACAACGACTACTTAGTTTTTTTTTAAATTAATGAACTTACGGGACCCTAAAACCCATGCTTATTCAATCTCATGAGCACGCTAATCGTCCGCAGTGACGATGACAGGGCGAGGGGCACGGGGCGCGGGGTACACGCGACCTGTCACTCGCACTCAAATTAAAACATTCCGCTATTATTTTCATTCGCCGACTGTACGGGGCGGGGCTTGTAATAGGGCTGTCGAGGTTTAAACTTTTTTTTAAATCTGGAAAATATTTTAAAAAAGGTGAAAGAATATCGTTTTGAGTAGGTGAGCTGGGAATTATTTACATTTTTATCAAGTATTCCCACACTACCATTTTATTTCCTTTTTTAGTACTTAACCCAAAATTAAAAATAAAAAGTTGCCGTTAACGACCAATAAACGACATGCTCTACTCATGTTCTTTAAACTGAAGATTTCCCTTTACGAAAACAATAAAGAAAATAAATAGTTTGATAGGTAATAATTATTCGTTTAGTTGCAAGCTGAACTTCTGATATTCACACAGCATCACTAGCCCCAAAGTAATTAAAGCTGGTTTTCTCAGTCCCAAATGAATGAATAAACACAGATGCTAAACAAAATCTAAAGAAGCACGCTAAAGTGTTATCGAAGTGTAATAATGAACCAATAAAAATATGCATCAGCCATACGAAAGAGTTATGTGTGTACCGACATTACATTTATATTAAAACGCCAAACATTACAACAACGCAACGGATCTTTCATTTAAATTCCTTTTAACATTAATATCATTTTATAATTACATGAAGGGATCCGTTTCGGTTTTCTTCTCATTGGAGTGCAAAGGTATAAAATTCGAAACGCGTTTAACGTTATAACGAAGTAGGTAACGGACGTTTACACGTATTGGCAAAGCTACTTGAGCATACTCTTTCTAGGGTTATTATACTCTATACATTTTAAATCATAACAGACTTCAAAGTGAACACAAGCAAAAAAAATACACTTCAAGATGGATACTACCGCTGAAGAAGCCGCTCAAGTGATAGCACTGTTGCAATCAGGGATGCGGCAGTGTGATGTTGCTCGGTAAGTAAACTTGAGCCGTTTTTACATTCGGCGAGTGTATCAACGGTTCTAAGAAACTGGTGGTTGTATCCGAAGACGTGGATCTGGTAGAAAACGCTGCACATCCGATAGAGACGATCGGTTCCTTGTAAGCACGTCTTTACGCAATCGCTTTTCTTATGCTGTTGAATTGCAACAGCAGCTCCGATCAGCTCGTAGAACTTCAGTAAGCATCTCCACGGTTAGGAGAAGACTATGTGAGAAAAAAAATCGCAGCCTAAAGACCTGCTAAAGGACCAAAATTGTCTGCACAGCATCGTAGAGACCGACTGCAGTTTGCTCGCGAACATCGCGATTGGTCACTCGATCAGTGGAGGAAAGTACTCTTCTCTGATGAAACTAGGGTGACTCTTTTCTGTAACGACAGTCGTAAAAGAGTATACAGAAGAAAAGGGGAGCGATTCGCACAAGCTTGCTTCGAAGAATACGTCGCATATGGGGGTGGATCGTGCATGTTCTGGGGCGGTATTTCTGTCGAAGTAAAAACAGAACTTGTGTGCGTTTCCCGAGCTGGAGGTGGTCGCGGACAAGGGTCGCTGACGGCTAGTCGGTACATAACGGAGATCTTGGAACAGCATGTGGTCCCGTATGCTGGTTTTGAAGGAGATGGGTTCAAGTTAATGCATGATAACGCCCGTTGCCACACCGCAATCATTGTACGGGATTACCTACAAGAGGTCGAGATCCCCGCTATGCAGTGGCCAGCTCGAAGTCCAGACCTAAACCCAATCGAGCACCTCTGGGATTATGTCAAACGGCGAGTACGAGCACGTGAACTAGATCCTACCATTCTGCAAGAGCTCGAAGCCGCCGTCGTTGCGGAATGGGATAATGTTCCTCAAGAAAGCGTGATCACACTAATAAGACCAATGAAGGATCGCATGGAAGCCGTTATCAAGGCCAGGGGGGGGAACACTAGATTTTAAGTACTTTTTATAAAACAAATCACGTGAATAGAAATCATGTTTTTTCTTGCCTCACACATACTTTGATTTTATTATCACATTTAAAAAAATATACATATCTCAATGCTTTTATGTTATCTGAGAGTGACATAAATTACCTCTCTGATGGTACCCATAATCTAGTCCTGGTAATAACCAAATATGATTAAAAGTATTTTTAAGTAGGTTTTTAGGAGGTGCGATTTTTGTGATGCCGAGTGTATAATGACAATAAGATAAACTCATTTTTAAAATCGCTAACATACTTACGAACTCAAAACCAAAATAGAAAAACATGATGTCCTTATAGCCGAATCTTCGGCCACGGCGGCCAGTCTCAACGGAGTCTAGCCAGGCGCGCAGGACATATTACAGTGCACAAGTGTGTGCGCATACACAGGTGCACTCTCTATTCCCTCACTCTGATATAGTACGGCAGACCGACTCTACCGGGGATAAAAACATACATGTCACCGAAAACCTCATTTGTTCAACGGTCAAAAAAGGTCAAGCTGCCGTCATGTGTAGCAGACCAATGATTCGTCATGAGACTAGTGGTTCGAAGAAATTTAATTAAAAATGATAACGGGTAGTACGATCCCCCCGAGTCATAGATTCTCTGGTAGTTATAGTTGGTACAGTCAACCATGTAAATTGTTTGCGACTGGCGGTGGTGCCCAGGGCTTTATTTAGGGCTCATGAAAAATATAAATGATTAGGAACCTACACCACAGAAAATCGTCCAAGAATAGTTCTTAAAACAAAACAAAAATATTGTTTTTTATTATTGTGGTCTAGTGATCACATTTTAAATTAATGTTAAATACACTGGAATATAACTACAATCTATGTAGCCATAGAATTGTCTAATGGGTAATTTAATTTTAAATTATTTTTATAACAACATATTACTAAGAACGTGTCCATTGGCACTTTTCTTATTGTCTCTATACTTAAGGTGAAGACACTTTGTAGTAATGAATTAAATTAAAAATTAATTGTTTGAAGTAATGAATTAAATTAAAATTAATTAAATTATTACTAAATTACTTGTAGAGCCTAGAAAATTGTAACAACCGGTTTTTTTGTTTATTTCTGCAGAACCATTTTAAACTGTTCATTCGGTAGTTCAATGAAAGTTTTATTAATAAATAAAAAATACCAATCGTTATTATTAAAAATACCAATCTAATAAAATGTTCCATGGGTACATCGCTGTCTTTTCCCCACTGACTGTACATGTAGGGGTGATTTTTAATTATTAAATTTCTACGCCGCCGGCGATTGTCGATATTACTTTGATGTGTGCAAATATAAGTCCATTGTGTTAATTTTTTCTTGCTTTTGTTTATATTTTCATCCACAGCTTTTATCAACTCGATGGAGTTTTATTCGTTTTACTCAAAGGTTTTTAAATCCTGACATTGTATGTATAACTGATATCTTTAAAAATAAAGCAATTTGTACGCCACCGTCTCGTTATTATTTTACCACTTTAATCAGATACAATATAATTAATGATTTATTTTATACATTTAAAGAGTCACTACAATATTTTATTAGGTTTGTCATTGCTAGAAACTATAGCTGATTCAATAATAATTCACCATGTTATCCAACTTTTGTGATTATTATTTGTTAGCAAGAGTATACCTGCTTATGAGGTGTTCTCATCCTTGGTCACAATTTTATTTATTTATTTATTTAAACACTTTATTGCACTAAGGTACAAAGGGTGGGATTAATGCCGAGGCATTTTCTACCTGCCGACTAAAACATTTGTTTTACAGGGATTTTATAATACTATCTTTGGATATGCTATACCGCCTTTACTAGCCATACTTAGAATCACGCAAATTCCATACAAAAAAAAAAACGTCTCGAAGACAACGACTGGATACTATCGAGTAACCGAACTCAGGGCGCTGATAAAGGGAGTCATGATCGTTATTTGGTTTCAAGAATAATAAGTGTACATTTTTGAAACAGCATGTTTTACTACTAAAAACGTGCAATATTCATTTAATAGGTACCTGTTTTGCGAGCGCATTGCATGTTCTAATAAAATCGTAATGCTAGAAAAAACAGCAAACATCCATAAAGCGATTCCAATAAGCTAATCTAGAGTTATTAAACCTCGAGGCTACCCACCTGATCGACGTCATAATAGAAATACCGGGGTTATTATTAAAATTGCTGAGAGATCCCTCACCCCTCGGATTTCGCAGGGACTTATTGACGCCGTAATTATTATATTACTCTTATTAGATTACTCAAGGCATTCTGACTGAGCAAAAGCGAGGCAGAAAGCGACCTGGGGTCTTTCTAAAACCACCGCCATTTATAGGAAGACTCTTGCGGTGGCGGCGGCAAATCGAAAAAAACGAGTCGATATTTTTCCCATCTAGTGTAGACTGGTACAAGATTATCAACGATACCCTCCCGTGATGTTAATCCCCCATGGCCGTTCCTAATATTTATTAATCTCTGGTCTTTTCTTGTTTAAAAACTGCGTTAAAATTCGACTTGGGATGCAGATAGCCAATACAATGGAATAACCCTGAGTGAGGTCGAGTGCCCTTATTAGATCTCGTAGCACACGTGTGCAATAAATGATTTGAGTTTGAGTACAAAAAAACTTCAGGTTTTTTGTTTCCAACAGGAACCAAACTCATCATCTTAATCAATCGCCTACTACGCCCCCTTCTCCCCAATCCCTGCATTCATTTGCATGTGTGTGTGCATTCCGGTTAATTAATTGAGCATAACAAGCCGGTTAATGCCACCGCTAATCAGTGCGTAATGCCATCGTGTGTACAAGCCTAAATTGACGTTTATCGATTACCGTTGCACATGTCTCAGAAATGGCACTTATTGGCGAAAAGGGAAACGATATTGTTTACGTTATTATCGAATTCGATAAGTGTATATGAAGTCACATTTAGAATTAGAACGTTTGTCTGTTGTTTTAGGAAATCGTTTTCACTTTTGTGTAAATAAATACATCTATAGGTAATTTCCTACATAGATCAAGATATTGGATGCGTGTGTAGTGTATGGATCTACTACAAAATTGATCGATGGTCAAAAATACCTAGCTACTAAGGCACAGCAATACCTACCTACATACCTAAAGTACAGTCAAAACAACTTATTAAAGTATTTCTAGAGATCATCTACAGTTATGTGAAATATCTTTATAATGTCAGTTTTAACAAAAAAATATTCGCTTGTATAGATACTTAATATAGATTATTGTAAATCAATATTCACGCAAAAAATCAACGTATCGTGAGAATAAAATGAGTTATTTGACAAACACCTAATCAGTATGAATACGATCATCAGTGACACCATTAGGAATTATCGATCAATTCATCAGCACGCATTCACGCACTCGCGAGCATTCACTCGTTCATTCACTCTAATCATTCACTCCCCCGGTTTCATTCAATAAATGCCGAATGGGGTCGACTTTATCTGGGTCCTGATGGTGAAAGACAATCGATAAACACAAGATATAATTATCGAATCGGTAACGATAAAAAGTAGGTAAGAAATTCTAGGTTAGAAAGGGAACCTTAAACCTATGTATATGCTTTGAGGCAGGCATTTTAACGCCTATTTAGATGCGGTATTCGCTATCCAGAGCGGGAGCGAAAGCTGAGTGGGTATGCGGTACATATAAAATTACCGGTGGGATGACGCGCGAACCGAGTGAAGTTTTTAGCTCTCGCTCTGGGTATCGAATACCGCTTCCGTAGGTCCAAACAGGCCTTTTTGGGGAATATAGGTACGTAGGTCTCTGCAAGGAAAATAAATTAAAGGCTTTTCTTCCTACTTCACTGTATTTTCCGCCACTAAAGACCTTTCAGATCAGATTAAAAATTTTCAGGGGTATGTATGAAAAACTACACGAGTGTGAATAGAACAGATAATAGAAGGGTGGGTGGTAGATACGGTACGTGTACGAGTACATGTGGCCAACACACTTGACATAAAAAGACACTGTAAATGAAAGCAAATAAGTAGGTAACTACCCACACAATTTACCTAATACCCTACCTGCGTTCTTTTATTGCAACGGTTACAATATCAAGAAATTAGTAAGTACCCTATGATTTTTTACTTCACCGCACCGCAGTTTCAAATTAGATGTTGCGATACGATACAATGGGTAATTTGCGACTGCATTGAACGCTGGGCACCTTTCTTGGTTCTTTTGATAAGCTGTTTGACTCTAAAGTATGTTATTTGTGAGTAGTGGCCTTGGTACGAAGAAACCGATACCTAACCTACGCATCAATGCCATAAGATATTTAACAGGTATTTATCGCGTACCTTTTGTTTTATTACCAACACCTATTTTTCCCATAATGATAATAATGGGGAAAATAGTAGATAATATGAATACTTATGTATGTTTGTGTAAGAGGGATGGTGAATGATAGCCATGATAAAGGGGTTGATATACGGTTATGAAAAAAAAAAATCTTTTCGCAGATGGTTACGAAAGCTTCAATAGAATGGACAAAAGGAAATTTGTAAGGAGTTTTTACTTTATGTATTTTGTACTTAGATCTCAATTATGTCTTTCAAGTTCGACTTTTTTTTTTTTTTTTATTTGCTTTAGGTGGCTTTCGTGTCACTGCGGCCATGAAAGGCCTATTGTGATCGCCACTCAAGTGTTTAGCCCTGAAGCTGCGACGTTCATAGTTCGCCACTAACCCTTGCAGCTGCTAGGAACTGCAGGATTTTCTTCGGGGTGATGGCTCGTAGCTCGTCTGGGCTGTGCAGGTGCTTGCCCAGATGGATGCTACGTTTTTGCATCAGTGCTCCGCACTCTCCTAGCAGGTGGAGAGGCGTTTCCTCCGCCTCTTCGCAAAATCTGCAGGATTGTGTGTCGCTTAGACCCAGTTTGAACATGTGCTTGTTAAGGCGACAGTGTCCAGTTAGGGCTCTTGTCATGATGCGAAGGTTGCTTCTGCTTAGCGCTGGGATTCGGTTGGTGAACCGTTTATCGAAGGCTTTTATTAATGACTTAGAGTGACTCATGCCCAAGGAATTCTTCCAAAGCTTGGAAGCTTCCTCGAAGCAGGAATCCAAGAGGGTTCTGTTAGCCAGGCTTTTAGGTATGCCACAGAAC
Organism: Eupithecia inturbata; assembly: GCA_963662085.1. Classification (NCBI taxonomy): domain Eukaryota; kingdom Metazoa; phylum Arthropoda; class Insecta; order Lepidoptera; family Geometridae; genus Eupithecia; species Eupithecia inturbata. Next base: position 2,625,031 of record OY759179.1, on the reverse strand, counting down.
GGCTCGGGGCCCAGCTGAGTCCCCTTGGCCCCGGAACGAGCAAGTTCGTCGGCACACTCATTGCCCTTGATTCCTGCGTGTCCCGGTACCCATCTTAGGACGATACTGTTATTCAAGCCGAGCGCGTTTAGACGTGACATACAGGCCTCGACTAATCTAGATGTAATGACCTTCGAGTCCAGTACCAGGAGAGCCGCCTGGCTGTAAGAGTTGATAAAGATCGTTTGGTTGGAGTAGCGCTTTTCCAGATTTATATCGGCACATTCTAAGATGGCGAATACTTCTGCTTGGAAGATAGAGGCGTAATTACCTAGGTTTGTACTTTTGCCATACCTAGGTCGCTCTACATACACTCCACAGCCTACATCCAGTCCCATTTTGGAACCATCCGTGTACCATTTTAGGCACTCGTTCTTGCAGAGCACCTGGCTGTTTTGCCAGTCTTCTCTGCAAGGAAGTTCCACTGTGTAGTGTTTTTCAAACACATGTCGTGGGAGCCTGACATCAGTTGTCATGCCCAAAATTGGTGATTCCAGAGTAGAGTCTTGCAGAGATCTCAGTTTCTGGGAGAGCCAGTTCCTACCGCCCTGAGTACAGGCCCTATACATGCTGGTCTTTGCCTCCTTATGTATGTACATATGGAGCGGAGGCAGACCCAGCAGTGCATTTAGTGCCAGTCCAGGGGAGGTGGACATGGCTCCCGTGGCCATAAGGCATGCAGTCCTTTGTAGGCTATTTAGTTTGTTGATTGCGGTTGACTGAAGGGCCTTGTCGTACCATACCATGGAGGCGTAAGTGAGTATCGGCCTCACAATGGCAGTGTACAGCCACAAGGCAATCCTGGGGTTGACGCCCCAGTTGTTGCCCATTAGCCTGCCGCTAGCTCCTAGAGCCATCTTAGCTTTTTTCAAGACGTTGGCTAGGTGAGTATTCCACGTCAGTTTTTGGTCGATGGTAACGCCCAAATATTTCACTTCTGTGGAAAAGGTTATGATTTTACCGTTAAGTTTAGGCTTCACGAGCTTGTCTAGCCTTCGCTTATTTGTAAATGGTATAATGGTTTAGTTGGTGACGCCATCATCAATTTGTGCCACTTACTGTACAACTAGCAACAATAATATCTATGTACCTATAATATGCCGTATATACCTACCTAACTTATATTATATATATTATGTATATTTATATAAATATATATAATATACATGCGCGTTGATTCTGGTAAGAAAGTATGAGCTGCCTTAAAATTATATACATACCTACCTACCTGTTTGCAAGAAGTTTTCTAGTGAAGTTTTATTCTGTTTGTAATTATCTTTTCTATCTAAACGCAATGTTATATATAAATATATGTAAGTACAAAACGAATGAGAGGACCAATACAAACCAACGCTGGTTTAATGGTGCAATATCAGCAAAAATATGTATACTTTTTATAAATAAATAAATATTCTATTCTATTCTATTATCTTACGGAGATAATGCCCATAACCCCCACGCTGGGCATGCGGGTTGGGAATCGCATTTCGGTAGTAGAATAATTGTTCTAAAGAGGACGCTGCTGCCCACCCCCGACAGATATCCCTTAGTCGCCTCTTACGACACCCGCGTGAAGAGTTGGGGTGGTGCAAAGTCTAAGCCGGCACCGCACAGCAATTTAGTGACGTTTCTTCCGTAGAAAAGCGTTACTCAAGCATAGATTTATGACTGATCAAGCTTTCATAATACGGGCCATAGTGTAGTAAAGAAGTGTAGCACCAACGGCACATAAAACTAGAACTAAACTATGGAAATGGATTCTGATATCCAGTCCCCAAGCAAAGAGCTTATTAATTAGTTTGTACCAAGGAGTTCAAAATACCAGACTAAGAGCTAAGTGGACTAATTACGGAGATGATCTTCGTGCAAATAACCCTAACGGAATATCGGGTAACCGGTAACTATATAGGAAGGAGATGGGCACCTGTGAGGTCTCGAGGGGTTTATGGGCACTGACGATACTGTGTCGTTACGGATGCTTGTAAAAGTCTTCGGGAGGTGATAAAAAGATTAACATTCACAATAAACTTTTTGCTATTTACATTCAATCTTATTACTTCTATTGCCAGTGGCAGTTGACAGTGAATGCATTACGGTGCAGTTACTTGCTATTTAATTTGTCATCAGATACGATTAGTAATTTTAAGGACCAGTGACATAAAGCTCAATATAATCTAACTGCACAGCACACTGACCTACACAGGCTGCTCTGAATTAGCTGCTGAATATTCGAAGCCAATAGTCCATGCACATGTCTAATCGACAATGGCGAACTAATTCGATTTGAATCACACACAATATTCTATTAATCGTGACGGACAGGTGTAATCAATCCGGGCGGCTTGCGGGTCGCATTGTCCGCGGGCCTGCAGTTGACAAATGTAACCTATGTATGTTGGGTGCCGACGCTGTAAAAATGATGCATGCCGCCTTCGCATTCTGTCCAATTCCATTGTGTAAAGCTTTTGCGTGGCTCAGAGTTTTTCGACGAATTTTACATGTCCTTTTTTTGATAGCCCTGCTGAAGTTTGGGTTTGGACAATTTATTTATGCATGTATTTTTTTAATAAATGTTGAATTCAATGTTGTTAAATGGATCCATTTTGCACTTAAAATATATTATGTATTTATTAGTCAACTATAATCAAACTAGCCATCTAGCTAAAATATGAATAGCCTAGAGCCCTAGCGTCCCTCTCACAAACACTACTAATTATACCTAAATAAACCAAACAGATAACAAGAGATGCCAATTAAACAATACACTAATTAATTCCAAACATTGCTGTAGTGGACTTAATTAGAGTACGATTCCAGGCCGCAGCTAGGGCGGGGCGAATGGGGTCAAGGTTACCTGGCCCCCTGAAAACGAGTTTAAACTGCTCTTAGTTTTCCGCCAAGTAACGTGTCTGATGCTTAAGTCTAAATAATATATGAGCTTTTATGTAAGGTCAGAAAAACCAAGTTGTTTATTTACCTTACGTTTATTCGAATTCAAATGTATTTTTTTTTCAATTACCTACCTTATAACAAAAATCATCTACGTGGATTATTTTGAATTATCATTCTTGTTTCCAACCGTTTCTTAATAACTTCAGTGCAGGTACCGTACCGTGTACGTAGGTAGATGTACAACTTATTCCTGTTTTTGACCTAGCCTGAAGTCCTAACTCCGGCCCTAGCAAATTATCAACACAATACGCCCTATAGCTAACACAATGGGGAATTTAATGTTTCATAACAACAATTATTCATGTCATTCGATATGGACACCGATATCGATCAATAAACTAAACGGGTTCATAGCGGAACGATTCGTTCGCTGCATGATAGATAAGATGTGGGTCGCTTTGAAGCAAGGCATTCTAATTCTTAATTTGATGAAAGGGTGAGCCCTTTCATCAAATTAAGACCAGTGTACATTGTATTGTTTAGAGCCCGTGTGCATTATTGATACTCGATGCCACTAGCTGGCGAGAGAGACCCCAGAACCAAGATCGCAGGCCATGATACATTTTGGGTCGCTGAGCCGCAGAAGTAAGTAAGAGCCCGAATGCATTATCGATTGAACCGCGCGGTTAAAACCGACCGGTTTAGGGAGTAGGTCATAAAGTGACAGATAAATGCAGATTCCCACGAGGTTTAAGTCAATTGCATACGGTTCAGTTAATGACATTATTATTGATAAAAAAAATGTCATTTATTTAATGGCTTTATCGTTCTTGGTAAAGAATTCTTCTATACAATTTGAATTTTCTTCCCGAAATTAGTACAGTCAAAGTAATATAAAATTGTGATTCGGATAACATCATAATATTTCATTTGTCTACATAGTGTCTCTACACTACGAACGAAGACAACATGAAATATCCAAATTCCACTCTGAATACTCATACAAAATAAGAAATGCAATCTCGCATCGGCCAGATAGCAGTCCAATTTAAAGCAGGACCGACGGAGGACCCAATCAACGGAACTAGCTGATGCCTATCGCCAGCTTCACATTCAAAGATTTGTTTCTCGAGATTAAATCAAAGGCGAATTACCGTCTCGTGGCGAAAAAGAAATATCGTGTCCGGCCGCCCCGCGCGGGTGTCCCGCTCTGAAATTGCTTTTCAATCCCTCGGACTTTGGACTTGTAAAGAAGTTATTACCTTCCAAGGAGATAGCCGGACCCGGCGATACGGATATATGTCTATTTCGTATGTAATATTCCCTTTCCGCGTTTTATTAATGGAAAATGTTTCGGGCAGTGCGGGCGACGATATTAAAAAGCCTTGTAGTGCCGGCTCTTTTTATGATATTGTCGTAAGCAGTTTACGTTAGGGTCCGCTGTATCAGTATTCTTTTGCCAAAGAGTTTTAGAAAAAGGGTATTGTTTTTCGCGATATATTACGTTGTGTTGCGTATGAATAGATGTTATTTGGTAGATCCATAGATAGGTGGCGGATTTACGTATGGACGCTTTGTCAACAAATTTTCTAGGTCTATTTTTTATCATAGGTATTTCGATGTGATATGAAATCGTTCCAACTAACCCTTACGAACAAAGGCTGGTAGTCGGACAAGTACATGAACGATATAGTAAATTAAATACTCTATCGTTCATCTACTCGTCCAACTAGCAGCCTTTGTACAGTTTGTACCAAACCAGTTTTAATTTAATATTTGCATGAGCAAACAGTGTAAGAGATACTGCGAGTCCTGTACGAGTATCAATTTGCCTCGTATCAGTGCGTCTACGAACGCTAGTGGAGCGACCACTAGTCTAGAGGTAGACTATCGACTTACCGGGGGCTATTCTCGGGAATATGACATTATGTCGAATAAATACATAGATAACTCAGATGTAGACACACTAGGTACACTTAGATGTAGTGCAGTTACAAATTAATTTACCGAGTAATCGCAAATTTAATCGCTTATTCTTAATTATTCTTTTGTAAATTATTTATAAGTTAAGTGTGCAATAAAGTGTTATCTATCTGTCTATCTATCTATTTATTTATGATGGCAGAAGCGCGAGCACGGGCTTCGTTCATTTCATTTATTTATTCGCAAACAATGTTTAGATTGTGTCGGATATTTTCTTAAATTATTTGTTATAATTTACGACTTAGAGTAACTTTATATAAAATAAAAACATTAAAACCGTTAAATATTAAATAAATTGTATACAAGTTAAGGATCGTTAAACACCGATTTTGTCTCTGGTGTAGATAAAATCCGGTAAGAACGGTCTGTTTTTTGTCAAATCCTACCGACACCAGAATACGGTGATCACCGATCTTTCTAGAAGTCCGTGCTCGTGCTCCTGAATTGACAGCCAGTAGGTACTTACAACCCTAGACCGTCAAGACAGTCAAGCCTCTACACACCAAATTCATTTCTGTTGTTTTTTTATCATTTTGATCTTTTTCATCTGTTTTTGTTGTAGGTTCTAAGTATATTTATTAGTACCTGCCTACCTAGTTGTTCTCCCTGAGAAGAAAGAAAACACGTGCTGCTGCTAGAAATGAAAACGTTTTCATCGTTACTGAAATCACAGATAGGTACATTTGTGGTTCGAGGAGCGCTACATACATAGGTGGTAGGTATAACGAACACGATATTCCAGCAGAATATCTAATTCTTCGATACACTAGCAAACCGCAGGTTACGTTACACCCAAGACTCTGGCTCTAAAACCAAGACAATACTCTAATATGCTTCACAGAATACGAGTGTTAATTTTCACGTGAACCGGGAATATTGATTTCAATGTAGGTAACCTGAATATGAAACTCCTTGATTGCAATGGTAATAGAAACTATTGCAGCAAACTTTTCACAAGGCAATGACGTTGGATTTTATTTTCTTTACTGCCCTATCTCTACTTTGCATCTCTAGCGAGTTTTGGATTTCGAATGTCGGCTTAGGTAAAACTAAGGATTGTTTTTTTCTGAATACTATTTAGAAATTCGAAAGTAGTTTTTGATGAAGTAAATGTAGGAAGGATTTTGTCAAGCATTTGTTTAAAATCGCGCTACGGTGTGGTTTTATTTTCTCTTTGATCTCGATTTTAAATTAGCAAGACGCAAATCCGTAGTGAATCTTGGTTTACCTACTTACTACTACTACTTACAACTAAATAATTCAATCTCAAGAAACAATCAAATAATAAAAACAAATTAGAACTAGTATTTACAATTGAAACAATTAAGCTAGATGCAGACTATTGCAAACAATCTACAGGTAGCTCAACTGAACAGTCGGAAGCGTCCCCAAGACGCTGGCTACGTTGCCCCGCTGTATGGCAATGCTGATGCGCTGCGCCAGATACCCATCAGCTCTCGGGTCACGCGTCGCTTCGACCAGACGCTCAGATAACTTTTTAAAACCCAGTGAGCCTCGGTACCGTACGGACCTAGGGTCTCGACCCCAAAGGGAGCAAATGTGTAGGCTCTGTCGAGACTTGCATACTTGCGTCTCTTGAGATCCTCAGCCAAATCTGCCGCCGCACCAGCTCTCACGGATGTCCTCGGAAGATCGAAAGGCGCAAGTGTGTCGACGCATGTAGCGTCCCACACAATGGGGCTCCCCAAGTCCCATGGGACTAGTGTCATGCCGTCGGGCCTCTTACCATCGTCACGCAACAGACCATTTGGTTCGAGATTAGCTGGTACGTTAGCGGTGACAAAGGCCCGCCTAATGATATCGTTAAGGCTGGCATGACGAGATATCCGACCGGCGGCGGCCCTAGTACACGATAATCCGTGATGACCAAGCTGTTCGAAAGCAATACAGCACTGGCATTGATGAGGCGCGCAACACCTTGCACCCAACCGAAGACATGTTGCGATACGGAAAATTACGGGATCCAATAAAGTGCCAGTGTTAAATGAAGGGAATGCTTGCAACCAATGTCCTGACTCCCATTTAGAAACGGCCAGGAGACGGCACTTGGCTTTAAAAATTTTAACTAAAGTACTCAGGGCTAATAAAATAAATATTTCCAACAGGGTTTTTCGAAGCAATATTGAAGTAAGTACCTACCTTGAAAAAGTTTATTATTTCAAAACAATTAACTTATAAGAATAAAACAATTACAACTAGTATATACACTTAATATCTATTTCTTAAAAATCTAAGCCGTCACCAGAAGGCAGAGTGCCCAGAATGCTGGCAGCATTGCCACGTTGAATGGCAATGCTAATTCGTTGACCGAAATAGAAGCCAGCATTCCGATCACCTGTCGACTCTACAAGAAGTTTGGTAATATCTTTATAAATGGCGTGTGCTCCAGGTCCCCAAGGACCAAGGGTTTCAACCCCAAACGGCTCAAATAGGTAACCACGGTCAAGATTAGCGTATTTTCGCCGTTTGAGGGACTCCGCTGATGTTGCTGCGGAGCCGGCCCTTACCGATGTCCCTGCAAGATGTGAAGGCGCTAGGGTATCTACACACGTGGCATCCCAAACTAAAGGCCGACCCATCTTCCAGAGAATCAGAGTCATACCGTCAGGTCTTTTACCATCATCTCGCATAAGGCCACGTGGTTCGAGGCTAGCTGCCACACTGACGCTGGTAAAAGCCCGACGGATGATGTCATTAATAGAACTATGACGGGGCACACGTCCTGCACCAGAGGCACATGCCAGTGGATGGTGACCAAACTTATCAACGGTTTCACCACACTGACAACGGTGTGCAACTAGGCAAGGAGAACCTAAACGCAAAGAGGTGGCCACCCGAAATGAGTTATTATCCAAAAGGGTACCTAGATTTTTGGAAGACAGAACCTGTAACCAAAGTCCTGATTCCCACTCGGAAACGCCGAGTAGACGAGCACGTTCTGATGAGCTAGTTGACGTATTAATAATATATTTCCGTACTAGCTCACAAAGTGGCTCATCCCACAGTCTCTGAGAAGAAAGGACTTGGGCAGATTCTGGTCAGGACAGGCTAAAGACTAGACTAAAGTACTAGTGCTGTAGACATATACATATATATATATACTCACACACATATATCTCGTGTTAATATTAGGTATGTCATTCATGTGAAATCCATCTCAAGGTTTCCTGGAAGAGATCGCTTACAGCGATAAGGCCGCTCTTTGTACTTCAACGATTCTTAGCCTTTCTTTCTGTATCGTTTTATCTGTATTGTACTATGAAAGTACCTAAACGTTGCATAAAGGTACTTAAGTTAGTTACTAGTTACCAAACATAATCAGCATTATTTTAATATTAATTGTATCAATGCATAATTGCAAATTAATTAATAGTCAAATTAGTCAGTGTTATGATATCCTGTCAGACTAAATGAATTATTTTAACATTTCAAATCACGAATTCTGTTTAATTTGGTAAATTATTTATTGAATCTCAAAAATTACTTATAATTTGGAATACCTATAGGGTAACTAAAGTATGTTAGTAGGTAAGTATTAATCGTGATACATATGTACATATGTATGTCGCCACCGGATCGTAGACTCAGACCGTAGAATACCTAGGATGATTGCAAAACGGCGGCGCAATCAATTAATTTCTTATGCCGATTGTTGAACGATCAACGTTCAACAATTAGGCTAAACGTCACATAACCATCTCGTCGAATGAAATAAATTAAGTAATCCCAACATTCGTTGGGATTACTTAATTTATTACATTCAACGTCCGTTTTGTAGCTATTCTACAAACAGGCTGATTCTACAAGCCGGCGGCGACACAAATAATGAATAAGAATGAAATGAATGTTTCTACGCTTTGATCGCATTCATAATCTTTTATGACTGCAGCGAGGTTTTCTTCCGAATTGGGCTGGTTTAAAGTTCCTACCTAACTATAGATATAAGTAAAATCTGTAGATATGGTACGTTCTACCAGCACTTACTCAACAACTGGCACGTACTCGTTTTACAACTACGCGCAAACACTCTCACAGTTATATTTCCATTCGTGTGCAATAATTATAATGAACAAACACGAGGACTTAGTCAATAAATCACACTAAAGTACCTAGGTCGTAGCAAGCAAGCGTAACTCGAACGCCGCCACCGCCGCCGGTCCGACTATGACTGAGGTGGGTGGACCTAATTGCACTTAATCTGAGCCTTCCACTTTCGAGAGGCTTGTACCTCATCTCCTCTTTTTTACATATCGAAGTACCTAACCCATATTTTCCTAGCCAACATTCTTGAACAATTTGGTTACCAATATAAAACGAACGCAATTCTAGATCACGAAGATTGTCTATATTGAAGCCTCCTTTTATATTTTGCGTAATATAATGATGATAGTAAAAATCTACGTAAAACGGAGTCAATTTGTGCAGTTCCATCCGGCCTTTCGTCCCTCAGATCACAATCGGGTCAATTCGGGACATTTCGGGATATTTCGGGTCGTCTTATTTATTGTAATCTGACAATTCGTTGGGTTCCCGCTATGTTTTCTTTTTGTTTGTAGTTTTGTTCGAGTTATTATTTAGGATACTGGAACGGCAACTTGTCGGGTGGCGCCAAAATTAAATTCCAAGAATTTTGATAATTGTATTATAAAAATTTTACATTGACTGGTAATGACGGGACGATTCGAGTTAGAGGATCGCCATAATGAATCTATACATTATAAAGCACGTTCGGAAACACAGCACTGTTCCGTTGCCGGCCGTTCGGATACGCCGCAACAGTTACCTAGTTACAGTGCAAACTTTGACGAAAAAAAATTATCACTATAACAAGTTATTTTATTTTACTATAAAAAACTACTGTAGTTTAACGAATTCATTATAAATGTAAGCGGGTTTACTACGAACCTTGTTTGTGTGGCTAGAACCGCACTTACCCTGAAAATGAAGAAATCCCTCGTCAGGGGATGAAACGCTGGTGTTCTTCCGACACAAACAAGGCTCGTAGTTAACCCGCTTAGATTTATAATGAGGTTCTTTGTTGATTAGTAGGTAGGTACAGTAACGTTCATAGATAGAAACCCCCGCCGATGCCCCCGCCGATACCTCCGTCGATATCTATCAATACCTAGGTAGTTCCACAAATATTTACATACCAAAATCTGTATAATATCCATTATAATGTTATAAATAAGAAAGTAACTCTGTCTGTCTATTATACCTTTTCACGCCTTAACGGCTGAACGGATCATAATGAAATTTGGTAGGGAGGTAAACGGTATCCCGAGAACGGGCATAGGCTACATGAAAAGCGCGAGCGAAGCCGCGGGCAGAAGCCAGTTCACTATAAAAGCAACACATTTAATATTATAAAACCAAAACGAATATAATAATGAGACTTGGGACATGTACTTCATAGCGAGAAATTAAAGTTTAAAATGTAATGAGATGTACAAATAAAGACAAACAATTCCAGATATAATATTTTTCTAAATTAAACTACAAAAAAGATATACCTACCTACTTAAAATCTATGAATGCGTTGGTTGAATTGATTTTAGATCTTTTTATTTAAGATATATTTTAGCTTTAGATAGCTTAGCTATGCTAGGCATAATATAACATATATTAGGTCCTTACACATGAAATTGGCGTTTTGTATGGGAGGAACAAAAAGTCGAATATTTTTTAATATAATATATTTAATTAATCAAAGTATGAACCATTATTTTCTATGCACTTTTGCCATCTTATAGGTAGTTCATTGATCCCTTTACTAAAAAAACCAGTCGGACGGGAATCAATAAAATCTTTGAAGGCGATTTGGACTGCCCCATCGGAGTTGAATTTTTTCCCTTGCAAGAAGTTATCCAAATTTCGAAAAAAATGGTAATCTGTTGGAGCAAGGTCCGGGGAGTACGGAGGATGTCTTAGACTTTCCAATTGAAGCTCTTCTAATTTAGTAGCCGTCTGTTGCGCAGTGTGTGGTCTAGCGTTGTCGTGAAGCAGCAGTGGCGTGGACCGATTGACCAGCCTAGGTTGTTTAGCCGCTAGCTTTTCCATCATGGTTTGCAATTGCTGACAATAGACATCAGCCGTAATAGTCTGGCCAGATTTGAGAAAACTGTAATGAACAATACCGGCACTAGTCCACCAAACGCTTACAAGTAACTTTTTTGGGGTTAATTTTCGCTTGGGGCAGGATTTGGCTGGCTGGCCAGGATCCAACCATTGCGCTGAGCGCTTCCGATTATCGTAAAGAACCCATTTTTCATCACAGGTAATGATTCGGTTTAAAATACCTTCATTATTGTGCCGGTTTAGTAATGTAACGCAGCAGTCGACGCGCGTTTGCCGGTTTGCTTCAGTCAATTCGTGAGGAACCCACCTTTCAAGCTTTTTAATCTTCCCAATTTGCTTCAAGTGAATTAAAACAGTTTTATCACTAACATCGCAGCCTGCAGCTAACTCGGACGTGGTTTGCGATGGATCCGCTTCCACAATAGCCTTCAACTCTTCATTATCAACTTGAGTCTCAGGCCGTCCACGGGGCTTGTTCTGCAGGTCAAAATTTCCAGAACGAAAACGTTGGAACCAAAAACGAACTGTGTTTTCTTTTGCAACACGACCGCCATACACATCATTCACCCTTCGAGTTGTTTCCGCAGCACTAGTGCCACGGCGGAACTCGTACTCGTAAATAATGCGATATTTTAAGTTTTCCATTTTGTAAAATAAGTGACGCAAACAGAAAAAAACAGAAGAAAAAAAAACAAATGAATGACGATCATCGAAGCACAAATACATGAGTCTATAGCTGTACAAATTTGAATTTGGAATTCCTTACCAAAGAGGAGAAATTTGTGATTAAAGTGGCCAGTACGAAAAACGCCAATTTCATATGTAAGGACCTAATATATAAGCCTATACAATATATAAGCCCTTCTCAAAAAACCACCCTGTATAATGTCTGTGTTATAGACATATATGCCATCTCTCATTATTGTGACACTAATATTGTAAAAAAAAAACACGATCATTAAAATTAAGAATTACTGTATGTAAACATAATTTCATATCATTAAATATACCTACTTGAAAATAAAGAACAATTAATATTCGGTTTAGCATAAATACCAACAAATTTCTAACATGTTCATAGACAATAAAATAAAGCATATTCTCTGATTTTGTGAAAAGATTACAAAATCATTCAAATTAAGAATTCCTACATGTCATTTCATATTATAAAGTATATTTCAAAATAAAGAACAATTAACATTCGGCTTAGCTTAAATAAAGCATATTTTCTCAAATAACATGAACAAAAAGCGGAAATCTTTTCTCCCTTTCAATATAGAGTTCCTTTCGCGCAGAAAATGGTTTGTACTATGCGTGGACGGGTTCCGCCACTTCGAATTAAGTGGGATTCGTGTGCGGACTCGATATATTTAGGATTTCGGTTTTACTACAGCCTTCAAAAGTATAAGGTAAAAAGTATAAAAACACTAATATATAATATATACAGCGAAAGTTTGTAAATTTAGATGTTTGTTGCCTCTTCACGCCAAAACGACTGATCAGGTCGGGCTGAAATTTTGCATACATGTAGTTCTAGACCTGGAATGAAACAGATGCGGGTAGCTTATATAAATTTTATCCCATCAATCACTTCTCATGGGATAGATATAACCTTTAAACGTTTCCATAGCAACAAAGCGTGCGAAGCCGCGGGCAAAAAGTAATATTTTAATAATTACTAGCTATCGCTCGCGACTTCATGTTTGTAGAGTTAGATTCAGCTGCAAGTAATTTTTAAAAAGCCTACTGCAATCTTCCATTGACATATCCAAAAGAAATAAAAAATATGCCCGCATAAAAACATTTTTAAAACAGTTTAATAAGTGGATTGTTACTAAAAGTGAATACTGAAAAACGAAACCAATTATTTGCAATCGTGGGCCCGAAAATTACATTCCTTTAGTATTTTGACAGAGTATGTGAATGTGTAGTGTGTTCGAAATAAAAACAACTAGGTTTTGGATAAAGAACGCCAAATAAACTATATTGCTGAAGTATATATGTACATCATGTGTGTGTCTCATAATGACTAGATAACCTTGCGGGGGGACAAGGCCAATCAGACACAAAAACAAAAATCAAAAAAGTGGAAGCGTTGGGTGTTTTTACAAATTTGAGAAATATAGCGGAAATATGTATTTTATTTTATTATATATATATATATATTTAATATATAATCAAAAAGATGGACATACCTTTCTAGTGTTTTGACTCCTCTGCCAAATAATCCTGTACGTTTAAAAATCTATACCATTATCTACCTATCTCTATGATACCACCACAATGACAGAGTCAACCTCATCAGTCGTCCATTACCACACCCACTTCCCCACATATCAACACCAGTCTCAAAGAGTTAAACCACCAGCTCGCTTGACCCTTCGTAACTACCAGACCGCGACAATCCTGAAGGTTTCTCAAAACTACTGGAGGCCGAGACAGGTCTACACGAACTGGTCATGTTTAGAAGTGGCCAATTAGGCCGGTTTTATTTGCCAACCGAAACTCGGCTTTGCTTTTGCAAATAAACGACGTTAACGTATGGGATAGGTAAATAAATACCTACCCAATTCGATGTTCGTTTGGTTAAGTATCGATTATTTTATTGACCAACTCCTGTCTATCTCTGGAACCCAGTAGTTAGTTACCTATTTCATACGAGTTTTTGAAAAACACCTTTAATGGTCGCAAGAACCTTTACACTAGATACTTAAATAAATTCTCGACGTGATGTTGGGGGCCCATCGAAAATAATAAATTAACAGAACTTCCTTCTAACAGCCAATATTATATAAGAAAAATATTAAAAAGCAAAGTACAATGTAATAAAACTCGACTTTTCATCGAAGAGATGAGGTTATTTGCATAAAACCCGACCCACCAAAGTTTGCCCTCTTAAAAAGCACTAAAAATCGACACCGGCTATAGAGGACCCCTAATTTTTGGGCCGAAGTTTTGATGACCGCACAAAGTTGCTTTAGTCTGTTTGGCTTTTAATAAATGTTTGGTAAGACAGAGAGTAATGTTCCTAGTTAATAATGAGCAAGAAATTAAATTGAAGAGCCACGTGTGGTTAAATTATAATGGTAATCATTCTGAAGTAAACATTTCGTAAAATGTTTATGACGCGAACCTGGCATGGATACTATAACTAGACCTAGATCTCAGTACTCACGGGATCCCCGTGGTAAAAAAAACTAGCATTTTAGTTATGCTAGGTTTAAAAAAAACTAGCATTACTAAAATGCTAGTTAGTAAATTTGTAAATGTTTTTATTAATGACAAAAAACGATTGAGAAAAAATCAAGAAAGTGCACTGTTCCAAACATAATTTGATAGAGATCTCAGGAACCCTGCGGTCGATTGAAATGGCATATGTTTTGATTCGTAGGTTATTACTAATTATTTGGTTCCTCTAAGCCAGTTTCTTAATTAGTTGTGTAGTCTTCTTGTAATGAACAATTATTTGACTTTTGCGCTTGCGCCTTTTCAAAAAAGTATCTGTCCCGCTCTTATGAACGCGTAATCTTATCCTATTTACAAAAAGTGCGTAACGTGGTATGTTTTCACCTCGAAATCTTTGAAAGATAAGTGAGTATGGGCATATATACTCGTAAGTACATAACTTCTTTCTGGAAAAGCGCTCTCAATCAAGACACATTTCTTCACTACTTAAATGAAATGGCGGTCAAATACTTCCATCATCATCATAGAAAAAGACAACCTGATTCAGCGGAGCATTTTTTAATCGTAAGATATCAAAATTTAACTTCAGAAATCAATAAAGTTTACATAAACTTACAAAAAAAGCTCATGGACAAGTCAAATTTTAAACTAAATTATTATCCATATAATAGACAATTTTTTAACTAAATTATAATCAAATAAGAATCGAATCATAAGTCCATTGTGGACTAATATAGGCTGATGATGATGATGATGATGATGATGATGAAGAAACGAGTCATGTAGAAAACGAACTTCTTTGGGACAAAGTCCTCAAACGGTTGATAAAAATACCCAAACATTTCGCCCTTGATGACATAAAAAGGTCCAACTTTTTTCATATTTGTTTCTTAAAGCTCACAAAAAATGGGTTTGAACGGAACACTTGATACTCCATACTTGTCTTGTACCGTGATGATTGATTTTTAAATATTTATGGGCTTTTTTACTTTTACGTTGTTGGCGCTAAAAGATAAAAATGAACTGCACGACTTTTTTTGAAATGTCATGTTGTGTTATCCAAACTAAAAATACATTATATACCTTCGTAGTAGGTGGCGGATTGTGTTTCATTATGTACTCGCATTCTTGTTATCACTGTACCTATCTAGAATGTTTTGTTTCAGTTCTATGTTAATATGTTGGCATGTTATTTTATTTCTGCTCTGTATACCTACTTTTAGATGTTTCTGCACTCTTCTTTTGCTTTACCTACATCATTTGATACACTTGCTGCATCTGTCATCTCACCTATATAATTAATCCTCAAGTGTAACTCTACTTCCACCTAACTTCCACCTAACTTACCCACCTCAATTACTTACTTACCTATGTTTATCTAATTATGTCTGTGCTGTTCCTGTGAAGCCAAATAAATGTGTCATTATATGTACATATATAATAAATAACCGTAAAATTTTACCTACAACTTCAGTCCTGCTAGGCAACCTCCTACTTCTGTGTATTAGTCTGTGGTGTAGTAGTCTGTGGTTGTGTGTATTGGATATTTGTTTCATTTGATCATGGACATACGATTTTATTTTTCAGGCTAGTTTTCAGCTTTTGTGAGGGGAAAAAAATGTCTTTGAGTTATTTCGCAACTGCCTGACTCGCACGATATGTTCATAAAAGGACCCTAGACACACTGTTGATCATGTATGTGCCGAGACGCGACTTTTGTATGGAGAATGGTAGTGTCCGCGAAGGGCCATTAGGTAGTATCATAATTTAGCAAATAAATATGAGTTAGGTACACCGATGCGCTGTTAACAAGATCTTGATGGATAGACTCTAAAGCCGGGAACTGATCGGTGTTACAAGGCGTAATGTACAATTCGAATCGAGCATGACACGTTAAGCCATTAAAAACTTTTATAATAATATTTTAACTATAATATTTATTTAATTGCCAAATGAACAAATGCGACATACTTACAACAAATCTTAGTAATAATGTATATTATGAATTTGTTTCTAAATTAACGATTGGCTATTTATATCCCTATGCAAACCACATTCAAGTTTCATTTGCGTGTGAACATGATAAACACAGCAACCATACACGACGTGAATAAATTCTAATTGGGCTAATGAAGGAGGTATTTCTTAATTAGTAGTGTTTCAAGCCATAGGCTATGTACCGAAACGGTTTAATTACAGCCGATAACTCTTTAATTAACCTGCCTAATAACAGAGTATGCATTTAAGCTAATTATAGACGATCGATATGCTTCTATTTTCGAAGAGAGTGATGACCTGTTTTTTATTGTTCATCCCTTCATTTATTCTTTTGTAATGTATGCGAAGGTAGTCAAAACTCTATGGTCGTACGTAAACATGCTTATTTTTATGTTGTATGTCGTATCGTATGCAAAACCGCGCATTAAGTTTTAATTTCTCAATAAAAATTACAACAATTAACTTTTAAAATTTATTATCTTTTTATTTTTTTAATTTATTTTTATTAGTGTGTATCGTAAAGTACAAAATATAGAGCGCAGTATTGAACCCGGTCAAAAATTTGTCTCGACCTGACATAAGCTACCTACATAGATAGATACCTTCTTAGTTTACCTACTGTCTAGCAAATGTCAGTCAAAGGAAGAACCTTAAAAAAACCGTATAAAAATCAGAAAATATAGCGCCGCAATCGGATACAAACAAGTAAAAACTGACATTTATGTGTACAAACAAACCCACATAGGTACGTCACCAACCATCACTGTCACGCCACCGGCACAGAACATGTAGCAGTTACCACCGGGGGTTATCGCGCAGGATGCTCTAATGAGCCTGAAGATTACTTTCTAATTATCTGCTGCTTGTTGACGAAATGACTATCTACTTCGTCAAATTTATCTCTTGTAGCTATGGTTTTGTTGATAACAAATGACAAGCGGTGTATAGTCAGCTCAGCGGCATAGTGAACACGATCTGAATCCACGAAAATTTCTAAAATGTTAATTCATTCTTTCATTTACTCATCGTCTGGTGTCTTCGTTATACCTAACCGTCAGATCAAAGAACACTATGGATATGGTCAACATCCAAAATTTGCGTGTACGTGTGCCTATTGCCTAGTGATAAGCCGATAGATTAATAAGCAAAACACTAAAGAACTAACCGCCGCGCCGCCGCCGGCCGCCGCCGCGCCGCCCGACCCAAAAAGATTGGTGTTAGGTATACATACTTTTGGTGTGTGACTGAAGCATCGTAGCTCTCAAATTTATGACTCGATTTCAATTTAGTTGTATTTCGTTCAATATGTATAATATAATAATATTAGGTCCTTACATATGAAATTGGCGTTTTTCGTACTGGCCACTTTAATCACAAATTTCTCCTCTTTGGTAAGGAATTCCAAATTCAAATTTGTACAGCTATAGACTCATGTATTTGTGCTTCGATGATCGTCATTCATTTGTTTTTTTTCTTCTGTTTTTTTCTGTTTGCGTCACTCATTTTACAAAATGGAAAACTTAAAATATCGCATTATTTACGAGTACGAGTTCCGCCGTGGCACTAGTGCTGCGGAAACAACTCGAAGGGTGAATGATGTGTATGGCGGTCGTGTTGCAAAAGAAAACACAGTTCGTTTTTGGTTCCAACGTTTTCGTTCTGGAAATTTTGACCTGCAGAACAAGCCCCGTGGACGGCCTGAGACTCAAGTTGATAATGAAGAGTTGAAGGCTATTGTGGAAGCGGATCCATCGCAAACCACGTCCGAGTTAGCTGCAGGCTGCGATGTTAGTGATAAAACTGTTTTAATTCACTTGAAGCAAATTGGGAAGATTAAAAAGCTTGAAAGGTGGGTACCTCACGAATTGACTGAAGCAAACCGGCAAACGCGCGTCGACTGCTGCGTTACATTACTAAACCGGCACAATAATGAAGGTATTTTAAACCGAATCATTACCTGTGATGAAAAATGGGTTCTTTACGATAATCGGAAGCGCTCAGCGCAATGGTTGGATCCTGGCCAGCCAGGCAAATCCTGCCCCAAGCGAAAATTAACCCCAAAAAAGTTACTTGTAAGCGTTTGGTGGACTAGTGCCGGTATTGTTCATTACAGTTTTCTCAAATCTGGCCAGACTATTACGGCTGATGTCTATTGTCAGCAATTGCAAACCATGATGGAAAAGCTAGCGGCTAAACAACCTAGGCTGGTCAATCGCTCCACGCCACTGCTGCTTCACGACAACGCTAGACCACACACTGCGCAACAGACGGCTACTAAATTAGAAGAGCTTCAATTGGAAAGTCTAAGACATCCTCCGTACTCCCCGGACCTTGCTCCAACAGATTACCATTTTTTTCGAAATTTGGATAACTTCTTGCAAGGGAAAAAATTCAACTCCGATGGGGCAGTCCAAATCGCCTTCAAAGATTTTATTGATTCCCGTCCGACTGGTTTTTTTAGTAAAGGGATCAATGAACTACCTATAAGATGGCAAAAGTGCATAGAAAATAATGGTTCATACTTTGATTAATTAAATATATTATATTAAAAAATATTCGACTTTTTGTTCCTCCCATACAAAACGCCAATTTCATATGTAAGGACCTAATATAATAAATGTATGAAGTAGGTATTGACCCTTGATAAGATTTGTCCAATTAATGCTGATATATTTACGCAAATAAAGTTAATTGTTTGTGCGTTATCATTGCGATAAATTAGACTGACTACGTACATATTTGTCACAGTTTGTAAGTAACTTTGTATCTTCTAAGGTACTTGGCCATATTATGAAAGCTTGCTCAATCAAAGATCGACAAAAACGGTTTTATTCAATTTACTGCCTACTAGCTGTTACCCGCCGCTTTGCTCGCTCTTTTCCGAGAAATAATGTAGCCTATGTCCGTCCCCGGAATATCACCTATCTCTATGTCAAATTTCGAGTCGACTCGGACACGAAGGGTTCCGTACCGCAAAAATCAGGCCACTTATTCATCGAACATCAAATTTCAGTCTTTAGTAAACAGTTACTAAAGACTGAAAAGTTAATGTGAGTCGATTCATAACGTGACGCAATGTAGTACCACAGGGTACCTACTTCATTGCGTCACGTAAAAAATCGACTCGAACACGAATGGTTCCGTATCCTAAAAATCAGGCAACTTATTCAAAGAACATCAAATATTGGCTTGTTCGGAGACCATTTAAAATTTTTATATTTGTTATATTTTTAATAATTTTTGTTATTGTTATTACAGTTGAAGTGTTACATAGTTATAGGAAGTTTCTTGTGACTACCTAGTGTGGTTCAAGAGAAACTTGACAAACGAAGAGCAAACATAGCTAAAAAATCAGTTTTTTGGTATGGAAGCCCCGTTTTATTTGGATATTTATTTTAATTTTATTAATTGCTGTTACAGCGGTAATAGAAATACATATTCTCTGCAATTTTCAGCTGTCTATCTCTTACGATTCATGAGATAGATCCCTCTGACAGACGGACGGACAACGGAGTCTTAGTAATAGAGTTCCGTTTTCACCCTTCGGGTACGGAACCCTAAAAAGTACCTAAATTAAAAAAACAGAAAACAATTTCCGCCGATGCATACTTTAACCACAGTATGTATACTTACACTGTGGTTAAAGTGTAATAGGGTTCCGTTTTCACCCTTCGGGTACGGAACCCTAAAAAGTACCTAAATTAAAAAAACAGAAAACAATTTCCGCCGATGCATACTTTAACCACAGTATGTATACTTACACTGTGGTTAAAGTATAGTAAAGTACACAGCTCTTTAATGTTTACTAAAATAAAATACAGCTATATATATAACATACGTGTTCTCGAGTGGAGACTGCGAATCGGTAAACGTAGTGTCTTACTTTAATGTGTAAGTCGGTCTTCGAGGCTTATACATAAAACCTAGCAGTGAACGTGTTAAACTCCGTTCTAGAATGGGGATTACTGAGATTTGTTTTTAATAATTCGCATTTCTACTAAAGCAACTCAACCCGACCTACTGTAGATATTTTATTAGGTAAATTGTATCTCCCAAAAGTAAACCAGTCAAAGAGGCCGGATGCAGTGCCACAGGAAACACGCTTGTTATCCATTGAACCTTATTACTGCTAATAAAGCGTTTAAAATCGCATAACGAACCGGAAGATTTACAACCAACAAAGTAGTTGATCCTTTATGAGGGTTAACACTTACATTAACCACGGATCACATGGAGTTCTAGCTCTAGCACTGCAGCACTGCTTTTTTGGCCCTTTGTATAACACACTGCGGTAGGTATCTGTTTTTTTTATCTAGGTATAATCTTGTATTTTTTTTTGTTCTTGTTTATTATTGTAATGTGTCTTGTTATATGTCTTGTGATGTATTGTTGGGTCCAAATAAATGTATTTTCTTTCTTTCTCTCTTTCTTGCCGGCGTGCCCTTTCTGGACGTACCGCAGAGGCTGGGCAGTGGAAGCGCTAAGTGGGCTGTACAATATACTTTTGCCATCGATTGTACCCTTACTGTAAAGAAGTTCATCATCGGGTCAAGCCTCAGCATCTCAGGTAAATGTTATTAAGTTATGCTATTTACATTAATTTGTCTTTCTTGAACTTCATTTAAAATACAACTATTACAATTTTTTTGTTGGTATTTATGTTAAGGGGTTTGGTAGTCAAACTAGGCCTATACTCTGTTTGCCGAAACAAGCTAATAGGGAAATCATAGACTGCACGTTATTGGTCGCAGATAACGAACATAGGGCACGTGCACACTGTGCACGCTGTGTGGCCAAAAGTTAGTCTTATCTGTCTCTTGTGCGGTGCGGACGTGATGTAGTAGAGCCTGGTATGGATGTTATGGATAGGAAAGTAGAAAATATGGCAGAACGTTTTATTATAAGCTTGGAGTATGATTCAGATTCAAGTGAATCAGAAAGTGAATAAATTTGTAAGAAAATTTCTGATGTTTTATTTTTTGTACACTACACAAATTAAACAAAATACATGTTTTTAGGTTCACAGTATCATCATAAGTAGGTCAATTATCAATAACCCACTCATCCACAAAACCCCGGGCGAAAAGCTAGTGAATAATAATGTAAGTAATAGTTTGAAGTGAGCAATCTAAACATAGCTTTACATTTTAAAATAATGGTCACTCCCACTGACCAATCTTAGTCTCTCACGCTAGTAGCCCCGTCCTTTTCACTTTCGTACAATTGTGCAAGAGAGCGCGCGCTATATTAGCTTGTCTCCGTGAACAGAGTATACTCACGGGATCCACGGGGTACAAACTCGAATTACATAAAATTTTAAATTTTTTCTTTGGTTCCTTGAATGTTCAAAATGAATGAGAAAAAACGATTTAAAAAATCATGAGAATGCACTGTTTCGCACATAATTTGGTCGAGATCTCAGGAACCCTGCGGTCTATTGAAATGACTTATATTTTGATTCGTTGGTTATTTATTAGCAATTATTTGGTTCGTTGAACCAGTTTCTTCATAAGTTGTGTAGTTTTCACAAGAAACGCAATAATGAAGTTTTTGCTTATATACAAAAATTTGCAAAATCTTCATTGTTGTTCATTGTAAGCTGCCGTTCCAAAAACGTATGCTTTATCCCACTCTTATGAACGTGAAATGCCTATCCCTATCCTTTGCACAAAATTGCATCCTCTTAACTTATTTCTTTTGGCTTTCAAGGGGCATTATTTTAATTCTATTATAATATTCTTGTCGTGTCGATTAACTGGAGCAAAACTAGTTAGACACTATTTAGACATATAATTTCGTACACATGGGTATATATTACAGTAATTAAACTTTTTAACCTACCCTATAATAAACTTTCGTTGACAACCACCGTAGACTCAATTTACATGCACTGCCGCAACGTCTCATGGCAAATATAACAAAATTACCCATAATGCGGGTAATAAGCCCGGCGCAGACCAAAATGCAGTCTGGCAACACAGGGACCTTCTAATTAAGTAACGTTAGTAACGAGGAAGCAGCATTGAAAAACCAAAGCCCTGCTAACAACCTAATTACTGGTGACCTTCGATGGTAGGGTTGACTCTTACTCACTTCCGCATTTAAAAACGTAACTTACAACCCTATGAAAACACGTAACTAATCAGATGAACGCGACAAAAATACTGTTTCAATACGAAATCTAAGAAGGCCTCTCAAATTCAAATCAAATTACTCAAACTCGTAGTTTGAATAATTTGACATTATTTTTGAGATCAAATCATGTTCAAAACACGAGCCTCAACTAATGTCTATCACTGGGAGTTACTTTAATGATAACCCGTTTACCTTTATCCTGTATATTTAACCTGTGTTTTATATTAAAATTCAGTTAATTTTCTCAAGCATACCTTGTAACCCTTTGTTTGCAATAAAATGATTTGACTTGAAGAAGATGGGAGACTGTAATCTAGATCAAGTGTTGAAGTTACATGCTTGATGCTAGCATAAATAAAAATTTTAATAAATCATCATCATTAGTATTTTAGCACCCACTGCTGTGCATGTACGCTTCATAGGTTTTTTTATTATTATAGTGCGTAAGCCCTCACACTCATTAATGTACTTACGCTTCTCTCCGTGCTTGACATTCAATATCAAAAAATATAAAAGATTGCATTTATGTCTCCATGGAGTGGACTCCATGTCATGGGCGAAATCTACCACAGAATGGACCCCAAGAGACAGGAAACGATCTCGCGATAGACCAACACATCGGTGGAGGAATGAGAAAAATATACATAAAATTACATAAACAATATTGGTATCATAATGAAAGATAGTTTTATATGTTTTATATTAAAGTTAATTAAAGAATCTGGTTTAAAAATACACCAATCACTATTGCGTTTTAAATAAATCATCAAAATTCAATAGATCCGACCGACAGCCGGTATCGGGAACAAATTGGGTTTGCAAATTAATCCGTTTGGTTGATTGTTACATGGCTTCATATTTTTTGTGGCTTCGCGTCATATTGAATGAAACTCTAATAAGATTATGGTTTTGAAATCATGCGTCTGTAGGTACCTACATTCATTTTTGGAACTGAACCCTGAGTTCGGTTTGATGATAGATCAAGATGTCATCGTAACGTTCCATTATTGTATGGGATTTGCGTAGTTCCATGTCCGCACGCTAGAGGCTCTATACCAAATTCCATAAAAAAATGAAGCGTCACGATAACGCCTCGATATTATCGTCAAACCGAACTCAGGGCCATGACAACTTTTATCAAATTATTTATGCTTATTAATTAGATTGGTGCAACAAACCAATTAAGAAGGTACACTAATTAATTATATAAGATAAATTAAGTACAATAAAATTAATATGTCCATACCCAACGTCACCCAAGATTAGAATGAGTAATATTTCGTTTATTATAAAAAAAAAAACTATTTAATTTTTAAACTTAAGACTTTTGGGAAATGTGCTAAACAAATAAGGGTCCTTTACCATTTTTTACCAATTTCTGTCATAAAACGGTGGTAACTCTCGTGGTAGCCCTATAAGCGTCGACATCCGTTTCTCTGGCTAATTTGTTTTTAGTAAGAGCTGCAGCCAATTAGTACGGGCTCGCGTCCCTAATAACCTCGCACATGTCACTTTCATTATTTTTAACGAAATAAAATAAAACATGGTTTAGGCCGCAATGTTTTAAGGGGTCTAATTAAAAGAGAGACTAGCGCGCGCTCTGAGTGAAATATTAAATTTGATTTTCATTTGCCTTAGTGACAAGGTGAAGTACTAATTTCTTCTTCATCATGAACAACCATTTCCACCTAGAAGAAAAAATAACACTAAAGATGGAATTCAAAAATTCCCCCGTTATTTTGTAGGTTAGGTCAAGGATCTTTAGGATCTTTGTCTTTGATACATTTTGTAATTAGCCGCCATGATTATTCTCTCTGCCTGTACACATTTAGATGAATACACCAAGTGAAAAGTAGAAATTAATTATTTCAATTGGTACCTAAATACCAGGCCTCTTCAGATGTATAATAATTTTGAAGGAGCATAATATTAAAATTAGCCCTGACCAGACTCAGATTTGTATTGGAAAACTGCATTCCCATCATTCCCTTTCCATAATAAAACAGTGCAGAACAGCAATATAATATTATTTTATGCTTATTTAGTATATGTATATGCATGCACATATGTACGTTAGTTTATCGATTCACGATAAACTTGTTAGTGATTTTTTTTATCTGAAAAGTAGAAACCAAATTTGAGCATAATTCTATGATTCGACGTGTTTCATAAATTAATTTATGTAAATCATCGAAGAACACAAAAAAAAATTGTTTTTCAAATTAATATTTGTACATTTATGAATTAACTTTCAATACCTAATAAAGATCGCTTTATTAACAAAGGAAATTACATTGCAATGATAGAAACAAATCAGAACTAGTATTTACAATTGAAACAATTGAGCTAACTGCAGACTGTTGCAAACAATCTGCATGTAGCTCAGCTAAGGAATATCAATAATAAATAATATTATAGTTACAATGTTTTTACATAAAATGGCAACCCTAGTTGTGAGCACATGTCGTACCAATTATTTTTAACGTAATAAATTGAATCGGAAAGAACATTGGTGGCTATTTTGGACTACAACTATTATTAAAACCGTAAAAAATACCTACACTTCATTAAAATTATACCAATTAAATTTTACGAATGGATGGATAAGTACTTTATGCAAACTGGTTATGTTATGAGTCGCTAAGAACTAGAACATTAAACTAAATAAGCGACATCATTTACTCAATCGAAATACAGTACAAGTACTTTTTAAGAACCATCTTTTTTAACCAATTTAGTTAATTAGTTTAATAACTATTATTATTATTTGACACATATCAGTGGTGGGAGCAATCAACTAATTAATACGCGACACCAACAGGGTAATTAGTTCAAATTAATTACTTAATGGAAATGCATTATCTCCCCGGTAGGTATTTTCATATTTCTACCTACTTTGATAGCTTTTGGTGACGACTACATAAAATAATTAAATAAAAATATTAGGTATTTAATTTAAAACCCAAAGTATAGGGAAATATGAAAGTACCGGGGAAATTATGCATTTTCTTTAGGTAATTAATTTGGACTCATTAGACCCCTGTTGGTGTCGCGAATTAATCAGTTATCTAATATTTTATAGTTAATATTAATAGTTTGTAAATGCAACTTTGTTAACAATATAATAGTTTCTAATTTTTTTATTATTACGACATGACGATTTTAAAACTTATTAGTTAGAAACGAATATGTCCTGTTTAACGGCCTTCTTTTTTTGGTGTTTTTGGGTACCACCTCCACAGCCTATATTGGGCCACTGCTGGACCCAGGCCTCCTCCTGATAAACGCCTTGTTGGCTTTTATCTCACGGGGGGTAATGCCCATAATCCCCACGCTGGGCATACGGATTGGGGATTGCAGTTCGGTGGTAGAATGCAGGGGGCGCTGCTGAACGTTGGATATCCCTTAGTCGCTTCTTACGACAACCGCGAGAAGAGTTGGGGTGGTGCAAATATTAAGCCGGCACCACACAGCATAGGTAGTTGCTTAATTAATTCATTTTCTTTTTGCAATAACATAATCATAAAATCGTAAAGCTGGGCTTCCACTACAGTCAAAGGCTTTCAATCATTTTAGAAGCCAACAACGTTCACATATAACTCCTTTATATCCTTGAGGGCGTTTTAACAGAGCGACCAATCCGTTTTAAAAATGGCCCCCTTAACAAAGGAGACTATTTTTATTTTAAATTGTCCAATTAAAAAGTCAAGCAAGATTTTCGCAGAGACAGGTAGTAGGGAACCGTTGGAAGCCAATTAGATACCGCATCTGACTTGTTATTCCTAATTAGCAAGTGGTTCATTAGTACAGCAATGGCTCATTCGTTTTAATTATAAACACTGGCTTCTTGTAATTGCATATTGTACCTATAGGTCATCAGGGATTGTAGACATAGGTACTATCTCTGTCCTAATTACCGTGTCTTGTACGCTATTGTTTTTTGATGTGGTTTATTGGAATATTGTATTAATTATTTTAATTGGCATAGTTTCTGGTATCTGTCAGGTAACTGATAGACATGAGCGGTTCTTATATTAATAAAGGTTAACTTTTTTAAACCACTCGCGTAGAATAAACGCTAATTTAAATGAGACTGAAAAATTTTGAAAACATAACTAGACGCAGGAAATTAAACTCCTCAAAAACCTAACCTACATACTGTAAATAAACATAATTTTAATTATTTTTTTATTTAATTTAACTTAAAAGTATACCAAAAAGTAAGAAGTCTGTTTATATAGCCAATATACACAGTAATCTCGCCGGTTACTTTTATAAATTTCCTTTCAAAATATCTCTTTTATAAACTAGCGCTTTCGCCATTTTTTGAATAAATAATCTACAAAAAAGCTCAAAGCATTTTTTCAAAGGCTCAGGGACATACAGCGAAGTGGTAAATCATTAAAGCCCTCTTCAAACGTCACCGCATTACACTAATTGACGCAATTAGAGGGATTGACGGACGGAAATAAAAGTCAACTCACCTTCATATAACGCCGGCCAATTAGCCCTCTCGTAATTAGCTCACTTTGGTCTAGTCTTTGAACTCTGCACAGAATCACAACACAAAATACATTTTCAGTTTTCCCGGCACAGAAAAGTTTTTCGTTAACGCGTGGTACGTAAAAATCGCGGAGTGAGAATACGTGCGTACGACGCGAACGCTCGACGGCGAATGACAGCGGGAGGAGGCGAGGCTCGCTCCGCTCATGTTAGGCGGGGTAGCCCTTCCTTCGCTAGGAAAGCTCGACGACAGCTTTTCGCGTAGCCGACGGTGGAGTTACGCCCTTATTCTCGCGGGCAGACACTTAACTCTGTAAGTGGGCAGATTTTCTGCGGCATTGCATTTAGGCCTAAATAATAATGTTAAGTGATGATTTCGTTTGTTTTAGAGCATTTTTATGTAATTTGGACGCTTGAAGACCCGTTTTAACCGCAGAGCTTTCCGCTAAGCCCTTTCACCAACATCTTTTAAAACGAATATGACAGGGCCTAAAACAAGACCACCAAATTTAAAATACAATAAAGACATTCACGTAGACACCTTTCATATAAATTTCAACACATTTTAACACCCGTCACAAAGACGTATTTTTTTGCAAACAGGATTTTAAATTATACAAAGAAATAATCAGTCTTATACAAATTATGCATCCAAGCAGCCGATCCATCCTTCAATGATAAAACAGGTTTAGACGCCTCATTCATTGCAACTGGCCACCCCTTGCCGACGGGTTTGGAATAACCTGACTGGAATAACAGGTAAAGTATTGCAGATACTTTACTTATTCTAACTGTGTATAAAGAATAATAGTGATACATATATCGTTTAGTAGCTTACGAACGTATTTTTATTTTTTTAGTAAGAAATATCATATAGTTCAGTTGTTCATTATCATAGAATGATCTGCCGTTTCCAAGTCTTATGTGTCGTGTTATGTCTAAGTATAGACACAGATTTTATAATAAATTATATACTATAGTAGGTATAGGTAGGTATAATGTTTTTTTTCTTTTTATATTCACTTTAATTACTACCTGCTACCTGCCTACTTATAAAATATGCAATTGTATTTAGCTTCTCAAGCACCTATCTAACAGTGAACCATAGATACAAAAAAGCATAGTGATTACTGATTAGGCTCTTAAAATAAAAAATTAAAAGTTGAACCATGTTCTATATGAAAATAAAATTCGTTAAACCGTTTTACTTAAAAAGACGCTAATGATCTACTAGCTGAATTTCGATCACGGTGGCGTCGTCGGCCAGTCTCAACAGTGACTATGACTACGTACTGTGCACTGTACGCAATAAGCTCTAAGTAATAGTATAAATAGATAGTCAAAGTGGTTGATCACGTGTGAAAAAAACAGGTTTTTACTATTTTCTAGGTTCTACAAGTAAT
Source organism: Eupithecia inturbata (assembly GCA_963662085.1). Lineage (NCBI taxonomy): Eukaryota > Metazoa > Arthropoda > Insecta > Lepidoptera > Geometridae > Eupithecia > Eupithecia inturbata. Next base: position 2,596,793 of record OY759179.1, on the reverse strand, counting down.
TTAGATAGCAGATAAGAAGTTTTGCGCACATTGTCAGCCATTTGCTATGAATCCACGCTAAAACAAGCTACGAATCAAGAAAAATCAACATTATGTCGATAGACTCCTAAACTACAACTGATTCAAAGTTTGTTTTAGCAAAGATACATAGCAAATGGCTTACATGTGCGAAAACTTCTTATCTGCTATCTAAATTACTTGTAGAACCTAGAAAATTGTACAAAACCATTTTTTTACGCTTGACCAACGACCATAATAATAAACTTATTCCTTTTTTTTTTTAATTATGTGTTCATTATAAAAACAATCACAATATACAATAAATTTTGTACCATAAAACCTTGTGAGGTTTGTCTCGGTATTCAGATTAGTTTTGTCTTTACTTTGTAAAAAATAAGTAATTTGGGACTCACGCACTAACTTCGGCTTTCACGCATTCAGCACATAGCAGCATCAATAACCTATTGCTCAATTTCTTCAGGCTCATCCTAACCGTAAGATACAAAACCAGTTATACGCCTCAAGTGCCATATAAATGGTCTTGTTGTAATTTTTATGAGGCACCCTGTATAGATTCAATTAAGCCAACTAAGGGGTGTAATAAAGGATGATTTATAGGAGATGCCATAATAGTTTTTAATTACATTTCAAGAGGGTACCTGGGGCTTGAAGGGTGTGGGGAAACTGGCCTATGACATGACCAGTGTAAGTACAGTGTATTGAAATATAAATTAAATCAAATATTTTGGTTTAGTTAGAAGTATCAAGTTTTAAAATTTTATTGAGGTTTAAATTTGCTCGGCTCAAGTTTAAATCAGGTCACCCATTTATAAAAAAATATTGTTTACAGTGAGGATTGAGTTAAATCAGTTTTTCTTTTGACGTCCGATGTGGTGCGGTAGGGGAAGGTCCGCCAGCGACGTAGGAGGTTGCGGGTTCGATTCCCGCCTTGAGACAAATGTTTGTACGATCTACTTATATATGTTCCAGGTGTTTTGGGTATTCTATGTATAATTAAAAATATCTATCTATGTAATGTGTTGTATTAAGTGTATCAGTCATCTAGTACCCATAACACAAGCACTGCTTATCTTGGGGCTAGATGATGCTGTGTGGATTGTCCAGCATTAATTATTTATTTATATTTAGTTTGAAGTCAATAGCTACATTAAAGTTTTAAAATGCATTGCAGGTTACATGTTGTACATAATGGAAGCTTATCATTTTTTTTGAAACAGGGACTTAATTGGATAGGTACCTACTACAATAATTATCGATTATTACTCACATAATCCATTTTTTTTATGTATAAATAGTATCTATTAGACAGTGTATAACAATCCAATTATGTACACTAATTAATTTAGGTAGATCATCATCAAAAACAAAAAAATATTAAGTACCAATTAAAGTAAATTTAAGTTTTATCTTTTACTTGAGTTTAATTTTAAATATAGTAAATATAGTGTTAAATATATCCATTTTAGCATTCTAGCCTAAAATTTAAAGCAAATGAACATCCTTGTCGCCTTTGATTATACATATTATTGTATCAGACGATGAAATAGCTCTTTATTTCCCATTTGTGTTGAATACAGTCAATTTACGCTAAACAAATCTGAGCGAGCTTTGTGACAATTTAAGGCTATTCAAAATGCGCCCTGAACTAAAAAGGGCCGGGTGTAACAACCCATTGCAAACAAAATATCGATGAATTGTTGAGAGTTGTTTACACTGATATTTAACAGGAAAAAAAAAACTAGTTAGTAATATTTTTGCCGGACTGCACCGGTCCGAAGTAATACTAGCAACGTTATTTCAAACTGGTTGAAAATCATATACAAAATCAGATGAAACTTCTTAGACAAGAAACAATCGCAAGACATACTTGCCAATATCAATTCGATGCATGTTGGAACCCCTCAAAACCTCAACTTCGTTTTATCCTCCAAAAATTCCCTTCTTTAACAAAACTTTATTCGTGAATCAGTTTCTACACGCGGCTTCGCACGCGTTGTTTTCTCCTAATTATCATTATTACTCTTTTGCAGCCCAAGCCTTCAGACTACGGAACAATCTACCAATTGATATAAAAAAGGCTACATCACGTCACAGTTTCAAGGAAAGTTAATGATCATTATTTAGGACAGACTATGTAATTAGCATGTCACCAATAGCCATTTTGTTGTTATGTATTAATCTACTAATTTGGGAAAGTGTAATAGGATTATTAGTTTGTATTTGTTGTAGGACCTGCACCGCCATCCTATGATCTTCTTTTTTAATCTTTTGTTTCCTAGAAGAAATCGATTTATGCAACAAGTCCGCTAATTCTACGACCGTCTATAGGATGAAGCTTAGTTAAGAACGAACCGTTTTATAAGATTATATATTTTAAAAAAATCTGTCTATATATGTCTATAATATGTCTGTCTATGTCTATAATGTCTATGTCTATGTCTATAATCATTATTTGATAGTATAGGTTCAGAATTGCACGGTAAAATATTATTCCGTTAATTTCTGATACCGAACTACCTACTCTATAATAAAATTGCCAGTTATTTTTAATTGACATGACACGTTCATAACGGTAATTGATACGGTATCTATTGCACACAAAAATCAAATTAATAAATTAATAACCATCACATCACTCTAATTATATATATATTATATTATTTGGATGCATGAATGTTTGTTACCTCTTCACGCTAAAACTACTGAACGGATCTAGCTGAAATTTTGCATACAGGTAATTCTAATCCTAGAATCAAATACAGGCTACTTTTTATCCCCTGTCCCCATAAATTAGTTCCCATAGGATAGAAATCACCTTTAAACGTTTCCATAGAAACAACGCCTGCAAACCGCATGCACAAACTAGTTTTCAATATGTTTCAAAATAAAACCAGAGATAGTGAACATAAGCCGTCAATTAAATGCAGACGTCGAACATCGTAAACATTAGAGTTGTAATGTCGATATGAGCTATCGATAAGTCATGTGAACATCGTGGTACATCACTATTCTTGTGGGGTTCCCGTTGACATAGAATACGGTTTAGTACCTACATTATCACTCGACAGAAAAGAGCAAAATCCGATAATTTTCTGTATAAGCCACAATGCCACAAGCGAATCTATAAGAAAAATTTATTTAATACATATGTGCATCGTCATCTTTAATAAGTTGCCAGAACCCATTAAAGACCTCAATGGTAATTTATTCAAACAAAAATCAAATCAGTGGCAGCTTAATAAATGTTTTTATAGTGTAAATGAATATATTAATTTTAAGCAGAATAATTTATTATGTTTCGACTATGATTGTTAATTATTTATTGTCTATTGTATTATCCTTAATTATTTTTATTAATTCATATTTTAACTATTTGAATCGCTAATATTTAATATTTGCACACCTGCTTGCGGGTTGAATACATTTGACCTGTAATAATGTGTTCAGCAAATAAATATACTTTATTGACGAAGAAAATTACAATTCAATTGTAAATACTAGTTCTAATTTGTTTATATTAATAAACAAATTAGAACTAGTATTTACAATTGAAACAATTAAGCTAACTGCACACTGTTGCAAACAATCTACAGGTAGCTCAACTGATCTGCAAATAAATGATTTGATTTGATTTGATGATACACGGAACATTGTGTGATTGATCCAGGTCTGTACCCTCAGACGTAAAATAATCGGCACCTACCTACTTATCACATCACAATGTAATAATAAACGCGAATGTTTGAATGGATGAATGGAGGGATAGCTGTATGTTGGTTACTTCTTCACGCGAAAACTGCTGAATGGATCGGGCTGAAATTTTGAATAGATGTAGGTCAATAACACATAGGCTACTAAACATCTAAACAACCAAACTCTTGCATATATAATAGTAGTGTGACTAGTTTATGCCCGCAGCTTCGCACGCGTTGTTTTTATGGAAAAGTTTAAAGGTTATTTCTATGGGAACTGATTTATGGGGCAAAATTTTGCCAATGTGTTATTTGAATTTTTTTAAATTCTTAATTCTTTATTGCACTAATAAAACAAACACATGTAAAACTTAAAATTAGAGAGGTTATGGCAAAGACGAGCTTAACCCTAAAAAGAGTTCTCTTCCAGCAAACCTTATTGGGAGAGAGAGACAAGTTTGTCATAGTTGGTTCGTGTGCATATACAGATAGAAAGAAGATTGAATCCTTAGCCTACATACTTAATAAACTACTACATATAGTAATATATTACGCTACCTATAAAAATATATAAAATACTATATTCCGAATAACATACAATATAATAACAATTCTATAACTACATACGCATTTATAATAAGTACATAAGCTACTTACCTACATCAAAGTCATGAAGATAGGTATTGTTCTAGTAGGTAATTTTGCTCACATACATATATCTAAGCAAAATTTCAGCCCTATTCGGCCTGTAGTTTTGGCGTGGAAAATTAACATGCATCCCCAATCCTCAATCCCAATGGGTGGATGGGGATTGGGGATCCCAATCATTCGCATTAGTATGAAAGGGGATGTGAATATTAGCAAAGATGGTGTGACAGTTAAAATCTGTTCCATTGCCATGTGGGAAACGTTCTTGATATTTATATTTTGTCAAGTTTGTGTGTTTTGCCATGTTTATATTAGATTTATTTTTATATGTTTATGTGTGTTTATGTGATGGTAATAAGCGGCGATAAGCGCTGAATGAATGAACTTTGCAACATTCCGGTCATAGATAAGTAAATGCATAGAAAATAGTTACCAATGTGTGTGTTTATTAAGATTGTTATTATCATTGATTGTTTTGTTTAAGATTTTGGATTATTTATATAACTACGCGACGCGTTAAACCACTGTAGGTAACAATAATACATTCTAATAATAAAGAGAACCTAGTGCTTAGACTAACCTAACCTAACCTAACCTAACCTAACCTAACCAATTTTTGAAAAGAATTTTTTTTATTGAATAAATGATCTATCTATCTATCTATTATAAAGAATTGATCTCTAACGGGAGTGGCATAGTCACTGTGTGAAAAAACTCCATTATAATAAATAAAGATATTAACAAAACAAACTGTAAGGCTATCCCTGGAACTATTAGTCCGATTATGAAAATTCTCTAATAGGGGACACTACCTAGATTATCACTGAGTGACATAGGCTGTCTTATCCAAGTACCGCGTGAACGAAGCCGCGAGCTTAAGCTAGTTTTGCATATACATATTGTAGCGAAGTCTCCATCATCATCATCATCAGCAATTAGTCCACTGTTGGACGTAGGCCTCCCCTAATGAGCGCCATAGCGCCCTGTCTTCAGCTTGCCGCATCCAGCGTCTGCTTGCAGTCTGTCAGGTCATCATCCCACCTGGTCGGAGAGCGTCTTACACTACGTTTCCTGAGTTGCGTTGCGGTCTTCACTCAAGAACATTTTTACCCCAAATCTCCTTGAATGTAATTCTGTAGTAAAGTTCAAAAGGGCGTCGACGATACTAGTTTCTTTAAACACTTTTAAGTCAAGCATAACAGTTCCATAGAACCATAGTCAATGCATTTTTTTTTTATAAATAATCAATGGAACTCGTTCTCCGTTCTATAACTCACGGCACCCTATATACAGATCTCTTTTAACCTCCTGTATAATGTAGCTTTTGAATCACCCTTTATAATAGCTTCGTTTTATACTACTTAACTATTTCATTCATACCTCAGGATATGAGACCTAGTTAGTAGAGTTTTGTTGTTATTTTGTTACCGTGATTTTCTTTTTACTTTCATAGATAAATACATGTTTACTTTCTAAATAAATAAATATTCTATTATATTTTAAAAGGTATGTAAAGCTTTGGTAAAGTATTGAAGCGGAAAGTTTTACTATTCATAATGAAGTAGGTAAGTATTCTTTTAACAGTCCACTGCTGGACACTGGCCTCCCCAAATGAGCGCCATAGCCCCCTGTCTTCAGCTTACCGCATCCACTGTCTGCAGTTTTTCGCAGGTCGTCATCCCACCTGGCCGGAGAGCGTCCTTACACAACGTTTGCTCAGTCGCAGTCTCCACTCAAGAACACGTTTACCCCAGCGTTATGTACACTAAACTGTAAATTGAACATAAACGCGCCAAATCGTGAAACTCTACAATGCTGTTGCTCTACCGAGACTCCGATTACGTCCAAAAGAATCGGCCGCTTACATTGAATTCGGCTTAAACCAATTAATCACTCTTATCTGGTTGTTTCCTTGAGTTTTTCAAGGGATCTGGCATCCATTGAACTGGGGTAAAAGGGACCATTGTGGTCCAATCGGGCTATTGTTGCCAGCCCTGGTCCATTGTCCCGAAAACTGAACTTTCGATTAGTCTCGCTTTCTCCTAACGTGGGGATAATGCTAGATGCCTATTGACCAAATTAAAATCTATAAGTCAAATTCGTTTGTCTGTCTGTTACCTTTTCACGCCTAAACGGCTGGACAGATCTTAATGATTTTGGCAGGGAGGTTAGCTGGTATCCCGGGGACGGACATAGGCAACTTTTTATCCCCGAAAAGAGCAAGCAAAGCATCCAGTAATATTATAAATACGAAAGTAACTCTGTCTGTCTGTCTATCTATCTGTCTGTCTGTTACCTTTTCACGTCTAGACGGCTGAACGGATCTCAACGAAATTTGGCAGGGAGGTAAACGGTATCCCGAGGATGGACATAGGCTACTTAAAAAGCACGTGCGAAGATGCGGGCTGCAGCTAGTATTAAATAAACAACCCTCATCCGTTGTTAGTCGGGTAAGCTAAGTAGAGCTTGTTATGGGTAAGTAATAAATAATTAAAACTTAATACAATATAGATATTTTTGATTATATGTACATAAAAAACACCCAGAACACCCCAAAAAAAATGTGTAGTTCATACAAACATTTTTTCCGAGGTGGGATTCGCACCCGCAACCTCCTGAATCGCAGGTGGACCTTTGCCCGCTGCGCCACTGAGGTTTTTATTGAAAACGTTTTTTTTAAAATGAGGCAACCAGGATCCCTCAGTAAATTAACGTTTTAGACAGAAGTTATCACATATTCGGTTCAAAGATGTTATTTAGATTCTCATATAAAACAACAAAATGTTCACATATAATGAGATACAAAAAGTTCTTAAAAATAATGTATAAGCTAAGTACGCTATACCTTCGGGGCCGGTAGCCGGTAAGTTTAATACTATCTAGAGGTATGTAGGTATAACCTACCTGCTATAGTAAAATTACATTACAACGATAAGCATTAGCCAATCCGCCACTTCTTCTAACATAGTAGTGTGTATGCAATTTTTAAAACTCTGAACACAGACAAAAGCGTGTTTATTTATTACATTTAAACGGAAGTTAAATATTTACCAGGAATGGTGAGTTTAATACAAAAAGATAACCCTTAGGTTTATATAGATGCTTATGTTAGGCTATGAACGTATTTTTTTAATTTTGTTTTGAACATGCTTATGCTAGTACATTCCTTGATCTCGGTAGGCAAGCTATTAAATAATTGCACCCCCTCGTAAACAATTGTTTTCTTGCCGTAATCAGTACGTGCTTTAGCTAATTCTAGTTTATATTTGTTTCTAAATGTGTAGGGATTATTCTTTTTACGTAGTTGTATGTTTGATTTTATTGAGATAGAATTAATGTTTCGTATTAAGATGCAAGTTGAGTTTGTATACATTTGTCCAATGTTTAATAGTTTAGTTTTATTATATAACTCTTTCGTTGGTGTTAGGTATTTATAATGATACAGTGTTTTTATAATTTTATTTTGTGTTCTTTGGAGAGGGTTTATATTGGTACTAGCGGCCGATCCCCAAATTTCGATAAGATAATTTAAGTGCGATTTGACTAAGGAATTTTAAATAAATGACCGTGCTTTGGCTGGAATGCAGTGTGCTATTTGGCGTAGTTATTTTAATAAGGCCATTAACTTTGAATTTACGTGATTGATCGGAGATTTCCATGTTAGTTTGTCATCCAACCATAAGCCGAGATATTTTTCTTTATTACTCCGTTTAATGATGTCATTGTTTAAGACAAGAGGGGAAAAATTTATAAGTAGGTTTATTTTTTGCAGCAAAAATCATGTATGTTTTTTTGTATTAATTGTCAAGAGATTAAAGTTAACCATTCGTTTAGTATATTAAGGTCCCTTTGAGCGTCAGTCATTACGTTTCCAATCGATTTATCAAAATAAAATAGACACGTATCGTCGGCATAGAGGGTTAAGTGTCCTGATAGACCTATTTTATTGATATTATATACATATGTAAAATAAAAAAAAAATAATGGCCCTACAATTGTTCCCTGGGGAATCCCGTAGGTCACATTTTGTGATCTACTTTCAAAATTATTGATCTTAACAACTTGTCGCCTATTTTCAAGGTATGATTTAAACAATTTGAGCGCAATTCCTGTAACTCCTATGTTATTTAATTTTAGTAACAGCTTTTTGTGTCAAACATTAGATTTACTTACCTACGTCAAAGTTAACCGAAAACCCTGATAATTGTCCGATTAGCTTACAAAGAACACCATCTTTATACAACCATTTACTAGGTATACTTCAAAAACCGCTTATTTAAAATCGCTTCACAAACGATTAAATGAAAGAACCTCGTCTACGATTTCACAAGAATTCGTTGTTGAAACATTTAAGCAAATAAGCTACAGTATATACTTAACGAGCCACCCTCCCCGCTTAGTAACTTAGTAAAGAAAACAACGAAACTGGAATTAACATAAATTAAGCGAAGCACAGTGCAAACAGCTGGTTCTCTTCAGACTATCGTTTCAATATCTGAGGACGAGTACATACCGGCGGCGTCGCGATTTCTGTAACGTCTTCTAGTCGTGAATAGTAGTTAGATACCTACATTGTAGGTACCTAAGAGAAAGTGACAGATTCTTAATGACAGTGTCATTTGAGCCTTAAAACACGTACCCCCTCCGCGCACTCAGTGCATTAGAAATTTAATTCCATAGAGTTTTTCCTACCGCATTTCAGTACGACAGCAACGACGTACTTGCTCCTCCATGTTTGGAAAAGGAATAAACCACTTTCCAAGTAGGTGTAGTATAAAAGCGATTGCCATCTCCGTTATCTTCCAATCTACCAGATATGTCCTGACTCTACTCGATAGATAGGCGTCTCCTCAAGTCTCTATTATGAATTCACACCTATTCATCTTTCCGGGAGCCAAAGACAAGGAATGAATTCTGACAAAGTACACGAGTCCTCAAGCTCTTGTTGAAGCAAGTGTAGTAGTTATGAACTACTACACTTGTGTCTTCTATTGCAAATAGCTTGCTTACAAGCTATTTGCAATCGAAGACACCTTTAGTGAGTATTATTATACATTATCTGCCAGCTGTCTATATTTGTATCTTCGAGCTCTTGTATGAATTCTGACAAAGCGCACGAGTCCTCAAGCTCTTGTTGAAGCAAGTGTAGTAGTTATAAACTACTACACTTGTGTCTTCTATTGCAAATAGCTTGCTTACAAGCTATTTGCAATCAAAGACAACTTTAATGAGTATTATTATATATTATCTGCCTTTAGCCAGCTGTCTATATTTGTATCTTCGAGCTCTTGTATCTTCAAGAAACAAGTAGTACGAAATGAGCTAGCTATCCTAGCGCGCCTTGCGACCAGAGGCACCTTTTGTCGATTGTAAGTGTGCTAACGACGACGAAGCGCTCACACGAGGTGATTACGAGCCACGTGACGATGTTTCTGTCTTCGAGCTTTTGTTTCTTCAAGAAAGATGTGTAGTCTATGAAATGAGCTAGCTATCCTAGCACGCCTTGTAACCGGAGGCACCTTTTGCCGACTGTAAGTGTGCTAACGACGGGGCGCTCACGCGAGCTGATTCCGGGCCACGTGACGATGTTTGTGTCTTCGAGCTTTTGTCGTTTTCTTAAGGAGGTTAAAGGTAGGTATGACAACGTTTTTTTTTGGTTATTAAAATCTAGCATATGACTAAAGTCCCACAAACACCATCAATTCTTATTTGTTATTATACAACATAGCAATTTGTTAAGATGGAGAAATTAGAAAGCAACAAACCTCTGACTGTTGATACAAATGTATAGTTGGTAAATAAGTCAATAAAAAACATATTTAGTCTTTTTTTCGTTTCATACACAAATATAACGGATGAAACTAAAGCATAGGACAGGGTTCACAAGGAAAAGTTTGTAGAGCACTCACTAGAACGGCTGAAAGGAAAAGTCAGAGTTGAAAAGTTTACTCACTATAACAGAATGTTTGGCTATTATTTTAAGGCATTCACGGCCCAGCCTCAATAGTTGCTTCAACACCGAGATCACCGTAGTGGGCTGTAAAAGTGGTAAATGTAAGGTCCTATTGTCAAAATGCAAGACAGGTAAGCAAAGATACTGCTTATGTGAACTGTTAGATAACATTTACTGTTCATATAGGCAATTGCGACATTAACAAGCTTTGATTAAAAACTCCATGACTCTACTATATTACAAAAAAATACTGCACAAGAGCGGGTAAACAAACTCAACGAGTCAATATTACGTATAATGGAATGCACAACATTGCCCGCGAGGTTCCTCATTTCAATATGCCCTGAGATCCACACGGTGAGGTATTTAAAGGATTCATATTAAAAACAAACGGTAATAACCTGGTAGACGTTTAAAGTATGAATGTATTAAATGATATTAAAAGATGTGAAAAGCTAAGCATATATTTTACCCTCTTATTTTTAACCGAGTTAAATTTAAGGAAAATGGATGAGGTTCAGCTGTGGGTATGTTTTTTTAAACTTTTTAAGCTGAGAGTGTCAATTTATTGAATGCTCTGTTCACATATCTCACTCTGAGAAAAAATACAGCTTAGCAACTGTTTTATGTTGATAGATTTTTTAAGTAGGTAATGGGGTGAATTAATTGAGCAAGCTTTCATAATAAGGTTAAGTGTTTTAATGTTCCCAGCCATTATAACAATATGGTAAGCACAGAGGGTAAATGCCGACTGAAAATAACAAAACAAACACAAAGTATTTTCCTATTATTTCAGTTCAAAGCTTTGCCCCTGCCTGAGGTTCAAACATACACTAGCCAAACTCGATGTAGACTGTTTGTAAACAAACCGCCACCTACGACCGGCTTAAAATGTTGAAGAAAGAACTATGCTAACTGATCATAAGCATTTGAAATCGCAGGCAGATTTTACCTAGTCTAACACACTTTACAACAAACTAATATTATACCTAAATGCGAAAGTTTGTATGGATGGATGGGATGTATGTTTGTTACTTCTTCACGCCAAAACTACTGAACGGATCGGGCTGAAATTTTGCATAGATGTAGTTCTAGGCCTGGAATAAAACATAGGCTGTATGCTGCGTTTTATCCCATGAATCAGTTCCCATGGGATAAAAATAACTTTTAAAAGTTTGCATAGAAACAACGCGTGCGAAGCAACGGGCTGAAACTAGGTTATTATAAAACTAATCCTTGCGCGGCACAGGTTAAATTGTAATATTCAGGATTTATTATTTTGATATTTGAATCAGAATACTTTCGAGATTGAAGTTTATTAATAGGGTTATTGTTCATTCAGTCATTCATTCTTTTTGAGATGACGATGACTTCACATCGCTTTGTGGGAGCTTAGTAATCTGCACATCATCGCATATTTATAACTAATATATTTTTAAATACGTTTCCCAATAGAATAAAATATCCATAGATAATTATAATTTTATTGTAATGCAGCAATCTAAAGCAAAAACTTAAATAAAACCTTGTTCAATAGACTGAGACATTTTGCAACAATCATCATAATCTTATTGATAAACGGTTCACGGTCACCGCGCTTGCTGCTTAATAAACAATGTTTTTTGTCAATAAAACTGTTGAAGATTGTTTAAATCGATAAAGATTGCAATGATGGCCTTATTTTTTAGTAATTTCTTTCTATGCCATGCGTAATTGAAGGTGTTTTAAGTCTGGTTTTAGCTAAGTATAAGTTATTTACGAGTTTCTTTCATATTTTATTTGCGTTAGTGTTTTTTGTTTTTAACCAACTAAGTATCAAATGATTGTTATTTTGGAATCGAGTGGCAAAAGTGATTTTTGCTCATTAGACACATACGATTAATTTATGTACCTACCGAATGTTAATCAAAAGTTCAAAGAAGTAGCGCAAACACATCCCAATTATTTCTCGTGGCCACCACGACCAATCTCATTTTCAACGGGGATCTGAATAATAAGCACACCCCACACATGGGAAATGTAAACACCAGGGTAGGTACACCCATTATAGAGATACCTATAATCCCCAACCCTAATTTGTTGACAAATAGAACCATTACAAATGCAAGTAAACTTTGTTTTTTTGTCAATAATTTGTTAGGATTTGTTCAAGCACGACTATTGAATAAATTTTAGAAAATAGGTAAGTACCAGTTTGTTAAAAAAAACGTAACGTCGAATAATGAAACTAATAAAAAAATCTAGCTACAAATGAAGATTACAAAAACAACCAACTCTCAAAAGTGTAATACAGCAAAACGTTTCTTTTTCGCGCGTATCAGTTTTAACCTATTAGGAATGTCATGTGTTGGCTTACAAATGTTTCAAAGAAAATGCACGAACTGATTATTCCACCGAAGCTAAGCAGTTCATCCGTAGAACAGTTCAATCACAGCACCCGTAATCAAAAACAAGGGGCAAAAGAACAAATGGAAAGGCCGTCTTGCCCAATCGGCGATTCAGCACGCAGTCGAGCCATAAAATTAAATAAATCCGTTATTTTTCAGTGTGAGCTGGGCCCTCGGTCAATCGTCCCAGCGATAACGGCCCACATTTGTAAAGATTTTGCGGCCCACACTGCCCGCTATTCCTGCGCTGGCCATACGGTGAAATGGGACTTGAGAATCTCTAAGACAGGACAGGGCTTACAGTAAAAAACTAAAAGTTTAGGCAGCTGGCTGGCTATTTATGTGTGTCTGTATTTAATGTTTTTAGTGAACGAATTGAAGCAGAATTTTATAGTCTCGTGAGTCTGCTGTTTGCTTGACTCTCAACCTAGTATTTTGTCTTTTAGAACCTTACTAAGGTTATCTGTGGTAATGGTACAATTTGTAATGAATATTGCCAATATCGTTTTATTTGTAGGCATGCCTGCCGGTCTATGGTTAAACATTTTTACTTTTACGAAGCACTAAAATAAAATAGTGATTTACGTAAATTTTAAGAGGTTTAGATGCGTAGGTATATTGGTACAATTGTACCAATATAACGAGTTTTCTACAAAAAAATAAACAATTTTTTTTTTGCCACTTCTAACCATTACCAAGTTACATCATAAGCCGAACAGTAGCCAGTGAGGCTAAGCCGCGAATAAATGAAAATTGATTTTAAGATTGCGCCGGCCCAGCAGCCGACACGTTGACAAATAATATGGCTTTAGTGGAGCGTATTAGTTAATACTCTCCGACCTTCGGGAAAGTATCAAGACGTCTATTTTATACGTAGGAGGTATGTACTTCCTGGTAAAAAAAAGTTGCTTTAAAAACCATAATCAAGCAATAGGTTATCTGATAAAATTAACGACAAAACGAAGTCTCAAAGTCGCCTATAGAAGTAGAGTCACATCTTGAACCTCTTTACCTAATTTTAAGATTCATAAAAGCATGGCAAAACATTGCGTAGCAATAACAGTAGAGTTGTAAGTACTTAGAAGTGAACTTCAGGACTTCTGTTGACATAAGTCAAAAGACACAAACCACTGCTTAGTAATTATAAAGGTATTACTAAAATAATACTTAAAATAAGGTATTACATACTAAAATAATAATTAAGTAGTCCTTTACTAGTAGAACATTTTTAAACATCAAAATAATCAATTCTGATCAAAACCACAGAGCGGAAGAGGGGAGATCCGTCATTACGAGTGGCTCCACCTGTGACGTCACTCATCTGCACAATCCTGATGGGAAATTAAACGCAGTTTAAAACTCTGTTTTAATACAGCGAATTTTTTCTCGCTTAAGCGCCAGTTGGCGCAACAAAATATGCAGAAAAGTTTACATGTCTTTTTTATCTTCTTTTTTATTTATTATAGAAACCCCTAAAAGTTAAATTATGAATGAGCGTTTAAATTCAATTATTTAAATGAAAAATACATACAGTCGAACTGAGAAACTCCTCGTTTTATTGAAGCCGGTCAAAAAAATCGGATCTTTAATGGAATAAGAATTGTGATTTTCTGAAAATAGCTCAGCATCAACAGTATAAGTACCTAGATTATCTAATTCATCAGGAAATTATGAATTAGATAATCTACTTACCTTCTACTTGGGTACAGATAATATTGAGCTTTACTCAAGATATATATAAAATGCACCACTTTTGCAAAATATTTCTCATAAAAAGTGAAATGCACGCTTAATTAAAATATTTTTTCGCGATGTCACTAACAAATGCAAAAACCATTATGCGTGCCCTGCTCTCCAATGTCATTACAGATAGCCACCCTAAAGTGCATCACCCATCCCCACCGGATATAAACCCCAAGTTTTAATCACGTCGCCCTTCATTCATAAAACTTATTTCACCATTCAACTCATTACACACCGTATTCCCACGTATTTCATTCAATTTACTATTTCTTTTATTTTTTCCACAATTAATTTTAATCTAATGCGTTCACGCCGAATAATTTCTTAGCTATTCCATTTTTGAAATTGAATGAATGTGCCATTCAACAACGGTTCGAACTACAAAAGACTTGACGCGCGTTTAATTTGTTCATTCAGTTTGTGTCTGCTATGGTAAGGTGAAGCGATTCGTTGCCCCGAGGGGTTAAGTAGGCAAGGCATGGATGTAACTTTTAAAAAAATTGAGGTAGAACCATTGACCTACAAAGGTAGCTATGTTATAAGATTACTAGCTGCGCCCGCGGCTTTATCCGCGTGGAAATTGATTGCACATTCCCTAGTGTTAGTCTTGTAAAAATATAAAATACGTGCATATTACGTGGGTATTTTCTATACCTATATAATAAAAAATATCTATCTATGTTATGTATTGTATTAAGTTTATCAGTCATCTAGTACCACACTCTAATAACACAAGCTCTGCTTACTTTGGGGCTAGATGATGCTGTGTGGATTGTCCAGCATTATTATTATATTATATATTATTTACTTTATAGTTTATTTATACCGAGTTTTGAATGAATCGAATCAAGGAATAATAATTTTCCATAGAAACTTTCCCAGCACTTATAAACCCCTTAGAGGCTAATTTTTGATAATTAGATTAGTCTTTGTGTTATTCTAGAACTTAAACTATCTACATACCAAATTTCATCTACATAGGTTAAGTAGTTACGGAGATACGTGGTAACAAACATTCACACGAACTTTCGCATGATATTATACATGTTTGTGATCTGTCAAGGTGACAAAGCATAATAGCATGTTAAAATGTTTAGACAGGATAATATGATTAACACAATTTATAAAGATCTTACCAAATTTCTCATAGATCCACAGGTGATCGGAAAGCTGGCTTCTATTTCGGTCAATGAATTAGCATTGCCATTCAACGTGGCAATGCTGCAAGCGTTCTGGGCACTCTGCCTTCTGGTGACGGCTTACATTTTTAAGAAATAGATGTAAGTGTAAATACTAGTTGTAATTATTGTATTCTGTTATTATAATTTTCTATGTGATATATAAATCTCATGATTAAGAATCAAAAACAGGTATTAAAATTTTCTGAATTGTTAGGGTTTCGTAGATCGGAAATCGGTTTCGCTTTCATTTTTTCCGTCGCTTTTCTTTCCTGTCCTCGCTTTTTCTGAATTTTATCGGTCTTTAATATCTCAGCAACTACAGCAGCAAATAACTTGAAACTTAAAATAATACTACATTTAGTGCGCCTGTACAGATAAAAAGAAAAAAATAAACAAAAAGAAAATAAAAATGAAAATTTTCGGTACCTGACTACAAATTGTGATGTCGAAAAGATTCCTACAAGGTCAAGTGAAGTTTGTGAGCGATCCACCTAAAATGAATGTAGATATGAGTTTATATTTTACAGGAGAAATATAGAGAAGTCTGTAAATAGAACTTTTGCTGAAAAATGGTCAAAAAGGGGGAATAATTTTCAAAAGGGGGGGCCCCATCACCGAGTGGGGTATCAAATGAAAGGTAACACATGAAACTTTGTATAAACAAGTAACACTACAACTGTAATAACCACAAATACTAAAAATATAATAAAGTTGAAAATTTAATGTTCTTTGAAAAAGTTGTCTCATTTTTACGGTACAGAGCCCTTCGTGTGTGAGTCGACTCGCAATTGGCGGTTTTTTAATGTACGCCTAAATGTAAATTTATGTTGCTAATAAAAAAAATTGTATGTGTATTTTATACTACGTAATTATCATCTCGGACATACCATCTTCAGCCACTGTCTTCAGCAATACACACCTACAACAGAACATAAAATTCACCACAATAGTTAAATTCCCAGAAGGGCGATGCGTGTGTATGACGTTATGAAGTAAAACTGTGGAGGGCTCCACACGATCTAATTAAATGATAAGGACTATCTAAGATTAATGTCCTTATGAGACCTCGGTCTAGGACTGAACGGTCATTCAGATATTAATTAAGAGGTTTTGTAGAGCTTCGTTTCTAATTAAAAACGTTACTTGAATATGTGGTATCTTTATGTAAAGCTCGTATAGGTCATTGAAAAAGGTTATAAGTACATATTGGTGTAGGTTTGGATTGTTCTCAGCTGTCACTAAGATCTGTCCCCCTGGGGCTGGGTGAGCCGTGTGTATGTGGCGGGGGATGGTGAAAACTCTTTGGGGCCGGAAAATGTGAAATGACTCCTAACATCCCAGTAGTACCTACTGCTGCACTGCTGAAAAAGGGTGTTTTTCCCACAATCACCGCGTTTGGCAGGTGGATTGGTAATCGCAGTAAAGGTGTTAAATATATACAAAAGGAAGCTGCTGCTCTTCCTCTGGTAAGTCCACTAGACGGCTCTTACGTAATCCACGGGCTTATTTGGAGGGGCTGATTCTTACGCCGCAACTGGCACGGCCAACAAGCCAAAAATATAGATAGATAAAGCTTAAATAGGTTATTGTGTAATATTGGTGTAGGTTTCAATTGTTCTCAACTGACACCCTGATCTGTCTCCTTGGGGCTGCGTCAAAAATGTGATGTGTGGCAGGGAGATGGAGGAAACTATTTGTGATAATCTGAAATGACTCCTAACATTGTAGGTACATTTCATTTAATTTATTCATTGCATAGCTTAAGATCTAATTACATATGTAGCTAAAGGTAGTACATACATTCTGTATAGGCACTGCAATTTTAATTGTAAATGTTAGCAATTTTTAGGTATTTTATTATAATTAATACAAAAAATCTGGCAAATAATCTGTTTGATTAATAATATACAATTGGTTTGGTTATGATTATGTACAATTTATGTCAAATGATAAATAAAAAATTTCAAAAATCATGTAGGTACTTACTAATGTCAGTGTCAGTTGTTATTAATTAGAATTAGAATATAGTTTTTCTGTCAAAAATTCGTTTATACTATAATAACATTTCTTAATTAGGAAACATTTTAGTTTATATATAAACTGGTTGTATTTTGTTATATCCGACTATCTTGGAGATGATGAACCTGTGCGTACCGGATGAGTACGTGGAGAGGCGCAGGCGGCCGCCTCTGTTCGTAATGCCTCGCGGAAGAACTAACCTGCTGAACAAGGCGCCTCTGACGCGCACCATACATGTACTAAATCTGGTAGCGGCAGCCATTGACGTTTTCCTCTGTTCACAGAGCGAGTTCGCAAGGGCTTTACTATTTATTTCGTGTTATGGTAAGTAATTTTTAACTTATACCTACTTGAATTATTTTTCACTTATACTTGAATTATTTTGCTAGAAGACATGTGTATCAATTAATTTTATTTTGCTTATTGACATTTCTTTCATCTAATTGTATCTATTCTAATCTTTATTGTATCAATTTGTATCTATTGTTGCTATTTTGATTATTGATATTTTTATTGAATTATTTTGCTTATTGTGTTATGATTAATTAATTATAATGTGGACTACACTATTGTGTTAGGTCATATCCTGTAAGAATAGATGTAAGTGTTTTCAATAAAAACAAAAATACAAAAAATATACAAAAATATCTTTTAATGCTTGGGGGAATTTATGATATACTTTAATTGACATTTTGTAGGGCGCTTTACTGTGAAAACACAGATTAGATTGAGGTTGCACTAATTTATTTCTACCGGCTCTGTGGCTATAACGTCTAGGTCTAATGGTCTGGGTAGGTCGTCTAAGTTGTGGATATTTTCTAACGAATTTATATATACATACAAGTTATACATTACAATATACAGGGTGGATTTTTGGACGGGGCAGTGAGACCTGCCCTTACTGCCCCGTCCAAAAATCCACCCTTTCCTTTCCTATAGCTACACCTTAACAGGTGTAGCTATAGGAAAATAGTCTTAAGAGACTAATTATTATCCGTAATTATTAGAGAAATTTTCATCCTCATTCTCAAACTAAATTTTTTTGATAATGTATTTATTTATTTTTAAAACGAAAAATCTGTGAATGGGTATGAAAATTTCTCTAAAAATTATAGATACTACAGGAAAGTGATCTTAGGAGACTCCTAAGATCACTTTCCTGTAGCTACACCGGTTAAGGGCAGGAAAAGTCCACCCTGTATAGATAGGTGTACGAAAAAGGAAATAAAAAAGGTTGTATGTAAGCTATCTACTTCGAAAATTGAATGGGCAAGAAAATTACCTAAATCTTATAACTAAGGTAGACCTACCTACCGGCATTAAATCTTCTCCTTACAGGTTGGTTGCCTGGAAGAAAAAGCTTGTAGCGATAAGGCCGCCAATTAATTTTCCTTTCTTTAGGATAGATAAATCTTTTCACTATCTGTACTTTTATTTATTTATTGGCACGTTCCACACACCATTTTTCTAATCCCAAACAAATCGGTAATTTATACCACAAATAAAGCTTTTGACGACAGTTCATTAGGTGTGATAAAATGCTAGATATGGTAGGTAATCCGCCTCAACCCTCCGTGGCTTGAACTCGTGCTTTCTGTGTTCTCACGGCACTTAAGAGTTATGGTTGTTGATGGAAAAAAGCCGGACTTAATACGGCCAGAAATACGGTTTATAGGTCCACGGACTTTTTATAAAAATTAGATAGATAGATAGAATAACTTTATTGCACCTTCAATACATTTATAAAACAAGAACTTAATAATGATCATATTGTTCGTATCGTATTAGTGATCGTAAAATGAAACGACAAAACGCAAATGTCGACGATGTGGATAGTGCAATCTAGTCCACTGGTTTAGTGTCAATAACCTTTTGCTTAATGAAACCAAAACGAAATGTATTAGATTTATTCTACCTAATGTAAAACAAGTTAAGGCTGATGTAAACGACAAGGGAGAAACGTTAGAAATTGTTAAAAGTACCGTATTCTTAGGAATAACCTTCGATAGTAAACTTCAATGGGGCCTACACATAGAGTAGCTATCGAAGAGACTTAATTCTGCAGTGTATGCAGTCAAAAAAATCCGTACTCTTACTGACGTTGATACTTCTAGACTAGTCTATTTCAGCTACTTCCATAGTGTTATGTCTTATGGCATACTGCTGTGGGGGAACGCAGCAGATATTAACACAGTATTTGTGCTGCAGAAGAGGGCTGTTCGTGCAATCTATAATATGGGTCCTAGAGAAACCCTACGTGAAAACATTCAAAGAAATAAACATAATGACAGTACCATGTCAATAAATTTATGAAAACTTGTTGTACACTTATAGGAATATCAATCGGTTCTCTAAAAATAGCGACATACATAATTTAAATACTAGAATAAAGGATATAAACTCGCTGTGCCCATAACTAGGCTACACAAGATTAATGTATCTTTTAAAGGGCAATGTATACGCTTCTACAACAAAATACCAAATCAGTTGAAAAAATTAACAATAAATAAATTCAAAAAAATTGTCGATCCTATCCTTTGTAAAAAGGCTTACTACAAATATCAGATTATTTAAAGGATAAAAAGGCTTGTGACAAGTTTTGCTCCAACTCGAAAACTAACAACCTAACAAAGTAAAGGTTTCTGGTTCGCTTCTTTACTTTACCTCAAAAAGATTGAAGTGAACGAAAATCAAAGTGATCACTTTATATCCTAGTTTATATTATGTAATTTGAATTTTGTGACGTGTCCAAGAGTCCTGTAAGGTCTAAAGGAAATGGCGCAGTTTAAATTAGTATTTAAAAATTATAACTAGTGTGGCATAGTCGGCGGCCTTGTTAACGATAAGCTAACAGTAATCTCTTCCAGGCAACCTTTGGATGGATAGTATTGGTATGTATTGAAGCTGAATTGATGAAGTACCAAAAATAATCAATGTACATATACACCACATAAATGTACTTTAAAAAACAGAAACTATGAAATTTTTAAAAACCGAGCAAAAGACACGAGGAAACAAGAGTGATAAACAAAATAACAAAAATAATATCAGGAACACTTATCAAGAGTGGACAGATAGTGTTGATGGACCATACTTTTGAAGATGGTAGGGGATTTAGCTTGTCGGATCGAAACAGGAAGGGCGTTCCAGAGTCTGCTAGCCTGCAAAGTGAAGGAATCACCATAGAACTGGGAAGTGTGCGATGGAATTTTTAATAGAAGAGTATCTGAGGAGCGGAGTGATCGTGAATGGGACAGATGGAGAAATTGAAAATGGTGGCGGTGAAAAGAAAAGAACAGAGTAAAGGAGTTTAGGAATATGAGCATTCCGGCGAAGAAGAATGTGTAGCCTGTTGCTCAGAGATGTGGTCAAATTTACGCAGGCCAAAATATAGTATAGAGTAGTTCTGAAGACGCCCAAGCTTGTTGAGTTGGTATTCAATTAGATCGGGATAGCTGGGGGAGCAATAAGGATTGTGCGAGCGCAATTTTGGTACAAGTAGGAAGGAAGTTACGTAAATTACAATGTTGGTACAAGTAGGAAGGAAGTTACGTAAATTACAATTTTGGTACAAGTAGGAAGGAAGTTACGTAAATTACAATTTTGGTACAAGTAGGAAGGAAGTTACGTAAATTACAATTTTGGTACAAGTAGGAAGGAAGTTACGTAAATTACAATTTTGGTACAAGTAGGAAGGAAGTTACGTAAATTACAATTTTCGTACATGTAGGAAGGAAGTTACGTAAATTACAATTTTGGTACAAGTAGGAAGGAAGTTACGTAAATTACAATTTTGTGATGTCACAAATGTATAAACGGATCTTTAAACGGTTTTTTTTTATAAATCACAGTTAAGTATCAGATCCAAAATGTATTAAATGACTTTAGCTTCATACATGATGTATTAATAGCCAAACGACACCGACATCTGTGACAAAAGTATTTTTTTTTTAATTGTTCTTTGTTATACGTTTTTCAACCTACCTTGGTCTTCGATAATAACCAATCCAGCGATTATGAAAAGACAATTATGAGAGCAATTATTTTACTACCTACAAATTCTAAAAACACATCCTATTCAATTTTCCATAGATTAGAATTCAATTAGAATTAGGTTTCAAGGGAACATCTGCAATTCCGGCTATTGCAAAAAGCCGGACGTGTACTAACACTAGCACCAACTATATTAGTAATCGTTATTTATTCTGCGGTTTAATGCTCGCTGAGCGTAATGTATCATAATCTTCGGCTAGTATTAACACTTCGGGGGTCGAATCAACCCCGTCGTATCGGCACAAATGAGGCTGATTTGCATTTTAAAGAATTGTTTTTCAAAGTCATAATAAGTCATTCTATCTACCTCTATATCTAGGTAACATTAATATTGTTCAGGCGAGCACTCTTTTAGGGTTGAGCTAATCTTTGCCACGCTATTAATACCAACAATATCTTACCATACCAAAAGAGAGTTAAGTTTTTTTTTGTATATATTATACTTAGTGACTTTTTGTTCTTCGACTTTGAGATTTTTCGACATACTGATCTGGGTGTGCGATATATTAGTTACGTAAATTGCTACCTATAGATTGTTTGCAACAGTCTGCAGTTAGCTTAATTGTTTAAATTGTAAATACTAGTTCTTATTTGTTTTTATTATTGAATTGTAATTTTCTTTGTCAATAAAGTTACGTAAATTACATCGTTTAAGTCGCAATTAGGCTCATTAGGAGAGGCCTATTTCCAGCACTGGACTAATATAGGCTGATGATGATGATAAAGTCGCAGTCCAAATTAGGATGGGAGATGCACAAGGTTGAAAAGGCTGACAGAGGTCTAAATCTATTCAGCAGCTAACTGCTGGATAGATTAAGTAGATTAGTAGATTATCATAATCGGGGATATCCAAATATCCCGGACTAAAATGATGATGATGAAGTACCTAATGCACTAACACATTATTGCAGAATGTCAGTCCCAGACGGAACACTTCGCGCATTTACTGCAGGGATTTATCGTCATTACTCATTAGCGGTTTACGCGTCCACGGTCATGCGTCGCTTCAGTCGATTGTACCGTAGATCGAGATAAGGGTTTACATACTATGTTTGTTCTGTGGTCGCGCGTGTGATATTTGCAATATGTAGGGCTAAAAATTTCAGAATTGTTTTTGGAAATAAATACGGTAGGTAGCTTTTAACAAAATATTGTTATAATGTTTACCTATTCTCAATTTCACTGTATGATACTGTAGGTACCTACTGATCTTTACAATAATAATAATGATATTCATTCTTAAGTTTAAGTACTTTTAATGAAAGCCTGTATCAAAAGGGGTTTGTAGATTTTGGCTCTAACATCGGTCACCATTATGTATTTTTTTTCGAATCATAATAAAAATGTTATATTTGGATAGAGGACACCAAGACAAATAAAAAAAAATTCTTTATCATAATGTCCTAAAGCGTCAGGTTTCTAAGATACATATTCTCATATGAAGGAAAAATATAGTTATTTTTATATATCTCAGAAACCTGACATTAGGTATATTATATTTTGTGTCTTCTATCAAATATAGGTATAATTTTATTGCGAGCGGCGATTTTGAAATAAACCGCCAAGTGCAAGTCGTACCGTAAAAAAAAACATACAGACGAACTGAGAACCTCGTCCTGTTTGAAGTCGGTTAAAAATCCGGCAACTTTTTCAAAGAACATCAAATTTTCACTTGTTTGGAGACCCCTTTAAATTTTCAACTTTATTTTATTTTTAGTGTTTGTTATTATTACAGTTGAAGTGTTACTTATTAATAGAAAGTTTCATGTGCCTACCTATCGTAGTTCAAGAGATAAAACCTTGACAAATTAAGAGCAATAATAGCCAAGAAAACACGTTTGTGTATGGGAGCTCCCTTTAATTTTATATTTATTTCATTTTTATTATTTGTTGGTATAAGGGCAAAAGAAATACACATTCTCTGAAAATTTCAACGGTCTTCCTCTTACGGTTCATGAGATAGAGCCTGTGACAGACAGACAGACGGATGTACAGCGGAGGCTTAGTAATAGGCTTCCGTTTTCACACTTCGGGTACAGAGCCCTAAAAAATAACAAATGTTATGGGCCACTCTCCATACAAAAAACTTCAACCCCTTTTTCAATTGAAGCTACAAATAGCAAAATTTCGACAATATCAATATCATCTTCGGTAGTATAGTGGTAAGTATCCCCGCCTGTCACGCGGGAGACCGGGGTTCGATTCCCCGCCGGAGAGAATACTTTTTGCAATACTAAATTTCTGTTTTTGGCTCCACACACAGCTCCTAACGTTGACATGTTTATGTGGCCTACATCATATATGTAAATAATTGATACATAACATGTATAAATTGAAATAAAATACTTTAGTATTCAATATTTTATTGGTCTATTTTATTTGTAGTTTTTTGATTCACCTCTATTTATCCTAAGCTCTACAAACTCTACATGCAGCTTGAAATGGCCGCACGCGCCGGCACGCGGCTTCGCCCGCTATCTTCAAATCGAATGCCAGTGACACCACAGGGGTCGTAATGACCACAATTTCCTACCACCATGCCATGCCCCATTTGAAGTGTTGGTTTTGATTAAAAAGTTACATTTGGTCTGTGAGACCGCGTGTGCTCGATCATGGGGACAATAGATTAGAAGTTATTTCCATTACATGTTTCGGCTTAGGGTATGGGAAGTGTTGTGCTCTTAAATCAGGACTCGTCTGATCGTTTAATGGTATATGAAAGCCTAGAATATAAAAAATCACATTAAGGCGACCCAGTTGTTTTAGTCTGCAATAACAATAATTATATTGTTTTGAAAAAACTAAAACCCTACTTCAAATCCCTTAATTTTTCACTGTTTTTAAGTTTAGCAGGATAAATACTAATCCCTCAGGATCATTCTATATACAATAGCGAAAAATACCAAACCCGGTCCCCTCCTTCTTGATAACTTTTCAAAAAGTGTTCTACTTACAGACTTCTCTATATTTTGCCTGTAAATTATAGATCCATATCTACAAACGCTACATACATTTCAGATGGATCGCTCTGCAAACTTCTGAGATGGGGAAATGGGTAATTCTTCGACTTTTTTCTAAATTTCAAAAAGTATGAAGTCTACCGAAATTTAAATAAAAATGTTTTGGAATGTGCAAACTGATACCTTTCATTTGATACCCCATTTGACCTTGTAAGTTTCTTAAAATTTCGACATCGCAATTTGTACCTACTGAAAATTTTAAATTTTATTTTTAATTCTTTTTAATATTTTTTTCTTTAAATCTGTACAGTCACACGAAATGTATCATTCTCAATTCAATTTCAAGTTTATAGCTGCTGTAGTTGCTGAGATATTAAATATGGAAAAAAGGACAGAAAAAGCAAGACCATAAGGGTTTCGAAACCGATCTCCGATACCCTAAAAACGTACAGCTGTTTATAGAATTCCTTTCCATAATCATTTTTCCGAAGTCAGGTTTCGGTTTAAAACCGGAAATTCCTGCTTCTGAATTTCAATACTAGCTCAATGTTCAGTCAGCTTTATTAAATCAATAATTAGGTAAGTATTCCGGGAACATGTCCACATTATTGAACTAGTCAAATTCCGATGCAAGTGTCGATATTTCACCTGGTTGTGTTTGTTTGTTTGTTCCGGTCATTCATGGACTCGACTCGACACGTTCATGACAAGGTCAAATATTTTTTAAGACCTTATTTTGTCCCATTTCTGGGCAAAGTCCTCCCCCCTTTCACGCCATTTCTTTCGGACTAGAACCATCTCCTGCCAGCTGCTGTTGTGTTGATCTTTGTTTGGCCTGTCTCAGCAAAAACGATTGATAAAAAAAATACCTATTATTCTTACGGCCTCAATATAGGTATGTAGACTTAACGCGAAGGTATGTAAATCTGATAGGTAAGTATGTATGTTTGTTTAATAACGTATTAACACAGCTGAATGGATCATGAGGAATTTTGGGAGGTCGATATCAGTAGGTACCTAGTGTGAAGGTTAGTCGATCGTCATCCAATAAAATGTAGAAGCTCGTTATCTGAGAATACAATTTATCTCAAAACTAAATATTCATAACACAGTCGCAAATAAAATGGCGACAAAGATTAACAATAAGATAGAGGTCGCGCAAATCTTTATGAACTCCAGCGAAGTCACTCGCGCTTAGTTCCGAGAGTTCATAATCATTTGCGCGACCTCTACCTGAAGATTTAAAAGATTCATCCGACATTCATTTTAATAAATTAATAAAGGAAAAAATTGTGACTTAGGTCCCTATTATGCTTGCTCAGTCATCGATCTATACTTGAGTAGCGCTTTGGCTATAGCATAAACGTCACTTAGCTTTCATAATACGGGCCTTCAGTACTTAATTTAAACTTTAGTTTTTAACACCTTGTATACCGTGGTTTGTTAGAGGTAAGATAAGTAGATCTGTTATTGTTATCGCTCATAGGCTACGATCTGGTCATTATCCATCAAGGAAATTCGGGTTCCTTATGAAAAAAAACAGACTCTCCAAACTGTGAAGTTTGTGAAGTCCTAGATGATGTGCACCACATCTTGATGGACTGCACCAAGTTCAAAGATCAAAGGGAGGCACTGATGACTGAACTTAATTTAAATAGATTAGATATACGAACATTTATTAACATTTTAGCAGAACCAAATTCAATAGCGGCCATTTCATTGTTTAAAATCTTTATGCATCAGTGACTTCCTTTGTATATAGCTACCTACAAATTGACTATTAGGTTTGATTTTGTTGTTTGTTTTTCTGTTGTTTGTTATTGTTAAGTTTAGGTTATGATAGGACTGACATACTTTACATAGTAAAAGTCCTTAACAATAAATTAGATTAAAAAAAACCGTCTTCTCAATCTACTACACCCTGACCGGGAACATAATTATAACCTACCAACTAAGAGTGTTAGAATGGTAAAATATGCATACATATACTTACCTATAATTATGGATGCAATAAATTAAATTTGATATCCTGAAAAATATGTACCTACACTTAAATATTTTCTAACGTAGGAACCAATTAAACTTACCCGGGGCGAACCCTATAATACAACAAAGACCTAAACATTATTCCAGAACAAAATGAAACATCCTGCATCCTTTAAAAAAAATATCGTTCGTAACAAAACAGTATGTTTCCCCGTAAAACTTACCTTGGTACTACAATTAGCGAGATCCCTGCAATTAAAAACAGCTAATAGATAATTAGTCGTCAAGTTGCAACGCTCGCCCACTCACAAGAGGATTTAACAGTACGGACTATCCGATTTTGCAACTAATTTTGAATAAAACTGATAAAATTATAAATATTCAAGTCAGAACATACGGGTTAGGTTCGTAAATCTCTTAGCGGGGACGTAGAGCTTTCAAAGTGACTTTTAAATTATGTAGAAATTTAAAAACAGTAAAATATTATTATTAGATAAAAGCGGATTCGTAGCATTAGTATCGTGTGTATTGTGGTGGCAAATAAATTATATGTCTATGTCGCACTTGTAGCAATCGCAGCTACGTAAAACTTACTACGAAACTTTTCATTCAGAAACTTCAGTAGGTCATATAAACAAAACGGCGATAGTTTATTCGTCGCAAAACCTATTAAAAGTCAGCCGGTCTGCAACGACACTTCTTGTTGTATACGTAGAATAATAGTAAATAGGGTATTGTCGGTTCTCCTAACAGTGTATCGAGTTTATATTGAGGGCAATTAGAGAGTTATAAATTGCCATAACACGCCACTCCACTCCCAATGGCGTCACCAATGGCTGATTTATAGTTTTTCTTGTTAGTTAAGTCCTACTGTGCTTGATTGTACCCCAGGAAGTGCTTAACGTTATTGGTGGCAACTGTACCTGATTAGGAATACCTACTACCTACCCATTTTCCTGGTTTCATTGCCAAAGTTGAAAGTTGGGAACCATTGAGCACGACTTGAACAGAAGAATAGGCCTCTTCTGTAGAGCCATGCTTTCCAAAATAACCCAACCCAACCGTGGGTACAAATGGGCTGAAATGATAATAATGATGATTAGACTTTTTCGGGCCTTCTCGACAAACGTAGTAACCCTAGGACGCCCTATTATACGCCTACGCCTGGCCGAATTCTGCTAGCTGATCGCTTTACAATGATATTGCAGAATCATCCATAGATGAAAGAAACTCTAGTTAGATGCGTGCAGTGCTATTTGCATGGAGAGATTGATAAAACGGCTTCAACCTTGACACTTTAAACAAGCGTCCCTCCTCCATCTGTATTTTCTTTCATCAAAGGTAAAATGGCAAAATGTTTCATTCTAAGACGAAAAGATTGTTATGGTGAAGCGATGAATTCAGTTGAATTAGGACTCTCTCTCTGGTGCAATGACGATCTGCGAATCACTGCTAGCAGTTGCTATATGGGGCAAGCTGACAGGGAGCTATTAATTTTAATTTTATTCGGCAAAAAAAACACGATATACAATCAATTTGTATATAATAGAAAGACACAATATTATGATCCATAAGTATGTGTACACAGCATGATTTATAAAGAGCATTTCTGTCTATGCACTCTTCAGGGGAGATATCAATCCCACCAACTAGCATAGACTGCTGAGAAGGTTTCTTATTTTTGTTAGAACCTGTTTTCAAAGAGTCGTCTAAACGTCTACGTCTTCGTTCACACATCAGTCCGTTTTACAGGCCCGTTTTTCGTATCCGTTTTTATTCGTCGATGGCGGATGTAGTATGAATGAGTTCATGCACATTACAGTATACCAGATCCAGTAATGTGTGTGGATTCGGTTACATTGATTAGGCCAACTTTGTGAATCACGTGGATCGAAAAGTTAATCACAGTTTGCGTCATAGATCCCGTCAATTCCTTGAAAACAATTCTTAATTCTTTGATGTGGCGCGGCGGGCGAAGGTCCGTTTGCGACGCAGGAGGTTGCGGGGTCGTTTCCCGTCTTGAGACAAATTTTTGTACGATCTGCAAATATTTGTTCCGGATGTTGTGGTTCTTCATCTTCTATGTATAATAAAAAATATCTATATATATAATGTATTGTATTAAGTATATCGGTCATCTAATACCCATAACACAGCTCTGCTTAGCTTGGGGCTAGATGATGCTGTGTGGATTGTCCAGCATTATTTATTATTTATTTATTATCATTATTTAACCCCTTTACACAACCAAGTGAAGGGGTTAGAAATTGATTTCAACACCTTAACTACAAATAAATGGACGCAGAGTTAAACAACGCTCCAATACATCAAACTTAGGAAGTTAGCAGCACATGTTCGGGCACGTTTACAAAAGTTTAAGAATGGGGAACTTAGAGGGAAGATTTTTGAGGGGTTTCTCGAACATAGGTTGGTCTGTGTTTTCGGTAGAGCGGGAGTGGGTTATTTTCAGATTTACTGTTTATACGCTTTTGGTCGTTTGTTTTGAATATTCAGTCGGTCCTTCCGATAGATCTATTTCCCTGAAAGTCCCCTTTCCTGAAATATTTGAAGAATTGCTCATGACATTTCCTTTGAAAACTGTATACTAAACATTTGTAAATGTTTACAGTTTTTAAAGGAAATGATCGTGGCTGCGCATTAAAAACAAGCCACGTTGTACCGTTGTTATAGGTAGTTACCGTTATAAATAACCTAGCTATAGGTACCCATCATCGCATGGTACACTTCCTTTAGGCAAGAGATTATCCCATAGGTTTTCTCTCTTCTGAGTAACTTCCCTTCCGTGCCGCCGTGTTGATGAAGTATGAACTAACTAGTATGATCTTCACATTCACATTTGTCCTCTATTCTGCGAACCCTCTGCTAACGCGATCAATCACCCACCTACTCGCACCCCAAGGAAAAAACTCGCAGCGCTGCAGATTTATTGGTGTAGTTAGAATTATCGCCATTTGCAATTCTTGCGAGTTTGGAACAAGATAACGACTTGTGGCGCACACGCATGGGGGACCTTTGTTTGTTGAGTGTTTTTAAAGTTTGATTTGTTTTACAGTTAAACGAAGGTTGGTAAAAGTTTCTGAAATTTAGATTTCTTAACGTAACTCCTATCGATCTTCAGAGAAGCGAATCCTTTTATCGATAAGATTACAAAACAGCTTATGTGGCGCGCGTGCGTTAGGCACCTACACAGGTTTGGTATCTAAAGCGCCCTCTATGTGTCGCATAAAACAAGCGCACAGTAGCGTCATCGTTACTGTGCATAATGCTGAGCGATGACCTTTTTTGATGTCATGTTGTAACTATATTTATTTGTACCAACTTTGTTTATAATTTTGTGACACAAAATAAATACTTTTTACTTTTACTTTACTTTACTTTAAATAACTATTGTTCTTAACTTAACTAATTTAACCATCACACTAGCCTGCTATGTAGGTTTAGGTAGCACACATAGACACTAGGTTTTTATTATTTAAAGTGTTCATTCATTCATTCATGCCCATGTTCTAGCTGAGCGAAAAAGACAACGCGACTTTCCCAGCATTTTAATTCCAAATTCCTAAAAATATGGGCGTTTTGTCGCGTCTATCGCTCATTTGGGCAGTGAAAATAATAGTGCAAGGGGCTTGTTTGTGCCGGTAAAGTTTCTACAGGTTAGTTAACCCACCTAAACTCTACAAAAAGAGTCAATGCAATTTCATTTTAAGAAAACCCGACATTGCACCCCTGTTCCTGATGCCGAAGGCGTCGACAGATCACACCCCGGGGACTCCTTAGCGTTCGAGACTTCCAGCACTTTTGCAATCTGTCTTGGAAACTCTTGCCTTTAAGGTAGTTTAGGCTCTCGGGATTTTGGTAGCTAGTTGGTCATGGAATGGGTCGTTAAGGAATCATTTGATTCGAAGAGAGCACGAGGAACGTTAAGAGTTAGCTGCCGATTGACTAATATAATAATTTATAAGGACTAGGCACAAAAAAAAAGTTAGGTAGGTAAGTAAACGATTAGTTTTTTTTTAAATCCGTTGATCTCTTAGGCTTAGTAAATTGAAATCTAGCTTTGTCTTAAGGTAGAGCATATTTCTAGAGCTCTGCGGATTCGTGCAGTAGGCAACATAATCAGATTTTTTGTTGCTTAGCTACCTACATGACTGTTGAGTTGTGTGTGTGACCAAATCATCTCACTGCCCACATGATGAGAATCATCATCAGCCTACTAGTCCTCTGCTGGACATAGGTCTCTCCTAATGAGCGCCATAGCGCCCTGTCTTCAGCTTGAAGGCTGAGGACACCCTACACTACATTTGCCGAGTCGCGGTCGCCACTCAAGAACACGTTTACACTAGCGGTTGTTGCGGTTGGTGCGTGAAACATGGCCGGCCCACTTCCATTTCAGCTTGCTAATTCTTTGAGCTACTCGTATGTCGATAACTTTTACACTGCCCTCTAGACATGAGGTTATCCAACGACGTGAGGACCATTAGAGAAGGATTGTCGTTATCTACGACTTCAGCATTCCGTAATCTCCCAAGTAGGCCCTAAGTTCAGTAAGCACCTAATAACGAGTCAGTCCTTTTCGCCCGAGTTAACCCTACACGCAATCACAGACCTAACGCGGCAACAAATAGCCATTTCCTAATAATCATCACATTTAACCCTCAACTAGAGAGTTTAGTACACGGTTGGAAGTTTGAACGTCCCGATCGGTTACACAAGATGAAAATCTTGAGAATCGCGATGTTGTTTGGACCTTTAAATTATCAGGGCGAATTATTAGCGGGATTCAAAGTTTAAAACATTTACTGGGGACCCTGATTTTACCTAATTGCTTAAGGGTGAATAGTGAAGTATTTCATCTTTGTTTCTCGTTGACCCTAGACAATTTACCAATAGAATTATCTAATCTAGTTAGATAGATAGATAGATTATCACTTTATTGCACCATCAATACACTTATAAAACAAGAACTTAATACTAATTATATATAATGTGGCACAATCGGCGGCCTTATCGTTAGTTAGCTAGTTATTTTTTAGATATTTTTTGTCTTTAAATGGAACATAATTAATTTGCTAGCGGAGGAGGGCGCTGACTCTGCTACACAGTTTTTATATTTTGCGGTAGTCAGCCCACAATTGTACCCTAAACATTAAGTTCGTTCTTAATAAAGATTTTTGTATTTTTTTTTTTGTAATCTTTCGCAACATGTATTTTTTACCCGTAATCAACTTTAACTATGGCTGGGGTGTGGTCTGATCATTGTGAGTTGAGATTGAGATCCTGTGTTGAACAGGTAGCTCAAAGAGGTATTTATAACAAATAGTCCCTTTTTGTATTTTCTTTTTTTTTCTGTGGTCAGCTACCCGAGTTGGTTCGCGCCAAAGGTCCTTTCAGAACCAGCGTTACTCTACTTTTTGTAGAGCAACATTATGCTGAGACGTGACCTTTTGGTTCGCTGCGTAGATAAACTTGTTGCTATTAATTAGAACTAGGTAATTTTTATTTGTAATGTTCTCATTTATATTGTAATAGTTGCAAGCTGTTCTTAGTGCTCTTGAGTCTTGCTCTTCAAGTGAACCAGTAAATACATTTTCTTTATTTACAGTTTTGCAGCTGGCCCGACGAATTATGCCATGTTTCCGAGCCCTAAGCCCTAACCCGACAGGTCGTCAAGACCGGCAGTTAAAGTGAATGTTACTGCCTCGTATGCCCGTACAGCGATTATCTTAAAGTTAACCGTGTAACGATCCTTATTTGCGGTCTCGCAGACCGACAATGTTCTAAGGGCGTGGTTATGCAGCTTCTGGTTTCTAAATTAATACGTAAACTTGTACTTCATTTTGGTACATTGAAATCTTTGAGGAACTGTAAGTAACTCAAAGCTTAAAAAGAGAAGAAGTGAAGAGAGATGAAAGATTAAAATTTTATTACTACTGATATTAAAACGAGGCAAAATTAATAGCTAGGTAGGACTTTTGTTTGATGGCCGTGGATATTTCCCAATATTTTTTGGCAAACTCTGTGGCACAACAGACGAAGGACTAATTGTTTGTATGCTCTGCAGATATTTGTGCCGGGTAGCTATGGATGTTTTTAATCCATGCAAAAAAGTACCTACCTCATAGGATCTTCGTAACACCCTTGTCAGAGCAGTCTTGGTCATCTGGTCATCATGTTCGTTCTTGTAAGGTGGCTGCTGTGAATAGGTCTAGGTCCTATTCACATATAGGAATCTAGGTAACATCAGTTATTATGTAACCTACCCACCACAGGCTCTACATACTTTGGACCTGGATGACGATGTGTGCAAATAAATGTCCAGCATTAAGTATATTTTGTTAAGTGGCCGTGTGGTGTTGCCCAGCGTGCAATGGGGAATATGGGCATTACCCCCATGAGATAAAAGCCAATAGGGCGCTTGTCAGGGGGAGCCTGTATCCAGCAGTGGACAAATGTAGGCTGTTGAGGATGTATTTTGTTAAGAGGCTTTTACAATGACTTTATCTACGATGTCTTGTTTATTTTCGCAGTTGTGCACACGGCTTTACCGCTCGGTACGGCATGGTAGAGCCCCGAACGGTCGCTCTGCGTCGTCGGTCGCCATTCAGCACATTGGTAGTAGGTAGCACTTCGATAACCGTCTGTCTTTCCACTTACATGGTGTTTTGAAACTTAAGTACCTACTACTCACCTAAGTACCTACATATTTTTACCAAAAACAACCTCGCCGGTCTGCCTTCCACTTGTTGTTACGCCCAACAGGGTTCACATTT
This sequence comes from Eupithecia inturbata, assembly GCA_963662085.1. Lineage (NCBI taxonomy): Eukaryota > Metazoa > Arthropoda > Insecta > Lepidoptera > Geometridae > Eupithecia > Eupithecia inturbata. Next base: position 2,563,359 of record OY759179.1, on the reverse strand, counting down.
TCTTACAAGTAGATAATTACCTCTACCAATGTGATGACAACAATAAATATATTGAATATCGAGATACAATCCTCTTCAGCACACGTCCACTGTTGAACGTGCCTCGCTCAAAGAGGATTTTGGATTAGGAGGATTGGTGATCGCAGTTGAGGTGTTAAAAATGCACAGAAGGAAGCTGCTGCTCTTCTTTTACGACATCCATGAGTTAAGTTGAAGGGGTCGTTTCTTACGCCGTGACCGCCACGGCTCGTACCCTGCCTTTATACATTTATACAATAACAATAACTTTTTAAACTAGCGTTATATCGATAGGTATAATCCACAGATATCAGAAACTACGGAGATGTGAAAAGGGGGCGGGGCCGGTGTCGCAGCAATATGCCCAAAACCAGAACACATTGCTCGCGGCGTTATTTGTTTGAAGTTCGAATGTTGGCTACAACGGATCTTCATATTCTAGCAAAATGCCGTGTTTTTCCATAGTAATTTATAATAATAGAAGTGAAATTAAAAACTTTAAGTCAAATGGAATCTCATACCATCGGAAAGTAATGAAAATAATATGTTTTTCATACTAAAACATTAAAAACAATTATACGTTGATTGATTTCTTGAAATTGCAACTTTTTTATTATGTAACTGAACGCCAGTCACGATTCTAAATTCAAAATTTCAACCGCGTGGTACACGGCCACTGCTAGTAGTCGTGAGTTAGTGATGTGATGAGTGTGTTCTTTGTATACATTGTTGCGTAGTGGTGCTGTACGAACATCACTCGCAACCTAGTGTGCGAACGAATAGTTGCACTCTATGCCTTGTGTGCATGACAAGAACACAACGCGAGCGCAGTATTGTTTTTATTTTGTTCACTGTGTGTGCGTGAGCTTTATAAGCGACACTAGGTTTTGTACTCAGCGGAAATGATTGGCATCTCTCTATACCTCTGTGATAGAATCAGTTGTAGGAGACAGGGTTTTTAGTGGTAGGTTAGGTACCTACATAAATGAGCATAATTTATTGAAATGAGGACAGTCTGAGTTATATGGGGTAACTGATCGCAGTAAAAAGAAAAAAAATTATTTCGGTAACTTATAAATTAAACATACATGTATTGGAGTCCCCCTTCAAGCAAAATTAGCTTGTATTAGAGGAAACCGTTCTTGCCAGATATTAAGTAAGTGAGCGCACACCCGTTTTCTTGAGGCATGTAGGGTATACAGTTTGTTTTGATACATTGGCAACGTCTATTCTATAGAGACAACTATAGTTGCGACGCATCGCCTGACCGCGCTGCGCGTGTAATACCTAGTAGAATGAAAATTAAAATTTTGAGAATTCAAAGTTAGTTTTGTTTTACGAAGCGTATGCTGGTCCGTACTCGTAAAAACGAAATCGAAGTTTCTGATTCGTTTTCGTGCAAACGCTAATCTTATGCAAGCGACATAAGAGTTGGTATTGCACGAAAACGAAAATGTAACTTCGATTTTCCTTTCCCAAGTAGGACCCCTGGGCCGATAATGGCATGTCTTTTGATATGGATTTGGAACTTATCTAGGTGCATTAGGCAACAGAAACTGCTAGGCTTAATGCATTTTTTTTACTTGTGTGCATTTATTCGTAATTTGTTTTTTAAGGGTAGTGTTCGCACGCTTAGGTTAGGCAGGGCATGTGGACATACCTTACATACCTACCCACTTACTAATTATATGGTGATATTTTTGTATCAAAATAATCTAACCCTATTTCAAGCTAAGCTATTGGTATTCTTAGTAATAAATTAACGCATGTGGGGTAGGCACTACATACGTTCACTGATACCATAAGGGTGCGATCACTTCCCAAAAGTCGGGGCAAATGTACGCATTCCGACTTTGCGATTAAAACGCATTTATTTAAAAAAATATGTAAATGACAGCACATATTTGGTTTATTTTATTAAACGGGTAATTTCTATACCCATAAACAATATTTTCATTGTTCTAACTATAATAGATACTATATCTTGAGCATAGCGAGGTTTCAAAGTGAAAACTGCGCACACTTGACCCGAATCACTCTATATCATTATTAATATTCATTCGATTGTGACTTAGACAGTGAACAGTTGTGGCAGATATTTCTAATGAGGCATCAATAGAACCACGCGAAATCCACGGAGCAGGCGAAATCGCACAATACCTTATTGGAAGAACCTTTTCTGAGCACAGTTATTCTCTTTGCTTTCGTATATTGTCAATCTTCTTTTAGACAAATTACCTGACACATTACGTAAATTTCAACTTTTTAACATTTACTTCCAAACCAGGCAAAAGCCAACTGAAATCTCAAAATGTGTATTTTTGGCCATCGGCCAAAGATGGACCAAATCCACCAATAATTCTGGAACACCCATGAAAAATGAAATGTTTAGTTGAAGAAGTAAAGTTGAAAGTGAACGTATCATTCAATCTATTATCTTTATAGGCGGGTCTCAAGAAGTATCGAGATACAATGTACGGAACCAGGAAAACCATCATGTCGTCAGTATCCCGCTGCATCCATCATAATTTTACCAGAAATGTCCAAGTATCTATTATCGGTGCATCCAAACCTATGGCTCAGTCGATTTCACTGCTCCTCAAGCAAAACCCATCTATCCATAGACTGACCATGTTCGGTCCTTCTAAAGAAACGTACGGAGTAGCATTAGACGTCGCCCACATACCCCGAGAAGCTACTGTGCAAGGTTGGACCGGACGAATGGAGTACGCCCTGAAAGGGTCCGATATCGTGGTCGTCGCTTGCGGAGATCCGAAGCGGGAGACCGACACCGAAACTCACCACTTCCACAAGAACGCTGATGCGGTCGTCCAAGCTATGACTTCCATCGCCAAACACTGCCCGCACGCTTTTATTGTGGTCGCCACAGATCCTATAAATAAAGTTTTCCCACTTGCATGTAAGGTTCTACAGTCTTGCAACTGCTACAACAAGCGGAAGGTGTTAGGGGTGGCAGGATTGTACACGATGCGAGCTCAAACGTGTGTCGGTGGGATGTATGATATGCCAGCACATACTTTAAAAATACCAGTCATATGTGGACATTCACCAGACACGGTTGTGCCTTTGTTCTCACATGTAGCACCATGGTTTCAAATCGATAACTGCACAGCCTGTGCTCTGACTGAGGTCGTAAAAGGCGTCGATGATCAAGTAGCCAAACTCAAACGAGGAAACGGAGAGTCAACCCTGTCTTCAGCACATGCAACCTTCAACTTAGTTACGGCGTTAGTATATTGCATACAAAATAACACCACTGTTGAACATGCAGCATTCATCGAAAACGATATTTATGGAACAAAGTACTTTTCATCTCCGGTTATTGTAACGAAATACGGCATAAATGCCGTTAGGGAGTACCCCACTGTGACAAAATTAGAAGGAGATTACTTATATATGTCTTCACAAAAGTTAATACGAGATGTAAAAGAAGGGGAAGCATTCTTGGGTGAAATATCACAGAAGAAAAAGAAAGTTAGCAAAGAAATAATATCAAAATGCACATATTAGAACGCCAAAATATAATACATATATTGGGTGAAACACAAAAAAGGAAAAAGAAAATAAGCAAATAAATAATATCAAAATGCACGAAATCTAAAATATATTATTTGAATAAACGGTTGGATAATTATAACCATTATTATTACATTTTGGCTTCGATGTATTTCACGTAATCTTCACCTATAGTTACGTCTCGGTTTAAGGCTGGAGTGGCAGCGGCTAGCATGTGTTGTTCATAATCGCTTAAGCTCAGGTTAGCACAGGTTTCTACGATACCATTGTTCCCAACAGTTGTAGGTCCGGCAAAGAATCTGGTCCCGTAGTGTGGGTTCGCAGTAAAACAGTTGAGAACCACTTCCGATCCACGAATCGCATCTGTGAGACCATCAACAAATTCATGGATCGACCAAGCCATGGCTAGAGTTGCGGTTTCTGTGCCTTGTTTATGCAGCAGTACTTCCGTCCCTGCTTTTCTCACGAGTCTAGTTAGCATATCTGCTTGACACTTATCCACTTGATAATAATCCGGGGTTATGTTGGAGAATAACGGTATTATGGTCTCATCGGAATGCCCCCCAATAACGGGCACGTTTATATGACGCGGGTTAACTTGGAGGGCATTGCCAGTGAAGGCGCGGGTTCTCGCAGTATCGATGTGTGTGATACCAAAGACCTTGAAGGGGTTGTAGCAGCCGTATTTGTGTAGCATAGCGCTGGCGAAAGGAATCATACAGTTGACCGGATTCGTAGAAATAGCTAAAAATGCTTCAGGATTGTCAGTGACAATAGCCTTGCAGAGTTTTTGAACTGGGTGAGCGTTGGACGCCATCATTTGTTCTCGCGTGTTGCCAGGTTTGCGAGGAGTTCTCGAGACCATCACCACAACATTAGAATGTTCGATAGCTGCGCCAAGCTTGTCGCCGTCGTAAGTTCCGATGGTTGGCCCACCGGGCACGTGAGCTAGCTCCAATCCAATACCGTTGACCCTTTCGTCCTCATCGTACAGCTTTAAATGCTTTACCTTAGGATTTTGCTTGAGGAGCAACGATAGGTTGGAGCCTATGTTAGACGCAGCACCGACTACCGATATTTGCACTCCTCTTTGAGGCACGAATTTGGTCTTTAAAAAAGGTTGTTTCAACAAAACTGTAGATGCCTTACTACTAAGCATTGTGATTTTTTTTTATAAACTATAATTTAGAAAATAATTATTTAGGCAAGTACCTACATAAAAATTTGTCAAATTTGATCAAAGACAAAGAGTAGGTAGATATGAAATGTTATAAACAACGATAAAATGCAAAGAGATAAGAGATATTGGGTATTATTATTCTTAAGCCGGATTTACACTAAGAGCAAAGAACTTGTAGGTACCATGAACCTATACCTAACCAGGACTGTAGTGTTTCATAAAAACGAGCCGAGTGAGAGGTCCCAAAGTAGTAATGCACCTCTTTCTGGTCGGATATCCATACATCTGCACATCGTGTTACGCGACAGTACATAAGGAAGTAATTGGCTTCAAGATAACATTTTGCTGCGACGCGCAGTGCAGTACCTTCCCCAACGTAATCCTCGTTCGAGCAAGTATTCAGGTCTCTTTGTAGACACTCTTAAATAAAAGTTTTTTAAAGATATTTTGATGCCTGGTGCATTGATGCGCACCGCTACTCTAATGAGATCCGACCTTAACATCGAGAAAAAACTAATCTCTATCTCCCTGATCGAAGGACCTTAATCAACTTGATGTTGATTAAAATTATGAAGTCAAATAAGTCAACATCAAGATCATCGAGAAAAAAAATGTTATGTGCTCCCTGATCACTTGATCAGTGATTCCAAGAGCAATATACAAAGACAATATTATACCGTAGTATTGTCTTTTCTTTGACTATACATGACGTGGCAAGATTTTACTCTTTGGGCAAGATAAAGAGAAATCTCAGATTACAAAATAAATAACTTCCAATTTAAATTACTTGTTTTTAATTTTTTTTACGTTTTATTTTTCATTGAATATAGTACGTTTTGTTCGAATTCCTACTTTGTCGCGAAACCAATATTTATAACTAAAACTAGTTGCAAGTCTTAAATAAAGATCGCTGAAAAGGAAACTGAACTTGATCTTATCAATATGTTACTTTGCGGAGGAGCCCTAAAGCTTGTTGCACCAATATGGGCACGCAGCTATCAGGTGACGGTGCTCGGCGCTGCCGGAGAGATCGGAAAAACGGTGGCCTTGCTGCTCCGTTCCCACCCTCTCATCAGCAAGTTGGTGATGCACGACTGGCTAGACAGCTTACCAGGAATTGCGCTGGACGTCACCCATATCCCCTCAGATTCAGGCATACAATCGTACATGGGAGAAGGCGGCTTGGAAATGGCACTGAGGAACTCCAACGTGGTCATCGCAGTCGGGGGCTCCATAAAAAGGCCAGGAATGACGCACAGCCAGTGGCTCGATTCAAACATGGACTTTATCAAGAAAATATCAACGCATATATCCAGGTGTACGCCGATGCCCATCGTCGGAATCGCAACCGAGCCTATTAATACCGTCGTGCCGATGGCCGCTGAAGTTATGCGGAACAACGGAAATTTCGATAGTAGGAGATTACTCGGCGTCACCACTATCGATGTCCTAAGAGCGCAATGCATTTACGCTGCCGATCACAACATAAACTCTTGCGATTGTTTCGTCCCAACCATCTGTGGGCATTCAAGCAAGACCTTGGTTCCACTGTTGTCACATGCTCAACCACAGTTAAGTTCGTATCATGAACAATACGCGGTAAACTTTACGGACAGAGCGCGAGACTGCGACAACGCCGTTACGATGGCTAAAAAGGGCTGGTCGGCGTCTCTATCCGTCTCCTACGGCATTGCAGTCTTCGTGAGAAGTATCCTGGAAGCTCTGGACGGTAGGCTCAGCAAAGTGAACGCGTTTGTTGAAAATAACGATTACGAGACAACGTACTTTTCTGGTATAGTCAAAGTTGATGAGAATGGGTATGGTGAAATGCAGAGATATGAAAATTTGTCTGGTTTCGAGGCTAATTTGCTGAAACACAGTGTTGACCAATTGCGGAAAGAAATAAAGATCGGAAACAAGGCTTTGGAAGTTGCTGATACCGCATATTAACTAAACACTGAGCGACGCCTATAATGTTGTACCTACCTACGTTTTAAATTCATTGTGCTTCAATCTATAATAGTTTATGATTTCTTCTAAATGTTTGATAACTGAAATATGTACATGTACACTTTACTGTTAATGTTTAATAGAAACCATTTTTATACAAACTTACGAATTTTATTTACAAATCCAGCTGTACAACGTCATTCGTCAACAACCTAGGAAACAGTATCACAGAGAACATTAAGAATTGATTAAACAATTTACTAACTATTGTATGGTGGTGTTCCCTCGAAGATAATCGAGGATCAGCAACTTCGTCTGTTAACTTTGACGTTTAATGTATGAAAACGGTCAATTAAAAATTAATCGTTCGATTATCTTTTAGAAGAACACGAACCCTTTATCTCAGATCTAGGGCGGTCTCTTACTAAGATTTTGGATAATGTCCAAAATCTTAGTAACCAAAAACCTTAAACCAAAAATTTTGTGAAGCAACAACATAAATACTGCATATAAAGTTACATGCAAGAATAAAAGTGCATATGAGCTTGGTATGTTTGGCCAAAGTGAAGACGAGAAGGTTTAGGAAAAACAACAATAGAATCTCGAATAGGTACTTGGTCTTAGAAACCGGCATTCAAGCCATTCAAGGTCATAGCATATGACCACGACAATCGTAAGGGTCTTGTAGCAACAGTAAGGGACCACTCTAACTCAGATTCAGTTTAAAAGTCGACTTAGGTAAGCAACCTTAAGTACGTTTCTTGTAAAGGACGGTGCATCGCGTAAGCGGAATCCACAGCGCACAAAACAAATACTCGCGAAGTTTGGGGAGTGCGAGCATAAAGTCCTTATTACAAGCTTTTATTTAACTTGCCCTGTTAGTATGTGTGGGACAAATCTTGCATTTTAATTTTAGACCAGTTATCCTAAACCGATTGTTCTGAAATTTAGCATACTTATGTAAGTTCGGTGACAATGTAATGTTATGGTACCATCGAGCTGGTCTGAAATCATGCAACTGAATGTTAGACCAGTTATCTTCAACCGATTTGAGCTGAAATTTGGCATACTTATGTCGATGGTACCATAACATTGCGTTAACAATACAATGATATGGTACCATCGAGCTGGTCTGAAATCTTGCAACTGAATTTTAGACCAGTTATCCTTAACTGATTTGAGCTGAAATTTGGCATACTTATGTCGATGGTACCATAACATTGCGTTAACAATGCAATGTTATGGTACCATCGAGCTGGTCTGAAATCTTGCAACTGAATTTTAGACCAGTTATCCTCAACCGACTGAGCTGAAATTTAGCATACTTATCTAAGTTCGGTGACAATGCAATGTCATGGTACCAACTAGCTGGTCTGATGATGGAGACAGAAGGTGGCCAGAGGAACTCCTAAACGAAACGAGTTAATCCCGTCGAGTTCAGGTTCGATGGATTTGTCTTCCCAAGCACTTTGGTCCTAGATTATATAAAGGCTCATTTATAAAAGTTTTTTTTAATATTATTAAGGTAGCCTTTAAACACTATAAACATTACTTCAGTAACTATAAAAGTACATTACTATAAACCGGCTAAAGACTATCATCTTTGTTTTAGTCCGTTCTGTAATCCGCTTGCGCGATGCTCTGCCATTCAGGAAGTCAGAACACGCAATAAAGACGCCTTTTAAACATTAAAAATTACACTTACCTACATTATTTAAGAATGAAATACTGAACACTTCTTTTGGCTATTTGATTAATAAGACGATTTCAACAAACATTAACGCTAAAAAAACAATAATTAAAATCAATATTATACTTTTGCAAGATAAAAATAAACGAGGCCACATTTCGAATGGAAATGTGGCCAGATTTTTTAATTCAAAGTAAGAAAGATCCGCTGAGGAGTGATGGCTCAAATTATATTATTATCTTATAAGGTAAACTGATAACAAAAAAAACATGCCAAGCCTCGTGAACAGATAGGCTTAGAGACAATATTGCCTGAAATTGACTTCAACAGTCATCCATCGCCATGCTTATAATTGATTCATATTGAATTAGATAACATAACAATATTTTTTTTGTAATAATTGAGTTAATTAATATGATACGCAATGTTCTTATACAATAATTGAATTAATTAATTTATTGCGCAATACGTGTTCTTAAACCTTAACAACAAAGTAAGATTAAACTTAATATTACGTTAAAATTAAAATAACTAACAATATTTGGACTATTCAGGCCACAACAATATAAAAACCTACTCAGTACAACATGCTAGGCACAACACATACCTTGGGAGGGAAGGACGCACAAAACACTTATCTGAAATAGAAAAGGTTAACTTATAAATGCTGATTTTACAAAAAATCTTAAACCGCCTATGAATAGCTGCAACGATTTTCAACAAACATAGAATGATTCAATGAAATCACCTTGTAACGTATTTATTCATGACTACACTCGCAACACGCCAACACTTACGCACTCTCAGTCTAAACTCTCACGCACACACACACCCTCACACATCATACACACATACACCACACTCACCCTGACAGATTGCATGCATACACAGTCTCACTCATTTTTTATCCTAAAGTTATAAAGATGCATTATTAATACTTCTGATACCCTCGAAAACAATTCTTCTGTCGTGCCCTGGATTCCACGTCACGGGCCAAGAGCCCGTAAGGGCCGTAGCCAATCTTATTAGACATACCAATTAATTATTTAATTAGCTTTAAGTTCCCTTTTAGTGTAATATATAAGTGTGGCTATATGTGTTTTTCAGTAAATAAACTAATGTATTGTATTGTAACAAATAAACTTGTTTGGGTTAACCGACCACGCAGCAGATATGCATTTTAGCTGCGCTTTCAATTGAATACGTATTTGCTCGCGATTACCTAAATTTACTCAGTTCGCGATCGACCGCCATCGTCACGGATTCAATTCAAATCACTTCATGCTAATATTATAAACTCGAAAGCCACTCTGTCTGTCTGTTACCTTTTCACGCCTAAACGGCTGAACGGATCTCAATGAAATTTGGCAGGAACAGGAGCAGGGTAAATGGTATACCGGGAACGGACATAGGCTACTTAAAAAGCGCATGCGAAGTCGCGGGCAGCAGATAGTTAAACATAAATTGCGTTTGTCTTGTGAATACAGTTGTACCATACCATACCAGCGGCTTTCCTTGACCACCTAGCAAACACCATACCAAACACGAATCTCAAAAGGGCAGGTGGGGGATCAGCCAGCGCCATCTACCACAACCCTTTTCAAAACTATATCAAACTTGGTTCGTCCGTTAGTGAGCTACAATGACAAGGCTCGTATTATAAAAGCTTGATCAGTCATCGATCTTGAGTAACGCTTTTCTATGGCATAAACGTCACTCAAGCAGAGATATATGACTGAGCAAGCTTTCATAATACGGGCCTTAGATTCATAAGTATAACTTATACTGTGGATTATCGTAGATGTTACTTACCATCAATCGTCAGACTTGCTATGCTCGCTCCCCGAATCACTAGACGAGCGAACACTGACCGAGGTCTCTTTAAACTGGCTGATAAAGTCTAGAAGCTTCTGCAGATTCCTTTGCGTTTGTATCTGGTCGCTGAGCAGTTGCCGTTTCTCTTTATGGTGGTCGTCGAGGCTGGCTTTGAGAGCTGCTGCTCGATTTTCGAGCTTACGTAGTTCTACGCAGAGTTTGATGTTGCGTTCTTGAAGGTTTTTGCGTTCTGCTAACTTGTCTGGAATGTAAATGATTTTGGTTAGTTTGGTGTGTGCAATTTTGAGCAAAATATTCGTGTCATTTATGGCTTTCTACAGGGTTCCTTGGCACTCAGGCGTAAGAGATCCACGGGCTTAGTTAGAGGAGTCGTAAGAATCGACTAAGGGGATCGACCTAATAGGTCGATCCTAAACAGCTTAGCAAGCGGATTAGTGATCGCACTGATTTAGACCTATCAGTGCGATCAATAATCCGCTTGCTAAGCGGGCATGAGGCGCAGCCGCCCGCCGTGTGTTGTACGTATGTGTGTATGAGACTGACCGCGGTACGAGTGCGTAGTATGCTCCCTCTCTCGCTGCTCGCGCTCCTGCAGCGGCGCGCGGCACGAGGCGCAGCCGCCCGCCGCCGCGGCCGCGCACGCCGTGTGTTGCCATACTCCGCATGCTGCGCAGTACGCCAGGAGAGATGGCACATCTGAAATACATACATATTCATAATTATATCTGTCAATAAAATTCACTTCCAACGGGAGTGGCCTGTCAGTCTGTAGTGTTTATAACAGAACCTTTAGCTGTAAATGGTCGTTTTGCTCTCGAACTATCGCCGTGTTCTTTACTTCCGATGTTTTATAAGGCATTGTTTATTCATTAAAGTGACGAAGTACTTGTAGTTACAACTACTTCGTAAATTTTATGAACGAACGATTCAATTTCATTCAATGCTGTCTCTTCATGTTGGGTCCAATGGATGCCATGCAATTGCTTAGAAGGTGAAGTCTCAGCTCTAGATGGGGCCAAAAGTGAAACTTCTATTTGGATCTCGCTCAAGCCTTTGACAACTCTCAAAATTATTCTTAAAAAACTCGAATGTCGTGGTCGTGAATTAGGGGCATCGCTATAGAATGTCAAACTAGCGATGTCCTAAGTATCTACTTGGAGGTACGGCGCAAGGCGGTATTTTCGGACAATCCTTGTTCACAATTTTTATCAATTACCCACGCTTATCAGCCACTGATTCACACAAGGTATTTGCGATGCTGATTGACGAATTAAGTATGGCAAGCACATGGGAGAAAGTTTCTCGACGAGTAGAGGCGCGCTATCACCATGCGTATTTTGTTTTTCTTTGTAATTTTACCATTTCTGCCACAGACTTGGCAGATCTTCTTGGCAGCGGGGAATATCGGTTCGACGGAGAGACTGGCGGGCAGCGACGCGGCCCACGCGGGCTTACTGCTTGGCCATGCTGGAATCAGAGAATCTATCTTTTACTTCTAGTTTTTAACCCCAGACATAACAAGGGGTGTTGTACGTTTGATGTACCTGTGTTTGTATAATGACTTAGGAAACCTACCAGAGAAAGGGTCCCGGTAGCTTCCTTCTGCATATTTTTAGCTCTACTGCGATTACCAATACGCCTGCCAAGCGATTGAAATTATGGCAAAAAAGCCTTGTTTGGTTTCAACCATTCAGCAGTGGACGTGCTGATGGTTATCTGTATGGCTGTATATGGCAACGTAGCTCCTAAACGGACGTTCCTTCGTCAGTTAGCTATGATGCCATACTATGGTTCACACTATTTGGATTAATCATTTGTTTTTGTTTGAAAAGTGACCTAGTCAAGAGTTCGTTAGTTTGTTACTGAATCTTCTTTAAAGGACCGGAAATAAACAAAGTTATTCCAAAATGCCCTTAAATAATTTCGCCATTCGGGCTGTAAGGAGGTACCAACCTTTATTTTCAGTGGACGATCCGGACGGCGACCCTTCGCGAGATGATTTGTTCGTATTCTGAAACTATAAATTGCTTTTAACGTAATACCGCAAGACTTCAAATCAAACTATTGCTTGATTTGAACCAGTGTTTAGCAACTTTCTAAGGATTTTAAGTAACTTTGCCTAATCGTTTAGCAAATCCAGACTTCAAAGTAATTTTGCTGCTCAAGCGTTTTTTTTTATTTATTCAGGAAAAGTTAACGGCTACAAAATATATAGTTATATAACTAGATTAGGTAACATAATAATAAGCGTTGTCAACTACAGTTTTTGTTAGTAACTCTACCGGCCGAATATTTAGGATGTTGTTGTCAGAAACTCTTCCCGAGCGTTTACCAACTCTATGCTAACTCAGCAACTCTATTAACTATCTATCATCACATCACACTAATATAGCAAAATAATATGCAAAAGTATGGATGGATGTATGTTTGTTACATCTTCACGTCAAATCTCCTGAGCGGAACGGGTTGAAATTTTGCATTAATGTAGGTGGCCTGGAATAACATTATTGGCAACTTTTATCCCGGGAAAACGAATACGAAACCGCGTGCAGAATCTAGTTTATTTAAACCAAAAGGAAAGGCCGGGCTTGTTGAAACACATTGTTTGAGTTTCTCTCCTGAGTGAACAAACCTGTTGTTTTCGTAACTTTGCAGATCTGGTTTGCGGCGGATCGCTGGACTGTTGCAGGTACGGGAACTGATTGTATTTTTTCCGTTTCTGAAATACATGCGATAAGAATAATACGAGATAAAATACAAGACTAAAACAATAAGAGCGATAATAGATCCAACAACATCTGTATTGTACACATTCACGCATTAAAATCACAATTAGATGAAAATAAATTATGGATGGTTTTTGCCCTAGGTTAATAAATATCCTAACGCAAAAGCCACCCATAATTTATATTATTCAAGAAGAAAGATAAATTATTTATTACACACTACACACACAAACAAACTATGAGATAATAAAATAAAAGAAACTACCTACTTATTACTATATACCAAACAGTACATACAAACAGATGGTAACTATTTAGCCAGACAAATTTTGGCTGGCTTCCCTTTCCTTGTCTTCCTTCTACTTTTCCTTCTATGATGTTTCTTATGAAGCTGTATCGACTTGTTATACTCGTATATACAAATACAAACGTCAATATGATTATTACATATTTAAAAACCCTTGTGCAAGCGAGGTTTTGAGTGGGATGCACAATTCAACATTTGTATTTTATTTCAAGTTTAATTCACTCCAAAAACTAGAAAAGCCGTATGATATTACCACTCTTCCATCGTATTAGAACTATATCTGTTAAACAGCTTCCATGCGACATTTAAAAATTAAATAAATAATGCTAGACAATTATCAATATTTAATTATTATGATTGACACAGCATTAGCCTAGCCCAGAGTAAGCCGAGCTTGTGTTATGGGTACTAAAGTACATTACATACATAGATAGATAGATATTTTTTTTTATACAAAGGCCGTACAAACATTTATCCCTAGGGCGGGAATCGAACCCGCAACCTCCTGCGTCGCGGGCGGACTTTCCTCCGGTGCGCCACTGAGGTCGTCAATACTTATCTCTACAGCCAGAGACAATGCTGTGTAAACTAACCAGCAATTTTAATTTTTATGATAAATTTTTAACTTTTCTACCAAAATGACTTACCGGTAGCATATCAAAGTTGCCATAGAGGAACTCATTCCTGGCTGGGTTGTTAATAGCCCTTTTACGACGCTCCTCCCTCTTCTTTTCTAGACTTTCCTTTTGCGCTGGAGTTATTAGGCCAATTAACCTGAAATTAAAAATTTGTGTGAGAGAGTAAGACCTAAATGCATATTAACAAAATAATATAAATGCATATTAATACTTCTCATAACCAACCTCATAAAAATATGACGACATCTGTGGCGCAGCGGGCAAAGCCCCGCCTGCGGCACAGGAAGTTGCGGGTTCGATTCACGATTCGGGACAAATGTTTGTAACGATCTGCTGATATCTATGTAGTATATTGTATTAAGTATGTTAACAAGTACACAAGTTCTGCTTAGCTTGGGGCTAGATGATGCTGTGTCTGGTCCAGCATTATTAAAATAATTAAAAACTTCCTACAGCCCGCGGAATTTAACACTGAGGAATCAGTGTTAAATTCCGCGGGCTGTAGGAAGTGTGGAGGCGATGGCGTTGAGGACGGCTCGTGTGAATAGTCGAGTCTGACTATTGGTCTTCACAGTCTGTTAGAACCTGATTTTATGGTTCCATACCCGATGGGTGAAACCGGAACCCTACTACTAAGTCTCCGCTGTCCGTCCGTCCGTCTGTCACAGGGCTCTATCTCATGAACCTATAAGAGGTAGACAGTTGAAATTTGTAGAGAATGTGTATATCTCTTGCCGCTATAACAAGAAATAATAAAAATAAAAGAAATATCCAAATTAAAGGGGGCTTCCAAACAAATAACGTGATTTTATTGGCTATTTTTGCTCTTCGTTTGTCAAGGCAGTATCTCTTGTACCAGAATAGGTAGACACATGAAACTTTCTATAAATAAGCAACACTTCAACTGTAATAACAAAAAAAATACTAAAAATATAATAATGATGAAAATTTAAAGGAGTCTCCGAACAAGTGATAATTTGATGTTCTTTTTAAAAGTTGCCTGATTGTTACGGTACGAAGACCTTCGTGTGCGAATCGACTCGCACTTGGTGGTTTATTTCTATACAATAATGGCAACATTTTCCACAACCAACCTCATAAAAATCTCCTTAGTGATAACCTCCCCGGGCTGTGGCAAGGGTGGAGGAGATGGCGTTGGGGACGGCTCGTGTGAATACTCAGAGTCTGACGGCTGGTCCCTCCACTCTGTCGACTGGTTCGACGCACTGTAAAGCATTAATATTAATATTATAAATGCAACAGTTTGAATGTATAAATGTTTGTTACTCATGCTAAAAGGGGGCATCCATAAATTACGTGAGGTTATTTTGGCAATTTATATTTTCGCTGTTGATAATTATAGTCTTAATGGCGGAGTCGCTAGAGGAGCTGAACCGGATGCTGAATGGCCTAGCCACAGCCTCGCGATGCATCGGTCGTGGCATGACTTTGGATAAAGTCATGATCAATGGCCACATTGATCCAGGACCGGTCGTCGTACTTGGCCACCTTCTCGAAATTGTTTCCGAGTACACTTACCTCGGGCAGATTCTGCAGTTAGGTAAGAACAATTTCGAGAAGGCCATGAGGAGGATTCAGCTAGGTTGGGCAGCGTTCGGGAAACTACGTCGAGTCTTCTCGCCATCCATACCGCAATGCTTGAAAACGAAAGTTTTCATTCAGTGCGTCCTACCCGTTATGACCTACGGAGCTGAGACGTGGACACTCACGGTAGGGCTGGTCCACCAGTTCAAAGTCGCTTAGCGAGCTATGGAAAGAGCTATGCTCTGAGTTTATCTGAAGGATAGGATTCGTACCGAATACATCCGACAGAGAACTAAAGTTATCGACATAGCTCAAAGAATTAGCAAGCCTAAGTGGCAGTGGGCCGGACTTATCTCTTGAAGAACCGACAACCACTGGGTAAACGTGTTCTCGAGTGGGGACCGCGACTCGGCAAACGTAGTGTAGGACGCCCTCCGGTCAGGTGGGATGACGATCTGCGAAAGACTGCAGGCAGATGCTGGATGCGGCAAGCTGAAGACAGGGCGCTATGGTGCTCATTAGAGGATGCCTATGTCCAGCAGTGGACTATGATAGGTTGATGATGATTATTTGGCGAATATTAGACCCTCCCCCCTTGGCATAAATGACGACATGAGATGTCGTAAGATTTTTCTCGCTTGCTATAGCAAAATAATTATACAAATCGGTCCACTTGACGGAGTAATCGATGAACATAAGAGTACATAAAAAAAAAAACATAGAACCTCTTCCTTTTATAGAAGTCGGATAAAAGGAACTACTAAAATTCGTGGAAAAAATATTAAGTGATATTTGCCGAGACCTCCCTCTTGCTCTTGACTTGCTCTCTCCCACGTGAGATTGGGTGAGATTTGGCTCCACTAATAATTCAACAATCTTGATAACAATGTAGCTTGTTGTAACAGAAACATGGAATGTTTGTTCTGTTTAAGGTCTATTAGCTTATCAATCAGTTTAAAACCTTGGATAGATTAGCTGGCTCAATATACGGGGTGTTCGGCGAATCTTGTGCCATGGTAACTGAGGGTAGGTGGAGCCAAGTGCAATAGCTTGGCGGCTTTCTTAACCCTAAAAAGCCTCTTGGCTAATTTTAGGATATTTTTTAGACCATTCTATTTTTTCCTGAAATTTGAACGATTAAATGCTTTAACTTTATTTGTACGAAATAACTTACAATTTTTTTTAAATTATATTTGTCATGCCCAGTCAGGCCCTTACTAATAAAATCAATATTTACGTGAAATCTAGGTAAATAAAAAAGGCATGGACATGCAGTGTTGAAAAGTAAAAATTTAAAAGTGAGAGTTCTATTTTGTATTGAATTTATAAGTAATCTTTCAATTAACTGAAAACTTCTCTGGTTCATGGCCAATCCAATGGTAAGCCAATGTAGTTTTGACACATATGTGTCAAAACTACATTGGATACATAACAAAATAAGTGTTTGTTCAATAAACCTGCCAT
Organism: Eupithecia inturbata; assembly: GCA_963662085.1. Lineage (NCBI taxonomy): Eukaryota > Metazoa > Arthropoda > Insecta > Lepidoptera > Geometridae > Eupithecia > Eupithecia inturbata. Next base: position 2,546,468 of record OY759179.1, on the reverse strand, counting down.
TTTAAATACTCGGAAATAACAAATTTTGGTTTCTTAATCGTGATGTAAGTATGTTTAGTTTGGTAGAACTCTGCCAAAGGGTAGGTAGATCCAAGGCCAATAATATGGTGGCATTCCTAACCATCAACAGCATCACTTTTTTAACACGTACATAACTTTTTACTCGATTTTTTAATTATTCGCTCATGTAAATGGTGCTGTCATTTCTATTATTTACGTAATGGTTTCGATTCTGTTGACACAAAACCTAAAGTAACTAGCCCTAAAATTGTGCATTCCGCAGTGGGCAACATTCTGAGGCTAGTAAGTTCAGGTTATAGTGCCATCTGAATGGACACCAATATCAGTGTTTGTTTGTAGTAAAATAAAACGTTTTTTTCTTATTGTTAACCGCCATCATCTCACTTAAGGGGCGAACCTAGCGGTATTTGGTTGTCAAACTAGGCCTAGATCTCAGTACGCACGAGATTCCCGTGGTAAAACCCTTGTTCTTAGAACAAGTAGAACCATGTCTGGGACAAAACTATTGTTTTCGAGGGAGCGCAATTCTATAATAAAATACCGAAAGACATCAGGGAAGTCGATTCAATGGCAACATTTAAAAGATTGCTTAAAATATACATTTTAAAGAATTTTTCATAATTAAATCCAATCTTATCTTCCTACATATCAACTTTTAAACTAAAATAATGATCTACTAACTCACTGTTGCAATCGGTTCGGTTGCGTACCGAGTGACGCGATGATCTGTTAGTTATGTTATTTAGCTCTACCCGCATATTTAGGAATTTGTAAAAAAAATCAACTAAGTACTCCTTCGACCTAACAATCGAAGTAGGTATTCATTTATATTTGCATTGTAATACCCTAGTTTTACTATGTACCTATATTTAGAAAGCTGAAAGGCCTACTGTCATTACTTTAGTTATAGTTTCTCTTTAAGTGAATTTGTTAATTCTTAAGAGAAAATAAAAATATCTCAAAACTTAAAAAACTCGAATAAGGTAACATAAAATTCTAAAGTTTTTTTTTGGGTTCCTTGAATTTAAAAACACGATAAAATGGTTAAAACGGTCACGGTTAAAAAAGCCGCCAAGCTATTTCACTTGGTTCCACGTACCCCCAATTATCATATGGCACACGGTCTGCCGAACATCCTGTTTATTTAAGGCCCATCAATTTTCCATCACTTAGTTTGTTCATTATTATGTAGTTATCCATTATTTTTTCATATTCCATCTTCCATCTGGATCTCATCATCGTCATCAGCATATATTAGTCCCTATATATCCCGCATTTCTGATCCCGCAAAAACGCCGTTTTTGGAACTATGGTGTGATACTCAATTTTTTTTACAAAAGGACATAGTTTTTATGCAGGATTATTTTCATTCGGGGTAGGTATAATACCCCGGTGAGCGAAATTACAGGCTTTTAGTATGAAAATAAACAATAATTGTGGCAGGCAGCAGGTGGTTTCTCACTGCAGTATTTATCTAAATCTAAAACACTGGTTCACTTGCGTCAAACAGACTGACAGAATTCTGTCAAATCAGATGCAAAGTCATGAAGCAAACTGTTGAAGTTGATAATAAAATGGGCCTTCTAAATTTTGTTACCTTGTGTGTTTTCTGTTTATGCTTATTACTTTTGTAAAATCAAAATTACATACCTCAGAGCTTCCTTCACTTTGTTAAGAGCATTGGCAAAATTATTTCTGTTATCTTGTAATGCATTAGGCTGTGAGAAATTCCTCACAAACCCCTCCTTATGGTTCTCTTTCCCATTCAGTTTTATCTCACTCTCTGGATCAGATATATTTTCTTTTAAATCATCATTTTCAGCCTTAATATGTATCTCGCTGAGCACAGATGGCTTGAGTAAAGTCCGGTTCTTAGATCGGAACTTTATTTGATGGTCACGGATCTGTTGTGCTATGAGCCTGTTGTCTATCTCTATGTTTATCTGCTTGTTTCTTGTTTTTAATCTTTGCTGGTACAGTTCTAATTCTCCACGGAGTCTTTCAAGTACTAACTTCTGCAAGTTTGAAATTAGGTCAGCATTCAAAATTTAGGTTAGGGTTCAGTTAAAGTGCTCTTATAAATACTTTTATGACTCAAACTAGCTGCAGAAAGTTTTTGATAAAGGTAACAGTGATACGGAGTACAGTTACATACTCTGGCAATGTGCAGTCAAGGATAAACCGGAAGTATACAATTTTAGAATTAGAAAATGGACAATTTTCAGCAGTTTTTATGGGAGGAAAATATTACATAAAATTAACTTACTTGTGTTTGCCCAATTTCAATTATATCCTTTTCAGCCTGAATAACTTTACTTTTGAAGTGTTCATTCTGAAAATAATACAACAAAGTTTTACTCAAAGAACTTTATGCAAAGTAATTAATATTGATCAAAAAAAATATATTTCTTACATTCGCATCTCCCCGAAGTCGTGCGACCCAAATCTGTAAAAAATAGCAAAACAATTAGGTTCGTTCCAGGACCTGTTTGTGAAAAAACTTTACTCCTATCCTATGTAATACTAGAGCTCATAATATGTAGTGGTATTACGAACCTGATGAACTCGAATAGCATTTTTCAACTCCGTCTGAGTTTTGCGAATTTCTTCTTTTATTTCGTTGGACACTTCCATAGTTTTTAATCAGCTGGACAATCTCTGCATCTATTTTTACTTATTTACTGGTGTTTTCTCCAACTTTATTCAATTATTTACCACAAACAACTTTATTTTTTCGCTTGATCACTTTCAAGATGACAGAAAACTACTCTTGAAAGAAAGTGGAAAGGAAATCACTTTTCAGACTACACTTTTCAATTATATGATATCGTAAAGACGTATCTCACAGTAAACTTTGAAAATTTAAATAAATAAAAACAATTTACAAAATAGTTCGAATAAAACCAATTCCTTGTAAATTAATAGATTTACAGATTTTTGTTTAGATTATCCTATAGGATGGGAAACTCAGTCTCGAGCGGAACAAACATCCATCCGTCCATCCGAGAGCGAGCGACGCGGATGGACGCGGGACGGGACGACCGACGAGGCGACGCGACGAGACGGACAGAGGGGAGGGGGGAGGGCAGGCGTCCGCCTGCCTGCCCTCCCCCGGGGACGAGAAGGGGAGGCGTGGAGTCAAAGCGAAGGGGAGAACGACGGAAGAGAAGCACAAAGTAACAGTGTTGCCATCGGCTATAAAAGTGGAAGGATTTTTCTGACGAAGCAAGTCGCACAAATTGCCATGGAAGTTTTGACATTGATTTTAATTTCTCCCACTCTGTCTGTGAGTGATATATGCAGTCATGCATTTGAGATTTAACCTCTTTTTATTTTGTTCAAACTCAACCTCCATAAATTTTAACCCAATACTGCATGGATTTTTGCATTGCCATAAAAACAAATATGGCATGCTGTGCTGTACCCCTCAGAAAGCCCATAAAAAATATTTAAAAAAATCTATCCCCTGTATTTTTCGAAATATTTTTAAAAACTATCACTGCCAAATATGGCATAGTCTGCAGATCTAGGTTTAATAACGGGCTTGCCAATTATGTCATAGTATGCAGTTGGCAAAAGATGGAAAAAAATTATCAATAATTTGAAAGTATACCGGGTATAGCTAAAGGCTGGCATAGCTTAATGATACGATACGGAATTACAAATTCAAATTCAAGAATTTTGTGTTATATTATTTATTAGGAACTACAAGCTTTTCTTAAATTATTGACCATATGCATTTGTTTCCGTCTCGGCATTGCTGTTGTTATTCAACTGTTGGGAAATGAGACACGCAAGTTCAAAGCAAAGCAAGTAAGTATGTGGACACAAAAAAATATTGCAGTCAGTTCTTCAACATGTTATAACTAAATGCAAATGTGACACCCTAGCTTAATATGCCAATAATGGATTATGAATTTTTATGTCATTCTGCATACAATCCCATATCTGCCATACAATTTTTCCTGCGACTGCATACTATCCCTTAACTGGCCACTTAATTCAACAACAGATACATTGCAATAATTCATGCGAATCTAGTTTTTTTTTTTCTTACTGGCTTTTCAACAGGTGACTCTCGAATTCAAAGCATTTAGATATCTAAGCTATTAATCGCGGAAAACCACACAAAAACTCCCGGAAAAGCGGAACGACTTAGCTCTTGCCAACCATTGGGAAACAAACTGTGTTCACTTTTTTTTCGTAGTGCTGGCTGGACACTAGTTTTCTTTACAAACGTCAAACAATGTCATAGATAATTAATTTCAGTGTTGCAAGAATTGAAAAAAGCAGCCAAATATAAATGAGACGTTGTTAAACTCTTGACGTCCGATATGTCATTGATAAGCAGTAAGGAGATAATCCTATTAGATTAAAATTCACAAATGCGCAATTGAAAACTGACATATTGGTAGAATTGTGTCAAACCATCATGATGCAGAGCCAAACATAAAAGAAGAAGAAGATTGATGCAGCAGTCAGTTGTCAATTTTGTATTTCGCTTTTTCAATGGACGGCAAATAAAGTATATAAATGTAAGTTTAATCTGGCAAAAGCCTGAATCTGTGTTTTGCTAAAACTTGTCGACAAGAAGTTTGTAGACATACCTAAATATTTTCTCTAGTTAATAACAACGATCTAAGCCATAATCACAAATCCAAGTAATATGTTGACGAAAACGTAAGAAATGAACCACTGTTGAAAACCGCCACGCCACGCTTATCTCAGTAAAACGTGAATATTTTTTATGATATTCCTGATAACACTTTGAAATTTGCCCAAAATGTCTGTAAAACGTACTGCTCCAAATGACCTGAACCATGAAAACTGGGATCAAGAAGATCCGTCTGAAAAGGAGGAGATGGGATCATTCGTAGCAGCATCTAAGGATGTGCTTGAAAAACGGGTTATGAGAACAGCTAAACGACGAGCTCCTATTTCCAGGGACGAGGTAACATTAGATTCTAACACAAACTACTTCTTTCTTTCTCTATTTTCGATACCAGCTTGAATGCAAGTTTATTGATGTTGGCTTTAAAAACTATAAGTTTCATTTCTAAATTCTCCCCTACAAGTAAAATGTTATATTTCTTTGATAGCTATAATACTTTGGTGTGATCTTGGTAGGTAGTCAATAACAGATTTTTTTTTATTTCAGCCTAGTAGAAGTGCTTTCAGTGGATTTGGAGGCTTCAATAAGACACAGCCCTCATCTTTCGAGTTCTTATCTAAATTGACTAATGGAAGTAACAATGCATCTGATGTAAAAAGTGACACCTCTGTCTCCTCCAGCTTGTTCACTAGTACACCAGGAACCAACACTAATGGTGGATTATTTGGAACACCTACAAGTTCAGCTAAGCCTGCATTTGGCATAGGGGCATCACCTTTTGCATCAACAATGTCTGCACCTAAAACTGAGATACCATCAATGACATTTCACAGTTCAAAAGCAGACTCCACAGTGGGTGATTCACCATTCAAAATGCAGTCTGTATCCAGCTCCAATGACAACAATGCAAAATCAAGCAATGCTCAAGTATCATCCACACTATTTGGCGTATCTTCTACAAGCCCAAATCTAAAAAAAACACTCACATCAAATAATCTTTCAAAACAACCTGTGTCTAGCTCCACTACTCCAGTTCAAAATTCTCCTGCAAATTCTACTACTGCTATGGCAACACCAGCTTCTGCTGACAAAACTACAAGTGCGGAAAAAGAAAAGGAAGTTGCTAGGAACAAATACTACTCTAAACTTAAGGGCTTAAATGAATCTGTATCAAGCTGGATTGTCAAACATGTAGATATAACACCTCTGTGTTTTCTTACTCCAATATTCAAGGATTACGAGAACTATCTGCAAGTTATACAAGAAGAATATGAAGCAGCTAAAAAGAAAACAGAGGACAAAGCTGAGCAAGAATCATCTGAGAAGCAAGCATTTGGCTACAAAGAGATTTCTCCCTCTGCTTCTCCTGTTCCTAACAATGGAAGTTCTGCTCCACAAGAAGCTAAGTCGGCTACATCATTATTTGGTTTGAACAATACCACATCAACCACGAACACTGGCCTTTTTGGAGGAACATTTAGCACAAACGCTGATCAATCCAGTAAAACTTCAACCCCTGCCAAAGGGTTTTCGTTTGGCATTACTCCTTCCACAAATTCACCATTAGTCCCAGCTAAACCAGATAATTCCGCCTCACCCAGTCTAGGCTTTTCGTTTGGAGCTGTGTCAACAGCTGCTACTTCGCCAGTGGGTGCTTCCTTGTTCAGCATGGCCAATACTGGTTCTCCAGCTGCAGGATTTTCATTTGGAATATCAACATCAGCAGCTTCATCTCCTGCAAACACAACAAGTAATGCCACAGGTGCTGCATCATTCTCCTTCGGGATGACTGGTAGCAGTTTCAGCCCTCAAACACAGCAAAGCGCTGAAAAAGCACCTGAAGTAGAAGATGAAGATCAACCACCTAAAGTAGAATTCACACCAGTTATGGAGGAAAACAGTGTTTTTGATAAGAAATGCAAGATCTTTGTAAAGAAGGATGGTAATTTTCTTGATAAGGGAGTGGGCACTCTTTACATTAAGAAAGTTGAAGGAAATTCAAAGCATCAGTTGCTTGTGCGTGCTAACACCAACCTGGGAACAGTGTTGTTAAACCTGATTCTTGCCACAGCAGTGCCAACTCAAAGGATGGGTAAAAATAATGTGATGCTAGTGTGCATTCCAACTCCTGATTCTAAACCACCACCTACTCCGGTCTTAATTAGAGTAAAGACAGGGGAAGAGGCAGATCAACTATTAGAAACTTTAAACAAATACAAATCATAAGTTGGACTTTTACACTAATTAACGTTTTCCATTAGCCAAAATCAATAATAATTTCAGTATTTGTTGCCAGTTACTGTGAAAGTATATTTCATTATGAATTTTCAAGTGATTAAATTCAAAATAAGGCAATGTTTTATGGCTTATTTTTAACACTGTTTTGTTATTCATTTTCATCAAGATTACATTTAGACTGTACTCTAGGTTTTCTGTAGGCTAATTTAACTATGGTCTAATCATTAACTAAATTGTTAGCCTTTGTATTTAATATAGAGGATGTTATTATGTTATTGATTATAATCTTCTGTAAATGATTCATTTTCATTTGATTTAGTTAGATTATTCATTAATCTAACAATGTCTTTCACATACAAGAAAAAATGTAGGTACCTACCAACCTGAAATAACTATACACTAGCCAAACCCTATGTAGATTGTTTGTAAACAAACCATGACACAAACTAACTAATTACTCACTTGCTTGGATTTGCAGATGTAATTGTAAGCAATATTTATTGAAGGAAGGATCTCAAATCGACAATTATTTTAATTACGTATAAAAAGACGCGGCAACAGAGTGAATTTTAGTTTAGTAGGCGGTTTGTTTACAAACATTCTACATCGAGTTTTGCTTGTGTATAGGTTAGGTTTCTATTACGTATCCACTGCTGGGAATAAATCTGCAGGTATATGGTGATCACGTAAGTATTAGGTACACCTATCCCTAGACTGCCATAGCCACTGCTAACGTTTGTCAGAGATTATGTACGGCTCAAATAGCGTCAGGTCTAAGGCCACAAAGCATCATCCTAGCCTTGGGGCTAGGATGATGCTTTGTGGCGCTGCTGGCGAAGGTCTGCCTCCGACGCAGTCGCTTGCGGGTTCGATTGCTTTCCCGAGACAAATGTTTGTATGATTTGCAGATATTTAAAGGTTCTGGATTATATGTAGCTACCTAAGTTCAGGGTGTTAGTATAATAGGGGTAACTTCCTATGCAGGCAACGAGAAATCAAAATTGAGTGTTTGTATAAAATGATTATATTTTATGTTTAGCATTATTAATTTAGTACATACACTTCTCTCTACTGGTGATGGTGCCATGTGAGGACTTATTATAGCTAAACCTATAATAAGTCCTCACATGGCACCATCACTACCTCAGCAGCAGCCTGTTACAAGTTTCCATTTATGTACAATTTTAGGAAATGCATAGTATTTTATTCTTCAATTCCCAAATGAGATTAGACTAGTCAGGGGATAAATTATGAACATCTCTGCTTTCTGATCACTGAAAGGCTGTTATGTGACAAACCTCAAATTTACGACGTCGAATGAGATTGATAGTCTTTTAGTTTAGCAAAGTCAAGTGAGCTAACTGTATTTAAGAATTGTAAAAGTCCAAACAACATGTAGTTAGGGCGGTATGGGGTTTCGATATCTCAGTAATTATGAACGATATAAATATATGGCACAGACTTGAAGATAGAGCAAATTTATTGCTTTCGTGCTCTGTATAAAACCCAAATTTGCCCTTAACTGCCTTTTAGTGATTGGATGGCAGATCAGTTTAACAGTAATAACCAAGTATGAGAATTTGGTAAACCATTTATCTAATTCCCTGATATATAAGTGGATGTCATCTGTCCAAGGCCCATTTGTATTCTGTGCATGTGAGTTTCAATATTATTTTGGAACAATCTCTGGTGATTAGGTTCTAGTTTACTTTTTATTTGGTCCATAGTTCCTTGCAGAACGCTAAGCTCATAAGCGTTTTGATCAGAATCAGATAGACTTTGTACTTGTAACAATACAGCTGTCAAATCTGTGATGAGACCAAGCAACTTTGCGTCTTTTACTGTGCCATTGTTATTCTTCCTAACAAGTATTGATGCTTCATCATTGCATTTCTGCCTGAGATGTGTTGGAGCTAACATAGCGGCTAAGCTCGGTCCAGGGGCAATCTCTTGGCAATACTGTTGCACTTCATTTATGTACCCTTGGAGGTCCAAGTTTATCCTTTCTAAATCTATGACAACAGCAGCATATTTCCTCTCAAAATCTTCAGGCATTTTCTGACCGAAGGATTTCCTTTTCTCTGCTTCACTGTTGTATTCTTTTAATCTGTTTATTTCAACTTTTTTAGCATTTAACACTCTCCTTAATTTAACTATAAGTTTTAAGAAGGCAAATGGATAATTTCCAACTGTTGTCTCAGGGTTTTTGGTGATGTCTGTGCAACCAATCATGGGGTCACTCTGTGAGGTGTTTGATGCATTGTTTTGAGGTTGATAGAGTTTAAACAGCTCTTGGACAACTAACTTAGGTCTGAAGTCTGTGGAGAATGATGACAAGCACATAGTGTCTGGAGGGTCGTTAGACAGAACCTCATAGTCAGGAACTGAATGAGTACCAAGTTTTGGCCTCTCAAATGATATTCTGTATGTATTGTTGGATGTATCAACTGCATCAATGCTGCCAGTGAACAAGCCATCTTGAGGTTTCCGAAGCCTTGCAGTAACTTTGGTTCCTACTGTAAGTTGCATTGGTATTTCAGTTGGTAAATCTTTTACAGAAAAATCTACTGTTCTTCTCTGTTGCACATATCTAATTAGCTTGCGTTTCCTATCCAACTCTTTTCGCTCTTCTTCAAAGAATGCTTGGGAACATCTGCGCGGCTTTCCCATCATCCTTCTGATCTTGGACCATTGTATTTGGGTCAATCTTTGATTTCTCAACTGTGGAAATGATTCTTTGAGACATATCATGAAATCATTCTCTCCATCAAACAAAGCTTTATCAATATTACTATAAAAGTATTCAAAGCAGACCCATTTATGGGCTTTTGGCAGCTTGAGTAAGTTTCTGAGCCTCATTCCTATCCTGTGACCTGATTTGTTGTCTGGATCTTGTTCATTCTTTTCATCAAACCTCTCTTGATCTCTTTGAACTTTAGATGGTGATTTTTGCTTTTTTACAGTAGGTGTTTTCATAGGAACTTTGGCTAGTATCTTCGGTGTTCTTTTAGAAGGTGACTGCTTGGTTGGAGAGTCATTGTTTATGAAATCATCAACAAATATGAATCTGTTCTTTTTTCGTATGCGAGCTGGCATGCCTCTGGCATTGAGTCTTTGGACCGGTTCACTTGGCGTAGGTTTTGGCGGCAACTGGGTGCCAACTCTGTGAAGGCCGAGTGCTGCAGGTCCGAATGCCAGCGGCTCATCCTCCTCGGGGAAATCAATGTCCATCGGTTCGTCTTTAACTTTGAACTGAGACCTTGAAGACTTCCTATTTGCTTCTACTTGCTCCCCTGAAAATAGACATGAACATTTCGTAACTTTAAGAGTCAAACAAAAACACGATTTTAATAGTAATATAATAACGTGTGTTACAACTAATTCCAGTCAAAGTTGTTAAACTATCACAGTAAAAACAATCAGATCGAACAAATACTTTGCGAAGAAACACATTCAAATTTGAATATTTTCAAATTTTGAATTCAGCGAACATTGAATTCGAATTATTGAAGTTTTCCTGTAAACATTAGCGACATGTTGGTAGACAAAGAAGCAAAAGTTAAGAGCAATTATTTTTATTTAGGAATTCGTATATGATAGTTCTTTTGATTCTTGAGAAATCGGAAAGTAGAATAAATCTTACTTTCTGCTAAATCCGCCATGTTGATGTTGGAAATTTGTTCAATTTTGTTTTGAAGACGAAGAGCGCCAAGATGTCAACGTTCGGATACAACCACAAGCAAGTTTGAATGATACTTGATTGATCAAGCAAGGGCCCAAGAAAAAAACAGCAAAAAAAAATATTACCAAGTCGAGCAGTCTGGCTGGAATGGAAGTTGGTATAGAAAAACGGCCAAGTACGTGTGGGGTTAGTGAGTGTGGGGTGAGATTTAGTGATTGAGTGATATATTGGCGAGAATTGCCTTCCTGGAAGGCAATTCTCGCCTTTAAATCATTCGTTAAATATCAAAATAACTGCCAAATTAGACAGTACTTTTGATATAAAAGAACTGTCAAATTAGACAGTTCTTTTGTTATTTATCACTCGAAAAATACCAAAAGACTGAAAATAAGGCGCTGTGATATGAAATGTGAATAGCTATAGATAGACCAGTCATGCAGGGCCATCCTAATACAATCTAGCTGGCTTTACAACTCCTGTCGTGTGTAAGAGCCTAAACTACAACTTTATCAGCTGCCATAAATCATTCATTTGAACCTTCGATCAGTAATTGGATACGATAAATGACGTTTATTGAATAACCTCATACCTATAAGTTTATAAGTTGAGTTTGACCAACATTTTTCATCGATGTCGAGGTCATTTTGTAAGCCAATAAATAATACTTTGCACAAAATAGTGATAATAAAGAAGATACCTCTTCAAAATACTTATTATACTAGCTGAATTTACGCTTTACCCAAGTGGTCAATTTATATGTAAATTCTCACGAAAAACTGAGCTTCAAACTAAAATCAAATTAAAATGATGTGAAGTTTCATTCATAAGGCAATTGAAGGTACTACTTAGGTATTTACTTCAAAAATAATGTTTGTGGTACCTTTATTTTATCTACAATTACCTTAAAGTCCATTTGATAGGTGGGGTTGTTATAAAAACACATGTCATCTGTCGGAAAATTTTAGCTAAATTTAATTTAAAAGGTATTTTGTAGCTATCGATAAAATTCAAATACCTACAATGACTACATCACTGGCAAATTTACGTCAAATATTGGTTACGTTTTAACAATGCCAATCTAGTATATTTTTTATGGCATCAAGTTTTCTCTAAAGGCTAGATTTTTTTCTCGATGATTTAGACATCGTAGTTCAGAAAGAACCTCGGACAAAGGAAATCACCCTTCGTAGGGTGAACCGGAAGTACTCTATAGAAAGTTCTATACATGGTGCCACGTTATTGGTGTACTAAGCCGAAAGGGGATTGTTGTGTACCCTATACCCAACTGATCCGCATGGTTGTTTTCAGAAATACGTTTTTTTTTCATAGAAAGAAATAACTTAAACGCTAAGCAAACCGACAACCCATCTCTCACGAACACAACCATAAGGCCGCGCGGCCGGCGAGGCCTCTGCTGCGCCTGCAACGAGTCGCGGCGGCGGGTGGCGCAACCTCCGCTGCACCTGCGCGAGACGTGGTGGTGGGCAGCGCGAGCTCCACTACGCATGCGCGGTGCGAAACGCGGAAAGTGCTTGAACAATAAATGTTCGTAGGGTGTGGGGGACCAATCCCATTTCGCTTAATACACCAATAACGTGGCACCTTGTACAAATTTACATCGTCTCCTTTCTGTGGCAGGATTTACGCGCGGCGTATACGTCAGCTGGCAGGACGCGTAAGTGCTGTTACCGCGCGCCAGGCAGATGCCGCATTTTTCGCCGATTTCTTGATCTGTTTGTAGGAATACCTAGCAATTTACATATATGTATATAGCAATATATATAAAATTCTCTAAAAATCTTAATTTATACAAGAACAAGCGATTTTCGGGGGCAACGCCCAGCCCAAATTTTCGGAAATTTCACCCCTAAGGGGGTGAAAAGGAGAGTTGAAGTTTTTTGCTGATTTTGTAACACCTTAAACAGTGGCACAATTAGCTTGAAACTTACAGAGAATACTAGAAATATAAAATTATTGAACACGTGTTTGAGGATTTTTCAAAATTTTCCTGAAAATGGGGTAAATCGGGTTAATAAAGTTTGTGATGCCTAATTTGGCTCCGTACTGAAATGTCTGTAACTTTTTGATGCTTAATGCTATTGATCTGAAATTTTCTGTATATTATCATAATGATAATAAATTAAAACATTTTTTCAGGAACTTTCATAACAACCCTAAAAAAGGGTAAAATGAGGGTTATAGGTATTGAGGTTTTTTTGTAACTCTTTAAACAGTGGGCCAATTATCTTGAAACATACAGAGAATAATAAAAATACAAAACTATTGAACACGTACTTCAGGATTTTTCCAAATTTTCCTGAAAATAGGGCAAATCGGGTTTTTAAAGTTTGTTATTCGTAACAAACTAAAAAGTAAATAATGATACACGTATTTTACATTTCTACAAAAGTACTTCTAGGAGGTGTGCAATTCATTTCCACGCGGGCGAAGCTGCGGGGCGCAGCTAGTTAGCATATAAATATTCTGTAGTTGAATAAAACCAATTAAATGAGAACAACGTAAGCTAATAGGATTGGTAAAATCGTGGTGAAAGTTTGTAAATTGAGGTATAAATAAAAAAAAATCCAATTTAGTTAAACAAAATGAGTTTTATTTGTAAGTTAGATAATCGATTGTTACAATAAAAACAAAAAAACATCACGTTCCCAAAAAATTTGATTACACAAGGAGCGCATAAAAAGTTATCGAGAATTCCGACACCGCGCAAAAAACCGTCCGTTGTCAAGTGACTGTAATGAATGACGAATGCCGAGCTCAAGGGATTTGGCTTTTAAGTTTACATGCGGCTTAGGTGGTCTACTATCCGTAATAAAAACATCAACAATGTATCTTTGTTCTTTTCAGAGTACGAAACAAAGAGACCAGGGGCAAAAAACGAAATTTTAATCCGGCGGCGCCTCGCCGCGCTTTTAATTAATTTGCTTCTACAACGAAAATCTTTTGTTTTTTGACTTGGATTTTTCTATTTTCATTTCACGTAGTACGTAACATTTACCACAGAATACATTATATAAAACAATCTACTTGCCATCCAACATCAATTAGAAAAAAAGGTTTTTGTCAATTTCACCTTAGACTGGCAAGCGACCGAGTTTCGGTCGATCCTGTACTAAGTTTTGTTCCTGTGCCAGTCAAAGGTTTTTCTTCTAAACTTTTTTGTTTTTTGGGTTGGTATGGCTATTAGGTTGCCTTTATTCTATGGTATCGGTTTCCAACCGATTGCAACGACCTTTTAGTTGGCGTTTTAGATTAAAAACAGAGTCTCGACCAAGATTCGGTCGATTGCCAGCTCCGCCCAAAGTATGTTTCGCCAAAATTAGGGTTTTCCTGTAAAAACCTAAGCATAATTATGTTATTTTCAGTTGAAATCATTCGGGCATAATATACCAAGGTGCTCAATTATTCAGTATCGAGCTACAGAACGTATAAATCAGTAGGAATTGTAGCTCCATCCATCTGTTGGTAGCAGTTTCACGATAAATCTAGCTTATAAATTGTGTACTCACGCCTGTTGTGTTAGTTTTATGATTTATATTTGCTGTGCTCTCAGTAAGTATGTTTATATTTCCTAAATTATCCTCTAAATTATGCGAGTTACTTAAAAATAAAAACCCATACAAAACGCATTATGTACTAGTGATGTCTGCGATAATTTTTGATAGGTCAAAAAAAAAGAGCCAACTACACAGTAAATACAGTAGACGAAGAGGTGACCATCTTGTTTTGCCTACGATTAGAACTCAGCAGGGTAAAAAGAGGATTACTTTTGAAGGGGCCCAGTTCTATAACAGGCTTCCTGAAGACATTAAAGGTGCTGGAACGTTTGGCGTGTTTAAAAGCAAATTACAAAGATATATGTATATCCGAGGATGTAACACTACTAGACTAAACTTAGAAAGATGAAAAATAACATAATATTAATACTTAGCTTAAGTAAGTTTCTCATGTAAGTAATATGTTTGTTGTAAATGAGAAATAAAGATCTTTGAACTGATAGGTAAAAGTTTTAAATACCTACCTACCTACTCTAATAATTTTTCATTGAGGTTTCTAACAAATAAGTTGATGCGACGGAATTGTAGGAAAGTAATTGGGGTCAAAAACATACGACTTACGACTCAGCTGTCATCATCGTTCTTTTATTAAGTTCACATTCTTCGCATTTTCTACCTTTTTACCTATTTTTAGCGTTTTTAATATTCTGCGATATGGACTCATTTACGGCGAGACGCGCTTCAATTTTAGGTATTTATTTTGTACTACTACATGCGCAGGGCACACAGACGCAGCAACGCATGCTAAGCGGACTAACATCTTGATAGTTTTTCTGTTTGTAGGTAATAAATTAATGTTTGTAAAAATACTCATTTATATTTATTCTTACATTAGTAGATTGTTTGCAACAGTCTGCTGATATGAAACCGTGCTACGGCCGACACTCGGCTCGGACCCGACATGGTCTAACGTGAGTCATCCTTTACTGACACGATCGAGGTTTCATGACTGACACTGGCAGAGTCGTAGCGAAAAGCAAGCGGTGCCATTAAGAAAGAAGTTGAAGTTGATGGTGTGTGTGTGTGTGTGTGTGTGTGTGTGTGTGACGTCACGAACTGACTGTCACGAAGTAAAAAAAAATACAGAATCACCGTAGTAGAATCGTAGATCATGAAAGTTACTTTCGAAGACTGTGTTTATGTTTATCAGTTCAACACAATAAATCAAACAAAATGTACATGAACGTGGTGCTACTGTTGTCTGTTTTAGTTTTATTTTTATCACAGGAAGCCCTCTGTAAGTTAAAATATTAATGAGCTCAGATATTTCAAGGTAAAGTGAGAGGTCTTCGTGAATCAGTTTTTGTATCCGTGAATTCACCTCTAAAAAGCTTATTCTCGTTGAATGGACGTATGGCTTATGTTTGAAAAATTTGTAAATATAGAAAGGGGAAAGATTCACAATTTCAATTTTAGGATTCAGTGTTTGTTAACTTTTAGTCGAATATTAATTCGGTGGCTTTAAACTTGTTATGAACTGTGTATGTACTAAAGACACAAAACTAAACCCATGCCATGGCTTTATTGAACCTGTTTAGAATGATCCGAAACAAAATTGTCAGACCTTGTGTTGTGTGTGTAGGTAGGACACCAACATATCAGCCCTTAAAGAGGAACCTCTTCAGGGTTGGTGTTCTTAACTCAACTCACTCAAACAAGGTTTGTCCGCTCCGATAGTTATGGACAAAGTAGTCTACTGTCTTTGGTCTGCTAAAAAAAAGTAAAAAGTTTTATTATTTATATAATTCTACAGGTTTACACAAAAGATGCATGAGATGCAGATCTCGGGGTGAGCTGGGCAGCTGCGGGGATCCATTCCCGTTCAATGTCACGGAGCCCGATGCTGAGGTTGGGATACATGTGGTGGCATGCCCGTCAGGCTGGTGTGGGAAACTCTCTGAAGGGAACTCTGCAGCCTTCAAAACTGATGGTTAGTATTTGTATTAACTTAGTAGCTTGTAGCAGAAAATAAATAAAAATATAGGAACCTGTGGGGGAGTTAGTAGTAAAGTATTTACAAGTTCTGCTGCAATTCTTGTTCTAAACTACTTTTCCTAGGTTTAATTATTTTTGAGGGATTTTTAATTCATTTTCAAAAACTTTTTTTTTACCTCTGTTAAGTGAGATTATTATGTACCTACTGTTTTGTTTTAAGTACTGCATATACTTTAATATTCATGTAGTAAATAGCTGTCATTTTGATGTTACAAACGTTTTTCACTGGGCTAACTTTTTTCACCCTGAATTACCTGCTCCAATTTCCGGCTGCGGCATCCTCCGGTCAATTTACTGCAGTTATAAAACTTTTTTTCAGGTATTTTTATGAAATTTTACAACGCAACCGTAACTTTTTTGTACGCGAAATTTTTAGCGAGCGATGCGAGTCCCAAATATTTTAAAACTGCGACGGTAGATAAAAATCTATGAATATAAGTAACGGCGACCGAAACGAGCCGAGATAATTTTGGAGTTTGATGAGGTTGGGTTAGCAACTGACAAGGAAGCTAAGACGACGCACGGCGAGCTAAGGTAGCTGCAGCATTTTTGCGATTTTTGTCCGCGATTAAACAAAAGAGTTAGAAATACAAAAAAATATTTAACGGCGAGCGCGGGCCGTCGCGTCGCCGTAATTTATGTTACTTTTTCAGGTGGTCCTAAATAAGATCAGAAGAGTATGAAAAAATAAATAATAGCGAGCGGAGTGAGCCTTGAAAATTTTGGAGAATTTGCGGCGGTTAAGAGAACTGTTAAGAAAGTCATTCAATATAAGTATTGGAGACTGGAGTGAGCCGCAGCCTTTTTTGAAATTGGTGAGGCATGCTTAGCAAGACAAGCAAGCTAAGATAAAATGAGAATGAGCTTAGAACATTTCACGTTTATTTGTTGATTAACAACAAAATAGGACGACAACAGGCTATAGAATCAACGGCGAGCGAAGCGAGCCTCGAAAATTTTTATGATCTGGATGTGCGTGTGAGTAGTCGTTGTCAACTTGTCACCCCGTCTTGGTGCTCGCTTGGCGCAACCAAGCAAGCACCAAGGGGCTGCCAAGTTTGCACCCCTCGAAGCTTAGGTACCCGGGGCGGACCGCCACGCTCGCGTTTTCCAGTACTCGAGTTAATTTTTTGTATTTACTTTTTATAAATGTAAAGAGATGGAGAGTCGGTGAATTTGGTATAAGTTTGTATGTTTACATACAGCCGGTTGAAAAGATCTTATGATTTTAAGGTACAAATCGTTGATCCTGAAGATCCTGGTCAGGGTAATAGGACAAACTTATTAAATTATTGTATTGTCATCGGTCCTTGATAAATGTGCAAAGTTTCAGTTCAATCTGAAGTTTTCAAAGATTCCGTTTCAAACAAAAATAACAGGTGGAACGAAAAGCGTGTTAAAAATATTGTTATGCTCTGCTATCTCGGCCAGTTTTTCTTAGTTACAAGCGCTTCTTAATTGAACAAAAAAACAATGCTGTGTGAAGGAATCTTTCTTTCACAAATTTACCACAAATTTTATTTTGCTCCCATAAGATACAATCTACTATTTCATCTGATAATTTTCCCTTTGTTTTCCACATAAACAAAAGAGATCTCATGAGATACTTACATTCTTTCCTGTTAATATAAGTATCGTATCGGTCACCATGATCACATATTTATATCAACATCATATAACCTAGTATGAACAGTTGTGTTAATTACTTTATTGGGCTAGTAGGAATATCTTAGTTAAAGCTGGCATATAATGCCATACCTAATTTCACTTCTACCATTTTCAGACTATGGGGCAGCAACAGAAAGGATGTGCTTACAACGTGCTCCCAGCGACTACGAAGAGCGCTGCGCCTACACCATGTGGAACCATCGAAAGGTATACATGTGCTTCTGCAATGGGGACCTTTGTAACACTGCGTTTAGGACCTCAGTCTCATATTCTATATTAGCACCTGTTCTGGCATTTTTATATAACTTATTTTAGCTCTTTTTAACGAATTTATCTATACGTAGCTAGACTTATGAAAAGACATATACTTTATTTAGCATTAAAAAAAATACATAACTAGCTTTATGCTACACTCTGAAGACATTCCTATAAGTAACTGTATTATCATTTTTGTGATGTTATACTCGTAGGTTAAGTTAATTGTTAGTATATTTCTAAGATATTAATGCAGCTAGTTAATTGACATCTTGTGTCTAAGTTGCTCAAAAGCATTTGTACCTGTTTCAACTATATCCGTCCAGTAGTTAGTATAGCAACAACCTATGTTAAGACCAATTTTGACTCACTTAACGAGAAATCAAATTCTGTGCCTATTAATTCAATTTTGTCAATGCAGTTATAGGCATCTAATAGGAAACAATTTGTGGTTAGATAAGGCTGTCTCTGTATGTGTATCTTATAAACCACAGGTATTCGTGGTATCTAAACTACGTAAGGGTTTTATTATGTAAAAAACATATTTAAGGTAAACCTGTCTTCCTACCTAACCTATATGTACCTAACCCCCGAATACTCAAACGCTACTCAGATTTGAGCACGTCGCAAGCAGCGTTTTTGTGACAGGTTTTCAATGAAAATCTGTCAAAATTCCTCACTTGAGTCGCGCTTAAATCTGAGTTGCGTTTCAGTGTTCGGGCGTTAGTAAGTAGCTGGTAAGTCTATGCATTTCATTATCATAACAATTAAATATACTTCCACATACTTATTTAAGTACCTATTTGCAATATCTTGAATACATTTTGACCAGAACATTTCTTGTTTAATAAATCTTAATCAGCTGTAGACTATAAAGGTGTTGCATTTTACGGAAAATGTTACTGGCATGTGCCAGTAACTTCCTTAACTATATAGTTATGTATTGATAAATAGCACACAAGATAAACTATGAAATGCTGCTCATTTTAGATTATTAATGTAACTACAAGGCTGCTAAACTTTAAAGATCATACCTCGTGTGTTCATAAGTCTTGAGACACAGTAAAACTAAAATATTTTTGGAAGTTGAGTATTAATTTATTGGATATTAAAATTAAAACTACATACTTACATCTAGATCTGTATTTAAAAATAAATCATTCAAAATGGCCGCCTTTGCATTCAATGCAGGCCTTCAAACGCGTGCGCCATTCATCTATGGCGGCACGAATCTTTTCAATGGGAATCCGTTTCGATTCTTTAATAAGGGCTCGCTTGAGAGAATCCAGGTTTGGGTGAGACTTTCTGCATGCCCTCAGCTCCAATTCCGTCCATAAAGAATAATCCAAAGGATTTAAGTCAGGGCTTGACGAGGGCCAATCTTCGCTCCGAATGAAGCCTGGCAAATTGGCCTCCAGCCAACGTTGGGTAGTCTTAGCTTTATGGGAGGGAGCAGAGTCCTGTTGGAAAACCCAGTATTTTCCAGCGAATAGCGTATCATTTAATGGGTTAACCACCGCTTCCAATATGTCGGTTTGGTAATTTTGTGCCTTCACCTTGACGCCTTGCTGGCAAAAATGAGCGAAGTGACCCCCTCGTAGGAAACACCCCACCAAACCATCACACTTGCTGGATGATGAGTGCGCTGGACATTGCGTACAGATGGCTGGACGTCCTTTGAACTTATGGCGTAAACCTTATTGTTCTGCCGGTTAAACTTTTCTTCCACCGTGAAGATCTTTTCATCGGTAAACAGGATATTTTTTGGATCGTGTCTCTTCAATAGGTTCCGACATCGTTCCAGTCGCAATTTACGAAGACGCTCGTTTAAATAATGCACTTTCCTTCGACTGTAGGCCTTTAGTTTAAGATCATATTTAAGTATCCTGTTCACCGATATTCGCGAAATGTTGGTCTGCAGAGCTAATTTCTTTTGAGTCCGGCAAGGGTTGCGACGAATTCGTTCTCTGATTACTTTGATGTTGGCGGGCGTCCTTACAGACCGCGGGCGGCCACATCTTCCACGGTCTTCTAAAGAGCCGGTCTCCTAGTACCTCTTTATGGTATAATACACAAAGTTCCGACTACATCCCTCAACTTTGGATTTCACTAAAAACTTGCATTGGTTTTTTTCCTGCTTGAAACAGTGAAATTGCAGTCGCACGCAAATCTTTTGTTGGTGCCATTTTCACGGAGAATGAAACAAATATTCAAATGTATATTTTTTCTGATTCAAAACATTCGAAATTTAAAATTTTAAAAGTTTAAAAAAGGTTGCATGAATTACTTTCTTTTTAAAATAATTAAATAAGTTCGTCTCAAAACTTATGAACACACGAGGTAAGTACTTAAAGCAAAAAAAAAAACTATTTTGTATAATAAATTGTACAGTTAATGACTTTTATATCAAGAATATACATTCAATTATCCACAATTATTGTTTTTAAATTCTGTAATAAGGCCAAGTATGACGGATACTGCCCAATGTATGCGGTTTGAGGTTGTTCTTGATCCGTAGTTGTTGGTTGGCTAAGAGAGATTCTATGTGAGGTATATCGTGGAAGTATAGTTGGCCGTGGTTCTTTGCTCGCGTGACTGCTGCGATGGCTTCGGATCCTGAGAGGAGATAGGGGTCTTCAAGGTCCAAATCTGGAATGTTGAAAGGGGTATTGGTAAGGTACCTGTAGATATGGAGCTGTTGCGATGTCAAATAGGGGAATAGATTTTCGTAGTATTATTATGTGTAGGTAAGTAATCCGAAAACAGGTGATTCGAGAACTCAAATTCAAAATAAATTAATGTTTCCTCTCAGTAAAACTTCCTATCTTCAATATTTTTAGTACTTGCCCTCCATGTTCCATGACTCAGTGGGGCACACTCTATATTAGGGGAGGGGTTTTTAGTCTCCCTTGGATAAAGGTATACAATATGATTAAAACAACTTGGCCGCAAAGTTTTCACATGCGCACCACCATATTGTCCTTATATACGAGTACTGCGCAGCCACTGACGCAAATACAGGTTGCGGCCAAAGTGTTTTAATCATAGTTTATCTCTGTAGCGCAGTAAGTGACCCATAGCTTCATATTCTATTTAGAAGGTTAGTACCTCACGTCTTGTGGCTTTAAGACAGATTAAGGTGGTGTTTTCTGTGTATAATAAAAAAATGTAATAAAAACTAAAATATCTATATATAAATAAACCGCCAAGTGCGAGTAGACTAGCACATAAAGGGCACCGTACCGTAAAAATCAGGCAACTTTTTCAAAGAACATAACATTTTCACTTGTTCAGAGACCCCTTTAGATTTTCAACTTTATTATATTTTTTTATGTATGTATGTGTATTTGTTGTTGAAGTGATACTTATTTATAGAAAGGTTCATGTGTCCACCTATTGAGGTTCAAGAGATACAGCCTTGACAAACAAAGAGCAAAAATATATAGCTAAAAAATCACGTTTTTTGTATAGAAGCCCAATTTAATTTGGATATTTAATTTTTTTTTATTACTTGTTGGCGGCAAGAGAAATACACATTCTCTGTAAATTTCAACTATCTACCGCTTACGGTTCATGAGATATAGCCCTGTGACAGACGGACGGACGGACAGCGGAGGCTTAGTAATAGGATTCCGATTTCACTCTTCGGGTACGGAACCCTAAAAATATCTATCTATGTAAATTATTACGACGTATATCAGTTATACGTCGTAATCATTTATTATTATTATTATTTACTATATCACCCATAACAAGCTCTGCTTAGCGATGATGGATGATGTATGAATCGTCCAGCATGTTTTATTTAATTATTTATAATTATTCTTATCTATCTCCGTCCAACAGATTGAATTGAGAAAATATATCAAAACTCACTGTTATCAGATCGTCGATTGTTGAATCTCGAGTTGAAAGGAGGCAGGAACAGTCCCTCTGGCCAGAGGGATTCCGGGTCGGGCGAGTTGACTTTGTATGGAGAAACTGGTAGCAGGGGGATGTCTATCTCTGTAAATAAAAAATAAATAAATAAATAATGCTGGACAATCCACACAACATCATCTAGCCCAAATAAGGAAGCAACATCGTTCTTTATTCATTAATTATTAATTCCACCGCGAATACAGTTCACAATAACTCTATTTCTGATTCTGAATACAATAAACTTTCATCGTTATCATTATATCAGCCCACAAACGTCCGCATTGGTGTGTCAAGTGTAGGTATTCACATTTGAACTGTGGTCAAATGTGAATACCTAATTAGTCGGCAGGTATGGCAATCGCGAACGAAGTCGCGGGTACAGCTAGTACACACATAAAACAACAATAAATGAATATGACTTTTTCAGCCTCCATCTCCATCTCCGCAGCCTATATTGGCCCACTGCTGGCCCCAGGCCTCCCCCTGGTAAGCGCCTTGTTGGCTTTTATCTCACGGTGGGTAATGCCCATAATCCCCACGCTGGGCATGCGGGTTGGGGATCGCAGTTCGGTGGTAGAATTGTTCTGCAAGGGCCGCTGCTGCTGTTGTTGTTGCTTGTCCAGCCTATTTTCACCTAATTTTAGGTAGCGTCCTCAAAATCTTTTTCTCAAAGTCGTCTCTATTTTGCATATTTCTGTATATAAAAATTAGGGCTCTTGATGAAAACTAGTTAAATCGATGATGAATCATCTGTACTTTGACATTTTGGTTGGTGGGTTCCCAACTAATCACCATTATCACAGAATAACTATTATGACGCACTACTATTTAATAATCGTTAGATCTTGTAAGAAGCTTTTGATTCATTGACATCATGATGAGTCAAAAGTCAAGCAAATTTCATTGATTCATTGGAGAATCAGAATACGTGACGTTTGTTCCATTATACGTCCATTATAGGTACAAACAAGGAGCACTCTGTTTATTTGTAATATTATCTTAGAGACCGGCGCGCGGCGTACTCAGGACCTCTTCACTCTGTTCATTTGTAACTTATCTATTAAGTATATTGTTCTCTTAAAAGACCGGCGCGCGGCGTACTCAGGACATCTTCACTCTGTTCATTTGTAACTTATTTATTTAGTATCTTATTCTCTTAGAGACCGGCGCGCGGCGTACTCAGGACCTCTTCTCTCTGTTCATTTGTAACTTATTTATTTATTATATTATTCTCTTAGAGACCGGCGGCGCGCGGCGTACTCAGGACCTCTTCACTCTGTTAATTTGTAACTTATTTATTTAGTATCTTATTCTCTAAGAGACCGGCGCGCGGCGTACTCAGGACCTCTTCACTCTGTTCATTTGTAACTTATTTATTTAGTATCTTATTCTATTAGTGACCGGCGCGCGGCGTACTTTTGACCTCTTCACTCGGTTCATTTGCAACTTATTTATTAAGTACCTTATTCTAAATTAATTATTTTGTTATTTATTTTATCAAGTTCCACCTGGCCGGAGGGCTTCCTACACTATGTCCAGGTGGGATGACGATCTGCGAAAGACTGTAGGCAGATGCTGGCGCTCATTAGGAGAGGCCAATGTCCAGCACTGGACTAATATAGATTGATGATGATGATGATGAAGTATCAAGTGCGAGTGACAAATGTAAGTGTTAAGTTTCTTTATTGACAAAGAAAATTACAATTTAAAAATAAAAACAAATTAGAACTAGTATTTACAATTGAAACAATGAAGCTAACTGCAGACTGTTGCAAACAATCTACAGGTAGCTCAACTGATCCATATCAATACCAGACGGAAGCGTCCCCAAGGCACTGCGCTGGCTGCATTGCCCCGCTTAGTGATTAGTAAAACAAGCGTGTAAACGGACGAATTTTACTTATCACTGATTACTTATATTTTTCACTCGCACTTGATACATAACAAAGTGTAACGGACCTATAGACTTAGGTAGTCTAAGTAAAAATGGACTAAAACATAGGCTGTTCATTATATCCATAAATCAGTTAATAAGGGATACAAATATCCAACTTTAAAACTTCTAAAACAACAATAATTCGATCTTTGTTGACTTGGAAGAAATTATACCTATCTATATCTTAGACCTTCAAGCTATCTATATAACCACTTTTTTATCCCGGAAGCAGTCCATGCGAAGCCGCAGGCAGAAAGCCTCTACATTAATTAACTTTAAAACATACCCATATTGTCATGCCAAAGCGTGGTTGTCAGCGTGTGTCGTGGAGTTTCTTCTATGTCGAATGGCACTGAGGGTCGTATCCGAGGGTAGCCTCGACTGCGCGGGGCGAGTGGCCCTGAAAGAGGTGAATAAAGTCAGGGATTTAAAAGTCTCTGGCAAAGAAGGAACACTCCTGTCCTTAAAACATTGGGTACCACCGAAGACGCACGCATACGCCGGTTTATGATTGCGCGGTTCTCAGCGACGCGGGGACGGGCGACGACGCTCCCTGCTCGCATCGTATTAAAGCTTGGCAGTGAAAGCGTTAATGTACGTAAAGTGTAGGTAAACCCCCAAACACTGGGGTCAATACTCTGATTTCTACTATAAAAGCTGTGAAGCTACTTCCCGTGGGAGACGGTTGGGTGAACCCAACGGTCTTTCATTTAGTCTCCCAATGACGAGGTGGATTGGAACTCGTGTTATCATCACCCTGTCGTCGCAAGGCGGTGTTGGTGAAACATTATTTCTCTTAGGCCCGTATTATGAAAGCTTGTTCAGTCATAGATCTATGCTTTAGTGACGTTTATGCCATAGAAAAGTGTTACTCAGCATAGATCGATGACTGAGCAGCTTTTCTAATATACTGGCCTTAGAGCTCTATAGTGCTAATAAAAAGCACACAAGCAGTTGTACAGAATAGACGGATCGATGTTCCTTCACTTCTAGCGTGTTCTTCATTATTGAAGGTCGCGCTTGTTTTGAAAAGCCTAAAGACAGGTACTAACTTCTTATGCTAAATCCAGTGGTATCAAACGGCAGCGGATCCCCAACGCCATGGGTGAAGCTGCGAGCGGGCGTGTTGATGCTGACATGCGACGCGAACCGCGTGCCAGCCTGCGCGAGCGCACAGATTTGGGCTAGGTAGAGTAAAGCGGCGAGGAGTAACGTCTGTAAAAATTATTTTGTTTTAGCACGAGTTTTCCGTAGATAAAGCAGAATATAAAGGCGAACGTTTCTAAACATGTGAGTGAGGTTGAAAGAAGTTTGGGCTAAGGCAACGCCAGAACTCCTGAACGGAGCGGGCTGAAATTTTGCATAGATGTAGTTCTAGATGTGAAATAACTGATAGACTAGCTTCCACATGCGGCATGGCACGCGTTTTTCCCGGATAAAAAAAATATCATATTCGCGGGATCCATTCTGACGTTTATAAGTGAACGTACTAGACGTACAGACACACACAGTTACTTACCTTCTTTCGCATTATTAATATTAGTGTAGATCATCATCATCATCAGCCCATATAATTCCACTACTTGACATAATGTAGGCGCCTCACCTAATCAGCGCCACAGCGCCCTATCTTCAGCTTGCCGCATCCAGTATCTACCGACGCAGGTTGTTTCGTAGGTGTCATCCCACCTGGCCGGAGGGCGTCCTACACTACGTTTGCAAAGTCGCGGTCTAGTATGTACGAGTATATCTAAATGTATTAGAAACCAACTTCAAAAAGGAGTTCATAATTCCCATGATTCACATAGCTTTATCTCCCATCCTCACATCATAGAGGAAAGCTAGTAATTACCCAGCGAATTCCCCTCGGTTACGCCACGAAGGTACAATTGTGATGCCTTGTGCAACGCCGCGTGAGACCGCGCTGCCTAGTGCTTACGCATATAACAGACTAGCTGCTGCCTGCGGCTTCGCACGTGCTTTTAAAAGCATGTGGTTCCCTTGGGAGTGGAGATGAAAGTCAAAATGTGTACTTAGTTGTATACATTAACGCGTCCGTCGTCCGATTTCATTCATTATTTTTTTGTTAAAAACAAACAGTGCTGCATGATAGAATTTGACTAAATCAGTAGAAAGTTGAGCAGAAATAATCTGCAAATTTTGAAAAAAAAAAACTGTTGTGTGGGTAAGTTCCTAGATCTATTTTTTCCCATCAGTTAGGTACCTACCAGTTCAGCTGGTCCAGTTGACTGTACTACCGACAAATGTATTTTAGACAAATTAAAATGTACGGATGGTCCATGCGATTTTCATGAATATGATGTTTGGTGGTTCCGTTCAGCCGGTCCAGTTGACTGTACTACCGACAAATGTATTTTAGACAAAGTAAAATGTACGGATGGTCCATGCGATGATCATGAACATGATGTTTGGTGGTTCCGTTCAGCCGGTCCAGTTGACTGTACTACCGACAAATGTATTTTAAACAAAGTAAAATGTACGGATGGTCCATGCGATCTTCATGAACATGATGTTTGGTGGTTCCGTTCAGCTGGTCCAGATGACTGTACTACCGACAAATGTATTTTTCCCGTACTATGTACAATTAACTGTACCACCGAAGTTTTTTCATTCAGAAAAATATTTTTTACTGTGGTAATCAATCAACTGCACAGCCTACCTGATACTGAAAAACAATTGCGGTGTTCCAGTCTGCCAACTCCTCCAACTGGACCAGGGGCCCAATTCTGCTATACAATTGCTTCACTATGACTATGGTATCGTCGCAGAATCGTCACGTAGAATCCTTAGAACTCCAGATAGTGCGCGCGGTGCTATTCGCACGGAGAGATAAATTAATAGTTTTAAACTTGACACTTTGACGCGCGTCCCTCCATCTGTATTCATCATCATTTCTTTCATCTAAGGTAGAAAACCAGAACGTGTTATTGTGTAACGATATCCAGTGGTATCGTTACAGACGTCATAGGACAAAAAAATACTATTACTCCTTTAATGAATTTATGACCGATAAATAGTAAGTATTTAACATTGACTTTTTTTTAATGATTGTAGTATTATTATTTCTTTATGTGTCTGTGAATTTTATGTATTATTTTCTATAGTATTGTATTAGTTATTATTGTACATTTTAAAACAATCACGCCCAATAGGGCGTAATACATTGTGACATTCCATTATATTATAACAACATTTATAACATGTATTTCATGCAATAAATTTGATTGATTGATTGATAGTTTAGTTTAGCAGCATAGGGCCCCAGCTGAACAGAACCACGAGTAAGAATCGAAACCGATCATATTTTGCCTTCGCAGATTATGTCACTTCTTAACATTGACACAGGCCGAGTCGTAGCTAAAAGTAGTGTAGATAAAGAATGGACTTGAAGAAGACAGCATGCTATCCCGCGTAAACCCTACACGATTTATACACTATCTAGGTACCTAGATAAAGTTAGATAGATAGATAATTCTTTATTGTACCACATAAAGAAAGAAAACAATACAGAAATAGATGCTAAGAGTTGACGAAGTACAAAGGCGGCCTTATCGCTATGAGCGATCTCTTCCAGGCAACCTTGGGATGGACTGGACATGTAAGAACAAAATAGACGGTGGCACTCAAACAATAAAAGAAAAACAATAGTAGTTAAACTACATACTATAATAGGTACCTACAAACATTATAATAAACTTGCTTAAACATAAAATTTAGGTTTTCTAACTTTTACAAGGATAGATAATGCTGATGAAGCAGTTTTTAAAGATAGGGAGTGATTTGGCACGTCTGATGTCCAGGGGCAGAGCATTCCATAGACGGGTAGCTTGTACGTGCAGTGAACGATTTGTCGTAGAAAGTGGTAGTGTGGGCAGGGACTTTTCAGATAAGGGTTTCAGAGGAACGCAAAGAGAGAGAGTGAGAGTAAGAGAGAAATTCAAAGCGCTCCTTGAGATGGGAAGGGCTGGGAGAATAGAACAATGTACTGTATTTGGTATGTGAGTATTCCTGCGAAGTCGGATGGGCAACCACTTGAGTTTAGCGCGATATTTGGAAACGTGATCATATTTGCGAAGGCCAAATATGAACCTGATGCTGAAATTTTGGAGGCGCTCAAGCTTGTTTAATTGATCTTCAGTTAGGTCCGGATAGCATGCGTCGGCGTAATCGAGAATGGGGAGCAGAAGGGACTGGGCAAGTGTTGCCTTAGTGGAAGTCGGAAGGAAATTGCGCAATCGCCGCAGTGAGCCAGCCGATGCGAACATTTTTCGGCTGAGTTCAGTCAATAGCGGACCCCAGGACAACTCGTTATCTAGAATCAGACCCAGGTTTTTAACGGATTTAGGTATTCATATTAAGTGTAACAGGTCAAATTCTGCACATTGAAGTTTTTTTTGCACAACGTTACTTGAGAACTGTGGTGAAATGTGAATAACTAATTAGTCGGTAGGTATGGCAATCGCGAACGAAGTCGCGGGTACAGCTAATTATAAATAAGGGGGTAAATGTATACCTACCTACCTATGATAGGAATACTTAGGTAGGTAGAGGTAGGTACCTATCATAGGTAACCTATGTTAGGAGTGTGTGACTAGAACAAATTATCCTGGTAGGTATGTACAAATTGCTATTGTTTAGAATGTTCTAACTCTTATTACAATGGCATAGATTTCGAAATTAAATCTGTGACCTTATGGAAGTAACTAATAGTGATCTAACGACTTGCATTAATGGAGACGCTGTGATGAGCTGCTCGTTACTTACACCAAGGTCAGGAGCAGAGCAACCGAAACCGCAAAATTACACCCTAGTTACTTTGTTATTTTGGATGAACCATGAAACTATCGTAAACGCATCTCTAGGTTGGTGGGTATATTAACAACTAGTTTCTGCCCGCGGCTTCGCACGCGTTGTCACAGATTAGGTAATGTTACTTCGGTTTTGTTTCTATGGTAACGTTTGAAGGTTATTTCTAAGTGTTTTATAAAAAGTAGTCTGTGTTTGATTCCAGGCTTATAGCTACATCTATGCAAAATTTCAGGCCGATCGGTTCAGTCGTTATGGCTAGAAGAGGTACTTAATAAACATCCATCCATCCATATTACATCTAAACATCCAAACTTTCGCATTTATAATATTAGTGTGATGATGAAGGAAGCACCTATTTTTTTTGTACTAAGGTAATAAACTTAAGAAAAAAATCTCTTCTTAGGTACCTACCTACCTTTAGGTAATTTTTACTACTCGTATCTCCGCAAATGCCCTCAAAACCCAAGATGTTTTATTGCAGCTGATGCTCATCATCTTATCTCTCACTATTATATGCTCATCGCTGATGCTCGTCATAGGCTAGCGTATGTATAACTCTGCCCCATTTTAGAATAGATAGGTACTTACTAACTATACTTCCGCCCGCGACTTCTTCGCACGCGTTTTCACGGGAAAAAGCAGCTTTAAGCAGATTTGTCCGGGTTTAGAGCTAGGTATCTATTCTATTCATCATATTCTAGGTACTTATAAATCATACTACTCTACTATCAATGTAAAATTCCTGCTCGATTTGTTAGGTAGTTTTAACGTGAAGGCACCTACCTCCACCTCTACAGCCTATGCTAACACTGCTGGACCCAGGCTTCCACCATAAATAAATAATGCTGGACAATCCACACAGCATAACCTAGCCCCTAGTATCTGCAAACAAAGGATAAACCAACTACACGCACGCTGCGTGTACTTGTGTAAACAACACGCACGCACTGTGCGTTTACTTGTGTAAACAACAGCACGCACGCCGCGTTTACTTGTGTAAAGGTGGAAGTGGCAGACATGTAGAGGTAGAGTATGGATGTGATTGATGAAGTGTTCTGTGATACGACGGATATCAGACCAAATGAATGGTGAATGTAATCACGACCAAGGAAGTAGCAGATGGATTGGAATAAAAGAATGCGCTCATCGTTTTTGACAGCTTGCTTAGAGATTTTTTGTCGATAAATGCTTATGTTTCTAAGATTTAATTGGATAGGATTTGGTTTGAGGGCTGTCCTTGAGCCTTGACTTGCGAAAGTTAGAGCCATAAGTTCACAGGCAAAGATCCACTAAGTACCTACCTACCTAGTTCTTTCTATTTCCGCTTAGGTACAAAGTAACGGTTCTTAGGAAACAAAGATTATGCACTTCTCGGTCCACTGTAAGATTGATTCTGGGTGTTATTTTTAAACTTAAAAAGCAACATAGTAGTATTTTTGGAGAATCACGACTAGCTACAACAGCAGTAGGTAGGCCTAGCACGGGCATTGTTGTCTAGGGTAGGGTATATAGAGAAAAATTACGTCACTTTGTCATCAAATGCGTAAATTATTTGAAATGAATTCCTTCAACTCTAATAATATACGCAACGTATGACGATGCGATGTCATTATTGTCTATTCTGCCCTAGAGAAC
Source organism: Eupithecia inturbata (assembly GCA_963662085.1). Lineage (NCBI taxonomy): Eukaryota > Metazoa > Arthropoda > Insecta > Lepidoptera > Geometridae > Eupithecia > Eupithecia inturbata. Next base: position 2,516,100 of record OY759179.1, on the reverse strand, counting down.
AATCCCCGTGCTTGGCCTACGTTTTGGTGATATCTGCGCCAATTGTTAATAGATTTTGATGACTCTTTCGTTGTTGTATCAAAATTGATTTTAAGGTGGTTTCCTTTATGTTTGATTCTAGAGGAATTGCTATGTGCGCTTTAAAACGTAGGTTTGTAAAAATTCATTATAATATCACAATATAATTTTATAGTTACTACTGCATAACTAACAGATTTATAAGTATAAGTATAAATAAAGTAATAAAAGTAATAATAACTATCACATAATGGTTTCCACAGCAACGGGCTTCAACAGTTTCATCCATGTGTCATCAAACTAAATTAGACTTGAATTATAACTAGATGTCGCCAGTGTAAACTCAATTTATTGCATTCGGTCAGGGAAATTATGGGAGGGATGGTTTCGTTCGTCCGAGTTAAAGATGAATATTATCTACCGGAATTTGAAGTTGTTTATCGTTTTTTAAACCACGCCAAATTATTTGCTCGACTTCTTATAAATAGTGCCAACCAACCAACCAAAGCCCCTAGGACCTACCTAGGGGGTTTGGTTGGTCTAACTTGCTAGGTGATAGGTAAGGTATCTCCTTATGCAAACACGTAGTAAGGTAGGTATTTGTAGAGCTATAATTCCGTGAAGCAAGTGCTCTCAAACCTCATAGTTAACTGCAATCGATCGATCAGCCTGTCAAACCATGTACCTACTTCGATAAGTACCTACCTTCTCGACTCCCTAAAACGTGACTTCAAACAAAGCTCCGTAATTATTAATTCGTTTGGAAGGTAGTGGATTTCAAAACTTGCTAACAACTTGATCATGTAGGCATTTGTAGGCTTGAAAAGACAAAGGAGATTATGCAGCTTCTGTGACCCGATCTCGATCGAACCCAAATATATAATAGATAGGGTTTACCGAAAGAAAATAATTTGATTCGTCAGCTTTAATGGAATATTGGCCCGCCTCACCATTCATTTCCTTTGAAAGCAGTAAAATAAAAAAAATACTTTCCACCTTTACATGAAAAAAACGCGCTTATGTATGGATCCGCATGAATTCTTTTCCGCGTCCAATCACCGCTGTTGACTAAAAATAACTAACTTATTAGAATTTGTGGTGACTCTATTATGGTGACTTTACTAAGATACATAGATAGATAGATAAGAATTTTAAGGTGATTTTGATCTAGGCACTTCTCATAAAAGTAAATGTACCTAGATGCCCAGCCATTCTGCAAGCTGAATGATAGATACCTAGCTATTTAATCCGGTGCTGTGGCTCTTCACTTCAATTTGTCACGAGCCGAGATCTCAAGAGCAGTCACGAAATGCAGTCTTGGGAACTCAAGGACGAGATCATGTATATGAAGATTGGACAGAATAGGTTATTGGACTACTTACGTCGCAGGGAAATGCAAACTTGATACACTTTTTTAGGGCTATCAAGATCTTAATGTGTATTGTGTGACTTATCTGCATCGGATACCTATGAGACCTAACCTTGACTTCAGACTTTTTAGGGTTCCTGTGCCAAAGGAAAAAAGTATTCCTATTTAGGTTCGATTTCCTTGACGCACAGTATTTAGTTCTTATCTAATATACACTAGCCAAACTCGTTGTAGAATGTTGTATGGTGGTAAACAAACCGCCCATACCTACTTAACCTAAAATTCAAATCTTTTTAAACGCAATTTACATTACTTGTCGATTTGAGATCCTTCCCTAAATAAATATGGCTTTCAATTATATCTAAAACTCGACGCCAAGCAAGTGAGTTTTAGTTATTTGTGTCATGGTTTGATTATAAACATTCTACATCGAGTTTGGCTAGTGTTTAAGTAGCTACCTATAACCTACCTTCCTTTCTTATTTCTAGAAAGTAAAGGCATGGACGCAGTTACCTAACTGCGTCCATGCCCTTCTGTACCTACAGAAGGGCAAGGCAAGTGCAGGAGAGAGTGATCATTACAAATGGGTTTTAGATTGCTGTCACGATGCTACAATCTCACACCTGGCTGTCTAGCTCACACATAAGTGGTTCTATGGCATGTTTGATATTCATAGACTTCATTTACTAGATCATAGTAGGTACAGTCCATGGTGGTCCTTGGTCCAGCGTGGGGATGTGGATATAAGGTTTTTATTTGGTTATTTTTTAAGTGCAATAGTGTTCATCTATCTACCTAGGTATCTATCTAGAGGTATAGGCTAACCCTCTGTTGTCTGAATCACTGAAATCAAACATAAGATCACTTAAAAGGTTTATATTAATTTCTGAAGCTCTATGCAATAATCAACATAAAAACATTATGTACTGCCCTGAAGAATTTGGTATGACCTCGTGGAGTTGCCCGCTCTAGCAACCCTATTCTGCTAGTCCTATCACTAAATATTGCCTACTTTTTTAAATACATTTTCTGCTAGCTTACATAATTATGGTGTTTATGATTCTTGGGCAATACGCACAAGGGCCACCACTTGGTGCGAACCTCGGCTTGTGCTGTTGCCAGATGCTAAAGGAATGTTGGGAATGTAGTTTTCGTCTAGGTGCACGAATGCATTTATGGGCGGAAGTTGGGAATTCTTCGACCCCGCATCCGGCTGGGTTCGGTTTTTGGTCGGGTGTTTAGGGCGGAAGCGGATCCGGACTTGTTGCCGTCACCTCCGGTTTAGCGGCTGTGATTGGGTCAACGGGGTCACCGAGAACGTGTCTCGGTCTACGGAGAAGAGACCAATAGTTCCTTTCAAAACGAGTTGGCTTATATTTGACTCCTATAATATGCTGGATGAATAATAATTAATGAACCATAATTTGCAAGGATCTACAACACAGACCAACCAATAACTTACTAAAAGGTACCTATCTCAACTAACAATAAGTAATTATCTTCTAAGTAGTTATTATTAGGTGAATGTGCTACTAAAAGCTGGGCCAGTACTTATTTATTATTAGAACGAATAAAACCGTTATTGAATTGACAGGAACTATTTTACGACTTGCCTATCTGTCTTGCATCATGGAATGAAGCTTGGAGATTGTGTTATACATATAGATACCCCGTTATAATTCATCACAGTGTTGTCACGGCGCGTAAGAATCGAACCCGCAAATCAGCGCGTGGATGTCGTATGAGCCGACTAAAGGAACCAGAGGAAGAGCAGCAGCTTCCTATCGTGTATCTTTAACACCTCTACTGCGTTCGCAAATTCTTCTGCCAAGAGCTATGGCAAACCCTCCCTTGTTTGGGGGAGGCATGTTCAGCAGTGGACGTATGAGTGCTGATGATAAAGATAATCTAATCTGTCTATCAACCTAGTAAGAAATAAGACGGGAGAAATTATAAGTAGACCTTCGTAGTAATATATGATTATGGGATTCACTGGTTTCACTCAACAGAGTAAATTCCAGTAAGCAAAGACCTAGGCAGGGACAAGACCTAAATAATTATTTTTTGGCGAGAGTGCGTTGAAATCTTTTACACGGGCGCGGGCGGGGCGAGTGCAAAATTGTAAATCGCCCGAAAACCGTAGCGGGTACGAAAAGTTAAATAAACCTAATTTGAAAATCCACGCTTACTTTAATTCATTTGACGACCGATGTGGCGCGGCGGGCGAAGGTCCGCCTGCGACGCAGAAGGTTGCGGGTTCGATTCCCGCCTTGGGACAAATGTTTGTACGATCTGCAAATATTTGTTCCGGGTGTTCTGGGTATTTTCTATATATAATAAAAAATATCTTTCTATGTTATGTATTGTATTAAGTTTATCAGTCATCTAGTACCCATAACACAAGCTCTGCTTACGTTGGGGCTAGATGATGCTGTGTGGATTGTCCAGCATTATTTAATTATTTATTTATTTTAATTCCCGATAAAGTACGTGATGCTTTTACAAAATAACAACGTGTACAGCATACACGACAAAAAATTATGAACATTTTCAAATCTCTTGTACCTCGTTTCCATAACACTTTTTGAATATTCACCCTGTTCAGCTATGTTGTCGTTTATACGTTAGATAGGTACAAGATACAAACCTAGAAGAAGGTATCCGGGAATAAAGAATACAGTCATTCTCGGAATCAGTCTTACTACCTTACAATGTAAATCCCTATTTACCAAATAGGCTACATTCCGTTTCAAACGGTTGTCGTCACGACCTGATAACTGATAGGTCTAATTTTGTTGCGAAAATTGAATCCTAGGATTTAATAACTTAGGTATAACATAACCACGTTTGTAGAGCAAATCCCTTTCACAATACAAGGGCTAAATTACGACCTTCGTGGCATAGTGGCAGTAGTAGTAATAGTTGCCGTGTGGTGCCGGCTTAGAATTTGCACCACCCCAACTCTTTCCGCGGGTGTCGTGAGAGGCGACTAAGGGATGTCCACCGGGGGTGGGCAGCAGCGCCCCCTGCAGAACAATTCTACTACTGAATTGCGATCCCCACAACACGTATGCCCAGCGTGGGGATTATCGGCATTACCCCCTGTGAGATAAAAGCCAATAAGGCGTTTATCAGGTGGAGGCCTGCGTCCAGCAGAGGGCCAAAATAGGCTGTTGAGGTTGAGGAGGCATAGTGGCGAAAAATCAGCTGAGACAGTGTTGTCGATTCCCGTAGACATTGGATGTGGACCTTTGACCAATTTATGTAGTGCTTCCAAGTTTAACTAAAGGTGATTGTGTAATCAACATAATGGTGAAAGGTAATAAGGTGGGTGAGTAATTAATAAGTTATTTTACTTATGCTCGTAATATTATGGTATGTAAGTACTAAAATCAAACTTACATTTTGATCATGAACCAAACTACATTCGTGAAGTGCTTCTTTGATGTGACGATAAAAGAACTCCATTTTGAAAATCTTTGAATACGAAACAAACTATATACGAGTAGGTATCGTGAAGTGCTTTTTTGATGCGACGATAAATAAAAGTACATTTTGTAAAACTTTGCGACATGTTTGTATCCTTTTTGTAATTTGTGTGTGGTCCCAAAAATGTAGGTAGGTATTTTTTCAAAATTGTAAACCCACGCCGACATGACGTAAGAAACGCGTTTACCTTTGGTTTACGAGCAAATTCAGAATTACCTGCCTACACTTAAACTGCCTAAAGTGGAACAAATAAAGCAGCTTGTGTGGTAAAGATTTGTTGGTTTTCATCCACTAACTATTTAATATCACAAATGCGAAAGTTGGATGGATGGATGGTGGATGTTTGTTACTACTTCACGCCAAAAATACTGAACAGATTGAGCTGAAATTTTGAGGTGTACATATCTAAGCCTAGAATCAAGCATAGCATAGTTTTTATCCCATAAATCAGTTCCTATAGGAAATAAATTAGTAGTACTAGTCATATTTTAAATGCAACAGTTTAGACGTTTGCTAACTCTTCACGCCAATACTACTTCGACGGATTGGGTTGAAATTTTGCACAGATATACATAGTTCTAGGATTGGATTAACATAAAGGCTTTTTGCCCGAACAACGCATGTGAAGTCGCGGGCAGAAGCTTGTACCTATAAACGAGTTTTTTTCAACTTTTCTTTCCTGGTTTTGGAACCGGAACTCGTAAAACATGAACCATTACAATATATTATTCTTTAACTCTTGTTAGATAACTGTCTGGTACATTTTAGTAGGTAACGGAATTTAAATTCTGCGAAGCAACTCCATAAAATGTTATCTCAGGATTTTTAGGCAAATAAAATAAAAGTTTTTTTGTTATTTGTCCTTTTGTCCACACCGCATTTGCTACTAACTATCCTAAACGAACACTTACATTGCCCACGACGTACTTGCCCAAATGCAATTTCGTGTAGCGGCGCGGGCGGCAGGCGCGCTCGCCCCTGCTGCGAGTCACACCGCCGCCCCCGCCCACACCCGCCCCGCCAAGGCTAAGCAGTGAACGCGTTTAAGTTGGTGGAACCTGTGCTTACAATTTCTATTCCCACTATCTTATTGCAAATTCTTAGTAGATTTGTCCAATAAATGTTTTATGTTGGTGCTTGGACGTGAAGCGAAAGTGACTTCCATAAACGTGTCTAAAATTAAACAGGTAGTTAGGTGCTTGCTGCTTATTTATGTGAGTATGTAAGTAACAAATAAAATACCTAGTTGGTACTTAAGATGTTACTGTAGTCATAGACAATGTTGTGCCGTATAAAGGTTGTCAGGGGCGCACCGCACACCACACAGTACAAAAATGTTTATTAAAATATGGGCTTAAAATAAATAAATAAAACGTCAAGTGCGAGTCGAACTCGCGCACCAACGGTTCCGTTTAATAGTAAGACCTTGTTTCTTGCCAACTATCATGATTTTAAGTCAACGGGAAGAGGTACCCTATTAGGTTTTGGCCCTTATCAAGAATCAAAAGTATGTTTTTTGTGAATAAACTGCAACTTTATGATGTTCAGATATTTTCCTCTACTTGTGCTATAATAAGCTTTTCTTCATGCCAAATTTTATGATTCTATGTCAACGGAAAGTACCCTAAAGGTTTTGGTCCATGGCGATAATCAAAAGTATTTTTTTTAGTGAATAAACTACAAATTTAGAGTTTTCGGATCTTTTCCAATACTTGTGCTATAAGACTTGCTTCCTGCTAAATTTAATGATTCTAGGTCTACGGGAAGTACCCTATAGGTTTTGTATCAAAAAAAAATATATCGACGGTGGAAAGGAAAAACACTTGAAGCGACACTTTGGTCGAAAATTAGTTTTAAACATATTTGAAATCAGTGATTTTTTCTGCGTCGATTAGTCATGGTTTTGTGGCGATCCGACCACTTTGGTGTCGCTTCAAGTAATGGCACTTTTAGACTAAATTTTTTCAAACGCTAAATGAAATGACAAAGAATTATAGCAATTTTGGTTCATTTACCGCTTAAAGTACCGAATCTATAGTTAGATTGTTATTTGATGTGTTTTTCCTTTTTTGTTTCGGATATTATAGGTTACTTAAATCGTTTTTCTCCGTCATAGGAAATGCTATTTTAAACACTAAAGGTGTTTTTGCTTATTCCTATTCCTTTGGTGTCCAGTCGCTACATTCGTTTTTCCATGCTTACCTTATATCTGTATGATGGAGTTGATGTGTTTTTCCTGCATGATTGTTATAGAGTATTATGGATTTCAGTTGTTTTGACAATGGTTGTAAAAAGCAGTAGCGTCGGTAAAAGTAAATACACAACAAAAAAACCACATAAATATTTAAATTAACTGACATCGTCTTTTATTCTCGAAACGTCGGTTCATTTAATTTCACCGACTTCATAAATGAAGACGATAGTTGGTTGGAGTAACCATTGTTTACGACATTGTGTATTTAAATTAATTATTCAAAACAAGTCTTGTCACTGCAAGCAATGAATTTCGGTCTCTTTTGTGTAAGTGGCGTCACCTTTATAAGGAAATGATATGTGACGTGGCGCTTCATTCATCGGTGAACCACCGTCGAGGTACATTACGTTTCGTCGCATCGCGAACCGCGGCCACAGAGAGTGCGTGTTTTAGTGAATATAAGTATCTGTAAATATTTAAGTGTATAATTTATAATTTAAATCGAAAACCAAAACGAATATTTCTTTATAACGATGATGTGATTACCTTATTGACAATCAGGTAGAAACTTGTGTCATTCTTAATGAGTAGCTATGTATTATTATTTGATCACGCGATCTTTTGATGAGTGTGATTCTGTTATTTTGCGAACTTCAAAGTCTGTCTAAATTGCTAAGGTGTGCCCCTATTTCTTTATTTATTTTGTAGGTGTATTATTGTTACCCTCATGCTTTTCTTTTTTTTGTGTTAGTTTCACAATGTACCGGAAGATGTATTTTAAAAATAAAATATTGGAAATGGGCGGACACTCCAAGCATTTCAAACGTAAATTGATAGATATATCAAGGACCACCGAAATGTCAATTTGGAAGTAAAGAGTCTTCGGAAGATGCACTCCATTGCAAAGTATTGACAATGCAGAACATAACGTATCTTCAAGTATCTTTGTTCAAGTGCACAATAAGTTAAGTACTTTCGAGGAAACTTGACAGAAAATATAAGCAAATTGAGGATTGTCACTTTCAAAAAGTCAAATTTAAAAGTGATGGCAGTTAAATACTCCATGTTACCTGATGCTGAAGAACAACTTATACCTCTAAACGGAGCTCCAACTGCACAAATTGCAAAACTGCTTTACAAGAAGTCTATACCCAGAACCCCATAGGACCAATAACTCAGAAGACATTATGAAGATTTGACAAAACTTTGTGAAATTTTTCCCTACCAAGACTGTTCCACTATGAATATGTTACTTTACCTCACGTCGTTGGTGTTGATACGTTAGCAAAAATAGATATTGAGGATGTTTGTAATTAATTTACTCATATCATATAGTACAAGGAGTAACGTCAAATATTGGAAACCTTAAATTTTGATAGTATGTGACTTTAACGTTTCTATTGATCATTTAATTATGCTTAATTGTTTTGTTTAGAAGATTTTACTTATAGTGTTAGCAATGTTGAATAAGTCAGAAGACTAAAATAGGTAGTGAATAGAAATATTTTGATACATAATTTATGGTTGTTAAAGTCTCTATTAATGAAAGAAATGAAAGGTTTATAAATTCAATGTAAGTTTGCAATACAGAAGCGATACGCTGTGTTAGTCGTTTATGATATTGTTTGATCACTCATGAAGATAGTTATTGTACCTACACTTGGTTTGAAGTTTGTGTTTTCCCACTGAAATGGGTTTTTTGGCCAAAACGTTGTACCAGTAAGCTTCTAAAACCGTAAAAGACACTGTTTTATTTCAATATTCTTGTTTTTTTTTTGGTATCTTTGGGAAACAAAGAAGGGACTTCAGTTACAAATATAACATTGAATTATTACATAACTTGCGCTTATCGTGTTTTTCCTCTACTTATCATACTATGGTTTTCTTAGTTAACTGGTTTTTCCACAACCTTGTATCTCATGCTCGATACGCTTCAGTTGTTTTTCCTCCTAGTTATATCAAGCATAGCTTGTCGTTAATGTGTTTTTCCTTGCGTTTGTCAAAATACTGAATTTGCATTTAATGTGTTATTCCTTCCGCTGTATTCGCCACAAAATAATTAAGCGACGCATAAATCCTTTTATCATGCTAGCATATGTTTCTAAGTTTAATAGCAGATAGTAAATTAAAAATAAAGAAACTGTTTTTTTTTCTGTCGCTTTAACTTCCATTTGTAATTTTTTATGATTTTTTTTCGGAAAAGAAAAACTTTGATCGGCTCTCCTGTAAAGTTCCAAAATTGTCGTTTCAAGGGTTTTTCCTTTCCACCGTCGATATATTTTATTTCTTTAACTTAATCTATATACATCCTTAATTACTTTGGAAACCTCCTTTTAAGTATAGAGATACCTGTGTTAGGAGGTTTCGCTCCTGCCTTATGGAAAATCACTCCAACAGATTAAGTTAATTTAATGTAGGTATTATACATAACTTATGCTCTATAAAAACTAAAATCCAATTACCTAATGTTGCCGTTTATTTCATTGTCTTGTGTACGTGGGTGTAGTGTGTGGAGGTGGGTTAATTTGTGTGCACTATCACAAAACTATCTCCAGTAGGTTTTCTGTGTCCTGGTATGTAAGGATCAGTAGCCAGTCTGTTAGTAGTATGTATGTGATTCCCTTGGAAATTTAAAATATTCGGACCTAGACGGCTGTAACTTTTAATTGCATTGACTTAGAATTTTTATTTATACCACGCCACCAAGAGGTTACGGATTTGAGTATTTGATGTTAATTTCAACTGGATACTTCCACGCGTTCCTGAGAAAAGGGAGTTGACAGACGGACAGATGGACAACAAAGTGATCCTATAATGGTTCCTTTTTCCTTTTGAGGTACGGAACCCTAAAAATACTAAAAGTATGATATATGAAATACAGGGCAACTGTATAATATAATAATGCAAATGACATTAATCGTTAAATAATGTCATTTGCAAATATCGAGATTTCTACTATCCACACAGAGATCTCGTAATCCCCATAAAACAATAAATAGGCAAAACCCGTGGCATGCATTTTACCTACTAGGTAGGTACATCCGTGGCAGAAGTGGTTCAATCGTGACGCACCGCACGTCACTGATCAAAATGTTTACAATGAAATCGCCAGAACTACGACGGCCAACCAAACATAAGGATACATAAAGGCGCATTCATATGCGTTGGTTTTTGTTATATCCAACCAGCTCGAGGGCATAAATAAATTTGTAGGTGCTTAGAATAGTGACATTAATTTTCAAATGTGTAAGCTTCGCGAACCTTGACACACATAATGTGTGTGTCAAATTCCACCTAGTTAACTCCGATTTTTGTTTGGTTTCTACGGAAACAGAAAAGAGGGCTGTGATAAAACAACCAATAGAATCTCCCGATAGTACATGTAATGGTCAAAGCTAAAAAAATGGTCAATAACTAGACGAGACAGGTAAGAGGGCGCTATGACTTTGGATCTGTCAAATTAACATGGCATAGACCTTGCATAGTCGGACACCGCGCCATCTATTGAGCTCTGAGGTACAAAGGGTTTTATTTTTTGAAAAAAGCTCATTGGCACCTAAGATGATTTTACAACTTATGAGATGAACACAAAGAGGAGATAAGTCTCCTCTATGGTGTAAATCGGCTCTTAGCCAAGATAGGATTGCACAGTCGACCTTCACAAACGATCCCGTTCTATTTGTATGCATTTCTTTGCGAATGCATCAGTGCAGTTCCAATCTGAATGTCGTAATAGTAAATTGACACATTATGTGAGCGCAGACTTAAGGATCGATAGCTTTTTAAGACCTTGTGGACATTATGAATAGAAGAAGCTGATAAATTAATGAAGTACAATTTAAAGAAAAATAAGGTCATCGGTAGCTTCTTTGCCATGAAAGCGAACAGGATCACGAGATCATAGTTCGGTCTGATCTCAGTCGAATAGTTTAGTTGGTTATATCAATCGGTTACTCTACACTCACTACGCTAAAGAGACAATTTGCTATGAATGACTTTGTCTGATTTAATGAATGGGTTAGTCGTTGAGTTTAATCACAGGTCATTTTTGACTTGATAACATTTATTGCTAAATCTATCAACCTGTGCAATACCTAGGTATCCTATTAATCTAAATAAATAAATACATAAGTAGGTACTTAGGAACTTTACTAGTTGTGGGTAGTCTTCGACGAGACATAGGTGTCTTTCTGGGACTTTGCGATACATCGTCTCGGCACCGTATCAAGTGAGATTGTGGTCAAACGATCGGTCTGTTGATTATAAATTAAAAGAATGGGATAAATCATGAAATTACCTTATCTTAAGATCACAGACCGGCATTACAGGGCGTAATGTAACGTGCTACACAGCGAGCGTTCGTGCAGTCAGTACGGGGAAAGGAGGCGCTCGCAACGAGCAACGAGACTGGTTTTATCTCACGGGGGGCGGCGCGCGGCGGCGCGGCGCGGCGGCGTAACGTATCATGCTCGCTGCTAACGGTACATTACGCCCCGTGTAACACTGGTCAGTCAGTACCCAGCTTTTTAGCTGACTTTTGATTATTTATATGTCTTTTATATGTATTTATATGACATTTATATAATCAAAGGAGCTGACAAATAATATCTCGAACTCCGTCCGTACACGACGCTTTGCAAAAAAGGCGCGTTGAAATCTTTTGATAGGAAAAGTGATTATTATACAATAAACAGAAAAATCTATAAACTCTTGAAACACTTGTATGTTATGTGTAGATGTATGAAGAACACTTGAGTTTTAAATCTATTTATTGAGAGCACCTTTTAACAATTCATAACGAGGCACCGTTTTCTGTGGGTGGCATTTTAAATGGCTAATTTAAGCAAGTTTCAAGCGAGTACAGCCAATCAATAATCATAACTTTTTTTATTTTTGCTATGCATATGTACTCTCTACTTTTTTATGCGTTTTACGTGTAGGTTTTGTGGGTCAGCAGAATAACAAAAAAATAGGTTCATTCAAGTGAATGCCGCGCGTAACGAAAAAAGAAGAAAGCGTAGGCCATCTTTTACATAGTTTCCTTTTTTGGTAACGGTACTCAAGAACGCTCTATTGTTGTTGCTGACTGTACCTAAAGATACATTTATTTGGCTTCAAAGGAACAGCACAGACTTAAGTATAATCATTATTCAGATAAACATATCTACCCACTAAATCTCGAGCGGAGTTGAGCGATTTGTATAAAAGACCTGAAAAGCTCCAATAAAGTTTTGATTGATGGGTAAATATTATTGCTATGCGTTCATCATTGACAAGGCCACAAATAAACATAATACCTCTCTTTAATAAAAGTAGTTGGGTGGTGAAGGAGTAGCGAAGGATCGTGCGTGTGTCAGATATGAGGCAATTATTCGTTATTACTATAATTGGTGCTACATATTTTATTAACAGCTCAGGGTCACGATCTTCTGCTTAATTTTTATGGCTGTGCTAGCTTGTGTCCGCGGCTTCGCATGCGTTAGGTAGAGAATCAAGTTATAGTCATGATAGTAACACCAATCTTAAGAGATTAGTCTCACTTGTCCTTTTTCTGGTTCCTTATAAGTAAGGAACCAGAAAAAGGACAAGTGAGACTTATCCCAAACAATGATGCACCCGTACAATTTCTGTCTTTTTGAGAGCCTGTCTATAGGAGAATCTTGTACTTTTTGCCTCCCCTAAAGATCGCTGCAGTTACCGGACCAGCGCTTCCAGCACCCAGCGGTTGCTATTTATATCTTTTATTAAGGGTGTTGTACCAATGAGTGAGTATTTAGGTGAGTAATGAATAAGTAATTCATTTGGAGGATCTTTTTCAAAACTAAAAAAAAACAAGAAAAATCATATCTTTATTATCAGACAAAAGCACCATTATTAACATTTATTTTTTAAATATTATTTATTTCAAATGGTGTCCGTAACTGCAGGTCCATTGTGAAGTTCCAATTTTCGATGACGCGTCCGAGCATTTCGAGTGATATTTGGCGAATTGTGCAAGTTATGTTGGCTTCCAGTTGCTCGATCGTACGCTGCTTATCCACAGATGTGTGATGTCACAGGATCTAGGCGGCCAACAAATTGTTCTCGTAATAAAGCCATGGTTTCACGTGCTGTGTGGAAAGTGGCGCTATCCTGTTGGTATCAAGTGTCCTGGAGATCACAGACTTAAATTTTAGGTAACAAATAGTCAGTTATCATGGAATGATAACAGTTGCCATTGACAGCTCGGACGCTTCATCGAAAATTGGAACTGCAGGATCGACCTTGTTAACTGCAGATACGGACAACATTAGAAATAGTTATATGTATATTTAAAAAAATATTGAATAGAATAAATACTGATATTAAAGATAACCAAAGTTTTTATTATTTTTAATTTAGTTTTGAAAAAAAACAACCTCCAAATGATTCACCCGCTACCTAAGCACATTGAAAACTTAAGAGCTACAAATTAATACCTACATAAAAACATGTAAATTGTACGATATCCATAATAAGTGTTGGATATAGAGTTGACTACCATGGTTAGTTTAAAAAGTTTAATATTACCAAGTTAGTTTCTAACGAGCTAAAAGGTCGTGCTTTATCCTTCCTACTGTAATTAATAAGTACTTCATGGTTATTGATTTATTACTACACCACGATTCGCACTTCAAAATAAGCACCCATCTATGTATGTAGATTCCTCCCAAATGAACTAGGCAGGTTCGCCTACCCACTCAAGCTCATTTTAAACAGAATAGTGTAGGTACACCATAACTGCAAACATTTAATTATTATAAACGAAAGAGCCTCTTGTCGGTGTAGTGCAATTTCCTCCAATTTTCTCTCTCCAATGCAATTTCTTTTACTTCTTCATATGACATGACTTTCTCCTTGATCTGACTTTTATAGCGAATTCTACGTCTTCCCCTTCCTCGTCTTTGTTCTACTTTCCTTCAATGATGTTACTTATGTATGAAGTTGTCATGCCGTATAAGATGTCCAATCATTCTCCCTTTTCTGTTTTGAATGATGTTAATCAAAACCTTTTCCCCTCAACTCTTTTCAATACCTCCTCATTAACCTTCTCCGTCTAGCTAATCATTTACATCTTCCTCCAGCACTACATTTCAAACGCCTCAATCTTCTCTCCATCCCGCTCCCGTGTCATGGTTCATATTTTGCATCCATAACGTAGAAGAAATATTAACGCGCACATAAAAAACAAAAAATGTAATGGCCGACAGTGTCTTTATGTGAAACCAGAGACTGAAGAAATTCCGAGACTATTATATTAGGGGCTGCAATATATCCGTTGCTGTCGCAATAGATTCAGGCGTTAATGTTGTGAATATAATATGAACGAACACAAACAATATGCCACTGATATTAAATGTATGCTACTAATATTATATAACACAGAGCGCGCCATGGTAGCTTATTTAAACTCGAATTTAAAGGTTAGGTAGATACCAAATGAGAAATTCGTCTCCTAAAATGTTTACTACATTTTACACTCGTAAATACCTCCAAATATACATCAAGTTATAAAATCAAGGGCAACCTTGTAAAAATAACTACATTATGGTCATCAGCTGCAATTTGGTCATGAACCTAATAGGTTACTAACTATTCGAAAAAGGAAGACAAATTACCATTACTATAGAGATGCAATTTTATTGCCTAGCAGCTTGTGCCTGTGTCGAATTTGTGATCTGAGTCAAGGGGCAGAGTAATAATTTTATCGAAATAATGCGTTACTTAGGTTTTAGGTCAAGGGTTTTCGAACCCATGACCGCGAGTCACGCGCGACCCATCAATAATAATGGGCTTAAAGTGGGGGTCCACACATCCAGCCCGCACCGACCATCGCAAAAAATCTTGCGATGGTTGGTGCGTGGTTTGTGCGTAGAATGTGACGTAAATAGTTTTTAGTATTTTTGTAGTTAGATATGTTGCAGTAGGTATAGGTACATTGTTATTGGCGGGCTTATTTTATTGAAATGACAGGTTTTGATTGGGCAATAAGTTCAATTTAAGCACGCAAGCAGACCTAAGTCGTAAAAAGTACTAATTACCTAGTCTCTTTTATTTTATTGTCTCAAACTTTGTTTGTGTGTTTAGTGTGTAATAAATAATTTTCTTTCTTTCTTTCTAAAATTTTAGGAAAATAATGTGATTATCTACTTATCATCAAGCTGTAATGTCCGTAATCCCCAAGCGGAGTATCTGTGCGGGTTGGGGATCGTGGCACAGCTAGGCTCCACCACCAGCACCACCGACGACGCCGCTGCTGCCCGTCGATCGGCCAGGAGATTTATCTAACTGTGCCTGGCTGGCTGCGCTATCCCGCAAACAACCGTTCGAGAGAGTAGGAGAAGTGAGAGGAAAATGGGACATGAAAGAGCCCTCCCCTTTCATGTCCTCCCGTTCGTGTTTCATGGCTCGAGAATACTACTGCCACGGGAAGTAGGTGGAAGTGGCATGCATGGCTTTAGCATTAGCAGCAGTCCGGAGTCACGCAGCTTACTCCACTATCAACTTAGCAGGGGTTTTCTAATTCGATCTAAATCAGATTTCCGAGTCGGCTTGTAATCAGGTGGACTGGACTCTGACACGAATTTACGTGAACTTCAAATATTTTTATGGCTTTAATTATTTTTGCGTTCGTTATTTGAATTTCGCGCGAAGCCATGCCAGAGAGAACACCTGATTCCGAGTCGAAGACGATGAAAATTTAAAAAATACCCATTCTAACTTCAATATTTGCTCTACAAAGCAAAGTGAATTTTTGAACGACCTCTACCTAACTCGTACAAAAATTCATTTTGCTATATTTTGGATGGTTTGTTAGAGGTAAGATAAGTAGATTTGTTATTGTTATCGCTCATAGGCTACGATCTGGTCATTATCCATCAAGGAAATTCGGGTTCCTTATGAAAAAACAGACTCTCCAAACTGTGAAGTTTGTGAAGTCCTAGATGATGTGCACCACATCTTGATGGACTGCTCCAAGTTCAAAGATCAAAGGGTGCCTCCCTTTGATCCTTGAACTTGGAGCAGACAAAAAAAAATGTCTGCTCCAATCCCTTTGATCTTTGAACTTGGAGCAGGCAAAAAAACAGACTCTCCAAACTGTGAAGTTTGTGAAGTCCTAGATGATGTGCACCACATCTTGATGGACTGCTCCAAGTTCAAAGATCAAAGGGAGGCACTGATGACTGAACTTAATTTAAATAGATTAGATTTAGGAACATTTATTAACATTTTAGCAGAACCAAATTCAATAGCGGTCATTTCATTGTTTAAAATATATATGCATCAGTGACTTCCTTTGTACCTCTATATAGCTACCTACAAGTTGACTATTAGGTTTGATTTTGTTGTTTGTTTTTCTTTTGTTTGTTATTGTTAATTTTAGGTTATGATAGGACTGACATACTTTACATAGTAAAAGTCCTTAACAACAAATTAGATTAAAAAAAAAAAAAAATATTTTGGATGCATGAAGTTGTGGCAAGTAGATCCTTCCTACAATAGGTAGTAAGGCTGAGATAAGTAATTGATTGGATGCGGCTCAATATAAACGCGTCAAAACAAATAACACACATTATATAATAAATAAATAAACTAATTGGCTGAGTGATTGCACATCGTTGTTAGCTAGAGCTTACAAATATTTTGTTTGATTTGGTTCGATTTTAATAAGACGACAAGGTTTTTCCACACCATATGGCACACAGTCTGCCGAACATCCTGTATATTAACACTGTTTTTTAAGTTTACCGGGACAAATACCAATCCCTTGGGAATACATTTTTAAGGGACCATCTCGGAGTCACTTTCTATACGGACTAATTTTGAAAATTCATTTGCTATTGTATAGCAAATGAATTTTCAAAATTAGTCCGTAACTAACGTAGAAATCGACGAACATACAAACATACTCACAATTAAAACATACATACAGCAGAATTTAGAACCTCTTCCTTTTTTAAAGTCGGTAAAAATATTTTGAGCTCTCCTAAGTTTCTAAGATTCTGTCATCTTTGTTGCTAAGGCCAAAAGAAAGGTGAAAAGGTTTAACTAATGCTACTTTCGATGATAAGTAAAATCGAAAGTAAATTAGTATTTTAGCTTGTATTAATAAATCGGATTTATCTCAACTGAATTATACTATTTACTCACCATTTTCTTTCAAAAAGCTTCGTATTCCCCTTCAACAAAAGAATATAACAGCAAAATAGATCGCACACTTTTTTCGCCAAAAATAATTCTCGCCAATCTCGCTTCCCGCCAAAATTCCCGCGTAAATTCTGTCGGTAGCGGTACGCATGCGCGGTACGCTCGCGTTTCGTTTTCTGGCGTCCACTCGCCGCGTCCGACCGAGGAGACCCTCCCAACTCCCGGTTGAATGCAAGTTCACGTGACTGATGCGCCTTCGAAGTTCGAAAGCTTGCTGGGTTAACGTAACGAGCCAGGCTCTGAGCCACAGCATAAATACTTGGCAGTATGAATGTTTTATAGATCTTTATCTTTCTACAATCTTTATCTTTGTAAAATCTTACACACAAAGAACATTGCTAGATCCGTCTAGTAATATAATTATAGCGCCAAAAACGAATGCCTCTCAAAATACAGTTCTTCCCAGCGTTCTGATACTGGGCAAAATTGCTCCTTTCGAGAACAAGGTACTAACTATATTTCACCAAAATTCTATCTTCTATCTAAGGAGTTGTTGGAAGTATGTTTTGATCAATTTACTGACAGTGGTATTTGGGCTTTATTATGTTTTTGTGAAACATTTAATAAATCTGGTGATGAACGGAATATTCATTTAAAACATATTAATCTGGCATCTATTATATCTAGAAAAGCATAAAGACGTGGAGGCGTGTGCATTCTATGTACCTAGAGACTATCTCCAATTTGTAGATTTTACTTACTTATAGGATCTTGCTCTAGATTCTGTGTTTGAATGCTGCGGTATAGAGATTCCAAGTTAGAAACTAATAATCTGCATATATCGTACTTACGTTTACTTATAACGTTAATATATTTTTATCAAAACTTGACAACTTGTTATTTATGCTGCGTAACAAAAGAAATAAAAAGATAGTCATACTGGGTGATTTTAATATATGTACCTAATCAAGAAAAGCACTGCACTGACCGTCTAAAAGAAATATTTCAAAGCTATGATTATTTTATGCATATAAATGAACTTACAAGAGTAAAACAAGATTTTAGTTAGCTAGTAATGTAAAATTCGCAGTAGGTACAATCCATAAGCTATGTCTCTCAGACCACGACACGGGTCAGACGCTTCAGTTGAATATTGACGATAAAAAAAACCAATTACAAAGTTGGTACGTATGGAAACGTGATTATAATATTGACAATAATATAATAAAATTTAATGAATGTGCACGGAATTTGACATGGGCTGAAGTGTACGAAGCGGTAGAATTTAATTATGAATAGCTTTTATGACATATTTGTACTGTTATATGTATGAACTATGTTTTTACGAAATAAAATCAATGTAAATAATAAACCGACAAAATGTAAATGGATTACTAATGGGATAAAAAGATCGTTTGAAACAAAAATACAGTTAAGATTCTTATACTGTAAACAAAGAAATGACCTACTAAAGTTTAAATATGCAAACTACAGTAAGTTGCTTAGTTATTTCGCAATCACATAAATCAGTTAGCTCAAATTATATAGCGAACTATAAAAATATATGTAAAGCTACTTGGAATATAATAAAAAATTATAAAAATTTATTTAATCCTATCAACTTTGTCATCAAAAGTAAATGTAACTTGATTGATGAGCCGAACACTACAGTTGATATTTTTAATAAATTCTACACTAGTTTGACATCTCATTATTCCAAAAATAGTGACAATAAAATCCCTTCACATCTAGTATGTTCTTTAACCCTTGTGACAATCTAGAAATACTTAAAACATAAAATCGCTAAAAATTACTGAATCTGTAGGGTATGATGATGGTATATCAACCAAAATTATTAAAAATTGCTCAGCAGAAGTTGTAGAAGTTTTAATTATTTTGTAAATTTATGTTTTCAAGTAGGACAATTCCCAATAAAACTTATAAATTCAATTATATTGTAAAACCAATTTTCAAAAAAATTACCCATCTGACATAAATAACTATCCCCCTATAACACTAATAGCGATAATCTCCAAAATGTTTGAAAGAGCTATGCGCTTCATGATATAATAATTATCTAAATAAATATGATATAATAAAAAGTAATCAGAAAGGATTCCAGAAAGGTAAATCGACTACTTTGGCAGCTTTTAATCTAATTAAAGCTCTTCTTGAGAAAACCAAAAGGAAATACATTATTTAAGGTGACTTATCAAAATGAGGAAACACAAGAGAGTGATACGGTTTTATTCCTTAGTCTGAACTAAACAATGGATGCTCATGGGTACCACACATCGTAATTTCGTGAGTTATTCATTCAACAAGCTTTGTTTTATTACATAAAGTGGAAAAAGTAATTTTTGTGACGCTTTAGTGAAGTTATCGTAATTAATCGCGCTGATTAAAGTCGATTCAGAGTGGAGAAATATGGAACACGCGCGGCCGCCCGCGCGCCGCCGGAATTACAAATAGAAGACAGCCCGGCTGTGCGCACGGACGCGCAAAAATGGTGGAAACAGTTTCAAGTTTTTCTAAAAGCTTCGGGAGTAAACAAGGAGCCAAAAGATATGCAGGCGAGCTTGCTAGTGAACCTCATAGGGGTGGAAGGTTAGGAAATATTTTCGACGTTTACGTTTGGCAAGGCCGAGCTGGCGGAAGATCTCGATAGCGTGAAGGCGAAGTGTGACGAGCATTTTGGAACAAAATGCAATGTCATGTTCCGGTTCACATTTTTTTCACGTAACCAGATCGCCGGGAGTCCATAAATCAGTTTGTTACGGCGTTGCAGGTGTTGAGCCAAAACTGTAATGAATATAAATAACGACGAGCGAAACGAGCCTGGATAATTTTGAAGTTTGGTGAAGTGGGGTTAGTAACAAAGACAAGGAAGCTAAGACGACAACGGCGAGCGGAGATAGCTGCAGCATTTTAGATTTTTTTTTCGGATATACAAAAAAGTTAGGAATACCTACAAAAAAATACATAATAGCGGGAGGCGTAGGCCGCCGAAATTTTTATAACTTAATCATACAAGATTTTTTATTTTTTCATACTCTTCTTGAGTATGAAAAAATAAATAACAGCGAGTGGAGCGAGCCCTGTAAATTTTGGAGAGTTTGAGAATAATGTTAAAAAATAACAATGCAATACAATTACAAAATAAGTATAGGCGACTGGAGTGAGCCGCAGCCTTTTTTGAAATTTGTGAGGCATGATTTTTGTCATTAAACAACAAAATAGGAGGACAACAGGCTGTAGAATCAACGGCGTGCGAAACGATTCGCGAAAAAATTTATGATCTGGCTATGTGGGAGTACTCGCGTTCACGCGTTCACTCAAGTCGTTGTCACCCCTTCTTAGTTCTTGCTTGGCGTAACCAAGCAAGCACCAAGGGGTGCCAAGATGGCACCCCTCCAAGCTGCTCTCGTTTTTCAGTTTTGAGTTAATTGTTTTGTATTTATTTCTTATAAATGTATAAAGACGGAGAGTAGATAAATTTGGCTTAATCATGTTTGTTTCTTTACATACAGCCGGTGTAGTAGATTTTATGATTATAAGGTAAAAATCGTTGTTCCTGAAGATCCTGGTCAGGGTAATGGGACAAATTTATAATCAAATTTATATAAGTATTGTATCGGTCCTTGATAAGTGCAAAGTTTCAGTCCAATCTGAAGTTTTCATTAAATAATTTCTTATCCTCTGCTCTCTCTCACAGACAATATTTCTTACTTACAAGCGCTTTTCAAAAAACCAAGCTCTTTATAGGATAGCACAGTGAAACTTCCTGTAACAGGTAGTAAAATTAGCCAGATAGAAAATTCAAACGGGCGGGGACTCAGCCCCTCCGTTTGATTTTAGGGTCATTTGCCCGATCGGAGCAAGCCACGAAATCTCTGGGTCATTATCTATACAATAATGAAAGAATAATCCAAATCGTTGCACAATTGATGGAGTAATCGACGAACATAAATATACAGCTGAAAATAAAACCTAATTTTTTTAAGTCGGGTAATAATAAAAGAATTTGAGACAATTTAGACTGCAGTCAACTTATTTAATGCTCTAAGCAGTCAAGACATTAATTCGTGGACATAACGTCCCTCTTTGTTCACAACTTTATTAGATAGTAGTAGTAAGGCAACACGTCGTCGTTGGTCACTATTGACAAGTAAATAATGACAGCAGTTCGATTTGCGATGTGAAAATCATGATAAATTATAATTTAGTTTTAGTGAATTGCGTATCAATGTTGAATCTTAATAATGTACGAGCAGTTTTTTTATTAGATTTTATTACTATATTAGATATTATCTCATCAAGTAGCAACAGTTTGTATGAAAGGATCACAGATAACCTGATTTTAACACTGAGGGTGAACTTTAGGAGACCCCGATGTGGAGATAAGTACTTAGTATGAAATAAATCGGACAATTTTTATATGCCTTCATATTAACAAAATTCTTGTCATAATTAGCCTTCGAAATTTTTTTTAAAATGGATGACGATACAACAACTGCAGAGGCAACTGAGAGTCCAACTCCGGCTACTACTGCAGGAGATGGAGATGAGTCCAGGGCTACTGAGAGTGAGCCAGGTGACCCGGAGAAAGTGGGAGCAGAAGGACAACCAGAAATCCCTGGCGAAGGAGGTGAAGAAGTTGGTGGAGAATGGGAATACTTAGAAGGCGAGTTTATAGGCGAAGAGGTAGAAGGCGAAGCAAGAAAAAGAAAAACAAAAAGAAGAAGAAGAAAAAAAACAAAGAAAGAAAAAGAAGTGCATGGAGAAGAGGTTATGGGTGAAGAGAAAATGCAAGGTGAACATGTAGAAGGCGAGCAAATGGAAAATAAAGAGGATGAGTATGTAGAAGAAGAGGGTTATGTAGAAGAACCTCCACCAGATCCTGGAGCACCATTCAACTTCAGTGAATCAACAGAAGCGCTAAAGGATCCTTTTACTTTACGCGAAGATCAACTGGCGGAAATTGAAACACTTTGGGAGCTATACCAAAACTACACACCTGCATACACTGATATAGACGATTATATCACAGAAAAAGAGCTTTTTTACATGATAAAATGTCTAAACCTATACCCTTACACTGACGACCAGTACCAAGAATTGATCGACTGGTGCATAAGGCCACCACATCCTAAAGGACACATTACGTTTGATCAATTTAAGCATATGGTGTCGATCAGGCAAAGAGATCTACCTATAGAGGATGAGTTGAGGAAGGCATTGCAAACATATGATCCTGAGAATTCTACCATGGTAGACCGTAGTTATTTAAAAGAATGTCTATCGACTCTCGGACATAAAATGCCAGCGAAACAGTTGGATAATCTCATCAAAGAAGTTGACATGACCAATGATGGTACGATTGGCATTGAAGACGTGGTAGGAACGTTGTGCATCGATTTGAATAGGGAAGATATTGATATGCTTAAGAATCAATTATATCCTCCTTCTCACCCTCAAGATACTGATGATGATTATTGATACTTTGTACCTAGGCTCCTTTAACTATGTATGTACCTCTTTGCCTATCTACTTTATTGTTACCTATTGTGTTGTTTAATTCCTTCGTCTGAAACTTTGTAGCAAGATGTGGCTATGTGCCCTCAATCATATCATAATAGACGAGTTTTTTCAACCAAACAAGATCCTAGTGTTTTCTTTTTAGCATTGTAGGTACACAGAGGTAGAGTGCAGTGAGCGCAGAGGCCTTTAGTAAATATAATACTTACTTCGTTGACAGAGGCAATAAGTTTTGAGTTTATTTTAAATAAGTACCTACCGAACCTTACGTTACTTACCACCTGAGTTAGAAACGTCCTACCATTTTTAGGGTTCTGTCCGTACTTTTTGACGTTTGTAGTAGGTATGTCTGTCAGACAAGCATGACACTTTTTCTCAGAAACGCGGAGGTATCGAGTTGAAATTAATAATATCTACCAAATACTCAGGCCTGCATCACTTATGAATGAGCCATTACCTACCATTTTTTTTTTAATTAATGAAATACCTACCTAATAACAAATCTAAAATTGAGGTATTTCAGAGTTGTGAAAGATTCAAACTACATAGAAGTTTATAAAGAAGACGCAGCCATATTATGATATCTACGGCAGTTAATGCCGCATTATTTGACATTCGCAATGAAATCAAAACTGTTTGTGCACTGTTTCGCATATAATTTGGTCGAGATCTCAGGAACCCTGCGGTCTATTGAAATGACAGATGTTTTGATTAGTAGGTTATTTATTACTAATTATTCGGTTCCTGGAACTAGTTTCTTCGTAAGTTGCGTAGTTTTCTTGTAAATAAACAATAGGAAACTTGATTTTTGCGCTTACGCCGTTCCTATGGACCATATTCACAAAATAAAGATAGATAAAATACAATTTATTTACCCAAAAAAAAACAGAAACATAACAAAAAAAGTGCATTAATAGGAGCGGTACATTAATAGGAAGGGTAAAAAGAAGTCCCTAACTCAGCATTTTGCAGTATTAGGCATTTGCCCAATACTGCGATGGTTTTCAGTTAGAGCCCTTACGGAGTGACGGCACAGTAGGTACTTATTAATTAACATTAGGTATTGTTGTTACCTTACGTATTACATTAACGTTAAATGTATATAAATACAACGAAAATGGCGCGCAATGCGCCCTCTTAAGTAGGGTACTTACCGTTGACCTAGAATGATGAGGCAAGAGCACGAAGCAATGTCGTTGAGCACAAGTAAAGGGGAAAATCACATTACATTATAATACAAAAAAATAGGAAGGTCCTACAAAGTTTGTAGGGAACCCTCGCCTCGGTGCACGAGTCTGACTCGCACTTGACCGGTATTATCAACTTGAGATGCTTTCAGAGCGGCTTTTAACAAACTCAGACTAGTAAGAGTACTTATACCTACTTCATCAAACTGCGACACGTGACGTAGGTGGACACAGGCGATTAATATATCCGAACCGTCAGAGGATGGTACCTAGGTACCTACCATCCTCTGACGGCTCTATTAATCACCTACATGTAGGTTCAGGCCTACTGTAGGTACTGGCCTGTGATAATTTTGAATAAACCAGATGATTCTGAGATAATATTTTCAATAATCAGCGTTCATAAAACCGGTTAGGTAGGTACTTACATCTTTACCTACTCAATAAAATAAGAAAAACATTTTTATTTTTTCTTAGTAGAATTCAGATTTGCTCATAAGTGAGACTTACTTCTTGCCAAATCTTACATGTTTAGGTCAACGGGAAGAGCTCTATGTTTTGATTTACTCGCGAGAATCAAAATATACGAAATAATGCCTGTATCTACTTAAAAATCTGTGGGTTATATTTCTTATTTACCCGACTTCGCAAGAAGGACGGTTGTTTTTGACTTGACATCTTTGTTGATTTTGGCATCATGTGTCTGGTTTCGGTTTGCCACAAAGATCCTACAACTATCTTTGGTTTGCCACTTTTCTCCAGTTCACTATAAGCTTGAACGAAGGAAATCATCCTCCCTAGACCGAAGAGTTTGACACTCCTTGACACTGACACTGGCTGAGTCATGTCATAGCGAATAGGAAGCGGTGACGCCGTAAAGAAAGAAGTTGAAGTTATTGTCGCGAGCGAAGCCGAGCGAGCCGACTGTTTTTTCTATTTATTTACTACATGTTTTCTTGAAACTTTTCATATTTATTATCTTCTATCTTGCTTGTCGTGTAGTGTATATGCTACGAATTAGTTAAAAATGAAGAAATATCTCCTACTATCCATCCTTTTATCCATATCTAGCACTGGTAAGTTCCTTGGCCATAGGGTGTGGTTCGCCCAACGTATTTTTCTATTCATTTCAATTCGTCGTCGCTGCCTTTGTATTCTATGCCAGCCTTTATAATTCATTGTATTGAGGATTCATCACACGAACAAGAGCTAAGATTACTTTACAGGTTAACCAGACTGGTTATTATTAATTCTCTCTGAATATTTTGAAATGATCCTAAATGTTTTGATACCGCTTTCAAATTTGCTTTTGAGACTCGAAACTGCTAAATTTATAATTTGATAAAACAACAAACTCATCTCACATTTGTTTTATGTATTTTATGTTTTAGTAGGTAAGTACGTAGGCCCCTACAGAGACAGTTATCCTTAGCAACAGTTATTTGTTCCAGGTGTTTTATATAAAATAGTGTCCATATCAGTTATCTAGTACTCATAACACAAGCTGCTCTGAGGCTAGATGGTGGATTAACCAGCATTATTTATTAAACATAACTAAATTTCAGGTCTGGCAATATGGTGCTATCAATGCTCACCGGCCACGCCAGGCTGTGGGGAGCCTTTCAACTGGAGAGGCATCGGGTACCTCGGCATCCCATGTCCCGACAATGAAGATATCTGTATCAAGCTCACAGAGAGAAAAGAAGGTACCTACTTAGAACTAACCTGCTAATTTCCAATAAAACTCCAGTTTGGATTGGAGTACCTGAGTCAATACAGATTCTCCTAGAACATTGGGGCATTTACACAAAAGAGGCTTTTGTTTTATAACTATTGATTACTAAAATGACCACACCACCCAAATCACCATCAGTTAATAAACTAAGTAGCTTCTTAGTTTAGGCTTTGCTTGACAGTGCTGTGTGAAAGCTCTAGCATATTTTTGTTAACTATTAGTCCATTATTTATTACTCATAAACCTGCATAGTTGCAATTATTTAATTGCATAGATGAGGCCAGGCACCCAGATTTGTACTTACTTACGCAAGCGAAGAATTGAGTAGTTCATACAGGGATAAATGAGTCCTATCGATGAAAGATATTTTGAATTGAACAAGTACATAGTTCCATCATATGAAGCAAGCAGCAAAGTAGGTATTATACATAATTTGATTTATTTATACTCTATTTCAGCGCAGCAAGTAATCACAAGAGATTGCCTAAGCAACTTCAGGGCATTCCGAACTGACATCCCAGCTGATACCTACGAAGGCTGCAGACCTGCCGCAAAGGATCTGAACTTGGCTCATTATGTCAACAATTCTATAAAAGAAATAGATATTAAAAAGTAAGTTAGTTACAATAATTTGTTACCATTTAGCACAAGGAAAACATTAGGACACTAGGAAATATGTAGAAATGTCTAGCAAATATATATATATGTGAACAATCTTAAACTCATTTGTTGTACATTATTATCATGATGTTAAACAGAATAGGCGTTTATCAGGGGGTTGCCTTGGTCCAGCAGTGGACCAATATAGGCTGTGGAGGAAACAGAATAGAATAAATAATTTTATTGGTAAATGGTCAGTTTACAACTCAGGAAGGTTTAGCTACATTTATGTAGGTGACATACAATACAATAAAGGTATATGTAGGTATTACCTATACATATAATCAAAACATTTAAATATGGTAATAAATTATTACATTATTAGATATATCATTTCATATACATATCTACCTATGTAGTGTATTGTATTAAGTATATCTGTCATCTAGTACCCATAACACAAGCTCTGCTTAGCTTGGGGCTAGATGATGCTGTGTGAATTGTCCAGCATGATTATTATTTATTTTATGAATAACACGTTAATTATACAAATATAAGAATAAGTATAAATCAAACAGCAAGCACAAATCAGTATTTTATTATTGTTAAGTATAAAACATCGAAATAACAATTTTATTATCTTAAAAATATGTGTATTTGGACAAATATTAAAGACAAAAATTTATAAAAAAATTAAACAGATTTTTTTATTTGGAACTAGCAATGTTGTGTATTTGATTCCCATCACAGTGTAAATTATTAATTCTCATAACTATTTCATCCCACTTATAGAAAAGTCCTGATTCCAGAAAAAAAAAATGATTAGGTATTATCTTAATATTTCAAAATCAAAAGCATTTCTATCAATTGTAGAGTGGCCAAATACAAACCATATAAGGGCTAGAAACTACAAGATGTTGTAAAATGTCATTACTTTTTCAATGTATTTTATTATATTATGAACTTTTGTTTTTCAGAGACTGGTATGATGAAACAGAATGGTGTTTCTGCTTCCTCGACCATCGGTGTAACGGAGCATCCACCGTGCCTACATCTACTTTACTGATCATGACAAGTACTGTGCTAATTGCTACATTACTTTTCTAGTTTAAGAGAGAGGATAAGAAGACTTTGTGTAGCAATCGAGCTAGTTCAGACGCGGAAGTTCGCACGGAGCAAAAGCGCCTGGAGGCCTATTTTAATACACAAAACGGAATTCGTGCTTCGTTTTGTTCGATCCTATTGTCTTAACAAACGAACACGAAGTTATCATTTTCGGAAGTATAATTTTCATCCATAGGGTATTTCAATAATATTGAAATACAAATTTAGTCGTAAAACCAGTGCACAAAACGGCCACTCCGACAGTAAACAAGAGTGGCTAAGCTCCACGTTACGTTTCGCTGGCGCACTTAGCGACTGCGGATGTAAAAGACTAGAGTAGGCGTCTTAGTTTCAAAATACATCGGCGGGGTATGAACGTGCAGTACTTGTACAATGTTTCCATCCGCGTGGATTTCGTCTTGTCTGGTCTTGCCTTTCTTGTCTTGAGATAATACTGTTGTGTTGTTTTGCTCATGTTGGGAATGCATGCAGTATTCATGCCAATAGTTTGCCAATGTTATACTTTATATTTAGAAATTGGCTTACACAATTTTTGGTTCTTACATTTCGTCTGAGTGTGATGTTTGAGTGGAGCGTTACAATACAACAGTTATTATATTAACTTGGATGTTACTTATGCTACTTTGATTTAGTGGTAATCTCAAAACAAAACATAATCATAATAATTATATAATTTCCTTTTTACCCAAAAAGGAAATTATATAATTATTATTTAATTACTTTGTATGTACCTTCGTAACGTTGTGTACCTAATTTTTGCCTTTTTGATATTTTATATACATGCTTACTTACTTATCACAATATTTATTAGAATATAAAATTATATTTTCAATAAAAATACTTATATTTAGATGTTGAAAAGAAAAAGCATTTATAAATGTGTAGATATTATACAGAGTTAAGGATACTAATAATTAAGAAAGACAGCTTTATAAGTTTCATACACTGATTTAAACATTTCCGTCCATTTAGACTTATTTCCGTCCATTTTAGGCTTAAGATTATAATGTTGTAATAGGAATATTGAATTAAAAATCAAATACATACATCAATAATTTTATTCTTTAACAATTCCGATTTAAACTAATAAATTAATTTGATGTCAATTTCATAAAAATCATCAAAACGACAAAATGAAGACTTTTTTATAATAAAAATTGATAAAAGTCTGTACCCGAAACTACAAGAAAACATATTGCAATATACTAGTCACAATGAAACTAGTGACAAGACCGAACATGGTTACAAAAGTAGATTGGTTAATTTTCCACATTTCGTACACGGATAATCTTGGCGGTGTTTCATCCATCAATCATCTTCAGCATGTTCCGGGCTCTTTTTCGAAGGGGGCCTGAGGAAATAGTACAAAATTTATTCATGAAATTTGCGTACATATGAAATGTTTCAACTGTCCAGTCATACTAGAGTTTTACCTAGATATTCCGACACAACCAGCTGGAAACTAGAATACACGCATTCATTTGGGCGTTTTATACGTTGTCTCAAAAGCCAAAAATAAACACGATTTACATGGCTAAGTTATAATATAAATAATTTAGCCATATAAATAGTAACCAAAAGTAAACCAAAAAATGTAAAATAAAAAAAAAAAAATAGAAAAAATAGAGGTCACATGTAATAAAAAAAAAATCGAAAGCTCCAATGATGGTGACATGTATCATCATCATTATAAAATTGTAGAGCATAAAATTTGCAACAAATTTTGTTCCCAACATTTTTTCATGCGCTCAACCGTTTTTGAGATGGCTGGCGAAGAGCGCGCAGCGCGGAGTTATCTATACCTACTTATAATAAAACTGTAACAGGTCCAATTCTGACATTGAAAATATTTTGAAAAAAAAATTTGTGAGGCTATTAACGATACTGAAACCAAAACTGTAATTTTTTAGTTTTTGTCTGTATGTATCATGGCCGCGCATCACGCCGAATCTACTGAATGAATTCAAATGAAACTTGACTCGATTTGAGTTCATACTACGAGAAAGGACATAGGATACTTTTTATCCCGGAATTCAGTACGGTTCTCCTGGGAGACGGGATGAAAGTCAAATTCCTTGGGCGCGCATCACGCCGAAACTATTGATTGATTTAATACGAAACTTAGCATTATTTGAGTTCATACTAAAATCGTACCAAGTTTTGGTACGATTTTAGTTCATACTATGAGGAAGGACATAGGATACTTTTTATCCCGGAATTCAGTACGGTTCTCCTGGGAGACGGGATGAAAGTCAAATTCCTTGGCCGCGCATCACGCCGAAACTATTGATTGATTTAATACGAAACAGCATTATTTGAGTTCATACTAAGAGGCCTTCCTCTCCTCCTCTATGTCCTTACATAGGATACTTTTTATCCCGAAATTCTGTAGGTAAGGATCTTTTGGGGGAGGAAATAAAAGTCAATATGACCAACTTCCACTGCTCGGATTTTTTCATCGGATAGAATGAAATGTATTACATAATATTGAGTAGAGCAGAAACAAAAAAAAATTACCACTTGAAAAACTACTCATATGAGTCGTTTTTAGGCGCTACTCACGTTTGACTAAAAAATATTTTATTCCAAAATGGTTTTCTCCAAAAAAGAGCTGATGTTTCAAAGGAAACTGTACCTATACCTCCTCTGGTTACGTATTTTAGAGACCAGGTTCCGGTATGCTGTTAGGTATTCGATACGATACGATTTAAATATTTGTTTTACTATTAGAATGATTCACATAGAAAGAGAACATTGAAAAAAAAACATTTAGAGAGAACGAAAGAAAATTCTTTATTACACACAAACAAACTTCGAGACAATAAAATAAAAGAGACTATAAAAATCATATAAAAATGTTAAATGCTAAAATGTAAAAAAAAAATGTTCCAAATGTTGTCGTTCATTTGAAAGAGAACATTTGATCACTTAAAACGTTCAGAGGCTGGTCAGTCCTTGCTCGAGGGATAACGCCAGAGGCGTGAGACAGGAGTGTGGAGGTACTGAACCATAAGAAGGGTAACAAATCCCTTCTGAAGAACTATAGGCCCATCTCACTGCTGTGCCACGAGCTACTTTTTTACTACAAACTTCTTACATTAGATTATACGTTACGTACGTTTGAAGCCTCGGCAGCTGCTGCCGAGGCTTCAAACGTGCTTTTTAAGTAGCTGTAGTACCTAGTCCGTAGTAATTAGTTCAGCCGTTTAGGCGTGAAAAGGCAACATACAGTCACATAGACAAACTGACAGTTACTTTCGAATTTATGATATTAGTATGGATAATGAGATTTATCAAAGTTATAATGTACCTATCGATTTAAAAATTATCACAAATCTGATAGATTTATAGGTTATGGACGATGATGATAGATAGATACAACATTAAATTTTATTGTCGAGCCGTCATAATTATACACTCTAGTCAAACTCACTCAAGGTACAATGGTTACCTACCTACTACAGCACATTTTGAGGGTTGTCATCAAATTCAGGCCTGACAGAATAACAATAATATAACCTATAAATCTAGAATGGGACTGCGTATCCTGGTGGGAACACTAACAGGACACTGCCCACTGAACAAACACTTATTCATCATCGGAGCTACGGACAGCCGTCTCTGTAGAGGGTGCCTCAGTGACGACGAATCAGCTGCCCACGTAGTCCTGGAATGCGAGGGAGTAACAGCACAACGAACAGAAATCCTCAACTTGCCGAGGTTACTCCGCGAAGCCTATGAAGACCCCAGGAAGATTCTGCGCTTCTGGACGGAGTTAGGATGGCTATGCTACTCGTAGGTAACAAAACTACGCATAATGGACCAACTTGAGTCCGAATGCCGAAAAAGGAGTACTTACTCTTCATCACCTTCGTTTAACAAAGTATAGTACCTACCTACTTGGTGCAGAAATGTTAAGTATTTTCCAGTGTTGAAGTAAATTTCTTTGCAACGAGACAAATTATCATGGTTATTATCAAGCTGATGAAAGCATTAAAAAAAAAAAATATGATCGTGATTGTTGCTATACTTACTAATATCTGAAGGAGAAGATTTCTACTAATAATATTGTTCCATGTCTAAAGCTCGACCGCCGTTCAACGTCACATTGCCCACCAGTTACCACCGCAATAAGTCTAATAAAATTAAACACAGTAACCAAAATTGTTTACGTTATTGATAACGTCAAGCTATGTGCGGGAAAGTTCTAGGGCGACCCTCTTATTTCCAGGGTCTACTCGGAAAACAAAAGTTTCTAATTCGTTTTCAAGCAAAACCTACTCATATGTAGGTACATCTTAGATTTGATAGCGTTTACACAAAAATAGCGTTAAGAAACGCTACGGTGGCGGTCGACGCTGTACTGCAACAGGGCCAGCAGTTGTCGAAAAGGTGCGTCATCGATTAGACAGAAATCCAGCGCGCTCAGCAAACCAGCTCGCGAAGGATCTCAAGTTGAGCGATCGCAGCGTTCGTCGCATATTAAAGAAAAAGCTTAAAGTCAAACCATTAAAAAAAAACCTTTCTCAGGAACTCACTGCTTTACAGCGTAGCAAACGGTTGGATCGATCGAAAGAGCTGATTCGCTTGCTCGACTCTGGCGAGCTTCCCAACTTGGTGTTTTCAGATGAGAAAACTTTTTGCGTTGAACAGTTTTTAAACAAACAAAATGACCGTGTTTGTTTAATGGGACGTGTCAGCGACCATTCAGATGAATTGCAAGTCACTCGACGCCAAGGAGCCGACCAAATCATGGTCTGGGCGGCGGTGTCTGAAAAAGGCCGTTCTCCGCTTGTTTTTCTTCCAATGGGTCGCAATCAAGTCAAAATAAATCAACAAATCTATCAAGATAAAGTCTTGCGACCAGGTCTGATACCGTGGGCACGCAACACATTCGGTTCTGAGCGTTGGATTTTCCAGCAAGACTCGGCACCATCGCACAGAGCAATTGGAACGCAAAATTGGTTAAAAGCAAAGGTTCCAGTGCTGATCGACCGAGATATGTGGCCGTCGTCATCACCCGACTTGAATCCGTTGGACTTTTGTATTTGGGGTGTTTTACAGGCCAGGGCCTGTGCTAAAAAACACACTTCGCTGGAAGCGCTCAAAGTTACTCTTACGCGAGAATGGAATTGTTTGAGTGACGATGTCATTCGAGCAGCCTGCGCTTCTTTCAGAAAGAGACTTCAGCTTGTAGTAAAGGCTAAAGGCGGTTATATTCCTTCGGAATAAGTGATAATAAAACTTTGAACTTTCTATTTTCACATGCCAAAAGTGTATAAATAAATATTGAAAATTAACAGAAATATTTCATTTTCACATACGGACAGTTCAATCGCCGCACCCAGCACAGGTAGATTAGAAATTTTGATTTTCGTTTATACGATTTTGCCTCCTGGTCACAGCCTTGTCTGTGACTTTTAAATATTTTTTATTGGTCCACGATTGTATCCAGGTTTGGATACCCTGATTTATAATATATCATTGCATTTCGTGTTAAGCATCATCATCATACAAACTTATTCCACAAAGACAAGGGCCTCGTAAAGATTACCTGCGACCGTGCGTAGCCTCGCAATGGCCAAGGCCGCCTCTGTGTAGTTAGGTAATCTAATCATTAAGAAAGACAGCTTTGTAAGTTGTATACACTCAGGTATATTAATATTTACGAGTATGTCCACTTAGTCTAATTTCCGACCATTTTAAAATTAATGCTGTAATTGGAATGATGAATAAAAATACTTCATATTACTTAATCAAAATATTTAGGTAGGAACATCATAATTATGCAGGTACCTACCTACCTAATTATGAATTATTATGTAGGTACTTATATAATTTAATTCCTTAACAATGGTGTCGCTTCACACTTGACAA
The DNA here is from genome assembly GCA_963662085.1 of Eupithecia inturbata. Taxonomy (NCBI): domain Eukaryota; kingdom Metazoa; phylum Arthropoda; class Insecta; order Lepidoptera; family Geometridae; genus Eupithecia; species Eupithecia inturbata. Next base: position 2,482,801 of record OY759179.1, on the reverse strand, counting down.
ATGAGTTGGTTGAAACTGTCATAAAATAATCAAAAAGTCTAATTATAGGAAATGGTTAAATAAAAAAATGTATAACAAGATTAATATTTTTTAAGGAATAAAGATGATGAAATATATTATTAAAAACTTTATGTAAGTAATAGTGCGTATCCGAATTTATAAGAAAACAAATTGCAATATAGTCACAATGAAACTAGTGATAAGACCGAATATCGATACAAAAGTGGATGGGTTCATTTCCCACATTTCGTACACGGAGAATCTCGGCGGCGTTGCATCAATCATCTTCAGCATGTTCCGGGCTCTTTTTCTAAGGGGACCTGAGGAAATAGTGCAAAAATTAACCAAGAAATTATCACTGAAATCTTACCTACTTAGTAGGTAGGGACCTCGTACTCAAAGACGTTTTCCTAACAAAGACATTTTCATTTATGTATGAAAACTTACCGAAAACTGATATCATTATCAGACAACATCGAGGTTCCAAGTCTCGTACATAAGAAACATTACTTTTGGTTTTATTATAATAAATTTGTAATCACAATAAGGAGTCGCTCTAGTGGCGCTTATAAGGTAGATCATACTATAGATAGATCTAAGTAAGAAAGGGGAGTTTAGGTAGCTAGCTTCTCGAAAGTGGAAGGCTTATGTAAGGTGTAGGGTAAAGCCGGATATTGCCGGTCAGGTAACAATACCGGTCACCAAACTTTCTTACAAAATACTTAGTTTACGCGCCCTAACACATGCAAAGAGAAGAAAAACAATCTCAATGTTTCTAACTATGTTAGACTAATAGTAAAACTTATGTTTTCTTAATATTTTTTCAATAATAATAGTATTTTAAAATTGGATTAATTAACATAAGTTACCCAGATTTAGCATCGCCTTAGGGCTTAAAAAAACCTGTAATGATGTTGGTTCTTAATAAACAATAACTAAATAAAAAGTTGATTTTTCGTCAATTAATCTAAGTACAAACGCTACATACATTTTCGACAGATTGCTCTGCAAAAAAATGGTCATATTATGGACATTTTCAAAGTATTTCGAAAAGTATGAAAACTACAAAAATTTCAAAAACTATTATTTTTGTTGAAATGAACAAACTTATACTTAGGTATCTTTTATTTGATACCTCACATAACCTTGTAGGTCATTTTAATAATAATAATATAATAAATGTTTTTATTCTGTAATAAAAGATACAATATTTTTACCATAGCCGAAAACACCTTTTAAGTATAATGATATACTTGTATTAGGTGTTTTCGCTCTTCCACGTCTTCTATTATGTAAATTTCAGTGGCGTTACATTTGTTAAATAATAAATATCAAAAGTAATATAATTTGGTCGCAATACCATTATTGAAAATAAATGAAGGGTAGGACAATAATTAACAATTAACAAACAAAACATTTTAACGTATGGTCCAAGTCAAGAAAGTTTTGCTTATTAAATTTTGTAAATCACATAATAATAAAATGTTGCAAACTGTATTTAACATATTCAAAGTAAATATGTAAATAGTAAAATTAAAAAATAAATTAAACTAGAAATATATTTCTTAGTGCTCGTAAAATGTGGTACAACTGTAAGTGTGTGTGTATTGCTCTCCTGAGGCGCCAGTCCCCTAAGAGTCTGGGCAACAGGAGAACAGTGTGCTTGAGTGTGTGTGTGTGAGAGGGTGTGTGTGCATGTGTTATGTGTAGTGTGTGCGTGTATTTATGATTGGCACTCCTGAGGACACTGGTCTCTTAAGAGTCCGGGCAACAGGAGACACCATTCTTGTGTGTGTGTAATGTGGGGGTGTGATTGTGCGTGTGTCGTTAGATTGTAAAAGGGATTTGCTCAGAGTTATTATTGTAAAATAATAATAAAAATATCTTACAGAATTATGTGAATCTTTCCAGAAGGGCTTCAGTCTCATCGTAACCTAGTTGTAATAGCCAGTTAGTTAGGGATGTTTTACATTTGTAGTTGTTAAAGGGATACATGCAAAGTATTTTATTAATTTTGTTGTATAGGTGTAAGGACTGACTTGTATACTGTCGGTTCGCGAATGCCGAGCTAGATGTCGGCTTATCAATCACAATTCTATATCTACGTTAATTCATTTTAAATTTCGACATCACAATTTGTACCTACTAACTTATATTTTTTTCTTTAAATGGCGCGTATCGGTCGCTGATGGTAGGGACCATCAGCGACCGATACGCGATACTAAAATGTAAACAGACAGACAAATATGCGTACACGAGGGCGTGTACGCATATTTGTCTGTCTGTTTACATTTTAGTTTATAGATTTTAATTTTTTGTCTGATTTGTTTGGATTTTATATTTTAACTAATTTTTCGTTGTATATTATTATTATTGTGTACTTATTTTAAACGTAATATTATGTAATGTAGGTAGGTACTTGAATAATTTTTTTATGTTTTATTTATTTTAAATCTGTACAGGCGCACGAAAAGTGTTAATATTTGAAATTTCAAGTTAATAGCTGCGGTAGTTGCTAAGATATTAGGTCCTTACTATGAAATTGGCGTTTTGTATGGGAGGAACAAAAAGTCGAATATTTTTTAATATAATATATTTAATTAATCAAAGTATGAACCATTATTTTCTATGCACTTTTGCCATCTTATAGGTAGTTCATTGATCCCTTTACTAAAAAAACCAGTCGGACGGGAATCAATAAAATCTTTGAAGGCGATTTGGACTGCCCCATCGGAGTTGAATTTTTTCCCTTGCAAGAAGTTATCCAAATTTCGAAAAAAATGGTAATCTGTTGGAGCAAGGTCCGGGGAGTACGGAGGATGTCTTAGACTTTCCAATTGAAGCTCTTCTAATTTAGTAGCCGTCTGTTGCGCAGTGTGTGGTCTAGCGTTGTCGTGAAGCAGCAGTGGCGTGGAGCGATTGACCAGCCTAGGTTGTTTAGCCGCTAGCTTTTCCATCATGGTTTGCAATTGCTGACAATAGACATCAGCCGTAATAGTCTGGCCAGATTTGAGAAAACTGTAATGAACAATACCGGCACTAGTCCACCAAACGCTTACAAGTAACTTTTTTGGGGTTAATTTTCGCTTGGGGCAGGATTTGGCTGGCTGGCCAGGATCCAACCATTGCGCTGAGCGCTTCCGATTATCGTAAAGAACCCATTTTTCATCACAGGTAATGATTCGGTTTAAAATACCTTCATTATTGTGCCGGTTTAGTAATGTAACGCAGCAGTCGACGCGCGTTTGCCGGTTTGCTTCAGTCAATTCGTGAGGTACCCACCTTTCAAGCTTTTTAATCTTCCCAATTTGCTTCAAGTGAATTAAAACAGTTTTATCACTAACATCGCAAACCACGTCCGAGTTAGTCTGCAGCTAACTCGGACGTGGTTTGCGATGGATCCGCTTCCACAATAGCCTTCAACTCTTCATTATCAACTTGAGTCTCAGGCCGTCCACGGGGCTTGTTCTGCAGGTCAAAATTTCCAGAACGAAAACGTTGGAACCAAAAACGAACTGTGTTTTCTTTTGCAACACGACCGCCATACACATCATTCACCCTTCGAGTTGTTTCCGCAGCACTAGTGCCACGGCGGAACTCGTACTCGTAAATAATGCGATATTTTAAGTTTTCCATTTTGTAAAATGAGTGACGCAAACAGAAAAAAACAGAAGAAAAAAAACAAATGAATGACGATCATCGAAGCACAAATACATGAGTCTATAGCTGTACAAATTTGAATTTGGAATTCCTTACCAAAGAGGAGAAATTTGTGATTAAAGTGGCCAGTACGAAAAACGCCAATTTCATATGTAAGGACCTAATATTAATGACAAAGCGAGACCATAAGGGTTTCGAAACCGATCTTGAAACCCTAAAAACAAAGCATATGGCATCACTTTGTAGTAAGTAGTAACTAGTAAGTAGGTAGGTACATAAAAACTTTAAATTTTCTAATTATTCTACTGCTTTATTTCGCTATTTGCAGACAGGGATAGAAATATACGAAACATTAGTGCGTAAAAAGAGATGTTGCGAGTCGCCGTGCATGCGTAACGTATTGTTGTCTTGGTCGCACTTCGGTCTAGGTACACCTTTTCATCTTTGTTGTTCATTATATTGCACAAAATTGGAAATGTAATTGTAAGCGATAATTGTTTGCATGTAGTTGTAACACTGGCCAGTTGTTGAGTAAGCGCTGCGCTGGGAAAACGTTCCATAACTACCCTTTTTTACTTAGATCTATGTTTCAAAACTTCACATACAAACTCACCCTCAGTATGTCTTGCCATGACATTAATGCATAACCGTCTTGTTTTTCTCAATTCTCTAAAAAACAAGCCATATCGGGCTGCCAGAGCCAGACTGAACATTGAATACATTATTGTATGTACGGAGAATTTTACAATTTCTAGCAGTGTACCGTTGTCCTTAAAAAAACATAGTAGGTAAATTAACCCCCAATACTCAAACGCAATTCAGATTTAAGCACGTGAACCCTTCCCGCGGGTGTCGTAAGAGGCGACTAAGGGATATACACCGGGGGCGGGCAGCAGCACCCCCTTTAGAACAGACCAACCACCAGAATTGCGATCGCCAACCCGCATGCCAAGCGTGGCGATTATGGCAAAACGATTTTTGGTTGTGTCTGTCATGTTCAGGGGGCCTAAACATGACAGACACAGCCATAAATCGCCCCTCAGTTCCTGGCGGCACCACTACCCTTGGCTACGGTAGCGGCCAAGCAAGGGGTGGGGCAAGGGGTGCTAAGTATCTCCGGCAGATACCAGGCTACCAACACAATGAGAGATCGGACCTGGCAACCTACAACACGCGCACACTGCGGACCGACGAAAAGATAACCGAACTCGAGGAGGAACCGTAATACGAGGCAACTTTGCCATATTTTTGGACAAAAATCTCAATATTTTCCCTATTAACAGATGCATTACACGACCTTGTGAAAGTCGCGGGAAATCGATGGATGCGGGCAGCGTAAAATCGGTCATTGTGGAGATCTTTAGGGGAGGCCTATGTCCAGCTGTAGACGTTGATCGGCTGGTATGATGATGACAATGACATACCGTGCTATGACATTTCCAAAGTACCAACTTCTACTTCTTTATTTTTGGTGCTGCGTGCTTTTCGCTACGACTCTGCCAGTGTCAGTAAGGAGGGTCATAAACTTCAAAAATAATATGTTCGGTTTAAAAATAATGTGATCGGTATAGTGAAAGCAGAGAAAAATTTGTCATTATTTCATTTCTGGCAGACCCCTTGCCATACCGTTATGACGTTCATTCACATCGAAAGTGGCAACCAACGAACTGTCAATGATGGAAATGTATGATTACCTATTTGTGAGATTATAGGTAATATGTACTTTCGCACTATAAACTTCTTACACTAGAGTATACTTACGCTGCTGTTTCGTACAGAATAAAGGACTTGTCCAAACGAAAATACCGACGATATCACTAATTGTGAACAGAACAAACAGAGCTGAAATAGACACTACTTAGTTAAACAAAACGTGATTAAAAAGGTATTGAAAATTAATAAAACTTGGTTCTTAATAGATACTCTAACCTGGAACCTGTACAGTTCTTGATACATCGAAAAACATTTAAAAATCTCCCTGAGATAAATGTTAGTGTCGCTGTTTTCAAAGGAATTTCCCGTTTCTTGTGCGTAGTATCTAATGAATGCTTTTTGATGGTATATCGATGGCTTTGTCTTTGCTACGGTTTCTTGTTTCAAGTGATTTATCATTAAACAATTTACGTACTTTATTCTTAACAAGAAAAATACAAGAATACTAGAGCTCGTTGTTACCTCAAGTGTAAAAGTGAACATATAGTAAGTTGGAACAATATAAAACCAGCTCCAAGTGCCCTCTAGACTGTACATAACTATTAAAAATAGAGTTACTATACTGATTGTAACTGCTAAAGGAACAATTAGGGTAAATCTTAATAGTTTGTTAAATAATTTCATATGGTCTATTTTTAAAAGTCGGTCAATTTTCTGCAGTTTTATGAAAAACAATACATTCTTATTGCAATTTAAAAATCGCAGGTGAACTAGGTTGCTAATACCTGTAACTGTTATGATGAGGACGTTGCAATAATCCAAATACAACATCAACGACGAATGCGATGTGTAATTTAGAGTCCTAGTAAAAAATATGCAGACTGTCGTAATGAGGATACATAATAATGTGTAAACTTTCTGGAGATTAGTCAGAGGTGTTACAAATCTGTATTTTGAATACACGCGACAGCTCCCCAAAAAAAACTGTAATTGATGTTGAATTATGAAAGATTTCACAAAATCCTCTTCTAGGATGTCGTTTGACAGATATTCCGGCGTCGTTATTTTAACTGCTTTCATTTTTAACAATTTCTATGTTTATAGAACTGCAAATTGTAATAGCACTATGGTGTAGCTAGCGGTGATGGCGAATAGGTGTAACAGTAGTTGCCCGTCTAATGTAAAAATATCGTACACAGTGGCATCGCGTTGTCCATCCAATAGCAATATCATTAGCTTGGCGTTCGTCCTGGATTTACCTGTGGAAAATAAACAAGGGTGATTCCAAACCCTAAATTGGTAGAACTTGACTGCAGGGTAACCAAATCGAGGGATAGGTACCTACACACGAATACATCTGAATAGACCAATATTCAGATGTATTCGTGAGTGTATGTATCACTCATAGTATGAGTTTGGCCGCTCGTTGGCTGCGTTTTGATAACGACTAAAAACAAAAGAACCAATAAGCGACGAAAATAGTATGAGTGATACACTCACGAATAGTTTTGGTGTTTTTTTTTGCAATAATATCCAGCCTAGTAATGGTGTATGTAATTTTATGATGTGCCGTGCTTTTAATTGTATGTACTAATATCTACTCACTCACTGTTATGTTCTCTAGATCTGATTGTTCTTTTTTTATATTTATCATAATATAATCCTTCTATCACTTTAACATCTCGGTGACCAGCTATCCGAGAGGAGCAAATTTAAAAACAGCATTGCTTGCATATTAATGCATTACAGAAAAATGCTGAATTTTGCTCCTTTTGCCTTAATTTTTTTTTATTTGATTATGTTGTTGTTTAATTTGATCGTGTGTATTTTTTTTAATTAAGGAAATAAATGTTTTTTAATATTATTTAATTAGGTATATTCTAGTTTTACTCAATACACGTAAAAGGCACGTAAGTAGGTACAGTGCATTTACAGTTATTTTACCTCTATCAGATGTTTTCTGAGTGTTGGTATAACTATCGAGTCTTCTTGAAGAGCTTACAGGTATGTAAAAAAGGGTTACCCGTCATAAACATTTTACCCAATTAAACTGGAAACTAGAATGTTGATCTGTTGTTTATTATTGATTGATTAGTATTATTGGACTTACATTGTTATGTTAATCGAATATTGGTACAACTGTACTGATTTTGTATGGAGATAAATATTTTATTAAAAACATTACTTCCAAAATACCTGATTAAATATTTAAGAACTATCGTATTATATGTACCATTATCACACAAAGTGTAATACTAATTCGGCATACTTAGGTAATATTAGCAATACTGTTTTTTACATTTCGTTTAAGGAAGTCATAGAAGTTATATATGGCAATATAACGCTCAGATTGCCAACCAAACAGCTAGAGGTAAAATAACTGTGAATGCACTGTACCTCTATACCGGCGACAGATAGACAGTCGTCCATTCATGTTAATTTTCTTATAGCTTTAACCTACTTGACCATTAATAAAATTAAAACCGGAGTTCAAATTAAGTAATTAAGTAGGTACCTATCTGAATTTACTTATTAGATTAGACATTATTGATGTATCAGGTAATTCATTAGGAAGGTACTTATCTAAGTAGGTGGTACTTTGATCTAGAATTCAATATATTTATGTTATTAGAAAACAAAGGGGTTACAAAAATGTGAAAATATTGGCGGAAAATATTTTACCGAAAGCAAGTGATTATAGACCTGTTAGCTGAAAAAGGTGAAGGTTTTACTAAATTCAAACAAATCGAATGAGATCTCTTAGTTCGAGTCTCTTTGGTCAACATTTTCATACATATTTTGAGGTTCCAAATATAAACTCATTACTCTCCTGGGAATAATAAAATACTCCCACCCAAGCTACACCCAAGGGAATAATAAGATTGAATTTGGAACATCAAAATATGTGTGAAATTTACAATGAGATCTTCAATTTTCAACCAAACCGCGAAACACGTTATTAAACTTTTACTATTTACCTAATCGCAGTGTGAAAAGAAGAGTATTCACCTCGTGCATAAAAGCTGTCTTCGTCTTGGGCGTGATTAATTCTCTCTCGCACTCTAGATTCTAGAATAACTTATGAGCGAAACAAGGGGTTACTTGAATCCTAGTGCGAAAGGAGTTGCGCTCGGGAATCAATGACGCCCGGGACGTAAGACACTGCTTTGTGCCCTCGGTGCATAATCTAATATACGACACAGGAATGGAAGGCACAATCGGTGCAAATCGCAGAAGGTTAAAATCGTTTTTGTTTTTAACAGCTTCACATTATTATATCGCCAGTTTTCGAATTCGAATATGCACTTTTTAGCCACACTTACTTTTTGAAAAATTTCAATATGGGTGGGATTTTTGTGTAAAGGGGGGGCTGCCTCACAGAGTGGGGTATCAAATTTTGCACATCTCAAATCAGTTTTTGAAATTCCTGTAGGTTACTTTTACGAACTCTACTCTACTTTTCGAAATATTTTGGAAAACTTCGAAAATTTTACCATTACCCTCTATACTCCGAAGTTTGCAAACCGATCCATCTGGAATGTATCTTAAATTTTTGGTATTCATTAAATAGCAGTCTCTAATCGGTACCGGTGTACATATTGGTATACTTGACAAACGTTCGAAACCCTCGGCGCGCGAGTCACTCTCGCACTTGACGGATCTTGTTTCCTTATTTGTTTAGTAGTTGTAATAAATTAATTCATTTCATTGCCTGGAAGAGATCGCTATTAGCTATAAGACCGACGATTGTGCCACGTTAGATATATATGAGTAATAAGTTCTTGTTTTATAAATGTATTGATGGTGCAATAATTATATATAATTATATATTCTATTCTATTCATTTTTGTTGACAAAATATCTTGGATTCTAGATCAGAGCTATTGATACGAAGGTATGGTTTCGCAATAATAATAAAAAACATACATTCAGCCGAACATAGAACCTCCTCCTTTTTTCGAAGTCGGTTAATAAAATTAAATGTTGTGTCTAACATACCTTCACAAGATAAAGTATGCTTGGTGCAGATCCGTTTAGTATTTTCAAGTGTTGAAGTAAATTTCTTTGCAACGAGACAAATTATCATGATTATTATCAAGTAGGTAGCTGATGATTGCATTAAGATCGTGATTGATGCTATATTTACTGATATCTGAAAAAAGTAGAGTAGATTAGGAACTTATTATTATTATAAGCCCAGGGGGCAAATTCTCGCCAATTTATCACTCGTTAAATATGGCAAGAACTGTCAAATTTGACAGTTCTTCTATGAAAAAGCTGCCAAATTTGACAGACCTTGCATATTTATCACTCTAAAAACTGTCTAATTTGATAGTTTTTATATAGAAGAACCGTCAAATAAAAACTGACAGATAATTTGATATTTATCGAGAGATAAATTGGCGAAAATTGCCTACCTAGCCCAGAACTTATTTCACACGAGAGATATTATTACATTTCATTTACTTTCTACTTCTTCTACTTCTCAGTTTCAGTATGAGTAGGTACTTCCTGTTACCTTACCTGTAATTTAATTGAACTTATTATGTTCTGCATTAGTATCAGCTGCCACACCAACAACTGGAATGTGCATAATAAAATCTGAAACAAAAACAATCACATTGTTCGCATAAATAAACCGCCGTGTAAAGTGCGAATCGACTCGAAATATTTTTTTTTCTTTCATTTGATACCCCACTCGATGAGGTCACCCCCCCCCCTTTGAAAGTTCCCTTTGAAAGTGTTTGAAAGGGCCCCCCCTTTGACCATTTTTTCAAAAGTGGTCTACTACTTACAGACTTCTCTATATTTTTCCGGTAATGTATCCATATCTACAAGCGCTTTAAACACTTTAGATAAATCGTTCTGCAAACTTTGGAGATAGGGGGGGGGGGGGTGATGGGTATTTTATTAATTGACTTTTTTCAAAATATGGCAAAAACTAAGATTTATAAAACCGATACCTTTAATTTGATACCCCACTCGGTGAGGTAGCCCCCCCTTTTGAAAATTACCCCCCCCCCTTTTTGACCATTTTTCAAAGTGTGCTACTTACAGACTTGTCTATATTTTTCCGGTAATGTATCCATATCTACAAGCGCTTTAAACACTTTAGATAAATCGTTCTGCAAACTTTGGAGATAGGGGGGGGGGGGTGATGGGTATTTTATTATTTGACTTTTTTCAAAATATGGCAAAAACTAAGATTTATAAAACCGATACCTTTAATTTGATACCCCACTCGGTGAGGTAGCCCCCCCTTTTGAAAATTCCCCCCCCCCTTTTTGACCATTTTTCAAAGTGTTCTACTTACAGACTTGTCTATATTTTTCCGGTAATGTATCCATATCTACAAGCGCTTTAAACACTTTAGATAAATCGTTCTGCAAGGGGGGGGGGGGGTGATGGGTATTTTATTATTTGACTTTTTTCAAAATATGGCAAAAACTAAGATTTATAAAACCGATACCTTTAATTTGATACCCCACTCGGTGAGGTAGCCCCCCCTTTTGAAAATTACCCCCCCCCCCCCTTTTGACCATTTTTCAAAGTGTTCTACTTACATACTTCTCTATATTTTTCCTGTAAAATATAGTTCCATATCTACAAACGCTATATACATTTCAGATGGATCGCTCTGCAAACTTCGGAGATAGGGGGGGAATGGGTAATTTTTCGACTTTTTTCAAAATAGTGCAGAAAGTAGTACCTACAGAAATTTCAAAAACAGTTTTGAAATGTACAAACTGACACCTTTCATTTGATACCCCACTTGACATTGTAGGTCTCTTTTAAAATTTCGACATCACGATTTGTACTGAAAATTTAAATTTTCATTTTTCATTTATTTTTCTTTTAATCTGTACAGGTGCACGAAATGTATTTTTATTTCATATTTCACGTTATTTGCTGCTGTAGTTGCTGAGATATTTAATACGGAAAAAAAGACAGAAAAAGCGATCCCTTATGGATTTCGAAACCGATCTCCGATCTTTAAAACCCTAAAAAATATAAAATACGAAAAAAAATTAAATGAAATAAATAAATAAATAAACACATTATCTAAAATTTTAACTGTCTACCTCTTACGGTTCATGAGATATAGCCACGTGACAGACGGACGGACAGCGGAGGCTTAGTAATAGGGTTCTGTTTTCACTCTTCGGGTACGGAACCCTAAAAAAGAATATAAGAATAAAGTACTATGAACAGTATGAGTGTGTATGAACGATATGCTCAAAGTATTTGCTGGTAGGTACTTAGGAAGATAAGTTCCATGTTCACTTACGGAAGGCTGGAAAACATCCATAAAATCGGAAAAGCTGTCCAAAATGCAGTACAATCCATAAAGCATCTCATCAGAAACGCTTTCCTTCGGCTGCCAATCAGAAGATTTGAAATACATCTTATATTTTTCCAAGTCCTCCTTTTGCAGAAGTATCTCGTTCAAATATCGAGCTTTTTGTAATAGGAAGCTCAAAATTGCAATGACAAGCAGCATTTGAACATGGTTCACTGAAATGATAGCGCTGACTCCATATGACGTCGGACAATATCCTTCGATAACCCGATTGAAAGAGACTATACAAACTATCAACACTAGAAGAAATAGGGCACATAATAAAGCCGTCACCCTAGCCAACATCTTATTACTGTTCTTTGCATCTCGCATTTTCAGAACACGCTCGATTCTTTGCAGTTTCACGTAAATTTGGCTGGTTGGAAATCCGTGGTAGAAGACAGTTTTGATCGCTGTGTAGGTATTGGTACTTGCGTTCAAGACGACCCCAGCTTTAAAGGGTAAGTCAAAAGTCGTATCACTGCGTCCTGAAGTGCAGAATCGAAAGCTGTAGCCCACACAAGAAATATTCACCAACAAGAAGGTAATGCAGTATGCTTTGTGAATAACAGAGGAAGGTGTAGCGAATTTGTCCTTGATGGTAACTCCTCGCATGCCGAAGATAGTTAGAAAATAGAAAATGGGCTTAAAGATGTATATGAATTCATCGTCTAATATATCTTGGAACGGTTTGCGGGGAGCTTTCAACATTATCCAGAGTTAGAAAACTTGTGGTGTGAATATTTGACGCGATCGGAATTAATGGAATGTTTGATTTGAGTTGGACAACGTTGATTTACTTGTCCTAATTATAATGTTATACTGGTGTCTCAAGGGACGTGAAATCAATTTCGTTAACGGTTTCATCACACATACACAATGCAACCTAATTTTCGAATAATTCGTAGAAAAACTATGTAAGTACACTCGTGAGCAAAAAAATCGACTCAGGACGCACGCCCGCGGTTAAAAAACTCTGGCAAAAAATCTGAAGCTTTCATTCTATTTCTGATTTTAACATCTCAAAGCTGTTAGTTTTAACCTTAAAATGAGTGGTCTACCTTGTTATTTACATTTTTATTTTGGTAATGAAAAAATATAGAATGAGAAGGAGTCTTATGCAATGAAAAAGGGTGATAATTAACAGTAAAGAAAATACCAGCTTAAATTCGTCAAAATATTAATTTATTAGAAATTAAACTATCAATATTTAGTGTTGCCCCCCCTGGCCCTAATAACAGCTTCCAATCGCTTCTTCATGGATCGAATAAGTTTCTTTACTCGATCTTGTTCGATGCTATCCCATTCTTCAATGAGCGCCGCTTTGAGGTCCGATTTCGTGGCTGGTGCAGGATTTCTAGCCCGAACTTTTCGTTTCAGTTGGTCCCACATATGCTCGATAGGATTTAAGTCCGGGCTACGCGCTGGCCAGTCCATAGCGGCAATTTCGACCTCCTGTAAATACTGCCGGACGGAACCTGCAGTATGTGGACGGGCATTGTCGTGCATTAAGATGAAGTTTTCGCCTATGAAACCGGCGTAGGGAACGACGTGATCCCCTAAAATCTCTTCGATGTATCGGTTCGCCGTCAATCCTCCCACTCGACCACCAGTTTCAATAAAAACCAACTCGGTTTTTGCCTCCATTGAAATGCCCGCCCACACCATCCAGGAACCTCCTCCAAAAGCCACATTTTCTTTGATGCAGCACTGCGCGAATCTTTCTCCAGATCTTCTGTAGACTCGTCCTCTTCTATCGCTACCATGCAAGCACACTCTGCTTTCGTCTGAGAAGAGGACGGAGCTCCATTGTTCGTCAGTCCAATCAACGTGTTCTCTGGCAAATCGTAGGCGGGCTGCTCGGTGGGCTGGGGTTAATTTGGGGCCAGTAGCTGGCCTTTTTGGCTCAAGGCTAGCTGCCTTAAGTCGTCTTCTGACTGTCCAGCCACTAACAGCCACTCCTCGCGTTTCTCTGAGCTCTTGTTGGACTTGAACGCCAGTGAGGGCCCGATTTCTCAGCGATGTACTGACAATGAAACGGTCATCTCTCTCCGATGTGCACCTTTTTCTTCCGGAACCGCGTCTTCGATTAAAGTTACCAGTCTCCTGGTAACGACGGTAAACTCTGGAAACAGCAGACTGGCTCATGTTCAACGCACGTGCCACTTCACGCTGACTCTGGCCTTGTCGCAATAGGGTGACCGCTTGAGCAGCTTCATCACTTGTTGTGTCCATTTTCAGGTAGAATTCTTGTTTGTTGATAACGGAGATGTGTATCGGTTGACGTTTGACGGCTAACTGATAAGGGTGGGTCAGGTAGATAACCTTTTATATGGGTAAGTAACCCTTAATTAGCACTATTGTAAACAAGCGCAAAAAGGGTGGTTACTGATCACAACATGTTGTTGGGTTGTGTGAGCAAGAAACATTACAATATTTTATATCATTTTGAAGCTTATAATAGCAGCTTTATGATTTTACTATGAAAAAAATATTAACACGATCAGTTTTTTTGCCAGTGACTTTCGACTGCAGGTGTGTCGCCTGAGTCGATTTTTTTGCTCACGAGTTTACATGATCTTTGATCAGCAGTTGTATTGCTGATCGATGTACATGATACATTAAAATTAACATGCGACTTAGTTAGCATAGACTGGACGAGACATCCTAGCTAAGGTAGGTAGATAACCTAGTCACAAGGATTGGCTGCGTTGAGACTGGCCGCTGATTTCGAAATTTGGCTAGGATATTATCATCATCACCAAGTATTTAGGACAATTACAAAGGCTATGAGACAATCTACTGTGTTGGTAGGTATATTGGTACTACCATTTATCAGTTTACCACAAAATACTAAATATTATTGTTACAAATTCACCTTTCAGGTTCTGAACATCGCAGCAACAACTTCTCTGGACTTTCTTGCGATTCGTCACTTCAGCTTTGCGCACGCCGCCACCGGTTAGTGAAATACTTCTAATTTACGAGTAGGTAGAAAAAAAAAATAAGTAGGCAATTGTTACTTTTTAAATTTGTTAACCTAATGTGGGAAGCGATGTTTTTTTTCTGCCCTTATGCTCGTATGCAAATGTTCTAACAAACTAACACTTACTTACTTTACTATGTGTAAGATTAACAGTCCGCAGTTAGCTTAATTGTTTCCATTGTAAATACTAGTTCTTATTTGTTTTTATTATTTGATTGTAATTTTCTTTGTCAATAATGACTTTATAAAAAAGAAATGTACCTTATGATATTGATTAAAGAAAGCGAGACAAATTCAACTTCATTGATTTTTTTCAGATTTCGTTCAAAGTTTATGATTACTAGGCACTTAGGGAGTTCATTTGTAAAGACTACCCTAGTAAGTAGGTAGCCAACAATTATAAAGATATCATAATTATCATTAATGGCCTCAATGAATTACGGAAAATGTCATTTATCTAACTTTTTTATAATTGCTCTTTGTAGTCTTATCATTTCGTTGACTGAATTTAAACAAACATCATGAAGGCAGAAGTTAAAATGGAAAGAAATATCCTAGAATGTTTCTCTTATCTCTTAAATCTGGAATTATTTCTTGGGTCCAATCGCGTCGCAGTTATAGATAGAGTAGTTCGATCCCCCAACAACAGGCAAAACTTGTATTCGTTATTATTGTTCCTAGGCACGACTTATTCACAGCTATATTATCAGATCTATTTCTTTGAATATTTTCACAATAAAGACAAAGTAATTTACCCTATCAGTGCATTCGGTCAACTCACCCCTTATATCTCGTATGTCACGTGTCTACTGATAGCTAGATTTACGAAACAAAGCGAGAACATCGAGATCTTTACAAAGCTTCAGAAAATCGATAGGATTCTAAGTTTGCAACACGATCGGTATTTCACAAAGTTTCAGTCTAGATTGCAGAATTTCTTGACTACTTTGATGGTTGTGTTTTTCCCTATAAGCTTTTTCATTTATGTCAGTGAAGTTGTAGATAAACCACTTCGCACAATTTTTCTTAGTCCCTCATATTTGACTGTTTATGTAGATTTACTTCTATTCGGGGGGCTTCTGTACTACATTTGTGTACGTATGAGTATATTGATCAAATTGCTGAATAACCTAATTCGCCGTTTCGGAGATGAGCCTCAAGAAGAATTGCCATTTTTAATTCGTTTGGTTTTTTCTCTGATTTATCCAAACATTAATAAAATTGGAGAACAAAGCACACTGGAGCCGGATAAATGGGCACAATGCGTTGAAGAAATATTGAAAGCCTATCAAATTATTACTTATATTTTTCGTTACCAGGTAAGATTTTACTAGCGCCCTCTAGTTTGCAGTAGAGAACGAAACTATGTAACATTGACAATGTTTTCACTTGCAGATATTGAACGTCACAGCTACATTATTCCTTTGGACGTTTTTGGTGATCGGATATATAGTTGCGATTTTGGTGACTCGGGTAAATAAAACTATGATCTTATTCATTTTATTAGAGACGAATACCTCGTCAGCATACATACGTCCTTTAAACATGCCTTTCAATTCCCAAACAAGATGGTTTTGCATATAAAAATAAATGAATAATAACCACGTTTGGCAGGCTGACTGATGATCGCAGAAGAGGTGTTAAAAATACACAGATGGAAGCTGCTCCCCTTCCTGTTAGGTTCCCGACTCGACTCTACATCCACGGGTTGAGTTGGAGAGGTTGTCTTACTCCGCGACCATCTTTATCAGACTAATGTTTAATAATTATGAATCGGTAAAATATTTAGGAGATTACTTATCCTAAAAACTTAATAATTACATACAGAGGCTCGACTGAAGCTTAAATAAAGTACTTTATAGTTTCAGACGTTTACATTTATGGCAACTGCATTACCCGGCGTGTGGGTAATTTTCTACTTCGTGTTACTTACATTTGCCGCCTTGTTGAACGACTGGTTTTTATATCAAGTAAAACAAAGTAAACTGTTGTGCGTTCGGATTATGTATTACGGTTATGATGGTGAGTATCTTGTAAAGATATTTTAGTATTAAATTGCGCGCAGGTTCACCGCATTATCCATTTATGTCAGAGCATATTTCCATCATGGCCTGTGATAGCGTTAAATCGCGAGGAACGGAAGGAGAAAAGAGAAGCCTTCGCCCAACAGTGTGACAGTAGGTAACGGCTGAAAATAATATAATAATAAATAACATCCAATGTGCATGACATTTGTTTGATAAGATCGAAATTGAGAAAGCCGGTAACTTGGCCAAGTTGGTCAAGAGGTATTCCTTTCATATTATGGGGGTATTACTAAAGTAAAATTAAACTTGCTTGCCAAACCATCTTCGTTCTTAATAACTCTTAACATAGATATCTCATAGATTAGTTTTAAGTTGGTTTATTTAAAAAAGTTTGCTTGTATATTATGATATAAAAATATTATTGTAATAGGTCTGTATTCGTTTTTGTTAAATTAAATTCGTTGGTTGTATTATATAGGTTCTGGTAAATAATAATTCTGGTCGAGGAAAATCTCATAAACTAAGTTTCTGTTAAGTTTATTTTGTTCTGTTACATATAATGTATTTTTTGATGGATTAAGCACTATTGTTATTTAGTATTACGGGGGTGACATGCCATGTTCGGCAAAACCCTCATGCACCAAATGATTTATAAAAAAACTCTTAACATCAGCGACTCGGCAAACGTAGTATAAGACGCCCGGTCACCAGGTGGGTTGACGAGCTGCGACAGACTGCTGGCAGATGCTGGGTGCGGCAAGCTGAAGACAGTGCGCTACGGCGGCGCTCATTGAAGAAGCCTATGTCAAGCCAAGCTAGTCTAGTGGGGTGTCGTCTACAACTCTTTTTTTTTTCTTCCAGACATTTCCTGGAAAGCGGCGAGCAAGATGCTTCAAACTATAAACCATACGAATCCGAAGTTCGTCGTTTACGGCGTCTTCACACTAAACACCGGTCTTATAATAACACTTATTGGGGTTATAGCTACTAATGTGGTCACTATTATACAGTTTGTGGTTTCAAAAGGCGAGTAGAAATATTATAAAATACTTGCTGCTGCCCGCGGCTTCGCACGCGCTTTTTAAGTAGCTTATGTGAAAAGGTAACAGACACACAGACAGACAGTTACTTTCGAATTTATAATATTCGTATGGATATTTTTACTTATTGGCCTTTTTCACCTACTGCCGGCTATAAACAAAAGACAGGCCTTTATAGGCCTCCCTTTGTTTATTTTATGTTATTTGCTTCAGTCCAGCATACATATACATATACGAGTACTAATATATATACTGTTATTTTAACACTATGTTCTAATTTAAATGATAATAATATATATTTGACATGGATTTAATTACAGAGGTCTAGTGATCATGATTGTCCTAACTACCTATACCAATATGGGATTGATAATGACGTCATATCTCATGCTGTCCCACTCTGATCAGATTCGAACAGAGCAGGACAGCATGAGAGATGACGTCATTCTCTGTCCCATTATATGTTTATGAAAGCAGGTTATACGTTTACTGTTTTTAGTAAAGGTTCGAACTTTGCTAAAAAATCCTACCTAAAATGAAAAAGGTTGGTAAGAACAAAACAAAGTTTTTAAAACTTCTGCACATTTATTACCAATTCAACTATTTATCTAATTAACAACCGTAAAATATACCGCACTCATATTGCTGTACACAGATAAAGCTTATGGAACGTTTAGAAATATCAGGTTTTAGTATACGCCTCATCACCAGGGAAATACATTCCTATTGAGTTAAGTCCAGTCAGGTTTGTGTGGATTTCCATAAAATCCTTCTTAGGTCTTATTAGATTATTATCTAATCTTATTAGATTAGATTTTAGGTTTAGGGATGTTTTTCTAGGCCGGAAAACACACAAAACACAATAATTCATTAAAATTATGACTCGACGCGACGTGCCGGGCGCGTTTCGAGAATGACAGGTGCCTTTTGTAAATTCGCATAATTGTCGTTGGTTGGGTTTTGAGACTGAACATGTGGAAGTTTGCCATTCTTGTTTATTCCCCTACACTTTGTGCAAGTTAGAGCAGTAAAAGAATAGTTTTAGACACACAACTTTCACAAAAGTGCGTCACAGTCGACAGGGGACTCCTCGAGTCCTCTCAACAGATGGGGTATAGAAAAGAGGCCTCCTGGAGGCCTCTCAACAGTCAATGGGAAGGTGCCATAACAGAATGGGCTTTTATATAATTGATGCCTAGTTTAATATGTATTTGGGTATTTGTTCAGAACTAGGAACGCTTCACCGAGCTCCATGGTACATGTGTAATAGAGCTCAGTGGAACACTTTCATTATTTTAACACTACTGTGATAAATAACTGACATATTTTTAGCCATGATTTTTACAATGAACTGTCTGTTTTTATTATTATTATCTATGAACAACACATATGGTGGTTCCTTTGCTAAAAATTTGTGTGAGATTGTTACAATATAAATTATTTAAAAAGCGTAACGACATCAAGTGTAACATGTGTACCTACGGTGGAATAAATAAATATCTTAGGATTTCCCGGTGATGTGGTGTACACTGTTTTTCATGAAATGCAAACAAAATATTAGCAACTGTCTTTTTTTGTCAGTCTAACTCTAAAAAGTGTGAAAAATATAAAATTGCAATAAAAGTAACAAAAATATTATCACTGCTTGTACTTTTTGATAAAACACAGCTACATAACAGTGTTACAAAAAATACCTAAAAATAACATCTATACAATATTTATTTTGTTACTATAAAATTAAGGCACAATTTTCAATAACTTATTAAATAACATCAAAAATATGTTCTAAATTACACATACAATGTACAAAAAGCTGGTGTTATATATTTGAAGTTTAGCAATATATTTAGATAAGCAATAGACTAGATAACATTAATTTAGGTTAGAAGTCTCTATAATGGTGTCAATTCAGATACATAGCACAAAACCTTCATTAAATGACATTACTAAACATTATGCCATCCTTTTTATTTCGATCAGAAAGGGCGTGCAATATTTTTAGTGCTGTCAAGTTAGTTTAGTTTTGTGCTATATAAATTGACACTAACGCGCGACGTGTTTGCGACAGATCTACGCTACCCAGAGCGTTAGCGGTCAGTTTCGTTTGAATTTCGCTGGCTCCGTAGGTATTTCGCAGAATGTTCGCAGAGTATGTTAGTGACAGTATGATTACCAGATATCAGCCGGATTTCGCTGCCGCTCTGGGCCCTAATTCCAGTAAATTATTCGCTTCACCATAACAATGGTATCGTTTCAGAATTACACATTTTACCTTTGATGTAAGAAATTACAGATAGAGGGTCTCGTGTCAAAAATGTCAATGTTGAAACCATTCTATCTATCTCTCCGTGCAAATAGCACCGCACGCACTAGTTTCTTTCATCTATGGACGATTCTGCAACGATACCATTGTCATAGTAAAGCGATTGGTTAGCAGAATTTGGCCCCTGGATGGCGAATACCGCGTCTAAACGGGCTTTTACTATAAAATATTACAAGCATATAACATCAACGTTTGTTAAACGATTAAACTTATCAAAACCATTAATTCTGATGACATTATCGCGATAAAATGTTTGATACAAAACAATCTAATGGGAGATAAATTGTTGCTTATCTTTCCAACAATTAAATTCTACAAAGCTTATCTATTTCCTCAATGGTTTGCATTTTACTCTGAGTATATTTAATATACTTTTTATTTGCTCCTCAAAGGCCATCCTGTTGTAGACAAAAAAGGCTATAGCAAACGAGCTACTGCCCGGAGCTTCACACGCGTTTTTCAGAGATTAAAATAGCCCGTGTTAATCCAGGTGTAGAACTAAATCTTTGCAAAATTTCTGGCAGATTCAATCAGCAGTTCAGCCAAAAATTTACTCAAACCTTGGCCTTTATAATATTCGTAGAATATCTACTAAAATTAAGCGAATCTTAAATAAACACCATGTTAGATAAAGAATAGAATCAACAAAGGCATCATTCTCAGTGTGCTATCTGCTTGCTTACCTTATCTAATTTGTGCATTGGTGAATACGGATTTTGCTTACAGCTGTATAAACATTTAAATTTGGGGCATCTAAATACAATGTAGTATTGTCAAATTGACATTTTCACTTACAACTAGTGCTTATCCATAAGTCATCTGGTATTCTAAAACAGTTTAGCCATTTTACCTACTTGTTTAATTTTTTTACTTATGGACCATTTGATATAACGAGTATGTTTAGCTAGATGATGTCGTGTAAATTTGTTCAGCATTATTCATATTTATTTATTTATGATGCTGTGTGATTTGTCCCGCATGATTTATTTATTGATTGTTGTAACGGTTTTGTGCTATATGAAGTATAACTAAACTAATGGACCATAATATTTTTTTTAATTTCGTTCAGTGTCTTCTAGCCACACACTCTTAGGAAAGTTTGCCATCTGATTACATGTATACAAATAAAACATGTGTATACAAAATGCGATTTTCGAATTTTGATTTTGATGAGGTGTCTTTACCTTTGTATGTTTTATTTTAAGACACCTTATAAAAATCAAAATTCCAAACTGTGAATAAAATTAAATAAATATTTATTCCTTTAGAACAATTTTATTATTCTTTTCTACCTAACTTTCCATTATCCATCTAGTATTGTCTCATAGATCTTAAGCGAAAAACTGTCACTATAGCGCGAGTATGGTTTTATGCTACAAATAACTGCATTTTGATGGATTATCATGGCTGAAAATATATTCATTATCTATTCATATTGAGTTAAAACACTAAAGCCGACCCAGGCACCAAAGCTTTGATGTCGGCGGCTTCATATCTCGTTCCACTAATGGAGTCTACACACAAAAGTTGGTGACACAGCCCGGCAGGTTGGTACGATATTTTCGTGTTTGAATATTGTAGGCCGCCAGCAGAGTTTTGTCAACTTTTCAGCGGCCCGCCAACTTTGGTGTGTAGACTCAATTGCGTTAAAAACTTTATCGGCAGCCTACACAAACACAGTATGGCGTTACACCGCTATCTGGCGTGCTACATGCGCGGCTAAATGGCGTTACACCGATGGTTAACATCATCATCTTAAAATATTGAGTTTAGTGTGTAAGTCGAATGACAGTTTTTCCCCCAGCACTAATGGACTATATATTCCCTTCGTACCTAATAAGCAAAGCGCCTATCCTCAGCATATCCCAGTTTCTCCAAAGCCGGTGTGCACGCGAAGTTGATCATGGGCGGCGGCCCACACATGAGTGTTAACACGTCGTCTGCCGGCGGGTAGTGGTGCCCGCTGATCATCTCGTCGTTTACAAAGCCGGCGCTGTATTTCCAGCCTGGAAATATAACAATTAATAACATAAATAAATAAAAACCTTATATAACACACGGACTATGTCATATCAACCTATATTAGTCCACTGCTGGACATATGCCTCCCCTAATAAGCGCCATATAATCATCGGGGGGAATGCCCATAATCCCCACGCTGGGCATGCGGGTTGGGGTTCGCAGTTTGGTGATGGAATTGTTCTGCAGTGGGCGCTGCTGCCCACCACTGGTGGATATCCCTTAGTCGCCTCTTACGACACCTACGGGAAGAGTTGGGGTGGTGCAAATTCTAAGCCAGCACCACACGGATATGTCACGGTCACGGGCCGCCCCGTGACCATAATCGCTGTAACGCAATGGAAACATAGGGGAAATAATAACAACACGATAAATACCCGCTAAATAATCGTTATGTTAACAAATCGGGAAGCTTAAAAAGTTTGATTAACATACCTTCAGTAGCCTTATCGACCGTGTACCAAACAACCAGCTTATTCGGGTTTAATTTCTGGAAGTTCTCAAGCTCGTTCCTCAGCAGAATGTCTTGCTCGGATTGGTTGGCGAATATCAGCTTCATTTGAGTTGTGTCGGAGGCGTCTGTGCAGATGTGACGAATCAGCTGCAGCATTGGAGCTATGCCGGTACCACCTGGAAAAAGAAGATACATTTTGTTTTGCACGTGTTTCATACGCACACCGACACAATGTCCACGGCTGAACGTACAGTCAGCTGCGAAAATATGTTTACACTGCCAAGTTATCGATTTGACTAAATAGTAACCACCTTATTCATAATGGTCCGCTAACTCAAAACAGTTGCTAAGCAGCGTTATTTTCCACTCTGACTTATGTCAATAGAAGAGTACAGAGTGAGAGATAGCAATGCTCTAAGTTAGCAGACTATTATGAATAAGGGGGTAAGTGTATAGTAATTATTATAATTTTTATACCGCATTCTGCCAAGTACGTTGACTACTTTGTACGAAATGTGTGTGCGTGGATCTTTATTTGAAAAGTTCCAAGTAAAATAAAAGTAAACACTTGGGAGCGTACACTTATCTGAGCATCTGTTTGTACCTAACCTAAAAAAGGTTTTTTTTTCTTTAATCACAATAATTAGATTTATGTTGTATACATACAAAAAAATATTAATTTTATTTTGTATTTTTTTGTATGTATACAACATAAATCTAATTTTTCTACGGGCGATGTTATTGTTAGCGATAAAGCCCTCAAGTAAATAAAAAAAAAAAAAAGCACATTAATAGACCTTCGTTTCGTATGTTACGCTTCAGATAGCAGATACAAGGTGACACATATCTATCCACTGTCGCATACATTCACCTTTCTGGTACCTTCTAGTAGTATTGCCATCAACAATGCAACATTATAATTAGACGTTATTTATTGCCTGTGCAGGTGTCTTGTGACAAAAGATAAATGGCCGCTGTAGGTGTGTGGTTTCTGGCATTACCTACGGCATTATTTTATTAGTAAGCAGCCAATTTCTCTCATAACTCTGGATTCACTCCTGAATGTTTATCATCATTACAACTGTAATTTTAAGTTTTTTTTTTATTTGTTCTATTTTTTTTAAAAAGGGCAATGCCTTTATTAACAAAGAAAATTACAATCAAATTATAACTAGTATTTACAATTGAAACAATTAAGCTAACTGCAGACTGTTGCAAACAATCTACAGGTAGCTCAACTGATCCATAATTTTAACTTTTAAGTTGATTTTTTTCTAAGTAATAAAAAATAATACCCTTACCTATACAGTGTTTTTTTTAATTGGGACAGAATGTAGGCCTCAACGCCTCCGTTGCAGATGCTCAGATTGTTTTCATTTAATTCATTTTGAGGCGCTGAGTGGGTACTCAGGACCAAAAAATTTTAGTGCGAAATTGTTTTTACTAAAGAGGAGCTGTTTTCTAAGAAAGTAGCCCTGTACCTCCTCTGGTTATGGGTGCCCCCACATTGCGCCTGTGCGAGGACGAAATTTGTGCATTGCCCTAATTAATGTAAGCCTTTGCATTTACGCCACTTATCAATTTTAGCAATACTTTTAGTATAATTCAGTTCGCGATCACCTGTCAAGACTCAAAAGAATCGCGCGTCTCAATGTCATTTCATAAACGTTAGACAGTTACTTATAACTGTCTAACACTGTCTAAAGCTGTGTGAATTGGCAAGCATTATTATTTTATTATTATTACTAGTTGCTGCCCGCGGCTTCGCACGCGATTTTTAAGTAGCCTATCTCCGTCCCCTGGATACCATTTACCTCCCTGCCAATTTTATTATTTTTTCCACCCTAGGTGCATATGTTACACTTGATGTCGTTACACATTTTAAATAATTTGTATTGTAAGAATCTCACACAAATTTTTACCATATGAAATACTATAAGGGTTGTCAGATTAAAGTAAAGTAAAGTAAAAAGTAAAATTTACTTTGCCAGAACATACAGAGAACAATATACATATAAAAATAAACCATACATTAATTATTCATCTGACAAAATCGGACTCCACTCAGCATGTGCTATGGTAGAGCAGATCGTGCCATAGCGCTGGTCTTCCGTGGAGACCGTGGTGCGCAAGGTACCATACACACACACAACAAATTTAAAAATAATAATTAAATTTAAATAACAAAAATTTTGAGATCCGTTCAGCCGTTTAGGCGTGAAAAGGTAACAGACAGAGTTACTCTCGGTTTTATAATATTAGTATGAATAACTACAGTTTATCGTTAAAGTTAATCGTTATATATTATTTAACGATTAACTTTAGTTATAACTGATATATTACAATTATATAAGTTATAATTTGTCTCATGGTTTCTCTGATATATCCAGCTTAGTTACTACTAGTGCTACCTGGTGATAGACTGTACGTGTACGTACGTACAGTCCCAGTAAATGATAGCAAACTATAATCTCAGCTGTTTTTGATTGATTTGCAGTTGATAAAATTTATGATTAGCTTATACGTGGTAAATATCACTGAATTCTTATCGATTTTTTTCAATTGTCATATTGATAATACAACATGACAATTGAAATAAATCGTCGTTTTCTTGCAGTGGGCAACAGACGGCTTAAAGATGATGTAGCGGGTTCGATTCCCGAGTCAGAAAGTGATTCATCATCATCGGCCTGTATGCATCCACTGCGGAATACAAGCCTTCCCCAAACGACGCCACGAAAAGCAGTCCTGAGCCAAAATTGATTATAATTCGTAATTTCGTTTATTATTTGTCTCTTTGACCAACAAATTTACAAGCTGCCCTCACTATAAAATGCATGCATCTTCTCAACAAAAAGTCGCCCAGAGCTGGACATAAGCCTCCAACAATGATCGCCACAATGACCAGTCCTGCGCTGCAATAATAATTATTTATTAGGTTTCATTTAGTAGGTGATATAGACATTTGATTATCTTGTTTTTTCATACATTTATCCACGCTGAAAATCCAGGCCTCCAGTGTACGAAAAATAAAGGGGACTCCGCACCAACTTTTAAAATTTGCGTATACGATAGACCTACTTAGTCAATGTTTTCCTGTCTTTTATATGCAATCTAGAACGCTTTAGATTTAGTATTCACGAATTTAATAAATAATTTGGCGTGTTTTAAAAAACGATATACCGACTTCAAATTCTGGTTCATAGATAATATTCCTATGTCTCGGACGAACGAAATCACCCCTACCTTACTTTCCCTGACCGAAGGTCTATGTCACGTGCAAAAAAATTAGTTTACACTGACGACATCTAGTTATAATTCAAGTCTAATATAGTTTGATGACACATGGATGAAACTGTTGACTCCCGTTGCCATGGAAACCGTTAATTAGGTGATAATGAAATTATCATATTCTGAAGATTTTTTACAAACCTACGTTTTACGTCGCACATAGCAATTCCTAGAGAATCAAACTTATACCGCAAAATAAATTAAAGCGGAGCAACTAGTTTTTCTTCGCGCTCTCGAAGTTGTTCGTAATACAATTACACCTTTCTGTTATTTACTTTAAAAATTTATAATAATTTAATTTTTAGGTACCAAACAACGAGCAGTATCCTGATGAACATGCGGAGTTAGGTATTTTAATACTGGACAATATCACGTTGTAGATGTTTTAAATGCTTTATTGTTTTTCAGCTGCGTGGAATATAATTATGTCTAACAAAATAATTATTATTTTTATTGATAATGATAATATAATGATTTTATCGATAAATTGTTGTCGAAGCTAAACCGTGCAGGCACATCCCTAGCTTACGACCATAACCCGCGGTCGTACCATGTAAGATTTGCGAATACGACGATATCGTAAGTTTCAGATTACATTGCTGCGTACGCTTGTATCGCTATGCATAATGAAGAACTAATACAGCAATAGTAAGCAAAATGACGAAAACACTACAAAACTATAATTCACATAGTGAATAATTTGTCTCCGTTTATTTTATTAAAAAACAGCAATGATATAAAATAAAAATACTTACCGATGAAATGTAATCCTCTTATTGGTATAATTACAAGTTGTGGAAGAGTTTCCGTAATTGGATATGCTATTTTTATTGGTACTTTCACGTCCGCTGTCTCGAACAATACTAAACATTTACTCGCGCGCTAGTGGCTCATTAGTCACCTGTGCGGCGAAAAGGTCACGCGGGCACGCCCTTTCTAGTGCATTATTATTCAGATTTCTGTGGTTTCTACCCATAACACAAACTCAGCTTATCTTGGGGCTAGTGATGCTGTGTAAATTGTCCATCATTATTTATTTCTTTTACACTAGGTTTAAAAATTACCTAGGTTGAAATGGAAATAAGGTAATTACCTGCAATCATATTAAGTTTCTTAGCGACCACCTTAGCAGGGGGATCTTTCCTTAACTTCTTGATGAGGAAGTTTCCGTTCCCGGTGTACTGCAGGCGGCCCGAAGGTCCTCGCACGTCGATAGTATCTCCGAGCTTCAAGTTATTGAGGTGTTGGGAGAGTTTACCGCCTTCGGGAAACTTGGGGTGGACGTCTTTGAAGTAAACCTAGGTGGAAAGGCATTGTGAGTAGGTATCTTTTAACATAGGTAGGTAAGAGGGCGCATTGCTTGCCATTTTGTGAAAAGGATAGGCATAGGATTTCTCGTTCATAGAAGCGGGACAGAGCATAAGGTTTTGGAAAGGCGGCGTAAGAGCAATTTACAAGAAAACTACCCAACTTATGAAGAAAATGGATCAAGGAACCAAATAATTAGTCTACGAATTAAAACATAAGTTATTCCAATAGACCGCAGGGTCCCTGAGAACTCGACCAAATTATGTGCGAAACAGTGCACTTTCATAGTTTTTTTTGTCATTAATTTTTTTCTCAGTCGTGTTTTTCACATTCAAGGAACCAAAGAAAAAAATATTAATTTTATGTAATTAATGAGTACTGAGATCTAGGCCTAGTTTGACAACCAAACTCGTTAGGTTCGCCATAAAGGACAAAAATCGCTTTTCGCGTGTCTGTCAGTTTATCCCGTTTTTCCGCTAACTCCTAGGATACCCGCATCGGATGTTCATAAAATTTTGAAAAATAGTCTGAGAATTCAATTTTGGGTAAATTGGCTGACATATGACGATAATTGGATGGTA
Source organism: Eupithecia inturbata (assembly GCA_963662085.1). Taxonomy (NCBI): domain Eukaryota; kingdom Metazoa; phylum Arthropoda; class Insecta; order Lepidoptera; family Geometridae; genus Eupithecia; species Eupithecia inturbata. The sequence continues at coordinate 2,455,119 of OY759179.1, read as the reverse complement.
ATGTAATCCAGCTTTGTGCCACCACACCAGGACCTGTCTGAAAATCAGCGCCGCTACTAGCTTCGGCCTGTAGCGGCATAATGCTGAGACAGGGACCTTTTTGGCCCCTTATGTAACTCTGTATAATTGTATCTGTTGATTTTTTTTCGTTTTTAACTACATTCTTTATGTGTTTCTTGTACCTGTATATTATTGTAATGTGTCGTGTCATGTATTGTGGGTCCAAATAAATTTATTTTCTTTCTTTCTTCTTTCTAATCGTTGAAGGTGTCGGGAAAAATCATGGCGACTATGACTGTGAGCTTTGTTGGCGTGTGCCGCGTAAACCAATAGTTATACGAAAACAATACAATATGGAACTGCTTTGTACACGTGCGAAGAAGGGCGAATGGCTAGAGTATTTTTATTTTTTATTGATGATTTCTATGGCGCTCATTAACCCTCCCCGGATTATGTCCAGCTGTGGACTAGTAGCCTGATGTGATGACTTCGGTGAGGTTTTTTTTAGTATAATCAAATATCGGTGATTTCGTGAAGATGGTTTGACCCCACGCCAAATCTACCGAAGGCGTAAAAGGTAGAAAGGCCCGCCTACCAAGCGTTGTGATTATGGCAAAACTAGCTGCTGCCCGCGGCTTCGCACGCGCTTTAAAAGTAGTCTAAGTCCATCCTCGAGATATCATTTACCTCCCTGCCAAATTTCATTGAGATCCGTTCAGCCGTTTCGGCGTGAAAAGGTAACAGAGAGACAGAGTTACTTTCGAATTTATAATATTTGTGTGGATAATAAGGCAGAGAGAGATGAGAGTCATGTTCAGCAGTGAATGTCTTTATAGCGAATTTCGGCTATGGCGGCCCGTCTCAACGGAGGCTAGCCATGAGCGCAGGATATATTATAGTGCACACACACACAAGTGCACAAGTGTGTGCGCAAACCCACAGTACACTAGGTGGAAAGGTATCTTGTTCATAACCTTTTCTTAGTTTAGAACTGGATGGAGTTGCGTGAATCGAACAATTATAATGATTTTCTGCGTAACTATTTCTGAGGAAAAACCTTTACAACCTTGACAACCGGGAAAATGTTGATGCATTTCTTAACAAATAATAATTATTATATCCTTATATCTACTTAATATATTTGCTCATAATAACTTCAACACTGATTTCGATATCCTCAGGGAAAAACTTATTTAAAAACTTCGGCGGGCGAAGGTCCGCCTACGACGCAGGAGGTTGCTGGTTCGATTCCCGCCTTGGGACAAATGTTTGTAAGATCTGCAAATATTTGTTGCGTGTATTTTCTATATATAATATAAAATATCCATCTATAATTAAGTATTGTATTAAGTATATCAGTCGTCTAGTACCCATAACACAAGCTCTGCTTAGCTTGGGGCTAGATGATGCTGTGTGGATTGTCCTGCACTATTTATTTATTTATTCATTTATATCTTAATTTGCTTATGAAGTTCAGTATTCTTGTTTTGCGAATTTATCCACTGTCCCAATATATTATTATGTACCTAGATGAAAATTAATCATACCTTGATGACCAAGTCGACATATCCTTTTTCTTCATCGCTGGAAACTGGAGTGTACGATCTGATAACCAAATCATCGCCAATCTTGGCTGACAGGTGGATATGCTGACCAATAGGCAGACCTAGAAATATTAATATAACAATAACAGATATTTATTTATTTTAACACTTTATTGCACTAAGATACAAAGGGTGGGCTTAATGCTGAGGCATTTTCTACCTGCCGACCAAAACATATGTTTTACAGGGGGTTCGCGTGCTAATAAAAAATATAGGTGTCTATACTGCCTCCCTGATCCGCAGAATACGGGACAGTCGCAACGGCATCCTGAGGACGTTATCTGATAGATGTTCCTCGTTATTCTCGTCTTATCGTCGTCTGTTTGTGTGAACTTAATAAAAAATCTTATCTATTTATCTAACTATCTTATCCAGAATGCAATCTAGAGAGGATTTAATTATATTTTAATACTTAATACTAACCACTAGGTTAACTCTACTTTTTATTTTCTTTATATGTGCTACTAACACCCTATGGATTTCAAATTGTCCGAAATAAACGAATTTTATTTAAAAAAAAAAAAATATATAATTACCTAAATACATACTAAAGCATAAATAAGAAACAAGATATAAAACAAAAAAAAAACTAACTATTGACTTTTAAAATATAATATGAAGGCCAAGTTTGTAATTTTATATGTAGCCTACTAGATGTGTGTGTACATTATGGTTGTTACTCTTTCACGCAAAAACTACTTATGATCAAATAGGCTACTTTTAATCCCTGAATAGTGCAGTGTTCCCATAGGGTTATCAAACTTACCTATTCACGGCGGGTAACACCTATTAACACCACCACACTAATACCAATACTACCTACTAGCATTCTGTAATTAACAATGTTTAATTGTTAGATAAATAAAACTACTAGTCAGAAATTTGGTGCTATTGACATACTCGTAAACTACGAGTACATTGAGATGATGAAATTGCTGCATTGTTTACATTTATTGTAGTCAAACATCATTTTCTTCAGGGGCCTCAATATTAGGCAGTAGCTTACTTAACTCACCTTAAGTTTTGACCAATGACTCATCAATAATTTTGAGGTAAAAACATAGGTACGCTGATAAATATTCAAGATATTTTTAAGATTATATTATCTATAGACTACATTATCATTATTTGAAAAATAATAATTAAGAAAATAGAATCAAATTCCATTCCTAGATAGAAAACTACAGTCCACTAAATATTTTTTACATACCTATGTGGTTTCTGATCATCATCAGCCTGAATTTACCCACTGCTGAGTCTAGGTATCTTGAATTTCTGTCACTCACACATATCGGTCTTCTTTCAGAAGCAAATATATGACACACTTCAAATTAAATTTTCTGCATATAACAAAGCTTACCTAGCACATGTTCCGGAGTAGGCAATCCAAAACGGAACCTCCTGGTGTCATGGCTGATTTCCTCCCTCTCAATAAGTGGTAGCGGGTACTTTGTATTCGGGTCCACGAGTGCAACCAGCTTTTTCTTGCTTTTCTTGCTGCTTTTGCCCCATAGGCAGTTGGCTACCACCGTAGTGAGAACCACCACTGAACCAACACCAATGATGATTGGTAACACCTTGAATAAGGGTTTTCGGTATGGATTAACATACTTAGCAGTATTATGATAGTTCAATCACTAGCTTTTAATGATATTGCTAATATGAATTAATAAGTAAGTATTTTTTTAATTGATGGAAGAGGGTCTGTGGTCAAAACGTTTTTGTTTAAATAATGTTGGGTCTTTCACAGAGCATTAATTCAAGCTTGTTGTGTTACTTCTACCCAAGTAGAAGTCATTTGTCTAGAACAGACAAGATGTTTAAATGGAACATGATACCAACAATTATAATCTGTAAGTTCTAAATAAAGATTGCTACTTTCTATGATTAATTATAAAAAATAAATTTTGTTGTGGAGCCTATGAGCTAAGCTATTTCATATTTTAGAATGAATGAAATGTTATCTTCTAAATTTATGGGATTGCTAAAGTGTTTTCTAAATATTAGTCGATGCAATCATAAATAAATCAATCAATATTTACATTGACCAAGGGCAATGAAGATCAGTCTGAAATGATAAAGAATAATATAACGGACCATTTCCTGTCGTGACACCTATAGCTACTATCAAAGATAAGCTGAATTTGAAGATAATATTTTAAAAGATAATATTTTCATCAACTTAGTAGGTAGACAAAAATGGGAAATTATAAAGTCTAGGGTACTATTAACAAGGATAAATTAAGTCAATAAATATACATTCAATTATACATACTGGAACTTTTTCCATGAAATCTGTGACCTCCACCTCTAAATTACTCATTTTTTAGTTTTTACAAATAAATCAGTAGCACAAGTCTAGAGGACAAATTATAACACAAACACACAGTCAAGCAACAAGCACACAAATGACTTGTAAATGACAATGACAACTTAATGGACCTTGAACTTTATATCTCAACCCCAATAGCCACGCGAGGGACATGTTCACATGTACACAAATTACATAAAATATGAACAAAGTTAGGTTATAATATGCACACTGTCTAAAACAGGCAGAATTACCCTACCACAGTCTCTGAATCACTCATGCTGGACGACAGAAGCGTAATGAATACGGTACATGGCTACAACCGGTGATCAAGTGCTTTTTACTATCAAATCGATAAGTAATCTGCTATCAAACAGTGGATAAGTACTTACAAGCTTGTAATTGATGTTTCCAGACATTTTATGATGTAATTATCAGCTTTGTCACTGAAAACTTGATTGTAACTAGTAGCTTTGCTATTGCATAATTTTTGCCGATCGATGGATACGAGTAAGCTTCACGAATAGGCTGTGAAACAGGTCGAATGTACATGTACACGCTATTACGAACAGTTATACCGTGGTTACACCACTGCGTTCACTTGGCTGATATGTAAATTATGTACGCAACAAATGATAGAGAACAGCCGTATTATTGTGAGAAACAGGCAACCGAACGTAGCTAAAAGATATTTATGGATTATTTTTGTTGTGCGCGAGTGTGAACATATCTTGTGCTGAATCAGATAAGTAATGCTGTCACCATCGCCAGAATCAGAATCAGATATACGTTTATTGATAACTGTTGAACTGTTGTACAAAAAAGATCAATAGTGTACAGTTTCAACAGCATATAATTTCAACAGCATACAATAACAGTTTTGGTAATATCCATATTTATCAGTCGGACAACACCTCCGTCAGTCATCTTTCTTTTGAATGTTACTTGTTACCAAATCTTGCACTCAAAGCAGTACGTACTAAAAAACAAAAATTGGGATCCGTTCTTGCGGAAAAACAATAAAAAATTACGAGCAATTTCTCCATTGAAAAAAAGGCGCCATTTTTAAAATCTGTCAAATAAACTGACTGACTGCTGTTATCTGTCATGTCAATGTGTATGACAATGACATCCCGATGACAGCTTTAATCCATGTTCTATTTTAATCTTCGATCAGGGAAAGGATGATTTTCTTCGTCCGAGATTCTTTCCGCAGTTTATTGCTATTACACCGAGGCGTTACATCGTGTCCGTGACGGTGGCGTACCCTTAATCGAATTCACGTTTGTTGTTATGCCTAATTTTAAAGCTTATTTAGAGCATAGGTACTTAAAATAAATAGTGCCATTTCGGTTTAAGAAATAATGACCGTTCTTAGTGGGTACGCTAGCGGAACGTTCTGCTGGCGTACACATGACCGTACTCGAAAACGGCTTATACTGTAACAACGAAATTTACACACAAATTTAGCGTTTTAATAACGCCCGAGCTATGCAAAATTTCGTAATGATAGCTCTTAAAGAAACAGAGATATTGAACAAGACTTCTGAATGTCATTGCGACTAATTGCGAGTTGGCGTTATGCCAGCGCAGCGTACCCATTGAACAACGTAATAGTTCCTAGAGAAAACGAGCTTTTCTGGTTATAAATGAATGATATAGTTTATTTATTTATTTATTTTAACAAAATAGTTAGGTATGTATATTTAGCGCCTGAACTACTGCCTGTAGGTACCAGTAGTCTTTACTTTATGCAAATTGCAAATTCGTAGTGAAACAATATAATCTATAATATAGTCATTATTTCTTAAACCAAAAACGTGAATTCGATTATGGGTATGATACCGTCATAGACACGTTACATCTCTACCCTTTTGACCTTCTATCATCATAATCATCAACTAATGCCTGACTGAGCCTATGATTACTTACTGGCCTTCCCTAGTAAGCGCCACAATGTCTTATAGTCTTATAATATTTAGCAAACTTATAGTTCATAGCTTTTCTTCGATAAGTTTCTCAATAAGTCGCACTAGAATAAAGTTTTTGGCGGGACTCGATATATTTGTGATATTTTATATATATCATGATATTTTATCCCCTGATACTCAGAATTGGCCTTGGTGGTGCTAATAAAAATGGTTTAAAATATACCTAGGTATTTATTTATGTTGAATAAAACTATATTATTATCTTCAAACGTATGACATAAGGTCTACGAAATAGGTACATTTGTTTAAAAAAACAGGTACATACTTGCTATCAGCTCATTAAAAATTCACTTCGATCACTTTCTTGCTACCTATTCATTTATTTTTAAAATTTCTCTAATACTTTGGGTGACTCCTGCGACTAGCACAAAGGATCCAAACAGTATCAAAACAATGTCTTTCCACATGATCCACTGGAACTTGCCAAGTCCCCTCTCCCAGTTGAATATAAGATCCAGTATCGATGGAGCTATAAGGCCGAGGAAAGAGTAGAAAAATGCACCTTCAAGGCCTATGACTTGCTCCAGTTGAGGAAGTGTTGCTGCTGCTGCCACTGAGGAAAAAATGAATAAAAAAAACAGGTTAAAATATGAATATTTAAAAAGTGTAACGACTTCAAATGTAACATGTGTAGGCACCTACCTACGGTAGAATAAAGAAATAAAAAATAAAAACAAAAACAAATTCTGTTGTATTCCACCAGTTGGATTTACACTTACGTGGAGTTTTCGAAAAATTGCCACGAAACTAGGGTAGTTCCTCATGTGCACTTTTGTGAAATCAAGGTTAGGTAGGTATGTTATAACCATCGATCCCTTGTGCCTGGTGTGGCATAGAAGAGACCTAGGTACTACCCTCTTTACCTGTAAGTGTAGCGAACACTGCCCTCATGATACCCTGTGCCAGGGTGTGGTATCTCTGCGTGACATGCTCCTTGGTGTTGCGCCAAACGATCTCCATCGGTACGTAGAACTGTAGGGTATACGTGAAGAATATGGCAAGAATGATGAAGATCTTCGCCATGAGGCCAGCCCTGAAAAACATCATCATCAAACATAATTTTTGGGCGTTAAGTACCTATTTATACCGGGTAGACACCTTCAGCAGAGATTATCAAGGATATCGATTTCACGTTGACTGTAATACTTCGGAGGTTCGCTAAGCAACGGGAATAATTCGCATAAAAAATTGTATGGAATAGAAATTACTACGTAACGTCTCGCTAAGTGATGGGAACCATTCCATATTCCATATGCACCTACTTATTGGTATGGTAAGGGTGTAAGTAGGTTCCTACTAGAGTTTGGGGTTGGGTTAGATATAAGTACTTACACTTCTCCAGTGGGCAGATTGAGCGTGATACTTCCAACAGCGGTGTCCCCATAACGCACATAGCCCAGGAATCCCATGAGCATATACAACAGGACCACTAAAGACATGGTGATGTTCAGCACTCCTGGACAGCCAAGGAAGTGCTGGGGCTTAGCCATGGTGTTCTCTACTGGAAGGACCACGCCGATGCCCTCCATGGCGAATATAACTGTACTAGAAGGAGTTTTAGGATTGGTTAGTTAAATAGTTTGGGTTGGACGATACTCGTAGTTCGGACGATTCGATCAAAGCAGAGCGGAACGGATAATACCTATACGTAAACTAATAGAATCTCAAATTCTCGAAATCAGTCATGTGACGTATTTAATGGCCATGTGAGCATTATACATAAAACGCATTTTTACACCATGCCATTGGTTGTTTGGTACAGGGTGTAAAAAGTAAGGGCTAAATTTTCACGGGTGGTTCAAATAAATTTCTTGGAACACAGGACAAATTTGAACAAAATAAATCTCAGACATTAATCAAAAAAAGAAAACTAACTACATAATTTTATTAAGTTTGAGGTAGTATCCATAACACAAGCTCTGCTTACTTTGGGGCTAGATGATGCTGTGTGGATTGTCCAGCATTATTTATTTATTTATTTAACTTGACCTATACACTAGCCAAACTCGATGTAGAATGTGTGTAAACAAAGCGCCCATACTTATCCTAGATTCATTCTGCTGCCGCGTCTTTTTACAAGGAATTTACATAACCTGTCGATTTGTGATCCTTCCTACAATATGTATTGCTTCCTAAACAGTGTATATTGGTCCACTGCTGGACGCAGGCCTCCCCCTGATAAGCGCCTTATTGGCTTGTATCTCAGAGGGGGGTAATGCCCATAATTCCCTACGTTGGGCATGCGGGTTGGGGAATCGCCGTTCGGGATACCTAATTGTAAGCAATATTTATTGCTGATCTATATACATATCTAGAACTCGACGCCAAGCTGGTTTTAGTTTTTGTGTCGTGGTTTCTTTACAAACATTCTACATCGAGTTTGAAAGTTTTCAGAAATGTATGTGTAGGTTTTGTATTTTTTCAGTGATCGAAGCTACAGGTCTATTTTAATTCTCCAAAATACGCAACTGATTGTTTAGTTTCGTTTGTTTTGTGCAAATTAGTACATACTCTAATTCCGTTTACTAGATTATCGGTACCATATGGCCGAAACGAAACACCAAATTTCGTGTTGGAGAATTAAATTAGACCCCCTGACTCCATGGCAGCATCCCCAGTGTTTGTGAATTTGAGCGGTCATCTCAAACACAAGGGGTTGCTAGAAGTCAAAGTGCAAGTCCTAGGGCACTAGATTTCTTTAAGCTAATTCTTAACCTGAAGGGTCTAAAGTTACACAATGGGAATTTCTTTCAAGCTATGTTATTATTCATTCATAATGGAAACTGACATAGCTTGAAAGAAATTGCCAAATTTCATCACAATGACTAAGTAACAGGAACCAAGTTTTATTTCATCCTTACCCAATAAAAAGCGGCAACTTCCCAATATCAACACTCATCGGCCTATCATCGATATCAGGAAACTCATCACAGATGTAGTACAGGCAGATGACAAAAGTTACAACCAGAAGGACGTTGGCAAATCCGCTAAACGGAGCTAGGTATTTGAGGTTCTTGATCTGAGTGAATATGAGAAGTGGCACGAGGAAGAACAAGCAGTACATCGTCGTTGATATGTCGGCCTCAGGGTGGAAGTGATTCACTATCTGGAAAAGAGAAATAAATAAATAAATAATGCTGGACCATCCGCACAGCATCATCTAGCCCCAAGCAGAACATGTGTTATGGGTACAAGATGAGTTAGTTAACTGACATTACCTACTTAATACAATACATTACAAATGTGTCTCGTTTTTATTTTATATCGTCATTTGCTGCAGGATTTTATTTACCCTTTGGTAGGTATACGTTTCTACAATCCGGGTAAGTCAATGAAGTATCTGTTAATTATAGTTGGGGTAAGTACCTACCTATAGGCATTTCGAAGAACGCAGCAGACATGAGGTAAAACAGTGAGTAATTTAGACAAAGTGTCAGAGTAGGTACAGTACATATATCTAGTACCTACCTAGGTCTTTTGTTGGTTACCTACTTATGTTGCTAATTTGAATCTCATTCAATAATCTTAAAGACTGCAAGAAGCATAGATTTAGCAGCGTTGTGTAGCGCCACGCTACCTTTGTTTCGTTGTCGAAGTCGTCAACCAATATTTTGCACCGAGTTAGCTGAATAAGTAGTAGGTTGGTCCAAAATTGTTTTTTTTTCATATTGGCCCCCCTTAATTTGTAACACGTATTCTTAGTAATTAAATTACATAGTGAAATTTTAGAAGCTTAGCTTATGCGCTTCAGGGTGCCCGGCCGACTGTTGTTTCTTAAATTTTCGTAAAAAACCCATTATTTTTATTTTCACTCTGGCTTCTCCAGGCGGCTTCACTCACGTGGCACTTACATAAAACATAGCATATATTACTCAGGGATAATGTAGGTGTACCTACCACTGAAATATTTTTTGGAATCGGATTTTCAGGGATTGCCTTTATCATCCAAACAAGCTTATTAATATTATGGAGCAGTTAAGTTTCCTTATTATTAGTATAGATTGGTACATAGACATAGACATATCATTTATTTGCCACTGTACACACAAGATAAATTAATTAATAGTACATGTGAATTTGGTATCTTTTATGATTTTTGACACTAGAGAACGACATTTATTTAGTGTTCATATTAAACTAACTAAACACATTATAACAAGGCAGTAAAATCATTATGAAAGTAGGCACGTTATATGGATTCGTCAACACGTTGATAAGATGAAGTTTTTCTTTAGGCTTTTCGTGATGGTTGGTCCGTAGATAGCCCATTACATACAAGCAAACGTACAAACCTTAATATTTATAAATATAAGTCAGATGTCAAGCAATCTAAATGAGCAGATCATAACAAAGAGATTAGCAGCTTTTGTGTACTACAACAAAGTTTGCATTGAAGTGCCTTTGACAGCAGCAGCGGCTTGTTACTGCAACATCTAGGTATGGAAGAGTTTGAAATCATACGATTGATCCCAAAACAGATGCGGGGCAGCAAGAAGGGTCTAAAAACGTTATTGTTAGATACTTTTATATTTAGATAGTCTTTTATTACGACCAAATGTCTTGTGACGAAAAAAATACCATTCCTCTACGAATTTCCTCATGTTGTAGCCGATTTTCATAAAATAGGTTCGGGACGCTCTGCTAAGCTAAGAATTGTGGCAACCTAAAGAAACATTATCTAGCAGAGATAATTGCAAAAATATTCTTATCTAAACTCAATTCAACTCTAATTTAATCTAAAATCAAGGATTCCTTTTGTAGCGGTCCCCTAAGATTTTGGTAGAAAATGTTAGAGGGAGAACTGCCCCATTTGACTTACATGCAGTTATGTAGTTAAAGGTGACATAAAAAGGTGTTAAATCATTTTCAAATTTTAGTAAAATACTGACAAGGGTGAAGAATAAAAACAATCCACAATTGGACAACAGGTAGAGAAGTAGAGAAAAATAATTTCAACTTAATCGTCGAAAAAACATGTTAACAAGCTTAGTGTAAGTGATCAAAAGGGTACTGAAATTTCTATTATTATGTTTCTTAGTTACTTTGTATGGGGTAAAATAAAATATATTTGAGCTTATAATCCGTAATACGGTAACTTAATATTTTGACATGATATGGTTTTTCCTAAAATTTCGATATTTCACGGCTTGTCGGCAGTTCGTTCGTATATTCTTTTGATATGCAAATTACAAAAATTTTGTGGCAGTTTGTACACTGACTACCTGGACAGACAACGTAAAAAGTGTTTTCTTATGAAATAAACTAGTACCTACTGATAAAAAATAACAGGATATTTACCATTATGTACTACAAATATGTGTTCCTTTAATAAAAATTATAAATGAATGAATGAATAAATGAAATTATTGTTTGTAGTGCTTGCTTGTCAACTTTAATTAAGTTTTTTTAGTTTTATTTTTATTTGAGAGACTAGGCTTCGTGTTTTTTTTGGTGCTGTGTGAAAGGTCCTTGGTGGACCTTTAATTTATAATTAACTTTAAATTTTTAAATTATTAGTGCAATATAATCCATGCTGCCATACCAGGAAGGGAGGGGGTCCTTTACGAAATTTATCTGGTTTTACAATGTCTTCGTTTTTTTTGTATTTGAGGCGTGTTACAGTTACACCTAAATCTTTGTTTCTTGCTTCATATAAGCTTTTGGAAACACTTTTGAAATTCGGAATTCTTGTTATGAAGTTCCGAGGTCAGAGGTCCTTCGTCTTTCAATGAGCTCATTGTTTGTCATATATTTTTAAGATGATGATGATTATTATTATTATTATTCAAAACACATAACACTTTCGCCAAGAACTGTATATTTTTGTGAGCAAATTTCAACCTTAAAGAAAGAGTGTACAAACTGACAATCAATGTATGGAATCTCGTTGAGAGTGGCTCTTCTAATCAACATATACTATTTAGCTAAAAGTGCACAGTGAAATAGATTTCTTGGCACCCACAATGGTATTTGGAAACTATTCACAGTTTCACGTGGCAAGTAACAACTTTGTTAGCTGGCATCCGCTCGGCATCTACATACCATTCATTACCAACGTAGTGATAATACATTTTCTTTGCACATAGCGCCTAGGTAAAACGAAGATTGTCCGACATCCAAACTTGCTGGCTCGGGCATCGCAGAGAACTCTGCGCGGACGTTTTTTTTGGCCTGTTATAATGTTTTCGTCCTACAATGTTGATTAGAAATATTCAATTATAGAGTTTGTTCATGAATGAGAGAAATATAAATTCTCTTAATTTTGATAAATCGCCGCCCTTATCTATGATATTTAGATAGGTACGCCGCCATTACCCACTTGTTCATCCATTTATTTATTTATGAAACAAAATAAACAGCAATATTTACAAGCTTATTCGCAAAACATACAGCCAATAAAGGATTTACTTTTTGTATAATTTAAAACAAATTGACTATCACTATAAATAAAATTTACTGAGAATCCAAGGCAAATTATTTAAGTTTAAAATTTACATGGAAATTAGAAAACAAAGAGTAAAAATATTGCTCCTAAGTTATGCTGTCCCAACCTATGGAAACCATTTTAAACTTAAGATTCTAAACAATTAAATAAAAGCCGAAGATAACAAGAAATCAAAAAATCATATATAAAATACTAAAAATAAAACTAATAAATTTAGACTGACCTAACATATGTAAACTATTATAACCTTAACACTGACTGTAAACCATAAACATACTGCAATTACAAACTCAAAATACACTTTCCTAGAAGTAGGTAGGTAATCCCAAAACGAAAGGGTTCATAACATAGACTTATTTGGTGACTTTTTATGCTTTTTAAATGGTCTAATACCTTGATGCCTGTGCCTACCTTTCTATACTCGTCTTTTTAATCTCGTTATTCTCCCTCCGTGGGATGGATGGCAAAATATTATAAACACAATAGTGAACTTTCGTCCCACATCTTTATGAGTCATGTATATTACAGGAAATACCATATTATATCAACAACAGTCCATTTTCATTTCATCATGTCTTACGTTAGATAATCCGTTGCCAACATAGACATACCTGTCTCACAGAATCGACGAGCAGTATGACATAAACAGCGCAGGCGCCAAGTATGGTGAACGCCATCGCCCAGTCTATAAATATCCTGAAATATGCAATGGACATCAGCACTTGAATATTACTCATAAGATCTATTTTCATTTGCTGGGAATGTGTCAAGTTCAGTAGTTCCTGTCTGCTGATTTTTGAAATGCTATGGGGATATCTGTAACTTTTGGGTACACGGATAGGGGAAAACAGAAGGGTGAAGCCGTGAAGGCTTATCGTCGTCGAGGAATCAATAATCCTGGACAATCCACACAGATATTTTATTAAACATAGTAAACAACCAGAACACCCGGAACAAATATCTGAAGATACGTACAAACATTTTTTCCGAGGCGGAAATCGAACCCACAAACTGCTGCGCCGCAGGCGGACCTTCGCCCGCTGCGCCTCTGAGGTCGTCAACTCCTGATACTTTGTGAAAAGATAGGCGTAGCAGACGAGTAAATAATCTCGAAGGGAAATAAACAGTAATCAGGACCTTCTAGCGCAAGATACAAATTGTTCCTTTAAGATACAACACACAATAAGAACTCACCCACGTTCACATATCACGAGCGTGGTACAGTGGCGTTCATAGACAGGTAGCCCCTGACGCGTTCTAAGTCTTGGAATGACATTAGATTTGGTTATATTTGTAGTTTTTATTAAGAACCGAACCTCTATCTTCATTTAACCGAAAGAAACTTTAGTTTTAAAATATTTCTGTATCAATAGGTAGTAATTTACTCCAAACTTAACAGGGGGTTTATTATCAATGAACGTCACTGTACCAATCTCCCAGTTCCAGTTCCGGAGGTGGTTCATATCCAATACAGCTGCAGTGATGATGATATTATGGCTGTGGGAATATTTAATTTACCTAGATGCTCTTGAAATTTTCCTTAGACTCTTGGGTCCTGTGGCAAATACGGCTTCGACTGTCTCAGCGTACCCCAAGGAAGGCGCTTTGGCCACTTTCGAAACATCTTGAGATGTTTTTACCTGTAATGTGAATAATTGAATTAGTCGAATTTAGTACTAGTCATTATCATATAAAATAAATAAATATTATCATATACATATTATAGTTTAATCAAGGCTGAAAATCGATGGGCGTCATTTAACTAACTTATCGTTCTGCTCATGTTCTATCCTTAGTAGTAAAGTGTGATTAAGTAAGTAGTAAGTACTTATAAGTCTCATTTATAACATAGGTAGTTATAGTTTTGGTGAATGAACTCCTTTTTATTTATTTATAGGTTTATCCAATCCAAATATAATGATGGTTCTATGAACGGTGTGAAGAATTAACAATCCACTTATCCATACTTTTGCATACGTATATGGAAAAAGCGTGCCAAGCCATGGGCTATATATGTACATAATATATATATACTAATATATATAAAAAGCAGTTTAAGCGTGAAAAAGTAACAGACAGTTCCAGAGTTGACAGAGTTACTTTTGAAATATGGAAGTATGGATTAGTCTGAGTGATCTACACTAATTCTTACTTCATTGGTTGTTGTCGTTTTAATTTTCGTCACGTCACGTCATTCAAGACGTCACAAATATTATTTTCTCGACGGAAATGAATTACAGAGGCCACAGGCGACGGTTTTAAAAAAAACCAAAAACTTTTGAACTATTTATTAACTTTAAACTTTTACATACATAGCTCGTAAGGTAAAATTATTCTAAGTTAAAACTAATGAAGCTACGCTCGGTCGTTGCAAGTACCTAGCGTGGAATGACGTGACCGCGGTCGCGGCAGGGCACGCTGAGGGAAAGACGTCATCGCTGAGTCGGCAGAGTATGTACTGCCCGAATGACAATTATACTGCCCGAACCATAAGTACTGCAGTCCACGGCTGCAGATTAGGTGCATAGTTTTTATGTAACAAATGCATAATCATCTTAAATCATCACAAGCACTTATTTATTTACCACTCGCCGTACATGCGGCTTCGCCCGCGAATAATTCACAATTTCATGGGTTCTAAAATAAAAGTTGTCTTAGTTACCCGCTATAAAATCAGCTATCTGCCAGTGAAAGCCTCGTCAAACCCAGCTCCACTTTGTTAAAAACAAAGAAGTCAGGTCAAGTCAAACAGAACAAATGTTAACGTTTCTTCACACTCACCAATAAATAAACGCAATGTGTGCAAATGTATCCAAGAATAATGGTTCCGAAGACACCGACGACGGTGCCGGCGTTCTTAAAAGCAGCTGGCATTGCCAGGATCCCTGATCCTAGCGAGGACTTCAGGAGGTTCGCAAAGGACCTGACATCCCTGGAAAAAAACAGTTTGACTGAGAACCCTGGTTTCAAAGATTTTTGTTATTTATAGTGTGTAGCCCTCACACTAATTTTTTGGGATATTATTTGATTTTTTTTTTTCGAAAGGACTAAAATGCTGTTGACCGCAGATGGCCATGACAGCGTATCATTATTTGATTTCTAAACCCTGGTTCCGTATTATCAGCGAAATACCTATACATGTTCAGGTTTTGAAAAAACATTAATTGTTTTTTTGGTCGTGGAGTTTGAATCGACTTCTGCAACTCCCACCTCCACGGGGTCGTGGATGTCGTAAGAGCCGACTAAGGGAACCTACCAAAGGAAAGGAAGGACCTTCCTTTATTTCCCACACCGCTGCAATCACCAATCCGCGTGCCAAACGTGGTGATTACGACAAAACCCCTCTTGTTTGGCAGAGGCATGTTCAGCAGTGGACGTACGTAGAATAGAATAATATAGAATATAATAGAATAGAATAAGAATTTATTTAGCACACACACAAAACACTCAGGGAAACTAAAAACAAAAAACTTACATTAAAACACAACATTAAAGGCTGCATAAAACAAACAGACGTATTAAAACTAATTAATTAAGTGTGCTCATATGTAGAATTTTGTTTTAGTATCTTTTGATAAGCAGTGGCAGAAAATAGGCTAACTAGCCTATCAGTAATCCCATCTGAGAATCCCATGACAGAAAAATGCCTCCCTTTTTCCTCTCATGGGATTCCCTTGAGCCCATGAACGTTCCCAGTACTATGCCATTGCAAATATGAGTTTAATTTTCTCGTCATATTTCTTCCCCTTTTCCTAAAGTAGAAGATGGTGAATGTTTTTGTCGTAGAGCTTTGTAGAGTGTGCTACGACGCTACGCCGGACCTGAGCGTACTCGTAGCAAACAAAAGACTTCAACGCGCACTAATTTTTCTACAATAAGCCCTGTGACCGAACTGACTTCTGTTTCTTTGTCATCAGGAAAATCTGACGACTTGATAGCCATAAAAGTAAGATCTTTTATGGCAGTTCATTTTGACTGAACAGAAGAAAGTAGTTTTTCAGAGAATTGGACCTCTATATCTCTCATGATAAGGGCCCACGAGGTGGTCACGCACGTCATTGTTTCTGGCGCGTCGCCACCTCCCAGTGAGGGAGGTGTGTGACGAGAGCGAAGGCGATCATGACTTCCGAGTCCTACGTAATCGTAGGTACATGGCAGTATCATGGCAGTTTGATTTTCGTGCGCATTTTCTTCAGGATACTAAAAAAGATCGGCTGTTGTTATTGACTGTTGTTTTGTTAATGTGACTTACGAGTTCGGATGCTCCAGTTTCCGACTAGCGAAGGGATCGTAAGAGTTTTCGAGATCATTCTCCTTGCACTTTGTGTTGATTGTGTTGATGGATATTGTTGACGGGTATATCACGTTGTCAGTTATAACAGCGCTGAAACAAATGAATAAATACAAACATTTCATACTATCAAACTTGTAAATGCTCGTCTAGCTAGATTTTAATGCGGCAAAACATAAAACGAGAGAATTGTATACATTTCATGAATCCTAGCTTAGCACGCTCGCTTTTAATAAATGTGTTTTAGGTATTGGTTAACACTAGTCCCATGGGAGTTGGGAAGGCCCATTGTGTGGGACGCTACATGCGTCGACACACTTGCGCCTTCCCATCTTCCGAGGACATCTGTGAGGGCTGGTGCGGCAGCAGATTTGGCCGACGATCTCAAGAGGCGCAAAAATGCACACATTTGCTCCCTTTGGGGTCGAGACCCTAGGTCCGTGGGGTACCGAGGCTCTCCGGGTTAATAAAAAGTTATCTGAGCGTCTGGTTGAAGCGACGCGTGACCCGAGAGCTGGTGGGTATCTGGCGCAGCGCATCAGCATTGCCATACAGCGGGGCAATGCAGCCAGCGTCTTGGGGACGCATCCGACTGGTATTGATATGGATCAGTTGAGCTACCTGTAGATTGTTTGCAATAGTCTGCAGATAGCTTAATTGTTTCAATTGTAAATACTTGTTCTAATTTGTTTTTATTATTTGATGGTAATTTTCTTTGTTAATAAAGTGTTAAAAAGCGAATACTCTAACTAGTACCTTTAGAACATATTTCTTTAATTGACAAACGTTCGAAACCCTCAACGCGCGAGTTACACTCGCACTTGACGGATCTTGTTTTATGTACTCGTGACGGTATTATGTATTTCACGAGTATGTGGTTGGCTGGCACTTATTATAACTAAACTACAACATGGCATAAGTGATTTTAGTAAATGAGGTACTTATCAAAACACTGTATTTCCTTTTGTAGGCCCTAATTTTTCCAGAAAAGTGAAAAAGCAGGGACTGACCGTCGTGTTTTTTTTACTGACACTTTTTTATGACAACAAGTTTGCCATTGTCATTATTTTGGCCAAGGGGAAGTTGCTTAAAAATGAGATTTAGGTATAAATAATATGACTGCCTGTTCGCTGGTAAAAGATTAGTAAAGTAATCAGAGTCAAGATCATTCAACAGACATGCTCATTCTTTCTTTCAATTCTAACACAAACATTATTTATGAATAAAGTTGAGTTTAGACTAAAGCATTTACTTGTAACAGAACAACGAGCATTCGCTGATTTTAAATTTACTCGAACGACACTACCAATATGACGCTCGATGTATTGTTACAACTTGATTTTTAAAACCAACGAGCTTTTTGGTGTAACATTTAATCGAGCAGTTACGATCGCGCGGGTGACAGTGAGGGTGGCGCGTGAGGGGCGCGGACCGAGGGAAATGTACGCAATGTACAAAGAAATAATGTGACTGAAAATGCTCACTCACCGTGAGCATTACGTACGTCGAGCATTCGCAAGAACGTAGCGTAGGTGTTATAAATAATGTATATAAAAGTTTAAACATGTTCATGACTTATGTACATCCCTTAAAATGGGATTTTAATTATTTCAAGAACAGAGAGTTTACTTAAGATATTATGTAATTACATATACTATTAAATTAATTGCATGCACTCAAAACTACTAGGCTAGGTAAGGAATTTACTTCTTATGTTGTATGTACTTATCTTTTTATATACATATGTAAATAATTTAGTCGCAATAGGTTGATAAGCTTACACTATTTATCTTAACGCCTACCATTAGGGGAAGAGCAAGACTTCCTACCGTAACTCAGTATTAACTAGTACCTACGGAGGACAGGTCTCTCGCCACGGGTAACAACACCTAGAGAGAATCATGTTATAAAGACAAACTTTCATAACCTAATATAATTGTAACCCCTAACCTTAAATAGTGCCATTTTATTTTTGTATAAACTTTTACATTACTTTACTTTTTTACATAGAAATGCTCTAGGAAACTGAGCATTTGTCTGTGTTGTACCAATTGTAAGACTGTAATGCTCTAGCAAATGCTCTAGTCTATACGCACCTTAAGATATATAATGCATTAGCTTTAGGGCCCAGGTCCTGTTTAGCCAGGGCTAAAGCCGACAAGAGAAAAAAAAAAATAGATCTTATGTTGATACATAAGATTTGTTTTTTTCTGTTTTTTTGTTAATGGCCTTAAAAGCCATTTCAATGGTCATATCCATACAATAGCAAATTACAAAGGCCATTCAAAGAGCTTTCAAATGTCAATATAGGATGTGTGGTTTTGCGTAATCGCACAGCAGGCTAGGACACACCAACTTGGTATGAAGATAATAATTTCTAAACAACAAACTAGTTTACTTAATAAGATCCTAGCTTGGTGGCTTATATTCTTAACTAAACAAACTAAAATTAAATAGCTACAAATTAAGGCAATTCTTAGATGCCTAGAACATAATAGGTAAAGAATAAACATACACAAGAAACCCATTTAAATGAAGTCAATAACTTATCATCAGAGCGTAAAATTTTATTCGTCTTTGGTACAATAGCAAGTATGGCTGAAAACATAGGTTTTCAGCCAATTCCGTACATACGTGTTAGTAGTACCAACATTTCAATAGTGAAATGTTGGTATGTAGTAACACGTAGATATGTACGGAATTTCAAGTATAAATCGTAAAAATCACGTATTTTATCATATCCAGCATTTTTTTCTCCTAACTGAATTCCTAGTAATATTATAAAGCCGCATATTTGTGAATTTTATTTTGTTACCTAATATCTCCATAACTACTGAAGAGATCAAGATGAAATTTGAAGTACATTTAGAATATAGCCTGACTTAGATAATAGGCTACTTATTATACCGAAAATACGCGAGCGAAGCCGCAGGTAGAAGCTAGTTTGGAATAAATAATATTCAGCGGTACCTTATATTCTGTATTTAATGTACTTAGTCAAACAATGTCACATTTTAGTGATTAGTGGAGACGAAATTATGAGCATAGCAGCAACTTATTGGGGTGTTCCTTTCGCACATGGGCTTGTATCGATTATGTTTAGCCATCTGCGGAAGACATCGATAATGTGCACATGTGTGTGCGCAAACACAGGTGCACTATATTCCCTCGTTCTCATAATCCGATGGGATGGACGAACCGACACGAGCAGAGAGGTCAGGATGATTATGGTGGTGTGATTATGATTTTACAGCTGTGACCATGACAGGTGGTATCTGAAGATGTGTATGATAAAAACTAGAGTACCTACTACTAGAATAAATAATGCTATCTTACACTACGATAACGAAAGTCTGTTAACCCTTAACTGCTCTCACAAAAAAAGTTTAGTTAACATGTAAAACATTCAGTTATTGCTCGTTGGTAGAACAATTTGGGAGAGATTGGATAAGGTTAGCACAGCCCTGGATAATTTATATCTCTTGTTATGGCGCAATACAGAGAGGCCTATTGACCCTGTAATAGACGTTGGACCCACTGGTTGGTACATGAAGGCACAGCAGTGGACGCGCCGAATTATATAAATGGATGAAAATGAGTCCCAAAAATAATACAAAGTAAATAAAAGCATCAAATACTTACATACTTACCTACTTCATAAAAAGTTACACTTTTATACTTATCAACCTAAAATTGGACTGCGTTGGGTGCAATAGCATCAAAAATACGGTCCATTTTCGGGTAGGTACCGATTAGTGTCAATTCAGGTGTCGCCAAAACTAACCTAAACTTTACTCATTTGACATTGTAATTATGATTGTTTTGAAAAAAAACTAAATCCGACTTTGAATCCCTTAGTTTTAAACGGTTTTTTAAGTTTTGCGAGATAAACACTTATCCATTGCAAATAAAAAAAATATATAGATAAATACTTATCCATTGCAAATAAAAAAAATTATAAGCCCACCTCGGAATTATCTTTTGTACTTACAACTGCAAAAGAATCATCTTTTTATAACTGATGGAGAAATCGACGGACATACAAAAAAAAAACGTACACGCAGCCGAACATAGCACCTCCTGCTTTTTTTGAAGTCGGTGAAAAAGGATGCCGTCCCTTCCCATTGAAAAAAAAGATAGCATAATTTTTAGTGCTGTCAAATCAGTTTAATTTTGGCGACATCTGAATTGACGTCATTTTTGGCACGAATCACAACTACTGTTGGTACAGAAAATATCAATTTGGTTGAATATTTGTGCACAAAGTTGCATCGACTGCGTGATATGATACGTATGTAGTTGAGGGTTAAGTACTTAATCTGATATTTTTGTATATATCATTCATTACTACTTTGTAAACACAGACACGTCTTTGTAATTTATCTTTATTAGTATTTGTTAGTACTTAACTACTTTTTGAGTGTCTGTTACAATGTAGTGTAGTAGTATCTACTTAGTAAAGAAAACGAAATTCCCATAAATAACTAAGGGTTATGATCAAGGCCGTACGTCCACCGCATCAGAATCGGAGCGTAGGTACGTGATAGGTACGCAGCGTACGCTGATGAAGGCTGATTGATTGATGATAATGATTGATGATGTGATTGATTTCCTGATTTCTTTCGCCATATAATCTAAACACAGACTGCCGTCAGAGTCAAGAGCAAGCGTTGCTGCATATCCTAATTATGCCTGTATCTCATTAATTTATTTATAGTTCTTTCTATTTTATTATCAAATTGACATCTTTTATAATCGTTTTGACATCGAATTTGGACATCTCTAATAATTCATGAGTTTGTTCCATTGACAATAAACGGTGAAATAGCCATCTCTAATCTCTAATTGGATTTTGTTTTTTTTATGAACTCGGTTTGTTTGGTTGGTTTTTGTTACTCGTAAGCTGTTTTTTGTGTACATCTGATTGCTGATGTGTGTAAGTGATTAATTTACTACCATTTATATTATATATGTATAGGTGCATATTCCTCTATATCTAAGAACTACTGCACCTTATTTTCAGCAAATCAAGTACTACGATTATTATTATTATCATTCTGACCGGCAAGGGGTTTTTTGTATTAAAAAAACTAAATATTTAACGGTTTCATCGTCCAAATTGCCAAATAATAATCACTTGTTAATAATAGTTCGTTTTCTGTACTACAATAATAATAAAACATATTTTAGAAAACTTCTTAATTTATCTAGTTATAATCATTCTCCCGATGCATGTTTAGGCAAAAACTCTCGGAGCTGTTTTGGGAGCTATAATTTGTAAATTCTATTGAATAAAGACCACCAAAAAATGTTTGTTGTTACGAATATCCTATACTTTAATAATAATTGAATACATTTTCGTTACACGCCTTTATGTACAGACAGAGGAACCTGAACCAAACTCGATTATCGACCGAAAAGGCTTCGAAACAAACCCCAAATATTTCCTACGTGCTACATCATTTTGACATAATATTTATATCAAAATAATATCAACATTTACTTGATTACATTATTCAGTCTATTATTTAATCACTGCAAATTTTTTTTAATGAATAATATAATAGACTAGGTATATAATTCACGTTTAATGTAGGTAGCGATCTCTTCTTAAGACAAGAAGAGATCCAACATTGTTACCGCACAGCACAAAAATGTGCATTCAAATATGGGGTAAAATATTCGTTATTTTAGATACATTTTACAGTGACAAAACGGCTTCACACAAGCTTCAAACGAGTGGGCCGCGAGCTGTTTGTCATCTGATGCCGTCCATCTACATAGATATTTTTATTTTTATGCATATTATAATGCATAAATGTTACAAGCCCATATTTTAATGCACATTTTTGTCCTGTGCAATAGCGGTGTGGCCCTGATCTGCGAAAACTTTAAAGGATATCTACTGGGGGCGGGCAGTAGCAACCACCGCGATGGAGATCGTACCTAGTTCTCTGTGACCCGCATGCCCATAGTGGGGACTATAAATAATGATATCAGTAGGCCTAGCACGGGGATTGTTCTCTAGGTTAGAATAGACAATAATGGCATCGGATCGTCAAACATTGCGTACATTATTGAAGTTGAAAGAATGATTTCTAAATATTTTATGCATTCGATGACAACGTGACGTAATTTTTCTCTATCCTACCCTAGACAACAGTCCCCGTGCTTGCCCTACAGGAGAGGACTTTGTCCAGCTGTGGACTGGTAGAGGCTGTTGATGAGATGTGATGTGGTTCGTGGACAAAAGTAGTCTATCCTATACAAATAATAAAAACAAATTAGAACTAGTATTAACAATAGAAACATATTAATGCATTACAGCAAAATGCTGAATGCGCCTTTTGCCTTA
This sequence comes from Eupithecia inturbata, assembly GCA_963662085.1. Classification (NCBI taxonomy): domain Eukaryota; kingdom Metazoa; phylum Arthropoda; class Insecta; order Lepidoptera; family Geometridae; genus Eupithecia; species Eupithecia inturbata. The sequence goes on along the minus strand of OY759179.1, from coordinate 2,432,122 downwards.
TTTTTTTTGTTTAATTTAAATAGGTTTATGACTAATTTTATCGTGTGACAATCAAAAAACAATATACAGGTAGCTCAACTCCTAGAAATATGTTTATAAAGGTTCAGTCCAATCCGATCAGTATTATTGCCACAGATGGTATTGCGTGAAGGCATAACCAAAGACTTTGTTCAATTGTAAAACGGCAGGTTAGGCTAGTCAAATCAATCATCTTGTAATTAATGTAAACCAGACAATGTGGATCAAGCAACTTTACTTTTTTTCTATTGTAACACTCATGGCATTGAAATGTTTTCGATTATGTTAGACCTATTTATATTTTATCATAGCATACATAATACTACACAAATGTCAATGCCCTCTCAGCAGTTAAGTTTCACCTAGGTAAGGTAACTACCTACACACATTGTGATATTATTTATTTATTTAGAATTAATTATGACAGACAATGCCTTCTTACATCAGCACTATTAATTTATACTAATTATTTATTTTAGAACTTGAATATTGCGCGCCATTTTGTGAAAAGGATAGGCATAGGATTTAGCGTTCATAGGAGCGAGAAGGAGCATACGTTTTTGGTACGGCGCGGTGTAAGCGCAAAAATCAAGTTTTTGCTTATTTAGAAAAAAACTACACAACTCTTGAAGAAACTGGTTCAAGGAACCAAATAATTAGTAATAAATAACCTACAAATCAAAACATAAATCATTTTATTAGACCGCAAGGTTCCTGAGATCTTGACCCTAATGTGCACTTCTTCTTTTATCGTATTTTTTTTCGCATTAGTGTTTTTACATTCAAAGAACCAAAGAATAAATGTTGAATTTTATGTAATTCATGTTTTTTACCACGGGGACCCCGTGAGTACCTACTGAGATCTAGGCCTAGTTTGACAACCAAACCCGATAGGTTCGCCCTTTTAGCGTATTATTATGAAGCTTTTATTGTGAACTATTGTCAATGACATAATATCCAAGTGTGCCCAGTGCTCGGACGGCGAATAAATGAGTATGAGTATGAAACCAAGTTCAGGAAGGCAATTCTCGCAATATATTACCTACTCGATAAATATGGTAAGAACTGTCAAAATTGACAGCTCTTGCCATATTTTATCGAGTGATAAATTGCGAGAATTGCCTTCCAGGTCTCAACTAAGTTACGTAGCATCATTAACCGCTAGTTCGGCTCTAAACTTTATAGTTATAACTACCACCAAGTTACCATGCTATAGAGGTACTAAGCCGAAAGGGGGTTGTTGTGCACCCTGTACCCAACTGATCCGCATAGTTGGTTTTCAGAAATACGTTGTTTTAAGCTTTCATAGAAAAAAATAACGTTACTCATACGCTTAGCAAATAGACAACCCTATGACTAACGCAAACACACGAAAGGCCGGCCATTTTGCCAACAAAATTTTAGGGTTCTTTTAACTAGGCCGCCTTTTTGTACTAGATTTACCTTAGTTTATAAGATTTATTTATTATTGTTCATTTGCAAATAAAGAATACATTCATTCATGCTAAAAATAAAACTAGGCACGTATGTACGTAGCACTTTTTAAAAGCCGACAATTTTCTAACATATTTGCCTAATGAAGATTATTTATCGGGTATTTATCGCGTAACTTTTATCAATAATCTTTATTAGGTACCTACGTAGACTCAGAAAATTGTCGGCTTGGGCTAATGAAAAGCAACAGCAAAGGTCAAGAACCTTACTGATGAACAGCTGACTAAATAAATAAATAAATAATGAATAATGCTGGACAATCCACACAGCATCATCTAGCCCCAAAGTAAGCAGAGCTTGTGTTATGGGTACTAGATGACTGATAAACTTAATAAACTGACTAAGGGTTGGTCACTAACATAAAAATGGACTAGTTGGGATGAAAGTAACGAGGTTTTTTTTCAGTAAAAAACCTTGAAACCCGGAAAGTACTAGAACAAAAATATTCGTGGGACGGGGCTGGACCACCTCCTTTCCGCTTAGTACACCAATAACGTGGCATCTTGCATAGCGAAACATTTGCTGAAACATCAGGAAATTCAAAGGTATGTGAATCGTTTAACTTTAATTGCAGAGCATGGTTCTCTTTGTAACACCTCCACTGATATTACCAATCCGCGTGCCAAGCGTGGTGAATAAGGCAAAAGCCTTATTTGGAGAGGCAAGTTCAGCCGTGGACGTCGATATATGTGCTGTACAGTTTAAAACTAGTTTTTATAAGGAAAAACGTAAAGCTTGTTAACAGCAACATTTATTTATTTATTTATATAACTACGTACGTACATATATCAATAGAATCCATTTGGTATTTGTGCATTATATATATAATAATATAATAAGTATGCTTGCCCTGAGGAACAAAGTCGTAAAGCACTATTACGACTGTTTTAATGTTTCCTTATTTTTGGCATCCATAATTAAATTAATAATTTTAATTATTACTAATTTTCTTTTCTAATTTTTTGCAAAACATTATATTATGAAAAAAACACGTGGATGTCTTTTTTTCCACGGAAGTTATTTTGTATACAAACTCAGTATTACTAGTTTACATAATTTTACTTTCCGGAAATAAAACGCAACAATCATGAAGAAACTTAGTTTAGATTGTAATTCTACAAAATAATCATAAAATTTGATACGTGAGTTTTGAGTCAAAAGCCTAGGACGCAGCAAAACGTAAGTTGCTACCTATTACCTACTACCTTTTTTACTCTTTATTGACAGAGAAAATTACAATCAATAATGTAAACAAATTAAAACTAGTATTTACAATTGAAACAATTAAGCTAACTGCAGACAGTTGCAAACAATCTAAGGTAGCTCAACTGATCCATATCAATACCAGTCGGAAGCGACCCCAAGACGCTGCTGGCTGCATTGCCCAGCTTTATGGCAATGCTGATGGCTGTGAGTGATGAACTGGTGCTAGATACCTACCAGCTTTCGGGTCACGCGTCGCGTCGACCAGAAGCTTATTACCATAGATATTTATGTTTATGGTTCTCATAATATTTCTGCGAAACGAGTGGACAGTGTGGAGTGAACAGTGTGTGTGGTGGTGTGACAGAACAGAGTGGTATATAAAAGAAAGTCGTATTAGTTACACTATTTATAACTCAAGAACGGCTGAACGGATCTCGGTGAAATTTGGCAGCGAGGTAGATGGTATCCCGGGGCCAGATATAGGCTTATTCCGGAAAAAAGCGTGCGAAGCCGCGGGCTGCAGCTAGTATATTATAAAGTTATAACGTTCTAGACATTCATTAATATTACCGTCGCTATGTGCCGTTACTGTTTCGTTCGTGATTACGTTCAAACAGTGAAATAATCGTAAAATGCTATGGCTCTTCAGTCTAATTAAATAAATTACTGTAAATTACATTTTGTTATTTTTTGCCTATTTACACTATATATAAAACAAAAATATTTATAAGTATCGTCAAATAGGAAATAATAGCTTTCATTTAAAATTATTTTTAAAATGTAGTGTACCTAGGAGCCTAGATATAATAGAATTATTCTTTTATTTTACCTAACAAAAATAGATTTTTCTATTACGACTTTATTCCCCAGGGCATGCGATAAGTGTTATTAATTAATAGGTATTATTAATTTAGTATCAGTATTAACTTAATTAACACTTGGACTGCCATCTTATGATTATGATTTTTATTTTACCCCATGGTTGAAGAAGCTTCAAGCGATAAGACCGCCAATTCCGTTGCCTCTCTACCGATATACATATGTACCACACACACATACATTGATATTTATAAAATAAATAGTTATCTACATTATATTTTATAATATAGGAAAGGTACGAGGAACGCACGGCACTTAAAGTGCTCTACAGTCTTGTATTATTATGTACCTACTCTATAAAACGAATAGAAAGATGAACTTTCAGAAACAATAGATTCAACTAATTTTATTTCTTTAAGTTTACAAAATCAGCACTAAAGCAAGTCAAATTATATACTATAAATTATTATCAAATAAGAAATATGGTGCTGTTGATTTGATCTTTACTTAAACTTTTATTTCACTAGTGGAAGAACTGAAAAAAAACCACAAGTACTTTGCAACGCGAAACTGCGTGCTAAAAAAGAAACCTGACTGATCTTAATGTAAATCAACCTACAGACCTTGTTCTTCGTAATCATCAGAACCGGTTATTTAACATATGAGTCACACAAAACCGTCTAGTTCCTTATATAAGTATTTACCTACCTTTAGCTTCAGCCCAGCAATCTAGCTAAATATTCGATGGAGTGGTTAAAAACTTTACACTAGGCAAACTCGATGTAGAATGTAAACAAACCACGATAAAAATAACTAAACCAACTTGGCATCGAGTTTCATATATTAATTGTGAGCAATATTTATTGGAGGAAGGATCTCAAATCGACAATTAATGTAAATTACGTATGAAAAATGCGGTAACATAGTGAATTTTAGGTTAGTAATAATACATTTATGTCAGACAACATTAGAACAAGTGAAGATCTTACTAGGTAACTTAATCTACGGTCCATATCAATATTTATCGACCTTAAATCTAACATACGTACGTAAAAATATAAAAAAAATATCAGGATAATAAAGAACTAAGAGATAGGAAATACAGTATCTAGCTTTTTAGTGAATTAACTCAATGGTTCATTTATTGGTAAAATATATCATTACACGTCAAAAAGTACAACGAACACCTTAAAATAGGTAGATATACTTAAGTATATCGATGGTAAGTACATTCAATTATAATATTTCAATTAATCAATCAATTATACCTACATTTCAATAAAAATAATAAATCAATTCAATTAAAAAACAAATCAATTTAAATTATAAATAAATCAATAAAATAATTCTTGGAATAAACAACCTACCTACTTACCGGGGTTCCGGATAATTTGTAAGGTGTTCCATTACAAAAAAATGTATACGTTTGCGTTCACATTTCGTTTACAAGTCACAATGTCACTGTCGCACAGCGCGGATATATCCTAATAATATTATAAAAATGCGAAAAAGTTTGCGTGAATGTTTGTTACCACGTATCTCCATAACTACTTTACTTACTTAGATGAAATTTGGTATGTAGATAGTTTAGGTTCTAAAATAACATATAGGTTAATCTAATTTTCAAATACTACCTCTGAGGGGGTTAAAAACGGTGGTAAATATCTATGGAAAATTATTATTCCTTGTTTCCATTCACTTAAAACTCGGTAGGTATAAATAAACTATAAAGTAAATAAAGAATCACGTATTTTTAATTTTTACAATGCTACCCCTAGGATAAACAAAAAAAAAATCTAAAAAATCTGAACACATACCTATATTTCAACGCAGGAAACGAAGCCATGGGCGCAGTTAGTGTATTATAGACAGAGCCACATGCGGTGACAAGAATACCTACCTACCCACTTTTTTGCTAACTCCAGTTACATATTGATCAAGAACTTAAGGTAGTTCATTTGATCCCTGGATTGATACCTTTAGGTCATACTTACTAAATCATTACTAAGATCTTTGAACAAAAAACACGGAAAACCCTTGAAAAAGCAAAACCAGCTTCATAATATATCTTAGGTGTTTATTTAACCTCGGGCCCAGAAACCTAGGCCTTCTTTGATTTCGTGGTGACTCATTACTCATTAAATTATCTACATACCTAAGTAGGTATATAGACTAAACAGCGTTGGCCCAGGAGATTCACAAAATGTTTTATAAATAGGTACGCTAGTAAATAGTACTTTAATGATTATAAGAACGCCTTTCATCCAATAGAGTGATGACTTTTTTGTTGTACAACAAGAATCCAAGACCGGATTTGGCAAAATAGTATCGAATTCTCTGTGTACGCTTTTTGCAGTACTGGCAGTTAGATTTTTTATTGATTTTACAGTTGGGCCCCAAGGAGTTACCCGCGGCGAATGGATGTGATCATCCTAGAACGCTTCTTTTTCCGGGTTAAAATTACCATATAATTATAATACAGGATGTAAGCTATCCTGGTACCTAATTTCCCCAAAATCCTTTCAGCCGTTAGAGTGTGTAAGAAACATACACACACATACATACAAACTTTCGCATTCATCTATATTGTAGCTCTCACCACAGAATAACTATAGGTATGTATGTATACTACTAACGTAGACTCTTTTGAATAAAAAAAAAATATCAACATTTTTTAAAACTTGAAATATTTCGCAAAAATAAATCCCATCAACAAACATTCCTGTAAAACGATGCCAAGTCGCGTCTCGCAATTCTTTCGCAATTCTTTCGACCAGCTAAGTCAGTCTTTTTTTAACATCTGCTTTGAATTTAGCATTTAACTCGATAAATATAATATACCTAGTAGGTACAAACAGTTTGCCAGCTAAATTCATAGTCGAAAAGTGTCTCCGATTGCTTCGAAAATCCCTGATGGTACCTAGTTGACTGCTCGAATTTTGCAGGACCATACATTTTTACCATAAATCTTAGATGTTTATCAACATAACGACATCATCAACATAAATATTTCATCTTCGCACAAAAACACCACATAAAAACCACCATAAAAACAATAAAAATAAACTTACGTCGAGCTGAATTCCTTCATACTATAACTATTCGACATTATCACAGGATCATCAAAGAGCACAGCCACTAGTCACGTATTTTGAGTTACGTTTTACGTTAAAGGTTTTTTCGTCGACTCGCGCGCATGTTGCCTCGACTGACGATCGACGTTGACTGGCTTGGCCAATGAACGATCTATCTACACAATCTACGTTAGACGCTTTGGCAATGACTTCTGTATTAATGAATGTATTCATTTTTTAGTTGGTAACGAGAAGAACCTGAATGTAAAATTTCCTTTCATCTCGCTAGACAGGTTGAGATGCTGGGATAGCCTGACCCATATTATCTTATCCATATCTCGGGCAAACCGAGCTGCTGGCGATGGCATAAATATTTCGAATAAATAGGTACAAAATGTAAAGGACTGAATAAAAATTTGATGGGGTTCAAAATGTTCAAATATCAACTAAAAGCAACTAAAATAAAATACTTGTTTAGCCACGAATGACCGACGAATGGCCATCTACAATTTCTGATACATTTTGGCTATCTACAATTTTTGATACATCCTATTATTATTATTAAAGGCGAAAGTATGTGCCGTTGTGCTGTTGTGAAGATGTTTGGCCAAAGACAACATTAAACCTACTGAATAGATTTGGCTAAAATTACGCACACATAAAGATCAGAGCTTCGAGTACCATCTGACGTTAGTAACGAGATGTTTACGATAGCTACTGGACTAGCAACAGTCAAGACGTTAACGAGACGTCGACGTCTCCATCACGCCTTGCTAGACTCACGCCTCTGGACTTAAACATATAAAAAATAACTTTTATTCCTAAAACGCGTGTGTGCATTGTATGGCTTTATGGACGTATCAAAAAAAATATATCAATGGTTATTGCCATTGGATACCATTTAATCAACCAGAAATAACAGCTGCATAGATATCATGGTAAAATGAAAGATAATAACTATTCTATAAAGGTAGCGCAAAATAAAAATAGACAGTCCTAAACAATATTTTCACATACTTAAATGCGTTCTTACCAACGCGCAACGCAAGAATCGCTGAAAATGTCGAAAAATGGGGTCTGAACATAAATAGCCAATTCTGCTATATATTTTGACGTGAAAATAGTAATAAAATTTGTACGTCTAGGATATTATTTTGTACCCAAATTAAAGACTTTTTTTATTTATGAGAATTAATAGATAGTAGAAATCCACCATCATTTTTCCATATATTTTTCTAAGGAAAGGTTGCGGAACGCGTCTCACCTAGAATTGATTTATTTGATTTCGTCATTTCGCGCCACATATTTATAAGTATAGTACTAAAGTATTTCGCGCTCAGACGCGCTCATGTAAGCACGGGTGTGTCGCATTTGCAAATAATTAGAAAAAAAAAGTTCCCAAGAACCGTGTGTGTATGTATACTGTGACTTGATAAAGTTGACACTATTTTGAGCCGAAAGTAAAAGTACCTAAATATGTATTATTTGAAAAAGTACCTTCTAATTATTACCGCCCGTGTTATCTATCACAATCATCATCATTAGTTCATCACGTATCTTCAAGATGGCAGGTGTCACTTTTTATGAAAATTGAATGTATATACATAATCGAGGTTTTTGATGGTGGTGGTAACACACTCATTTTGGAATTCAATATGGCAAATGTATTTTATGGAAAATCAATAGTTCTGCTAATATATATATATTCTTACAAAACCTATGCCAAAAGATCTAAATTACGAACACGATCCTGCTAAAAAAGCTTACAACACAATTTATTGAAAAAAAATCACATTTATATCAACCGAAGTAAATTTAGCACAACTTTTACAATAGAAACTACCCGAATCGAACCAAAAATAACTGTTAATTTAAAAAGTAACTAGTCCTACAAGACTTCTGTCCCGTCTGAATATCGCGAGCAAAGCATAATAGTTGATCTTCCGTGAGGTCCGGTTAGCAGGTGTCGTCGGCTTAGTCAAGGATGGGGAGCAAAAGGGACTGGGCAAGTGTCACTTTAGTGAAAGTTGAAAGGAAATTGCGCAGTCGCCGCAGTGAGCCGGCCGATGCGAACATTTCTCGGCTAAGTTCAGCCAATTGCGGACCCCAAGACAATTCATTGTCTACAATCGGACTCAGGTTTTTGACGGTTTTGCTTACAGGAACGTGGCATGACCCCCAGCCCTCCACTTCATACTTTGCGGACAACAGCCGAAATAAAAACGAGTTTATTTCTGAGACACCCTTTGCTTAATTGAAGTGCCTACTTGTTTAACTTCATTTTATAACACATGCCTTGACGATTTGGGTAGTAGGTACTAGCTAGTGAGACCTTCCAGTAGGCAGACCTGGAGGCCTACTTTAGGTATTCTCTTTGGAGAATGCCTAAAGTAGGCAATTCCGTACTCTAATTCGTTGTAGGTAATTAGAGTACCAACATTGGCCGGAACGAAACACGCCATTGCGTTGGAGAGTTAAAATAAACCTCCTGTCCCTTTGATCTAGATAGACTTCTAGAGGAATGTTGTATAAAATTGACAATTTTCAAATCAAGAATTTATTTTTCATCGTCTGAGGGTCTGGTCGACGCGACGCGTAACCCGACAGCTGGTGAGTCTCTGGCGCAGCGCATCAGCATTGCCATACAGCAAGGCAATGCAGCCAGCGTCTTGGGGACGCTTCCGACTGGTGATATGGATCAGTTGAGGTACCTGTAGATTGTTTGCAACAGTCTGCAGTTAGCTCAATTGTTTCAATTGTAAATACTTGTTCTAATTAGTTTTTATTATTTGATTGTAATTTTAATTTTCTTTGTTGATAAAAAATTACCTACTATAAAAAAATAATAATAAAATTTAAAAAATAGAAACAAACTAGAACTAGTTTTTAACTATTTTGAAGAAAGTTGACCTTGTTCAACAATTTTTTTTGCAATTACCGTTCCTTACTTTCTTATTTTGTCGGAATTTTAATGATATTATTTAGAGAAATTATGAAATTATCGCAAAAATAATACTTAATATAAAGAGCGATAATCGTGTACGTAGGTATATTCATAAGTCGAAAATATATACCAACATTCCTCTATGCAACGTAAACTCGATATCATAAAAGCAACGTTAATGAATTAAAGATACGTTCGGTCACTGTCGACCGTGAAATTACAGTTCCACAGCCACCTACTACAGTTCTATTTCGATACAACGCAACGCTGCAACATATGTAAGTACATACATACATAACAACTCGGAGACGGATCATCACTGCCTCAACTCTAGCCGTTTTCAAATAGTTTTATGAGTCTCCCTATAACAACGACCACGGAAAAGCCCGCCTTAAATCAAACAGGGTTAATTGTTAAATAAATGTTATCTTACATAATTATTTGTTGATATAGCGGCAATAGAAATACACACTCAAAATTTCAACTGGCTACCTGCCCGCTGACGGACGGACGGACAGGCAGACGGACAGAAAGCGGAGGCTTAGTTGGCACCCTTTGGGTACGGAACCCTAAAAAGGAGTGTGATATCCACCCTTGAGTTCGAAAGTAGTCCAGTCCACCTATGAAAATTTTCACCTGAGGATCTGATATGTTTAACTGGTTTTTCTGATAATTATTTAACTTAGCTACAAAAATACAGAAGAAACTTCTTGCTAAAAATATTTCCAAGGGGGAAAACTCACAGCTGGTCATTACTGGGCACTGAACCAGCGACCTTCAAACAAAAAGTCAGACACCTCTCAACACGCCGTTGAATGATACAGCGAAAAGTTTATTAGCTTCACGCTGCATCTCATCTAAAAATAGAGGAGTCAACTCGTTAGATTCACGCAGATAAATTATCTTATTTACATTTGTCACATAAGCCATTTATGATGGTGATCTTCTGAAAGATAGTGGTCCGATTGTCTCAATACCACCACTCAACCTACGGGTGGTGCTAACGGTAATATTCAGTAAAGCGACTTAAATAAGCTGAAGTTTGTGTAAATCATCAGGGGAAAAATGGCACAGTGTGCGTCATATCGTACTACACACCAAAGGGCGCGACACAGCCCGGCGGGTTGGTACGACACGTGCGACTTTACTGTTTGTATATTGTACTAGCTACTGCCCACGGCTTCGCTTTGCTTTTTAAGTAGCCTATGTCTGTCCCCGAGATACCATTTACCTCCCTGCCAAATTTAATTGAGAACCGTGCAGCCGTTTAGGCGTGAAATGGTAACAGACAGATACAGATACACAGACAGACAGATAGACAGGCAGAGTTACTTTCGAATTTATAATATTAGTACCTAGGTATGGATGCAGCCAACAGTGTTTTGTCAACTTGTGGCGGCGGAGGGCCGCCTTTTGTGAGTAGACTCCATGACAAACAGAGAACCGTCGACAAACAAAAGAACATACCTAGGGCTCTTGTCCACATACGGATTTTCGCCGTAAAAATCTACGTTAATTCGCCGTGTGTAGGTACGGTCGCCACGCCAGTGGTGTATGGATCACTTCACTGTGGAAGCTTGTTAACTGGCTGGCAGGCTGTGGCGCTACGGCGATACGGCGCGGCGCCGCCGCCGCCGTATGCGCCGTATCTGCCCCTCGGCGCGGCGCGGCGCGCCGCGTCTACGCACGGTGTGCTTTTTATCAGTGTTGTAATAAAGTCGGCCTGCCGTGAACATGAGGCCAACTACGATACAGCACTGACACTGAACAAAAGCCCTTAGGGAGCCTATGGAGGAAGGGCAGTTTAAAAAGGAGGAGATGCTCAATTCGTCTGGATGTTTTTTTTATGTATGTATGTTACTTGATATCTCCGCCTATGGTTAACCGATTTTGCTGATTCTTTTAACTATTGTATAGAGAATGATCCCTATAAGGTCCCATAAAAAATGTTATCCAAGGGATTAGTATTTATCACGTTAAACTTAAAAAATTACATACCTACCATTTTTGAAGAATCATTGCAACAACTTTGGTGATATCTGCGCCAATTGTTAATAGATTTGGACGATTCTTTCGTTGTTGTATAAAGATTGATTTTGAGGTGGTCCCATTCTTAAGGGATTGCTATGTGCGCCGTAAAACATAGGTTTTTGAAACACTATCACATGATAATTTCACTATCACCTAATGGTTTCCATGGCAACGGGCGTCAACGGTTCCATCCATGAGTCATCAAACTAAATTCGATCACATGATAATTTCAAGTTCAACAGTGAACATAGATGTTCACGCGCAAGAAATTGGGTTTACAATTCGATAGCGTGATCGAATCTCCATAATTTAGCGTGTTTAAAAAACTTTAAACCGACTTTAGATTCCGGTAAATGGGATTTATCTAGATAAATCCCATTTAAAATCCACACTAAATTATTTTAACATCCACTGCAATAGACGAATCCGCCTGCCAGGCGTGGTGATTATTTCAAAACCCCCCTCCCTTGTTTGGGGGCACCTTCAACAGTGGACGTTCGTCGAGGATGAGGCAAACAATCCTATTGGTTAGGCTTGACACATTCCACAGGTTGGCTACGCCGTGCCGCTTTGCTAACAGCTTCTCACAGCGTAGTACCAACCTGAAAACAAAATATTATTTTAATATTCCGGTTCTATATATAGTTTAACCTACGTCCGCACCAGCTAGTTTTGTAAACAGATATCGGAATACCAGCTAACGACGCTATGTTGACATTAATATACTCTAAATAAATGGGACATTGTCAATATTCACCTTTAGTAACTATACTTCATTGCATCGATAACTAACAATAGGCAAGCTGAAGTGACTAAGGCAGGCCGGCGATATCTCCCGCAGAACCGACAGCTGCTGAAGATCTGGAGTAAACGTTTATCGAGTGAAGACCGCAACTCGGTAAACGTAGTGTAGTATGCCCTCTGGCCAGGTGAGATGAAGATTTGCGAAAGACTACAGAGTGCAGGGAGATGGTAGATGCATCAAGCTGAAGACAGTGCGCTATGGCGCTCATTCGGTTGGTTCTCATAAAGCCAGTCATCATGAACATCATCAGCCTATATTACTACCCCTAATGAGCGCCATATCGCCCTGTCTTCAGTTTGCCGCATCCCGCATCTGCCTGCAGTCTTTCGCAAGTCGCTGGCACTCATTATGGAACACTGGACAAGCGCGTATATTATACTCTCTTGACCAGTGTTTACGTAGCTATTTTTGATTATTTTTATTATTAGTTTATATTATTTTATATTTCATCCCAAATATGGACTCTTTAATTTATTTTGTATTCTTAAAAAAAATTGTTGTCTGAATTAAATGAATTGAATTGAATTGAATTAGGGGAGTCCTACGTCCAACGTGAACTAATATGGGCTGATGATGATTTGGGTGTCATCGGTACAATCATGATCCTATGATAAAAACATCAAGGTTATTTTATCTGGAACTGTCATTATTCTAATATCGGCCAAGTCAAGACCCGGTTTTGGATACAGGCCTCTTGCATTGAGTTTAAATAGGAACCTAAGAGTGTTTCTATCACTTCAGTCTTACACTGGGTAGATAAGCAAACCTTGCTAAAGTCTCTATCGTTTTTTTTAATGCATATGCATTAAAGAAAACGATTATACTCTTGTGTTTTATAACACAAGAGTATAATTACAATCTAGCCATAGAATTGGCTAATGGGTAATTTAGTTTTAACTTATTTTTATAACAACATCATTTACTAAGAACGTGTCCATTGGGCCTGTTCTTATTGTCTCTATACATAAGACGAAGTCACTTTGTTCATGTGTTCTTTAAGAACACTTTCTATTGTTTGATGCTCTTTTCTTTGTCGACGGGTTTCCCTTTGTTAGGCGCGCTCTGTACCTATGTATCATTATTCCTCTCGAGGCCTCTTCCCTTCACCGGTTACCGCACCGTACACACAAGCATGCTCCCGTACCGTGAATCGGTTACATATAGTACATACCTACTACGCCACAATCGAAAAGTAGGCATTAATGATTGTCGTAATATTTATTGGAAGGTCAATGGTAACAATCAATGCCAATTCGAATATTCTGCCTTCAAGAATTAATGCGTAGAACCCAAAGGCTTGTAATATTTTTAAGGTTCCGCACCCGGCTATCAACTATAACAACAAATAATAAAAATAAAATAAATATCAAAATTAAAGGGGGCTCCCATACAACAAATATGATTTTTTTGGCTATTTTGCTTTTAGTTTGTCAAGGCTTTATCTCTTGAACTACAATAGATAGACACATTAAACTTTCTATAATTAAGGTACACTTCAATTGTAATAATAACAAAGAATAAAATAAAATAAAGTTGAAAATTTAAAGGGAACCCAACAAGTAAACACTTGATGTTTTTTGAAAACGTTGCCTGATTTTTTTACGCTATGGAACTCAGAACCCTTCGTGTGCGAGTCGACTCGCACTTGGCGGTTTATTTCATTAAGTAAGGTTGTCACCTGACCCAATTTTTAATAAGCACGCGGCAGACGTATTTTCTTTCTCGACCAGTTTTATTCTCACCAGGTTTGCCACATTGATTGATCAATTGTAATTAAATTTAATCAGATTTGAATTACTAAACAATGGAGAAAAGCAGTTTTTGTAAAGTAAAAAAGAACACAAAGTTTTATCTCTATTAAGTATATTAATACCTTTTTAAAACAATGGATACGTTATACCTGTACAAGTAAATTATATAAATTTTATAAATTATTTTTAATAAATTTAACATGCATCACACATCTCCATCAACTAAAAGCAACAAGATGGAAAGTAAGACAGATAGAATAAATAATACACTAACAATTTACGTCATAGGCGAGTTCAAGAGCGCTCGTCTCCACTGGCTAGGACCTGTCGAGAGAACGGAGGAGGATCGGGCTATCAAGAAGGCGTATCAGGGAAAACCATCAAAGCGTAGACCAGTCGGCCGTCGTATCGCTGGATCGACGAAGTTAAAGCCGATCTTTGCGAACTCGACACCAATAGCTGGCGAGAGACAGCTCAGAACCGAGATGCCTGGAGACGTCTTGTGTCGGAGGCCAAGATCCACTTTGAGTCGCTGAGCCACAGGAGTAAGTAACAATTTATTTAGCAGGGTATGCCTGAATAACGTCCATTATAGTCACTGCACAACCGGACACCAAAGCAATCAGTCCGAAACCAGCCAGCAGGATGTTCTTCACGAGTATCCATTTGCACCTGAATAGAAACAATAGATAAGTAATCATCATCACATCACCCCCATAATAAGTGCTTTGCTAGAAATAAGCATCCCTCCTCCAAAGATACAATGACTGGATCTGCGGTGCGTGAATCCAGCGGTTTATGGCGATCTTTACCAGGGTGTGGGGAGAGACTGGGGCGATTTGCTAGTAAGTTAAGCGTATTTCAAGGGTTCTCAAATAACGCCATGCTTAATCTATCAATTCAGCATGAATTTTACCTAAATTACTATTTGTTAGATTATATTAATATGTGCATGCCAAACTTCTTGAAATATTTTTAGCATACCGGTATATTATTGGTCAAACGTGTTGTACTATATTAATTACATACGTACCACCTTTGTTCACTTACACATGTTTTTGCAAACAAACTATCTTAATCTTTATCTTGGCAGATAAATAAATGGATCATAATAAATAATAAATAATGCTGGACAATCCACACAGCATCATCTAGCCCCAAAGTAAGCAGAGCTTGTGTTATGGGTACTAGATGACTGATAAACTTAATACAATACATAACATATTATGACATAACATATATTATGATAGATGTATATATATATGTATATATAACAATAATTAGGTACACTTCATAGAGAAAAAGATTAAAACCATTTCTTTGTTGAAACCCTGGCAAAGTTGTTTTATCCGTACGTAGCTTTAAGTAAAAGGGTTAAAATGGCATAATCGGTAGCTATAATTGACATGTGGTGAAATAACTGTGCCAAAGACGAATCAGGTATTTGGTCAAACATGGCGATGAAAATGAAACCTATGGAAAACGAATAAACCTCTGAAAGTATTTTACAGTACCTCCCAAGATTTGGCCATCGGAATACAGTGTCCACTATTCCTGGTATAATCAGCCCGAGGATGGAGTAGAAAAGCGCTCCGACTATGTTGATGATCTGTTCCAACATTGGCAGGGCAATGCCAATTCCCCCTGGATAGAAGAAGATGATACATTAAAGCTTCACAGGGTCTTGTGTCTAAAATGGTTTCGGCAGAATATCAGCGCCTATCAAATAGCGCGTACCAACTCCTGAGTGGTAAGGGATTTATGCTGAGCCGACACATTTTAGCAGCTGTCACACAGTCTCTCTTATTAATTAGGTAAATATTGTTTATTTGTAGGTTTGAATGTATGAGATACCTAGAGCTCTGAAACTACTGGTCCGATATTCAAAACTCAAATATTGGCACTCAGCTTGGTAGTTAAAATAAAATAAAATACATTATCCCTAAGCTAAGGCTACGTTTTATCTAGTGTATCGTGTTGTCTGGTTACTGGCAATCAAATCAACACACAGCCTGACACTCAGTTTCAGAGAGCCAGAGAGGAGATGTGTTAAAACCACTGATATATGTAGATAGGTCTGTCTGTAGGTAAGTTTTTGCCTTACCACAAAAGCAAACGACTGCCATCCGTATGAAGACTTGCGCTTTGCCAACGTGTTTCTCGTTGATATACGGTTTCAGGTACCTCGTCAACGTGTCGATGACCACGTAGAAATGGAGGGGGTACGTTAAGAATATGGAGACTGCTATAAAAATCTTTGCACAGATTGCTGGCCTGAAAAAGATAAAGGGATAATGAAAGACAAACAAAAAGATATAGGTACCATACGGTAAAGTAGAGTGGGATAGCAGAATAAACAAACATGTTAAGATTACATTTATCAAAATCAGATCATGTTACGCATACAAAAGATCATCAAATTATTCGTTTATCACAGGGGTAGAAATGCCCTATCTTATAAATTGAGCTTCGGGGCGGAAGCAAGTCATCGGCTCTATACTGTTGATGTGATGGTTTCATCTTCATCTGCAAAACACCGATATCCTACCTACCTAAATGATATATTGAAATGACCTTAAAATTAATTAATCGTTGTGACGCCATTGTGCTGAAACTGAAATGCCAAAATATACTGACCAGTCATCAATAGGCAGATTCAAAGTGATGCTTCCTTTAAGAACATCTCCATATCTGAAGTAGCCGAAGAGTCCAAGCACCATATAGAGCACCATGATGAGCGTCATCGCGATGACTAGGACACTAGGACATCCCAGGAAGTGTTGGGGCTTCTTCATCGTGTTTTCTACAGGCATTACAACGCCTATGCCTTCCATAGCGAAGATTACCGTTCTGCGAAGTAAATCATTTTTTTTATGGTCTGCACACCAAATTAACTGGTCAACCTTTAATCTAAGTCTCTGTTACTCAATGTCTGCAAATACACATCATGTACATTTTACACAGCTTGCACATTTTATTAGCTTAACCTTGCTCAGATGAAAGTGGAGCTTGTGTGGTTTATTTGTCAATAGTTTTTTTCCTCTGGATTATTTTTGAGACTATATCTATGTTAGCATGGCATTGACGTGGGTTGCACAATGCACATGGCTTAGACTAGAGCAAGACCGCGATGAACGGCGAACATGGAAGAAGTATATGCCCAGCAGTGGGTAGGTAATAAACGGCGGATGATGATTATATAGCAAGTCAAATGCTTATTATTAAAAACTAACTAAAAAGCACTTACGATAAAAAAGCTGGATATCTTGAAAAATCGCCTGCCATTTTCTTGTCCGCAAACTCAATCTCATCTCCAAAGATGTAGTACAGACAGATCGCGAACGTTAATAATAATAGAATATTCGCTAGCAGAGAGAAAGGTGCCAACCATTTTAAGTGCCTGATCTGAACGATGCAGCAAAGCGGAAGGAGCAATGCCAGACAATAGTATACTACAGGCGGGCTGACTGCGAATACATATTTGTCGAATATCTGCAAAAAAAAAAGACAAACGTTGTCTTGTCCAAAAATCCAAAATAAACTGCCAAGTGCGAGTTAATCCGCACACGAAGGGTTCCGTACCGTAAAAATCAAGCAACTTTTTCGAAGAACATTAAATTTTCACTTGTTCGGAGACTTCCTTCAATTTTTAACTTTATTTTATTTTTAGTATTTGTTATTATTACAGTTGAAGTGTTAAGTACTTATATGAAGAAAGTTTCATGTGCCTACCTATTGTAGTTTAAGAGCTACAGCTTTGACAAATTAGGAGGAAAAAACAACACGTTTTTTGTACTGGAGCCCCCTTTAATTTTGATACTCATTTTATTTTTCTTTTTGTTGTTCCAGCGGCCAGAAAAATACACATTCTCTGAAAATTATAACTGTCTACAAACGGATGGACGGACGGACGGACGGACAGCGAAGGCTTTGTAATAGGGTTCCATTTTCACCCTTCGGTACGGAACCCTAATAAAAAAGCACACTTATAAAATTTTTAAGATTTTTTCTTAAAAAACTCTTAAATTCTTTTTTCCATTTTTTTGCGACTGAACCTTACAAAAATGGTAATCGGTCCAACCATTCATAAGTACAACTAACAGCGTTTCCCAAAGTTTTCCATTCTAAGAGGAATAAAATCAAGTAGGATGTCGAGTGAGTTTACAATAGCTCGAATCTTTTTTGATTAATAATCTTGCTTAAAAATATATTTTACCTGCTTCAAAGAATCCGCGATTAGGACAGTAAAGATACAGCAAACTCCGAGATATGTAAACAGTAAGGAGAATTCCGAAAACACACTGCAACAAAAATAAACTCAGATTAAGTTATGTGAAATCAGATTCCAAGTTGATGCGTGTACAAAAACACAGTTTTTTAGATTGAGAATTAGATTGTTAATATTTCATTTAAATCTATCGATTCGTGATATGTTAAATAATATAGTAGTTCTCAAATACATTATTATATGTCTGTACATAAACCTGTAGCTCTGTAGCTACAGGTTTATGCGGGTAGTATGCCAAAAGCTTAGCTAACTTATTAGGTATAGAGTTTAACTCACAAAGGTGACGCATTTTTTTAAGAACTTATATAAGTTTATTATTAGTATTATTTAAAGGGTATTTGTCGCGTTTATTTACCTATTCTTCCCGACTACTAATATTAATTGTTGATATTTCATTTAAATCTATCGTTTCGTGATATGTTAAATAATAAAGTAGTTCTCAAATGCATTTTTCTGTGTCATGTCTGTACATTAACATAGTATTAGTATTCGGGAAAAATAGGTAAATAAACGCGATAATATATATATAATATATTGGTTGCATTTTGCACAAAAATATGAAAAACTACGTCAGATATTATGCGAACTAAGCCTTAGTGTGCGTTCACAGTGAATGCGCGGGGGCTAGGGCTAAGGCGGGCGCGACGGTGGTGGCGGCGGCGGCGGCGGCGAGCGGCAACTCACAAATGTAATAAAACACGATAATCCGTTTTACTAGGTACCTGGAAGTTGTTAATAACCCTCTACTGCTTGTTACTTTTTAGATGTCATCATAACTCTCATAAACTCATAACATAACATAACAGACCCATAAAAAATTCGTAAGTCCCTTTTTAGGGTCCTGTTTTTAACCTCCTGTTCCTGTGGGATCCTGTTACTAAGCCCGTCCGTCCGTCTGTCACAGCGCTCTATCTCATAAACCGTATGAGGTAGACAGTTGAAATATTCAGAGAATGTGTATTTATTTGGCCGATTATAACGATAATAAAAACCAAATAAATATTTAGATTATAGGGGGTTATAAATAATACAAAAAAAATATTTTATTGGCTGTGTTTGCTCTTCGTTTGTCAAGGCTGTATCTCTTGAACCACAATAGGCATATGAAACTTTCTATAAATAAGTAAAATTTCAACTGTAACAAATATTAAAAATTTAATAAAGTTGTAAATTTAAAGGGGTCTCCGAACAAGTGAAAATTTGATGTTCTTTGAAAAAGTTGCCTGGTTTTTACGGTACGAAACCCTTCGTGTGCGAGTCGACTCGCACTTGGCGGTTTATTTCAGTCTTGGCTCATTGTGCGCTGCCGTCGCGCCCGCGCTAGGCTCGAAGTCTGGTTGAAGCCTTAGCCAACCATACTGCGAGCAAAAGCTCAGCTAAGTGAAATAGTAATAGTGATATAGTGCTTTAGGTCTGCAATCCAGTTTTACAGTTATTTTACAGTACTGTCAAATAGTAAAAAAAAGAAGGTCCTTACTAAGCTGCTGTAGCAAAGCGTCGACATGCTTTGGGTCCATTTGCAAATGTAGACCGACATGTTTCGGAATAGCCGAGTTGTGGCTTTTTTTCTAATTTACAACATTCCCGAGATGCTGAAACCTGAAAGGAAAAACATGTTATTCATAGAGCTGTACGCCGGACGAATCTCAAAATTATTTTTTAAGGGTCAAGTGTACGAACTTCGTACACTTGACCCTTAAAAAATAATTTTGAGATTCCATAAATTGATTGTCAGTTTGTACAGGTCGCGTCACGTAAAATAAACGCTGAGAGGGGTTGAGGGTAGAAGTGTCTGCGGGTTGAAATTTGAACAGAAAAATATATAGTTCTTGGCAGTGTTTTGAATACAGACAACTTTATAATAATAATAATAATCATCATCATCTTATTCGGGGCAACACAGTAATTATCTCAAACATTATTATAACTACAGACACTAAGAACTTCTAAATCTACTTTTAACGCTAAAATCCATTCCCTAAACATCAAAGCCAACTATCAAAAAGCAGAACGCCCAGAATGTTGGCAGGATGACCACGTTAACTTAACTTTACCAAACGTAGGGATATTATCACTCGACAGAAAAGAGCAAAATTCGATAATATTCTGTACACGCCACAATGCCACAAGCGAATCTATGAGGAAAATGGAATTAATATGTGCATCGTCATCTTTATATATCGTCTATCCTTCAGAGAAACTCCGAGCATAGCTCTTTCCTTAGCTCGCTGAGTGACTTTGCTCGCTGAGTGGCTCACGGTAGGGTGGACCAGCCCTACCGTGAGCGTCCACGTCTCCGTAGGTCATAACGGGTAGGACGCACAGTTTTCAAGCATTGCGGTATGGATGATGAGCAGACACGACGTAGTTTCCCGAACGCTGCCCAGCCTAGCTGAATCCTCCTCTTGGCCTCCTTCCTGAAATTGTTCTTACCTAACTGCAGAATCTGCACGAGGTACTCGGAAAGAATTTCAAGAAGGTGGCCATGTACGACGACCGGTCCTGGATCAATGTGGCCATTGATCATGACTTTGGTTTTATCCAAATTCATGCCAAGATCGATGCATCGTGAGGCTGTGGCTAGGCCATCCAGCATCCAGCTCAGTTCCTCTAGCGACTCCGCTATTATGACTATGTCATCAGCGAATCGTAGATGCGAGATGTATTCGCCATTAATGTTAATGCCCTTCCTTTTCCAGTCCAGCGTCTTAAAAATATCTTTCTTGTTATTTTTGAGATTATTTAATAAAATAATAATAAAATACTCACAAATATATGAACGCAGTGTCCACACACAATAGCTATAATTACGGTACCCACGAGACCGACCAGCCAGCCAGAATTTGCAAAAGCGAGGGGCATAGCCAGAATACCCGACCCTAATGAAGCCTTGACCAGGTTAGCAAGTGATCTGATGTCCCTGAAATTACAGAAGATTGACCTTGTACTAGTTCTAACATAGAATGTACGGCGTGGATACGTTGGATAGATAGATAGATAGATAATACTTTATTGCACACTTAACTTAGAAATAATTTACAAAATAATAATTAAGCATAAGCGACAATTGGCGGTCTTATCGCTCAAGAGCGATCTCTCCCAGACAACCTTGAATGGATAGGATTGTTGGATTGTACATGGGGTAATATCTGTGTGCATAATAATAATATAGGTATTTAAGTACTACTTAGAATATTAACAAATATATACTATACATATCAAACTACATATTATAAATCTATATATACGATACGTCGAGAGAATCAATGAAAATCGGGCTGTCAAGAAGGTTTGAAAACCGTAAGAGGTATTTTTACCAATCGCCCAAGATTGACGAAGTGGAAACTGCTCTCCACGAACTCGATTCTACTAGCGAGAGCCAGCTCAGAACTAAAAAGCCAGGAAGTCTTGGATACCAAGATGTACTTTGTGTCGCTGAGCCACCAGGAATAAGTATTTTTTTAGTTTAAAAGTAAAATTTCCTCTATGTATGTTCGTCGATTTCTTCGTCAATTAAGGACCGATTTTGAAAATTCTTTCGCTATTTTATATAATGAGAGATATAGAGAATGATCCCGAGGTGGTCCCATAAAAAATCCCGAGAGATAAGTATTTCTCCCGCAAAACTGAAAAACTATAAAATTAAGGGATTTGATAGATTTTAGATTTTCAAAACAATTAAATTATGACTTTTTTGTACGTTCCACTCACCCATTTGGCTTCTCAACTTTCCGGTGCTCAAACGGATTGTAAGAATCTGTTCTGCTCCTGTTGGTAGAAGATTTTGACTCCGTCTCCATTGTAAAAGTTTTTTTAGCGTATTTTCATGAAGAAAATTCAGAGTTCTTTCCATTTACGTACCCTTTCAGGCCTGTTTATTTGCTTTGGAGGTAAACTTGATTAACAAGGCAACTACACAACAACTGAAATGATTTAATCACTTCACACAAACTAGTAATAACCACTTATGTTAAAAGGTATGTACTGATGTCCCGTACGCAAGATAATATAATTATCCGTACGTTCAACTTTGTTTACCACTAGCTACCTTTCCATTAAGATGGCAAATTACGTTATTTGAATGGCTTTCGAATTATTGTAATAGAATCTTTCATTGTTCTTTACACTTTAAAATTAATCTACTAAATGGGAATATTGTTGGAAACGCAGATAAGACACTGCTGATGTTCAATTAAACAACATGGGAAGAAGATGAGATGATTGCTTAAAAGGCTTAAGAATATTGACAACGAATATTGTAAAGAGTAAATTAAAAATACTTGTGGAACTTAATGATGCTTTACGCTCTCAAGCTAAAATGAATTAAAAAATAAGAGTCTCCAAGTGTTCAGTCGGAACCAGACCTACGTTCACCTGGAATTTCTGAAAATCGCACCCCAAGCAAAAATTATACGCCTTTGCAGTTTAAACGGAAGCAGCCGGACCCCGATACGAACATAACAAAAGAAAAAAAAATAATGAATGAATGAACACTTTATTGTACATACAAAATAAATAAAATATCTTTTAGCTAAATTAATAAACAAAAAAGAACGTACAAAAGAAGGCCTTATTGCTTAAAGCAAATTCTTATAATTTAAAGATATAAGTATATTAAGAGTGGTAGTGCACATGCAGAAACAGCAGTTTTTAATCAATATAATACCATTACATACGATACAAATACAAACATAGATAATTTACAGACATATTAAACTAACCTACAAATATACCTAAAATACGCAATAGATCCAAGCTGCCAGAAAATATTAATGTTCGCGTCTATACAGACCAAACGCCGTCGCAGAAATACTTCCTTCACATGATCCAGGAGGAACTAAAAACCGCGAGAAGAACGGTGAACTCAACCTCGTGACAAAATACGTCACAGGGATTCAAAAAAAAAAAAACATTTAAAAACACGAGTAAAACTAACAATAGAGAAAAATGATTCTAAAAATACCTGCCACTACATTAAACCTACCTACGACAACATATTCTACGCATCGTCTTCCCTCAGGATTTTTTACTCTAATATGCGTAGTATTCGCACCAAGGGAAAATTCGACGAGTTGCAGTGTATTTTGAAGGCAATGAACTGTATAATCCACCTTATAGTTATTACAGAAAGTTGGATTAAATCGGACGAAGAAGCTAAATTGTTTTCCCTACTACAGTACTCACATTCCTACAATATAAGAAAATACAAAAAGGGAGGAGGAGTTTCTATTCACATACACAAAAGCTTATCTTACGATCAAACAGAAAATTAAATAATAGACGGAATCAAGTGCCTATGGATATACCTACATCGTTACAAACTCCAACTCGGTGCAATCTACAAACCTGATAAGAAAAACACAAACCAATTTTTAGAAACCTATTCAAATCAATAGGAAACCGCAAGAAAATAATTGTCGTGGGTGATTTTAACATCGCCCTACTGTCTAACAACGACAGCGATACGCGGACCTACCTTCAAATGTTGCAAGAGAGTGGATATCAAGTCTTGAACAAAATCGAAGAAGACGTACCCGTCGGAGTGCCACTACAAAAACGATCATCGACCACATATGCACGGACATGGACAGCTCCTTATACAACCACATAACAATAAATTCAAGTTTATGCGATCATAAACAATTGACTTAGGAACTCGTCAAACAAAAACACTGGCATATGCAAAGAACGCTATACGAAGCCGTAGACTACCCTCAATTAATACGTAAGCATGCGAAATAATATAAGTTCGCTACTAACAACTAAATGTACCTATTCTACTTTAGAATATTTAATTATAAGCTACATAGATAAAAATAAAATATTAAAACCAAAATACTAAACGGACCTAGGGACGACTGGATAAATAAATCAATTATTGAAGCAATAAACAATCGTAATATTTTATGGACGCGATTAAAAACAGACTCTCAAAACGACAAATTAAGGAATGCCTTAAAATAGAAAGAAATAAAGTAGGTATGTTAATAAAAAATACTTAAGAAAAATATTTTTGCAAAGAATTCGACCAATGTAAAACCTTTAAAAAAATATGGGGATCAACTCATTACTTACAAACAGAACTCACAACCCCTCTTTTTTTTTAAATTCTTTATTAAGGGCTTTGTTGCACATGCGATTATGACGCCGTGGTGAGTTAAACAACAAAACAAAATCACTTATAAACTAAAACAAAATGAAACTTCAAAAAAATTTAAAAAAAGTTATCTGAGCGTCGTCTGGTCGACGCTACGCGTGACCCGAGAGCGGGCGAGTATCTGGCACAGCGCATCAGCATTGCCATACACCGACGCAATGCAGCCAGCGTCTTGGGGACGCTTCCGACTGGTATTGATATGGATCAGTTGAGCTACCTGTAGATTGTTTGCAACAGTCTGCAGTTAGCTTAATTGTTTCAATTGTAAATACTAGTTCTAATTTGTTTTTATTATTGAATTGTAATTTTCTTTGTCAATAAAGAATTATTAAAAAAATTAACCTAATTCCCAAACATAACCAGTTTGTACAACGTTCTATCTGCGTCTGAAACAGGCTCAGCTAGAACGCTGTTGCAGTGACCGATATCTCTATAACTAAATGACAATATACTATTTCTAAACGATTCGTTGCGAACACACTCCCTCAAAATGTGGAAAACATCCTCTACAGAATTACATAGTAGGCAATTCGGCGTAGTTGATTTCTTCATAAAATGTAAAAACTTATTGCCTGGGATGTGACCGGATCAAAGTCGTAATGCAATAACAGCTTCGCAACGATTCAAAATGCTGTTGTTTAATTTTTTTATATATATTAATAATATTAGCCAAATGGGATTAAAAGGATACATAACATTTGGTGCCAGAGTAATTTAATGACAGTAAACGCAAAGAAAACCTCTTTTATGATATTTGCAACAAAAATAAAAAAAATCTCACACTTACCGCCACTTGCTATATATAGGTAATTCGATAATACACAGCTCGAGACAGGAGAGATACCTAAGGTCTAATAATCGACGAGACGGCTTAACCTGGCGATCTCATATTGAATATGTAAGAACTAAATTAAACGGGTGCGCTGCGGAGATCCGTGGGATGCGTTCCACGTAAAGTTCTGATGACTATCTACAATTCCCTAGCTAAATCTCATTTACAATACCTAATAGAGGTATGGGGAACTGCAGCAGTAGCGAATCTAAAAACATTACAAATATCACAAAACAAATTAATTAAAGTTCTTTACAAATGTGACTACCTAACTAGCACATGTATTATTTACAAACAAACCAGCATTTCTTATATCAAACAACTATAGACATACCTAACCTGCTTCCTTGTTAAAAAAATATTAACTACAAAAAATACATACGCAAATAACACTTACAAAAAAATCTACACATACAATTTGAGAAATAAAAATATGTAAGTTAACATTATGGAGTCCACGAACCAACTATGGAAAAAGAAACATTCAGAAGGTGCGCAGTTGTACAACAGCTTACCCGATAACATTAAGAACTGTTTATCAATGCACATATTTAAAAAGAGACTGAAACAATATATTTATGACAAGGTAACGGTACCAACCATTATTGTAAAACGTGCTACTACAATTATTAGCAAACTGTTGTAATTTAGTATTAATTAATTAAGATAATACGTAAGATTATTATATGTACTCATTTAAGTGAACATTGTTCTTTGGAGTAAATAAATAAGTTAACCTGAACTGATGAACACTTCAGACCAACAGGCATTAGGCCACTGACAAAAATGTAAGAAAAATCAATAGTAAAAGTTTGGTCACAGCATTCGTTTAATTTCCGGCTTTTGAACACAGGTTTGTTTGAATTTGAAAGGAGATCTCATTGTACAATCTCCTTGGTAAAAAATTCACACATTTTTGGATGTTCCAAATTCAATTTCATAATTTATTATATGAGTTTAGACTTTGGAACCACCAAATATGTATGGAAATGTTGACCAAGGAGACTCACACTAAGAATGTGTGTCATTATAGCGTGACGTTACGGGACTAAAATAGGATTTTAAGCCCTCGGTTCAAAAAGTATTTTTGTTTTAAATTTTTGTCTTTTAGCATCAACCTGTACAAAAACATTGTGCTCTTACATAAAGACTCGACTTTTTGATGTTGCATAAACAAAGAACATACATTTTATTAGAATATATTATTTGAAAATGGAACTGTTAGGGCCTTCTTGGTGATGATTGGAGTTTTATAAGAAGGGTGATTCTTCCTCCACGGTAGAATGCGTACTTTGCGTTGTGCGTAGCAAATACAGAAAAACAGGCCAAGTACGAGTCGACTTGCACACGGAGGGTTCCGTACCATCGTACATTTCGCAAAAGAAAATCTTAAAAAAAGGTTTTTTTTTTAAATCGATAAATGCAAAAACCAACATGACGCGGTCTCCCATCCAAGTACTGACCGCGCCCGACATTGCTTAACTTCGGTGATCAGTACTCAACTTGGTATGGACGTTAAACTCATTAAAAAAACATTTATTTTTATTATTATAATTTATTTGTTGTTTTAGCGGCAATAGACACACAGTGTCAAAATATCAACTATTTTAACTATTTCGGTTCAAGAGATACAGCCTTGACGAAAGAGAGAGAAAGTAGAGAAAAAATAGGCAAAAAAATCAAACCCATAATTTTAATTTTAATATTTAGTAAATACGGCCCGCTGACATACGGACGGACAGACAGCGGATGCTTATTAATAGGGTCCCGTTTCCAGCCCTTCGGATACGGAACCCTAAAAAGTAGGTATTAGCGCGAAAGGTAATTTTTTTTGATTACCTACTACAAATTGAATTGAAGGTGAACTGGTGGCTTATTTCAATTAATTGAGATTGACATTAAGCTAAAATTAAATGGAACAGTATCGCAAAGAAATAATAATTATGAATCTGTTACGGTCGAAATCACGAGAAATAACATTGATGTGTGCAAACATCAATGAGGGTTCTTTGACTGCAGAATACAAAGCGGCCTGAAAAGTGTGCTATGTGTATGAGCAAGCGGCCTAGAAGTGACAACTCCAATACTCACGTAAACACAACCCGCGGAGGAGCATGTAATACGAGCTTCAAGGACCTCCTGAGTGATAGTCTCACCATAACTCATAATAAGACGGTCGAATTGTCGGACATGCAGACGCTCACGATGGAAATGCGTCTTTTTAAGGAGGAGATGAGAGCTACCCGATCTCAAATGGAATCCTTAATAACACAATCTGAGGCCTTATTTTGAGAATGGACGACTTAGACCAGAAAATCACCAACATAGACACGCGCGTGGCTAGCCAGGAGTCTCGCGGTTGATAGGACGACTTGTGGCCCTTTGCTGGAAACTATAGAGCAGCTTAAGGGAGAACTCAATGATCGCGATCAGGAACTCTTTTGTAACGACCTTGAAATCAATTGCATACCTAAACAAAAACGGGAATCTCTGGAACAAGTGGTAAGAACCCCAGTTTTGTAAAACTGGGAGTAACACTTACTGATCACGAACTAGTGAGCCACCCGAGTCGGAAGGAGCATGGAGCCAACTGAAAAGCCCCCTCCCCCCGCCCGCGGCCCATCGTCGTGCGCCTGGCGCGGCGCGCCATCCGCGACCAGCTGATGCAGGCGGCGAGCGTCCGCCGCGGCATCACTACCGACGCGACCGGCCTACCCGACCCTCCTCTCATTAACATAAAATCGGCAAATTTTATGTTAATGAGAGACTGACTAAACTGAATCGACAGTTAATCCGACAGGCACGAGAATTGGGAAACAGCTGGCCTGGAAGTTTGTTTTGACTAGGGATGGAAAGATCTTTGCGCGTAAACAGCCGGGCCTGGACTTCGCACGCTACCGTATCCGCACCGAGGATGACCTGCGTCGGGTTTTTGGAGCCGCCGCCGTTAGCACTAATATAACTCATAATAATTAATTTTGTCATAACGCATTCATGTTTCGTATTTCATATAACTTGTATACTTTTTTATTCTATATTTTTGGTTATTTAGCACATTTATTTCATACCCCTTTGGTTTTTTATCGTTTTATATGCGCTAACTTTGTCTTATGTTTTTATTATATGTGTCCAACGGACAACTGCAAGTAATACGGACTGTTGTTAAACGTTTGTGTAATCATTGCGAGCCCGTTATAATGCGATTAGGTTATATTGTTGTTTCTATCCACACAAACTTGTTTCTAATATTATGTTTATCCTATTTGTGTGTTGCAGCAACAAGCGACGAGGGCGAGATAACACACAGCAAAGCACACCAACACATACACTTACTAATTGTCCTTTTGCCTTTACAAATACACACCCGCGGTTCTTTTACACATATACACACCTGCCCTCTTATATTTTGCGGAGGTTTTGTTTCTTATGTCAGTTTAGTTTATTTTTGTCATCATTATGGATCGTAAGTCAAAGTGATTACAATTAGCTCTATATAATGCGGGTACGCTAGATACTGGACACGATAGTTTTACTATAGCCATGGTGCGTTACTGTGTGGATATTGTCGCTATTAACGTAACCTGGATTAAAGATGGGCAGGCTGCGCGTGCGCCGGCCGTACCCGGCTATCGGCTGCGCCTCACCCCGCGCCTGCTTTACATGCGTATAATTGTGGAGGCGGATGAGGCTTTTACATAAAGACAGGTTATATATAAATGTTCGATATTTAACCAGACCTAATGACTCCATTGAGAATGGCTGTCAACTCGTGTTAATGGATATCGAGTGGAGACCGCGTGCAGGCCTGAATGGGTAAGGGTAGATACGCTTGTTGAGACTCTTACCGATTCAATCAATAGTTTTTACAAATCAGACTTTCTTTTACTTCTGGGCGATATCAATATTAACATGCTTGTAAAAACCGAAGTAAATACAATTAAATTCAATCAATTTCTTGACTCTATCACAGTACGTTTCTCAACCAACGCATTTCACGTCACATAGCGAGAAGTTATTACATGTTGTATGCACAAACGCCCCTTCGCATGATATCTCAGTAAATAACTTTAATGGTGGCAATCGCCACGCCTTAGTTAACTCGTGCCAAAACCACCCCTTAAAACTCGGTCTTGTAAAACAACCTTGAATACAGGGTGGCCTTTTGAAATGGGAGTGGATGGCCAAATCTAACTCTCATGGTTTCGGATCTGGTCGTCCACTATAACAATCAACTATTTTCGAGCATGGAATGTGAAAAATATATAAACCATTCCGATAGACACCTAGAAACGTAATTGGTACATTATGACACTGACTACGATCTGAAGGCTCCATCATCCCATCTTAAGATGTTGTTTTATGACTATAATAATGCCATTATCTGTTAGCTAAGATAAATAGGCAATAAATGATAAAAAGTCATGAAAGTTTTGTATGAAAGCAAATAAGTGTTTATCTTCGCAATAAATGAAGTGTAATGAATTTTATTACATTTTTAAAGTGATGTGATGACCTTTCTTAGTAACATTTATAATATTTTCACAATGATCTTTTCGCAATCCTTAACTTGACCAAATACTTGATGTTTGCTGACTATTGAACAGATCAGATCGAATTGATCAGATCCCCAACCCGCATGCCCAGCGTGGGGATTATGGGCATTACCCCCCGTGAGATTAAAGCCAACAAGGCGCTTATCAGGGGGAGGCCTGGGTCCAGCAGTGGACCAATATAGGCTGTGGAGGTGGAGGTGGAGGAACAGATCGGGCTGAAATTTTATACATATTAAGATCTGGACCTGGAATAACATTATATGTTACTATTTATTCAACAAGAGGCGTGCGAAACGGCGGGCAGTCGCTTGTTTAAAATATACCAATCTATCTTATCATATCTGGGTTTGATAGAAGATCTTCCTACAAGACATTCGACGAGAGTTGAATGAGTTTTTAGACGCGTTAAACTATAGCCTAACTTCTGTTTAAAATGTTTCCTAGTTTTATTAGTATTGTACCCTAAATAGATACATAATACTTCTGGTCTCAAATGGAAGTGACCATCAAACTCAAAGATCAAACTTCAATAAATAAAATGTCTAAGTTTGTCTATAAGCATTTTATGAAATATATTTTATAGAGTAGAATAAGATTATTTTAGACTATGATGTGAGAAAAACTTATAATTACATAATTTTAACACAAAACATGGCTTGGTCTACAAAATGATATATGTAAAAACAATAACCAACATTATTGTGGGATGTTGATTAGTTATTATATGGTAAATGTATTTTTTCAGGCTCACGTGTCGTTTCAAGGTTTCATCTGCAGCATGACGGATAAATTTCGGACGAATATCACCGCACAATAGGTCAAAAGATAGAAGAAACTTCCTCGCAGACAAAAGCGTAGATGGAAAGACAAGGACCTGGAAAGATTCGACTTTATTGGCGGAAAACAAGAGTAGAAGAACTATCAGATAGTGGCATAGTAGGTGTATGATTCTTAATGCAAAGTCAAAATAAAAAAACTCTTTATTTCCATAAATACAATAAATGTACACTTAGAAAAGGTCAAATTCTTAATAATTAAACACTGACACGGAAATAAAGTGATATTTTTGATTTCAGTCGCTTCGGTATGTAGACTAAAGTAAAGAAGCGACGAAGAAACCTTTAGCCTGTTAGTTGTTATTTTTCGAGTTGGAGCAAATCCCGCCCCAAGCTTTTTTATCCTCTACTAGATAATCTGATATTTTATAGTAAGCCTTTTTACACAAGAAGGTTTTGACAATTTGTTTGAATTTATTTACTGATAATTTTTGCAACTCACTAGGAGTTTTGTTGTAGAAGCGTATACATTGCCCTTTAAAAGATTTGGTGTAGTCTAGTTGTGGGCACAGCGAGTTTATGTTTATTTCTTGTATTCAAATTATGTACATCGCTATTTTTAGGGAAGCTATTGATATTTCTATGAGTGTACAATAGGTTTTCATAAATATATTGACATGGTCATTATGTTTATTTCCTTGAATTTTTCACGTAGGCTTTCTCTGGGACCCATATTATAGATTGAACGAACAGCCCTCTTCTACAGCACAAATACGGTGTTAATATCTGCAGCGTTCTCCCACAGCAGTATGCCATAAGACATAACACTATGGAAGTAGCTGAAATAAACAGTCTAGAAGTATCAACGTCTGTAAGGTGACGGATTTTTTTTACTGCATACGCTGCAGAACTAAGTCTCTTCGATAGCTTGTCTATGTGTGGTATATATTTAAGAACCGTCTGACTCCAACGTCAAGTGCGAGACGGACACGCGCACCGCACCGCTTTTTGCGAAAAATCATGCTTTTAGGTTATCGGGAAGACCCTATAGAATTTGGTCCCTAGCGAGAATCAATTTTTTTAGCAAATGCACTATAAATTTAAGTTTTTCGGGTTTTTTCCCCATACGTGTAAGCACATACCTTATGAACTCTTCTTGCCAAATTTCAAGTTTCCAGGTCAACGGGAAGTACCCTACAGGTGGTGTAAAAGGTGTATTATAATATGAATGTCAACTTCTA
Source organism: Eupithecia inturbata (assembly GCA_963662085.1). Taxonomy (NCBI): domain Eukaryota; kingdom Metazoa; phylum Arthropoda; class Insecta; order Lepidoptera; family Geometridae; genus Eupithecia; species Eupithecia inturbata. The sequence goes on along the minus strand of OY759179.1, from coordinate 2,400,133 downwards.
AACTTTTTCATGACTTATGTACATCCCATGGGATTATAGCTATTTCAAGAAGAGAGTTTATTTACGATGTGTAGGTACCTACTTACTTATTTCTTATGTTGTATGTACTTTTCTTTAATATTAGACTAATGTATGTTCCTTATCTTTATTGTTTTTACCTAAATAATTTAGTCGCAGTATATTTTTAAGTTTACATCATATCTAATATTAACGCCTATCATTTGGGGGAGAGCAAGACTTCCTACCCTAATACAGTTTTAACTAGTACGGAGGACAGTCACTCGACCACGGGTAACAACACCTAAGAGAGAATCATGTAAATACAAAAAACATATATAATTTATAATATAATTATTAATTATAACCCTTAAGTTTATATAGTGCATTTTATTTTTGAAATAAAAATGTATTGTACTTTATGGTCCCTTGCGAGTTTTTTTTTTCACTTGATAATATAAGACCTTGCTTTGTACCTATTTTCATGATTTTAAGTCCACAGGAAGTACCCTTGCATGCGATTCACTTGCAAATGATAAAAATTGCTTCGGGTCCGGGTTCGGCATCAACTACTGTATCTTTTGATAGCGTTAGACTTAGAAGTAAGTTTTTTTCGGCGGGTCTTGATGAGGTTACGGATTTGAGTTAGTATACTACTCATAAAACCGCCGAAAATACTTTGATGTTATTTTCAACTGAATACCTCCACGCGTTCCTGAGCATAGAGGGTTAACAAACAGTCATACGGACAACAAAGTGATCCTATAAGAGTTCCTTATTTCCTTCTGAGGTACAGAACCCTAAAACGTATGATGCATAATCAAGAGAGAATATAGTTAGAGTAACTGGTTCTGCCCAATGTTAAACCTTTGTCAAATCTTCCTTTTTGCACCGGAAATCTAAAAATACAAATCAGCAAGAAAACTTACAAGTTTATTTAGGGCCGTCTGATCGCTCCGACGGTGCTTCAATCTTCCCTAATCATTATTTATGATAGTGATCATAAATGTCACTCATTGCAACGGCAGTACCAGAGATCAAGGCAGTTAAGCCAAACAAAAGAAGTAATATATCCTTCCACAAGATTAAGTTGTTCCTGTAAAGAAACAACTTGTCGATCGTTGGATCACAATCCAACAAACGCCAAAAGAAACTCAGTGCAGCGCAGGTGCATGCAGTTCGTCACTTTCCAGTGCGTCCAGATTAAGTAACATGTTATACAGGGTGCCACGGAAAGGTAAGCCGGCTAGCTAGGCTAAGCCGAAAGGGGGTGATTCTGGATCCCGAGTGCAGGGATCAACTTGTAAATAACGACCCGAACGATTATGTTGACCCTTGTGAAGTAAGTAACATCACCAACGACAAACCTCTACGCACACCGCTCTATGTATGCACACAAAATATTTCATTAGAAAAAAATCACGAAATATGACCAATATCTGATATTGGTCATATTTCGTGAAATATTAAAATCAAAAGTGTCAGTTCACTGTGTCCCAATAAATTTTGTCCGAATCGACAGCAACTCATTTTTTTCATCACTTAATTAGATTGGTTTTAGAGAAATCTTTAAAACGGTGAGGACACTATTCGGCATTTTTACGCAGAGCCTCCTTAATTTTTATAATTCTATTAATAGTGTGATTCACTTACTTCCCGTAGTCCTGCGCATGGTACACCAGGTCCACCGAAGCTGGTATTATAAGTCCAAGCATTGAGTAGAACAAAGCTCCTACTAGTGCAATAACCTGTTCTAACATTGGTATTGTAATACCAACAGCGCCTGAAAAAGTTATATAAAATCCGTAAAGGCGTTGCATTAAAAGCGTTAAGTCCATTTATAATTGAATGTTTGAAAATGAATGCTGCGGTGATCACGGCGTAAGAATCGACACCAACAGATGAATCAATCTAACTCAGCCCGAGATGTCGTAAGAGCCGACTAAGGGCGCGTTCCCACTGTGTTGTAACCGTTAACTATCGTTGGACGACTATCATCTCTAGCTTCTTATTGTAACGACTGTTTTTCGTGTCGTCACGATTTTTTATCATTGAATGAATATCGCATCTTAGTTGTTCCCATTGAATCGTGACGATATTTTACGGTTCACGGCAGTCGCCTTGTCGTTTGCACATCACAACAACGACACAATATGAATCGTAACGTTATTTTATCGACTGCCGTGCTAGCTGTTCCCATTATAACGACAATCTACTTGCATGTTGGGTTGCTGACAGGTAGAGTACGTAAGTTATATTAAAACCTAAGACATATAGTGGATGATGTTGACGAACCTTACAGTCCAAGGCATCTAGTTCAGTCTGAGTCCATCTTAGTGTGCCAAAAGTATAAGTGAGCTGTGGCATAACCCAGCCGTTGAGCGCACCTTGTTGCCACCTGACAAAAGGCTATTTAGCACTTTACTAATGCGACAAAAGAAGCGCTTCTTCACCGACTGCTTTACGTCCCCGTCCACTATACCCAACCCAACGCTTCTGGCATACTACCAAGATATTTGTAAATTTCACCCTCTGAGAGATATGGGACATTATCTCTAAAAGTTGTAAATTATTAGAATTCACAACTTTCCCTCGTTGTATTTGTATGACCGCACACTTATCAAAGCCAAACTCCATGTTAACAGCACTACTGAACATCTGTGTGATATTCAGAATAGCCATTAACTGTATTTTATTCGGCGCGAATAGTTTGAGGTGATCCATATAAAACAAGTGAGGAATGACCTCACCATCTCTCCGAAGGTGATATCCTATTCCTGAATCTCTCAGGAGAGTACCTAGTGAAGTAATATCAGATCTATTCGTATCAGATCATTGGTGGCAGGTTTCGTTCGGCTCCCTGGATGACGAAAAACCACTGCCTCATACATGATCCCATGAATGATCTTAGAGTAATATCTACTTTATACAACTCTAACACCCTCTCAAGGCAAGTATAAGGCACCGAATCATAAGCCTTCTTATAGTCTATCCATGCAGCCGATAAGTTCCCTCTGCCACGTTTGACCTGTTGGCTAATTTCCATGTCAACGAGGAGAAGCTCCTTAGTACCACGGGACCCAACCTTACATCCATTCTGAGTAGGTGGCAAAATATTGTTTGTAACAATATGCGTGTTAATTTATATGGTCAGAATGGATGTAGCAGCTTGTAGATAGATAGATAATAATTTTTATTAGGTTCACACACAAACAAACAAAACATAACAAATGAACAAAAACAGTATTAAGGTATACATATGGAGACAGGTACACAATTAAAAATAACCGACTTATAGAAAAAAAAATAAATTAAAGCAAAAGCAAAATAACCCAAATTATATAAAATACCTAAATATATACCAACCTACCAACAGAGCACTGGCCCTACTAAAAGGGTCAGTCTCAGATTTATGCTGTTCTGCACCAGGATAGTTACAAAACAGCGCTGGTTTTCAGACTGGCCTACTTTGTGTGACACCAGGAGTCAGAAGAAAAAAGAGGTTATTTGCACATTACACGTCAGTAAAAGTTTTGTTTACGTGGAAAAAAAAATAATTTCCCTATCCAACAGTGAGTAAACCAGCAAAGAAAGGTAATAGTTTCACGTTATGCGTGGTGAATAAACTGGAAGCCAATTCTCGCCAATTTATCACTCGATAATTATCAAAACACTGTCAAATTTGGCGGTTTTTCTATACAAAAACTTTCAAATTTGATAGTTCTTTTAATATTTATCGAGTGATAAACTGGCGAGAATAATAATTGCCTTCCTGATAAATGGCGAGAGAATGTAACCAAGTTTAAGAACCCAAGGCCAAAACAAGTGAATAGAAAGAGTGGTACCAGTTCATTTTTGGAGTGGAAGGTGACCAGTGTGGTTTCTAGACCTACATATAAGACAGAGCAAGGACAAGGAAGTGGGGGTATTGATGTATTGGTAAGTAGCAATGAGGTGATGGTTATATTTGTAGATGGTAGATATAGGCACGTTATGGGTTTATTATAATTATTATTATTAATCTATCGTCCGTTATAACAAAAAAGATGACAGTTAATCGTGTCCTCCTACATAGGAACACTTCCATTTAAATAAACAAGCCACGATGCTTTAAACTACACGACTTTCTGTCGTCACGACGCAGTGGGAACGCGCCCTAAGGAAACCTACCAAAGGAAAGGCCGTAACATTCTTATGTGCATTTTTAACACCTGAACTGTCATCACAAATTCGCCAGCTAAGCTTGGTGATTATAGCAAAACCCCTACCGTTTGATTGTTCAGCAGTAGCAGGTAGGTACGTATGTACGCTGATGAGGTAAATTTTGTAAGCAAAATATAATGAGAATGCTTACAATTGTGATGTCGTGTGTATGGAGGAGAGGGGAGGAGACAACTAGATCTACGATTATTTACACTAGACAAACTAGATGTGGAATGTTTGCAAACAAACTGCTCCTACTGAACCTAAAGTTTACTCTGTTGCCGTATCTTTTTATTTATACGGAATTTACATTACTTGTCGATTTGTGATGTTTCCTTCAATAAATATTGCTTACTTTGCTTATATATAATACATAACGCTAAGCAAGTGAGTTTTAGTTTTTGTGTCGTGGTTTGTTTACAAGCGTTCAACATCGAGTTTGGCTAGTGTGTAGGTAACGCTGCTTACCGCAAACACACACAATCACTATTTTTATAAGGGCATGTTGTAGATTAGGATGCTTTAAGCTAAGTTTCGTATTAATATATTTAACTGCCGCTTTATACAGCACGAAGAAATGTAAAGGGTACGAAAACATGATTGAAAGCGCTATAGAAATCTTTGCTATAACTGCTGGCCTGAAAAAAGGACAATAGTATGTAAGTTGTTAAGAATTAACATAAACAATAACTTAAATATGTTTGGAGCTTGTGTATATTACTTTTACTAAATTATGTTTAGTGCATAAGTTAACCCATGGGGCCGTGCCAACGCAGACGGCCGGCCGCGGCAGCGCGGCGACACGGCTGGCGGCGGCCCCGGGACGGACCACTCCTCTGGGTTTTGCCCTCTAAACCCAGTTTGAGCGGTAGTAGGTTGTGGTTTCGTATGGGAAGCACTGTAATAATATCAGGCGGCTGTGCTGTATGAGCGGCATGGCCGCAGAGAGGCGACGCAGCGGGAGAGGAGTGCCGGTATTGAGGTACGCCGCTCTCCCTGCCTTCCGTGGCCTTGGCGGTGTCGCGACTGTTTGATGGCGGACGCGGTGGGGTTGCAGGGGAGGAGGAATGTCGGTATTGGGGGGGCCGCATTCAAAAAAAGAATAACATCGTGACACAAGCTAGCCTATGAAGTTCCCTAATTGTTGAAAGGTGAGTGAATGAATAAAATATAACATAGACACAGTTACTTATGTATGTGTACAATAAAGAATTACAGAATTACTTTCGAAAACCAGAATTGCGAATCTTTCGACTCGAAAAATATCGGGACATAAGAAAGTTTAGATTTTTATCGAGCCAACATAGTATGTAACAAAGAATATTCTAAATGATTTTTTAATGAAAAAGTATTGAAAACGTTATAAAAAATATAGTTTACCACAGTAACTTAATCTGTCTTACTTTACTAAAACTACCTTCCTGCCAAATTTTATTGAGATCTGTTATGTATTTGAAGATAACAGACAGAGTTACTTTCAAATTTATAATACATAATATACATAAATGTCCATAACGGATGTAAGCGGGTTGAATACGAACCTTATTTGTGTTGGAAGAACACCAACGTTTCATCCCTTAACGAGGGACTTCTTTAGGGTGAGTGCGGTTCGCGACGCGCCTGTACCGTCAAACTACGATAGTTTTTATAATACATATGTACCTATTAGAATGGATAGGTAGCTAACTAACCATTCATGTAAAGGAAGGTTCAACGTGACACTTGGTTCCACATCCTTCCCATATCTCAAGTATCCGAAAAAGCCTAGTAACATATACAGACTCGTTACCAATACCATGGAATTGTTGAGAACGCCGGGACAACCGAGAAAGTCCGACGGATACCTCATTTGATTCTCCACTGGCATGACCACTCCTATGCCTTCCATGGCAAAGATGACCGTGCTAAAAACATTGCCAAGCATCACGGTCTATATCGACCAGTTAACGGCAAACATAATCAACTCTGCAACGGATCATGACCGCATAACTGGAATCGTTGAAAATTCTTTGTATGACATTTTCTATACACACAACGCACGCTTATCAGTATCGCAGTGCTGTCCCTCGCCTCTTTTTAATATTAAATACTTATTGGTGTTAAGCCAGCGAGGTTTTTGAAGAGTATCCGACTCGTTACCAAGTTGATATGTGTGCACAATCTCATCACCTTTGTTTAACTCAGGAAAACTTAGGTTCAAGAGAGAGTCTAAGGGCCCTTATTATAAAAGCTTGCTCAGTCATAGATCGACGACTGAGCATAGTTTCATAATACGAGCCTTAGAGTACATAAGGATTTACTTAGGTGTAAAGTTTACATGATATTTTAATGAGAAAAAGAGTTCCTCTTTCCTTTTCTTGCATATGATTGATTGATTATGATTATGGAAAAAAAAATGCATTCTAAACTTACGATAAGTAAGACGGGAACCGCTTAGCTTTTCCAAACGCTTTTTTATCTTTGAACCCAATTTTATCTACATCTTTAAAAATATAGTAGAAACATGCGCCAAAAACTATGAATAACAAAATGTTTGATATCATGGAGATTGGTGCCAAATATTTCAACTGCTTTGGCTGAACCAAAATAGATAGTGGAACTAGCACAGCTAGCCCGTAGTACAGTGTAGAAACAGGTGAAGAAAATAAGTATTCATCAAAGATCTGAAAAAAAAAACGACTAAATGAAAAAGAAAGCTTTTAAAGTAAATACTTCATAGGTGTCTTCTAGCCCTTCCTGTTAAATACATCGTCGTGTGAGATTGTACGCAAATGAAGGTCTATTGATTATAAAAAAAAGATCCGTCAAGTGCGAGTATAACTCGCACACCGAGGGTTTCGAACGTGTTTCAATTATACAAATATATTATGTACAAAAGGTACCGGTTAGAGACTTCGCTATTTAATGAATACCTAAAAACAGCAGGGGCTTACCTACATTTCAGATGGATCGCTCTGCGAACTTCAGAAATTAGGGGGCAATGGTCAACATTTTTACTTGTTATGTTTCTAGAAGTAAGTAACCTACAGAATCTGTTTTGAGATATACAAACCGATACCTTATAATTGATACACCACTCAGTGGGATAGCCCCTTTGTAAATGATTCCCCCCCTTTTTGAGAATTTTTCAAAAAGTGGTCTACTTAAAAATTGATACCTTATAATTGATACCCCACTTGACGTTGTAGGTCTCTTTTCAAATTTCGACATCACAATTTGTACTCAAAATTTTAATTGAAATTTTACATTTTTTTTTTTATTCTGTACAGGCGCACGAAATGTATTTATTACTTTAAATTTCACGTTATTTGCTGCTATAGTTGCTGAGATGTTAAAGACGGAAAAAGGACAGAAAAAGCGAAGCCATTTCTGATCTTCCGATCGCCGATCTTCCGATCGCCGATCTTCCGATCACCGATCTTCGAAACCCTATAAATACATACATACAGCCGCACATAGAAACTCCTCCGTTTTTCTAAGTTGGTTAAAAATCTGCGTCTTGCAGTGGACTACTATAGGATGAGATGCAGATGAGATGATAGTTTAAACATAACGACTGCTCACCTGTTTAACAGATTCAATAATAAGTACAGTGTATATACAGCAACCTCCAAAATATGTACAGAATAACGCGAACTTTGCCAAACGACTAAAATGAAGAAAAATTTTAATAGTTTAAGACATGTATAAGAGAGCAAAATAGCGGCACAGGCAGTCAAGGGTCCAAATTCAAACGCGGTCGATCCATTTTCAGATCGATATTTTATCGAAGTAATCCCGTTTAAATAAGTAAAATAAAATAAACCGCCAAGTGCATGTCGACTCGCACACGAAGGGTTCCGTACCGTAAATATCAGGCAAATTTTCAAAGAACATCAAATTTTCACTTGTTCGGAGGATCTCGGACCCTTCTGACCCCACAATTTTTGACCCGCTTAATAAAAGTCCCCTTATGACCCACTTTCAAGTACCCATTTGACCCACTGTGGGTCAAAACATTTTTTATTATTAAATTAAATAATTATTTCGTACCTTTCTGACCCATTTGTGCAAAACAAAGAAAACTCATAGACAGTACAGTTATAACAAAAAATATTTGGCATTGAAATTATTTTTATTTATATGTATAAGGAATGTGACGTGTACTTGAGATATTATAGATAGTATTTTCGCATTTTTATAATGGTTTGATATGGTTCAATACGTAGAAGTTTACAACTAACCTAGAAACATACCTAGCGAAAGACTAAGTACCTGCTATCTCCACCCTGCGACTGGTTTCTAGCAATGGCCCTGTTTGCAATGGCACATTTTTTTACCTGGAACTGATAGCAATACCAGGTAAAAAAAGTTCTAATAAGCATCTATCGATATACTGATACAATAACCAAATAACAATAATTAAGGGTCATCTTAAGAGTATTTACCCCACCCCTTTCCAAGCAGTTTATATCAGTCAAAATACTGATTCCTATTACTTTGCTTTTTGCCTGCGATTAGTAAAGTGCTCTCGTGTGATTTATTTCGCTGTGTGATTGTTACCCCATTTTCGACATAACGCTATTCCTTACTGGACTCCGATTTGTTGTTTTGTGAATTGTGACTTAGTTTTGGACACCTGGACCTCGAGTTTGATCTGCAATTTGGATATTTGTTGCAAACCGATTCTTCTTTCTACTTTATTCCATATCTGGTAAGTACCCATATAAAATATTATTAATGACATATTATTTGAATATATGTTTGCTATTAAATGGCATAAGAGACCTCTCTTATGCCATTACCTCTCTTATTAGATGTTGTCATGTACCTACATGACAACATCTAATGAAACATTTTGTTTAGACACTTGTTAAAGTCTTTGTGTCATATATTTAAATTTGTAGATATTTACATAATAGCCACAACTGCCCCTACTGTGTAATGAATCCTTTTTTTTGACAAAGTATAGTTTCTGTAAATTAAAATATTTACTCTCTTGTTCTAGATACTTATTTCAACATTGAAATAATGGCCGATTCTCTACCAAGTTCTTCGTGCTACTAAATGGTATAAGAGAGGTAAATGACAACATCTAATGTAACATTTTGTTTAGACACTTGTTAATGTCTTTGTGTCATATATTTAAATTTGTAGATCCTTTACCTAATAGCCACAACTGCCCCTACTGTGTAATGAATCCTTTTTTTGACAAAGTATAGTTTCTGTGAATTAAAATATTTACTCTCTTGTTTTAGATACTTATTTCAACATTGAAATAATGGCCGATTCTCTACCAAGTTCTTCGTCTGGTGCGTCTGACCTATGTTTCGTCAAATCGAAACGAGGCGGCGTTGTATTGCTTCATGGCGGTCATCAATATAATAAGAAAAGAGACAATAAGAATGGAACAACACTTTGGCACTGCATTCACAGATCCACATGTCACGGAAGAATCACAACAAAAGAAATGAATATTCTTAATGAAGTTAATCACCAGTGTGAAGTAAATTTTGCTACGAATGAAATAAAGAAAAAACTTGAAGAATGCAAAACAAAAGCAGCTAATGAAACAGGATCATTGCAAAAGATTTATAACGAAGCCATGACTTCATTAACAGACAGTGGAATTAATATAGTGGCGGATGTAAAACATGGATTATATAACAGTAGAAAAAAAGGATTTGGAATCGGTCGCATTGTTGAAAAAGATATGCTGAAGTTGCGTATTCCGAAAAAATACAGTGATTTTTTATTAGCTGATTATAATGACGACACAAAAAGAATTTTAGTTTTCGCAAATCAAGAAGCGAGGAAAAATATTACCAAAATTAAGGACTTTTTCGCAGATGGCACTTTAAGATGTGTAGTAAAGCCATTTTATCAATTATACACCATATTTGGCGATATTTACTCCGATGAAAATTCAAAGAATGTCGTGCCATTGATTTACGCATTGCTACCAGATAAAAAACAAGACACATAATGAAAAACTATTTTCTGTGATAAAATTGCAATTGCCAAATTGGTGTCCTTCTAAAATGACTACAGACTATGAAAAGGCTGCAATGAATGCAATCAAAGCGATTTTCCCAAATGTTACTATTGGAGGATGCTATTTTCATTTTAGTCAGGCCTTGTGTAAAAAGGCGAAAAAGTTAAATGTGTTTAAAGAGCCAAGCCACAAAAGACACATTGCATTATGTGCTGCCCTCTCTTTAGTGCCATTAGAAGAAGTCGACAACGGATGGTTGTATATAATGGAAGATTGTCCTACAGAAAATAAAAATATATGTGATTTTAATGATTATTTCATTAACACGTGGTTAAAAGATGAAAATTTAAGAAGCAGATGGAATTTTTGTGGTCTATTGCATAGAACCACTAATAATGTAGAGGGGTGGCATTCAAAAATAAATAAATATTTAAACGGCAAGACAAAGCCAAACATATTAAAATTTTTAGAAATTTTAGATGAAGAAGCGTCTTTAACAACAATATAGATGGCTAAATTTGAAAACGTAGCCTTCTCGAAAAATCGTAGAAACAGTGACATTGAAAAAGATAGGAGAATTAATTTTATTTCAGAACAATTTCATAATAAAGATATTACTCTTGGTCATTGTCTGGAAAAATTGTTAACGTATGTGTTTAATAAGTAATAAATATTATATTTTACAATCCTTATCTGGTTTGATTTTACCAACAAAACCATACCCTTTCGACAAAGCACTATGTCAATTCTCTACTTTACATTATCTCTCGAGCGCGGGGTCCGCTTTAACATTTATTTACATTAGGCTTTTTATTTCAACGGGCCACCTGCATGACATCTACCATCCTTGGGAAATTTATCATGATGATAGTGCGATGTATCCATATGTCCCATAGGTATGAATTTCCCGTGGACATCTAGGGGAAGAAGATGGAGTAGCCCTATTAACCGGTAACCACACGGCAGGTCTTATTACAAATACCAACAATAACAGTATATACATTTTATATATTTATTATATAATAATTTATTTTATTTTTGTATAAGTTAAAATATAATTTGGTTCTATTTAATTGACGATCCAATCCAAGACAAACCAATTTTGCCATTACTTTTTTAAAGATAGGGTCAAAACATGCGGGTCAGAAGGGTCTGAGATCGTTCGGAGACCACTTGAAATTTTCAACTTCATTAAATTTTTAGTAATTGTTGTTATTAAGATTGAAGTGTTACTTATTTATAGAAAGTTTTATGTGTCTATCTATTGTGGTTCAAGAGCGAGAGAGAGAGAGATACAGCCTTGACAAATTAAGAACAAAAATACCCAAAAAAATAAATACGTTTTTTGTATGGAAGCCTGCTTTAATTTGGATATTTATTTAGTTTTTATTATTTGTTGTTATAGCGGCAAGAGAAATACACATTCTCTAAAAATTTTAACTGTTTACTTCTTACGGTTCATGAGATACAGCCCTGTGACAGACGGACGGACGGATGGACAGCGGAGGCTTAGTAATAGGGTTCCGTTTTCAACCTTCAGGTACGGAACCCTAAAAAGTGTTACCGTCTTTAAGGTCTTCTTCTGTAATAAACATCAAAGACTCCCAATAACAAACAATTTTGCCTATTTTTTTTTGCAATTTTAATTCCTTACCCAGCTAATTCTGAAAAGCGTCGTATCCATTGTGGACCATTTCTAAAACAGGCCTCGCAGGTTTCAGCGTATCCCAATTTCGAAATCTCTTCTATCTTACAAACACCACGGGAAACAGTTACCTGCAAAAACAGTCCAATAAAATTTGCAACACCTACGTAAGATCCGCAAAATACATTTTTAGATTGTTGTGAGACATAGTGGGCGTACCTACTAAGCTGAAAAGAGCTGACTTAAGACCCCGGGGAATCAAGTATACTACCTATATTAGTCTGTAGAGCTCTTATTAAAATTTGTTGGTCTAGAAAAGAGGAACGAGCTTCCACGATAGCTTTCCGCTGTCAGACAGCAATGCCGTGTTTCGGTTAGCATAGCTGCCAGTGAAATTGCAGATGTTAGCATGCGGTTTGACACACGTTACCTATATTACAGGAACTGCTCGTTTTGCCACCGATGGCAAATCGGTGTCAGAACAATACTCCTACACAATGCATCATAGGGAACGATTCCAGTGTATTACCAGCTAAATAATATTAATAAATAAATAAATAAAATAAATAATGCAGGACAATCCACACAGCATCATCTAGTGTTATGGGTACTAGATGATTGATATACTTAACACAATACATAACATAGATATTTTTTTATTATATAGAAAATACCCAGAACACCCGGAACAAATATGATAATACTTTGCTAGAGGCGATGGTAACTGCAGGTTAGCGCCTAATATATTTTCTTTCAGTCAAATAGCACAAAAAACTCACAAATATATGAACACAGTGCGTGCAAATGCAAGCTATGATTATGGTCATTACGAAACCAACTACATAGCCAGCGTTGCTTATGGCCAGAGGCATAGCTAATAGGCCAGTACCCAGGGAAGCCTTTACCAGGTTTGCCAGTGATCTTAAATTTCTGGAATTATCACGAAAAATTAATAAAACTACATTGGTTACGTTGACAAAAGTACATTAATTTTCCAAAGGTACGAATTCTGAAAGGAAATTAAATGGTATTATGTCGTGCTGTAATATTTTGGTGTCTTCACGAGTTCACGTTGATCGTAAACTAGCTTATTGTTTTTTATTTAGACAGTAAATATTTTAAAACTTGAAGTATTCTCTGTGCTATCCTCTGGTCGTTGGTTCGGTGCGGCAAAAATCAGTTAACGGAAAAGGGCACCTAGACATTTTTTCCTCGTACATAAGCAGGTAAAAATCTTGTACTAATTTATCTCAAACCGCGTACATTTAATATGCTTTTACCTAAATTAAAATCTCGTACATAACTGTACGAGGTTAACAGTGTCCTCGTAGGCCCACGGTTACGTTTGCACCATTCATTTGCCCCATTAATGGTGTAGGCGTAACTGGTTAGTTATGTTTGCACCATCAATGGTGCAGGCGTAACTGGTTAGGTACCACGTACAAAAAACTCTAAATCTTGTATTTGTAAGAGTTGGTGTTGGAGTTGGAGATGGTTGGCAACTCTGAACCGGACTACTGATACTATTGAACTGATACACCAGCAACTGTACTTGGAGTCAAAAATCGGAAGAACAATCGGAAGTAAATTCCGAATATCGATCCCGTATGAGGCGGATAGATGAACACGCGTGTCAGCAGGTGACGGTTTTAGTGTAGATAAAAGGAATTACTCAGCAAAACATACATTATACTTACGAATTTGAATATGACATATCTCTATTGACAAAGGGATCGTAAGGACTAGCTCTTGCTAACACGATTCCATTCGCTTTCAACCTTTCAAGTCTAGCTAATCTCCTTTTCGCAAATCTCCTTTTTTGTGTAGTTTTAAGTGGTATTCTTTTGGAAATAAATTCTGGAGATGGTAAACGTGTGAGGACCTTTTTGTCATTTTTCAAAGATGGACCTCTAGAAGTTACTTTTTCTGGTTGGTTGATCTTGGGTTTATCAGCATTTGGTTGTTCTGATTGGTTGACGCTTTTATTAGCATTCGGACTTACAGCTGGAGGACTACTTGAAGTCAAAATTTCTGGTTGGTTGATGTAGGATTTATCAGCATTTGAATGTTCTGATTGGTTGACGCTTTTACTAGCTTTCGGACTTACAGCTGACGAAGGTTTAGGACTATCTGAACTCATTCTCAATACATCTTGTAAGGTGTACCTGTACAGGCGAAAAATACGAAAAATACAATGAAATTAAATGTCTTATCTTTGAGTGACGCGCGGAAGTTAGTACCTAGGCAGCGGTGTTGATTTATATGCACTAGTGTCCAGTTTTATTAGTCATCATCATCATCATCATCAGCCTTCATTAGTCCACAGCTGGAAATATGCCTTCTCTAAAGCCCTGTCTTCAACTTCCCGCACCCAGCTTCTGCCTGCAGTCTTTCGCAGATCGTCATCCCATCGGGCCCGGGGCGTCCTACTTTACGTTTGCAGAGTCGCGGTCTCCACTTTAGAACACGTTTACCCCGGCCGTTGTCGGTTATTCGCGTGATATGGCCGACTCACTGCCACTTCAGCTTCCTAATTTATTTAGCTATGTCGATAATTTTGGTTTTCTGTCGGGTGTATTCGTTGCGAATCCGATACTTCAGAGAAACTCCGAGCATAGCTCTTTCCATAGCTCGCTGAGAGACTTTGAACTGGTGGACCAGCCCTACCGTGAGTGTCCACGTCTCGGCTCCATAAGACATCGGCACATGACACATTTTTTAGTATTAAACTGGATTTACACTCCACTGTCACTCTATCACTCACTCCAATATTTATTAGGGCTCGCAATGAAGCATCAGATTAGTGCTTCAAAAGTACTACATTTGATGTTGAAACTTTTGCCAACATTTTCTAAGGCTAACCCGATTTTCTACAATCTTAATTTTAATTGTGTTTTATTTATTTCAACCTATATTACCTACCTGCCTATTTATTTAGTACCTATAACAAAATAATAAATTGGTTCCACACAATGTTCCAAAACATTTGACAAGTTTTTATTTAGAATCTTGACACTTCCTGGTAGGTTTTTACCTTTCTCTTTCCTTTTCTGCGCTTTTTATTTATGTTTGTTGGTAATTTATAGTAAAATCTAAAATTTCGAAAATATCTTAGTGATGATAACCTACGAACACTTCTGACCACAGATTGTAGGATTTGTAGGTAGATATATCTCAGTAGGTATTAGGCTGGCCTCAGACATCCAGAATGCCTTTCTGAATTCAGAAACGGAATTAAGATTCTGAATTCTGGCACCTTGCCTCACACATATCTTAAAAATTCAGATTGACCAGTAGTCTCTTGGATCACAGCACATGCAAACGTCTACTATGGAAGAGGAATTAATGCTAATCGCACTTCTTTTGGCTATAAACAATAAACAGTTATTGTTTCCCAATACGAAATTAAAATTTTATATATGTCCATCCATGCTATATCTTTTTTTGCCTGCCGTGATAATCCTCAATGGACGTGTCACGTATTCAAGGGCGGCTTTTAACGCAAAAGTTAAATTTTCCGTGTCAGGCATCATGCCGTCGCCAGAATCCACAACTTATCGCCACACGTCCAGCTGGAACCGCTTGCAATGTCAACAATGAATATTCAGAATCTGATTTCAGTAAGTTTGTGCCACTCTATTCAAATGTATGAAATTACGCGCGTTCTGAATACAGAATCTTAATATTCCGATCAGGAGTTTCGAACGCTCGTCTGTATCATTTTGACAGATCGATCTGATAAATTCAATCAGAATGTGTGTGGAGAATGTATAAATTCTATGGATTTCGAGCCTTAAGAATTACGAATTTGAATTCCGTTTCTGAATTCAGAAAGACATTCCGGATGTCTGAGGCCAGCCTTATATTCTCTGACCACAGAAAAAAATTACCTACGTACTTCTGACCACAGAAAAAAATTAGTAGACTTTGCCACAGAACTTATAATAAGTACTTCAACTTCTTGTTTTATGCCCTTTTATAAAACTATACTAGCCGTATAGGTACTAGCCGTAGACCGAAAATAGGCTTATTCTTTACGAATAAATAATAATTCTAATTATTCGTAGCTTATACTAGTAACTTTGCTTTTGACTTCTGACAAGTTCTGACTTGGCGCTGAAGATAATAACCATGATGCATACATAGCCAAACATAAGAGAAGAATAAGAAGAGCTCGGACGAAGGAAATCACCCTACCTAGGGTTACTTTCCCTGATCAAAGTAGGTAGTAGAGTCATGGTGAGTTAAAAAAGGTAGTTAAAACGAAAGTTACCCTACGGAGGGTGATTTCCTTCGTCCGAGGCTGTTGTAGACGGAAGAAATCACTTTTCTCATTTTCCTGCAGAGAGATAAGGTACCTATACTCTGTTCGCCGAAACAAGCTAATAGGGAAATCCTAGACTGCACGTTATTGGTCGCAGATAACGAACATAGGGCACGTGCACACTGTGCACGCTGTGTGGCCAAAAGTTAGTCTTATCTGTATCTTGTGCGGTGCGGACGTGTCGTTTGGTGCTCGTTACATGTGTTTTCAGTATTGGATTTTACGTTGACCTGGCTTGCTTTTTGGACTGTTTTCTGTTTACCTCGTGATTTGGCGTGTCGGACTGATTCTTGTTTTATAAGCTTGGAGTATGACTCAGATTCAAGTGAATCAGAAAGTGAATAAATTTGTAAGAAAATTTCTGATGTTTTATTTTTTGTACACTACACAAATTAAACAAAATGTATATTTTTAGGTTCTCAGTATCATAATAAGTAGGTCAATTATCAATAACCCACTCATCCACAAAACACCGGGCGAAAAGCTAGTGAATAATGTAAGTAATAGTTTGAAGTGAGCAATCTAAACATAGCTTTACATTTTAAAAGAATGGTCACTCCCACTGACCAATCTTAGACTCTCACGCTAGTAGTCCCGTCCTTTTCACTTTCGTACAATTGTGCGAGAGAGCGCGCGCTATATTAGCTTGTCTCCGTGAACAGACTATAGTACAAGATTTTCCAAGGATAGAAGATGTGAAGACTCCTTTTATTAGTTTTTTTATAAAAAGTCCATAGATCTAGATAATTAGTCCCTAACATAGAGGTAGTCCCTAATCTTTCTTCATAAACCCTTAGATAGGCACCTTATCATAAAAAAAAAATCGTATCTATTAAGTTACGCGTCCACTGGATCGGAATCGGAGCGTAAGTAGCGCACGCGGCGCCGCGTCGTCGTCGGTATTTTTAATAAGCCGAAAGGGTGCGTCTGCTGCTTTCGGATTTTGCATATACAATATACATAGGTAATTTCCCAGCAATTGAGTTCACTTATGCACGTGTATTTGAGTTACGGAGGAGTGACGAGGATTTTCACTATGGATGACATCATCGGCTGAAATACCGGTCTCTGGCATCAGTAGGATAGATATGCCGATTCAGTGCACGCTGTAATCAATACAAAGCAACAAATCGTCACCGTCAGGGTGATGAGTCACCTCTCGTATTTAACGTTGAAAAGCTATTCAAAAATTACGTCCGGTGTGGAATCTTTGAAGGAAGCAAATAGGAAACAATTATTGGTATATACAAATTTTTGCGATTCCACACCGGACGTAGTCTACGGCGAGGTGACCAGCCATCCTGACGTCAAAATCATCGGTCACCTTAACTGTTGAATTTCTTCTTAACTATAAAGGAAGCATATCTCTTATTGTAGGAAACAATTGGGAAAAGCAATTGGGAAGCAATTTTTGAATAGCATTTCAACGTTAAACACGAGAGGTGACTCATCCATCATCCTGACGGTGACAACAAATCCTTACGCTGATATTTTAAGTTGTCTTGTTGTAAATGGTTTATATTAGATTTATGTGTAGGAATGGGTCGTCGACTGTTTTACAGTCAACGAAACGAGGCCGTTTATCGTCCACGATAAACTAGTTTATAAAACAGTTTACGACTAGTTTATGCCGTTCAGGACATGATCGATCGTTGAACGTTGATTCACTAATGGGTAAACGACGACTAGAATAAACTATTGTCAGTATGCGGACCAGCCGGCGCGGCGTTCGTGATTCGCGTGCTTGCTACGACGAAGTTTTGTGTGATTTATTGACTAAAAGACTACAGCAATGCCCTCGTGTTCGTTCACTAGGTGTACAAATAGCTTCAAACAAAAAAAAGCCCAAGGTATCACTTTTAACTTGTAAGCACACCAAACATAACATTTACTGATTGATTATTCTACTGCCTTATTTCGCAATTTGCAGACAGAGATAGAAATATACGATACATTAGTGCGTAAAAAGAGATATCAATACGCGTCTTGTTACGAGTGGAGTTGTTCGTCAACTCACACCATTAATATTATCCCAACTCGTTGAGTTAAGCAAATTAGTATTCTGCAACTCGCAGCACCCTTTGTTTCGATTGTATTTATGCTTCAAGTAACAATCACCGAAAATTTTAGGTTCCAATAGGTAAAGAGTATAGTTTTATGTGTGTAGTTTTAAATTCTATGTGGAACCTTTCTATCATTTGTTTTCATTTGACATTATTTTAAGTACGTAAGTGAGTGTATGTTCATAATAAATATGCCTCTTGCCTATGATTTAACTAATATTTTTTTTTGTTGATTGTACTAAAATTCACTCAAAGTAAAAGTGGTGGGAGTTGCAGAACGAAGAGTAAAGCATTTTTATGATTTGACAGCTCACACCAGTTGGGACAAAATTGATGATGTGAGTTGACAAACGACTCTACGAGTCCCCGTGCATGGGTAGCGTCAACATAATAATATTTATGATGTTCATTATAATAATTATTGTTAGATTTGTTAATAAAGGGGTTTGAAGATTTTGGCCCTATAATCGGTCACCATTTCGTTTATTTTTTACGCATTGGCCGCGCACAATAAATATTATACATTTGGATAGAAGACACTAAAATAAATAAAAAATGTCAAATAAAATAATGTCCTAAAACGTGCGAGATATTCATATATGAAAATAACTATATTTTTCTTCATAATATGTGGATTTCTCAGAAACCTGACGCTTTAGGATATGATGTTATTCAATTTTTTTTAGTGTCCTATAAGTATCTAAATATATAACTTTTATTTTTTTAAATATTGCATATCATTTAATTTATTACATATTATATCATAGATATATTAGAGATTTTATAGAGACGATGATTATATATTTTTTCAATAAAATATTAAAAAGTGATAATATATTTTCCCCCCTAATTTTTTTGTTGACCGTACTGTCGTAAAACTCGGGGAACTCCCGAATATTTTTTTATAAAATAGTGGAGACGTACTAGCGACTAATATTGTTGTCTCGGTCGCACGTCGGTTTTAGGTACGTCTTTCCATATTTGTTGTTCATCATACATATTGCACAAGATTGGAAATGTAACTGTGAGCGTTTGTGTTTGCTTGTAGTTATAACACAGGCCAGTTGTTGAGTAAACGCTAAGAGAACTTACCCAATCTACAGATTTACTACATCGATGATTACTACCTATATAAATCAATGACATTAGAACATTACTAATGAGAGAATACAAGGTATTTAGTCACCGCGCATGAGACGATAAAACTACCGACGTCTAGCCGACGAACTGACGTCAGTGGCTAGCGGAACTCTTTCTCGTGAGCATGTGCTGTCTCGTTGTCTCATTGCCATTAAGAATGCCTTCTTTTTCATTTGACAAGTGCATGAATCATTCACGGAAACAAAAAATGGCGTCAGGAATTACCTTTCATGCTTAAGTACTCGTAAAATTATAAAGTAATTAAAATCAGTATTTTTAAAATCAATTTGATTATTATCCTAATATAATTTTGTGAAAAAAGGATAGAATATACAAAAACACGCGCGTGTGACACGAACAATATTACGCGGTATGACGCGACGCACAGTGGGTCGAATCTGAAAAAGGGGAAAGGATTTTTTTCAATTGAAAGATTTTTTTATGCCAATCGGTGGAGCTCATTGACCCTATCAGAAAATATTCTATGACATTGCGTCATAGAACTAATACTTACCGAGAAAAAAATTAAGTTCAAAAATTTGTATGGAATGAAGAAAGAAAAGAAAGTCAAATATTTTGTTGATATTTGGTGGTGGTGTGAAATTAAGGAACAAACCAACGGATTATGCATATATTTTAGCTCACAAACGCGTGCAAAAATACTTTTATTTCGTTGCCAAATAATAAAAAAGGACTAATTTTCAATGGCATTATCGAAAATGGGAGCAAGTTGATGCACTTGTGTATGATATCATACGATAGGTAATAATCTATTCTATAACACCTACGTGTTTTCAAAGCTACGGTAAACATTTCGTATAGAAATCGACCTTGATAGATGTCATTTCATACAACTTTTTTGAACCAAATTTTTTTTCTCGGTAAGTATTAGTTTTATAACAAAACGGCATAGAACAGTTTCTGATAGGGTTATTGAGCTCCACCGATTGGCATAAAAAATCTTTCAATTGTTGGGAAAAATCCTATGGCCCCTTTTAGCAGTTTCAGCCCACTGTACGACGGTACCTTACAATAAATATTCTTCAGAGGGGAATTCCCAATTATTATTTTGTTTGAGGCTGTTAAGTGTGGAGGCGGAGCTGTGATAAGCATTGCCGTCTCATTCACGCTACAGTTTCTGTACGTCTACCTATCTCTGTCATTGATTACAATGTGCACGACATTATAATGTATCTGTAAGGGTACGTTTGCGTGTATATGTAATCTAGCTCAACTATCGAATACGCAATGTATGAATATGCTTTGTCTTCTCTCTTTAGTAATGTCATTGATATAAATAAATAATGTAAATAATGCTGGACAATCCACACAGCATCATCTAGCCCCAAGCTAAGCAGAGCTTGTGAAATGGGTACTTGATGACTAATATACTTAATACATACAATACATCACATAATATCGAATTTTTATTATAAATAGAAAATACTCAGAACACCCGGAACAAATAATTCCAGATCGTACCAAAATTTTTATCCCAAGGCGGGAATCGAACCCGCAACCTTCTGAGTCGCAGGCGGACCATTGAACCGCCGCGCCACATCGGTCGTCCTTGATCTACGCAAAGCGCATTTCAACAAGAGTAATAATTATTAATATAAACAAACAAACAAAATTCAAAAATCTGCGTGCCTACTAATACAATATTACATTGCACATGCATTGCAATAGAGTTTATTTTTACAAAACACCGACCACTCAACCGTTATAGAGTCGCGCACATGGCGAAAGAGAGATAGTCATATTAGCGATACAAGCAAGTGTGAAGAGAACGGAATGCTTGATAGACTGGGGCGTCGACTTTTCTACAGTCAACGAAACGAGACCGTTTATCGTCCACGATAAACGGATAAATGGTAAAACAGTTTCGGTAACGCTCGACGATGGACTGCGCGATGCAAACGTCGTTCACATGTAAACTAGTTTAACAGTGGGCTGTAAACTTGTCTAACGTTGACGGCTAACAAACCGTTTAAAAAAAACTGTTCGTTCATTCAACGACCACCACTATTTATGTGTGCAATAAAGTATTTTCTATGTATCTATCCATCTACGCTCCGCATGCTCCGACTCAGAGCCAGCGGACTCATAACTTTAGCATACTACGTCCCTCATCATAATCTCAGCTAAACAGCGCCTACTGCTGGACATAGCCCACCCCCATAGATCTTCACAATTACTTTTTCTGATTCTGTCAATTTTAAGGAAAAAAAAAATCTGGTTAACAATTGGATCACATCGATTGTATTATAAACCGAATAGCTATCTATACTAATATTATAAATTCTAAAGTAACTCTCGTCTGTCTGTCTATCTGTATGTCTGTCTGTTACCTTTTCACGCCTAAACGGCTGAACGGATCTCAGTGAAATTTGGCAGGGAGGCAGATGGTAAAGATAAAGATACATTTATTTGGCATCCTGAATTGGCATGTTATCCCGGGACAGACATAGGTTACTTAACATCCCGGAAAAGAGCGTGCGCCGCGGGCTATAGCTAGTACACTATATTACATGTCCATCCTTTAGTGACATCCCTTAGTCGCCTTCTACGACACCGGAGGATCGTCGGAGGGGTCTTATTCTTGGCCGAGGCAATGATTATTCCTTTTATTCATCAGTTTAATAAAAAAAGGGGAGGTAAGGTTCTAGCCTCTCGAAAGTGGAAGGCTCAAATTAGGTGCAATTAGTTCCACCCACCTCAGTCATAGTCGGACCGGCGCGTTCGTGTTGCACGCGCTTGCTACAACGTACTTTAGTGTGATTTATTGACTGAAAGACTACATCCCTCGTGGTTGTTCATTATAATTATTGCACAAGATTGGAAAAATAACTCTCACAGTTATATTTCCAATCTTTTGCACGAGTGTTTGGGTGTAGTTGTAACACAGGCCAGTTGTTGAGTAAGCGCTGGGAGAACGTACCATATCTACAGATTTTACTTATATCTATGCATTTACTATATAAACTTAGATCACGGTGGACTTCTCGAGTACATTTCAATAATATCCAGGATAGTGACAGTGCAGCCTGACACTAGCGCAGTTAATCCAAATAGGAAGATGAAGAGGTTCTTCCAAAGGATCCATTTGAGGGTACCGAGGTCGTCCCAGCGGAAAACGGTCTCGATGATGGCTGGGATGACCAGACCAAGGATGGAGTAGAAGCAGGCGCCGACTATGTTTATGATCTGCTCCAGCAAGGGAAGAGCTATGCCGATGCCCACTGGAATAAAACAATTGCTCATCTTAATTGGAAGGACATTTAATGTACTTAATAATTTGATTGTTTTGCAAATACTAAAAAAGAGTTGGAATCCCTTAATTTTTCACTGTTTTTACGGACAAATCCTAATCGCACGAGAATATTTTTTTATGGGACCTTATTTATATACAACTACAGATAATTAACATGCTAATTTGTAGGAAATTTTATGGTGAATCCAAATATATATAAATGTTAGTAGGTATTACTAGAAAATAATCAAGAAATCTGCGTAAAATACAGCGTAGCGCAAGCACGTGCTGTATGTGCCATTTGAAGGGGTGTGCCCGCGTGGGCGTTCGCCCAGCTGAGAGTGAAAGAATTTTCAAAATCGGTCCTTATTTGACGGAGAAACCGACGAACATTATATTAAAAAAAAAGACAGCCGAACATAGAACCTCCTCCTTTTTCTAAAAGTCGGTAAAAAATGGCGATTGAGTTCTCCATAATCTTGGATACCTTTAATATAGGGGTTGTAGTTTACCTTGAAACGTAATTGTTTACTAGCGCATGCTTCGATCAAATTTGATCGAAGAGCGGGCTCTTTAAAACTAGCGCCGCCGCGCCACCTTAAAGTGTTATAATTATAGTGTTTACTCCTCCGTTGGTAGTCGGGTAAACATTAGGTACGTGTACTCTCTTTTTAAATACATAGGTACGGAAGTGGCGCATGGCGTTAGTTTTGCCAATGGAGCTAATAATTTTAAATGTTTATTTAATAATAATATCCATAGACATTTAAATTTGTTTGATGACTAGAAATCGATCATATTTTACCAACTAGGTACAAAAACAATGTTTGTATATATACTCAAAAATCATGAAAAGGAATAAAAGAACACTCATAGGATCAGTTTGTTATTCCTTCTGTCAGTCTGCCAAGCCTCTTGTATTTAAAATTTACATTAAATCCGTAATGTCTTGGAGCCGTAAAAAAAATCAAACATATAAACCAACGCAATCAAGAGATACAGACGTTTATGCCAGCATATTTTGTCATTAGCAAGGGAATCGCATGCAAAAAATTCTTTATGGTATTTCCCATTGACAAAAAATCATAAAATTTTATCCAAAACAAGGTCTTATTAAAGGGAAAAATCCAAAAACCGTATATTTGTAGTAACTATAAAGCAACACACACATAATTCTATCACCGAACTGCGATCCCCAACCCGTATGCCCAGCGTGGGGATTATGGGCATTATCCCCGTGAGATAAAAGGCGCTTATCAGGGACCTGGGTCTAGCAGTGGACCAATATAGGCTGTGGAGATGGATACAAAATTATCGTAAGGGACCAAAATCTATAGGGTACTTCCCGTTGCCCTAGAGTTATAATTATAAATAATACAATGGGCTCGTGACTTAACACGTGTAGGTAATTTGATGTAGATTCAATTTAAAAGTTACACATTTACTATTTATTTTGTTAGTCTCATTCATAATCCTCTCAACCATTATTGCTTTATCTAATCAAAGTAAACCATCACAAGAGAAGTATGTACTTAGTACCTATTCTAGAAGTAGTTATAAGGATATCAACTTATCTAAAAGACAGTTTATCGCTGCGTCGAAAGGAAATATTTTAACTACTCTCTGCCCGCGGCTTCGCACGCGTTGTTTCTATGGAAACGTTTAAATGTTATTCTTATTCCGTGGGAGCTGATTTATAAGATAAAAATATACGCTATATTTTATTCCAGGTGCAGAGCTACACCTATGCAAATAGAAAAATAAACCGCCAAATGCGTGTGGACTCGCACACGAAGGGTTCCGTACCGTAACTTAGTACCCAACTTTATCAAAGAACATCATGTTTTCACTAGTTCGGAGACCCCTTTAAGCTTTAAATTTTATTATATTTTTAGTATTTGTTGTTATTAAAGTTGAAGTGGTTCTTATTTATAAAAAGTTTCATGCGTCTACCTGTTGTGGTTCAAGATCACAGCCTTGACAAACAATGAGCAAAACTAGCCTAAAAAAACACGTTTGTACAACAAACGTGTTTTGGGAAGTCCCCTTTAATTTGGATATTTATTGTATTTTTATCATTTGTTGTTATCGGACAGCGGAGGCTTAGTAATAGGGTTCCGTGTTCACCCTTCGGGTACGAATGACTAAAAATAGTCAATCTGTTCAGTGGTTTTGGCGTGAAGAAGTAACAAACATCCATCTATCTATCCACTCATTCATCTTTACATCCAAACTTTCGCATTTACAAGTTTAGAAAAGACAGCTTTGTCAGCTGCACTGTATGTAGATCAATGTTGCCTACCCATGCAATATTACAGCTGCCTAGTGCCTACTAATAGTATCTGAGCTAAGCCTTGGACAGACATGGTGAAACTATAAGGGTTTCTTGTTAACTACGGAACCCAAATATGATATCTATTAAGACGGATTTAGTACGAGCATATCCAGTAGTGTAAAGTAAATGACTGCCGTTCAGTGAGGTCTTCCTCAGCTCTGGCTACTTTTTTAACCGACTTCAAAAAGGAGGAGGTTCTCAGTTCGTAGGTATATACCTATGTTTTTTTATGTATGTATGTATTTTACTTGATATCTCCGCCTATGGTTAACCGATTTTACTGATTCTTTCACTATTGTATAGAGAATTATCCCGAGGTGGTCCCATAAAAAAAATATTCCAGAGGGATTAGTATTTATTCCGTTAAACTTAAAAAGCAACATCATATTTTTGGAGAATCACGACTAGCTACAACAGTTTTGGTAATATCTGCGTTGTTGTATAAAAATTGATTTTGGGGTGGTCTCCTATAATTTTGATTCTCAAGGAATTGCTATGTGCGCAGTAAAACGTAGGTTTGTTAAAATTCTTCAGAATATGATAATTTCATTATCAACTAAATAATGGTTTCCATGGCAACGGGCGTCAACATTTTCGTCCATGTGCCATCAAAATAAATTAGACTTGAATTATACCTAACTAGATGTCGCAAGTGTAAACTTAATTTTTTGAAGAAAAAATCATAGACCTTCGCTTCGGTCAGGGAAAGTAATGGAGGGGTGATTTTGTTCGTCCGAGACATAGATGAATATTATCTAAGTACCTACCGGAATTTGAAGTCGGTTTATCGTCTTGTAAAACACGCCAAATTATTAAACATATTCGTCGATCATTTTTTAATCTAATTACACATAAGTATTTTGGGTATTGCAGTTATTCGGGGTACACCCAGGAACCAAATTTCACTAAATTAATCGATAAACCAATAGTTGAAACCAACCTATCTATCTCTTCGTTCAAATAGCTCGCACGCACCATCTACTTAGGTTTCTTCCATCTATTGACGATTTTGCGACAATACCGTTGTCACAGTAAAGCACCTGGTTGTCTGTCTATAAAAGGTAAACATTTACCGCAACAGCAGACTCCGATGGTCCTCGCAGCGAGCTGAGTGATCCTCCTATACCGCTGCTTGATATGAGGCTCGGTGTATTTGGTGAAAGTGTCGATGACCACGAAGAATTGGAGAGGAAACGTGAAGAATATCGACGTGGCTATGCATAGCTTTGCACCGATTGCTGGCCTGAAATATGTAACATAGATAGTTTTAAAATATTCGACACTATGTACTGTGTGCAGCAATATATGATTTCTATTCTATTTTATCACATCATTGACATCACTAGTTTGGATGGATATACTATGTATGTTTGCTACTTCTTCACCCCAAACCACCAAATGGATCGGGCTGAAATTTTGCATAAATGTAGGTTTAGATCTGGAACAACACATATGCTACTTCACAATTTTCACCCATGAATAATTTCCCATCATCGTCAGAAATAACCTGTTAACATTTCCATAGAAACAAAGCGTGCGTAGCCTAGGGATTTTATAATATTTGACGTATGCATCTGTGTGTGGTATTGTAGCTCTCAAACGGCGGAACCTACTTGTAGGTATATGGGTTGTCGCAGATCAGAGGTGCATTAAAATATGGGCTTTAACTCGTAACATTTAGATGCATTGCAAAGTTTATAAGAAATAAAACATAAATAGCCGACATAGCAACCACAATAAAACAGTTGAAGTTGAAGTGGGTTGGTCATGTCCTTAGAATCAAACAGGATAAATGGGCCGAAGATGTCATTGAATGGTATACTAGAGAAGGAAAAAGAGCAAGGGGAAGACCATTTCTAAGATGGGAGAATGACATCAATTCTATAGCGGGCACACATTGGAGGAGCAAAACACATGACCGACTGCTCTGGAAGAATCTGGGGGAGGCCTAACATAGGTTTTAAGCCATTGCTAACCTATCTAACCAAATTAAAAAAAAATAACTTGCTGTCTTCCCGAGCTTGTGATAAATGTTTGGTAATGGTTTATGGCATCCACACGCTCAATCGGGTGGCGGAGAGAGTCGACCTGTTTTATTGCTCCCTGAGCGAATTTCATAGGACTTTGTTAAATATTCTATGCTAATCTAATAAGGTTGACATTCTGTTATTATTTGAAACATGGATTGACGGAATTTGTATATTATTATGTTATTTTTATTACTAGATCTGACGAAAATTTGTAAATTTTGTTTTATTGTTATGGTTATTTTCTTATTTTTTTTATGTCTTGTTTATTATTAAATAAATATTATACTATATTAAAAATAATGGATTGACATGTAGGTAAATTTTATATTATTAGATTTAATTTTTATAAGGTTTAATGAATGTTTAATGTTAGTAATAATATATTATTAATAAGGTATTGCATTAGGTGTCCTGTAAAAATTGTGTACGTTTTAGAAATAAATTAATAATATATAAATAAATATTTATCCTTCTTACAAATAATGCCAGCAAAGTTGGTAAATCTATTTATGTTAGTAGGTAGGTGCCTAGTTGATTGAAAATTGTTGGTTTAAAGCCATGTCATCTCACCAGTCTTCAACCGGAAGGTTCAGGGTAATAGAACCCCTTAGCACGTCCCCATAGCGGAAGTAACCGAAGAGTCCAAGAGTGGTGTAGAGGAAGACAATGGCTGACATGGCTATCACCAGCACGCTGGGGCAGCCGAGGAAGTTCTGCGGCTTCTTCATGTTGTTTTCAATCGGCATTACCACGCCTATGCCTTCCATGGCGAAGATTACTGTTCTGGAATATAATGTTTGTGAATCACACTAATGCCACTAATATTATAAATGTGAAAGCTTGGGTGTTTGTTTCACAAATACTGAACGGATTGGACTGCAATTTTGCATAGATGTACATAGTTCTAGATCTGGAATAACATATAGACTATTTATCTCTAGTCGATGATAGTGATGATAGTTGTAGCAAAGCAACAATTGATACCAATCTGTTGGCCACCATGCTAAGAATGGGAAAAAGAAGCGTCTGGCGCCTAGTTGCTTGGTTGTCGACATACGACGCTTTACGGGGCGTCAATGGCGGCTAGGAGGCGGCTAGGACAGGACTGTGAATGGTTGTCAAAGTTCAGGAGGCCTATCCATACCCTGCATTGGGTAAAATCCCGCTGAGGATGATGTTAACGTGTGGTGGAAGTTTCCGTAAATGTTTTTTTACGCGTAGCGTAGTGTGTGATTCAAAGTACGTCGCTCGAGGTAAAAAATTTTAGTAACGTGTGCGGCAAAGTCTGCTTTTCATCCTATATATGTATACTAAGTGCCAAATAAGGTGGCAATACAGGTCGTTCACCTAGAAGTAAAATTATTGCTATTCTGTCACTTTCCGCATGCAAACGTAAAGCGATACCACTGTCGCTAGAGTATCGTAGTACAAGCGTACTAGCAAGCAATAAACAAACAACACAACCCAAAAAAGTTTAAAACGGGAATTAACTACTGACATTTTACGTTTTCAATAAATTCACGTATTTTAATGTTAAAGTTCCCGCTTATTCTTTTTTTAAATTTGGACAGCAATGCCACGTCCTCACGCGCGCTTTTTTATTACCGGCCAGGACTTTATTGAAGTGAATTGCGTTCAAACTTTTTAATTAAATGGTGTTTCAAATGCAAAAGTCATTTCGTCACTGTGATTACGTGCGCTGGAATTACCCACTTTGTTCGCACTTATCGAGGAACCTTTTGCCTCTTTTGAAATAGGTGGGAGAAAACAATATTTTATTGGACAGATAATTAATTGTTAACTAGAAAAATACTCACGATAAAAACGCGGGGTATCTTGCAGGGTTTCCAAGCACAATTTTATCACTAATGTTAATGTCCTCTCGGAAGACATAGTACAAGCATATAACATAGGTGGCCAGCAAAAGAATGTTGGCGAGTACTGAGAATATGGCCAGGAACTTGAGGTGCTTGATCTGACAGAGTATGATGAGGGGAAACATGAAGATCAGACAATAGTACTCCACTGGAAGGATTACTGATGGTGCGTATTTGTCTACCAACTGAAAGACAGAAATTTATTTGTAAGACATAAACAAACATAAATACAAAGTTACAAATAGTTCAGTGGAGAGACAGTAGAATAGAATAGAATAGAATATTTATTTATTTATAGAAAGTATACATATTTTTGCTGATATTGCACCATTAAACCAGCGTTGGTTTGTATTGGTGCTCAGGTAGTAGATTCCATGTTTGCTGTGTAACTATTTTTTTCCATAGCTAAGGTCCATTACTTTGTTTTTTCGAAAACCGTTGATACGTGGAAATAGCTTCATTAAACTAAGTTGTCGATTACGATACAGGAGGTTCCAGGTTCAATCCCCACCTCTGGACAAATCTTTGTACAATCTGCAGAAATATTTTGTTCTGGCTGAGGGTTTTCTGACAGACAGACGTAATAAATAAAATATAAATATAATTTAATAAGCTCTGCTTAGCTTGGGGTTAGTTAGATGATGATGTGCGAGTTGTCCAGCAATATTTATTTATTTAATTAGAAGTTGAGTTTTCTGCCTAGACGAATATCACATTACCCAGTTAGCTGGTTTTCTTCTATACACTAGCCAAATTCGATCTAGAATGTTTGTAAACAAACTACGACACCAATAACTAAAACTCATTTGCTTGGCACCGAGTTTCAGATATAAGTAATTGTAAGAAATATTTACTGAAGTGTTCTACTTACAGACTTCTCTATATTTTTCCTGTAAAATATAGATACATATCTACAAACGCTACATACATTTCAGATGGATCGCTTTGCAAACTTCGGAGAACGGGGAGGGGGGGAAAGGGTAATTTTTCGACTTTTTTCAAAATATTTCAAAAAGTATGAAACCCACAGAAATTTCAAAAAGTGTTTTGAAATGTGCAAACTGATACCTTTCATTTGACACCCCCCCCCTCAACCGTGCAGGTCTCTTTTAAATTTCAAGTTATTTGCTGCTGTACTTAGTGAGATATTAAAAACGGAAAAAAGGACAGAAAAAGCGAGACCATACATCGGGGTTTCGAAACCGATCTCCGATCTTCGAAACCCTAAAAACGCGGCAACAGAGTTTATTTTAGGTTAAGTATGGCTAATTTGTTTACAAACATTCTACATAGAGTTTTGCTAGTGTATAGATTCGGCCGATGAAAACCAGCTAACTGGGTAAGTCATTTACAACGGGATATTTACCATGACTTGAGTTTTGAGCTTTCCAATATTTTGGCACAGTTTCATGCGCCACGATCACGGAATAACTGAAGGCACTGCGAGTGAGTTTTTATTGGTAGACATACTGATCTATCTTCATTTTTAACCTTTTGCTACGAACGTTACCACTACCACTGATTTATATAGAACGCAACTCGATCAAGACACAACACTGACAGTATCAGAACGCGGCCCAACTGGTACATCACTTTTTCGGTTTTTGCCTTTTTGCACATTCTCACCACAGGTTCCAGGTTCTGGATAATTTGGAAACCTTCTTCTCGGTTGAAATTCCTGTGTTCGGTGATCTCAATGGCCTCCTGTACCAATCTTGGTGTGTAATGTCGCTCTGTCTCAAATCATTGTACATATCCCGCTGTAAATGACTTTACTATAGTGATATTCGTCGAATGCCATTTTAGATGATAGTTACCTGTTTTACAGAGTCCGCTACTAGTACGGTGTAAATGCAGCAGACTCCTACATAGGTGCTTACAAGTGCGGATTCAGCGATTATACTGAAACAAAAAGCAATAAGTTTTTCTTTGGGAACTTATGAAAGAAATAATTAAACAAAATGTTCAACTTACCTGGCAGTAAAAGCCCACGACCTGATCCACTTAGGCCCATTAGAGAAGGCAGATTTGCACGTCTCTGCGTATCCTAGAGACGGCTTGTTTTCTAACTTACAGCAGCGTCGTGAGGTTTTTACCTGATAATTAGAAAACAATTATACATTATTCAGTTTTCGAGCCGGCTGGCGACATTGTATAAAGTATTTTTTTAAGGAGATAACATATAATCAAACCGCTTTATTTTTCACTTGTTCACAAAATTTCGCCTTATAAAAAAATAAGATGATATTTTTTTTAATATTCTAAGTTATATCCAATACTAGTTTCTGCCCGCGGCTTCGCACGCGTTATTTCTATGAACACGATTTATGGTTATTTCTATACCATGGGAACTGCTTGTGTTTGATTCCAGGCTTAGCAAAATTTCAGCGCGATCGGTTCAGTCATTATGGCATGAAGAGGTAACAAACAAACATCCATACATACATCTAACTGGATGGTTATTTTTCGCGTTTATAATATTATATATTAGTGTGATGTAATGTTTAGCCTGTAAAAAGCGTAGGGATTGTGGGAATTACTCCCATGATAAAAACCAATTAGACGCTTATCAGGGGGAGGTCTGCGTTCAGCAGTGGACCATGAGATATATTTTAATTCTCAAATAGGTACTCTAATTCCGTGTATAGATTACACCAATTGGGCGAAACGAACCACGCAATATCGTGCTGGAGAATAGGCCCCCTGTACAGACTGTAGATGTAGTCTGTAAAAATAAACGCCTTCATCAACAAGGAATCATTAGGGGAAGGAGAGTAGGTCGATTTCACAATTAGGTTACAGTACGGCGTAAGGTCATTGCTGTAGGTACCTGTGTCCTACATGCACAAAACGTGACTCTACTATTATCGCAAATGGGTAACACAACGAGGCATGTAACAATAACTGAAAATAGTCCGTGTAATACCGTGTATTATGCACGTGGCCTGCAAAATTAAATAATGAGGTTTTGATGAAGGTCGCGGTATTGACTATGACCTTCGAGTACAAAAAATACAAAGTTACAGAATGGATCCACTTCTATCTCAAAGATGTGGATGGGCAAATCCGAAACCATGAGAGTTGGAGAAAAGTCATGAACGGAGGCATGACCTCGATTTATAAGAAAGCAAAAACTGCATAATTATTTTGTATTTTTTTTACGTAATTTTTAGGGTTTCGAAGATCGGAGATCGGTTTTGAAACCCTTATGGTCTCGCTTTTTCTCTAATTTTTTCCGTCTTTAATATCTCAGCAACTACAGCAGCAAATAACGTGAAATATAAAACAATAATACATTTTGTGCCCCTGTACAGATTGAAAGAAAAAAAAAATTAAAACAGAAAATGAAAATTTTCAGTGCAAGTTGTGATGTCGTAATTTTAAAAGAGACCTACAATGTCAAATGGGATATCAAATGAAAGGTACATTTGTATTTGTACATTTCAAAACAGTTTTTGAAATTTCTGACGGTTTCATATTTTTTAAATATATTGAAAAAAGTTGTAAAAGTACCCATTCCCGAACCCGAACCGAAGTTTGCAGAGCGATCCATCTGAAATCTATGTAGCGTTTGTAGATATGGATCTATATTTTACAGGAAAAATATAGAGAAGTCTGAAAGTAGACCACTTTTTGAAAAATGGTCAAAAAGGAGTGGGGTATCAAATATAAGGTGTCGGATTGTATATCTCAAAAAAGTTTTTAAAATTCCTGTACATACTTTTCAAAATATTTTACAAAAAAAACTACTATTACCCTCTATATTCCGAAGTTTGCACACCGGTACATCAGAAATGTACCTTTTATTTTTTGGTATTCATCAAGTAGCAAAGTCTCTAACCAGTACCTATAGAACATATTGGTATACATGACAACCGTTCGAAACCCTCGGCGCGCGAGTCACACTCGCACTTGACGGATCTTGTTTATTATTGTTTACAGTGAATTCTGTAAACATTTATGAAAAATTTCAATTTTAAAAGGACGAACCCCATTAAAATGTGGCTAATTATCCTGGCTAGCGAGTTTATCCTCGATATAACGTCGATTCGTAATGAATTTTGTTAACTTTTATGAAAAATTACGTAAAATATATACACAAATACAAATACATATTTATGCAGTTTTTGTTTACTAATAAATCGATCAATCAGGGTCATCAGGATAATCAGGATTCCTTGCACGACCTTTCTCTAACTTTCATGGTTTCGGATTTAGCCATCCATTCCCATCTCGAAAAGCCACCCTGTATATCTACTTTAGAGAACACTTTATCACCAATGATGATTTCTTGAATAGATAACAGCAGATGGGGTAGTGGAAAATGGGGGATGTAGGAAGATTAAATAAAAATCAGTGTCTTGGTCTTAGCCTCGTTTCCCAAAAGTAATAATTAGTGTAAGTGGTTATTTGTATGACCGTTCTTATTGAATAAACAAATTAAATTGAAAATGAACAATGTGTAATTTCTTGTTTAAAATTTCTTCTTTGTTTGAATGCAATGATTATCATTAAACTTTGGAGATGGACGTTCTTGATCAGTCACCTGTCAAAGGTTCAATGGTTTGGTTGGTTATATGCCATAGACACATATACAAGTCTTATTATTATTATTTTTTTATTATAACTTGATCCGTGAACTAGCACGTGAGCTGGCAAAAGTTTCCTTA
Organism: Eupithecia inturbata; assembly: GCA_963662085.1. Lineage (NCBI taxonomy): Eukaryota > Metazoa > Arthropoda > Insecta > Lepidoptera > Geometridae > Eupithecia > Eupithecia inturbata. The sequence continues at coordinate 2,366,622 of OY759179.1, read as the reverse complement.
AAAACCTAAAGAGGAATAAAATGGCAATAAAAAAAAAACGCCATACATGTTAAACTTAAGACTCCTTTGTTTCATAATTTAATGATTTAAAAGACAGACGCAGGCAATCTGTAGAGCGCTTACCAATATGTGTATACAATGACCACATATGATGCCAACGAGGATGGTGCCAACAATGCCTATGCCCCACCCTGCGTTGCTGAACGCAAGAGGCCCCGCCATGAGGCCTGAGCCTAGCGAGGCTTTTATCAGGTTGGCAGTTGCACGGACATCGCTGGAAAATAAGAGAATATGCATTTTCAGTGTACCTATGGCAAGCGTGCTACTAAAGCTACGGCTTGCTAAAGCAGGAATGGGAGACAATTTACCTCTATTATGCGTTTTCAAAAATGAAGCTATAGTTACTAAATTACTTTCAATGTTACATTTTCCCGCCTTTGTTCCGAGTTTGTGCCGAGTTTCCCAGAACACATCAGCTATACCATACTTCAAGTCCCTGGGTATTATGACCGTACCTGCCTTCGTTATCTACCAGACAGCGCTCTATGTCCAAAGCCACCTAGAGGAATATTACAGATGCGGCGATGGACAGAGATACGATTTCAGGCACGCAAAGAGAATATAAACCTACATATATATGATATATGATATAAACCTAAATAGTGCCTCCTTAAATATAAAAAAATATTACGTTATTTCTTATCTTTTTCAAATTTTGTTGAAAATAACGCCGTACTAAACTTCCAACAAACTCTAGATATTGTTCAGGCGAAGGAGAGCGAATGGTTGAAGGATGTGCTGGTAAGACGCATACCATCCTGCTCTAGATATTGACGTGTTGGTAGAGATGGCACTATAAAACCCACCAGAGACTGGTATTTCAATCATTGTGATGCTGAGGTTTTGCATATCTCTCTGTGTAACGCCTCTTGGGATAGAGTGTTACTCTCTGATGATATAACTTTCGCAACTGAGGCTTTTTATATCGCTATCTATGAATTTTTTTAATAATTGCTTAACGAAAAAAAGTCGCACCAAAACTGGTACTAGGCTCTACCCCGTTTTGTTCACCCCCGACATTATAAATGATACAAAGAGGAAGGTGAAACGCCATGCGAAATGGAAAAAAACCAAGTCCGGTGAGACCTACAAGTTATTTTCAGCCCTGAGAGCTTCTTTAAAATCGCGGACATCTAGTGCTTATCTACTCATACATGAAAAACATTGAAAGTGGCCTAGCTTTAAGCCTGCGCGCATTCTGGCGCCATGTCTCTTGTTTAAGAGCTTGAAGCAAGTGTTACTTATAAAGGAGAATCGTGTTCAGGTGTTAGCAGCGACTGAGGCTTTTGCCAGTTTCGGAAGTATTTTTCTGACCGATATCCCAACGCTTGACGCTGAAAAAATGTGTAGCTGTGACCAGAGCTGCAACAATCAATGTTTTTATATTTCCTACGTCTAAAGATGTGCTCTACGGAATTAAAAAATAAAAACCTAAAAGCTCGATAGGGCCAGACGGCGTATCACCAACCCTACTGACGGCAGTTTGTAAAAACTTGGTTCCGCCACTTTGTCACATTTTTAATTTAGCCTTACGGACAGGTAGTTATCCAGCAAAGTGGAAGGTGTCAAGGGTAACACCGATCCCATCAACCTCGAATAAATTTGTTGTCGAGGAGCATCGACTGATAGCCATACTATCTTCGCCTGCTACGGTATTTGAAAATGTTTTACACAAGATCATATACGCACTAGTAAAGACCTTTTTGTGCAATGCCCAGCGTGGTTTCAGAGATAAACGGTTGGTCAACTCCAATCTTTTGACACTTTTAGAGTACATCTCAGCTAACATGGACCTTGGCTGTCAGGTGGACGTGCTCTACTTTTATTTCCAAAAAACGTTTTGTCAATAACGACATGATTCTGACCAAACTAAGCGTCATAGGCTTCGCGCCCAATCTCCTTCGACTACTCGCCGACTATCTGCGCAATCGCCAGCAGTATGACTCGGAATCTATGAGTCTGCGCCCTATCACACGAAGTCAGGGGTAAGTCAGGGCTCTATATCGGGACTCCTATGTTATCCCCCCTATCTGTATCTTCGCAGATGAATGGAAGAATATAATGTTGGTGTGCCAGAGATTTTGCGAAAGTGATGAATAAAAGGATTCCTGTTTTGTGTTGTTTATATTATTTTAAAATTGTATTGCCTTATTCAATTAATTCCATTAATTATTAATTTCAATTAATTTATTTTATAGTCTTTTATACGTGTACAATTATTTTCATTTTATTTCATATAATTTTTAATCTTAAGTAACTACTGTAATTGTAATTTTTCTTTTAATCGTGTTATTTACGTGTTATTTTAATAAGGAGGCTAAGCACTGTTGACCATAAGTTGGCGAAATTCAGAAAGCTGGTGCTCATGCTCGATCCGAGTGTGTAAAACCGACTGCCGTCCAAAATCTCCAGCGCACCTTCGATGGAATCCTTTTAGCACAAGCCTCAAAATTGGATTATTGACATGTTTTTATTATGTTAATTAGTTTGTTATAATGAAAATGAATTGATTCTTTGAAATATATTTATTTATTTTACATTCCGATTTTATATAAATAAAATTGTATAGTTTAATATTTATAGTTATTATGATGGTTATTATTATGTATTAATGCAATTGTGAATTTATACTGAAAATACATTTATTTTAATTATTAAGTACCTACTACTTACGTATTAAATAAGACTGTACGTACCATGACTACACCTGTAACTATGTTGCCAATAAAGAATCTGAATCTCAATCTTTGTTCTCGTTGAAAACTGTGTGAAATGTGATGAGATAAATTTATTATGAAATTTCGCGTATAAAAAGCAGCCTCGGAGATTTATAGAGATTTCCTGGATCTTTCACAATTTTGATCTGTTGCAACAACCATCGACCACTAACGACTAAGGATCCAAATCCACCCGAAAACCTGGATGAACACTTCAAATCAATGAATATGACAGTACTTACGAAACAGGCTTCTCAATTTCCCGATGCTCATAAGGGTTATAATCCTTACTTTTATTTCTATTTACTGCAATTACTTCCACGGTCATATTGACGTTGGAGCTCTCTGACGCTCCGTCCACAAGTAATAGCGTATCACAATATGTAAACAACTCTAAGCCACGTTAAGTACTTTTTAATAGCCTTTTTAGGTACCTATCTTGTTGCCTACATTTTCCTACAAATTATTGCTATTAACCTAAGATATACGATAAGGAGCACGATCACACGTTTTAAAACAACATTCTAAAGAACCTTCACCTTCTCCGTGAAAAAAATCTTATTCGCTTTTCAAGTTACCCAACATAAAATTAAAATTATGTAAAACAACTAATGAACACAGCTGGCTATTGCCATCGACGCGTGAAAACTCAAACACAAACGTGAGAATTTATGCAAGTAGAAAAATTATTTAAATTTTAGCGGTTATTAAAATAATAGGACAGGATAATGCAAATTTTTTTTAAAACTTTGTGATCATAACTCTTTATAATAATAACTATTCTAACGGGTATTTATTTCGTTTATTTACCTATTTTACCCTACGTATCAATACCAACAGTTTACTTTACACACTGTCGTGGTCATGGGATGACTGGAGTACTGGCGCTGCCACCTCTGCAAAGCGGGGCAGCATTATTCGTAACTACCCTCTCTTGAGCTTCGGAACAGAACTAAACCATGACTAAACTAAATTGTTGCTTAAATAACGAAAAAAAATACAAGTAGGTTAAATTATACATAAAATTATTATAAAAAGCCTAAAAACATGTTTCTCTTCTCAGTGTATCTAAATACCTTCCTGTAAGTAGGTTTTAAAATGTTGTTTATTTAGTTCAAGAATTTCCACACTGTGTTATCTTGTAGAAGGCTGAATTTAGCTAATTGTAAGGTACACCTAATCGTGAATTAACTAACTACGTCACGGCGCTTCTTAATTGAATAGGTAGGCACCTAATGCTTTCTTGTTTTCACGGCAATTGAGTCGTATACACAAACATGACGACATCTGTGCCGCAGCGGGCGCAGCATAAAATTTGAGAATTTACTATAAAAATTAAATAAATTACTTACATACTAAATTTGAGAATTTACTATAAAATTTGAGAATCTATAATTATATATAAAAGAAAGTAGTATTTACACTATTTATAACTCAAGAACGGCTGAACGGATCTCGGTGAAATTTGGCAGCGAGGTAGATGGTATTCCGGGGCCGGACATAGGCTACCTTTTATTCCAGAAAAAAGCGTGCGAAGCCGCGGGCTGCAGCTACTTTACTATAAAAAAAAAAAAAAAAAACAAAATGAAGTCTTCTTTTAGTAAAATTTTCAATCTACAATATTTAAGATTCCCCTCCTTTGGCATAGCCGTAGGACACCCTATATATCTATCCCATATTTATTTTTATTTAGGTAAAGGCTCACATAGGGGGCATATCACGCTTGGCAGGTGGATTGGTGATCGCAATGAAGGTGTAGTGTGATAGGTAGTGAGCTGCTGCCATTTCTCTAATAGGCTCTTCTTCAGCACCACTATTTCTGGCGTCGGGAAGCCAACAGTGAACGTATGTATTTAGCGTGGTCCAAGTATCATTAGGTGGACAATCAGCTTGTTACGACACTCACTAGGTAGTTTAAAAAGTAGAAAATTATCACAAGACATTATTATGACGTAGGTACCTACTGCAAACGTAACAAAACCTTGATAGTCTTTTGAATTAAAAGGCAATAAAAGTTTTTGGCAATTAAGAACACAAATATACACAAATTAAGAGATAAGGAAGAATAGGTGGTTTCCATACATCTTGATGAAAATGAACATAACGCGCGTCAGAAACCCGTTCGCATTCTGGGTTCATTATACATATATAATTATATATACACATTTAAATATAATTCATTAATATATAATTCACCCATTTATATGTTGTATGTTTTGTCTTATTCTTATACATAGGATGCAACTTTGAGTTCAACTAAACCGATATACCACAGTGCCGAACAAAACGTTTTCACTCTACTATAGTTATAAAGACCGGTAAAGAGTGGAACGAACTTCCTGCGCCTGTTTCTCCGGTAGAGGATCTTAGGAGTCTTCAAATCCAGAGTGTATAACTTCCTTCTGGGAAAGCGTGCTCCATCTTAGGCCACATATTCCCTTTCTTAAACGTGATGTTGGTCAAACGCAATACCAACCCAATAAAAAACAAGATCCGTCAAGTGCGAGTGTGACTCGCGTGCCGAGGGTTTCGAACGGTTCAACTCTGTTAAACTATGTCTATATGTATTATAGGTTATATACTGGTTAGAGACATTGCTATTTGATGAATACCAAAAAATTAAAGGTAAATTTCAGATGTATCGGTTTGCAAAATTCGGAGTACAGAGGGTAATAGTAAAATTTTCGAGTTTTTTCAAAATATTTCAGAAAGTATGTACCTACACTACAGGAATGAATTTCAAAAACTGTTTTGAGATCTACAAACCGATTTTTTGTTCTATTTGATACACCACTCGGTGAGGTAGCCCCCCCTTTTGAAAATTATCCCCCCTTTTTGACCATTTTTCAAAAAGTGGTCTTCTTACAGACTTCTCTATATTTTTCCTGTAAAATATAGAATATCTACAAACGCTATACATTTCAGACGAATAGCTCTGCAGACTTCGTAGATAGGGGGGTATGGGTATTTTTTCAAGTTTTTTCAAAATATATCAAAAAGTATTAAACCTACAGAAATTTCAAAAACTGTTTTGAGATGTACAAACCGATACTTTCCATTTGATACTCCACTCGGTGAGGTAGCCCCCCCCCCCCCTTTTGAGCATTTTTCATAAAGTGGTCTACTTATAGAGTTCTCTATATTTTTCCTGTAAAATATAGATCCATAACTACAAACGCTACATACATTTCAGATGGATCGCTCTGGAAACTTCGCAGATTGGGGAAATGGGTATTTATTCGACTTTTTTTGGAAAATTTCCAAAAGTATGAAACCTAAAGAAATTTTAATAACGGTTTTGAAATGTACAAATTGATAACTTTTATTACTTGACATTGTAGGTCTCTTATAAAATTTAGACATCACAATTTGTACCGACAATTTTCATTTTTCATACTTTCATCTCCTCTCCCAGGGGAACCGTACTGAATTCCGGGATAAAAAGTATCTTATGTCCTACCTCATTGTATGAACTCAAATCGTGCCAAGTTTCATTTGAATTCATTAAATAGTTTCGGCGTGATGCGCGGCCAAGATGCATACAGACAGACAAAAATGAAAAATATACAGTTTTGGCTTCAGTATCGATACTACCTTCAAAAAACTAATTTAAAATTTTGAAGGACAAAATTGGATGTGTTACTGTTTTGTTATAAGTATATATGTAGTTCTTGAATTTAGGCAGCTTATCAAGTTATCACTTACCAAGTCGAGGTCTACATTCTTTGATAGAGCGTTGTATTGCTTAACCCCATTTGCATTAACATTCTCGGCAGCGAACAGTGAACAGTATGTAAACAGTAACCTACATACATAGCAATAGGAAAACAAATATTTTCATGTACTAAATATATTTATTTCTCAGTAACATCACTTATGTAAATATTTATAAAATACTTACAATATTAACCTAACTATATTACCTATATTACCTATATTAACCTCTGATGGGCACAACCTAACCTAACTAACTAAGAAGCCAAACATCCATTGTGTTCACCTTTTGGTAGAGAATATTAAATTCAACCAGGCACAAAATTCATGGCATGTTATATTTCTTGAAACAATAAACTATCTATTTTATGAATTTAATATATGTAAGTATTATAATTTTGTGTATGAATATAATGTACTTTTACTTATCATACACTAAAAATGATCATAAACCAAGAATGGTCAATAGTAACCAAAGTTATTACAAAATAATAGCCTGGCACTACACACAGATACCATAAATTATTACAATATGAGAGTATATCACACAATACACTTGCATATCAACACGATCAAAATTTGTAAGAAACAGTTTAAATACAAATTATATTATTATAAACATAAGTCAACATTATGACTCATCAATGGCATGAACCTCGTCATCAACGAAACATACTATAGGTACTTTAATTTATTCAATGTACCTACCTGCCGTAAATTTGAGCTGATTGGTACTGGTTTTATTTATTATCGGTATACCAAATTTCTCCATGGAAAATTTTGGATAGCTATAAATAATTGTATTCTTAACTATCACAAACACTCCTATTTCGGTACAGTTTAATACAAATTCTTCAGCCAACTTCTACAACTGTTGGTTGCGAAAAATTGCCCTTTCTTACCCTATCATGATTTGTTCGACTATCAACCTTATAACATAACGTTAAATTTAGGCATTGAAATCCTATTGTTCGTAAACATCGTAATGCTTCTTGAGCCAGTAAGGGGTACGCCTGTACTTGGAGTCTCCAGGGGTGTAAGGCACAGCGGTCGCCTTCGGTATATTCACGTAGCTGTACGCTCTCGGTGCCGGATGCCTGATGTACTGCTGCTGTTTGTAGCTTATTGTCTCTGGGCGGGGACTGTACATAGTTGTCGGTATAGGCACAGGTGTCACTGCTTTATTTGCTTCGTATGCAGTCACCGCTTGAGGAGGGATTCTAGGAGCGTAAATTGGCTGCCGAGTAACCTCACACACGGTCCCCTGTAGCAGGACATCAAGAGGCGCAGTGTACACCCTAAAATTGATATCACTGTAGTCCAATTCAGACTCTAAGAACACTGGCATTCGGTCGGACATCACCCAAACGTTGCGCTGGTCGTCAATCTTAACATCAGATGGAAATACAAGGCCGATGTCGTCTTTATCTACGATTGCTATGTTTTGTGGTTTGTGGGGAAGCGTAGATTTCCAGCAGCCAATAGCATTCTGATCGATCAAATTGAATAATTGCACACCTGAGTCGTCCATGACCTTTGATGTGGTATGCGCGTCTGGTCCGCGAACTCCCAAGACTTTGAAGTCTTTGTACGACCCTGTTACTTTGCTTTCATCTCTGAGAATGCGAGTGGATACAGAAAATTCGGTATGACTGGACAGTGGGGAGAAGAACAGCGTTCTATAGCCGTCAGCTCCGCTCGGAGACGTTGTGATGCCGAAGATACCTTCAGCGCCCCATTGGAAGTTGAGGCCGGCGATGTTGAAATCGCCAACTAACGGGTCGGGGAAGAAATAGCTGTGGCTGAAGCGCCAAGACCTATTCTGCTCCCAGGAGTAAGCGATAAGGCCATAGCCAAGTTCGTCCGAGAAGTAGGCAAAGGTATCATCGCAGGAGTCGCCTTCGTCGAGGGCGATGTTAGCGATAAAAGTAGTCGGGAGGATGTCCTCGGGTCGGAAGACGTAGCGGCGGATGCGCTGGTCGGTGTTCAGATCGTAGACGTGGAGTGAATACGGGCACGGGTTGGTAACGTTGGGATCTGAAATGACAGATTACTAACATTAGGTTCAATCTTCTAAACACGGTGATCTGATTTATAAACTTACGCGATTAGAACACATTATAATTATAACTATTTAACGGGAATTTATCATCATTTATCATCAACGTCAGTGTGTAAACCGAAAGTAAACAGTAAAGTAAAAATAAATTTATTTTGTTAAACAATACTTAAAGCATATACAAAAGATAAAGGTATAGATAAAAGTAACAAATATGGTAACAAAAAAGGCCAACACTCAGCAGAAGCTATGGCAGGATGTATCCTGCAATAGCGCTAGTCTCCCGCGGAGGTCAGGTAAGACCACGGAGGCCATACCTGTCGGAATGTCGAGAAAAATTGGTGAGTAGACGCAAAAAATACCCGTTAAATAGTTATATTATTACAATGGTGGACGCCAACTCAATAGAAAACAAACAAACTCTGCCAAATAAATAATAATAATAGTGTTAGCAAATAGCATCAAGTGCTAATATATTTTGAAAAGGCGTTTAGTATCGCTTATCATGAAATTTTTCAAATGCTTAAGTCGTAAATGAAATAGGAATAGAACAAGAATAAAACCACTCCTGTAAACTTTGGTAAACTTTGAAGGGACAAATCTTGAAAGCTTACCGTATCCAATAGTGCCGACATCCAGCACCCACAGTCGGTCGCACTTATCTGCCTTGATCCTGTATACTGTGTTGAGTCCATATTGACAGTTGCCGACTTCGTTGCCTGCGAAACTGGGGTAGGGGTTCAACTTCGGAGAAGGGTCGTAGGGGCCGTCGAGGGGGATGTAATTCAAGGTGGCTGGAATACCTGGAAAAACAAGAAAATTATGTTTAACCGCTGGAACCTACGTTTCCACTCAGCCCGCGGATGTCGTAAGAGCCGACAAAGGGAACCTATCCCCTTACTTCTTTCTTCTTTTTCATTTATTTCACTAGTAGACAGAAATATTTAAGTGAAGAGAGAATCAACCAACGCTAACTTATAATTTTAGTTTAAAATTTGATTATTTATTTAATACTAAGTACTTTATGGTTTAAAATTTGTTTCGTCTATAATTATATTTTGTAAGCATAAAGAAATAAACGTTATTGATTTCTGATACCAGAGGAAGGGCAGCATCTTCATTTTGTTTATTTTTAACACCTCTACTGCGATCACCAATCCACCCCCTTTGTTTGGGGGTGGTATGTTTATGTTTAGCAGTGGACGCACGTGTTGATGAGGAAGAAAAGTATTCATATGGTAAACAATGCTAATATTTGTTACTTTGATTTCACTTTTTAGTTATGCTTATAAATGTACAAAATCAATATAAATGCAAAATTTCAGCCTGACTGTTCTGTATTTATGGCGTGAAGAGGTATGTTACCTAACAAACATCAAACTTTCGAATATAATATGCATCCACGTATGTTGCATCTAGATACCAAGTGAGTGAAGCCGCGGGCAAGTTAAATATTGAATATGGTTGTCATCCTACTAACAAGTATTATAAAGCCAAAAAACTTCAATCAGGTATCCGCCGCCTCCTAGAAACTTACTTTTTTTTTTACTTTTGTGAGGACATTAGAGGCTAGGTGGCGGTAACCACTTTCCATCAGATGGGCCACATGCCTGTAATTGGCATTATAATTTGTTTCTACCCGCCACCGCCGCCGCTACGTACGAGTTTTTTCCGGAATTAATTGTAGCCTTTGTTAACCCAGGTCTAAAAAACATCTACAAAATTTCAGGTTCAACATAATTAAATAGGTACTTTATCTAAATCAATCAATTGTTAATCAATGTAATGAAGTAATTGTATATTACATAAAATAAATAATCTTAGTACAACACCAAACGTAAAAGTAAACTTTGAAACAATAGCCACTGAATGGAGGGATTCGTGAATTTAGAACAAAATCAATATCGTACATTAGAGAAACCATAAAATAATGTTCAACGCTGATTTCTTGAGGATAGGGCTAATACCATATTGTAGCGGAAAAAAAGCATTAAAACCTTATTGAAAATAGGAAATCCCGTCCTTTTTTGTGTCTTGGACGAAGGATTTTTCAATTTTGCTAGGCATGCTTCCTGTTCGAGTGTTCGAATGGCACTAGTTGAAATGGAAGCTCAACATTTCGAATGTGTTTTCTTTTGAAACCTTAATATTCTAAGTTTGAAACAAACGGTTTCAGGGTGTGCATTGTGATTTGTAAATATGTGAGGGACCGGCGCGGGCGGCGGATACCTTGAGGGGTGCTGAAAAATGGTGAAAAGTGATATTTTAATGTTTCCATTGTGAGATTTGGCAAACATTTAGAACGTACGAGTAGCTTAACTTAAACAAAAGACAACTTTTATTAGGGATTTACGCCCGATGTACGCCTGAGGCTTATGGACAAACCGATTAACGGGTTATGTTAGCTGTAGAATATGTACGTAAACAATGTTTAATATAAATAAAAATAAAAATAATAAGGAAGGGTTGGTAATTTACACATCACGTCCAACAGGAAATTAAAACACACACATAAAAAGTCTGTACAGGCAAAGTTGTAACGAATTTTACAATGTCAAATTTTATTTATGTCATGTCATTGTGATGTTGGTATTATCTGCTTTGTAAACTATATCAAAATTATATACCTACAATAATGTTTTCCTCCAGGAAAGAGAAAAATTATTCCATGAATTGTTAAGGGACATTCTAAGAACAGATAATTATTTATGCTTCGGGTGTAAACGTGCCAAAGATGTGTATTCGCATTTTAAGCAATCAGCCCCCTGATTGCTAAAAATGCAAATACTTGGGAAATTTTAAATGTTACTTGGGCCATGTCTACTAACATTTACAACTGGTGAATGGAAATTTCATTCTAAACGGTAACAGGTAGCAAGTTAGCAAAAACAGTTATACATTCGAGAGATCAACTAGCAATCAGGGGATTTTAGAGAGCATAGTCCTTGTGAGAAAGAAAAACGGAGGGTTCGGGAGGCTCAGCCCCCGAACGCCTCGTTTTTATTCCTTACTCTTGTATCGCATTTTATCAGGGGATAGGTGAAGCCCCCCCAAAAAAAAAAATGTTTACTTGGGCCATGTCTACCAACATATACAATCGGTGAATGGAAATTTCATTTTAAACGGTAACTGGTAGCAAGTTAGCAAAAACAGTTGTACATTCAAGAGATCAACTAGTAATCTGGGGGTTTTGGAGGGCATAGTCCCTGTAAGGAAGAAATACGGGAGGTTGGGGGGAAGAGCCCCCCCTAAAAAGAATAATGATTATTGGGGCCACGCCCACTAACATTTACAACAGGCGGTAAGTTAGCAAAAACAGTTGTAGATTAAATAGATCTACTAGAGGTCAATAGATAAAAGTGATGTCTTAACGCTAAAAGGCCAACGAACAAACTAACTAACTAACTAACAACTAACTAACTAACTAACGAAGTAGCGTGTCACAGCTAGTTTTCTTATAAAAATTAAAGGGTTCCGAAGAAAATTACATAATTGCCTTCAATTGGAGTTTCTTTTAAATTATTCGCATATTGTGTGGAGCATTGCTTTCAAATAGCAATAACTTTGTAGTTATTGCTACCTTGAAGAATGGAAATGCCTATATTTAATTTAATGGGAAGATTAATTCTATTCGTTTAGTTATTTTTCACTTATTTTTTCTTGACTTTTTATTGGGACTTATTTTAAACCGTCTTCAAAAAAGGATCTCAATTAGTCTGTATGTTTTTTTAAATGTACCTATGTATGTTACTTGATATCTTCGCCTATGGTTAACCGATTTTACTGATTATTGAAGTAATCAGTAAAATCGGTATATAATAGTGAACTATTTTAAAGACAATAAATCCGGGTGGAGGATTTGTATTTATGCCGTTAACTTAAAAAGCAACATAATATTTTTGGACTAGCTACAACAGTTTTGGTGATATCTGCGCCAATTGTCAATGATTTTGATGATCATTTCGTTGTTGTATAAAACATATTTTTGAGGTGGTCCCCTTTAAGTTGAGTTCTCGAGGAATGCGCTCCGTAAAACGTAGGTAGGTTTGTAAAAATTCATCACCATAAGATAATTTCACTATCATTATTAGGTGATAATGATTTCCATGGCCACGGGCGTCAACAGTTTCATCCATGTGTCTTGATGACACATGGATGAAACTGTTGACGCCCTTTACTACTAACTAAGACTTGAAATATAACTTGATGTCGCCAGTGCAGTGTAAACTTAATTTTTTGTACCTGAACATTATATCTTCGATCAGGGAAAGTAATGGAGGGGTGATTTCGATCGTCCGAGACATAGATGAATAGGTACTTTGAAGTCGGTTTACAGTTTCGTATAACACGCCAAATTATTTAGGTATCAGCTTGATATTCAATTTAATTCAAAATACTTTGATTAGATATGAATTTGCTAAGTACTTAGTAGTAAGATTTTTGTGTATATATAAGGTTGCAATATGTAGTACATTATTAGTCCTTAAGCACATTAAATGTTATAATTTTGTATATTGTAATGTAACTTAATTAAATTGAATTTAATTCAATAAAAAATAAATAGCTTCCCCTTAACAACACGTATAATACTGCACCTCTACTAGGTGCAGTATTATAATATATTATAAATAAATATTATTTTCAAGACTGAAACCATGCTGTGCAGTGCATAGAAGTTTCTCAACCTGCTGGTAAATGGCCTTGTGAAGTATATTTTCAAATACTTTAGCAGGGGAGGACAAGATAGCAATGGGTCGGTATTCCTCGACTTGTAGCCTATTAGAAGACTTAGGTATAGGTGTCACCCTCGATACCTTCCAATGTAGTGGATATGAACCTGAGCTTAACGCTAGGTTAAAAATGCTATGATGCTCATAAGACTAGGCCTAGGTGCAGAAGGGGACTATTAGGCTGATGATGGCGATGATTAATACACTGTGTATCGAACAAAAAATTTAAAGTTTTGCCATTAGCGAGCTTAAGAATTGGCCCATCTAATTCAGCCAGTTGATGTCGAGTCGACAGGGATCCTACCAGAGGAAAGGAAACAGTTTATTTCTGTGTATTTTTAACAATTCTACTTCGATCACCAATCGGCCTGCCAAGCGTGGTGATTATGGCAAAATGGGAGGTTTGGGTGAGTCACGATTAGCAGTGGACGTAAAAATGCTGATAGGTACTACAGTGACCGTCAATACGCCTTCCGCTGAAAACGGTCAACGGGAGATCTTGCCCCACAAATTTGGAGTCAGGCCATCGAAGAGTAGGTACGCTGAAGCCATAGAGGTTTCAATGGATGTTTCGACAGCCTACGATATGGTCTGGCATGACAGCCTTATTGGCAAGCATACGGACTTCTTCTTTTCTCTTCTGTAACTGGCTATGTGAATTTCTGAGGGAACGATCTATTCGGGTAGTCATTGATGGCTGCTCGTCTGATCGATGGGCGAACAACGTTAGGGTACCTCAGGGGTTAGTACTATCTGCCTCGTTGTTCCTGCTACACATTAACGGTCTGCTGGCACCCGGTATTATTGGGTACGCAAAGGACAGCACCGTGGTGCACAGGTACCTGTCTAACGCCAGAGCCAGCCAGAATGAGATACAGGCGCATCGACATGCTGCAGTGTTTGAATTTGACCCTGAAGGCAGTCTCGGATTGGGGCGAGACCAATCGGGTCAATTTCAGTGCCACCAAAACACAAGCATGCCTCTTCTCTGCTAAAAAGAGTCCGTTAGTCCAGGTTCCGGTTTTACGAGATATAGCGGTACCTACAAATGATCAACTGGAACTCCTCAGTGTCACTCTCACACCTACTCTGAACTTTGGTGTTTCATCGAGTCGAAGGCCAGCGATACTTTACACCGGCTTTTTTAGCCTCATATAAAGCGCAGGTCCAATCCGGAACGGAGTATTGCTGCCACGTTTGAAATGGGTTGCCAAGTATCAGCTTGCAGTCTAGACTCGATAAAAAAGTTCTACAGCTTGCAGACTTATTGGCGAGCAGTATCTTGAGGAGATTAAGATCCAAAGTCGGGTCCAGTCAGATTTTCAATCTTCTAAATGCTTCGCTTAATTAGCCCTCGGCCCTCACGAATATAAAAGGATTTCTTCATAATAAATAGCACAGCTTATTTCATGATTTATAATGAACTTTATACCAAGTTTCTTAATTTTGGTTTTCATTAAATGTAAAATAAAACATTAATAAAAACCTTTAAGTTTTTCTCTTTGAAGTCATTGACGAGACTTGATAGTAGGGTCATTAAACAAATGTCAGCCTTAACTTATAGGAATATACAAAGTAGAGTTATTTTCCTTTTCTTTATAATTGAAGAACAAGGAGTACGGCTTCAACCAGTTTACCGTCTTTAATAACTCTGAAGCTTTTTCAAATAATAAAGTTAAAATAATCCGTTGAAAAGAAATTCAGTTTATACAAAACTTTAAAATTTTGTAGAGAATGGAGCTTAAATTTGACGATTTATTTAAAGCTTCTGTTTTGTCAATGAGAATCAACCGCTCTCACCCCCAAATCAAAAGAGACCTGAAATGGCTGCGCCAATTGATTGTGCTTCATGGACCATTCACATTCATATTCATTGTGGCTTTTCAAAACGTAATTCTTCATTTGAAGGAAAATAATATCACAAGAGCTTGCACTAGTGCCATATTGCTCGTTGTGTACATCGTAACCACATTGCAGTACAGCATATTGGTATGGAGACAAACTATTATTTCTGGACTGATGGAGCATATGAAAACGGATTTTATGAAATCTAAACTCCTGCCACATATTGAACAAGATATCATACGCAAATATGCGATAATGGGAAGATATGTCTGCAACCAATGGTTGGTGTTAACCGGCGTAGGGACATTGTTGTTTCCAATAAAAAATTTCATCATGATTATTTATGGCTGGTCTAGGGGAGAGTTCCATTATATCCCTTTCTATGATCTGGTGTTTCCTTCTGTTTTTGTGGAAGAACATAGAGATACTCTCTTTATCTACGTTATCACATACATACCGTTGGCCTGGTTTGCCTTTTACTCTTCAACGTTGTATGTTGCGTTTGTTCCTCTCGGCCCAATGCTAATGCTTCATGCGTGTGGCCAGCTTGAGGTTGTGACAACTAGGATAGAAGTCTTATTCAAGAATGATGATACGGAAGAGATTAAAAATCAGCTAAATAATATTGTGAGGGATTTGCAGTATATTTACGGGTAAGGATTCATTTCAATCTATGTTTTTTATATTTTACTCGCCAAGAAAGCTTGTTTATTTGATTTATAATTTTTACAATCTGTTTTACAGTTTTATTGACCACGCTAAGCTTTGCTTCAGACTTGCTTACGAAGTAACCATGAAAGGCACTACGATCATCGTTCCCATATCTTGCTATGAAATTCTTGAGGTATTAAAGTGTATTTTTTTGGCCTTACTATTAATAACAGTTTTCATTTCGATTCAAATTCTAATCTTATCGAACACTTATAGGTGTTCCAAAATATAAGATTGAGTGAAAATCCATTTTTTTAGCTTCCTGACAACAATAACAACAACCCTTCATCAGTCCACTTACAGCTTAGGCTTCTGCTAATAAGCGCCTCTATGGCTCTTACTAGTGTGTAATACACTGCCACTGCAAAAAGCGGTGCCAGATCGAATGCACTGCTTTTTTTACACCGCTAACAGAGCTGCAAAAGCTCGCTGAAAAAGGGTAAGGAATGCGGTAAGGGCTTGAGGATACTACTACCACGGGAATCAGAGGGACATTCGCAGCTGGATCAGTTCGAGGTCGCGCACCCGTGGCGTATCCGGCCAGCTATCGGACACATATCTACAGTAAATTCACCCTCTGAGCTTCATAAATTGACTAAAATCCGATTCGAGAGTGATATGTTAATGTGTTTGTAATCTATTCAATTGAATTGTTTTTCTATTACAGTCTCTAAAGCGTGGAGAATTAAGCCTGGAAATTCTAGTTTTTGCCGTCGGAGGAATCCTAATCAGCAGCGCTCCTTGTTACTATAGTGATCTTCTTATGGAAAAGGTTTGAAATGTTTTTTTCTGGTCGCGATTTATATATAATATTTTGTTTTTTTGACCGGTTAACAAGTTTTTGTAAGTATTGTGTTTAATCCATTTATCTCTTGGGTGGGGGATTCCGTTTACAAGGTCAAAAGTCTTGATTGACTGACATAGATCACGCGCGTACTAAGCCGCTGATTCAATATAATTTAGTTATTTCATTATGAAACCATAATTTATTTTCTCCAAAAATAAAACATGAGCTGACAGACCTGGTGCCAGATTGGTCATGATTTTAATGAGATTTGCCAACAAGACCTGGATGTGATTAGCCCAAGATCGATAGTGTGGACCAGCTGGAGGAGGGCCTACACACGTTGGGAAGATACGGACCGATAAATATGAAGATGAATATACGAGTAAACTATGTCATACTTCGGATTTCTAAGGTCGCTCACTTTGGTGGATGTCTGTTTACTTCATAAGAATTAGAAAGAAAGAAAGAAGAAAGAAAACTGAAAAAAGAAGTATCGCTAGCTCTCTCTTAAAATTATGTTTCAGGGTGCAGACCTATGCCAGGCCATCTATTTCTGCGGCTGGGAGCGACCCTACAACCGCGGCGTTCTCAGCACGCTGCTGGTGATGCTGCAGCGCGCCCAGCGCCCCGTCGCCATACAGTCGCTGTTTCGAGTCGTGTGTCTAGATGCCCTTACTGATGTAAGCACACTAAATTCGCTTTGACCGTAGCTGAAAGTATTTTATCCTTCTTGTGCTCTCAACTTTTGATACTCGACCGATCGATTTGATCGTAAACTTTAATTCTGACGGTTGGATCGAGCGATTAGATCCGGATTAGCCTGGAACTCGTCAACTTCGTGTTCGTTTGTTGACCAAATGCACTGATTAAAATGCTGTTGGGCGACTGGAAGTTCCCAGTCTGGAACCTCTTGATGATGCATAAGCACATTTTTTTTATTTCAGGTGTTCCAGCAAGCTTACACAATCTTCAACCTTTTGAATGCTTCAATTAATTAATCAGAATAAGGGACATTTCAGTTGAAGGCGAGAGCGGTTTCTAGCAGCACATTTTTGACAGCTGTTAAGTGTCTGTGACAATATTATACCTTTTGTAGCCTGGTTTGATGTTAAAGTTGACCATTTAGCCAGTCCCGTTAAAAGCTGTAGTCAATAATCGTATGTTCATTTCAGATTTCAATAACTTTATTTCTTTAGGCTTACGGAATAAGCACTTAGAGAAGTCAAATACTAGAAATAAATATTAAGAAATATAATAGAGAGTATATCATTGAAAACTGTCAATACCACTACCCTACCTAAATATTTAGAGCACATGCAACATAAGTGATGTTGATAGTGATCGTTATAAATAAATCATTCTAGAAAATGGATCCTTCCTGTGCATCAGCATGATTAAACCATAATTCAAAGGAGTTGTATGACACGCATTTATCATGATGAGTGTTAATAATTTCAACTAGATAGGGTTATTATTTCTGAAGAACTTATTGCACAAATTTTATTTGTTTAAATGCAACACCTTTTTAATAGTATATTTTGAAACTAATACCTAACTAAAATATGCAAAGAATTTCGAAACTTTAAACATAAAAACTATTTTTATATGGTAGCAATGCAACGATGCCGCCCAGTATGTTTTAACCTCAACAATAAGAATTCTGTATGAATGTGACCGGGTTAACTACGATTACTACAAATAATGTTTCATTCCATAACGACGCATATCACCACGGTTAGTTCAATACTTCCAACCCAACACAAACAAGGCTCCTCGTCCAATTACGAAAGTTTTATGGAAGGTATGATAATAAAACTTTAAATATTTGGCCTTTGTTAATCTAATTATTATAGAATGTACACTTTTTTATGGCCAGTTGGTAAACAAATGTGATAATCTTCTATCGTAGGTCACGTAGGTACAAATTACAACATGCGTGAGGCATAACCTTCGAAAACAAATATTGACTGAACTTTCGAAATAAGAATATTTCCTAAGCCTTCATAGACAAAAAATCATTGATGAATAATCCAAATCCAAAAATAGTTTTGAGGTTACTTCAAAATCAGTTTATAAAGATAAGATTCAAAGTCAAAAACTCTTTATTTCCATAAGCGCCATAAAAAAAGAAGTTGAAGTTTAATATGTACACTAAGAAAAGGTCAAATTCTTAATAATTAAAAACTGACACGGAAATAAAGTGATATATGTATTTGATTTTAGTCGCTTCGGTATGTAGACTAATGTAAAGAAGCGACTAAGAAACCTTAGCCCGTTAGCTGTTTTTTTCGAGTTGGGAGTAAATCCCGCCCCAAGTTTTTTTATCCTCTAGATAATCTGATATTTTATAGTAGGTAAGCCTTTTTGCACAAGAAGTTATTGACAATTTGTTTAATTTTACTTACTGATAATTTTTGCAACTCACTAGGAGTTTTGTTGTAGAAGCGTATGCATTGCTCTTTAAAAGATACATTAATTTTGTGTAGCCTAGTTGTGGGCACAGCGAGTTTATGTTTATTTCTAGTATTAAAATTATGTACATCGCTATTTTTAAAAAACCAGTTGATATTTCTATGAGTGTACAATATGTTTTCATAAATATATTGAGATGGTACTGTCGTTATGTTTATTTCTTTGAATTTATCACGTAGGAATTCTCTGGGATGGAACCCATACTATAGATTGCACGAACAGCCCTCGTCTGAAACACTGTGTTAATATCTGCAGCGTTCCCTCACAGACACATTATGTCTTAAAGTATACTAATACTTTAAGACATAATACTATAGAAGTAGCTAAAATAATCAAGTCTAGATGTATCCACGTCTGTAAGATGACAGAATTTTTTGAGGGCTTAGGGTGCAGAACTAAGTCTCTTCGATAGCTGCTGCAGCTGCTTATCTACATATGTATGTGTGGGCCCCATTGAAGACAGTTTATTATCTTAGGCGATTCCTATGAAAAAGGGACTTTGACCTTCACTTTACTTTTTATTTGATTAAAATGCATTATCGTCGTTTTTTTAGATTTATTATTAAACTTAAAAAATAATTAAATAATTAAACATAATAACATAGATTTATTTTGTTGATAATTAATGGGAGATCGTACGTCGCACAAACGCTCGTACTAGTACGCTTCCTTGGGGAACACCATATTGATACACGTTCATTAGATTTATAGGTGACATCAAACTTGGTCTTATAGTTAAAACGTGTAATTTCTGTTAGTTGTTTCCGATCTCTTAGGTATGAGGCAAGTAAATTTAACACGTATCCCATATGCTTCTTATTTACTACACAGAAAATATCAAGAGAGAAGAAAAGAGAAGAGAGATGTGATCTACGTAGTAGAAGGCTTGCGTCATATCACAAATAAGGCGCAAACGGAAGTTCTTTTATCAATTTAGCAGATAACGTTTTTTTTAAAATAGTATATTGCCATATTAATGGTTTTATTTTGACGAAAACCCTTCTACACTAATATATTAATTATATTTTCTTGTATTGTTATTTTCCAAATAGTCTACAATTTCATTGTATTAGTACTTCTCAAAAATATTTGATATTATTAAAATATAAATAGGTAGGTATCTATTTTAAAAACAATTAGGAATTTTTCATTCATAAAAAAAAATTAAAAAGTTATCCCCTCTTTTTGTAAATTTTTCAAAAAGTGGTCTCCTTACAGACTTTTCTATTTTTTTCCTGTAAAATATAAAACTATATCTACAAACGCTACATACATTTCAGATGGATAGCTCTGCAGACTTTGGAGATAGAGGGGGGATAGGTATTTTTCGAGTTTTTTCAAAAGAAATCGATAATTATACATACAGAAATTTCAAAAACTGGATTGAGATGTACATACCGATACCATTCATTAATTTACATTATATCTATAAACGCTACCTACATTTCAGATGGATCGCTCTGCAAACTTTGGAGATAGGGGAGAGGGGGCGGAGGGGGAAAATGGGTATTTTTTCGAGTTTTTTAATAATATTTCAAAATGAATTAAACCCACAGAAATTAAAAAAAAAATTTTGAGATGTACAAACTGAAACCTTTCATTATATTTACATTATATCTATAAACGCTACGGAGATCGATCGCTCCGCAAACTTCGGTGATAGGAGAGGATGTATAATTTTTCACCTTTTTTCAAAATATTTCATAAAGTTTGAGTCCTATACAGAAATGTACAAATTGATATCTTTCATTTGATACCCCACTTGACATTGTAGGTCTCTTTTAAAATTTCGACTTCACAATTTGTACTGAAAACTTTGATTTTAATATAAATTTTTATTTTTTTTCTTTAAATCTTTACAGGCGCACGAAATGCATTATCATTTTAAATTTCACGTTATTTGCTGTTGTAGTTGCTGAGACATCAAAGACAGAAAAAATTACAGAAAAAGCGATGCCTTATGGGTTTCGAAACCGATCTTCGAAACCCTATTAAGAGTTATGTTTACCTATTTTGTCATCGAAGAGTTTTCCTAGTAGATAAGCACCTAGACAAGCTAGATTTTCCTAGTATGAATAGATGATGTCTAAAAAATCACAATATGAATTAAAGCAAGTGCACCAAAGATTGTAAACATCTTAATGTTTACTATTACTAATGCCTACGGCGCGGCGCGGCGGCGCGGGCGGCGGGGTAATAAATTACATTTACAGTGTTGTAATAACATGGTAATCATAACAAATCTTAGTTATTTAGGCAGTTTGTAAGGTAAATAACAAGTTACTAATGTTGTTGTTGGTAAGGTACCTGGGTTAGTTTCGGCTCAGCAATAATCAATTTGAACTTGCGAATCGATCTCACTGGCATGACAGGTTGGCTGGCAGGTTAGGTACCTACATATCTTTACGGTTTCATTCGCTTTTAGCCATGTATAAAATGATATCTAGGTACTTAGTATTGAGATTGGTGCCCCCTTGCGATATATTAGTTTTAGGGTTCCGTACCCGAAGGGTCAAAACTAAGCCTCCGCTGCCCGTCCGTCCGTTTGTGTGTCACGTGGCATTAAATATAAAGGGGACTCCCATACAACAAACGTGTTTTTTTTTGGCTATTTTTGCTCTTAATTTGTCAAGGCTGTATCTTTTGAACAACAATAGTACGACACATGAAACTTTATATAATTAAGTAACACTTCAACTGTAATAATAAGAAATACTAATAATAAAATAAAGGGGTCTCCAAACAAGTGAAAATTTGATGTTCTTTGAAAAAGTTGCCTGATTTTTATGGTACGGAACCCTTCGTATGCGAGTCTACTCGCACTTGGCAGTTTATTAGTTTTAGCAGCAAGATGTTTGCAACAATCGACTGCGGAAAAGCGACACCGTAAATAACATTCGCAGAAAAACCAAACGGCCTGCACAAAAATCATCACAGTTGTAGGTAACTAGGTACTCACAAAAACAATTTAAAGTTAAAATTTACGTGCTTTTTGAGGCATGGGGCCGTTATACTGCCAACTTCGTGAGTCCGGGCTGCTACTGTGCAAATTTCTCGCTAGAAAAACCCCACTCGATTATTATTACCAATTTATTTTATAATTAATTATAACGGAGATTACCAATAATTACACTAATTATAATTTTAATTTATATACAAATTTAACAATATTTCTCTGTCTTGTTGGTGTAGCGGTTGCGAGTTCAACCGCGCTGATAATTATGTATTCCTACGTAGATGTAGGTGAGGTACCTACCATGGGAAGATAGGTCCAAATTTGTTACAAAAGAGTTTTACATTGTGTCTTTGTTTCATAGTGTTATGATTATTATGAAACAGATCACCGTCACATCAAAGATACATCAATGCAACAAAATATAAACAACACCGATCTGGGCTCAGGCAGCACACTGCACAGATTTGATGCAACCATAGATTATTTGGATTATGAAAAAAAAGTGTTGAAAAAAAAAAACACCAAATGCGAGTCGACTCGCACACGAAGGGTTCCGTCAAGTAAAAATCAGGCAACTTTTTCAAAGAACATCAAATTTTCACTTGTTTGGAGACCTCTTTAACTATTTAACTTTATTATATTTTTAGTATTTGTTGTTATTACAGTTGAAGCGTAAGTAACACTTCAACAATTAAAAGAAAGTTTCATGCATTTACCTATTGTGGTTCAAGAGATACCGCCTAGCCAAGCGAAGAGCAAAAATAGCCAAAAAAAATTAAAAATAGTTTTTTGTATGGAAGATCCCTTTATTTGGATATTTATTTTATTTTTATTATTTGTTTTTGTAGCGGCAAAAGAAATACACATTCTCTGAAAATTTCAACTGTCTACCTCTTACGGTTCTTGAGATAGAGCCTGTGAGTGACGGACTTACGGACGGACGGACGAACAGCGGAGGCTTAGTACCTAATAGGGTTTCGTTTTGATCTTTCGGGTACGTAACCCTAAAAATGAGTATGTGTACGTTCTCAGCATTCAGTTTTACAGGCCATTTTTATCGTATACCTTTTTATTCGGCGGCACACATTTGGATCTGTAATACTGTCATGTGTACTCGCTCATACAACTACATCCGCCATCGCAAAAAAAAAAAAACGCATACGATAAAATGGGCCTGTAATGGACTGCTGTGTGAAAGTACCCTAAGATTGATATTGCACGAAAGGTAAAATGGTATATATACTATGAAAACACTCAAATACTAAGTTAAATTAGTAATGAACAAATAAATCTGACCCGAGAGCTGATGAGTATCTGGCGTAGCGCTTCAGCATCAGGGCAATGCAGCCAGCGTCTTGGGTACGCCTTCGATTGGTATTGATATGGATTATGTACCTCGAGATTCGTTGCAACAGTCTGCAGCTAGCTCAACTGCTTCAATTGTAAATACTACCTAGTTCTAATTTGTTTCCATGTTTTAATTGGAATACATCTTATTTAAGTTAATAAAATAACTGGATGAAATCTTTAGAAGTATTTTTTTGCAAATTAAGTAAATATGATGATAACATAATGATCAAGCAATTGAATAAAATTTAACCGATTCCCATGCCTTGGAAACTTAACCTATTAAGATCAATTAATTGATTCTTGGCGTGATAATGACTTTTTAAATAGATAATTACCTAACAGAAGGTTTCTCGTTAACATTATCGTGAAAGATTTACAATCCGCTTAATAAGCTTGGCATCCCCATCTTCAGTGTCGTTAGCATACTTAATGAAGGCGTACTATGTACTCGTACATAACCAATATTGCCTTTTCTGAAACCAACATCCGCGTAATCGAGGAGAGGAAGTAGACTTTGGAAGACTTTGGGCAAGGATAATTTTAGTCTCAAATGGTAGGAAGTTTTGTAGCCGTCGAAGATAATGAAGCGTGTAATTAACCTGTACTATGTTTCTTATAGAGAAATAAATAAAAAATGCATTAGCGCGTATCGTACCTTTCCATCGCTTAGGCCTATTTTAACTTTATGCATTCGGATTTTGTGTCAGTACCCATGATTTAAATAGTTACTAAGTGCTAAACTGCCAACAGAAATGTCGGATAAGTCGGAATGTTCAAAGGTACCTGTTTGTTTATATTGCGTGCGGTTTATTTCCACATTCCCCGCGAAACCCACGGCCACCTAAGATTTTAACCGCATTTAAATGTAATTTAAATATTCAAATTTTAGTACATTTAACATCATTAGCGTAAGTTACCTACTGCATCAAGGTAGCTAGTAGGTACCTACATGCATAGTAGAACGGGGTGCAAGATATATAAAACAAATACTAACACACGAAAGTACCTATATATTTTGGTCCATAATAGACTTTTGGAATTACCCATAAGTAATGATACTTAGGAAGGCAAGATGGCCCAATCCTAGTCAAAGTGAAAAACTCTTTATTTCCATAAATACAATAAATGTATACTTAGAAAAGGTCAAATTCTTAATAATTAAACACTGACACGGAAATAAAGTGATATTTTTGATTTCAGTCGCTTCGGTATGTACTCGTAGACTAAAGTAAAGAAGAAGAACTCGACACACAAGAGCCAGCCAAGTTTAGCAATAATCGTTAACCAGAAGGAAACCTTAGACAAAAACGTTGCGTAAGACGTTGAACTACCTCTAGATTATTTTCAGCAGTCTGTAATTAGCTCAACTGTTTTAATTGTAAAAACTAGTTCTAATTTGATTTTATTATTTTGCTGTTTCGGGAATCTTCAATCATCGACTTATCGGTTATTAAACAGAGATTTAGATGCGATCAGACTGGCAAGAAAATCGAACACAAAGACATTTCAACTAGCTCTATACTCCGTCCACGCGTTTATTTTCTTTGACTTAATGAAACAATGCAATATTTCATTGACACGTAATCTTTCAGCTCGATAAATATTGAAGCTCTCGTTAGACCCGATATTATTCGAGTCCACAGTCGAGATATCGCATCACTTTCTTTAAAAAGAAATGGCTATAAAATATTGCTTTTTTACATACTTATGGATTTCTGGTGAGATTCTTTCATTCAGTCAAAGAAAATAAACACATGGACGGACAACAAATACAATATATATACAAGTGCATTGACGGCCACGTACCTTCTTTCCACCTAGGAACACTTATAAACAGCTTGTTCCTCCATCTCTCAAGTCCCACCGGCAGAGCGTTCTCCGGCACCAGCGCTCCGGACTTGATGGCTTGCTGGTGGGAGTACGCGTCAGGGTAGTTCCAGTCCATCACGTTCCAGGAGAACAGCTCCTGAAGCTTCACAGCTGCTGATGCGCATGCCACCAGGCTACAGAGGATAAGGTATTTGGCCGCCATTTCGATTCTAAAATGGAAAATTTATATTTTAAGTCATTTATACATCAGAACCCTTTCAATAGATGAGGAATAGATGACTTGACTGCTTAAAATATGTTTGTTGTTTATGTTTATTTTGCTTATGTTGCTGATTGATAAGGATATGATAGGATAACATACTTGGTAAATTAATAATAATAAATAATATAAAAAAAAATCAGTGGCGTGAAAGGGGGGGGGGGGGGTTATTTATAAGATACCAAATAATGTCCCAAAAACTTTTCGACTTCGACGGGACTTGAACCCGCATCCACCCCTCAGTACGGGAATGTGTTATCCAACTACACCACTTTTTATTTAGCATTGATTCTCCCAAAGTTAAACGAAAACACAAAAACAAGTACTTTTGCAGTTGAACCCTACTGAAGGTACCCTAGGTGAAGGCACAGGTGAAGGTTAGAAATTATAATTTTCTCGATATTCAGACTAATGTCAAATTATTAATAGACATAATGACTATCTGTAATTAAATCGGGACATGAATCTGTAATTATTATGCTCGTTCATGCCATGTACATAGTTTAGAGCACGCGGGATAATCCATTTCTTATAATCCTATATTATGAAGTTATGATGTTATCCTAATGTTGGTTTATTTTTATTATCTTGTGTTCTACTGAAAATATGCACAGTCTCTGCGCAACAACTTTCTGCTTTTATAATTTTTGTTTTATCATTATTCTGTATGTTTTATACAGAATAAATCTGTGAAATTTCTTTAAAATTCTTATAACATCCCTATCTAGCTGTAAAGCAGTTAAAACTACGTGAAACAAAAACGTACGCAGTGATTCTAATATAGCTGAATAAACAGCTGAACGGATCTAGATAGATCTAGACCTCACCGGATTCCCAAAAATTGTATGGTGGTGTTAAAAGCCACGGGCACAAGCTTATCGATTAAATAGAGTTATTATATCGAATATCAATCTCCCGAGTGACACTCAAGTCAGAAATAAAGGCTTTTTTTATATATCCATCAATAGCTTCAGCTTGCATTGATAACAAAGTCTAATGCACAATGTGATTTACGATAAGATAAAACGATCACAATTTATCAGCTTCACAAATAAATCAAGCACAACACACTTCTTCCACATATCCATTCTCTTCGACCATCAGTGATACATTGTATCATAGAAATTTATTATAAAAATAATTTCGAATTAAAAAAAAAAACTAACGTACATGCCACAGCGCGCCAATAATCGCGAGCGTTCGGGTTCGACTGAAATGCTAACGCCTAAACATACTGTTATTTATAACCACGAGGTAAACGCCGCCGGAGCAAACTCGCTTAAGTTGTGTAGGCCTCAGGATCTGAAACATAGAATTGCATTAGAAGAACTTTTATGATGAAAGACTAAATTATATTTCGTAGGAATGATGATTCTAAAGGAGATCATACCCAGCTGTGATTGATCCCAGGCTGATGATGATTGATGAAGAAGGAAAAGGGTCCAATTGGTGGTAATTTGGATTATAACAACCATCATTCTGATCGATCCCCCAGGAGACTATAGAACCTAAATCGTGTCTATCGCCACCCTCTCGCTTACTGGGGGTGGTTTACACTGACTAACATAACGAAATCTAATATTTCATTGAAAACATTATCTTTGACTCGATTTGTCACCCGTTAAATATCAAATCCTGTTTCGAAAGAACTTAGTTAAGAAAAACAAACAGGCAAGGAATATTAGCTTTTCCAGTTCTCTTGATTTTCCTTTTTACTCTTTCTTCCTCTCTTTTCCCAGATATTTATCCCACGTAGTGATGTTGTCAGGTTTCTTGATCAACCTCTTCCAATTCACGCATGTTATGAAATAGAGGTATAACTAGCACTATACGCATAATTTCGTAGATTTAAGCAATAGGAAAAAATATATTTGAATAACTTTGTAAGCATTACGAAATATTTAGGTAATGGCTACCTACTTGCTAGGGAAATTTTGTTTAAATAGATTAGTTTTTATCATTGTTGTTTAGTTTTTTGTTTTTGTGTTTTTGGGTGTCGGAAGAGGCGACTAAGGGATGCCACAGGGGCGGGCCGCAACGCCCCCTGCAGAACAATTCTACCACCGAAGTGCGATCCCCAACCAGCATGCCCAGCGTAGAGATTATCTGCATTACCCCCCGTGAGATAAAAGGCAATAAGGCGCTTAACAGGGGGAGGCCTGGGTCCAGCAGTTGACCAATATAGTGGGGTGGAGGAGGTGGAGATTAGTTTTTAGCCTACAGCTTTCATTTGTAGTGTTGTATGTTATTGTTACCGACCTATCAAATCGGAAGTGCAGCTGTTCTGTTTCGATTAAGATAATTCTAAACTCCGTTAGGTACTTTCATCTCTATGTGTGTACCTACTTCATAACTGTATGTAGATTATTTTTGGTTCCTAAATAGCCCACTGTCCGGTTGCCTGATTTGATACTCTTTTGGAATCTCTGGAAGTAGAGAGAGAGAGGAGATTTCTCCATCTTGACTGGCCGCAAGCGTTCGTTTTCTAAAGGTATATCTGTCTAGCCCAATTTCTCTAAAACAAAAGATTTACTGGTAGCAGTTATGATACTTTTAAGGAGTTGAGAAATAAATAGACACGATGTCTATATATTTCTTAAGTCTGTACTTCTAAGGTTCAATCACGATCCAATCATGCGCACTTTATCAACGCATAATCTACACACTTCTCTGCCTAACTCTTAATTTAATTTACTCTGGTATGAGCTGTATGGCATAACATTAGGTACATACAAAGTAGGGCTTACACGCACTTGTGGTTTAAGGGCCTCATCCTAATTCTAGGTGGGGGAACTGGGATCTGCACAGACATCTTGCATGGGAATGTATTGTGCATTGTCCCCCTGCATAACCTCTAAATGCCTATTCAGATCTTCGCGAATTTCGCTACCCAGAGCAATAATAGTGGTAAGTTTCTCTTGGATTTCGCGCTGGGTTTCGCGCGGTCCGCCGTACCTATCTGTAGGTGTAATGTTCTTTGTTCAGCCACTTAGCATGTTACATTACAACGCCCTTTTCACGATTTATCCGATTTCATCGTTTAAAACACAATTTATGTAAAACGGGCGGATCCTAATATTTTTGGTAATTATCTTTATGCGTGTTTCACGTTAAAATGGAAACAACTCTAATGCTCAATTACCATTCGGAAGGACACAGTGCCTTTCATACAATATCTTAGTGTTGTTACAAAGTTTCATACGTTAATCCGATCCTGTAGAAAAACTTAAAACTAATTTTGCGAGGTTTTATATGAAATCATGTTGTAAAGTAATAAGTAAAGAAACAATTTAAAGGATCGATCATTTATGTTTTTTTTTTAATAATTATAACCATTTTATAGCATAGTGGAAATACATGAATGTTATTCCCTGATTTTTAATAATCATTTACAATGTGCACCTACTTAATTTAATTAGTACCTAAGACATAGTTTAAGAAAATTCTTTATTGACAAAGAAAATTACAATTCAATAATAAAAACAAATTAGAACTAGTATTTACAATTGAACCAATTAAGCTAACTGCAGACTGTTGCAAACAATCGACAGGTAGCTCAACTGATCCATATCAATACCAGTTGGAAGCGTCCCCAAATAAATAAATTAATATTGTATTATATTACTTGCCTTTGTTATTTTATTCTTATGTAACGAATTGGCTAAATATAATCATATCATTATTATCATAACCATTTGTTTACCAGAATGTGTATATATATGTATGTGCAAAAGTTCTTAAGTCCATTTACAAAATTTTTAAAGTACGATTTTAATAATAAATGATTCTAAATGTCAATTATATTAAATTAAAAATTACAAAAAAAAAGAATAATAATAACAGATTTAGCAAAAAAACAAAACAAGTTAGCTGGAAAAGTCGATCAAATCTTAAAATTCAAAAAATCATTTACAATTTTCTAATAGGTTCGATTTTGTAAATGTTTCGATTTAGTCTTAGACAGATATAGAGGCAAATCTATAAAACGTTTAGGTAATTTATTGATTAGACTTACTTAATTTGAACTTGGTGACGTGAGTGTACGCCGCCGCGCCGCCTCGTTCATCGTCCTCTAGAATAATATTTTTAGGTTTTTCCTTTCTTTGAATGAGATCATACCTGAGCTAATTAGGCACCTACATGATTAATTCAATTTTAAAACAATTAAAAAGTATGAAGTTTTAATTCTTTTGTTTTATTTTCTCCTCTTCGGGGACAATGACGCCCCTGGAAATAAAAAAAAAAAACATTTTTGACAGCGTAGACACCCGATTAAAATTACAAGTAATCATAATTTACTATTCTGGCGCAAGCAAAAGAATCCAAAACTTCAAAACCAAAATGAAAAATTACTCTAATAGTAGGTACCTACAGATTCTAAGCAGGTATCAAAGTTGTACAGAAGCGAAATACAACAATAGCATACAAAATTGTTCTCGTAAATCTACCAGACGGGAAAATGCCAGAAAATAAAGAAAATTATTAAACACTTTCGCAAATCAGAATTCCAAGATAATAAAATTAATCAAATAACTTCTTAGAAGCAAGACAGAAGCCGTCTTGTGCCAAGATCCACGTAACCAGCTAAAGCTAAAGCTGTTCTGACCTGGGACACAGCTAACTTCCTTATGATAGCCAGCTGGTGCCAATGAATGGCCACCAGGGATGAGTATCAAAATGATCCCATTGACGAGTTCCCAAAGCACAGGGTTGTAACACCTAGACATGGATCCGAGTTTTGAGCCCAGGACCTCATAATCTGCGGTTAAATACGCTATATCATATAATATCATATGTGTCGTCTCCCCGTTAAAACTGACTGCTGCGGCCGCATTATTCAAAATTCAAAGTGCTTTATTTCCTGTTGACATTACAGGACTCCTAGACAAGACAGAAATTTAAAATATTTTTTATTAATGCATTTTAATTGTATATATTTTCTTATTAATGCAAATAAATGATTGACTATTGAAATTAGATACATAGGTATAATAATATTGACAAGTTAAGAAATAGAAGGGAGTTTCGACTCTACTAGGTGGTATTAAATTCTTCTCGGGCTATATTAACAAAGGAATAATACCGCAAACTGCATACTTCGAGATAATCTAGCGGGTAACTCTATTATAGAATTAGCTCTCGTGGTTGTCTTGTTATTATCCTACGAATTCACTCGGGTGATTATTCGGAACCACGAATTGGACCTAGATTGTTGCTTGATTAAGTGGAAAAAATGTATAATATTATACCTAAAAAAATACTTAGTTACTAAGTAATCATTAGAATAAATTTGATGTCTTGGTTCCATCGATCTAAGTAAAAATGGAGAGATGAGGTAGTAGCGTCTCGAACGTGGAAGGCTCAAATTAGATCCACCCACCTCAGTCATAGTCAGACCAGCGCGCCGCGCCGCGGGGCGGCGCGGCGTAATGTGATTTCTAAGAAAAAAACCCAAAAATGGTGCGACTTTGACGGGACTTGAATCCGCATCCTTCCCTCAGTACGAGAATGCGCTAACCAATTACACCACGAGGTCAAGTGACGTAGGAGTCGAAAAACTTTGGGAATTCCATCGGACTCTAGCGCCGTTAGCTTCACCTACAGGGGAAATATTGAAGTTTATCCAAGACTAAAGTTATACTTAGTTCGTTTGACGAGAGGTGTCGCGTTGCTCAATTCTAAGGTTTTTGTTATTAGAGTGCGTAAGCCCTCACACTCAGGGTAATTTTATTAAGAAATCAAATAATATTTGCACAAGATTGGAAAATGTAACTGTGAGCGAGTGTTTGCGTGTAGTTGTAACACAGGCCAGTTGTTGAGTAAGCGCTGGGAGATACTACCTTATCTACAGGTTTTATTTAGATCTATGCTTGGTTCTATCGATTTTTGCAGGTGATTTCAGGATAGGGGCCTTCCGCCCGCACAGAAACTGGCCTGCGAGCAAGGTCATTTTTCTGAAATGCTTAGTGGACAACTCGCCCAAATCAAAATTAAAAACGGGACAGTTTCGTCAGGCTATTTTTTCTGTAAATTAATCACTCGATTTAAACTACACAACCGCCATAAAATCTTTTTAAAATTTCGCGATCTGTTAACATATTAAACGTAGGGGAAAATAAAACAAAAGGTACGCGATAAATACCCGACAAATAATCTTTAATACGCCATAAAATCATTGTCCATAAAAAGTTGACTGTTAAAATCATATACCTACCTAAAACATTATATAAATTAACAATGTCATGATAATGATGAATGATTGACACCATGTTATAAATGGGATATTGTTTCGACTATGTTGTTACCAATAACACGTTATTAATCACCATAAAAATCAATAACGGATTTCCGGAGGCAAAGTACTCGTATGTGTAACTTATAAAGTAAGGTCAACATTAAGCCCTATTACAAAAAGAAGTGGACCGACGTGATCATAATATAATATAACGATAATATAATGATAATAATTTATTTATTTCTATACTAAACCTGTTTTGTGCGATCCTGAAGCTTTAGAAAAAACCGCTAATGCGTTGTTTACACCTAACGAGTACAGTGGCGAGTCAGTGTCCTCGGCCGAGTGCTCGGTTGGTATAAACACTTTAACGAGTGCTCGGCCGAGCGCTCGGCCGAGCAGAGAGGCGAGAGAGTCACTAGAATACCAATCTGTTCACTAGGCCGAGTACCCACCTCCCCACTTCATTCTTCTGCCCCCGCAGCGACTAGACATCCCGCTCGGCAGGCATGAACACGCACTCGCTTGTCACTCAGCCACTCGCCACTCGTTTGTTCGTCACCAAGCTGTGTGCGTGTTTATGTTATTTATCAGATTATCATAATCTCAATTATAATGACCGCTAATAACAAATGGACCTTGGATACAACAATAAATAAAAGTGTTACAAAATACATGTATGTTTGTGGAATTTTTCATCACCCGATTACAAATGCAAGGACAAGCGTAATGCAGCACTAATTGCAATAGTAAATGAGATGAACATCAAACTCTTTGTCGTCGTTTAAATTCCTTTTTTTGCGATCCATTGCAGACGAAGCGTGATCAAAACGGAACTGACTCGCCACTAGAGTAAATACGTGTGAACATCCACTCGGTTCGGCGACTCTCTCGGCCGAGAGCTCATTTACTGACTCGCCACTGTACTCGTTAGGTGTAATCAGCGCATAACTGCAAGTCTCCAGGGACCCACTCCACGTTTCACGATATACTAAAGTTTCCCAACCTTGGGTTAGATTAGATAGTGGAATACATTAGAACAGAACCCACCAGACATACGGTGGGAATAATATTTAAATAAATATAATAAATAAATAATGCTGGACAATTCACACAGTATCATTAGGCCCAAGCTAAGCAGAGTTTTGATAAGGGTACTAGATAACTGATATTATGTAGGTACATAATACATTAAACAACATAGACATAATTTTTTTATTATACAAAGAAAACAAATATCTGTAGATCGTACAAAAATTTGTCCTGAGGCGGAAATCGAAACAGCAACCTCCTGTGTCGCAGGAAAAAAAAAAGTCGTCAAATTGTTAAAGAGGTAAAGAGTGATAGATCTCTACTAGTTCCTTCTAGGCCCTACTAGACTGCTATAGAGGTAGATAAAATAAAAAGAGACAACCCAGCAGTTCGCTCCAATAGCCTGATAAGATCATTGCAACCAATGAAGTCAGAGTACCTAATTAATGGTTGGGTCATGGTTGGCCCAAAAACTGGTTGATACCATTGAAGTACCTTCTGTTACTAGCTAAGTAATAATAACTCAACAGTTGACACATTCCCGGTTAGCACATAATTATCAATCTAACTACGAGTACCTTTAAAATAAATTCGAAGGTGAGTTGGTCTGATAATGGTTTTGACTTACATGACTCAATGTACCTAGAAGGTACCTACCCAATCGTCGGATCAAAATGGATAGAAATAGATCGGAATTTCCTACAATCTTTGAAGATAGAGATAATAAATTAAGTATCTTTAATTTTAAGGTGGCGTTAAAGATAAATCGGACAAAACAGCTTCGGTGGTTAACTTAGACGTAAAATGTATAAAAACTGTCAAAAACATCGATTAAAATGTATTTTGAATTGTCAGATTTATGTTTTACGAATGATGAATTCATGCCTTAGGTCAAACTTTACCGGTTGCTGCCAAAGCTAAGATCAACAATACTAAGTTCAGTTTGATCGAGTTCAAATTCGTAATACCTATTGTGTGACATGAAAGCTTATGAACTCGGTGCAGCTCTTGAACTGGATCAACTTATGTCAATAAAATGCGCTGAACTCGTTCAAAACGCTAAACTGAGTTTATCTTATATTTAACGCGTTAAATTGCAACGTGAACGCGTTCAATTGCAACGGTGAACACAAAATTTCCTTTCGTCGTCGTGATTTTTTTTATCTGCATGGAAATTGATATAATAAACAAATTACAAAATATGACTTAATTTAATTTAGTTTAGTAACCTAGAAAACGAAGGTTAGAAAAGTGGTAAGGCGAGGTCAAATTTCGAGTTCGATTGGCCAATCTAATTTTGAAAATACGAAGGTCAACGACGTAACTAAACCACATAAATGTTTTTAGAAATGTTGTCACACAGCAACACACATAGTCAGGTGACTATCTCTATCGGTCTGATTGAATAATTAAATTATCAGCGTTACAGTATTTCTGTTTTAAGCCTCTGTTATCTTGGACGGAGAATAGAGGTTTTTGCCCGGCAGTACAGGCTCATAATAATATAATAATTTAAATAGGTAACGAAATATATAAACATATGGGTAATATTTTTTTAGTTAATTATCATCATCATCATCCTTTGTTAGTGCACTGCTGGACATATACCTATCCTAATGAGCGCTATAGCACCCTGTCTTCAGCTTGCCTCATCCAGCATCTGCATGCAGTCTTTCACAGGTCCCACTTGTCCTACACAACGTTTATATTTTTAGTTAGAATATATTAAATCTAGATTTTTTAAAGAGCTATACAGAGCAGATCTTGGGTTGCAAATATTGTACTGTATTGTATTCTTTTATTTCAGATAGTTAAATAATCCATTTACATATTATAATGCTATAGCTATAGTACTACCTCTATAGCAGGACGGGGCGCGGGGCGGCACGGCGGCGGCGCGGCGGATGCCTTGATCGATGTCTTTAAATTATAAATTAATAACTAAAACCCATCGATCTAAGTAAAAAAAGGGAGATGTGGTACTAGCGTCTCGAAAGTGGAAAGCTCAAATTAGATCTAATTAGGTCACCTCAGTCATAGTCGGACCGGGGCGGCGGCGGCGCGGCGGCGACGCGACGTTCGTGTTACGCTTGCTTGCTACGACCACATACTTTAGTGTGCCTTATTGACTAAAATATGACGATCGATGTGGAGCAGCGGGCGAAGGTCCGCCTGCGACGCAGAAGGTTGCGGTTTCGATTCCCGCCTTGGGACAAATGTTTGTACGATCTGCAAATATTTGTTCCGAGTGTTCTGGATATTTTCTACGTATAATAAAAAATATCTATGTATGTAATGAATTACTAAGCTAAAACAAAGTATTAATGTATGTATGCAATAAATAAATCTGAATCTAAATCTAATGTATTGTATTAAGTACATCAGTCATCTAGTACCCATAACACAAGCTCTGCTTAGCTTGGAGCTAGATGATGCTGTGTGGATTGTCCAGCATTATTTATTTATTATTAATTTATATCTACAGATTTTGTTACAGATATATGGTAAAACCTAAGTGAGCCTAGCTTAGTAGACGCATCACAAGACACGCCAAGTCTTAGTATACAACAGTACGATACTTGCATTGTAAGAGTATTATACTCTGTGGTTGTACTGCATGCAGTTTTCTCTCCGAGGCAATAAGTACTGCTTACTGACATTGGCAGAGTCGTAGCGAAAAGCAAGCGGTGCCAAAAATAAAGAAGTTGAAATTGAGGCAATAAGTACGGTACGCGTGCGCATTTTCTTCACGTTAAAAATAAGCGCATGAAAGGGAAGGTAAGTTAGGCACCCTGTTCTGCTGACCCTGTTCTGCTGAAGAAATGGATCGTTAGCTAAAATCCGTTAATTCATACCAATGTTATAAGTTCGATAGTAACATCTGTCTGTTACCTTTTCACGCTTATAAGGCTGACCGGATCTCCATGAAATTTGGCAGGGAGGTAAATGGTATCCCGGGGACGGACGTAGGCTACTTAAAAAGCACGTGCGAAGCCGCGGGCAGCAGCTAATAATTAATAAAACACGTTTCCTATCACATAAACCCGTCATTGCGAAATGGAGTAAAACGTTCACATTTCTGTAAAAGGTGTGTCCATGTTACATTAAACCAGGTTTTGTAGATAACAGTAAATTTCAAATTTACGATGAATTTGTAGCTGGTTATGCTTCAGTTACTGTTAGTTACTTGCTTGACTTTGTTTGTAAACAACAAAGAAGTGCTTAATAAGTCATGGGTGTATTTTTAGAGCATAGTTTCATTTAAAATGATAAAGGACCTGCACACGCATCCCACACCTCTGCTGCATAGTACAAAAATGAGCAATAGAATATGCACCTTGTTTGAAGCTATAGCAGCATGAACTGCATCCGGATCCATGGTAGCTGTCACAATGCCTCAATGCGACTTTAAAAAAAAAGAAGGAAATATTCGGCTGTATGTATCTTTATATTTTAACTTTTTTAATCTTGTTCGTCGATATATCCGTCATTTTCTGACCGATTTTGAAAATGTTCTACGTTATTGTTAAAGTGATTCTGAAGTCTTATAATTTTTTTTATTTCCGTGGTATATTTGTCCCACAAATCTTAAAAATAGTATATTACTGAATTTGAAATCAGTTTTTAGTTTTTTGTAAACAAACAAATTATTACACAATCCACAGGTGCATTTTTGGCTTGAAAAATTAAATACCCTTGGCTCAATTCTGTTAACCAATCGCTTTAATATGACAATCGTGTCGTCGCAAAATCGTCACGTAGAATGAAAGCAACTCTAAATAGTGCGTGCGGTGCTATTTGCACGGAGACTGATAGAATAGATTCAACCTTAACACTTTTGACGCGCGTCTCTCCATCTCGGTAGTTTATTTCATATAAAGCGATTAATTTAACGGAACATGTTATTTAGCACAACTGCGTTTTACTTTCATACCACTTTTCCCATTTGTGAGAATCCCAAAAACTCGCTTTAGGGAAATATCTCAAAATGTTTGGGAGCAGAAATGGATTGAAACCCCGGATCATAGATAAAACCTCTATTCTCCGTCCACGCGTGTATTCTTTGCCTTAATGAAATAATGCAATATTTCATATACACGTTATCTAATAGCTTGATAAATATCGAAGCTCTCGATAAAAACGGGTAGTTCCCACCTGATCACGCTGGAACCGATCACGGTGCATCCGATCACGCCATACATAGTGCCTACCTCGTGTAATTACGCATGACTATTTTTAAAAAGAAACATGAGTCTATAAAATATTGCATTCATTCATCCAGGTTCATTCACTCACTGTCATCAATTAGAACTTCAAAGGTGTGCTGTGTCAAAAATAAAATAAACGCGTAGACGGAGTAGGTATACCTAGTCGTTATAACCCACAAAAGCTCTGGCACGGAAGCTTGTTCATACATAATTTAATTACACACGAAGAATGTGCGTAGTTAATACCTTCTAATAATGTTAACCTTGCTACAATTGCGTAGGAAGAAACGATAGGCCTCTGGCTTTCGTTCATTACAAAATGTTATGCAATCTTTATGTCGAATATTTACCTTGGAACGGAAGACATTCCGGCAATCCTGATACTTAAAAATGCCTAAAGAATTTTAGGCATTTTAAAGATACTCGTACCCAAGATCTGAATGTAGGTTCCTCTACTTCGATGTCCTCAGTGCTGAGGGTTAGGGACCTTTATTTAGAACCTTGGAATACACGGTAATGGAATGTATCACAAAAAGTGTTCTACTTACAAACTTCTCTATATTTTCACTGTAAAATATAGATCCATATCTACAAACGCTACATACATTTCAGATAGATCGCTCTGCTAACTTCGGAGAATTGGTATTTTTTCGACTTTTTTCAAAATATTTCAAAAAGTGTGAAGCCTACAGAAATTTCAAAAACTGTTTTGAAATATACAAACTTTTAACCTATAATTTGATATCCCCTCGGTAAGGTTTTGCCCTTTTGAAAATTATTGCTCGCCGTTTTGGCGATTTTCCTAAATGTTCTACCTCATCGAGTGGGCTATCAAATAAAAGGTATCTGTTTGTACATCTCAAATGAGTTAATAAAATTCCTGTAAGCTGCTACTTTTTAAAATATACAAAAAAAAAGTAAAAAATTTTGACCGATCCATCTGAAATTTTTAGGTATTCATTAAATAGCGAAGTCTCTAACCGGTACCTATAGTACATATTGGTATACTTGACAAACGTATACCGGCGGATACCTTGATCGATGGTGCCATGCCTCAGTGACAGGTTTTGTTACATTTAACCTAGCACTATCTAAACTAATGTTATAAAGTTTTGATATATTTTGAAAAAACTTGAAAAAATACCCATACCCCCCTATCTCCGAAGTCTGCAGAGCTATCCGTCTGAAATGTATAGCGTTTGAAGATATTCTATATTTTACAGGAAAAATATAGAGAAGTCTGTAAGTAGACCACTTTTTGAAAAAAGGTCAAAAAGGGGGGGAAAACTTTCAAAAGGGGAGGCTACCTCACCGAGTGGTATATCAAATATAAGGTATCGGTTCATACATTTCAAAACAGTTTTAGAAATTCCTGTAGGTTACATACTTTTTGAAATATTTTGAAAAAACTCGAAAATTTTACTATAACCCTCTGTACTCCGAAGTTTGTAAACCTGTACATCTGAAATGAAGGTACCTTTAATTTTTTGGTGTTCATCAAATAGCAATGTCTCTAACCAGTACCAATAGTAAATATTGGTATACATGACAACCATTCGAAACCCTCGGCGCGCGAGTCACACACGCACTTGACGGATCTTGTTTGTTTTTTTGAGTTGGTAGTGCTTTTTTAACATTGTCCGTACATTCATACTCAAATCATAATTACTAGCATCTATTATTTGGTTATCAAGAAACAAGCTATGCTTACTTCCTCAGGCTAAATGATGAAAGGCGAATTTTATTTGCCCTTATGTGTGTAGTGTGCTTTAAGAGGGCGCAATGCGTGCCATTTTGTGAAAAGGATAGGCATAGGATTTCGCGTTCATAAGAGCGGGACAGAGCATACTTTTTTAGAATGGCGTCAGCTCAAAAATCATGTTTTTGCTCATTTACAAGAGAACTACACAACTTATGAAGAAACTGGTTCAAGGAACCAAATAATTACTAATAACCTACAACTCAAAACATAAGTCATTTTAATAGACCGCGGGGTTCCTGAGATCTCGACCAAATTATGTGCGAAACAGTGCACTTTCATGTATTTTTTATCGTAATTTTTGTTCTCTTATTTTAGACCACATGAGCAGTGCCATTTTAGATGTGTTCATACAAATTCTAATTTGATTTCATAAATCTGTCATAAAAGCTGAAATTTATAACCAGCTCGTGTACATAATCGGAGTAAAATTAATAAATGACTTTCAATCCACGTTTTCTTGACCGTTAGAGCACGATATTATCGCCAACATAATGCATAATACGGTAATTGAAGTAATTGTACATTCATTATGTAATAAGTGCGGGTAATTATGATAATGTATAACGTTGTAAAGGCGTGGTTACATCCTGATAACGCGTGATAATGTAACGCATATATTGCAGTTTGGGGTAATCCATGCGAAACTGAAAGCGGAACGACCTCGCAGGGTCGGTCCCCCGGTCGGGTAGGGGGAGTCGCTGAACAGAGTGGCTAGTAAATTATACTAGCCACTCTGTCCAGCGACTCAGCACAATACCAAAACAGAACCAGTAATTTATACAGGGTTATTGGTAATTCGCTGACACTGAGTGAACTGCAGGGTTCTGCCTATCATTAGGAACACGTTCTTGAAGACGCCAGGCCCTGTTTATGAATAATTTAACCGAAATAAAAAAAAATACGACTTGGTCTTCGCTTTTTCAGTTTCGTAAAAAACTTGGGTTGCTGTCATACTACGAAAAGTAGTTCCTCTTTATTCAGCAACTGCTGCTGCAAGGCCCTAAATGTAACTTACGAAAACTTAAGGGTCTCAGAAAACGTACCGTGGTTTCCGTTAGGAGAGGTAGCGAATGCGAAAAAAAGACTCTTAACTGAGTCTCATTCCATAGAAAAGTTTTCAGTAAAAAAAATTACAATAGATGGCGTTAGGAGTGCCGTTTGGTTATTGAAGTTTGTGTAAACTAATAAATAATATATGGGTAAGGACCAAATTTTTTGCATTTTGTGCGAGGGAACGATGTCACATTACTTTGAAATCATAACATAAAAAAATTTGTTAACTTAGGTGAGTTTTAAGACTTGATTACTAAAGTTTAACTTAGTGTGCACCCTGTGCCTTATTCAAATAAAGATTTCTTTCACTAGATTTCTGTAAAATTCATTTTAGGAAAATCAAAATACTGAATCCATTTTCGATTTTCATACAAAATGTGAATGTCACATCTCCGACTCCTCTAGGTTATTGCAATTTTATTCTAAAAATAATAACTTTCTCACGGACTTTCTGTTTTATTTATAGTCACCAATTTATAATCTTTACGTTTTTATTATTAGGATCTCGTTAAACATTATAGTTTATTAATAATAATAATCATAATGAGTGTCACAAATTTCGTTCCGTTGTGCGATTCAGTTGTGCGACAGCATAACTCGAGAACTTGGCAATATTGGATAACAAATATTGCTTTATTGCAATGGCAACACCGTCATCTGACTTGTGACTAAATTCAGGCCAATTCCGCCATGTTGTTTTTCACTCAGTTAAAAAAACGTGTTTGAAGTGCACGCGTACCATTAAAAATCCGGATTTTCTGTAAGACTTTTAAAGTGTTTTGTGTTAACTTTTGCTACTTTGCATTATTGATTCTATGAGCTTATTTTGTGTACTATTGAACAACTCTGATGAGTATTCTTATAGGTGTTTATTCTTTGCATCGAGAATCGTTTATTGCTGGGTCGTGGAGATTTTTACTCCTGTGTGCGACGAACGACACGAAATTGTGCGACGTGTCACAACGGAACATTGTAAAGACACAATATTACTTCATGTAGGTCTTCATTATCATTTTGGTAGTACAATATGTATTATCTGTGATATTAAAATTAATAAATAGTGGTATATATATAATTTTTTTTAATATATAATATTATCAAAATGCATATATTACACTAATGTCCGCTGTTTTTTTTTACCCACAACATCTCAATCTATAAAGTAATAGGTAAGTAATAGAATAATTAAACTAAGGAAAATCATAACTTAGGGTTTTAAGTAAGTATGTACCTAATTTATTTTTCCAAGGTTGAGAAAAATATGAATGTAATTAATTATGCTAAACATTGTGATCATTTTTAGACCCATGTACACTAACCTTAACAAATTCCGTTGTGCAACATTTGCTCCGTTGTGACACTTTCAGCTGTGATTTCCGTTGTGCAACGATGCAAAAAATTTGGTCCTTACCCATATAATAATATTATACTAATAAAAGTATAGGTTAGGTTAGGTTATTTTTTTAAAAGTCGCTAATTCTTTGACTCAACATATCAAAGGATAAGTGAGTTCGCTAGTCTGCTTTTACTTTTTAAAAACCTTAATAACCTGTTGCTGTGAAATGCAACATCATTACACCCATCACCACCATACATCGTCTTTGAATTAAACTAACAATTTATATTAATTCATGCCAATCAAATAATCACACAAAACCACACTCATGCATACACTCCCCCTCATCACTCACACATACTCTATCAGCATAAACGACACCTACAAAAATAAGCTTATACAATTAATATACATTACGTTTTTAAGATACATTTCGCTAGATTATCTTAACATTATAATATAACGATTATCAATAAGGTTCCCTTATTATCAATTTTTTATTTATTTATAATCGTATTTAAATCTTACCCACTAATTAACACATTAACATTACAAAGCACCTGTAGAAATTATAATCATAATCCTCAGTGTGCCACAACAACAATTTAAAACTGAAATGAATAATTTACTAACAAATCAAATAAATTATAAATTATAACAATACATAATGAAATTAATATTCAAAATTTAACAACTTTTATGCCTGCATAGATCTACTTATATATTATTTATTATTAACATTTATAAGTAATACACCGGCACATGATGAAGGTTTGGTTAGGTTAGGTTA
Organism: Eupithecia inturbata; assembly: GCA_963662085.1. Lineage (NCBI taxonomy): Eukaryota > Metazoa > Arthropoda > Insecta > Lepidoptera > Geometridae > Eupithecia > Eupithecia inturbata. Next base: position 2,324,716 of record OY759179.1, on the reverse strand, counting down.
GGTATTTTTTTTAAATGTTGCCAACTAGTAGACTCATCTGACCACAGGGTCAGAGAGTGTCTTCTGCTTTTGCTTAATAGCCCTTCGATAACCTGTTGCTATTGAATGCAACAAAACAACATTACAAGCCTACTAGGGAATTGAATCTATTTCAAATTTAAATTACAAATACACATACATACACTCACACACACACCCTCACACACACACAAACAACAAAGACAAGAAAAGAAAACAAATAAAGAGGAGGAGAAGAAATGGGAACGCAATGAAAACAAAATAAATTATCCATGATTGAGACCACAATTTTAAATAACTTTCATAAAATCTAAGAAATCACCATACAATTTTATTGTAATATAATACATTATATACATTAATTCTCTTATGTAGTTATAGGTATAATTATTTAATTTTCCTTAGGGATTTTATTATTATTATTATTCTGAATCCCTTTTTTCCTTTTGTAAGTATTTATATCTGAAGTAAGTCTTTGTAAGTATTTAGATCTAAGATAGAACTCTGTCGTGGGGACCTCAGCTCTCTGAAATCAGCCGTAGGGTGTTTGCTTCAGCTGGTTCCCTTCGAAGATTGCGCAACTTTCTTCCTATTGCTACTAAAATTTCACTTGCACAATCTATTCTTCTACCAATTCTTGATTACGCTGATTCTTCCTTTCTAGATTTAACCAAGCAACAGCTAGACGAACTTGAGCGCCTGCAGCATGTCGGGATAAGGTTTATATTTGGATTGCGCAAGCATGACCATGTCTCGGAGTTCCGCAGGAAACTCGAGTGGCTACCCATACGGCTTCGTCGAAATTCTCACATTTTAACTCTTCTTTATAATATTTTGTTTCTATCTTCTGCACCCCCTTATCTCAAAGCACATTTCAATTTTCTTCATCTTTCTCACTCTCGTTCCCTCCGTTCTACTGACACTCTTACGCTCCTAACACCTGTTCACTCTACTTCATTCTACTACAACTCGTTTACCACCCGGGCTGTCTAGCTATGGAACGCATTGCCGGTCTCAGTAAGGCGTGCTAAGTCACTGACAATATTAAAAAAAATGGTAAAGGAACACTATTTGTCCTGTTGTCATTGAATTGCCTTGTTTCCCTCTATAAAAGATAAATAATAGTTATGTATGTATTTATATAATAATATAGTATGTAAGATTTATAATATGTAGTTTGATATGTATAGTATATATTTGTTAATATTCTAAGTAGTACTTAAATACCTATATTATTACACAGATACTATATGCACACAGATATTACCCCATGTACAATCCAACGATCCTATCCATTCAAGGTTGTCTGGGAGAGATCGCTCTTGAGCGATAAGACCGCCAATTGTCGCTTATTCTTAATTATTATTTTGTAAATTATTTCGAAGTTAAGTGTGCAATAAAGTATTATCTATCTATCTATCTATCTATATCTTCTTTCTTTTCCTTTTTCCTTTTTTATTCTTTTTCATCCTATTGTCAGGTGCTGTCCCCTGTTGGACCCAATTTTAATACATTACATATTTTATCTTATTTTCATACATAATGTTAACACATAGTTTTTACAATTTCATTTTTTGATAACATGTGTAACAGTCATAAATTATACAATAATAAAATGTCAATACTAACCCCCTGCTTTAGTGATAATGTATTTGAACCTGCCAAACACATACAAACTAAAATTGAAATCAAAATTATTACAAAACTAAATAGCTATAAAAATATTCATAATCTTGATTTTTGGCAATTAGTCTACATAATAGTTGTTCTTCTTGCCCAATATTAGTCACAAAATTTTGATTATTGCGTTATTGAAAATTACAAATTATATTTGATTTTTTTTGCAAATAATTTAATATATTATAAAATTTGCTTAAACGTTTTAATTAATGACTATAAACAATTTGAAAGAAGCAACTTCCTCTTTACTTCTCTCGTAGTACCTTAGTCCACTCTTACGACATCTACGGGCTGAGTTGGAGGGGTCGATTCTTACACCACGACTAAGTATGATTTGTATTATCTAATTGTCTCATTGGAGCACACGCCATTTTTAAAGATCTTACCAAACTTCTTATAGAGTCGACAGGTGATCGGAATGATGGCTTCTAATTCTGTCAACAAATTAGCATTGCCATACAACGTGGCAATGCTGCCAGCATTCTGGGCACTCTGCCTTCTGGTGACGGCTTAGATTTTTAAGAAATAGATATTAAGTGTACATATGTACTAGTTGTAATTGTTTTATTCTGTTATGGTAAGCCTTAATTAATAAAAACCCTATTCATTGTCTCATTTAAACTTACATAAATACAGTTGCTAAATACATACGGTCTTGTAGTAGCACTTTGAGCTGAGTGGATAAAGCTCTGAAAATATGCATGCTACGACTTCCCGACACTGCATTCTAAAATTATCAGTCAAATTGCAATGGTGGTTTCAAGTGAAATTGCACTAATGCAACGTTATGACGACTGATTAGTGTACACGGAAGTCGGCTATTTAGGCCAAGAAGTGTCTGAGGTTACTTTGAGATTGGGTTTTGCAAGTTTGTATCATTTGCGTGTGGGCTTGAGTGCTTGATTGGACAGTTGGTACGGGCTACGGGGTTATTACCAACCGCCAACTTATTCTGTCCTAAGGGGACGGTTGGGCATGTCACACGTCGCTTTATCGGGTTATTATAGTTTTCCCGTCTAGAAAACTAGAATTAAAAAAAAATCCAGTTTTCCCCCTTATCTTATATGGCGACGATTAACACATATTACATCGTATAATTTTTTTAAGCATCCTAAGGAAAAACTTATAGCTGCGACTCTGAGATGCACAATGCTATATTTTTGAATTATTTTTTTAACCGACTTCGAAAAAAGAAAGAGGTTCTATATTCGGCTGTACGTATGTTCTAGTACAAAGTAATGTAATAATCTATCTATCTATCTATCTTTTCTTTTAAGAATTGAATAGAAAATTTTATGTGTCACTCGTACAAATAAGAACATACATTTATAAAAAAAGGCACAGACATAAATAACTTGCTTGAGTCAACATTCCATTTTGTGACTCCCTCTCCCTTTTTATGGTTCCGTATCGGAAGGGTCAAAACGGAACCCTATTACTAAGCCTCCTCTGTCCGTCCGTCCGTCCGTCTCTCACAGGGCTCTACTCCATCTCATGAACCGTAAGAGGTAGACAGAATTGCAATTTTCAGAGAATATGTATTTCTTTTGGTACTTTTACAATAAATAACAAATATCTAAATTAAAGGGGCTCCCATACAACAAACATAATTATTTGGCTATTTTTCTCTTTAATTCTTTCGCTATTGTATAGAGAATAATCCCGAGGTGGTCCGGGCCTACTTACTTATTTGTCCTGTTAAAATTTTTTTTTAAACACTCAAATTATTACAGTGGCTGTCAATATTTGTAGTCGTTGACTGTACCTCAATCCAAACACATGTTTTAAGTTAAAGTACTGTTACAGAGTGTAGGACGACCTCCTAATGAATGGACAAATGACTCTGTGAAGTCGAAGAGAGTAGATCAATGGAGGCTGCTCGCTTTGCCTTCGGGGAAGGACAGAGTTCAGCCGTGGATTTATACGAGCTGATGAAATGATAATATCTATCACTCCACATACACTATATACATACACAGTCCAGTCATACGGCCCAGCCACGTGATGATGATAACGATGCTAAATTGGAAGACGACCAAAGATAATATGGCGTCATTATATATATCTTTTATAGTGCACATAGCAATTCCTCGAGAATCAAACTTAAAGGGTACCACCAGTTTAAAATCAATTTTGATACAAAAACGAATGAATCATAAAAATCTATTACCAATTGGCGCAGATATCACCAAAACTGATGTAGCTAGTCGTGATTCTCCAAAAATATTTTGTAGTATTTTACGTTTAACGGGATAAATACTAATTCTCTCGGAAATAAAATTTTATGGGACCATTTCGGGATCATTCTCTATACAATAGTGGAAGAATCTGTAAAATCGGTTAACCATAGGCGGAGATATCAAGTAACATAGATACATATAAAACATATAGACGAACGGAGAACCTTCATCTTTTTGAATCTGGAGGACATGCGTCTGAAATATCTGAGATGACGGATGATAGACCAGAGTGCAAGAAAAAAACATGTTGTTCTGACCTTACCTAGAGTGGGATAAGAACGGAAAGAAGAAGATAAATACTTAACCAGCCATCTGAAATCTAGACTACACTTATCTCCTTTCAATAAAAATCGTCAAGATTTAGAAGAACTCATTTAAAAGTCAGATTCTCGTCTCAGTGGATGATAGCATCAATCAATGGACTCCGTCAAGCATGTTGGATTTTGTGAATGGCTTACAAAAGTACATAATTAATATTCTTTACGTCAGATCTTACTCCCAATTAACGGAATCTATAGTGGCATCGCATTCTGAGACGTTGCTTTTTTATGGATAAGATTTTGGTTAGATGCACTTCAGTGTTTTAAGTATGTTTTGTGTGTATGTAAACCAACAAAATAAATTATTTTAAAATTATACAGTCAGCTCATTTCAGGCACTACCTATTTACATAATTAACTTAACAAAATACACTCAGTGTATTTTAAATACATACACCCAGTGTATTTTGCTATTACGCCAAATTAAATAACTAATACATTTTGTGAAATCGACTTTATTGCATTTGTATAAAGTCTAATTCAAGCTGCATCTTTCTGTGTTACTAACGTTTCGCTATCATAATTTATCAAAAAGTTAACTGTAAATTTAAAAAAATTTTAGAACTTGCAAGTCGGAACAGATAGAAAAATAAACTTCTCAAAATAGACAAAAAAGTAGCGAAGGAAAATTAAATAACGCAGCCATAAATAGATAAGTGAAATCATTGATCACTGCGACGGCGGCGTAAAGGCCATAACATCACTTATTTAGTTTTCCCTCGACACATTAGTTATTATTGAATTTTCGTGTGCTATGACTGTGATATAAAAGTAAAATACAAATTAAATTAAATCATTTATTTAAATTGTCTACTAAAGCTCATTGGTTTTTGACAAGGACAAGTAGAAATTAATAAGGGCGTCTACCGTATGCTTTTTAAGCTTCAGCGGAAAATATTGTCGTAGGAAAAATAAACAACTAGCATACACAAAGTAAATAACTGACCTAAACAAATACAAAACTCTGGCGAGGGAAAAATACATAGTTGTTTTTTATTTTTTTTCTCATAAACCAATTACCCAAAACTTATTATCGATAAATTAAAACATAGGTAGAGTAATAAGCTATAAAATATCAAAAAGCGGACTAAAACGTTTAGCAAAAAAAAATGCTATTATTGTCGCAAAAAAACAGTAAATCGCGTTTTTCTCCCGATATTAGTTTAATTTGCAAATACAAGAAATATAGATACAAATAAACAGAGACAAGGCCCTTCACCTCAGTTCCTAGGATAATTGTTTTGTGGTTCATGCCAGCCTATCTACAGCCAGGTACTGGTCCAATACTGCACGCTGGTCTCCCCCTGATTAGAGCCTTATCAACTTTCATCATATGGATTGCCAATAATCCCCACGCTGGGCATGCGGGTTGGCGATCGCAGTTCGGTGGCAGAATTGTTCTGCAGGAGACGTTGCTGCCCACCCCCGGTTCCGGACAGATTCTCAGGGCCAGATTTGTCAGCACAGAATTCCTCAACAGAGTAGTAGCACTTCTTTAAAAAGAATTATTTCAGTTTATTTTTAAAAATACCTGGATTATATGTATATACATTTGGAAATTCTAAGTCTATATTATTACAATATAATATAATACATTATCTCTTTATTGTACACCACAAAGTTAAATAAATAACATAGGAATTAAAATAAAATAGAAAGTTACAATGGGCGGTCTTATCGCGTTAGTAGTAGTAGTTTTGGTTTAATTCAAGATTTATTTCGCATTTAATTGGATATTTATGGCAGCTATTAATAATATTTTAATCGTAACACGATAGGCGGTGGCGAGGCGCCTGGTAAATAATGACATATTAAATTTATCATAACTATATACTGCTGTTTTTACAGTTCGTGTTAATTTAATCTATAAAACTAATATTTATTGCCTACTGTTTCACGAATGCAAAGTTATTTAATTAGCCAGCACCGGTTTTATAACCTGTCCACGCCGCAGGAGCCACACGGGCTGAAATCATCGCATTTTACGAATCTTTGTATGAAATAGCAAAATGGCGCACCTATACGCGCCGAACGCGCCGCATTTTAGTAAATCATGTAGGTATAGGATTCAGTCAAAAAAAATTCGGCGCGTGCGATGACTGCGGCGCGTTCGGCGAGTGCGGCGCGTTCGGCGAGTGCGGCGCGGGCGGTGCGTTCGGGACGTATGACGGCGTCCGGTTTCATTCAGTCCATCATCGGTTCGCGTGCGCAGCGCACGTACCTACTTGCAAGTTTTTGCACTTATCGATGAATGATTCGAAGTTAATTGCAATAGTGCAACAATATGATTGGATTGCCCAGCATTATTATTATTATTATATGAAGAGTTGCACAACCTTCAACATCCGAAATATCATCATCATCATCAGCCTAAGTTAGTCCACAGCTGGACACAGTAATCCTAAAAATAGTAATATAGTAATCATAAGTTCCTTAATACTTTAGAGTAATAATGATATACTTAAGTAGGTGCCTAATAACCTGTATCGAAATTTGTTCGGTCTTTGCTCAAATAAACATAGGGTAGTTTAATCTAGTAAGGCAATCAGCCGATTTCTTCCTACCCTCTGTTGGAAAATCGGCGAATGAACTGGATATGACGTGCCATCTTCTGCACTAACTAACGAACGAGTGAAAAATGAACCCTCACCTCTGCCTGTTCGATTTCGACCGCCTTACAAGTTGGACATATTCACGTTTAATTTTGGAAATCTGAATACCAAATTACAATAAACTTTATTTGTGTTGCCGTGCTATTACTAACAAAAAAAAACTGTATTAAACAGTCGCGAGTGAATGTCTAGTGCTATGTTCTGGAAGCTGCATCCTTGCATGGTTTGGAGAATTCAGGTCAGTGGTCAAGCTATTTTATCTACCCTGTGTAACGAGCAAAGATCAGTGCATATCCTTAGGTATTTTCATTAGGTACCTACCGCATTACATATTTCACTTCAAAATCTTCGGTCCTTCGATTTATATTTATATTTACTACCAGCCCCTATTGTTAAGACTCCACAATATTTATATCTTCGTCAGTTCTACACCAAAATACTTAAACAAATTATGAATGCGTTTCGGCGCGTTCGATGCGGACAAGTCCGCGGGGCTATGAAGAAATTCGATGAGTGCGGCGCACAGTGGATCGAAAAAGCCCTTCCTATAGACATAGAATTTTTTTTTCTAAACATGCTTTTTCTTATTGGAAACCAAGACAGAATCTTATTAGAAGCCCAAACTATATCATATTTTATGAACCTAGGTGATAATGACGCAGAAAAGATTTTTTGAACTTTAATTTGTATGGAGAAAAACATGAAAATCGATATTTTTCGGCTCTCGTGCGAGTGCCCGTTATTTCCTCCGGCATAAATAATGTTCCTATTTTTTACTATCTTTTGACATATAGCACATATGGGGCACTCGGTGGACTTCAGGTGAAAATAAATAAAATTAATTTTTAAATTTTCTTTTTGCATTTTATTCATTATACAAGGTACATTACGACCTATAAATAATATTTCAACTCACCTAATTATAGTTACAATTTTAATATAATATTTCACCTATCATAATAATGAAAATATATTGAATTTTGGACTTGGAGCCGTTTTCGTTGATGTTCCAACAGTTGATGTACTCGGAGAGGGTAAAAACAATTCGCCAGCTTCACTTGTTTCTTGAATTGCAGTATTTAGCTGTTGTGGTCGTATATTTTCACGTACACAAGTTGGCCACTCGATATTCTGCTCCAACCAATCTGTATAGTGTTTTTTGAAAGTTTCTGTGTTACATTTTGCAGATTTCCATCTTTTTATCACAGACTGACTAAACCTTCGACAGAATTCTTGGAGAGTGTCTGTATCTTCTTCAGATAAACTCAAATTCAACTGAAATTTAACACTTTCTAACAGTTTTAAATAGTTTCCAAGCTTGCCAGACTATTTTAGAATCATAAATAGATCCAGATTGGTCACCACACTATGCTTTTCCATTTTTAACTCGAAATTTCACAGATGCTTTACGTAGTAAGTTTTAATATAACTAAAAAATATTCAGACCCCTCCTTATTTATACTTACTTCATACCGGCTAACGACTACTAGAAAATATACAATAGGTATCGTCTTTAACGGCTACATATCATAAAATCACCATATAATATGGAATTATCAGGTAAAATTATAAAGTATGGCTGGTGAAATATTGCATTAAAACTGTAAAAATAATTAGGTGAGTTGAAATATTATTTTTAGGTCGTAATGTACCTTGTATAACGAATAAAATGCAAAATGAAAATTTAAAACGATATTTAATTTTTTTTCACCTGAAGTCCATCGAGTGCCCCATATGTGCTATATGCCAAAAGATAGTAAAAAATAGGAACATTATTTATGCCGGAGGAAATAACGGGCACTCGCACGAGAGCCGAAAAATATCGATTTTCATGTTTTTCTCCATACAAATTAAAGTTCAAAAAATCTTTTCTGCGTCATTATCACCTAGGTTCATAAAATATGATATAGTTTGGGCTTCTAATAAGATTCTGTCTTGGTTTCCAATAAGAAAAAGCATGTTTAGAAAGAAGTTCTATGTCTATAGAATATAATAAACGAAAGTTTTTAACCAGTGCGTCCTACCCGTTATGACCTACGGAGCTGAGACGTGGACACTCACGGTAGGGCTGGTCCACCAGTTCAAAGTCGCTCAGCGAGCTATGGAAAGAGCTATGCTCGGAGTTTCTCTGAAGGGTAGTATTCGTAACGAATACATCCGACAGAGAAACAAAGTTATCGACATAGCTCAGAGATTTAGCAAGCTGAAGGGGCAGTGGGCTGGCCATATCTCGCGAAGAAGAGACAACTGCTGGGGTAAACGTGTTCTCGATTGGAGACCGCGACTCGGCAAACGTAGTGTAGGACGCCCTCCGGCCAGGTGGGATGACGATCTGCGTAAGACTGCAGGCAGATGCTCGATGCGATAAGCTGAAGACAAGGCGCTATGGCGATCATTGGGGGAGGCCTATGTCCAGCAGTGGACTAAGGTACAACCTATCTTAGATGACGATGATGTTGATGAAAAAAGAAGTGCCTATAAATTTTTGGCGACTGTGCGGTAACGTACGGATTATTTATTTATAATAAAATATATATATTATGTATCTACATATGTAATGTGTTGTATTATGTATAAAAGTCTTCTTACTAGAAGACTTTTATACATAATGGGTACTCCCATAACACAAACTCTGCTTAGCTTGGGGCTACATTATGCTGTATGGATTGTCCAGCATTATTTATTATTATTATTTAATTAATGAAAAAAATAATAAGGAACACTCCGGGATCTTAGATGGCGGGGATTTGGCGAAGACGAGACGATGTCATTGCAATGTCATTTCAAAGTAGCAAGGTCCATGCAGGGTCTATGCTACGCCCCGTGTAAAAGGCGCCTTGTTTATAGCCGACTTCGAAAATAGGATCTGTGTTTTTTTTTTTATGTATGTGATCCCGAGGTGGTCCCATAAAAATGATTCCCGAGGGATTAGTATTTGTCACGCAAAACTTAAAAAAAATTTTTGTAAAGGAAACGCCTCATGCAAATTGAAGGTTGCAATTAATAGAGGTAGATTGCTCTATCGGCTTTCACGGCGCGTTCGGTTCGTAGTGTGTCAAAGCAGTATGTTTGTAAAGGGCATCCAAAATCCATTAAAAGTTTTATATTGTTGGGAGGTGTCTAAACTGATCTCGTATTAATGATACAAACACACCTTAGTCATGTTTTTAATATTGATAGCTTTAGGCTCTAAAGGTTCAATCGTATTGTCTTTAGTGCTGCCTGATTTTAATTCACGCCTCTTTATAACGGCATTTTGATTATTTACCAGACAATTAATCTGACTTCGTTTACAAACTCGTTAAATTAATTAACGAATGGTGGTACCTACTGGTTAAGCAATGAGGGAAACCAAGAACAAGCAAGAGTTTTGGCATACATCAATTAAATTTCAATGGTGTCTAGTCTAACAGACCAAAGTCGGCAACACAGCCCGATGACGTTTTGGTGTGACATTTCAGTGTATAAATATCAATGATATAATATATAAACTGAGGATGAATATTGCGTGATATCCCGTTCGTCCCATCCCACCAGCTTTGCTTCCCGCCGCTTTACATCTATAAGCAAGGCAAAAGATGTAAAGCAGCGTGTAGACACCGGTATCCACCAATATCCACCGGTATCCACCATTTCGCTGCCTGTAAAAAGCGGTAGTAACCTGACTGTGGAACGAGGAACACCTTTCCTCGTTCCACAGTCGGGTTACTACCGATTTTTATTGGTAGCTAAATAGTGGATACCGCTGGATATTGCTGGAAACTGGTATCTACCTGGTACTTTTCATCTATAGTCCTGTTATGTAATCATGGTCATGAAATACATTTATTGTCTTTTTCTTCTACTATCGTACCTTTAAATCCTATAGCATCAATTTATAACATTGCATTCATCTTTATTGACAAAGAAAATTACAATGAAATAATGGAAATAAATTAGAACTAGTTAACAAATGAAACAATTGAGCTAACCGCAGACTGTAGCAAACAATCTAGCGGTAGCTCTTCTGATCCATATAGCTATAACTGATATATATTCTAGTTGGAAGCGTCTCCAAGACGCTGGCTGCATTGCCCCGCTGTACTGATGCTGATGCTGCGCCAGATAGGTGCTCGCCAGCTCTCGGGCCACGCGTCGTCGTCGCTTCGGCCACATGCTCAGATAATTTTTTAAATAATTTTTTAGCTTTAATCTCTGACTTATTAAACATTTGTGTATGTACTTTTGTATTCGACGGATTGAGCGGCAAATAATAATGAATGCATCATTCCTGTGAACTCAAGTTTAATTCGTTTTTTTCACAGGATGTCATATGTATGCTGCTAGAAAATAGGAAAGTTTGTTTGTAAGCTGAGAAGTATGAAATAATTGGTTGCCTGTAATAAAAAACCAGATATTTTCATAATTCATTGGAATTAAAAGGACATGAGATTCAGTATAAGGATAAGAGTAAATACAAAATTTCAATCTTAATACGAACTTTGTGGCGCAGTGGGTGTAGGTCCACCTGCGGCGCAGGAGATTGCGGGTTCGATTCCCGTCTCGGAACAAATGTTTGACTTCTTTCCTATCGAACCAAATAAAAAGTAGTATCATTGAGAAATAAAAATAGTGAGTAATTCATCAACTCGTCCTACATACCTACCATTTAGGACGAGTTGCAGAAAATCAAAATAAAATAATATTTTCATTCTGCAACTCGTCCTACGTTACTATCAAAATGAGAATAGGTACAATCAGTAGCAAAAGTTTATCCGCTGCAATTGGTAATTTCAGTTGGTCCGATTTAAACAATTTTCGCCCAAAATAAAATATACGATCAACCTACGTAGTAATCTGAGGCAAACTTATTGGTTTACTTCGTCTAAGACCCTTTCATAAAACGTTTAGTAACGTTGCATTGTTGCTATGAAAATTAGTTCAGGCAAAACCCTTACACGGCTAAAACCACTCTAATTTTTAACAAATTTTCCTTTATTGAAAAACGTTTTGCTACTAGAATTTAAGTAAGTATGGATTATATTTTAGCCATAATCGTAAAGTTCATTGTATCTTCAGTCTGTGACAGAACAATAGGCACCTTATTACGTAAGATTTACAGTTCATTTGTCAATTACGGTGATCTACACTTAAAATAATTAAACGACCTCAATTACTGGACTTTTTGCGATGAATCGTATGAATTTTTCATTGCGATCCACATAAACCAGCAGGTTTATATTTTGAAATGTGAAATGCATTAAAATGGGAAGTTTACTCAAGATGATTGTGCTATTTAATTTAGGTACACCAATAGCCATCTGTACCAATATTATAAGCTCGAAAGTAACTCTGTCTGTCTGTTTGTCTATATATGTGTCTGTCTGTCTGTTGATTTCGGAGCTTAGTGCCAACATTCGTACTTTGCCGACTTTTGCAGTATGCAATACAGGTAATAGCGGAGTGCAGACTTCATACTTTTTCACGCTAAAACGGCTTAACGGATTCTAATGAAATTTGGCAGGGAGGTAAATGGTCCCGGAGACGGGCATAGACTACTTAAAAAGCGCGTGCAAAGCCGCGGGCAGCAGCCAGTATAATATTAATAAATCTCAATATTCACTAAAAGGATTGTGTCACGTGTGTCCCTTTATGACGAAAATGTTATTTATCTATCGGTTGTGGCCATGTTAACCTGATTCTGTGAAAAATTGGACTCAACATAATATTAACGACAAGTTGTTGAACCCGGCTTCGCACGCGTGATTTCCATGGAAACGTTTAAAGGTAATTTATATCCCATGGGAACTGATTTATGGGATATAAATTAAATAAATCTTTTATTCCACGCTTAAAACTACCTGTAATGCAAAATTTCAATCCGATCGGTTCAGTCGTTATGGCGTACAAACATCCATCCAACCATCTGAACATCCAAACTTTCGCTTTTATAATATTACTGATGATGTGATTAGTTAGTATGATACAGACGGGCACACAAACAGATAGAGTGTTCTTTTTAATAGTAAATTGATAGATAGATATATAATACTTTATTCAGAAAACCTATATATAAAGAGTATGGTAAAAGGTAACAGAATTGGCGACCTTATCGCTTAATGCTTTTTCTTCCAGTCAACCAAAGCTTATAAGAGACGACAAAGGATGGCGGAGCTAATTACAACTAATACAAACTAAAATAATCCTAATACAAAAATACTAAATAGAAATATACACTAATACATATCAACAAATACAGTGGTGACTTTGAGAGAGATACTAATTACTTACATAAATAATATTCGTAAACTTTTCGTTTAAAAGTGTGATGAGATGTGGCTTGGGCAATAAAATAATCACTATACATACATATAAGGAAGTTTTCTAAACTGAAGCCACCAAAAACAACGTTTCTGAAGATCTTAGAGAGAGACACTGAGAAAAATGAAGAAACTGGAATCTTTCTTTGAGATAAGAAAAATAATAGACCATCGTTTGACCACAATCTTACCTGATGGAAGGTGAACGACGTGGCCGACGCTGTATCACGAAATTCTCAAAGGCACCCTCACTCTTCACTCACTCTTTTGTGTGTATGCTTTTGAGTACGGAACCCTAAAAATAAGCACTTAATAACCCTTACATTGCATGTAATAAAATCAGTAACCTCTAGATATATCTGCGAATGATCGAGAAGCGATGATATTATTTAAACAGATAACATCTAATTTCTTTGAAGTCGATTCCATTTGGTTCAAGTATTTACAAAACGTACAAAAATTGCTCGTTTACTGACGACATTTTAACGAGATCTTCAGTCCGCAAGATAGTTGAAGGACAATGTTACGTCGTTAGTTTTTATCTGAAGACTTACGTGGTGAAGTGAGCCAAATGTCCATCTGGCATTAAACATGGGTTCGATTACCCAGGGTAGGTATAAAGTGCTTTCTTTGCGAGATTTGCTGTGTGTTCAGAAAACAAAAGAAAAAACAATTAGCAAAGCTTGCAGTTTGCTATCAAAACTTTTTGTGTTGGTACACATCTCCGTGGGAAGCGACCTGGGTCGACGATAATTGGAATTTAATTGGCAATAAACCCATAGTCTTATTACAACAAAACTTGCAATTTTCGACAAAAAAAAAGACAGGGTTGGTAGTTCTTTAGCCGTCCCACCAAAAGCTCTATTTTTAACAGCTTTATGCGCCAATATATTTATTGTTTACACCCCGGGCAACACATGCGAACCTAATTTTAATTATAATAAATATTATTTATATTGAAACTGGAAGCTATGGGTGGGAGGGAACCATAAAATTAATTTTATTTATTTGTGTGGTTTTGACGTTTATACTACCTATTTAAAAGCCTATAAAACTTTTCATTTGATATCTATCGAGTACATAATAATATCCAGATGACCAAATTACAAAAAAGTAAGCAATTGTTTTAAAAAACTTCAAAGTAAGTACAATATTTCTAAAACAGTTAAGTTGATTTTGGTGGGTTCGCTTACCGGATAGATAAGACCAGTAGTTTCTAAATTTCTGTGAATGCAGTTATATAGTTATATTTAAAAGTAAAGGAATGTTTTCTTTCAGTAAAATTTGCTATCTAGATAGTTTCGGGTAGCTGGAGGGCTCCAGGTAACGTTCGTTTGTGCCACAATTATTTGGACGCGGGGGCTGTAAGGTACCTTATCCGGCGTAGTGACAAAATGCAGCGAACTAAGCTTGTAATGTTTTACCACAAGGGCGCTCAATCGGCCGGCCACACGCGCGCGTCCGCACTGCCTGTCGTCTATCACGATGAAACGCTGCAATCTAGTCGTCGTAAATAGTCTTGCATCTTTTTGCCACAATATTTGTTCGAATTTTCAGGTTACTGTGAAATGTCACCCATAGAATATCTTGGGATTGGAACTATGTATTGAACTATGGAGCGAGTTAGTACCTTGCTCAGATTACACAGATTATTTTAAGCTCTATCGTCACTAAACGCTGTAACCCGGGTTGCAGCCTTTTGACTTAACAGGGTCGCGGGGCTGTAGGGGGAGGTAAGGTACCTCCCCTTCCGGTGTAGCAACAGGAAAATTATCTTAGGAGACTATCCATTATGTTTAGAGAAATTTACATGCCCATAAAAAGAAAAAAAGAAAATACAGTTAGCAAGAAAATGGGTAATTTACACATAATCTTTTTTTGATGCTAGTTGATCCTGTTTCCTATACTGATCAAAAACTTCTATGGTGCCAAATGAGGTTAGAGTACTAAAACTTCTATGGTGCCAAATGAGGTTAGAGTACTAAAACTTCTATGGTGCCAAATGAGGTTAGAGTACTAAAACTTCTATGGTGCCAAATGAGGTTAGAGTACTAAAACTTCTATGGTGCCAAATGAGGTTAGAGTACTAAAACTTCTATGGTGCCAAATGAGGTTAGAGTACTAAAAAAGTCAGATATCGCAAAAAAACTTTTCCCATACATTTTGTAGGAAATCAACGATGCTTCGAAAACCTTGTAAACCTAAAATACCTACTAAAAAAACAAAAGATAAATTTATTAAGAAGGAATTTTATTGTAAGCAAATGAAAAAAAATCTGTCTACGTATGTCTATAATTTTGGTTATTTTAAAAAGATTATTGTTATTTTATTTTTTTCAGTGTGAAATTATATTTTTTTCTATCATTTTTGCCGTTGTCTTCTACTTCTTTGGCTTGTTCGATTCGAATTTGGATAGATGTGCGTTTTCTTTGTTTTTTTATTGTCTTGGTGGAATGGTCTATCGTTTGGCTGCCATCTCAAAATGTGGCCTTAGATGGAGCACGCTCTCCCAGAAAGACCTTATTCCTTCTGGATTTGAAGACTCTGATACAGTGCTCTACGGGGAAAACAGACGCAGATTGTAAAACAAATTCTTCTTTGTTTTCATTCATTCGTTCATTGTTTTCATTCATTAAGAATTTAGGGGTCTGAAAAAAACCTCAACTTCCAACAAAGGATGGAATAATGTGGAAGGTATGTAAATCCGTTAATTAGTCGATTTCTCCACTTTTTCGTCGTAGGGTAGTTTGACCCACGTGCCTACCAGCCGGGCAGATGTGACTTGACACCTGCCCGCAACCTCATCCATCACTTTCTAGCGACTACCGAACTGTATACATCCATCCCTGTCTGTTGTGCTTATTTTTATGTAATTTATACAAAGTGACGGTAACTAGAATGGACCCCGAAGCGGTTACAATACCTACAGAGGCGTATGTGGTTGATAGAATCGGAAATTACTTTACTTGTAGACTGAAATATGCGAGTACGTGTTTGAGCAAATATTTGCTTTACAATATACAGCGAATTAGAATTATCAGCAGTTGTAGGAGAGGGTCTTAAACTAAATGGGAATTCCTCATTTAACCGACTTCAAAAAAGAGGAGGTTCTCAGTTCGTCTCTAAGTTTTTGTTTTCATGTATGTATGTTACTTGATATCTCCGCCTACGGTAAAGCGATTTTACTGATTCTTTCACTATTGTATAGAGAATGATTCCGAAGTGGTCCCATAAAAATTTTATACCCGTGGGATTAGTATTTATCCCGTTAAATATAAAAATCAATATAATATTTTTTAAGAACCACGACTAGCTACAACAGTTATGGCGCTAATTGTTAATAGATTATGATGATTCCTTCGTCATTGTATCAATATGTTTGATTCTCGAGGAATTGCTATGTTTGTATTGTATGTGGAACCTACGTTTTATTGCTTCGCAATAAAACGTAGGTTTGTAAAAATTCATCACAATATGATCATTTTACTATCAACTAATGGTTTCCATGGCAACGGGCGTCAACAGTTCCATCCATGTGCCATCAAACTAAATTAGACTTGAATTATAATTAGATGTCGCCAGTGTAAACTCAATTTTTGTCACGTGAACATAGACCTTCGGTCAGGGAAAATTAAGGGAGAGGTGATTTCGTTCGTCCGAGACATAGATATATATTATCTACCGGCGTTTGAAGTCGGTTTATCGTTTTTTAAAACACGCCAAATTATTCCCTCTCCAATGTAGAAATGAATTAAAACGGCAGAGCTTACAGCAAAGTACTCGTGACAAGGAGAGCGTTGAAATCTTTCGTAAGGAAATTTGTGCATCTAACGAACCCCTTAATTAATTTGTGCTCACGTTTGTAACAAAATTAGTCAAAAATATATTATCTTTCTAAATTAATATCTTTGTAGAAAATGTATTAAAATGTTAGGTGATTTACTTACTCGTCTAGTTGTTAGCATAAAATCTATTCGCAGCATAAACAACTGCTAGAGTAGCATCGTCGGAATGAAGAGCATGTAGTAAAATAGTTACATAGAATTTACTTTATTGTTAATACAAATTGTACATAATATGATGCGAAATTAAGCTTGCTAACATACTAGTATAATTATGGCTAGATGATGCTGTGTGGATTGTCCATTATTCTTATTATTATTTTTTTTTTATAAAGTTGATTTCGTTCATTGTTATTTGTTTGTATTGATTAACTGTGTACTGAGGATGTTCCCAAGCGTATAAATACTTGCTACCCACTCATTTTCAACTTCACCGAGCACCAAAAACAAAAAAAATAACAATCAAAAACTTTATTTCCAGCAGGTTGTAAAAAACACCTTATACGTATATTCAATGGATTACGTAGGTTTAAGACTTGACTTGACTAGTTTAATGATTAACTATGACCCTCGCACTAGGCTAGGCCTGTTTCGCGGGCATCAAATACATAGTCTGGTTGCCATGATAATCGGAGAAAGGTCTAACGAATAAGTCAGAAAAATTCAACTAAACCTAAAGAAACAAAGTAAGTGCAATGGTTAACTCACTCGCAGTGCCTTCACCAGCCACTTATTTTGACAGCAAAAATGTGAATTAAGATAAGACCACTGTAGAAGTTGAGATACAGCTTTGGCATTTGAAAAAGCTGCCATTCAGGTGCCTTCGAGTAGTTAATATTTAATTAGGTACATTTAGCGGATACCTGTGAGGCAAGTGTCTGATGATTGGTTTGTACAGACATCTTCAGTTTTATAAGCTCTCTTGATAATCAGGTATTGTGGGAATGTCCGACGTTAACACTTTCATGGCCCAAGAGGCACATGGTTGTCTACCTGCAGGCATGTAACACTTTAAAGTCATTTACAACGGTATATTTACAATGATTTGATTTTTCAAATATTTCGGCACAGTTTCATGCGCCATGATCACGGAACAACTGAAGGCACTGCGAGTGAGTTTTTATTGGCAGACATACCGATCTAACCTCATTTTTGTCTTTTGCTACGAGCGTAACAATGTCCTCACTCAATTTCAATGCTTTCTACCTATTTCTAATAACACTAAGGCTTACTTAGGTTTAGGTTACACATATATTTGTTAACTAGCTTATGCAAATGGCTTCGTATATGTTGATCCTAAATAAATACTTAAATAAAATGTAGGTAAAAACAACATCTAGATCGACAAAATCTAAACAACATCGAACCGATCGTAGGTGACAAAATAACAAATTTGAACATTGAACTTTGACGCATACAAAACACAGTTCCTCGACGCTCATATTTTTTTCTCTTACTTACATCATAGGAATATAGATATATATATAAAATAAGAGTTATATATAAGAGCTATATAAAATAAGAGTTTTTTCATATATATATTACGAACTACAAACGCACTTTATCTAAACAAAACGAAATTCGCAATTGCTTTACGTAAGACGTTTACAAATCGTACTCTTCCACCACATCTTTTTTCGTTTCCTAGAGTCTAAAGCCATCACCAAAGAGTTCAAATTAATAGAGTAAAGAGTTTGTAATTTATTTCCAAGTGGACCAACATGCAGGTGCAAGTTTTATTCCATTAAAATTTAATACAGATGTCGCGTGCGCCTCCTTTTTACCTCACGACGACGCTCCATTATAATTAAAGAATATTATTTTGTCGTAAAACGAAGCTGCGTCGGCTAAGCGGTAGCGAGGAAAGGGATTCCAGCTTATTGCTGTTGGTAATAATGCCACGAATTTTAACAAGAAAAAGTTCTTAGGTATATCATATTTTTAAGGAGACATGGATGCTGTTTTATAAGGGATAGGCTTAAAAACGTCTAAAAGGATACTCCACTATAAGGTTATCAGAAAATAAACCGCAAAGTGCGAGTCGACTCACACACGAAGGGCTCCGTACCGTAAAAATCAGGAAAATCTTTAAAAAAAACATCAATTTTTAATTGGTTTGAGATCCCTTTAAATTTTCAACTTTATTATATTTTTAGTATTTGTTGTTATTACAGTTAAAGTGATACTTATATAAAAAAGTTTCAGGTCTCTAAGTATTATGGTTCAAGATACAGCTTTGACAAACAAAGAGCAAAAAAAAAAGCCAATAAACATGTTTTTTGTATGGAAGCCAGAGTAGGGCTTCCATGCACACATCGCCTAGGTACAGCTCGATTGACGGACTGGAAACCGATCTCCTCGAACTCCATGCAAGCTTTCAAGAAACAGCTCAGAACCGAGATGCCTGAGTGCTTAGTATTGGTTATTAGTTTACGATAACGAAAAACATTTGGCGCCTTGCAGCGCCTCTACCGGATAGAGTTTGACAGCTATTGAGTATTTTTAAACGATCTCGATTATAGTTTTCAAATATAATCTTTATTGACAAAGAAAATTACAATTCAATAATAAAAACAAATTAGAAGTAGTATTTACCTTATAATTGAAACAATTAAGCTAACTGCAGACTGTTGCAAACAATCTACAAGTAGCTCAACTGATCCATATCAATACCAGTCGGAAGCGTCCCCAAGACGCTGGCTGCATTGCCCCGCTGTATTGCAATGCTGGTGCGCTGCGCCAGATACCCGCCCGCTCTCGGGTCA
Source organism: Eupithecia inturbata (assembly GCA_963662085.1). NCBI lineage: Eukaryota > Metazoa > Arthropoda > Insecta > Lepidoptera > Geometridae > Eupithecia > Eupithecia inturbata. Next base: position 2,304,940 of record OY759179.1, on the reverse strand, counting down.
CGCGTCGTGTTGACCAGACGCTCACATAACTTTTTAAAAACCCGGAGAGCCTCGGTACCCCACGGCCCAGGGTCTCGACCCCAAAGGGAGCAAATGTCTAGGCTCTGTCGAGACCTGCATATTTGCGTCTCTTGAGATCCTCGGCCAAATCTGCCGCCGCACTAGCCCTCACGGATGTCCTCGGAAGATGGGAAGGCGCAAGTGTGTCGACGCATGTAGCGTCCCACACAATGGGCCTCTCCAACTCCCATGGGACTAGTGTCATGCCGTCGTTTTCAAATGGTTTTAAGAGATTTTACTGCGGCTATTTTTACAGAATATTATTTATGTCTCATTCTTTTTTCTACGTGTAAGCGAGATAGATGTTATAGTCTAACGAGCTCACGTGATTTTTTTTTCGTATTCGTATTTTGCACTAGCTATACTAGCATCAAGCCTCCAGGAGAAGTCTTGTGACGGAGACCATATGACAATCTACTATGGGTCGCTGGGCCCCAGGATAAACTCTTAAAGTACTCTTGAAGTAAACTCTTTTATGAAATCCAAGCTGGCAACCCAGCTCGCGACCGACACGCGCCGCGCAACGGTACACAGAATTGCAGATATTGTGATTATCTCTTTATCAGCTTAACGATTATTAAAACGAGGACCGGAATATTTTCGTTGGCATAATAATGTTATTATTATGAAGCGCGGTAATCTCCACACGCCATGATTTCTTGGAGAAAATAAATATAGTTAATCAAATAAAAAAGATCAATTTTAAGACGTAAGCATTTGAAGAGAAACAAGGTTTTAAATAATTAGATTATACGTTTTGATAAATGTACTTTTAAAAAATTTATTAAAAATTTTACTTTTTATTTGGTTTTTAAGAGTCTTCGAAATGTTTGGATTTATATTTTGTTACCAACGGTCAAGATCAACACATTAAAGTTTATATTCTGTTTCTTGTACTATCGTACCCAATCGTACTTGCCCAAGAAAATTTAAGATTTGCTATGAATTAAAATCAATCTTACTAGACTTTGAGATTTAATTTCATATGTAATGATTTTTTTCTAGACATTGACATTCCATCCATTCTACGAGTGATAGTACAATTCTGATAGATCTGATCTTTGATCCAAATAACCTTGATCAGAATTTGGTTGTGAATGTGATACATGAGGAGAATGGTTACAAATTTAACCATATACCAACCAGCTTCTATAGATTCTACTTTCCAAAGTCATAAATCCAAATTTTAAGTTTTTGCGAATTATTGCTCATATGGGGCGAACCTAACGCGTTTGGTTGTCAAACTAGAACAAAACTCGAATTACACAAAATTCAAAATTATTTTTGGTTCCTTGAATGTGAAAACACGATTGAGAAAAATTACGACAAATATAAACATGACAGTGCACTGTTTCGCATATAATATGGTCGAGATCACAAGAACCCTGCGGTCTATCGAAATAACTTATGTTTTGATTCGTAGGTTATTACTTATTATTTAGTTTCTTGAACCAGTTTATTCATAAGTTGTATAGTTTTATTGTAAATAACCAAAAACTTGATTTTTGCGCTTACGCCTTTCTAAAAACGTATGCTCTGTCCCGCTCCTATGAACTCGAAATCCTATGTCCTATATCCTTTTCACAAAATGGCGCTCATTACGCCCTCTTAATTAATACAGGTGGTACAAGCTTGGTGGGCCAACGGGCTTGAAAACATCGTAAAAATATTTTAAGGTGTATATGACGTTATTACTATGTAGGTATAATATAATTACTGGATATACGAAGATAACATGATGCGCACATACTAATAATGATCACCACACAGAGTGAGAGGAGTTAAGGCTTATATTGCCCTTGATGGTAAACGTGTTCTTGAGTGGAGACCGCGACTCGAAAAACGTAGTGTAGGACACCGCTATGACACTCATTAGGGGATGCCTATGTCTAGCTGTGGACTAATATGGGCCGATGACGACCATGATGATAACAATTTTAGGTAGGTAATCATGCCATTTTCTCTCCTGCTTGTCAACCTGACTAGCTATACTATGACTTAAGTTCAGCAAAAAAACAGTCAAACTACTTATATGCTAGCTTAAGGGAATAGAATAAAGGAGAATTGACATCTTTATTCTATGCCCTATTTAATTTCGAATTTAAAATAATAGTATTATACTCGTAGTATGGATATATAGATATATAATTCTGTAGATATAGTACGTTTTCCCAGCGCTTACTCAACATCTGGCCTGTGTTACAATTACACCCAAACACTCGCCCAGTTAAATTTCCAATTATGCGCATTAATTGTAATGAACAAAAAAGATGGATTTAGACGTACTTAGACCGGAGTGCGGCCGAGACAACAATACGCACGCGAAACTCGAACACTGGCGGCGGCGCGGCGGCGGGGCGCCGCTCGCCGGCCCGACTATGACTCAGGTAAGTGGACCTAATTGCACCTAATTTGAGCCTTCCACTATCGAGAGGCTGGTACCTCATCTTCCCTTTTTTACTTAAATCGGTGATATGGATACTACAAATTCTATGTATATGGAATTTATATAAATCTGTGCAGGAGCGATGCTCGTACAGATAGTGTTTGTTTCTTGGCTATTCCGTGTGAACTGTCATTGATTTAAGTGGGAGTGGGTTCGAGCCCCGGGCTTGCCCCGCCTTCCATTGTACTGAGGTTTTATTCCTTTGGAGCTGGTAGAGTTGTGACAAGGATAAAGGAGAGTGGTTCGGAATTACGTGCCACTTTTTAGAGTTATTTCTGGTTGTATGTACTTTGTTCTTAATTATGTAGGTATTTTGTGAACATGTAATATGGACAGATTTTTTTTGTCCATTTGCATAAAAACATGATACTTTTTTAATAGGTATATCTTATTTAATGGCGCTATATCTCCACTATACTAATTTAACCTTATATACTAACACTTTCGTGGCCCACGACGTACATGTCCATCTCAGGGTCCTGCAGGCGGCGGCGCAGTGAATACCATACCTAATTTTCTCCTCGACAACAACGTGCCTGCTTTTGACTAATTAATACAAAAACTAAACGCGCCAAAAGTTAAAATTATTCCAATTTCGAAGTATTTTTTTTATGACAATTATTTGATATTAACATACATAGAAAGAAGTAGTTTCGGAGAAGTCCGGGAGTCCTCCCCACCCCTAGCTAGTAAGGTAAAGATGCCCACAATGCCTCATACGTCACGCTAACAAGCCCTCCGAGCGAAGCAGACGCATTTGTAACTACAGCCTTCATTTCGGCATATTGTTTTGACATACAATAAATATTTGTGAGATTACGGGCCGAGAGTGCTGCGGATCGGGTGCTATTGTCTTGTAGGGATGGGATATTATATATCAGAGTTTACGGTACTTAATACGTTTTTAGTTTATGAGAGTTGCTTTCTACATTGAGCTTTAGCACATTGAGTGCCAACGATAAATGATGGACAACCAACGACAGGTCGCAATGCTAAAGCCGGGAATCCACCGCAAAATATAATGTACCTAACCTAACATTGTAAAAATGTGTGTTTACCTGAGTTCACTACCTATGTAAATCACATACAATAAACGATTTGAAACTTAAAAAGGTTAATGAGCGGGAAATGAAAGATGAGTGGGTGGAGTCAATTTCAAGGCTTTCTGCTTGCTCAATAATTTTCTTTAAATTATCTTTCTGCTCGACTATTTGTCGGTGGAAATACACGTACCTACAAAACTCCTAGTGAGTTGCAAAAATTATCAGTAAATAAATTCAAACAAATTGTCAAAACCTTCCTGTGTAAAAAGGCCTACTATAAAATATCAGATTACCTAGAGGATAGAAAAGCGTGGGACGAAATTTGCTCCAAATCGAAAAATAACAACTAACTAACAGGCTAAAGGTTTCTTCGTCGCTTCTTTACTTTAATCTACATACCGAAGCGACTGAAATCAAAAATATCACTTTATTTCCGTGTCAGTGTTTAATTATTAAGAATTTGACCTTTTCTAAGTATACATTTATTGTATTTATGGAAATAAAGAGTTTTTTGACTTTGACCTATGCAGTTCACTGTTGCCATGCGAGTTAAAATAGGTCCGCTACGCTCCCGGTGTAGACCCAGCTAAAAACTCGGTGGAATACGAGTGAGCAAGCTGACTCGCATCGCATTCTGACTTCTAGTAGGTTGATAATTAATTATGTATTTCCCTTCACTGAAAATGAATTTTATGGATAACCGGTACTTAACAGTAAGCACATCTTGAAAGTAGAATTGAATCAAATAATTTTTATTTTTAGACAGCCATCGATGTTCCAGTGTAGAGCAATTCAAATTGAAACAAATAAATTAAAACGATTCATCCTACGCGACGCGGAAAATTTGTTATTTTTTTTTTTATTTCGATTTGTTTGTCTTATTACGGGAAGCACAACACTAATTTCAATTCAATATCGATCATTCTGGAAGCTTCCAGCCATTGTCTCGGCGTCCGGCCAGCTGACCCGTATTACACACAGTTGCCTCGAATTTGGAGATTTTTATCGACTCCTTGCCGATCCGAACGCTTTTTGGTTTTAGACTTGTTTCGATGTTAGATTAGGATCGGAAGGAAGTGCCCATCTGTGGGTAGACATGGGTTATGAAAGATCCTTGACGTTCTGCTATGTTTATTTGTTGCTATGTTGATTGCAAAATTTACAGTCAAATTGCCGCTAATTTGCTCGATTTCAATGTCTGAAGAAGATATCCTTCTGATTCATAATATCCTCCGCTTATGGTTACCATAAATTACCAAATTTTTATTAATTCCTGTCTTTAACTGAGCGTTATGATGACACCCAGGATTTCATGACTTTGTTACAAAAATCTATTTTTTATTTTATATAAAAATTCTTAACCTAATCTAGCTCCTTGCTCCAGCCAGATCCTTTCGGGTGAAATCAGTTTCCAACCGAAAAATCTTAGTGCATTATTAAAAAAAATCATTCCACACCTCGTCCGTGCCACAACACAATCTAACCGTGAATTACAGTCCTTACTCCTTATTTCCTTGTAAATTAAAGTAAATCAGCGCCTATTCCTCAGGCTCTGCTCGGCCCACGTTGCATTGCAACACGGCCCAGGCTGTGCAAATTACAGGGTCGCCACCAGTTAGCGCCTCTGAGGTGTGAAGATTGCAGTCATTTGCGCGTCTGACAGCCCCGCGAGCTGCTGTCGTCACGTGTTAACCACAGAATATGGTAAGAGTTGGCATAGGGTGGTGGTACACCAAAACCAGAAAAAGTTTAGTCATCATCTTATATCAGCCCGGGTTCACCCACAGCTGGGCATAGGCCTCCTTTTGTGTTTCCCACTTTAGAGAAGGATTGTCTTGTGCTTGTACAAATTACATTATTCTAATCATACATTTTTCTAATCTTCTAAAGACAAGGTTATTGACGACCGATGTGGCGCGGCGGGCGAAGGTCCGCCTGCGACGCGAGAGGTTGCGGGTTCCATTCCCGCCTTGGGACAAATGTATCCACGATCTGCAAATATTTTTTCCGGGTGTTCTGGGTATTTTCTACATATTAATAAAAATATCTATCTATGTTTATATTGTATTAAGTATATCAGTCATCTCATCTAGTACCCATAACACAAGCTCTGCTTAGCTTGGGTCTAGCTAGATGATGCTGTGTGGATTGTCCAGCATTATTATTATTAAGGTGGCTGCGCACACCTAAGGCCCCATACAAACGTACTTTCCTATTCATTTGGAAACTACATCCCCACTTTTAATGAAATTTTGCATAAATAATTGGATAAGAAATAGCTGTGTGCAGCCTTTTAGTTTTTCAAAAAACAAATTTATTATGACCAGACATTAAAAATAAATATAAATAAGTAAAATAAATTTACACAGCTTCATCTAGCCCCAAGCTTAGCAGACTAGCTTTTGTTATAGGTACTAAATAACTAATATATTTAAAACAATACACCACATAGATATTTTTTTTTTCATAGATCGTTATAACATTTGTCCCGAGGTGAGAATCGAACCCGCAACCTCCTGTTTCGTAGGCGGTTCATTGACCTATACCAAGCTATAAAGTCTGACTAACATACTTCATGGCTATACGATTTATTTACTTTATTTAAGAACTAGCTTATGCTTGCGACTTCGCTAAAGCGGTACTTGATCATAATCTTAGCCTATGTTTCAAAAGAAGCTTCCTGTTAATAAAATATTTATTTCAAAATAGCTCTTGTTGTTTCAGTGGTTAACCCCTACTGAAAACATAATCACAAACTCAAAACAAACAAATTTTACTTAATGTAAAAAACTCGCTCTCAGTGTACTTCTGCCTTCAAACATTACAAAAATAACAATGATTGAAAGAGTTATGTTTGCATTTTCTTCGAGCAAAATACTTTTATAAAATCTTATGATAATGTTATTTGAAATAAATATTATTTCTACGAATTACGTATAAAAAAATATGCTGTCAATTGTCAATGTTTTTATAATCTAGAGGTATGTCGTTCGGACGGCCACTTGGTAACACGAAGAAAATTTTACCAAAAATTCTATAATCAGAAGAAATACGAAATTATTAACAAGGACCAAAGACCTCATTGGCCGTCATTATGTAGATGCGATGCGGTAATATAATAAGTGGAATAACTGATAATATCGACCGGTATTAAGTAATACCGGGTAATACCAGAAATGGCCAAAAACCAGACAGTGAATGTCAATAATTTTTATTCCCAGGAGACCGTACAGGACATGTAGAAATGTAAACTAAATACTCGGAAATAAAATATGTTTTCTTTTCCCAGGAAGTGAAGTTTTTTTTATAGAGAAAATAATTAAAACAGAGACCCCAATAATTGAATCCAAAACTCAACTTTTTACAAAATCCTGTTAGTAATTGAAAATGATACATTACCTCTCAAAGTCCAGTAAAATAATAAATAAATTCATCACTTTTCAATCATTAATCCGTCGGCAATGGCCGAAGTCAAAAGCCTCAAAGGCAGTAAAAAACACAATAGGATTATACCAGCCTAATGGGCAGCCGAACATGGGCATTAATCTCGTCATACAATATTGATGTGTCCAGTATTTATGGGCGATGCTAAGCGATCATAAAGTCAAAATGCCTTATTAATGTGTGAAGAAGCTCACCTCAAGTCACCCCCTGAGAGGCAATAATCTATTGACATATTCCTCAGTCTGGCGTTTCAGAGGGATAGTGATTTATTTATCAGAAGATGGAACTGAATGGTGCCCAGAATACTGGCTGCATTTTCACATTGGACGACCGATGTGGCGCGGCGGGCGAAGGTCCGCCTGCGACGCAGGAGGTTGCAGGTTTGATTCCCGCCTTGGGACAAATGTTTGTACGACCTGCAAATATTTGTTCCGGGTGTTCTGGGTATTTTCTAAATATAATAAAAAAATATCTATCTATGTATGTATTGTATTAAATATATCAGTCATGTAGTACCCTTAACACAAGCTCTGCTTATCTTGGGACTAGATGTTGTGTGGATTGTCCAGCATAATAATGCTGGATTATTTATTTATTTCTTGGATGGCAAAGCTAAAAGATTGACCGGAATAAAATCCTAGTTTCTTGATATAATAAGAGTCTTCTAAGCTTGGGACAAGTTTTGCTCCAACTTGAAAAGTAACAACCTGACAAGGTAAAGGTTTCTTGTTCGCTTCTTTACTTTACCTTAAAAAAATAAATCACGAGTAAATTTAAATTTTTCGCAGGGTTCGTCAGACACGTAACGGTTTTTTTTTCTTCTGACATTGACCCTGGGCCTTCCAGGTACCACTATGTAACTTGAAACTATAATGCAGACCGCAGCGCAAGTACATTTGCAAATTTATGCTGCCGGTATCTTGCTCTGATAACTTGAACGAGTTGCTAAACCATAATGCTGGACTTGTGGGATTCAAGCCTAAGCTCCAAGTGGCGCTCGTTAGTGAAATATTCGTTATCGAAGGAATACAATTGAATGTGAACGTCAAAAACATAAGTCATCATTTTAATATGACTATGTTTTATTTAAAAATATGTGAAAAGTGAAGTTTTCAGCAAAAAGTCCATGTCTGTTGTGAGCATTTAGTAATAATTTTTCAAGTAAAAAATCTGAGCGACGCCGGTTTGGTAAACAACAGAAGAGCATCGTACAAAAATTTAATATTTTTTATTGCTATTTTGGATCAAATCGTTGATTGGATAAAACAACTTAAATAACTCAAAATATCATCCAGTCTACAGGTCGAAACTTTACATCCAGTCCACAGGTGATCGGAATGCTAGCTTCTATTTTGGTAAACGAAAATTAAACGCAGCAGCATTGCCACTCAACGTGGCAATGCTGCCAGCATTCTAGGCGCTCTGCCTTCTGGTGACGGCTTTTAGGAAATTTATATAAAACAATATTTAATAATTTACCAACTAGTTGTATTTCTATTTTAATTATGTCAAAAGAAAAATTCGAATTCTGTCCAAATCGAGCAGAAAAGAAGGACCATTTAAGTCACAAAGTTGACTCTAATCTGCTTATTCCGAGATGTTCGCTTCCACATCACGTTTTGATTGAATGAGATTTAATCTGCTTTTCATTTCAAGTCTCCCTCGAGAAAGCAAACATTTTGATCTCTGAATAATTTACCTTTGCATGCTTGTTCTTAGCCCTTTTGAAGAATAAATCAAGATAATTCTATTTTGAGGAGTTTTTGAGGAGGGGTCTTAAGATGGAACAACGGCTTCGTATTTTTTTTATTAAAAAGTTACTTTTGCCTGTCTGATTTGCCTAACTAAAATAAACGTCAGCATAAGTCAACACTAAGGCATGACATGTTTTCTTCGAAAAGGCAATCGGACAATTACATTATTTGACGTTTCTTCTTCTTCGTAACACTCTTGCCAGAGTGGTCGTAGTCATCATGTTCATTCTTGTTGGGGGGCTGTTGTGATTCGACTTACGATGTCTCGCAATGTTTCTCTACATCATAACATTATACGTCAAAGGTAGCCGACGAAGCTGCTAATTGCCCGATTATCGTTCAAATAACACCTCCTTCAGTATGTTTTGATTGGCACCTTCTATTGCTTTCGTAAAATATATGCAACTCTATGCACTGCAAACAAACTCCAACAAAAAACAGAATTATTATAATAAGAACAGAAACAAACGCAAATAAATCCTGAGAAATTCCGCCCGTGGCAAAACTGAATAAAAACCATACGTAGACCATTAGTTTAACCGCGATTGTATTCAGCAATTTTTGCCGCAAAGTCTTAAATATTCATTACGAACGGTAACATTTCTCTGTCCCCAACAAACAGACTTGCTATTTGTAAAGGAATATCAGCTATTTGTCTACAAAAACCAGCATTTATCAACTGCAGTGTAGTAATTTTACAGTACCGCGTACCAATTTATGTCCCGATTGTCGTTTAAGTACAGTTTTATTATGCATTCATTTAATACCCGATAAATCAGTACACGTATCGAAAGCTCATAATGTTTCGAGCTTTTATGGGAATTTAATTTATACAACGTCTGTTAATAGCTCTTGATGTAAGGCGAGCCTAAAGTCCACAGAATAAATATAACCAAGACGATACAAGATATAATTTAATATTCTCCTAGAGAATAAATAAAGTTAGCAGCAAAGTGTAGATAACAAACTATGATACAACTTAATGACATTTCAGATATGTAGAGGTATTCATTAATTAAAAATAAATTAACCAAAGAATTTCATATTTAGTTCCTTGAAGGTGAAGATGGAGGCGCCGTTGGTCGTATTCAATAAGTAATTAAAACGTAGAAACTTCAAATAAAATAACATACAACTACGTTCCGACCAGAAATTATGACTTAATAAAATCTAACGTGAGTCGTAATTCATGTAGTGATAAAAGAAGCAGTCGTAGAAATGTTTGTTTAACAAGCAACGGGACGATACCGTTACAAGCTACAGCTTGAAGATTCAATAGATTCAATAGTATATAGCTTTTTTTGATGTATAGGCAATAAATCTGCTACTACTTCTATGATTTTATGTTTAAAAAGTTATATCTGTAGTATTACCGCATTTATTACATAAACGTATAATCAAAAAAATATATTTGTACTTATGTGTCAAGAATTTACCTTATGTTCGCTTATTTTAACCGCACTAATTGTTTTGAACTTGACACTTTTGTTTTTATTGTCAGCATCATGTTGGCGTACATTCATTTGTTTCAGTCAACATTAAATTATAACTTAAAATCGAAATATATGCACTAACACCACGTTAAGACGTAAAGCGTCGACATAAAATATGTGCTGGGACAAAAAATATTATATTGCACAGTATATGTACTGGATACTATTTTGCTAAGCGCACTGCAGATTGATACGAAAGGAACCTGCAACAGAGTGGAAAATTAATAAACAAAGATATTATATCCAATCCGTATCGCTCCCGTTACGTTACGTTACTTGGAAATTCCCGTTACGAGGTGATCTAAACGAATATTTAACAATAGTAGGAGCGGGATATCTATTATCTATTAACCACGCCTCGGCTGTGCTTCCAACAGATTTTAATTTATATTTGATACCTCTTAATGCGTCTCCGGAATCGATTTCAATAAGCCGAAAAAATATTTTAGTTGTTTGGTACTTACGCGACCGCTTTAACAGAATTTTATAAAAGACAGGTACATAGATATGACTTGACCTTGAGGACATTTTGTTTTTGATTGGTTTCGGATAAACTCATTTTTACATTCGATGAACCAGAAAAATAAAGCGATTAAAGAAACCGAGTAATTTTTGCTTGTAGATGAGCAGAATTTGCTAAAGATATTGCAGAAACTGTTTGATTCGAATTAAGTCGATAAAATCCTCCACTCTCAACACCAATTCAGATCAGTGTAGATCTAAATTCCCCCACTTTGAAAAAAGATAAAAATACTTTGAGAGAGCAGAATTTCATGCTTTGTTTCATTATATATAAACCTTAACCTGTGCCGTAAGGTTTAGTGATTGGTAGGAGTCTAATTATTCTAATTAATTTAGAATTAATTATGACAGACATCGCCATTTTACAGCAGCAATATGAATTTATAATTATTTACAGCTGATCTATTTATTATTTTTCCTATTTTTGGACCCATATTCTTAAGTTGCTTGATTATTTTTCTATCTTGTCTGTTTTATAGCTTTGAATTATAAATTTAAGCACCATTTACTGTAGCCTATATTATTGTAAATTGACGTATCTAAGTGTGCCTTGTGCTCCTACGTCGAATAAATAGTGAGTAATTGTTTGAATATCGTTTTTGATTCATGTTGAGTTTTTTGATAATTCATACGTTTCGGTGACAAGGTGCAAAAGACAAGAGAAAAATTATAAAACCCATCACCAATCAGCTCAAAGCACCGAAACAGCGCACAGTAAAGATAAATCAGTAAAACAATGCTCGGTACAGTAAAGAGGGCTTACATAAGTCAATTGAATCACACGCTAATAAATTCAAAGGATTGACTGCGGTGTGGTGAGAACTCGTCGATACGAACAGAAGCCGCCATATTGCCGGGGTATAAATCTAAGAGTCATCGAGAGGGGGCATAGTATAAGAGGTTCATAGTAGTGCAACTACTGCGGATTATAACTAGTACAGACTAAACTGACAAATTCTATTAGTGAATCATGGCAAGATTGCCTGTAAGGATCTTTTGATAATGCGTATCTAAAACAAACACAAAAAAAAATTACCACTATGAAGGTCAGACGTCATACTTTTAATGAATGCAAGGATAAGATCTGGGACATTCATTCGTCTGAAACATATTGTGTTATTGTATCCATACTAATATTATAAATTCGAAAATCTGTCTGTCAGTCTATCTGCCTGTCTGTCTGGTACCTTTTCACGCCTAAACGGCTGAATGGGTCTCAGTGAAATTTAACAATGGTGCTTTAACAGGACATAGGCTACTTTTTATCGCGAAAAAAAGCGTGCGAACCTGCGGGCAGCAGCTAGAAGTCTATCTATACAGTAAAAACATTCTTAAAACCAAAGCAACGCTCTAACAGATCTTGTTATTACTGTCGCATTCTGCGCTCCTGCAAATGTTGAGAAAGTATACCTTATGGAGCCTATACACTAAAGACGGCGGACCACCGACACGTTGATAAAACACTGCCGGCTGCCTACAAAATTCATACACTGGAATACCGCACCGACCCGCAAGGCCGCCGGCTTAGGTGTAGACTCCATTGGAACTGAAAATCATTTGCAACCTATTTTGAAGTTCTGCTTCTGATTTACACCGTCACTTTGTCGTAGCGCGTCTGACTTGAATGGGCCCAGATATGAGGGATGGCCCGAGCGGCCGCAACCGGGACGTTTTGACAACAAACGATGTATGTTGAAATATGAACCCCGGCGGAACAAGTGACTGTATGAACGTTTCAATGTGAGGTCATTGCTTGTTTGGAAATGTGGTATTTAGATGTAAAGGGACTTGTATTTTGGAATATTTTGGTGACATGTTATAAACCCTATACCAATCAGGGTGTATATGCTATCTGTAGCTATAATTAGAACATAAGCTACCTATCTACATATGTACATATTTGTAATATATACATGAATCTGAATCTGACATTCAGGGACACCGACTCTTCGCGCTCAAGCTAAGGCTAAAGGAGCGTAATTTGTAAGTCAGGTATAGTGCGGCGGGGGTATGATCGGACGCGGAAAAAGGCCTTATAAAATTTAGTCATTAAGACTATTTTAGTCGAATTTAGCCATATTTCCTAATGCTGCCAACATTTTCCATAACGCCATTAAATGGTGTCGTAGCTAAAATTGATTTCAATGCGTATTTTCGACCAAATTACGCTCCTTTGGCTTCTGCTTTAAGGACAAAGTAGAAAAAAACTACACACGCTTGGTCTCTAAAGAGCTGACGAAATGTCCATCAAGTGCCTAGTGCAAGTGAAAACCGAGCTGTTAAGTCTATGAGCTTATACACCATCAAGTAAAATGAGCTTATACACCATAAAAAAAAATACTTGATGGTGATTTCGAAGAATCCATGTTGCGATTCTCGATTATTCTTTCATAGTTTAGTTTTAAATATTTAAAAGTTTTTGTAGAAATAAACAATATTTTATTTGATTATGATAGGTATGGTTGATAGGTTATGGTGATTTTGTCTAAAATCTATGCACAAATAAAAAAAAATCCCTTCAAAATTAAAGGAACAAATAGATGTATACGTATAAATAACCACTATTTAACTTTAATAAAGCTAGACCAAAAACCTTCCACAACAAAACGAAATAAATATAAATATAATTGCAAGAAATAGCTTTATTAAAACTATATTGGCTATTCTTAGATTGCAATCGTGTGTTTAAATGACAAGGATCGGAATCTGTACCTGACACTTCCCAGCGGCTGATGTTGCATGACGGTTTATTTAATCAAGGGGCAGTATGGTACTGGGTCGCCTGGGGACAGAAGCTGTAGAAACAAAATGGATATGGTGCTTGCTGTCAAGTATACAGGTATTGCGACCAACACAATTTTTTGGAGAGTTGGGGGGGTGTCATGGGCTTTATTTCTCCGGCACAATGATATTTATTTTTGTCTGAAATCTGAAATGAGACTAAAAATTTGTCAATAGCTACCAAGGAGCATCGGTTTTGTCTCTGGTGCAGATAAAATTCAGTAAGAACAGTCGGTTTTGATCGAATTTTATTGACACTACCTTACCTACCTTTCACCTTTTATTGGCCTACTCGGGAAAGGAAAATCAAAGTTTCTTTTTCGTTTTCGTGCAAAACCAACTCTTATGTCGCTTGCATAAGATTAGCGTTAGCACGAAAACGAATCAAAAACTTCGATTTCGTTTTTACGAGTACGGGCCCAGATACACAATCGGTGGTCGCGTTCTAGCTTAAACATTCCTAGATATCCAACAATTTTTAACGCTGCATGTAAAGTATTACAAGTCTGCCGTCTCAATCGTGTAGTCAGGCCCTCTGTACAATTATTGTATTGTAGTGTGTCCTCGGGTCATGGAATTAATGGAATTTCTTCACGGTTTTCATCACATCATGGGATTGGACCGGTAGTTGTTTGCCTTTGTTTTGATTGAGCTACCATAGTAGTTTATTCCATTAAGTGTACAGCGAATTGCCTTGATGTTAAATTATAAATGAAAACTGCTAAATGTAACTAGCTTTTACGCGTGGCTTTGCAGTTCGCACACGTTGGTTAAAGCGAAGCCCAACACGCTTTATAGTAAAAACAGTAAGAATCTGTAGGTCCGGATATCATCAACAAACAAACATACAACTTAGTATAACTGAAAAATATTAAGTAATGAGAGTAGTGTCCTCGTCACGATTCCTTCAATACAAACATACATACCATAGTGCAACCTCATAACATAACCCTCCTCTGTTGGAAGTCATGTAAAAACCAGGATTCAGGCTTTTATTTTGATGAAAAACACTTACAACTTTTATAACTATCAGGGTCGGGATATCAAAACTTTAATAATGTAAAATATCCCGTTGTAAATGGCATCAGTAAAAACACAGTTCTAGTAATTGTGTCGAACGGGCTTCACTTAACTTTTAAATTGACAAACAAATACAAAGTACTTTTAATACATATATAAAATCTAAAATGGTTGAAACGATGACACAAAGAAACAGTCAGTTTTATAGCTGAAGGTCTTACTTAGATGAAACTTTGTTCTACAATCCCGCCAGCAAAAGCAACGCACAGTCTTAGGTAAATGTAGCTATTTGATGCTGCCAGCAAAGATAAGTCACGGTTGCATTGTTTCTCAGTTTTGAGGGATCCGTATAGCTCGGAGGGTAGTATAAAATTTGTATAACAAATGAGGGGCGTGTCGGAATCCGTCACAGTGGCCCGGGAAGCTGCGTGTGGAGCTAGATGGGTGGCCTTTGGATTTTAGCGAAATACTGAGTGCTTGAAATAACTTCATCATCATCATCTATAACTTGAGTTCATCCGATGTTAGACTATAGAATACAAATTTCCATATTATTAGGGAGAAAGCACTGTCTCTCCTTGAATGTAACTTTTTCACGCGAAAATCGAATTATCTTATATTTCTTTGCTATTTTTAGAAAACCTTATATATTTAGGTAAAAATAAAATAGGATTCAAGATCTTAAAACATGAAATCTTTTCGACACTAAATATTATCTATCTAATAAAATTCGGCAAGGAGTTAACCGGTATCCTGGAAAATGTATAGGCTACTTTTTAACCCATGAAAATGGGTGTAAAGCTGCGCGCAAAATTTAGTACCTATATACTGAATACGTTCAGGTTGATGATAACCTCAACCAATAATTAATATTAAAGTTAAGTAAATTAATCTACACTCAAAACAAAAATTAATACAAAATAGTATAGCTCTAATTTGTTCTTTCTAGAAACACTTTCAAGTAGATGATATTACTACATTATATTCCCAACAAATTAAACTCAGCAAAAATCAAACTTGGGGAATAGGTTCCTTTTACTTCTCCGGAAATTTTATTCCCTATCAAAAAAGTAGTTGTATAACGCTGCATGTCAATTTTACGTTTCTTGCTTATCTTTTCCATACCACTTTTGATTCATAAAATAAAATTATAAAAATTTTTATAATTACTTTTGATTTGTTATAATATAACTACCAGGGTTTCATTCAATTATTGTCTCTCTCTTTCTCAAAACACAGCTGCTTTTAATCAAAAATAACCATAACTATGAGCTTTTAAGCCAAAAGCTCTACGTGGACTGTAAAATGATTTCGTTTATTTTAAGTACTCGAACCATATATTTACCCTATTTTCAGACAATCGTAAACCTCATATCTTCCTCAATTTGCAGATCGAATTCTCTTTTATTTTCTTGTTAAACCTTTTAAATTGGCGTTCGTACATTATGGTTGTCTGTTTGTTTTAAGCTCTCGCTAATAACATGTGTTTTGCTAAACGATGTTTCACCCGAAACGGCTCAGCCGAGAAACGAGGCACCTTTGCCAACGCAACGTGGTATTAAGCTATTAGTTATCCTGAGTTTTATGAAACGTTTGAAAGAGGTGTGATGTTGATACTTTTTAAAATAACATGGATATTGAGAATACTTCAAACTACCCTACGAGTACTTATAAGCTTATTTGGTGTAGTTTTTTATTGTTCGCAAGACAATGTCATTGGTTATATAAAATAAATACAATTTGTTTAAGAAAACGTCTATGGACGCAATGTATAAACTTAATTGGTGCTCAGTTTACAAGCCAAGCTTCTGAAGCGTAAGCTTTTTGGCTGAATTATGCTAACCAATTGCTTTACTATGACAATGGTACTGTCGCAGAATCGTCCATAGATGAAAGAAACTCTAGAATTCTAGATAGTGCATGCGGTGCTATTTGGACTGCGAGATTGATATAATGTTTTCAACCTTGACACTTTTGACACGCGTCTCTCCATCTGTATATTCTTTCTAAAAACGTAAAATGCTAAAATGTGTCTTTTTGAGACGATACCATTCTTAAGGTAAAGCGATTAATTTAGTGGAATTCGGCCGCTGACATGTATTAATAACTCCTTTATTTCTCAATATTATCGAAAACCTTTAATCTTCTTACTCTAAAACTGCATCATGATAAAGTATCAAAATTAAGTCATCCATCTTCATACTATCAGAAATCAACTAAACGTCGGATCTCGATATGCAAAATCAGTTTGTTTTATCAGAGATTAATACTGTTTTAGGTATTAATTTAATATCCGATATCTGATGATGGGTGGAATACATCATTTGCTATTCAAATAGCCAGAAGCTATTAAGTCAAAGCGGTTTTTTTTTGGATCGGAACTTGGCTACCTTTTAGATTTACTTGATTAAATTTGGTTACTTTATAAAATCAAAACAGTTACTTAGTGTTGCTCTACCCCTAAACTTTTATCGTTATTGTATAGGTAATAGATTGCCTATAGAATGTATGAGCATCTTAAAAACAAAAAATTCAAGCAAATTACAAGAATAATTAGAATTGAAATAAATAAGAACTAGTATTTACAATTTAAACAGTTGAGCTAACTTTAGACTGTTGCAAATAATCTAGAGGTGGCTCTATCGATCCATATATCAATAGCAATCGGAAGCGTCCTGCTGGCTGCTTTGCCCCGCGGTATGGCTATATCCTAGACAAAGCTGACTCTATTTTTTGCAACTTTCCTCACTAATGCATGGCAGAAATTTCATAACTCCTTAATTTGATTCATCATAAAACCGATCATGCTCTGAGCATTTAACTTTCGGTGCAAATGAAAATAATTGGCGCTGAATGTATTTGTATGAAATACCAATTTGCCCGAAGCTCTCAAACTAGCGTATCAACATAATGGACATTTTACTGAACAAATAGCTGATGATTTATGTGAATTATAATTGGAAGTTCTTCATTCTCAGGGTTATCTTAACCAAGTGAATGTTTTTTATTCAGATTTTTAACCTGACCTGTAACGTTCTGATAAAACTTGGTAAAAAAATAAATAATATTAAAAATAAATATTTTAATTAACCAAAAATATTTTAAAAAGTATTTATCAGTTTGCTGTTAGGCTTTTGGCTGATAGCTACTTTGTTTTTGTATATTTTGAATAACCAGGGGGTGAAATACGCAAATATGCAACGAAAGTTTTTGTTGTTTAAAATCGTGTAAAATTTGATAAGGGTTACTACAGGCGTTCGCACAGAACTACTATATAACTATATACACTGGCCTGCAAAATTAAGTATCTCACTTATAAAATTTAATTTTTTTTCTAACTGAAAGTTAGTTTTTATTTTTAAAAAGTTTTCTATTTTAAACCTCTAACTTCTACAGTTAGAGGTTTAAAATAAAAAACTTTTAGTTTTAAACTTGGGGCTAGATGATGCTGTGTGGATTGTCCAGCATTATTTATTTATTTATTTATAGCATGAAATACAGATGATGATATCTCTAAGTAGGTACATTTTGATGCCTTTGGTATGAATGAAAGGACAATGAACAAAAAAAGGAAACCGTTCTCTAATCTCCCTAATTAGATATATTTTAAATTCGAAATGCAATCCTGGGATTGATGGGAAAACAGGAATTTTACAAAGAACCTACTGTTTATTCAATGTGTTTAGAACTGAATTAAAATTCATGATGTTTCGTAAAGACTCGTGGCAAGGAAGACTAATATTATAATATTCTACTACAACAAAATACCAAATGATTTGAAAAAAATATCTTTAAATAAATTCAAACAAATTGTCGAACATATCCTTTGCAAAAAGGCTTACTAAAAATATCAGATTATCTAGAAGATAAAAAAGCTTGAGACAAGTTTTGCTCCAACTCAAAAACTAACAACCTAACAAGGTTTCTTGTTTGCTGCTTTGCTTTATCTTAAAAATATTGAAGTGAGCAAAAACCAAAGTGATCACTTTATTTTCTAGTTCTACTTATGTAATTTTAATTTTTTGACTTGTCCAAGAGTCCTGTAAGGAGGAAATAAAACACTTTGAATTTAGAATTTTTTGAATTATCCCCCTTGCTAATACTTTTTCGTAACAATACACATTTTGATTACCTACTGGTTCTTTCGTTAAACTATAGGTACCTACATAAATTACTCAGAAAGAATTTGAAAAAACTAATAATTAATACACATTTTGATTCAAGCGTATTTTACTCTCATATTTTGAGACAGAGATGGTAAATTTATAAGAATAATGTATGAGGAAAGTTTGTATGTTATATTATGTGTTATGCATGTGCCCAGAACGATAACTGTCGCACAGGCTGTTTTTTTTCTTTTGGTTCTATGTTCATAAATGTATTTTTTCCAGGCCCATAAAGATACCTGCAGCAGGTCAATGTAAGCAGGTGATAATACTGACATCTTAAATATTTTTGTACCTCTGTGCATTATGGTACATCAAATCAGGAGCCACGGCTGTGGCCTGCCAAGTCGAATCGGCTACCACCTGATACCATTTTCTCCAAGCATTTCGAGGTATCAATATCTTTATTACCAATGAAACCTAGGGACTGATTCATATTTTCAAACATGGTTTCTTGCCATGAGTGTGTAACCTACTTCAAGGGAAGTAGCCATAGAATATCTTACTACTGTGAATTTCTTTGAGCATTGCCCCATCAATGAATGTAACGTTAATTGGAAAACTATTGTTTTGTTGAATTGTTATCATGATTTCATTAATTTTAAACAACATAATATTTCCTATTTGTTTTTTTCGGAACAAATTGTGGTTTCCCCCACAAACTTCTATCAGTCGTCATCTGATATTTTTTCTTATCTATGTCAATCGGACAATAATTATTTTCTTAATTTAATTTGATTTTCTTGTTTGATTATTTTCCAGTTTCTGGACGATTCAAAACCCTTAAAATTATAATTGACTTCTCAATACAAACAAGGATGTAACAGATTACGAAATTGGCGCTATCCTTCTCTTGACTGATTTAAATGGTGAGAAATACAGAGGTGTAAATTTTTACACTACAACTGGTTATTTTCGATCAATAAACTTGTTGCTAAGTGCTGTGTTGGTTTAAGTAATTGTGTGATCCAATTTGTTGAATTTAAGGAAATTGGGTTGTAAATCAAATTCTACTCTAAATTTGTGGAATGGAATTGGTATTGTAAATCATGTAATTCCGATTTCGACATTTACGAGTTGTATAAGTGCGAGATTTTTGGAAGGTTCATAATATCCATATACACATGCAGCAGTAAGAAGAGGCTTAATCAATTAAAAATAGTCTCAATTTGTGTTCTCGTGTCCTATTTAATATTAACATAGAACTTCGGATTCGTTTTAACACATTAGTAAAAGTGAAACCATAGTAAGTGATCTGGAGAAAAACGTAGAATTACATGCTTTTTTTTAACATTCGAGGTATGTACATAGAAGAGGTAGATAATGATGTCCACCAAAGCAAATTTCGACCTTGGCAGCGGCCAGTCTCAATGGAGACTAGCCATGTTCGCTCGCAGGACCTGGCACAAGGGTGTGCAAAAACACAGGTGCATTTTGTACTGCCTCACACCCATTATTCGATGGTACGGCAGACTGATATGACCGGCGAGAGATTTGGCACGAGGCAGATAGAGCTGGCATTTAATAACTTTCCAGGTCATAAAACACAATTCCAGGAAATAGTGGGCCCCTAAAACGACTACTAAAGAAAGACAAACAGTCAAACCATCAATTTGGTATTGACTTAAGTACTCCTATAACCAATCCAGTTAAATCCGGTAAATTAAACTAAGACCATGTTCTCGACTTTCGGCCCTTTGTGCGATTTTAGTATTAAATATCGGTAAGAAGCTTCCTGTAAAGAGCTTAAGTAAAGTGTCATGTGACTTTGACAGGGGATGGGTGCTACCATCCCTGTTTTTAAGAATTTAGAGTTGAAGTGGATAAAAGAATTGAAGTTTTTTTTATTTTTTTACCGAAGTCGATTTAATTACACTTTTTTACAGTGTGTTAGTCCGTGTTAGTTTAAAAAAGATATGTCTAATGAAATATGCATTACGCACTTATTTTAAGAACCTGTAATATTGTACTACTACTAATCTTCATGAATATTATATTTCTACTGATGATTAAAGCTTTAGCATTAATAATTATACCAAATCGCGCATGCTTACTAAACCCGTAAGTAGACAAAACAGAATTTAACCCTTCTGACATAAACATTTAACTTTATTAACCGTGAAAATTAACCCAAAACGTAAAATTCCCATAAAAAATACTTGGCTGACGATTTTGACCCAATAAATTGTCATGGACCATCTTTTAAATGACTTTCCTACTGTTGCAGTAGTGGCAATTTTCAATGGTTAATAATTCAAATTAAAATGCATGTAGCCTTAGACCACCCTGTAGATGTTATAATCAGTTAGATATGAATTAATAACGCGTTAAGATCAATTAGAAAATGAGGTGTGTTCAAAGTTGGGGTCCGACTCTGGCGCAAGAATTTCCATAAAACCAAGCGATGAAATTGATGTAGATAATTTGAATTTATTGAATTCTGTGCCCCATAATCAGGACCTAGTGCAGTGTAGTTTTCTGTGCTCTACGTGTGTGGTCTGTAATGTATATATTTGATGGTATGTGGATTGTCTCCTTATTGAATTTATGAAAGTAATTAGTAAGCTTATTAGGGATTAGGAATTATTAGAATTTAAAATCGTCTGAACGCTGAGAACGAGGGAATTTTGTTACTGACCTACTTATGCATAATTTCCCTCAAAACTACGCACTATAGGTACGTTTCGTGAGCCAATGAGATGACCGCGGCGAGTCTTTTGTTTAAATCTTTGATCTTTTGTTTAGCCATGCCCACAATTTTATTTTACTACGGTATTTTACGGTGGTTCCGTACATGTTTCTTCTAAGCTATTAATATTTAATGTTTATCTGTAGGTTGGTATGTTTGTTTCGTGGTAGGTACGTCTGCGTAGGTAACTAATAAAAGTTATTTATCGAAATTTTAATAACAGTTACGCGATAAACACCCGATAAATAATCTTCAGTAATGTTAGTAAATGGCGAAATTTTAAAAAGTGCTACGTATGGCCTATTGGTTTTCCTTATTTGGACATGAAAAATAATAAATAAATCTTATAAACTAAGGTAAATCTAGTACAAAAAGGCGGCCTAGTTAAAGGAACTCTAAAATTTTGTCGGAAAAATGGTGTGTTTACGTTAGTGATAGGGTTGTTAGCATTTGACATGAGTTTTTTTTGTATGAACATTTAAAACAACGTATTTCTGAAAACCATCCATGCGGATCAGTTGAGTATAGGGTACACAACAACCCCTTTTGGCTTGGTATATGAATAACATGGCACCTTGTAGATAAGATTTATATTTTATATTAATCTTTGTAAATACACAGAAATACAAAAATATCTGAGGGATGAGTCTATATGATATTAGTACCAGACGTGATAATACACCACTTATGAAGAAACTGGTTCAAGGAACTAAACAATTAGTAAACCTACGAATCAAAACATAAGTAATTTAAATAACCACAAGTTTCCTGAGATCGACCAAATTATGTGCGAAACAGTGCATTTTTTCGTATTTTTTTCTCAATCTTGTTTTCACATTCTAGGAACCGAAGAAGAAATAAGATCTTTATGTAATTCGAGTTTTATACCACGTGGATCCCGTGAGTACTGAGATCTAGGCCTGGTTTGACAACAAAACTTGTTAGGCTCGTCCCTTAAGACCTTTTTAAGAGTAAGGACTCTCTATAACTGTTTATTTTATTTCCATAAAGAGTATCCTGTGTCGTATGGTAATATCATAGGCTGGTAATTTAAGGTTAATTTACGTTAATAGTTAGTTAATTGGTATTATTATAATATAATGAAATTAAATATAATTCGCGCTGCGGGACGCGCCGCGGATCGTGATTTGATAATTTGTACAATTTTATGACTCGTTAGAACTTTCTAATTAAATGTCTTGTCTATAAATATTACACTTTGCATTATCTATCCTTGTAAAAGTTAGAAAACCTTAATTTTATATTTGAGTTTATTATAATGTTTGTAGGTACCTATTATAGTATGTAGTTTAACTATTATTGTTTTCTTTTATTGTTTGAGTGCCACCGTCTATTTTGTTCTTACATGTCCAGTCCATCCCAAGGTTGCCTGGAAGATATCGCTCATAGCGATAAGGCCGCCTTTGTACTTCGTCTACTCTTAGCATCTATTTCTGTATTGTTTTCTGTCTTTGTGTGGTACAATAAAGTATTATCTATCTATCTACACTTATATTATACTGAGATTTGATGTGACTTTACATTTAAGAGAGCGCAATGCGCGCCATTTTGTAAAAAAGGATTGGCATAAGATTTCACGTTCATAGGAGCGGGAAAGAGCATACGTTTTTGGAACGGTGTAAGCGCAAAAATCAAGGTTATGCTTATTTACAAGAAAACTACAAAACATATAAAGAAACTGGTTCAAGGATCCTAATAATTAGTAATAACCTACGAATCAAAACATGCATCATTTCAACAGACCGCAGGGTTCCTGAGATCTCGACCTAATTAAGTTCAAAACAGT
This sequence comes from Eupithecia inturbata, assembly GCA_963662085.1. Classification (NCBI taxonomy): domain Eukaryota; kingdom Metazoa; phylum Arthropoda; class Insecta; order Lepidoptera; family Geometridae; genus Eupithecia; species Eupithecia inturbata. Next base: position 2,281,715 of record OY759179.1, on the reverse strand, counting down.
TCAATTTAATGTATTTCTTTAATCATATTTTTTTCTTAATCGTGTATTCACTTTCAAGGAACCAATGAAAAAAAATAAAACTTCATGTATTTCGAGTTTTATACTACGGAGATCCCATGAATACTGAGATATGCCTAGTTTGGCAACCAAACCCGTTAGATTCGCCCCTTAAAGTCTTGCTTCTTGCTAATAGGTTCGTCTGGAATATGCTTTGTATAGTACATGTTAATATACTGTCCGGAAACAGCGTGGACATATTTTACCAAAACCTGCCGAAACTCCTAGAAATGGCGCAGGTCGACATTGAAACTAAATGTTATAATGTATAAATGTGTAATAGTGTGTTTTACCTGAACTAAATGTATAAATGTGTAATAGTGTGTATTATCTAAACTGTATAGATGTGTAGTTCCTAAAGTATTTTTAAAATTAGATTAATTAACATAAGTTACCTAGATTTAGCATCGCCTTAGGGCTAAAAAAAACCTTTAATGATGTTGTTTCTTAGTAAAAAAATAAATAAAATAAAATGTTAGAATTCTACAACAGACTTTTACTGGATTCTACAATAAAATCTGGATAATCTCATGGTGAGTACCTAGATATCCTGGGTACTGGTACTGGCGCTGATTAGATAAATAATAGATTCAGGCGGAAATACATTGCAAAATATAAGGCTGAAAATACCTAGTACCGAATCCGCGCATACATATGTTTCTCTGGTAAGATCCAACAAAGAAGTTTGTAGGAAAAACCGACTACACAATGAAAAATATATCAAAGTAAGTCGTGATCTAGTTTCGCCTCTCCGCGTGACATCATCATTTATTACCACAATACTCGACTTTGACTCTAAGAGTGCCAAGCAACAACGACAGAGTCGGGACTCTGTCCAATGGGGGGAATTTAATCACTGGTGCATGGCGGGCCATGCGCTAGTAATTAAATTAAAATATTAACTATGCCAATTCGTACTTTGGCAAAACTAAAATATGTAGATCTTTAGCAAAATAGGATCCCAGTTTTTGCATTAGCATTAATTTATTTAAATAAATAAATATCTGGTGTGTTCGAAAAAGTTAAGAATTTAACCAACTGATGTATTAGGTATACTTAAAATTTATCTTAATGTTAAAATCTACCTTAAAAGCCTTCAGTTATCAAAAAAATCTCTCATAAATCAAATCACCCACATGTGGTATACTGGTATTTGCCCACAAACATGTGTACAAAGACTTGCCCACTAAAAAGCTAATACGTCAATAGGGACACAGTTCCCTGCGCATCAAAAAAAGTTGCGCAAGCGCACAATGCGCTATTCTTGTGCTGTCATGCGTAAAACTTTATTAAGGCGACCCGTGAATTATCGATGTGACATTAACGTCGTAATGCAGCTAATGTATTTGGTGTTTGAGTGCTTGAAGTGGGACGTTTTTTTTAGTCTACTTGAGGTTTTTTTTACGTCATGGGCACGTGTATGTCAATCGGGAATGAAAATGATGTTTTACTACGAAATCACAGTCATAAACTGTTTTTTACACAATCGAAACGCAAAAGTAGCTTCACTGCGGTTCATAGTAAATATTTTTTCGAGATTCGGACCGAAAGGACTAAGCAGGAAGGAGCGCGTTGAAGTCTTTTGTATTGAAAAATTGAGAATGTATTTTCGATAACAAGGACTGAATTATTTTGTTTTTCCATTTGAAACTGCTGAACGTTTGTCTATTCTAGAATTCAAATGCAATTCGATAAATTGGAATGGTGTAACATCTTTTTCGCACCTGACTCCGCTGTCCACCGACTTTTTCCTCGAAAACGCTAAAAGGAACGCGTTGAAGTGTTTTGTACGAAAAAATTAGATATTCCAGATTTGCCTAACGGCATACGGCCCGAACTATGATCAATCTTGAAAATGCTGATTTCATCTCAGATTCGATAGATTTTAAGATTTTTACAGAAAGGGAGGCTTTAGTACTGTCGTCCACAAACTTCTCATGTAACTAGCGGCCGCACTCAGAGTTGTTTATTTGTTTCAAACGTATAGCCCACATAAAAGTCTATGGAAATCAAGTTTTTTTAGATTATATATTTTTTTAAACCATTTGCATACATCCTTTTAGAATATAATTATACACTGTGCTCATTACGAAAACTAGCGAAATATTTTCATAGCTAGAAATTCTCAAAAAAAATTGCTCCTAATAAATTTCTCGGCACAGTCACAGGCAGGTCAATCATATCTCTGAGTCAGCGAATTCGCCATTCAAATCAAAGGGTACATCCGCTGCCGATCGACATCCGGAAAGGTGTTCGCATAAAGACCCAGACGTAATTCGTCATATTATTCATAAATAATGAAAATGGCAAGTGTGAATTATAAACAGAAACAGAGGGTTCCGTGAGCTAAGAGCTAAGAGCCAGTGAATTTACTCTTCGGCCGTGGTGGCAACTAAGTTTCAGGCGTTTTGAAGGAGTATCTAGGTAGGACCGATTCCTGATGATTTGCAATTGGGATTTTGCCTTCGCGAGGAACGGTTTCAACCAAACCTAGCGGATGTCTGAAAATAATCTGTGCTCGATGAAGTATAAGGTCAGACGCTAACATCTTCAACCTATCTTAGTCCATTGCTGGACATAGGCCTCCCCTAATGCGCGCCATAGCGCCCTGTCTTCAGCTTGCCTTATCCAGCATCTGCCTGCAGTCTTCCGCAGATCGTCATCGCACCTGGCCGGGGGGCGCCCTGCACTACGTTTGCCAAGTCGCGGTCTCCACTCACGAACATGTTTACCCCAGCAGTTGTCGGTTCTTCGCGTGATATGGCCAGCCCACTACATCTTCAGCTTGCTAATCCTCTGAGCTATATCGATAGCTTTGGTTCTCTGTCGGATGTATTCGTTACGAATCCTATCCTTCAGAGAAACTTTGAGCATAGCTCTTACCATAGCTCGCTGAGCGACAGACGCTAACGCTAGGTTAGGATAACTAAAATTTGTTTAGTTACAATAAGGCCAGGCGCTTATACCATGATTAATAATGTGTTACCGATTTAAATGGTCGTTTAAGCTATAACTGATTTAACACGATATAGTTTTAATAAATAAATAAATAAATTAAACAAATATCTTATATTTCGGACAGCAAAAGGATCCGTAATTTTTTAGTAAATATGATTAGAGTTAGTTATTTGTTTTATAGACTCCCTCATTTTGTATACGCTCACGCTCAATAAATGAATGATTGAAAAAGAACAGCTTCCAACTATGGAACTCTAAAATCAGTGCAGATGCGAAAGTGTACGAAAGGATTGCACAGCACACATGCCCGCAAGGTGCACTGGCTTGTGCTGCAGTGCCACTTCTATGCGTAAACAATGAGATGGTAGATACTGCATCTGTCTCGATGGTTTTATCATTTGACACCTCATAACAAAGCTAGCATTTTCTAGGTTTCATTCAATACCAAGGTTCATTTCATTTTATCAACTGTTTTCGTGTCTAATACTAATAATAGTAATATAAAACACAACATTGCCAAATAATTATTTTAAATATTCTTTTTCTTTGTTCTGATTATTGCGTTGTTGTGTTCAATTTAATGAATGTTATTCATTAATGTGTTTTGTAGGATAATGTGACTCTTTGATTGTTTATGTACCAATTCTATTTTATTTTATGTATTTAATCTATAGACCTTGTCTGAAATAAATTGATTATTATTATTTTTTATTTTTTTTATGACCCGTCCCACTGTTTGGCATTGGTGTCCCACTCCCCTTTCTACTGCTCTTTGCGTTCCACCTCAAAATTATTATCTTCTACATTATTCTAGTATAGGTATTCTATGATGACGTATTTCCCCAGTGAAACTCCCGCTAATATTATAAATGCGAAATTTAGATAAATAGATAGATCATTTATTCTTAAAAAAAGAATTAATAACATACATTGGTTAGCAATGCCTTAAAGCCTATGTTAGGTTTGTTTAAGCACTGGGTTCTCTTCTTTTTTCTGTCGAATTTATACCTACCGCCTACGACCTACTGTAGTGTAACATACAATTAATTTAATTTGTATGGATGGATGGATGTTTTTTAGTTTTTCAAGCTAAAACTACTGCACGGATTGGGATGAAATTTATCATAGACATAGATGTAGACCTGGAATAAATCATAGGCTACTACATACTTTTTATTCCATATAAATCAGTTCCAACGAAATATATATAACCTTTAAACGTTTCTAAAGGATTCTACTTATGTATGTATGTGTGTATATGAATATTAAACACAAAGATATACAAAAATAGCATCCTAATGTGTAATCTTAATGCAGATTTGTAAGCTAACTATTTAAAAGCAAGCTATTAACAGAATCATGCGTAATTGGTGGAGCTAGTAATAAACTCATTCGGGGGATTATACGCCAGCGCAGTCCACTGACAGTTCCATTATGCAAACTACTAACGTCTATGTTACAGGGGAAGTTGGAACTTTGACGTTTTGCAAAGTGTAACCTGATGTACTGTGTAAGTAGTTTCGATACTTTCGAGTAATTTGCCACTTCATAGTCGAAGGTAATAAAATGGCAGACTTGGCTCTGCTCGGGGTCTCAACACTTTTTCCGAGGGATGTATTACGAGACGAGACCACATACGGCATACTTGTACATTTATGTTTTTTTTTCGGATTTTTTATGTATTATATGGCTTTTCGAGATTATTTTTGTGTGTGACAAACTCTTATTCCATTCTATTCTATGTCATGATCTTATTTGAAAGGAATGTACGATAGATAGGTTAATATTACTTTTCCGTTTAAAAAAATCATACAATCTCTTAATGTTATTACAATGTTTCAAATTAACCACTAGAAAGTGCCGACAGAAACTTTGTTTAGTTTATTTTGAGTTTCGCAATCTTCTTTATAATTTAATTATGTACTTAATTAGATGAGCAGGGAACGCACTTAAAATTTTTGTAATAGTCATAAAAATTGTGGAAAAAGCACTTAAAATTTTTGTATTAGTCATAAATATGTCACGTACTTTGCCAGCAGCATTTTTATCAGGCTATTTGCTGATATGAGACACGGTGGTCCTTACTGGATGTATTTGATAAAGTTGTTACTTTAATTGCAAGAACGATTTCCTTTGAGAGGCCGCGCCACGCGTCTTCTTTGATACGAACAAGGTTTTTCTGGTCCTCAAATTGTGACTTTTGCTTTTATTTTGAGACAAGCGTTGCTCGCAACTTGGCTGCTGCAAGCTGAAATAAGATTTTTCGTTTTGTTTTTTTTACAAACATTATTTTGCGATACGAGAACTGTTTGTTTGCCTTTCTTTATCACTTATCAGTTTCAGTACCCACGCCGTACATGATGTTCTTTTTCTGCCTGCGCGCCCCTTCAGGTCGCAGAGGCTGGGCAGTGAACGCCTTAATAGATCTAGCTAATGTAGGAATTTAAAAGCTTAATCTTTATCAACAGCTTGTAGCAACTAAGAGTCCACGTTAAGTTCTCCCAGCGGTGTTTATTTAAAAGTAAACAAATAATTAAGGATTCTACTTAAATATATAATCTGTCTGACAGCACAACGTTCTTTTAGGTATGTATTTGTCGATGGCAAGTACAAGTACATTTCGGTATGCGATTTGCTTTATAAGCATGCAATTAGCATGTACAGACCTACCTGCCTGTAACAAGTTCAATAAAACAGTATATCTTTTGGTTTATCCGCACATTTTTGTATCGAATGTCAGAGATATGTAGATGATACTTTAATGTTACCAGACCATTCGATCTGTTTTATATCTGGTACAATTTAAGAGCACTGGATATCAGCGTCTTGGGAACACTTCTAATTGGTGTTTTTTGGATCAATAATTAAATTATCTTTGGATAAATTGATCCAAAGATCTTTGGAATTTACCCATTAATAATTGAGCTATTTAGCTAGAACTGTGATTCAATTGTAAATACTACATAGTTGTATTTTGTATCTATTAGTTGCTATATTTTCTGTTAATAAAAAATAAATTTCATCATATCAGTGTTCATTGACGATCAATTGGTTACCTACCAAAAAAAAAAAAAAAAAAAACAAAATGTTTATTAATTATTCTCTTAAGTTACATTTTACGTTGTTCAGTGTTCGAGACCTCCTTTTAAGTATGTATATAAATACCTGTATTAGGAGGTAACGCTCTTCCTTATCATACATTATGATTACCTATGAGTTAAAATAATAGTTTATTACACAACATTTCACAATACTAATCCTATTAGAAACATGAACAACAATTTTTACAAAATTTGTTGAGGGTAGGTTTCTGTTTCTTTATACTTACTACTACCATAATAATATGATTTACGGTTTTTGTTGTTGATCCACTACTACGAAAATGGAGGTGTGGTAATAAAAAAATAAAAAAAACTTTTTTTTTCTAGACCTCAACACATGACAGGGATGATCTTTGGATAAAGGTCGTTGTAGAATGTCATATTAACCTGTGCAGGGTCTATAAACCATTTAATTTCCAACCCATTTCTTCAGTCCGTTCGAACTATTTTTTGATATTAAGAAAACGGCATTTTTCAGTTCCTTGTGTGACTTTGGGGAGTCAACGTGAAACAGTGTGATCTTACCTTGCTTAGTGGGACAAAATAGGTTAGGTTAGGTTAAAACACACTTCACAAACAATAATAAAACACACTCTTGGTACAGCCACGTGTTTAGTTAAAAAAAAATAGTCTACTCAACGAAGTCTTGTGGATGGAAAGCAGAAAATCCCTCCTAGGGCTCACCTAACGGGTGGGAACTTTTAGTTTGTTGTTTGGAAACTTTCTGCTTTCGACTTTTCTACCCAACTACATACCTCTTTTGAGCACTCATTGACTGGACTAACAGCGATATTAAACCGTAGCATACCTCTCTATTATCAATGGTTTGACAACCAAGCACTTTGAATGTGAACGAAAATGCTCAATCAAAATTTAGATCATTCCCACAATAGATAAAACTAAGTACATTGTAATGTTCGTTTTAAATCGCAAACTAACAAAGGTTGTAATTATCGGTTTGCTCCTTCATAAAGTTCTACTCATTGTTAGCCGAGATGTCTCTATTTTGCGATTTTCTAAGGTGTGGGGTAAATGTTATTTGACGAGAATTTTGTGGGCACGCCCGTTGAGCTTTTGTTGGATTTCTTTGATTCTGTAGGGCTATCACTCCCACAATTTCATTGTGTGATTTTGCAGGAAGAGGCTCGGTAGATGATGGATGGGTGCGATGTTTTGTTCAGATGCGCGAAGTTATATGACTCTAGGGGATGCGTTGCAACTCTAGATATCAATTTGAAGGGTGCATGCTTTTTATTGCCAATTTTATATCAATGATTTTTATAAACTTTCTTATAAATGATAGTTAAGTTATTATTATCAGTTTTTTCTCATATGGTAAGTTTTTTTTACTCATCAGACATAAGTATTCATGAAGCATGTGATAAGTGAATTTACTGCACGTGATTTCATTCGTGAAAAGTAGTGAAGGTATGCATTGAAATTTCGGAAAGCCGTTCTTTACAATATGGTAATTTCTAGACTACATTCGGCACCACAACGTCTAAGCCTCTTGAAACTTGTCACGCGTTTCAAATATCTATTGTCATCGCAATAAACAAAGAAAAAACCCTCAGGTACCCAAGAATCGATGAACAAAATTAAATTCGTGTTGCTTCTTGGAGGCGACTCAAAGTCTATTAAATTCAACTTTAGCGCCTCTCAATGGAAGATTGAATGCCTCTAAACAATTGTTTTTTTCAGTTCATTCTTTCAATAGCATACATTCTTGTGTAATCTTTTTAAAAGCGACAATAGCTTTTGAATAGAATGAAACCTCTTCGGTCTACATTAAGGTAACCTTTTTCAGATTCACTGAAGGTAAACCGCCCAGTGTGCAAGTTTAACAGTAACTGAGTACTTTACTTGCTAATGAAAATCGTTCTCACACAAAAATAGATCCTACACCATCAGAATTCAGTTTTATTTTCAGTAAGTTCTTGCCTGTGGTTTATTTTCCTACAGGTATTTGCTTCGGTCTGTTATTGCACAAAATACAATGCGACTTGTTTAAATTTCACTTTACTGACCGTAATAAATTAGAAGGACTATCCCTCAGCTGGAATCCACTTGACTAACTTTTGACTATTGTTTGTGTGACTGGTGATCTTGGCGCCATGCGATTTTCTTTACAAATGTAGCTAGAATCAGCTGATTGGAACAAAGGATAGTTCATTTGATTTTTGTTTTGCAAGAGAAATCAGCTGATATTTTTGAAATGGATCTTAGATCTATAGTTAGGAGTTGGCTAAACAAAGTTTGTTTCTATTAGAAAATCTAGCCTACTTCAGATTTTATTGCGCATCAAACTACTAGTTTTAGATCATAATTAAGGGTTATTCAACGTATCGTTGTCTTTGTTATATAATATCTATCTATGTAGTATAATGTATTATGTATAAATCTTGTACCCATAACTCTACTAAGCTTAGAGCTAGATGATGCTGTGTGAATTGTCCAGCATTATTTATTTATTTATTTGTTGACCCCCTATGCTATAAAATTTGACGACAAGAATCTTGAATTCACACACAAATCTCTACTCACATTATTGACAAAAACTTAGGAATAGAGCGCGTTGAAATCTTTTGTATGAGAAAACAAGTCTAGCAAACTATATCACATTTAATACTAACCTAACCTTCAATCAGTTTCAAAAAGTAATCAAGTTCCTTCTCTATTAGAATACGCATAAGACTGGTCCAATAAATAAATTTCTATGGCACGCGCATGAAGGCCCATATCCCGACTTCAAAGCATGCAGGTAAAGATAGAAAAAAATTGATTTGTGTCGACGCGGGGGAAGGAAAGGGTCTAACCAAATTTTTTAATCAAGGTGCGCCCATAAAAGCCTGCTCCAGAATGTCCAGGGACCATTCCGTAGACAGCTCTCGAGCCCTACACATCTCTACCTTTTCTATCTGTTACGCGATTCATTACGACAATGCTGCAAGGCGTTTCAACCGAATACTACCAGAAGATGGTGCCTCTCGCGCCTGCTCCGGATAAGTGCAATTTGGATTACCAAGACAAAAAGTACACGTACAAAAACACTGGCTACAACGGTGCACAAGCTGCTTCTATCGCGAGAAGGAACGCTCGTGAGAGGAACAGAGTGAAACAAGTGAACGAAAGCTTCAACGCGTTGAGGAAGAAGCTCCCAACAGCAGTCATTGCCGCTCTTTCTGGTGGTTCTCGACGTGGTTCCGGCAAAAAGCTCAGTAAAGTGGATACGCTGCGAATGGTTGTCGAATATATTCGCTACATGGAGAACATCATCGAAGAAAGTGACGCAACACAAGGATACACCAAGCAAAAAGTTGATAATTTCGTAGATGAAGGAGTTTACTCGTATGGTGATAACTCCCCTTACAACGAGTCAGTGCCTTCTCCAGTGTCCGACTGCTCATCCGGTGTGTCTTCGGCGCATTCTACGAGTTTCGTGCAAAGTTATCCTCAGCCAATTACACCGATGGAAGAAGATGATTTGCTTGATGCCATCACTTGGTGGCAGCAAAAGTGAATTCTAAAACTGGTGTCAGTGTCCCTAAATTCTACTCAATATTACTCAGATTTTTTTGGCAGATTTGCGATTAGTTGTGAAAAAAAAATCTGATAGTTTAATGATGAGTAGATATTGTTGTGTTGTCTAGTCAAGTGCCTTGGTTCAGTAATTGTTTTACTGAGCTGGTTGTAAATAATGTTACCATTTTGTATATTAATCATTTATGTAGTTGTAGGCTGTGAATTCTTTGTAAATAAAATAAAATTTGCGATAAGATAAAAATAATAAAATTAAATAAATTATTTAAAAATTATGCTTTTTTTATACTTGAGGATATCCACCCATATAATCTTCAGGCCACTTTATTAAAATTTTTGGTCAAAAAATTCAGCATACTTATTCATAGCAAAAACCTAGTCAGTGTAGCAACTTATTAAAGATTATTTATCGGGTATTTATCGCGTAAGTACTTTTGGTTTATTTTCCCCTAAGTTTCCATCGCGTTACAGCGATCGTGGTCACGGGGCGACTGGATGTTCTCGGAGTTACAGCCAATAATTGACCGCAGTATCCGCAACACACATATGTAGCAAATTAGAAAATTCTAAGTTTATAAGTTTTAAAAGCGTAGATAAATCTAGTAAATAATTAAAAAAAGTTATGAACCACTAAACATGATACAGTTACAATTAAGTATTTGTCATACAAAGAAGCGCTTATTGAAGTTGTCTTTATAGAGAAAAAACGCCTGTTTTGATTTTTGGGCTCATAAATCTAAACAGGTGTTTTTGGTCTTTGAGCCTTTGTGCGTAACAACTTTGGCTAAAAAGACAGAAACTCTAAAATTCTAGATTTCCAGCACCAAACATGTTTATCTTTCATTAAAAAGAATACCACCGATACGCGCCCGCTTGATTAAGCCGTAAGCGCGAACTCGTACATTGTTATACAAGATTAATGGTGTTCACATCGATAAGGAGGTGGGAGCTAAATGCATTTACATGTGAGAATGAGAAGACACTGATAAAACGACAAAGGTGTACTAACTGTTGTTTATACTGTGCACTACGAATTGTATTGGTTTAGTTTCGGGACATACAGTCAGAAGGTTATACGAACATAACTTGTTTTTCTCAAAGGAAAAGATAATAAAAATAAGAAAAATAAAGTTTTGACTGATAATTAACTATTGACTTAGAACTCGCAGAAAGTTCATCATAATCACTCTTGTTTTTGTTAATAATATTTTTGACTATGTCTAGTATAGTAGGTAATTATAAAATCTGTGACTATGTGATGCACTCTTCAGATACCTAGTCAAAAAAATTATTGACACGTATGTACGTTAAGTAAAAAAATTAAACGTTTATGTATTTATTTATTAAAGTACACATATATCGTACATATTTAATCATAACTTACACAGTGTAACATGGTTATTTTTCTGATACAGAACGTTTAGCCTTCGCATTAGCCGAAATAATCCCATTGATGCAAAATTAAAAATAGAGGTATAATTTTGTGGCTATTCGCCTGACTCCGACTAGTGTCTATTTTTAAAAAGTACGTTTTACTGCAAGAAGTTTCTTAATCCCTTTTAGGAGCGTTCGACTAAGAAGTTGTACGTTCTGCTAATAACTGTGTGTGTGTAACAAACGAATTTATTCCCACAAGATATAACAGAAGATTGCAGTTTACGATTATTGGAAATGCTGATAGAAAGACGCTAACGAATGCAATTAAGACTACGGGTGCAAAATCCGGTTAAATATCAGAAGCGCTTTAAGGAAGACTTGAACTAAACATGTAATAAATTTATCTAAGTATAATAAATCTAGTTAATACTACTAGAAATAATTTTGATGGCTTGTTCCCAAATGAAGCAATCAAGGGTTGGATCGGCTGTCCCTTGTATTTCTGGTTTGACGAAGTGGATGGAAGCGATTCTGTTTAAGTTCGAAGCGATAAGCTAATAAAAGACAGCTTAGAACTGAGACGTCGGGAAAAGTCTCAAGTATCTGGAGGTGCCTAGGCCAGTAGCCACAAGAAGTATTCCCAATGAGAGCAAATTTTATAATACCAAGTAGGATTTTTCTCTAGTCTTGATAACATAGAATTTCCGGTCTCTTCACGATGCTACACGATGCTGTCATAAAATATCTATTTCATCGTCTAGATTTAAAAATAAATACCAAAATGACGCGTGAGAAAGTGATCCGATTATATCATGCGTGTTCCTTCATTCACGTTTGGAGATTACAAAGGTACGCTATTTGCGCTTTTCGTTTCCGCTCATAAAAACTTTTGTCGCTTTTTGCGCGTAACTTTTGGCGGATTTCGGAAACTATAAAATTGAAATTCGATGTTACTACGTTACCTATTATGTTACTATTTTTTTTGACATGCCCTAATCGTGTTTCGGGGCACGTGTGCTGTGCGTGCGCTTTGCAAAAGCTCGAAGATAAGGGAAAAGTATGTTTGTTCACTTTTGTTGCCCTCTTTCGTATTTAGCTTTGATATACCTAAATATAATGACGAAACCAGAACTAAAGACTGTACTCTTGAACTTCCCTAGAAAAAACAACGACACTATTTAAAACCTATGTATTATATCTAAAAACGTAGTTGTATCTAATTTTAGAAATTAGCAGTAAAAGTAAGATTTCAGGTTCATAAGGTTTAAAAGGATCTACATAATAATTTTTATAAGTAATCTACGTAAAACCTATATGTTTTTTATTTTCAAGCACAATAAAACAAGCTATAACGTTACAAAAGTGGCTCAAACAAATTCCAATTAAATTATTACGATTCGGTGGCTACTGTCCATTTCATGAACCCCAAAGCTGAGTGTGATCTTTGGGAGTATTGTCCAAACAATCAGATAATAGAAAATAGTAACCATTTTTTTTCTGTATAGAATTTACCTGCATTTTTTGTTTAAATGAATTAGATACAAAGGTTTTACTTTTGATCTCTATCTCTTACTATCTCATCTTTTATCAAACTATCTTTCTAATTGCATTCCAAAAACAAGAAGACAACCTTTAGCCAAGATTCCGTTTGAGAGTGTTTTCATATCTAGGTAAATAATCCAACATTAGATTTGGGTTCATAAATTGGTTTATATTCATTAATTACTTCAAACCCCCTCTCTCTCTCTCCTGACCATTATTAAATACCATGTGACGGTAGTGCTTTCCGTGTTTTCTCTCTCCGCTTCGATCTGTCCTACTTAACCCCTCTTCGCTAATGCTACTTGGCCAAGATCGTAATTTTTTACTCTAATCTTTACACACAAACCACAAAATACAAGGGCAGTATTGTTTGTTACCTCTTAATACTTTTTGTTACTTTCGCAACTAAATCGCCTAATCTCATTGTGACCATCCATCGGGTGAAACCATCCATTATTATTTTAATTTATTCTACTTTCACTCGCTTTGTTTTGATCGGATTTCGACGGAGACTTGACGAAGAGTAATTGGCGTAATTAATATGACTGTTGTGGTTGGATTTTGTACGGATGTTGTTTTTGATGACGTGGACGACGCCTGTTAGAGAGTCCATTTTGTGAGGTAAAATTAAATTAATTATTTAAGGTTAATCGTCACGGGTTGGCGTGAGACTCAAATTTTTTCGTGGTTTTTAACTTATTTAAGCGTTCTAAAAGGAATAAAATTACGGAAAAGTAATTTACCGCAAATCGTCAAACATTTTCTATGAACCCATGATAAAGGCAATTTCGATTCAATTGTATTTTGGAAGCATTTGGGAAAATGTTGATTATTAGCTCAAAATGTTCTTTTTTCCCAAACGCTCTAAAAGTACAAATGAACCGAAGTAAGTTTTTTCATAGGTGAATATAAAATAGTTTACGATTAGCGGCAAATTACTTTTCCGTTAGTTTTATTCCTTACAGAAAGCAAAAAAAAATAAAAACCACAATAAAATTGAATCTCGCACCAACCCGTGACGATGAATAGGCTTTTTTTGCTCTTTGTGTATTATTAAATTTACGCAGGACTTGCTTATTCCCGCAACATATTAATTGAATATTTAGGTATTTTTTATACAGTCTTAGGTATTTTTTAGGTATTTTTGAATCCACAAGTATTTTTTATTCCACCTCATATAAATTGCCTAAAAACTCAACCGACCGGGCAAGAAAGTGGTATTTGTTCCTGGGTATTTTCTATGTATAACAAAAAATATCTATCTATGTGTGTATTGTATTAAGTATATCAGTCATCTAATACCCATAACACAAGCTCTGATTATCTTGGGGCTAGATGATGCTGTGTTGATTGTCCAGCATTATTAATATTATTAAAAAAATATGACAATTTGTTTGAATTTATAATTCATAATTCATAATTCATAATTCAATATATTGTTCTTCCAATTGTTTCTTAAAAAGGTAAGTTAACATAGAGCTATGTAGAGTACTAATGTAATGTACATAAATAAATATCTACACAACACAGTTAGAAGAAGTAATTTACAAATTATCTGATTGTTATTTTTAAAGTATTTCTCGAGGTCAACCTAAATTGGGATTAAGGATAACCAGAGAAGCAGAAAAACCTGTATAATATTTTTGAAAATAAACTTTAGTTATCTATAAGTAGGAGTTTCTCTGTAGGATAGGATTCGTAACGAATAAATCCGACAGAGAACCAAAGTTAACGACATAGCTCAAAGAATTAGCCCTGGCCCTCAGGCCAGGTGGGATGACGGTCTGCAGAAGACTGCAGGCAGATGCTGGATACGGCAAGCTGAAGACAGGGCGGCACTCATTAGGGGAGACCTATGTCCAGCAGTGGACTAGTATAGGCAGATGATGATGATGATCTTTCTACAAAAATGAATACATAGCAAGTAGAAACATTTCACATTGAATTTGGCTGAAGTATAAGTACAACACTATAGATGATAACCTACACAGAAAGTGGAACCTAGTTACAACACTATAGATGATAACCTACACAGAAAGTTTAACTTACAACACTATAGATGAATACCTACACAGTAAGTGGAACCTAGTTATAACACTATAGATGATAACCTACACAGAAAGTTTAACTTACAACACTATAGATGAATACCTACACAGTATGTGGAACCTAGTTATAACACTATAGATGATAACCTACACAGAAAGTGGAACCTAGTTACAACACTATAGATGATAACCTACACAGAAAGTTTAACTTACAACACTATAGATGAATACCTACACAGAAAGTGGAACCTAGTTACAACACTATAGATGATAACCTACACAGAAAGTTTAACTTACAACACTATAGATGAATACCTACACAGAAAGTTTAACTTACAACACTATAGATGAATACCTACACAGTAAGTGGAACCTAGTTATAACACTATAGATGATAACCTACACAGAAAGTTTAACTTACAACACTATAGATGAATACCTACACAGTATGTGGAACCTAGTTACAACACTATAGATGATAACCTACACAGAAAGTTTAACTTACAACACTATAGATGAATACCTACACAGAAAGTGGAACCTAGTTACAACACTATAGATGATAACCTACACAGAAAGTTTAACTTACAACACTATAGATGAATACCTACACAGAAAGTGGAACCTAGTTACAACACTATAGATGATAACCTACACAGAAAGTTTAACTTACAACACTATAGATGAATACCTACACAGAAAGTGGAACCTAGTTACAACACTATAGATGATAACCTACACAGAAAGTTTAACTTACAACACTATAGATGAATACCTACACAGTAAGTGGAACCTAGTTATAACACTATAGAACTCGCAGAGCCAGAGGCAGTCCAGACAAGCGAAGCATTCATAAATAATTATCGGAAATCAGCTTCCTGCGCTAAGATCTGGTACAGAAAGGTCAAGACATTGCATCAAGTTAGTACTCATATTGCGATGTTGCTTTATACAATTATTAAAAACTTAAATCTGTTAAATCCGTCATGGTATCGTTGTAAATGACTTTAGTATTTAAAGCTTGTTTTTATACCAACTAATAAAAATTTACAAAAATCACCATTTTTTCCGTGAGCCATGGTCATGCTGAGCAATGTCCACTCAAATTGTTAACAGTAAGTATTTTAATGATAAAATATTAGTAGTTTTATGTAAAAATATTATATTACATTAAATTTAAGATTTAGAAAATCTAAGATTCTAACCAAATCCGAAACTATGAAAATCTGTACTTTAAAGAAAAGTAGTAGTAATGGGCTCGATTTATTTGTTAATTTATTGATTTTTTTATTTATTTGCTATTAGAATAAAATCCCACGCACATGGCTAGTCTCCTTTGAGACTGGCCGCCGCGCCGCTGCCGCTGCCGTGGCCAAATTTTGGTTAGGAGGATATATTTATATCTTTTCGAACATGTGATAAGTTCGCTGTTGGTTGCTTGATCATAAATATGCAGCAAATTTGTAATATAATATCTTAGTAGTTCAAGGAGGGTGGTGGGCTCCATCTGTCGATCATGTTTTCAACAATGAATGAAGCAATTACTGAAGTTTAATTGGAAGAATCACGATTCACTACTGACCACTTGACCGCAAAAATATCTGGTTTCATTTCTAAAACTATGAATGGATTGATGAGAAATATGAAATGATCTACGCCAAAATCGTAAACGAAATGCATTTTGTAATGAAATCTTTTTGTGTTTTGGAAGGCAGTAGCGGTTTCTGAAAAAAATGGATGGTTATTTGAACGAAATCGGAAGATGCACTTACCAATGCAATTTGAGAATGATTTCCGCACGAAATGCATTAAATGAACTTGCAACATTTTTTTATCTTTCCTTCTTTACTGTGGTTGTTATTGAATTCTATCAAAATTAGTCGGTCCTTTCTTTGCATGGTTTTTTGCATTTTCCGTTTAAAATGATTGCTCAATAAGGGTTACCACGCACTTTAGTGGTTTACATTTTATTTTATAGAAAAACCTTTAATCGTTACCGACGTGTATTGCCATTTGATGGTACTCAAGAGTGTAGAAAATGAATATTATTATTCATTTTCTCCTATGATCAAACTAACTACGACAACCTACTTAGAACTGGCATTTTTGGCATCCGATCGACAAAAATTCTTGTCGGTTGTTCAATCTAATTTAACTCTAGTCCTGCTGTACCCCTTTAATGACTCTAACACATGGATGCTACATAATTTTGACTGTTTCTAGAGAAATATATGGCACTTTACAATTTGTTTAAAACTTTTATTGTCCAAGACGCATATCTATTTCTGCGAGTCCTCCTAGCTGCGGTCCGCCGCCGCCACGCCTGCAAGCCGCGCCACAGAGGCTGGGCAGTAAATGCTCTAAACTTAGAACCTTTTGCTAAGAATAAAAGGAGTTACTCAACCTTCTTTGTTGAGCATGAATATTGAACCCAATATCATCATATTAATATTTCCGTCAATTACTAAAGCACTGTCATGTTTTACGGACGCACCTTGTCCTTTGGAGACAAAAAATAGTTTAAATCAAGGGCTGTCCTTAAAACGTCGGCGTGAATCTCGTAAAAGGGATTATAGGGTGGGCTTAATGCTAGGATTCAATTAGACGAAATGAGCTTAAGTGGAGTATTCTGAGCTTAAGTGGGGAATATCCGCTGTTTTGACAGCAGTCAAATTAAGGCACGGCTTGCTTCCGTCATTTAGAAGTGGTTATGAAGGTGACAACCCTGATGGGCATTGGTGTTCAATCATAGGCTAGGGTTAAGAAGAAAATTTTAAAAATACAAATTGATACAACAGCTACTGATGGTGATGATTCAACTTGATTTTTTTATGCAATGTTTGAAGCCAAAACCACATCACCTGATTTGGTACACGATTGGGTCTGCGGTGGTTATTAAAAATTTTATTATATTTTTACAAGATTTAAATGATTACGTTAATTAATTATCTATCTAATGGTCGATAGCTGATCTATACATACTTTTTTGTATATCTACATTATAACAAATTTTCATTTCGGCAAAGCCACTCATGTTAAACCAAGGCCAAAAACCCCGCCTGCTTCTTAGTGAGCTACTTAAAATAAAATACCAATACAAGTAACCAGTAGCCTACATATACGATTATTTTTTATCTGAAAAAGTTGTAACACTGAGAGACAAGTAAAGTCACAGATAGTGCTATCTTCGACGCACTGGCGCGTACATGCGGGTTGTATCTCTCGCCCTTATTTTTATGTTTATAAGGTTCATTTCACGTTGATACAAAAAGCTCATTACTTGTTTCATTGTCAACAAGATTCAGAGTGTGACAGACAGTTAGGTGCAAACTAGACAGTGGAAGTTAACCTTTACATACTAGACGTGTGGAAGTTAACCTTTACATACTAGCGCTTATATTTGTGTCTCAAGTAAGTATTTAGTGTAGGAACGTAAAATGTGTAAGGTAAACGCATCTTATGAATCTGGAGACATCAGAATTAGCAGTGCCAAATCAAATTTTTAGATTTCGTTAGCGGCTTTAAGGTTGTAGCTCATCTGCACCGCAATATGTGCTTAAGGCAGGTGTAAGCTCCAGCGGCTTTGAAAACATAAAATAATTAGCTGTAGCCGCATAAATAATTGGTTTTATTCGTGAAATGTTCAATTTGTGTAAAATACTTTGAAAAATATTTGAAGGAAAGGAAAATACTCAAACATAACAGCGTTTAATAGAAATATACTAATTTCGAATAGTTTTTAAAATTCTAAATTTGAATACTTCTTCTAAACGCTATTGAGTTTGAGTACTTTTCTTTCACCCAAATATTTGTCAAAGTATTTTACACAAATTTAATATTTCACGAATAAAACCAATTATTTATACGGCTATAGATAATTATTTTGTGTTCTCAAGGCTGTTTGGGCATAGACCTGCCTCAAGTTGATAATATGAGATATTTTTGTACAAATTAAAGAAGTTATAAAAATACTCGCTTAATTAGAACATTCTTGAAAAAATCCTGATTAATACTTTATTGACAGCAGCAAAGTTCATTTCTCCAAATATACAAAAACATTAATATTCCCAGCAGGTTCTCTTTGAAATCAATCCTATTCACAAAATCAATCCGGTCATTTTCCCACCGTAAAGTCGAAAAATGGGACATTCGTTCCCACGTCGGTCGTCGGCTGGTATTGCGAATCGTTTCCGCATCAGGTGCCACTGCAACCGAAAGGGTACTAAAGGGTTCCAACTATTATTACTCGTACCTACAATACCCGAGTGTCAGTTTTTTTGCTCATTAAACTAATATTGGTAAGGCCCCATCCTCTTCCGCTGGTTTTTGTAAACACTTACCTATATTTGAGCTTTTAAACTTTTTACGTGACATATCAAATTTATTGTCAGAAAAAGTACCAAAGCTTTTGTAAAGCTAGCGATAAGTATGTCGCCTGGTACTTGATAAATGTTACCTACCAAAGTACTCTAACGCTATCTCGTGATAAGAATATTGAGTATGCCACCCATAGGCGAGAATAGAATTTGGTTTAATCATCTAATTAGATACCGCAACAACCAATAATGCTTACCACTCCGTTTATTTTATTCAAATTATTGGCTTTTCAATAAATACTGAACTAGACTCAGTTACAGGGTAATAAAACAGAGTTTTGTGTAAACATGAAGTTGTTTTATTGTACTTTAGCTGCAGCAAGTGTCGTACCCGTGATGAATGGAAAGGCGTTGATTTAAGAGGGTCCGATTTGAATGAAATACTTGATAGCATGTTTCTTTGTGCTATCGTACGCAATAAAAACATAAAAAGTAACCCTACTGCTTCATTACTTAATTTACGATAGCAAACCTCAAGTTGCAATTTCTAGGAACGACGCTTGTCCAAACATATCGAACTAATTGAGATGTGCCGCGAAAAAAATGAGATCAAATGTAAGATCGAATGAAAGACTAATCGTTCTCAATTTTGTCAACCCTTGGGTGAAGTTGGGTGCCCGGTGTACCTATCCATTCATCCGTTTTTTAGCTGAACAAATTAACAATAGTCCGGTCAGGTTGCTCACAAAAAACTACACGACTTTTCCTAAAATTAAGATGTATTTTTTATTTCGTTTAGTATTTTGTTCATATCTATATTTTATGGGTTTAAATCGAAAAGGAGCGGCGTATAAAAGGTTGGATTTACATCGGTGCCTTTTATATTTTGTGTGGGTGATCCACTTTGACAAAAGTGTTAACATTTACGTCCATAAAATATTTTGACTTCTCTTTTAAAGGGTTGGGCAGGTTTTTTACGAATTACTATTTCAACCTCACTTTACAGCTCTTCTGAAATATTGCTTGTGGTTGAAATATCTAAATAGATAGTTTATTGTATTAATAAGGAATGTATGATAATTATTTTTATAACAATTTGCTCAGGGAACAACCCTTTGAAACAATCAGTATTCCAACAAAAAGTTAAGGGATAAAACTACCTCATAACCGTTCCGTCATGAACCTCCTCAAGCCATATTAATTACCGGTTGTCTAAACTCACCAAAAGCGGGTTATTAAAAACTATTAGAATATTTCATCGCTAGGGGTAGTATTTACCCCTTACCTCTGTCAAGTTCAAAGCGCTCATTTAGCTAAAAGTATGATTGCTAGTCATTTACTAAAACGAAATTAATTATTGCTTGCTTCAGGCATCAAAATATTTTTATTAGGGGAATAACTAACATTGTTATAAATTCTACTATAGCATGATAATTCTACAGACAATACTAATTCAAATATGTAGATTGTAGAATATGCTAACATTTTTTTACAGTCGAAATCTACATTGATTTTTATCTGAAAAATGCTACGTCAGATAAGCAAAATTGCAATTTTTATCATCGATATATTCACAATCGACAAATAATGATAGCATCGAGACCGCTGTCAAAAGCTTTATTTATTTTCTTTACAAATTCATAGAATCCGTGTGAATTTAGTTGTTTGCGACCATTGTGCTGCACAATGTAACCCTTTGGGGACACAAAGCGCATCACTAATCTAGATCATGTGCGCTTTTGTGCACTATTGCGGTCTATTGTTGGTCGTGTCATAAGGAGAACCGAGGGATATCTCACTCGATGTCGATTTATAAGAAATTACGCTGCGGGAGACATGTAGAGATATTACTCCCACGCACCGCGAATTTCACTAACAGGAAGTGAAAATACGCTTCCTATAGCTTTATTGAAATAAATAGGAAGTAGGTTGATCAGATCTATTATAAAGGAGAGTTGATGTAAGGTATCAAAGCATTTCTTATCATGATTTTTCGTTATTTTCTGGGAATTAAAATTAATGTAAACACACCGGAGTAGCAACATACAACAGTATATACATTGGGCTAGGATAATCTAGCTATAGATGTAGCTAATAAAAATATTTGTTTAATTAAAACTTATATAGCTTTATGGAAGACTTCTATATTTCATAGAAAAGATTTCAACGCGCTCCAGTAGGTATAATGCTTGTTTTCAGGAAATTGGTTGGTTGAGAGTAACCAAAATATGTTTATGTGTTTCTCCTTTATCACAAGAAACAAAAGATGATTCGATTTTTTTTACAGTTTCTAAAATAAGATCCATGAAGGCATTTTTCAGTAGTAATCAAAATTAGTCTTCTATAATAATTTCACAGCATTAAATTCTTGAACGCACATAAAACTTATGTTTATAAAATACCTATCGTACTGTAAATAACTAAAAATCTGGCTTCGTTACAAAGTCAGCAACTCAACTTACTTTCCCATAAATTGCTTCAAGTTCGGGTTAGCGCAATGATTAGTGTGCGGGGCATTTATTAGTGCGTACGCCACAATTTCGTTAATTATGTAAAGTATTGAGATGAGGAACGGAGTGCTTACTGCTTATTACTTTGTATCCTGAGGCTTGGACTAACGGGCGATCACTTCCGAGAGAATCGTTATAAAAACTATGGAGTGGATGGAATGGTAATTTGCTGTGGCCGTATTTTAGGCCCTCTAGAGCCCATCTAGGGGTCTTACATTGAGTCAACTAACCCATGAAGGTCTGTGTGTTGTGTTAAGATTTTGTAGGTTGTGAAATGTTATTTAGGTACCTACGAGTTATTGCATAATACGCAGTGAGTTTGGGTGCACTTTCTTGAACTTTGTATGACAAAATAGTAATGTGGATTGCCGCCCTTTTTCAAGTATTTTTTGTCACGTAATTGCAATATGCCTAAAACTAAAGAATTTAGTTTAATGTATCCTTCCACGTCTCAAAACTTTACAAAATTTATTTCACAGTGTAAAAAAATCAAGAGTCCCAGACCAACCCATTTTTAAAAATAAAATAAAAAAAACCTTTTACATTTTTCTCATGTTTTAATGAATGGGAATAATAAAATGTCAAATCAATTTAAAGTCCTTCTCCACGGTTTTCCCCGTTCTGATTTGCAAGTCGGCTCGCGTGGCCAAAGGATCCAGTGACATCCACATCACATAATTGGTAGGATAATTTACGTGTTCACCAACCACCTTAAAACCTGTGCTTATTATAATTATTTTAGGTTTTGATGTTGGGCGCTAAATATTATTAGAGAATAAATTATTGAGATGATACCTTGCAATACTTTTATGAGAAAATAAAGCACAATACAGCAAAATACAGCAGTTTAAATATTTTCGTGTTAATTAATGCTTATAAAAACTTTAACTTTCAATTAATGTAGCTAAAAACTCTTTTAGGTAAATTTTTGTGTCAATTGAAATCCTTGAGATGGAGGCATCTTTTGTTTTATTCTATTATCTTTAATTTCTATGTGTTTTATAATAACATACATATACAAAAAATATACATTGTAAGTATGTTATCCTACACGCTGAGAGGCCATTGTTATTTAATTGCATTTTATCAGTAAATATTTCAATTTACATAACGCTTCATCTCAATTTGCATGTAGGCATGTGCGCGCATCAAAAGATGATCTTTAGATAATAGTCCATCACTGTTTATGAATTTATTTGAATTGAATAACGAGAAGATGAACTCTGTTTGAACTTTAACCTTTTTGGGCCTTTTCAAGGTAACAATAGAAACAAAACAAAAGTAACACGGAGGATTTCCTCAGGTTGACCTACAATACTTTATACTAGTACCAATTTTTTTAAGTTTTAGGATTATTTATATAACTACGCGACGCGTTAAACCACAGTAGGTAATAATAAATTAGTAAAATAAAGAGAACCCAGTGCTTAGACAAACCTAACATAGGCTTTAAGGCATTGCTAACCAATTTTTGTAACGAATTTTTATTGAATAAATGATCTATCCATCTCTATTACAAAAAGACAAATGAGTATTTGAGTCTACTCAACGAATCAACGAATCAACGAATTGACGAATTAACTTTTACTCAGATAAACCTGGACTACCTCAGATAGACCATTATTTTAAATTTCAGGAACAAAGTAAACATTTTGTTTAGTTATATTATAACCATCTTGCGAAGTTGGGCAACAAATAAGTAAGCTGTAGGCAAATTATAAAATGAATCAAGATAAAATCTATGACAAAATTCTTCCTGTCCTTGAAATATGTTTATTTTGTAGATCATGTTGCACAAGCCCAATTAAAACCATCGATATAAATCTGCTACAACACTATACCACCACCAATTTATTCGTTTAGGTGGACAAAAATGGAACTAATGCCTTTACTTCGAAATTTCTATCTGGTTCTAACTAAATAGTCGACGCTAGCGCCACTGAAAACTGTAGAGGCAAGCTTGTGGCACAGTACGATGTCCAGTGACAGAGGTGAAGGTAGGAGCGATTTGTCTCAGTACTGATAACCATCGTTATGTCAACGTCACACCTATGTTGACCTTCTGTAACGTATGGTCTTGTCGACGGCAGAACATGAGCCTACAGGTTGCGAAGATCTGTGAGGCTTTGTTTTGTGTGTCCTACTAAAATGTACATGTTGTGTTTAAAGGATTGATGGTCTATGCTATGCATATTGCTTGGATTGAATGTACAGCATCAACGTTGCAATTTTTTAACCATGTCACTCGCATATGTACGGTACAGCCGATCTTTATAACCTTTCAGACTTTATCTAGAACATTATTATTCGATGGAAACTTTTATCTTACCATCTACAGGTACCAACCCTCAGCCGAGAACAACAACGAATGCATTTGACACATTGTACTGCAATACCAACTGCAGAATCTAAATAATTATTGGAGCTAAATCCATACGTGATATTCTTTATCCGAAAGTAATTTACGTAACTCAGTCCGTCTGTTACCTTTTCACATCTAAATGGATCCTAATTCATTTTAACATGGAGGTTGAAGGTGTCCCGGGCGGTCCCTGGGACCTAGACTACTTTTAAACCCAGTGTGCGAAACCGCGGACGAAACAAGGAATTACGAATTCCTCGTCTCTAGGGATGAATTTTTGACAGATTTTCATTTAAAACTGTCAAGAAATTACTGTTTTAGACGTGCTTCAATCTGAGTTGCGTTTGAGTATTCGAACGTATACATATATCATTTCGGTGGTAATAACATAAATTAATGAGAGGCAACATGAAAATCTTTCATCTACGTAAAAAAAAAAAAGTGCATATATATTACAGCAACACCTACTCTGAACTGCCCAAGAAATATAACTCAAGTCGGTATACCTCTTGAAAGTAATAGCCAATTGCAATCTCAAATTAATGGTGTTTGCGCACTGATTCCATTTCTTGACAACTTGTTTTCCTTCCATTTTTCTTGTTTCTCATAAGGCACGAATAAATCTCGGCGGCTCTGCCCGGGGGCAGATCGCTTCCTTTTTACTTCACCTTTGTTACGCTTGCCAGGGAATTTATTTCGTACTCGCGTTGATTCGCGCTTCCTGGGCGTTCGCTGTACCCCCTGGCTGTGACGGGGACTCACAGACTCTAATAATTACAAGCTAAAATCTTAGGTCTTAGGTAAATCCTAGAATCTTTAATATCCTAACTATAAGCTTGCTATTAAATACTGTGCACTGTAAGCAATATTTTGGTATTTAACTAGCAGAATAGAATAGCTAGAGCGGGCAAGTCCACTATGCCACACCGAATTCTTCAGGGCAGTAATGTTTTTATGTTGATTATTTTATTGAGCCTCAGAACTGTTTAAAAACCTGACTAAAAGTGATCTTTATGTTTTATTCCAGTAAATCAGACAATGTGAAGAAACCTAAGTTTTTATAACCATGTAAGTTGGTGAAAGAATTCATAGTTTAAGGGATTCATAGTTTAAGGGCCCTTAGAATGTGAACTCTAGCTAGATAAATGTCAAGTCATAGCTTATTTAGATTACCTCGTTGTTGGAATTTAAAACATCTCAATCAATACCTACAACAATCTAGTTAGCCCTAAATCAATATATAGTTTGTATGTTAGTGTAGTAAAACCTATGTATAAAGGATGACTCACGCTACACCGTGTCGGGTCCGAGCCGAGTTTCGCCCGTAGCACGGTCAACTTATATTACATATATTTTGTAAGGACACACTTACGCTATACCAAGCGGCAACCGAGTGACGGCCGAGCAACACGGTCAACGGTCGGAAACAACTCGGTCCCGGCTCGGCTCGGTGCATGAATACAGTGCGATCGAGCTGCGCCCGAGCAGTCGTTGTTTGTGTAGGGAGGTCAAGGCCCGTCTTTGTAATTACAGGCACGGGAGGGGCTCGGTGACCGTGCTACGGCCGACACTCGGCTCGGACCCGACACGGTGTAGCGTGAGTCATCCTCAAAGCTGTATTATCATTATGAACTATTGCCATTACGCAGACCATTTTAAGTGGCTAATCGAGCTGAGCTAGTCTTCTTGTTCTATGCTACTAACTTCAAGCTCCCTACGATCTAAACTAAATTACGAGTAGGTACTTAATTTAGGATAGGACACTAATCTAAGGTCTTGCACAGCTTTCTGATTGCTCTCAACATTAAAATACCGTGTGTTGTGCAATGCTTTGAGCCAGGAGCATTCGATAATCCGCAAACTGTGCAAGTGTTCTTTATTCCCCTCTGTTTTGACCTACGCTGTTGTTATATCCTACCTACCTATCATTACTCGATATTCGCCTTTCTCTATATTAACAATGTTTTTTCATCATTGCCTTACAAGTTTACATTGTTGTTTCTTCTTAGATTTATTTTGTGTTGTAAAAAATAAAGTCAAAACACTAAAGTACATTTAAGACTATTTTTAATATATGTATCAGCAAAAATTTTTATTTTTTTTTGCTTTTTATGTTTTTATTATTGATGTGTCAATAAGACTGGTCCAATGTGCCTTCGACAAAACTGATTTCAGAACAGGACCCTTTATAGATCATTGTCAGATAGAGGAGCGATCCGTGGGAGCCTTTCTACCTTGGCTGTTTCCGCTCTGTCCTTTTATTTTATGCAGATTGATGTAAATGCGATAGTTATTTATTATTTTAAAATATTAATGAAAGAGATAAAAGTCGGTTGCACTGAGATGTATGCACTTTACTACCTTGTAGGTAAATAACGCTTATTGACAGATCGCGGTCGATCGCGAACTGTACTCGTTTATTATCATTTACCTATTGATGGCGGGGATCTTTCGCGGAGAGAAGATAGATATTTGTGGATACAGATATTTTGTAGATATTTATTTCAATGAACAAAGAACATAGTTCACCTATGGAGAAAAGTTATAACATTTGTACTTAAATTATACATACATATATTTATAGATAGATAGAATATACTTTATTGCATACTTAAATCTAATATGATTTTTTTACGAAAACTAAGCGAAAATTGGCGGTCTTATCGCTCAAGAGTGATCTCTACTAGATAACCATGGATGGATAGGGTCATTGGACAGTACAAGGGGAGTTGTGTGCTTTATGTAGGTTTATAATATTGTAAATAAAAAATCAATAATACATAGACCTAATATACCTACTACATACACATCATTATATTTAATTAATTAAAATATAATTTTTTTTAATCTAAATCAAATCACTACGTAAGTGTTTTACTTCTACAGTATTTCAGTTAGAACCAAAATTGCAACAAGATAAAATAAAAGCAAAATGCCCCATTTTTAAAGTCCATTAGATACGGTATACCACAAAACTTAATGCGCTTAATTGGATGCAAATCTCTTGTGAATACTAACAAGCGGTGTTTAGGAGCTGGTCCTAAGGTCCAGGGCCATAAATCAAAGATTTTAGGATAGCATCGATAGTCCGTAGGCAAAAAGCGGTATGGTAAGACCTGGTTGAGAAGTTTGTCTGTCTCTATCAACCATGTCAAGGTAAAAGCGAGCGTTTAATTAAAAGATTGATGAATAAGTTTATGTTGGTGTACTCGCATATATCGGCAGTTTGAGAATTTGTTGCGTGCAAAGTTAGTATTTTGAGAAGTAGACAGAATGAGAAATATACGATTTGACCGGAGCTTGATCGACTTTTGCTGTAAGATCATAGGACGTTTCGAGAACGTTTCGAATGCGACACAAAAAAAAATGTCACAAAATAGTAACACAGGAAAAAGGTAATAAAAAAACATTTTCAAGGGCCTTCCAAAAAATTGTAAGCCTATCCACATGCACGTGTAGTATCCTGTAAATATGTACCAAACAGTGGCCCTCCGCCACGTAGCCCCCAGCCAAAGAGTTCCTGTTTCTTCCCTTTGCCTTTCTATAATTGCCTTAATATATCAAAAGTTTATTGCTACACGTGAAATATTGCCACACACAAAAACTAAAATACTCTCTTAAGAATTGAGAAATTCAATGTCGTAGAAAAATGCTTTTTACTCATTAATCATTGCAGCTTAGTTGGTGTATAATTAGGTAAATTTAAGTGTCTCTTAAACGGATCATTAAATTCATTTAAAGTGATATACGAATGCGCAAGCGATCTCTCTGCAATGGATAATTTTTATGACTTTTTTAATATGTAGGTTAACGACTGCTACTGTTTTGTGCCTGGTTATATTAATGAAGTACTTGTAAGTTCATAATCCTTTCTGTATTTCTGTATGCGTCTGTATAACGTAGTAATCGAACTTAACTCCAGAATCGGAATCAGTAATAGAAGTAATCTTAGTGCGTTCTGTCTTTGAAAATAACTTAAATTTTAATAATAATATTAAAATATTACGCTACAATTTTGTACAACGCAGCATCTAATACGTTTATTATTTTGTGAATGTTAATGTCGAATCCCAGCTTTGGGCCTCTGAACTGATATATACATGAGAACATCTCCTAAGGCAACGATACGCTGTAACCATAAGGTTCTGCTATAAATCAGGCTAACAACTTAGATTTATACGACTTAAACGTCTGTAATAATTATTAGTGAGATATTAATGGCTTATTTGACAGAAGATTCGAGTTTTATAAGGGATGGAGTAACTCTTCATTCACAGTAGTTTAAAAAGCAGTTATTTATTGTACCAGTGAGATAAAGAAAACTGAAATGATAAACTGGCGTTAATTGAGATATTGTTTTCAACGAACCTTTTCTAAGAAGAAAACTCTGTTTTAGCAACGGTAAAATGAATGAATAGTACGAAATGTTAATTTTATTTTGTTATCTAAGATCTACAAAACTACTGAGATCAAGATGAAATTTGGCGTAAGTACATTTAGATAGAGAACATAGCCTAACTTAGATAATATACCGAAAATACTCGTGCGAAGCTGCGGGCAAAAGATAGTATATCATAAACGTCTTCTACTCTGATATCTTCTTCAATATTTGTTTTAAGGGTGGTCCAAATATAAGTTTTAATTAATATCTTTCGAACCCATTCTTTACCTTACCGATGCTTTTTTGCAAGATCCCGTTGCCTAGTAACCTCAGGCCATACTTGATAAAGCCATCCCCTTATCAAGGGTCCCTTTACATTTGGCGCCAGATTAAGATATCTTAATGTGTTAATTAAAAAAATAACTTAACGTTCTTATCGACCACTTAAGAGGGCGAAGATATTAGTGACTAGCCACCTTATCGCGGTTTTTACACTTTACTGATAAAAAAATCACAAGACATTTCGATTATTTCATTTGTTTAGTGACCGAGAGGTTTAAAACTTTCGTTTTGCAACTGTTTATCAAAATGATAATTGTGATTTGGTTTGAGACGCATAAAGCTCTTTAAGGTATTAAAAAGGGTAATCAAAAAGACTTTAAATGATTTAATTGAAGTGGGACATTTTATCAGTTTTAATCCAATACCTTCAAATAAGTAATTAATTCTCGTAGGTACCGATTCTGTTGCATTAAATTGATATTTAGATAATTATGTTTGTTATACGAGTAGGTGGGCTTTGGCACAGACGCACAGACTATTCCCAAATAAATGTCATTTTCATTGTTGTTATCTTTCTTCAGTCATAAATTGTTAGCTTTTATTTTGCATCTTTTTTTATAAAATTTGTTTTTTTTATAAAGGTTGGTAAAGTTTGTATTATTATTATAGTAAGTATATGTATTTTATACTATTTATATTGAACCAGTTACTAGTCTAGACATACTTAAAATAACAATGAGTCTACGAAATACTAACTCTGCTGGCTATGATGATATATCGAAAAAACTGTTCAAACAAAATATTGGTCAATTAATTGAACCTCTTGCACATATACATAATTAACCTTTCGCTGGAAAATGGTGTATTCCTAGATGGTCTCTAGAATTCAGTTGTCAAACCACTCTTTAAAAAGGGATCTAGGTTAGATACTGGAAACATATTTATTATATTTATTTTAATATTTGAAAAGGTAATGAGCCGAAAATTAATGATGTTCTTAGAAAAAAATTATGTTTTATGTGAAGAACAAAATGGATTTTTATGCAAGAAATCGACAACTTTAGTCTGTTTTAAATTAGTTAAATCATTTTAGACTTTTTAAATGGGAAACAAAAATCTGTCGCTATCTTTCTTGATATGAGTGAGGCCTTCGACACTGTTTGCCACGACCGTCTGCTATTTAAACTAGAGTGCTATGGCATAAGCGGTCCTGCATATTCTTGGTTTGAAAGCTATCTAAAGGGACACAAACAGTGCACTGAAATAACAAAAATGTCAATTGAAGCAAACGCGTGTGCCACAGGGGAGTGTTTTTGGGCCTTTATTACTTATTATTTACATTAATGAATTTCCAGAAGTCACTGACCAATACACAATCATGTTTGCGGATGATACAACAATTTTGACAAAAGAACAATATATTCATAATGCTGTGACTATGGGGAACAAAGCCCTAAATGACATAGTTGAATGGCTTAATAGCAATAATTTGAAAATTAACACAACTAAAACTAAATTCATGAGATCAGTGACATATAATAAAAAGATTAAAAATAAAATTGACGTTAATTACAATAACTGACATTGTGGAAATATATGATATAAACTTTTTTGGAATAACGATTGATAGATATTGAAATTGGAAGAAACAAATAGACAATGTATGTACAAAAATATTAAATTCATATTTGCACTCAGAAGAATAAAGGATCTTTATAATATTGAAACGGCAATATTAGAAAGATCCTTGACGGCTAATATCGAATAACAGTTTACTACAGCCATGTTTGCTCTATTTTTAGATATGGTGTTATAATCTGGGGTAACTCTACGGATGCTCATAGAGCTTTCGTAGCCCAAAAAAAGTGTTTTCTGGATATATTTGGTGTTAAGCGGAGAGATTCGTGTAGGCCTTTATATGTAACGAATAAACTTTTAACATTTCAATCACTGTATATTTTCGAGGTGTTGAAATTTATAAGAAATCAAATAGTATCCCAAAAATTTTTCGACTTCGACGACTTCAATGTTGAAATTTGTTTGGAACAACTTGTCGTTGTTTGAGACTGATGAAAAGTTGATACCTACACAAAAGAAAGATTGTATAAAAACCACTTAAAGTGCCTCAACTTCGATTAGAACTATGTAAAAAGAACTGGTACACAATGGCCACACGACTACCTCTATATAATCAACTTCCAAGTGACATGAAAAAACTGACAAATAATGAATTTAATCATAAATTATATAATTGGATCTGCAAAATTGTTTTTATAGTATAAATGAATATTTGAAATTTAAATTCACATAATTTTAATATTGACATGTACTTATTATAATTTTATCTATTATTCTCTAACAAAGTTTTTTTAACGGTTGTATGCATGTGCTCGCTAAATATTTTTATTTTTTTAGTAATATAATAGCAAACTAAAACAAAACTAACTAAAATGTATCTAAATTACTAGGATTAAACATTTGCACGACTATGAAGGTACCTACTCTATTATAAAACCATTGTTAACCTACCTATATTTAAGCAAATAAATACTATATTACTATGTATTGTATTTTTAAGTAATATGCCATCTAAACGTGTACAACTGCTTCGTGTTCATCCCAAAGTTGTCTGAAAGAGATCGCTCTTAGCGATAAAGCCGCCCAATGTGCAACTCTGTTATCTCTCTGTTCCTGTAATTTTTTTGTATTTTCTTGGCAGCACCTACGTTCTGAGTATTTTTACACCTTGGTGACGGTGATTTGATTAAGCTGGAAGTCTAAATGTTTTCAAAGCTTGCGTCAAAGATTTTTTTTCATCAGAAAATTTTATATTGGTAGTACTTATTTTGTTCTTGATATTTAATATGTATTTATTTATAACATATATTTTCTATTTTATGTATAATATAATAAAATTTTTCTTTCTACCTTAATATTTATTATACCTTGAATATTTATTATTAAGTGTTAATCTTGTATACACCCCTGTCTTTCTTAAACTCTCAATTTTCTATACATCCAAAGGTTGCCTGGATGAAAGAACGCTTTTAAGCAATAATGGGCCGCCTATTGTACGTTTCTATTTCATGTTATTGCCTATGTTTTATGTTTAATTTTGTGGTGTACAATAAATAATTTTGTATTGTATTATCGCAAAACTCCTCTTGTGTGGGGGAGGTACTACCAGCAGTGACGTATGAGGGCTGACCGGTACCTACCTAGTCTGATTGTTTTTAAAATGGAACAGTCCTGAGCACGGGTACTAACAAAACATTTTAAAGTTTTGGCGCAATGTGCAAATTGAAAATCATAGAAACATGTCTTTGACTTTGACCCGTGCCGAAAACGAAAAAAAAATCCAGTGTGATCCACCTTGCCTACACCTTGGATCTCATTGATAGCTTTAACATCTGTGGCATGCGTTGTACAATCGTAGAAAGTTTCGAATTGCACAAAGAAAAGGGTAAATGGAAAGGATTCGCAAATGTGTATCTATTTGTGCACCTTTCGAATTATGATGCATTGTTAAACGGGCTAGCACGGGTCCTGGCGGTGTTGGAAGAAACATCTGGACGGGCTTTGAATACCTAACTAAAGATAAAGATTAAAAAAAGATAAAAATGTTTATTTCGTCTTATGTACATCAGCATTTCTAAAATATAAGTACATGTTTCGATAATTTGTCACCTGATGTGTGAAAACGACCCAATTTTATATAATTTAGTGAGTTCCTCGCTCTTACTAAGTAAAAACTTGTAATAGGAAGCGAGGGCTCCTGCTCTGGATAACTTAGGTTATTTTACTAACGTGTACATACGAAATGGTAAAAAAAATATATTAATTACTCTAAATAACAAAAAATATAGGTATCTATTTAATTAAACAAAAATAATACTTAAACAGATTATAAAACTACTTAAACAGATATTATGTGTATTAGGGATTGAGGATTAAGTGATATTGAATTTCATGGATTAAGTAACTATTCATTATGAGCTAGCTTCTGCCCGCGGCTTCGCATGCGCTATTCCGGGATATAAAATAGCATATGTCCGTCCTCCCGGGATACCATCTACCTCCCTGACAAATTTCAATAAGATTTGTTTAGACAGAGTTACTTTCGAATTTATAATAAGTATAGATGTAAGCGGGTTAACTACGAACCTTATTTGTACCTACCTATAAATTACCTATCAACCTTAGCTTCCCAAACCGAATTTTTTTATGTCTGGGAAGTGAATAACTAGTTTTTTCACTTATTACATAGTTTTTGAGTGCAACATCAACAACTCATTAACGACTCATTAACTAGTTCACCATAAACGATAAAAAAAAATCTGATATTTTAAAGTTTGAAACACATGATCTTCTCATATTCTTAGCTTTTTTACATTACCGAGGAATAGATGAAAATTTTAAACAGACCAAGAAAGCTGGAGTGATTGTCTTATGTTTTTCATTGAAATGAAGTAGACTGACGATGGCGCCCTCTGCAACCGCCAAAAGTCCGGTAACGCTGTCATGACCATCTGCGGCCAACAGCGTTAAAGACTTTTCGAAAAAAAAAGTGACACGTACTCCTAAATCTAAACCAAAAAATAAAAGACGACCGCGCCGCATTGAATCTCTGATCTATCTAGAGGTATATGCACTTAACAACAGATCAAGTCGTGTTTTCTTTGTGTTGTGCTTTGTTTCTGTATTGAGTTTTGAACTTGAGTTTCTCCAATACTATTAACAGCAAACAAATACCCAAACCACGATTATTAAGACATTTTTTTAATATTTACGACACCTGTTATATGTACCAGTAACCATAAAGTCGTCAAAATTTGAATTACAATCACGGTGGGTATAGCAAATAGCGGCATAAATACAAATATTTTATATGACGCGTTTACATTGGTGTTAACGAGGGTTTGAATCCATAAAAGTTTCCTGTTTGGACATAAATCTTGCTAAAGGCTTAGCTACATACAGCGTGGGACATGGGTCAGGCGTCTAAGGTCTCGTTTACACTGGCAAAAAGTGATTCTTTGCACTGTAGGCCATTTTGATTTGGAGATTTCGGTGAATTCTGTGTGTTATCTTATATCTATCACGAAGTCAATAGGGTTTAAGAACATAATAGATATTTTCTGAAAATCTTTTGAAAATCTGTACACTGTAGATAACCCCAGTTACAGTTTTTTTAGTACGTGTTTGTCAAAAATAACATGCATCTGATACACTAAATTGAACAAAAATCTAATGCATAACAACAAAATTTACCATTGGTTCAAGCCTAAGCTCTAAGAATGAGACAACTCAATACAAACACATAAATATTATGAATAAATAAAAAAATATTATTACACCATAAAATCTACCGATAAAACTTCCTATAGGTACGTGATTTACTCCAAGATGCTTGAAATATCTTCTCGGTCAATTGATTCAATGGTATTTTATGAACTGGCTCTACGCTTTAAAAACACATAAATAAGGAAGAGTCGGTGAAGTTAAGCATAGATGAAAACGGCAGGCCTTTCAGCTGTTGAATTCACATGTATTCGTGAGTGTATAACTCATACTTTTGCCGCTCATTGGCTGCATTTAGAAAACAATAAATAAACCGCTAAGTTCGCACTTGGCGGTCGACTTGCTCACGAAGGGTTCCGTACCGTAAAAATCAAGCAACTTTTAAAAGAACATCAATTTTCCACTTGTAATCACCCCTTAAAATTTTCAACTTTATTTTGTTTTTAGTGTTTGTTATTATAACAGTTGAAGTGTTACTTAATAATATAAAGTTTCATGTGTACCTATTGTAGTTCAAGAGATAGCCTTGACAAATTACGAGCCAGAAAAAATAGCCAAAATTATCACGTTTGTTGCATGGGAGCCCCCTTTAATTTTTAATATTTGTTGTTATAGTGGCATAAGAAATACACATTATCTGAAAATTTCAACTGTTTACCTCTTACGGTTCATGATATATCTCATCCCACGTGACAGACGAACGGACTGACGGACAAAACAGAACCCTCCTGCTGGCTTATTACTAAGCCTCCGGACAGCGGAGGCTTAGTAATAGGGTTCTGTTTTGACCCATCGGGTACGGAACCCTAAAAACAAAAGAAGATAAACCTATGAGCGGCGAAAATATTATGAATGCTACAATCACGGACAGGTCTGCATTGACCAGCTTGAGTAGGATAACCAAAAAATCTATGAAAACAATCAAATTCCTGTAAATTTTGGTCCTTGAGCTTATGAAAGTTCATATAATTATGAAATTAAACTAAATAGCTGTGAAATACCCAACATAAGTAGATGGTAGATTAAAATTGACTACTTGACTCAAACTTTTTGATAGATCAAAAAGTTTGATACCTACATAAAGGTCAGATTCATAGATCAAATTAAATGTAGATATGTATGGGATTCCAAAAAATAAGAAAAACGCATAAAGGTTGAGTTTTTGAGTAGCACGTGCTGTGCTTAGTAAGTTTTCAAGAGGTATAAATTATGAAAAATATGATCAAATTTTTATTCCCTGCGCTTAATAATGTAAATATGATGGGTTTAATTGTCTCGTGCTACTTTCCCGCATTCCGTGTTTGTGAAGCCGGACGTTGAAAAAATTCTGTGAACGACATCTTGTACGCTCGTGCACAGGAGTTTCCACAACTAAATTAAAATCAAATTGAAAGAAAATCAGGGATATCTTTGGAATATATATGTGAGTCAGTGCAAATCACCAAATCATAAGTTTCCTTCCGACGCGACGAGACCATATTCATGAATTTTATTTCCAGCTTTAGCCGTGCGATCTGAACGGTCACGCTACCATGCCACTAAGCTATCAACAAGCGCGTGTGGGATATGGACACTCAATGTATTGACCAGAATCCAAAATCAGTATTGGTCCAAAAATATAAACTAATACAATCTTAGGCTCAGAAATCGTAAAAGGTAACGAATCGGGGATGAAATTAACTTTGGATTTGATTTTATGACCTCGGGCCGTAGACCGAGTGACTAATAACTTGGTTTTTCGTTAAAACGTGCAAATATAATATAAGTTTCGTACACGCCTGTACGCTATGACAAAGCTGTAGCTTGTGCCGATCACCTGAGACACCTTGCCAATCCTTTAACATCTGCCCGCGCTTGTACTACTTTATAATTGAAACGGCTGCCTTCATGATACGCGAAATAATAATGAATCAAGCCCTTGTTCGGTTTAGGTCAAATTCTGGCTAGGCCAGATTCGGGAAAAGACAGAATCGTTTCATGACAGATTTGGTTTAGGACAGTATTTGTACAGTCGAGTAGTATAACTATGTGGTATAAACCAGAGCATAATTTTCTAGAGATTTTTTACATGAACTATTTGGGTGAAGGGACAAGATCACAAAAAAAGTTGGATGGATTGTGTGAATGAGGACATGGAAAAGTGTGGTACTGAGATGACGATTGATAGAGGAGAGTGGAAGATATACATTTTTTTAATACATAATTCTGGACAATCCACGCAGCATCGTCTAACAAGACTTAATACTTAATACAATGTAAATATTTTTTTATGTTCGTTTGTGTACATTAGAGAGTCTCATTCATTCATTTGGCCATTTGACATCTACGAAAGATGATTAAAGTGACATCAGTCATCAGTGCCCTCCGGAAGCTGTTGAAAATCTGCGAGAGTTATGCGGAAGCTCATGGGCTCAGATACAACGCCAGCAAAAGCGAGCTGATGGTTTTTAAAGCTGGAGCAAAGACCTATTCCACGGTCCCATCAGTTTCGCTGGCAGGCACTGAACTGAAGAACGTAGCTGAGTTCAAGTATCTGGGCCACTGGGTCTCCGAGACTCTCTCAGATGACCTAGATATAGAAAGGGAGCGCAGGGCATTATCAGTTAGAGCAAATATGTTGGCCTGCAGATTCGCGCGATGCAGTACAGCTGTTAAGATAAGTTTGTTTAGAGCGTACTGTCAATCTTTTTATACGTGCAGTCTGTGGGTTAACTACACGCAGAAATGCTGGAATGCCCTGCGCGTCCAGTATAATAATGGATTCAGAGTGCTACTGGGACTGCCCCGCTTCTGTAGCGCGTCCGGGATGTTTGCAGAGTCCCGCGTTGATGACTTTTACGCAATCATCCGCAACAGAACAGCATCCTTGATGCGCCGCGTTAGGGGCGGTACCAGTAGCTATCTGCAACTAATAGCTGGAAGGCTGGACACGGACTGCGCTTTCATGAAGCACTGGACGCGCACACATAGACCCATGCGCTCATGAACATTGTTTGTCCCAGATTGTGCGTTCCATTAATTTAAGATGTTTTTGTTTTACTTTTCTTTTTATTACCCATTATATGGCTGAAATATGTATCGAAATAATATGTACCTATCTAAGCTGAAATAAACTTATTATTATTATTATTATATTATTATTACACAAGGAGTTCATAACAAATGCTAACGTGTTGGTTTTGGTTTCTAATGTTTAGACGTAGACGATTTAAGTATAAAATAAAACACAAACTGTACATCAAAATTGTAAAATTTTTAATTTATACCTCATTTTACAAACTTTCACCACGATTTTACCAATCCACATGGTTCTCATTTCATTATTTTTATTCAACTACAGAATATTTATATGCTAGTTTGTAGGAAATGTTATGGATAATCTAGATATGTATATGTAGATATTACTAGGTATTCCTACAAAAAATCAAAAAAATCGGCGAAAAATGATGCATGCACCGGCGCATGCCGCATGGCGCGTGCAGCCGCACGGTAACGGCCCGCGTGGGTCCCGCCAAGGAAGAGGACAGTGTACCGAGTCTCAAAAAAAAAATATATTTAATAAATTATTATATTAAACCGTCAACTGCAAATAAGCAACTTAGTGAAGAGCCACAAATTTGCGGTCCAATCATTTGTAAAAGCCTTTTTTCATATCTTAGCTAAAATCTTTCAATTCCTCGTAAACAGGAGTCAATTTCACGGTACAAAACATCATTAAATTGTAAAATGACATGTTTTGTAAACAGTACACAAATAATAGACTCACAAAGAGAACAATTTGTCCGCTCAAGTCTGAGTTTTGATCTTATCTCGTCCTTTGTGGTTTACTTTGCCTCAGATTACTTTTTCATTGACAGTTTGTTAGTTTGTGCTGACTACAAATTTATCTTTACACTCGACGGCGCTAGAAACTATGTCATAATAACAATTTTTAGGTTATTTTTAAAGGGTTATTCTAATAGGTTTTTCGTTCTAATGTTGTCCACCTACAATGTTATGTTGGTTATAAAGATGATAAAGATGGTATCATTCGTGGGTATGAACGTAGATCTGTTGGTGTACAAAGGTCCTTTTATTTCGACGCGTGAAACTTTCTTTCAGAATCTGACAAATGTCTCGTAAGTATAGTGTTGACAATTTATTTTGAAGTCAGAAGAAATCGCAAAGGATGAACTTGTATTCTTTCATTAATGAATGAATATGAATTCAAAAGCGTTAAAAATTTTAAACAATTCACAGGAATAAAAATATTTAGTACCCATGTTGTTCAGGCATATGTTTCTAGGGCACACGTGATTTTTTTTATAATCACAAATAGTCTTTAATTTGATTATAATCTCGTGATAAAAAGTGGCGAAGGTCTAGAAGACTCTTGTCTTGCAGAGACTCGGATTGTTATTGGCCGGAAAAAAAGGTAGCGTGCTCCAAACTTTAGCGGTGCGAATGATAAATTAATTTGCAGTTTTGAAAAGAGGTATTCTTTTGTTGTAGAAGTAGAAATAAATAAATATTTGTACAGCTTAGGTATCGTGTGCTACCAAAAACTGTTTTGATGGCAAATTCGTAGCTCCCAAAAATTAGGAATAACATCCTCGAATCAATATTTGCCCAGAAACCACAATAGTGCTTCACTCACGTATTCATAGCAAAACTGGTTGTCATAATCGATATTTTTTTTTTTTGCAATTTCATAGAATTTCATATTTCAATTCGAATTGATCGAGATGTTTGTGCATTGTGCTTATACAAATTAATCTGCAAGGGAGTTTAGACTTTGTTGCTAAGGTTGTAAGGTTGTGGTTTTTTGGCATGCGCAGGCGCACAAAAGCAACCCTTTTGGGGACAATACGCGACACTAATCTAGATCATGCTTTGTGTAGTACAATGCCATTTTGTGGTCTCTCATTCGATGGTTATTTGAATGAAATCGGCGTTGCGGTGTCCCTTGCAACTGTTTTGTGCGTAGCAATGCAGGGACAGTTTTGTCACTTAGTGCAATGGCTTCTCTTTAACGCTGGTATCTATGTAAGTTTATTTTAAATGTTCTATATTTTTTATATGTTCTTTTTTACACGATTTTTCACTACTAAAGTACCTAAAATCTCAATCAAATATAATCGCATAAATCAAATATCTACTTGGTATTACTAGGTTTTTCCAGAGTATTACACAGAGTTATTTTAACCTTTTGAATTCGACTTCTGGCTATCATATTTTCTAATAAAAATATCTTATTAAGGGAGTACCTACGTAAACATTGTTTTAATAATTCATGAATTTGAAGCACTTATTAACCAGCAGTAAGTAATTATTGTTTCTACAATTTGACTTTCCATATTTTTTTCAGAAGTTTCGACGTCGGCGGTCTTGTGGTGGATAGGTTCAGATGTGTGTTTAATTTTTGGCATCCTGTACTCACTTCACTTAAAGAGTGAAATGAATAGTGTTTTATCGCTTTTATGGGGTCACAAAGTTAATAATATTTTTATAAGAACCACACTCCGTTCTATTCTATCCTCCCTCGACAAATAAATAAGACCTATTTTATTTTACATAATGACGCTTCCGTCGATTGGGACCACTAGTATTCAGAACAGAGTGTCTTATAAGTTTATAACAAACTGTCCAATGCAAAATATCTTGACCTTTTAGACTGATAAGCTTCTTAACACTGATTGGTCGCGCGAGTCACCAAGGGATGCAAATTCCCGTTATGAACAAAAGAGCTGCATAACCTTGAGAGATTGACAGGCGAAACGGGCTGGGGTTAGAGAGGGATAGCATTTTGTTACAAATTTACCTGTGTGGTTGAACTAAGTGAGCGCTGGCTAAATCTGGTAATAACGCATGGAGTATATCGACGTCTAGGATGGTAAGTACATAAGGGATGGTAAGTACATAAATGGCAAGCCTCAACATAATAATGTCCTAACCATCTTAACAGCTATGAAACAAAAATTCCTAAACTTTAACCAGGTCCTTGTTTCGATGGAGATGAAATACTGAGAGGCTGATCATAATCTTCACTTAACAAGATACAAAACGACCTAATTCCAAAAGATTTCAAAATTACCTGATAATAGAATGTAATAGATGTCGATTGAATTTGGGCGTGAAGAACAAAAGACGGTTGTCGGACATGCCGCGCTATAAATCCAGGAGTCGCCAAAGGGCTAATTACTCTTTGGATGTGCTGTCTACTTATAGGGGTGGGAGTTTGTAGCACTCCGAAACGACTTTCGAGCAAAATGATGGAAGAAATGACAATAAGTAATTGTGTAGGTACTTTTTATATACATACATAGATGTTTAACCATCAATATCATTATAGCACTTTAAGTCACCCACTGCTGTAGGCCTCTTTAAAGTTTTACCAGCCTCTTCTGTCCTGTGCATTTCGCATCCAGGTGTCCCAGCGACGTAAAAAATTTTAATTGACGACCGATGTGGCGCGGTGGACGAAGGTCCGCCTGCGACGCAGAAGGTTGAGTGTTCGATTCCCGCCTTGGAACAAATGTTTGTAAGATCTGCAAATATTTGTTCCGGATGTTTTGAGTATTTTCTATGTATAGTAAAAAATATCTTTCATTGAAATAATTATATTACATATAATTTATTGTAATATATTTAACAGTCATCTAGTACCCATAACACAAGTTCTGCTTAGCCTGGGGCTAGATGATGCTGTGTGGATTGTCCAGCATTATTTATCATTTATTTATTATTAATAGTTTCAGCTTTTACTTCAATTTTCGTTCGATTATTCATATCTATTTTCAAATCGTAACACAGTTTATTATCAAGTCTATTTAAAAAATCAACGAATTTAGAAGTTACTCACAGCAATGCATAAAAAATTACATTGCAAATAATGATTTACAAAAATTACGCCAGTATACCATTCAGTGTGTCTGCTGCAGTAACTCTGGGTCAGGGATCCAACACGGTACTGGTGTTTTAAACCTGATGATGAGTCAAGTATAAAGAAGACTCCGAATTTACTCCAAAATGTGCTGGCGCATCACTGGGTATCCTGGCTGTAGGTTGATATACTGTCTACTTAAGGCGCGTGATGTATGGCGGCACACAAAGGAACCGACGACGCCGCGCCGTGCGCCTTAGGCCTACGATTATTAGTGCTTAGCATTGTCGACGTATTAACTGGTGTGAGGCTTTATTAATCCAACTCAAAAAATAACAATTAACAAGCTCCTTAGCGTTACGAATGATAAAAAATGGCAGAAAGATAAAATTATAAACATTGATGGACAAGTAAAGTTACAATCAGTTCAAAGTTACACGAAGACTAACACAAACTAGCAAAACACAGATGCATGATTGTAGGTAAACTAAGATAAGGTTTAGTTCGGTATCCGTTTATTCTGCCAATTACAACCTGGGTATCTCCAAGACATGAGTGAATCTTCTGGACTTTCGTGATACATTTTGGGCACATCGTTACGTAGACGAGATTTGTTTGTTCGTTTGTTTTTTAAAGTTCTTTATTTAACACAAAAGTTTTACATGCTTGGATTAACTAAATACTGTTTAGAACCTAACTAAGTACAAGACCAATTAATAAATTACTCAACAGGATACGGGCGCCTTAAAAATTTTTTTAATAAAATTTCTATTTATAATAACTAACAATTAATAAATCATTAACTAATAAAATTATACAAAAACTTTGACCAGAACTTGCATACAATAGTACGTAGTATGAGCACTTTGTGTAGCGCGCATTTTTATAGATACGAGTAAGTTAGATCAGATGAGATTGCGGTTTTATTAAAGTCTAATGATAAAACTAACATAAGGGTGAAAATGTGGGTCAGAATGCAAAAAACTTATCACTCTAATGACTATCACTGTTTTTCAATTAATTACTTATCAAAAGCGGCGAAGAACTTACCTCTAAAGT
This sequence comes from Eupithecia inturbata, assembly GCA_963662085.1. NCBI lineage: Eukaryota > Metazoa > Arthropoda > Insecta > Lepidoptera > Geometridae > Eupithecia > Eupithecia inturbata. Next base: position 2,240,019 of record OY759179.1, on the reverse strand, counting down.
TTTTTTTTATAAATATATTTTGGCGCCTACAAAGGCCTATCTGTCTCCTCATCCATGAATGAAAGGTTTCACTACCGTTAACAATACCTCAGACAAAAATAAACCTTATCAAACAATAGAGAAATAAGAGTAATTAACCGAGCTACTGTAAAAGATCAAAATGAACTTTAGCACTCAAGAATAAAGGTGCCGGTAAAATTTAACCTGCTACTGGCGTCAACGATAAGCCGGCGACATCGTAAAACATCATTAGCAAGATAAAGCTCCTAAAAGTAGCTTTTACTAGCTCAGGAAGCTTGCTGTTATCTGTCTACTGATATGTCAAAAAACCTTTTACTTTGACACCGGACTTGAAAATTATTATGACAACAAAAAAATATTATGAAATCCCGTGAATTTCAAGACAAGTCGTCAGCTTTAGATTTTGGTAGAGCCACCAATTTACTTATCTATGCAAATTAACGGCATCATCATCCACCCATAATTATTAGTTTACTGCAGGACATAATGGCCGCCCATAATTTAAAAAAAACCACGTATTTAGCTTAAATTTGTAGTTCAAACTTAACTAAAGCTGCCATAGCCTTAAATCTATATATATCTTTATATATATAAAAGAAAGTCGTTTTAGTTACACTGTTTATAACTCAAGAACGGCTGAACGGATCTCAGTGAAATTTGGCAGCGAGGTAGATGGTATCTCGGGGCCGGACATATGCTACCTTTTATTCCGGAAAAAAGCGTGCGAAGCCGCGGGCAGCAGCTAGTTATCATTAATTTGCAAATCTCTAAAAATCAAAAATCAATTTTCATTTCACACCTTAATAAAATAAATACGTGTATCAAAACATTATAAACAGCAATTATAGCTGTGCCCAATTAGTTGAATCGAAAGCGTTTGAAAACAGTAATTTCTTTCGATTTCTTGAGCAAACAGTAATCAAATACATGAAAAAGTGAGCATTCAACCAAACAAAAGATGATCAAAGACGAGAAAAGTTTATTTTACCCAAATCTTTCATTGTCTGTTGGTGCTAACAAACGTTTTGTAGCTCCCCGCCTACGTCTATTATCAGATTTTGTAGTTCTGTTGTGGCATGTCATTTTTTATCAAAACAATAAGGTTTTTTTAATCTTTTTGAACCCATGTCTCAATTGTCCTAGTCGGTCTCCCACGAATAAACGATTTGTCTCTAACAGATCTAACGAAATGAAATAATAGCAACAGGTAGAGGCGGTTGTTTCTCGGGCAATTTATTTAATTTGAAAGATGAAAAAGTCTGATTTAGTGGAATTGAATCTGATTAGTATTGAGCTACCTCTAGATTGATGCAACGGTCTGCAGTTAGCTCAGCTATTACAATACACAATACTAAAACTAATTTGTTTCTATTCTTTAATTTTATTTGTTCATTGGGTGCCAATAATATCTACCGATACATTATCAGTATTCTACTAAGTTTACATAAAAAAATATGTACCTGTGCATCAAAAGTAGTCAAGGTTCCCAGCAATCTTAAAATTAAACAAAGTAACAGTCCTACCAACATTATCAATGAATTACTGTAAAAAATATTTTCACAAACATCTCAATAAAAATACAAAATTACAGTGTTTGTGACCAGGGTCTGCTAAAAAATAATGCTATATTACCCACCCACATTGGAAATAAATTAATAGAATCAGCCCTCATCGTTGTGTCATATAATAATGGTAGATTGACCGTGTGAGGTATTTTTTCACCACATACATATATTTTAAGGGAGATAAATTTTTAGGGAAATACCGCGTGTTCCTGCTAATTCTGCATCTGGATTGAGATGATTTATTAACTGAAGGGTAACTTGAAGGGTTGTAAAAGGTTATCCGGTATTCATATCTAAAGCCCGTATTTGTAAGCTTATCTATATAACTATATTTTGAAAATACTTAAAAAATACTCCATAAGCTGTAATTTTTATGTTATTAAAAAAACTTTGTTTGCAAATAAAAAAAGCAATGAAAAAGATATAAAATCAGTTTGGGTTGTATTTTTTCTTGCCTCTTCTAAGCATCTGAAACTTCCACTAACCGATTTGATTTGATATTTACCATGATGACACCGGTCTGAGGAGGTCGGCAGAAGCGAAAGGAGGTCTATGTAAAGTCTACGCCCTTATTAATAGCGGTAAGTGATTCCAGACTGATATGATTTGATGATTTATAACGATTGGTCTTGTTTGAATTTACTGATATATTGGCACAGTTGCATGAACCTTGTTCACGAACAGACAAAAAAAAGAAAACATGCTTTAATAGATATATGTGCACGGTGATCAAATCTTAATGGTTCCCAAAGTTTTACCTTACCTTGGTCTACATCTGCAAAAACTTGTTCTTTACGACAATACCTACGGTTATAATGGTAACTATTAGTATTAAAATGATACCAAAACGACGCCCCCTACTGAGCATATAGCGCAGTTAATAAGAAAGATTTATTTTTACAGCCAACTCTTTTGTCTCAGTATTTTAACGAGACTAGGTAATAAGAAATATTATTTTAATTCACCAATCATAATGCGCGTATCAGTAAATCAATTACCGTGGGAAATATTTATTGAAAAGTCAATAACAGACCTTGGTCAGCAGAAGGAAGAGTAAATTTTGTGTTTTTCCTTCAAAATTAACTAATCATGCGCCGAATATTCAGGAAGATTGCTGCGTCGAATACGTCGTTTATACTTTTCGAAACTGTTAGTTTTCATTTTCGTGCCTGTATAGAAGGTAAAGTGAGGGGAAAGGAACGAATTATACATAACTAGTTTCTGACCGAGGTTTCCCATCCCATGGAAACTGAATTGTGTTGAGCTACCTGTAGATTGTTTGCAACAGTCTGCAGTTAGCTTAATTGTTACAATTGTAAATAATAGTTCTAATTTGTTTTTATTATTGAATTGTAATTATCAGTGTGTTGTGACATAAAAAGCATAGTTATATTATGTATATATTGTTGCTGGTCTAGATCTATACCTACGCAAAATTTCAGCCCGATCCGTTCAAAAGTTTTGACGTGATAAAGTAACAAAACTTCCATGCGTCCATCCATTTATCCAAAATTTTGTGTTTTTAATTGTAGTGTGTCTGCAAAATTGCTTTGTTGTCATAATAAAATTCCTTTCTTTGTTCGAGATACAACAACTATACATTCGTTTTGAACATTTGGCACTCTGAATACATATCATCAAAATTCATTATATTATTAAAAATATTAATAGATAAATATATTATTATGTGAATTTAATTAATATTATTAATTAATGTCTAAATATTGGAAAGTCAATGCTGTTATTTGCTTTGAATAAACTAAACCGAGTTGAGTTGGTCGAGTTTGTTTTTTAATATCTTTGTTCAATTTGTTTTCTACACAAATTAAAACTTCTCAAGTGCCTATCAATATAACTCAACTGTGTAATAAATAATGCAAAATTGTACGAGGTAGCAAAGAAAATGATGCAATTATGTTCAATAAATAATTTTACTCGTTTACAATCTACTTACAACTAAGTTATTTACAATGCAGACTGGCTTGGTTCTTACGATAAAATAACAACTAAATATTATTTTCCTGAAGTTGGTTGTTACCATTTACAATAGTTTGTTTTGCCTGATTCTATGTCTTGATCGGTGGGACAATTGGTAGGCACAATATTGTTCAACGATTTTTCAAAACACAATGTTATTAAATTAAATTTTAGACAGCTGTAGGCATTTCAATGCCGACCAATTAATAAAAGCATAATATTTCACTAATATAGCAAAACTAGTTATAGTTAAACCAAATGCGTAGAGGCATTACTTGAAATTTACCTATGAAATTAAATTCTTTACTGTCCCACTCCTGAGCAAAGGCTCCCCTTTTCTTCTTCCGATCTAAAAATATAACAGTCTTTTTGACTTCAAAGCCAATTTTTCGCCCAAGATGTCGTATGTTTCAGTCTCTACCTCGCTCTCACAAACACTTATTCTATACGTAAGGCACTAGTGGTTCTGACTAGATATACAAAAGTCTTTTCGTACATTCACAAATAAATGCAGTACTTATAAATAATGCACATAATTCTCGGAGGGATTTGTCCAGTTTGAATCTGCTTGACCTGTGGACAAAAGAAATGGATTATTAGTCTTACTGGAATTGTGTAGGTACCTACATTGAGAGAAAATGAGGCACATGTTTTGGGGAAAACTTAAGAAAATGAAATAAAAATAAATTAAACAAGACTAAACATTCAACCCCAACAAACAAAATAAAATATTTTGTACTAAAAATCAAAGAGGTCAGAAATAATTAAATTCTAAGTGGACGAGTTAGAAATCTACATAAAATAAAACAATACTCACAATGCTATTTTTGTTGCCACCAGGAAATGACATCAAGGAGTTCATCTTCGTCCATGGACCCGAGCTGCTGCTGCGTGGGTTCGTACCTATCCACCGCAGAATACGAAGAGGAAACTCCCGAGGAACATTCTGAAGGCGCCGGCGAGTCAGGCTTCTCCGAACAAGGCGACCCAGGACCGTAGAAGAACCCGTCATCCATATCCAACGAAGTCATCTGCTGCATTGAATTGCTAGGCGTATTTTCTTTGTCTCTAGTTATCCCCAACGCGGCATCGCTTTCATCTAACAGTTGTTGTAGATATCTAATGTATTCCACCACCATTCGTAGCGTGTCAACTTTGCTGAGCTTTTTCCCCGAGCCGCGTCGCGCGCCGCCAGACAGCGCCGCGACAACGGATGCTGGCAGGTGCCTGCGGAGTGCGTTGAAGCCGTCATTCACTTGTTTCACTCGATTCCTTTCGCGGGCGTTCCGACGGGCGATCGATGCAGCCTGAGGTCCGGTATAGGGATTAGTTCTGAAGTGCACTTTCTTCCGATACTGCATATTCGCTGGAGTATCATGCGTGACGTAGTTTTTTTCTGGAGCCGGTGCTATCGGAACAGCTCGCTTCTCATTTTTCGTGAGCGTGGTGTAGTTAGGAGAGACGACGACGTAATTCGTCTGCCCCTGAACAAGTTGTAATTCTTGTAGCATCGTGTTTGTTTACGCGGCACGTGCGGTCGGCACGGGAGTCGAGGGCACAATGGGGCTCGCGGGACGTGCGCGCGCGGCGATCGTCGCGGTCGAGTGTGCCGCCGACGCATGCGCACTCGTTATATCACCTGCGCAAGCTGCAAAAAACATAAATTTCAAATTCTTCCCCTATTATTTTCGATCATCCCTTCCCTACGTGCAGGCCGGTACCTGGCGGCCGGCGAGCCACGCGCCTGTTTTTTCCTTGACCACTGTAACATGAAACGTTGAATTAATGGCATACCTAGAAATGCGCAGCTTGTTGTGCGAGCGTTTACTTTTAAACCGCGTTGACTTGCAAGTGCAGCTTTAACGAGTTGCAGTTTGAATTTGCAATGAAGGAACGGTTTTAAATAGTATTAAGTTATTGCTTATCGGTTTCATTGCTGTACAATAAATCAGTCGTTTGAGAATTCGTATCGATGATCTGGGATCACTATCCTCTTAAAGCGCTGGCGCTGGTCACGGCTGTATCAGCGATTATCGCTACTTTATCAGTAAAATACGATGATATTCACATTAATGAAAGTAATTTACAAAATTTGGCAGTTAACTCGGGGATTGGAATGATAAAATAATAAATACTGACGATCTTATTACGAAATGAAGTTCTGTATTTTTAAACGAGATCCTGCCAAAGACAACATGAGATCAGAGGCAGCATTTTTGTTAAAAGCTTTTTTTTTAACTTACCCTGTTAGTAACATTTTCTTAGGACTAGGTACTTTTACTTTAAAATATTTTGTTAGAACTAGTTTTAAGAACTAGGTTTTCTTAGAACGCTACGAGTGTTTTATATACACCAACAAATTCTAAATGATATTTTTATAGACGTAAAACAATAATCTCCAAATACAATCAAACAATTTATTGTATTCTCACAATATTTGATTAAAATTAACGTAAAATTAAAATAACTCAACGTGTTTAATACATTCTTAGTGATAAAACATAGGGTTATTACGTGTTTAAGCATGAGTACTTCGTACGATTTATGTTATGTTTTAAAAATACACACTTGCATGTTCGACATTCTCGAGTCGTTGAAATTACGATTTTCGTGGACGGGAACATATTCGAAATAACTTTGAATTTAATTATGCACTCGTAATGAAGGGTAGGTACTCTCCAATTCATCATTATTATCATCATCAACTGTCAACTAGACTGACTTTGATTGTTTACTGTTTTTTTAGCTTCATTGGGGGTTTTGTTTTGGTTTAAGTTGGGTTTGTTTTGATCATTGTGACAGAAACCAAGGACAGGAATTTCCAAAATTACTGGCTTATTAAAATATCATTACTGATTTGTTCGATAGCCACTGGTATTCATACAACTATTTATAAATTGATTAGCGTAATTTTTTCCTTAAAATAACCTACTGAAATTACAGATAACTCGACAACCCGTAATCCCTCAGCTCAAATCAAACCATACTTCTGTCAAAAGTATTCGATACACGAGCTTCTTAGCCACTTATGTTGTCGGTTCTTTTGATTAAAGCTACCGACTCAGCCAATCTTTGATTCAGTTAATTCACATTCTATTTGTTTGAATTTCCTAATTGAATAGTCGAGAGGGGCTGATCTCTGGATGTAACTTTTTATAAGAAGTCATTCTTGTTAAATTAAACCTTGTGTGTCGTGAACAAAGACTCGATCTTGGTCTTGGTCCACGCAGCTTGATCCTGAGCAAGAATGACCTGCGCAGTGTCAAAGAGGTCCAGATGGTCACGCTATTCATCCTCGGTATACAACGGCGAACGTAGTGTAGGAGGCCTTAGGCCAGGTGGGATGACGACCTGCGAAAGACTACGGCAAGCTGAAGACATGGCGCCATGACGCTCATTAGAGGGAAGGCTTATGTCTTAGAAATATGTTTTTTCACCATCGATCATGTGCTCTGGATTTGCGATAGTTGATTGTTTGTTTCTGGAAAATATAAAAATAAATATTTAGGTTGTGACTACTTATGAAATTGTAGGTGTTGTTTGTTTTGATGGTGATTAAAATCAATTTTTTCTTAGATTTAGTTTAGAAATTTGGTTATTGTCACAATATTTGGATCCATTGATAGCCTCTCCAAGTTTTAAAAAGCGTTGTTTTTTTAACAAGATTGGTATTTGTTTTCATTAGGAACGAAATAAAACAGTTAGTACGGTTTATTACCGGAATCGTACCAGATAATTAAGATCAATTTGAAATTTTGTTATGCAGCTTTATCGGCAGAAGTTGCGCTGGACCGTTGGAGTCTACATGAACTTGTAAGAATCTACAGGTGCCATCTATTGGACTAAAAATACAAAGAACGAAGACAGCTAGCAAGCTGGTACCGACGGTATCTTACTTCGAATCATTGCCAACGCTATGATTCGAAGTAACACAAGCACTTATTAATAACTTACTTTATTTATCAGTGCAATGATTCGTCCATTCGACTCTGGGGTGTAAATGGACGAATGTACTGACGTCAAATAAAAATATGAATAAAAATGTTGACATGAGGCAGACGTATGAAGCTTTCTAAAAACTTTGTTAGCCCATGGCGCTGCTGAACTACAGCAGCGTGGGGCTGAAAAGTGATTGCATTTATCATAAGAAACATAATATTATGCACTTTTCATACAAAACGAGACTGGCTTAGAATCAAAAGTTTATTGATGATATTTTCAAGGGTCTTGGTAATAAGTATCAGGTCGAAATCTCTTTATGCCATCGTGGCTTTTCATTTTCTTATAATCTATAACTAAATCAAAATTGGCTCTACCTATATCGCCAAGTCATCTAATAGCTTGTACCCCATGCACCCCGTGATTCGAACCGGATGTGACGGGGAGGTGCTAATAGGTTCCGTAAATAAAATTTTTTTTTAATCGTGTTATGATTACTTGTAATCGGGAAGGGTCCGTTAGGTGAGGTCAGGGTGAGGGTTAAATGATGAGGGGGTGAATTCTATTTTGTGTTAAAATAGATTAAGTTATGTTTACCATATATTTTTTTTAAGTTTTAGAACTTTTGGAAAGCTTAAGATTAAACTAAGATATGAACAGTCAACAATCTGGGGCCCGAATGAAATCAAAGAATGATTTTGAGATATTTTTTCTACATAATAGGAAAACGTATACAAACGTAGTGTAACTATGTGGGTAAAAATGGATAGATATTTTCATATAGTACCTCAATAAATCATGTACTTACTACATACTTGCATCAGTTGCATGGGTTTACCTGTTACAAAATAAAAACCAGCGTTGCGTGCGCACGAGTACCTACTGTTGATAAGTATTTTTACACGGCGATATTACAAATTTAATTTCCCTTCAACAAGTTGCCGCCACCATGTCATTTAACCCTCTCGTAAGATCATTTAAAATAAATAAATTACCATTGACATGTTTGCAGATGAGTTAAAGTATATGATTTAAGAAACCGCTGTACATTTATGTTTTAAATTATTATTCAATTATAGAAGGAGGTACTCGAGGTACAGTAATAGAAGTAGTGGTAAATAACTAGCAATTTTGCCTTAGGACTTTGTTATGTAGCAGGTTGTAAGTTAAGAAATGTCAATCTTGTAATTTGTATACTTTGTATTAAAAAAAAATGGGTAAGTAGAGCAAATAAAGAGTAACATGTCAAGAACCAGTAATATTTCCCCTAGGGATATTTTACTCCAACTTAAACTTAGAAGAAGGCAACCTTTGTGGTTAAAAAACTACAAAGGTTGTCTTCATAAATTATTTAACGTATTCAATTATTCTTATGTATTCTCTTAATTATTTACTTTCACGATTTACTAGCATAATTTTTATGTGACATCGAATATTGGTCGCGCCATTGTTTTTTTTATTCACGTTATTCAAAAAGTTATTAAATTCATCAGTAGAAGGCAAATTAGTGCTAGTTACTAAATTAATGTAGAATTCATAAAATTTTAACTTATTATATAATTTTAGTTTATTATTGTAATAAAAGACATGGATCAAAATGAACTCCTCTCAAATACTAGAAACATGATTTTTTACGCAACCGCTTTAGATAGATCGGAAAAAACAAACAAATTAATATAAACAAAAACAATTACTCATAGGAAATTAGTTTGTATTACACACAATTACTAGCTATTCCAATGACGTAAAACATGATTGAGATGGCAACGTGGGAGCTTGGGGATGATGAAATGATTAAGGGATGATTATGGGAAAAATGTCATCTGTGTGCGTCACGGTTCAGTGGTATGGGACATGGACATGGGAGTAAACGGTTTAATTTTCTGTGTTTTTCCAGTTGTTTTTGACACGAAATTAGTAAAAACAGACGGTGAGATATTTTACCCATGTAATAAAAAAAAGAGCCTGCAGGGTAATTCACTCTCCGCTACGTGCTACGTGCCGCTACGAGTCATCGACACGAAATCTGACACATTCGCGCGAAATTCAAATATTTAAAATATTGTTAAAAACCACTAAAGGCTTTTGATATTTTCTGCGTTCTGCAAAGAACTAAACTACCAGAAAAGTAATTTTCCACAAATCGTAGACCATTTTCTATGAACCCATGTTGCAATAAAGTATGATATAATGTCGCTATTATGTTGATTTTTAGTAATAAAGCTTTTATAATAATAGTTGCTCCAAAAGTAGCACTAAATCGAAATTGGTTAAAACATAGGTTTTTAGATAACTAGCTGCAGCCCGCGGCTCCGCACGCTTTTTTTCGGAATAAAAGGCAGCCTATGTCCAGCCCCGGGATATCATCTACCTCGCTACCAAATTTCACCGAGATCCGTTCAGCCGTTCTTGAGTTATAAATAGTGTAACTAGCACGACTTTCTTTTATATATATAGATTGATGTTTTATTATTTATGGAAAACGACTTTTCTGGTAGTAACTCCTTGCAGAACGCAGAATATATTAAAAGCCTTAAGTGGTTTTTAACAATATTTTAAATATTTGAATTTCGCGCGAATGTGTCAGATTCCGTGTCGAGGACTCGGTAGCGGTGGGTCTGAATAGCAACGCTATTAAGGCTGAAGACGATTTCTATAATTTCCGACATATTTTACAACTAGAACATTTCAATAATTAATAAAGATGCTCTTTTATAACTAAACTTATTTAATTGTAATTTTCTTTGTTACTTATTTAATGTTAAAAAACCAAAACAAATTATTATGACTTTGAGCCTGTCAACAAAGTGAGCTATGCAGCTCTCCGTACATAATTTTTAAAGAATGTTTTAGATCATCGTAATGACTTTACATTTAATCATCTGGGCGTATTGCAGTCGTTAAACCCACCGACATAAAACTCCTGCTAAAACTGACTAAATCTTGAGGCAAACAGTGCCTCAAGTCATCCAATCACATCCAAGCACATCCAATACAATTTGTTACACACCATTTTTGTTATATCGTTACCTAGCTGTTAGTTTTCCTTAAATTGTAAAATAAATACTATAAATAAATAAATAAATACTAGGCACTAAACATTAATACACAACACTTGATGTTCATAACCTGCCTCCGATTTAGCTTAAATTTTGCACCATCACGCTTTTATAATAACCTACATTACGAACATCAAGTAGCTTCTATCGATCAATTGAAGATCGAACTATCTAATCGATAAATCATAGAAAACCACAGACGCGCCGACATACATAGCACAATAGAACTACCTGATTTAGTTCCTTCAAATTCTTTGATTCAGTTCCAATGGCTTTTGATTAACGATATGTTGAGTGAGTCTATTCAAAGTACGTCAAAGGGATATCGTATTAGGAATTAATAAAGGGAATTTAAGGTACTGATCGTCCACGAAATTCCCTTTCTATGATAGCGGATGTGGGTATGTATAAGCAGCGGACAAGAAATGTCTGCTTACTGATTATTATAAGATAATTAATAATTTGTGAAGATCTTTTTTAAGTTTTTCTTGGTGAAGGTAACAAAACTGAATACACAAGACTTACACATTCGCTATCAAAAACTCCAAGTATTTGATGGAAGCGTTCACATTCAATGATATTAAATTCCAACCATCTACCTCATAAAGGAGATATACCGGTACCTGTCTTTTACATTAGTTATTTTGCAAAAATATGAGACTTAACCTACAATCGATTAATTACTATAACTTTCATCAGAATCTCTTCTAATTGTGATATGGCTTCAGGCAAACGATCGTATCTCTGATATATTTTTTTATTCTACTTTGAGACTTTAATTTATTGTTTAGTCGAAGCGACGCGTGACCGGAGAGCTGGTGGGTATCTGTCGCAGCGCATCAGCTTTGCCATACAGCGGGGAAATGCAACCAGCGTCTTGGGGACGCTTCCGACTGGTATTGATATGGATCAGTTGAGCTATCTGTAAATTGTTGCAACTGTCTGCAGATAGCTTTGTTTAAATTATAAATACTAGTTCAAATTGTTTTTTATTATTTGATTGTAATTTTATTTATTTGTGACCCGATTGTCAATTCAATACTTTTTAAATATTCTGATTATTTATTTTATGTCTCTGGTTGGTTGATAAATTCTAAAATGATTTAGGAGAGTGAGCTGTTACTACACAGACCTGCAAATTTAAGTATCACATTTTAAAAATTGCAATAACTTTTTAAGAACACATGGTATACTTTCTAAATAAAAAGGACTTGAAAACGAGTTTAATTTTGTATATAAAAATATTTATAATTATTTTGTATATAGAATATTGGGAGAATATTTCCAAAAATCGACTCCGAAACTTCGTGTTCAGTATGCCAAACCGGCTCGAAGCTGTAATCAGAGCCCGAGGAGGCAATACCATTTATTAAAAGTTAAATAACATGTAAAACATACTTATAAAATGTTAATTGAGGTTTTGGACACTAATCTAAAATTACTATGTTATTGTTTTATCTTTTTTTAAGTTCAAAGTGTTACTAATTTATAATTGTCTATAGTTTAAAAGAAAGCTGATAAAATTTGCTATAAAATGTTTTTATTATAAATCTCTAACTTCTACAGTAAAGAAAAAAAAATTTTAAAAGTTTGATACTTAGTTTTGCAGGCCAGTGTAGTATAGGTACTAGGTAGATAGACAAGTATGCTTGCTAACTTTTACCATGTTGAAACAAAAACAGTAAATTTTGTACCTCATTAATTAAATCTGTGCTCTAAAAATAACAATATTATGATTGTGTCATATTAATTGTATCTTTGTAGCAAATAATCACATGTAATTATTTTTATGTTTATTGTTTTTTAATATTTTGGTATTGATAAATGTTCAAGATAGAATTCCTTGAGCGGATTTAAAGGATAATGTCCGTTAGGTGTGCAGACAAACAAATAACTAGGTGTGATGTATAGAGATGATTTGCGGTTTCGTAACAATATTTTGTGTGTGCCATTGTTTACTTTAAAGGGTAAAAAGGGGTGAAATGAATAGCTGGTTAGGCATACATTGATTTTGGTCGGTGCTTTTCAGTTTAAAAATCGATGACCATTGTAAAAGGAAAATAAATCCTACGTGCATTAGTTGAAGCTCTCAAAACCAAGACTGTAGTGTTGGGTGCCTTATTCGCTTTAGCGAACCACCCCTTTGTAACCCTTATTCAACAGAAAATTATTCAATTTGTTATGTCAGTTTTATTTTGACGATATTTACTTTAGTTTTAAGTTCTGACCTACAATTTATTAATATTTGCATCATTTTATGTAATTACTTCCATGAAATTTAAATTTTAACAATTTAAATGTTTATATCTATATATGTATATATATTATGTATCTATATATATATATAAAAGAAAGTCATGTTAGTTACACTATTTATAACTCAAGAACGGCTGAACGGATCTCGGTGAAATTTGGCAGCAAGGTAGATGGTATCCTGGGGCCGGACATTGGCTATCTTTTATTCCGGAATAAAGCGTGCAAAGCCGCGGGAAGCAGCAAGTTTTCTATATATTAGTAGTATTCACGTGCCTGTACTCGGGCGATACGCAGCTCTACTGTCCTTTTCCACCAAAGTATTTTAGTACCATGTCTTGTGTAAATGAATATTACTGAATGAATGATTAAAATGAAATTTCTGTAGTATTACTATTTTCTCCCCACGCATACGTCGACTACTGAACAGACCAAACGAGGTAGGTTATAAGTTTATATCATGAAGAAATAGAGCATGTAGACCTCGACTAGCAAAATGTTACCCGATGTCTGCAAATAAAATCTTCTCTATATAAAAAAAAATATCATAGCCCTAAAGTAAACAGAGCTTGCGCCATGCGAACCAGATGTCCGAGATTATAATTTAATACATATTTTTCTTATAACGTTGTCGAATAGAACTAGTTATAAAAATCTTAATAGTATCATAAACTTATTAAAGAAACATGAATGCATTTATATAGTAGTTAAATAAATAAGTTTTTTACTATTATCTGGTCCAGATAGTGGAATGGGTTAGAATAGTTAATGCAAATTCTACCTACTTGTACAACTTAGGCTCTTAACGATTTGGTTCCATGGTGCGACTCCACTTAAACCTAAATACTTTAATTTCGATGAGACTATACATAAGTAGTACATTTTAATAATTTTACTATTTTAATACCTCCATTATAAAAATCCTGAACAATTCACATAGCATCATTTAGAGCTTAAACTTAGCAGAGTTTATGTTATGGGTACTAGATGACTAATAAAAAAAAAAATGATATTAATACATTACATAGATAAAATGTACAATTACATTCCGAACTCCCGGAACAAATATCTGCAGATCGCACAAACATGATTTGTCCCAGTTGTGTGAGATGGAAGGAATCAACCTTCTGCGTCGCGGATCTTCACCCGTTGCGCCACAGAGGTCGTCATAATAGCAAGGACTATATTTTTTTAATATCTACAACTAAACATCAAAACAACAAAAACAAACCCTGGCCATGGTTTACTACAATCTGCATGTTCCACTATCAGAGACAGATCTCGCGTCTTTCCCACCCCACGACGTCCACTGACACACCGTCATTCGACGTCAGTGTGCGTCCGTTGGCGTCAGTGACGGCCGATGTCACGATCTCCCCGATTGTAACTGAGATTTCGACCGCTCCGATTTTCATTGTGACCATTGACATGACAATCGAATTACTTTGGTGTGAGAATTGTTTTGTTCTTGCATTGCTTCCTTTTGGAACACATGTTTATTGTCTGGTGCTTCCTCTTACTTTTCAGTCTCACTGTGTTTTATTGCGTGAGAATATCCAATATCTGAATCTTATGTCAGTAGGTACCTACAACTTTAATATCACTTTCACCTATTATAAATACATATATGTACCTAGGTATTTCTTATCAGCCCACTGGATCACACTGCTGGGCCAAGGCCTCCCTTCCCTATTCTAAATAAACATATGATGTACTTATATGTTTGTATTTTGGTTTTAGGGTTCCGTACCCGAAGGGTGAAAACGAAACCCTATTACTAAACCTTTGCTGCCTATCCGTCCGTCTGTCAAAGGGCTCTGATCTGATGGGTGGGTCAACTTAGACAGTTGAAATTTTCAGAGAGTGTGTATTGTTCTTGCCGCTATACAAAAAACGTGATTTTTTTGGCTACTTTTGCTCTTCGTTTGTCAAGGCTTGTATCTCTTGAACTACATTAGATAGATACATGACACTCTCTATAAATAAGTAACACTTCAACTGTAATAACAACAAATACTAAAAATATAATAAAGTTGAATATTTAAAGTGGTCTCCGAACAAGTGAAAATTTGATGTTTTTGAAAAAGTTGCCTGATTTTTACGATACGGAACCCTTCATGTGCGAGTCGACTCGCACTTGGTGGTTTATTCGTTTTTCTTCTCATTAATTTATGTAGTTACCGAGTGCTGTAAAAAACAAATGTTTTTTCTATAATTTTTTTCCATTCCCAACGTCATTTCACAAAAAACTGAATATTTTTAACTGTTAAGCAGCCCTTAATTATCACTATACCAATCACTAAAATAATTAATTTAGTTAACCTTAAATACCTGTGCTTGTTACTGCATTAAAAACTACGAGAAATAATAGTCTTGTCAAAAACAGCCATGAGTCTAACTAGCTCAATGCACCTTCGTTAGCTTGGAAATAAAAATGTAACGCTGTAACACGCGAAACGTTGATAAGTAACATGTTTAGTTTAGTAGATTGTATTTTACGTGGGTAGGTACTCCAGAGGCAATAAATAAGGCTAGTTGAGGATATTTGGGTCATTTACGAAGACGCTGTTGTACAGGGTGTTGTTAAGTACCTATTCGCTTTAAAACAGGTGGAAATGTTCGTGAAATAATTTCTCATTGAATTAAAATTATTAAACTTATTCTTCTGCCAGTGTAAGTATTTTTTTTTCAAACATAACATTACAATTATATAGTTTAACAAAAATAGTTTGTTTTGGACTTAATTATATAAAAGTTATATAAATGTTCATTCAATCAGTGAAAAAACCAAAAATACCATTGAAAATGCAGTAAAATAAATGTCTAACGTATCAAAATGACCGCCTGGCTGATAAAACTATCAAATGAACTGCTTCTAAGGAGGATTTACATGAATAGATACATAGATAAATATATTTATTTATGCAAAGATGTTACAATTCACCGTTTAGAGCTTCTTAAATCCTAACTAAGTTTTATCTAGACACTCGGGTTCTCTTAATACCTAATAGTGAATCACCCTGTATAACTGAGTTGCCGACAAACAATTTAGTTTATTAGTTTACGACATCTCGTTAGTTCGTCGATAATAGGACCCTTGAACAGGTAATTAGTATTGTTCCTGATTTTTTTAGTAAGTTATTGTACCTATTGTTATTTTTTCTGTCTAGTTGTGGAAATAGCACCGCCAACCGTATGCTAGCAATAAACTTTTTATGAAAAAAAGTCTATATTTTATTCAGTTGACTTCAGAATAAGAAATTATTTATTTGAGTGTCTTTTTATTCATGTAATAATGATATTTTGGTGCGAGAGCGATTTTAGCCCAGAACTAACATTCGATTTATAGATAAAAGTGGTCATACTGCACTTCATTACGGCCCTGGTGGCGAAAACAGAGGCGGGCCTCAAGGCGTGGCCTTATTACTCCGGCTTCATCTCGAGAGGTGACAACCCCTCGGTCAATGGATTAAGCACTAAGCTCTTTTGTCTTTTGCTCTTTTGCTGTAGCACCGATTTTCTTTAAAAGTACTCAGCATCACAAGCTGTATATTTACTCACAATCAGTCATTTGCCACTGAGTGATTTGACACTATTTGAAAATATAAAAAAAAAACTAAAGAAATTTGGTTAGAAAGGAAAACATTAGGATTTGTTGTTGTTGCGATACATGCCAGTCCCGTCTGTTGGTATAGTAACTCCTAATTAAACGGTGACAGAGATACCAAATTGTAAACAAATCTGTCTCCACCTCCACTAAATACTGTCACTCATACTGTGTACTCACAGAACTGTAAACATGTAATGAGTATCATTGTCGCGTCATTATATAAATACAGTGCTGGAAAGTACTGCACTAAACGACACCTATCACGGAGATAGTGACTTGTTTTACAATATGTTGGTCACAATTTAGAAAGTGTCATAAACTTTTGTCACTTTAGTCAGGTGCCTCAGAGGTGTTAAAGGCGTTACCCCGACCCACAATAGCGACGCCACCTATTTTATGTTATTATTACGTTAAACAAAAGAAATTTTTAAAACCCATTGGGCAGTTTGTGATCATCATAAGCTTTTTTTAATGCCTCTGTAATAGTTTAATTTTGTATAGTTTAGACAGAGATGCGTAAACAGAGTTTGGTGGCCATCAAGAGCAACTTCGCATCTTTGCATAAACTATACAAAATAAAACTATTACAGAGGCATTAAAAAAAAGCTTATAATAGATATCACAAACTTTTTGTCGCTGCGATGTGTGGTTGTGATACGTACATGTTAACCTATACTACACCAACATTTTTAATCGTTTTAATGTACCTACGTTAAGCAAATCTAAAACAAAGATATCATGGCGCTGAAAGAATATAATTTTAGAATTCTTTGTATGAAATCAGCAGTATTCGTCGAATCATTTTCACTAATTTATAATTGCTTCTTCTTCGGTAAGTTTTTTAAAATCTAAAGCCGGGTTATGACCGTTGTTACGCGGCGTAATACACCATTCGCAACGGGCATGAAACGTTACGCTGCCGCGCCGTGTGCCGCCGTTGCTCGTTGCGAGCGCCTTCTCTCCCTGCACTGACTGCTCGAACGCTCGCTGTGTGACGCGTTACATTACGCCCTGGCCCTGTAACACCGGTCTGTACCCGGCTTAAGAGACCAGATAGAGAGAGGTCTTGGGTAAGAGACTTGAACGACTTCTCATTCACAATCTATTTTATGATCTTATCTTAGTATTTATCAAGAACTTTTAAGGTTTTTCAACTCAATAAACCTGTATGGCTTTGTACCGCGTATTTGCACATGCATGACATAAAATAGGCTTAAAGTACTTCTTACGTCGAGAAAAAAACAACTGTTCATAGAAAGAACATGGCGTGCCAATCCCACTTACTCGTTGCATGCATTTAAATGTAATAACATCTAAACAACATAAAATACCATGTTATTAAAATATTTTATTAAATAAATACGCAAATGAATATAACATTGAAATATTATAAACATTTAGAACTGTCAAACCCTGATTGCCTATAAAGAAAGGTTGCGTGCAAAACTTTCGTAACGCTTAACTTGATGGAGGATGTACAAGAGCTCTTGTTTTGACTCCTATTGATGTATGAAGTGCTAAAACTTGTTTATTAAATGGTTGATCATAACTAAGTACACAGATTTATTTTTTTAAACTAAAAAGGATTACTTTGAAGTTTTGTTTCATGCTTCATTAAAAGAGAGTTTTATTTTAGACTTGTTGCTTTTCACTCAAAATATAACGTTTGGTATGGATAGAAACATAGATAGATCATTTATACAATAAAGATTCGTTACAAAAATTGGTTAGCAATGCCTTAAAGCCCATGTTAGGTTTGTTTGTTTGTGTTTTTTGGTTATAGCGATATTACTGCATATAATTTTGGTGTTCGCTTTTATTTTATTAAATTTCCCTATAGATAATAAGCAACAACATAATTTCCAATTGCTTTATTATCTCGGTCAGTTATCTTGGTTATTTGTAAAAATGAAATGTTTCCAATCAAAATATCATCGATTCTCCAATAGCCTTTTGAGCAATATTGAAACATTGTATTTTCGGTTATTACAGTGAATGACATTACTGATGCACAAATTCTTGTTAAACGCTGGAGTCCCGTTGGGCGCGTGGCGCGCGCGCGACTTATACTCGCTGAGCGAGGTAAAGGCACCTTCTACACTTGCATAGCACTTACTCGTATATTTTGTTACCATTTCATATGTACACCATGTTAGTTAAGTTATTATTATTCACTTCATTTATTTTAATTCTCGTTATGAAATAAATTGTTTACTATAGAAAATAAAATTAATATTCACTTCATTTATTTTAAATCTCGTTATAAAATACATTTTTTACTATAGAAAATAAAATATTATAAAACTATTCTACAGTAAAAAAATATATCAAAACGGTGAATCACCGGCCGCGAAGCTAGCCTCAAGTGGCCGGTGACTAGGGCTGCAGTGAGAGGAACTTCCTGACTATGCGCGCCGAGTCCAGGAGTACCGCCTTTTGGATCTGACCCTTGATCCAATTATAGTATATTATTATTATTACTTTCGTTTTTTTTTACATACATGGTTTTTTTACAGTTACTAAAAATACCTAAGTTAGCCAGAGCAGGAGCCCTCGCTTCTTAGTACAAGTTTTACTTAGTAAGAGCGAGGAACTCACTAGCGATGCCTTATAATTGGGTCTTTTCACACATTAGGGACAAATTATAGACTAAATCTGTACTTACATTTAGATATGTTGATGTGTAACATAAGCCGAAAAATTTTTTTTTTATCTTTTATCTTTACTTACGAACTTCAAATTTGCTTTGAGTCTTCTCCCTGCCGAGGTAGGTGGCGCTATATTTTATTTACTTTTATTAACAAAGAAAATTACAATCAAATAATAGAAATAAATTAGAACTAGTATTAACTTTTATGATACTGAATTTTTCGAAGTATAAATACATCTATCTTATGCATAATCATGAAACGACCAGAAGCAGACTTGCGCTGATCGATAAAATAAAAAAAGATGATTTAAGCCAATCTCTCCGATCCATACTAACGGAGGAAAAAATGCCGACTAAACAAAAAAAATGTGTCAAAGAAACATCTATTGTATTTAAAGAAATGAAACATTTTATTTCATTATTGCCCTTAAACACCATAAGTTACTATTAATCTTCTCAACTTACGGAAACCATTAAGCCCAGTTGCCACTGCGGACCCGTTAAGGACTCCGTTGAACTCGCAAGAGGAAACTGCATACCTGTATTTCCATCAACAAATAGTCAACCGAAAAGGACTGAGCGAGCAGAAGCCGTTGAAATGACGCTCAGCTCTCACATCTCTCATTTTCCTTTTGTGGTGGAAATCATCAAACAAAACTCTTTGTTGGTGGAAATGTAAACTTATTTAATTTAAAAAGAGTCTGTTGCGCCAACCATTCCCCGCTCATTACCCTTTTGCGGTGGAAAACAGACTTAACACTGACACAGCCAACCTACGAGATTTGCGATGATAGTAACAAAAAATAGTATCATACTCGTATTTGCCTATATAATGTTATAAGATGGTTAGCTTTTTCTCTTAACGTTGTTATTTCACTGCTTTCATCACATTTTTGAACCAATCTTTTTGCAATATTTGCATCTGATTTGGTACAGTTTCCTTTAAACTCCCTTTAACCTTAAGACTGTTAATAAGTCGTCCCAATTGTATGTGTCAAACAATGTAGGTTCCAGTTACACAGAGGACAGATAAAGGAGTTATGAGTCAAAAAACGAACGTCTCTTTACTGAAAACTGCGTTTCAGTAAAGAGCTGCGTGTGTAGGCGCCTTAACAGCCTTAATTACGCAGAGGCGTTATCGAGTAAGAATGTACACGCGACATTGGTATTAATAATGGAAGTGTGTGGACGTACGGACACCTGCCTGCAGGCCGGACTACAGGACAGAAAACGTATGGAGACTCTACTTTTTGACTCAGACTGCAGATAGTTCGAGCAGTAGAAATCCCTCTTGAATGTCGACATCAGTATCAATAATGGAAGTATGCAGGTACCTGCTTATATTCCGGACTACCGGACAGAAAACGTATGGAGGCTCTACTTATATGCTCAAACTTCAAATATTAAGAAATCTAAGTGCACGAATGTGAAGAAGCGACATTAAAATGAATGAAATGTGCAAACGTCTCCGTGCAAACCCACCGAACTCAAGCTCCATGGCGCTTTTTTGGTTCAAACTTCAAAGAGTTCAAGTAAATAACTCATCCAAACGAGTAGTGTCCTCTCTCCCGGTCAAGTTGACCGGGCCGGGTAAAAAGTAATTTACCCTACCTAGTTTTATTTCAATTAGCTCGCACTTTACAGATTTGTAGAAGTCAATAAGAACTCGCTGCCAGTTTAGTTTTCCTGACTACGTCATCTCTTCGTTCCGCGGTAACTTCCCAATTGCACACAATAGCGAGCCCACGCGGGTTTTACGTGAGCTATTATTAAGACAAGAAATCTCAGCTGTTTTTCAGCAGTTTACAAAAAACTCTGTAACAAAGTTGTCTTTCACAAAGTTGCTTTACTTTGAAAAAGTCGTCTTACTTTGTGACGACTAAAATAATTCCAGATATAAAGTATGGACTTAATTAAAAACGCACCTGCTTTATGCAGTTGGCCAGTTACTGGTAATACCGATTCATTAAGTACATGAAAGTGCAATGAAAATATTTGTAAGTTGCGTGCGCCCTGGGATTTGTTTGCGGCGTTTTTGAAACCACGCCTTCAGAAGTGGGATCGAAACTAGGGTAAACAATAAAAGACCTAAAAGGAGTAAAAATAAACCACAAAATCGTATATTAACATCTCCCAACATTGGAGGTAGATGGTATGACAACTTGCTTTAAGATTGGTAAATCCTAGAACCTATTGTTTGATATGGTTTTTTTTATTATTGTAGTGCGTAAGCCCCATGACACTCAATATTGTGGAAGAGCCAAGCATTATTTTAGACTCGCAACATAAAGATTGAACATCGTCGTCATGATACAAATAAATAAAATCCAGAAGCCTTGCATAGGTTGACTGTACTAAAATTATGTGGATGTGAGTGGGAATATTTTTATTTATTTACTAAATGCTGTTGGATGTGTTTGAGAATCTTTTTTGGATGTGGTTGGAATAAGCCCCTCACACTTGGGGTATATGTTCAGTTCGGGTCGCTGTGCCATAGGAGTATGGGCATTCTACTGAAGGAACTGCAAATCACGAGAGTAGGTATTTTTTGTCACTGCAAAAACAGTCTGTATTGCTACTGCTTTAAGTATCGATTCCTCTTTATCTAGCGGCATTGCCATGCCCTAATACCTTTCGATCATTAAATACCGGACCTCCGCCAATGAAGACTTACTGTCAAAAATAATAATCAGCTCCTCCACTCTGGTTCTTATAACCATTGATATTAAGACGAGTTTTGAACACACGTGAGATGTCAAGGCAGGTGCTACAGTACATCTGCGCGTACGTCGATCAGTATTACCCCTCTTTATCCCTCTCTCCCTTGCCCCTCTACTAGATGCCTGTAAATCAATCAAGGATTATCATTTTAATTAGAAAACGTTATCTTCGTTGAAATTCGCAATCATAGAACGATTGTCTTGTCTAGTTATAAAATTTGTTCAGTTTTATGACTTACTTGATAGTTTCTGTACACGGCTTGACACGAGCTATTTTTTAGACCTGCCAAGCGTGGTTATGGCAAAAGCCCGCTTGGTTCAGTAGTGGTCGTCGGTATGTGTGCTCTGAGGAGACTACTTTTTATCACGGAAAAACGCGTGTCAAGTCGCGGGCAGCAGCTAATAATGAAAGCCCTACTATAAATTAGTGATGTAGGACTTTTATCGTATAGTACATACTCGAAATATAATGTTCAAACTTGTTCAATATTACGTAACCTTATACGCAAAATTTAACAAGTTTGAACATTTTATCGAAATCCAAGCGTTTGCATAACAAAGTATCTTTCTCACAATAAATTAATATATAAAAGAAGCTTTGGATATATAATATGAACGAGAAGATTTAAGTCGCAAAGAACCGGTGTAGTTAATAGTTCGATTCATAAACTGACGATTCAAAGTGCTTGTTTCATTAAATAAAGTTCGATTAAATCGATATGACTTTATCCAGCTACTATGGAAGCAAAATCCTAAGTAAAAGCTATTTGGATTGTTGCAGACAAGCAACTTATTGAGGAATTAGCTCGCCACTGAGTTAGATACATTTTCCACTTGCATACTTTCCGCGAATGGTTGAAGTCATTTATTTTCATGGCAACCCAGTAGACATTGGATATTTTTACACGCAACTTCATCTGGCCGAAAGGAAGCAGAGCTTGGGTTATGGGTATAGATGACTATTCTTAATACACCCAGACTTACTTGTTACTTGTTTATGGACTGGTTTCCGCAACTAGGCCACAGGTGGGCCCTTTTTGCGTGTCGGGTAAGGGGCTGCTAATCTAACCACCCGATGTCCTCCAGGAAAGCCAGCAGCTCGCTGACGCCGGTGCATGCCTCCCTAGGCGTCCTCGGTGTCCCGAGGTGGAGTAGTCACCCAGACTTATAACAAATATGAAAAAGAAAAATGTTTATTTCTGTACAAAGTTAAGTTGTTACAATAACATGGGTTGGGGTTCCCTTTTAAGCATAATATGCGTGGGTTAGAAAGCTAGAGCTCTTCCTTATAGTGTTCGTTCGTTAGTTACAGAAATTTTATAAGAGATATACTAAAATTTATAAATTTAAGTCTGTTTAAAATCCGTGTTTTCAGTTTGGTAGTCCCGAGGATACCGGTCTCTTATGAGCCCGGGCAATAGTAACTGAAAGTCACGTCTGCGGGCAATATGTGGCGCAATCTCTAGTGTAGAATAATTGCAGGGCTCAAAATTATGTGATTACAAGATAGAAGAAATAAACTGAAGTTGCGTCCATTCCTCGTGGTCCACCTTGGTGGACAATGGAAAAGTAGTAGGCGAGTAATTTGTATCAAATTATAATGCAGTTAGTTGTGTTGGCGGCGATTGACTTGAGCACTCCGTTTCCCTTTATATCTTTTTATGAATATTTCAACAAAAATATCTGTAAAAATAAAGTAACAGACACCTACATTTCCTACAGTAATTTCATGATAATATCACTAATACGACTCTATTCCATTAATTTCTTAGTTAATTACTCTTGGCAGAGTAGTCGTGGTTATGATGGGGTCCTGATGAATGCTCGTGCAATGCGCTACCATCGTTTCCTGTTGGTGGTGTTGTGGGAGCAGTCAGAGAAGTGATGATATGAGGTCTGACCATCTAATTGGATTGCGACCACGAGATCTCTTGCCCTGCTTTCTGCCTTGGAACCACGAGACGCTCCATCTTCATCACAGTCTTCTTTACTTGAAACGTGACCAATGCTTCTGAAATAAAAATTGAGTCAGGTGTCAGTGAAAAGAGATTCATCGGTACCATTTGATTTTAGTAGCACGTTTGCTGTACCCTAGTATCTAAGGCTGAATAGCAGCTACCAAGCTCCCAGACCTTTTAAAGCCAGACTAAAATTACACGCTTAGAACGTAAAAGGAAAAAGTATTCATAATTGATATTCGCGAGTGGGTATCGCGATTATTTTATAAATTACGCACAGAAGACAGAGTTTAGCTGTCGTAGGCGTAATGGTTACGGCAGTTGCACACTGGTTCTTGGAGTTGATACACTGTATAATTAGAATTTACTATGTCTAGGTTTGTTGATGAGCTTTCTTTTAGCCCATCAACCAAGTAATAAAATTGGAAATAGTTCTCTCAAGCGCAATAAATAATAAATAAAGCGTCTAAAAATGTTCTTTTAAATTATCTACAGTTTTACTATACCAATTTGCATGTCCATAAGTAGATTTTTATAAATTGATCTTTCTTCCTAGGTATTTCTTTTAATCCATCTTTCCCCGTACCCTAAAATCCATTGGTATTTCATTATCGTCGCAGTTTTTCAAAAACAAGTTTATAAATATTTTGAAACTAAATTAGGCACAAGATGTGCAATCGCATTTTTTTAATGTTCGAATCCTTATTTGGATACCTTGTATTTTAAAAATGTTAATGACTTAAGTGTCCCTTACAGTTCCCATACAATTTGTATGTATGTACTTTAGCAGGCGCCTTAAACGATCGCGACAAGTTTGTTCGGGGAAAAAAATATTACCCGTTCTTAACCATAGTAACTGGCTTCCGCCCGCTGCTTTCCCTGAATGAAAATCGCGTGCAAAGCATAAAGTAGCATAAGGATAATTCAGTTTATTTATAAAAGGAACCCTATGGGACACAATCTATCTTGCCATATGATTTGTTCACCCTTGTCATAAAATATACAAAAACAAACCACACAGAGTTACTATCGCATTTTTCATATTTATATACGTAAGGATTCATTTCTTTTTTTTAAATTTTTTGTTGCACAAAATAAAACATACATTAAAAAACATAAAACTAGAGAAGGAATGGCAAAGGCGAGCTTAACCCTAAAAAGAGTTTTCTTCCATCAAACCTTATTGGGAGAGAGAGAGACAAGATTAGGTGGGTATCTACGTGTGCACAACATTCATACAGGAAAAGAAAGTGGTTTAATCCTTAACTACTAAACTACATAATTAATAGACTTTCTTCTGCATGATTTTTCCTTTCGTTTTCTTATGAACTATTAAAAATATGTCAACACGTATTTTTTGTATTTAAAAGCCAAGCACGATCTATTTAAATATGTATCGATCACAATATCGAAGTCCTTGGATAATCCAATGCGTGTGGGATACAAAAAGGAATTTGGTACGAAATTGTATTTATTCAAATTAACGTTTGTTGGAGTGTTCAGCTTGCATACCTGATTATTATATAAAATTGATTTTTGTTGCCTAGATACGAAGTACCCTAAAACAAAAAACTTAGTGAAAATATTTATGTGGTGAAAATCACAATCTAGATAAATAAATAATATCAAGATTTTAATATAAATAAATTCAAAATAAATAATATCAAGATCAATAACAAGATTTTTTTCATGCATTTGCATGAAAAAAAATACTCGTAAGTCAAAGTAAAGTTAACCTCAGTTGCACAGCGGAAGAATTTAGCCGGTTTGATTCCCGCCTCGTACACAAGTATGGATGATCTGCAGGAACTTGTTACAGGTCTAGGGGTTGATAAGGTTAATACAGAAAAACGAATTCTTATCACATTTTAAACGGAATTATAAAAGAGAGATTTATTCAATTCTTTCTCCAGACAAATCTACCCCAAGCTCGACCAAAGTAAACAAACAACAATAAACCACTCCTTATCTTGATAATTGCACGTATCAAATGAAGTTCTACGTTTGAACACAGCAATAACGAAACGCTAGCCCTTGAGGTCATGATGAATCTCAAATAAACATAAATCAGAGCACTATCGAAGAAGCTTACGCAAACCGAGGATGTAACAATTTGCGGATTGAATCAGTTGCACAGACGTTTTGGACTTACTTTTTGAGATAAATCGTTGGTTAATAATATTTAACTTTTTCATTTTCCACGAATGTCTATCTGCAAGTCGCAGAGGTTGGGCAGTTAATGCGTTGACCTCTCTACTGTGGTGGCTCGCCAATGTTAGGAAGTTATATTAGTTAGGAAATCAAACACATTTGTAGGTAAAATGATTACCAAATCGGAAAAATAACAAAATGAAAATAGTTAAAAAACACGAATAAGTATTAGGTTCTTGTACAAATTACTCAACTTAACATTTGCTATGAAACTAGGGGCGTATTCTCAATATGAGATCAAAACAGCATAAGAAAATACATTCTAGAACACTGTCCTATTATTTGATATACAGGACAGTGGTTCGTCTCCTCCGTTTTATCGGTAGTACCTACCTAGTTCATTACTGTAGAAGTACAATATTTCTGTTCGTAGGCTGTCTTAAATAAGTATTTGTTTTAATCCCAGCGCTGTTTTTCCTAAAATCGTATTTGAGTTTAGTTTTGGAAATCACACGTGAAAAGTAATTAGCAGTTACTCCTTACGAGTACTTTTCTATCAGAAAGGGTATGGCGTTGGTAGGAGGGCGTTGTCATCTGCG
Organism: Eupithecia inturbata; assembly: GCA_963662085.1. Classification (NCBI taxonomy): domain Eukaryota; kingdom Metazoa; phylum Arthropoda; class Insecta; order Lepidoptera; family Geometridae; genus Eupithecia; species Eupithecia inturbata. The sequence goes on along the minus strand of OY759179.1, from coordinate 2,213,517 downwards.
ACACAGTTTTTTAAACTTCTGCAGATGGCATCGTTTCCATTTATAACCATTGTTTTTGTTCCATATTAAACGATTTATTGGTATTATAATCAGAAAGGGTCTACATTATCCAAGATAATGCATCGCTCACTAACGTGTAACTAAAAATGAAATGAAATAATGAAACGATTTATTTGACACGACACGACACATTACAATTACTAAACATTTATGGAAAAAACTAAACTAGGTACAAATTTATCAGTATGACATTATATAGATTATCAGTAGTAGGTACCTATCTAGTACGTTCCGCATCCTTCTTGGCAACCCACCGAGTGTCGAGTCAAAAAGGAATCAACTCAGCATGTTGCTGAGTAGGTAAATCAAGAATTACCTACTCAGCGCTGGTATTATGTTGACCCTTTTGAGGTAAATTACATCACCAACGACAAACCATGCCCTATGCAAGACGCTTCAACACTTTCTCCCACCCCATCCAACATCAACCAAAAACAATTAGCACTTACCATTACGTAGATGCAAGATAACGTTACTTTGCCCGCTCATAGCAAGTAACTGTGCCCAGTTATTGCAAGTGCAAACAGTCTCTGGTTATAGCCCGCCGTAGGTATAAATCGATTGGTCAGCGCCTAGTTGATAATGTCAGTGATAACAATGTTGTATGGTATTGCTCCTTGGTTAGAGCAAACGAGCGATGCTACGCGAAACGGAGTGTTGGAAGACCATCCACTTGGTGGCGATGAATGGAGACCGCTTTATGTGGCGTCCGCGTCGTGTCGTATGGGGAAGGCCTGGGTCTATTAGGAGACTATAACTATAAAAGGTTATCAAAATTATGCTCGTTTACCCTCATTTCAGTGTATTTTTTCACTAATCAAAAGACTTATCTTAGTTTCCCGCACCTAGTATAGATTAATACATAGTTGCTTTCAATCTAACCATTCAATCTGATTTTTAATTAAGCCTGCAAATTTTACATAAACATTTATAAATAAATCCCTGAAGTAACCCTTTCCCGCTGTAGGTATCTCTTGGATTAAATTACAATGGGTCTAAGATGGACATGAAAAGTCAAAATGGTCGCACGCTTTTTTGTGGTAGATTGCCCGTCTGTTCCAACCTTTAGGCGTCTCTATGGTTCCATACAACTAGCGTGTTTGACTTTTTATTGTGGAGTATAGTTTCGAATTAGCATAGATTATAGAGTGATACAATCTTTGATAGTTATTCGCTCGTTTATGTTGATAGTATAACTGTACCACAATTAGAGGTTTTAAAAAAAAATTGCTTTGATACGAATCTTTTGCAATGAATTGCGTAAACGCAAGAGAGTGTTTTTAGAAGATTGGTTTTATCTGAATGAACTAAGAAGCTTTCTTTGGTATATTCGACATAATCTTTTGTGTGCAAATCTTAGTTAAAGAACTATAGAACATCTTATACGTTATTGGGAATGTTTTGATATAAAAAGTGTTGTTTTTAATATTTTAATACTCCAGTGGTCTAAATGTAACGACTAAAAGTGACCATACGCAAACAATGCCAAATTACTCCTTACAATTCAATACCATCTTCGCCTAAGGCGTGATCTAAACGATGCCGTAAAACAAACACGCACTGTAGGATTACTCGCGATTTTTGATATCTCAATCTGAGGGTACGAGAGACCCGAGGTCAAAGAGACCGCAGTCACGACACCCTTCGGTGGTCACGAGCACCGACTTATTAATTGTTATCGGTGTCGGACGTACGAATTACCTACCAAAGGATGTGGGCCGTATTTATACGAGGCTAAAGTGCTACATGTGATATTATAATCCAGCAAAACTATCTTACGGAAGAAAAGCAAGCCTAGATGCTGTAACACATTTATATCAAGCTAAAATGGTCACTGGGGAAACACACGATGTCACTGACATGCCAGTAGGTACCTATACAGAACTCTTACAGCTTTTATTTTTGATAATTATTGTGCGTGTTTTAATTATTTTATTGCAATGAAAATTTTGATGTAACACTAGCGGCTAGTCATAACGTACCTTACAGTCTTTAAAAAGTTTATTCTCGGCTTTTAGCATAACATGGAATGCGATCCTTCAACTTACGGGCGATGATGATTCAAAGACCCGACTATAAATACATGCTTTTGTACGCACAGGGCAAAAGGTCTCGACCAGTGCCAAAATTATAATTCTTTTGCTTAAGGCCTAACAACATTAATTCAAGAGATGATCTTACATAGATTAAACTGCAATCGATAAGTACTTAATCCAGATTTTAATTCTCATTTAATTATTTTGACTCACGAAAGCTTCAGGCAGTTCGATATTTCGGAAATTATATGTTCAAAACTGTCTAATATTCCACTAGTTCTGGCGAAAGCCTAAGAGCCTACAAAGATAACCGGCAGCTTGAAGCAGTCGATCCAGACTGCATCAAGCTATAGCTGCAAGCTATAAATATAGTATATCTAGACCTCAGGCACCTTAGGTACCTGGACCTCCACAGCCTAAATTAGTCCACTGCTGGACCCAGGCCTCCCCCTAATAAGCGCCTTATTGGCTTTTAATATGTCATGGATGCCCATAATCCCCACACTGGGTATGCGGGTTGGCGATCGCAGCTCAGTGGTAGAATTGTTCTGCAGTGGGCGCTGCTGCCCGCCCCCGGTTGATATCCCTTAGTCGGCTCTTACGACACCCACGGGAAGAGTTGGGGTGGTGCAAATTCTAAGCCGGCACCATACATTGCTTTAGGTATGCTAGTTACAAAATAACTTTCAGGGACAAATTTACAGTAAAAATTACAGTTTTCGCAACTAACGAATAGTAAACCAATACACGCCCGAAGACGTACATTTAGATTTTCAGGTGTTAGTATTATTATACGCGTAAGAGGTCACTACTAAGCTTAGTTAACCAACAAAAACAATTAATCGAACTAAATTCAATGTGACCTAACAATTTTCCCAAACCAAATGATTTTGTCCCATCATGTTCTAAGTTGAGACATCAAAAGGCTAGTTTGTAACCCTTTGATCTTTCTTTGTCCCTTTTGTGCAGTCATCGAAATCTATTTGTAGCATGACTTGATTTCTAAACCAGTTTTGGACTGTGGAATTGGCCACCCATAGCTATGTTGATGACAGCATGATTCTAAGGCTGTTTTTCCACGAGATGTATTAATGCGTAACATTTAGTTAGCTTATTTTGTTTGCGAAAATACGAAAGTATGGATTTTTGTTACCACTTCACGTCAAACTACTAACCAGTACTAAAGGGATCGGACAGATTTTTTTCATATAATTTAGTTCTAGACCGAAATTAACATATCGGCTACTTTTTATCTCGGGTAGCAAGCTTACCACAGTTTGTCATTGAATTCAAGATATGTACTGTTAATTTTTAATTTTATAGATTTTTCATGGATAAAAAGCGGTCAGCTATTAGAGATATCGAATTTAAATATTGTAGTTGTCAATATTTTCTTAAATAACTTTATAATAACTCACTAATATATTTTTTTAAATACTAGAAAGCAATAAATAACTGCACAGTGTGAATCACCCTTAATCATTGAGACGTGTTATTTGTTTAGCGTTGGTTTGACTTCTCGGCCGCACTCGACGAGTTATAATTGGGTAAACATAAATCAGATGGGAAATTCGATTATGACTTTGCCCATTTGTTTAATTTGATCACTGATTTGAAAAAAATAATATTTTGTGCATCTGGACAGAAGAAATTTAATCTCGTAGGTTGTTGTATAAATAGAATAGAACAGAAAATCTTTATTTGTGAAACATAATTTAACACATGACATACATGCTTATAACTAATTTTAAATTTCATGTAACACAAAAAGGTCACCGGCGCGGCGGCGCCGGAGACTTATTCGTCAACTCGCGGGCGTGGAGTCCGCGAGACGCTATTAACTTGAACTTTAGGGTTGAGCCTAACAATTTCATCAATTTGACGTTTGGATCCGTTGTAGACCATTACCCGCCACGACAGATAGCTAGATTGTACTAACTGAAGAGACCGCTCAGAACAGAAACCTGGAAAAGTATTGGAGTGGTCTGGATATCGTTACTTTCTTATTTTGAACCTTGCTATAGGTATCCTTGGGATTTGAGTCGATGAAAAAGCTTTCCGAACCAGGAAAAAGAGCATTCGGAAAAGGAGTAAAGGATTAAATCCCGCTACCTTATGTACCGAAACATTCTAATTTAATTTATTTTAGACGACTTAATATGCTACCTGTGAGATGTTCCAAGCAAATTATTGTAATTCACCCAAATATGCCTAGCCCAACATGACTCAAAAGAATCTTCTTTGTCTTATCTTTGTGAACTGCTTTACATACAGAAAACAAACTCAAACCATTCATGACAAAATTAACACAGATCAAACAATAAACTGAATTAAATACATTACATCAATCGGAGATGTAGGACAGCTCTTGTAAATCTCAGATAGGAATCTTGATGTACCGACGGATGCAAAACTGGCGCTCAGCGCGGTTTGATTTACGGAAACGGACTGAGAAATACGAACATAGACATTTAAAAAAGGCCATGGCATTCGCGGCGTAGTAATCGACCGCTTTAACTCAACCTGATGTCGTAAAAGGTGACAAAGATCATGTCACTACACTGTACGGCCTCTACCAGAGGATAAAAAAACTTGGAACGGGATTTGTTCCAACTCCAAAAATAACAATTAACAGGCTTAATGTTTCTTCCTCGCTTCTGTACTTTAATCTACATACCGAAGCGACAGAAAACAACAATATCACTTTATTTCCGTTCAGTTTAATTTTTAAGAACTAGCTGTAAGCTGACCCAACAGACGTTGTCCTGTCTTAACTATAAATAAATAAATATATCAACGGTAGAAAGGCAAAAGTTACCAAACACCATTGACATAACTTTACAGTAGAGCGATTTAAAGTTTTGAAATTTAGAAAAAAAATCATAGAAAATCCAGTATTAATCAGAAATAGATATGAGTTACTACATTGGAAAGGTATTTAATTTATCTATACAACTTTATAAATATTAAAGCATTTACTCTTTTAATTTAATGTTTAGTGTCGTTAGCTACATACATATTTTTGATTACACATGGAATACCCAGAACACCTGTGATATTTGCAGATCGTACAAACAGTTGTCCCAGGGCGGGAATCAAACCCTCCTGCGTGGAGGACTTTCGCCCGCCGTGTCACATCTGTCGCGTTAAGGTAATAAAATGGGACTTCGCCTTTTGATCTCTCTACTAATAAAATTCTGTTTAGTTTTCGGAAGATTTTCGCAAGACAAAACATAATTTATATATGGGGGGAATTCGGTAGGACCAAAGCACGACAAAAATAAAAAATTCATGAATGTATGATCTCTGTGGTAAGCTGTGCAATTATTTTTGGAAAATAAACTGTAAAACCTTGTCATAAGATTCTTAGATCATTTATTGTGGAAAACCAATGAGATGGGCATTATTTTCTATTGAACAAGTCAAGTGTAATCAAAGATCAGTTCAGGATAAAAGAACATGAATTACCCAGCTTTACTTTTCTGAGCTACACATTGACTATCGGAGTATCGTATAATATCAAAGTTTGCATATCAATCGATCTCAATTGTTTACAAGTGGATTGATAACCTTACGATCAAAAGGTAACCAACTATTCAAATTAATTTGAATTTACAACGGTACTTACTTCAAAACAGAATTGATTCCCATTATAGGTAAATTTTTAAAATCTGGCTTGGTTGCCTTTTGTTTTTATGGTTCCTTACCCGAAGGGTGAAAACGGAACCCTATTAGTAAGCCTCCGCTGTCCGTCCGTCCATCCGCCCGTCTGTCACAGAGCTCTATCTCATGAACCGTAAGAGGTAGACAGTTGAAATTTTCAGAGAATGTGTATTTCTCTTGCCGCTATAACAACAAAAGTCAAAAGTCAAAGTCAAAAGTCAAAAACTCTTTATTTCCATAAATACAATAAATGTACACTTAGAAAAGGTCAAATTCTTAATAATTAAACACTGACACGGATATAAAGTGATATTTTTGATTTCAGTCGCTTCGGTATGTTGACTAAAGTAAAGAAGCGACGAAGAAACCTTTAGCCTGTTAGTTGTTATTTTTCGAGTTGGAGCAAATCCCGTCCCAAGCTTTTTTATCCTCTAGATAATCTGATATTTTATAGTAGGCCTTTTTACACAAGGTTTTTCCACAATTTGTTTGACTGCAACTGATAATTTTTGCAACTCACTAGGAGTTTTGTTGTAGAAGCGTATACACTGCCCTTTAAAAGATACATTGATTTTGTGTTGTCTAGTTGTGGGCACAGCGAGTTTATGTTTATTTCTTGTATTCAAATTATGTACATCGCTATTTTTAGGGAAGCGATTGATATTTCTATGAGTGTACAATAGGTTTTCATAAATATATTGACATGGTACTGTCATTATGTTTATTTCCTTGAATTTTTTACGTAGGCTTTCTCTGGGACCCATATTATAGATTGCACGAACAGCCCTCTTCTGCAGCACAAATACGGTGTTAATATCTGCAGCGTTCCCCCATAGCAGTATGCCATAAGACATAACACTATGGAAGTAGCTGAAATAAACTAGTCTAGAAGTATCAACGTCTGTAAGGTGACGGATTTTTTTGACTGCATACGCTGCAGAACTAAGTCTCTTCGATAGCTTGTCTATGTGTGGGCCCCATTAAAGTTTACTATCTAAGGTTATTTCTAAGAATATGGTACTATTAACAATTTCTAACGTTTCTCCTTTGACGGTTACATCAGCCTTAACTTGTTTTACATTAGGTAGAATAAATCTAATGCATTTCGTTTTGGTTTCATTAAGCAAAAGGTTATTGACACTAAACCAATGGACTATTTTTGAGATTGCATTATTCACATCGTCGAAATTAGTGTTTTGTCGTTTCATTTTAAAAAATAATGAAGTATCATCAGCAAACAATACGATCTCGTGGTTATCCTTTACAAGATGAGGCAGGTCGTTAATGTAAAACTAAAAATAGGAAAGGACCAAGGATAGAACCCTGTGGTACACCCATTGTAACTACAGACCCCGAAGAGCGTTTCCCATTAATGTCAACTCTTTGTATAACAAATAATAGAAATAAAGTAAATATCCGAAGTAAAAACATTTTTTTTTTCTATTTTTCTCTTCGTTTGTCAAGATTTTTGTATCTCCTGAACCACAACAGGTTTATTTATTTATTTTATTTTATTTATACGTGAGAGTGGTATTTTCGCCGCTCATTAATATATTTTTATGTTTATTATTCGTAATTAAAATACAGCCCTTCAGATTGTATTGCAGATTTGAAGAAACGAAATAAATAAATTAAATAAGTAGGTATGAGCGATACACTCACGGATGCACGTGAATTACTAAATACACCATCAGTAATAAAACGGTTTGTAGAGAAGAGACCGCGACTCGGTAAACGTAGTAGTAGGACGCCCTTCGGCCATGTGGGATGACGATCAGCGAAAGACTGCAAGCAGATGCTGGATGCGGCAAGCTGAAGACTGGGCGCTATGGCGCTCATTAGGGGAGACCTATGTCCAGCAGTGGACTAATGATGGCTGATGATGATGAATAAATCTGTTAAATAAACACAGTCTTATTTTATGGCGCCTTCCTTCAGAAGCCACTGTATCATTCCAACCTCAAAATCTGCATAAGCAGATTAATCTAATTAATACGAAGCTCCCGCAGCGAATGTTTATCACAATTCATAAATAGCTGCACAGGTATCGTAACGGCGTCTATTCTCGCTTCATAAATAGCTGCACGGGGTCGGAATGTGTCGGAGTGGATTTATGAAGGTACACTTCAAACAAGGGCAGCGGCTCAATGGGACGCAATGCAAATCTAACGCGTAGGTTGAGACTTGCCGCATATCGAATTATGTGAAGGACAATAATTTACACGCAGCGTCATCAATGTAGCCACTCTATGAGTTACTGAGTTACCTGTAGATTGTTTGCAATAGTCTGCAGTTAGCTTAATTGTTTCAATTGTAAATTCTGGTTCTAATTGGTTTTTATTATTTAATTGTAATTTTTACAACGGTTTGAAGCCAATTCCTATAAATTTAGAACTAAGTTCCAAACTAGCTACCACTTGATTGTTTGCAACAGTCTGCGGTTACCTCAACTGATTCAATTGTATTTACTAGTTCTTACCGATCAGCACTAATACCACCCCACAACTGCTGAACGTGCCTCCCCGAACCAAGGGGGGGTTCGCCATAATCACCAAGCACAGCGGGCAGATTGATAATCGCAGTAGAGTTGTTAAATTACACAGAAGGGAGCTGCTGCTCTCCCTCCGCTGGGTTTCCTTAGTCGACTCTTACGACATCGACAGCCTGAGATGGAGGGGTCGATTCTTACGTCGCGCCTGCCACGGCCGTTAGTTCTTATTTGTTTCTATTAATTAATTGTAATTTTCTTACCCTACTTTTATTTTATTTATTAATAAAGGTTTACCAACGACATACATATTAATCATTTAAAACAAACTTAAAATTAGGTTCTGTTCTGATAAGCATGTTACTAACAGGTAAACACAACATTTGTAAGAATAGGCTTCACAAATCTACTTAAAATTATATAAACTGAATTTTGAATTTTAATGAATATACATAATAAAAATAAACTATCTGAGAATAAACTATACAAAATAACTTTGTTATTAACAATAAGACTAACTATATTATGACTAACTATATTTAATCAGGCGGGTCCTCTAGAGGACATAGGAAATGGTCCAGCAGTTTACTTTTAAATTTTGTGGCACTATCATTGAAAATGTTTATGTCTATCTTTGTGTTCATGAAATTGTATTGGTTACACAATCTCACAGTCGGAGCCTGCAGGCCAGTATTAGTATGACAGAAACGAGTGCTTAGAATTTTTGAAATAGGGCGTCTAGGAATTCTAATGGGAACGGCTAACCCGACGACGTTCATGGTTAATGAGGAACAGTCAATTGTACTGTTTATAACTTTATGGAGCAATGATAGTTCGAGTATTTTACGGCGACAGTAAAGGGAATCTATTTCAAAGTGTTTCAGTCTATCGGGGTATGGAGATCTATGGGATATTCCGGGAGATATAAATGCAAGATGTCTTTGTGAAAGAGCGTTGTATACTTTCAATCCTTTGGGAGTGAACGATGTATATTGGGTTCTAAATGGTGCAGGCGAATTCTAGAATGCAAGAGTATTGAAAAGGAGAACTTTGGTTTTAGGTTTTTTGAAATCTTTAGCGTTACGTTTTATAAATCCCATTGATTGAGCATACTTCTACAATGAGATTTGTAATGGTATTCTCAGTTGATCCTTATACTCCTTCCTACAGATCTTTGCGACAGAAACGTGTATACCTAAATATTTTCTTAGTTGCTCTCAACGTGATGTCCAAATCACCAGAATGTACGAAAAAAATTTTTGGCACGTACGTTAACGACTTTTGTTTGGCAGATGGTTCTTTAGTCATTAGAGGAAAAAAAATCAAATAATAAGTACTGCCCTGTTTGTGTACAAAATTGATTACCACAAGCTTCTGAAGTTCACCGTGAAAGGTGTAATTGAATATCTAATACTCACTGTCCTCTTCACACGTGTACTGACAACACCGAAGGTGAAAGAGACGGGTAGACAGGAATCTCTTCTTGTTTTTGATTGATGAACAGTGAAAACGCCTTGTGAGTTAATCACGTCTAAATTCAATTTAGGAGGCGTATGGAGGCAATAAGCGGGTTTTTTCGCTCTTTAATGTTTGTTGTTGAGAGAAAAGAACGAAAAGGCAGAAATTTGGCATTATAATTATTTTCAAAGTACATAAATTGGATTGCCTTCGGTTTGCCATCGATCATATAAAATCAATATAGTATAATTGAAGCTACCAATAATCTAATTTAATTGTAGTCTATAAAATAGCCAAATTCAAGACCTCCCTGATTCGCCGACCTTTTACCTCTTTGATTCTTTGAAATCGCCATTTTACATAATTTCCATTTATTACAAAATGGCTGACCGTTTATCAAGCAGGTTATTTGATAGTTTTTTCTTGTTCTAGTAAAAAGCGACAAAGTGACTCTACTATTAGGATAAACGTTTCCTATTAGAGACGTTTAATGCTGGAGCGATTCGGGCCTATAAATATAATGTTTTTAATAGTAGGAATATAGATAAGCTACGATAGTTTGAGGACAGAAACGGCATAGAGTTGGTAATGAGATAAGTAACTAAAAGTTACTTCAAACTTAAAGTTATTAGGTAAATTAAAATTATTTATTTATTATTCTTTCGACTGGAACCTATGAACCAGGTGAGCTACCTGTTGATTGTTTGCAACAGTCTGCAGTTAGCTTAATAGTTTAAATTGTAAATACTAGCTCTAATTTGTTTTTATTATTTGATTGTAATTTTCTTTGTAAATAAAGGCCGTTGCTATTAAAAAATATATATTAATATGCATTGATTTTGCTATTTTAGAGTTAATGAATTAATTTGATACAAAATACCCAGTGCTGGGTATAGGTCTCATCTCCAGAAATTGGTGCCTCTACCACGGCTACTCTACCACGGCTATGCGCAATCTATTGACGCCTAAAATAATACAGCACAATTTATGTAGTTCGCTTGATTTTTTCACAATGATAAGTTTGTACTTGTTCGAAACATATGAACTCCGTATAATTTAATACAAAATAAATATAATACACAGGAGCATAACTCAATCTTTATTATATAGATTGGGGCCATGTTGAATTGTCCAGCATTATTTATTTATTGATTTATTTGTGAATAAAACATCTCCATACCTTTCTGAGCACCTAATGTTCTAAGAGGCATCAGTCATAATTCCACGATAACGCATAAATAAATAAATAATAAAGTAAATTGAAAACCCGGGCAATTTCAGGCAGTTAGCTAGTCAAATAGCTGTAATGACACCGGTTCCCTTTGATTACTATGGAACTCCGATAAATAGCTGATGAGATACGAGAGTTTGTAGAATATATTGGAGCAAAGCGTTTTGTGCTTTGGAAAACGATATCGGATCGTTATTGACGTCGTATTTCGAATATTAAATCGAACTGGTATTCGATGACAAAGCCTAGGCCGGCAAAAAAGTTAATCCTTGATACGATCTCTAATACTTGAATTCGAAAACTTAGATGACTTATAAATTTACGACCTAGACGGGACTTGAACCCGCAACCTTCCACTTAGTACGAAAATGCGCAACAAATTGCACCACAAGGTCAAGTGACTTGACAGTTTTGACGCTGACGCAGAGTTGACGCAGAACTTTCTAGCATACATTTCAGCTCCACATTTTTCACACTTATAACCGAGTACCGTGACTTCCCATGAAGCTTGTTTACGGCTTGGTACCTCAGCTTCCTCTTAATGGAGAGCCATGCTGAGCGATATCTCCAGGCATTCTACCATAGTATCAAGGCATAGCCATCTCATACGGGTGGGGTAGGCTTTCTTTCTCTGGATAAACTAAATTAAGAATCGTGTTCTTGATCGTGCTCTCTAATTCACGTTATAAACCACCCTAATGAGTTGTATTTTGATTAGCCCCGTCCATTAATGATGGATGCAGGTAAGGGTGACCGCCGCTGAGAAGCACCCTGTGCGGCTAACATGATTGTAGACTCATTAGCTACGAGCTATTTGATTTGTTTTTTGATACGAAATCATAGCTTGTTGGCTAGTAGGCTGTAGCTCCGAGTTTTGATTCTAGCTTTAAATTATTAAATTTTAATTTTCTTATTAATATTGAAAATAAATGGTACACGTTACTTTACCCGTATTTCTAAAAAAAAACATGCCTATATGAATCGCGACTTGCTATCAATAATCGTAAGATGCATGCAATCGCACCGGCGAACAATTAAAAATAGCTAATCGATTTCACCATCGCCACAATATGAAACTGTATAATATAGCGAAATATCTATAAAACTCATAAAAGCGTAAAATCAGTACCCTTTCGCTCTCGGACAAAGCACTTCCGGTTGCCAACATCCAACGTCTCAATCCAGCGGAAGTAGACGCTTCATTAGCTGTTTATTATGAGTACTAGTGAATATGCCTTTTATGTGCCGACAATGGACATGAAATGGCCAGTCCATGCTTTCGCTGAGGTTTTATTTATATGAAATTGTAAGGAAAGTTTGATAAAAATAAGTAAATATTTCCAAAAATAATAGTAATACTTAGTGCACGCTAATAAACAAAAAGGAAGGACTGGACTCACTATCAGTAGATTTAATAAACACAATAAGATATTTGCTACTTTTCACCCACAAACTAGCAACTAAATCGGCTAAAACGTAGCAGAAAACTATATAAAGAGGCCATTTCCAGTTGTCCCCATTAGTTACATGTCACAAAAAAGTCAGTATTGACCTTGTTGGCACGCGCCACCACTTCTTAACAATAGCATGCAAAATCCGCAGGTCAACAAGGCAGCGGTTATCAGTACCTTGTTATCACTATCCTGCCTCTCAATGAAGACCTTTGTGCGTACCCCTGGGCACGCAACTTCCTTGTTTGTACTGTCAACAAATCCGACGGTAAGGAGTCATTTGTGCTGCTGATTGGCTAAAGAGTTCAAGTACATTTATGTAAGGAAATGATGATAAGAATGTATTGGAGCATTATTTGTATGTACCGCTTTTACCAATCGTTGATGATTTCTATACAATGTTGTAAATGATACTAGGCATGCATTTTTATTATCAATAATGACGACCGATGTGGCGCGGCGGGCGATGGTCCGCCTGCGACGCAGAAGGTTGCGGGTTCGATTCCCGCCTTAAGACAAATGTTTGTACGATCTGCAAATATTTGTTCCGGGTGTTCTGGGTATTTTCTATATATAATAAAAAAAATATCTATGTTATATATTGTATTAAGTTTATCAGTCATCTAGTACCCATAACACAAGCTCTGCTTACTTTGGGGCTAGATGATGCTGTGTGGATTGTCCAGCATTATTTATTTATTTATTTATTTAATAATCAAATGCAAATGTTCAGCAGTCGACGTATATAGGCTGATATTGTGATGATGATTATGTTTTTAGCGGATAGAAAGTTTAACAAATTAGTCGTCAGTCGTTGTCCTTTCTCTATGGAAAGAGCTTCACTCATCAATAACAATAATGAAGTTTCTATCTTCAGGGCATCATTATCGCTATTCAATCGTTTAGGGTAAGTTTGATGAATATCGCTTAGGGTAGGTATGTTTGATGAATCACAGCCAAATGTTTCGTGCCCCTCACAGTCCCTTAACTTTGGTAAGGGGTAATTTTTATTACCACATAACATATGTTGCACCAAATATGTAAAGGGGGTCCAGCTTTCAAATGTAAATAATTAATTAAGGAATCAGAATGTTGTGTAATTTAGTCTACCAATTTAGAGCATAACGAAACGCATGAAAACAACAGAAGGAGGCATCTCAAACAAAATAACATCAAACATAATAACAAAAAGCTTGTTATGTTATTAAAATATTATTTGGTTTTCTACACTGATAACCATAGGAATAACCATAGTACGTGCCACACACCAGAGCCTCTAGAATTATATTCACGGTGTTGCCCTAAGCAAATATTGCAGTTTGCCCACCGGCGGCCGCGGCGCCGGAAACTCGACACTGTGCCAATATATGTGCTTAGGCAAGCCACTTCATACATGTGTTTGAGTCCAAGCTTGAACGCAAAAAGGGAACTTTGCAGTTTTTGGACTGTGCAAACTTTAATAACTTTATTCGGGCACGGCCCGCGTGGGCTCGCAAAAGAAAAAATATGATTTTATTTGTAAATAGTTTTAGTCTACGATTTTTTTTCTTAATTATTTATCACACAAAAAACTTAGGTTCATAGAAATATATAATATAGAAAGGTAAGGGCGAAAGCGAGCTTAATACTAATAATATAATAATGTTTTTACCCTAAAAATGTAAGAAAACTGGTTGGCGCAGCATTTTTAACACAAAATCAGGTCAATCAGTAGGTACCTATCAGTTATTAATTAATTTCATAATAAATAAGTTACTGTTGCAAAACTTATAATTAGAAAGAACAAACATTATTTCAGGCAAGTTTGAGTTTAAATTCTTTAGACAATAAATTTTGTATTCATCTTTACCCGATCGGTCAGAAGCTATGGTAAGCTTCTGATCGCGATCGGGTCGAATCATAGAGTCTTGTTTTTAGACACATAAATGCAAATGTCTCGTTTTTTAGAAACATCATGTCTAAAACCACAGATCGGATCTCATGTACAAATTACCGACCACAGAGCTCCATCAATCGAGATGGTGGTGATAACCATCGTCAATATAAAGACATAATTTAGACGAGACGACAAAAAGCAACGACGGGTATAGATGAACGAGGACTTGCATTTAATTAACGATGCAGTGTGCGATTAAGGCGTCCTGTAGGAACAAGGTGGAGGTCCTAGAGTGACCTTGGACTGAGGTGGGTTTAGCCGGGTGGTGAGTGATATTGTTTTGTTTTAGCAAGTGTCTTTTAGCAATCATATCGCAGACACTTATATTTGACCGGACTCTGTGGGTTTAGCCGGGTGATAAGGTAACTTTGTTTTGTTTTAGTAAGTGTCATATTGTCTGAATATCACATCACATCATATCACAGATTTTAATTGATAATGACGAATGTTTGGATGGATGGTTGTTGTTATTTTAATAGAAAACTACGAAACCGATCAGATAGAAACGAACATGTCGTTTGACTTGCAAAAATATGATTTCCTATTATTAGACACGCAAATATTTACAAAACTCAGATATTGTCCAATACTACAGAATAACTGCAGGTAGGTATAGTATTGACGTTAATTTTGTAAGAAAACTATTTTGTTCGCAAAAAGGCTCATCATACCACAAGTAAGGGTGCTTTCTATAAATGAGTGACAGTTCGCATGAGCCAAATAATAACTAAGACACTTCTCCGTACCATAGTACCTATCATTTCACCACTAAAATTACCAGATAAAAGCGGCAATTCAATTTCACATACTCGATCAAGAACATCAATCACACTCCACACGTGCTGAAAGGGTTGCCAGTGTCACATTACATTGACCGTGACGCAGAGTGCCCCTATGAATTGCACTCTTGCATAGCAATGCACCATTGAAACCGCTTGCGCAAATGGCAATGGCAATACGTCATCTGCCGATAACCCTTTGAAATGCCGACGGTATAAATGACATGTGTGATTGCAAAGGATTTTTTTTGCCATATTGTCAAAGGTTTGCATGGTATCATCGCTCGCAGTTTCCAGAGTCTAAAACGAAGTTTAATCGAAGTTTAACAGAGAACAACATGAATAAACCTCTACTGCTTGGTCTGTCGATGTATGCAAAGAATATGGGCATCGTTTTAGTAATAAAAAGGTAGATTTCTTTTACCAAATGAACAAAATCACAGGTTTGTGTTACGTCCATCAGTTTTTGCCAGGTTTGAACACCGAGTTCAAATATCAATAACGTTTACATATAACCGAGGCTCTCCGGGTTTTTAAAAAGTTATCTGAGCGTCTGGTCGACGCGACGCGTGACCCGAGAGCTGGTCGGTTTCTGGCGCAGCGCATCAGCATTGCCATACAGCGGGGCAATGCAGCCAGCGTCCTGGGGACGCTTCCGACTGGTATTGATATGGAGCAGTTGAGCTGCCTGTAGATTGTTTGCAACAGTCTGCAGTTAGCTTAATTGTTTCAATTGTAAATACTAGTTTTAATTTGTTTTTATTATTGAATTGTAATTTTCTTTGTCAATAACGTTTATGTAAACATATCTGCCAATACGTAGGTATATCCTATAACAAGCAACTGTTTATTATGATCCTAAATTTTCATTTTAATATCGCGCAGCCTGCTTATATTTCAAAATGTTATTACAGTAGCCGATACCGAGATAAGAGCAGCACGGCCCATCGGCACATGCCAAAAAAAACTTGAACGCACCTTGCCGAATCTATTGAAATCTTAACAAATATGAATACAACCCTTACGATACATCTGCAGTGATAGGTGCTCAGAAGATCCAAATATATGGTGCTGGTAATTTCTATGCACCTTGATTGTACGCCAATTGCTAGATATAAGAAGCGTGCCAAAACACCTTTTCATTCATCAATATCAGATCTCGACTCGAGAGCAAAGATGGCCGCGTCACCTTGCCATTCCAATTGTTTGCAACCGTATTATATTACTTATCATACGTGCCCCGTAATTAAAGGTCCCACATGACTACAGCAGCAAAAAATGCAGATGTAAAGCAAACAGAATAAAAATCACCTAAAAGTAATTCAATAACATAATGTCGATCGAAATGTATTACTTCCTAGCACCTTGTGATGTACAGTTAAAACTGTAACACTTTTTTTAACTAACGGTAAGGTTCAAATCAAACACAACGGTCTATCGTTTTATCAGGATGTGTTCCTTAAAATCCATAAGGTGTTCATACAATGATGCCGTTATAAAGAATAGGATTACAGGCACGAGTGAGATCGGGACGCATTGTCGGAACTTTTATGTGGTTGTGATGTACGAACGTTCATTTGGACAATGCTTTAGGGATAATTTGCGAGAAGCCTTGTCGGGTGTAAATCCGGCCACTTGAACTGACCGCTTTAACGGTAAAGTAAAGAAATCATCTCCTTATTTTTTACACGACAGCGCAAGAAGGAGGGTTATGTTTCTTGAGAGTAGATACGTATTTATTAATATTAAATGGTTGCACGCGTTATTTATGGATATGAAGTAGGTCAAGGAGTACATTTTACTTAGATTTGAATTATGTTATTGTTCGTTTTTACTTAGTCGTTAGTAGTATTACTTAGTCAACTGTATTTTTATTATTGTTTCTTTTTACTAGCATCCTGTATATTTGCTGTAGTCTTATATGTATGTGTGTGTCTGAAGTCGTAAATAAAAACCTTTATCTATCTATCTATCTATAAGTACATCTATGCAAAATTACAGTCTGAATCATACAAGTAGTCTTAGGATAGGTACCTTACCTACCTCTTCCCCTACCTATGTAACAAATATTCATACCCTCGCTATAAAATTGGAAACTGGATTTGGATTGGATTGGAATTGGATTGGTTGGATTGGTTTGTTATTTCTTGAAAATATTAAATACATACCTACCTAATTATAGTTATTTATAGTCTTATTTTTTATATATTTGCTTGGGTTAGGTAATAGGCCACGCTTGTATTGTTTAAAATGGTGATGCCTCATTCGAGCCCAAATAATTTAAACGAACCTAAGTATTTAACTAAACAAAAAAACCTTCGGACTTCCTAAGATCCTCTTATTTTCATTAAAAATAATGTACCCACATTAATCGTAGCTTGTTAACAAATAATAGCCTAGATAACAAAACTGGACTGAGTTTGGTAAAATTTATGTCACTCATCAAAAGGGTGAAACTAAAAAGGCACCGACTCTTTTAACATTTTAATTAAATATAATAACATAAAACCAATTAAATGAGAGTAAAGAAAGACAACTTAAGTGTTTTTGATATAAAACTCCGTTTATTTTTACGATAACTTTGTGAAATTTTATCCGTCTTAGGAGAGAACCGTCGATAAAAATGTGCTTAACTACCTAGAACAATATTGTGTTAATCCAAAATAAAGTGAAGATTTGTTTGTCAGTGGATATACAGATATAATAGAAGAAAATAAAACGACCAGACAAGTAGTTTTATTGATTTGCGTCAAGAAAAAAGTGGTAGGTACTGTGTTCCTAATGAAATAATGCTAAAATTATGAAATTTCAGTAATGAAGATTAATGAAATTTCGAAAATTTAAAAATATTTTTCGAAAACATTGCAAAAGAAAAACGAAGTACTTGATAGAGTCCGTGCATCGATTTAAAAAAAGTTGTAAAAGTCACTAAATTAAAATAAGTAAAACTTAAACCCAAGCCAAGTCCGCAGTCTAGTATACGATATGGTTTCTAGGATACAGTAAATATCTGCCTAATGAGCTAGCTATCGTTCTCACGTACCTACTACTCAACTCTATAACGATCATTCATAGTATTAATTTCGATAACTCTTGACGCCTCGGCATCGATACAGAAGCCAAGGCTTTTAGTTCTATCTACCACTTAATTTATAAAGTAAGGTTATTGACAAATGAACTGTCGTATTCCCAATCAATGGAAATAATCATTGGAAATATCCAATCTCTAGAACCTGCAAAGGTGTGAGGATTTTTTTTCTTTTTATCCACTGTTGTTTCAACCTGTCGTTCCGATAAGATCGTTGGACTAATTTTGGAGCTTGTCGTTTTTATAATTAAGTTGTTTTATATAAACAAGAGCACGGTGTACCGTTTTTATGTGCGGACTTGTGGCTTGGGTTGTAAATGGCAGGTATTCAATCCGCTGATCAAGATTAGACCTCTCAAAATTAGTTAAACTTAGGAGCAGTGAGCAAAACCGTACCTGTCGATGATTGCCCATAAATTCATCCATAAGCCGTCAAACTTCACCGATCGTTACAATAGAATTACTCAAAGAAAACAAACAAAAACAGGATTTCCGAGTAATCCTCTTTGGCTTAAGCTGTACGTTTCATATTTGTAAATAATAAAATAAGTTCAGAGTTAAATGCCGTCGCTTCCGGTTGACTGCCTCTTGTATAATTGCTATGCCATTTATTTCCTTCCCCAAATTGTAAAATTTATAAAGAAATCATTGAAAAAATACCACTATTATGTTTGAATGTAAATCTTTAGTTAGCACGGCACGAGCAGGCGTGAGGTTCTAAATAATTTCATTATTATTGTCGCCAATGTTCGAGATTATTTATTGAGGTTGACCATACTCTGTCAACGATCAGGCTACGTTTCAATCGAGGGCGAGTCGCGTCCCTCCTTTATTTGCACAATGTTTACAATTCCGAAGTTTTGTGCAATAGATAACACTTATGCGGTTATTGTCCGCTTCCGATTCCTGTTTGTTGGTAAACTCAGCAGGAGTACTTCCTGCAAGCTTTTATCTGAATTTGAAATACAATTTGTATGGTTTAAGATCTATGGCACGAGCTTTTGGTCAAATTGGTTCACATTTTAAATTATTACGATAATTTGTAAGTAGAATTACTTGAAATGTTTATTATCAGCTACCTACATCAATAATAATACTACTAAATGTAAATATTTATCTTTATTTTTTTCGGATTCAGATTCTTTTGAATCAAACTGTGCAGAGCAAACAAAGAAAATTTATCTGTGGTATCGCTACCGAAACCTATTCTTATTGTTCCTTAAATTATAACTATAACACATTTAGCTCAGAAAATTTAAAGCTATTGTTTGGGTTTTATCTACAGTTAAATCAATTTCACACAAAAAGGCGATGGCGTTAGAACAGGAAGGACGTTGCAAAAAGTAGCATTCACCAATTTTCACGCTGTTTTGTGTTTTGGCAAAATTAATTATTGGAGATGATTTGGTCTAATGGCTTAACAATAGCAGTTAACAAGGTGTTCTATGATGAAGCGGATTTGAAGCAAGAAACTTTATAAATAACTGTTTAATTCCCAAGTGGAGAGCTTTAACCAAATGCACTTTCAGAGAAAACTGACACAGTGCTGGCAGACCAAGTGTCAAAAACGTAACATTTTTCGTTTTATGTACATAATATGTAAACAAATAGGGACGAAGTTAAATGATAGATTTTTGAATAAGTAGGAAAAAGTCCGGATATACGCCTCCACGAGTGATACGTGCCTGACTGCAATAAAATCAATTTTCGATAGGCATGAAGCTCGAAAAATTAGCTACATAATTATATGCACTTAACATATCACTTGGTTGTTATTTTTTAAGTTAGATTTTTTGGGCTCGTATCTACATTAACCTATCTTATTACTATCCCTCAAATTCAAGTAAAGGGATAGAGGAAACGCAGGGCCCCTTTAACCCTTTAACGAATTGTAACAACAAGCTTAGAGTAGGAATCCAAATTAGTTTTATGCCATAATCCTCTAGAATTTCAACGCATTGTGGTTATAATTTGGTTTGCACAACAATACTAGATAATCTTCTTATTCCACCCTTCAATCTTTTGCTGGCGCCGACTAAATTAGAACTGCTAAACTTATAACGGTAAATACTTATCGAAAAAATTCGACAAAAACGACCACGTTCTATTGACCATGACGCAACGATTGTTTGGCATCTCAAGAGCCCTTGAGTCTTGTTGACTTCAAAAAAAAACTCCTTAAGTAGATTGAAGGGATCTTTTGTGAATTTTGTGTAATGCAGCGCAACGGACAGGTCACCGAAAAAGTTGCATCACGACGCCAAAGATACCAAACAATACCCGACTTTGCTTCTTGGCAGGACTGTATAAGCAGGTAGAATCCTTTTTGCACAATTCAGTAATGGACAAAGACACGTTGTCGCCACACTTCGGAAACCAAACATTGTCCAATTTCACGATTAGTTGACCTGAAGTACATGTGACCAATTATCAAAGGGTTCTAACTTCGATCAAAAGGGTTCTAAGATGAAATATTGTGGCAAAACAAGTGGGGAGCCAAAATCAAGCGTGAAATAGGCAGTCAAGGATCGCCGCAAAGGTGAATTCACTGAATATGTAGAGCAAGGTACGAAATGATGATGTGCACATTTTTAAGCTCCGTCTTCGAGCGATACTTGTACACCAAATGTATTACTTACTGCTATAAAGCCGCACTAAACACGCTGAAGATGGTACGTCTACTAAATTTTTGGGCATAATAGTTTGTTAAATCCGTGGTTGTAATCCTGAGTAAGAAATCCCAAAAATATAACTTTCAAAGTAATTGTTGTGTAGACTTGTTGTGTAGACTTGTTTTATTGATTTCTGAAAGCAAAAAATACAAATATAAACTATTTCCAATAAGAATACAATCAATGAAAACTGGATCATAGTTCAATCGTCAATTATGACTTTATAAATCGATTGTAAGAAATCAAAATCCTATTCGATACAGAGCGAGACCAATCCGATTACAATGGTCTTAATATCGATGTAGTCAAATAGCTTTTAAAGTGTGAATGGGGTAGTTATCTATTTTTTGAAATAAATAACATGTTAAATGCTGTGTTACATGACAGGGTATTTAAGGCATTTAAGACGTCAAATGAGGAATACAATCTATGAATTTTGAACACGTCTGCAAGATTACCTTGACATGAATATAAATTATTTTGGTTAGTTAAGTTTTTGATAGGTACCTAGATAATTTTTCTGTTAATATCTATATCATTTTATAATAGCTTTATATAGCATCTTCACGTTAGCCTTCAATGATAACCAAATGCCCTTAAGCACGTACACGTACGTAAATTACAGTTATCTATTATTTTTGTCACCTGGTCCAAAGTAACCCTGAGCCATTTTTTAGAAAGGTATGAGTAGAAGAAATGAATCTCAGTTAAAGTTATCTCAACGATGCGATGTTATCATTTGATAATTGAAAGTAAACGTGCAGTAAAAACAATCACCCAGTCACGACGTATGAACAAAGTTAAAATACAAGCGGAAGTCTTTTCTTATCTTTTTATTCTTATTGTTAAACAAGATGGTTCTTAAGGATTGTTATTACAATTTTTATTAATTTTAGTTAATTTTTTTTATGCACTTATTCATGAGTTTTTTTCCTTTATTTTTCGTGCTTTATCGTTCCCTAGGAAATATTATGATAAGAACCTCTAGGAGTCTAGACCTCTCTAGAAATACCTCTATCTAGACCTCTAGGAATGCCTCTATCTACACCTCTTAGGAATATCTCTCAGGTAGGTACTAATGTCTACAAAGATGCGTGTAATCAAACGCCCCTGTAAAACAAAATAAACTCAAAACCATTAACACGAGCCTCAATAATCGATGATTTAAATTAATACTTTCATGTTTCTTTTTTAATTTGTTAATTCGTAGCAATAGTCGAAGAATGCTGAATGCTCAGGCTTAAAAAGCCTAATTTAATTTAAGAGGTAGGAGTTTCTTAATCATAGGCTTACTATTAAATTATAGAGTCGGATAATGGCTTCGAGTAATCGGCAATTCTTCATTTTCGCTACTGTTTTTTGTGTATATGAAAAAAATGTATTCTACCCCCGATTCCGGTTTGCTACTTTATTGATGAAAAAAAGCTCGCATTCACGCGGTGTTGAGGTGAGGTGCCTAAAGTTTGAGAAGCAAGAAATTTTAATAAAAAGTTATTTTGAATTGTATTTAAAAGGAGTTGAGTAGTATAAGAACAATTCTTCTTTATCAGCACACATATGTAGGTCCACCGCTGAACAGACCTCCCAACATTTGCCATAATCACCACGCTTGGTGCCACCACCACCGGCGAGTTGATGATCGTAGTGCAGGAGCAAAATAAGAAACCTAAAATTTCTACACCGAATCTGCGAGATGCTCGAACTAAATTTATTTATTTGTCCCATTGTGTATTGAATTTTTCCTTTTTCCTGGGGTCCAGTCAAGTAATTTTAAGTTAAAAACTTTGCGAACCAACTCGAAACTCCCACCATCCTTTTCCTATCAAATATCTATAACTAGAGATTGCGTATCACAAACTAGTAGTTTTACAGAAATTACAGAGCGCTCGTGTAGAAACCGATCAGATAGTAACCTTCATTAAAATATGATGACTGGCACAACGTGAACATTATAAAACATGAGAAGGTATGATCTGGCTCACGTAATCTAAAGAAGGTATTTTGTCCAAAATTACGGGGGCAAATTCAAAACTTAGCACTTGTTAGGTGTCAAAATTGCCATCATTTGGTTTCCCCGCCTCGTTTTAAGAACGCCGACTTTTTTGCTCGAAAATTACAAAAAATTAAAAAGTTCAATATTTTTTTAATGATTTGTGGCCGATGGGTACGCGGACGATCGAAAACAGAATCGTTATCGTGTGAAAATAATAACTTTGGGCTACCTGTTTGGATTGGATTGTGGGCAAAGTAGCCATTCTGCAGTAATGTGCGGTGGCAAGGGTTAGCCGTCACGTACCGATAACTTTTTTGCATCTACCTGCATCTACAGATCTTCGTTATCATAAATCTAATAAAGAATCTTGAAAATCGTATAAGGAAATACAATGTTCTATTTCATAACTTGAAGCCTGAATCTTGGTGTACTCTGAATTCTTATTTACCATTTGTTTCTTTTTTAAGTTTAATGAATATAATTTTTTGCTATATTAAGTACGCAATTGTCGACGACATAAATTTTAGTGTTCACACATAAGTATGATTATGATATGATTTGTATTATGATTCTATAAGCGAATGCCTATTATTAGCTTTCTGTGTCCATTTTAATTTCTATTGCAATTAGTTAAACTGATGGCAATCCGAATTAAATAAATAAAAAGATTCCTAGATGATCTCAGGAGCAATATTGCAGTGAGCGCAGGAAACTACTTCAACTTCCATAGCTACTGCCGCAGGCTGCATCTTTGATAGCAGTCGCAATCTCGGCAATATTATCTCTAATATTTATCGTGTGTCAATACAATATGCCAAAAGCGAACGCTTATTACGGTTTTTACAAATGTGCGAGTGCTGGGGGCGGTGACAGTGTATGTTACAAGCTGAATCGGATATTATAGGCCGCCTCAAATAAAACGGCTCCGTTTTGAGGCACCAGGATTGTACCTTCAGGAAAAGTTAGCTAGGGAAGCATTCTTCATCATCTTCTGCTGGGTTTCACTGCTGGGTATAGGTCTCTTGTGCCACTCCCCACGAGGCCAGGCGCTATGGATTAGCGCAGGCATTGCTGCCAGAGGCTTCCAGACATATGTATATACCTAATACTTCCGCTTCTTAGCTCAACCTATTTCGCTCCGGCATGCTAAGTTTCGCAAACAGTTGTTAAAACAGAAGTATTTATCTTGCTACTCAACTAGTTGCCCAGCAAATATAATTCTATTCATAAAGTACTGATAAGATAATAATTGAGATTTTATCAAGTTATTCTATTAGATAATGCAATCACTAATTTACTTAACAAAGGTTGAAGTAAACAAAAAAATACATTATTTAGGCATTTATGACACACAATAAAATCAAATTGACCGCTTTATTACTTAGTTTTACTTATGAAATTTGGAATTTCAGAAGAACCAAGAGTCTGTGAGTCCTACAGATAGGACTATAAAGGAAAAAAGCACTTTGAGTTTTGAGTTTAGATTTCAAAAGCTTATCTCTCCTTACTTAACCCCTTCAGCTCTCGTTAGTGAGGAGTTACAGCGCATTGTCCGACACAATGGGGGGACGGCCCGCCGCCGGCACTCTCTAATACTCGCACGGACGATACGGTACTCAGTTTTCGGGAATCGCAAAACGGTGGAGGAATTGGTTTTCGCGGCAGATGTTTTCGAATTGGAAATTTTAGGGGGTATTGGAACGCTGCTATGTTTGAGGGAATGAGGAAGCATAGCAGTGGCATAAAATAACAATACAATACTGCAGTGGTTTAATGAAACTTGTTAATTTTTAAGTGGTATTCTTACTATTTCGTAATGCTAGATCGCTACTCACATTAGTCTCTTATATGTAATATGAGCATGAATTCGTTTTTCATTACCGACTCATTTGGTTAAATTAAGAGTTATATGAGGAAACATGTCTATATTAGATATTGTTTTTATTCTAGCAACCTACTGATATAATGTGCAGAAAATACTCTCCAAGCTCGAGGGAAACCAATATGAGCCAAGTTTTTGTTGATGATAATCCTGTTACGAAGAGAAAGACGTAGACCTACATTGCGGTTAGTGACAATTCCATGAGAAATAATCTGCAAACATTGACATTTAAAGCGATATATTTAACCAATAAGAGCCTAAGATTTGGTTGATGATAATCCTGTTACGTAGTACATACTTATATATATATATATAACTTCTTGCCTACTGCCACTAAAGTTGTGCTTGCTCAATCTTTCATGCTTCCCATTCTTGATTACGCTGATGTCTGCTACCTTGACCTTACCGAAGAGCAGCTTAATAAGGTTGAACGACTACAAAACGTCTGTATACGTTTTGTCTTTGGTCTACGTAAGTATGATCATATTTCGGAGTATCGTACTAAACTCAAATGGCTTCCTGTCCGTCTACGCCGAAATTCCCACATCCTTTCTCTTCTTCATAAAATTCTTCATAACCCTCTTACTCCCTTCTATTTAAAGGAGCGTTTTGAATTCCTCCACGATTCCCATCCTCATCCTTCCCGTATCCTCCGTTCGTCAGAAAATCTGGTACTGAGTATGACACCTCACCGAACCAGTTTCTACGATAAATCCTTTTCCATCCAGGCCATTAGGTTGTGGAATGCCCTACCAGAGTCCATTAGAAAAGTGGTATCCTTACCAGTTTTCAAAGCTCGTGTCAAGGAGTTTTTCCTGTTAGAAAAGTGAATATTGGCACTATCTATTCAAGTATCTATGTATATGTATATTTTTGTTATTTAAATATGTACCTATGTATGAATATATGTATATATATGTATAGTAAGGTATTTGTTATATTTAATTGTTCATGTTTGTAGGTATTTATAATTATTTATAATTGTCAATATTTATTTAAAATTATCTTTGGTACACCCCCTGCCTTTCTTAAATTCACTTAATTCTTTCCATCCAAAGGTTGCCTGGAAGAGATCGCTTCTTAGCGATAAGGCCGCCCATTGTAGTTGTGTCTTCTGTAATGTCTTTTGTATTGTATTTTTGTTGGTGTACAATAAAGTATTTTTGTATTGTATTGTATTGTATTGTACATTGCAGTTAGAATAAGAATAAGAAGAATAACTAGGTATATACTCTTATGTCTGTGCTGTTCCTGTGAAGCCAAATATTTATTTGTCTTCACAGGAACAGCAGCAGTAGCTTGTTCTTTATCTTTAATAAGAGAATCTTTATATGTAGCTTACATTAACATAAAGAAGATATGAATAAAATAATAAAGAATTTATTAAATAAGCATTTAGTTTAATACAGTTATTATTACTATTATAACTAACACCATTACCTCGAGTTAAGAACTTTTAGCAACTACACACTACTTAGACTTAGTACGTTAATGAAACTTAAAGCTACAAAATGTCGTCCGATTCAGCATATGTTGCAATAGCCGTAGGCTACCATAACGCTGGTCTTCCGTCGGAGCCATGCTGCGTCACGTACGAGACGAGACACGACATTAAAAAAATAGGAAGTACATCAACAGATACAGAGAACAGGGCTTGTGCACTGGTGGTAGGTAGGTGTCTATTTAGGTATTGCTCCTGCTTTAATTTTTAAAATATTTTTTTTCTATTAGTCTTTTTTTTATAATTGTGTACCTGCCTCCTTATGTATACCTACCTAAATACTGTTTTTGTTTATTTGTTATGTTTTCCTGTGCTGTTTGTGTGTGAACTTAATAAAAATTCTTATCTATCTTCTATCTATCAGATATAAAATAACTAATAATACCTACGATATATAGTTTATATAATTGAAGAAACATAAAAGATTCTTATAATATTTATAAAGTAGGGAAAGGTCAGGTACAGCTTTATTTTTCATTTCAACAACAACAAAATATAAATGGAACAATTACAGTTGGTGACAATTACATTAGTAACAACAGAAATAGTCCGTGAAATTGGTCTGATAACGTGTAAACAAAAAAGCAAAAACAACCATCCCGGCGTCTGCGGTAGTTCAAAGATTGACATTTAAAGCGAAATATTTTAATCATAGCCAATGCTCCACAAAGATAATATTCCATTGATAGCGGTACAAGTGGACCGACTCTCGCAGATACAAAGATATTCTCCTGATCATGCGCATTGATACAAAATGATCACAGGCGGATCCGTTGCACAACGTGGGAGATTTTTGCTACTAAAGTTCTTTGTCTACTGATTTGTAGGATTCATTCTATGAAATGGCATGAATCGTTTCTAATTGCTCATGTTTGTTTCTTGAGTTTACTGGCAGCTGGTATTCCTGAACAAACCTATACCTAAGGCTAGTATGTATATATTATTATAAAATCCATGCAAGGAGTTTGGCAGCTTATTATTTTTGGTCAAATTTTATACCACAGGATCAGATTGTGGAAAAAATGAGATCAATTGTACGAACTATTGCATTGAAAGCAAGGATTTATTCCTTCATGTTCCTAGAAAGTAGGTACTGAGGAATTGAAAAAAACTCCTTTCGATTCCTTATTTATCTATTGAGATTTATCTCGGTAGTGTTGTTAGAATCCCAAAAACATTCTTGTAGCATTTTTCAAAATACCAAATTATAACTTTCCAATATCAATAACAAATTCACAAATTTTGCAATAGGCACAGACCATTATCCCAATAGTAAAACTCAAACTCGCCTATCATCGGCATCAATAGCATTACCGAGAAAAACAATATCATAGATGCTATCTTCAGTAGTCTTGCCATAGATGGCGTGACGGCAGCGAGACTTCAAGACCCGTTCCTGCTCATAATTGGAGGTAAAGTTACTCATTAGAAAATATTTTCGAGCCTTCGTTTGGTTTTATTGGTTTAATTGGTGCTGTTTATTTATTGCTAAAAGTACCTAATTATTATTTTGGATAATAATATTATGCTGCTAGCTCAGCCCGCAGCTTCACACGCCTTTGTTCGATATAAAAAAGTAGCTTGTTCTTGGAACAACGCATAACTATGCGTGCAAAATTTTAGCCCGATCCGTTCAGTATTAGATTTGGCGTTGTCAAGGATTTTCTAGAGTTTTTTAATTAGCCTACTGTGTCAAATAAAATAGTACTTGCCTACTCCAATTATCAAAAATACAAATATTTCTCATGCTACGATCACACACCTACAAAATTAAGGTTACAAACTAGTTGAGAACTCGTTACGTTTATCCTATGAAATAAAATACCCATTTTGATTGGTCGTCGAACTTCAAAGCGCGTGCGTATCAGTCATTGCATCTTTGTCATCAGCGAGAAGCGGTCGCACCGACACTTGCTCCGTGTTAATTAACTACGAAAAATAATAAAACGAAAGATTGAATGTCCGTTACTTGATTAAAAACTCTTCTAAACTCTAATATTACTTGTCCACTGAACCAAATTGGGATAGAATATTTTTTCTGTTGGATATAATTGAAGAATAATTATAGTAGCTGAAAAAAGAGAGGAGTGGGAATCGAGGCCTTTGGCCAGCTGTGGGATAAAACAGACAACTTAATCATAGAACATAAGAACAGGCCCCAGCATGCGTTGATATTGATGTACAGTACTCAGAAAAGGTAAGTAAACAGAGTAGAAATAAATTCAAATTATAGAGGAAATTGAGAGCGATAAGTGGAAAGCAGATTAATACTTACCTATATCAAAAAAGTTTTGCAACTGCATTACGAAAGTGAAAACGCTGCGCTGGCTCAAGCTAGCGATTAATTAATATATTTATCACTTCATCGCCTTTGCATTTTGAAAAGGTAATGCATGATACTACCTTTACCGGCACGCAAAAACAACACGCTAAGTTGTAGGTATAATATAATACCTATAATCTTGTGTAAATTTTACTTTTACACTTAGGTACACAGTAGTTCTGACTTATGTTACTTTGTATGTAAAACTCAGAGACTGGTTTTAGACACATTGGTCACTGTCTTTTACCCTGTGGTCGCTTGAGGTAAACATACCTTCGATCACGAGTAGAGGTCAAAAGTGGAAGCGTCAAGCACGAGGCAATATAAATGGACACTCTTTCCTTATTTCCTCTTAGCTCTATTTAGTAATAGTATTTTTGTAATAGCGCCCAAAAGTTATAACCATTTACCTATTGACATTAGGAAATGTAATGATATCATAATATTTAAATCTAACCTTTTTAATTATTTAATAAGTAAGACATTTTACAACTTGCATGAATTTTTTGACACAGTTTAGCATTATGTAAATGTAGAGTACAGAGTGGTTGATACTCATTGCACCCTATGAAAACGAATTATTTTTCAATTCTTTAAACTTTTTCTTTGTGTTTCCTTTGTTCACTATTATTAATACCACATTTTCTTTTTTTGTTAAATTATGTTAAATTTAAATGGCAAATGGCAGATCACAGTGCTCTAATTTTATAACAGAACATCCCTGGTAATACATGTGTATCACAAATAAATAAATTAATTGAATTATACTAATTGAGGTAACGGAGGTGCAAACCTTCATGTCGTAATTATTCCATTAAAAATATTATCTGAATTTCGAAAATAATAAAATAAAAGTAGTATTAAAATTTCAGAGCCATTATTTGGCTCTTAGAAATCTTTAGCAGTGGGTGTAATTAGAATAAGCTTGATTTTTTATTGTTAGCCAGCCTTTGAATAATGATAATTTTAAGCCTGGGTCATCTCATCTAGTGTATAATTTGTTTTTTCCTGATTCAATGATTAATCCCTAAAAATGTAGAAATACGTCAAAATAGCATAAACTTATAATTAATTAATTCTCCTTTGGCATAGAGTGGTTACCTACCCGCAGTACTAATTAATAATCGAATAATTTCAAGAATGTATTTGTAATTAACTCAAAAACGAGCTTTGGATAGGTGATGAACCTCTCAGACTCGAGTCTCGTTACAGTTTTTGTATCGATATTGAATGCTGTCGTCGCAATATAAGGTAAGAGCATTTGGTATGCACCCTACGATTTTTATTTTCATTAGGTACGTTTCGAGTGCTATTTTGTAATGCTGTGTGTTGACAGGTCAATGCCATCCGGCTAAAAGGTGTAGAAGTTTAATAAAAATTTCAAACTGAAAGAAGCATAGTAATTTGATTATGACGAATATTTTGATGATGTCTATCATAATCATATTGAATGAGGAAATTTTAAAGTCTTGAAAAACTTTTGATATTGACCTGTAAACAATTTTCTGTTAGTAAGTGTTTCGTGAAAATAATGAAACGTGAAAAGTTTTAAAATGTTTTTAAGTGTTTTAACGCTCCTAATGGTGTTCAAGACAAAACAAAACATTGCTTGACGTAAACTCTGTTCTGGAATTAAGAGTATGACCTTCTTTTATAATGTTCTTTTTATTTTATATTGTGTCGGGTTAAGTGTATCTTTATATTGAAACGTTTTCCGACGTTTGTCGGTTTTCTCCTTTTCCCATCTCTACAGTGACATTCCTAATAAGGATACAGAATTACCGCCACTTTTGTTACAAAATAGGTTACCAAGAATCGAAAGTGGCATTCCATCCAAGGCTACTCCTTGGAATACTTGACGGGTATTTGTAGATCAATAAACTAACATTGTTTAATGTGAAAGAATGCTACGGAAAATAATAAATTGATGGTTGACAAATATAGATGACTACTTCCATTGTTACAATAAACATTATGTTAAATAAAATTATAGGTATAAAAAAACATTTTGAGGTTTTGAGCCTAGGCCATCATTTTCTTTTTAGGGTTTTGAAGATCGTAGATCGGTCTCGAAACCCTTACCCTTATTACGCTTTTTCTTTCCTTTTTTATCTTAGCAACTATAACAGCAAACAACATGAAATTTAAAATATTAATAGATTTCGTGCGCTTGTACAGATTAAAAGAAAAAAATAATTAAATTTTCAGTACAAATTGATGATCCATCTGAAATGTACTCGTATGTAGCGTTTGTAGATATGGATCTATATAACAATTTTTGTAAATTGCTCAAAATGGGGGGACTATTTCATAGATTGGGATATCAAATAAAAGGTATCGATTTACACATCTCAAATCAGTTTTTGAAATTCCTGTAGGTTACATACTTTTCAAAATATTTTGAAAAACGTCGAAAATTTTACCATTACCCTTTATACTCCGAAGTTTACAAACCGATCCATCTGGAATTTAACTTAAATTTTTAGGTAGTTATTCATTAAATAGCAGTCTATAACCGGTACCTATAGTGCATATTGGTATACTTGACAAACGTTCGAAACCCTCAGCACGCGAGTCGCACTCGCACTTGACGGATCTTGTTTTAAAACATTTGCTTCTTTATTATCGCATCATCATCGTTATAATCTATGGCCCTTGCATTCATTTGATTGTCAGATACTCGTACATTATACAATGCTTAGTTATATGTATAATGTAAATCTCTCATTGGCCGTAAGTTAGGTTATTAAGGTTAGAACTGTTTAGATATGAGGGCTGTTGATTTTGTTAAACAATAAAAATAAAAATAAATAAAATATATTTTGGGCTTCACTACACATTCCACTTCACTACATATTCATGTTTTAAAATGCGTAGACCACATTACAACTTCTGCGTTTAGCCGCCCTTACATAGGTTACCTACACAAACGATTCTATTAAAAAACTCTACAATACCACATGCCTACCCATCCAGATCAGTTTTTCATATTAATTCCATAGAATCAAACTATTCGCACAGCTGAGTAGTAGTACAAGTAATTATTGGTTAGTAATTAAGCGCAAGCGCAGGTCGTTCACTTTGCCACGCGTCCTCTCAAGGCCGCCCGCGTCACTTGGCAGGCTTCTGGCCGCGGATCAAAAAATACTTTTATTTGTATGGTTAACGCTTTGTTGAATGTCAAAATAATATGGCAATGTTGTTGTCTATATGTTTTATGCATGTAGGTCGTAGGTAAATCGGTCATCCAGCTAGACGCTTCCGACTGATATGAACTGGATATGGATCAGTTGGGTTACCTGTAGATTGTTTGCAACAGTCTGCAGTTAGCTTATTTGTTTCAATTCTAAATACTAGTTCTAATTTGTTTTTATTATTTGATTGTAATCTTTTTCTTTGGGCATAAAGTCATCTATTGTAGGTGCCCATAATACAGACCAGCTTACTTTTCGGCTATTGGACGCTGTGTGATTTCCAGTATTATTTATTTAAGTAAGTCATTTTAATTCAAAGAACAATAATATTCAGGTTTAACGTAGATTAAAAGTATTTTTCAATATTTATATTAG
The DNA here is from genome assembly GCA_963662085.1 of Eupithecia inturbata. Lineage (NCBI taxonomy): Eukaryota > Metazoa > Arthropoda > Insecta > Lepidoptera > Geometridae > Eupithecia > Eupithecia inturbata. The sequence goes on along the minus strand of OY759179.1, from coordinate 2,181,387 downwards.
AAAAAATGAAGTGGAAGATATTTCTCAAAAAGGGCCTTCTAAAACTGCACCTGAAACAAAGGTTTCTTCTTCATATCATGGTTGGTTATTATATAGTAGTACATGCGGTGAAAATAACCCAAAAACCTTATTCATGATCATAAATCATTTATTTTTGACACAATGTGATAATGCAGTAAGTTTGTGTTGACTGCGTAGGGTTTCTGAACTCCAGGCTTTCTTCTATTCTCTTAGCTTTTGTTTACAAATGGCCAATGTTAAAAAAAAAACAAAAATAATGAAATATGTCCGATGTGCTACTTACCTACTACTCCAGTACACCTAGGGTATGAACGATCTCTCGCGTGCCCGGCGCGTGGTCGTTCACTCAAGTACAAGGTCTTTAAACCGTGTCCACACTTGAACAATGAATTCAAGATCAATTTTTGAATTTCAAATTCATATTACCATATTTCGAGTTGAACAACTTTTTAGTCAGAACGATGCTTGAAATTCATTTGATAGCAGATGCATAGTAAAAAGTCAAATTGATGAACTCTTTGTAAGACGTGTGACTGTTATATTCTGATCTGCAAACGAGGTTACCTATTAAAGCCGCTTGGGTTGGGAACCTTAGTTCTTTGGGGTCCTGGGGCACAAGTAATAAATATCTTACAAAATAATAGTATAAAGAGCTTACACTGCTCAACTTCTACTAAACTTCTCATAGAGTCCACAGGTGATCGGAATGCTGGCTTCTATTTCAGTCAACGAATTAGCATTGCCATTCAACGTGGCAGCATTCTGGGCACTCTGCTTATTGGTGATGGCTTAGATTTTTCGGAAATAAAATTATAAGTGTAAATACTAGTTGTAATTGTTTTATTCTTTAATTGTAATTTTCTTTGTTAATTAATTAATTGATATGTATTTATGTATCTGCAAATACATTTATGTATATGTATTTTGTTTAATTTCTGGGTGTTTTCTATTTTGAACACAGGCACATATAATTGGTTCTTATATAACACAAACTCTGTTTACTTCATGTATGCTGTCTGATAATGTTCCCGGTTCAAACTTGGGAAAAAAATCTGATCCTGAGCTAGTCGTAGATAAAGCATCAACCTTTGCGACATAAACTTTGCGAAATGAGTTTTAAAGTAAAACCGCACAACTGAAGACACAGCTGTAACCACTTGTTGAGCTTCTCTCGTTTTATAATTGTCCTGTTTAGCTGTTTACCGGCGGCGATACATTGTAGCAAGTAGTTATTTTGTTCATGAATATTGTTTACATATTAAGGCCGGCGTGTTTGTACGCAAAATGCCAACATTGTAGTGTAGACTATTTGAAGTCCTTCATTAGTTTTTTCTATACTTTTAGTGACAGAAGTGACATGGTAAGTTGGTGTAATAAACAAATTGGACAAGTCACGAACTAGAAGTAACAACACGTAGAACACTTTTCGGAGTACATAATAATATTTTTCTATACTTACTGGGCTGATAATTCCATTTGACGGAGGTTACCTATTTGAGCCGTTTGGGGATGAGACCCTTGGTCCTTGGGGACCTGGAGCACACGCCTTTTATAAAGATCGTACCAAACTTCTTATAGAGTCGACAGGTGATCGGAATGCTGGCTTCTATTTCGGTCAACGAATTAGCATTGCCATTCAACGTGGCAATGCTGCCAGCATTCTGGGCACTCTGCCTTCTGGTGACAGCTTAGATTTTTAAGAAATATATAAGTGTATATATACTAGTTGTAATTGTTTTATTCTGTTATTGTAATCTTCATAAATAAAGAAAGATTAGAATGTTGATGATTAGTGACTTGTATTTAAAGATTCAGTAAAATGATTACAAAGGTGACGCTAAGATTGTGACACATCAGCTGCTCATCTATTTTATTGAACATCTTATTTACCTTCCTAAGTATAGCTTATTTAACATAGTTACTTAGGTATTTATGTATCATCTGCCAAGTTAATTATGTTGTCCTAACAAATAAACCAAAAGTAACTAATGGCAGTTTTTTAATAAATCAGCTTATTAATTCTTTGTTCGATTCTACGTTCTTAGTTTCTATTGATTGGTCTTTATATCAGTTTGTTTTAATAATAAGTGTAATTATTGCAGGTGCGTATCTCCATACAGATAAATAGTTTGAAGCAAAAACCATTCTTATTCAATAAAATGGGTTTTGCCTGTAGGTTTACTTACAGTTGTTCTGAATAAGAGAACGAGAGGTATTCTAATTTTTGAAAATGGACAATTGCAGGTGGCAGAAGTAGAAATATAAATAAAATTTTAAAATAGGTAGGTGACTTACTGCGTTACCGTTAGCCTGATGGCAAAGGCAAGACCTATTCTCCATTTTCGTAAAACTTAAATTACAATGATTCCTCATTTTCTTATTAAAAATAACATTTCTACTTCTCTGACCAACACGTCAACCTATATATTTTTCTGCATAGCTATTTCCAAGATAAGATAGGCTGAGCAAAAACAACACAAATATAAGGAGTTAATGATAGTCTATTCTGCTTAGATGCGTACATGTGTTAGGTTAGATGTCGACGATCCGGTTTTAGCAGCAACTTTATTTAAAAACTACTTAGCTATATAAATTCTCGTTAAAGAATTTCATCAAGTTGAATCCTCAATGACCTAAAAAGCGAGTTTAAGCTCACTTTGCGATAGAACAATTTGTGGTTGTAGATACTTGTAATCAAAAAATTGCGCAATAACATTTTTAGTAGCTCTGCAATTCAGTTTTTGTGTTTTTATTTACTTTGACGTTAATTCCATAGCGGGTAATTCAATTTTAGCAAATAAGTACGATCAACAGTATTTTCGACGCATACCTACGTATCCTGTGAAAATCTCGAATCATCATAGGGAAAGGACAACACAAAAAGTTTAATTTGATCAAATCGTATCGTGTAGACGAGCTTGTACTAAAAATAACTAGGTAGGCTTTTCTTTTTACAAAATAATCTAAATATGAAAATGGGCGTGCATTTAGGCATCAACGTATTAAGGCATTTGAACAAATAATTAATTGCAATTACTAGCTTGATTGTATAAAAGCAAAAAAGTATAACCTACGTCAAGATCGTGTAAAAAGTTAGCATTTCAAAGGATGTTGATAATCGGTTAGACGATGTCTAAATAAATAAATTTACTAGCTTATGCCCGTGGTTTTGCGCGTGTTTTTCAAGTAGCCGTAAGCCTATGTCGGTCCCCGGGATATTGTTTATCTCCTTACCAAATTTCATTAACATATATTCAGCCGATTAGGCGTGAAGGCGCGAAAGGTAACAGACAGACAGAAAGACTTAATTTCACTTTTATAATATTGGTATGGATTGTAATGGCAAAGGCTTGTGTTATACTAGTGCTTGAACAAGAAATTAAGAGGATGAATCTCAGTTGTAAACTATCTTTTTATTTATATAGCTAAGAGATATAAACTTAAAAATTCTCACACGATAAACTTCATAGCTAGATTAACTAGAAACTTATTTATGATCGATCGATTTTCTATAAATAACGATCAGTCTATCCATATCTAAATAAAAATCTAAACGAGTTAGTTTTCAATTTGCAATTGCCGATTATAGCAATATTTTTATAGCAAAAACTAAAAATATTATAACCAAAAAGCTTGAGAAGTCATAATCTTTACCATAATCATAAGTGTTAGCATTCCTTTAGTCATGATCCCGGGTAATCACTGTACGACTGGACCATCAAAACGACTTTCCCTGTCATTAAAGACACTTAAATAATCAAATACCTCAGGAAACCTTTTAATCCTAACGCCTGAAACGGGTATTAATTTGCATATAGATGGCACTGCTAAAAGCTGTATGGGACAGCTGCTAAGCTGGTTCAGTTTTGCATAGCTGACCGCAACCACCACACATGCAGGGTACTAGGAACGAGGAGAGGAGAGGACTTCAGGGATAATTAAAAATATGCAGGACATAACCCTCCTTCATCCGCAGTCGGGCTAAATATGGCATACGATATGATGCTGTCAAAAAAGACCGTCTTTTAATATATTAGTAAGCAATTTTTTACTAATTATTGGATTTGCAGTGATATAAGTTGCCACCACAAACAAAAATATGCCCCCAGGGTTGAGAGGTTAAAAGACAATGCTAAATAAAAAAGACCATCTTATTTTAAAAACTACAAAAGATTTAGATCCAGCGTCTCCACACTTTTGTTCCGACTAGATCCTAACATTATTGCTTCTATTTTTTACTTTAATGGGAATACGGGCAAGGGGTTTGTAGGTGAGGCAGTAAGTGGCTTGCGGAATTCTAATGCATTCAGGTACGCTTAGAAACGTCACGGGTTTGACTTGTTTGAGGCTTATCTTTGTTGGATTGCAATCTACTTAAAGTGTGTAGTGATTTGTCATCAGTTACCCACGGTTTTTAAAATGGACACGGCCTTCAATTATGAGAGTTCCTACACGATAAGGAAGATAGAGTGTTATACACAAAGCTGGAAGTACAAAATATAAAAATTTCAAAAATGCTATCTCTATGTCTATTTGTTGTTGTTTGACAACGAATTTTGGGTTTTCAGTAATTTTTAAGACGTTATTAAATGCAGGATAAAACTAGATTATATCCATTTTATAGAGGTTTAAGAATGTTATGTGCCAGCATTCTTTAAATAATATAATTTTAGAATCAGTTAAGTTCGATAGAATCTTATCGAACCTTTTAAGTATAAGTACAGTAAACAAATAATTTTAAATCAAAATCTAAGATAAGTTCAATAAAATCAGATTAGAAATTTAACTAGCCAAAGGTCTGGAATATAACCTAAAAATAAAAGCAGTTTCTAAATAACAGTGTGTATGTCGTTTGAACTGTGCAGCTATAAAACGGACCCTGTATAGTGATTAGAGGACAGAAATAGTCGTATACAGGGTCTTTAAAACATGCTGAGACTAATTAGACGCCTGTGATGCAATGAAAAGATTTAACGCGGTTATTATTTTTATTTTTCAATTACGTTGAATGATAATTTGAATTCCATTTTATAAGATTTTTTTTACTTGGAGATATTTTTATTGTAACTAATAATGCGCTTATGAGAAGTTTATTGTTTATTTCTATGACTTAAACAAACACAATCATTTAGTTAAAATTTTTACATATAATTTTCGAAGAACAGCGTACAGAAAATAAAAAAAATAATTGGATATTGTACCCAAAAGAAAACGGCTAGCCATATTAGTGAAAACTTCCCAAAGGCACCTGTTTTACGCCAGTTACTTACTATATACAGGGTATTTGAATGCATGAGTCATAAATACTCCTAGATCATAGGCAAATGACGCATGACTAATCTCATTCGTTTTATTCTTCTATATCTTATGTTAATCGTTACCCATTAACTTTTCTTTATACGGCGGGCTTTACATTTTAATGATGAATGTGATATAGCTTACAAAGTTTAAAAATAGTAAACTGATTTAATCTTAAAGCACTAAACATCACTCTTTCTGTCACTTTCAATTCTGCAATGCAAATATTATTATTTTTATTTATTGTAAAAACAATATAAAAGTTAAAATTGTTACTATATTTTTAGAGGCGAATATTAAATGATCGATTTATACTCCTAACATTTTACACCCTGTACATCAATACAACAAAGAATAGAGTGAAATATCTCTTTTATTCTCAAAATTAAGTTAGTAAAAGTTTGTTTAAAACATTAGTATGTTTTAAGATCTTATCAGGTATGTTTGGTGTCAAAATTCTCGCATCATGCTGAACGCATTTTGATGAAAGACTTTTTAACTGATCAAAGTATTGTACACTTTATGTTGCATCCTTAAAGTTGTTTTTCGATTCTTATAAATGTCCAATTGATTTCTCGTTTGGTCTACCTTGACCCTATGTTCTTTGTTCGATATTATTCGTAAACAATAATAGCGGGAGTCCTTATAAATCATTTTTATAGAAAAAAACTACGATCTAACACTTTAGGGTAACTTAATGGATTTTGGATTGAGAAGATTCTAGGTATCATGGCGGAAATTATACAAGAAATTGAAGAGATTTTTAACCTCTCTGTCTTTCATGTTACAAAATACTTAATTAAAGATTATATATTCAAAATTATAATGTAAGTGTGTGTAAAACGGAACCACAACGAGGCGCCAAAAATAAGTGACTTTGTTTTGACCCTGACTGATCTCTGCGACATTCACTTAAAAACAAAATCGGTTGTATGTTGTATATAACAACTTTACTTACTTTAACTTTAGATGATGAAAAAAATATCTAGGAGCATTCAAATTATTTGTTGTTATGTATTAGTTTATATTTCTATTTGGTAGGTATTAGGATTATTTTAGTTTGTTATAGTTTGTATTAGTTTTATATTTGTAATTAGCTCCGCCATCCTTTGTCGACTCTTTTAAGCTTTGGTTGCCTGGAAGAAATCGCTTTAAGCGATAAGGCCGCCAATTCTGTTACCTTCTGTACCATACTGTTTTATATATAAGTTACTGTGAATAAAGATAGATAGATAGATAGATAATAATCTATCTATCTATCTAAAACGCTACAAAATCAGAAACAGCTGTATACAACTTAAAAACATTAAGTAATATTTACACTACCTTTGAATAAATATCGGTTTATACATTTCCTGTTGCCCGCATGTAATTAATCTCAGAACTCCATGCAAGAATACACACGTTACAACCATTATGTTATTAGTTAACCTGACGTTTGTATGTGCATGCTATGTCTCGTTTATTTACCATTGATTTTCTGGACATTAACTTTAGCAGGTTTCTGGCGTATAGATTAGGATATACGAGTATGTTGGCGGCGGCGGCGGCGGCGTAAAAACGACTCCTACAACTCAGCCCGTGGATGTTGTGAGAGCCGACTAAAGGAAACAACCAGAAGAAGAGCAGCAGCGTCATTCTGTGTATTTTTAACACCTCCACTGCGATAACCAATCTATCAACCAAGCGTGGGTATTATGCCAAACCCCTTGTTGTTTCGGGAAGGCATGTTTAGCAGGGACGTGTGCTGATGAGGGGTTCTGATGGCGTAAGATTATAAGCTTTCATTATGCTTGGTATGTCAGGTTGAATTCTATGAAATTGAAGCTGATGGCATCCTCAAATTAAATTTCTTCCCAGATATCCATCATTTTTTTGTCCAAATCTCTGATGTTCTATCCCCACAAGCAAATTGATTATGCTTCTGGACAATCTTCCCTGAGGCCTGAGAATCAGGGTGAATTCCTATCTCTGTCCTTTTCAATCAAATTCATGAAATACCAGAGAAAAAGAGATGGCAAATACAGAAATGCCTTTGATTGATGAGCTGGTTTAAAATTAGGGAATCTAAATTGAATTTTACGAATGTTATCGAATTAGTTGTTCATTTATTTGTATTTGTTTACTTTGGGATTGGTTTGCCTAGTTTCTGCCCGAGGCTTTACTATCTAATTGAATTTTGGCATCTACATTTTACTTTAAAAAAACAACGTTACAGACACAGACTGATATTCGGTTGGTAAGTGGCAGTCAGATTTTTAGCCGGTTGATTATGTTTTCACAAATATCTATATTGTTTTATATGACGGTGACATAATTATTCATTATTTATTTGTCACCCCAGAGTTGAGAGGTTAAAATGAATCTATATTTGCTCCAAGAAACATGATGTAGAGGTAAAAAAAAACAACTTGTAACACGTAAAAAGTGTGCCAATGATTTAATATTAACCCTCAAGCGGCCGTGTGGTCCAAATAAGCCCGGACGCAGGTGTCTGGTCGGATGTAGCCAGTGGAATAAAGTACCAGTGAAAATAAACACTGAAAACCACGCCCTAATTAAACAGGTATAAACTGTAGGCTTTATAAAAAAACATGTCAGGTAGGAGGTTACAAATAGAAACATCATCTCAAAGGAAACTCCCATTATTTTAGAATTTTAAAGAACTATTTAAAATCATATATTCCTAGTACTTTTACAAACAGTAGAACTATTAATGCGACATTGTACATTTATGAAGACGGGTAAAAATTAAAAGCCAAGTGAAAAATTAACAAACTTTCAATAATTTGTTTAATTTAGTAAGTAAATCAAATTAACCAAAAGTTTTTCATTTGCAGGCCAGTTTCTTTCTTCAAAAAACCAAAAATTCCCAAACGTATGGAACAAAAACATGGCGGTCAAGAAATACTTTTATTAAATTAAAACTACCCCAAGGAAATTGCAGTGTTAGTTTCGGTTCAACCCTTATTATGCCTTTGAGACATTTTTTGTCCGAATGGTTACAGATTTATTTTTAATGAATCGAATGCGAGATTAAAGGTTATAATGACGAAGAATACTATTATTTAGTTTATGAGAGGTTAGTAGAGAATTTTGAGGAATCTGTTATGTTTTAGATTATTTTCTGAAATTCTATTAGATAGGCATTTTATAAAAGAACATGCGAATACAAAGATGTATTATTTTCCGTACCAGGATAACTAATTTTGCAGGTACAAAAACTAGCAACTTTCTTCCGGAATACCTACATAATTTTAGCCTTTTTAGACTAAAGGAAAGGTTAAAACCTCTTTGTCGTGCTTTTTCTATTTAATTACCAGTTTTATTATAGCTCCCTCCCCAGGATACACCTGCTAGTTTGACATCAGCTGATTTATTCAATTTAAAACAATACACAGATACTCGCATAGTTATTAGGCGGGACGGACGAGAAACAAAAAAAATGTCGGCTAAGCGTAAGTCTGTTTACACCGGGACGTTTTATTAAATTTGAACGGGATTTTTGAATGTTATATTTTTAATCTTAGCATTTTTCTATGTTATATCTCAAAGGAAGAAATGGATCAAAATGCTCTAAATATACTAAAAAGTATACGGACTGCTTTAAAGTACCTAGTTATAACATAGTCAATGTTAGGTATGTTGCATTATTTTTATTTTTATATTATCTGCGTCTTAATGTATTAATTTATTTTGTTGCGACTTCTTATAATTTAATTATTTTTACTTTTGTATTTTGGTTTAAGTGATTATTTCATTTTAGATTCTATTAAAATTTGTAAATATTCCTAAACAAATCTATTTGTTTGCAAATAAAATAAACTGAAACTAAATACATCGTCCATACGAAAAGAAATGGGCGAGAAGATCTAGTACATACAAAAGCTTAGTGGTAAGGGTTGTGATTTTACCATCTAAATTAAGGAACCCTAAAGCGCCAATCTTTTAGTGTCATCCATCAAAAGTAGACCAAGCAGTATTTCCTACTCACACAAGATAAATTCAATATCAAATTCACCCTGAATTTGATATTGAATTTATCTTGTGTGAGTAGGAAATAGAAAAAGTGTCACATCCATTTTGACCTTGTTCTATTTTGTCACAAGTGGATGATAAAATAGAACGTGAACTGTAACTTATGAAAACAAAATTAATGTCCGTAGTGTGGAACACAGGGCCATCGAAAAATCCCTGACTTAACAAAATTTCCTTTATGAATCAGTATAATAGGAAAAGAAACTATCAACACAATATATTATTATCATATGGCGCAGCGCATCAGCATTGCCATACAGCGGGGCAATGCAGCCAACGTCTTGGGGACGCTTCCGACTGGTATTGATACGGATCAGTTGAGCTGCCTGTAGATTGTTTGCAACAGTCTGCAGTTAGCTTTGTTTCAATTGTAAATCTAGGATTTCGAATTTGTTTTTATTATTTTATTGTAATTGTCTTTAATAATAAACACCATTGCCGTTTTTATCATTGCAAAAAATATATACTTTGGACATTGACGGAAAACTCGCTACTGTCACAGCAGATGGATAGTGTCATTCAACAATTTTCTTAATTTTGAAGCCAAAAACAAATCTATGTGTGAGTTGACAAATATATCATCATAATCTGATGATGATATTAAGATAGGTAAGAAGGTTAAGATAGGTTGACCTTAATTAGTCCACTGCTGGACATAGGCCTCCCCCAATGAGCGCTATAGCGCCCTGTTTCAGCTTGCCGCATCCAGCATCTACTACACTACGTTTGCCGAGTCGCGGTCTCCACTCGAGAACACATTTACCCTAGCGGTTGTCGGTTCTTTGCGAGATATGGCCAGCCCACTGCCACTTCAGCTTCCTAATTCTCTGAGCTATGTCGATAACTTTTGTTATCTGTCGGACGTATTCGTTACGAATCCTATCCTTCAGAGAAACTCCGAGCATGGCTCTTTCCATAGATCGCTGAGCGACTTTGAACTGGTGGACCAGCCCTACCGTGAGTGTCCACGTCTCAGCTCCGTAGGTCATAACGGGTAGGACGCACTGGTTGAAAACTTTAGTTTTCACGAATTGCGGTATGGATGACGAGAAGACTCGACGTAGTTTCCCGAAAGCTGCCCAGCCTAGCTGAATCCTCCTCTTTGCCTCCTTCTCGAAATTGTTCTTACCTAACAGCAGACTCTGCTCGAGGTTAGTGACAAATATTATATATAACATCAATGTTTTCACTTGTACATAGAAAAAGAGACATAGTACATGTTAGTCGCTTTTTTTGGTTACGTACACCTCGTTAGTGTCTACTTTAATTCTAAGCCTTCTTCTAAGACTGAGTATCTCAAAAATACTTTTTAAGGGTAGACACTTAAAAGTATTTTACCTATTAAAGTGAGGTCTACGTAAAAATAATTACTTACTTATACTTAGTAAGTATTTTTACAACAGCAACATTCCTTATTCAAACTTTTAAACTTCGCAATTTGTTAGCATAATTAATGATTATTTATCGGGTATTTATCGCGAACCTTATTTCCATATTAAAACAAAATCATATCCACCACACATTATTGTAAAGATGTGGTAAAGACTTGCCTTATTTCCTCAGTAATATTAGAGCAACCTATAATATTAATTAATTACTCAAATTAGACTCTCTTTCTTTTATCCCTAAAGGTATAAAACATAACAGAGACAGAGAGGTTTAGTTATCATTGCACTACTGACTATCAATCAAACCACAGCAGAGTAATAAATAAAAGATTCTCCCATACTCAAACCTTCGCAAAGTTATCGGATACAAGTTCACATACATCGCGAAGAGCAACATTTCCACACATAGCCGTGTCAGTAATAATTTCATTGTTGAGGTGGTAAATACGCAGTCGGCATGTTCGTACAGTCAAAAACTGACATCAATTAAAGAAAGAAGGCAAGTCTTTACCATATCTTTACAATAATGTGTGGTGGATATGATTTTGTTTTAATATGGAAATAAGGTTTGCGATAAATATCCGATAAATAATCATTAATTATGTTAACAAATTGCGAAGTTTAAAAGTTTGAATAAGGAATGTTGCAGTCAAGTTGCTGATTTATATGAATGTTTGGAATAACCTATTTGAGCAAGCTTCCAGGGTGCGTTCGAAACCGCTCGGATGCACGTTTCCAGATCAAGTTTAATCCACGTAAAATTTGTATCTAAAAACTTACTAGCGTTTGTTAGATTAGAAGGGCTTTACCTACCTAGTAAATTATCTTAATTCGATAGAATCATGGAATTGCCTACCTTACTATGCAACCTAACGTTTTGGGAATTGAGAATAATGAAATCAGAAGTCAGAAGTCAATAACTTTATTTCTTTAGGCTTACAAAATAAGCACATAGATAGACAAGTGAAATACCAACCAATAATTACTATTAAATAAGAAGTAAAGTGTTATTGAGTTTCTCTTCACTTCAATCTTTTGTCCACTGGTGGAAGAAGTGAAAAAGAAACCACCAGCACATTTATATAATCACTTATGTGTCTAATATATGTTTGTATTTAAATCTAAAAGAATACATATCCTTATAATTCAAACTTTACCTTCAACAATTTCAAAGCTAAAACAAGCTAGGATAGATCTAGAAAAAGGTGCTACAATGTACAAAAGCTTACCATAATGAGAGATGCTTTCAGCTTACAGGTTCAGAACAGAGTGAGAGAGCCAGCCAGCCTGGCTTTCTTATTTATAGCATTGGTTCAACAAAACGAACTTGTTTCTTCGTTACATTTCGAGTGATACCGTCAAACTTCGGTAAGAGAGGTTTGGCACATCATTTCATTACTAAATACATTGAAATATCTTCTAATATGATAAAATATCCATGACAAATGTTCTTAAATATAAATTAACAATTAAGATTATTAGTACATCCAATATGAAATAGCTTAATCATTAAATAAAACGGATTTGTCTTAGTATTTGAATTTGAGAGGCAAACAAATAGGAAATCAAGTCCGTTACATTTTATTACAGAATATATTTTAAATCTTACTGTTTACCACAGTATACAGTTACTATATTAGAACATTTATTATTCAACAAATTATAATCATTGGATACACCATGTTACAGCTTATTCATTTAATGGAACTGATTTGTACAGTATTTGAATTTGAGCGGGGAAACAAGTAGGAAATCAGTCCGTTACATTGAATATCTTTTAAAGCCTTCTTATTTACCACTACATACACTTGTTATATTATATATTTATCACTAAACAAATAACAATATCTGACACTGCCATTCTGACAAATGCTTCGTTCTCGAAGCATCTTATTTACACGTATTTTACATATTCTCTGCTACTCTATATCTATAGTAACATAACCATCAAACACATTAATATGTAGGTACCTTTATTGATTTTATTTTCATAGTTATTTTGATAAACATGTATTTTTCATTTATTTTATAGCCCAACACCTGGACTTAATATTATTTTATCATTTCAGTTATAGTCAAAGTTACAAAAAGTCGTAGAAACTAAAGCTACAAATTTGTTTTTATTGCTTTCGTTTTTTCAAAGATACTTTCATAAACAGTAGGTATGTATTTTTTTATTGATCTTATAGTCCAACACCTGGACTCACATTTTTTTATCTGTTCAGTTATAGTCAAAGTTAGTTGTAGAAATTAAAGTGCTAAGTCAGTCTGTTTTCCTCTGACCGAGGGACCTCGACATGCATACTCGCTATACCCGCTGCTAATATCCAAAGTATACACCAAGTCCGTGGGCCGCCAGCGGAAGGACCTAATTCATTAAGCATTTTATGTTTTCCTCTTACCATAGACCTCGGCCATATACTCGCTATACCCGCTACCAATATCCAAAGTATACGCTAAGTGTACGGTCGACTAGCGGAAGGACCTATTTCTTTTATTACCATCGTTTTCCTCTGACCAGTAGACCTCGGCCAAATATACTCGCAATACCTGCTGCAAATATCGAAAGTATACGCTAAGTCTACTGTCGACAGCGGAAGCCACCATTTTATTTATTTTCGTTTCATTAAAATTTTCTGTTGTTGTTATTATCAAGTATTATTTTCAACTTCAATATAGGTACCTACCTCCATACAACCAAACTTTATATAGACACAGAAATAATACAAACTAAAACTAACAACTTAGTCTAAGATGAAAGTAGATGATGGGTAAAAGGGGCCCTTAAATTAAGGTATAAGATTATGTAATTAATGTTCGTTACAGATCGATGCATCTGAAGCAGTGTCCCTCGTGTCTACATACAAGTTCGTACTTAGAGCGAGGCGAGGAGTCATGTCTCACTACACATAATGTTTTATAACGAAGTAGGCAAAACGTACTTCTTAAACACACGGACTACCTATGTACTATGTACGTAGATGCTCTATGACCCTATTATCTTCATTTCACTTTCCCTTGATTGCTAAGATTGTTTTAAAGAAACCGATGTCATGTTGTTAAGTTGGGACAAGAATCAAGGTGCAAGTTAGTGAATCACTCAAAATTAGTACCTACCCACTTATTTTTAGCTTCTTAGTTTTATCATAGTAATATAAAATAGGTTATGACTCCTACTTTGTTAAAACTAACTGAAATTAAATAAAGTTTTTATTATTATCTATTATCTAACTGTCGTTTTAGGCCACTATCACAAAGTACGTCATTTATTATAGCCTGTAGGTATATTAGCCACAATTTCTATATTATAATTTATAAATTATAAGTAACCGGAGTGGGGTGAATCCAGGATGTTTAGAGGTTGGGTGTATTTATTGATTACTGAACCTTACACAACTCGCTCGGCCAAACTGACTATATAAAAGCAAAACTATTTCGATCAAATTAAAATATTAAGCTCTTACTAATTTATTGAATTGACCTTCAAATTGTATTTTTTTTGTGGAAGAAGGTTTATTTTAACTGTTCCCCTTTAATTGAGCATAGTATGAATACATTTTAGCAATTCATTTAACTTATCTAAATTCCTTTTACAGCACTTTGTTTAACCAACTCTAAAAAATGTTTGTTTTTGTATTAGGTAGGTACTTACCTAATTAAAAACAATCTTATTTGCGTAAAACCCCTTACTGTGCTTTATAAAAGTAAGAAATTGTGTGTTTAGTTACCAGTAATTATTATATTATCTTCATATACAAAAAGAACACAAAATAGCGAAGCCAACAGACGTTGCCCTGTTGTGAGTCTCAACTATCGTAGATACACCCACAAAAAAATATCAAAATTGATGTAGCTGTTTAGTACGAAATACACATTAAACAGTCGAACCATCTTTAGACTGGTGGCCTGGTGCAAACCATCTTTAGACTGGTGGCCTGGTGCAAACCATCTTTAGACTGGTGGCCTGGTGCAAACCATCTTGTATACTATTGATCAATAATACCTAAAAGTAAATAAGATCTAAAAGATTTCAAACTTATGAACATGTATTACCTTCTCCAATGCAAAATCTATCCATACACTAGAAATAAATGAAATATCAAGTAAATAATCAAGTGAATAATACAAGCTCTGCTTACTTTTGGCCTAGATGGTGTGTGGATGGCAAGTATAATGAAATGCATGAGCGTTAAATTAAATGTTGTTTAATTTCATTTAATTTCATCTAATTTCATTTTATTTCATTTCAATTTAATTTGGTTTCAATTTCATTTTAGTTATGTTATCTTTATGTTAAAATATTTAGCTGTTTCAGACCCACTGAAATTCGTTTGCATCAAAATTTTCTTCCTTTGTTCTACTATTACCCTACGATCATCAATAGTAATATTAGTGACAATGTGAACATCAGGATGTTCAAAAACCATTCACTTTATAAGGTTGAATCTATAGTGTGTGTGACGTTCACTGTGTGTTCATGTGGCTAACATACAAATAAATCTGGCTAAAGGCAAAAGTCATCAATCCCATAGGGAGGGTAATGATATCAACTGTTTTTAAAACACCACTATAAATAGTCAAGCTATAAGTTAGCTGCAAAATATGTCAACAAATCCCAAAATAAAATTCACTGAGGAAAGGATTTCAAATCCATAGGTACCTTTAAATTAATAATAAATAATTTAAAGTACCTTTAAATTTAGTTTAAAATGAACAAATAGAAAATTAATCTTAGGTTAAGCCTTAAAACTGGAATTGTTAACCTCTTGAAGATAATTAAAAAACGAGTACCTACCTACCTATAGGTTCCTATTCCACTGAGGCTAAAAACACTGACATCTAACCCAAGATAATTAACTCTGATCTGTTTGTCGGTTTCTCAGACACCATATAAAAAAAACATTAGCTACAGATACAGAGGCTACCAACATAATTATTATTATAGGCAACAAGAATAAAATGCCTACATTTTTATGACGCCACCCTCGCACAGTAAATATAGTGAACATAACTTATTAACTAAACATAAAAATAAGTAAAGCTGGTTCTAGTAGGTACCTACAAGGGCCAATCGGCTATCAAAAACGCTTTAATCCGAAGGTCTATAAGGCTAATGCTACCACACAGTAATTATTTCTAAAAAATGAATTTTAGCAAAAAGTAAATTTAAATTATAACGGAATAGTCTAAGTTATTTTCTCTCACACTTGCAGTTGTTTTCGGCTTTCGTGGCATCTGCCACGCATCTCCTTCGTTCAAATTTCGTTGATGAGCATCTCAATGTGGTTACACCAGATAGCAGCGCTGCCGTCGTGGGATCGGAGATTGCTAGCGCCACGTTACCATCTTGTCGCTGATTGGAGACAGAGCGTCAGTCAGAAATCGCCTTGAGCAGACCTTCGTGCTCGAAGGTCGGCAGCAGGATTCAGCCTGAAACTTGTACAAGAATGTATTAGAATTTTGAAAAAGTTCCAGGACATCCCACTTCTGATGTTAGATTAGAAGGGCTTTACCTACCTAGTAAATTATCTTAATTCGATAGAATCATGGAATTGCCTACCTTACTATGCAACCTAACGTTTTGGGAATTGAGAATAATGAAATCAGAAGTCAGAAGTCAATAACTTTATTTCTTTAGGCTTACAAAATAAGCACATAGATAGACAAGTGAAATACCAACCAATAATTACTATTAAATAAGAAGTAAAGTGTTATTGAGTTTCTCTTCACTTCAATCTTTTGTCCACTGGTGGAAGAAGTGAAAAAGAAACCACCAGCACATTTATATAATCACTTATGTGTCTAATATATGTTTGTATTTAAATCTAAAAGAATACATATCCTTATAATTCAAACTTTACCTTCAACAATTTCAAAGCTAAAACAAGCTAGGATAGATCTAGAAAAAGGTGCTACAATGTACAAAAGCTTACCATAATGAGAGATGCTTTCAGCTTACAGGTTCAGAACAGAGTGAGAGAGCCAGCCAGCCTGGCTTTCTTATTTATAGCATTGGTTCAACAAAACGAACTTGTTTCTTCGTTACATTTCGAGTGATACCGTCAAACTTCGGTAAGAGAGGTTTGGCACATCATTTCATTACTAAATACATTGAAATATCTTCTAATATGATAAAATATCCATGACAAATGTTCTTAAATATAAATTAACAATTAAGATTATTAGTACATCCAATATGAAATAGCTTAATCATTAAATAAAACGGATTTGTCTTAGTATTTGAATTTGAGAGGCAAACAAATAGGAAATCAAGTCCGTTACATTTTATTACAGAATATATTTTAAATCTTACTGTTTACCACAGTATACAGTTACTATATTAGAACATTTATTATTCAACAAATTATAATCATTGGATACACCATGTTACAGCTTATTCATTTAATGGAACTGATTTGTACAGTATTTGAATTTGAGCGGGGAAACAAGTAGGAAATCAGTCCGTTACATTGAATATCTTTTAAAGCCTTCTTATTTACACTACATACACTTGTTATATTATATATTTATCACTAAACAAATAACAATATCTGACACGTTCAAAATAATTGTGTTGTTTTTGAATTTGTAATAATGAAAGTAAAATTTGTAAAAACAAATAATAAAAATGAAATAATTCAACCAACTTAATTTGCTGAGGCATTTCAAGCACACCTTACAGATACATAACTCTATCACAAAATGTCCACAAGATAGTGAACAAATGGTTATCCTACACGTGCGATCATGCGGCGCTTTGATCGCAACTGTTCACACGAAGTGCTTTTTATTTTAACCAACATTCAAAAAATATAAATGCCTACCTACTTATGTCCATGTCTGTAAATTTTAAAATTGTTTTTATGCTACGCTGCTACATGAGGTTAAGATTAAATATTATTATTATTCTCATTATTTATTTAAAATCTCGTTATACAATACATTTTTTACTATAGAAAATAAAATATTATAAAACTATTCCACAGTAAAAAATATATCAAATCAGTGAATCACCGACCGCGAAGCTAGCCTCAAGCGGCCGGTGACTAGGGCTGCAGTGAGAGAAACGGTTATTATTATTATTATTGATTGTTATTGACAATTAAAATTAGCTCAGACAATCCCACTTTTATGTATATGGCCCCACTGATCCATCTATGCGTCATCGAATATAATATTTTAATAATCAAAGACATTACTAATAAAGTGTGTATGAAGATAAGT
Organism: Eupithecia inturbata; assembly: GCA_963662085.1. Classification (NCBI taxonomy): domain Eukaryota; kingdom Metazoa; phylum Arthropoda; class Insecta; order Lepidoptera; family Geometridae; genus Eupithecia; species Eupithecia inturbata. Next base: position 2,163,418 of record OY759179.1, on the reverse strand, counting down.
AATCATAGATTTGATTATTTTAAGTTATTTATATTTTCTAGCTATCAAATTCATTTCAAAAGCTCTTTCATTTTATTTCTAATGTTCTGTCTGTATTATATAAAAATGGAATATAAAAATGGCCGTGACCAAGGGAAATAGGGATTCTATTTCCCTTGGTCACGGCATCAAGCGTCAGCGGCTGGACCGATTCCGCTAGGTAATTCTTTTTTGTTGAGTTTGTTACTGTCAAAGAAGGCTCTCAAAAAATATTAAAGATGCGCGGAAAATTAGAAAATGTAAGAAAACTTAACGACCATAAAACCAACTCAAATTCATTATTTATAGACAACGTTTCTCGGGTCAGCTAGCCGCTTATACATTTTGACACTAAAGTCATGGGACTTTCGCCCCTCACTTAGTTGGGTACTAATTTATGTAGGAAGGTAGGTAGTAATTTGCCATCTCGAATAATGAATACGATCGAGTTAAGGTGCTAACTCACTGCTCGTTACGTGCGAGCTACCAGCCCGTCCATTTACTTTCGTGCAAGTTCATTACCTTGATTAGTGATTCATGAAAAGTATCGTTCGCAATTAGCAACGAATAAAACGCTACCGGTGGTTATCGCTAAGTTCGTTTGGATCGTGGAAAAACTGTGGTACTGCCTACTTTTTATAACCTATCTGATAAGGATATCAGGCGAAACCGATTTTCGTTCTTAAATGGGACACGATTTGTAAAATCGAATGTTAAACAGTAAACCAAATATAACTAAGTTGCTGGTAGATTTTAACAACAAAGAAAATGACAATCAAATAATAGAAACAAATTAGAACTAGTATTACAACTGAAACAATTGAGCTAACTGCAGACTGTTGCATACAATCTATAGGTTGCTCAACTGTTCCATATAGAGTTTATTCAATAGACGAATTAGTATAATCATAATAATAAAATAACATTATATTTTTTTATGCAATAAGAAAAAAATGCGACTAGTATTTTTCTTATATCAATTTCCTAAAAATCTATAACATAGAGTTTCTCTACACGATAGAATCCGGAATATGAAAATCCATGGAAGAACCAAAGTAACTGACATACTCGTAAGTCTTATAATTAGCAGGCTGAAGTGGCGATGAGCAGGCCATATAGCTCGCAGAACCGATAACCTTTGGAGAGTAAAGTTTATCGAGCGGCGATCGCGATGCAATGCGAAACGGAGTGTGGGAAGACTTTCCACACGATGGACCGACGACATTGTAGCGGTCGCAGGAGTCGATGGATGGAGGCGGCTCAGGACCGCTATTGGTTGCGTCGTTTATAGGAGGCTGATGTTCATCAGTGGATGTATACGGGCTGATGATGAAATTGATAAAGCTAGCAATACCATTTGAAATCGTACCCACAGCATTTAAAAGTGATGAAGTTGACTATCATCTGTTGATGCTAGTCAATTGGATCACTTTTCTCTACTCTAGATTCATAAATCATAATATTTTACTGCAAAAGTTTACTACACGCATATTTCAACTTTACCGTCTTCGTAAAAGTTAAACTAAACTAGATCTTTTAGTTAGTTAACTATCTGATTACATACATAGCATAAAGACATGAGTACTGAAGTATTTTAAATTGACTTTTTACCTAAAAAACATCATAAAGATAAATTATTAGAGTAGTCTCCCCTACTCTAAGGCCGGGGATGGTTAACTATAGGAGTAGGTAGACTGCTGATAACTCGTGATCAGTTTGAGTATAACGTTAAGCAATCACAGCCAAGTATTACACTCCGCGGCCCGCTCAGACGTCCGACAAACCGCCCCGCAACGCGGTCTTGCGTAGTTTTCAAGAAGTGACAAGTTGTTCATTTGTGTATAACATAAGTAATATTTCCACTATGTATAGATTTTGTTCTGATAAATACACGTTTTATGTGACAAATTTGTCGTTTAGTAAGCCCCAACCAAGCGTGTCTAAAGTGCATATTCAACAAATTTCATATCTTGCTTTTTAAATCGTTAGCGGTGTTTAGGTTTGCCGCGTTCAAAGTAATAAATGGCGTCGGGGCTGGTAGACCAATTTCTTTCGGGCTGGTTGAATAATTAGACAACCTGTAAATTTTGAGGGTTAAGTATATTATTTTTATTTTTTTAAAATCTACAGGTAGCTCAACTGATCCATATCAATACCAGTCGGAAGCGTCCCCAAGACGCTGGCTGCATTGCCCCGCTGTATGGCAATGCTGATGCGCTGCGCCAGATATCCGCCAGCTCTCGGGTCACGCGTCGCGTCGACCAGACGCTCAGATAACTTTTTAAAAACCCGGAGAGCCTCGGTACCCCACGGACCTAGGGTCTCGACCCCAAAGGGAGCAAATATGTAGGCTCTGTCGAGACCTCCATATTTGCGTCTCTTGAGATCCTCGGCCAAATCTGCCGCCGCACCAGCCCTTTTTCTTTGTCAATTTGTTAAAGAAGTTGTAAGAAGCTGTGCATTTAATAAAGTTATGAGTAAAGTTTTTATATAAAATTTTTAAAATAAAAGTTTGATTATAAGATATAAGAGTTGACTAATAGACAATTTGATTTAATTACAGTTTAGAGTCGATTTTGGTAATTTTGTTGCCCACTTGTGAAGAAATGTCTATACCTGATTGAAATTGTTGTTTTTTTATTTAATATAATAAGAAAATTAAATTAAAAATTATGAACACAAAAGTTCCAATAACAATAGGAGTTTATTATGTAAAAGTCATTAAAAAAATATAAGCATCTTATTTAAACTGTTGTTTTGTTTGATTATAGAGTTCAACAAAAATAAGAAACGTCTGATTATTTGCCTCGTCTCATGATTTGACGCTAAGTAATAGTTAGGTCAACTTACCCCTGGCATATGGTCAACCTACCCCGGACCAGGGGAGGGAGTTGACTAAGAGTTAGTGTTCTGTAAAATGCATTAAATTTTCAACATTACATTAAACTTAACTAGTTATTAAATTTATTTATTAGTTTAATATTTTTCCTACTGATTAATTTAGTTTTCTTGTCTATAAGTATCAAAGCACAAAAGATATGTACTATTTTGTAAAAAAATTAGTCTACCGTCCCCGGTCTTCCCTACTGCGCTATCTCATAGGCTACATAGAATACATTCATTCAAATGTTGTCTTTGCGGAGACAAATGAGGGGTGTTGTGCTCGGAAGAGCAGCGTTGTGCTGCGATCTGTTGAGACTCAGCCCTACGCCAGGTGATTTCGCCGAAGACGATCGGCAAAGAGAAAGTATTGTTTTTTTTATATGTCAATATATATACAAAAATAAGTAAAGCCTAGCCTGGTATTGTCTTATAAACAACTACGAAAAAACAATGTACTTAATTTGCAAATTATTAGAACTAACTATTTCTCATTCTGACTAATTTTGCCCACCAAAAACCTCAAAAATAAATCTTAAAGACTTTCATTCGGCAAAACATCGAACACATCTCACGACCAAGCTGATTCTTCTTCACCTGTTCCCAAAGTACTTTTGTGTGTGCAATTACTAATTTCGTATGGTTCAAATCCAATATGTCTTAAACAAGCTTAGGCACGCTTGTTAGGCTAATGATGTTGTTAGCGATGTTACTTTTTACCAGCCGGTTCCATTTGTAGTTGAAATTGCATTTGCAAACTTTTTTAATAAATTAGCATGGTTAAATATGAGTTTTCGAGTACGAGACGAGATAATAATTTGATTGTTTAAAAAAAAACTAAAAAGCTACGTCAAATTCCTTAATATTTAAACAGTTTTTAAGTTTTACGGGACCAATACTAATCAAATCTTCAAGATTTTTTATGGGACCCTTCGGGCTCATTTTACATATACGAGTAAAAGCCGAAATAATTTTCAAAATCGGTCTATTATTGACAGAGAAATCAACGAACGTACCAATACGTAAAACGTATACGCACATTTTTAGTTACTAGAAAAAAAATAAAAATAATAAGTATAAATAATAAGTAATAATAATAAGTATAAATTATAATGCTACAAATAAAGATTACTCATTCTTATTGAAGATTATTTATACTTATTGCTATTTTTAGAGAACCATAGTGTCTAGATAAGCGTAACATATGATTTAAGACACTACTAACTAACCAAAAACATGTAATCTCTTTGACAATAAACTATATCTATCTACCTATCTATCTATCTATTCATAAAAAGAAGATAAAAAAACATAGACAACAGCCGAACATAGAATCTCCTAGTTTATTTTAAGTCAGCCAAAAGCATTGAAAATTTCGCTGATGTGCTTGGTCTAGTTGGTCTCTTGTACAGTCCGACTTGATGTTCTTTGCAAGTTGTATAAATAGTAATTGAACTTAAGATTGTAACTGTAAAGCTCGAGATCGAATAAGGGTAGGTATTAGAACATCGAAAATTAAAATATCTACAGTTAAAATGTCGATGTTTAAAACCCCTAAAATTACAATACGTAATACTTCAAATACCTTAATGATGTAACGCCGACGTATACAACACTTAAGTTTCCAACTCCTAACATCCAGATTACTTAATGTTTCATAATAATATAGAAGTAAACAATGTTGAAGTTTACAACATGGAAAGTTAAAATACCTCCATAAAATATGAGAAGAGAACAATCATACTCTCTCTAGCAATTACCATGTCAGTGTTGCGCACAGAAAAGGGAGCATCTAACAATTCCGGAAAATATACACAATTTTACGTGTAAAGGTGCACCCAGATTAAGTAACGAAACATGTTATAATACATAGTTATTTAACATTTTTTATAATGTGGAAGTTTTATAGTGTTTTAATTTAACATGTTTATTACTTACGATAAGGTTATTGTAAGGTGCACAGCGCACCTTATTCCACACAATCTTAAATGTATACATTTTATGTATGCAATCTACTTATGCCTATCAAGTTTGAACAACTAGTTCGTATTTGCTACAAGAATTTGTTTCCAATTGGAATTGAAATTACGAGAGAAATTGAGGCGATTCACAAAGCTTCAGTGACTTTTTGAAGGTCTCCTACCTAGAATCTTGTCAAATCAAATTTCCATTATATTCGTTGTGACACATTGCGTCACAAGGCAGGCATGTATCAGCAAAAGCATTTTGTTTTCAATATAGTATTTAAACTACGTAAAAGCTTGTAGATTTAATATTTGTCTGCGGTAAGAAATTAGATTAGAAAGACATCAAATAATAGTTAAACAAACTTGAGAGTTCCGTAGCGTTTATAAGTTGGGTAGCAGAAATGCTCACAAAGTCACACACAAAAGCTTGCTACTTTGTATGTCAAAAGCCGGATTACATAACTTATGATCGGGTTCTTGGCTTCTAATAATTCCCTGTTTCTTCACATTCAGCGTAAGAAACCCACCTCTACGAATATGGTTAGCGCCGCGAAATTTGCATGCGCTCGTTAACGCATTGCGACTGAATGACACGCGTCCGTCTGTCCACCTTGGGCCACTCTGATTTGACGCATCGAAGCCGCAAATTAAGTGCTAACAAGCGCTTAAGTGGCATTGTAGTTTCCTTATTAAAGCTCCATAGCTGTTGTTCTGACATTGTAAAAAGAAGGTCGGTGAAGCTTACGAGCTCTTTGTGCTCTGCTTTGCTATGTCTATTTTTACAAGAAACAACATCTTTTAAGTAGGTACTAGGAATTTCTTAAATTCTATGGCTATAACGCAGATTACAGCTAATCTTTCAAAAGCAAATTCGATAACGTTATTGTATGAATGTTTATTATATTTATTACCGTGTAAAGCTAAGCTGGTGAAAAAAATATCAACTTAACTAGAGGGCTTTATAAAATGATAGGTCCAAAGCATTTAACTGTACCAAGTTTGCCTAAAAGCTTAACTTTTATCCAGTTCAACGCAATTTACCGGAGATCCATAGCTACGTAAATAATTCACATGGCCCATTTGCTTGTGGATAAGTTTTACTGCTACGATGCCTCATTGTCGATGCTGAGATAGTGTTTATTGATCGCGTCCGTTTAAATTAACAACATCGCTGTCACGTCTTAGCTCATGTCCTTAGTAGCGTATCGCGGATGCGAAATCCGTAACGAGTAAAGCTACTAGCAAAATTGAACTTCGTTGTACGTATTTGTTTCGTTAGACACGGATTTCGCTGTACAAACCGCGCGTGATCAGTAAAGGATGGAACCGTTTCTAACAAAAACAAAAACGGCCTGACTTTCATTTTGAGAAGGCTCCATCCTTCCATTCTAGTTATAGCTCTGTGTAGGCTAGACCTGCAACGCTTCTACAATAAAATACCAAATGAGTTGAAAAAATAATCAATAAATAAATTCAAACAAATTGTCACACAGATCCTTTGTAAAAAGGCTTAGTTCAAAATATCAGAATAACTAGAGGATAAAAAAGCTTGGGACAAGTTTTTCTCCAACTCGATAACTGACAACCTAACAAGGTAAAGGTTTCTTGTTCGCTTCTGTACTTTACCTTAAAAAGATTGAAGTGAACAAAAATCTAAGTGATCACTTTATATTTGCCTAGTTCTACTTAGGTCATTTATATTTCGTGACGTGTCCAAGAGTCCTGTAAGGTCTAAAGGTAATAAAGCACTTTGAATTTGGTTTTGTCATTTATCTATTTGTTCGGCGGTTTGGTAACTTTTGACCACCTCAAGCGACTTTGGATTTCCATTTCTGCCAGCTTTACGTTACTCATGGGGCTTAGCAACCTAAAGTGGATCTTGGCTTCCAACACAAGACTTCTCCGGGCATCACGTTCATGAGCTGTCTCTCACCAAGTTAGTAACATCGATAAATCGTTAATAATCACATAAGTTTGAAATTTTTAGTCACCGAGTTCGAAGAGATCCGCTTTCACTTCGTCAATCCAGTGATACCTAGGGCGGCTTACCTCTTATCGTCTGCCGTCACATTGGATTATGTGAGTGAGGGAGTAGAGAGTGCACCTGTGTTAGCGCAAACACTTGTGCACTTTAATGTGTCCTGCGCACATGACCAGTCTCCGTTGAGACTGGCCGTCGTGGCTGAAAATTCGTAGGTAAGTACTTACCAAGTTCCATCATCACCTAGGGCGGCCGACTGGTCTCCGCCCAATTGTTTTCCCTCAAACGCCATCTTTTGTCAGCTGTCAAAGAATATACCTACTGCGCGTAGTGGTAACAATCCAGAATCCGCTCCCGCCAACGCTGTCCACTAAATAAGCACCCTTACACACATGCACATGCAATTATCATGTCACTCGATCCATTACTCCTGGGAGAGGGGGAAGCTCTAATGAACATTATAGGTAGATACTGTAACACTTACTTACAGTATCTATCTACATAATATAATGGTAAGTATGTAAGTAAAAGTTTCTTTTCTTACCAGTTCTTTCTAGGCTAGCAGAGCTTGTGTTAATACATTACACGAAGAGATAGATATTTTTTTAATATGCATAGAAAACACCCAGGAAACCCGTAACAAATATCTGCAGATCGTACAAATATTTCACCCGAGGCGGAAATCGAACCCGCAACCTACTGCGTCGCAGGTACCTTCGCCCTTCGTCTTTCAGTTCATGTAAAAATGTTAAAAAATGCGCAGCATTTTTAATTTAAAGCTCTTGGCTATTATTTCGCAATGTCGCAACGGTAGCTGTCCTAGACATTGACTGGTGCATCTACAGGACCAAATTTCTTATACACTTCCATATTGTATTGGTTGTCACCCTCTTAATTTGCATAAAACCGCTTAATTTATTTTTTCTTTGATTCATGCAGTGCTGATTAACACTTGCATTGCCTACAAAAAACATGTACCGCCTGTTGTAGCTGCTGCGGCCCAAGTGGATCTCACCGGTGAGGCTGGGCAGATCAATTCACTCAAGGGTTGGTTTAGCTATTACTCATATAAAAAATTTAACCCCTTAGAGCAAATATCGAAGCTACATCTCAATAATTCACTTTCTCATCTATAAATACCGAACGCAGCATGAATTTTGATTTTATTTGTTTTAAATCGCAATAAATAATCGAGGATGGATTGCCTACGCCGCGTGATCCCTACGAGCGTAACTTTAAAGTTGATAAATGTTTGTCTCAAGATCTATGCTGGAAAAAATATGTTCGGTGAAGTTCGACTGATACTTGAGAAACTGGGTTCCTTATAAACATCATGTATATTAAAATAATTCTTTCATCGGGCTATTTCTTTCTAGTAGTATAAAGAACTCCGATTTCATAAGTTGTTCGATAAAATTTTATAGGTACTCTGTATATTTTGTCTGTATTTCTTTTAATAATGTTGATAATTTTATTTCATTTATGAAATCTACGTTCTACGACGACGTTGTTTTCAGAACTGTTTTATTTGCCTGATTGAGCCACTAGATTAATGAACAGTTAGGATGAAGAATAATTGTTACGTTAAAATTATTGATCAAAATAATTTGATTGTTTTGCAAAACTTAAATCCGACTTCGAATAGTTTTGAACAGTATGTTTTAAGTTTTTCGGAATAAATACTATTTCCTCGGGAATAAAAAAGGACCACTTCGTGACCATTCTAAAAACATCTGTGAAATAATCATCCAAATCCATTCATAAATAATGATGACGGAGCAATAGACTAACATACATACAACCTCCTCCGAACATAGAACCTCCTTCTTTTTTCGAAGTCAGTTAAGGTGCTGAAATTTTACGTATATTTATTTTCAGATTTGAAATGGCATCAAGCAGCTTACCTTATTTAATTAAGTTACCTACCCTGTTATCTTTTTAAAACATTTTTTTTAAAGATTTTTTTAACAGTTTTAACATTTTGAAAGTTTTGATCATGTTAGTAAGAAACCCTAAAATATGACGCCTTATACGGTGAAACGGTAGGCGAGAGTACAAATCGATGTGTTTTTGTCACTGCATGTATTCCACATTGTTTCGAACACTTCGTAACATAAAAGGTGTTATGGGTTTGGTTTATAGGTAACAAAAAAACTAATGTAACATTATTTTGTAACAAAAAACTGTGTGAATATTTTCTAGATAGACAGAAGCGGTTCTTTGAAACTGAATAAATTAAATGTGTAAACCTACATGATTAAGACTTCAATTAACTACCTATTTATTTCATTTAGGTTCATTACGGATGTAAGCGGGTTAACACGGACACGCAGGGGCACGCAGGAATCAACGGCAATGAGTGTGCCGACGAACTTGCTCGTTCCGGGGCCAAGGGGACTCAGCTGGGCCCCGAGCCGTTCTCTGGCATACCTAAAAGCCTGGCTAACAGAACCCTCTTGGTTACGTGCTTCGAGGAAGCTTCCAAGCTCTGGAAGAATTCCTTGGGCATGAGTCACTCTAAATTATTAATAAAAGCCTTCGATAAACGGTACACCAACCGAATGCTAGCGCTAAGCAGAAGCAACCTTCGCATCATGACAAGAGCCCTAACTGGACGCTGTCGCCTTAACAAGCACATGTTCAAACTGGGTCTAAGCGACACAGAATCCTGCAGATTCTGCGAAGAGGCGGAGGAAACGCCTCTCCACCTGCTAGGACAGTGCGGAGCACTGACGCAAAAACGTAGCATCACCGGGCAAGAACCTGCACAGCCCAGAAGAGCTACGAGCCATCATCACCCCGAAGAAAGTCCTGCAGTTCCTAGCAGCTGCAAGGGTTAGTGGCGAGCTATGAACGCCGCAGCTTCAGGGCTGAACATTCGAGTGGTGATCACAATAGGCCTATCATGGCCGTAGTGACACAAAAGCCACATTAAGCAAATATAAAAAAGCGGGTTAACAACGAACCATATTTACGTTTCTTTTCATTTATGTTCATTGAATTCAGAAATTCCTCTGTTTTCTGATACCCAGTTAAATAAATAAATAAATAAAATATATTACTAAGAAGCTAAAAATAAGTGGGTACTAATTTTAACAACATAAAATAAGTTTCTATAAAACAATCATAGCAATTAAGGGGAAAGTGAAATAAAGAAGATAATAAAGTCATAGAGCAACTACATACGTGCATAGTAGGTACTCCGTGTGTTTAACAAGTAAGTTTTGCCTACTTCGTAATAAAACCTATGTATATTGAGACATTGACTCCTCGCTCTAACTAAATATGAACTTGTATGTGGACACGAGGGACTCTGCTTCAGCTAGCGACACTGGTTTGAAGTACTTTATTTTCGAATATCTAAACTTGTCATAATCTTTTTTGGATATAAGCTTAGATTACCATTCTACAAGCCAAATAGCTGCATTAACACTTAAGTACTGACTTATAATCCTGCTTATATTTTAAATGTTTGATTTTAAATTAAAAAAAAACTCATAGACGCTAAACTAACCGAAGTGCGTAAATACCGAATTAAAAAAGTCCTATTTTATGGAATAATTTCAAAATCTTTGAACGGTTAAAAATATTCAACCGTTGGTTGACTATACATATCTAAATTGTTAACAACGTATCAAGACATAAAATAAATATAAATGGCTGTACCGTACACAACTAACTATAAGACCTTAATTTAAAACATGAATCGTGGGATACATTTCCAAAACGAACGGCCCCATCAGAAAAATTATACAAATATGTTTTATGGCCTTTCAATGCGACTAATTCGTTAAGGTTTACGTTATTCTACCACCACGTTAGATATTCCTTCTCTACGACAATTTTGGTTCAATTTTGTGCCGTATTTATTGGGGTTAGGAGAAGAGGTTTTTGGATATTTGGTAATTTTTAGTAGGTAGCGGTATAATTCGATTTGGTCCGAGATGTCCACACCTCTGGGTGGGCGCTGGACTCCCGCCAGCTCGATATTACTAGTTCAAATACATTGCGTGGCCCATAAACATTTGTAAAACAACCACACATATTTGTTTCAACACCATTTTTCTACATATTAAGTGAAATCCCATACAAGAGCAATAAAAACATTCAAGAAATAAATAGGCTCGATTTTCTAGAGGTGCATTAATATTTCATTTGTGAAAAGATATCAATAGGCTGATTTATAGAATAGTGTGGGGAATACAGACAGCGCGATTTCTTCCTTCGCCTTTCTGGCTTGTATTCGAATGGTGAAACTACACTTAGATGAATTCGTTTGTCATAAAAAACTTGCGTACCCAAAAGTCCCGAAGAAGACATTCGAAACTTTGGCCAAGACATTGTCGCGGTCAAAGTCAAAAACTCTTTATTTTAAAAAGTTATCTGAGCGTCTGGTCGACGCGACGCGTGACCCGAGAGCTGGCGGATATCTGGCGCAGCGCATCAGCATTGCCATACAGCGGGGCAATGCAGCCAGCGTCTTGGGGACGCTTCCGACTGGTATTGATATGGATCAGTTGAGCTACCTGTAGATTGTTTGCAATAGTCTGCAGTTAGCTTAATTGTTTCAATTGTAAATACTAGTTCTAATTTGTTTTTATTATTGAATTGTAATTTTCTTTGTCAATAAAGATTTATTTCCATAAATACAATAAATGTAAACTAAGAAAAGGTAAATTTCTCAAATTCACAGGTTGCAGGGAGACGATGGATGGAGGCGGCTCAGGACCGCTATTCGTGGCGTCGCGTGGTATAGGGGAGACCTATGTTCAGCAGTGGACGTATACGGGATATAAATTACGAAGTAATCTGATTAGCCTGAGATATTAAGGTGAGATAGTAAACCTACCTTATTGAACTGAATTATGCCGTCAACATTTCGCATCGCAAACTATGCGCAGCTTGAAACTGTTAGGTACCGGCCGTTTGCACCACACAAACTGTATCCTATCATTTCACGTCGCGCTTTAAATTTATTGCAGTGACAGTGAAAGAACACGGCCAACTTTTTATAATAAAGTGCGCTATAATAGCAGCTACAGTAGCGCATTGTCAGTTGAGATATGGTAATAATTTTCGCTAGCCGTATAATTTGAAGCTGAAAGTGCACCAATAAATATTTATAGAGCCTCTTCCAGCGAAGCCAAATTGCGTTGTAATAGTGTAAAGTTTTACTACTATTTTTGCCCGTTTGCGTTTACATTGTTCTTGTAGTATCTTGTAGGGATCGCGAACCTACAAGACTAGATAGCGCAAGTTCTAATTAGGTATCTACCAATATAAAAGTTATGTATACTTTAATTTTCAATACGTTATTAAGATATATATTTTTTATTACACCTATTAGAAAACACCGAGCAAAAATATCTGCAGATCGTACAAGTGTTTGCCTCGAGGTAAGAATCGAACCCTCAACCTCCTGCGTCACAGGCGGGCCTTTGCCGGATGCACCACTGAGATCGTCATGAATAATACACTGAAGGAACCTGCTGTCCAGAAAGTTTGTTAGTCTGCTCTTACGACATCCATGGTGTGATATGGTAGATTCTTACGTCGCTATGAATATTTTTATGATATTTAGGTATTTGATTATTTTTCACTATCTCATTAATTTCCAAAGAAGACTCATCTAGCTTTTTTATATCCATGATCTGATCAGACTCAGGAGAATTAGCTGCAATTAGTAGTTTACTCGGCTCAAATCATTTTACCACCGTACCGTGCTTTTCTACGCTTGTACATGATTGTTATTGTTGTGTTTGCGAGTATCGTTAGCAACTGATTGTAATGTTATTTGTTGTGAGTTACAAAGTGGTTTATACTGGGCTGACTGATAGGTATAAAAGTTTTTTTCAGTTTGAAATGATTATCTCCAGGTTTATTCACAGAACACGGTTAAATGTTGTGAATTCATCTACGTAAGGAATCAGAACTGAGTCATAAAAAGAAAAATAGAACATTGACTCAACAGTCAATGTTCTATTAAATTTTATTAAAAAATATAATAACTACCTACCTAGAATTAAATTATTAAGCTATTGATTTAATAGCTTAATAATTCAAAAAGTATATATATACTATTTCACCTTAAACTCCTCAGCATTGCCATACAGCGGGACAATGCAGCTAGCGTCTTGGGGACGCTTCCGACTGGTATTGATATGGATTAGTTGAGCTACCTGTAGATTGTTTGCAACAGTCTGCAGTTAGCTTAATTGTTTCAATTGTAAATACTAGTTCTAATTTGTTTTTATTATTGAATTGTAATTTTCTTTGTCAATAAAGATAATAAAAAAAAAGTATTTCATTCATAGTAGATAATATTTCAGGTCTCGTCTAGGCACCTAAAAAAACATTGACGTTGTATATTATGCTTTACTTCAAACACTTATTGATCGTGCTGATCGTAAATTTCACTGGAGTATTAATAACTTTAACTTTTAATTTAAACTTCGTTGGCAGCGCGTCGATGCAAATATTATGGTAACGGCAAGTGTCAATTTATTGCTTTTATAGCTAGGTGATTTAATTGTTGAAGCTTGGCCAATTCAGATTGGTCAGGATTAAGGTCTTCTTTTTGCGGTCTATCTTTAGACCTCCCTCTGGTTGTATGGTTCCCACACTTGCAGAATATCATAAAATCTCTTCATCATCATTGTCACCCCATAAGATCTCCCCATTTGCCATCTAATCAGCACGCTTGGCATCTCTTCTTATTTACGTTAATTCAATTAAAGTTAAGGTAGCTTCTGCTCACGGTTTCACTTACGTGGTAATAGGTAAGATGTAACATATCACTTCTCATAGTGCATGCATTTATTATCGGACCAGTTAGTTCCGAACGTTATCGATAACAAACCAACATACACACGAACTTTCAATTAATTAATGAAACAGACTCCCAACCTCATAAACTTAATACTCCATCCATCTCCTTACCCTCGATTATTCTTATTACCATCATTTCACCATTCACCAAGCGCAAATTATCATAACATCAAATCACACCACAAAAAGGTGCACACTAATTTGTCAAAAGCGGTTTATCTTGTCACATGAATATTGTAATGCAGTCGAATCAAAGGAGCCAAAGCTTGCCGTGGTCGATTCGTCACGCTCGTATCCACTCATATCGATGGTCCGTCGACACTCGGTTATGATGATGGAATGATGAGGACGATCAGATTACGTCATTGTTGGACTTGGTCGCGGGAACTTGGGTACTAACGAGGGCACAGACAGGTATGAGATAAGTAAAATTAGTGTAAGTTGTAGAAATTAATCCCTATAACGTTACATCAAGGAAACCAGTTAACAATAACAGTTAAAAAAGAAGTAACTTTTGTGTAAAAACGTAGTGCTACGAGTATTTCAGTTTCTGAAAACGCCGAAACACGACATATCCTACGACCAGCGCAAGCGGTTATTAGACAACAATGTTCTGCTACGGGATTTTGAAGGTATGAAGATAAACTATACATTCATGATAGTGAAGCAGTACTTAATGGATGTGAGTTTTCGTTTTTGATTCACCATCTGGAAAGTAGTGGTTTCAGCTTATCGCGACAGAACCATCTGATTGTGGATCCCCACAGCTTCCAGTCACACAGGCATGTTAAGAGGTCACTCACGGACTGCCAGTTCGGTTCATTTCAACAGCGATGGAACAAAAACACACTCACATCTGATAATAAAAAAGTGTAGCTATAGGCTTCTGATAAATTTAAGTTCATAAAGTTCTTTGTTGGCCGCACGAGCTGAGTTAAGAGTGCCCGTATTACTTATTGATAGGGTCCTGTTCTGATGATAAAACCACAAAGCTCTAGCGAACCCGGCGAGTGGTGAATCCTGTTCAGTGTTGTGGGCGCTATAACGCAACTAGCTTTTCATCCATAAGGGAACATGTTTATGTCAAGCAGCAAGGATGGTACAATGAAAATACTAGACTCAAATGAAGGGCATCCACGATTCACTTTTACTGGTCATAACGGATCAGTGAGAGTGCAGATGCAGTTTCGAAGAATGGAGACAATATTGCAAGCACAACTAGAACGAGAAACACACAAATGAAAAAAAAATTGGTACGAAATATTTTCTGAACTGCGGATACTAAATTACCCTTCAGCACCGGTCGATACCGTACCAGGTTGTATTATGTAAATAACTAAGTCGATAGCTGTAGAAGTTTTCCTTAAATATTTAAAATAAACAAACACTTCGACCGTCAATCTGAAGACTCAAGACTGAGCAATGGTTCATTGCCAACAGTCTGGACAACAAAAGGAGATGTCAAAAAGAAAGCGGCATGATTGGGCACACTCACAGGCAACACGTACCTACTAACCAGTTAGCTTGCAACCTCGCTCTGTCATCCCTTACCCAGGAGTATGCGAGTATTTTGAACTATCTGCTACAGTGCCACCAGGATGGAACTCACACTTACAAAGCGCTCACAATCGTTGTGATGGCTACTTCCTTGTGTTTTAGTCCAAACCAACGGCAATTAGCGGCGCGTTGAACAACAGTGCTATGGGGAGGTATGAAGAGAAGCTACACATTCATTGAAGCAGTGGATGTGAGATTTTCAACATCTGGAAAGTAAATGGTCTAAGCTGTTCTACAGAACTGTACGACAGTGGATCAAATGCTAGTCACATAGGCTTATTTCGAGGTCACCGACAGTCTGTCAGGTTTGTTCAATACAATAGCGGTGGATTTAAGATACTCACAACATCTGATGATAAAAAAGTGAAGCTACTGATAAGTTTAAGTTCAATTTTAAAATTTCATTACAAGCAAAATGAAGACGAGATAACAAAAATAAAAGAATTGGCATAAGTAACGAAAAAAGAGCTTAATAACGTCTCTTAGTTTTACCGAATAAAAGATATCCAGTGTACATTTTTATCCTAGACATTATTAACACTTTTATTTCCTGTGCCTTTCATTGGATGCATATGTAGTATGCACTTAGTTAGTAAGCACGTTTCGCAGCTAGGCAGTGAAAGCGTTAAACATTATTTTAAACACGTTTCTAAGTGAAACGCTTTTTCAAACTTATTAAATAAAAGGAAATGTCACACAATGTATATTAAACCATTAAGTCACTTTATATATCTTATTACAAGTTCATTATGCTTTAGTTAAGCATTACATTTTATGAATTTAATTTATTGTGTGAAATTTATAGCAATATAAAATTAACCAAAATATTTTATAAAGCAAATAAAGCGAGTCAAAGAAACAATTCACGTAAGCCAGTTAATTTAACTAGCAAGGAGAACAATAGGCACAGTAGCCCTCACAAGCTCGCGCGGCGACTGCGAGCCCGTCACAAGTGGTCTCCTCTCCTATAAAACTAATATGCAAGGTCGAGAATCGCCTGGCCCCGCGCCGCGCAATGCACTCGAGCATGCGCGGATCAGTGTACTGTACGCTAGCTATTCATCGCAGTCGAGGGACAAGTGAGGGGGTAATCGATATCGATGATATTAATCGATGTAGTTTAAGTGTTTTGCATACCTATGTTTTTAATGTGTTTTTTTTTATATTTAGTAGGTTTATTCGTAAAGGTAGACAAACAACAAATCTGTAATTAATTATAAATGCAAAATGCAACGTGTGTAATTGTAACATAAAAAAGGATTTGCGTAGGAAATGTCCTAGTGATAAACAAGTGAACTAAGTAACTACTTACTTATTTGAAACAAAGCGTCACCTAACCTAACCTAACTCTTATGACGACGGAGATGACGTGTTCTAAACTACGGCAGCAACTCAACGTCATCTCCGTACATACCTATGTACTTTATTTGGGTGACTGATTGTTTTGATCAAAGTCTAAACACCTCTTCACATTAGCGCGAATCACAGCGTAAAATCGCGGCTCGGATCGCAGTGCGAATCACGGCAAAAGTCCACACTCGCACGCAAACCACGCGCGCCTTGCGAACCCTTTGTCGCGGGACAAAAAATCGACAAAATACGGGAACGAGGAGCGAACGCGACGCGAAGCCGTGAAGAATATGCAAAGGGGATCAGTCGAGGTTTGCGGCTTTGCGCGTGATTCGCGCGGCAAGCATTGTAATTATTAATCATTTAAGTACTAGCTATTATTTGATTGAGTAAAGGTAATTCGTGCTCGTTAGACGATTAGAACGTTGCCAATATTTTTGTTATTGCTTCAAGTGCCTAAGCATAAAATGCCGACAGCGCAAGTACCACGGGCAGATTGTGTTTTATGAATGGACTCATTACGGGGTCGGGCGTAATGAGTCCATTTCGATCAAATATTATGTAACGTCTACGTACTGTCCAACCCAACATGATACTCAAATTTCCTATAACAACACTGTCAAAGTCAAAAACGAGAATAGCCGTGACGGCGCCGGTTGATCGAAAAAAATATCAAACTACCTTCACAACTTCACTCGCAGGTTTTCCGTGTCGTTTGCATAATTTGAGACAGTGGTGATGGTGATTTTACTTTGTAAAGGTTCACAAGACTCTTCCGATATTCTGAGCCACACTGCGCCCGTCACCCGCGCACAGGCCCGCTCGTTCCATTTCATAACGAAAACATAAAGTAATTATTTGTAGTCGTATAAATAATTTGTTCTACTCGTGAAACGTACCACGTGTGTGAAATACTTTGACAAATATTTTAGTAAAAGAAAAATACTCTCTCAATACCGTTTAAAAGATATATCCAGATTTCAGATAAAAAAGCGTGGGACGGAATTTGCTCCAACTCGAAAAATAGCAACTAACTAACAGGCTAAAGGTTTCTTCGTCGCTTCTTTACTTTAATCTACATACCGAAGCAACTGAAATCAAAAATATCACTTTATTTCCGTGTCAGTGTTTATTTATTAAGAATTTGACCTTTTCTAAGTGTACATTTATTGTATAATATATGGAAATAAAGAGTTTTTGACATTTGACTCAGATAAAAAATGCTTTACTTTGGATATTTTTTTATTACAATCATTTTGAACGTTCAAGTTATAATTTAATACCTATTTACTTTGCAACATATATTTTTTTATACATTTTTATTCACTTATAAAGGAGATATATAAATTTGAAAAAGTCTCGTTATCCCAGACAACCCCTTAAACCGAAAGCACAGATTAGATAATGTTATTTCTCTGAGAGTGCGTTAAATGACATACCTGTAACCGTCAAAGACGAAACTAGAGACGATGATGGTAATGGGAACTTGCGTTTCCATAGGTTCTTCTGCCAGGGAAGTAAGGGTCCTGTGAGGTAAGTTCATAGTACATTATGATAATTCTTATTCAGTTTCTATTCCTCCTTGTCTGCACACATAGGTAAGATAAGTCAACTGCTGAACATGCCTCCTCCAAACGAGCGGGGGTTTTGCCATTATCATCTCGCAGGCGGATTGGTAATCGCAGTGAAAATGTTTAAAAGAAAGAAGTAAATCTTTATTCATAGCATCATCATCACCATCCTATCATAGTTCACTGCTGGACATAAGGCTCCCCTAATGAGAGTATTTAGTATCAGATAGCCTAGTACTCATAACAAAAAGCTCTGCTTTCTTTGGGACTAGATGATGCTGTGTGGATTATCCATCATAATTTATATATAAAATACCTACCTTTTATTCGCGTTCCTTGAGTGAGAGTGAATCCGTGGGTAACTGCTAGAACTTACCTATTAATTACCTATAACTATAAGCTTCTTAGATCAGATGATACTTTAAAAATATGTTTATGATTGTTTCAGGAAATCAGTAAAATTAAACGAAAAGAAACACATTCGGAGAGATTATGGTTCCGTCCAAGCCAAAGCAACGGAATACCCTTTAGCGCGACCTTGTCTTAGATTAATATTTCAGGAAAGGAATAATATTAGGTCCTTACATATGAAATTGGCGTTTTTCGTACTGGCCACTTTAATCACAAATTTCTCCTCTTTGGTAAGGAATTCCAAATTCAAATTTGTACAGCTATAGACTCATGTATTTGTGCTTCGATGATCGTCATTCATTTGTTTTGTTTTCTTCTGTTTTTTTCTGTTTGCGTCACTCATTTTACAAAATGGAAAACTTAAAATATCGCATTATTTACGAGTACGAGTTCCGCCGTGGCACTAGCGCTGCGGAAACAACTCGAAGGGTGAATGATGTGTATGGCGGTCGTGTTGCAAAAGAAAACACAGTTCGTTTTTGGTTCCAACGTTTTCGTTCTGGAAATTTTGACCTGCAGAACAAGCCCCGTGGACGGCCTGAGACTCAAGTTGATAATGAAGAGTTGAAGGCTATTGTGGAAGCGGATCCATCGCAAACCACGTCCGAGTTAGCTGCAGGCTGCGATGTTAGTGATAAAACTGTTTTAATTCACTTGAAGCAAATTGGGAAGATTAAAAAGCTTGAAAGGTGGGTACCTCACGAATTGACTGAAGCAAACCGGCAAACGCGCGTCGACTGCTGCGTTACATTACTAAACCGGCACAATAATGAAGGTATTTTAAACCGAATCATTACCTGTGATGAAAAATGGGTTCTTTACGATAATCGGAAGCGCTCAGCGCAATGGTTGGATCCTGCCCAGCCAGCCAAATCCTGCCCCAAGCGAAAATTAACCCCAAAAAAGTTACTTGTAAGCGTTTGGTGGACTAGTGCCGGTATTGTTCATTACAGTTTTCTCAAATCTGGCCAGACTATTACGGCTGATGTCTATTGTCAGCAATTGCAAACCATTATGGAAAAGCTAGCGGCTAAACAACCTAGGCTGGTCAATCGCTCCACGCCACTGCTGCTTCACGACAACGCTAGACCACACACTGCGCAACAGACGGCTACTAAATTAGAAGAGCTTCAATTGGAAAGTCTAAGACATCCTCCGTACTCCCCGGACCTTGCTCCAACAGATTACCATTTTTTTCGAAATTTGGATAACTTCTTGCAAGGGAAAAAATTCAACTCCGATGGGGCAGTCCAAATCGCCTTCAAAGATTTTATTGATTCCCGTCCGACTGGTTTTTTTAGTAAAGGGATCAATGAACTACCTATAAGATGGCAAAAGTGCATAGAAAATAATGGTTCATACTTTGATTAATTAAATATATTATATTAAAAAATATTCGACTTTTTGTTCCTCCCATACAAAACGCCAATTTCATATGTAAGGACCTAATATAAATGTTTATCTAATTAATTCCAAACAATTCCACAAAATAAATATCTTACTTCAATATTTAAACCTGTTACAAAAATTTATCAATTTTTTGTTTTTTAAGGAAGAAGTATTTTGCCTAGCCGTGGGAGAGTTTGGCTCATAAAAGTTATAATAATTTTAACGAATGAATTTGAACCTCTGAAGTTCCATTACTTGCCAAATCTGCCAAATAACGGCACGCAATTTTAATATTAAAATGGTGATTCCTACCTTGTGGGACAAAATATTATAAGCTCCCAATCCCTTCTACGAGTATAAGCAAATCTACGGTCCAAAAATTAAGTTTACGTGCGAAATCAATTACTTTAAGGAATCAAAGCTTAGGTGAAAGGTTAATAGAGTTTTTTAACAGTCGGATTGATGGTCGTTTTACTGTCACAACTTCACATTGCTCTAAATTAAAATGAATGAGTAACATAAAAGCACGAAAGGAACGCGTGGAAACCGCGACGACTTTTAAAATTCCTCAGGATTTTAATCCGAATGATCTCTAGTAAACTTTATAGTCTGGATTTAGACACTTTGCTACAATTTTATGTAAATGTGAATTATTTCACACACGGGTTGTTAGCATATTCGTTCATTTACACCACAGCGTCGAAATCGCCATGTATAGTAGGTACATTCTTGTGACATTCAAATAACAAACTCAAAGAGGTTTATTTTCTTTAGACCATACAGGACTCTCGGATACGTCAGAAATTTCAAAGTAAGCCTTTACAAGGTATAGTTTTGACAATTTGTTTGAATTTATTTACTGATTATTTTTGCTACTCACTTGAAGTTCCCTAAGCTATGCTTAGCTTGGCTAGATGATGTTGTGTGTTGTCCGCATTATTAATTATTACTATAATTATATATCAGATAATCTGGAATTGATGCATCTAAGCCCGTTTTATTAACTTAGTAAAAATAGTAACTTATCTAGCCACGCAATGCAAAATTGCAACGTTAGATAAATCGATGCTTGCCCAAATATGTTAATGTACCTCAGATAATTTTCATACTTAAGACAAAAAAAAATTGTAGAGCTTTTCGTAAGCCCATCTAAGATTTGTATTGATTTATTAAGGTTCACTTTCGGTTTCCTCTACACAATATCCGGTGCCTAAAAACAATCAGTTCGTTCTGTGACGGATTTTGTTAGTTTTAGGCGCCGGGCTGTCGTAAAAACAAACAAAAGGTATTTCGTAGAACTAATGAGTGTGTAATTTTGTTAGGGAGGCTCTATGTAGGCGGTCCGTACGAGGGTAGAATTATTTTCTAGCCGGTTTTGTTGTAAGAAACTAATTGTAATTCTATGGGCCTGGCAGCTTGTGTTTGCTTTGATTCGTGACCATGACACACCCTGTCAAAATATTGGGAGTCTAAACCCAAGCGAAAAACAAATTTAAGATGGTCTTAAGTTGTCATTTACTGATTTTTTTTTTTTACAAAGTGCAAATCTGTACAAATCTAGTTACTTACTTGAGAACTGCTCGAATATGATTTCCGATTGTAAAATTTATATAAGTTTTCTTATAATATACGAAACATTAAAATAAAATATCTTTTCCACACCTTTCAGTATCTCAGTATCTCAATGAATTTTTAGGCTATATTTCTAAAATTGCTTCTAACCCAAAAGTATGGCCCAAAAGGTCTCTTTTAGCTCATATTCGGCAATGAATTGAACGGAAATTATGAAGACTTTATTATTGCCCGTTAATTGATTATTCATATATGGGTCACATCATCTAAAACCTGAATGACCGCCGCAAAAAGAATTTGATGAGACCAGTCCACTTCAATAAGTCTTCAACTTCAACGAGAAGACCACCGCAACACTGACAACCCATTTGCCTTTGAGGCAGCCGGCCTTATCAACATGTCCTGGATAGGTAAGATACCATCTACCGCGACCATTCTGCCTTTGTCCCGCCCATTAGCGCCTAACATACCAATCAACACGCACTTATTCATCTGTCAGTACTTATTGACACGACAAGACTCTGGTGATTTGCTGAGTAATTCACTTAATTGCAAGGTTTGAGGAGGTAAGGGAAGGGGGAATCGATACCACTCTTACTTGCAGTGGATGAAACATTGTTGGTATGCTGAAACGGTTGATGATCATGGATGCATTGACTAGAAATTAAACAGGGATTTTAAAAATAAAATAAATAAAACTGTTGCTTGCGATGTGTGTGCATGTGAGAGAAGCAAAGCACTGAACACTGAACTTCGGTTTGAGAGTGTTGTTTATCACTGCCATTCATAGCTGAATTGCATTGCAATAGTTTCATACTTAGGGTGAGTGTTAAGTCTAACGCTGCTGTTGACGCCACTTTTAAGTCTCCGTTAGTCATCCTTGTTTTTTTTTTCTAAACATAAGGTATAAGAGTTCTTCGGTTTAGGAACAAAAATTACAAAAAAAAAATTCTCTCACCTCTCCCGATTATTGAATGTAATCATCAAGTTTCCGTATTCTGAATAGTACCATTGGGACCTCATTCCTAGAAATAGTTCGTGTCCAACCCCAAAATCAGATCGCGTGGGAATTTTAACACCACCGCGGATATGGCTATTAACCCTTAATCGTGGGTACTTTAGACCCCATAGCTAGCACGGGACAATGTGTCCCAACTTCCGTTCGGCTAATGACTAAACGCTTTATCAAGTTTGTAAATCATCGGGCAATGATCATTCGTGTTATTGTGTGTGGGAATTCATGAATATGTATGTGACAAACAAAATAATCGTGCTAATTATCGCAATTATCTATTCTAGATCTTTGCATGTTCAATATAACCAACTAATGACTTTGATACTTATGTAGACTCAGTGATCAAAATTGTGTTTTGGATTTCAGAGAAGTCGCCATTTTAAATCTGTCCTGTGCAGTTCTCGCTTATTCTCCACTTGAAATCACAGGTCTCATTTCATGACATCTTTTCAGCATTGATACTAAGTCAAATATCAAAGTGCTTTAGTTCCTTTAGACTTTACAGGACTCTTGGAAACGTCACGAAATTAAAATTACATAAATAAAACTAGGAAATAAAGTGATCACCTTGATTTTTGTTCACTTCAATCTTTTTATGGTAAATTAAAGACGCGAACAAAAAACCTTTACCATGTACCAAGCAAGGTAAAGGTTTCTTGTTCGCTTGTTAGTTTTCAGGTTGGAGTAAAACTCGTACCAAGCTTTTTCATCCTCTAGATAATCTCATATTTTGTAGTAAGCCTTTTTACAAAGGATATAAATAAAATAATGTTTGACAATTTGTAAAAAATTATTTATTGATAATTTTTGCAATGGAGTTTTGTTGTAGAAGCGTATACATTACCCTTGATAAGATACATTAATCTTGTGGGCACAGCGAGTTTATTCTTATTTCTAGTATTTAAATTATGTATGTCGTTATTTTAGGGAACCGATTGATATTTGTATGAGTGTACAATAAGTTTTCATAAAATAAATATTGATATTATGTTTAATCATTTGAATTTATCACGTAGGAATTATCTGGGACCCATATTATAGATTCCATGAACAGTCAGTCCTCTTCTGCAGCACAAATACGGTGTTAATATCTGCAGCGTTCAAGCGACAAGTAGAAGGAGAAGTCTTTATCGCCATTAAGGTTTGAATTTTGAAAGAATTTATTTTATTTTATTATATTGAATGTGTAGGCAGGTGAAGTCATAAAGTTTATGTATTACCTTGCTACTGACTGTTGAAATAAACAAATCCAACACGTAAAACGAACGGAAACCATATAAAAGCGGAAAATTATAGTTGATAGGCACACCAAACAAAGAGCCTCAATGATACGTCGCGTAAATAACGAGACAGCATCACCTTAAACGAATTCATCAGTCACAAGATACCCTCAAAATGTATAAAATGGGGAAATTTATTGTGCAACAGACAACTTACGGCAATTTTTATGCACCCTGCAACTTTATCACGCAAATAGGTGCGATAAATTATGTGACTCGTGACGAGAATCGGTAAATTAGTTTGTAAAATTTTTTTAAACATTGTAAATTTAAACACTTTAACCGAAAAATTGCAGATTTTTCTGTAAATGGGTGTTTAAATGGTGGTTTTGGAGTTATGTCATGTAAATTTGGCTGATTTACTTACATACTGGCGATTTATTTCGGTGTTAAGGAGGTAATAAATTAATTTATTATTCTCTAGTTCTTTCTTGCGTTGATGGTTGGGTTTATTTTATTTTATAAGTTTTTAAGAATCAAAGCCACCTGTTCAACGAAATTTACTATATTTTTACTATAAAATATCATATTTTATTCGTCATCATTTACTTCATAAAAAGTACAAAATCACAATTTTCTCACGGTTATGGTCGTAAAATCAAAAACCAATTTGTCAACCCTAAATCACTGCGGCGGTCAAAGGTTACTAACGGAGTTGCGGACGTCGAGTTCCTGTGGAGAACCATTATTTAGTTATATTGGTTTTAAGTTCCGTATAGCAACATATCATTTGCAAAAAACACGAGATTTCAGTAAAATATTAGGTATGATTTGGAATCGGAGATGTTACAATTGTGGTCAGTAAATATTTAAAAACAGGAGTTTTTAATAATAGTTTTTAATTTTATATACTCGTAAAATTAGACCAAAATTTATATAATTAAATATTTATCGTGCGCCATATTAGCTCTTCGAGATGTTTCAAAACAAAATAACAACTGGTGTCGAAACTGATACAATCCTTATTAGAACAGAGGTATAAATCAGACAACTCCGACAAACGGAAAGCCGAAAATTTATTTATCTCCAAGTAAATAAAGCAATCCGGCAATCCTGGACTTCATTAAGGGGTTTAAATTTTATCTGTGCATTTTATGTTAACCACCGAGCGAGGTAGGCTGCGCGGGCGCCGATAGGAAATCGAACTAATTGGACTTGGTACCAGTATTTACTAATTAGAATAAGTTGTGGGAGCGATGAAGATTTATTTTAGTAGCGGGCAATGTTTGATTGAACGGAGCTTTTTTGGGTGTCAATCTTGCACCTTTTTTGACGTAGCGCGTAGCCGAATTAATGGCGGCGAGATCAATTCCGGCTGCTGGTTTATACATATTTTTTTTTGTACCTACTTGCTTTGAGATGGGTACAAAATATCATCTTTAAGTTTTCGGAAAACAACTATCAAATTAAAACAAAATTAAGTAGTCGCTGTAACTTCGCGTTTACGACCAGGACATAAAAAAAACTCTATAAACAAAAATCGGAACGTTTTCGGGGTCCAAACCAAACGGTCCCGCAATAATCCTAATGATAGCCTTAAAGAAAAGGTGTTAAAACGTTTATTGGAATACGTCTAAAGCATTATTAATAGCATTATAACAAGCCGGCTTCGAAGTGTGAACCTAAAGTTTTTTCAATCTTTCGATTTAACGGAACTGGTCAAGCGTAAGTTGTTGGTAAGGACTCCGTTAGTTTTCTAACAAAAATAAGTGATTGCATCCATTGTTTCGTTCAAGATAATCCTGGAAAACTCCCTGAAAAACCCGAGTTTCAATAATTTTATAATATTAAATAGGATCTATAAAATTATTGAAGTAGTTTAACTTTTTTGTTTTCCAACCTCTGCTGGTGGTTGTGTAACTGTATTTAACTGTATTTTTTTAATCTGTGAATTAGGATGCAAATTTCTCTAATAATATGGAGGGTCTCCAAAGACCATTTTCCTGTAGATACGCCGGTTAAGGCAAGGGTCTGGGAACTAATGGGAGGTCCCTTAGTTCCCTTTCCAAAATACCACCCTGTGTAAAGGTCCAGATTAAATGTCGACTTCTTATAATCGACATTCACAACAGTACAGGACCGTGGTGGATGGCACAAACTTTTTTATTTATTTATTTCCAAATTAAAAATAAATTACAATATATAGTTTCTGCCAAACTGTACAACACTTCGGAAGGCCTAAACCCCGCAGTGGGTAAAATCCGGCAGCGAATGATGATGATGACGACAGAAAAACTTACCTATGACATGAACTGAATTTATTCGCAATACTAAAATCTTGAATTACTAAGAAACGAGTTTTTAATGAGATAATAGAACTGAAAACATCAAATGGATAGCCGCGGCCATCCATGGGTTTCATTTTCATAATATTTCTGCAGAACCCTAAAACAATCTCTCGTGCTCCTAAATTTGGCAGATTGTAATTCAATAACAGGCAACGGGATAATGATAGAGCCTTTGAGCTGCGATGCGACAGAAATTAGCTCTTCCCTATATTCAAGCATTTATCAGCTGGACATAAAAACAGAACGAAGGGCAATTATTTCTTCTCCTGGAATTTGAACGAGGTGATTTAATTTTTGTTTTGACATAATTTAGTCATACTGTTACTTCCTTTTTTGAAGAAGCGGCTACTTCTATGTAGAAAGGTACTTTTTTGGTACCGCTCAGTAAGACAATACTCACAGTTCGGTGGTAGGATTGTTCTGCTGGGGGCGCTGCTGCCCGCCCCCGGTGGATATCCCTTAGTCGCCTCTTACGACACCCGCGGGAAGAGTTGGGGTGGTGAAAATTTTAAACCGGCACCACACAGCCACTTCTTTTTTTCACTTTCCCTTAATTGCTAAGATTGTTTTAACGAAACCGATGTCATGTTGTTAAAATAAGTACCCACTTATTTTAAGCTTCTTAGTTTTATCATAGTAATATAAGTTATGTAATAAAATAACTCCTACTTAGTTTTGTTAAACCCAACTGAAATTAAAAAAGTTTTTATTTATTTTATTATTTACTTAAGACCCATTTAAGACCTTACAGGACTCTTGGACACAATAATAAACTAGGTAAACATTATACGGGGTTATTGGTAAATCACTGACAATGCATGAACTGCAGGTTCTACCCATCATCACGAACACGTTTATGAAGACGCCAGGTCTTAACTCTCAAATTTGGTGTACCTACCTACTACCAATACCGAATATGAAAAGCGTTCTTTAGAGAGGCTTTCTTTGAAACTGAATTTAAAAACGACTATGCCCTGAATTAACAGTGGTTGTGGGAGTGAGAAATCGGTCTTCATTAATTCATTGGGTCCTGGACGAACGTGTTTTTTAATTTTGTAGCAGAGGTGATCTACGATATTTTTTAAGAAGACTTCATGAACGTGTGAATGAGCAGAACCTGCAGTGTTAGTGAATTACCAATAACCCTGTATAAAACTATTGAACATAAAGTAATTTGAAATTGATTCGGCTAGGCTTCCGTTTTCTCTGATTCGATTGTTATCTCTGTAGGTATAGGTAGGTGCCTACTTTTAGTCATCATCTCAGCTATGGCCTTTACATCTACTATGGACCAAACCAACACCTACACAATCTAGGTAGATTGAGTGGGTGTTGGTTTGGTGGCACTTGCCTGCAAGGGTTTAAAGATTTTGAAACTAACAGCGGACACCAATTAGTTTTTTTTTTTAAATCGCCGCGTACTATGAAGTTGTCGGTATCTTCTATCCTTAATAAATAGATAAAAGACACAAAAAAAATTACATATAAAATAATGTCCTATAGCGTCAGGTTTCTGAGATATTCACAGATGAAAATAGCTAAATTTTTATCTTCAAATGTGAATATCTCAGAGACCTAACGCTTAAGGACAATATGTTTAGAACATTTTTTATTGGTTTTAGTGTCTTCTATTCAAATACCTAACAGACTTTTATTGTAATTTTTGCATGGAGGGTGGACCATATGCAACCATTTTGTAGCACTTTTAGTAAACATTGGTACCCATAACACGAGCTCTGCTTAGCTTATAACTAGATGATGCCGTTTGAATTGTCAAGCGCTTTTTTAATTTTTTTTTAGTAATCTGCCAGTAACTTTAGGGATTTCTAAGCTTCTTTTAAAAAAAGCCAATATAAAAAAAAACTCATGTCGGCAATGTATGTAAATAAACGTAAATTATAACCTCAATATGTCTGGAGTACTTAATAATTGAAAGGCATGTTCGTATTTTGGGTGTCATTAAACATCGTCCATGGCACGAGCGCTCGCCAATTTTGTAAGCAATTTGGTGGACAGGGAATGGCTCTTGTGCATGACGTCGCTTGCGTTGCAGTGCTGAAAAGTTGCGAGTTTTGAAAGCTTTTGTACTGTGCTTTGATAAAAACGCCTTAAACTCAACAAAGGTGTTAAGTGGATAAAAAAGTCACCCTGTATTTGTTTCCGAGTAGAAACAACTGCCAAATGCTGAGACAGAGACAGAGACCGCTTTGTGGCTCAATGCAAAAACTAGTACATAAGCTTTGTATTTTATTTTATTTTTAATCATATTTGCTTTAGTTGATTGGGTTACAAATAAAATATACTCATTCTCATTCCAAATAAATCAGGCAGTAGCAAAGGTTAATCGTCCTAGGGCAGTACGTGTACACACGTACGAGTAGGGTTTCAATAAAGCTGCTATATATACACTTCCATGTGTGATGGATGTCATTGCAAAATCTTTGTTTCCGCTATTTAGAATATGAGAACACAACAACTGCAAAAAAATAGATAGATAGAAAGATAATACATTATTGCACACTTAACTTAAAAATAATTTACAAAATAATAATTAAGAATAAGCGACAATTGGCGGTCTTATCGCATAAGAGCGGTCTCTCTCAGACAACCTTGAAAATAATGGATGATCAGTAAAGTCGTGTATTTTTACACTAAATTATGAAAATAAAATAAACTTAAAACTAGGCAATATGACTATAAATGGCTTTCGCCTATAGGGCGGTATTTTGTGTATTAATTAGGTATCTCGTGGCGATGTCGATAATGCCCGGTGCTGACAAAATGGACAATGTAATAAAAAAACAACATCTTTTTTTTAAATTTATTTATTTCCAAATTAAAAGTACATTACTATAAAAAGTTTCTGCCAAACTGTACAACAGTTTGTCGGCAGTAGCTCTCGTGGACACAATAGTCTTAAACTTTAAATGTACCTGACTACTTAAACTAATTAATAATCACATGTTCTAGCTTCATTGATACTTATATACTTACCTACGTAAGAAATTTCCATACTAATACTACAAATGCAAAATACTAAATAAAGTAAAGTACTGTGATATAATTATAATAATTTATATATCTGCAGCATGTCTCCAACTTCATATACCCAGAGAAAGTCCACACGTACGACACGAGACTAATTTCAATAATAAATCGATGGCCTCACAACTCAGGGGACAACGTTTGTCCACCACCGGGCATTATCGACATCGCCACAAAATAGGGGGCGTGGACAACGGTACGGCTTATAGCGGTAGCGAGTAGCAGGAATTCAGATTGGGGGGTTATTAGTTTGTGTAGTACAGTTTTGGTGAGGATGAAGGATGTTCTTTAAGAAATAGAATGTTCTTAATGATGCTCGGAGTTAACATTGAAGGTTTGCTGGAAGAGAACTCTTAGGGTTAAGCTCGCCTTTGCCATTCCTTCTCTAGTTTTATGTTTTTTATGCAAGTTTTATTTAGTGCAATAAAGAATTAGGAATTAAGAAGGATGACTCATTAATTGCATACAAAAACGTGCCCGCGCGGGCATTACGCGAATGAAGTTGTAAACTTAAATGAGCCACGTAACATTCTTTACTAAGTCCGTCCATCCATTTATTTAACTTTTAACAGCTGATCAGTGGTAATCACATTAGGCAAACTTTCTTAAAAGTTAACAAATAAATGAAATAAATAATAATAAATGAATGATTTTTATATTGCGTGTGTGCTTTTTTTAAACTTTTTTGATCTGTCAAAACATAGTAAGAGTTGTAATCTTGCATACATAGTAGCGAGCCAGTAGGAAACAGTATGGAAACGTAGCAAAATAAGAACATAGTGTGAGTACGCAATTACCCTTTATTTTGTAGTCTGATGAGCCCATAGACAAGATAAATGAAGCTCCTAGAATTATTTACCTCCCTCTAGGGCAGTCGGTTAAAAACGCACATATTTGTGCGTCCAGAACGTGTTCGGAAACCCGTCGGAAGATGCGGCGTCGTACATGGTCATAGAGTCCGTGCAGCATATTAATGAGAACTATTTTAGAACATATCGACAAACTGGTCACATAATCACATTACCAACAACTTGAGGGTGAAATAAGTTGTTTTTTGGTGTGTCAAGTTGATGCTCGCTTTTGCCGATCTTTGTTTACTTACCAACTCACAAAGCGTGCAGTTTTTCGCCTTTTTTAGCAGTTACCTAAAGCTGAGTTCAAGCTTGTATTTTTTAACTAGTGCCCGTGACTTCGCGTGTGTGTTTTCCGGGAAAAAGTAGCTTATTATGTTATTCTAGGTCTAGATGCAGAGCTTTGAAGATTTTGGCCCGAAAATCGGTCACCGTTTTATTTATTTTTTCAATATCTCTGCGCACAATGTATTTATATATTTGGATAGAGAACACTAAAATACAATAGTGTCCTAAAGCGTAAAGCGTTTCCGATATAATCACAGATGAAAATAACTATATTTTTTTCTTTATATGTGAATATCTCAGAAGCTTTAGGACACTATCTTAAACAACATTTTTTATTTATTTACATTATTCACATACACACAATATTATTCTATAAAACACACGGTACATAATTTTAATATTGCACGCCGCTTTTGAAAAAAAAAACAAATGTTAGGGCCATCCACACAAAAATCTTCAAACCCCTTTCAGCTTAATCCGTTTCGAAGTTTACGCGTGAAATTAACAAATATCAACATATCGAAACTTTCTCATATTATAATAGATAACACATATTATAATAGATAACAAATATTTTTATTTTTTTGACTGTAATTTTTAAATTTTTAATGTGATTTGATTTTGTGTGTGATATGGATTTAATTATCTGAAATAAATGAATACAATACAATACAATAATGGCTGTGATTCCTAATTTTCCTTCACATTATGTAAAACACAATAAGGTTTGTGTTGTAATGTGAAGCTAAATAAAAAAATCATGAATCTCCATTCAGTTATTATTTAGTTACTTATTTCAAGAAGTCCTCAAGAGAAAATAATTATTCATATTAACAAACATCCAACATTTTACTTAAGTCGAACATATTTGTGCCTGCCAGCACTTTTCGTAAAAAAATGCTTCGGATACAATTGATTGCACCTAAATCAAATCGGGGGAGAACGGGTCGGGTGAATACGGGACTTGGTGACAACGGACCGAACCCGACAAAACTCGACTTTACGAATACAGTGACATCGTTCTAGGATACGGTCTGAGAAAATAAGTAAGGCCTATCATCATAAGTAGACTACTGGAGGCCTTTACCCAACCGCCTTCTTTTGTGCAAAGACCTCTTCTTGTATGATCTATGTTAATCTATGTTATTGTGACTCGCTCATACGATCGATGAAAAAACCACAATAGGCCAATAAAGTAGAGCTTCGGGTAAAAGCTAGTGTAAAACACACTAGTCTTAATCCCAGACTTTATTCAAATCAAAATATGTTACGCAAGTGAGACGCACATACAGTTTTGTGACGAGGAAGGGAGACGGATGATTGTCAAGGCAGGTGTCGGCATACATCTGCGTCAGCTGACCGGCACGTGCGCACTGACTAAGCTTTCAATCGAAGGCTCTAGAAAAAGTCGGTTACTTTTGAAGGGAAAGTCAAAAATATGATAAGACATTTTACGTTGTAAATTTTTTTATTTATTAACTACTTTCTGCCCGAGGCTACTCGCTCGTTTTTTCTGAGGTAGATAATAATTTAGCTTTTGTCTTTCCACGGGAGATAATCTATTTTCCTGCCATATCAAGACTCGGTAATTTTGGCATAAGGTAACAGAAAGACGAAGCTACTTTCACGTTTAAAATATTACTATGGATTTACTATTTAATTGTTTTTATTGTGGATATGGGTAGCAAATAGATGTCAAAATAGTAATGATCTTTTGTATAATAGAAGCTTCGATCAGGTATCCCGCGCGGCCCCCCATAGATTCACAATGCGCTCCCTGAAACGGGCTGTATCAAAAGATAGACCATTTGACATGTTGGTCTACGATTTCAACTAGTGTCATGTTAGCGCTCGAACAGGAAACATGCCTTGCAAATTGCAAAAATCACACGTCCAAGACAAAAAAAGAACGGGATTTCCTGTTTTCAGTTTAGTTTTAATGCATTTTTTACCACTATTATTGTGCTATTCGCCTCATCCTCAAGAAATCAGCGTTGAAAATTATTTTTTGGTTAGCGTTTGTTACGATTTGACTTTGTTTTAAATTCATGAATAGAGAGGCTATTGTTTGTTTTTTATTTTTTTTATCGTTTTTTGTGCGTTTAGTTTTTTTTTGTTAAAAAAAGACTAGTTTGCATTTATAAAAAAATCTCAATGGTTATTTTAATTTTCAAGTTTTTTCTGTTTTTGTTGCATTGCTTAGTATTGACTACACAGAAACAGTTCTGTGACTCCACTAACTACCACATCCGTGAGGGCTGGTGCGGCGGCAGATTTGGCCGAGGATATCAAGAGACGCAAATATGCAGGTATCGACAAAGCATACACATTTGCTCCCTTTGGGGTCGATACCCTAGGTCCGTGGGGTACCGAGGCTCTCCGGGTTTTTAAAAAGTTATCTGAGCGTCTGGTCGACGCGACGCGTGGCCCGAGAGCAGGCGGGTTTCTGGCGCAGCGCATCAGCATTGCCATACAGCGGGGCAATGCAGCCAGCGTC
Organism: Eupithecia inturbata; assembly: GCA_963662085.1. Lineage (NCBI taxonomy): Eukaryota > Metazoa > Arthropoda > Insecta > Lepidoptera > Geometridae > Eupithecia > Eupithecia inturbata. The sequence continues at coordinate 2,130,630 of OY759179.1, read as the reverse complement.
TTGGGGACGCTTCCGCCTGGTATTGATATGAATCAGTTGAGCTATCTGTAGATTGTTTGCAACAGTCTGCAGTTAGCTTAATTGTTTCAATTGTAAATACTAGTTATACTTAGTTTTTATTATTGAATTCAAATTTTCTTAGTCAATAAAGTTACTACCTACATACCTAACTATAAGTGGTCCGAAATAACAGATTTATATTTATTTTATTATTAATTAGTAGGAACCAAATGAATTTAAATATGATATGTACTAGGCAACAATATGATTTTTAGATTGTTCCTATAAAGAAACAGCGTAAACGCTGTATTATTTACAGCTACCTACGTAAAATAAATTCGACTCCACTGATCTCTTCTTCCGTATGCACAGAACTTGTCACGCCCCTGCGCAAACTGTCTGCGTCAAACAATTTCGTAGACAATTTCGAGTGTAATTTTTGTAAGGTTTGTTATCTACAGGGAAGGCGGCGGAAACCTCCTTGGCGGAAACCTCCTTGATCGATGAAGAGAGCTGAGTCAATAGAAAACGCGTTTATTATAGCAAATTCATACTGCTCATAAATTAAAAGTATTTTTTCAAAGCATGTCTAGAATTTAAAAAAAAACATGGGCCAGTGAGTCTGATAAGAAAGTTACAAGATAAGAACTAAAAGGTCCTTCTCCATATTGATATAATTTTACAATATTCTAGTTACAAAACATTTTATATAAATGTTTGTCGCTACGTCTACACCATGAATCGATTCTGCTGATAATTAAAAAATAGTATTCAAAAAAAATGCTTGATTAAACTTAAATGCAACTCACAATTAAACACGTCTTAAGTGACGCGATTTTTTTTGTGTTTGAGTGATCGGGAGTTAGGCGAGATAATCTTATTGGGACCCACTTGTTTTGATAGATAGGTAAAAGAAAACCACCGTGTCAATCAAAGGGATCTTTTTAACCCATGTCTTATTATCAGCACCGAAGCTAATTCCCAAAAATGATGTTAATTTAACCTTGATTAATGACTGCTGATTGACAACGCATAGCCGGGAGTACCTCTCGCTGTGATGATTGTGATGATTGGACACAGATCAGTGAGGGAACCTGAAAGAAGGTCAATTTGGAATTTGATAGTGGAACTAATATTGTTGTTGGTATTGCACTGTGTAAGTTTTATATTTTTATCATATTATTTAGGAATTACTTACAATCAGTAAGTAATTCTTTTTGGGGTTGAAAAATGTACCTGAACTTTAAGATCATCATGAAAAAGGTCTGAGTACCTGTTATCATTCCACAGAACTCACAATTTCTTTAACAACAACGTGTTTTGAACACTATTAAAGCCTTAGCTATAATTCGCGTTTATGAATTTCAGAAAGTACGTAAAATCTTGTTAGGCGTTGTTGGGCGAGTTCGTTTTGTCTACTAGCTGCTAAAAGATGGTCATGAAAAGGATCACTTGGTTATGTGCTAACCAAGTGATCTTTTTCATGAACCTTTTCTGTGCATTTATTTTTTTGTTAGTTAATATCTAGAGAACAATGCCGATGCGAGGAACCCTGCGCTCTGATCCCTTCAAAATAAACCTTTATTAGTTAGGCTTCCGACTTCGATTATTTTGGTAGTCGACTCCACCCTTTGTATTTTTTGTTTTTTCTCCCAAATTATTAGATCCTGAGCCTTTATAGCATGAAATTCTTTAATTAAACAAAAATATGATTCCATTCTTTGTGGTTAACGCCTTTTTGTGCCCCGCTCATCAATTTAATGACTTACTTTTGATTTCGGTTTATAGTTTTTATTGGGTTCAATAAATAAATAATTGTATTGTTCGCACCCTTGTATCATCATTATTTTATTGCGATACACTGTTGGATATCTGAATCCATAAAAATAATTTATGCAATATTATGAAGGGATCAGATATCATCAAAGGTTTAGATGCGACTTCATCTTAGGGTGGTTCGTGACACACGAAAAAAAATGTTTTTACTGTTTTCTAAGTTTTAAGTTAAACTTCATAACTGCTATCTAATTAAGGTAAGCTATTTGATATATGAACCATGCTAAAATAATCTATAATACAGTGTCGTTTTGGAATCTATTGGAATTAAGAGATTTTGCACTAATATCCACTTTATGTTGATAGACTCCAAAAGTACAATTGATTCGAAGTTTCTTTTGGCAAAGATTTAGCAAATGTCTTACAATGTGCGCAAAACGTCTTATCTGCTATCTAAATTACTTGTAAAACCTAGAAAATAGTAAACCCCGTTTTTTTTGGAGCGTCACCTACCACCTTAAGGCTCACACGCTCTAAAAATTTATGTGGAGCGATAAAACGTCGGGTAAACTCTTCTGTCAGACAATTTAAAGTTTTGCATGCAATCGCGTAATTAAATTAGATTTAAAAGCAAATGAATGGAAGTACCCATAAATTAAGGGGGACAGAGCAGGGAGACAGATGGGAATAATTCGTTATAGATAGGTACTTTTAATAATTGATAGTGACATTAATTTTACTTTTATCACTAAAGTAAAGGTTTGTTAAGTGAAAGATTCATTGACTCGCAAATTAAGAGAACAGATTCTGTTAATTATTCAAGATTAATTATGAAGACAGGTGATTAAACTGCTACTTGACTATACGTGGGGATATAAAAGAGGAAAGTTGTAAAAAAGAGAATAAAACCAAGCTTTTGAACTTTAGATTTTCTCACAAGATAACGTTTATCGCGTATTTACAGTAAAAAGAGCTACAATAAAATAAATAAATAACAATACAAAAAAGAACCCAATAAAATAGGTTCTACTTTACAAGGTATCATCATCATCGACATCATTTATTAGTCCACTGTTGGACATAGCCATCCTCTGATAAGCGCCATGCTGGCTGTTATTATTAAGGCAAAATATACGTACGAAGTAAAAGCCTACATAAAATATCGTTAGTTTCATTAATTTATTTCTCATAGGCATTATTTTACATTGCATTTGAGAAGGTCCTAGATTTGTATCGGAAAATCGAGGCGAAACTGTTGTTACAGACTAGTTTTGTACCATAACAAAATCAGCTAATTACTGGCCCACACCACCAATAGTGATTGGACAAGCCAGCTAAAATTATTTACCCTAGGGCTATATATGTATTTGTCATATTGTACTGATATACCCTCATGTTATTTTGTTGCCCGCTCATAAACCCCAAGTTATCTTAGCAGTAAATGTTATTAAAAGACCCATAAAAAATAATGTTTCTTTAATAAAAATGGATCAGCGGACCACCAAAGTGATAATTTTACGTGAAATTTGCTGAGACGTTACAATTTAATTAGGCTGGAGCCGCTAATTAATGTTTTCTTTGCTTGATAGCGCTTAACAGACGATTGAGCAATTTGTTGTCGTCGGTTAGACGACAATATTGGGATTTCAAAGTTTTTTCTACCACAAAAAGCTTAGACTCTTTTATTTCTATTTTTATTTGGAAACGTAGCTTTTAGTTAGATCTCTATTCGTCGTGATAGTGGTTAGAGCATAAGGTTTTTTTTTACAAATTTTACAAATACCTAGTTTTGTAAAATTTGTATTTGGTTCTCGTGATTCCTTTATTAGCACCGGCTTTCGATTGGGTTTGGGTGGAGCTTAGGGCATATAGAAGGCAACTTCGTTAAAATTATCAATTATTACGCACTTAGTGAGACCGCATAAAATTGTTCCCAAGAGTAAAAACCAAACATACAATTAGACAAAATATCTAATACGAATAATTTACTGTCCTCTGAAAAGCACAAGGAAAAAGACGTATATACAGTAACCTACCTGTGGAATATACATACAAAAAAAAAAACTCTAATTCACATAGGTATTTCAAATAGACAAATTCAAACATCTATCAAAGCCGGACGTATCTATAAAATCTTCCCAGCCACCGAGTATGTGCACCTATGAGACGTCTTTATAACATCATTATCGAGCAGATCTGAACCGACGTCACGACAAAGGAGGGTATTTTGTCACTGAACAGTCCGATCCAATCAGTTGTGTCTACAAAAAATTCTACAAAGGGTTTGATGCATTTTTGAATGCATTTAGATAGCTTGCAGGCTAAAACGAACTTATAGACTCTTCCTACGCGCACCGACTTTGACATTACTAATATTTAACTATTACATGACATATTATTCCCTTATAATGATCAGCTCTTTTATTAACTTTGATTGATTAAGGCTGAGAAAGGAGCAGTTATTAATAAGTTAACGTAGGAGGTTGGAGAGAGCAGGAACTCTGATTGACAGATCAGGTTTCCTGTTATAAATCGCTCTAAGCGATAAGTCTATTGTTAAAATTAATCTGGGTCTGTGTTTTTCAGTTTTGTATTTTTTGATGTTAGGCCCAGACTCCACGTCTAACGTCGCCAGCTTGCGAGGCACAGCTCACATCTCCGCTTTGATCTTTCTTTGTTTCTTTGTATACACATAAGATACATCTCCACTCGGTGGTCTCCACTGAAGCTGAGCGGAGACGAGATGTATGAATAACGACATTTTATTGTTTCTATAAAATCCATCTCTTCTCCGCTCTTGTCCGCTTAGGTGGAGTCTCACCCTTACACATCAATCAGCATTGAAAGAAAAACGAATTAAAAAATTGCTGAACACGTGTTGAATTCTTACTCAATTCACTTTCAAGTCTGCTTTCACTGTAAATTCATCCAATAATTTGATACAAATTTTATTAAGGCATACGATTATCTATCCCCGATAATAAATAGGGGAGCCTTCTGGTTAATTTCTATAATTTGATACGATAATATGTAGTTCAGTATTAATACGTATTGTCACGAAAACGATTACTATAAGTAAGTTAGATATCGGATTAGCCGTGCCACACGCAACCACTGGACTACTTATGGTGTAGTCTATAGAAAAACTAGCGCCACATTTATGACAAAATCTTATATTTTAGGCCCAGTCTTAAATAATAAATATAATTAATTATTTCAAGAGTGTAACGACATCAAGTGTAACATGTGTACCTACGATGCAATAAAAAAAAATAGTTAAATAAAATAATCCAATAAGTTAATCTACATTATTAACTTTTGTAAACAATTGAAAAAGTCAAGAATATTTTCAAATTCTCTAATGATTAAGATTTAGTTGTAGTCTTCTTCTTCTTCTTGTCAGATGGCTTCTGCGACTGAGTTGTCGCAATTTCGCAGTAGTTGTAGTCAATGACAACATGTCTAATGTTGTCAACGATAGAGCGGACGAATCGCCATGATAGGTCCATGATAGGCCTATTGTGATCGCAAGTTTGTGTGTTCAGCCGCAAAACTGCGGCGTTCATAATTCGCCACTAACTCTTGCAGCTGCTAGGAACTGTAGGATTTTCTTCGGGGTGATGTCTCTTAGCTGGTCTGGGCTGAGCAGGTGCTTGCCCGATGCTACGTTTTTGCATCAGTGCTCCGCACTCTCTTAGCAGATGGAGGGCGTTTCCTCCGCCTCCTTATATAATCTGCAGGATTGTGTGTCACTTAACCCTGTTTGAACATGTGCTTGTTAAAGCGATGAATGCAGTTAGGGCTCTTGTCGTGGTGCGATGGTTGCTTCTGCTAAGCGCAGATAGAATGTTTATGCTCTTGCTAAGCCTGGGTCGCTCTCCACAGCCTACATCCAGTCCCATTTTGGAACAATCCGTGTACCAGTTTAGGCTTCAGTCCTTGCAGAGTAGTTGGCTATTTAGCCAGTCTTCCTTCTAAGTAGTAATGATTACTTACTAAGTCATCATCACCATCACCAACATACCTATATCTAGCAATGGGCATACCAGTCTGGAATACCCATTGCTAGATAAAGGCCTCCTTTTGCTTTGCCAGCCGCTTCTATCTTGTGCTTCCCGCATCCACGCATGCCCAGCGTCTTTCACCTCCCTACTAGGTAGGTGCATTTATTTTCCAAGCATCATTAACATCGTTATCGAGAGTGGCGCTATGTTATTAATAGGTTTGGTCTGTAATGAAACATGCAACTAACGTAAACAATCGTTAACATGTATTTATGATTGAAACAACAGATCAAGATGTTAAATCTATCGTTTTTGTTGAAAAGGGGTAACATTAAAAGTAGTTATGGAGTCAATAATGCCATATTGTTGTTACTAATAACTAAATTATATTTATATGAAGCCTCCTAAAATTTAAGTATAACTCAGCACAGCAAAACAAAACTTTCTCAGCACACTTACGTCCATTGCTGAACGTGCCCCTCCCACAAGGGGGGTTTAGCCATAATCACGCTTGGCAGGCGGATTGGTAATCGCAGTGGAGGTGTTAATAATACACAGAAGGAAGCTGCTGCTCTACCTCCTAGGTAGGTCCCTTAGTGAACGCGTACAACATACACGGTTTCCATGTTAGGCCATATCTTCACTTAAGCCTTTATTAACAAAGAAACTTACAATCAAATAATAAAACAAATTTGAAAACTAGTTCAAATTTGTTTTATTATAAATTGTAAATACTAATTTACAATTGAAACAATTAAGCTAACTGTTGACTGTTGCAAACAATTAAGCTTATTGCAGACTGTTGCAAACAATCTACAGGTAGCTCAACAGTTGAGCTGATCAGTCTGATCCATATCAATACCAGTCGGAAGCGTCCCCAAGACGCTGGCTGCAGTGCCCGCTGTATGGCAATGCTGATGCGCTGCGCTAGATCTATCTAGCTAGAGCTTGTGGGTACAAGCTCTCGGGTCACGCGTCGCTTCGACCAGACGCTCAGATAACTTTTTAAAAATCGGAGAGCCTCGGTACCCCAGTGAAATAGGGTCTGGACCGCAAAGGCAGCACATGTGTAGGCCCTGTCGAGACCTGCATATTTGCGCCTCTTGAGATCCTCGGCCAAATCATAAGTGAGTTGGTGGCCAAACGCTGGACCATCACCAATGAAAAAACGGTTTGAGTTGGAGGCGTCGATCCTTCAAATTTACGATGCAAAACCAGAATAGTGTTAGAAACTGTCTACAGGTAAATATTTCTTGCTCGACTTGCGTACTTATAGAAATATTTTTAGATTGAATTCGCGAATCTCATTCTTTATTCACCTCACGTCACCTCAACAGCCTATATTGATCCATAGCTGGACTCAGGCTTCCCCCTGATAAGCGCCTTATTGGCTCTTACTCCAAAATTTTTTCATTTTATTATTATATTTTTAAATGCGTCTAAAATTTCAACAAGGACTCTATATTATGCAATTTCACACCACTGACATATTTCATGTCGGTAAGGTAGCATTTAAAAGAGATGTTTTAAAAGTTCTGCGGGTGGACTTGGTATAAACTTGAATAATACTTTTGGTAATTGTTTTTCTTTTTCTTTAAATATGTATATGTGTAGGTATTGTAGGTATATAATTATGTAAAATTGAACGTCAGCTAGCACTAGGCAAGCACATATTAATTTAAATTTATTGCATTAGGTTAAATTGTATCTTTTATTCTAATTAACTGTACTTTTACTAATTCTATAAGTTGTATTTTGCTTGTTGTTTTTGTTTATGATAAACTGTCGGTATTTTGTAAGTTTATTTTGTATAGTGTAAATGTCTTATTGGCCGTAAGTTAGGTTAAGGTTAGAACTGTTTAGATATCTACCATCTAAGGGCTGTTGATTTTGTTAACAATAAAATAAAACAAACATTAAAAAAATGTGATTATTGAACACAACCAGTGGCTGTGTGATGTACATGGTGATGCAAAATGCAACTTCTTAAACAACAGCACTGGTATTCAACATATTCGAAATAACCTTGTTTTAAAAATAACCGCATACCGATCATGCAAAAATCTTATTTATTTCCATAAACGAGCGGCCTCAAGTCCCGTGTCACGTTTTTTATTGAAAATGTATGTGTTATTGATATTCTCACAGCCGCCACCCAACATGCAATCAGTTGGATTAAATTTCAATTAGAGCACTTTTTAAATGATCAAAATAATATTTTTTTTTCTCAATTTCGTTAAGTGAGCTCACATTGGTAGAGGCTTGAGGAAAATGAGGACACCGCTGAGGTTTAGGAAGGTAAGCTTTTTACTATTGTCGCCCAAAAATCGTTGTTTGAGATAGAGATGCTGTATCTCTGTTGTGTCAATATATGTCTCTATATATTGACACAACAGAGATACAGCACAGAACAGAACAAAAAGCACGGAAGACCAGCGCTACGGCAGGTTCTCCCTTCCATAGCATTCGCTGAGTGTTGGCCATTTTTGTTGTTATCGTTATTGATTGTTTCCTTTTTTACTGTCTGAATTGTGCAACAAAATAAACACATTTTTACTTTTACTTTTTTTTTTTTTTAAAAAAAGCAAAATATAAATAGTACATACCTAACTTACAGACTGAATACAAAATTGAAAAATGAGCTAGATAAGCTAGGTAGTGGATGATTCAGCTACCAAGTTCGTGCTCTGCGCTGTAATGCAGCAGGCCAAAGGGTTCTACCTTAGCATAATGCTGATTGTTGGTAATTAATGTCGAAAACAGGTACATAATATAAAGACTAGGTACTAACTTTTAGTATTTCATATGGTAAAAAATAATATATAAGTAAATATTAGCTAGATACCAGTGTAACAAAGACCTTAGTATTTACATTTATTTACAATAACTATAATAACATTTACAATAAAATTTCAATGAAAAAGCTCGCACAAGGACCTGGAATTTAATTAACGTTGACTTGATTGTATATTTAGGCTTATAGGATTAAAAATGACTTGGCTCAACTTTTTTTGTTTATTTCATAATGTGGCCAATGGCCAATTTGTGCGCTGCGTGTGCAATGACATGGTCTAACCTAAACACTATGCGAAGTCCAGTTTTCCCAGTGAGTACCAACATACTTGCAAATGTCATTTGCCGTTTTTGCATTCCGAATGTCGTCGGTTTGGGAGGTAAGGTAATGAGGAGCAAGAAGTATTTATTACGAGACTTAAGCTGCGTCGAGTTTCAAAGTTTTTATTCAAGTAAACAGGTTTTTAAGATATAAAACATAATTTCGAGAAAAGTACCTACTTAACATCTTCATTAAGGGTTTAATACGTCTTTATGGAAAATATCAATTTTTTTTCGAAGAGCATATAACTGTAAATGTGTATTAACTTATTTATTACTAGCTGCTGCCCGCGGCTTCGCACGCTCTCTTTCGAGATAAAAGTACTCTATGTCCGTTCCCGGGACACTATCTACCTCCCTGCCAAATTTCATTAAGATCCGTTCAGCCGTTTAGGCGTGAAAAGGTAACAGATAGACAAAGCTACTTTCGAATTTATAATATTATATATATTGTTACCTAATAATTTAATAATTTATTTACTAACCTAAACGTGTAGGTATCTCTACAACAATTTTTATTTTATTTTATTTTTAATCATAAGTAACTAATGCAACTGATTATTTTAAATCGTATCAGTTGCTAAATAAATAAATACGAAAATACAAAGCTTACCAATTTTTAGCATGATGGACATTTTTAAGGCTTTCTCAGCTTAGCACAAGGAGCTAACATTTACATCATGGGCACTGAAAGTGTTACTCAATAGTAATCAATCGATAAAAGAGACAAGCTGTTCCTGGTGTCCACATTTTATTGAGTTAGTTTCACAGTCAAAAAGTAACTTAAAGTTGAAGAGTTAGTAAGCTAAGGTAAGTAAACTAATTTTGTGCAGGTACGTTGAAAATTCAAGAATCGTCACCTACTTAAATAAGTGTATTTATAAAACTAGCTGCTGCCCGCACCATCGCACGCTTATTTCCGGGATAAAAAGTAGCCTGTCCCCGGGATCCCATTTACCTTCCTGCTACATTTCATTAAGATCTGTTCAGCCGTTTAGGCATAAAAAGGTAACAGACAAAGATAACTCAAGTTCAAGTTAAATAGTTAAGAATAATAAAAAAGTACTTTAAGTATACGCTGTTGGCGTTCCTTTCTTAATAAATAAATACTTTTAAAAATCAACAATTAAAACAAAACATTACAAATAAAACAAAAGAACAATTTCATTGTTCAATTCACACGGCTAAGAACATGAACGCCTGCCCTTAAGCTACGTTCAGTTAAGGCGACAATGTGTCCGTGTAAACAACGGTGAAGTTACACGTGTTTTCACAATGATTTATTGTGCCAAGCTTAAATTGTTTTTACGTTCCGCCACACGCAGTTTCGAATACCAACCTGTATTTGCTCGTATGTAAATAATTTGTTGAAATCGAGGCATATGCTTTAGACTTTGCCTTCTACATAATACTCCATACTTAAATTATAAATTCGAAAGTAACTCTCTATTTGTCTATCTGTCTGTTACCTTTTCACTCCTGAAAGGCTGAACGGATTTCAATGAAACTCGGCAGACGGACGTACTTCTTATCTCATAAAGAGCGTGCGAAGCCGCGGGTAGCAGCTAGTGTGTATATAATTATATGATTATATATCAATTGAATTCGATATATTTTTCTATTAAATTAGAGCCAATGAAGTATAATAGTTACTACTAGCTGCTGCCCGCGGCTTCGCTCGCTTTTTTCCGAGATAGAAAGTAGGTAGCCTATGTCCCTCCCCAAGATACCATCTATCTCCATGACAAATTTCATTATGATCAGTTCAGGCGTAAACGGCTGTGACGTGAATAGGTAACAGACAGACGGACAGAGTGACTTTTGAATTTATAATATTAGTATGGATTAGGCGCTATAAAGACAGAGCAACACAGCAACACAGAGCAACACAGCAACACAGAGCAACACAGCAACACAGAGCAATACAGCAACACAGCAACACAGAGCAACACAGCAACACAGAGCAACAACAGTTATACAAAATAAAAACAACTAAAGTTGCTCTGTCTACCACCTTATACTAACTATAACACTGTATTATACATACAGTCCTTATTCTTTTATTTACACCAATTTATAGCATAATAATCGGAACAAATTATATTAATAAATAGTTATTCAGAAATCAATATGGTTTCATTTATAAGTACATAACCAGGCTATTTCTCTTCACTACCTTAAATGTTCCTAATTAGTTGACCACGACAACTCGTGACATTTATAAAATAAATAAATAAATAATGCTGGATAATCAACACATCATCATCTAGCTCCAAGCGAAGTTTATGTAAACAGCTAGTTGTGAGTTTCCTGTTGCCGCAATAGTTGCTCTGTTTTCATAACCCTTTTGATCAGTCACTTAACAACCTTCATCGTCATCCCCAGCCAGAATTTACCCACTGTTGGGCCTAGGTCTCATCTCCCACAGTTGGTGCTGTCATCCACCATAGACCTGTGCTAGCCCTGAGCCACCTCTGTAAAGGTGTAGGTTAGGCAAAACCTATAAAATAACAAATGTTTGCTAGTAGCAAAACTGAAAAAAAAAGTGCATTCAAATAATTTAAATTGTATTTTTTGGTAAAATTAAAAAGTGAGTCATACTTAAGGTAATGGAGGCAGCTCAGAGAGACAGCTGGCTGAAAGTAAATGTCTGAAAAAACATAAAATAAATTTATTTGGTTACTAAAATATAATTATTTTCGAAAACACTAAAACTTTTGCTAAAATTAGCCAGCGAAAGTTAGGCTCATTTTAGAGATAAGTATCAGACAAATATCGATGACATAAAATTATAAACGACATTATTATGCGTCCAGCGGACCTTCTAATTGGCACCTTTTTAAGTTCCCGCCAACATTATCAAAGGAAATACGGGCTCAAACCGTGGTCCTCTTTTAAAGGTTAATAAATAAATACATTAAAATTCGAATTAAGATTTTTTCATAGTCCATTGTGTTAGACGGAATATAATTAGGGATCAGTAATAGATTTTGTCCTTTAGACAAGTTTGTGAATGAGAGAGTAATCAATATGTTCAGCTATCGCAGCTAGGATGCTGCTGCTGCTCCCAAGAGTTCTGCTGAGTAGAGAGGCTGACTGACTGTAGAGAGGATGGCTTCGAAGGTGTCGGTGCGTAACGGGGTGCACATGGCCGAGTTACTGCAGCAACGCGGTTAAAGGTTTCCCTCAATTTTTCTCCCTGGCTAAGAAGATGGCTTATAAGAGGTTTAGAGGAATGTGTAGTGTCTCTCAGTCTGTGGTTATACTTATAGTGAGCTCGTTGAGTCGAAACAAATCTTCAGATTTCAGTATAAATTTTTTTTTAAAGAAATCTGATTTACTGATTGTTATTAGCCATATTTGATGTAAATCAGTGCAGTTGATTTTTATTCTGTGATATTCGTCAGTCTAAATTGGAAATAGATAAATTGGCGAGGGTTCTTTAGTTTTAGGTATTACAAAAAGAAACTCACGACACAATAGGTACACCAAGTAAAATGTGATTCTAGTTATAGAATAATTACCTACTCACCTACTACCCCACAAAGTACTTAAGTACTAGGTAGTAAAGGACCACGGTAAAGTGCCTTATGCACTCACACCTTTTATTTTGGACTCGCATACATGTTCCACGTCTGGTTTCTGTGTAAAATCTACTTCTTTATTAAGTGAGCAAGTTTTATATTCGCGTTATGGCAAGCATTCCCACTAAGCGATCCGGTATTACCCTCGCCGCATTATTTGTTAGTCGTATTAAGAGGGCGCAACGCGCGCCATTTTGTGAAAAGGATAGGCATAGGTTATGGCGTTCATAGGAGTGGGACAGAGCATTTGGAATGGTTTTTGAAACGGTGTAAGTGCAATACTCAAGTTTTTGCTTATTTACAAGAAAACTACACAGCTTATGAAGAAACTGGTTAAATGAAAGAAATAATTAGTAATAACCTACGAATCAAAACATAAGTCATTTCAGTAGACCGCAGGGTTATTGAGATCTCGACCAAATTATGTGCGAAACAGTGCATTCTCATGTTTTTTTTTCTTAATCGTGTTTTCACATTCAAGAACCAAAGAAAAAATATTTAATTTAAAATGTAATAAATATAAATATTAATTCGAGTTTTTACCTTTTTATTTTGTTATATGTATTAGTGTATTATTTTAGTAAGTAGGTATTATGTGCATTTGTATAAATAGCTTGAATTTATGTTGTAAGCGATAAGACCGCCAGTTCCATTGCTGTTCCCTATAACATGTTTAATGAGTATTATCTGTTTTATAAGGTGATGAATAAAGTATTATCTATATATCTATCTATCTAACCTTATGAGCGCCTAAAAAAACACAGCCTAAAAAAACATGATGACAAGCGAAAAAAGAGCCTTTTTTGCACAAACCCAAGGACCGAGGGGTCGGTACCCCTCGAGTTATAGCCGGGGTAAAGAGGCGATGCCTCGAGGCCCCGCCGTGCCCGCACAAGGGCCAAAAAGTAATTCAGAAGTTCCATCTTGCGGCATCCAAGCAAAGCATCTGACAACAGCCACAACATCAAGAAGGCTATACCGGCCCGCTGCGTTTGTGTGCGTAACGGTCTACCGTTTGTACAAATTATTATCTATATTGCTATTTTTAGAGAACCCTAGTATCTAGGCAAAAACCTAATTTAGGGTACCAACGCAAAAATTATCTTTACGCAGCAAAAAAAAAACATACATGTACGTATCTTAGCAAACATAGATCAAACAGGCAGCTGTAAACCTTACGTCCAAAATTTTAAGATACCTTTGCCCTGCATATTATATACACTTGAAATGTGTAAATTCGTTAGAAAACATAAGGAATTTTATAAAACTAGGGAAGAAAGCTACACCTCTCGTTCCTTACGACAAAAAAACAAACTATTCCAAACCAGATTCCAAACTTAAACTTCACTCATCGAACCCCTATGTACCTAATGACCTAATAACAGTTAAATTATATAATAAACTACCTGACGCGTTGAAAAATGAGAATAACGACTTTTTTTTATAAAACTATTAAAGCATTATTAATCACAAAAGCATATTACACAATTGACGAATATATAATTAAAAAATATGCAAACGAGTAAAATATATCTAACATATTAAAAATGACGTCCTCCTCTCTCCGTACATATTATGTGCCCAGCAGGGTCTGTAGTGATACCTTCTTAATTAGATTATAAACACCTTCGTACACCTATAGAATGCAATAAATGATCAAGTATTGAGTACCTCTACTTAATACCTAATTACCTAAATGCTTACTTCACTTGTGCAAAAACTTTCTTGTTCACGAACTTCCTGGACGAAAAGAAACATTATATTAACCAATGAATTTAATTATGCATAGTCAGCTGCAAAAATATATACCTATACACTGCCAAGTTTCCAATTTCACTAAAATATATAGTAGGTAAGTGTATAGTAATTGTGATAATTTATATACCGCATTCTGACAAGGACGATGACTACTTTGTACTAAAAATGTGTGTATTTGAAAAATTCCGTGTGAAATAAAAGTGAAAACATGGGAGTGTATACATATCCGAGCAGCTGACTGTACCTACCTTATTAGATGACATACTAAGACTATTTTAAATGGCTGCCTAAGCTGATTAGAAGAAGACATTAATTTTTATAGTGGCCATCGACATAATTATTGCTGAATGAACTCGAGCTAGCCGCTTCCCGCTGGTTGGTCTCACGGGGCGTTTTGATCGATTTTGCTCGTTTTTACCATTAAATCTTCGATATTTCTAGGCACATCATCCACTAAAGCTTGGTTGGTTGTTGGAAGCATTGGACTTTGGACTTTTTTTAAATAAATAAATAAATAAATAAATAAATAATTATCAAGAAATAAATTCAAACAAATTGTCAAACATACCCTTTGTAAAAAGGCTTACTACAAAATATCAGATTATCTAGAGGATAAGAAAGCTTGGGACAAGTATGTTCCAACTCGAAAACTAACAATCTAACAAGGTAAAGGTTTCTTATTCGCTTCTTTACTTTACCTCAAAAATACTAAAGTGAGCAAAAATCAAAGTGATTACTTTATTTTCTAGTTTTACTAATGTAATGTGAATTTTGTGACGAGTCCTGTAAGATCTAAAGGAAATAAAGCACTTTGAATTTAGAATTTTCCAAGCAAGTGATTTTATTTATAAAATGTGCTCATACGACGCACGAACTATTATAATAATTATGCAAGTTTGGCTTAAAATGTTGTATAATTTTATTAATTAACGATTTACTAATTAGTGTTAATTATTTATCATAAATAGTAATTTTATTTAATAAAACTTTTAAATGCGTCCTTAGCTCATGAGTTAATTATTATTTGGTCTTGTATTTAGTTAGGTTCTAAACTATTTTTAGGTGTTTAGTTAATCTTATATGTTCCCGTGGTTCGGCGAAAATGGCGAGAGAAGGGTCACCGGAGAGGTTTTAGTGGGTATTACGTCCTTATCAGGACGTCGAGTCCCACATAATTCTGGTCCCCCCCAGACCAGTCTATTCGTAAACGAATTTCCTCGGCCGAGAAAAAAAAAGAAAGGTGTTTAGTTAATCTACGTATGTATGTAAAAGTTTTGTGTGAAAAAATAATTAGGTAGTTAATATACATACTCAAATTGAAAACTACCGTGTGTACTAAATGTCTATGAAAATCAGATGGTCATATCGAGCGCTAAATTACGCACGATACGAGTATGACCATCTGATTTTCACATAAAATTTCATATATAAAATGTCGGCTCCACATACATACACACAATGCAGTCAATAGCTTCAGTAGAATGCCCACTTTATCATTAGTATATCTGAATCATTTGTCTAGAACTAAATATTATTCGTCAGCGCTCCTGTGGTTCCTAATGTTCATTAATCGATTATTCATTATTGTTCGCTTTGTTCCGCTGCATTTGATTTGACCACCTAAGATTAATATAATCGATTTTATGGAAATTATCTGCGGTTTCACTTGCATAATCGGAAAGTGGATAAATCTCTCAAAATATGGATGGAAAGTTGCTAAATTGTTAGCAGCATTTTGCTAAAGAACAAAATATTAAACCGTCCAAATGCGAGTCGACTCGCACACGGAGGGCTCCGTACCATCGTGCAAAACTATTTCGCATAAGAAATCCTAAAAAACTGTTTTTTATGGAAAAAAAATCAAAAAGCCGACATGACGCGGTCACCTAGTGTCTAGAATTCTAGATAAACCTAACATAGGATTTACACTACTAACCAAAAACATTTTATTTCTTGTTAATAAACGGTACCTATCTACCTTTCTATTTACTTTAATGATTATATCAGAAAAGATGAATATTTTAGACTACAAAAATAAAAAAAACCCATCCCATCCAAGTACTAACTGCGCCCGACTAAGTTGCTTATCTTCGTTGGTCGGTAGTCATGTTGGTATAGATGTTGGCCCCCTTTTATTATTACATTTACTTTATTTTTATTTGTCGTTAAAGCGACAATAGTGCACCCAGCACAATATTTCAGTGCCAATATTTCAACTGTCTATCTGTAACCGTTCAAGAGACAACCTTGACAAACGTAGAGCAAAAATAACCTAAAAATAACGTTTTTTGTATGGGAGCTCTCTTTACTATTGAGTAATAATTTTATTTTTATTATTTGTTGTTATAGCGGCAAGAGACTACGTCATTCTGAAAAAAATTTAACTGTTTGCCTCTTACGGTTCATGTAATACGGACCGTACACACGGACGGGCAGACACCGAGTGCTTAGTAATAGGGTCCCGTTTGCACCCTTTGGGTACGTAACCCTTTTAGGGTTATACATACCCAAAGCAGGTTTCATTTGGAGTTCATTTGGTATAACCCAGTATATATAAGTAGGTACGTAAAGAATGGGATTGGGAATGACGAAGATCTTATTCTAACGGAACGGGACAGCATGACAGTTGTTGACATCAATACCATTATTTAAATATACTTAGTTATTCTGTGCTTGAGTGTAAAAAATCTCAACAAAATGTGATTCAGCTCATTCTCATTTTGAATTTGCAATCAGTGGCACATTTATATTCGAATTTTAAATTTCAAGTTTGTTAGGAACCGTGGCAGTGCCCACACATAGAGAACTGCATAAGTGATGTATCTAAACATTTTTAATTTGCCTCGATGTCTTCATCGAAAGAGCAAAAACTCTGGGAATCGGCTTCTTTTATTTGTTTATGGGACCATAAAACTTTAGATTGCTAATTACATTAGGTTTATGGACCCGGGAAGTGACCCGACTCGAGAGCATAGAGAAAAAGTTTCCTATTTTTGATTAAAATTATATAAAATTCGATATTAATTTAGGTAACAGTATTAGTCAGGTGACCTTATCACAAACTTTATTTATTTTTGGGACTAGATCGGCTGCATTAATTCAAAACCTAATTTTCTAGGGCACGCTTTTACTTCAAAGGATCAAGAGAAACTAAATTGTTTTTGACTTACCAGTAAAATTGGTCTCAACCAATTTTACTGGGTAAGTTACTCAGTGAACGTAAAAATCATAGAAGCACTAGAAAATGAGCCATATGCAAAGTATGCTGTGGTAGGGTGGCGGCGGCGCTTGTATACTATGCTGCGAACGAGTTTAATTCGCAAGGCGACTGGCTGTAGCAACTAGAGGGTGTTGTAGAAAATGACGTACGCGACTTACACATAACGACAATTTAATCTCAAATGTCGAGGGAATAAAATTGACTGAACTGAGCGTCCCGATTGTTAAAAAATTGTTGGCTAATCAAATAAGTTTGTTTCCAAGTTTGTGTCAAGTTGCGTGCATATTTTCCTTGAAGGAAGACTTCCATGTTTTTTCCGTTCACTGCTCTTACTACATTTTGAATATGGGCAACTGAAATGTTTTAGTGCAAAAATAAACCGCCAAGTGAGAGTCGACTCGCACACGAAGGGTTCCGTCCGTAAAAATGAGGCATTTTTTTCAAAGAACATCAAATTTTCACTTATTAGGAGAAGCCTTTAAATTTTCAATTTTATTTTATTTTTAGTATTTGTTATTATTATAGTGGAAGTGTTACATAATTATAGAGAGTTTTATGTATCTACCTATTGTAGTTCAAGAGATACAACCTTGACAAATTAATAGCAAAAATAGCCAAAAAAATCACGTTTGTTGTATGGGAGCCCCCATTAATTTTGATATAATATATTATTCTTATTGTTTGTTATTGATTGTTATGATAACGTCAACTGTCTACCTCTTACTAACCGTAAGAGGTAGACAGTTGACAGATGAGATATAGACACGTGACAGACGGACGGACGGACGGACAGCGGAGGCTTAGTTCCGTTTTTACCCTTCAGGTACAGAACCCTTAAAACATTACTAGTTCAAAAGACACACACATACATTTAACAGTACATTTAACAGTAGTCAGAATTTCCAAACTAACCTCAGCTAAGAATACCAATGCAACGCGGGTGGCGTGAGTTTATTGTAGTAATTTGTACAATGGTACGAAGTGACTTGGAACCATGTCGCGGGGCTAAGACGACGCGTTGCTATCAATTTAGATTTGTGTAAAAAAGGATAAGCAAATAAAATGCAAAATTCTGAGATGTATTGCAATGGCAGCAGCCATCACTTCTGTAAAGATGTATTTCTTAAACATTTTATTCATGATTTTTTCCAAGATTAAGAAGTGCATGCCTACCCACTTCATCAAATCATGGCAAATATTTATGCTGTTAGAGTATGTAGCTAACAAAAATTATAAATAAATTTAGTAGTTATATATGTACCTATAAATTGCATTTGTTTTTCTTATAAATAATAATATAACAGACAGAGTAAAACAGAGTAGATAAAGTCGATAACAGAGTTCAACGTGTAGGTACCACCTACGATAGGTACAATAATAATTTAAGCTAGAGAAACATCGGTTGACTCTCGATAAATTAAATGAAATTTTGAATAGATGAAGTTTACATTCAAAATGCTGATTCATAGAATAATTATCGGTTTTTGATACAAAAGACTTTAACGAACTCACTTATGATCTAAATAGGATATTTGACAGATTCGGCAAAAGAAAAACAATTAGGTACTTACCTGCTAAGATTTAGTATTCAAACAGCAGTACAACAATCAAAAACCATTTTGACAATTGATCTAGTTACAGTCAACAATAAAATTTGATGTGTGAGATGCTGTGTGGCTAAGTAGCCCGAATAAAAACTGAACTGCGCTAAGCTCTGTAGTTTAAAATAATTACAGCTTATTTATTTAAAGCTTTCCTTCTGGTCTTATTTTTTTTGGAACTGACACCCAATGTTTTATTTGCATTCAGAAATAAATTATGTATTTTTTTCAAATACCTAATAAGTACTAATTACATATAACAAAGTTTAATAGTCACCACAATGACTCAAATTATTTGTACGCGGCCAACGCCGAAAACGGCTAAATATTAAAAAAAATACCTGTTCTTATTCCTTTTAAAACACAATTTGCCTTTTCAGCTATTTTTGTCGATGACTAAACCAATTAATGATGATAAGTCGAGTATTATTTGAAAACAGAACCCAAGTTTAAAGAGGAAACGTCATAGCTCTTCCAAAAATAGAAACAAAAGTTTCATTCATTTACTAAACAACCGCGAGGATAAATCACGTACTACTACCAACATTAAACGTTCCAAAACAAATTAATTCCATTTTCAAATCAAAGCACGTGTGTCTCTACCAAAGGCGGCGAGAACAATAAAATTCTGGCGCCAATCGTTACACCCACCTCGTGATATACAGGGCTATCTTTGATGCAAAGGGTTTTATTTGTAAGACTTTATTTTCTTATTATATGTATATTAAAATCTTGTATAGATAACGATGACAAATAATACATATTTGTGAAAATAAAAGAAAAACCCATCATAAAAATATATTTGTTCGTACCTATACGTGATAAAAATTAGTCGATAAAATTTATTTAGTAATATTCATTATTTACAAATTTAATGTTTTTCTCCAGTGCTGCTCATAAAACCCAGGTCCTGTTTTACTTATACAACCCTGTATAGCACACATCGTCACAGAGCCACACGTTCGTCGTAATGGAGGGAAAATTGTCGCGACGTGATAGTGTGACGAACCTCTTTTGATTTGTTTTTTTTTAATAAAAGTGAGCGTTATCCATACTACCGCGTATTCGGAAGCCGTAATCGTTGTCGTGAGATGAATTTAGTGAATGGATGAAAGTTGAATGGAATTTTGTACCTACCAACTTATACTCTAGGTAGGTGTAGGATTTTTAAAGAGTTTTTATCTGATCTGTTTTAGTAACAGTTTCTGAATGAAATCATTAGCTTGAAATACTTCAAGGGTTATTGAGGTAGAGTAACATTATGTGTCTCGACAGAAATAATACAATTCATAAAGTTTTTTATGTCTACAAATAAATTTGTACTTAGAGTTCGATATTAACGAACTTAAATCACATGAAACTAATGAGAGTCTTGTACGAGTCTGAGCTGTCTGTCTGGTAGGTATATCTTATTTTTCTGGATCTTACAAAATCCATCAAAAAGTAGAAAAGTTGTGCGCAAAATTTGTGTTGATACTTTTTGCAAATGGCTTTATTTTTATCCTATTCTTCATACTCAAAAATTTTAGTTATAAACTCATACGAAAATCTTATACAATAAGCTGGTACCTACTGATAAAATATCGTAACAACCTAACAAAACTAGATTCTCATTAAAACAACTTTTCTAACACAATAAGACAGCTCTCGAGATAAAATCTCGTTCTGGTTTCAAGCACACCAACTAGACTATATACTGATCCAATAAGTATCCGTTCTTATACAAACTAACTCAACAAACCTTCTTACAAGAATCTATTCTAATATAATAAGGCTAGTTACATACAACCTATTTACAGAAACTAAGCATAAGCGCCTACGAGTCTGCAAATCTATGATTAGTAGAATTCCTATGCTGTGATTGGAGGAGCGCTCTTAGAAAGGCGAATAGTCAACCAATAGGAACACAGCAGCGCAACAATAGGCTTACTGCGTGGGAAGTAGGAAATGAACTGCCTACATTTATGTTTCGAACGTAGTTGTGGTAGGTATTCGTTTTATGAAACTTTAGTGAACAAGTATGAACACTAAACGCATGTAGGTACCGTCTCCATTCCGTCGCGGGTAAAGTGGATCATAACGTGTCTAAAAGTAGCAACGCAACAACTCGCAAGAGAGTTTGTCTAATGTTAATCTTATAAGAAACATGCCGTGCCGTGGTGGTCGCGGCGCGGCGTCACAATCGACCCCGTCAACTCAGCCAGTGGATGTTATGGCAAAACCAAGGAAGATTTCGCTTCACTTTTGGTTGGTAGTTGGCGTTTGGGAGAGGTATTTTCAGCAGTAACACGACGTATGTGTGCTGTTGGGAATATAATAATAAATTAGTCCCTATTTTACAGAAAATAAAGCTCAGGTACTAATGCAAAAAACCTCCGATTTATTGATTTTCAATTGCAATCCTAAAGTTATCTGCATCGGAATGTTCATTTTGCATATAAATGAAATTTTAAAACATTGTTACAACAATCTTGCAAACCTGCAAAAATCAACAATGCTTATTGAATAAAGATATCCTTAAGTACAAGAATAAATCAAGCGCAAATTCAACAAACAAATTCGTACATCAATTCCTTTTAATAAATTATGCAGTCGGCTAAAGTTACAACGAAGTTTAGCGTTTGCTACATGTAAAATAAATGATAATACCACCTCCGAAGACATAGACAGATTCTGATTGTCATCGGAACAAACGTGCAAACACGTACCGTGAACAACTCTAGCTAGGTAATAACTTCTCTAGAAAGATGGGCTATGCATACGAACCTGTCCCTGTCGAGGTCCATAGTAAGGGTTAGGCGGGCTATAGGTAGATATTGTAGTTAGGTAAGTCTCATATTGTTGGTAAGAGTTATTATATATTGTTTGTGAAATTCGCTTATAATCGTAAAGGAAACAGTTTTCTTCCAAGAGCTCCAAAACTATTCAATGTATGGCCTGCATTATGAAATCTTGCTCAGTCATAGATTTATGCTTGAGTGACGTTTACCTATGCCATATAAAAGCGTTCCTCAAGCCTGTGCTCAGGCATAGATAGATGATTGAGCAAGCTTACATAATACGGGCGTAAAATTGTATCACACTGAGACAGAAAGAAAATATAATATAATATAATATATATCTGGCGCAGCGCATCAGCATTGCCATACAGCGGGGCAATGCAGCCAGCGTCTTTGGGACGCTTCCGACTGGTATTGATATGGATCAGTTGAGCTACCTGTAGATTGTTTGCACCAGTCTGCAGTTAGCTTAATTGTTTCAATTGTAAATACTAGTTCTAATTTGTTTTTATTATTGAATTGTAATTTTCTTTGTCAATAAATATATATATAGATATATACAGAAAGTCAAATATCCTTCCTTATACTAATATTATAAGGACAAAATTTTGTGCCGTATTGAAGATGTTTCACCGGAGACAACGCCAAAACCACTGAATGGATCGGGCTGAAATTTTGCACAGATTCAGATTCATTTATTGGTACAAGAAAAAATACATATCAATAATTTCGAACACAGAAGACAGGTACTTACAAGTTTTTTAAAAATAAACTAAGATTAAATACACAGTCATAAATAATCATTAAATGGTACACTGAAATAAAATAACAGGTAAAATTATTGTGTTTTTAATTTTACCCAATATATCTACATATGTATATATATTACACAATACAAAGAATTGGAATAATACATAGGCTACTTCCAAAAACGCGTGCGAAGCCGCGGGCAGAAGCTATGCTAGTGGTAGATATAAGTATTTGGTTTAAGTGGTTTCTGGCCATTATCGGTGTCGCGTCCTAGACCATCTCTTGTAATAAAACAATCGCAAAAAGATGCGCATGCGCCGGTGTAAGCGAGCATGGTGCAACCATGTGGTGTATTATTTCTCGTGGCTAACATTCGTCTCGACAGAAATAATAGAATTAGCTGGTCATAAAGATTTTTATGTACAACTAATGAAATAGGGAGAAAATAAATAAATACCTATTGTGACTTAAAGTCGTATTAGAGACAGTTAAATAATTGCAATCCGAATCAAAGACTGAATTAAACTAGACTTGAGATATTATTAATTAGATTGTTTAAAAAAACGAAAAACTGATTTCGAGTCCCATAATTTTACACTTTTTAAGTATTGCGGGACAAATACTAATCCCTCGGGAGCATTCTCTATACAATAGCGAAAGAATTTTCAAAATCGGTCCATTATAATAATTGATGGTGAAATCGACGAACATAAATAAAAAAACATGCATACAGCCGAATATAGAACCTCCTCCTTCTTTTTTAAGTTGGTTAAAAATAATTGAAAACCACTAGGTTCACTTGCAAGGCTTTAGAGATCTTGCAATATTTTTTATTCCATAATTATTATACATGGTGTCAATTATTGAAGTCTGAGCAGCCATTTATTATTTTCTGATTGACAAGTGAACTTGCAACTGCGTGCGAGCTGTCAAATCTGACGTTAATGCCTTAATCAAGAGCTGCCATTTTTATTCGAGCTTAATCGATATAATTCGATTATTAAGCTTTTGATTTAATGGATTAAGATAAAGTCCTGGTAGACACGGCAATAAGAAATTACTTCAGACTACGGTTTGGGAAGCTAAGGCCCTTGTTATGAAAGCTTACTCAGTCATAGATCGATAAATCATTGAGTGACGTTTATGCCATAAAAAGCGTTACTCAAGCATAGATCGATGACTGAGCAAACTTTTATAATACGGACCTAAGTGATAGTGTACCAACTTAAAGACTATAATATCAAATAATGCGTAGAGTCGGAATTTAAAACATAGGCTTTCCCGCTTAATAATTTTTCCTACTTAATTATTTATCCAACAGTATTATTAATATTTTTTTTAATAGATATAATATATGGACACGATTCTACGTAATCATCGCGGTTTCACCATTTCTTGTAAGATTTAACTATATATGTATGTATATTATATGTTCTTGAGTATCTAATTTAATATTTTTTTATAAATAAATAGTTCTTACCCGCGGCTTCGCACGCGTTTTTCCTCTATAAGAATATTGCTAAATTCAGCTAGGCCCTCTCCGTAGTTTTAGCGTGAAGAGGTATCATAACACCCATCCATCATTCATCCAAACTTTTGCGTTTATAATACAAGTGTATTATTCCGCTTCACCAAGCTTCGCCTACTCTTTGAAAAATGTTCAATCGCTGCAGGGTGATTACAGACTAGAGCATTTGCTAGAGCATTACAATGTTATGTAACGTTCTTACGAATGGCACAATACAGATAAATAATAAAAGTACACATACTTTCTCTTACAAAAGATAATAGTTTACAATTTTTGGATTAAGCTTAATGTTATATGAAGTTATCTTGTTTTGTTGCTATAAAATTAAAAGTTTTTGCGAATTCTCTCTACGCTTTTTTCGACGTAATGCTTACAGCGAGAGAGCATTTATCTGTAACATTTTTTTCTCCCTTGCGTACATTTTCCCTCAGCCCGCGCACCTCACTCCTTGGTGTTCCACGTCACCCGCACTCGTGCCTTTGCTTGATAAAATGTTACACCAAAACGCTCGTTGGTTTTTCAATTCAAGTTGTAACAAAACATCGAGCATCATTTTCAAAGTGTGTTTCATGTAAATTTAAAAACAGCGAATGCTCGACCTTCTTTTACTAGTAAATGCTCGAGTCTCTACTCACTTATAAATATAACGAACAACACTGCAAACTACGAAGGATTAAAAAAACAAGTGCTTGTTTAAATACCGGTTGGTACGCGATAATTTATGGCAATATTAATAATGCTAAAATGACACTTATTGTGTGGTATCAAGGTGCTTCATAGCGGATTTTTTATTCGAAACTAAGTAGGATGAACAATGGGTGTCAGAATCTAAATGTAGGCGTTGGAATTTAGCTTTTTAATGCCAATAAATTTTATATGAATTATGAATTGTATTTTTCATCTGTGTCATCCATCCCTTCTTGGTGTGAGAGGAGGACAGTAAAATCCTACACAGAACGAACTTTTGGTATCCGAGAGGTACCTGGATCTCGGTTGGATGGGATCTATCGCATTTGTTTACCAATTTTTCCCCACCTTTCGACAAATACCCATTATATAGTTACTATAATGTATTCGATCACATGATCGAGGTATAATAACGTGTATGATAGCGTAAGTTTAAAAATATTTACTCCATATGTCAGGTTATAATCTTACAAAGTGAACTTCACTTTTAACTGTTATTATGAGATCCAAGTATCCTCTAGGTATCCTCTCGGATGCCTAGAGTTCATTTCGAGTAAGAATTAACTTTAATTTTGCCTTTAAATTGTAAAACTAAGCTTTTACTTTTTGGCTTGAATATTTATTTTTTATTATATTTTTGAATAGTAAATTGAGATCACGAAGTAGATCAGCAACTAGCATTGACTGCACTCGAAGCTTACAGTTACGATAGCAATCTACAATAATCTGACTTTGCAGGCATCAACTCCGAGTGGTATAAAAGATCCCATTTAAAAGATCGAGCTCATACGCAATTTCTCTGTTAAAAATAGCCTTGAATTAGAACTTCTGCATTACGAGCGAAAGCTAGTCATTATTTTAAGTGCTAGTTAGGGTCTAGCGTGCTTAGAATGCGCTATCAAGGTCCCGTTTAATCAAACGCCGGGAGCTATAAAGCTGAAGGGCATAATACCCTTAAGGTTGATCGTCCCGGGTTGGCGTGAGATTCAAATTTTTCGTGGTTTTTAATTTTTTTCTGCGTTCTACAAGGAATAAAACCACGGAAAAGTAATTTGCCGCAAATCGTAAAGCATTTTCTATGAACCCATGATAAAGCCAACTTCGATTCAATTGTATTTT
This sequence comes from Eupithecia inturbata, assembly GCA_963662085.1. NCBI lineage: Eukaryota > Metazoa > Arthropoda > Insecta > Lepidoptera > Geometridae > Eupithecia > Eupithecia inturbata. Next base: position 2,104,709 of record OY759179.1, on the reverse strand, counting down.
GGAAGCATTTGGGAAAATTTTGATTTTTAGCCCAAAATCTCCTATTTTCCCAAATGCTCTAAAAATACCAGTGAACCGAAGTGAGTTTTTTCATAGTTTAATAGGAAACGGCTTACGTTTTGCGGCAAATTACTTTTCCGTTAGTTTTATTCCATAATCTAAGCAGAAAAAGTCAAAAACCACAAAAAAAAAATCGGGTCAAATCGGGTTGATCACATCGACCCTTACCCTTAAGGTGACCCTTAAGGTGGCGGATTTGGATGCGGCTAGAGCAGGACCGTGCTGGATGGCACGAACTTCGGGAGGCCGATAACTAGCTGTGGGTAAAATAAGAATGCGGGTAATGACAAAGGCTGTTCGGGTTGCGACTAAGGCCGGAGAGTGAGACAGTAAACTGACTCATCTTGACTTCAGACTTCAGGCTTTTGTATGTCAGTTCGTGTGCGAGACCAAGATATTACTTAGGTAGGCACTACCAAGGCGCTGATGACGCGGTGGATCCCAGCCTAGACCACCGAAAACAGAGACATGTGTCTCAGTCACTGTCGCAGCGCAAACCACCTCAATCCATACTTTCATATTAATACTATAAATTCAAAAGTAACTTTGTCTGTTTGTCTGTTACCTTTTCACGCCTTAACGGCTTAACATATCGCAATGAAGTTTGGCAGGGAGGTAAATGGTATCCCGGGGATGAATATAGGTTACCTAAAAAGAGCGGGTGAAGCCGCGGGCAGTAGTGTTCTATAATCGCAAGGAGAAAATTCAAGTACGGCTTTTTGACAGCTTTTATAAGAAAATCGCAAGATGTGGGCAAACGTTACTATACCTAATTGTCAAAAATCCGCTTCCTCGTCCGCGCCTGCTACTTACTAAATACTTACCCTTCTGACGGTAAAGAGGGGGTATAGAGGGAGGGGATAGAACGTGTCAGTCGCGTGGTTATACACTATTATCAAGCAAGGCACTAAATTATACGAATTACGCAGTGCACATCTTCGTGATATATCTTACGTGGCTGAAGATGCAAAGGAAGAGTCACTTTTATTTTGTTATTTGTGTTTAACATGATTTTGTTGCCATAATTAGCTAATAGTTGTCTCTTAAAATGATGTTGTGAATTTAAACACAAATAATAGAATATTTTTAAATTTGTACTGTGGTTTTCTTAAATAAAATAAAAACCAATTGGCATCACATAAGCTTCTACCAACGATCTAAATTACAAACGTGTCATTGAGTCTAACTCAATAGCTATTTTATTACGGCTATAGGTCCGCCTTCCAATTGGAGCAATAATTCTTTTAGCCTTCACAATCAAGCACTTTAGTGCCACCTAGTGTCATAATTCGTAAACTTATGTTGTAAGCCTGTGTCACAATGTAACAGCCTCCCCTTAATAAAACTACCCTTAGAAAGCGCCATCTAGCTGTTTTAGAAGGAAGTATTCGCAAAAAGTAGTTTACTGGTTTATCGATTTTAGTTTGGGGCGACTAGGGGTGGGTTCCAGATGGCGCGATTGTGTTTGTAAGGGATGAAAGTTTACTAATAGTTGTATAAAATTCTTAACATAAACTTATTAATGTTTTGCTGGATTTCACTAGCTTGTACTAATACAACTCGTGTTATCAGTTTGTATTTTTCCTGACCTAGAAAACATTATTTTACTTTTTAAACTTAAGAGAAAAAAAAACAGTATGATAAGTGGCCGCCATAAGTCGGGATGGACAGACTCTGCACTCTGTGACTGCGGCGAAGAGGACCAGACCATCGAGCAAACCTTTCAGCGCTGCCCCATCCACTCCTGCCCAGGGCCCTGGAGTAACCTGGAAAATCTTCCGCCACAAGCAGTGACCTGGCTCCAAAATCTGAACTTTGATTTGCGAATCGCGATATTTTGTGTTAATTATATATAGATGTTGTTTAGGTATCTATATTTAGAAAATGTGTATAGCCTCAAATTATTCTATAAGCCTCTGTTTGTCAAACGATTAGATAAAATCAGTAGTATATTTGCCCAAGGGTTACTCCACAGAGGTCATCTTTAGGTTATAAATCCAATAAATAAAGAAAGTACAGTAAAGAGAAATTTCCAATACTGTAACGACTTAAATTATGACCCAATCCCAAATGATAGATCAGTTCAGCAGGTGGAGACGAATGACACGAGATCATCACACCGGTCCTGTCCCGTCCCCTACCTGGACTTTCCGTGTCACTAGCTGTAGCACGCGACTCGGTCTGTGAACTGAAACTTGAAGTTCACAAGTTCACCATTGAGTGTAAAAAAAATAAATTTTTTTAGTCGTTCAGCCTAATTAGTAAGAGCCTAAGAACGTAAGACTTGCATAGTCTATGTAACCAATAATAAACACAATTCAATAAAAGTTAAAAAATAGAGAATGCCATTGATTTTACTGTCACCGTCGTCCTAAGCTGCTCTACGCCTTTACCGCACAATTATTTCTTTGTGCGCATAGAGAGTAGGAACTATGATTTTACCTAGTCACATCGAAAATTATTTTGATTGGTTCTATCGTCTCTGAAATTATTTTATGTGTATAATAATGTTTGAAAATTGGTTGTATCTAATTTGCAAAGACGAAAAAAAACAAAGCCAGGAAATTCTTACCTAATCACTGAGCAGCTGTTTACAAAGTAAAAACACACGATTTAATGACGCCAAGCCATGCAGCTTAAACTCGAACAAGTTATTGATAAGCCGATTCGTACTGAAACAATTAAAATAAAGATGCCAATACAAAACAGAGACTGGTCTCAGGAATGCTGGTGCGTACGTAGCTTTATAATTAGGTTGCGTTGCATTAACCCCAGTTCATCTAAGGGCTTGCATCTGCTCGTAATCTACTTAGATTGTTGCTTGAGTAGATGCAAAAAATGTAGACATTTGAGGCGTTTCCTCTATAGACTGCGTAGACATGCCTGCCCACTCATGCTGAGTCAAAAGTTTGAACGAGAACCTCTCGAAAACAATTTTTACTGGCAATCGATTTACTTGTTTACCTTGTGAATCTTATTGTACAAACACTAGATGAGATCAAAACAAACTACTTATAGGTACTTATTTTATGTTGTTTTAATGACGTACTAGGTTAAGTTAAAGACTAGCTAGATTACCTGATATGATACAAGCCCTAAGTGGTTGAAAGAATGTGCACCTAGTCACACCTGGATGCCATGAAAAGTGAAATCATTGAATATCTAATGTCTACGCGCGCGCCATCAAATAAAGTGCCATCGGCGACCGTCAGAGCTACCACTTGTAACTAAAACACCTGCCGCCTGCATCGCCTTTAATATCAACCAGCGGAGATGGAAAAAATCATTAAACCCAATAAGACTGATCAGAAGAATCACTAATTACAACATTCCTATAAAATAAATGTACAAACCTATAAAGAGATCGATTTAGACATGTCCACGTTCAGAAAAGGCATACGTACATAGGTATTGTTAAACACAAAAAAGTATAATAAAGCCTATTAAATAAAACAAAAGCTGGAGCATTAATAACGCAATATCGTCCTCGATCGGTTTACGGCGCCTATTCTCGCTAACGACTTCTAAATAGACGCGGTCCTCCGAACATGGTTACGGGATAATTACGCGCAACAATAGCGGCGGCGCGAGCGGCGACTGTGGCATAATAAGCACCGCGCTGGCCGGTAGCGGCGCGCGGCGCGGGCGCAGGCCGTGCGCGGTGCGCGCGCGCGGCACGCGTCCGCCCCTCCCCCCGCGACCGGCGCGCGCGCTACTTAGCCGTGGGGGTGCGCGCCACCTCCGCCAATTCACCGGCGACCTCCGCGGCACGCACACGTGCGCTCGAGCTCTCCCGTCCCACTCGCGATGCCCATGGCTACCGTACACTATCAAAACATCGACAAGCTCGCGCAGCTTCAGAATCAGCGAAGGCTTGCCCCCGCTCCTATCGATCCTCGCAAGAAGAACAAATCCTACATGCATCAGCAGTACCCGGCTCCTCCAGCCTCTGTGGCGAGAAGGAATGCTCGTGAGAGGAACAGAGTGAAGCAAGTCAACAATGGATTCGCAGCACTCAGGCAGCATATTCCATCCACTGTTGCTTCTGCTTTGGTCGGCGGAAGAGGATCTTCTCGGAAGCTAAGTAAAGTGGACACTCTGAAACTAGCTGTGGAATACATCAAAAGCTTGAAACGTTTGTTAGAGGAAAGTGAAGATGGGTGTTCGGATGCACAGATGACGCTGATCCACGGGCCGCAGACGCCCCCGTCGTCAGACGAGTCCCACTCGCCAGCACCGTCCCTGGTCTCCGAGAGCTCGGCTGGCCCGCATTGTCACGACCCCTACGACGCATATGAACCCATGAGTCCTGAAGATGAAGAGCTACTTGACGTCATTACCTGGTGGCAGCAACAGTGAAATAAGGTAAGCTTTCATATTTTGTAAAAATTTACTATTTTTGTGTTTGTTTTGTGCTCAGCTGTTTTTAGACGTAGATTTTATATTTTGAGGCAGTTTTGATTTATTTCTTATCAGATAAATCACCCATCATCACGGTATATCTAGCTTACTTTTGTAAAACCCGGTTTCCATCACAAAAAACTTTATATCAACAGAATCTACCTAATCAGAATGAAAAATTCAGGTAGTGCATTTTTTCGCAAGATCCTTTTCGTCACGGTTACCTACATGTCTTTTATAAAGCTCAGTTTCGTCCTCTATGATGCAAAAAGCAAACGCGTTCTATTGTCGCTATGCATTGAACCACACAGGGACGAGATCTATTCATTGTCAGATTCGGGACATAAAAGAAACGAACAAAAGCAAATCTTAAAATATGTCGCTTTTATAAAAGCTCACCCAACTAGTCTCAACTGAAGATTTTTTTATATTAGATAGAAACGTTTAAAAAATATAAAGACCCGCATTCTAAATATTATTTATAGTAAAAGCGAAAAGCAATTACTTCTAACAATCTTGCGGCTTGTCCCGCATGTGGAGCTCATAAAATAGTATATTCTAAATCAAAACAACTTCTGCTTGAGTTTGAAGTTGCATTTCCCACCGGACCTTAGACCATATGGTCCAATTTCATGGGCCAACGCCAGTAGCGCCGGTAAAAACTGAAATCGCAAAAAACTCTAGCTATTAATTTATTGTACCGGAAGACGAAATCTCAGGAGGAAACTAGCACACGTGTTTCAATATTTGCCGGCCTAATGTAAACATCTGTGGATATAAGTTCTGGGAGTTTTTATACGTCATAAGGACTTGAACTCCCTAAAACAGTCGCGTTTGTTGCCGATAAGCTTATGTATGTAGGTATAGATAATCTTCAAATAATAGCAGTTACATTACATATCATACATACCTTCAAACTTTACAAAAACAGATACTTCTAGTCTTTAGCGATTAGAGCGGTGCAATAGAAGTCCCATTATGGTTTCTCAAAGAATCTTAGACTATTTCAAACTGTTGGCAGTAAATAATAATTGTTTTTCTTTTTCCCAGGAACCAAACACCGCGATCAAAGCATCCGGCTTGGTGATTACGAAAAAACGAGTATTCCTCAAGGAGTGAGCGCGTGAGCAAGTTAACCTCTAATTAAGCGCAATCAGTATATTCCTAATGAGAGGAGTAATGGTGGTCCCGACGATCCCATCGAAGCATTCCGAACAACGAACGAATACCTACTGCATTTGTATCGCGTCAGTGGCGAACGCTCATTAAAGTGTCCGAATCATCATTTTGAACATTGACTTTGTCGACATCCTTTGTGCCAACACTTCAATCAATTTCTGTCTTTTTTAATTTCTGTCTTGTAGTATCAGTCTATTACCTCTATAGTTTCCTGGACATTGTTTTGTGATATCTTTATATCATTTTCATAAATTTTATGACTTATTATGAGCATTAATCATTATTATTCAAAGTATTATTTGTTACGATCAAAGATTATAAAGTCTAGATCCCGAAAGCATTCCATTTTTTACAAACCGTTGACTTTTCGCCACTGTCCCATATTAACAGAAAGACTGAAGATCATTTATTTGATCCAAGCATTTAGTAAAGTGATCAGAGCAACTGCTGTGCCTTAGATTAGCCTTCTCATTTTAAGTTATTTTTAATGTTATCTAGTCATTAATGTTTAAGTTTGTTTAAGCTAGGTATATGTTAGAAGGTCTTTTATGTTACCTAGTTTGAATCATTGAGGTTGAGTTCGACTTGAAACAAAGACTTTTGGTATATTATAGATAAATTAGCACCCTAAGGAAAATTCCTAATTAGTTTTATAAGAATTTTATTGCACGAAAATACCAGCGATCAACCATTTGGTTGTTTTTGTAAATAAATGATAACAAACATAATTTCTTCCATTTTATTTATTAACCTTATAGGATAAAGATGCTTTAAATATTATAAAAAACGTATTTATAGATAATAGCCAAGGATCGTGATGCAGAGTATTGGTTTATTACCCATAGATATCTTAAAAAGATAAAAACAAGATAAATGTTTGGAAGATGACGAAATACAGATAAATATGAAGCTAATGCTATGAGAAAATAAATTCAGTAATAACATCAATATCTTAAAACAAATAAAATCACATACGCGATAATTTTACAGAGATCAAATAATAATGCAAAAATTATTAATAATTATTACCCGGAGTGTGAGGGCTTACGCACTATATAATATATAACAAACAATATCTTAGAATTTTACAGGACTTAAATCCAAAGTATAGAAGTACTGTAAGATTGAATATTAAGACATATATTTTCACAAAAGCTATCATTGAATAGAATAACGAAGAAAGGAGGTTTGAATAGCGATATTTTGAGTACCTACTTTAGGTGGATTTGATAGACCTTACCTTTGTTTGCCTCAAAAAATAATCTGTTTCCTGAAAATAATAAAAAGTTTTATCTTAGTATTGTTCCATCTTTCAAATATACATTTACCTTCCTAAAGAATCAGTAAATTGAACATGATCAGCTGGTCTATTCAGATGTATTCGTGAGTGTATCACTTTATAACTATTTTGTGATTCCATTGGTTCATTTGCATGGCTTGGTCTAATAATCCCCTTAATGATTTCCCCTTAAGGGGATTATTAGACAAAAAAGTCTAATTATCCCCTTAGCATCTCATTTCAGTGGTGTAAGGGGAGACGCAGTTTTAAACTGCTCGCTTTAAAAAACAATTTATTTTTTTTACTATTAAGTAGTTGCTTTAAAACGTGATATTCACAGGCTTAAAATTATATTGGCCTGCAAAACTACGTATTTTTTTTAAACTGTAGAACAGTTTAAAAAAATGTGAAATTTTAAAAGTGTTATAAATGCAGTTAGAGATTATAAAGAAAATAAAAAACGTTTTATAGCAAATTTGATCAGCTTTCTTTGAAGCTATAGTAAACCATACATTAATAACAGTTTTAACTTAAATAAAAAGATAAAACAATAAAATAGCCATTTTAAGCTTAGTGTCCAAAAACTCTATTAGCATTTTATAAGTATGTTTTACATGTTATTTAATTCTTAATAACTGGTATTCGGAGCCAATTTCGGGGAATATTCTCCCATTATTCAATATAAAAAAAAACAATAAATAGTTTTTATATACATAAATAAACTCTTTTTCGAGTCCTTTTTATCTTGTGTACTTAAAAAAATCTTGCAATTTTAAAAGCGTGATACTTAGTTTTGCAGGCCAGTGTAGTTCAGTAATCAATGTTCGACAGCAAGTTCGTAAAGAATTGCAAACAATGCCAAGTGCGTATGCACAAAAAGCACAGATCCAAAAATAGTAACATACCTGACTCTTTCAAAATACAAAATCGGAAACAGGGACTTGCAAAATTAAAATAACAAAAGGTACACCACCACACGTGCCTCAACTCAAATTACAATTTTGCAAAATAATAACCTACGCGAAAAACATAATGGGGGGCCGAAATCAGTATGGCATTTTATTTTGCGAAGACAATTCGACGGATGCCCGTAACGCCCCAAAATTCAGGTTGCAATACTGCAATAATAATTTGCGTTAATAGAAGGGAAGTTTGGCAAATGGGTGGGTATTGGGTATATCCGTTGGCAAATTCAGTTCTGAAGTATTGGGCAAAATTATAGTAACTTAGCATGGGTACCTACAGAATAGACAGATAATGATCGAGTAGACATAGAACACAGCAGAAATTTATAAAAATGTCTTGTTCACATAATTATAATGCCAGCCCAGGTGATAAGATTTCTTATTAAATACGTCTGCACAAGATTCAATGAACTTTCCAAAACAACATCCAAAGAATCGCACATCTGCTTTCAATAATATTACAAAAACTTACTAGAACCGACCATAATTGTCAATTTATTGAACCGTCCTATAGACACCCCTTTCGGTAGACGCAGTACTTGTTCAACGAAACAGGTACGACATGTTGTCGTCAACACCTGTAAATGGTTTTGTCGGTGATCTAGATGTTTTTTTAGTAGTCGGTGATCTAGATGCTTTGTATTAATTGTCGGCTGTTGTGCATCCGTTTGCGAGATTGCCTTTATCTTGTCTATCTCGTTGCTAACTGGGGTTGACGGTTTGTTTTAATTTCATGTAATTTTTCGCATCCAGTGTGTTTGTTTTTATTGTACTTCCGTTCGGTCTTTCATTAGATGCTTTGACTAAGTAGGAACTGGTTCTTTTGAATATGGCTCTTGCAGCTAAAAGCAGCGCACTATTCATGATAGATCATGAATAGTGCGCTGCTTTTAGCTGCATGCCTGAATATTGTAATTTAATTATTGAACTTGCGATAAAGCTCTTAGGTAAGGTATAATTTTTAATTATAATAAATTCACATAAATTGTAGCAAATAATTAAATTAATTCATCATAATCATCAGTCGATATTCATAAATCCACTGCTAGTAAAAGGCCTCCCACAGAAGACACCGCAAATAGCAGTCCCGAGCCGCCTCTATTCTGTGACTCCTATTTAGGTATTTAAACCTAATTTGAACTTAAAATGGTCACCATACATAAAATTAAATAAAATCTACACACCCAGCAAAAAACCACAAATTTTCAACAAAAACATAACAATAATTTGCATGCACCTGGCTTAAACATCATTCTCAAAGCTCAGGCTTCGCCGGCCTTCGTGTACACTCGGCGGCGCTCGTGCGTTCCCGGCACGCGACCGTCGCGCGCGCAGCTGCGCGGTCACTTGCGCAGAACCGATTGTTCCAATTGAAAATGGTTTACCCGTTACCAGTCAAATTACTTTTATGACCCTGAAAATTTTGATAGGTACTTATTTTCATGGACTTTTCTCTTGGTGTCATAAAAAGTTCAAAGAATCAGAAAATCACTTTTTAAGAAAATTGTTTGCGGAAATAAGACTTTTCAGAGGCATCTTTGAAGCTGGGCCAAACTATTTATAAAATCTAACAAGTGCATTACGTTTGGAAACAACAGGGCCGAAACTGCCGGACGAAACTTATTTTATTTTCGTCATATCTTCAAAGAAGCATGTACTATGGAAAAACAAAAAGCTGACGCCAGGCCACTTACGAGCAAATAAGAAGCACTCCAAAAACACCAAATGGCCAAATAAAAACGCCGCAAGGTTTGTCCTTGGCGGGGGTGTAGCGTTTCTGGCAATAAGCGTGTGACCCAAATGCGCCGCTATTTACAATATAGGACAACTTCAAGTAGTTTGTTTTTGTAATAAATAAGTCTGCGATAGTTAAATTTGAGCGTAAGAAAGGGTCCTTAAAATTTTGAGCAATTTGGGTATTTGAACAAAACGCTCAAGTACACTAAACCTCAAGTTATAAAATAATCTAGATAAGTTTCCTTAAATAGGTGTTATTATTTATCTAAGCTATCATTTGACGCAGGATTTGGGCCTTTAGAAAGTTGACAAAACCAATATTCTACAATAGGTATATCACCTGACACAATAAAAAAACTAAATACTTTCAAGCGCCAGCCCAATTACTATCCTAGAAAACTTCAAACCCCGCGCAAAGGCAACTTTCCACATAACGTCCCATTCATTGTCTATTTAATGAATCAGCCGAAGCCGGCCGTAACTTGTGGCTGACTGCAGTAAACCCATTAATGGCCTTTAATGAATTGGGATCCCAGTAGCAGTGTGGGCTAGGGTGAAAAGCTGGTTCCATCCATATATTATATTACAATACAATACAAATATTATTTATTGCACACCAAAAAATAAAAAAAACACAAAACACAAAAACAATAAAGATAATGTACAATGGGCGGCCTTATCGCTAAGAGCGATATGTTCCAGGCAACCTTAGGATGGACAAGAAGTGATTAAAAAAGTATAGACGGTGGCGTGTAAACAGAAATAATTTTTAGGTATTAGGACGAAATGAATATACTTAGTTATATATATAACTAATTATAAACTTAACATGAATATACTAGTAGTATATTACATAACATAAAATAAATAATAAAAGTAAATATATAAAATTACTTAACAATTAGATGTTGAGGTGAGGAAATGTTTATAGACCATATTTTTATAGGGAGAGACTTAGTATGTCTAATAGAAGTGGGTAGGTATATATTAGGTCCTTACATATGAAATTGGCGTTTTGTATGGGAGGAACAAAAAGTCGAATATTTTTTAATATAATATATTTAATTAATCAAAGTATGAACCATTATTTTCTATGCACTTTTGCCATCTTATAGGTAGTTCATTGATCCAGAAAAAAACCAGTCGGACGGGAATCAATAAAATCTTTGAAGGCGATTTGGACTGCCCCATCGGAGTTGAATTTTTTCCCTTGCAAGAAGTTATCCAAATTTCGAAAAAAATGGTAATCTGTTGGAGCAAGGTCCGGGGAGTACGGAGGATGTCTTAGACTTTCCAATTGAAGCTCTTCTAATTTAGTAGCCGTCTGTTGCGCAGTGTGTGGTCTAGCGTTGTCGTGAAGCAGCAGTGGCGTGAAGCGATTGACCAGCCTAGGTTGTTTAGCCGCTAGCTTTTCCATCATGGTTTGCAATTGCTGACAATAGACATCAGCCGTAATAGTCTGGCCAGATTTGAGAAAACTGTAATGAACAATACCGGCACTAGTCCACCAAACGCTTACAAGTAACTTTTTTGGGGTTAATTTTCGCTTGGGTCAGGATTTGGCTGGCTGGCCAGGATCCAACCATTGCGCTGAGCGCTTCCGATTATCGTAAAGAACCCATTTTTCATCACAGGTAATGATTCGGTTTAAAATACCTTCATTATTGTGCCGGTTTAGTAATGTAACGCAGCAGTCGACGCGCGTTTGCCGGTTTGCTTCAGTCAATTCGTGAGGTACCCACCTTTCAAGCTTTTTAATCTTCCCAATTTGCTTCAAGTGAATTAAAACAGTTTTATCACTAACATCGCAGCCTGCAGCTAACTCGGACGTGGTTTGCGATGGATCCGCTTCCACAATAGCCTTCAACTCTTCATTATCAACTTGAGTCTCAGGCCGTCCACGGGGCTTGTTCTGCAGGTCAAAATTTCCAGAACGAAAAAGTTGGAACCAAAAACGAACTGTGTTTTCTTTTGCAACACGACCGCCATACACATCATTCACCCTTCGAGTTGTTTCCGCAGCACTAGTGCCACGGCGGAACTCGTACTCATAAATAATGCGATATTTTAAGTTTTCCATTTTGTAAAATGAGTGACGCAAACAGAAAAAAACAGAAGAAAAAAACAAATGAATGACATGAGTCTATAGCTGTACAAATTTGAATTTGGAATTCCTTACCAAAGAGGAGAAATTTGTGATTAAAGTGGCCAGTACGAAAAATGCCAATTTCATATGTAAGGACCTAATATTTCAACTACAGTAGAGGTCAAAAAATACAGTAGGATTCAATAAAAATGTAAGTGGAATAGTTACGAACCTAGTTAGGAAGATCGACAACGTTTCATCCCTTAACGACTATTTCTACTAGCTGAGTCAGGACCCGTTAGATCTGCACACACGCGCTCGTCTGCTTGCTGAGTGGACTACTTGGTACCTATTAATTAATCCAATGTTTGTATTAGTATACTACTTACTTAGTTCACATGTGTTTGTCTGTGCTGTTTGTTATCTAGTACTAAATAGTCTCTTTTTATTTTATTGTCTCAAAGTTTTTTTTTGTGTGTATAGTGTGTAATAAATAATTTTCTTTCTTTCTTTCTTTACTTCAGGATTTTTCTTCTTCATAGTGAATTCATCAAACTACGATAGTTTTGTATTACTATGCCTTAGCTGTCCGTCCGTCCGTCCTTTCACCCGTCTGTCACAGGGCTCTGATCCGTAAGATCATATCATGAACCCTAAGAGGTAGACAGTTGAAATTTTCAGAGAAGGTGTATTTCTCTTGCCGCTATAACAGCAAATAATAACTATAAAATAAATATCCAAATTAAAGAAGAGAAGCTCCGTTTAATTTGGATCCTATTTCAATATGGCTATTTTATACACAAACAAAAAATTAGATTCTTATGGCTATTTTTGCTCTTCGTTTGTCAAGGCTAAGGTCAAGGTATCTCTTGAACCTCAATAGATGGTGTCCTAACACATGAAATTTTATAAATAAGTAACACTTCAACTGTAATAAAATAACAACAAATACTAAAAATATAATCAAGTTAAAAATTTTAAGTTGTCTCTGAACAAGTGAAAATTTAATGATTGTTCTTTGAAAAAGTTGTCTGATTTTTACAGTACGGAACCCTTCGTGTGCGACTCGCACTTGGTGGTTTATTATAGTAAAATACAGTAAAGTTTCCAAATCCTTCTTACGGGACGAATTATGGTAGATCGTAGTGGACGCGAGCCGAACCTTGTGCGAAGCATGGATTCAAAGGCGAGTGCGCAGCGACCAGCAGCGCCGCGACGACGACGCCGCGGGCACGCAATGCACTTGCCTTGAAATCGCTCGCAAATCGCCACTGTGATAATTCGGCTTTAATTCGTTTGACCCAAACACTTATTGCATTCTTCAATTGGGAATCTTATTATGCATTTTTTGTCTAGGTACGGTATGAAACAAATTCTTAGAAGCTACCAATTAATAACTAACGATGTTACAATACATTGTCTTAGAAGCTCTACTTTCACAACCTCACGTTGAACGAAGGTAACCAATTAACCAGCTGAACCCATTTCCCTGTGGCCACAGGTAGGTAGGTTTTATTTTATCTATAAAACATCTCAAATTGCCACGAAATTCTTATAAAAACAATTTAGTCTCTGAAGCCAAAGAACTAGGAATGTGACTACCGCCAAAGTTTAGTGTAAAATATTTCAAATTCTTTGCGCTCATGTGACTTGATGCAGGTAGATTGTCCTTATTTGACCTGAAAAAACTACGGTACTTTGTTGTATATTTTTGTGTTAGGGTGCATTTTAGTGGACATCGGGAGCGGAAGTAAAGGAAATATCGAGAATCGCGGGTAAAAGCTCTATTGAAAACTATAAAAAGTCACGGAAAGCGCGTCTTTAGAACATACATAGCCTAGCTAACAAAACCTAAAGGAGTCTTCATACCAAAGTCGTTGACACAGCCCGGCGGCGGATTGGTGCGATATTTCATTGAATGAATAATGTTGGCAGATAACAGTATTTTGACAAATTGTCGGCTGCCCGCCGACTCCATAAAATTCAAACATTTTAGTGTAAACAATAATTTCAATAATTTTTATATATGCATTCAAATTATAATAAAAGACCTGTATGTAATTTTACGTCCGTATTTTAGAACATGTAAGAAAGTATGCCTCTTGCTACCGCTCTGTATTCTTATTATCACGCATAATATGTAAGTACGTCCAGTCTTAAACAGGCCTCTCCCAAACAGGGGGGCTCTCACTGCTCTCCAAAGCACTGCAGAATACTGATCAAAGAACAATAACGTCGTCATTTTAAAAATGTAAATTTTGTTGGGATTGTCTTTTTTACTCCAAGAATCCTATGATAGGAATTTTCAACTGTAATAAAGGTTCCCATAATTCCTTTAAATGTATGCCCATCGATCGTCTAGACCTCGATTAAATGCTGTAATTTCAGCTGTAACTGCACTGGCGAGAAAAAACTGAGCATTCAATCATTTTAATTGCTGAACTAAAAACCATTGAGCACCACATGTTATAAAAATTACCTACTCCTGTGGCTCAGCAATCAAAGTAGATCTTAGCCTACGATACAAGACTGCCCCATGCATCTAGGTTCTGAGCTGACTCGCAAGTTTTGTTGCCTGTGTATAAAACTTAACTAAAATTTACAAATGTGAATGTGATTATAATATTTTTTGTAACAGAACAAAATGTAGAAATAGTGATAAATTAAACAAAATATCATTAGGATTGTCCTGTCGTTTTTCGCCATGATGGTAGCCAAATGCGGGTAGGCAGGTGTCGCCACACAGCTGATGATTTTAATAGCATCATCCGAACTTGATATATAAATCTTTAATTAGCAAAGATAATGATGACCTATTGTGTGTCATCTGAGATGCAGAAGGTTGTGGCTTATCTGATACCCATTACCATAACTTTTGTTATCACACTCGGGCGCTCTGATTTGTGAAAATGTTCAGAATTTTTTAAATTATCTGCTAATGGGCAAGACAAAGTATAGATTTTATAGAGTGGCCCGAAATACTCAATACTCAATCAATTATTGCATTCTATAGGTGTACAGAGGTTTAATAATCTAATTGAGTATCACTATAGACCCTGCTGGGCACACAATATGTATGGAGGGAGGAGGACGACATTTTTAATATGTAAATAACCAAATAAATATGTCTTCGCCTTTGATAAAAGAACTTACCATTTTATCTTGTGCACTTTTCCGCCAGTTCTCTGTAGCTTTCATATGTCCGCTTTCACCACATTTTTCCAATGGTACCACGGACGTCCGAGGTTTTTGAGAAATGTGTAGATACTATGCTTCTCAAAAATGACAAAATGTCTCTTATGAAAATGACAAAATGTCAAATGACTCATACATAGCGTCTCTATACGTTTCCCTATCAACCTGCCACCGGCTTTAGTCAAAGAGCCTGCGTGTCGCGCTATTCAAATAATTAGGGCCGATACCGCTTGGGATAAAACAACATAAAAACTACTGCTCGCTGCAAAAACTTAGTCGCGTATCAGTCCGATTCATGGTTTATATCACAATAAAGACATTATAGAAACAGCACTGACACCTTGATGTGACACTGTACTTTGTAAGGTATTGAATATACCAGCAAAGGTAAGGAGTCAGTAAGTTAACCAATGAGAACCGAATGTTTTTTTTTAGTTAGTTCATCTATGTATGTTTTCCAAGTACAACACGGTTTTAGTTTCGTAATAAAAATGTCCAAAAGCTTAATCAATAGCTACAGGATATTTTAGAGGGTAGGTACTTATATTTTTTTATAGTAATCCTTAATTTGTCAAATTAATTCTATACGTCTTTCGAAGAAACTTTTATCAACAATGTTGGAAGAAATACAAAACATATACCCAACAGGCGTGAATACAATTGTAAAGCCACAAACCAACAACTTCAATGCGATTTTATCAACACCAATGTGCACTCTCTTTACCAATTAAGTATTTACACTGGCCTTTTTCGGTTTACTTCCAGATCAATCGAAACCTGATTGAGATAACAATAAAATTGAGTTCAGTTCATTGACCTCTCCAGGTGGTGAGTGACAGTACTTTATCGAATGAAATTACCTATCAATACTGACCTACGATAATATGATTTAGATTGTGAATGAACAGATATCGACAGCTGTGTATAATCGATAGAACCTTTCTAGGTGATTCAATGGGTTATGTTATGACAATATTGATATTTTCCGCTTTTCAAAAGTAAGTGTTTGTGATTATTTTGATGTTTTACTTTAATAATAGAACTTAAAAAAATTTAAACATGTAATTATATTTTCAGGTTTGTGAAGCACCATTTACATTACCTTTCAAGTCCAACTGCGACTTAAAAGTTTATCAGTACCTACATATGGTTAGTATGGGTTTGCACAATACCAAAACGAAAAAAGTTTTCGTTTACTACCGCTGACCTGTCAAAGTTCTCGGAAAACGAAGTTTTCGTAAACTATTAAGACTATTTCGAAGGCTTTGCAAGCCCATACTTAGGACTCATAATACCACCACGACGGCTTATCAAATGTCTCAAACAATAAATTCGTACCTGATATAATAACAGAAAAGATCGCACATAGCAACATATACGCTTCATTTCCAATCGCAGTTCTGCTAATAGGTATTCCATCAAGTTGTAAAGCTGCGGTAACATTCACTGGAGCTAGAATGTCGACTGCTTGACTCTAACGAAGGTGTGCTCAAAAAAGCTCGTCTCCGGTGGCCTGGCTGTCACTCCGCGAGACACGTCGTTACAAGAATTAGATAACTAGCAAACAATAGGGAGTGTACGATAGCTGATGGATGATATAGGCGAAGATTGGTTTTGCAACGCAAATAGGTTTAATGAATTCTGTTTTGTAGCGAGGAACGAGTTTGAAAGATGTTGGATGGACTTATTGAAGTTTAAAATTGTTATGGCGAAGGATGAGATGGTACCTAGTGTTTTTGTAAACGAATACTTTTTTAAAATATATAAATAAAATGGTCCTTTGTTTTTGTTCACAAAGGTTTAAGCAATGTTGTGAAGACTGGTGCCTGAAGTAGGTTTGGAGAACCTCTATTACAGGTCATGTCAGGTCAAGATTCTTGTATTTTTTACTGATAATTAAATGAATTATCAGTAAAAAATACAAGAATCTTGTCAAGAATCTTGAATTTTGTTCATATTTAAATTAATATTTAGTGAAATTTATTCTGTCCCAAAAGCTAAAGGGTCCTAGACGTCCTCATCAACAGATTTCCCCGGCGGCACTTGTATCGAAATTTCCAAAAATTATCAAAAGAGCTACCGTAAACCTACCCCTCATTACCCTTCACGGTTCTTAAACAAACGCCTGTGATCATCTTGTATTCTGTTTTTGAATACGCCATTACATCTTCAATGTTGCAAGCTACGGCACTTAAAGCGTATTAATCGAATGGTAGGCTCTCATTACCATCGGAAACGCCCAGGAGTTGGCGATGAAACACGCGATTATTAGTTAATCGGATGCATAATCGTTTCCGCATAATCGAGATGAACAACGGTGAGATAAAAGGTATCGATTTGGTTTTAGAATTACTAAGGAAACACATTGGCAGATATTTATCTGCTTAGCTAAAGTCCGATTGCAAATATCATAATTCTGGGGCCGTGTAGCAATTTTCGGTAACTATTTTTTGACATTTCTCCATAAAACATTAACAATCCGGGACGTGATAGTTTCTTCAAACGATGACTAATCTGCTCCTACTGCAATTATAAGGAGTTCTAAAGTGTGAAATACGTTTATGCAATACATTTGTAGCTTCCGGTTACAGTACGATTTCATTTCACTGTCCTATCAACATCATACATTTACATCACGTCTACCCCGAAGCTTCCTTTTGATCTGATATTCCTGTCGGCTACAGCCAAAGCCCTGCGATAAATACAAACTCTCGGCATAAAAAATATAAAAGACGACATTCTCACAGTATTAATATGAGCTCTCATCTTGATTAACTACTTTATAATCATAGAGCAATCGGGTTACATTTATCAGCTGCTAACGAGTCGATAAATTGATCACTATAGATATACCGATTCACAACTAACATTACAAAAATATATGTCCAAAAGCAATTTGTAGATGGTTATTTCAAAAACGTAGCGTCTCTCAGCACCGCTCGAATAACTAGGTGTTTGAAATTCTTGCATGACCGACTGACTGTTGTGCTTACAGAACTCTACCACGAGAAAGTTGGAATTATTTGTCGAGCGAGAGTATAGTACTATTTTATAAAAGCTCCGTCCAAATCGATTCGTCCAGATCGATTCGTATGGTCTTTGCTACATTACATCAAAAGAACAAAAACATAAAATAAAATAATATATTAAGAAAGCCCCAAATTTTAAATCACAGGACCATTTAAACGAGAAAAGAAGCAAGCAACCTTATAGTTGATTAAAAATGCTGGATGCTGTTGATAAAGTCCCCACATTTAACTAACTGCGTAGATAACGGAGGATATACTAATTCAAATCCAGTTTCATATATCTCTTTAAACGAAGATAAGCCTTATCTGTATCGACGCCATAAGCTTAATATTTTATAGCGAGTCTTCCGATCCATCATTTTTTACGCTGAATTTCGTTTTTTTTTGGGTTTTGTGAACGTATTTAGGAATTGGATTACATCCCTAACTTCTAGATACGTTTGCTTGCCTTTACTTAAAAGTAGGTGGTTAAAACCTTTGTTTTGGTTTATGTTGTAATTTTTTAGTTTTTTGACTGGAGGAGTAAAGATTTCAGTGACAAGTTTGCACGCTTTATGGTCTTGTTACGTAGTACAGGTTATTTTGTGGTCTAAGAGTGTTGTTCTTTGTCTATCGAGTCTTGCACTTCCATCATGAATCATAATAGAAGTTGGTTCGTGGTGTGTCGCTATTATTTTTATTACTATTATACCTAGGAACGTTGGTTTAGTCATCATGGTTATTGATCTATTTCACGGTTCAACACCTTATTTCTGGATAAACCAACCGCATTTTTTCAAACCACGGTTGAAGCTATTGACCTTAACCGGGTCAATGTCTGTAGTTTTGCAATTTACGAATAGGGTCGCGTGGCATTTTTTGTTGAAAAATAGTCCATTTATCGTAAGTGGTAGGTAATTAATAGGTATCCATTATTATCCATCGTCTGATTGATCAACAAGGCATACACACCTTAACCTTAGGTCTAGAAACTGGTCTATCTTACATGTGCTTTTAATTTTCTAGTGTGTAGGAAATAAATAAATTCAATGCATAGCAAAATTGTCGAGTGACGACCTCTGTGGCGCGGCAGGCGAAAGACCGCATGCAACGCAGGAGGTGGCAGGTTTTATTCCCGCTTTGGGACAAATGTTTGTACGATCTGCAGATATATGTTCCTGGTGTTCTGGATGTCTTCTTTGTATAATAAAAAATATATATGTATCTATTTAGTGTATTTCATTAAGTATATCAGTTATCAAGTAGGTACCTATAACACAAGCTCTGCTTAGCTTGGGGCTAGATGCTGTGTTGATTGTCCAGCATTATTTATTCATTTATATTGTAGTCAACGCACGACTCTCAAAAAAAAAAGTTATACGTAATTTCATATCACATAGCTTAGTTTGCAGTCTGCACAGATGTACGAAAAACGGCATCAGCTAAGCCAGCAGTTAGTTTGCACACATGTTTGAAAAACTGCGACAAATTAACGAGCTAAGCGAACACTTAGTAAGCTTAGCTTTCGGTCTGAAACCCGCATGAACGTGAATCTAAAATATACTTTTCCGGGTCCGCAACCGCAGAGATTTTCTGTCTCACTGACCATACGGCACGAGCGGGCCCTGAACCGAATCTAAGACGTGAACTTTTTAGCGGTTATGTGTTTATTAAACCTAGATTATGACAAAGTCTTGTTTTTATTCCGCTGGGAGGCTTCGGAGCAAAACTTGCTGTCAGAGGTCCGTCCTGCATTATGAAAAACTTGCTTCGAAAACGAATCAACGTAGGTACTTATGATTTGTCATTTTCCTTTAGGTCAAGGCAGGCCGTACAATGAATGGATTGCTCTTAAGGAAGTAAATGCTTCATATTGTTGCGAGGTTCACGTTGAGGCAAAAGGTATATGTTTACTCCATAAAACCCCAAACCCATCATAATGAAAAGTTTATAATCCACATTCATTTCCAGATTATCAAAACTAAGCTGCGTAAACGGTAAATCCATCTAAACATCGGATAATCTCAAAATCTCTAATCAAAATGCTTCCGTAAAAGCAAGTCCAACTAGTATAAAGTAGTCATACACGATTACTCCGCTCCGGCATACCTCACCATCAATCAGTGACCGAAAAACTTGTATTTGAAAGGTTCTGGCCCAAATCGTTGGCTCACAACTGTAAAAAATCTAATCTTTATATGTAGGTCCGCTGGAGATTCTTATCAGCGCACATACATCCACAGCTGAACATGACTCCCCTAAACAAGGGAGTATTTTCCATAATCACCATGCTTAGCAGGCGTATTGGTGATCGCAATGGGTTTAAAGTCACCGAAGGAGGCAGCTGCTCTTTCTCTGGAAGGTTTTATTCTTTCACGCTGAGTTGGAGGGGTGGATTCTTATGCCACTATCACCACTGTAGGACCAGATTTTCTATGTTTTGAGTAGTAGAGTGCAGATACTACCTTTTTGCCAATGTTCACGAAATTTTTGGATAGATGCATTCTGGATGAATCGATCTAATGGCGTAAAACTCAACCATTTCTTTTATTAAGTAAACTTATGTAAACGTTTCGTTTCGTTCGTGTTAGTGTCATTTTGAAATTAGAATTGATTTAAGAGATTTGATTGATATGATTTAAGAGGCCCGACGGCATGACACTAGTATCATGGGAGTTGGGGAGGCCAATGTGTGAGACGCTACATGCGTCGACACACTTACACCATCCTATCTTCCGAGTACAAACGTGAGAGTTGGTGCGGCGGCAGATTTGGCAGAGGATCTCAAAAGGCGTATATATGCAGGTCTCGACAGAGCCTACATGTTTGCTCGCTTTGGGGTCGAGATTCTAGGTCCGTGGCGTACCGAAGCTCTCCAGGTTTTTAAAAAGTTATTTGAGCGTCTGGTCGAAGCGACGCGTGAGCCGAGAGCTGGTGGGTATCTGGCGCAGCGCCATACAGCGGGGCAATGCAGCAATCGTCTTGGGGACGCTTCCGACTGGTATTGATATGGATCAGTAGAGCTACCTGTAGTTTGTTCGCAACAGTCTGCAGATAGCTTAATTGTTTCAATTGTAAATACTAGTTCTAATTTGTTTTTTATTATTTGATCGTAATTTTCTTTGTTAATATAAGCCTTGCCGTATTAAAAAAAAAATTCATAATTGATCAAGGAACGTGGAACAGAGTGGTCGTGTATCGTATGGTCATACTAGAAAGAGTCAAGTTCATTACAAAACAGGCAATAAAAATTATCGATGCTGGCGGCGACCACCGAAGCGAATCCCGGAGTGTAGGACCATCAATAATTAGGGCAAGAACAAACGGTTCCGGGGTATCAGTACGTGGCTTTTGATTTTGATTGATGTGTACTGCGGTAGGTACCTACTTTCTTGCAATTTGGTTGGATTACTCAGTTTTTGTGGGCAAAAACCTGTTTATTGTTTAAAAGTTTCCTTGTCGCATGTGCCCAATGACAATGGGCTGCACTTTTCGAACTATAGTATCTGAATGTATATTTTTATATTAATTATTGACGAAACAAGCAGGGCTACCTGGGTTAAACATTAACGTTTATAAATATACCTAGCAGGGCACAACCCAACAAAGCACAACCCCATGCCCCTGAAGCATTTAGATGTTGCCTTGTTTCGAACTTCTCTATTTCCATCCCTTCAAATATTACATTTTATTACAACTCCACTGAATCCCTCTTCCTTTATTTAATCGTTTAAAATCTCGCCGAAATATTTTGTGCTTACTTCATCAACAGATCTCGGTTGCTTAAATCCTTATCCATTTGATATATAACCATTAGTTTCAAAGTAACTTTATTTTGAATTACCTATTACCTACATTTACAGTTCGGGCCCAAAAAACTTCACTTTTCCTACATTGATGCTCGAAACATGGAGGTACTCGAAGTGCCCAGTAAATTAAGTCATTGTTGGTACGATGTGCGTCAATAAAGACATTACAACAGCGGCGCGGCAGTCCCGATTCGACATCGTCGTTAGCTGCCAGGAGCTTGATGAGTTTCGTGTTTTAGTCTATTTTGGTTACCTATATTATTCGGAATTGCTTTTATATTGTCTTCTGAAAAATGAGGAGTGCATATAATTTTGTTAAATAAAAATTAAGATATGGGGGAGACGTTAGACTAGACAGAAATAGGTTAGATTTCAAATGACGGACATGATTCCTGAAAAAGTTAGGAGACAACTTTTTTTCCAGTAGAAGGATAGTAAAATACTTGTAGTAAATAAAAAAACAATCGAAAATGTTACCGTGAAAAATTTGATTCTATGCGATGCAAAAATATCTCGTTAATGTGATATTGTCCTTTTTGTACAGAAGTATTCCACAAACTAATCAAACTTTTAAAACAGATTTTAAAAATTTCAGAAATCAATTGTTTTGCTAACATCAATCTTGGACCATACATAACTAACTTTTTTAAATGATCTTAAACATCAATTGTTTGTTGTATAATATTATTTTCAGTAGGTATATTTTTTTATCAATAATTAATTGAAATAAATCTAAATAAATAAAGTAAAATAACATTTCGACGCTGTAGGTTGACTTAGAAAGATTGTCTTCGTCACAGTGACTTCACGCCACAGTTCCTGATTGTCTCATTCGTTCTGCGACTACCGTTCACTGACGACTTTGTCTTATGACTTTTCTTATTCGATTTAGCATGGTTTATGTCTAGCTCTCTAATCATCATCTCATTTAATTTTAAAGCCTTTACATCCACTAAGGAAGGATGGTAGCTATAATATTTTAGTTGTCTGGTAGAAATCGCTCTTGAGCGATAGCACTCCCAATTGCCGCTTAGCTGTTTTGTTGTAAATAGTTTGTAATAGATTTTGATGTGCAATGCTTTCATATAAAATGCTTTCATTTTATATTTCATTCTATATCATTATACACATATAATAACGGCACATAAGTAAGCCTAAAAAATACCAGAATGACAGTTTCTAGTAGGATTTTTTTTTATGCAAGTGGTGAATCTTTTCATTGCCACCAACGCACAAGGACCACTGCCACTAGCAGACACGGCATTGCATGGCATGGCAGTGAATGCGTTAACAAATGGAGTATTTAGTATCATGTTTTTGCAAAACCTGGGGGTATTCTTATTAATTTAGTTCAGTTTTTAGTCTAAGAACTTAGCTATTCTTTTTTTTTTTATCTTGCCTGCTTTGGTCAAATATTCTTGCACTAGACATCAATTAATTTTACTATCTTTGTAGACCACACGTGAAACCATGTCTGTGAAGAACACTAACACAAATATATGAAAAATGTATATGTATTTGTATAATTTACAAATAAAAACAGTTTTCAGGTATCTAATATACCTAACCTATTTGACACATTGTCTCGTGATTCCAATGACTCATAGTTTTCTACATGAACGAACATGCTCATCGAAAATTTCGCTTCCAACAAATATTGTATCTAAAAACGATTTTTTTGCAAGCCCTGAGAATTATAACGATTAAAACCCACGTCGTTTTAATATTTACACTAATTTATTCAGCTCATCTTTATTCATTTCGAGATTATTACTTCAAGCACAACCAATATGAGTATTAATGAAACCATTAAATTAATACAGTTCACTGTGGACCATTTCTCTTGGTAGCAGTCACGCATGTGCTCTGCGATTAATTCAAACCAATCAGGGGCTGATTACACGCATTAAAGACCTACAAATTAACGATTACAAACTATGGAACTCTGTCTCAAAGGAACAAGACTCAAATTTCTTTGGTTTGGTTTAGGTTCAGTTGACTAACCCGCAATGCGTTAAGTAGCAGGTCGGCTTTTAAGCTTTTACAAAGATTTCACGCGACGTCAAAGGAAATGCAACGTTAACCCGCGCGACCGTGCTACGAGAATAATTATCTTGAAAATACGCAGGGATTAGGAATCAACCATTTATCATACAGTATTCTCGTCTACGTAGATCAGATGCACCTACAAAGATTTCTATAATACTAATTTGTAGACCCATGACACCCTATGGTCAACATTAAAGATCTATGGACCCATGGTTATCTGAAATAAAGCATTTTAATTAATTTTATTATTTATTAGAGATCGAGCGGGGCTTTCTCTGTGCCTATCTTTATCTTGCCTCGTTCTGTCCTAAGATACAGTGAGGTTACATACTGTCAAGTATTGCCAAAAAGAGCTTTTTTTCTTTTTTAATTCATGAGTAGGTACTCTACTTGTGTATGTAGGTACATAATTTTTTTTTTCATGGTAAACTTTAACGACTAGCTTTGACTAACTCACTTTTGCAATAGATTTGCAATTCAACTCAGCGTCAAGTCATTTGGAATTTATTTTGTTTTTGAATATGAATGTGATTCGTATTTCACAATTTATGCAGGAAATCATCGATTCCAATTAATAAGATGGACCATTCTGGAAGATCTGCATCCGCCACAAGATGCATCGCTCGCATCCTCTCGAACGTATAAAATATCAAGTATGAATCTACTTCTAATAGTAAGGTTTTGTTTAGCATTTAATAGCAGAAGTATTACATGTTTTAATTTGAATAAACATACAAGTCTAAATATTAGTTTCGGTTGTGCATGAAAAAAATATATTTTTAAAAACGCATTCCTCTTTTTCGGATAAAACCAAACTTCAATATTTTTTTCAAATAATGATAAAGGTGATCTTATCCTCAGCGCATATAATCACAATAATTATAATGATTGGAGGCAACTACTGGACTTGTTCAAATTAGAGATCCATCGATTAGAGAAAAAATTGTCTCAATCGTAGATATGACACTTTTTTGCCAAAAGAGGCTCTATTATTACGACATTTCTTGCAAAATCACCCCAATAAGGATGAACACCCACGTTCAAATTACTTCCGATCACGCCAACTTGTCACGACACCCGTAGATTCATTTATTTGCGTCTATTTTGCCAAATTTTATGATTTCTAACAATCAGACCTCCTGCGATTGAGATCTCAATTTGTCATTGCAAAAAAAATTAAAATACTCGTTATGAAGGTAAATGAGACATCACCCTGTGTGGTCAGTACCTTCCTGTATCACGCAGCGAGCCGGACATACGTTTTGACACCTTCTAAAGATACAGTAAAGATAAAAATTATCAAGTTGACCATACATATCCCTTATTCTACGAAAAATTAAACAATTCTCGGCTATCTTATATCCCTTAAACTCTAAACAATATGGTTCACTTTCAACTAGCAATTAAAATGCAGAAAAAGTCTCTATCTATCACCCTACCCCAAATATTCCCTCTATCTGATCTACTTACTCGTTTTTGCTGCATTGTTTCATCCCAAATGGAGTTAAGTTTTTGTTTCGAAGGGTGTGCAAATAAATTTGGCAGTACCACTATGGTGGCTTCACTTATCTTGAGATTGGTCAACACCAACAGATTAGAGTAGTTAAATCCACCGGGAACATGGTTTTGATGTTACTACAGAGTGTATGTTTGACATGTTTTGGTGTTGGATGTCTTTGTTTTAACCTCAATCAGCTTTGTTTTAAGCCAAATAGTAGTTTTTGTCAATCAGAAACGAATATTATATTCGTTGCTGTGCCTATAAATCTCGTACTTTCTCAACGTGCAAATAATATCTTATCTATAACAGTGGATAACGGAACGCGGAACAAAGAGCCTTTGTCTAATTTCCTTTCGATTTCGATAAAATCTTCAATATCATTGAAATCGAAACCTATGTACGTTGATTGTCCTAGCACAAAGCGTACAAAGACGAATAAAAACGCCAAAGACCGCAAAAGTCCAATAAAAGTGAAAAGTAAGAGGAAGTGCAAACGGAAATGCAAAATGGCATTGTGTATGCACGTGTTCCGGATGATTGTGCCGCGTGCACTGCGCTTTAAATCTTAAAGTCTGTAAAGCTTAAAGGCCTGCCTTGAAATACCTAGTCTGTAAAGCCTTTAGATGCCCAAACGACAAAGGCTTTTGAATCTCCCTTGATTGCTGGTTGCCAAAAACTCAGTTTTCAAAACCCCAAGTTATTAGGTAGATACATGAAAAAGAAACTGGAACAGAACCCTCTTATGATGGTTAATGAATGTCGTTTTCCATAAAATGATGAATAAATTTTATAGAGATCACTAAAATAATAAAGCAAATTACTCGTTCTTATTGATAAGCGAACGGATAATGCTACCTCAATATACTGCGTCTATCAAGTATATTATGCTAAACGTGGCTGATTATAGTTATCTTAGATTTCAATAATAATCTCAGAAGGTGTAATATTATTTTCATAAAAACAGATTTGGAATTCTTTTTGACGCTTCTCTTGGTCAACCACCGTCCTAAAGCTAACGACCGCAAACTTATTCAGAATAAAAGTCCTCTACCTACCGACCGATAGATCATGCATCTTCTATTACATTTTTTTTCAAAATAAACTTTTTGCCAACGAAATAACATACGAATTTCCTGCAAAAAATCTGTCGGCCGCTCAGCAGGGTATGTTTGTGGCTTTTGTCGCGCCCACAACATGACAAAGGGCAAATAAGGGAACAGTACCTACCTACGAACGGAATACATTCTAAATATCGTCCTATTGAAGTTTAAATGGCGTAGAGAATTCGCTTTGTCCACAGGTCGAATGCGGTGGCGATATTAGGATCGTATTATAAAAGCTTCAAAATTCTTAAAAAAAGCTGAAAACCGTTGAAATCGTACGGTCAGTTCGAAATCGCCGGTTTCAGAATATCAGACGCGTCGATAATTTTATTTATGTCCTGACTATCAGATTACTGTCGGCAGATCAGAGAGTACCTTACCTGTTTGTTGTGCGTTAAATCGCACTTCAGATTCAGATGTGCTATCACGCATAACTCAGATGAATGAGTCTTTTTTCAGCATGAGACTGTGTTACGCAGCGCATTTTAAGATTATTTTGTTATTCCTTTTTGTCAAACCAAGGGTTGTAAAGGCTAAGCTTATAAAGTGTCCAAGAATACTCAGAGCTGTTTATATATGGTAGGAATTGTACGAAAGCCTAAGGCAATGTGGCAGTAAAATTCAATAGACGCTCAATAAATGAAAACCACGTAAGAACTCAAGATTTTTGCTAAATTGATGATAGAGCCTTCAAACAAAAGCATAAGTCGCTCATAAACAGTAAGTTGTTTGTTCCGTGGCGACGTTATCTTTTTTCGATACTTTTTGCTCCGCTGGACCACGCTCCGGCCAAATGAAATTCGACCTGATTGTATCTAGACGCTTTTTGCCTCTGCGGTCGACAGCTGATGATTCTGTGTTCGCCAAGTGCTTGTTTTGTACATTGTTTATAGACGAGCTTTTGTTGGTAGCGCTGGTCAATCGATAGCGTTTTATCTTGCGATTTGAGCTTTTGCTTTGTTATTTTCTTTGAAGAATCAGTTACTGCTATTGAAACTGTTTTTTTGTTATAGTAGGAAATAATACTGTTAGATAAAAATGCTAGAAAGGAAAATCTATTCTTGCCCTACATGGTGCGGAGCGTTAAATTTTGAAGCAGAATTAATTGATTTCAAAATCGTTCACGGGTTTTTCAATTTATATAATTACTAAAACCAACAAATCTTCCATCGTATTAATCACGATAAAACAATATTTTCTGGATCAAATATATTGCCAAAAACGGCCAGTCATGAATAAAATCTTAATCAGCGGTCAAGAAAAAAAGTTAGAATGATTAAAAAGTAAAGGTCTCATAAATAGGCGGGTTATTAATTATGTGGGTGCGTCTGCGCACCCTTAACCTCATGAGGTCCAATCGGCCGAATTGGCGAAGCGCCTTGTCAAAAATGACGCTAGTATCTGTTTTTGTAGGGTGTCTGTGAATTTATTAACTATACTACAAACTTCAAATCATTTAGTTGCATACAAGAAAAATAGTTATGTAGTTGGTCGTTTAAAAGTGTGTCACCATTATCTGCTATTTTCTCATCTACTTTTAATCATGTTTAGACCGTTTTTCTTATTTCTTTTCCAACTTTAGTTAAGGGGCGAACCTAACGGGTTTGACAGTCAAACTATGCCTATACTCTGTTCACGGACACAAGCTAATATAGCGCGCGCTCTCTTGCACAATTGTATGAAAGTGAAAAGGACGGGACTACTAGCGTGTTTTAGCGTGAGAGACTAAGATTGG
Source organism: Eupithecia inturbata (assembly GCA_963662085.1). NCBI lineage: Eukaryota > Metazoa > Arthropoda > Insecta > Lepidoptera > Geometridae > Eupithecia > Eupithecia inturbata. The sequence continues at coordinate 2,076,602 of OY759179.1, read as the reverse complement.
TCAGAGGAAGTTACCATTATTTTAAAATGTAAAGCTATGTTTAGATTGCTCACTTCAAACTATTACTTAAATTATTCACTAGCTTTCACCCGGGGTTTTGTGGATGAGTGGGTTATTGATAATTGACCTACTTATTATGATACTGTGAACCTAAAAATATATATTTTGTTTAATTTGGGTAGTGTACAAAAAATATAACATCAGAAATTTTCTTACAAATTTATTCACTTTCTGATTCACTTGTTACTGAGTCACTACTTGTCACTACTTACTGTTATTTGGACTGAGTCACTTAACAGTGAATCAGTCCAAAATACACGCCAAGTAGCAAAATTAATAGGAGACAGTCCGATGAGCAAGCCAGGTCAACAATAAAACAAGAATCAGTCCGACACCCCAAATCACGAGGTAAACAGAAAACAGTCCAAAAAGCAAGCCAGGTCAACGTAAAATCCAATACTGAGAAAACATGTAACGAGCACCAAACGACACGTCCGCACCGCACAAGAGACAGTAACTTTTGGCCACACAGCGTGCACAGTGTGCACGTGCCCTATGTTCGTGATCTGCGACCAATAACGTGCAGTCTATGATTTCCCTATTAGCTTGTTTCGGTGAACAGAGTATAGATCTCAGTACTCACGGGATCCCCGTGGTAAACAAAAACTCAAATTGCATAAAATTCAACATTAATTCTTCGGTTCCTCTATTGTGAGAACACGATTGTGAAAAAAATACGATAAAAAAAACATGAAAGTGCACAGTTTCACTTAAAATTTGGTCGCGATTTCAGTAACCCTGCCGTCTATTGAAATGACTTATGATTTGAACCGTAGGTTTTTACTAATTATTTGCAATAGCAACCGTAACACTGTTATGAATAGATGGGGAAATATCCCCATCTATTCTTAACGGTGTTTAGACTGTTTTCTTTATTTCTTTATCCAACTTTAGTTAAGGGGCGATCCTAACGGGTTTGGTTGTCAAACTAGGCTTAGTAGATAAAAAACTCGACTTTTATTTATTTCATTCCTCTAATGTGAAAAAACGATTCAGAAAAAAAATAGCAAAAAAAAAACATGAAAGTGCAGTGTTTTACTTAAAATTTTGTCGCTGTTTCAGGAACCCTGTGGTCTATTGAAATGACTTATGTTTTGAATCGTAGGTTTTTACAAATTAATTGGTATCTCCAAGCCAGTTTTTTAATTGGTTGCGTAGTTTTCTTGTAAATAAACAATATCTTTATTTTTGCGCTTATGCCACTGTTCCAAAAACGTATGAAACGTAAAAAGCGGGACAGATCCCGCTTTCTATAAACGCGAAATTCTATGCCTATCCTTTTCAAGGCGTGCATTGCGTCCTCATAAGTCTGAGCTGTAATGATCTTTCTCCACGCAATTTGTCGTCACAATAGTGATATCAAATCAAATCAAACATGCTAGAAAAATATTTTAGTTAAAGCTTTATCATGTTATAATAAACATGAGATAGGTTTAAAAAGTTTTAAATTCTGTGAGCAGAAGACCAATCTTATGTTCCTAAGTTGTACTTCCTAATGTATAATTTTAGTTGCAAATATTTTTGCCAGACTACAGTAACATGGCCACCCTACAACGCTTAACGGCTTAGAAACGCGTTATTAATATTTATAGTAACACATAAACGATTGTTTTTTGCCTTATTTGTTTAGCAACGTGGGGTTACAGGTGCCTGCTTTGATCTGCCGCCGAAAACTATATCAAAAACGATAGAGCCGAAAAATATGTACCATACACCGTGAAATTTCATCGAATTTATTGCAAAGCAAAAACTTTACCCAATGTGATTATATTTTATTGTTTTTTTTTAAATTTAACATCTCTATCATCCGCAGTCGGATTTTACCTACAGTTGGTAAAAAACTATCCAAAAATAAACTTAAGTATCTTTAAATGCACGCTGGTACGTACCTAAAGGTCGTGGCGGTCGCGGTGTAAGAATCGATCGCTCAATCTCAGCCCGTGGATGTCGTAAGAGGTGACTAAGGGTAGGTACCTAGCAGAGAAAAAGCAGCAGCTTCAGTCTGTGTATTTTTAACTCCTTTACTGCGTACACCAATCTACCTGCCAAGCGTTGTGAACATTGCATAAGCCACCTTGTGCCCCTTGGGGGCTCGTTCAGCAGTAGACATAATGAGTGCCGATAGTTACATAAAGGTACCTACATTTTAATTAACTACTTATCTAAGGATTTTGTGAGATTGTCATTGGTACCTTCCTTTGCCGTTACAGTCCACTCAAAGGCACTTAAAAAAATCCCGATTAGATACCTCGATATAATTCTGGCTTAATAAGTGTAGCTGCCACCTAAACACGTCTATTTTACCATAATATCTCTATGAGTATCATCGCTGAGCTGTGATTACACTAATTTAATTAAATTTCCATGCTCAGTGGGTAATTGTTACCCCTACTATAAATATAATATAATATAATACAAAATCATAAAATATGTGTACTACGTATATATGGTATAAACTGGGGAGATTCTAGCGCAGTGCATCAGTAATTCCATACAGAGCGGAGCAATGCAGCCAGTGTCTTGGGACGCTTCCGTTTGATATTGATTTTGATCAGTTGAGCTACCTCTAGATTGTAAGCAAAAGTCTGCAGTTTGCTCAACTGTTTATATTATAGATTCAAGTTGTAATTTGTTTATATTAATTATAATTTTCTTTGACAGCAAGTTGTATAGTATAATTTGATAGTTAACTGCAGCACAATGTCGCATTTTCATAATTTTACGTACTTACTATCACCTATTTTGTATACCCAAAGTTGAAACCTACAAGACTCTACATCTCCCTCAGACTCTACTTCTACATGGCCTGTCACTTACTCTACCTGGTTTTGACTGACTGAAAACCAGCGCTCTTTCACAAATTACCCTAGGTTTTTGTGTTAGAGCAACAAGCTGAGTCTCCTGACTCAGCTTGCTGCTCTGCTTGCTGCCTGTTAGACCTGCACACACGCGCTTGTCTGCTTGCTGAGTAAACTACTCACTACCAACCCAATGTTTGATGTTCACCTGTGTTTTTTTTTCTCTGTTTGTTATCTAGTACTAAGTAGTTTTTTATTTCTGTACATAATATGTTTGTTTGTGTGTAGTATCTTATAAATAATTTTCTTTCTTTCTTTCTTTCTTATATCTACCTACAGCCTATATTGGTCCACTGCTGGACGCATGCCTTCCCCTGAGAAACGTCTTATTTGCTTTTATCATATGCATAAATATATATAAAAGCCAATAAGATGTTTCTCACTACTTATTTTATTTATCTTAGCTTAGCTACCTCTCAAGATGCCTGTAAGTGAAATTTGTAGGACCTTTCGCATTTCAGGTTTGCTAATTAAATACCTAAAATACTTGATGCCAGATTGAATATTTGACTATTGTAGGCAAGAGCGTATTGTCAAATTGTCAGCCCGCCGATTTTGATGAGTAAACTTCATACCCATTCGAGATCTTCTCCCATGGTAGGACAGCTTAGCCATAAGTGAACCTTTTAGCCGATTCTTTCGATTTTATGACGCCAATCAAACCATTAGACCTATTATGCATCATTATACCTATTATTATGAAGAGTAGCCCAGATCATCTCATGAACGTTCGATCTTGTGTTTTCAATACAGAACTGTATTAAATTTTGTATGTAAGTAGCATTTTATGGACCATTACTGATTGAGTTTAATCTTTAATTGGCCGTTTTCAAAGTGACTTCTATGTAAGAGTATTGATGAAATTTAAATTAACTGATCCGATTTAATTTGTGAGAATTCGATAGGTACTTTACAATTAGCTTCCTATTGAATAATTTGAGGGAATGAACCTTAGAACAATGTTGCCTAGTAAATTTTTTGTCATACATGTATTAAATCGAATCTTCTTTAAGGTTTTTTTTTGCGAGAAATACTTATATAAAGGGGAATTAGTAAATACCTACGAAGGTAAATTTGTCTTAGACAATGACAGGTTTGTTGTCGTCAGTTGTCGTGTACACAAAATAGGCTTCAAAGGTTTTCTTTACTCGTGCTCTTAGACAAACTTACAAGGCTTCCTGATTATTTGTTCGTTGCTCGTGTTCTGTGGTTTATAATAAGGCCAGGTTATTCCACGCTTCAACGCCCGGCGCGGCGCGGCGGGCTGCTACAGCAGGCCGCGTGAGCGCTTCGTAATATTCTATAATTATTCGTTTAAAAAATTAAAAATGGTTTTGAGAAAAACTAACCAGTGAATATTCATCTAAACGTCATTGCCTAGTTTTTGACATATTTTTTGAGAGAAAAACGTTGATACTTTTGAAGTACAACCACAAAAACAAATAAAAACTATCCTTTCTTCGTATTTTTTTATCATCAGGTGAAGTGATAAATATTGTGTTTTGAACCTTAGAATGATCAATAATGTTTATTCAATTCCAACTACAACATATATTTTTGTCCGACCAAAACAAAGGATATCTGATCGTTTAAAATTGAATCGAAAATTGACTAATTCCGAATATCCTGGCTCTCTGGTCTCTATCTGGGTATCTTTGTGGTATTTTAAAGATCTTTTTATTACAAACAACTTTGCTGGAATTCAAGGTACACATACGCATAAATACCAACTAGACAACTATAATACAAGACAAACAAAATAATACAAACGAGCTCCACAAAAATAAATATATTTTACATGAAAGTCTATGAAAGTCTCAAAACTCCAAACTTCAAATATTAAAAACTAATAACAAAATATTTTAATTAGTTAATAAAAAAAATTACATTATTCCTAAAAGTTCCAGTCCTAGCACACGATCAAATACGGTGTCATAACCTCACACTTATTAACAGCTTCATAAGAGCTATAAACACTATAACAATAATTTAAATAGCCCAATATAGTACAGCCATCTAATAGTTTACCTTTAAAGGGTTTGACCCTAATTAAGCAGTCCCGTCGAGTTATTTAAGACGACACAAAACGGTCAATCGCTTAGACAACTTTAATAGATGTCCAATGGTCAAATAACGATCAAAAAGCTCGATCATTCGATTTGCATAGGACACTATCTAATGAGGTGTCAACTTATAAATTCGAGAGATCGTAACTGATATGGAATACAATGATGGGGACTTTCACTTGCCACTAGAGCCACCAAATTAGCTGTTCTGGTGGACAAAATTGGTACTAAAATGTTACTTCGAGCTTTCTCTCAGTTCTTAACTTAATGTTTGTCACTAGCGCCGCCATCGACTGTAAGAATAAGTTGGTGGCAAGTATCGTATTGTGGGTTTCCAATATTTTACCACTTAGTGGTATCGTTTTAATTGGCTGTATTTCCCACAGATAATAAAATACATCCGTTTTGTATAGATTTTTCATCTTGATTGGAGTTGGGCAGTGGGCGGTAACAATTTTAATGCTTGAGCTTTGACGTGATCGTTGGGTATCTAATGTTTCATGGAGGTACAGCATGCTACGTACTTTTCTTCCTTATTAACCAACTTCGAAAAAAGGAGGAGGTTCTACAATCAGCTGTTTTATTTTATTTTTATGTGTGTCGATTTATCCGTCAATTATGGACCGATATTGTAAATTAATTCACTATTGCATGATCCCGAGGTGTTCACATAATAATTTTAATCTCGTTGGATTAGTATTTGACCATCAAAATATAAACATGATGTAAAATTAGGGGTTCGTCCTAATTTTGCATTGTTGTATGTTCTCTAATTTTGACTAAGGTAAAACAATAAAAAAAAAGCGACTCCTAGTTATAGCGGAAAAATAAGAGAGGTGGTACATAGATGATGGGATCCATAGACTTAGAGATTACTTTCTCTCGAACGAATGAACGAACACATTTTTGTACAAATTAATGAATAGAAAGAAAAAAATCTTGAAACTAAGTTAAATAAAAAACGCGAACGAACGAACGTCTTTTCTATAAGAACGCACCAAGGGAGTCAACGTTATGCTGACTCAGAATAATTTATATGAAATCTAACGACACTTTGCACATGCGCATGCGCATTGCGCAGTTGAATAAACTGTCAAAAGCAATCGTTTGCTTTGGCGCCCTTTGTGTACTCTCCTGTACTTTCCTGTAACAGAAAGGTAGTTTTTCTATATTCCATGGAACCTAATGATATCACAGACGACTACTTTCCTTTTAAAATTCAAATGAGACTACATCAACCATACAATATCTCATATACACCACATTAAATTACAATACTTCTCTAACACCACTCGTACGTAACAAGTCATATAAAACTAGTATTCAGTGTGAGAGCCATAAAGGTATGGTGTCGGTGATACCAAATCAATCCAGTAATGGTCGGAAGGGCCGCTAACTAGGAGCACGTGGTCATTAGGGCAATCGCAAGGGCTTCTGCAGATGACCACAGTGTGGGGACCCCAGTTGGATTTGAAATTATAAGTAAGTTTCTTGAATAATCTATATATATAAAAGAAAGCCGTGTAAGGACACTATTTATAACTCAAGAACGGCTGAACGGATCTCGGTGAAATTTGGCAGCGAGGTAGACGGTATCCCGGGGCCGGACATAGGCTACCTTTTATTCCGGAATAAAGCGTGCGAAGCCGCGGGCAGCAGCTAGATACTGTAATGAAAAAGACTAGAGTTTAATTTTACAATATATTTTTATGATCTGGAAATACTTCATTTGGCATTTAACCCGTATTCCAATTTTACACGAGCAATAAATAATTATGCTGCATAAAACAATCAAATGCGCATAAAGATGCAGTCGAGTCTTCTATGCATGACAAAGGGCACACTATACCTCTTATGGAGTGCGCTTTTAGTTGGCAGTAAGCACTATAAAAAAAGTATGCCCACTTTTAACAGTTTTCAATATCTATAATGGAGCTTTTTCCCGCCGCGCGCCATATTTCCTTCGAAATAAGACAAAAATTCACTCTTGCTGCGTACTGAAATCTGCCTTTTGTCTTTCTGATCGAACCACACTGCGCACTGTGACTATCAAACGTTTGATCTCCCAGCCGGCCTAATGGAGCCGTGATGACTTTCTATAAATTAATAACAACAATCCGGAGCCTCTGACGATTGAAGTGGTTAATAAGGTCTTCATCTTTGCTTCATACATAACAAATTCGTGTTCGTGTTTTTGAACGCCTTTTTGGGTTTGGGGGTCCGATTCTGAAACGAGAATAGAAGAACCTTTAAGTTAGACATTTTGCGCTACATCATCTAGCCCTGATGTAATAAGGCGAAAAACTTGCCTTACCTGAACAGCCTATATTGGTCCACTGCTGGACGCACGCCTTCCCCTGGTAAACGCCTTATTGGCTTTTATCTCATAGTCCCCACGCTGGGCATGCGGATAGGGGATCGCAATTTGGAGGTAGGATAGTTCTGCAAGGCGCTGCTGCCCACCCCCGGTGGCTTAGTCGTCTCTTACGACACCCGCGTTAAAGGTTGGGGTGTTGCAAATTCAAAGCCGGGCACCACACACACTACTGAAAAAAAAAACACATGCCTTAATACTTACACAGTTTTTCAAGATTTTCGGGACAGTCCATAATTGACGGAAAAGTCGACGAACATAGGTACATAAACACGTAGGTCTAGAACTGGAACAACACGTTGGCTACTTTTTTGTCATAATACAGTTTCTTTGGGATAAAAATAACCAACTTTTACTTAGAACAATAACATCTATGTTGACTTAAATAAATAAATAATAAATAATGCTGGACAATTCACGCATCGTTAAGCCCAAGCTAAGCAGGGTAGGTAGTACTTTAAATAACTAATATATTTAATACAATACACTACTACATTGATTGATATTTTTTTATTAAACAAATAAAACATCCAGAACACCCGAAACAAATAACTGCAGATCTTACAAAAAAATCTGAAGCGGGAATCCCGCAACCTGCTGCGTCGCCTTCGACCGCCACAGAGGTCGTCGTGGAATATCTAACGTCTATATTGGCTACTTTTAATGCCGGAAACAACGAGTGCAAAGCCGCGGACAGTACTAGTTCACAATAAAAATAAAAACCAAATTTTAACTAATATGGTTGAGGAACTTTTAAAGTGCAGAACTTTGTTGAATGTAGGCTGACTCTCACTTGCCGTCTTTATATGTTCTGGTTGCGTCCGGTCGATACGATCTTTTTAATTGTGGAGCTACTTGCTTGCATGACTCGGTTACTTGGCGGAATTCCATTGTTTTTGATTATTAGTTTCTTCGTCACAAGGATGCAGTTTAGAATAACCAAGACGACCTCGATGGCGCATTGGCTATGTGGCTCAAAAATATTGAAGTGAAGAGAAAGAATTAAATAGCACGTTATTAAATGCTAGACTAATTTAGTTACTGAATATTCTTCACAATAATTACTACCTAGTTAATAATATTTTAATAGTTAATTTTAAGTTAAACCATCATTAAAACAAAAAGAAATATTTCTTGAAACGGCAACTCTTTATTTGATAACTTGATTATGCTACTTTATTTTCCAAAAATGTTTATAAGCCCTTATTATAGTGTTCAAATCCGTTTTTGTTGCAAATCGTGATGAGCTAAAACATAATGATACTCTTTCACCGTTATAAAAGCTTTTGTTATGCCAATTTGTTGTAATGCTTGTTATTGTTCGAATGATTAGTGCAATTTGTCAGCAATTATAGTCTTTGTTGCATTAAACAAGAAGGAACGTTTAGAATTTAAAAGACCAAGACCTATCTCTCTAGGATTTTTAAATACCTCTTGTTGATCAGAATTTAAATAGATATGTATATTTTAAAATCCAAGCTTTTGGTTTTGTGGACTTTGTGTAAAAAACGTTTATGAAGTTATTTTTATCTCTATATTGTGCTTCTTTTTCATTTTATTTAAGACACATTTTTTTTTTTATTTAATCAATTGCGAACATATGAGAAAAGATTGATGAATTAAAATGGCTTTGTCACTTAACTAAATTAATTCCACGACCAGAGACGTTAACGAGAGAATAATTTGAAATTGTAACCCTCCATTAGCAATTCATCAGCTTTTGTCCAGATTTCTCTAGAAACCGTTACGATGAACAATTGGACCTACTAGATATGATTCATTATTTCTAGTATGGAAACGTAGAGAGATCTCAGATCTTTAAATTCATGGTCATCGTCGGTTATAGTTCTGAGTCTCTGGTATGGGGCAACATACCAAAACGGAAAAGTTTTCAATATCGTGACAATTTATTTCTGTTTGCTTGTCAAGAAGAAACTATTGAAAAACTATTGGATCGCCGTCAAGCTACGTAAAGTACCTAGTTTCTCTCAGTATCTCATATTACTACTAATGTAGGTGATGCCTACCCCAATATTCTGTTTTTTTTTCTTCAGATTTAAGACTCAACGTATAGCCAGCCTATCATTGAATTAAATCTTCTTCATGCGTTATCATTATTATTTTATTAAATGTGTTCTTTCGCATCTTCTTCAGCTTGACTTCTCTTGAGTGGACGATATGTCCCTTTACCCTGGCAACTAGTCCCAAACAGAGCGTGTAATTGTTGTACGTGTGTATTCCGCTCGTAAAGAGACTGCTACATAAATACTCCAGCTGGGATTACTCCGAAATGGTTAACATTTTTGCCGCAAAGCGTTCCTTAAATTATATACGAACCACCATCTTTACACTCGAGAAAATTTCAAAAATGTAATGTAATAAATTTTCTCTTCCTGAATCCGAAATACCAATATAGAATTTGTTCCCATTACCATTATTTTAGTAATTTACATCAGTTTGTAAATTATCGCTGCAATCATCTTAAATTAATTGTTTTGCGCGTAAAACTAATTGTAGGTTAATTACAATTCATGTTTTCCGTTCCGCATAACAAGGTACATATTCGCTCAACTGGGTGAACAATAAATTGTCTTTAAGTTGCATTGTAGTACTTTTATTACTATACACTGCTTGTCACGCGACAAAACCTATTCATTCACAATTTACACCAACTCTCCTCTCAACTGAAAAGTCCTAAGCACCTTTATAGGAAAGTTCTACTTCCTAGCTTCCTGTATCGACTTAAAGATCAATATTAAATGTATAATTTTTAAATTTAAGGCAAACAAAACGCCTATCGGCCTCGCCCAGTAAAGAGACAATAATGTCGAACAAATGACTACTCGACGCCACAAAGCTGCGAAAAGATAAAGCGAATTACACAGAATTTGAAGGCGTGAAGCCATTGAGCTCTATAGATATCAATTTGTAGTTCAAGTGGACCCTAAGGACATTAAAATGGACAATGGATCGACTACCAGATGGTTTCGGCAATCCTTTGGTAAGGAGCCAACTTGTTAGTTTGAGCAGTTGGTCAACAAAAAGAGGTGCAAGGATTGATGACTGAGGTTAAGGTTGTTTGGTTTTCATTGCCACGTGCTTGTTGATAAATTATAACAACCTGAATTCTGGCCAATTTTATAATTTATTGCTACCTCGGTTTGTCATTTTATAGTAAGGCTTTCTACAGTCCATGCCAAGAATCAGGACATAACACGAAAGAAATAACAACGAAGACTATATTTATTTTTAACTGCTACGTTGGCTTCATATTAAAAATTTATAAATGTAATAAAGCTAAAAAGCATACAAAATACGTTTCACTAGTACATCTTTATCTAGTCTAGTCCATAAGTAACGCGCGAGTTTACATGATTTTTTTTTCAAAAATCCTTAGTACGTAGTAACTTTTGTTACTAGGTGCTTAGGAATTTTGTCGTAGTACATGGTAATTTTCGTTACTAGTTAGGAATTTTGTCGTAGTACATGGTAATTTTCGTTACTACTTAGGAATTTTGTCGAAGATGGTAATTTTCGTTACTAGTTAGGAATTTTGTCGTAGTACATGGTAATTTTCGTTACTACTTAGGAATTTTGTTGTAGTACATGGTAATTTTCGTTACTACTTAGGAATTCTGTCATAACCTGCTAGTAGTAAAAATCCCTAAAAGTTCTGGAGGTATCAAAGGCTAGTAGATAGACATTCAAAACCGTTGCACACCCTCAAGTATAGCAAACTCAAACAATCATTACGTACTATAATATCAATCGTACAACCGAACCTTGTTAGATAGGAGGTGTTATTCATCCTTATCAATAATCGGATTTTAAGTGTCGTTATCAATACAAACTTCTCAGTAATACTGTTGGATATCATATAGGTTATAGAAATGAAACTCGCTATATATTTTCGAATGAAGAGGCAGAAAGTTTATCAGCATTGCCATACAGCGGGACAATGCAGCCAGCGTCTTGAGGAAGCTTCCGACTGGTATTGATATGTATCAGATGAGCTACCTGTAGATAGTTTGCAACAGTCTGCAGTTAGCTTAATTGTTTTAATTGTAAATACTAGTTCTAATTTGTTTTTATTATTTGATTATAATTTTCTTTGTTAATAAAGGTCCTTCACAATTATCTCACATTTTTGTAAATCTGTGTTTATTAATTTGTAAATCTGGGTTTTCCATACCAACCGTTTAGTAACTCATAAGATCACTAAAGGTTATAGCTTATTTTGTTGTGAGATGGAACATGAGCTTCGATTAAACTATACATAGGTACCCCTGTGGCTCAGCGAGCCCAAGTGGATCTCCGCATGACGCAACTTCTCTAGGCATGTTTATGCAATCGTCGAGTTTCAATTCTATATACAACCAATGTTACATCAATAAAATACCATTGATTATTATAAAATCCATGGACTTCCTTGGTCGGCGTTGCAGCTATCTTGAGTCAATATTGATGAAGCGTGGGCGAATGGAAGAGGTGATAGCTCTTGTACACGACGTTTGTTACGACATACTGCAGTTGAAAGAAGCTTATTAACCTCATTGTGTATTTTGCGGGTAGTGATATGCTGTGTGGTGCCGGCTTAGAATTTGCAACACCCTAACTCTTCCCGCGGGTGTCGTAAAAGACGACTAAGGGATATCCACCGGGGGCGGGCAGCAGCGCTCCCTGCAGAACAATTCTACACCCGAACTGCGATCCCCAACCCGCATGCCCAGCGTGGGGATTATGGGCATTTCCACCATGCGATAAAAGCCAATAAGGCGCTTATCAGTGGGCTTATCAGTGGACCAATGTAAGCTGTGGAGGTGGAGGAGGAGGATATGATTTTCATCAATCTTCATAGGTAAACAAGCTTTACGTCAACATCAAGGCAAACTAAAATCGTGAATGTGAGCGGGTTAGCCACGAAGCTATTTCTAAGCTTCAGAGCGAGTAATACGGGTCAGCAACATAATTATGTGTATCTCTAGCAAGTTACCCATTCGCACTTTAGATATAAGATCTATTTAGACGTCCTTTAAGTATTGACTTATCTTCAATAACTGAGGATCCTGACGTTATGTCAGGATCCTCAGTTATTGATTGAGAAACACGATGGAAAGAAGAGGGCGAAACTCTACTTTTGCTGGCTGACAACCATCGCGGCGTGTCGAAACCTTGTGACTTCATGTATGACTCTACAATTGAAAATCAGTGACGCATCTATAGAAAAGCGAAAAGTATTACACTATATTATTTATTATTACAACATATTCCATGCTTTGTACGCCGCGTGCGATCGAATAGAGACTACTAATTGCATCAGCTACCAAGTTTTAAGTGTTTGTTTAATGTATGTACCTCTACATTGAACAAACACACATACCTTACACATTTTTGGGAGGTAGGCATTATCATTGTCATGGGTAAAGTTATAGTGGAAGATTTTGGTTTGGACATTGAAAATCCAAAGAGGTTATTATTTACTCAAACTTTTCAAACTTTAGCAATCTGTTAACACATTTATATTGTATATTATATTCTTGGCTGTAACTCCGAGAACATCCAGTCGCCCCGTGACCACGATCGCTGCAACGCGATGGAAACGTAGGGGAATATAAAACAAAAGGTACGCGATAAATACCCGATAAATAATCTTTAATATATTATTCACTACAACAACAATTATTATTATATCACGATAATTTATAAAATTTTCCTCGCTTCATATTAATATACCTCTATCAATGCAAATTTTGTAAGTCTTAGGTATGCAAGTACCGAAACATCTATCTTCGTGTTTTATTTTTTTACTTTTGGAAATATACAGTACATAATACCTAAAATTAGTCTAGTCAGTAATGTTATAAACGCCCAAATTCTAAACAACTACCGAATAAACATTAAAAAAAGAAATATACTCTATATTACTGGAGTATACATATAAATAATATACTCTAGTAATGGTTGAAAACACGTCTAAACATAATGTAAATTTCATGTTCTCGTCCTTTAATAAACTTCCTATAACAACACCGCCAGACCCTAAACTTTGCCCTTGGCCTTGGAACGGCCATGACCCCATAATCAGGCATCCCTACTCCCGTAACCTACAAATATAGCCGAAGTACCCTATTTAGGGACTGATAAGCTCGGCTCAGACCAAACAGAGGTAGGGCAAAGTGGGGCAAAGTTATAAATATTTGAAGCTCGTCTGGGAAATTTAAAAAATGTTTTACTCATTTGGAAAGTATTGGCAGAAGCTTTTGGCGAAGGTTGTTAGCAATTCAATTCATTATTTAGTGTTATAAAAAATATGTAAGAGATAATACTTAAAAAAAGTAAAACAACATAACTTCCCAAGTTTTAACAACTACCAGTCACTGCGGTTAATAAATTGCACAAATCCAAGTCCGACAAAAAGCTCGAATTAGGAGTTACATTGTTACCAAGATATTTGTATTTTTGTAAAATTGTTCCTTTGCACAAACCTACGGAATGTCAACAATGTAACATAGAATTAGGGGACAACTGAAAGCCCTGGGCAACTCCACGTGCAGCTCTTTCGATGCAGCTAGTTTATTCATTTCAAGATAATGGGCAAGATATTAGCGACAAAATATCTTATTGTTCCTAAACAATTATTCTCAAACCGAATGGTCTGTTGCGTGACGATGGTAAGAGGCCTGACGGCATGACACTAGTCTCATGGGAGTTGGGGAGGCCCATTGTGTGGGACGCTACATGCGTCGACACACTTGCGCCTTTCCATCTTCCGAGGACATCCGTAAGGGCTGGTGCGGCGGCAGATTTGGCCGAGGATCTCAAGAGACGCAAATATGTCTCGACAGAGCCTACATATTTGCTCCCTTTGGGGTCGAGACCCTTGGTCCGTGGGGTACCGAGGCTCTTCGGGTTTTTAAAAAGTTATCTGAGCGGGTCGACGCGACGCGTGACCCGAGAGCTGGCGGATATCTGGCGCAGCGAATCAGCATTGCCATACAGCGGGGCAATGCAGCCAGCGTCTTGGGGACGCTTCCGACTGGTATTGATATGGATCAGTTGAGCTACCTGTAGATTGTTTGCAACAGTCTGCAGTTAGCATAATTGTTTCAATTGTAAATACTAGTTCTAATTTGTTTTTATTATTGAATTGTAATATTCTTTGTCAATAAAGATTTTAAGTTATTAATTATAGCGTAAAATGATATCTCTGATAATTAGAATAGTTATAAATGATTTAGTTTTTTGTTAACAAAGATAATTACAATAAAAAAAAACAAAAACAAATTAGAACTAGTATTTACAATTGAAACAATTGAGCTAACTGCAGACTGTTGAAAACAATCTACAAGTAGCTCAACTGATCCATTAAAAATAATTAATTAATCCATTAATCCGTTTTTTGTATGAAGTATAAAAACCTTACAATGCATACAAACGATAATAAATTATTATTAATGACTGGCTTAGAGCTTTACGATGATAAGCGTAATAAATAAATATCCATGATCATGAAGCCTCAGTTTCGGGATTTGGTTTCCGCGTTTCTATCGTGCGGACAAGGAGCTACGCCAACCCCATACAAAATTGAGATGTCACGATGATGTCACGATACTATCATCAAACCGAACTCAAGGCTCTGATCACTAATCACAGTAATCACTAAAGTATGGCAAAAATACTAAAATAATTTATATATTACATAAAAAACAATATTTAATAGACTATCAAATACTACACTTTACAGTGCACTAACTGTTGTATCTCCACTGTGGCGAAGCAGACAGATCTGATAACAAGTTTTGTTTACCCACTTAAAACCAACAAACGTAATTATCACAACAAAGCTTTACAAAGCTACAATACGTGATTATAACAATGGACGACGTATTCAATAAGATGTCTAAAGAATTTCGGCACGCATTGAGCGGGGTATAAAGTGTACATATATATGTACATCTGGAGGGCATCGAGAAATGTTTGAACTCCGTACCCTACTAAGCTTTATCTGTAACAAAACATGGTGATCGGTATAGAGACTTTGGTAAGGATAGGGTCGATCTCTAAATCTATTATGTTTATTAATTCCTTATTCATCAAGATAATACACGATCCCACGTTATATGTGCTATGAACCGAAAGAGTGATTCTACGATTTTCTGAATTAAGTAACTTTTCAATTTCAAAAAAATATCTGCTTGTTTTCATTTTTGTATTCTTGTATATGTAGATATTCGTTGCATTATCAGTAAACATATTACGTTACGTGGCACCTTGTAGAAATCTTGGTCAGGCTAAGTAAGGCTAATTAGATTTTTTTTATGTTTCGAAACACTTTCGCCTGAATCTCGTAAATTACACAAGATATGATACAATTGTTTGATTAAAAACAAAGCATACGCACGCATACCTCCTATTCAATACAGTTTAATAAAATATTGTAATTCAAATTCAAATTCGAAGTGCTATATTTCCTTTAGACCTAATAGGACTCCTTGACACGTCACTAAATTCAATATACATAAAGAAAACTAGGAAATAAAGTGATCACTTTAATTTTTTAAGGTAAAGTAAAGAAGCGAACTAGAAACCCTTACCTTGTTAGGTTGCTAGTTTTCGAGTTGGAGCAAAACTTGTCCTAAGCTTTTTTATCCTCTCTAGATAATCTGATATTTTGTAGTAAGCCTTTTTACAAAGAGTATGGTTGATATAAGTACAGTATTGGAGTCAGAGCCAATTCATGTTATAAAAATAGTTTGATGCTCTAAGAATTTCGTAGTGCAATTAAACCAGACTATAAATAGCTACAACACATGGGACATGGGACGCCAGCAATTGAGGGGTTAAACGGCTGTGTTGCGCAACATTAACTATCTTTCTTGACCGTTTACTGTCTACGGTTTCGTTCGACTTTCTATTGAAAGAGGTCCAACAGACGACAGTATTTTGGGTAGTATTATTACGTATTTTATAATTCGGCAGGCATCGGAGACTCGAGTATGTTACAGTTTGCAAAATAGCGAAACGGAAAAACGTTTCGTGAACGTGACAATTCGGAAGGAACTGTTGGATCGCCATCATACTACGAAAAATAGTTCCTCTTAGTATCTGGTAGAGGTTCTGTACGGCTTTAAATTATACTACATAGAAGGAATAGTAAACTTTAATAGTTTTCGTAAACTATGCAAAATTCATATTATTGTCTCAGAGCCTTAATCTTATGCAGTATCTTTCTGTTTTAGATTAATAAAATACGTGTCTTGCTAACTGATTTTATTGCATATCCAATAAATATAAATGTATGCTTCTAAATTGGAATTCAACTAGGTAATAACATTAACAAAAGACTGTATTTTCCTATTCCAAGTTATTAACCGATGTCTACAACTACTGTTTTTGCATACCTTACCGACAAATAAAGTCTTCGCGTTAATGAAATTACTTCAGAAGCAAAATTAAAACCAATTTAGTTTCGTGTCAAGCAGTAAATAACAAAACTCGTAATTTCCAATGAACTGACAGACCTGCAGACAATAATATAGTTGGTTATGATCTCAATGGACCGAGTAAACGGTTATGACTCGAGAGCAGTCTTGAATTAATCTCAATTTGTTAGCCTTCTTGTGTCACGGTGTTTGTGGAGTGAGTGTATATTCAGTTGTAAAGGATAGAAGGATCATAGAGAAGAAATATAAAAATTTACACGGCCAGAGCTACTCACTCAAAATGCTTATTATGTCTTAGTTTATCATTTGTCACTTTATTAATAGGCCGTTTTCTGTGATTCATAAAAAAACGATGTTGTGAAATCATACGTTCAAAACATATAAAAGTAAGTTAATGGCTTACCTACATTTTTGTATGTATTCTGTTCAATATGTTGTATGTAAGTATTTGTTCTTCTGAGTCTCACACCCGTATTCAAGAACTATGTGGTCTCACAGTGCACACGAACGCATAGGGCCGGACAATCCGATTCAATAATAATACTCGAGTGATTTGTAATGCTATGCTACCCGTTCATTTGGGACGACCCTAGACAACTATTTTAAACAACGCATAGTGTAGCATGTCACTTTTGACTGTATGTCACAAATGTTTGGTTAAGTTCTGTCAGTTTTGGTTTGTTTGGAGATTTTGTTTCAATTCATATTCAGTTTCCATGGAAACGAAATTCTTTTAATATGTTTGTGCAGGTTTATAAAGGTTATATTTATGTCATCCGCAAATCTGACAAACATCAAAGAGAACTTAGCAACAGAAACAGACTAATCACAGATCTGTAATCGACGCAGTGCGTTCGCATAGTGAAGTGTCGTTTGAGTGTTACGAACGTACGTGACGAACGTAGTGAGAAATGCCTTACTTATAGCACAGTATTGGTACTACCTTACATAAGTATTGTTCTTGAATACGGTTGTTACACTTTTACACTTATGGTTTAAATGCAAAAATTTAGATACTCGTTTGTAACTTCTTAAAGTCAAAGCAATGTAGTTTTTGATTTAATTTAACATAAAACGGAAACCTCAGCCATAAGCAAAGTTTAAATAGAAATCGACATCGTTCACCTGAAGACACCCAAGACTTTTGTCCTAGCTCCTTCTATGCCTTACAACTCTATTCACCATCTTTCATTGCAGTTATCTGAGTTAATTGTTGAACTTGTCCGATGACCAGCATCAACCAGCTCAAAGAGGCGGCTAATCAGCCTAACAACATCCGGCGATGACTCCCGATGATGCAATGATGATTGTGCCTATTGAACCAGCTTCCGATTGAGGCGCTTCTTGATTGGTTCGGAGAAATGTGATTCAAATAGGACGAATAGACAATTAGAGTAATGAGAGATTTTATTATAAGAAGTTAATATACATTAGATATGTATGTCAACACGCTTTTGTCAGATAACTTGCGCATAAAGTGTTTCATAGCTCGTAGCTGCGCAGCGCGTCCCTTCCGGTCGTACCGCAGAGGGTGGGCAGTGAATGCGTTAATATTGGTTTTGTACCTTCGAAAATATGAGGTAAAGGATAACGGTGTTAATAATATCTTAATTAAATTTCTTTATTTCACTTATTAAGTTTGAAATCATCGCCTCTTTGACAAGCATCTCTGCTTTACTTAAAGTACTAACTTTCTTAAGAGGGCGCAATGCGCGCTATTTTGTGCAAAGGATAGGTATAGAATTTCGCGTTCGTAGCAAAGCATACGTTTTTTGAACGGCAGCGTAATCTCAAAAATCAAGTTATTGTTTGTTTACAATAAAACTACGCAACATCTGCAGGGTTCTTGAGATTCTCGACTACATTATGTGCTAAACAATGCAGTATATTTCATGATTCGAAATAAATACGCTAATAAAATCATCGTATTTCATTTCTCAATCGTGTTTTCATATTCAAGTAACCAAAGAAAAAATTTCGAATTTTATGTAACTAATCCGAGTTTTTTACCACGGGTATCCCGTGGGCCCTGAGATCTAGGCCTAGTTTGACAACCAAACCCGTTACGTTAGCCCCTTAAACCTCTTTTCCACGTAATCTACATGACCAGGTTACAGGCATCAATTAAATGGGCCCTTATTCATTCACAATTATATTCCATTGCCGATCTGACCTCGAGCCACGCGAGGAACTGGTTGATAAGGCTTTGATACAATGTCGTATTTTAACTCAAATGTATGTTATATCGCCAATTTTTGTGAAATAACGTTTTTTTTATAGATATATTTTATTGTAAAATAAGTTTTTGTTCAGAATTACAGTCCAATTTAAGAGATAATATTCCCACACTAGTGCAGTTAAACAGGTTAATGACATAAAGGCATTTGTTGATGACGCATGTTTCAAACGCATCTAAATAAATTAACTCTCATTCCACTGAAAAAATATTGTGGATTATAAATGTATTACATGTACAATTTTCAGGCCATCATTGTAAAATTCTCAAGGCAAGTTTGACGAGGCTGATAAAATGTCACTCAATCACCTACTGGGTGTGTTCGCGACTTTATTTGTATTCTTCGAATTGCAACTTCCCATTCCGATAATAAATTCAGGTTTTTCTTGAAGAGTGAGAATTTGAGCTTTACATTCTTAAAATAGTCGATATCGATATTTGTTAATAAGCGCAACCCTAAGTATTTTAATGCAGAACTTGTCACTTTAAGATGCGAATATTTTGATCAATTTAATTTTAATGAAGACGCCTTAACCCACTATTTAAAATTAAGTATCGGTAAGCATAGACGACCGATGTGGCGCGGCGGGCGAAGGTTCGCCTGCGATGCAGAAGGTTGCGGGTACGATTCCCGCCTTGGGACAAATGTTTGTACGATCTGCAAATATTTGTTCCGGGTGTTCTGGGTATTTTCTATATATTATAATAAAAAATATCTATCTATGTTATATATTGTATTAAGTTTATCAGTCATCTAGTCCCATAACACAAGCTCTGCTTACTTTGGGGCTAGATAATGTTGTGTGGATTGTCCAGCATTATTATTTATAATTATTTATTTATTTATTTATAGTTGTTGTGTGCAAAATTGACCTAATTGACTTGATTTTCAAGAGCACTTTGCATCTTTGTTTCTAGGAAAGTACAAAAATAAAACGTGTTGGTTAAGTATATTGTTGTATTTCAGAACCTACTTCTAGAACTTTTCATTGCAAATTCCCTTTTCATTATAAAGATGATAGAAATACAGATCGCCGTGAAAAAATTATAAAATGAAAAGTTGAAAAAGCCGATTAGTTTGTTTTCATATTGTTGACTCGTAAATCAGAATGATAAAAAACACAGCGTAAGTAGCCATTGCATAGTTTACAGATTTTATATAAGGATAAAAATAGAAATCACAACCCCTCTAAATTTTAAGCCTAACTTTTGGCACACTTTGTGCTAGCAATATCAAGCCTTCAGCTGTCTTAGTATGAATTTTGCATAGTTTACGAAGACTATAAATATTTTCGTTTCCTCCTATAAATTTAGCAACTTGCAGCACCCTTACTGAGAGAAACTAAATCGATCCAATTGAGTCGAAATATTAAATTCTTTGACAATCAAGCTGTAGGTCAAGCACTCAAATGCGTAAATTATTCGAAATTCATTCCTTCAACTTCTATAATGTACGCAATGTAAGACAATGCGATGTCAGTATTGTCTCAATATTGTCATTATTATTCTAGAAAACAATCCCCGAGCTTAACCTAGTAAACTGTCACGTTCTCGATAACTTTTCCGTTTTGCTATTTTGCCAACCCATAGGTACCTACTAGAGTCTCAGGACACTAGATTATCAGGACACTATTGACCCTGAGCAAACCATTCTAGTTATTACTCAGAAAAAGTACCGCTACATAAATAGACTGAACAATTTTGCCAGGAAAAAGTGCTGACCGGAAATCCACAGACGATACTGCACTCTGCATTCTCTGCGATGTGTATTTTATAACCCGCCAGAACATTAACAGTTAATAAAACTATTTTAATTGTCGCTAGTGGTACGGTAATTGTTAAAAGTGGTAGTTGAACAGTTAGAGGAGTAAATTACTGTGGTTTCTGTACTTATCTCTCGCTTTTATATAGAGGGATTTCTACTCCTCTTCGGTGTAATAGTTACTATTCGTAGAGTGGGCTGGTAAGGATCACAATACACTTCTACGCAAAATTTCAGTGGTTATTTTTTTTTTAAAGGATGCCAAGCGAAGCGGCAACTTTGATGGAGGTTGCGACGCTTTTTCGAAAACATCGTTAATATTAATTCCATCTATTTTTCTGGCTGAGTGTACTCAAGTTTCGCTACAAACTGTTATTTTTGTTTTATCCAAACAAATTACGCTTTGTATTCCCTTCCATTGGACGGGTGCAAAATAAACTACTGGTTTTTGCACATAAACTGTAACGACGTTATTGAAATTGTAAAAAATCTTCAGTAAACATTAATTACGTACTCCGTTTTATGAAACCTCTAAAGTACTAAATTGTAATCTTCCACCAACAAGGCCCTTGCCTCCACAAATGGTAATTTAGCATTTTCCACACTGTTGCGATTAATAAAAACCTAATTAGATAGCCTTAAAACGATTACGGAACAAAAACTTTTAATAAGCGGCAAATTTTAAATCAAATGGTATGCCTCAACGAGGATCTCGTTATAAACTCATTTATACTGACTTGAGGTAAGAGTAACCCACGAATATAGCTGCTCTAAAGTATTATGTTGGTTCTTGTTAATTTCACGAGCGAGCGTTTATTCTCTTCCGGTATGGAATTAAAATTTGGGTTCGGTAAGTGCCGATTGGCATATACTTACTGTATTATTTTTGCGATATGTTTAGATCATGCTCTTTGAAATGCAGAATATAGAATATTATTTAGATTGAGAATATTGTTTGAAAATTTTGCTTTTTCAGCATTCAATTTACCAGCTTACATACGTCCGCTGCTGAACGTGCCTCCCCTAACAAAAGGGGGGTTTCATTTCCAGCGTTTATTGTATTCTTATAATCATCGATAAATAAAGGCCACATTCTTTAAAATCAATCGTATCTAGCAATAATAATACACCCAAGGTAAAATAACCATCGATAAATGCGGATTAAATTGCAATCAATAGATTTTATCACTATAATTTTAGCTACAGATTCGTCCAGTCACACTCTTGGATATTACATTAGCTCTTGATTAAAAAACAATAAATTTTTCGTAAATATCTTCCGCGGAAAGGTTAATAATAGAAATTTCAACTAAAACCTGCTGACCTATTTATTAAAAAATATTTCTAAAAAAAAATTCTCGGGTTTTGTCGTAAAAGACACCGAATTTCGATAAAATTACCTGCTTTTGTGTTTTTTTTATTATAAGGAACGCAACGTCTGAGTTTTGTTAGAAGACAGTTACAATTTGGCCGTTATAATTGTATACAATTTCATTGTGCAAAATCAGGGAATGAAACATAGGAAGATGTAGAGCTGCCTGAGATCCATCTGTACTAAATTACGGGTTTGCATTTCCATACAAGCAACAATTTCAATTCGATGTCATGATTTTTATTTATTTCAATTGTATCTATTCAAATTCTAAGTCAACAATTGATAACTAAGTTTAGAGCTTAAACCATACTGATACATTGTAAAACTCGATTAGGCTATTTAGTGGTTGGAAAATTCTGTCATTTTAGGTTCTCATCACCTTTATCAGTCGAGTATAAAAAATATTAGATACAAAACATTAGACCCCAAAAACGACTCCACAAATTTATGTTCCAAGCCTACCTGCCTACCTACCTACCCCCAGCTCACGAAGACGCTTTGAGAAAATCTCAAAACACAATCCATAATCCTAACACGTGCACGACTATTATTGATTTTAGTATGTTTTTTTTGTCCAGAATTGCATGTCCCTCGGCATTCAAGGTGCTCTGAATAGGCCTTATTATGAGATTGCGCAATGACATGAGACTTTTGTGCTCGGATTTTCGAGTCTAGTCGTTGAATAGTTCACTGAATGGAAGGTCATTTGGGTCACTTTGAACTTTGCATAGGTTTTAGAGTTTGTTGTGAATAGCCTTTGAGATGGTCAGAAGCTCAGAAGATATTGAAACTATTATAATACTTATGTAGTTGCTATGGTAACAGACTTGATAGTAGTAAAGATTGGATATTGATATAGTCGCATTAATTGCCCTAATAATAAAAACTAATTAGAACTTTTATTTACAATTGAAACAATTAAGCTAACTGCAGACTGTTGCAAACAATATACAACAACTTAGAGTTATATTAAAAAAACATGCCCTTATTCACTTGATTATTTTGATTAAAAGGTAGGTAGATCAAAGGTCATTTTCAGTCAGAATCTATCAGAGTATAATTAGAAAATTATTATAATATGTGAACGTGAAAAAAAATTTAGAAAATTTACTGACAGACAAAAATACTTCCAAAAACCTCCAAAAAGCGAAAGTAAACTTAAAATCTTCGAGAAACTAGGTTGTTTTTGATATCAGATCAAAGGTTGTCATGGCTCAAAACATGTTGAAAAAATGTTCAAACAATGTTCAAACCTACCTAACATTTTTTTAATACTTTTTAATGAGACTCCATTTCAAACGTAGACCACGTTTGAAATGGAATCTCACTACATTCATGACAGACAAAGCCTTATCTACTCAGCTGATCAACCCTACGATAGTTTGGAAGTCCCCGTTAGAAAACAAATAAACTTAATCCAAATTGCCCCATATTAAAATAATATACCAAAACAATCACCCCCTTCATAAAAATCTAACGAAAGTGAAATATCGTTGACACAGCGTTTGTTTTCAAACGAAAGGGTTCCACATGCCTTGAGGTAACCTTACACGGTTTTTCCGCTACAAAGAGGATACAGTCTATGTGTTGATGGGTCGAAAGTCAGTATTGACATCCGAACAAACATAGTCTGTTTAGTTTTAACCTTCGGCTACTGGAATTTGTGTGGGAAGCTGGTGGTATCTTTTTTCATTGACAAGTTGCTAGAGAACTGCAATGTTGCAGCCCTAAACGGGATTTAATGTTGGTGTTCTTCCAACACAAAAAATGTTCGTAGTTAACCCGCTTAGATTCATAATAAATTCGTCAAACTACGATAGTTTTAAGTAAAATAAAGTTGCTAGAGGTTTTTTCGAAAAGATCTTAAATTAAACGGGTACTTTATTTTCCTAGCCCCTGCTCATTTAATAGAGACGAAAAAATTCTCGTCTCTTCATCTCTTCTGAGTAAATAGTTAGGAAGCTTATATTTCGACAAAATCATTTGTCTATATTTGCTTGCCTCGCCCTCGCTGGAAAATACATCCCAAAGAATAATGTACGGATCCCCTGTTCACTTTAATGGGAGGTTGCTTACCATCAGGTTACCCACTGTACCAATTTACTATACAACTTGCAGTACTTTGTAGGTAGGTAACTTAAAGTCATAGTCAAAAACTCTTTATTTCCATAAATACAATAAATGTACAATTAGAAAAGGTCAAATTCTTAATAATTATTCACTGAAACGGAAATAAAGTGATATTTTTGATTTCAGTCGCTTCGTCAAACGTCAAATAAAATTTAGTACATACATACATGCACTAAATTTTATTTGACGTTTGATGAGGAAAATTATTAAGGTACTTTCTCCTCTCATCCTCATATCAAAAATCATAATAAGGAGGATCATTATATTTTAATAGGTAATTTTGGAAGATTAAAATGGTGCAAGTTCCCACTAATATGACATCTCTAAATCTTGTTCAGTCGATATAATAATCCAAAAATCAAAGATAAGATAGGACAGTCAGACACAACAAGATAAGAACATTATTATTCTATAATAGATTAGAGGCGGAGTAGATAAGGCGATGAGAAAGATTGTGTCAAAATATTTATTGAAACAATGAATAGATTTAAATAGATTTAAGCGTGAGAAATGTTCTTCTTTTTTATATCGCCTTGGAGATGAAATGAGACCATTAATATCTTATATTAATCCATTCAAATTCTTGGTCCTGAATAATTATGTCTCTTTTTTACCTTTTCACGCCAAAACGGCTTAGCGGATCGTTATAAAATTTAGCAGGGAGATAGATGGTATTCCAGGGAAGGACATAATGCTTGATGTTAGGAAAAGCACGTGTGGAGCCGCGAGGTGAAGCTCCTTCATTGCAAACACACAAGGACCAAAAAATTCTAAGAAGCTGTTTATATCTTATTTATAATAATAACGAATTCACGGTAGCAAAGTTTTGAAGGCAAACTTGAACACTTTGAACTAACGGCAATTGGTTATTATTTTATTACCGAGCTTCAATATTGTTATAAGCCTGGAATCAAATAATTTCTTGTTCTTTCTTCTGTGAAATATTTTCTCCCATCAGGTAGCTTGTGATATTTTGTGACATGGTAAAAAGCGCTTCTCTCGTTAGATTTAATTTTAAAGTTTTACTACAGTTCACAGACTTCATTTTCAATTATTTCCTTAGAACTCATCATAAAAATTATGTTTTAATAGAACACACACGATTTTGAGAGTGACTTGATATTTTTTGTGGAGTGAGAGCACACGGTGTATTTGTCCACCTCACTGTGATGTTTGTAGTAAAACAGTTGGTTATCCTGAATTTATGTATTGCGTTTTAAATAATAAGTGTATCTAATCATTTGGAGGAGGGAGAGGTATACTGTATACATTATAAAACTGCGTACTTATAGTTCAGAGTTTAAAATCCGGAAAACTGTGACTCTAAAATCCACATTTTTTTTATTTCTTTAGTAATATTATTCAATAACCGTTTTATTCTAAGTTCGTTAAGTTGTTTCGTTTTATTTCCGTTTTGTTATATTGATAAGGCCACCGATTGTGCCACATTAGATATAAAGTATAAGGTAAGTTTTTGTTTTATAAATGTATTGATGGTGCAATAAAGTTATAATCTATCTATCTATTTTCAAATACTAATTCCATTGTCATTTCATTTTCTACAATCCCGATTACATTGAATGAAGCATCTGTAACTCACAATTTTTGGCAGTGCCTGGTCCTGTCTTGTAGGCTAAGCACGGGGATTGTTCTCTAAGGTAGGGTAGAATAGACAATAATAACATCGCATCGTCATACATTGCGTACATTATTGAAGTTGAAGGAATGAATTTCAAATAATTTACGAATTCGATGACAAAGTGACGTAATTTTTCTCTATTCTATCCTAGACAACAATGCCTGTGCTAGGCCTACCTGTGTCGGTAAGGTAGGTAACTTTGCCGTTACCTGCAGCTCTACATTACAAGATTGATGGCATAATAAAGTTCAGTTTTACGAGTTACATTATTACTTTATAATCTCAAATTTAAGTTTTATCTATAGAAAGCTTGTTTTAGATAGTATGTATGTACCCATATCGGAAACATGATTGTGTTGATTAGTTGGACTATTCGTGGACTAATTAAGAATTCAAAACTGATTTTAATTGGTGTTGAGATGTCGGATGTGTGGTGAACATAGGACCACCGAAACCTAAAGCCGGGTACTGACTGGAGTTACGGGACGCAGCGAGCACGAAACGTCAAAAATCGCTCGACCGCTCGTTGCGAGCGCCTTCTTTCCCCGGCTTAAAAGAAACACCAACTTTTTCTAATTCACACAATGATAACTTTAACCATAATATTCTTCACCCAGTCAGAGAGGAAAAGCTAGCTACTGAAGCCATCAATATCTCCCGTTGACACTTATTGCTGGGTATGCATATATAGTCTTTCTCCTTTACATGTCAGCTCAAACGATCTTGTGTAGGCATCTTCTAGTCTTCTTTTCATTTACGTACTTGCTGTTTTGGATACTCTGATCCATAATTTAATATATACTCTTATTATAAACTAGCTGCTACTCGCTTCTTTGCACGCACTTTTCAAGTAGCCTATGTCCGTCCCCGGGATACCATTTACCTCCCTGCCAAATTTTATTTAAATCCGTTCAGCGGTTTAGGCGTTAAAAGGTCAGACATACAGACTCACTTTGGCATTTATAATTAGCAAGGATAAGAAAGTTAGAGTACACTTTGTCTATTACCTTTCCCGTTCTTTGCATGCATTTTGCGTGCGAAGCTCACCTTTACCTACACCCTTGTTTACTGGTAACAGAAACTAGAAACAGCTAGTATAACATTTTAAAACAATATAAATATGAAATATTACCTTTCAACCGTGATCTATGTGTCTACAATTCCTCATTCCCAAGCCGCTCTAGATCGCTCGCAGCATCCGCTCGGCACTATGAATGCGTGAGAGCCTGCGATTCATGGACAGGAGTCGGACAGTAGCGAAGCTGATATGTTGTACAGTAGCGAAGGTTAAAATGTGATTGGAGTCAGTTGTAGACGTGTACTGAGGTCGGTGTTGAGAGCTCAAAGGATTGACTTGGAGGTTTCCAATTGGATAGGGTTTTTGTATGAAGTTCAAAAAATAATGCCTAGGTCAGATGTTTATCATTTCGTGTTTAGCCCCGACTATTACCTGACAGTTGATTTTGTTCTAGTACTGCTTTGATAGGCTATCACTGATAGGCAAGGCAATCTATTAACTTTTAGTTCAACCATTTTTCAGGTTGGCTGAGTGGTTTTAAGGTCAGGTAAAATAAAACACTCTGGCTGAAAAGAAAATGCTGGTTTTAAACATGCCATATTTTAGCGAGCATTATGTTTCCTACTACTACCTATCCTACTGATTATTTAGCACTATTTTGCCGTCACGTTATCATACTGCTTTTTGTGCAGAACACGTAACATGCACTTACATACCTATTCGTCATTTTTATGACGTAATATCATCACACAGTGAATGAATTGATAAAAAAGACACTGGCAGGACGGTTAGAAATGGCAGTTAACACAATTTTCTAACAAGATGAAAGTCTTATAGGATTTGAAACTAAACAGATTGTGAAGAAAAAAGTGGTGGTACTTAGGTGAAGCTTGTGTTAATTTTTTTGAAATTATTCAAGATTCTAATTATCTAGAAACGTAACAAACTAAATAAAATTATAACTTAAACATTCCTTTCAGAGAAATCAAATAATATACATAAAAAGGTATTCAAAATCCTTGTGAAAGCCTCCGTTTACAAATAAAGAGAACTTTATATTTATTTACTTACATCGTATGCCACTTCTACTCATTCCTAGAGCCCATTCAAAGCAATGTCATTCAAACATCTCCCGAGCGAGGTATCTCTTTTTGCGCATATGTGGTTCCTGGTTACAGGAATCCACTCGCATGCCTATTAAAATGTAAACTGCTTCGATATTGCTCATTGAAAATCTCAGAACAATCTGAAATAACGAGTTACAACATTTTTAACGGCCCTTGTAAATGAGGAGGTGAAAAAATGCTGTAGTGCGGGCCACGAAAGCTCGCTGTGGTCAGAATATTGTCTAATTAGTGAGTAAGCGGTTAGCAGGATTTTCCAGATTTTTTGCTATGGCGAATTGTGTCGGACCGAAATTATTTTTCTAAATAAAAACGATTTGTAGGACACAATCTCTCGAAATATCACGAGTCGTTTAGTGAGATTGTTACTTATTTATATATAGAGACTACAACATTGCACCAACCTTGTGCAATTTTCATGAATATTTCAGCCTGGTATTAAGTGAACAATCGATTTTTAGAACTAAGTAATTCGTCATTAAAATGCATTATACATTTACGGATACCTAACTGTCTTTTGTCTTGTGTAGGATTGACGTAAATTCAGTTCGAACTCGCTTCTTTGAATTCGAAATTTTTGAATTCAGAAAATACAGCAAGCAGCACAATACAGCAGAATTGCAGACAAGTCCAGATAATTTCTAAGGAAAGTTTTCAGATTCTTGTAACACAATGTTCTTAAAGTTACATGAGATTTATTTCTCGTGGCCTGAACAATAACGGTGCATCCACTGTCACAGTTTCTGAGCATGAATGGATCTTGTAAACATTGAATCGCGATTTTGGCGGTAAAAAACTCTTTGGCGCACGTGTCAATATCTTTTGACATCTGCTGTCATAAATGACATTAAAAACTGGTGTCGTAACGCTGTAGACACCTTGTCAAGCGAAATGTGATAATAACGAAAATGTGTTACAGGGAGAATTGTGTCTCATCTTTTTATGTTATTAACTAGGTATTGTTCTTGAATGGGACCAGGGAAACCGCAGATTTTGTCTGCGTTTTTTAACTTCTTCACTGCGATCACTGCCTGCCAAGCGTGATGATTATACAAACCTCCCTTTTTGGGGGAGACATGTTCAGCAGTGGGCTGATGTATGATGCTGAGGGCTAATTAGGACAGTCAGAGTTACCAACATCACACTAAAATTAAATCAAATTTCAGCCCGATCGGTTCAATCGTTATGACGTAAAGAGACAACAAATATCCACAGAAATCTAAATAGTGCTTAAAACAGTTCCCATGGGTTCCCCCTTGAGCGGCTTCAAAACTTCTGCATACGCTTCATCTTAGGTCTGCGAAATTATGACCACATCACAGAGTACTGCAAAAAGCTTAAATGGTTGCCCATCCGTCTTCGCCGGGACG
Organism: Eupithecia inturbata; assembly: GCA_963662085.1. Taxonomy (NCBI): domain Eukaryota; kingdom Metazoa; phylum Arthropoda; class Insecta; order Lepidoptera; family Geometridae; genus Eupithecia; species Eupithecia inturbata. The sequence continues at coordinate 2,047,147 of OY759179.1, read as the reverse complement.
CACACTTCCTCTCACTCCTATATTCTATCCTTTTGGTCCTAAATACACCCCGTTACCTCAAGGAACGATTTCAATACCTCCATCAAACCCAGAGCCGCTCCCTCCGCTCAACACACACTCTTCAACTGAAAACTCTCCGCCCCTTCCATTCCTATAGCTCATCCTTTACCGTACATGCCATAGAACCGTGGAATGCCCTACTTTGTTTCTTAATGTTTATAGACCATATTTTTGAATATAGGGACAGACTTAGCATGTCTAATAGAAGTGTTAGACATGCTAAGTCTGTCCCTATATTCAAAAATATGGTCTATAAACATTTCCTCACCTCAACATCTAATTGTTAAGTAATTTTATATATTTACTATATTTATATTAAGTATATAAGTTGTTATATATATATATAAGTATATTCATTTCTTCCTACTGCATTATTTCTGTTTACACGTCACCTACTTTTTCAATCACTTCTTGTCCATCCTAAGGTTGCCTGGAAGAGATCGCTCTTAGCGATAAGGCGGGCAGCCTTATCGCTAAGAGCAATCTCTTCCAGGCTAGTACATTATCTTTGTTATTTTTGTGTTCTGTGTTTTTTTTGATTATTTGGTGTGCATTAAGGAGTATTTGTATTGTATAGTATTGGATTGTAAAACGTGTCCATAGAAATGACGCAAACGAAGCCACGGGCAGAAACTAGTCTTGAATAAACTAGAAGAGAACGAAATAGAATATAATAGAATAGAAAAAAAAGATATTTATTTATAACAACAATACAAACAGATAAAAAGACAAGACCCACTTATGGGATAGGAACATGTATAAAGCATAGAGGTACATACATAATACATAAATAAGAAATAACTATGATGTTTGGTTTGTAAGTTAAGATGGCGGCTTAAAAGATATCAAACATCCACAGAAGCATGCTTTCTTCAATACCCAAAGGAGCATAGTCAAAGTATCCGTTACAAATATCTTCGGTGTCAATACCAGGCTAACGTTGCAGATTGGATCGCTAACGCTAAATTTAACATGCGCCTGAGTAGACGTGTCGGCGATTCTCTTCGAAGAATCGATGCCCTTTTGTTAGGCATTTTACATGTTGCTTTTTTTGTTTAGAGTTCAGTAAAGAAATGATAAATCGCTGGTGGTTTTAGCGCCTTTTTTGAGAATCGGTGCAAAACTGTTCTACATCAAAAGGTTTCATTAAAGTTCAACTGCCTGTCATTAAGTTTAAAAATAATAATTATACATAAAGCATGCACTAATTGTTTTCAATTTCAATCATAACCTACTAATATTATAGAGGCAATAATGTTTGTGCGAAGGCAACGCCAAAGCTACTGAATGGATTGAAGTGAAATTTTGCACACATACCTGAAATAATATTAAATGCCTGCAAAGCCACCGACAGAAGCGTGTGTTGTATTAAGTATATCAGTTATTACAGGGAAATGCCAATATTGCTACACCCTTTGGACTCCATTATTTTTACACAGCATTACACGACGAATTTCAAGTGTAATGTGTAACATTTAGTACACATTAAACACACACTTGCAACTCGTTCTCCTTGCTCTCAATGGGTTATGGCTGAAAATCGTGTTTTTACTTCTTGAGCAAAATATTCGGCTGAGCCATTGCCTTTTTGACGTACTGCAGCACACACAGACTTTTACTTAGATTTTAATTATGTTATTATTTGTTTTATCACTTATTCAACTGTATTTTTATTATTGTTTCTTTTTACTACAATCCAGTTTAATTGCTGTAGTCTGATATGTATGTATGTGTCTGAAGTCGTAAATAAAAACCTTTATCTATCTATCTATCAGGTAACTAGTACCCATAACACAAGCTTGGGGCTAGATAATGCTGTGTGAATTGTCCAGCATTATCTATGTATTATTTTATTATTATTATCATACTTGATTTATTTATTTGGACCGCCAGAACAGGCTGAGTTTCGCGGGGGATATGGAACCATAGATCTATTTACATTGTGAGGAGGAAGATGTTAAAATAGCCTCACTTCACCTTACAAAAACATGTAACTGCGGAACCCTTGTCCAAGCGCAACTGAACACGGTCTTGTCCAGTCTCACTTGATGTAAGTACTGGTGTACTGTTACACTTTGACACGGTGCATCAGCGAGATGCTTTGAAGTCTTACTGGCGATGGTTCTATTCTTCGAGGCTTTAAAAAAAATAAAAGAAAGTGAATTGTGTTAGTTGGGAAAGTGATCCTTAGCAATATCATCTTAGAACTACCGAAGGTCCTTATCAACAAGCAGTTTGCGAGCGGATTCGGGGCGGAGCGGGCGCGCAGCGAATATGTGTTACACACATATAACATAAGAATTTAATTATCGAAAACGTTTATATATTCAAAATAACATAGGTTTATAATTTTATGCTTATTAATTATAGGTTTCCAAGCTCTGGTATAAACCTAAAAAATTCAAAATTTCGAGTTCTGCCCTTTTATGATTTGGTGATGGTGGTTGGTGAATTTCCTCTATTGCCACGTTATTTGCCACCGATTATAGCTACAACAGTTTTGGTGATATCTGCGTCAATTTATAATAGATTTTGATAATTCTTTCGTTCTTGTGTCAAAATTGATTTTAAGGTGTTCCCCTATAAGTTTGATTCTCGAAGAATTGCTATGTGCGCTATAAAACGTAGGTTTGTAAAAATTCATCACAATAAGGTCATTTTACTGTCGACTATTAGTTTCCAAAGCAACGGGCGTCAACAGTTTCATCCATGTGTCATTAAACTAAATTAGACTTGAATTATAACTAGATGTCGCCAGTGTAAACTAAATTTTTTATAATTTCCTGCTCAATGAATAGCTTATTGTGTTGAAAGACTGTGGTTGTTGTGAGTAATTAAAAGCCATAATAAAAGTGATTAATGCACCATTTGGTATTTTACTATCCGCTAAACTAAACGAAAAAATCCCGTATAAAAGAAAAAAACAACTTTTGAATATAACTTAAAAACCATGTCACTTTTCATAATAGCATATGTTGTTTAAAATGATCAAATGGGCACCCTTGATCGGCTCCTTCAATCCCTACATCGTTCTACCAAACACCCTGATCATGACACCATCGACATAGGCCTCCCCCAATGAGCGCCATAGCGCCTTGTCTTCAGCTTGCCGCATCCAGCATCTGCAGGCTTTCGCAGATCGTCATCCCACCTGGCTGGAGGGCGTTTGCCGAGTCGCGGTCTCCACTCGAGAACACGTTTACCCCAGCGGTCGTCGGTTCTTCGCGAGATATGGCCAGCCCACTGCCACTTCAGCTTGCTAATTCTCTGAGCTATGTCGATAACTTTGGTATATAAAGCACCTAGACTCGTAGTATTTTAAAATTTCTGTTTTTTTTAAACTAAAATGATTTAGGCGCATAATGTAGGTTCATCTACAGCAGTTGGAAACGCATAAAATTATGAAACAATCTCCAAAAACAAATATCAAATTACAAGATTCCGATAATTCCATTGATGGAATGACGATAATATCTCAATTTCGATAATCTGAATGATATCCGCACAAAATTAAAATTATTTTGCATCAATACAGAATGTTTCCACGGTTTGGAATTCAACGTGGACTAAAAATTAGTCTGGACTAGAGATCTAGATTTAGAATTTATTTTTTTGATTGATTTAATTTTTAATAACACAGGAAATTACAATCAAATACTTATAAACAAATTAGAACTAGTATTTACAATTGAAACAATTAAGCTAACTGTAGACTGAAATATGAGTTTTGGATATTTACTGAACAAACACAAAGAAACAAAGTAAAACATCAATGCAATTTTCTAATAAATATCTACCCCAGAATCACAGACAAATCATTAATAGCAATTTAATAAGCAATATTTTGTATATTTTTTTTAAATCCCTTGATAACTTACTCCTTCTTTTGGGTTGAACTCAAGTCTAGAATAAAAGGAAAGCTCTCACTTTCTCCCCTGTACGATCAAACTTTATAAACTTCCATTTTGGAATGGTCCTTGCAATCGAAACAAATCGCGTCCAGACATAAACCCTCATAATCCGCAAACCCGATGCCAAAGAATATCAAATAATACTACTCAATGCCCATCAGACATTCAATTCGGGACCACCGCGTAGAAAATAAGACATCAAGCAAATTGAAATGCAGAGTATGGAGAAGGCATTAGAATCGAACATTCTGAATTCAAATAAATAATACGGAATACATGCGTTCGGATATTGCAAGGGTGAATGTGGTTTACAGGCTGATCTTTTATGAATATTATGATATGGTTTTTTTTTGTGAAACAACATGAAAAAGTATGAAACTACATATCAACAAAATAATAACATAGTTTGGTTTGACATTACTTTACAACGAATAACTCAACATTAGCCAAAACCCAAATTGAAACAAGTTAGTCAATTTGTACTTCCAAAATGGTGTTTGTGTTGTTTGCTATTAAAATGTACAATTATTAAAGCATTTAGTTATATTTTACTTGTTGCTCATTTAGACGAGACACTGTTAAATCCTAATGTTTATTCTAATACATGTATCGATACTTCAATCGCAAAATAAATTATCTTGAAGTAAGAAGCGGACTTCCTTTCTAGATTTTGTCGTTATTTATAAACGTAGGTAAAAGTCTATTGTATTAATTCCTAGTTAGATATTCTTCTCTAAAATCATTGATAAGTTAAAAAAATAATTATATAATGTCAACTTAAAAAACTCGAACGTATTGCTTTAATATATTTTCTCATATTTCCATTTCTGCTTCAGTTTAGTCTAAAATACATTTACAAATAACTCAAGATGTGTCTAATTTCAATGCAAAAGGTATGCAATCGAGCACATCGCAACTTACCGAAAACTTTTACTGTCGATAAAATCGCTTAGATTTAGAACTGATAAATAAATCACCCTGTTAACGCAAATGTCTCAAAGTTCAATCGCGAATCGCTCGCAGTCAGTGATGGTACGTTTACTTGGATCCAGTGGATGGGATTAGTGGAGTAGTAGCTCTAATGTGTAGTCTAGAGGTATATTGTGTACCTTTCAAAATGCATAACACTCTAACAGGTCTTTTATTACTTTAGCCTTTAACTAAATGAAATTTTTAAAACTTTTTACAAATGGTATTGCAAAATAAATACTTAGAATACTTTAAATCAATTATAAACCTTTATTCTATCTTATCTTATATTTATTATGAAAGCTTTTATTTTAATGATAAGCGTACTTTGGAATGCAAGAGAATGTTTCCGAAGAATTAATAAAAGTATATAAAATCGATCATGCTGTACCTACTTTCGTTGATCTGTCTGAAAAAAATTGATATAAATTGTTTCAAGATTTCATAAAATTTATAACTCGTATTTTTTTCATAATGCAGTTTGGAGTTCAATCCCGTGCCTCGTTCACACGCATTCTAGTAGCATGATAAACTACCTCCGCTTGCTGGTGGTCCAATCTTCGAGAGGATTAAATTAGGGTACAGTACATCTGAACAGAACTGATATACCTAACAAAATTATATACAGGGTTCGCATAATGAATCAATCAAAATCCATAGTAAACTATTGTCTCATAATTTAATGGATTGTGTAAGATTTTTTTCCCATAAACTTTTCCATTATCTAAATGATCCACAAGGGCTAGTCATCACGTACATAGATCTTAAAAAAATCAATTACCCGTAGACTTCACTTCGCCTTCAATACTCCCTACCGCCAGTGTGCTAGTATAAGTCGAACACATAAAGATTGGCCTCGAAAATTTCATGCTGTCCCGCATATATGTAGCTGTCAAATAATGTTCTGAGCGGAACAACATGACATTTTCAATCACTATATAAACTATCATTGTTTGAAGAATTCATTCCGGACGAATCGTATGTAATACAAACTTCTTAAAACTCGCAAGTAAAGTTTCGCTGTGGCCTCATATCCATTTGCATTCAGTAATCCGCAAAAACGTAAAAACATGTTGCATTTTAAAATCCTATCCGAAAGCAAACATTTTGACGTTTCAAGGGAAATCGATTATTTTTTGTGTTCTTTTAGGCACGGGTGCACAAAATAACTAAATGAACTGGCACGAGCTTGTAAGCTGACATGTGTACGTTTTGCTTGTTATTGACCAATTGAATGAACTTTTATTCCAATTTAGCAACACAAGTCATGCTTGTTTAGCTACCGATTTGTAGTTTACGTTTCCAACTCTGTTAAGGCTCTTTTAATCCCTTAAGGTGGGTACTGAATAGGTGTCTATAAATAAATCTATAACTACGCTATTAACATTACCGTGGTCGTTTTTGTCCGGTCCGCTGGACCGTAACCTTAAGCGGTGAAAGCCTCCTCCAAGCTTTTCCATACGCTTCTTTCCCTTGCTATTCTGGTCCAGGAGCTCCCCGCTACTTCCCTTATGCCGTCACACCACCTCTTTTGTTCGACCTCGTCTGCGCTTGACGTCTTGCGGAATAAAATTTGTGGCTATTTGTGAAGCCGCTGTATATGTCCTGCCTATTGCCATTTGAGGTCTAGAATCTTCTGTACCACATCTTTTGCTCTGGTTTTCTTTCTAATGGTTACATTTCTGATCCTATCTTTTGACGGTATTCCCATAAAGCTTCTCTCCCGCCTCTCTGATAGACTCCTATTCTTTCAAGCTGTGTCTTTGTCAGTGAGCAGGTTTGGCAAGCATGTGTGAGTTATGTTCATTGCTTAAGATTTGCTTTAGACTGAGGTTACGGCGTAATGTAACGCGTTACACAATGAGCGTTCGTGCAGTCAGTACCTTTTCCTGTACTGACTGCACGAACGCTCGCTGTGTAAGACGTTAGGCGTTCGCAACGAGCAACGAGATGGATTTTAGCACACGGCGGCGTACCGTATCATGCTCGCTGCGAATAATACATTACGCCCCGTGACAGCACCGTTCCGATCTCTTAGATGGTTTTTAAAACCAGTATTACAAAAATCTTACCAGGGTCCAATTATCTCATCATCATCATCAATCAATATTAGTCTACTGCTGGACATAGGGTTCCCCTAATGAGCGCCATAGCACCCTGTCCTCAGCTTGCCGCATCCAGCATATGTCTGCAGTCTTTCGCTGTTCATCATCTCACCTTGCCGGAGGGCGTCCTACACTACGTTTACCGAGCTGTGAACACGTTTACCCCAGCGGTTGTTGGTTCTTCGCGTGAGTTAGCCGGCCCACTGTCACTTCAGCAAATTCAAATTCTTCTCTTCCAATAATCTAACCTTGGTCTATTGAAATAAATTGAATTTTAACTCGAGTTAATGTAATATTACTTCAATTGCAAGCAATTTGTAATTGAAGCAATTTGCAGAAAAACTCGGAGATGGATAAAAAGCCGTTTAGACTAGAAATTTAATGACACTCATGTGCTATAAGAGATTCTTAAAATGTTTACAACGGTCAGTTTTTACTATCAAAACCAAACTGCACTGTCTTACGCACATCTTAAAGTTCGTTATCGTTCACACCAGCCTAAGCTACCGAAGATTTAAATCATCTTTCATTGATTTACTTCGATCTCTCGCCGATATATTCCGATACGTCAATATCTTGTTACATTATTCTATAGTTGTCAATATAGGCGCCTTTGTCCACGCCAAAATTTATAAGGTTTTTTTTTATTAGACCTCTGTCGGTCCATTGAAATCGGTATACAATACAGGGTGTCTTATACAGAGTATTTTATACACGTCATAACGATGACGTGTGGTCAAAACGTGTCGAAGCGTTAAAGATTTATATCATCGGCGAAGCTTTTAGGGCAGTTGACCATATTTTTAAAATGGTAGATCGTAAAATATGATGTCCTTATTAAATCGGATTTAAAATATATAATAAATATGTATAAATGCTTCAGGGACGGACAATAAAATGGATACTGTCAAAAGAAGATGTTTTGTTTGATTTTAGGTTTATTTTATTTTGGTAATTTAGATTATGTAATGTATCAATCAACTCTATTAATAAAATGCGGTAAGAGATTTAATTTGGATGATACGTTTTTAATCTCTGCAACATCACTTGAAGATCTAATTTAAACATTTCATATAATGAACATTTGAGCGAAATTTCAAGTTATAAGCACATAAGAATAAAATACTAGGCGATAAATATCGAAAATAGGACGAAAGTTAAAAAACTTAACGATCTGTAGCATTCATTTGTTATCTACAAATGAATGCTAGGGATCGGTCAGCTCACTCTCATACATCACCGCTCATCCCCATCACACGCTCAATAAAACACGTAGAAAAGGCTAAATAGAGCAGAATATTCCTACAAAACCCAACCAGTATCCGCCCAGAGCGGTGCCTCTGCACATTTATTCTTTGAGGCAAAGAGGAGTTACTAATTTAATTTATTAGTGCCTTTTATGAGATGTCAAATTGCGATGGTTCGGTTGTCGGGAAGAGCTTTTGTTGTTCGTGTGACGAATCTCTCGGAGTTAGCACTTGTTACAGACAGGAAAGCCAAAGCTACTTCTCCAAAACCAAAGTCCAAATGAGACAAGAAAATAAACTAAGTTCTGCAAAAATGGAACTTACTTTTTCAAATGTAAGCCTTACTTACTTTTTGCCTTTTACCATCTATTACACATAAGTAGGTACATCCCCAACCCGCATGCCCACCGTGGGGATAATGGGCATTACCCGAGATAAAAGTCAACAAGGCGCTTATCAGGGGGAGGCCTGGGTCCAGCAGTACACCATTAAAGGCTGTGGAGGTGGAGATAGATAGATAGATCATTTATTCATTAAAAAATTCGTTACTTAGATTGGTTAGCAATGCCTTAAAGCCATGTTAGGTTTGTCTAAGCACTGGGTTCTCTTCTTTTATATGTAGAATTTATTATTTAGGTAATAAATAATAAATTACTGTAGGTGGAGGTACATCATCATTGAGGTACATCATCATCATTGGTCTACATCCACGAAGGATGGCTTAGGGCTAGCACATACATACAACTGTTGCATCGATTAAACTGTTTCGTCGAGTTTTGTACTTTCGTGATTTCCACTCAACTAAACAGTTTAGTTGATTGGAAAGGTACAAAAGCAGGGAGAATATATTAAAATACAAGTATATAATAAACTACCACTTAACATTACGAACATTGACAACTTTGAACATTATAAAAACATAATCAAGCATTTCTTTGAAAGCCATGCATTCTACAGCATCAGTGAATTTATGAGTACTAATCTATTGCAATCCCTTTCTTTACATAATGTGAAAACATGACATTGAACTTTATGATCTGGAATGAAATGACATGTGTATTTTATCTTTTCAAATTGTACAAATTGTGACTTGCCTTGTATAACGACCTATGTTATAAATGGTAAATAAATAAATGAATGAAATGAAATGAATGAATGAAAGTGCGCATACAATCGATTTTTTTATCTCCTCAAATCGACCAGTCTTTATTCAGCAACGCTCGAGTCAAGGTGTTTACAAACAATGTCAATTAACAAGAAAGTTTTAGTATGTGATTTGCTTTATAGAAATTTTAAGAGAGATAAAAAAAGAAGATACTGTGTACATCCTGTACTCAGTGATAGATAGTCTTCAAATGCGAGAATTAAAGAATTTAAGAAATTATACGAGACTAGCAGTCGCGGTCAGTCGCGGATCGACTGTTTAGTCGATGGTCTGCGCACATCAATACAATGCAATACAAATTGAGCGCTTGATCGATAGTTGTCCAACTTTTAAATCAAAAGCAAATCGATAAAGCTTTTTGAATTTTTTGTCGAGCAACTATCGAGTTGACTGTATGTGCGCTTTAATATATTCTTTTAAACATATGATACACAACAAAACAGTTGTTCAAATAAAAGTTGTATGTATGCGCTAGCCCTTACGTAGTAAACAGCGGCCGCATCTGTCGTTCCCGAATAGGCATTACCAGTCATCTACATAGGTGCCAAAAAACAAACACTACATAAACCAGTAGATACATCACCTATCATAATGATCGAATACTTTTTGTTCAAAGACTACGCGTACTCTTTACCATCAAACTCCGTAAAAATGGTTTGTTATCGGTTTTATTTGTATCGATAGAGAGCGCACCTTGAGGTCAGAACACCTTGTGGTCAATCATCGATAATGTACGCACCCCATTAGAATCGTTTGATCTGATACTTGAACTTAAAGCCCTTGTGAGACTCACGGCCAGTTAGTTTGGAGAACTTATGAGCCCCTTCCTCTGGTAGGTTCCTTAGACGTCTCTTATGACATCCACGGGTTGAGTTGGAGGGGTCGCTTCTTACGCCACGACTGCCGCGTCTAATATTTACAATAATCACCTTAAGTTCGTGAAATTGCGTAAAAACCATTAGGTTCGCTTTAAAATTAAAAAATTTTGGATCAGGATTTTTTTTAGATATTCTGTAATAGTGCAAGTCGCAGTAGGCTAGCTCTCCCAACTACTTCGCAGTGTGTCCCACTCCCAACATCTGTCTAACCCGTGCGTAATCAAAATAAAAATATTATTTCAGTAGATTTATACGATACGGGCAGCAGATGTGTTAGATCCTCTATTTTTCCTTGTAAGTATTGTTAGGAAGGGTCAGTCTTGGCTTCCGTTCTTGTTTTCTCTGTAATATAGAACTTCCGTCTTGAGATTGGCACGGAAGAATATAATTAGCTGATAATTTACATTATCGTTATTAAAATCGTTTTACGGTGAAAAATACTTGTGAACAAAGGCCCAAAAATACCTTCACACTAGTAAAGGTATACTATTTTCAAAACAATATAAAATAAACGGGGACACTGTGATAAAGGTTTACTTGCACTTTTCAGTTTTCTACTAAAATGTTTACCTAAATAATTTTTCTAAATTTAATAAGGTACTTTTGAGATTATAAAACTGTAATGCAAATCTTAAGTAGGTACTTCTTTGTAAGATATCAAATTACCCACATATCCAACTATAGCTTGAGATCGGCTCTAAGCCCACAAGCTTTCAAATTGGAGAAGCTACTGGCCCGAGTCCTGAGTCCTTCACAGATTGGATTAACACTATGTAATTCCTGTTCTACAATTATTGGACGACAGGATAACTGTAAACAGCTGTTTTATTGAATTACTGGCCTGGATCTCTTCAAGTAAAAGAGTTTGAGAGAGAATTGGTTTCTTCTAGAACTTAGTGATACATCGTCGGTCACGGCATTATCTACCATTATGTGAGATTGTGGTCAAATGAAGGATTAATCACGATAAAAATAAATCTATATATATAAAAGAAAGTCTTGTTACACTATTTATAACTCAAGAACGGCTGAACGGATCTCGGTGAAATTTGGCAGCGAGGTAGATGGTATCCCGGGGCCGGACATAGGCTACCTTTTATTACGGAAAAAAGCGTGCGAAGCCGCGGGCTGCAGCTAGTATTATATATATCAAACAAGAGGTACTTTTCCGACTATTTAAGCGGATGAGCATTCAGAACGATCGAGTAATAAAATAGGAAGTAAAACTTATTTCAAAACAGTGAAATGTTTAAATATACTACGGTATATGGACGCATCTTCATAAGTTGTAAACTATTTTAATTATATTTATTTATGCCTCATTTGTTTTCAAATTTTAATGTGATTCCATAGCCCAATGTTGTTTACTTTAGGAAAACTCGTAGAAGATGCAATTCAAAATATTACGTTTTTTACTCAATATAAATGTTTAATTAATTGATTCAAAATATAGGTATTTCATCGTTAAATTTGCTTAATATTTTGTATGAAATTAAATTATCCAGCTTCTACTCACGGCTTCTGTTTGAGTATAAATTACATAGCTAACCAATGTGGCTTGAAATTCCAATCCATTACACAACAGACAGGTTAATGCGACTGCGGAGATTCCCTTTGTATTTACTTACGACACAGAAGAAATCACAGTTCGATTGCTTTCATTTTCACTCAAGAAAATACGTTTCAAAGATTAAAGATTCCAGAAGCAAGCTCTAATAAAATGAACAGCTGGTTATTGTAAGCTGATGTAATCAATTATGAAATCTTTTTTCAAATAGTTATTTCTGTTGGCAAGAGAAATGATGAAACTTAAATTGGAAAAATAATTATTTCTGTTGTAATAACAATCTTATAGTTTTCCTGCGGTCTCCACATTAGGCAAAGCCTGTATCGTGGAGACCAGAAATCATTGGTTAGTTAATTATACAAAGCAAAAATCAGCTTACGAACAACCGGGCGGTAGCCTAAATAAATCTACCGGGCGGTAGTTTATATAACATATATGTAATATCTAATATTGCCAAGTTCAAGTTTTTCATTGGTTCCAATATAACTTTTCACTTTCACGATAGGAACTGAATTCTTATTGGGGGGTTGTTCCAGGGCTTATTTCCCCATGTACTTCTGCTTTCTGAAAATAATACACAGCAACTCTACGAGATATTTAAAGGTACAAGACATCAATCTTGGAATGCACCACACCCGGCTGAACAAAACTACTCGAAAAGTGACATTTCTAAATAGTTTAAGATTAAAAGTGACACAGCCATAGTATAAGTTAGACAAGTAGCGCGAAATCCCTGCACTTTGCAAATACCTATGTCCGTGGGTAAATTCTAGCATTAGCTTACATTTTTCTGTGGACATAATGATATGCATTAATGTCATGCTGTCTAGCTAGTCGCGTTCAATAAGTCACGGTTAATTACGTGGCTGGATGAAGACGATTCTAAGGGTGTGTATTAGGTGGGTTGCGGGAGCGGAAGCGGAGCTGCGTTATTTTTCAATGAGATGTTTGGTCACCGCGCGCCATTTTTATGGTAGAGCATCTTTTATATTATCTGGTATCAGTCAGATTTTAGGTCATAACAGTTTGGTTGCACACTTAGACGGTTAAGCCTCCTCAAATTCCCTCATCAGCATGGCTAACATGCCGTTTTCATCTCTACTCTACCCTATATTAGAGAAGACAGTTTTTTTACTTTACTTAGTACTTTCTTTAACACGAACACACCGTTTCGAGAAACAACCCCTAGAAAACAGTTTCTTCGTAAACAAGTTCTTTTCATAGCACCTGGAACGAAACCACAGAAAAAATATTAATTTTGTAAAAAGTTAATTCTTTGCGTTTCATTATTTTACCAACAAAATAACAAGATAAAACAATCCCGCCAAAAAGGAAACCAAGACCGTAAACCGAAACGTTTTTGATTATACCAATGTCACATTATTGTATTTGTCAATGTCAATATCAATGTTTTGAAGGGGATTTCTTTCGTTCAAAGATTCCCTTCTTCTTGGATGAAAGAAATACCGAAATCTGAAAAGATTTCGGTATTTATTTCAAAAATGATTTAGTGAAAAAAAATACTGGTCTCCGGCAAAGGCGGCAAATGTATCTATAGATATTGAGCCCTCTGGTATTATGAGCAAATGCAACACGACATACAGCGGGCGAACAATCTGCCCACTGTAGATACTGGTAACTAAAATGCCCTAGGTTTTGTGCTGAATGATTTAGATAGATAATGGATTGATTTGAATGATTTCAAAAATAATCCTCGTTAACCATTTGTAGTTATCGAGTAGTATAGGAAACTAAAAATGTACTACATGAAATTTTTACAGGCATTTTAAATATCTGGATTTTTTCCTGTTATCTCGAGTACAAAGTGATTTTAAAAATAATCAAATATTTAATTGAAGCTCGTGTGAATGTGGCTTAATCAAGGGTAAGTTCTCATACGTCGCTCTTAAAGATAATTCCTTTTAAGACACAGTTTCTCAACTTTAGTATCAGTTAAACAAGCTTAAAAATATCCAATACAGTTGCGCTACGAAATTAAAAAACACGAAATTGTCAGGCTTGCAGGTATTTGCAAATTTTAAAAATACATAGCCCTTGCACAACGATAATTAATTGGCTAAACTATGATTATTGATTAGTCAAATCATACTTAAACGTCAATTTAATCAAAATAAGACATATAAAAATAACTGTGCAAGTGAAGCTTAGAATATCGCAGGAGTTTATGACGAAAAAAAGATTAGTTACGATTACATTTTATAGAGCAAATAAATAAATAGGTTATGGTTAAAATAACGCCTTTATCTATTTCAATAGCGTTTGAAAAAAGACAAGAACGCAGAAAATATACCAAATCAGACTTTAAGTTAAGTGCCCCTTTTCTTGCATTACCTATGCTCCATCCTCATCTTTTTTTCAGACAATCTATTACCAACGATCAATAAACATGTCAACCCAAAACATTGACAACCTCTGCCCTTAGAATTAACAAGTACTCAAACTCAGTAACGAAAGTAGAGATTACGTACGATCTCATTACAGTCCGGCTTCCATTTTAAAGGATAATAAGTAATGTGTACGTTTTAATTTTTACGTTGGTCGATTGGTAATGTAAGGGCTCATGTACACTATACTATTTAATCAGTTTAAATATAGATACCGATAAATAAGGATAACTAGGGGGATTTTCATATAATGGCTAAGCGGCGTTGCTTAGAACCGTTCAGTGTAAGATATTTTCAAAATCTTGCACACGGTACTGATACCATAATGAAGTACGTCAAATTCTTTTGTGTGCTGTATCTAGCCAAGACTAAAAAGTATTTGAAACTTAACTTAAACGAGTATCTAAAATCGTTTTGAGATAGTAGTAAAGAAAGTTCTAACAATAGACTTCAACGCGCTTTAGACCGTTTTCAAGATAACCTTGTTTAGTTAACCTACAGCCTACATTTTTAGATAAACTATAAGTAAAAATAAAAACAGATATTGCTTTAATGGATCCTTACCTTTATCCCTCGTTTAATTTTAAGTGATTTTCAATTTTTAACACCGTAGCCGCCACTCGGTAATTATTTTAATTAATCAGTGACCACTTGCGAATTATTGTTGCTGTATCATTATTGTAAGGGGAATGGTTTTATTACCGCCGATTATTGTAAACTTTTATTATTATGAAGTGAACTTATTAGTGTTTAAGCCGTATTGGTTATAAATGCGACTTAATAATGGAAGCTAGTTTGAAAGATGATTATGTTCACTTAGCAGACCGGGGCCGAACTCTGCTAACTAATCGCTTTACTATGACAATGGGGTAAACGCGGAATCGTCCATAGATAAATAAACTCTAGATATTGCGCGGAGAGACCTTTGACACTTTTGACATGCTTGTCTCCATCTGTAGTTTCTTCCATCAAAGGTAAAATGCCAAAATATGTAATTCTGAGACGATACCGAAGCGAATAATTTAGTAGAATTCGGCCGGTGTATACCTCGATTATTTAAATAAGTTTTCTGGTCTTGTTATTGATAATGTGCCGTTTGCATTGCAAATAACATGATAAACTTCTAGTGTTAATCAGACGCAATCGAAAACAATTTAGAAATTGTCAAATTCATTGAAGATCTCACGATAGAGTTTTCGATTGCGCATCCCACTCTCGATTTGATAGACGCTAAAAAGACTCATATATTTTTTTAAATACCTAAACAGTTGAAAGAACTAAATTTCCAACTCTATAGGCAGAATTTGATTATGTTACTAATTTGTTAGTGTTATTACAATATTGATGATCTTTTCAATCATAAACGTTACTAAATTCTAAGTTATTGCACGTACATAATTCTCTCTCAAATGTTTTTGCGAACCGACTACGGTCAAACATGTTGATTTACAGAATGTATTTACTTGTTACCTAACTAAACACATGTCTTGGCATTTTTTTTATCTTTCTTTATAAGATCTGTGAACGGAATAATGAGAATGATAGATTATCATATAATAATTGTATATTATAGACCATTATGTTGTAAGTTTAGACATGACATAAATGTCCTATAATCTGTCATAACATGTCACCGCCGGATCGTAGAATCAGTCCGTTTGTAGAATGGCTAGGCCGATAGCAAAACGAACGCTAATTCGTATTGTTGGGAAAAATTCGTAATTTTATTCGTCGTTATAGCTAATTAATAAGTATATGTGAACCAGCCACAATATTTGAACGTTGATAGTTTAACAATCGGCATAGGCAAATAATTGGATTGCGCAGTTTTACAACCAGCCTAGCCATTCTACAAAAGGTCTGATTCTACGATCCGGTGACGACACATGCCCACAATGTATGGTCATATACGGTCATGATTGATTTTCATTCATCGCTGCGCTCGTCATTCAATATGAATGCAAGAGAGATGACCAAGATACACAGCTTCACTGCTCTCACTAGTTTTTATCTCAGGTTATTGTAAATCAGTTGGCACCTTGGCATCTATATGATGATGCGTGTGCAGCATCGGAGATGTGGAACTCGAAACCAGCCTGTGTCACTTCAAATTGTCTTGCTTCTTTGGAAGAGATCTTAACATATTTCAGTCAAAATCATTTTGCTTAGTGCTAGATTTGTTTTGTAGCCACCGATTTTGCCAAGGTTTCTGGCCAATATCATTAAAAAAAAAAACCACCTCCTACTTTAGCATTCAATTTCCCTTTGAATAAAATCTAGCATCTTTATGAGATATATAGTTAAAATCACTTTTTGTCAAGATTTTGCGGGTCGTCATGAAGGTGATTTTACACAATTTTACAATTTTAGAGGACACAACTCGTGCGCACTTGTTTGTTGCATTGTCGATTGAGTCGATTCTCTCATGCCTTAAGCTTACAGTGAAACTTATCTCCCATGGGTTTCTTGCGCCAAAGCAAATAATACAAAACAGCAATATTTTCAAAATAATCACGTCAATAATTGGCACGCGAGGGACTGTTACTCATAAGAATTCCTTCCATTACTGTATGGGATTCTACCACCAACCGGGCAGATTAATCGTTTTAACTATATCATAACTTTGTATGTCGGGGGAAGGAATAGCTAGATTGCTTCGCTTGTTATTTCGCAGGGAACCTTATTTCCCAGCAGTTCTGTACAGAACTACTGGGAAATAAGGTGCCCTGTAGTTCTTGGTGTAACCAGCGCTCGATCAAAATGAGATTTCTAACTGAAATAAAAGCGGTCGAAAATATTACTTTGACAAGATTATTTCTCATTTTGACAAATCGTATGAGAAATGTGACGTAGAGTATTTACAGCGACAAGGTTCTGTCATATTCTGATCGCGCGGGGACTATAAAAACTTGTCTACGAAAATGTGTGCCAGTTTGATAGATATTAAGATCTGAGTAACAATAACTAATTGGCTCTTTCGCTTTTTAGCAGTTATGGGAAACTCATTTCAGAGTCACGGAAAAGCAGATCTGATGAAGCACAAAAAAAAAGAAAAGATAGAAAGGAGATTCTGGTTCCTGCTTTGCGTTTTCCCAGGACACAATTAAAAAACTTCAATGTTATTTTATATCTACAACTATATATGCTACTCTTCCTTATTTTTTGATTTAAGGCACCGTTAACCAAAAACTTATTATCTTTCTGTCATTAAATTATATCTATCTATCTAAAATTTCAGTCCTATCTATTTAGTTTTGGTTTGTTGATGCAACCAACATCTACCTTCTCATTAAAAGCTTCAGGGCTTCATGAGTCAACATTTTATTTATATTTTTTTTCCGTATTTTGTTAATATCACCAACTGTCAACAACATTCACTGTGTTCTATTGAACGCTGAATACTACAGCGTCAATTACAGACTAAAAAACAAGTATCTATTATTTATGCACAGTTGCGAAGATTATGGACTATGCAGAGAAGCAGTATTCATATCAGGACTGTTTAACATACTGCCTAATAACTAATGAGGTTTTTAAAATATTATATTACACGTAGAGTTTTATGCAGATAGTTTTAAAACTGTTCTGTTCAGAGTGGTCAGTGGAAAACGACATAGTCACAAAATGATCCTCCTAGATTGAATACGGTCAATAAAGAATGAGATTTAGAGTGGTTTTGGATTTCTGACTCATATGAAATAAATCTAAATGATAACTGATAAGATCTATAATCTAAAAAGAGTATCTAATCTCCGATAAGCTTAGAATCAAAGACGTACAAATCACACAGAGATAAAAAATGTTCAAATCTATACCTAATACATTTCAACAAAACAGCAAGAGAAAGAACCCTGCCTATGCTTGTACCATTGCATTTTTTACGAGCGCGAAATCGCTTTACATAAAAGCTTAAATTGAAAAAGTTCTATTCATTTTTTAATGAAAATAAAGTGCCAAGTCCATCAGTTAGTTAGTGACACACACGGAGTTTGAATAGCACCCATTTGATATGAATGGTTACCATACTGTTCCACCAAGCTTATAGCTTCAGTTGATAGTGGCGTTAGTAGTGAACATTCTGATAGAATCTGAGAGTAATTTGTATACAACTGTTTTAGTTCTGATTTTGACCACCTGATGATATAAGTTGGGATGGTGATATAGATTACAGAATAAGATTTTTGTACAAAGAGCCCGCTTTGAAAGGACCTAAGGACCTATGTTACAATGGTATTAAAACGCTACAATACTATCGCATATATCTATCTAGGTGAAGTTTGAGATAGTTTGAGAGGGGGTTCTTGGTATGTTATCCCACTTTGTGTAATTTAGTCTAAATACCTAATTTAATAATGGCTATCTTAGGCAGAGCTTTTGGCTCTTCTTTATGATAAGATTTATTATCTACGCTTTTTTGGTTACCATAAATGTTATGCTGTTAATTTCGAAATAGTTTGATGAATAAACCAGCAACTCTTTTTTTAAGGTTCCGTTTTACCCTTCGGGTACGGAACCCTAATGATAGGCACTATTACTAACAGCTATTACTAAGCCTCCGCTGTCTTCCGTCCGTCCGTCTGTCACAGGGCTCTATCTCATGAACCGTAAGAGGTAGACAGTTGAAATTTTCAGATAATGTGTATTTATTTTCTTGCCGCTATCACAACAAATAATAAAAAAAATATATATATCAAAATTAAAGGGGGCTCCCATACAGCAGAAGTGATTTTTTTTGACTATTTTTGCTAATAATTAGTGAAGGTGACACATGAAACTTTTTACAATAAAGTAACACATCGACTGTAATAATAACATATTCTAAAAATAAAATAGAGTTGAAAATTTAAAGGGGTCTCCGAACAAGTGAAAATTTGATGTTCTTTGAAAAAGATGCCTGAGTTTTACGGTACGGAACCCTTCGTGTGCGAGTCGACTCGCACTTGGCGGTTTATTTATTTCTTTGTGCTGATCAAAACTTATTTGAGGTAAAAGTAATGTCATCATTTCACCTACCTCAAACTACAGTCTAACTAACACCTACCTCAAACTACAGTATAACTAACACTCAATAACTCAAAAGTGTCAAAGAAGAATGTTACATATCAGCATGATCAATAAACCATAGGCTTTAATAGAATCAAAGGGATTTTGGACATTGTGGTCAAAACATCCATTGATCAAGAGTCAAAGAGATTTTTGCACATTGATCAGAGATATGCACATTGATCAGGAATCAACTGAGGTTTTGGACAAAGTGGTGGTGATTGCGGAGATAAAGTTAATCTCTCGATCCTTATCAATTTGTGAAGCGTAAAATGAGAAGTGTGAATTCCATGAAGGTAAAAGGTTTTATTGTGGTTCATGATGACAAATTTTGAAATCCGTAAAAGTAATAAAATAATATACCTGAGCGTCAGTTTGAATGTGAACATAGCGCAATGATGCGCTGCCGAAAATAAATCAATAAAAAAATCAATAAACCAGGTAAAATCTTTATTGCTAAAGAAAATTACAATTAAATAATAAAAACAAATTAGAACTAGTATTTACAATTGAAACAATTAAGCTAACTGCAGACTGTTGCAAACTATCTACAGGTAGCTCAACTGATCCATATCAATACCAGTCGGAAGCGTCCCCAAGACGCTGGCTGCATTGCCGCGCTGTATGGCACTGCTAATACCAGGTAATTATTTTCTAATGAAATAAGCACCTGTCCGTTTTAAAATGAAAATGCTGTCAGATGAAATTTAACTCTAAAATCACTCACGTAAGATAACTTTAGTAACAATAATGTACTTAATGTTAAAAAAACATAATATTTTTTTTTAACATTAAGTTTTTTGATTTTTCTCACCGTCTTAGAAAAAAGTAGGAGGTTCTATGTTCGGGTGTTTTTTTTTATGTCTGTTCGTCGATTTCTCCGTCAATTATGCAAATTATTATGAAAATTCTATCGACTTTGTATAGGAAATGATAGTCCCATAAATTCCAGCGGGATTTATTAATCCCGCTGGAATTTATGGGACTATCATCGCTCCCGCAAATCTTAAAAACAGTTTAAAATTAACGGATTCGAAGATGGATTTATATAAATCCAACTTAAAAAAAAACTATATAGTTATTTCAAAACTATCAAATTAATTGTCCTATAGCTTATTATCTTCAATAAAGATAAGATTTATTATCACCGAGTAGTTATTTACTGAACCAACCATTGATTATATAACCTTTCTTATTTCTTATTTCTTATTATTATAGGAATCTACCATGTAACCGAATATCATGCTAAACTCAAATGGCTCCCTATTCGCGAACGTAGGAACGTTAGGAAACTTTGTTTTCTTTTTTCTGCTCTTAAAAATCCTTCTGCTCTTGCCTATCTCAAGAATCGTCATTCATTTCTGGCTGACTCACATGACAGACCACTCAGATCATCCAGCAATCTACTCCTAGAGATAACGGCACATATAGCTCATCTTTTCGGGAAAAGTCATTTGACATATTGAGGCTGTTAGACTCTGGAACTCTCTTCCCTATGATATCAGGAAAGTCGAATCAAAGGATAGTTTTAAAAAGTTGACACGTGAGCATTATATAAGCAATCTTTACCCGACTTCTAGTTAGGTAACTCAACCATCTTTTTAACTTTTTGTGTTTTTTGTTGCTACCTTTCTTCATTGAAACATTGTAAGTACCTATTATAATATATATTAATATATGTATATAGATATTATTATGTAATATTATATAGTGCAAGTTTTATTATTAATTGCTGTAGTTTATCTAGCTTAGTTTAATTATAGCACGCCTTTTTGTTTTATTTCTACCATGTGTGGTTGGCAGGTAGAAAATGCCATCGGCATTAAGCCCACCTTTTGTATACTTTTGTTAAATGTGTGCAATAAAGTATTTAAATAAATAAAAATAAATCTACAATTCATAGCTGACATTGATAAAGCAGTAACGACATCAATACCAAAGTCAACACTTTTCACCTTTCACTTTTGATAGGGGGATAATACAAACATGGACTGTACCACTATTTACATTGAGCGAGTGCGTTCAGTATCGTTAAATAGGGTTTATTGTATTGTAGGGTCACCAAAAGTTGGTACCTATTGGTCAGGATATGGGAGATTAACGTGAAGATTAAGTTTAACAATAACAATACCAGCCCATAACAGCCCACGGCTAATCATAGGCCTCCCTAGGCTTTATTAGGGGGTAATGGTGTAATCCCCACGCTGGCAAGTGATTTGAAGATCGCAGGATAAAGCTTTTTTCGTACTGCCGACGCTGCTGCCCTTCGACGGCTTAGGATTTTGCTCAGCGTTAGTTATTATATTAAATAAAAAATATACTGATAATATAGTGAGATGTAAAACTGCCTACAATTTTACTGTAATACTTTTAATCTTCTAAAACATACTTGAACGTCTCCACAATTTTTCATCAGGCATAGCTTGATCAACACAACTTTCAAACAGCTCCGTTTGCGTCAGAGCTAACAAAATATACTTACAAAGGAATACCAGAAGCATAAAATATATGTTTTTTTATAAAACACATAATTGAAAACAAATTATGCAGCCATTATAGACATTCCATTAATCATTTGCGAGCACCATTAGAAATCTATTTTTAGAGTTGCCCTAGTTGTTCAAGATATAAGGATAAAAAAATGTTTTGCAAAGATTGCTGTCTTATTTCAGAATGTGTGTAGGTTCCAATCAATATTTTGAGGGACATCCTAAAAACTGGCCCAAGAGTGAGGTATACCAACCATTTTAATTATTATCAAACCGTTCATAAATCAAATAAATCGTTGTTTTCTTGCAAATTAGCACATTGTTTTAAATAACTGTAGCTATCAGATAAGCTTCGGAGCTTTTAACAGTTTATGTTTTCCGTTTAATGGTGTAACCAAGGCCACCCCACTCACCCCTGTCAATAGGCACCAGTGAGTACAGCTATGCGGTCCTGAATTCCCCCAAATAAGGGGTGAGGCACACCTGCCCGCGCCCTCGCGACACGCGACGGGTACAAGTTACACTGACTGCTGCGCCAGTGTAGCTTGGCCTTTGATTCATAATCATATAATATAATATAATATTCCCTATCTCCTCTGCAAAAATAATTCTTATGTGATATGTTCATCTATTTAGAACTTCTAGCGAATGAATTGTCTTTTGATACGATTAAAATAAATGGAACCTGAATGAAGGTAGTGCAAGACCAAAGACAGAAGGAGTGGTACAAGAAGTTTTAGGCCTTCACCCCTGGGGAGTGTGGGAGAAGTCGGGATGAAATTATAATGATAATGAAATGAAATCTAACTTGTACGAATATGACAATGTTTCCTCTCAGTTAGAGCGTCTTAAATCAACAGACACGAAAATAGTATTCCGAGGTCGGTGAACATCTAGCAGCGGGATTAAATTTTTAATTTATCCCACGGCTTATAGTGCCCAACCTTAAAATATCCCAACTCTCGGTGACCACCTATCCGAGGGAAGTAGATTTAAAATCAGCGCTGCATGTTTCTCACATGCAGCACAATGCTGAATCTACTCCCTTTGCCTATCGTTAGAAACTTTTTTTTGTGTATAATTCTAGTTTAGGTTAAGATAAATATAGGCAATAAATGATTTATGATTATGATGATGATTAAAATTAATCGCAAGTTTATTTCAAACTGTACGTATACAAACAGGACAGATTTCAAACTGTACGTATACAAACAGGACAGATTTCAAACTGTACGTATACAAACAGGACAGATTTCAAACAGGAGTTGATAGTTCAAGTGCCGCTGGTCGTACTAAACTAGAGTGCCAACATACTTGAATCTGTACAGCAATGTGCATTGTAGTGTAGTGCAATTCAGCTTAACAAGTAGGGTGGCTTATTGGATATTATTATTGGGAGTAACCGAAATTGTACGATCACAACGGATCAAAAAATCAAAATGTACGATCATTTCTGCTGATGGTTTACTAATTTGCCAATCAGAATTAGGTTCGTGGGAACGACCCGCTTTAATAAAAGGTATGTTTAGTAGGTACATTTTAATGAATGGAATAGGATCGAGCTGCAAAACTGGGTTTACATGGAGCACGAGTCTGCCAACGACCAGTAGGGTGGCCCAGATACGGAAGGATGAAGTTGAGAAGGACACTCGCTCACTTTAATACACGCCTTACGCGTCCAGTATAATAATGGCCTCGGAATGTTGTTGGGGCTGCCGCGGTACTGTAGCGCATCAGGGATGTTCACGGACGCGCACGTGGATGGGTTCCACGCAATCATGCGCAAGCGGGTCGCATTCCTGGTCGGCCGCATGCGCCGCAGCTCCACCAGCCTGCTGGTCGTCTGGCACAGGACCTCCGCTCCAGTATCATGGGCCACTGGATGTTAATTCTGAAACCGGTATCATCGCTGGTGGCTCAATGATCTGTCTAGGCCGGCCACATTGCTAGGTCTTAACCTAGCAAAGTGGCCGGCCTAGTCTTTTTTTTTATATCTTTATTTATTATGGAGTTTTGTCACACAGTGACTATGCCACTCCCGTTAGAGATCAATTCTTCTACATAACTCGCAAATACAGCTTGACTAGCATTTTGACTTCCTCGGAGAACGGGGACGACAAAATGCTATTACAAATACCTACGCTAAAATCACACAAACATTTGAAGTCTTCTCGTTGTTATTTAATTAATTTTATTGTGCTTTAATATATATTACTTTATTTAAATTTGTAATTTGTAGCTGTGTATTTAAATGTGTATTAATCTATGGATTTCTGTTCTGAAATTAATGATTTATTATTATTATTATTTCTTCGCACAGGACTGGATGAAAATGGTGCAGGACTGAAGCCGGTGGCGTTCTATTGAGTCGGAACCCACCCACTAAGTGGGCCAAGGCGTACCCACTTTAACGTCGAAGTGGGTCAAGAATGACTCAGGGGTTGATGCGCCAGGATAAACTGTGTAAAATTTTTATGACTACCTCTGAGTCACCAGAGATGGATGAGGGTTCGATTGTCTTCAAGAGATCAATGTTTGTATGATCTGCAAATATTTTGGGGGCCTAGCTGTTTTTTGATATAAGACAAGTTTTACTTATTTGGAGGTAGATGACGCTGTATAAAAGCACTATCATGTACCCGTAGAACACAAAGTTTTGCATACAAAGTGTGACTGGTTTATTTGACCATTCATACACGCATCTTTGTCTCAAGTGAAGGAGATCAATTGACTATTGTATCCAGTTCACACTATGCGATGCTAAAAATTGAGAAAATAAGGCTGGTTTACACGTGCGCAGTCTAGAATCTAAGGAAGGTACTTACGAGACTGCGCTTAATTCTAAATCAGTAGCTAGAGGATGTGATGAAATCGAGTTGTAGCAAGGAACCCCTACATATGTTTCAAAGGTTTTCATGCAAAAAAATATTGAGTAAGAAAGCATTTTCGGTAGGACCGGGTGCTTGAATGGATATTTGACAGTTTTTGAATAAAAATATGGTGCTTATAAACTGTTCGGTGTAATAGGTGCGGCAAACAATTGATTGAAAAACTAAAAAAATACTTTGTTTACCGAAAATTAATCATACATAAGTGTAAGGTCGATAAAATTTGTTTAGACCAGGCTTTACTCGCTATTTTATGGTTATCTCAGTTCGTAAATACGTTTTACTCTGCACGTGCCCGCTAGGACATGTAGAGCAAATACATTACGTGTTTTCTTGAAGAAACTACTAAATTATTACTAGTATTACATACGAACAATTTATTTCAAAAGCTTGCAGTACTTTTTTTTACATTATGAAAAGTATGGACTATGGTCCGATTAACTCCTAGTGAGTTGAAAAAATTATCAGTAAATAAGTTCAAACAAATTGTCAAAACTTTCTTGTGTAAAAAGGTCTACTATAAAATATCAGTTTATCTAGCTAGGGGATAAAAAAGCTTGGGACGGGATTTGCTCCAACTCGAAAAATAACAACTAACTGACAGGCTAAAGGTTTCTTCGTCGCTTCTTTACTTTAGTTTACATACCGAAGCGACTGAAATCAAAAATATCACTTTATTTCCGTGTCTGTGTATAATTACTAAGAATTTGACCTTTTCTAAGTATATTTATTATATTTATGGAAATAAAGAGGTTTTGACTTTGAATTTGATTAGAATATTTTATAGCCAAAAACAATAAAATATTCTCCGCACTACCGTATTCTTTCCACCGTAAAGTTTGAAAAAATGGAATATAGCGCGGCAATAACACAAAAATTGTAGTATTTTGGCATCCCAATTTATTATTTCATCACAAAGTTTACGGTCTTTTAAAACGCAAATATTTATTAATTTGCTTTGGAGGATTCACATTTTATAGTACCGAATTTACTAAATAACACCAATCTGTCCAAATTTAGTTTGATGATATATTAGATTGCTGGTGAGAGAAATGAATCTGAGTTTTGCATGGGACTACATGTTACAAAAATAAAGTATAAATCGTCACTATTGAATTCAGTTGGTCATATTAACTTACAAGCTTAAAAAAACTTGACCAATTATATTCACCCAGTTGTAACTCTCACCTGGGCTAAACCAAAAAACATGACAATGAATAACTAATAAAAAATTACAAACTCATTGTAGTGGTCAATCCACACGTGTCAAAAATAATAATACCTACTGTCACCCCATTAAATGTGTCGGTATTAATAGAAGGCCATTCCACACCCAAACTTTTTACGGTGGAACAGGAGCGAGTTCCATAATAATCGTCAAACTTCTTGTATCTGGCGAAGCACGTGACAAAGATAAGAACACAATTGTTACCTTCTAGCTAGACAGTCGCGTCGATTATTCGCTGTGAGTTTTTGTTTCAAACAATGAAAGAGCAAGACAGAGCTATACAAATCTGTACCTATCTCTTTCGCCTGCTGCGTTGTCGGCGGCATATGAATTACTAGTTTCTGCCCGCGGCTTCGCACGTGTCATTTCTATAGACACGTTTTATGCTTATTTATATCCTTATGTTTGATTCCATGCTTAGAGTTACATATATGCCAAATTTCAGTCCGATCGGTTCAGTCGTTATGACGTGAAGAGTTAACAAACATCCATCTATCCATACATCTAAACATCCAAGCTTTCGCGTTTATAATATTAGTGTGATATGCGTGAGTACCTGCGTAAACTTCCCACTCTCACTGCCTGAGACCGGACAAGATGTTTGGCGTCTTCTATACAAGAGTCGATGCTGTATAATGCTAACAATAAAGACAGAGAGAGACAAGCTCTAAGATAACTAACTACAGCACAGTTTTAACAACCTGTGTGGAGCTGTAGACGAAGATCCGCCGGACAAATGTTTTGTACAATTTTCAAACATTTATGCAAATAAAGTTTTAAATCTTATAAAAACATCCAAACCAGCATTAATATTTACAGATCAAAGCTCTGTGAGATGCTGTGAGATGGCTACTGCGTGCTAGATGATGCTGTGAGATGGCTACTGCGTCGTCGCTGCAAAGAGTCGGTGGGTGTCGGCCTTTATTCGTACAAAATAATAACCACCGTCAGTAATAATAATAAAAAAATAGCGATGGACGCGTGGCTTGCGTGTGCGCATTGCGTAGGACAGGTGTGCCACTCTACGGAGGGAGAGGACAGAGGGTGATAAGCAAATTTCACTTTAGGCAGTTATGCATTATTAAACCGGTTGCTGGACAATATGGTTACAAGCGATTTAAAATATCAGTCGTTTAGTAATTTTCTGTAGTTATAAAATAATAATTTTAGTTTCTTTTTTAAATATTTATTTTACTACGTACCTATTAGTTATTTATTTATTTACGAAATTTTAGGAAAACTTACAGCTAGGTCTTAAGAATAGTAATTTACGTAATACATGCCGGTACAGACCAGCATGTGTGCTGAGAGCCAGTTAAAAAGTTTCCATAGATAAGTATTTAAATAGATAATAAATGACGCACAGTGAAAGTAGACGACTTATAGAGAAAATAAAAAGAAATACACAACACAAAGCAAAAACAATAAAAATAAATGAAGTTATGTCGGTAAAGTTATCTGACAAAATGTTATGGCGCGTTTCCAGTATTTGTGTTTCCAAAATCGCGATAGACGCGTGGCCTGCGCGTGCGCATTGCCAAGGACAGGTGTGCCGCCCTAGAGAGGACAGAGGGTGAACTGCAAATTTCACTGTAATGTGTAACCGGTTGTTGGACAATATGGTTAGTAGTAGGTAAATATAATGAAATAAAGGCGACTTGGGTTAATTGTGAATAAACAGATTTGTTATCAGGATTTGTTATTGATCCATAAGTAAGTCAATGGAGTACTAAAATTTTCTCAGGTTTCAATCAAGTTTTTCAGTTGATTACCTGTAGATTGTTTGCAACAGTCCGCAGTTAGCTTTATTGTTTCAATTGTAAATACTAGTTCTAATTTGTTTTTATTATTTGATTGTAATTTTCTTTGTTAAAAAAGTTATGGTTTGATTTCCATAGGGATTTGATATAATTTGTGTTTGTTTAGCCTAAATCGCGATAGACACATGGCTGCGTGTGCGCACTGCGTAGGACAGGTGTGCCACACTACAGAGGGAGAGGGCTGAGGGTGCTATGCAAATTTCACTACGTTTAAACCGGTTTTTGAAAAATAAAGGTACGATAACAAGCAATTTGGTTGAATTGTGATAAACTGGATTTGTTACGGATCTGGACGGTAAGTAACACTTCAGTTAGTGGCGTAATAATGTTTACTGAATTGTTTCTATTAATATATTTGTATTTTACACCTAAAACTTTTTTTTCAGGTTTTGATGGGTTTACCAAATTATTAAAGGTGTTTTTATTTATTTCTAGTTATTGTTTAATATTACCTTGTCTTTGTACTTATTTTGTTAGCCTAAAGAAATTAACGTTTCGTATTCTGATTCTGTTAGCATATTAAAAAGTGAATTAACCAACAACGTCCACCAAATTGTCTTATTAGTCATACTTATACACTAGCCAAACTCGATGTAAAATGTTTGTACACAAACCACCAACAACTAAAACTCACTTGCTTGGCGTCGAGTTTCAGATATAAACTTGTAAGCAATATTTATTGAAGGAAGGATCTCAAATCGACGGGTAATGGAAATTGCACATAAAAAGACGCGGCAACAGAGGGAGTTTTAGGTTAAGTATGGGCGGTTTGTTTGCGAACATCTACATCGAGTTCTGTTAGTGTATAGAGAAAACAGAAAATAAAAATTCTGACATTATTTTTGTTTAAATTTAATTTAATACACTTAATTACAGTAATTATGTTTTTCATACAAAGTTATTAAATGTTGGTACAGGCCATGATACGCCACAACAAGGCTAGGCAGTGTTAAGTATTCCTTTCTATCCGCTCATTAGCCAAAATCGCTTTATAGTACACTCAGCGTAAATGTGACGATGATGACTCTCTAGCAGAATTTTGGACATGGCGACCAGTCTCAAAGGATTCGAGCCATGTGTGCGGGAAAAATTTAATGTCCTTCACACTTGTGTCCAATACTGCATAATAGGGTACAAGTGTGTGCGCAAACATTTTGTACTATCTATTTCCTCACTCTCATAATCCGATGAGACGGACAAACTGAATATGACCGGGGAGACGCCACGCGTAGGAGCAACGTGCGTGCTAGACACGAGGACACCGCCATCTTTATTGAAAGAAAATTTTCAGAATAATACATAAATGTGTGTTCTGTAATAAGTGGCACTA
Organism: Eupithecia inturbata; assembly: GCA_963662085.1. NCBI lineage: Eukaryota > Metazoa > Arthropoda > Insecta > Lepidoptera > Geometridae > Eupithecia > Eupithecia inturbata. The sequence goes on along the minus strand of OY759179.1, from coordinate 2,018,042 downwards.
CCACAGCTTCGGAATAGTTTTTATATTTTATGTGTGTTAGTTTTAAGGTATATATCTATGGACCGTAGATTAAGTTAATTAAGATCTTTACCTGTTCGAAGTTGTCTGAAATAAATGATTTATTATTATTTATTTTAAAAAAAGAAAAAACCTCCAAAAGAAAGTACTTGTTAGATATTGATTGTACCTATGCCGAATAACTTAATATAGTGGTATATTGTAGTCTAGACGTCTGACAAAATTATGTGAAATCGGACTCAAACTACAAATAGTTTTGCTGTTTAAGATTTTTGCCACTTATTCTAACCGAGTATAATGCATCTATCTAAACTCACTATCATTTTAAAATGGGTCACTTCAATTCCAGACGTGCGATATAATCACACCACACCGCTCATAGATTAATTCGCTTAAGGGACTGGCATGTTTGCAAGTAATTTCTTCAGCCGACTGTACCGACAAACGGTACAAAAAGCTGTTTATGCATCCGCCAGGCCACTCTGGAATCCGAAGGTTCGTGCGAGACATTTTACGGGAGACAATTTACGGGGGCATCTACACTGAAGCTATGTTTTAATTGAAATGGCCAGTACTTACAATATTAACTAGTACTATGTATTGTTGCTATGTACACGGCTGGTACTAGATAGTAGATAGATTTTTAAAAGCTGGCGCGGTTGTATGTTGTTTTTTCATACAATAACCTATACGAAAAAAAGAGATTGCGTCTTTAAAAGTTTTTAAAATTTTTGTGGAAAATGATTTAGTGTAAAGAAAAGGAAGTCGTTTCGGTGATGATACGTGAAAAATCAAAATCAAGTTTAGATAGGCTAATAGTTAGTTTTATTTCCAGGTTAAATATTTGACATTATGAGAACTTGATTCCTATTGACGTAAGTGGGATTTTTGACAGTGGATCTCGTGGTTACGCTCCTGGGGCGTCAATCTAGAATTTACCCTCTAGTAAATCTAGACATTTGGATAAGCTGTCGAAAAATTGTGAATCTGGCCTTACAATGTTCCTTGTTTTCAGCAGATTGAAGTGCCTGAGGTTAACTTCTAAAGTCAGTATCATAGATAGTACCTAAAGTTCGTCTTTAATTTCCGGAATCATCCACCAACTTCAAGAAAAAAAATCCCAAAAGATTCATCTCAACATTTAACGGTAGCATCCCAATAGTAGATCATTTCCAACTCAATTCCACATCAAAAGATAACAGTATCAATAACACGTTTTAATTAAAACTATTACTTACTCCATACAGTTTAGTGTCCATTTTGTTATTGGCTACATAAATCTCGCTACACAGGCAGCCGTAAATAAACACGAGTGTCCGTTGTCCCGTAATCAGCGCGAATATATAAACCGCGGAATTATCCCGCTGCAGGCAGGCCTGGGGACCTGGATGGAACACACACGTCACAGGAGTTTTGCGAAGATTTTTCTGGACTACTGTACCAGCTAAAGTATGTGGTTGTACCAAATGATGATACTTTTGAAGATGCATTCTTGTTTGTCTTTCTTATATTCATTTTATCGCTGAATTAGCAAAAAAAACATAGATGACTAATTTGTTTGATTGTGCTGATAATTTGAGGGTTGTTTGCACTGCCGAGCTTTCGGTTAAACTACGAATGGCTCGAAACAATCGCTTTGCGCGCCGATGAGTGGAGACGTTCTTCCAAGAGATACTTTACCTGATGACCCGATTTGTCGGTCGTGTTGCCTGGAATAGCCAGTAGCCTTAGATATATGCTGTTATACTTCCACACACCAGCAGAATAGTTCTCTTCCTATCTGAAGATAGGAAGAAAATATAAGAGATTTGTGAACAATTTTCTTATATAAGAGAACAACATTAATTCTTTAATTTCTCTATAAACAAGAACCATATACTGCCAGCAAATTATTATAGCACATTAGTGACAAAATGTGGTAGTTATAAATGAAAATGAAATTAAAGAATCGTAATGAGACTAGTTCCGTACTCAGACCACTGATAAACTATCTGATTAACATAAGATAAAGTCAATCAGACCAAAATTTCTTAATCCTCATAAAAACTGGACTCGAACTGACGTGCGTGGGAAGTAAGAAGCCTGTCTTTTGTTTCCTCCCCATGATCGATGGCGGAAGCACATATCCATTTCGTTTTATTCGCCGTTTCCTTTTGAACTTTATCGAAAATATCAAAACCATTTTTAACGATTGCAGATTAATGCTTTTGTAATTATGGGTTGTCGAATGTCGGATCATTTGTCTCTGGATTAAAGTTTGCGTTCATTAATCTTTTTACATAGAGTGAATATAGTACGGTGCCGTCACCCTCGATAGAAGCCTACAGACAAAAATAATACCAAGTAGGTACTTTATAATTGTTAAGTTTGTTCTGAAAGTTCATAGTTCAATATAATTCCGAAATTAATTCGAAAGGTTTTTTATTAGTTTTACACAAAGATCCTACGACTACGTTCACTCTCTATCTTTGGTTTTTCAAAAGTAAAGAATTTTTAAAATTATCAGTTTTGGATAGTTTGTCAATAAAAATGTGTTTATGTAGGTAGATAACCTGTTATGTTATTCTTTGCAATGCTTTATTTATTTTTGAACCTATCTAATTTTGTTTTCATCATAAACGAGCAAGAAACGTACTTTTTAGCTTGTTAGTGACTATTAGGTATTCATTAACAAAAATGTTCATCTTTACAACGTTTATAAACTTTACCAAAAATTATATCTAAATCCGCATCTTACAAAGGAATGTAACAAAAGTGTCGGAGGAGTAGCAGAGACATCGTTAGAAACGCATTTTGCGCGAAAAATAGGCGGATCCAGGCGGAATAGGAGGAAGCTTTCGCCAATCCATCATTGCATAACTAGCTACGCCCCTGGTTTGGCATGTCATATAATATAACATTAGCAAGGCTGTGCAAAAAACTTTTGTACGTCAAATAATCTAACCTACCCTCAGCAAATTATGTAAAAATTGTTGTTCATGTTTCTAATAGGATTATTATTGTGAAATGTTTTGTAATATCCTATTATTTTAACTCATAATGTATGATAAGGAAGAGTGTTACCTCCTAATACAGGTATTTGTATACTTAAAAGGAGGTCTCGAACACTGAACAATGTACAATGTAACTTAAGAGAATGATTAATAAACTTTTGTATTTTTTTGTATTTTGTAGCTACACTTTTCAGTCACTGGACAACATAAACTTCATAAGAAAACTAGTAGGTAGGTTCTTCCTGATTCCATGATAGAAAACATTCAAGGATCAGTCAACGTCACCTATTTTTCACTACCTACCGCCGTTTTGTTTCACTTACCTCCAAGTTACTATTTTTGTTTTCCCGTTGTTTTATAATTTTTTGTACCTACTGGTGTCGAATTTTGATTTTATTTTATTCTTATTCTTCAAAAACTGCGCAGCTGTAGTAACTCTCCCGCCTGTGCCGACTCCAAATAATAAAAGTCCTGTGAAACCAATGTTTTCGGCGCCAGATTCAATTAGAGTCCCATACAACATAAAACTCATAAAATAACGACTTTAATTCCATTCATTCTGTTTCAAAATACAGACTGTCATCATCAGCAATTCATTCATCAGAATATAATAAGGGGAAGTTTGTTGAGCTAAAGATAATATTCATAGGGGATTCGCGATGAAAAAAAGATGATGGCGAAAAAGAAAGCTTGCGTCAAGGCTTGCTAGAACTCGAAAACTAACAACCTAACAAGGTAAAGATTTCTTGTTCGCTTCTTTACTTTACCTTAAAAATATTGAAGTGAGCAAAAATTACTATATTTCTTAGTTTAACATAAATATGTAATTTGAATTTTGTAACGTGTCCAAGAGTCCTGTAAGGTCTAAAGGAAATAAAGCACTTTGAATTTAAATTAGAATTTGTATTTAAGAATTCTATACAACTTTATTTTTCATGAGTTTTGCTTGTTTTTACGCAATTGTTCAGAGAAATGCCTGGGGAAACGATCTTTTACATCAAAAATCACAATCAGTCAGAAACAAAATAATCAGTTCCCAATCTATTCCTGTTTCCTAACAGCGAAAATGAAATCGCTCATCATTGTAATGCTGATTATAAATACTATGCGGATAACCGTTAGCAGTACGTAATAGTTAGTACCTAGCAATTTAATAATAATGTTCTAGTTTATGGGACTTATGAATTTCGCCAGCATACAAACCAATGGTCTATTCTCATTATTTATATATTCCTCTTTTTGCAAAATAGACATTAATTAACCAAGTCAAACAAAACGGGTATGGGTATATGTATCTCTTTCGCGAAAACCTCGTCCGCGGCCGAATTGTACCTTTTCAAAAAAGCATAGTGGACAACTCGTCTGAATCAAAAGTCACAATTTTGTATTCGGGCCAGTTGTTCTTTAAGTACCCTACCCCAAAGAGAAGTAGACAACTCGCCCTCGAGAAATGGGTTCCGTATTTAAATGTTATAAACATCCAGTTTATTAGGTATTGACAACGGCCTCCGCTCTTTGGAAACATAAGTTGGAAATAACTAAATATATCCATTTCATACCCTTTCAGGTCCTCTGATTCTGATGTCTTCATACATCGCAGATTCCTAACCCGTCCCAGGTAGGTATTATCTCAATAATTAAAAGCTTATCTTCAACTCAGAAGCGCCGTCAGTACTTTATCTGGATGCGTCCAGCTAGCGTTATCTTCATTACGACTCTGGACCACTTTAATTCACGTATCCATTTATTTTAAAGGCTCTATAAGGTTTGCATAGCAAGCGGATGTTTATAACCGGTGTGAAAAATATGTTTTTATTTTATCCGTAAGAAGTTTTCATTTTAGCTTATGTTCAAATAGACTGTACCTGCGCAGTTGTAGATTGATTTATATATTGCAATAATATACTTGGTATGGTGTATCTGGTAAATTATTTTTAAAGGATTTGAATAAAACGAATCAGAAATATGAAACAAGTAGAAAGAAAGTCACAAAAGTCACATCTTCTGTTTCTTAAGTGATGAAGATGGTCGTCAAATATTTCACAATTTTCAATTAAATAAAGTTACCTTTGGGACTTTGAGGTTATATCAGCTTAGATAAGAATTGTTTAATTAAGGACACCCTTGTCCTTTCTTGGAACAATATAGATACAAGAAAATATTTGCAATATTTTATATTCGATTAAAATTAACATAAGCGGATATTCAATTGTCCGCTAAGTCAGCGTAACCTCTACAGTAAACACGCCAATAAATAATTACCACAGTGCAATAAATCATACGCAAATCAAAAGACGTCCCATAGATAACTCATACAGAAAAATATACCGCCGTTCAATGTTAGTTATCGTACTGAAAGTACGCTATTCTGTGACGTTTGATGCAATTTTTCATGCAGTACCAGTTTTTCCGTTCAGTTGAAAGTGGCGCTAGTGGTAAACACTTACTAGTATCCTAAAGTAATTTTGTATAGGCAGTTTTAGTTCCAATTTTGTCCGTATGACTAGGTAAGTTGGTCGCATTGGTTCCAGCAGTATAATTGGTAGTTTCTATTTCGCATCCGATGAGTAATTCTTGGTTGTTTTCGATCGATAATTAAATGGTATTAGTAATTGTTGCAACGAGACTAATTGTTAGAACACAACTTGTAAGTAATGGTAGGAATTGTTCCTATTTTATGAAGAGACAGTTGAAGAAATGAAGGCGATGTATGTACACTAAATAAGCACAACACGGTGAAAAATTTGAGATATATATACTACCGAACATGTAACAAAAACATAACAAAACTTAAACAATACAATTTGGAAGGGTCGTAAAATAGGATTTTTTTAGGACCCCTTCTAAATGATATGAATTTGTAAAGGTTACAAATTATGATCATAATATTAAATTATTTGAAAGCAAAATAAATTGTTTCTGTGACTGTACCAAAAGTTCTGTTTTGGTATTCGTTGGGAAGAGATTTTGTATTTCATTTAAAGATTTTAAATTTGGTATTCGTTAGGAATAGAATTTTATGACGTCAATAAACTAACACCAATTGTATTAGTTTTTTGGTATTAGAAAGGAATAGATCATTGTATTGTAGCTTGTGATTTTTTTATTTAGGTAGGTTGTTAACCAACTCAAAAAAAAATTAAAAGTATCAAAACAACCTCCTTCAAAACCTCAATCACAAATAAACCTTTTTCGTTCCAAAATTTTTTGGAACGAAAGTCATTTTCTATTTCTTACTCATAAATGCCAAATGAATAAAAAGGTAAAGGAATGCCACAACATTTCAAAAGAAACATTTTAATTAGGTATCAACACGTCATGTCAGGAACCCTGATACAATATAAACCAACTAGTTTATCGCTCGCTACAAAACAACCACTCAAACTAGATCCTATTTTGAATACCCAAACACCGCTTTTACATCTATTATAATACTAGTTCTCGCACACATCTTTGCTCGTGTTTTCTGGTTATTAAAAAGAACCATAATTCATGCAAAGTTTCAGCCCTATTCGTAAAATACTTAGGGGTAGTAGGCTAGTAGGGGTGAAGGGCTAACAATCATTAAAAAACATGATACACAAACATTTGTCAAGAGTATTCCATTTTCCTTTGTGATGTGTGGTGCCGGCTTGAAATTTGCACCATCCCAACTCTTCCCGCGGGTTTAAGAGGCGACTGAGGGATATCTGGGTAAAATTCTACCACTGAACTGCGATCCCAACCCGCATGCCCAGCGTGGGGATTATAGGCAGTACCCCCCATGAGATAAAAGCCAATAAGGCGCTTATCAAGGGGAGGCCTGGGTCCAGCAGTGGACCAATTTAGGCTGTGGAGATGGAGATTTTCCTTTAAAAATAAGTCTAAGGCCCGTTTTATGAAAGCTTGCTCAGTCATAGATTTATGCTTGAGTGACGTTTACGCCATAGAAAATACTACCTACAGCAACTTTAAATTACTAATTATAAGTTTTCCATTATGAAATTAATATATTATTTATTATCTCAGAGGTTACACATTAAATTCATAAGTATGATATATGAGTTTATCTCATTGTAAATGAACTGTATAGTTTGTATGAGAAATAATGTTCTTTAAACCTAAAATTTACCGAATGTATTACCAAGAAAAATTACAATTTAATAATAGAAAGAAATTAGAACTAGCATTAAGTTTACCAACATTTATGCCAGGCGCGCGGTACCAGCGCGTGCGGGTCCTGCCAGGCGCGCGGCAGCAGCGCGCGCGAGTCCTGCCAAGCGAGAAGAAGTGAAATATTGATAATTGAATACTACTAAGAAAATGTTTTACAGGAATCTCACGAATTTTAATTATTAATTTAAACGATTATTAAGAGCGTTTACGCCTTTCATGCGCAGTTTGGCTCAAAAACAGTACTTTTCAAACCCGTTAATAACATGAACCACTTATCTTACACTGTATGTTAATTAATAATAATTTTAGGAAATTTCGTTATCCAAATAGTTATTTAAGAAAATATTTCGATTAATATAGTATGTACGCGTTCTGTCAAGATAACTTTTTAAAGGTTTTCTTAATTCCCCTTTCAGGATAAGTTTCGAAGCTCAAAATATTATGAAAATACTTATATAGCTAATTAACAAAAAATAATAACCAGTCAATATGATCCTTGGGAAAATAGTTAGTTTGAAAGATATTTGGTTTTGGTATCTGACTATGAGAAATTAACATTCAAAAACTGTGAATTATCACGAATTTTAAACGATTTTTTTACATATGTACCTTATTTAATTTAATATAACAATAGCTTACCAATAAAGTAGATCATCTTTTTTAAAATAATACATTTAAAATTTTTATTATTGTGTTGTTATTATTTTTCTGTAAATATTTTAGAACTACTTTAAAACGCCGCGCGCAAATCATTTCAAGTCAGTCCCATACACGTCGCGCGCTAGGCGTAAACGCTCTTAAGACCCGCTTATCAATATTTAATTTATTTTTAAACATGTGATTATATAAGGTTATTTAAAGAAAGAGCACAACCATGATCAGATGTAACATTAATCTAATAATCGAATGCTTTATTTATTTAGTAAGATCAGGGACGATACAGTCAGACAGCCTCTACACAAAACTGTTTACCTTTGGATAAAGTAGTCTTGGTCCTTTTCTGAACGGTTCTCGATACTGGGTGTGAAACAGGCTAATGATAATTGTACAGCTCCTCTAGACGTTTCTCCTACGCGAATCAAGATATCGCATTCCTACTAAAATGTTTTAAATAGCCTGTTTAGGTTTTGATGATCATAAACGCTTAAGGTTTATAGGAAATGGAGGTAGGAATTCAAGAGTTTGGTGTCGTCGATATTTGTTTTTTAGTATATAGATAAATATTGAAAAAGATAAAAGCACATAAACTGCGATTTAAATTTCTAATTGCAGGCTACTTTAAAATTTAAAATCTCTGCATTTTAAAATGAATATTGCAGGTTTTAAAAATAAATGTCCGAAATAATATAGTGATGAGTAACTTAACAAATAAATGCTTTAAAATAAGCTTAATATCTTAAAACTACAAATTATACTCATTTAGACTCTTAAATCTTCCTCAAGGTATAAAAGCACCTGTGCCCTTCCATAGTTGTTAACTTCCTCAGCTTAAAACTGAAAAGCTTTTGTTTCGGCTTTTTAATTGAATTTTGTTAACAACACACTCAAGTTTTATGGACGAGAAAATTAATTCTACATGAGAAAACATAACCTTCCGTTGTTGAGCTAAAGCCATATTTTGCTTCGCCGACAACATTTTCATTATGTGCAATCAGGATGGTTTAGTGCCTATAAAAGAATATGAACTACTGAAATGATAATAACGCGTAAGTATCAAGTTTTCACAGAATAATACAATATCTGTGTAAAAGGAATTTCACTTCTTTGTAGAAGTTGCTCAGTAGATAGACTTATGAATGTATCACCAATAGGTTACTAAGTCATGGACGGAGGAAAATTTTACTAGGTACAATGGACTATTTCAGGTTTGGAATAGTCCATTGTAAAGGAATATCTAATGGTTCGCTAAGTAATACCAAACCTTGGCACTTGCGTTTTGGCATTCTGTGACCACTTCGTAAAATACCTTCTTCTAGATTTGACCAGTTCTGGATTTGCCCACTTCCTAATGTGCTCAGTACTTATTATGACCATTTTGGGATTTTTCCACTAACAGACTGTCAATTCTAGCATCGCAAAAAACGTGTGTATTGTCTTAGCTAACATGTTGTAACTGCACCAATAAGACTTCTTCTACCCAAACATATATAGGTTAGTACCTAGTTATAATTTTGGCATCTAGAGCTATTTAATCTCATCAACCATACAATATGATATAAGACCCAAACATATGAACAAAAAACCTAGTAACCGAGTCTACTGTGACATTAAAGTCACAAGAAAGCTTAATTGTAGCACTGCGTCGCAATCTCCACGTTAAATATGAACGACCGCGTGTGTACGCGTGACTGATACAGGTAAGGGACAAGATACACTATCAATCAAATGCTTGATTCAAGCTCAAGTTTTCGTTGAGTAGAGTTAGGTCAGGGATTACGAATGAGGCTATACCCAACGGGCTATTTCTCTATATTTAGAGGCTTTACCACCAGGTATGAGAAATAATAGGTATTTGTCATACCTGGTGGTAAAGTAGAAAATAACTCTTACGATAATCTTTTGCATAACATCGATCAGCATTATTTAAAAATAATAGTGTTTCTGAAAAAACTTGTAGAATACGTTTGTGTCAGTATCAGTATTTTTTCAAAGTGCTAAATCTCGCGTAGCTAGAATTTTGTTACAAAAATATTTACTCAACTATTGACAGTGTAGCGAGACCCTTACTCAAGCTACAGTTATAATAAGCTCTGTCACGGTAGCTCTAATTATCGATTATTATGGAAATCATACACTTGTCGCCAATTCATCGAGATGATTGTCAGAGAGGATCGATTTGATTCGGTTGTTAAACAGAAGTCTGTATTCGAAAACTTGTATACAACAGTCACTTGTTTTACAGGTTGTGAAAATTGTTTGCGTACGAGTGATTCACTTTTTGGTATGTTCTGAATCGTGAAGCGCTTGTCAGTTATTTGGTACATAAAACATGTGAAATTTTACTAGCTATTTGTCTAGAGGTACCTATAAGACTAAATATACCTCTATAATGCAGGACAATCCACACAGCATCATCTAGCCCTAAAACTTAACAGATTATGCTTGGGAGATTAGCCTGAGAGATATCTTTAGTTCAATTGATGTAAATACTAAGTGAAATACCCAATTAACTTTTTACGTCAAGATGTTTCGTATAAGACACTTAGGATAATGTAAGAATCTTCTAAGGTCTAAAACAATAACAAACTCACCACAAAATATGCCGAGAATCCCCCATTCGTTCCACTAACACACTCGTAGATGCACTCTATTAAAATTTCCATAACCCGCTCGGCTATCCCGCATCACTACGATCTGCTAAAACTCCTAGAAAAAAAAACTAATAATTCCAATTAACCCTAATAATAGGCCTCAGGCGAGGCAGCGCGATTAAAAAGACAAATTCCTAGGCAGTACAATAGTAGGTTGAGGGCATTCCATCCACTAGGGCGTATTACAGGTGGGCAGGGGTGTAGCTTGGGTGGGGACATTATAGGGGCTTCTTAATGTTTTGGACTGGGACTGGGTCAGCCCAGTCCGTACGCGTATCCATATACGCGTGTATTCGATTTAATGTGGGCCACTGACCGAGAACAAGGAGATAGATGCAAAGCGACACCGTCGTTGTGCCAGACGCTAGAGGTGGACGCAAAAGCAATATGCCAGACACAAGTTCTGATTTACGTACCAATTACTGCGTAACTAAAAGCATTCGATGGTAGGGATGTACCACGATCACGTCCATAATTTCTTTATCACAATATTAATTTGATGAAAAATTTCAATTTGAAAAGGAGAAATAATATATTGTGATTACAACTCTAATTTTGAATGACCAAATTCGAAGTTCGGCTTGAATACAAATTCTAATTTAGAATCAAACCATAGACTACTTAAATATAATAAACTAACCGATGTTAGCGCATTCTTCTTCTTCGCTTCTTCACTTCCCCCTGACCTTTTCTGCCCATGTTGTGTATACTTCCTCTCCCTGAGTACAGCTCTGGCTATAAAGTATAGAAGCCAGTAATAGACCGCGACCGGTAGCTCCATACTGAGCAAAAGATATGATTAACACAAAGGCGATACATAATAAGCGATATTCCATCCAGCTTTTAGACTTTTACGAGGAGCTTCCATGTGGATTAGAGGTGGAAATATTTTACATCTAAGACTTATGTGCATTCATAGCTGAACGTAGTATCATCATCATTTGACGACCGATGTGGCGCGGTGGGCGAAAGTCCGCCTGCGACGCAGGAGGTTGCGGGTTCGATTCCCGCCTTGGGACAAACGTTTTTACAATCTACAAATACTTATTCCGGGTGTTCTGGGTATTTCCTATGTAAGATAAAAAATAGCTAAACGTAATAATTATCATCATCATTTGTGACGCGGTGGGTGAAAGTCCGCCTGCGAAGCAGGAGGGTGCGGGTTCGATTCCCGTCTTGGGACAAATGTTTGTACGATCTACAAATACTTATTCCGGGTGTTCTCGGTATTTTCTGTGTATGATAAAAATATATATCTGTGTAATGTATTGTATTAAATATATCATTCATTTAGTACCCATAACACAAGCTCTTATCTTGGGGCTAGATGATGCTGTGTGCACCTATGTCCAGCTTTATTATTATTATTATCACATCCTCTATGTCACTCACTGCTGAATAAAGGCCTCATTTGATTTTCGCCAAACATAACTTTTGAAAGATTTTAGTGAAACAAAATGTATTTATTTATGAAACAAAACCTTGAGGAACTAAAAATGTACAAACTTATTCGCAAAACATACGGCCAATAAAGGGTTAACTTTTTGTAAAATTAAAAACAAATTGACTATCACTATAAATCACATTATGGAACACTAAAACAATTTAGAATAAAATTTACTGAAATTATGTAAGTTTAAAATTACATGGAAATTAGAAAACAAAGACTAAAAATATTGCTTCTAAGTTAAACTGTCTCAACCTATGGAAATCATTTTTAACTTAAGATTCTGAGCAATCTAATATAAGCCGAAGACAACAAGAAATCAAAAAATCATGATGTTTTTAGTATTTTAAAACTAAAATACTAAAAACAAAACTCATAAATTTAGACTGTCCTAAGCTATGCAAACCATCATAACCTTAACACTGACTGTAAACCATAAACATACTGCAATTACAAACTCAAAATATACTTTCTTAGAAGTAGGTAATTATGACAGATTGAGTAGAGTAGTTATTGTGTGGTTTCGTCCAGATTTACTTCTGTTTCTCCTTAACGTAGATCATGTTCGACCTGGAGAACAATAGGGTGGTAATGTAACTTTCTAACACGTTATCAGTTATTTTTCATAATTCTTTCGCGAGACGTTTTTCGTTTATTCAGCCTATCGCATCAGGAATCGCCACATCCACATTCTACTTCGTTGCTCCCGTAGCAGGTTTGCACCATATCAATTACTAGCCCGCTGCGACAAACTCTTGGACTTCTTCAAATGCCCTAAAGCAGCGCTTTTGATGCTGTCGCGAATATTAATGACAGACGCCTATGGTGATTTCTTCTTAAGAAAAGTGTTGTTTTTGTAAAATTCATGCATAACAATGAATCCTTATAACACAGTCGATGAATTATAATCTGCCTCGTTTGTATAGTTTTAGCATGTTTAACCGCAGATAATGAAGTCCCGCGTTCCGATTCATGATCAGGGGCCAAAAAAGTCTTGATATTGGCATTTTTCTAGCAAGAAATATTCACAGTACCTGCCAGAGTCAGGGTGTTCGCGGTGTACTTCCCTTGTCTCGGACAGCACGTTAAACCATTGGTCCTGTGCCTCTCCCCGGTCTTGTCGGTTCTTCCGTCCATCCCATTGAAGTGAGGAAATAGACGTTCACACTTGCACTATATAGGCTGGTCGTTGAAACTGGCCACTATGGCCGAAACACGTTCAGAAGTATATCATTAGTTACATTATGAGTCATCACTCATCACAAACGACGTAAGTGTCAGTTTGACATCCAGTACCAGCCGAAGCGAGTCAAGTATACTCGATCAACCTCGGCCGGGATCGGGGACAGATTTGAACCACTAATACCTGAACTGGCACACCTTGCCACTTTGTAGGCAAGTACTGAGTATTTTTTCTTCCGTGCCCTAGTCTATAAAAAGCGCGAAGCTAGTAAGCCTGCCACGTCATTTGCTACCGACTTTAAAAAAGCTGGCAAAAACCAGCTCACGAGATGTTTTAAGTTATTTACTCACTGTCTTGTCGATACTGAAATTGCCCACAGCTGATTATAATGGTCAGTCACGTGTCCGCAATTTGTGCCAGTTATATCTGCTTCTTGAGAGACATTGGCCGTTGCATGACGACCGTAACTTCCTCTACTTAACAGGGTTGGCTTATTAAAGTCATAACACCTTAATTAGATACCAGTAATCAAATTCATTCTAATGATTTCAATTTGTAACCTAATTTATCTAATCTTATTTATTATTTTATTGACTGTGTAATTTTATTTGGTTTTGTGTATGTGTAATCTGAAATTTAAGAATACAATACAATTAGTCGGTGGATAACCAATAAGTTGACAAAACACGTCGGCTGCTTACAATATTCATACACTGAAATGTCGCACCAACCTGCCAGAACAGCCCGGCAGGTTTGGTGTGCAGAGTGTATAAGACTAAAAACATTGGTAAGGAAATCGACGAAGAAACCTTTAGCCTGTAAGTTAGTTGTTATTTTTCGAGTTTGGAGAAAATCCCGTCCCAAGCTTTTTTATCCTCTAGATAATCTGATATTTTATAGTAGGCCTTTTTACACAAGAAGGTTTTGACAATTTGTTTGAATTTATTTACTGATAATTTTGGCAACTCACTAGGAGTTTTGTTGTAGAAGCGTATACATTGCCCTTTAAAAGATACATTAATTTTGTGTAGCCTAGCTACGGGCACAGCGAGTTTATGTTTATTTCTTGTATTCAAATTATGTACATCGCTATTTTTAGGGAACCGATTGATATTTCTATGAGGGTACAATAGATTTTCATAAATATATTGACATGGTACTGTCATTATGTTTATTTCTTTGAATTTATCACGCAGGGATTCTCTGGGACCCATACTATAGAAAGCACGAACAGCCCTCTTCTGCAACACAAATACAATGGAAAAAGAAATTGTATTACTTACTTAGAAAAGAAAGAAAATTAAATTAAATTATTTGGACCAACATAACACAACACATTACAATGACAGACAGATACAAAAAACACATAAGATTAAAGATAAAAAACGACAAAAACGGATACAATAATGCAGTGTGTTAAGGGGCCAAAAAGGTCCTTGTCTCAGCATTATGCTCCTACATGCCGAAGCTTCTAGCGGCGCTGATTTTCACCTGGGCACCAGGACCTGTCTCCTGCTGCATTAAGCTGGATTACAAGTACATAAATATAAAACCGATTTTAGACAGGAAAATAATACCAAAAATATAGTTCTGGGAAGAATTGTGTCAAACCAGACGCAGAGCCAGCAGACAAGAAGTTGAAGTTGAAACTGTTAGGGCACCTTTTATCCGGGAAAAATTATTAAGTATTATTATAAACTCCACTGCAGCGCAAATAAAAAGACATCGCGATCCTTAGCCACCCTCGTTCAGTTGAAACAGCCAGAAATTTGCCTAATTCGTCCCGCCATCGCCGCGCCGTCTAGGCCTGCCGCGTCCTTTACAAAATAAAGCCACTGTTTACGATCAACATAAAATGGATACCGTTATTTTGAAACCATGACATACGTATGAACATAAGATGATATTCCATGAACATCACAATTACGCCATAAGCGTATTGGACAGAATAGCGAGTTTGTGACAGCCATTCTTTATCATAATCAGACCAGTGTTTCCATAAATTGCCGATGGGCTTTTACTTCTTGCTGTTGAGCTTAGAAGTTTTTTAAAACCTTAAACATATCGCACATCTATCCGAGCCAAAATACCGAGAAGCTGAATAAATTAATCTGAAAGAAATAAAAGCTTTGACAATATTTATGAAGCAAATTCAAAAATTTTTCGTCGTTTATCCCAAATTAATATTAAAATATGAAATCTACGTGGCTCGACAACCGGAGGTTGCGGGACATCACAGACTCTTTTTTAGGTCAGGTTTACAAACATTTACAAATGTCAGCTTATAATTAGGCATTAGTTTAAAGTTTCCAAAATAATTAAAATTGCGGTCTGTCCGTGCTAAGAAGCGTTGAACCCTCATAAAAATCGAGATAGATAGAGATAGGGAGACATTTATTGACACAACAAAAATACAGCACAGAACAGAACAAAAACAAAGAAAAGCAAAATACATGAAAAATCCTACCTAACTAGAACCTATTTACAGACTAAATACCAAATTAAAAAAAAAAATAATGAGCTAGGTAAGCTAGGTAATGGGTGAGTCAGCAACCGAGATAAATAAAATAAAAAATAATGCTAGACAATCCACACAGCATCATCTAAACCCAAGCTAAGCAGAGCTTGTGTTATGGAATTAGATGACTAATATACTTAATACAATATAATCCTCCTCCTCCTCCTCACCAACCCACATATAGTGTCCACTGCTGGACCCAGGCCTCCCCCTGACAAGCACCTTATTGGCTTTTATCTTATATTGAATAATATATTATATTATACATAAAAAATACCAACATAAATAAGTATCATTTGTTTGCCACATTTAACTAAATTCTTTTCATTATCGCCATCGTATTTCCAGAGATTCAAATTATTATTATTATCGTACATTTGCATACCACTTTGTAATAAGTAATTATAATCGCTTCTTACATTCACACCGTTTAAACTGTTTAATTTATAACCCGCTCTAAACCGCTCCAATAAGAAAACGGACGCTTAAAGAACCTATCCGCGTATCTGACATTTGTTTATCTCTCGTATGCCTCCTTCGGTAGTACCAAAGTATTAATCGTTATAATTGTTGGCTCGCAAATGTTATATTAACTCGGAGATATTGTTGGCTGGCTATAGAACTACTAAACATATTAAGAGAACAAAACACCAAGTATTTTGCTAATCTGGTGTTCAACACTACAAAGTGATAAAACTTTGTAGTGTTGAACACCCTTAACCCTTGATTCAACTCCGATTCTTGCGCCGATTCTTTACCACTCTAGACACCAAAAGGTGTTACTGAAAAATGTTAGCCACAAAAACATGAGAAAATTCCGAGGTGATTTCCAAAGCTGTGACCGATTTCTTCAATGCCCTCGCTACGTGATTATCTTTTCATATACAATCACTGCCAAAAACGAGCCAAATCAGAGTATTCCAAAAATAGGTTACTACTCAAATAAAACTGAGTCTAGGTATAGCCATGTCCACAAAAGAGTCTCTCCGCTCCTGAACTGTATTTTATAATAAGGTATCTTTATCTCACGATAAATACACAGACTGCAGCGTAAATAACTAACCGATGACGCCAGGTAATTGGAGGAAGATCAGCTGACATGAAAAAACATTAGTTTTAGCACCTCGTACGAATAATTGAACGGATAAAGGCGTGTGCGCATTGTGTAGCGATGTCGTGGACCGGTTTGATGGTCGTTGGGAGATTAGGAAGGTGTTATCGATAAAGTTTACTGTTTTATGGGGCGAGTACTAATTGTTACCTAAGCTTATCAATCTTAAAAATATGGTAGGTAATGTTGTGTGAAGCCGGGTACTGACTGGCGTTACAGGGCGTAATGTAACTTGTCACGCACACAGCAAGCGTTCGTGCAGTCAGTAAGGAAAGAGGCGCTCGCAACGAGCAACGTGACGGATGTATAACTTTGTTGCTTGCTCGCTGCGAATGGTACATTACGCCCTGTAACACCGGCCAGTACCCAGCTTAATATTGTGTAGATGTTTGGATTAATATTTGTATTTATTGAAAACATTACGTCTATCATTACAGTATTAGTATAATCTTTGAAATGATATGCCAGAACTTAAAGAGGCCCCATACTTCCACTGTTGATCATTCCTCCCCCGAATATCCCCTTGTTTGTGGGAGAAATTCCAAAACCAACCGTGTTTGCTATTATCACACGTTTGACGGCGCGTTAGTGATCGAAACGAATTTCTGTTTGAATTTTGAAAATTATTTCAAATTGGTAGCTGAATTAACAAGATATGCGAGCAAAGAAGCTAACAGGAGCTCATCTAAGATTAATTCTAAATAAATTCTCACTACGGTGAACACAAGTCATGTGCAACTAAATAGATATAGCCGCAGGCTGTTTATCTTTTTGATTTGAAGCGCGTTGCTAGACTTGCTAGCCAACGATTGTAAGTTACGACGTTCTACCTAGCGCGTGTCGATTGGGTAGTAAATTGAAATGACTAGGAGAAAAAACTCGAATTCTAAATATATTAACCATGGGGTTCGTTTTTGGAAAGTATTTTAAAAGACAGTCTGTTTTTCTTATTAGAAAGCATCGGTAAAGATATACTATGTGTATCAGATTTTTATTCTTCCGGTTTTTGCCCTAATGAGGAAATATTTTGTTGTAAATCTTCAAATGATAAGGTTTCTTGCAGAATTCACTTAAAAGGTTAGGTTTATTAATGTTTAGGCCAGCTAAAATATTACAAGAATATAAGGAATTTTCTTTAGACTCCCATCAGGTGTAAAATAACTGACGCGCACATAAAACAATACGCAACACTATGACAGGTTGATATGGTAACACTTTAATGCCATTCGTAGATCAAATGGCATTTCAGTAACCACACAAACTCATAATAACGAGTATCCGCCAATTAAAGGCAAGTGCAGTTGCGACAAAAACTAGTCCGTGCGTTCGGAGGCGCTACCGAAGTTAATTGGACGGTGGTTGTTCACTGCACTCGAATGTACCTGATGAAGACAGTCGAAGGTCGTTAGGTGTTTTGTCTAGGAAGCTTAATATGGCACTGAGTGAAAGGTCTATCTTGATGGGAGTCTTTGTTCTGAGGGTTGGGAGCTTTTGTTTTGAGGGTTTGACTCTCAAGAGTGGCTGATAAAATATCTGCACAAAAGAGTTCTTCTTCGTTCAACCATATTTTTTTTTTATTTCGTATTTAACTAGCTGCTGCCTGCGCACGCTCGCTCTTTTTCGTGATAAAAAGTACCCTATGTCCGTCCCCGGGATACTATTTACCTCCCTGCCAAATATCATTAAGATCCGTTAAGGCTGGTCTTTGCCCCAACGGCCTTGAGAACACAAAATAATTCTAAATATTTTTTTTATTCGTGAAATGTTCAATTTGTGAAAATTCTTGACAAATATTTGAGTGAAAGAAAAATACTCAAACTCAACAGCGCGTTTAGAAGAAATATCAAAATTTCGAATTTTTTTTTTACTCACCTAACAATCCCAAAACACAATAGCACAATAGATAGATCAAGTGGGTGATTAAATCATGCATGATATTCCGTTATTCTAGTAAAAGCTCAATAGACTTCGATGTTTTAGTTTTCAGGAAGCCTCCAAATTACATAGCTAGAAAGATAAAAGTGTATTTAATAAGTTTCGATAACCCAGAAATCTTAAAACTTTTATTGATATTGCATCTAACATCAAGCCATACCTTCGACAAGTGTAGCTCAACCCTATTCGATCTATTTCTGTCATCGACAAAAAACTTGCAGAAAAAGATGCTCCAAAAGAGGAATTTAAAATTTTAATTGTATAGTTAGAGCCTATTGGCTGGAGTTTGTGTCGGGAGTGATGGATGGAATGATTGTTCTAGCTACGATAGAAACTGGAGCTCAAATATGGGATATTCTTATCCACCTGTTTGGGAAAGAGCAGCCTAGAAGATTTCACTGAATATTGTTCAGTCCGAATGTTTACTTTTTCTACCAAATTGCCTTAAATGGTTTCACATCTACAAGTCCTTCAGTGTTTTTCAAATAAGATTAGTATTTATTATTATTCTCTAGAATGGGTTAGTGAGTTTTTGCTCAGGTTTTAAAGCAAAAACAAGATAGCTTTTTTGAAAAACTTAAGCAACCAACGAAATAAAGCTTCCTTTCAGAAAAAGTGTCTGTAGAAAAATAATGTTAAGGCTAAAATTATCTGAAAATATCATTAGCCTAAAGTCATCTACCGCTAGGTATCGCCCGATAATTCAAATATGATAAAAAATAAACATTGTTTTTCTTAATGGAACCCTCCATTTTTAATTTCCATTACCAGCCTGTCGGTTTTTTAATCGCGCATCATTTTAGCCATCTTTCGTGCGTGGCGCGTGGCTCCACTGAACCGGTCGCGCTGCCGATAGCCGGTATAGGGAATAATTGGATAAGGGTGAGTAATACTGGTGAGACAAGGGCTTTATACTTTAAACCTGTAACTATTAGCTACTTGTCCATAGCCCATCCAACACTGAGTGGGCAACTGTTATCTGCACTAACAACTATCTAGTAGAATGAGTAGATTTATTTAATAAATAAATAAATCTACTCATTCCGTGTGCAGTGAGCACCCACTACTGGGTAACATGTCGCGAAGTATTTTTTTTCAAGCGCAGGAGTTAGCCGGTGTTAGAGAGAACTCAGGAGTGTCGTTCGGTGGGATAATCGGGAATGTCGCGAAGGAGTACTGCATTAATATTATATCCGGCCTTATGAATAAAATAAAAATCCTTTAACAAGTTATAACAATCGAAAAAAAATATTTGCTTATAAATAAAATTTCTTATTTGTGACCCCTCTGCCTCCTCCAGTTGTAGCCATTTTTCTTCTTTTTTATATCTTCGGTTTTCCCGTTCATGTTTTCCCCCCTATTTCTACCATATCGTCTTGCCATCTTTCTTGTGGCCATCCTATTCTTCTCTTTCCATACGAGCCTTTCCAGATAGTGGTCTTGTGTGTCCATCTCTCTTCCTTTGAGCGGATATCCTGCCTAATTATAACCTAAACATTTTTTTTAAATAGGTAGGAGGTACTTTTTGGTCCTTGACAGATACTAAAACCACCCCTCAGTCTCAGAGGTACATAAGATATATGTATATCAGAGGTACATAAGAGCGTTGTGCCCGTACAGTGTTCTACAATCTCGTATTCCTGTAAGCGATCTCGGTAAAGGCAACTAGATTACCACCAACTTTATATTCAGAACATAACAAATTTCTTCTTTCTATCAGAGTTTTTTCATCTCCAAGTTTATAAGGATCCCTAAAAATTCCAGCAGGCGATGACAGCTATCGCAACTTCAAAATAAACCTTTTGAACACGCATTAATTAATATCAATCCACTCCCGTTTTAGCTCAGGTTTCTCGTTTTCGCACAAATGTATGGGTAGTTCTTTTTATATCTGCTTTTATAAAACTTTATCCCTTATTTCGTTTATTATAATTAAGATATTTATAAATATACTTAGATTACATCGAAACATTTGTGTTTTAATTAAGTTTGAAAATGCGAGTGCCAGCCAGCATTATGCTGAGTTGGGACCTTTTATAACAACTTTATATATGCACCTATCCTATATGTGTGACTTGTCTTTTTAACTGTTTGTATTGTTGTTATAAATAAATATCTTTCTATTCCATTCTTTCTATCTCATAATATTTGGTTTAATCGGTTCTGTAAGACTAAATTACTGCTTGTTTAATAAACTGGATAAATGGTTGGCTAAGCTGGCACCTATCTATCTTAAGCTTTTGGAGATGACCTCTTGAACGTACACAATGCCAAGGCAGACCAAGAAAATACTGATGCGATGGGTTGGACTGCAGCAAGTAGGTAATTATGAAAGGGAAGATAGAGATAGTGGCCAGTAAATATGGATTAGAGTGAATATGGACAAAGCTATGTAAAGTATAGATTTGGACCTGATAACTTACCTGATTGCAACTCTGTTCTCTTCTGAGTTCTCTTGACAGAGATTTGATAACATCATAAATTTATGTAACATCCCAAGAAAAATGTTTGCGACCTGGACGCGTCTTGAACATGCAAATTGTAAACTTCCATTCAGTACGGGAACGCGTTACCAATTTGCTACAAAGTCAAGTACCCGACTAGTCGAACTCGAAAATAATGTTTGGGACTTTCTACAGACTCAAGAGGCATTTGCAGGTTGTTGGTTTGATACATTTCATTCAAAATTTGCCTTCCCTCTAATTATTACGACGCAGCGCAATCCATGTCTTGTTCTAGTCAATCTGCTCTACCATCCACCGACATGCCTCGTCATTCATTCATCTTCACAAGTTCAATTCAGCAGGTAGGTTGATCACCCGTTGGTTCCTGAACTGGAATCTGGCGCGGTCAGTTGAGCTGTCCATTCAGAAATTTGCTGACAAGCAATTAAGGGTGAGTGGAGGAGTAAGAAAAATAACGAATACCACTGGAACAGGCTTTCTTGCTGGGTGTAAGAGCAGAGCAGGCTTACGTCATAAAACGCTTTTGGTCAAATCGCGTTACCTTTAACCATAACAGGAATAATAAATGTGAGCGAATATGACCAAGTGCGAACATTCTATGTGTTAGAATAATAACAGCGTTTCATCCTGAGGGACTTCTGAGAGCGGTTTTAGGCGCGCGCAATGTGCGTCCCGCGTGCACAAAAAGTTAAGTGATCGTTTCGTGTTGGCACGAGATTCTAATTATTTTGTGGTTTTTAATTTTGTACAAGTGAATCGAAATTGATTTTATCATGGTTAAAAAAAATGGTTTACGACGAAAAATTACTTTTCCGTTAGTTTTATTCCTTGTAGACCGCAGAAAACTGTAATCCAAAAAACAAAACTCTGTTAACTTCAAACGATCGACCTTAACGCTCTCACATTCATATTAATTCGTTAAACTACGTGTAGTTACTAGTTTTTGTAGGAAATTAAATAAGAAGAGGAAACATAATTATCTAAACCATTTTAAGAGTATGCCTGCAGGTCCCACCGCAAAGGCCAAGGCCTCCGTTTTTCACTTACCGAGTCACAGCAACACAGTCACGTGCGTTTAGCATTATTCAAACCAAAGACGAGAGTTAATCTTGGTTCATACTTATCTCCCTAAGTAGTTAGCTATGACTCTTATAAACTCAGTGGTCAAAACAAGAGTTTTGCGTCTCCAAGTTTTTATTGATTGGTTTCCCGCGACAAAAACACATTGATTGGAATCATTATATTATTAAACTAAAAACGATGATGGGTAAGCTTAACGATTTAACTGAATACTAATGTTTTTGTCCGAATAAGGCTAAACGCACACTATGCCGAACCAAACGCGCTGAGGCAAGAATCTAATAGAAACAAATTAATTTTGGAAATTTGTCTGATTCGGGACAGTGTCCTGAATCAGGCAAATGGGGCAATGTGGGCGGGACAGTGTCCCGAGTCATGCCGAATTCATTTGTTTTTTCTTTAAACTCTTGATAAAAGTTTTAATACAAACATTTATTTATTTATTCACAAGATCCACAGCTCTTACCGAAACTTATACTATACCTAAAGCCAATTGTGGCGTGGAGTGAGACGCCGGGGAGGCTGAGAAATACATAGGTTTCAATACAAAACGTCTGTTACAGGCGAAGCTTCTGTGATGTCTGCTCGTACACTATAGGTATTGATCTTACTGTACTAATTAACACATAGGTTTCTTGCACACATACACACACTACCACACAATAAAGGATTTACTATTTTTGTAGTTTAACACAAATGGACAATCACTAAATCTTATATTTTAATTTAAAAATCAAAGCAAAGTTTAATTATGTACATAAAATGTTCTATAAAATAGTTTAGTTTCAAATGCAGTGTTCTATTTAACTAGGTGTATTGAGATCTTTGTTGTCTATATTGATTTCATTTGGTTCCATTCGATGAATTCATTTGTTTTAATCCGATTATAATTCATTTGTTTTTATTCGTCCCGTTGTGGCCCTATGATAAGTTATGCATAGTTTATGAGAGTTTTCGATTACTTCCATACATTTAGCACCTTGCTGTGCCCCTACCGAATACTAAGAAGAACCACACCCCCTCCTCCTCCTCCCGGTTCCTCTCGGTTTTCGGTAACTATTGAGCTGCTCCAATAGTTTCATATGAACTCGATTATAGTTTTCGACTGATTTTGAGTGTTTTTTAGCAATACAACTTTGACATGTCAGTTAACGGTAGTAAACGAAAAGTTTCTGTTTTGATATTGTGCAAACCTATACCAGCCACCCAGTTTGGATAGATGTGCGTGAAGCTTATTGTAAACTTGTCCTCGTAACGATTTATTGACCAAAGCAATGTACCGTAAAACTTAAAGAGCTACGCTATGTTTTTGCGTTGCTCAATTACAGAGAAAATTGTTGTCTTTGAGTGATGGTGTGAAATGTGCAGCATTATTTATTTCACGTCGTAGGCTTTGCTCTAGCATTGCAAGCTTATATTTATTTTTACCGTATATTCTTTGATAAATTGCCAAAACTCCTTAAGGTAAAGGCTCCTGATTTCAGTCCGGTCTTGCAATCGAACTTTCTTTTGAATACAAATCTATTATCAGCCCGCGGCTTCGCACGCGTTGTTTCTATTGATATGTTCAAAGGTTATTTCTATGCCAAGGGAACTGATTTATTTAATAAAAAGTAGCCCTATGTGTTATTCCTATGCGAAATTTCAGCCCAATCCGTGCAGAAGTTTTGGCATGAAGAAATAATAAACATCCAGTCATCCAGTCATCTATTCATCTATCCAGACTTTCGTATCTATAATATTAGTGTGCTTAACACCAGATTAAGAACCCTTGTAAAAGCTGTCGTTATGACGATTTGAAGAGTATAAACAAGACTATCACGCTATGCAGACAGAGCAACTTTGATCTCCGTATTGCGGCAACAGGCAACTCGAAACTAGCTGTTTACATAAAGTTCATCTTAACCTTTAAAGAAAAAATTGAAAAAGGTTAAATTTGCTCTGTCCGCTGCATAGCACCTTACTAAGCTACCGACTTTAAATATTAGGTAGCTCTCAATTGAAGTTTCGGTACTTACGTATGTTTTACATTCGTTACCTTACGATATTAACTATAGGGACCAATTTCGATAAGTTATTGTTTTAATTGAAAGATATACTCTGAGTTCGGTCCCGTTATGTCAGAACCGAAATTTGATGACGAGATCCTGATGAATCGATGAAATTATTATGACTCAATTAAATTTGCGTTTCTTTTACAATAATTGAACATGACCAAACGGATGCTACAAGACATTTTGTTTAGGTTTTAATCAACATTACGATATTTATTGGCTGTATAAATTCGGTTCCAGTTTTCTTTTAATGAGACGATGCGACGACTTTGTCAGGACCACACAGGTCGGTTCTTTTGACTACTGGGTCATAAAACGAATCTATGAGAGTATTTTTATTATGGATTACGGAGAGCTGCGATATAAAGCAAACAGTAACAGTGTTTGCTTGTTAAAATTTTTAACCAACTTCAAAAAAGGAGGAGGTTCGGCTATATGTATGTTTTTTTTAATGTATATTTGCTGATTTCTTCGTCAATTGTGGACCCATTTTAATGATTATTTTGTTATTGTAAAGATAATGATGTCCCATCATTTTATTATTTATGAGGGATTATTTCTTGTCCTGCAAAACTTAAAAAACAGTGTAGGTAGTCCTAAATATTAAGGAATTTGATGTCGGTTTTTAGTTTTTAACCGACTTTGAATAAAGTAGGAAGATCTAATTTCGGTTCCATGTTTTTTTTTAATGTAAATGCTCGTCGATTGCTCCGTCAATTGTAATTTATCATATTTTCAGGTAGATAATATTATGAGATTTAATTTCTCCACAAACCATGCCGGTCAGCAGGTTTATTCAGAAATAAATATTATACTTATTTCTTTATGCTTACAAAATTAGCACTTAGACAAGATTATAATAGATTTTAATTATAAATATTCAGGGGTATTTATCGCGTTTATTTACCTATTTTTCTCGAAGTGTGAACAGGTTTACACAATATCGTGGTCACGGGATGACTGTGAATATTTCAATGTTTCTGATCGCGTAAGTTTAAAAAACTTTAATAGATATGATACATTTGTGAGTGTATCACGCATTCCTATAACGCCGCTCATAGTTTTTCTTTTGTTTTTATTTGTATTCGGAATGCAGCCGACGAGTGGCAAAAATTGAATGACAGATTCCTCAAAGATGGGTCTCAATCTCAAAATGTTTATTTAGTTTAACCTCTTTGTAAGCTCTACACTACAAGGTTGTGAAATAAAGGTTCTGTTAGTTAGGTAAATAAATGGTAACAATTATGTTACTCATAATTGTTACCATTTCAACCCTACACGTGTGTACAGCCCGGGGCGACGGGCCGTAACATGTAATCTATTAAACCCGAATGAGCTCTTTGTCATTAACACAAAATAAATATTTATTTACTGATGGAAGATTACGATGCTAATTCAGAAGCGAGATATACTTAAGGCCATGATAGAGTATGAGTAATTTAAATCTCTAGTTCTTGAACACTGAATTTTTTTTTTTTTTCAAAAACTAAGAAATGAGCTGACGCCACCATATCTGCAGCTTTTCTGAGAGCACGTAGTCACCGAAAGTTATTTATCTAGTTATTTTTAACGAAATAATATTTGAACATTAATAAAACAAGATTTTGACCACCACGTAAAATACTACAAGGAGCTCTCTACGTATCTTCCGCTGGAACAAAGGATGAATGTGATAGTCGATAGCAAAATCTAGGTCTGCAGAAAAATTCGAATAATTCATTCACTCAAAAGATTCCGCAGCTTTGTGTTATGAATAATAATATATCAAAATACATTCATGGAATTCATTAAGAAATGAAAAGTGAAAAATCTTATATAAAGTGTAGATAGATTCTAAGTGTTCGCCTTAACAACTCATTTCACCGTGTCCGAGCGATATAAACGCCCGCAGCGCTACTGAAACAAACAACTCTATTAATTCCTCTTACCTCACAAAAAACAACACAATCTTAAAACTTCCTAACAAAAAAATATCAATCACTCGATACGTCTAAACTATAATCGATACCGATTCGAATATTAAAATCGATACCTAACATGGCGTAACATCGATTTAGAAGTTCATTTAAATAAATTATAATGTGAGAACTGACAAGCTCGTTCTACTGTATGTAAATTAAATGTAAATGAAATTTGTAAGTTGATCGGAATGAAATGATTTTTTATTTATATCTTTTATTTTATTTACAATCTAAATGATTGTGTTATTACATATTTTGAAACCACAGTTTTTTCCTAAAGTTTTTTCCTACAAGATTTAGTTAGTATGACGTCAACCAATGACTTTAAGTACATAGGTATGGATATATTTTTTCCTGTTTCAGTTTTAACAATCAATTATAGATAGGGAAAGGTTGCTATGAATGGACCCCTTAACTTTACGACCTCATATCTCAAAAAGTAAAAATGATTAAATGAAACCGGTTTATTATTTTTATTCTAAGGACCTTTAATTATTTTAATCAAACGCACAAACAGTTCGGGCTTACACTTTCACATTATATACGAAGAAAACTAACTCTTTGGCTGTTGCCTTCTTTGGACCATGGGCACCTTCATTGAACCACTAGGTTGCTATCAATGGACTTCGAGAAATTTGTTCTAGAGTTCTAATCATGGCAACTAATTATAATTATCTATATTACTTAGTTATGAGGTACGAGGAGAGACAAACTGTGCTAATACACGTACGTCAAGATTATTTTTTACTTGCTAACTCAAATGCCAGTCGTCTAATGTCCGTAGAAGTAATGCCTTCATTACAAGCAACCTTCCATCTCAAGAACGTGCTTACACAGCTAATTTTCTAGTTCTGGAGGAAGGTCACTATCAGATCCTATGGTATTTGGACGTCTTCTTTGGCTTTTTGGTTGACTTGCAACACTAAAACAAAGATTAGATATCTTTGTTTTAGTGTTGCTTTCGGGACTACGTATATTTTGCTTGCTCATTTAAACCAACATTTTTTTTTCCTGATTCTATAGCAAGGTTCATACTTGTTTTATTCCATGCAAAATATTTTCAATTTTTGGCGACATTCTGAAATTTTAAATGAAATAAATAAATAATTGTGGTTATCTATACCTAGTTCTTTTTCTCATAATTATGATCAAAAGTTACAGTAAAAAGTTGCTATGTTTGGACCGGTTCAACGGTGGAACTTGCGGTCCATTGATGTCATCAAGGTACTAATTAAAAAAAATAAATTAACACAATATGTACATGGACATGACTGCACAAAATTGAAAAAAACACATGGAATCACAATTATATTATCAAATATATCCTAATAGTGAACGCAGACAAATATTTACAAATACATTTACATTTTTTTATTACATTTTTTTTTTTTAATGTGGATACAATGATACATACATGAAGTTGTCCTGAGTCAAATTATTTGATTTTGACCGTCAAACAACTAACACACTAACATACGTCACTCCTCGCCGCGTCTCGCAGCGTAGTTTAAGGTAAGAGGGGGTGCAACTGGTCGCCCCGGACTTATTTCGACAAGTTTAGTTGTTGCTGGCTTGCGCAGTTTTAGAAATACCTTGGAGGTCCAATGAAAGCACTGGTCCAATGATCGCAACCTTCCCCTACATTTCAAGAATATTTCTAACACGACGACCAAAATATATTACATTTTAGTAAAAGAGCCACGTACAATCTAATCGTGTAAAATCTACCAATATTATATTAACGACAAAGTGGAGGCACGCTAGGTTGCGAGAAGCAAAAGGAAAATTTTGAAAACACGTATAAATACCCATTCGAACATTCTACTTCAATAAAAATAACACAATTCGAGCTCCACAATAAAACCATTTATACCAATACACTACCAACATAACTACGTTTTACACAATTTCTTATCCATAAAATGTCATTAGCTTTTTTCAATCTCAATTAAGAGTAAATTTATTTCACCAATGTGACAGAATTAAAGTCACTGATGATGGTATCGAAGACATTTTATAGTCTACTTAAGGAAATCCTATATTATTGAGCTTTGGTGTCGGTATTTCTGTAAAAAGTCGCAAGTTTCAGAGCGGTAAAGCAAAGAGTAATGTGCAAGAAACTATGGATGGTCTTTATAAACACTATAGGTAAAGGGTCTCTCTCTACCCTACCTCTCTCAGAGCCAGTCTAGAGCGAGAGAGACTATAACATAACACTAGACTCCTACTAGGCATTGTATCTACTCGTGATACTGCTACAGCCACTTTGCTAAATGTAATACTGTGTCGACTTTTGCTTCTTGACATCAGCTTATAATTTTGTCTAGCCTAGATTAAATCAGATAATCGAGTTAGACCTCGGGTGTTAAAATATTAATATAAAGGGAGGTCACAATGAAACGACTCGTGTGGTAGCCATGATTGATTCTATTCCATACTTGTACTAATTGATTTAACCATCTCAGTTGAACCACGGATCAGAACCGCCAGAAACAAAAGACGCGAAATGAAGCAATCGTTTTTTTTAATAATTTTGATCGTACTTAACTACTAAATCACAACAGGCAGAAGTGAAGGTACTCTGAACACCAGTCACCCCAGTGAGCACCTCATTTCGTACATTATTGATGTTAAAGGTCGCTCTACGCTTGACAAAAATCGCTGTGTCAAACAGGCCTACAGGCAAGATTCCTATGCACCAAATCTTGCTTACAGTTCACATTATCCCAAATCATTTGCTATCTTTACTCTTAATTCGCAAACCTCCAAAGCTTATCATATATGAATTTAAAAATGTTTAGCGTCAGATCAAACGCTAATAAGCTTGACGAATCGACATTCTATACACTCCCGAACTAATTTACACTGATTTATACATTTTAAGATTATCTCTCGTGTAACAATGCATTCACATACAAACGCGCGATTGCCGCCGAAAACGTATCAAAGGCTGTGGCAAAGTAGATTGATAGTAGTAGGTAATCAAATCAAAGCAAATTAATTCTGCTGATCACTGGTCAAGATGAAGGTTATGATCAATTGTTTTTTTTTTTTGTTATATTACGCGTCTACATTACAAGCCTAGAACTAGCGAGTCGTATAAAATCAAAGGCGGTAATCTGTACTTAAAACGTTTTAGTCTGTTTTGAAAATTATTTTACAATCATATATAAAATAATTAGATAATCGCTGTAAACAATAATTAATAACATTAATAACACAGGATGTGGTCTTTAATAGATAATATAGTCGAAATTTAGATAATAATTTTGCAGAATGCCACTTTTAATACAAAAAATCAAAGAACGAGTCCACTACTCCTTTCATTCCCTTAAGCGTTTTCAGAAGTTCCTTCCTATACAAACTAAAGTCACATTAGCTCAATCACTCCTTCTTCCCCTATTAGATTACGCTGACTCCTGTTTCCTTGACGCCACGGAGGAAATTATCAACAAGTTAGAACGACTTCAAAATTTATGAATCCGATTTATTTTCGGTTTGCGTAAATATGATCACGTCTCAATGTTCAGAGCTCAGTTAAAATGGCTTCCAATCCGTCGCCGGCGTGATTTGCACGTTCTCACACTTCTATACAAAATTCTGAACAATCCTCTTACTCCTTCGTACCTCCGTGAGCGGTTTGAGTTTCTTTACCCCCGCGATAAACCCTGTAGAACATCATTGTCCCTTCTTCTGAAGTTTCCTGTGCATTCTTCCAGCCGCTATGGTGGCTCCTTCACCGTCGAATCGGTCAGGTTATGGAATTCTCTCCCTCATGATATTTGCGCCAGCCCCTCTCTCTTCATCTTTAAGCGTAAAGTCCAAGAGCATTACCTATCTTCATGACTTTGATGTAGGTATTTAGTTTATGTACTTATTTTAAATGCGTATGTAGTTATAGAATTGTTATTTTTATGTATGTTATATATTTTTATAGGTAGCGTAATATATTATTATACATATGTAGTAGTTTATTAACTATGTAGGCTAAGGATTCAATCTTCTATCTGTATTTGCACACGAACCCACTGTAACAAATTTGTCTCTCTCTCCCAATAAGGTTTGCTGGAAGAGAACTCTTTTAGGGTTAAGCTCGCCTTTGCCATAATCTCTCTAGTTTTAAGTTTTACATGTATTTGTTTTTATTAGTGCAATAAAGAATTAAGAATTAAGAATTAAGAAAAAGAATGTCGTATTTGTCGCTGTTGCCGTTTCCGTACAATATGTTAGTAACAGGGATAAGACGGCAATACATTGTTCGAATTATTGATAAATATCTTCTGTTGTCACAAGAACAATAATAATAATGAATCACTAAAAACGCAGAGACACACTTGTAGGAAAACACGCGACCGCTCCGACGTCTGTGATTGGTTGACGGAGCCAGAAGGCCAGATTTCATTTTAAACTACCAAAAATTGCCGCATTTGATCTCCAATGCTGATTTTTGAAGTCGATTCTAAATGCCATATTGCCACATTTGTTATAGTTTGAGAAAAATATGTAACGTTATTTTAAATTCCCTAAACGCCCATAAATAAGTCATTATTGTAAAATTTTACAGATTGCCGCCTCTGATTCTATACGACT
The DNA here is from genome assembly GCA_963662085.1 of Eupithecia inturbata. Taxonomy (NCBI): domain Eukaryota; kingdom Metazoa; phylum Arthropoda; class Insecta; order Lepidoptera; family Geometridae; genus Eupithecia; species Eupithecia inturbata. The sequence continues at coordinate 1,987,221 of OY759179.1, read as the reverse complement.
CGTCTAGAGCGAGGAGATGAAACTATGACTGGTTAACTAGGTCCAAACACTGTACACTATTTTAAGACCTCCAGATATGAATATTTATTTATTTGTTATAACGTAATAATGAGCTTAAAAGCATCGGTATGGTGGTTATGGCAATGTCCTCCCTTGTTTTGGGGAGGCAGGTTCAGCAGTGGACGTACAGATGTGCTCTGAGGAGCGTAGTAATAAGACTACCTACCCGAGTCTCGGGGTAACTACCCGGAGACCCGAGACCGTGGGGTTTATGTTATAAAGCACCGCCATCCTTTATTTTTCTCACAATCATTTTGGTTGCCCGGAAGAAATTGCTTTAAGCGATAAGGCCGCCAGTTCCATTGCTGTTCCCTATAATACGTTTAATTAAGTACTATTAGTTTTATAAGGTGATGCATCAAAGTACTTATTATCTACTACGACCGACCTTCCATGTGCTTCTTCAAAATTCATAAAATTCATTTAATACTAGGCTTAAAAAATGGTCACTTTGATTTTGTGTTCACTTCAAGCTTTATGTTTTTTGACAAACTCTGTGGCGCGGCGGCGTGCGAAGGTTTGCCTGCGACGCAGGAGGTTGCAGGTTCGATTTCCGCCTCAGAACAAATTTTTGTACGATCTGCAGATATTTGTTCCGGGTGTTATATGTGTATTAAAAATATCTATCTACATATGTAGTGTATATTAATCAGATAACTCGTACCCATAACACAAGCTCTGCTTAGCTAGATAATGATGTGTGAATTGTCCAGCATTATGTTTATTTATTTACTTCATAGTTACTTTACTGTTTTAAGTTTCTACTATGTCTCAAGAGTTCAAGACAGCTTAAATATCAGTCACCATGCCTGAGGCATTCGATATCTGTTACGAACAAATCACTACTTTATCGTTCGCTCAATCGTAAAAAATATTGATATCAACATAAAAAGCGGCCTAAAAACAATAGAGTGGATGAATTGAAAGGATTTCGGCGTCAGATAAGGGTTAGATATTAATAATAGCTTTATTGTGGTATTGTGTTATACCGCTGGTCAATCCTTCGAGCCATTAGACTGGAATCGATATCAATGACAGGGGAATCGGAATTTGAATCGAATCAGTTTGTGTGATGTTGAACACAATGCCAACAATGAACACGGGTGGAGTTAGTACTTAGCGCCATCTAGCTTCTAACGCAAGACTAAAGCTCAATCTCCCTATGTCTGGTACCTACATTAACAATGTCTAGTAAATTACCGCGCAAAGTATACAAAATAGTCGTTTCTAAGTGAGATTAAAGAAAGGATACTTGTATAAGTACCTATGGTTACCCAGTTTATTACTATCAAAGAATAGAAACAAATATGAACTAATATTTACCTGTAGATTGTTTGCAACAGTCTGCAGTTAGCTTAATTGTTTCAATTGTAAATACTAGTTCTAATTTGATTATATTATTGAATTGTAATTTTCTTTGTCAATAATGATTTGTCTATACATATTTCCAATTGAAAAATTTGAGCTAACTGTAGACTGTTGCTTGTTGACTGTTGTTGGTTTATTATTAAAGATAGACAACCTGATAATATTCACATAATGTAAACACATTGATAATGCAGATGAATTGGTAGATATTTATTTAATAATCCGATAAGACAAATAAACTTACTGATATAAACACGGGTTTATGTAAAACACTTGTTACAAAGCTATTTCGAAGATTAATGTTGACTTTAGTATCAATAAATTAATATGTATGTTTAGTACGGTGAGAGCCGTGGTAAATGTGATAAAAATAACTTATTTGTATGATAATGAAGTTAAAATGATCATAAACCAATTTATTACAAATCTTCACGAGTAATTCATGACAAATTCAAAATTAATTTGTTTCTGCCGTACCTGATAAAACAAAAAACATGAATGTGTAAAATAGGTATTTATTCATAATACCTTAATATAAAAATAAAATAAAGAATTAAATTATTAAACATTCACACAAAAACAAAGCAAACTCATAATTAAACAATTCACAAACATTAAACCCATTCAATAGAATAACTAAATTAGCGAAACAGCCATATTTTACTCACATTAGCGTTTTATTTACTGACCTACCTTAATTTGTCGAAACTTAATTATAATTATACACAAAAACTATGGACATTGCAATAATTTATTCAATATTTTTTGTCACTAATTTGATTGGATTAAGACGTTAATGTTCGTACGGTCGGCAAAACGGATTGTGTTACAAACTGTCAGTGATATTTTGAAGACTGTATCAATGCAGAGCTTCTGAATCAGTGATTAGCTATTTAATTTATTGTGAGGTCAAGTTTCAATCAGTTTTATTGAGTTCAAATTACATAGTTTGGGAAAAAATATTTTAGATTTCGAAAGAATTATGAAGCATTAGTTTCTGCCCGCGGCTTCGCACTCCTTGTTTCAATGGAAACGGAACTTATTTATGGGATAAAAAGTAACTTGTGTTATTCCAAGTCTAAAACTACATATAGAATTTATTTCAGCCCCATGTGTTGAATGAATGAATGAACACTTTTTTGTACAAATAAATGAATAAAAAAAACTTTTATCTAAGTTAAAAAAAACAGTACAAGAGGCGGCCTTGTTACTTATAGCTATTTCTTCCATTTCTTATTACTAACAAAAAAGATATAAATAAATTAAGAGTTAATTAATATAATTAAAAATTAAGAAAAAAATAAAAAAAAAATTAAGAGAATTAAGAGTGCACAGATTTTAGGAGAATACAGTAAAAAAGTTTTATCAATATAATATATACAATACAAATACAGGGATTTATGTATACATTAGGTCCTTACATATGAAATTGGCGTTTTTCTTACTGGCCACTTTAATCACAAATTTCTCCTCTTTGGTAAGGAATTCCAAATTCAAATTTGTACAGCTATAGACTCATGTATTTGTGCTTCGATGATCGTCATTCATTTGTTTTTTTTCTTCTGTTTTTTTCTGTTTGCGTCACTCATTTTACAAAATGGAAAACTTAAAATATCGCATTATTTACGAGTACGAGTTCCGCCGTGGCACTAGTGCTGCGGAAACAACTCGAAGGGTGAATGATGTGTATGGCGGTCGTGTTGCAAAAGAAAACACAGTTCGTTTTTGGTTCCAACGTTTTCGTTCTGGAAATTTTGACCTGCAGAACAAGCCCCGTGGACGGCCTGAGACTCAAGTTGATAATGAAGAGTTGAAGGCTATTGTGGAAGCGGATCCATCGCAAACCACGTCCGAGTTAGCTGCAGGCTGCGATGTTAGTGATAAAACTGTTTTAATTCACTTGAAGCAAATTGGGAAGATTAAAAAGCTTGAAAGGTGGGTACCTCACGAATTGACTGAAGCAAACCGGCAAACGCGCGTCGACTGCTGCGTTACATTACTAAACCGGCACAATAATGAAGGTATTTTAAACCGAATCATTACCTGTGATGAAAAATGGGTTCTTTACGATAATCGGAAGCGCTCAGCGCAATGGTTGGATCCTGGCCAGCCAGCCAAATCCTGCCCCAAGCGAAAATTAACCCCAAAAAAGTTACTTGTAAGCGTTTGGTGGACTAGTGCCGGTATTGTTCATTACAGTTTTCTCAAATCTGGCCAGACTATTACGGCTGATGTCTATTGTCAGCAATTGCAAACCATGATGGAAAAGCTAGCGGCTAAACAACCTAGGCTGGTCAATCGCTCCACGCCACTGCTGCTTCACGACAACGCTAGACCACACACTGCGCAGCAGACGGCTACTAAATTAGAAGAGCTTCAATTGGAAAGTCTAAGTCATCCTCCGTACTCCCCGGACCTTGCTCCAACAGATTACCATTTTTTTCGAAATTTGGATAACTTCTTGCAAGGGAAAAAATTCAACTCCGATGGGGCAGTCCAAATCGCCTTCAAAGATTTTATTGATTCCCGTCCGACTGGTTTTTTTAGTAAAGGGATCAATGAACTACCTATAAGATGGCAAAAGTGCATAGAAAATAATGGTTCATACTTTGATTAATTAAATATATTATATTAAAAAATATTCGACTTTTTGTTCCTCCCATACAAAACGCCAATTTCATATGTAAGGACCTAATATTATGCTATTACATAAACAAAGAAAATTACAATGCAATAATAAAAACAAATTAGTACTTACAATAGTATTTACAATTGAAACAATTAAGCTAACTGCAGACTGTTGCAAACAAAACTAAAGTAATTAAGAAATACTAAATAATATAATTAAGGAATACCTAAAACAGAATAATTACAATGCCGCGAAAGGCCATAACCATGACTCATCTAATCGCAATAATTATGTTGCAATCACATCAAAAGTAACAAAGGGAACAGAGTAAGAAATAATAGTTCAGACAGCTGAAGATAGGAAATGGGACTGAAATGGGGAATGGGGCAGTGATTCTATCCATCCATGGTGGTCTGGTAGAGATCGCTCTTGAGAGATAAGACCGCCAATTGTCGCTTAGTTTTTAATTTGTCTTCTTGTAAATAGTTCATTTTAGATTTAAGTGTGCAATAAAGTATATTCTATATTTCTATCTATGGGACTTGAGTTGGGAGAGTTGATGGAAGCAGCAAGTCTGATTGCGCAGGCAGTTTGTTCCAAAGACGAACAGCCTGTACACTAAAAGAGTTGCCATAATAGGATTGGAAACGAGTGCGAAACTTGAGTAGTAAGATATCTAATGATCTAAGATCGATGTGTTCAGTAGTTTTGGCGTGAAGGAGTAAAAGACAACCTTCCTTTCCAGATCCTTTCCAAACTTTTGCATGTACAATATTAGTGTGAAATGTAAATAGTAGTATTTTTTTCTCTCTTTTTCATAAGTCTGATCGCTGAAGCGGTATCTCTTCCAGACTGGCTACCTAATGGTATCATAAACAAAGAAACGAAAACTACTTATCAGAGAAATTGGAACAAGAAACAGACACTGTTTTTGCTAACTTTACAAAATCTAGACAGCAAATTCCATTCATAAATTTCACAAGTCACTCAAACAATTCAAAAAGATAAAAACATCGGAGTCACTGCAATTCCAAAATCAGAAACAATCACGTCAATCGGTGATTCGTATTCAACTGCTGACATTATAATGCAATTAGAAATGAAATAACATTAATTATGACTTGTTAGATATTTAAAACAGTGCTATTATTTTAATGACTTCATAATGCTTTTGCCTTATTTTTTTTTCATTGCGTATAAGATTAGTAATAGTCTAATTATTGAAGAAACAATAGCAATTACTTTTTGTTAAAAAGTTTATATTATTTTAGAACCTTGCTCAATATTTTATAGATTTATTCAAATAAGTAGTTGTATTCAGAAGGAATCTATTCCACCGGACAGAAAAACACCATTATATAGACCTTAGGACCTCGAAACATATTTCGTACCTCTGCAGCACACATATTTTTATGTCCACTGGAGAACAGTGAACATGCCTCCCCTGAACAAGGGAGGTTTTTCTATAATCACCACACTTGGCAGATAGCTTGGTGATCGCAGTTTAGATTTTAAAAATAAACAGTCGGATACTTCTGCCTTTCTTCTGGTAGGTTTCTTTCAGTCGACTCTTACGACATCCAAGGGTTGAGTTGGTCGATTCTTACGGCACTATAGCACTTTTTGTACAATATATTAAATTAATAGCCAGTATAAATCAAGTTAAGCATACGACAATACAGGGTTACTGGAAATTAGACCTTGTTTTTATAAACATGTCCTTTAGCTTCCATAATGGATACTGATTCATACGATTTTGTTAGTGCTTATTAAGAATTAGACTTTAGGCTATCTAAACCAGTCACTAAAATTTGAATTGGGTGAACACTTTTTTTTATTCGTTATTGAAGAAGTAAAACGGGGTTTTCCCAAAAAAATACGAATATGCGAATATCTCAAAAATAGTTCACTTTTGCATAATACAATATGGGGCAAAATAGTTGCAAATGGCCTCCCCCATCACCCCCTAAAAGGATCCGGTTTAATTTCCAATAACCCTGTATACATATTAATATATTTTGCATCGGTTAACATATCATCCAGGTAGCCATCAAATGTTAAAACCCAACATGTTTTTTTCCGAAATCGGCAAATTTTACTAAAGAACATTATCTAAAACAGGAGGCTTATCAGCATCTCCCTGTTTTGCGGCAACCATAAATTGTTTAAATACACCATTATTTCTTTGCTCCTTTAGATCTTAGATGATTAGACAAAAACACAGGAGAACCAGTGCGATACTGTCACATAAACAGGACAAAAAATACTTTAGCAAGTCAAAAAAGCAGGATAAAAACATTTGGCATGTGTAAAAAGTTCCGAAATGGGTCCTTATCGATGTTTCTGTAAATAATGAACAGTCGCGAAGTTGTTAACACGATTTCGTTTAAGTTTTGTTTATTTTAGTTATACCACTTGAATGTGTAAGTAAATATGCGGTGATGATTTCGAACCCTTGTTTCATGTGTCACCCTTTCGTGAGGTGTTTAGATATTTCACAATATGGTGATGTTATTCGTCACCCTTTAAAAAGAATAAGTTAATTGAAAATATGTATTATAAATAATTATCACAAACTTAAATTAGTTTTTCGTATTTTACTTGATTTTTGAACATCAATAAGACTTATAATAATAATAATTTAGGTACTTATTTGGTGAACAAAATATAGAAACTGCTTGAATAAAACAAATATAGTCTAGATTGCAGATTTGACTCTATCGTTGAATATCTATTTAAACCTAACTTTGATTTAAATATAATATTATGATTATTATTTTAATATCATGCTAAGTTTTCAAATCATCAATATTTTTCGCCGTAATCTACCATCCTCACAATTGGATAACAGTCTCAAAAATCACTTCAAGCTAACCGACCAAACACACCGCGTTTCTCATAAATTGCTGAACGTTTACTGTTCATAAAAAAATACAATCAGCAGCTACCATGTTATTTAACATTCAGATTGTCAATGTTTCCTGATGTCTTTATTACCAAGTCGGACGGGAATTTGCATAAAAGATGCTTTAGCTGCGTGTGTTCCTGCGTACAAGCAAATTGCGGCTTCAGGACTCGTTAACGGGATTGTCCGTATTCGCGAACCGGTGTTGGTAGGTATTCACAAACTGTTGTTCTGAAGTCTAAGCTTATTTTTTTTTTCTTGAATATATCTGGAAACTATTAACTTTTCAGCACGTATTCATTTATTGGTTTCCGTTAAAAAATCGTTTCCATTGCAGTGTATGTTATTGCACACTGTGGAGTAACATGGTACTATCAGATATGAGTCTTAAATAAAAAAAAACATAGGTAAGTAGGTTCTTTGATTGAAAGTAGTTACTGTTATTATGGCTAATATGAAAATTTGATTATTAATAAATCTGAAGTCTAAATGTTAATCCAATATTCACATATAGTAATGTAACTTAATGCCAGCGTCTTAAATTTCGCCTGTGATTTGAATAGGGCAGGTAAGTACCTCTAGAGGTACATCCCTCAAGCGATGAAAGATGTTCTTAAAAGTAGCGAAATTACGTCTGAGTACTTTCAATGATTAAATTTGACAAATGAGAGTGATCAAGGACACATCGTTTATTTTCGTTCACGTCTCTAATTTGTTGAGTACATGATAATTATGTACTCAAACAGACATACCATAGCTTTTGAGCTCTTTAACTTGTATCATTAGGTATCTGTCAATTAAACTAGCATTAAACCAAAATAAAACGGCTTATGATGATGAGAAGAAGTTTGCGTGTGGTCTTTACAAAAACTTAGTGCGTCTAGGTATCAAATTTGTGTAACTAGCCTGCCCATACAGTAAAAGTATCCATAAATGTAGAGTTTAAAGAATCTATTTTAAGAAAAAATATTTAAGAAAGAAGCTTGAAGGATTTCTAAAATTAGTTGAATCTATTTTATAAACAGAATGTTACGTTTCTACTTGATTTTTGGTTAAGTTTTTTACTAATCCTTTGAAACGATTTTTCCAATAATGTCTCTCTTTTGCAAACAGTGCAAGCGCTTTTTGCGACAACAGTTAAAAGGTAGGTTAGGTACTCCATAAATCAGTGAAGAACTCATTTCGGTGTGACGTAATAAAGACAAGAATGAATTACAATATCGGTATCCAGTTTATTAAGGACGCAGATCGGTGGACGCATCACAGATTATTTATGAGATAAATTTGTCTCCGGCCCGCGCTGTGTCTCATTAAACTAGAATGATATTATCAGTTGCGAACTAGGGACGCGACTTTTTGTCGCTTTTTTAAATAAATAAATTGTCTTAGTCTTGACAGTAGCAGAAATATAAAATCTAATACAAGTTGTGATCCGAGAAATATACTATTTATCGAAAAGCTGTAGCTGTAGAAAAGCTGTAAAAAAAGCTGTAGAAGTAAAACCGTATGTTTTTTTTGTCAAATCCATTTTACTATCTTACCACTGAGCTATCACACAATAAAAATATGCAATGATCAATGACAAAATCGCTCATTTCATGGCCTATGAATGCTCTGGTAGAGCACTGAAATATGTCACCACAGAAAACCTTTGCTATGGCACTATCGGCCAAGCCATAGCTAAGGTCTTATATGTTGACCATGATGCATGGAGTGGCTACATTTTACCCACACACTGTCTGTCTGAAACTCAGGCGGTTGTGGCTACTTTGCGTTCTATCTAGGTCCAAGCCAGCAAGTAAAAGATACATCGGTAAGCAGGCTGACGACTGATTCTTGGCGACCAAGTCGCAATTATTTTCACTCGCTTATATTGCGCGCGTAAGTCGCGTCCGATATTAGTCTCGAGCCGTACAGTTGCCGACAAAGCGTCCACCGCTGCATTTGTCACAAGAACAGTTGCAAATAGCAAAACTTTTGTAATTACTATTATTATTTGATTTTTTACGCTAATTAGGACCATAGTGGAGTTTGCACTTAGTGAATAACGAAGGAATAAGCATAAAAAATCTTGGGTGCGAATGGTCGTTATAAATCATCTAGGAAGGCGAAGTCGTTTTGTTTAATGTTGTTCTTTATTATACTGCCTGCATAAAGTATTTTAATACATGTAAATTCTTATCAACTTTGAACTCGCGAGAATAAATATTGCCGTAATAATAACAAATTTATATTGCCTGGCAAATAGATACATTTTAGGCTGGTCTTAGCTAGGTACTACTTGATAGTTTTTATCTTTAAATCTTTTTACATGTTTTAGTACATAACTATTAAACTTTGTTGTTCATTGTTCTTGCGAACATTTAAAAATATAATATTCACTCAAAGTTACTAATACCAACGTTAACTCTACCTTACCTCTACCATTCAGTGCCGACTCAGGGCTCAGTATAAAACATACGAGACAGTTTATTTTCTTCCATTTTATCATAATTACCTTCTCAAAACTCAACTCAGCCCAACAAGCCCAATCAATAACCGTTTCTCTGGTACACAAAAACAATGCGGTCACAACAGTCCGTCGATTAAGTCCTAAGGCCAGCACCCCGGGCTGCGTATGTTGTCCATGAATAATCACGAAGGAACAACGGGACACCAGTTTATGATAACTACAGGCTCCTACTGGGCAGTGGGTAGCGATTTGAGACACCAAACTGGCATAAGAGATGTTCTGCGAAGGATGTAAACCAATACTAATAAACATTTTCATAACCTATAGTCAAAAGGGTATTTCTAGAAAAAAAGCAAAGTTGAGAAAAAAAGCAAAGTTAAAGTAATAAGTTCCAGCAAATTGTTTAGCGAAAGAGAGTACAGTTTTATAAAACAAACTGGTGTGTTCACCAATTGGTTTATCAAACTGATTTTCACTCAAGATCTAAGCTAAATAACCGAAAAAGGTATTTTAAAAAGGTAAGGTAAGCGAGTATATTTTGTCAAAAAATCTTTACTCTAGATACTGGACTGGTAGGAGGCAATGAAAAACATATTGAGATGAAACATAGCAGGCAACAAGCGAGCCGCGATTTATGTAGATGTATGTTGAAATGGCTTCCCTTAGTCAATTCAATTTCATAAAATCTTTATTAAAACCTTAAATAACATTACTCTAGTGTAAATTTAATCCTTGAATGCACAAACATACTTAAATAAAAAACATTTTAAAAGCCAGGGCGTGCCAAAACATGATACTTCATAGGTATCATGTAGTCTTAAAGTAAATAAATAAGGTTGTAGATACAATCCTACAAAATATAGCTTATATAAATATAGCTTTAGAGGAGCATTTGCATTTAATAACATAATAATTTTTCGATAAATTGCATTGTCTAGCAAAAATATTCGATAAAGAATTAAAATAGAGGGTATCTGAAACAGTTCGTCCAGATAAATGACACGGCTTCCTTAAGTATCGAATTACAGTAGTAGGTTTTTTAGGTACGTTTTTTTTTTTAGTCTGCAGTTAGCTTAATTGTTTCAATTGTAAATACCAGTTCTAATTTGTTTTTATTATTGAATTGTAATTTTCTTTGTCAAAAAAGGTTTAAAAAAAAAAGTACGTATGTATGTCTGTGCTGACGTTCTTTCGTCAATCGTAGGTTTTTACTTTGTATTTGATTGGGTACAGCAACGGAAAAGAACGGCAGCATCGACTTCACCAATCATAGGTAAACTTATGATTTATTCGATTCAGACTTAGCTTATTGAAGAAATGAACAGACAATGAACAATACTAGGTATCAATAGCTGTCTGCAAATGACAAAACAGCATTAGCATACCTAGTCACAAACCAGGCGCTTTAAAAAATCTTAAAGCTACAGACCGACTACGTTTAACATTCCGACATTCAATTCTCACGTTATAAAGCAGGCTGAACATAGTGCTCGCAGGTCACAATGGGCCGAAACTATTACTGTTCAGGTATGATCATAATGTATGAAGGTACTAGTTGGAGCAGTCGGCACCGCTTGCAATGTACCTAGTGAGTAAGTATTCTTTTGGGATACTTTTTGTGGGGTTGATGGTGACTTCGAACTACGAAACTTTCATTAAAATCAAATAAATAAAGATCAGTTAGTGACATTAACCGTTATATTTTCTTGCCGTACAAGACGATACGATTGCGATTGCGATGCGTACGAATGGCTTTCTACCGATTTCCTCAAAATATATTTTGTAATTTTAGTAGAAGAAAATTTGCACTATATCTACTGCATGATCCATGATAAATCAAAATGGGGCTTCCAATCTGCTTCAAATTTCGTACTACTTTATAGGGTTTCGTACCCAAAGAGTGAAAACGGAACCCTATTACTGAGCCTCCGCTGTCCGTCCGTCCGTCTGTCACAGGGCTCTATCAAATGAACTGTAAGAGATAGACAGTTAAAATTTTAGGAGAATGTGTATTTCTCTTGCCGCTATAACAAGAAATAATAAAAATAAAACTAATATCCAAATTAAAGGGGGCTTCCATATAAATAAGGTGATTTTTTTGGCCGTATTTGCTCTTCGTTTGTCAAGGCTGTATATCTTAAAACTTAAATACATAGATACATGAAAGTTTCTATAAATAAATAACACTTCAACTGTAATAACAACAAATACTAAAAATATAATAAAATTTAAAATTTAAAGGGTTCTCCAAACAAGTAAAAAATTAATGTCCTTTGAAAAAGTTGCCTGATTTTACGGTACGGAACACTTCGTGTGCGAGTCCACTCGCACTTAGCGGAGGAAACCCTCTCTCATGCAACAGACAAACTGCCCACATTTTATATGAATAAAAGAAGTGTTTGTCGGGTATATTGGGCAGTTAATGTAGATTCCTGATTCAAGCCCAATAAATAATGCTTATTTATTACGGCACACGGTATGCATTGTAGCCATCGGCAGGCGTATTTTATTGGCTAATTTCATTCAATTAAATTGTTCTCGCTATTCAATTGGTTTTGCTCATGCGCTTTGTTTTTTTTTCACCTCTTTACTAGTGCAATAACTAATTTCGAATGGGTACGATTTTGCAGGTAAATGGATGATATTTACAAGAACAATGTAAGTTTGAATGGTTATTCTAATTTACTCTATTTGTCCTGATTTTTCTATTGTGTCGGATTGTTTTTATATGAGTAATACGACTCATATAAAAACAATTTTTTAATAAAGACTTTTTTTAATAAACTGTGAAGTGATATTGTTTTTAAAGCCAGTTTTGTTTGATCTTCAGTGGATTGACTTGCATTTATGTCACAGAACCAATTAGTATTTATTATTTTTGCTAAAATCCTTTTCCTATTTCAGTTTTTAAAGCAGCGTAACTGGAACCAGGCCATATTTTTTTTTGTAAACATAAAAATATAGGTACTATTGATTCCCTTCTCTTTCATTACCTTTTAGTTTCTCGTTATAAGTAGTATCTACTATATACATATTAACATTAAATATAAGTGAGTTTAATTAAGTACACTAAATTTCAACCTCGGCTCACGCGACTCATAATTTATTACAAGGACGAACATGCACCATTGCACCCTCTTATTATAGGCGTATGTATAAATTTAATACTCCTACTCAGTTGGAACTACCCACTGGGAAAAAGGCCTCGACTACGGAAGACCTGGAACTATAGTATTATACCGTTCCAGGTCGTTCCAGGTCCAGGTATTAGCGACTAACTTACGTGACAATGCATCTCCACTAATAGATTCTCAGTCATTTTAAGTTTTTGTGGCCAAGATTACAATTTATATAATTACTAGTTGCTGCCTGCAGCTTCGCACGCGCTTTTTAAGTAGCCTATGTCAGTTCCCGGGATACCATTTACCTCCCTGCCAAATTTCACTGAGATCCGTTCAGCCGCATAGGCGTGAAAAGGTAACAGACAGGCATACAGACAGATGGACAGACAGAGTTACATTCGAATTTATAATATTAGTACGGATATTAGCACTGGTTATCTCACTGCTGGGAATAGCCTTCTTCCACACCCCTAACCTCATCTGTCTAATCGGCCAGAAATTAGTTCAAATCGTCCCGCCATCTAGGTCTGCCGTGTCGCTAATAAATTTTTATTAGGATACGTTTTAAGGGAATTTTGCCACTTTTCTAGCGAAAACAACGCGACAATTTCTTTGAAAACTGACGAAAAGTCGAATCTAATTTCGCTATCGCAGTAAAACGAACACAACCTTTGAATTAGAGGTCTTAAGATCATCATCAAATGATCATTGAGCTACCTGTAGATTGTTCGCAACAGTCTGCAGTTAGCTTAATTGTTTCAATTGTAAATACTAGTTCTAATTTGTTTTTTTTGTATTGAATTGTAATTTTCTTATATTATTGCTGATAATCTACCCCACAGTCAGGGCACAGGGTTCAATGAATATGTTAATTCCGAAGCGGTGGCAAACCGTAGGTACCCGCTGGGAACCCACTCAGTTGTTTCATCACAACAATATGACAATACAATTCTATTAATATAAAAAAATAAATAGAAGCCTGCAGAAAAAATGTAGACAGAAACACGAGTGAAATAATATACGTAGATCATCTGAATTGACCACAAATAATAGGGACAAGATAAAACACCAGAGTGAAACACCGGGTCAAAGTTCCAGCCTCAACAATGCCTAACTACATTGGTACTAGACTAGGCTTAAGGATTTAAGTTTTTGGAGTTTTTAAAGATGCTTATTTACTAGCTTTGGTTAGTCTTTTAACGATTTATAACGAAAAAAATTTAATGAGCTTACAAATCTAAGGATCATGTTATAACATAGACTGAAACAAGTAATCTCTATTCAGTTGCATCTTATGACCGGATAGAGATTATTTACTACGCCGCCGTACTACTATGTGATGTAATTCAATAACAGTCTTCTCCTACTCTATCTAAACACTGACAAAATCAAAATCATGCTGACAACACATATCAAAAATCTTTTATTATATTTTATTTAGCCGACTTTAATATGCAAGATAGCATCGCGGTTATGAATGTTGACAATCTCTGACAATTCATGAAAGGGTTTGAATTCTTTCCATTTGTCAGTCAGTCATAAAAGTTTTGAATCAGTAGCAATTTATCAGCATGATACTAATTTTTATAAGTACCTATCTGTTGATCTCGAATGTTAGGACGAATTGTTTAGGAATGTTACAAAACATTAGATAGGATTGAACCTGGGACTCACATTACTTAGACTAACATTTGTTAGTAGTTTGATGAACAATAATTTTGTTGTGATTTTTAAACAGCTCTCGCAAAACCTAGATGGACTTTTCAGTCGTTGCTAAGATGTAAGAAGTACCTAATTGTTAAAGTAAGGACTCTACATAAACGATTAATCAAATTTCCTATAATTACAGTTTAAAATATACAAAAAGGCCACGACATGTGCCACGCCATGCATTGCCACGCAATCAAAACATTGCATCTCCATCAAATAAAAAAATAAAACCACCACACGCAATATACACTCAAAATTGCACCAAAATATAATTTTACAGCTCATAAAAAACATCGGCAAACCAACCCCGAGGACAAATCGTAAATCGCCCCAAAAACAAATAAAATTATATTTAATAGGGTCGTGAGAACTGTCGCCAGCCACCCACTGTGGCTCAAACATTTTAATTGCTGCTAAAAGAGCCCACAGGTTTTATTCCCCGTAAATCAAATGTCCAGGCTTTTCGAAAAAACCGGGGGCAACCGATATCTGTGATCTAATGGAGAAAAAGTCTAATTTACTGATGCGTTAGATTTAAAGACACTCGACAATCAACGACAGAAAAATATATATATAATGACCACTACTTTCGCTTATTTGATGACTTGATCAAATAAGCGTCAAAGCCTGCGGTTATTCAATAAATTTTGATAAATATAAGAAACTTATCTGAAAACGGATACAACCAATAAACATTGTCAAAAAGCAAAGATGTTACAAAATTTTTCAGAGCAAACGCCAGCCCAATCATTCACGAAGATTATTATTTCGTGATCGTCACATATATACCTCTATAATAAAAGCTCTTGTCAAAAAAATATTATTGAAAGCAATCGCGACATGCAATCGTTACAGCACCCCGATGTGCTGTTTCTAATACTCCGGCAATCAAAATGCATTTACCTAAAAGAACAATGCCAGCGTTGCACTATAAAGATTATTTTTTTCTCTGTCTTGCAAGGTTTTCGAAGGTCCCATCACCAGTGGCTCGTGAAATGGCCTCGAACAGTGGAACATCGATTAGGATCGGTGCGCACGCGCCGTCGACTCGCTTCCAGAATTACCAAACTTGATATCTGATGAACAATTAGATAATTTTTGGTAGGTGTATGTTTTGTTGGTAATAAAAGCTTAGAAACCTTCTCATTAATGCTACGATCAGTTAAATCATTCCTTTTATATCGATTTTTATAGGCATAGATAAATTTAGCTGCTATCCTTTCTCCTGATTTCCGTTATGGATGTGATTAAATAAATTGTTGAATTTTATTTGCTTATCTTCTAATCTGGCATTATTTACCTAGCATCGCAAAGAAACATTAACTCATGGCTGCCATCAAATGAACTAAAAACACCGCTTCCGTAAACAGAGATCCTATAACTTTCACGAGGCGTTTAGCGAAATGATCATTGGCCACCATTCCTTAGCTTCCGACAATTTTTATGCGCTGGCGCATCTACAAGGCTGAGTTCAGGCTGTAGACCATTTTAGCAATTTGGTTTGACTTAAATATTAATGAAAATAAAATCATTAACTTAAATACCAAAATAAATAAATAAAACTTATAAGGCTTGCAATTTTAATAAATAGTTGGTATTTTTGCTCACATTTTAAAAGGCATATCAAAACTAACATTTCGTCCTAGGTTCACCGACATCGTACAAAGCCATTTAGAAGCTCCAGAAACATAAACTTGGACCTCATCTCATATTACACTACTTAAACTGTCGTCAGCCGCCACCCAAGTCCTTTAATTTTTTACCAATCTTTTTAAAACTAAATACATTTCCTGTTTGAAAAACAAACACGTTTATTGACTCGGAAATTCTGTTTTTGAACTCGTTTTGAGTGAATGATGGATTTTGAATGACTCTAGAGTTGATGGAATGGCGCTTCCGATTTTGATTTTGGAAAAACTAAAATTATGTGGTTGGTAAATGATTGTGATTGGGTTGAGACCACCCTTGATAGAGAAATTTATGCTCAATCTTGAAACATGATTTTGAGTTCTTGTTGCGCCTGTAAATAATTGATTTGCTCGTTTTGATGTATATTTTAGGCATACCTACTTGGGAGTTGGAAGCCTGCGGAAGAATCTTTTTAGAAACAGTTCTAATAGATGCACATGAGATCAAAGTAGAATGTCAATACGATCGTCTTAACTCATAGTCCAAGTTTTCCAAATAAACCATTCCAGAAATAAGTAACAAAATGATTCAATACAGATGAATGATAATTAAACCGCCATATTTCGATTAAATCATAGATTACTTTCCGAGATCAATAAAATTATCAAAGTGTTCCCCATTGCAGTGTGAGTGCCCAACTCGAGGTCACGTGGCCAAACCCTCGGTGCAACCCCTATTTTAACCTTCCTTCTCTATCAAACATACGTCAAACACCTGAAGTGTGAAAGAGACAGCTGGAAGGTAGTGTGGGTAAAACGGCGCGAGCTCAAACATCTGCCTGAATCAGATATTTTTTTGGGTCTGACTGGAAGTTGATAATAATACTAAATGCATTTCTATAAAATAAATTTAACTCGATTGTATCATTGGTTTTTTAGTTCATGAAACGTTAACTTAAATATTATGTAGAATGTTACCTCTTTCATCAGGGTTTGCAGCTTCTTGACCGATTTACGAAGTACCCATAATAAAACATAGTTTGTAACTCAGATGACTTATTAATTAATTGATAACACTCTGAATTCAACGTGCAAATTAGACGGGTTGGGTCGGGTCAACCGTACAGGATTTTCTGTTTCAGCTTTTTGCGCCATTACCTTGGTTTCAGGAGAATAATGTTAGTTGCAGAGGATAAACGTTGTCTCAACTTTTAGAGTTCATCTTTTATCTAACTTGATTGCTTTTCAGTTATTTGTTACTGTTAAGTGCTTTGCCTAAAAAGCATCCCCAAGTGATAGGTAACAAAGTGAGAAATCATTAAAATTAATCTCGCAACAGGGTGTTTTTAATATAGGTACTTCCTAACCAAATATCTCAAACCAAATTGCTTGAGATTGTTAACAACTGAAACTAGCTGTCATCCCAAAAAGCCAGTACATGGGATAACACGTTCCTTTATATCTCTAACGACATGTAACGGTCTTACTATTGTCGTGTAGCACCAAATTGTACAATTCTTGATCTTGTACCAACCCTAAGAACTTACAACCATGAGAAAATGAACCTTCCTGGTAAAGAGTTAGGTTTTATTTTGGTTAACGACACTGACAATTTATTTTTAAAACTGTAATGGACTTAGCTGAGAAATATGAGCTTAAGTTCCCAAAGAGGTTGGCTCCAAGAAGTTTGCAATAGCAAGGAGTCGATTGAAAACGAATGCAGTTTTGAAAGGGTAAGTTCAGGCTCACTTGTACGATGAACAATTAGTTTGTAAAGACTTTTATGTCTGGACGATGAATGGTGTGCAATTTCTTGTACCCTACTTCCTTAAAGGTCACTAACACTTTCACTGGTTGCCATAGAATTTAGGACAAAGGCTTAGTGAATCTGGCCGTAACCTAGTGCGATTTGTGTATGAACGTACATACGTAGGCTTTATGTTTATCAAGCTTTATTTTTGTGATATTTATTTATTTCGTCGCACGGCTAGGCAAAGGCCTCCTTTCTGTTCTGTCTTTTTCTATTTATTTTGCCCTTGGGTTGCAGTGACCCAGTTAGGCATAGAAGCATCTAGTTTGTATGGCTTAGACCTTTTTTTAAATGATTTTTTTATCATCAATTTTCAACAATTAAGTTTTAGCACCATTTAAGTTTTTTGTTACAGACTTTCTTAAAATAAGTAGGTATGTTCGCCTTTCTAATATTTTACATGGTTTTATAAAATTATTGTTAAGAAATGCCATCTGTGTTTCCCAAAACGGATTCACATCATGGCGCTTAAATATAAACTGGAGGAAATGTTGGAAATAAAACTACTGAACATTAGAGAATTTAAATGTAATCGTATCGTAGGGTTATATTATAATATATATGTTATATAGGTAGGTTTTGTCTTCGCCAAAATGTTTCTTTGACCAAAATACAACGTCTAGATATATTCTTCAGCCAGACAGAAGACAAAGAGCCTCTGCCTCATCAATGCAGTCTGTAACCTATTTGCCTGTTTGTATTGACCTTAGCTTATTTCAAGTTGAAGGTTCCCTTTTGTGCGCGCTCTAAAGACATTATACCATTAATACCACGTATGGGGAAGCCCTTCAAGCGGTCTATTAAATTGGTACAGTGTAATTTACTAATCAGTACAACTGCGGACATAATAATATTTACTGTAAATCTATATTTTTGTGGTAGGAAGGATCTATCAATATAGCGTAGCTTAGCGGGAATAAAAATTCGAGTTTAAGCCCAAGGGCTAAACGTATTATTCTTTCTAATTTTTGTCTAAAATCATCAGCCAGTACAAGACATTCGTACTCTTACATTAAGAATTTCTGGTGCTCCATCAACAAATAACAATCATTTTTTATATGAATTTATTTGAAAATGGAACAGAGCGCGGTTGTTCATAAGAAGGGTGATTCTTCCTCCATGGTAGAATGCGTACTTTGCATTGCGCGTAACAAAGACGTTAAAAAAGTTGGTATTAGCGCAAAATCTCTTTTTGTTTACTACAAATTGAATTGGAGGTGAACGTGCCTTAGGTATTTATATTAATTGAGAATGTCATCATGCGAAAATTAGGACAATAATAATGCAAATAGAACAGAAGGGCAAAAAAATAATGAATATGAATCTGCATGCGTTGTTATGCTGTTGATATCACGTGGTAGCATATATGTATGCGCATATATACCGAATATTTAAAGACTTACGACAAATGCGTGAAGTAGTGAAGTAGAAGTAAGTGTATTGGTGGCCAAATGCTTGACGATCAATAATAAAAAAAAAATTGTACAAGATTTTCCTGAAGCTAAGTTTTGATTGTTTTATTTTCTCGAAGTGAAAAGTAGAGTGTTTAACTCGGGACAAAACCACCCATTATAACACGGTATTGACATCCTCCCCGGTACGCTCGGAAATACTCGTATAACCACCTAGTATATAATGGGATGGTTTAGTCCCTAGTAAAATAATCTACTATTATATGTTCCCGAAAAAACTTTATGATTACTGAAAAGTATCATCAAAACTAAAGGTTATGTCTGTTACAAATTGGCTTTGTAATGGCGAGCCTTGATTCCGGGTTGTAAAAATTGCGTCGTTTGTCACTGCACCGTTAGAATCTGTGTTTATGACCGAATCTTTAAATCATCTACAGGGTTCCACGAAACATGTGTACTAAGTTATCGATCACCGAAAGGGGTGATTCTGGACCCCAAGGGTATCTACTTTTGTTCTACGATTTTTTGAATTCCGAACAATCAACCAACACTCCTATTTAAAAAAATAGATATTTTTCATAATTTCATAATAAATTCATAATTCATAATAAATT
Source organism: Eupithecia inturbata (assembly GCA_963662085.1). Lineage (NCBI taxonomy): Eukaryota > Metazoa > Arthropoda > Insecta > Lepidoptera > Geometridae > Eupithecia > Eupithecia inturbata. The sequence continues at coordinate 1,967,511 of OY759179.1, read as the reverse complement.
CCTATTCACAAGTGGATCCCCTCGGAGTCGAAGATCAACCCCTTTCGGCTTAGTACACATGTTACGTGGCAACCTGTATAATTAAAGAACAAAAAGCACCTTATGAGTTGGTCTTCTTGATTTCACAAGCTGTGGTCATGTTCTACATTTAGAATTGAGATAGGTTATAGCACAGTCATTGGAAACACAGATGTTGAGGAAGTCAGAATCAATGGGCACGACACAGGTTGGGTTAGTTTACTCCTTTTGCTCGGTCTAGATTGTTTTTGTGAGCAAATGAACGGTTTATGAATAAGCGGGGGTTTGTAAGGGCTGTCTGGACGTTATATTTGTTATGTTTTGAGCAATCGTTTAGTATATAGACCATTAGTCATTTCTGGGTGCTAAATCGAGAAAGGTAAAAATACCTAGGTCTTCCATGTTATAGAGCATTTTAGGTAAGTATGCAAGCGTTCAAACCAATGATGACCCTTGAAATAATTTCGATAAATAGGCAGCGAGTGTAAATGTTGAAACAAAAATTAAAATATATTGCATCTATAATATTCATCTTCCAAATAGATTAGATTTTGCCTGTAACTTTTGTCTAAGGGTTTTCGATACTAACTCTACTAAATTACAACCCAAAAATAAAATATCTGTTCTTAAATTCATTTACCGAAATCTAATACATACTAAGTAAAAGTTTTTGAACTAATTTCAATTGTTGCAACATTGTATCTTCGAATAAATTTAGTGTTTCCTCCTTTCCCCAATGTTTTACCCCATTAACTTGGTTGTTTTATAGAAGTGTCTGGAAGGGTTCTCTGTTGTGACATGTAAATCCACCACATGCTGCACTCCTGAGATTTGCTGCATTCCCCTCCAACATATGGCTGCGCTAAATATAGGAGCAACCTGTATAATTCCACCATAGACCATAAGCCTTATGGTTTTCGTAATAGAGTTGAATTTAATCAGACTTTCTTGTTAGTTCCTTATGCAACGTTTAATTTGGATAGTTCTATTCCCCACATGTTCGCAAGATGGTGAGCCTCACCTTACGGAGACAAATGCGAAATGTTTCCAGCGTAGTTTTGATTATAACTTTAACCTGTTCTGTTACATTTGACCAAAAGTGGCAAGAAAAGAAGGCTGACGAGCTGAGGGGGAAGACGGGACAAGTAACTAGCATCATCGTCCTCCAGTCCTTTACCAAACTGCTGAGCGTTACGTTCCCGGTCAATATGTTCAAATTGACTGACGACTTCTGTGGCGCAGCAGGCGACGGTCAGCCTGCGACGCAGGAGGTTGTGGGCTCGATTCCCGCCTAGAGACAAATGTTTGTATGATCTCCAGTTATTTGTTCTGAAATTTTTTCTACACAGAAAACACCCAGACTGTTTTCTGTGTAGTAAAAATATGTATTCTAATAAGTAATAATAATTTAATGTATTGTCTTATGTATATCGGTAATGTTTTACCCACACAAGCTCTGCTTAGCTTGGGGCTAGATGATGCTGTGTGGATTGTCCAGCATGAATTATTTAAATTTTCCTTCCATTTGTTGTTGTATTTAGAATTAAAATTTCGGAGATTTTCGAAACAACCTAATGCTAAGTCTTAACAATCATCTCTCTAGGTACGTCTTATCAACTTGCAAAAATCACAAGCAACGCTCGCAAGCGTGCCTTACGATAAAGTGCTGGCAACACTAGCCACATGCTTTCAAGATGGCGTCCTCAGCAGAGATGGCGAGGAAAAAATGTCACATCTTGTATTACAGGATGCAATGAGGATCAGCATAATCTTCAGTGTACGGTTTCGTTTATTCAATTTATTCTATTTTCATAAGAGGATATGGATCAAATTTTATGCACCATGCTCCTAGTTAAATTAACTTTTTGGAAAGCAAATAAATCAAGATGGTACGATTAGCTATGTTTAATACGGAAATAAACTAACAAACACAAAGTTACCGTCAAAAAATAATTTGTTGCAAAAAATAAAATATTATAAATCAAAAGATAAAACAAATGACGATTGAAATAATCGAATTTGAAGAAGTTTTAGTAATCAAGAACTCAATTTGGGTTCAAAAGATAAACTTTCTCAAGTTGCATGCCGTTTGAGCCTGTCCATTGTAGAGCCCAATCAAGCGAATCGATTTGCTGTGAAATTAAGTAAGGCGTCTTGGCTGCATTATTTATTTTGTGCATTCAGTTTTATTCGAGTACCTTGTTTTCTATAAATAGTTAGGGAGATAAATTGTACTCAGTTTGCGGTTTTACTCATAGTCTTTTATGACCATGTATGCATATTAGAAGGATGCATCATTGCGGTTCACATAGTGTGACAAGCATTTACCAATCAAATGTCTACAAAAATTACGTAAAAATAAATAAATATCTTAAATAATAAAATCAAAAAACGCTTAAATATAAACATCTCTTATCATCATTCATCATTTCTGCATCATATTATGATGCAGAAATACGAGTGCCAGTACAGTGCTAGTTTTCAGCGGTATGCACTTATCAACCAAATTGTCAAATTGTTTATTGGCTATATTGGTTGACTTCAAAAATAGGTGATTAAACCACTAAAATACCTTAAGGTTAACTACGAACCTTATTTGTGTTGGAAGAACACTAACGTTTCATCCCTTAACGAGGGACTAGAGTATGCGCATTGAAGCGGTACAGGCGCGACAAGAACCGCACTGACCCTGATGAAGTCCCTCTTTATGGTATAAAACGTTGGTGTTCTTCCAACACAAATATGGTTCGTAGTTAACCCGCTTAAATCCGTAATGAATTAGTCAAACTACGATAGTTTTTACAGTAAAACACCTTGATGTCTACAATTTGCTAAAATCGACACACTACGTAAAAGGTTTAAACTAAGTAAGTTAATTTGTATATCCAGGCTCTGCTTTACAATTTATAGGCCTAGGCTTCCCCTTCTAGGTGCAAGATAAAGGTCTAACATTATATGGCTGCATAAGAAACTACCCAAAAAAACGTTGAATAAAACCTTTTTTCATATGTTTTTCTATCAAACGAAGGCAATCAAACCGGCAGTCCTTTCAGGCCATGAAAGGGCAGGCGCGTGCCGCACAAAAACGCGCAGCTGGCGTGGGTGGCACACATGCGCGCGCGCATAGAGCTGATCTATGCCTTATTCCGGTACTTTTAGCTATTAATTATTATTAGGTTTATGTTTTGGAAACTCATCATGATTGAAACAAATTTGGGTAAACTCATTACATTACTCAGACCTTGCGCTTTATAGCATCCCGTGTTTAGTCGTTTAGAGCCTTCGCCAAAAACCTCATCATTAGAGAAATGTGTAAACAAAGCTAATGTCTTGTTGCTAGATCTACAGCCTTTACTGGTGGACTGCTGGATGCAGTCCTAAATTAGTAATAATTACTAGATTTTTCTATTTCCTAATCTTGTTAATCTAAGAAAGTTATAAAACAAGATTTAAATAAAATGGCTTCTAGTTTCATGATTGCATATTATCTAGGATGAACGTTAGACATGTTAGTTGCTCTAATCTTGCTCATAATCAACTAAAGTACTAAGAATTTGAGATGACATGATGCAGATCAGAGAATTTGCAGGCTGCAACTAGTTCCATTAATCTGTTGTATATCAAATCAAATTACTGTAGTATTATTTCCATGGCAACATGCATTACACACATTCAACCCATAACTGTATCAAATCCACAGATACCTGGCTGTGTATGTATGTGTAGGGATTGTTGAATTGTATAGTTATAAGGTTGGGAATGGTGCGCTCCCCTAACCGCCCTTTCAAAGAGCATGTGTGCAATAACGTGAGTACCCTACCCCGCTAGCCACCCCAGGTGCGACCGTGGCACGCGCCACTCGCGTCGCGACTGGCGATCAGACGCCATCTAAACACTTCCTACTCACCAAATCAGTTTTCCTATCAAAAATAAATCACAGAGCTCCGAAATCTCTGACCACCGTGTGTCAGAGTCAGTGAAAGTAAATAGCGCCTGTTGAAATCAAATAATTTGTGATGTCATAAAGAATAATAAACAGAAACAATGAGTTCTCCAAGTCTCGTTGTCTTCCGCAATGCGCTGGGTAAGCAGGTGCTGCAAACCGTGAACAACAACGCAAACATTCCCAACAATGATAAAGTACGTGAAATAATCATAGTGCGGAAGAAGCTAGAATCAACGGTGTCTGTGACTTCACTCGTGAAGAACTCTGAGAATCAGAGCGTGATTTTAGCGAAGAAGCCTAAGTTGGCGGAGAACAGTCCGGATGAACCGTCGCCGACGCCGCTGTCGGTGCAAAGGAGAAATGCGCGGGAACGGAACCGCGTACGCCAAGTCAACGATGGCTTTGCTGCTCTCCGCAAACACATTCCCGAAGAAGTTGCCGCAGCCTTTGAAAGCGCCAACTGCAATCGTGGAACAAATAAAAAACTTTCTAAAGTCGAAACTTTACGCATGGCTGTTGAATACATCAGGAACTTGGAAGGTCTGCTAAACATTGGACATGACAAAGAAAATGGATCCCAGCCGTCAATGGAATCTTTTCCATCGCCAGCATCTTCGTCTCCACGAGACAACAGCCAAGAGCGGAGCTATTACCTCAACTCACCAGCTCTCGAAGACGAGGATGAGGATGAACTGGATGGGTCGATGATTCAACAACAGTACGTAGAGCTACCAGCTGTTGAGACCTTCCAACTGGTAGCGACGCCCAACATGTACGAAGAAGACGACGGTGGGCAACCTATGACTCCAGCTTCCGACTTCATCCAGGAAGACACACAACCACATTTATTAGACGTACACTACCCATTCCCAAACTCTGCTGAGCAGTTCACAGTGATCCCAGAGCAAAACTACATCAGCGACGAGATCCAGCAAGACTTTGAAGTAAAATACGCTGATGTGATCCACCATCAGATACAATACCAGAACCCAATCCTAGAAGCTCTCAACCCTGGGTTGATTCTCTCTCATGAGCAGTACAAGTTTGGGGAGGAAGATTTCGAGAAACAGGTTTACAATGACGTGGATCTGAAAAGGGAGCTTCCCGACGTTAATGTTTCGGCAGAGGATCGGGAGCAGTTTGAGGAGACCCTTAAATGGTGGCAGGAGAAAACCAGAGTACGAACTGTGCGTAAGAATAGTACATAAGATATGAACTATTTCAATTATTTCAAGTGCGTGTGGTGGGTTGTGTACGCACAGTTAAAATAGAATTGTATGTTGTTTAAGGGGTATTTATCGCTTAACTTTTTATTTCATTACTCATTGTTTCAACAAACAGTGATAGTGTAGGATATATTATAATTTAAATCAAGTAATTTAACAAATCGTGAAAGATAAAAAAACTAAAAACTATCAATAAGTGTGTAAGAAAACTTGGATGAGTGTTTGAATATTAGGTATTGCTTCTTCGCGCCAAAAGTAATAAATGGGCGGACAGAACTAAAATCTGTATAAAAAAATATTTTGTAAGTATACATAAAATATGTAGTCCTAAACCAGTATAAATATAAGTATTTTATACGGAAACCATTAAAATGTACCTGTCTCTGAAGTAAGTCGGACTGGCTCAAGTAAAATGGTGGAGACTTTGACATAATTACCGTATAAACTGATTTATTTCTAAAAATTCAAGTCCGTTAGTTATAGATAGATAGATAGATTATTGCTTTATTGCACCATCAATACATAAAAGATTTAACAAGAACTTAATACTAATCTACTATATCTAGTGTGGTACAATCGGTTATTACCTAGTCTAAGTATTTATTCTTTTGTTTTACGTGAAAGTACAGCTGTCAGTGCCAAAGTATTTATGCGCCAGCGCAACGTAAACGCAAGGTGTTCCGTAACGGTTCTGAGACTCGCGCCGTTAAAGAATGTCCTATCGTTATAAGCTAGAAATAGTTTTTAATAAGTCAGTTCATGTCAATGTTAACACAAAAGAAGAAGGCGTTGTTTTATATATTTTATGTTGTTCTAAGGTAAAGCACTTGCTATGCTATATAAAGACTAATAGCTAAAAGCTCTTGCCATACTTGTGAATTTTAATTTTAATTTATCTTATGTCTTCTCTGTAGTTATGAAAAATTCATATTGTATAGTTTATAATGTAAAATGATCTTATTAAGAAATTATTAGAATGATAACTTATCATTTTGTATTCATTTGTTTTACCCACTTTTCTATTATAATATTTTTATGTTTAAACTTCTATATTTTGACGATGATATTTGAAGATGATCTCTTTAGGCTCTCTGAAAATGTTAAGCTTAAAAAATTTGGTACTATAGGAGTTAAGTATCAATATTATTTTATAACGATATTATTTTAATATTATGCATGCTTCCAATACGTAAATATGTAAATAAAAACCATGCTATGCATTGTTATCACTATATGTAGGTATTAATTAATATGTGGCACCTATGTAAATACTTTTAAAAAAGAGCACCTGAGAAAGATCCAAATAATTTAACATTGTAATCATTAGTGCCTTAGACAAATTTGTGATGCTAGATTTAAAATACTTCCTTTTTGTAATAAACGAATTAACATGTCTATAACTTTTTTATTTCATCTCCTAGATGTGTACAGTTAGAGGTCTTCACTAAGATGGACACCACTGCAGGGGTGAACCTAAAGCCTAGCTCTTTCTTATTCTAGAGGACATCTGTGGAGCAGCAGCCGAAGGTGTGCCTGCGACGCAAGAGGCTACAAGATCGATTCCCGCCTCGGGAAAAATGTTTCTACGATCTTCAGATATTTGTTTTAGGTGTTTTTCTTTGTAAAAAGTATATGGAATATGTTGTATTAAGTAACTATACTTATCAGTTATGTAGTAACCAAAACACAAGCTTTGCTGAGCTTGGGGCTAGATGATGCTTTGTGGTTTCTCCAGCATTATTTATCTTTTTCTTAGTGGATATTTACACCTTTGCTTATACCTCAAAATGTACTGTTATGGCGCATTAAAGATCGAAACTAATATAAATTTATATTGCATTCTTCTAAACAAATTCAATAAATAAGACGTGAATAGGCGTTAACTCTAATCAGGCCATTATCAACACATTCTTTGGTTTCACCCTTTGATGTTTTTTTCCTCAGAGATTTCAGCTATTGATTTTTTCAACCCTTTTTGAAAATCTTTATGCTAATGCAGCCAAATTATTTGACAGTAAATGACCTACTTATAGGACCTTTTTTCTCTTTTGTTAGCCGCGGGGGTGGATTACTCCAAAAGATGGTAACAGAAGGTTTAAATTATATTTTCGAGTGGTGCTCTACAGTTTCACAATTCCAATTCTGCATCATCTAGCACCAAAGTAAGCAGAGCTTATGTGTAAGGGTACACTAGATAACTGTGATACTGAATACAATAGATGGATGGATATAAGTATTTATATCTTTTATAAAATGAGCAATTTATTTGAAAAACAGCTTAAAATTTTTAATAACTTAACAATTCTTGCACTAAACCTAAGTACCAACAACCTTAAAAACTAAACCAGTTTACAAAACCCGATGCAACCGGCCCCAGCCGTTAACGGTAAGCTGATATCGCTATTATGATTGTAATGCGCCGCCGTTAACCCTCTAAAGAACCCTCAACGGGTGATTACATTTCGGGCGGTTCGGCGTTTCATCCCTCGGACAATGGTGCTGATGAATTTGAATGAGATTGATGGAGTCAAGGTTCTGATTTTCCGGGTTTGGGGAATCAGAAGCCGTTTGATGGTGTTTTCTAAGTGAGGTAAAGAGTTTTAATATTAAAAATTGTTCACGATACGGTTTGCCAAGGATAGCCAGTCTAGTCCCGTACCGTAATTAGGTCTGAATGATTTTTGTTTGAAAGAACTTTAAATCTAATTTGGGATATAAAATATAATCTCAAAACCTTTTTGTAGGTATTTTTAGCTGCACCAAGTTACTAGCTTTAGAACTCTGTCATACCATAAATCAGCTGTAAAGTAACATGGTACAAAGTATAGCTGACTGACTGTATGAGATTATTTCAATAATTTTAGCATAAACAAAATTTCGTCGCGTCATATATAAACTAGTGAAAGCGTAATGTATAAATACTTAAATCTCTTGTCACTTTTTCTTCACGAAGGAAGTAAATTCCAAGCTATGCCAACAATTCTAATGCTGTCTAAGCCAAACCTATTTCTTGTCTCGTTCCGCACGCTCCCACGTATCCGGGACTAGAAGAATTTTAATTTCTTTCTTTTTTCTATCAAATATGGCCATATTTTACGCTTGCAACGCCATTTTGGCTTCCATTTAAATATTTTCCGGTTCATTCGTCAGACCTTCTTTGGAATGATTGAAGTTTTTGATAGGTTTCTTTGGCGTTTTATAAAATTGTGAACAATGGCCCGTGTGAGCTTATGCTACTTCCGATGAAAAAAGATTATATTAGCCAAAAGAAATCAAAGAGTTTAAAATCTACTGTAGAAAATTGCCTGAACGTTAAAATATGCCCGTAGCAACCATTTGTGGACATAAGTTTTTTTTATGATCCGCTAATATTTGTTTTGTATCTGCTGCGTTTTGGGTGTTTATAATGATTGTAGAATGTAGATTAGCACACAATCAGCAGTCTAGAACTTTATAGAACGTCTCAATGTAAGAAATGTTCCTGTGCGTTAATTCCTCTTGCCAGCCATAAATCGTTTTGGTGCTCTCCAAAAATCCAAAATCCATATGTAGACACTAATATTATGCAAGTTTGGATTTATGGATGTTCGTTACATCTTCACGCCACTACTGAACGAATTTGGCTGAAATTTTCCATGGTCTAACCTGGAATAAAACATACGCTACTTTTTATCCCCTAAATCAGCTCCCATGGGATAGAAATAACATTCGTGTGAAGCCGCGGGCAGAAACTAGTTTTTTCATATTAATAAAAGTATTTGTTCTCGCTGAGTTTTCCAACACTTTAATGCCTCATGTGTAATCACTTAATCAGTCAAGTACTCTGCAACAGGTTACACTTGCCTATTTGACCGTGCCTACGTTATCTAAACTACTTCATAGATTAGTACTTCCATAGACACGCACGAGTCTATAAGTAAGTGATACTTGTCTTTGTAAAGTTTAAGGGCCTGTGGTGTATTATGGTGTGGTATGGTTGTTTTGGTAAGAATCCACCATTCATTAGCGATAAGCCATTTTCAGGCCCATATTATGAAAGCTTGCTCAGTCATCGATCTATGCTGAGGGACGCATTTCTATAGCATAAACGTCATAATTAATGTATAATGAATTATAGATGTGTTTTATGTAAACGTCGGCGGTGGCCTTAATTAACAAATAAAATTACAATCTAATTATTAAAATAAATTAAAATATATTTACAATTGAAAAATTAAGCTAACTGTAGACTGTTGCAAACTATCTACAGGTAGATATAGATATAGATTCTTACTATAAACAAGAGCGTGAAGTTTGGAGAGTAACCACAAAAAATCTAACTTAGCTATATCATACCATACCTTATTACCATATTTATTGCAATTAATACAGATAGTTGTAACACGGATAAGAATAATACCTATCTAGTACTTAACAGATACAGATTTACAGGAGACCTAGGTCATATTTTGGTTACCCAGTCTCAACGGAGACTAGCCATGTGCGCAGTGCGTGAGCAAACACAGACCTATGTATGTATAACTTGTATGTAACATGTAAACTTAAATTCAATTAGTTGTGCTTCTTATCAGTTGAACTTTACGTCATACCACGTGCTGCTTGCTGTGCAGATGCTCAGCTGTTCTATTTTATTAATTAGTTTATATTCGAGCGAAATATTATGATGATGCACTTTCGAAGCTAGGTGTCATCGTTATGAACACTACAAAAACAGGAAGATAATGAACGAGTCAGGAAATATTCCGTTACAATACAAGTGTGCTATAAAAATACCAAGAACATTATCTGAAGCCATAATTATCTTTGAAAAAATCCTTGTAGTTATCTGGAACCAAGACGTTTTTCTGCCTAGTGTGTCGTAGTGATCTCAGTGGGCATGAGTCCGAGAGTCCTGTGAAGTCTTAAGAAATCAGCACTTTGTTAGGGTGAAGTTATTTATACAAAAAAAAAATATTTCTTTTTTTCTAACTACAAAAACATCCGACAACGCATGAAAAATCCTTTTGGAAATCTTATCATCCAATTTCTTCTATTTAATTAATATGGTACCTCATGAAAAATGCAAAACACAGCTTTTTGCATTCTTGCCCGTGGTAGAGAATATCTACTCTAGTTCTAATATATAGATACTAAGTAATAACGTACCTTAAAGATTCAATTATTTATTTATTTCTAATACTTGTACGTACAACTATATTTATTATAATTTGCACATGTTAAACTCCAGGAAAGTAAAACCTACCACCGCCCCGCCGGCTAGGCTACCTGATCGCTGGCGGTTTTTCTTTCTTTGCGATTGACACGTGTTAATAATGAGTGAACCTTGATATAAAAATGCAATTGATATTTTAGGAATATACCGAGGTCCCTAGCAAAGTGGAAAGTAGTTTGAAAGCCTAAGTGCCGGTTCTGAAATATTGGTATTGTTAATGCAATCATCGTTCCCTCCACTAGGATTGCCTCCAGCTGAAGAGGCCACAAACATTCTCAGAAGCCAAAAACGATAGTTTTCTGACTCGTTCTCTGTAGCAAATACATACCTTTAGTTTTCGTCTATCTGTATATGTTTAGGCCTGCTTTAAACACATCATGTAATTTTAAAATATACCCGCCAAATGGCTATCATTTTCTCAGAATCGTCATTTAGACTTCCGAACCACTTTCCACTTTGCTGGGGACATATGAACGGTATACCTACCTAAATATCGCTCAAGTAGGTATCTCCAATCCTTATCTTATCTATCAGTCAAAGGGGAGGCCTTTGCCCAACAGCCACACACAACACAACCTTTCCCTCTTTCCATCTAATCAAAAAGATTCAACCCACCTTTTTATCAAAAACTCTGTAAGTATTTGCACGTGTCATACACAAAGAAATTAAGAACTTCGATCAGGTTCCCACGCGTGGGAACGGGGATTGCCTCGACAATATACCAGTAGTAGCTGCGCCGGCACAAGGAAAAAGTCCGTTACGGCCCGCTATCCCTTTGTTGCCTTTTTGTAGCGTGACTGGGGAACTTGATGCTTCGTGATTAATAATACTACTTATTTATCGTAAATAAATAAAGGCACGCTGTGGCTAGCATAGGAATGTGGTGGGATAGCACAAACTTCGGAAGGCTTATACCCAGCAGTGGATAATAAAATAACTGAATGATGCCAATATTTATTTAATAAAAAACTGGTGCTCGATTCAGATAAATTCGTGAGTACTATTTTCATATATTTAATTAAATTACAAATAAATAAAACGTCAAGTGCTAGTCGTACTCGTGGTTCCATAAGATTATTAGACCTTGATTCTTGCCAAATTTCATGATTCCAGGTCAACGGGAAGTACCCTATGGGTTTTGGGCGCATGACATGAGATTTAGGATTAGGATTTAGGAGTGTCAAAATAAGCTGTCATAAACAGCTATATCTTTTGACTGCGTTGACTTGCAAGTTTAATTTTTTCACAGCCTCAAGGTGTTAACGAGTATTTGATGTTAATTTTAACGTGTTCCTGAAAAAAAGGGTTTTCTCAGACAACGGACAAGGACAACAAAGTGTTCCTATAAGGGTTCCTATTATCCCTTTGGGGTACGGAACCCTAAAAGCTAATTGATGAATTTAATTCAATAAAATCATTACAACTTTACATACATGTGACGTATTTCCATCAAGTATCAAGACTCGTCAGCCCTTAGGCAAAGTCAAAGAAGCTACTATTGTTAGGCAATATTTATTTCTGCAGATCTTCGTGCTCTTTCTGAGGTCCTCTATTGTCGTAGGGTTCATGGGAACGCGCAAAAAACGGACCTTAAGGGCCATAAAAAAATGAATAGGCAGATTTTCTTAGATCTACCACGTGCACAGATTAGGCTGACGTAGTAGGTTCGATAAATCTTTATTAATATTTTAGTGAGGTAAAATAAGTTTGTATGTTTATCATCATAATAATGGGTGCCTTCCAAGGCAAACGACCCTTCCCATAACAACACTCAAAACTCATAGTGGTTAATTTCCTTTAGACCTCACAGGACTCTTGGACACAATAACCAGAGATCATGAGAACGAAAACCACAATTTTAATTAAACGACTTGTGTGTGACGCAGTGGGCGAAGGCCCGCCTGCGATGCAGGAGGTTGTGGGTTCGATTCCCGCCTGGGGACAAATGTTTGTATGATCTGTAGATATTTATCCCGGGTGTTCTGGTTTTTTCTGTGTAATAAAAATATATATTGTATTAAGTAAGGATATCGGTAACTAGTACCTACCCATTACACCAGCACTTCTTAGCTTGGGGCTAGATGATGCTGTGTGTATTGTCCAGCATTATTTAATTATTATTTCTACTGTCTGACACAGCTGTAAATAAAATACTTGTGATATAATCCAAATTACTAATCCGATTCCCTGACATGAGCGAAGCAACGAGAAGTAGCTAGTCTATTATAACTACAGCAATAATCTAAACGTTGTTTGCTTAGGAGGCATCGATGAGAGAAAAATGTTTTCTGAAGAAAATATTTCAGAAAGGCAGTTTGTTTATCATAAGAATATTATTATAGTAAATATAAATCGATTCGTTTTTGTGTAGGTAGTCTCTAGGTGGCTAAAATATAATAAATTTAAAAAAAATGACAACAAAAATAACTAATAAATAACACAAGCTTCTGCCCTGATATAAAAAACAGTAGAATGTTTAGTATGAGTTTGCAAAATAACATAAAACGTCAAGTGCGAGTTTGACTCACGCACCAAAGGTTCCGTATAGTAAGACCTTAGTCGTTGGCTAATATCATGATTCTAGGTCAATGGAAAGTCTGTAGGTACCCTATATAGGTTTTGGTCCACGGCGATAAAAAAAAATATTTATTTTTGTTAATTAACTACATACTTACGGTTTTCGGATTTTTTTTGCTTTATTTGTGCTTTAAGGAACACCTTGCTAACTTTTGATTGCAATGATTTAGAAGTTTAACGGCTCACGTTATCACGGCTCCAAGAAGTTACGGACTTGAGTATTTGATGTTAATAACAACCCGATAACTCCACGCGTTCCTGAGAAAAGAGGGTTGACAGATGGACAGACGGACAACAAAGTGATCCTATAAGGGTTCCTTTTTTCCTTTTGAGGTACGAAACCCTAAAACTGGGAAAAAATCGACAACGTGACATTTTACTACCGCTTAATTGTCAAAGTTAGCACTCGTACAGTCAAAATGCATTATAGTATTGCATTCATTTCAAAGTTGTTATGGGGGACTTTAACGGCAAGGTAGGAATCCAGACGGGCAACGAATCCCGAATAGGCCCGCGTAGTTATGGAGATAGGAATGACAGGGCAAATGCTTGTCAACTTTCTTGAGAAAGAAGGGCTGTTCTTAATGAACTCCTTCTTTAAGAAACGGTCTCAAAGGAGGTGGACATGGCGAATCCCCGACACTGTGACCAAAAATGAGATCGACTTCATCATGACGGATAGCAAGCACATATTCAGAGACGTCTCAGTGATCAACAGGTCCAATACCGGATCTGATCACCGACTACTCCGAGGCTCTCTGAATATCAACTTGAAGCTTGAAAGAAACCGTCTGGAGTCCACGCTCCGAGATAACCCAATCCAAATCATGGCGAGAAGTTTCAGCAGCTTCTCGGGTATAGATTTGTTGCATTGGGACTAGGGCGTGCAGAACCGTAACCGGTTCCAGATTTCTGATACCCGGTGCTGGAAAGAGCTATGCTCGGAGTTTTTCTGAAGCATATGATTCGTAACGAATACATCCGACAGAGAACCAAAGCTATCGACATAGCTCAGAGAATTAGCAAGCTGAAATGGCAGTGGGCCGGCCATATCACGCTAAGAACCGACAACCGCTGGGGTAAACGTGTTCTCGAGTGGAGACCGCTACTCAGCAAACGTAGTGTAGGGCGCCCTCCGGCCAGGTGGGATGACAATCTGCGAAAGACTGCAGGCGGATGCTGGATGCGGCAAGCTGAAGACAGGGCGCTATGACGCTCATTAGGGTAGGCCTATGTTCAGCAGTGGACTAAGATTTTAGTTTAAGGTTGATGACGATGATGATGTATTAATTTTTTCAGGTAATTTTATAATCCATTACGCATACACAAAATTAAATAAAATTATAAGTAATCGAGCTCGTATAACTATTAGATTCATATTAGTACTAGGTATTTAACGGGTATTTATCGCGTTTATGTACCTATTTTTCCCGACGTTTTAACAGGTTTTCATACTGCCGTGGTCACGAGATGACTGGAGTGACCGCCTCTGCGAAGCGGGGCAATATTATGTATGTAACTACTCACATGGTATAATAATGTGTTCAGATCGTAAGTTTACTAATAAAAATATAATACATAAAAATAATAAAATTTATATGTATAAACGTTAAATAAATGATTATATGAAAAGTAGATCCTCTCAGTATCCGGCAGGGGGGCTGAAAGGAGATAATGTATGGAAGAAACGTACATTTTTATAGCATTCGTAAACTATGCCGCTGGGGTAAACGAGTTTTTAAGTGGATACCGCGACTCGGCAAACGTAATGTATGACGCCCCCTAATCAGATGGGATAACGACCTGTGATAGACTGTAAGCAAGTGCTGGATATGGCAAGCTGAAAACAGGGCGCTATGGCGCTCATTGGGGGTGGCCTATGTCCTGCAGTGGACTAATATAGGTTGATGATGATGTTGACAAACTCATACTAAGGCCTTAATTTAAATAACAGCAGCCACGTGGATTGAAGCAATTCAATCCTTCCATTTTCATCTCTATTATCCTACTCTTTGACGACCCGACTATTATCATTTGCTTTTAATTATCTCCAAGTTGTTTTTGCTGCCTGAAGCCAGATTGTAGATAGACGTGGAATTGCCTGCCGTGGTCCATAATGGATCCTGCCATACGGAATGCGTATGCGCACCCCACGCCAGATGGTTTTAGTCTGTGTATGGCAAAAACAGTGAAGTTACTGAAGCTTATCAAGGTATTAAATGAGGAAAATTAGATATCATTTTCATTTGAACCAGGTGAGAACTATGTCTAACATAGGCTTTAAGGCACTTCTAACCAAAATGTAAATATCGCTTTTTACCTTAACAAATGATTCTAATTCTAATTTATATCATCTGAGCGTCTGGTCTAAGCGACGACGTGTGACTGGAGAGCTGGTGAGTATCTGGCGCAGCGCATCAGCATTGCTATACAGTGGGGCAATGCAGCCAGCGTCTTAGGGACGCTTCCGGCTGGTATTGATATGGATCGGTTGAGCTACCTGTAGATTATGCAATATTCTAAATGTACTTGAAATTTCATCTTGATATGTTCAGAAGTTTAGGAGATAACAAAAAAAAAATTCACAAACTTTCGGTTTTATAATATTAGTGGGAAGAAAAAAAATATATAAAAGTAGTAAGTAAAGGAGTTGCCAGGAATAACCCCGGGCTTTTACTTATAATTTTTGATTAATCGAACTTACCTGTACGTGCAGTTCTTATCTATCATAATTATACGAAGTGCTTGTTGTTCGAAGAGACCTGTAAGAAAAGTCTGCAATCAATCAATTGTTTCGAAAGAGAAATAACGAGCGTTCCTGCAGTCAGTCTTCTTTCCCCGTGGAAAGAAGGCGCTCGCAACGAGCAACGAGACGGATTTTAGCACACGGCGACGTAACGTATCAGGCTCGCTGCGAATGTTACATTACGCCCCGAATAATACTGCTTTAGTAACGAGCGGAGGTAAAAGCCTTCGACTTTAAATTGATGAATTTAGAAAATCAAGGTGGTATTTTGGATTATGTACCTATCTATGAAGGAATTTTTATTTAAATATTTCCAGACTTCGCGGTCGCTGTTTCGCATCACAGGTTCTCACCATAAATTCAATTGGTTGTTTCATACCAAAAAATGCCAACGTATCATCCCACATAAAAAAAAATATTTTTTCGGCGTTTCTAGCCAAAATTCGTTTCTGTTTCGCACCTCAAAGAGATCAAAAGATTTTATACAGTCAGATCAACATTAGCAACCTACAGATTATTTTAAAGCGTAGTACGTATTAGAAAGAAAACAAATTATGTAGGTAAATTTACCGAGCTACCAGGAGCGCAAAGCGTAAAGGAGTTACACGCAACATCGCACTCACACCAACACAAATAAACGATTTAGTATTTTTCTCTATTGTTTAACACTCAGATATAGCAAGAACAAGAAGAGAATACGTTGCGTACGCACAGCATGCAGCGGGTGTGAAAGAGATGCCTATACGCTTTTTGTAAAATCACAACCGTTGCACATGCAAATTTCCTGATTGCTTATTATCAGTTACCCTTAAAGTGACGACGATGAGGTTTTAGTTTATTGTCTTTCGCGTTCCTGAGTCACTTAGTTTTATTACAAACAAATAAGCAAAGTTGTCTGTAAACACGCCTAGAAACATTTTCTTTGTGACTCACGCATGTCTCATTAGCGCAATAAACTGATTTGATACTAATCTGATAAATAAATGCATAAAATAGTAGGTAGATAGTAGACGTACCTAAATGACTTCATCGCAAAACATACGATAAGTAGAACAAAGCAACATCTTAATTTTACCACAGACTAGAGAGTCTGTGGTAAAATTCCTAAAACCTACATTATTTACGGTACCACCATACTACCTACCGATCTCATTTATTGTAAGCACTTACAAAAGAACGTTCAATAACACCTTACATAATAATTTAGCGTGTTTAAAAAACTGTAAACCTCCTTTAAATTCCGGTAAATAGGATTAATCTATGTTCATGTGCTTAAAGTAGGGTTTACACTTCTAATTTTCCCAGTGGCGACACATAGAAAAATTTGGTTCGTACTTTGGTTCCCAACGGGTTCATTTTAAAATCCTTTACCTTATTAGGTTTTTATATCCTCTAGATAAGAAGCGTATACATTGCTCTTTAAAAGATACATTAATCTTGTGTAGCCTAGTTGTGGGCACCAGCGAGTTTATTCTTATTACTAGCATTTAAATTTATTGTATTATGTATTGTGTTGTATTTTATTGTATCGTATTATGTATGTCGCTATTTTTAGACACCAATTAATCGAAACCATTTCCTCCATCACAGCTCGAAAGATGTGATACAAATGAGGAATTGTAAACACACTAAAACTTGCGGGGCCAATTTAAAAATGTTGGGACAAAGGATTCTATGTGAAGATCGTCACACTTGTTCACCTAAAAACCCACACGCTGCATCTGTAATGTTCCAGATATCTTGTCACAAGAATGTTACTGGCAGTCTTAAACCCATCACCAAGGTCTATCAAGAGGCAGTAAAACAATGTAGACGCAGGAAATTACCTAGTAGATGACCAAGAAATAGTCCTGATTTGTCTATTCATTGTCTTTTATTTCATGAAGAAACAAATATTTATCGAATCTACCTTATCGAAGCCCTTATTGCTAAATTTACCAAACAATTCCATGGACCCGTTGGGAAAGGAAATATTATTTATTAAAATGTCGTGGACCCGTTGGGAACCATTGTATAAACCAAATTTTTTTAAAGACAATAGTCTCATTGACCTCTGGGAATAAGCCAAATTATCGTGATAAGTTGTAAATCAAACTTAAAGGGGACCACCTCAAAATCATTTATACAACAACAAAATAATCATCAGATGTCTGTGTTCGAGAGTATGGTCCACGATATCATTTGACCTCATCTCGTAATTGTGTCAATAATGAAGAAATATTTAGATATTAGCTGCGTCCCGCGGCTCCGCCCGCGTAGAAATTGATTGCACGCCTACTAAGGATATTTTTTGAAAATAATAAATTTCTGTACCATTATTTACTTTATAGTTTATTTATACCGAGTTTTGAGTGAATCGAACCAAGAAATAAGTATTTTTCATATAAATTTTACCACCCCTATTAACCCCGTCAAGGTTTTAAAAATTAAATAAGATTCTTTTGTTATTTTAGAACTTCAGCTATCTACACACAAAACTTCATCTAAATAGGTTAAGTAGTTACGGAGATACGTGGTAACAAACATTCACACGAGCATTAATAATATTATAATATAATAAAATAAATAAGTAAGACAGATAGATAATAGATCAGAGGTCGTTACACTGTTCTGGACGCGGGTAGCACAATTTTTTTCTGCGGGTCGCAAGTAACTTGCGCGCCGCAGTTTGACGACCAAGCAATCTATTACTGCAATAGATTGCTTGGCCGTTTTTAAACGACGTTTTTTCTCAATATTTCAGGCTAATTAGATACTAATTTATCAATTCTAATTCAAATAAGCGAACAATGATCCTTTATTAAAGTTAGATAATTATTCGATCTAAATATAAATTTAAATAAATAATGCTGGACAATCCACACCACATCATCTAGCCCCAAGCTAAGCAGAGCTTGTGTTATGGGATAACTGTTAGGTATGCTCAATACAATACTTTACACAGATAGATATTATTTATTTTACATAGAGAATACCTAGAACACCCAGTACAAATATTTGCAGATCGTACAAACATTTGTCCCACGGCGGTTGTCAATCGAACCCGTAACCTCCTACGTCGCAGGCGGACCTTCGCCGGCCGCGCCACATCGGTCGTCAATCTATTCAATAAGAGTTTCTGCCCGAGGCTTCGCACGCTTTGTTGTATGGAATAAAACGTAACCTATTAAAACATAGGCCTAGAACTACATCTATGCAAAGTTTTAGGCCGATCCGTTCAGTAATTTTCGTGTGAAGAAGTAACAAACTTCCATCCTCAGTTTATATATAATATCATTTACTTTCATCTAAACATTCTAACTTGCTCACTAGTCATTAGTTGTGATGATTTCTGCTACAAGAATGCAAAAATATTTATAGAATAAAATTATTTAATAACAAACCATGATTTACAATGTTATAAATTCTAATTAAACTGAGACGATAAATCCTGCCGTCAAAGACCACGTCTTAGTTACCGAGGCTGTAGTACATCTGAGATTAACCCATATTTTATGATGCTGATTAGAACGTCGAGTAAACTTAGGAAAAAATTTGGTTGATAGCGTCAGAGAAGTACCTACATGTAATGCTCTATTAAGTGTCTTTTTAGAAGTGATATCATTTCTAAGAACACGAACCTCAATGTCGTGGTAGGTAAAGTACCTACCAGATTTTCGGTCGTCAATAAGAAAATAAATTCAATACTTTCAAATAAAAATAAATCGTGTGAACCCTTCGAACGGCCAATTTTAGGAGCATGTAGCGTCCAGACAAAAATCAAAATCTTTCCTACTCTATACTTTAGATACCTAGAACGCGTTCACTGCCAAGCTCCAGCGATGCGACCCGGAGTGCGGAAGGGCGGCGCGGCGCGGGGCGCGGCGCGTCGCTGAGCAACATGCGTCGGTGGCAGTCAAAGTGTTAACACTTTCATGGCCCGAGACGCACAGCACATGTCGGTCAACGCCACCGTGTAGCGGCGCGGCATGGGGCGGCCCGGCGCGCCCCTGCGGGTCGCACCGCCAAGGCTGGGCAGCAAATGTAGGTAGGGTTAGTTACATTACATTACATTACTATCATCAGTCAGACACAAAGATGTCACTTCCTCTTCTATGTCTATAAATGACTATGTCTATATTTAAACGACAGAACATGAATAATTTTACAGTAAAATACAATTACCTTGTATCTTAGTACGTTATATATCTAAGTACTTTTTTCGGTGTTCACCAACAAAAATATCTTTTAGATAACATAACGTAAGACACAGATACAATGGGTGGTTTTATCGCTATAATTTCCAGGCATCTCTTGGTAGAATAGATTTTTTCTCTTTCCTTCAACAGCTGCGGTCCCTTTCAATATTGTATCAACATAATTTAGATTCAATTATTTAGATATGTATGCGTTTCAGTATAAATTATTAAGTGGTCCGGGGTGTGTACAGACCGGATTTACGCACTGCCATTGCAAGCGCGTGTGTCACGCAAGATAAACCTGGAGCCGTTTCCTCCACTCCAACAAATGTCGCAAAACTAATAACAATTACAATATTATTATTATGAATCTTGTTAGGGTTCCGTACCCGAAGTGTGAGAACGGAACCCTTTTACTAAGCCTGTCCGTCCGTCCGTCCGGCGTCGTCGATCCGTCGTCTGTCACAGGGCTCTTTCTCATGAACCGTAAGAGGTAGACAGTTTAAATTTTCAGAGAATATGTATTTTTCTTGCCGCTGTAATAACAAATAATAAAAATAAAATAAATATCCAAATTAAAGGGGGCTTTCAAAAACGTGTTATTTTTGCCTTTTTTTTTCTTCTTCGTTTGTCACGGTTGTATCTCTTGAACTAGAACAGGTAGACACATAAAACTTTCTATAATTAAGTAACACTTCAAATTTAATACCAACAAATACTAAAAGTAGAACAAAATTGAAAATTTAAAGGAGTGTCCCAAAGTGGGAAAGATTTATGTAATTTAAAAAAGTTTCCTGATTTTTACGGTACGGAACCCTTCGTGTTCGAGTCGACTCGCACTTGGCGGTTTTTTAAACCCTAGCTTCAGAAAGCAAGTGAAGCCACCGATCTCTCTCAGGTCGTGTCGAACTGCTATCCCATCGGAGTGAGGAAATAAGAGTGCTCCGGTGTTGTTGCACACACTTGTGCATTATAAATATGTCCAAAATTCGGCTAGGAGGACATCACAGTTTATTAACCGGTACCTATACACCATCATCATTTTATTTATAGGTAGTGTTTTCTATGTATAATAAAAAATACCTATCTTTATGTAAAAACCTTTATTGACAAAGAAAATTACAATTAAATAATAAAAACAAATTAGAACTAGTATTTACAATTGAAACAATCTAACTGCAGACTGTTGCAAACAATCTACAGGTAGATCAACTGATCTATGTATATCAATACCAGTTGGCTGCATTGCCCCGCGCTGTATGGCAATGCTCATGCGCTGCGCCAGATACCCACCAGCTCTCGAGTCACGCGTCGCTTCGACCAGACGCTCAGATAACTTTTAAAAAACCCGGAGAAACTTAGAACCTTTTTAACCTTTATTTTTGCTCAAAATAGCCAACTGCCAGCGTCCAGTGCCTATAAGTGACATAAAGGTTGTTGATGACGGTGAACCTACATACTAAAACTCAACCATAACAGCCATCTCCCGAATAAAATATGCACAAATTTCCATCATTTATCAGTCAGAAAGTTCCTGTGTTTCGCTTTTTACTGTGGTAGAAGGCGGAACGAATATTTTAATAACTAACAATATGTACACGTGGCAGAGAGGAAGCCATGCACGTGCTGACAATTAGATAGAGAAAAAATAAAAAAGTTGAGTGGAATGCATCCCCCCACGGAAATCATTGAAAGTGAAAATGTATAGAGGGTTGAATTGTTTGTTTGAGTTTTACTTGCTTACTTTCACTCAAAAATCTTGCTTTCACTTACTTTAATCGTACTTTTTATGTTTGTTAAAAATGTTATATGTACTTATCAAAAGTGGTACGAGATGCTGAACTGAAAATACAATTATTTTCAAGATTCGTTAACTCACACTAAGTGGTGCATATTTTTTGACCGGGGGGGCGACCCCCCCGGTCGTGGCGGTGTAAGAATTGAACCCTGCAACTCAGTCCGTGGAAGTCGTATGAGTCGACTTACTAGGAGAACCTCGCTATCAGACTTGCTCCTTTCATCAACTCTTTCAAATCCCAACTCAAAACCCATTTCCTGTCTTCAGCTGCCTAAACTGTTCTTATTCGCCTTAACCTTTTTTTTTAACCTGTTACTTTGACAATAACATCAAAGTTACTTAATAATAGCTTAATTATTAGCGATTAGATTAAATAATGTCTATGCCCTTTTGCAGCATTGTTATTATGTATTTTGTTTTGTTTTAGGTATATTTCTAGGTTAGTATATTTATTAACTATGAATTATATTGATAAAAAAATACTGTTTGCTCCTGTAATCTGTGCACTACCAACTTTAATTGACTTATATCTTTAAAAGATAAGGTTCCCTGAATTAAATTGTTTTAAGCAATAAGGCCGCCTATTGTACGTTTTTTTTTGTTTATTATTTTAAATATAAGATATATTTATTTTGTAGTACAATAATGTGTTCAGTATTTCTACAACAGCGAAAGAATTTTCAAAATCAGGCCATAAATTATGGAGAAATTTAAAAAAATACATTCATACAGCCGAACATAGTACCTCCTCCTTTTTTCAAAGTCAGTTAAAAATGCATTCATGCACTATTTTACCTTGATAGTTGCTTAATGCGTTACTTATCTAATCACATCAAACTGTCATAAAAATACAATGTTTTGTAACACTTTGAAGATAAATAAATATACTTGAGTTATGGACCCTAACCCTAATCTTTCAATTATACGTACCTACCTTCATATCAGTTGGTAAATGTTAATAATGATTTAATTATAGTCATTATCACTGACCTTGATTTCCTTGCCGTGGTTTTGAAGGAAAACAGTTTAAAACGATCTTGGATCTAAGGTCATTTGTAATTGTGTCCCTTTTCGTAATTTTTCGGTCAAGTCAATTTATCTTACATTTTACCAATGATAAAAATTACTAAATTGATAAAAGTTCATAAGTTCGTAAACGCCTCGTTTAAAATTCTTTTGAAGCATTGAACTTGTGCACGGGTTTTGATCGTTTAGTGTACCAACGTCATTTATAGTTTGTCGTTTACATACTATCAAAAACTAGCACCTTCCCGCGACTACGAGCGCTTTTTCCTAAAATAAGCATCCGGGTCTAAATCTAGGTATCTTTGCAAAATTTCAGCCATATCCGTTCCAGTGCCTACCAAGATAGATAGATAGAAAATACTTTTATTGCGCACTTAAAACTATGAAACAATTTACAAAAGAAACAATTATAACATAAAGTGACAATTTACCTTTAATATCTTTTAATTTTTCTCGTAGGGTTTCTCTGGGACCCATATTATAGATTGCACGAACAGCCCTCTTGTGCAGCACAAATACGGTGTTAATATCTGCAGCACCACACAGCAGTATGCCATAAGACATAACACTATGGAAGTAGCTGAAATAGACCAGTCTAGAAGTATCAACGTCTGTAAGGTTACGGATTTTTTTGACTGCATACGTTACAGAACTAAGTCTCTTCGACAGCTTGTCTGTATGTGGGCCCCATTGAAATTTATTATCTAAGGTTATACGAATAAGGTTCGGAAAATTATAAAGTTACGTGTTTGAATCTTTTAAATTGTAAGTGCTACAGACCAGATGATTATTTTCTGGAAAATTATAAAGAGACCAGGATTTTTATAATTTTAAGCGTCTTACTATCTGACGGTAACATCTATGTACGTCAATTAATGTAAGTTGAAATAAGCACCCAATAAAACAACCTAATCAAATGTTATCACCAATTTTGATATCGATATTAACTTGACCTATAAAAACATACATTACGATTGCATAATAAAATAACACTAATTACGATATTAATATGAATCTTCTTGTCGCTGCGTAATAAATAATATTGTATGGAACAAAGATAGATAGATAGAGAAACATTTATTAAACACAACCCTGATACAGCACAGAACAGAAATAGTACATAACTTACAAACAATAAATGAGATATACAATAAAAAATAAAAAACTAATTAAGAAAGGAGTAGGTATGTACCTACCCTATTCACATAAAAAGCCCTTTAAGTGTCACCCTGGGCCACAAAGGTTGCTGTTGACCACAATTATTTCGGTAACCTACTTACACAAATTATAATTAACGCATCCTAATATAATATATTTAAATGAACCTTGAAGAATATGAAAAGAAAACGCTGTAATGTTAAATTTTTACCCGCGAGGCGTGAGTTATATTTTTCGAGTATTTCTATGTGGTTGGCAGACTCCCTTTATTACGTCAAAACTTCGAAACGACTAAAGCGATTTCAATAAATGATGAATCAAAATACTCCTCTGCAATCTTATAATATGGTTTTTAGCTACGTTGGGTGGGCCCTCACCGTCTCATTCGACGAAAAAAGAGAAAATCGTGGAGTTTTTTATAGTTTTCAATTAATTCCTAGTTGTATAACTTATAAATAGGTAAGAGGTATCTCGTGGGGTGAATCTTAAAAGACTAGTGCAGGCACTTTACTAACACAAACACTTGAAGGCCAAAGCCCAGCAGTGGGTGAAGTTATGCTGTCGGCAAATGATCATCAGTAGGTAACTACAAAAATTAAAGGAACACCAACATTCAAGCCAAGATTATTTGCCATTTAAGGGTCATTACAAACAAACAGCGGAAGATGGATAGATAGAAGATAGAAAATTCTTTATTGCACACTTTACGAAACGATTAAAATTAAAATTACTAAAAATGTGACAATTGGCGGTCTTATCGCTCAAGAGCGAACTCTACCAGACAAACGTGGATGGATAGGATCGTTGGATTTCACATAATGGATCTGTGTGCATTATTATGTAGTTAATACAAATTACATAATTAAAATCATTTATCAAATCGTATACAAATAGATACCTACCTAAATACATATACCTACCTAGACATACTTATATAAATATATAGGTACATACATATCTTTCATTTTGTAAAGGGAAACAAGGGTTGATTACGGTAGAGTAGGTACTCTACCGTAATATTCTAGTGCCTACTTATATTGTTTTAATGTTAAGTCAAAACCTCTTTTGCAGGATGGGACTAAGAGAAATCTTTTAAATCCATCATGGTTATTATCACTAAAGTCATTTACAACGGGATAGTGGTAACGTTCGTAGCAAAAGACAAAAAATGAGGGTAGATACCGATTTACAGACATACCGATGTCTGCTAATAAAAACTCACTCGCAGTGCCTTCAGTTGTTCCGTGATCATGGCGCATGAAACTGTGCCGAAATATTGGAAAACTCAAATCACGATATTTACCTACGTAAATATCCCGTTGTAAATGACTATACAAAGACCAAGAGGTCTATAGATTGCACTTAACACAACAATTCAATTAATCAATTAAGTAGGTAGTAGATTCCTTGGTTTAATTCAAACTTTGCTAGACCATAAAATTTTACTTCCTTTACTTTGTAACCACGAATCAGGTCACCCACGCACGTTAACTTCCTGAGTGCCTTCTATTTTAAAACCTCTTCGCCCAGATGTGTTCCTGGTAGTTTTTATGATGAGCAAAAAGCGTTACAAAAACAGTCGCGTACCAAATGCAACCTGGTGGTAGTGTGCAACGTGGGAACTAACGAAGACGAAGACGGATTCAATAGTTTTAGTTAAAATATAAGTGATAGAGAATAGAAGCGAAACTAAAATGAGTGGACAAAGTTCTGGATTTATCGCAATTGATAACAGCTTCCTAATTGGTGCGTTTCCACTGACAGGGGCTATGTATGTAGCTGTTATAAATTAATATTTTTAATATAATATCTGTAATATTTTTTTGACAGAATCTACGCTACGTATCAATAATATGCAAGCCCTAATACCTACGTACAGGAATTCCTGTTATTTGACTAGTAGAGTGCACACACTCACAACTTCAAAGCAACACATTACTTACATAGTACAAAATATATAGAAAAGATGAGCTATGAACATCATCAGCCCGTACATACGTCGACTGCTGAAAATAGACCTCCCCCAAACGACGCCACGTATATCGGTCCTGAGCCGCCTCCATCCATCGACTCCCTGCGAATGCTACAATGTCGTCGGTCCATCGAGTGGAAGGTCTTCTAACACTCCGTTTCGCATTGCATCATCTTTACTCCCCAACGGTTGTTGGTTCTGCGAGCTATATGGCATGCTCGCTCATCGCCACTTCAGCCTGCTAACTCGGAGAGCTATGTCCATTACTTTGGTTCTTCTACGGATTTCCGTATTCCGGATCCTATCGCGTAGAGAAACTCCGAGCATAGGCTATGGGCGCGAAGCCCATAGCCAGCGATAACGTCTCGGATTCGTAGGTCATCACAGGTAACACACTATGCTATGTATCTATAACATATTAAACTCTATATAAAAGTGATTATAAACCTGTGAAATAACCCACTAATGTTTACTATCGTAGTTTGACATCTACCAAAACTTTCTACCCAATCAACAAATCAATCAGAAAAACTGTTCGCATACATGTGCGAATCAAGTCCCACGTGACACACGTGTCAAAACAGGAAGATAGCGGGCAGGTCGCGTGCCACTTGTCTACTCAACGGACCGTGTTATACGTGTAATGGAATGAGGGACCTTGTCTGAAGTCAGTGAGGAATAACACCCTTAGAATAGGATATTACAATTACTGTAGGATATGTAATAGCCGAGTTGTGTTGCTAATTATTTTAATTTGTTTCGTGTGTTTTTGTTCGTGGTGTTTTTCTGACAGTTAATCGTTCGATTAACTCAATACTCCGCTGTAGTCGGTTAACTTTAATGAATATGTGGTTTTTTACTGTATGTATAAAAACTTTAGTTAATCTATGAAAATTGTATCTCTGTTAGGTAATTTCGACAATGTTACTTACTCTAAAGGTCTGAGCCCTGAGCACATTAATTTTATTTAAGCTGTATTTGCTCGAAATAAATGATTTTATTTTATATTTTATTATTAATCCATCACCTGCACCTCAGCACTCATTATCTTTAGACGCATTTTTACAGTAACAAAAAGGCTTCCCACGAGCTGTCTGTAAAAAAAAACGCACTACCACAGATGGTCGTAACGTGACCTGCCTTTGGCCTGCACTGAAAACCAGCACAATGCTGATTGTAGGCCATATTCGCAAAAATAAACAGCTTAGCCTAGGATTCAATATAGTGTCTTAAGATGACACTAACTGTGTTTGTGTTGTACAATCAAAAGCTGGTGAATAACGCCCTATTGAAATTGTATCTAAACAATTTGATGATTATCTAAACAATTTGAATGTTCCAAGAACTTATTTCTTGAATTTGAATGTTGTTCGAATTTCGAATAAACTCTCTTTCGCCTTGGTTAAAATTTTCGTACATTTTGAAGTTCCATATTCAATTTCATTATTCCCTCCCTTGGGTTGAACATGGACCTCTACGGAGATTTTAAACCTAGGAGATTTGCATAATACTTCTAAATTCGAACTTACATCTGTAAAAATGCAATAAAAATAAAAATAAACGATAAACCGCAAAATAGAGATAATTTATTACGTGCACGTATCCGCTGTTCCAAATTTTAATTTAAAACCGTTTATTTAGGTTATTTGATAAAGGAAAATTTCGATCATTCTGTTACAAATTAAAAATTTTAAGTGAAAGTGACGAAAGTTTAACTACGGAGGCCATATCATCAGACAGACATTGATACCAAATTCTTAATATTCTAAGACCAAAATAAATTCCATGAAAAATCTTAGAAGGACATGATTGTGACTGAATCGTAAATTCAGTCACAATCACATCTCGATGAGCCGATACTATCGTCAACCCATCGAGAAAAAAATCTAGTCTATAAAGGAGACGGTTTATGGCATCCATAAAAAATGCACAAGATTGACATTGTTTAAACGTAACCAATAATACGATACGACGTAAATTTGCTAGTGATGTAGTCATTGTAGGTATTTGAATTTTATCGATGGCACCAAAATTTTAAATTAAATTTAACTAAATTTTACCGCCAGATGACATGTGTTTTTATAACAACCCCATCATCGGGACAATAAGGTAATTGTAGATAAAATATACTAAAAACATTATTTATTAAGTTAATACCTAAGTAGTACCTTCAATTGTCTTAGACACTTCAGATAATCATCATTATAATTTGATTTTAGTTTGCTCAATTTTTCGTAAGAGTTTACTATTAAACATCCCTCCACCCTTGCGACTGTTAAAATCAAAGTTCACTTTTATAAAACGTTTTATGTCTCATCTAGTAGATCACCAAAAAACAGGGTTGCCTGGATCCATGACCCGTCATGGTGCATTATTTTCTTGCTAGGTTTCGCAGCATCGAGTTGCCAGCTCACTGGGTTATAATAGGTATAGCTTTATCCATTTTAGTTGTTTCATTATCTATCAGTAGGTTTATATCCATTTTATTATATCCATTTCATTTTACAAAGTAAAACACGCACCATTTACATACTATACATATTGTTTGTATTAAACTATATTATTTACTATTCACTTATAGAACACATAGCACTACTAACTGTTATCATAACCCTCACAGGGCCTTGTGACTATAATGGTTTCGGCATAATATCAGCGCCTATCTACTATTGAGTGGTAAGGCATTTATGCTGAGCCGAGACCTTTTTGCTGCTGTAACACTCAGCCCAATCTACTTTTTGAAAATATTTTTGTGTACCTAATTGTTTTTGTCGTAATATAAGTTAACTATTTTTCAAAATGTATTTTTATATCTGTTTTGTACTTATTGTGTGAGGTGTTTGAGCAGCAAATAAATGATTGTCTATGTCTATGTCTATGTCTAAATCGACCAAGTGGGTAAAGCCGCGTAAATTCAGCTAGTTTAATAAGTATTTTAAAGAGGTATCTTCTCTATTATCGCTATTTTGTGCGTTGATTATGCAAAATTTTATTTATTGGCTTACAAAATGACCTCGACATCGATGAAAATTGTTGGTCAAACTCAACTTATAAACGAGGTTATTCAAAAAATATTTTATCGTATACATTAGACTCCTTGTTGACTCAGAGTTGTCTGTGTCACTTTCTATCGGGGTGCACTGGCAAATATTTGACACTAGTTTCTGCCCGCGGCTACGCACGCGCTGTTTATATGGAAACGTTCAAAGGTTATTTCCAGGGACTGATTTATGGGATAAAACTACCTACCCTATGTGTTATTGCAGGTCTAGACCTACTTAAGCAATGATATTTTTATTTTTATTTTTGGGGTAAGTGGAACTATTTCTGTGGCTCCGAACCCGAACCCGGGATACCGTTTATCTCCCTGCTAAATTTCATTAAGATCGGTCCAGCCGTTTAGGCGTGAAACGGTAACAGACAGACAGACTCACTTTCGCTTCAATAATATTAGTATGGATACTATTTATACTCCTATTAATTTACTGCAGTTGGCTCAACATTATCAATTGTATGTATTTTTTCTATTAGCTGTAATTTTCTTTGGTAAATATAAATACCTATATATTACTTTAGATCCTCATTATAGATACAAAAAAAAAAAAGCAAGAGCAAGAGATGTCTTATTGTTTCGAGCCCAGTATTCTGGCCAGGGGGGGCAGGGTAATGGAATAACTAAAATAACTCTTTGTACGTGCGTTTATTAACAAAGAAAATTACAATCAAATAATAGAAACAAATTACAACTATTATTTACAATTGAAACAATTGAGCTAACTGCAGACTGTTGCAAACAATCTAAATGTTCAGCAGTGGACGTACGGTCTGAGGATAATGATGATGTGAAATGGGTTTGCTTGCTCTTTCCTGTGATTTATGACTGGGAAGGCGAGAAACAACGAATTTACTTTAACTTTTTGTATTTTATTTTAATATTTTTCTAATTTGGCTACCTACTTAATTATTAATAATATTATACCGACTTATTAACTCTATAACTAGCATAAATACACTTTTTTGTTAGGTGCTTACCTAAATCACTAGTTTTATGACTTCAAATGAAACGTGAAACAAGTATAATTAACTATACATGCTAAAAAAAAACTATCGTAGTTGACGAGTTCAATAGGAATGTGAGGAATTGGTTAACTACCTTGGTGTTCTTCCAACACAAACTACAGTTCTTAGTTAACCCACACACATTCTCATAGAACATAACTATGTATAAATTAGTTCATAAAAACAAAACACGGGAAAATTTGAAAGAGTACCTAGCTAGGTAACCTGCTCTGTTTATTTTTGATCGTAGCACTCTCAGGCCCTCTGTGGCGCGGCGGGTAAAGGTTCGCCTGCGACGCAGAAGGTTGCGGGTTCGATTCTCGCCTCGGGACAAATGTTTGTACGATCTGATATTTGTTTCGGGTGTTCTGGATGTTTTCTATGTCCAATAAAAATATATATCTGTGTAGTGTATTGTATTAAGTATATCAGATATCTAGTACCCATAACATAAGCTCTGCATAGCTTGGAGCTAGATAACGCTCTGTGAATTGTCCAGCATTATTTATTAATTTATTTTAGTATACTCTTAGGTCTGGATCATAGTTGAGAATTATTAAAAACTGTAAACAAAAACAGTCTAAACTAACTTTAACTTGTTTACGGTAAATATTAAAATTCGTTGGTAATCATAATAATTTAACTTTGATTCACATTCATTACTCGCAAAACAAGATACCTAGCTATAAATTAAGTTTAAGCGAAAATTGTATCAATTATCTTTTGTAAGACAAAATAACTTTAATATTCAATTCAATTACTTTTAAACCACTTATACCTAATCTTTACATTGTTGCAGTCAAGTTGTAGGTATTTACATATTCATTCACATTCTTTAAATTCCTATTATTTAGACCAAAACAAATTCTTGGAACTAACGAGTTGCTTTACAAGTTATTAAAAAACAATAAAGTAACTATCTAACTAATTAGGCATATTAAAAGTATAGGTAGTACATAATATATCCAGACGCGTGCAACATCAGACTGTACATAATTATGTAGGTAGGTACGTATTTGAAACATCAATAACCTGACCTCTGTTAGCTAATAATGACTCTCAATAACATACTCAACAGAGCTAGCATGTTATACATTTAAATCGTCACAGATAAAAGGAATGACGAAATATTGGGCCAGTTTTGGACACAAACAAAGAACCAGTTATTTCTGTCCTTTTGAACTAAGGCATCGAGGGCTCTTGAAACTAATGTCCTTACATTTACATAATTTAGAGCGCACGTGTATCTCTTCTGTTGATAATCTTCATTTGTCTACTCTATACTATGCCTATTCGTACATAAAATGCGCTCTAATGGACCTTGCTTCTACTTAAGATAAAGCAATCTCAAAAACAGCTCGCAATTAAAATATCCTAGAACGCTCATACACTGACCAATTCTTTAGTTTCGAAACTTACTTCTTTTGTTTCTAACCTTTGTTCTTTTATTTCTCCTTTCTTCTTCCCATACCTAAAATGTTCTTCTATTTGCAACAAAGTTTTGTCCTTCGTTTCTGGTAAACAAAGGTACAAGAATATCGTACCAAAAAGTGTTGAAATTCCATAGAATAAATACGCTCCATGATGTCCTATACTCTTGAACATCGCTGGTGCGGTCTTCACAGTTCCAAAGAACGCTACAGAAGTCATCATCACACTGATTCCAGACCCTATGCCTTTGGTCTCAGATGCGAATAGCTCACCGACCATATTCCAAGGTAGTGGTGCAATGCCCATGTGAGAAACGATAATGTAAAACGCCATCAGACCCAGGGATATAAAAGGTGATATGTGTCTTATGGTTCTACTGTCGACTAGGTATAAATATATAGCTAATCCTATAAGAGATGCTGATGTAAAAACTCCACTGAATATTGCCATAGGTCTCCTGCCAGAACGTCTCAGCAGAATGCAGGCAACAAATAAGGACACACATCGCAATACGTCGATGCTCAGCATGGCCGCGTAAGCATGCTTCTTGCTCGAGTTTCCGATTAACTTCTCCATCATATCTGTCGTGTACGCACAAGTAACATTAACTCCCGACAATTGGGTAATGACAAAGAACACCATCATAATCGACAACGGTTTCCAAAACTCTGGTTTCTTGATGTTCTCTTTCAATGTTTCCATTTTCCCTTTAGTTTTATCTTTCTTGCTTAAATCCGCGATCATTTTGTCGAGCTCTACCTTCATTGCTGCACCTTTGCCTCTGTACCATTGGAAAGACATGACGCTCTCATCGATTCTATTTTTGGATGCCAACCAGAAAGGAGATTCGGGGGCGTAATATAAAGTGACTCCTCCGATGAAAGGGAACAGTCCACAAAGTAATGCAGCCGTAGACCAGTGCATAAAAGTGCCAAACAAGTGGGATAAGAACACGCCTAAGGCGATTCCTAATGACAAAGCTGCTAAAAAGAATCCTCTGTATATCGGTGAACTAATTTCTGCGACAAAAACTGGCCCAAGAGGGCCTAGCCATCCTTGGCAGAACCCTGTTATAAATCTTCCAAAGAGAATCAGCCCCATGATGTTATTGGACATGCCGATGATTATCCATCCTGCCGCGAAGCATGTCGACAGCATCAATTGGGCTCTCCGTCTTCCGAACCTTTCCATCAGATATCCAGAGATCAAGTTGCCGAAGACCAGAGCCAGGGATGATATTGCCGCTGAAATAAACAGAAAAATGTCACACAAACGACAGAAGAATTGCTTTTAGTAGGTTTATTGTATTAAGGTCTATTTATCGGCCGGTTTTCAAAACGAAGAGGAGAGAATGCTTGTTAAAAACAAAAAATCTCGAAAAGAATGTCTTAATGGTCATGTGAATTTGGACATCCGCTCTTAATTTTGGTGGAAACCAGTTGTAGGGAAATTATTTCGAGATTGTGCAATTAACAACTGTACACATACCTACCCATGATACCAGTTCTGTGGAGAGTCTGTGCCTCCCATGGCCATGCTTCAGCTGTGGGATGAGGATTGCTGCGATGCCCGATGTGGCTCCAGCTCCAAGGTTCAACATAAATACTCCGAATGCTATGAGAGCCTGAGACAAAAAAAAATAATTTTAGCAAAAAAAGAACAAAAGACAGATAGACAGATATCGTTTATTGGCAAAGAAATTACATATTTTTGGTTAGTAGAGTCTTAAATCCTAGGTTTATCTAGACACTAGGGTACAACAAGGATACAATAAGGACAATTACAATAAGGCTAATAAAACTAATAATACTAATACGCTAGCCAAACTCGATGTAGAATATTTGTAAACAAACCACGACACAAATAACTAAAACTTACTTGCTTGGCGTCAAGTTTCAGGTATAATTTATAAGCGATATTTATTGAAGGACGTTAGAACCCGTATAAATGACGTCAAGAACAGACCTACGCTATGTAAAGTACAAAAAAAAACTAAATAAATAAAAAAGACGAAATTAAAGTAACATGAAATACGTGTAATAATTTACATAGCGTAACGACATGTCATCCCAGAGATTGTTTTTGTTTGTATTGTTGAAAATAGTTATTATTAATTTATTATTATTTTTGTAAGGATTTAAGTACATTTTAAAAATGCTATGCGCTACCAGTGAATGTAATAATAACACTGACTGTAGTACTCACCTAACCTCACCTCGCAACAACCTTTATTGGTCCACTGCTGGACACAGGCCTCCCCCTGATAAGCGCCTTATTGGTTTTTATCCCACGGGGGGCTAGTGCCCATAATCCCCACGCTGGGCCTGCGGATTGGGGATCGCAGTTTGGTGAAAGAATTGTTCTGCAGCGGGCGCTGCTGCCCGCCCCTGTGTATATTCCTTAGTCGCCTCTTACGACACCCGCGGGAAGAGTTGGAGTGGTGCAAATTCCACCACACAGGCAAGGCAGGCAAGGTTATAATAGAGTTCAATAATCTTACGCGCGTGTAGCATATTCTTATCAAATGGTAAACAAATGATGATAGTTTGTTGCACAAGACATGGTACGCATGCGTGGATGATTTGATTTCTTATGACAATCTCATGCCGGCTAGTGATACATCCTGATTTGGTTTTCATTGATTTATAGCTCTGCGCTCATTTATCCAATACCGCTACCACATAGCACAAAAACGTGCATTAGAATATGGGCTTAAACTCGTTATCTTTACATAATTTTTACAGTGACAAAATGGCTTCCCACAAGCTTCAAACGTCCTCGAGCTTTGTCCGCGAGCTGTCTTTCATCAGATGCTGTCAATATAAAATTCATCTTAATGTTACAAGTTAAAGCTTATATTTGAATGCACATGTTTGTGTTGTGCTGCACCGGTGCTTTCCAGGTGTGTGACACGAGTGTGATATTGAAAATAAATATTCTAAATATTCTAAACTATGAGATTCCATCATCTCCACTTACGTCTTTGCAAATCCTTTGTAAATCTAAATTAGGTTATTAAAACAGTCGTTTAAAAATTAAAAAAGAACTTCAAGTGCGAGTCGGACTCGCGCACCAAGGGTTCCGTATAAATTTAAGACCTGGCTTCTTGTCAAATTTTATGATTTTAGATCAACGGGAAGTACGCTTATAGATTTTGGTCTATGGCGAGAATCAAAAGTAGACATAGAAAAATTTCAAAATATTCGGCCATAAATGGGTGTAACTTTTGATTGCGTTGACTTAGAAGGTTGATATAAATCAACCTTCTCTTCTTCTTCTTTTGCTGTAATATAAATTACAGCTCCATGAGGGTACGGACTTGATTATTTAATGTTAATTTTAAGTCGATACCTCCACGCGTTTCTGAGAAAAGAGTGTTGACAGTCGGACAGATGGACACCTAACTGATCCTTATAACGGTTTATTTTCCCTTTTGAGGTACGGCACCCTTAAAATAAATAATTACCTATACCCTACGAAATCATCAAAACGAACCATGAACCCATGATTTTATTATATAAATTCCAGCATACGCAACCGCAGTATTTAACAACTCCATGGTAATTTGAAAGGTCTGATAAAGAATTGTAAATTATAGATTATCACTGTCCCATGGGAACTGTTTTATGGGATAAAAAGTAAGCTTAGGGCTATATCCACAAAATTTCAGCCTGATCGGTTCAGTCGTTATGGCGTGAAGAGTTAACAAACATCCACTCTAAAACCTTACGATACGGGTAAAACAAGCAGTAAGTTATTTTTCGAATTTCATTCATCAAAAGTTTCTGAAAACTACTACATATTCCCATAATAGCTGAGCATGCATGACATAAGTATGCTGACCGACATAAATAACTAAGTATTTTCTGCTTAAGGACATAGCTACGACATCATATTTTGAACAATTGGTATCCCTCGGAGTTCAAAATCGGATAATTTTAACGTTACACGGACACAACCTGGACCCTGGCGGACTTTGCCCAGCAAAAAGGTACACAAGGTATTACCTGTTGCTGGGCAAAGTCCTCTAAAATCACCTGCAACATCAGTGAAACATTACAATTATGAAATTTTGCACTGATTTTAGGTCTAACAGATTATGAGCAACTGATTTTGATCTCCGTATAATGGAGTAACAACCGAATGAACGAAAAAGATCTATTTAATCGTTTGCCGAGCGAGCCCTATGTTGCTTATCCAATGGAGCATGAATACAAATAATTAAATAATGCGCTTTTCCACAACACGTACGATAATGTTACAAATTCTTAATGTAATTTGTATTATAAAGAATGTTTTTTTTTTTTATATTTGTTTACTAGAACTGACTAAAATCTAATTTTATTAAAGCCTGATATTTTTATGGTAGCATATTTATGGTAGTTTTTCGTTATTATTATGCGCGTAAGGTGTAGACCTTACGTGCATAATAATAACGTAAGGTCTACACCTTACGCGCATAATAATAACGAAAAACTATAACCTTTTATTGGACATAATGTGCATGGCCTGACTTTTCAATAATCGTATATCACCTGAGAGAAAATTGTAAAACCACACAACACTTTCCAATTCATGAAAAAAACTGCGTTACACAAACTGAAAAAAATACACCTCAACACACCTGCTTCCTAAAAGGCGACCGTTCCTGAAGCACTTCATTATAATTGTCACCCTCTCTTTCCTTCTCACTCGGGTTAATTTTCTCCAACTCCACAGCTGCGCGGTTATCCATGGCTGCAAAGCGACTGGCACATGGCCGACACTGTAAGAACGCCTTATTAATAATTATCTTATCATTCTAAATAATTGTCGAGTAAATAAAATGCCAGACTTTAATGCGTTTATCAGCTGATAGTCTTTACTTTGTTACTAATAACTAATGAATGAGTAGGAAGAGACGGTAATTTATTTTTAACTGAATTCGAAAATATATATTTCTTTCGTCGGGGGTGAAAAAAAGAGTTTATCGCCTTTGTGAATTTTAGTGATTCACCACCACGATTAAATTTTTAAATCATTGACACGTTCGTTTTTAGGTATTCTTTTTTATTTTGATAGAAAGGGATTAATTTCTCATACTGATACCTAAGAGATAAATAATAAATTACTTTGAATTGGTAATCTCCAGTTCAACTCTTGATGTACTCACTCAGTTCCTTGTTTGAAGGCTTTCTGTTTGCTTTTTTCCTTTCCTTTGTTAGCACTATTGTTTCTTAATACACTTTTAAATATTATTCAATACTACTTAAGATATAACTGCTTCACTCTTCTGCCCAAAGCGGCGTTTGACCACATTGTGGGGAAATGTTGAGATATCTATTGAACTGGTTATGGTAAACCTGCTGTGGTGATGATATCAATGGCCCTACTTTGTTTTTTAAAGTATGTTAGTTGTAAAAGAGCATTATGGGTGCATTGTCCTAAAAAAAGGAATTACTCCAATGACACAGACACTATGCTAATACCATAAATGCGATACGAGTAGGTAGGTTACCAACCCAACAACTAATAATGTGATACCAGTGAACGGAAAAATATGGAAGATTTCTTTCAAGGAAAATATGCACGCAACTTGACACAAAACTACAAACAAACTTACATGTTAATCATGTTATTAGACATTTATTTATTAGAACTTAATAGAAGACCAAAATGCTAACTATCGAGGGTACAAACTAATTAAAACTAAGGTACAATCTAAGGTAATCTAAGGTACAATCTACACGTTGGATGGAACCCCAGTAGAAACTTATTTGATAATAGTAATAATAACAAATTTATTATAACAATTTGTTAACACTCGAAACGCTCAGTTCAAAGTCGACATTATTCCCTCGACATTTGAGATTAAATTGTCGTTAAACGTGTACGTCGCGTACATCATTTTCTACAAAGCCCTCCAGTTGCAACAGCCAGTCGCCTTGCGAATTAAACTCGTTTGCAGCATAGTTTACAAGCGCCGCCACCTACCACAGCATACTTTGCTTTTGCATAATTTTCTAGCGCAAGGAATGCTTCTATGTTTTTTCCGTTCACTGTGTGTTACTCTAGATAGGTTTCGTTGAGTTTGTACCCAGAATTTGGTTGTTGTTTGTGAGTCATGTGTTTACAATAGACTTAATATTATTTTCATAATTTGGATCGTTAGTGTTTTGTTTATTTGTTCTTCTTGGTTTTAGTAAACTCGGCTCGAATCCATATATGCGTTGATGTCGAGAGTAGAGCACTTCGAAATTTTTAAAAGAAACTGTAACGTTGTTCCAAATGTTTTCTTCTAATAAAATGATGTCGGCAAAACTCAAAATGTCTATATAAAATACCTAATACGTGCAAAATAACCTCTTTGAAATTTTTTAACACTAAACTTATAGCCTTTATGAAGTAAAATAACTTAGAAACAATAATAAAACGGGTCCTAGATGATCTATCTGAATGATTTTGGTTCTTACCTAAATGCTAGGAAGCCGCGTGCAAGAAGTGGAGAACTCAACCTAGTTATTTCATGATACTTCGTATGTTCAAACAATGGAAATAATTATTGTTCTGGCAGTATGTATGTATGTTGATAGTTACATTTTGCACTTGCATACATGATTTTTTTACGTTTATCTATTTACTATGACTTGTGAGCTCTCAGGGCTAAGTTCACAGTCTAAGCTCTGTTAGCGAAAAACAAAATGGATTTGAAAGAGGAATCATCATCGTGAGTTAAATTTGTTATTATTTGCAACCAACGGCTCTTCCATACTCTTCACACGCTATTAAAATTACCAGCAGCTTTTTGTTAGCATTTTTAACACAAAATAACGCAACTCTTCAATTTAACAAATGATTATTTCTTTAAATATGTTTGTGTAAGTTTCAGTTTCATTCATTTATTTCTCATAGGCACATTACATTGCACTTAAGAAAGTGTTACAAGTTAATTAAATTAATAAGTACTAGTATCAAAAGAAAAAGTATTGCTGACTCATGCAATGTCGTTCCAAAAATTGTGATCTGAGAGATAATCCTTTATGCCATAGTAGGCTCTCTCGGTGTGGTGCTTTTTAATGGTGGTCCTAAAGGCCTTTTCGCCGAGATTGGTAATATTGCCTGGTAATACATTATAAAATCTAGCACTATTCACGACAAAAAATTTGCTAACTTTCGCTAGTCTCGTCTGAGGTCAACCATCTTAAGCTTTCGTCGCGTCTCATAATTATGATAATCACAATTTTTGGAATAACGTTTCATATCTTTACTCAAATATAACAGGTTAAGATAAATGAATAGCGATGGCATAGTCATAATGTTGACTTAACCAAATACGTTTCTCAGGCTATCTCTAGTTCCATGTCTTTAAATAGCACTAAATGCTCTTTTTTGTCGAATGAAGATTCTTTGTGCATCCGTAGCGTTCCCCCATAAAAGCAATCCATATGACATACGTGAGTGAAAATAACTATAATAAACCCTTCTAGCTGTTTATAAGTTAGTTAATTCTCTAATTTAACGGACAGCGAATGCTGCAGAACTTAGTTTGCCAGCTAATTCGTTTATTATTCACCCCATTGTAATTTCGAATCAATTTTGATTCCTAAAAATGTTGTGTTTTTAATTAAGTAAATTTTATATGAATTACTTTCAGGTAGTGAAACATTGGTGTTATTAGTAAGGAAACATTTAATACTTTTTATTTTATTACAATTAAGAATAAGATTATTTGTGTTGAACCAATTTTGAATAGTAGATAAAATGATTGAGATGTATAATAATAATAATATTTATTTCTGCAACAAGTTTACAATAAGTTATTCGATAGTTGAGACCCTCATTTAAGTATACAAAACTTGTGTTAGAGGATCTCGCTCTTCTATATCAAACGTTACAGATGACATAATTAATTTAACAAAGAAACATAAAGAAATAAGAAAAAGTTAATTTAGAATCTACATAGTTATATCAAAAGTAGCAAAATCTATCATCTATTATTATTAGTTAGTCTGGTTTATTTAAGAACAAAAAGATAAAATGTGAGAATAAATGTGTTTATACATTGTCTAATTTTTATATTTAAATTTTTAATGTACAATAAGTTGTAAGATGTCAGGATTGGATCGATTAATTTTAAATTGGAAGGAAGTGTCATCCGCGAATAAAATAATGTCAACAAATTTATGAGCTAGGAAAGGAAAGTCATTAATATATACAAAAACAGAAGTGGCCTAAGGATCGAGCCTTGTGGCACACCTACAGTGAACTCCACGGCAGTCGAAAATACAATATTTACGTCGATTGCTGTCTTTCTGAAATGTAGGATCTAATTAGCTCGAGTGCTCCCTCTCTTACACCATAATGACTAAGCTTGTTTAGAAGTATTTCGTGATTCACGCAGGCCTTTGATAAATCACAAATACTCCCAAAACGTCAGAAGAATCTTCGAAGGTACCATAAATTGGTTCCAGGAGACCAACTATAGCGTCTATAGTAGAGCCGGAGCAGCCCTTTGAGAAACCATATTGTTTTTTGAAAAAGAGTCCATTACTATTAAAAAAAGATGTTAATTGAATGAGTATAAGCCTTTCAAAGATTTTACTGAGTGCTGGCAAGATCGATATTGGTCTAAAATTACCCCGGCTATTGTGAGTTTCACTTTTAAAAAGTGGGATCACTTTCGCGAATTATCATAAAATCAAGGAAAACATTTTCTTTTATACAACCATTAAAAATAAACGACAAGTACGGTGCTAAAATATCTATGACATTGCCAACTAATCTGACAGAGATATCCCATATATCTTCTGTACCCTTTAACTTTAGAGATTTAAAGGTTTTGATTACGTCAGAGCTACATGTAAACAAAATAGTCAACTCATCCCGCGAGATTAGTTTAGAGCGGGATCAGTTGACTAAAGAGCCATAAAGTGACACTCTAATATCACTTTTACTACACAAAAATTATGTTGAAAAGAGTGCAAAGAAAATTAAGAGGTCAAAATCAGCATCAATCGCGTAATATTGAGTAATAAAATATATTGCGATTGCTGGTTTAAAATATCTAGTAATTCAACAATTATCTAGTAAATCAACGAGGCCTGAGGTAGGTATGGCCTTCTGCACTATCACAATGCCACAATAATCTTAAAGAAGGCCGTGTTGACCATGAATTGACCCTTTGCTTTTGAAGGCCATTATCGATTGGAGCCCAAACCAATATTTATGTTTATTTATAAAATGTAGTATGATAGTTTATTTGTTTGTGACGCCTTCACAAGTTAAAATTAGTAGGGGAAATAGCACCTACATGAAGTTGGATGCTATTTCACAGAAATAGTATTAAAAATGTAGTGAATTTTTGCGACTTCCTTTATTTAACTCACATAGATAGTTTTATATCGTTTATTGTCAAAGAGATTATATACATATTTTTGGCTAGTAATGACTTAAATGTTAAGTTAGGTTTACCTAGACACTAGGGTTCTCTAAATAAAAATAGCAATAAGTAAAGATAAGTTGTAAACACGGTACGCAGATATGCACACAAACACAGCGGTGTCACGGCGCGGACTTGGAAGGACTTGGCCACTATCAATACCAAGGAATCATTTAAATGTCTGTGGATAGTTGGATCACTTCTATAAGTTACGAAGTAACATTTTCTAATCTGTGCTATAAGTATAAATACTAAAGCAAATCTTTTTAGTATGTTACCTTTTCATGCTCAAACCTTGCCCAAACGACCGAACGGTTCCTACCAATTTTCATCTTTTCATCAAACTAAATTCAGCAAGAGATTTCATTCTATAAAGCGGTACTAGAGTCCGACGCCATACCTATTTAAACAAATGCCCACAAATTGATCGTAAGGGCAAGGAATTCGTGCTAAGGACATAGATTGTAACCACAGAGCGTGATGTTCGTAACGTAGTATTATTTACACGCTATGATGCTGTTATAATCAATTACGACACTCGAGCTGGGTTCAAGCCCTGAGCAGACACAGGTCTTGAACCCAGCTCGAGCGTGAACTAAAATATACCTATCCTGTAATAGAACAAACCACTGAACGGAATTTTCAGCCGCTAACGTCGAATAAAAAACAAATTAAGCAAGTGATTTTAGGTTTGTGGAGTTATAGAAGATGTTTATCATCTTCTGGCAACCAATCTTCTTTAAGATCGTATTTTCAAACGCACTTTGACTTTAATTTGTTAAATATTGGCATATTGTATACGAAGTGCGTTTTCAAAGAGGGTTTCAAAGTATCTTAGCCGCCCCGCTATTCACGGCGGCGCGGGCGGCGGCGGCGGCGGCGGCCAGGATTCAGTATAAAAAGGTTTATGATATTTTATAGGATTACTAATTGAACTAACAGGGCTGACGTAGTCAGTATTTGGCTAAACGCCCTTTTAAACTATAAGATTTAAAAGAATAATGATTTAAATGAAATATACCTCTACGACAAACTTATTTTTACCCGACGACTAGCAACGGGTTATGAGGTTGGAACCCTATGTAGGTATTTATCAAAAGAAAATGTTAAGGACAATCGGTGAACGCTTGTATATGACGCGACGCTTGTATACTTGTACGTATGGATTTTAGTTTACACCTTTTATTACTCACAATAATTGACCTCATCAGCACCCCACTGTTCACTGCTGATCTTGCCTCCCCCAAACAAGGAGAGTTATGCCATAATTACCTACCACGCT
The DNA here is from genome assembly GCA_963662085.1 of Eupithecia inturbata. NCBI lineage: Eukaryota > Metazoa > Arthropoda > Insecta > Lepidoptera > Geometridae > Eupithecia > Eupithecia inturbata. Next base: position 1,925,464 of record OY759179.1, on the reverse strand, counting down.
TGGCAGGCAGTAGGTGATCGCAGTAGAGGTGTTAAAAATACACAGAAGAAAGCCGCTGCCCTTCCTCTGTTTGGTTCCCTTAGTGGACTCTCACGACATCCATGGGCACTCAGCCCGTGCATGGGATGGAGAGGTCGATTTTAAGGCTGTGTCCCAAGTAGGCAAACTGTTAGCGGCCGACTGAGTTTGCGGCGTATCGATTTAGTACGCCCTTCCATATATTTGAAATGTAGTGTCCACAGTTTGCTAGTTTTGCGCTCACTGTACGCAGTTTGCAGCGTTACGCCCGCCGACTATCTCAGTGAGCGGCCGACTCCCACCAAAACCGGCCGACCTAAATATGCAACTAACTCATAACAGTTTGCTTACGACGCACGAAAATTTATCTTAGTTTGCAGCTAACTCAAATTTCAGTTCGCCACAAATTTGCGGCTCACTCAGTCGGCCGCTAACAGTTTGCCTACTGGGGACACAGCCTAACACCGCGACCACCGCTGCTACCTATAACAAGTACCCCTCACTCAATATTACGTATGGGGTAAAGAGTCGCCTCAATGGTGAATGGTGATACATGCTCCACTGTCAAAAAACCTGACTTCTGAAAATCGCAATCTAGTATAAAATTTTAATTATGATACTATTCTACTACATTATTAAGCCAACACAGTCTATAAATACACAAAAGTGTAACCCACATTGAAATTGATTTTGACCGACAATGAGTGATTCTGTACAAGTACCCTTAAATAAGAGATTGACGGTTCTGAAGGCACAGCCGTCCAAATTCGATTCTAAATCTTTCTTAAATTCTTTATTGCACACAAGTTAAATCATACATAAAAGTTAACAAATAATGGACATGTACATGCGAGCTTAACCCTAAAAGAGTTTTCTAACAGCAAACCTATGGATATATAGTAATTTATGAACCGAGTGTGGATAGATAATGTCTACATACAAGACAGACCTTTGCTTCTAAATAAGTAAAATTGTTGCCGGCGCCTTCTTTTTCTTTATTTATTGATTGCAAGCGCCTTTATATTTAACCACAGCAACCATAACATAATAGTATAAAGAATTTTGCAGGCTGCGATTCAAATTAATAATCCAATAATAGGTACAATAGATAAAAAAAAATATAATAAAATTTTGTGATTTATTTAAAAACCTGTATAAAAGTACAAAAAGATTTAAAACATCGAGTTTTGCAAATGAAATAAATCCTTTCTCTGTAATTACAAGTGTACAGCATATATTTCGGGATTTATTTAACATTTGTGTTTTTTTGAGGTGTTCAATATTCTGACACAGTTGCATTTCAACCGGGCCGCGTTCAGATACCTACCATCATTGTAGTGTGTCGTGATCGAGTTGCGTTCGATAATAAGCCGATACGTAGTAATTTTCAAAGCAAAAGATAAAAGATGAGGGTAGATCGGCATATCTGCCAATAAACTCACTCGCAGTCTTCAGTTGTAAGAATATATTGTTCTGTGCTTCAGTTATTCCGTGATCATTGTGCATGTAACTGTGCCGTAATATTGTAAAACTCAAACTTACACAAATCATAGTAAATAATCCCGTTATTACTGACTTTAGAGTTACTATGTAACCATGAAAGTTTTACCAGACATTAATTTTATCACACATTTTGACAAATACATGTTAAACCTATACCTGTGATGTCCTTCTAATCGAATTCCGGTCGCGCCAGCCAGTCACAACGAAGACCAGACCATGTGTGTAGGACTTGTTATAGTGAACAAGTGTGTGTGCAAACACAGGTGCACTCTCTACTCCTCCATTTTAATATTCCGATGGGACGGCAGACCAATACGAACTTATACCTACCAACCGAATTATAGAAGAAGGATTTAAAACTCCAATGATTTTGATCCAATGAAAATTTGCTGTGTGGTGCCGGCTTAGAATGTGCACCACCCCAACTCTACCCGCGGGTATCGTAAGAGGCGACTAAGGGATATCCACCGAGGGCGGGCAGCAGCCCCCTGCATAACAATTCTACCACCGAACTGCGATCCGCAACCCGCATGCCCAGCGTAGGGATTAAGGGCATTATCCCCCGTGAGATAAAAGCCAACAAGGCGCTTATCAGGGCGAGGCCTGGGTCCAGCAGTGGACCAATATAGGCTGTGGAGATGGTGGATGATTTAAGATTTGAAGTGAGTAATAATTTTGCCACTCCTTTGTATGTTGACCAGTTAATGATGCTGTCTGTACCTACATACATAACTGGTTTCCAGGTCACAATAAAATCATGAAGTACAGGAATCTAGCGTAGGTTTACTTAATGCATTATTTAGAAATCGACGAAGTCGTAGGTCAAGTTTACGGCTGCCGTTTGCGTGCGTTTGCGAATAAAATGCAAATGGTGAACTGATTCTAATTCACTTCTAATTCATAATTTTGCTAACTAGTTTCTGCACGCGGTCCCATTTGCTTCCATAAAAAATCTAAAATATATAAACCGGGCCTTTACTCGGAAATATTTTTGAGTGAAATTTTTTAAAACGTGTTAGGGTTTTCCTTGCACAATTTTATTTATATAAATTTAATATAATTGAATTAAAATTGTGACCTAATAAATAAACATATTACTACACTGGCCAAACTCGATGTAGAATGTTTGTATACAAACCACGACACGAATAACTTAGCAGTTAGTTTAATTGTTTCAATTGTAAATAGTTCTAATTTGTTTCAATTTTGATTGTAATTTTCTTTGATACATAAATTTTAAAAAAATAACTAAAACTCACTTGCTTGGCGTCGACGATTGTAAACAATTTTTATTGAAAGAAGGATCTCAAATCGACTAGTAATGTAAAATGCCTATAAAAAGACACTACAACGCAGTGAATTTTAGGTTAAGTATGGGCGGTTTGTTTACAAACTCTATACATCAAGTTTGCCTAGTGAGAATATACCTATAAAGTTAAAAATAGGACAAATTTTTTAATATTTTTTGACAAGAAAGATAAGCCTACCTAACTTTTTGTACCTTTAAGTTATTGTATAAGTTACCATAAAAAGATCATTCAATCAAAATTGTTAAAATTCCGGAGCCACTCGACTAACATGACATCTTGGGTAATTCGACCCCAGTCACTACCTACTACTGTTGCATTTTATATTGTTAGGAAATTATTTTACTTAGTACTTTGAATTTACATATGAGTAGGTAACTGTCGTATGTGTGCATTGAAATTTACTGCACGATCATGTTTCGAAAGAGTCAGCGCTGAACAAACGGAAAAACGCGTAATAAAAATTTTGAAATCACACTGTTGCCTTTCAAAAATTTCATGAACTCAAAGTGAGCTTAACCTTCGCCGATACTAGCCAAAAAGTTATATTATTCTTATACTTTTTCAGAGTTATGCAGTTCGAAACAGAACCAGCAGAGTTCCAACAAAGATTCATCCTCTACATACTTCTCTTTGTGACGTCACTGGTATGGATCATTCATAATAGACAGAAGAAGCTAAGGCTCTACAGGCTGGGGAATTTGATCCCTGGACCGTTTCCCGTGCCTATATTCGGAAACGCGTTACTGGCGCTGGGAAAAAAGCCTGAACGTAAGTTTACCTTTATTTAAAGTTGCAAGTTTTTATGAATTTATTATGTAGAAAGAAAATTACAATCAAATTATAACTAGCATTTACAATTCAAACAATTAATCTAACTGCAGACTGTTGTAAACAATCTGCAGGTAGTTCAACTGATCCATATCGATACTAATCGGAAGCGTCCCCAAGATGCTGGCTGCATTGCCCCACTAGCAAAACTGATGCGCTGCGCCAGATACCAGCTCTCGGGTCACGTGTCGCTTCGACCAGACGCTCAGATAACTTTTTAACTTGTTAAGTGGTCGCTTCATTACATTTTCTTGAGTGGAGACAGTGACTCAGGAAACATAGTGTAAGATACCCTCCAGCCTTATATGATGATGATCTGCAGATATTTGTTCCGGGTGCTCTGGGTGTTTTCTATGTAGGATAAAAACTATATAGTTATGTAATATAATTTATTATGTATAACTGTCATCTAGTACCTACCCATAACAAAAGCTGTGCTTAGCTTGGGGCTAGATGATGATGTGTGAATTGTCTAGCATTTTTTTTATATCACTCCTGTAACTAAACTTTCTATGTAATATGCAATAGATAGGTAAGTATTCAATGCTAAATTCAAGTACTAAATCATGTTTATTATAGACGAAAAAATCTTACTTTGCAGATCTAGTCAAGATAAGCCTGGAGTACGCAGAGCAGTACGGCAACGTGATCCGAGGATGGCTGGGCTACAAGCTGGTGATCTTCCTCACTGATGCAGACGACATCGAGACGATCTTGAACAGCCATGTCCACATCCACAAGTCCACGGAATACAGGTTCTTTAAGCCGTGGCTTGGAGAGGGACTGCTTATCAGCTCAGGTAAGGGGAATTTGAAACGCTCACAACTGAGGCTCTGCGAACCAAAGCGGATCTTGGCCTCCGACACAAGGGCCCGGGGTCACCGGCATTTCGGTTCTGAGCTGTCTCTCGCCAACTAGTAGCCAAGATATTTAATTTTATTTATTATTAGTATTTTTTTAATTATTTATTTAATTTTATTTATTTATAACCATTTCGTCAATCCAGCGATACCTAGGGCGGCCGGCTAATCGTTGCGCCGATGTTTTTCCCTCATATGCCTTATTGTTTTAAATAAGTATAAGGTCCCTAACCTTATACTTATAGAAAGTTATAAAATCGATGAAGTTGTAATGTATATATATACAGGTACTGTGCCGTCACTCCGTATGGGCCCTAACTGAAAACCAGCGCAGTATTGGGCAAATGCCTAATACTGCAAAATGCTGAGTTAGGGACCCACTTTACTCTATGTATAATATAAATTGTTAGATTAGTCTTACTTCTTCATTATTACTGTATGCACTTTTTTCTTGTTTAGTTCTTGTGTTTTTGGGTAAAATAAATCCTGTGTACCTATTATATGTATACTTCACATATAACCCATCTTATAATTAACATTTAAGAGCCCTTTGAATGGCTTTCAAAGCTATTTCAATGGTCATATCCATATATATAGCAAAGTACCATATATTATTATTATTATTTATTTATTTTTTAAATGTCACGTCACACTAGAATATTAAGCATGTCCCTTAGAGTTACTAAGTATTATTATTTTGTTATATGTATTAGTGTATTATTTTAGTAAATAGGTATTATGTGTATTAGTTAGTAAAAATAGTTTGAATTAATGTTGTAAAGCACCGCCATCCTCTATTTTTCTAACCATCGTTTTGGTTGCCTGGAAGAAATCGCTTTAAGTGATAAGGCCGCCAGTTCATTGCTGTTCCCTACATTAAGTTTAATGAGTACTATCTGTTTTATAAGGTGATGAATAAAGCATTATCTATCTACGAGTATCTATCGCCTTGGGACAAATGTTTGTACGATCTGCAAATATTTGTTCCGGGTGTTCTGGGTATTTTTTATATATAATAAAAAATATCTATCTATGTTATGTATTGTATTAAGTTTATCAGTCATCTAGTACCCATAACACAAGCTCTGCTTACTTTGGGGCTAGATGATGCTGTGTGGATTGTCCAGCATTATTTATTTATTTATTTTTCTATCTATCTATTACCAAGACCATTCAAAGGGCTTTGATACAACAATATAGGATAGGTGGTTTTGCATAACCGCACGCAGTTTTGGGGTGAAGGGATAAAAAACAACCAAACACCTAAACATCTAAACATGCAAACATTCGCATTTATAATAATATATAAGTATGACGTCGTGATGTCACAAAGTCTCAACTATTACTAGTGTTATGAAGACATTCATCAGCACGCATGTCTTTCCCAAACATACATATATGTTTGTTGCATGATCACCACGCTTGCGAGGCGAATTATTATTGATGGTCGCAGTAGACTTTAATTAAGTATTAAATTACAGTAATTAAGTATAGAGTCCCTAACATCAGCAGGTGGCTTATTTTCTCTTTAACTTACTCCTCCTCTTCCACCTCCACAGCCTACATTGGTCACTGCTGGACCCAGGCCTCCCCTGATAAGCGCCTTATTGGCTTTTGTCTCACAGGGGTAATGCCCATAATCCCCACGCTGGGCTTGCGGGTTCGGGATCGCAGTTCGGTGGTAGAATTATTCTGCAGGGGACGCTGCGGACACCCCGCGCTTTACTTTACTCCATAATAGCTTAACTTGACCATCTCTCTCCAGGTGAAAAGTGGCGTTCCCATCGCAAGATGATAGCTCCGACATTTCACATCAACATCCTGAAGTCTTTCATAGGTGTCTTCAACCAGAACAGTAGAAACGTCGTGGCAAAGATGAGGTCTGAAGTCGGAAAGACATTCGATGTACACGATTACATGAGTGAAGTTACTGTGGATATTTTACTTGGTAAGACTTTTCAAAACGACTCGGTAAACAAGGTGTAAGACGCCCAGTGAGGAAGGATGACGATCTACGAATGACTGCTGGGTGCAGCTAGCTAAAGACAGGGCGGTAAATAATAGAGCTCATCAAAGGATCCCATAAATCCCAGTCCGAGTCTTTCTTAATCCATACCTAGCTGAGACGACCTCGTTAATACAGTCAAGAATATGGATATGAGTGATACAGAACTGGGCAGAACATCGCAATAGATGGGAGGACCTACCCAGCAGTCGGTGATCATGATCACAGATTTAAGTTACTTAGATTGATTTTTATTCTTTTAGAAACTGCGATGGGCATAACAAGGAAAACGCAAGATGCATCAGGATTTGATTACGCAATGGCTGTGATGAAGTTAGTAAATTATATTTTGTTATATTTGAGAACTTACAACAATTTCAGTTTAATAACAACTTTACAACATAATTACTTATTACATGTTTACAGAATGTGTGACATAATCCACCAGAGACACTACAAGTTCTGGTTGCGATTTGACTACATTTTCCAAATGACTCATTTCTTTAAGAAGCAAAAAAAACTATTGCAGATCATTCACGGTCTTACCAATAAGGTGAGTTGACTTTATTTTAAACTATAAATTTAAGGCTGGATTTATGACGGTCCATACGGACGACCGTACTGACGCACATATAGGAAGCATTCGGTCGGTCGAGTGTTTAGTGCTCCACAGACCAACGTATAAGCTGTAGGTATGTTGGACAAGAATAATTGTGTAGAAATGACGTCTGGTCGGTTCTGCGTCCGCACAGCACTACATCGATAAGATAAGATGCTTGGCGCGTCTGGATATGGACGTATGGAGCACGGACGCGCTCGTCGGATGGTTTTAATCTAAATGGACGGACGTTGGTCCGGATGGTCGGACGGTTCGCGGGTCGTACGCTACTAAACGTTGATTTCTATACAATAACTCTGGACGACAGACCTCCGTACGGACCATCCGTGTAGCACTAAATCCATAGAAGAGCGAGCACTGACTGCGATAGGGATATGCACCGATTTTGTTTCTGGTGTCAATAATATTCGATATCTTACCCACACCGCAGGCAAATTCGGTGCTCAGGCCAAGAGAATAAAAACACTCTTCTCAGGCTTCAGGTTGTTTTGTAAAGTGAACAATATTTTGAATACTTTTGTGACTGCTTAATAGGAAAAAAGCAGCTAAATACAGATATTAAATCATTGTTCACCTCGCAAACAATCAGCTTCATCATTTCCTAGCTAGGAATGCTCTTTACGATGCTATTATTATTATTATTTTTTTTTTTATTAAGGTTATAAAGAGCAAAAAGACGGCTTACATCGAGAACAAATCCAAAGGATTCATCCCTCCTACAATAGAAGAGCTGACTCGGCCAAACAACAATGACAAAGGGCTAAGCAACAATAAGAAAACTGTTTCGGATAACGTCTTCAAAGGGTATCGGGATGATCTTGATTTTATTGATGAAAATGATGTTGGTAAGCTTAATGAAGATTTTAAAACTTAAAACTAACATTTGGTAATAAGAATAGATAAATAATTACGTTGCTTTACGGAAATTCATTGCAAAATATTAGTTTGAAAAATATTTAGTAGTAACGTTTCCGCGTAAAGCCCTTTCTCTGATAAGATCCAACGAAAACATAGGTGCTTAATAAATTTTGCGTAATTGTGAAATTCGAGCAATGTAATCTAATACTATGATAAGTTTATGGTATTTATCAATTTGTTGGTCTGTAATAATAAGTCTCTGGTTTTCCTTCAAATCAATATAAATATAGAGAGTGATTGTGTGGTTAAGAAGGTTGACCTCTGCAGCACACTTAATAAAGTGATGATGATGTTGTCTGATTCACATATGAAACGCTGCTCTATAATAAAAACAAAATATTTAAATGGCACACCTGGTAATGCGAATCAGATTAAAAATAGAATTCTACATAACCATTACAACAATGTCGTTTCAGGAATAAAGAAACGTCTAGCGTTCTTGGACCTGATGATAGAATCAGCCCAAAATGGAACTAACAACATCAGCGACCATGAAATCAAGGAAGAAGTTGATACAATTATGTTTGAGGTAACATTTTACATTCCACGCCAAAACTCTTGCCTAAATGTTTCCAAGTGGGAAGTAGACAATTTTTGCCATACAGAATCACCCTATGCCTATAGGATGATTCTGTACAGAAGTACAGCACAGGACTAGGTACTGGGAATAAGACTGGCTTTTTGTAAGTTTTAACCGACTTCTAAAAAGGAGCAGGTTCTATGTTCGGCTGTATGTACATTCGCCGATTTCTCCGTCAATTGTGAACCGATTTTATTGATTTTTTGTTTAGATAATTGTCCAGGGATGGTCCAGTTTTATTCTCTAGGGTATTTGTTCCAACTAACTAAAACAATATCCGTCAAGTGCAAGTGTGACTCGCGCACCGAGGGTTTCGAAGGTTTGTCAAGTATACCAATATGTACTATAGGTACTGGTTAGAGACTTCGCTATTTAATGAATACCTAACAATTTAAGATACATTTCAGATGGATCGGTTTGTAAACATCAGCCATTTATAAAAAATTGGTCTACTTACTCTCTATATTTTCTCTATATTCTTTTTCTCTATATTTTTCTTGTAAAATATAGATCCATATCTACAAACGCTACATACATTTCAGATGGATCGCTCTGCAAACTTCGGAGATAGGTGGGGAATGGGTAATTTTTAGACATCTTTTTTTCGAAATATTTTAGAAAGTATGAAAACTAAAGAAATATCAAAATATGTATTGAAATGTACAAATTAGTACCTTTTATTTGATACCCCACTTGACCTTGTAGGTGTCTTAAAATTTCGACATAACCATTTGTACTGAAAATTTTCATTTGAATTTTTTTCTTTTAGCTGGACAGGCATACGAAATGTATCCTTATTTCAAATTTCAAGTTATTTGCTGCTGTAGTTGCTGAGGTATTAAAGACGGAAAAAAGACAGAAAAAGCGATATCGGGGTTGGGTCGGGTTTCGAAACCGATCTCCGATCTTGGAAACCCTAAAAACTGTGTACCTAAGCTTTATGGAATTGAAAGTCGGTTTTTGGTTTTCAAATTATTAATTTGAATACTTAATGCCCATCAAATACCAGTTTCACTCCTAGTTCCGCTTCCCTACTACCGCTTTCATTTCTCTGTCAGCCGAAATTGCAACATGAATAATGTCAAGAAAATTTCGGAGGTTAAAGAAAAGTGGAGTCTAGTGGAACAAAAGAAAAACTTTTTATAATTACCATCATCAGGATCAACTACCGCTGACTTCCCTTCGCTTTCTTTTTCTAGGTATACCCAATTACCCAATGATAACTTTTTCTTTTCCAGGGTCACGATACGACAGCAGCTGGCTCCAGCTTCGTCCTCTGCCTTCTCGGCGTCCACCAGGACATCCAGATGAAGGTCTATGAAGAGCTCTACTCCATCTTTGAAGACTCTGACCGTCCAGTCACTTTTGAGGACACTCTCGAGATGAAATACTTGGAGAGGGTGATCTTAGAGTCTCTGCGGCTGTACCCGCCAGTGCCGATCATTGCCAGGACACTGAAGCGGGATGTTAAGATTGGTAGGTACATTCAACCTCAACCTCTTAGTACCACACAATTTCGGTTCGAGACAATTTTGCCAATGTCATTTTCCAAGGTATTATTGTAAGTTTTGAAAAGGGGTAGGTGTATTGCCTTGGAATCGAGCACTAAAATCGATGATGCTAATATATCAAAGATTTTTGACCGGTTCTCAAGTAGCAATCCATTACTGCAGCATGCCAAAAATGTAGGTATTAAAATAATCAATGGTTGAACCAATATTTAGAGTATTTTAGATTGAACTACATCCTAGGTAGCCAATAATTTAAATTGTATGTTATTCAACTTGCAACCTTATCCTAAAGAATAACCACCTCTTTTCTAGTGACAAACAACTACGTCCTCCCAGCCGGTGCTACAATAGTCATCGGCACTTACAAGGTCCATCGCAGCCCGAAGCACTACAAGAACCCTGATGTCTTCGACCCTGACAACTTCCTCCCTGAGAACATGGCGAACAGGCATTATTACAGCTATATTCCGTTCAGTGCTGGACCCAGGAGCTGTGTTGGTAAGTGCACGACCTTACTACTACATAACAAATGCTATTTTTCTCGTATCCTCGTCAGCCTACACTGGGTCCCTGCTAGACATTGACCTCCTCTAATGAACGCCATAGGGTTCTGTTTTCCTTGCCGCATCTAGCATCCGCTTGCAATCTTCCGCAAAGCACCGCAGTCGGGCGTATTATCTCACAATTAAAAACCCTCTCTAAAAATATATTATTTATTAAATCATATTAATTGTGGTTATGTGCAGTAGCTTTCACGAGCTAATTTGGAGAGGGCTTGCCCCAGTTATTCGGTTACATCCTAGAACGGCGTTGCATTAGAGTTCAAGAAAACTAAACGCAAGCCAAACACGGCTCGATCCGTCGGTGAATACAAGGATGTCATACTATCCCATCTTCTAGTAGAATCTAAGCACTTCGTCTTACATAAGTATATTTATAAAATGCAATTAATTTTTCAGGCCGTAAATACGCACTCCTAAAACTGAAAGTCCTGCTAGCAACAGTGCTGAGGAACTACAGAAGCATCTCCGAGATCAAGGAAGAGCAGTTTCAACTGCAAGCTGACATCATCCTTAAAAGAACCGACGGATTCCAGATAATACTGGAACATAGGAAGAGGGTGCCATCGAGCAGTTAGAACAGAAGTTGTGGAAAAATTAAAACGATTATGAAACCTTAGTGAATAATTAGATACTTACATGTTTACCTACTGTGCAATACTGAGACAAACTTTATATGGTTAGAGGTACAGTGCCTAGTACCATAGCATATCATCATGAGTTTTTTTGATAAATAAATAAATAGGAAATATATTATTGATGTGTTTTTCAAAAACTCAAAATCGACCTTATAATATTCCGTAACATTGTTGCATGGTTTTATTAAGTTTAACATTTCTAACAGCATAATAGATAGTAACTAATTCCTCGGGAATAAACTTATATAGAACTCTTTTTAGGGTTAAGCTCGCCTTTGTCATTCCTTCTCTAGTTTTATGTTTTTTAATGTATGTTTTATTTAGTGCAATAAAGAATTAAAGATGGGATGCCCTCATCTGGATCATTTATAGAATATATTTTGGATACATATTTTTTTAGTTATAAAAAGGCGCCAGAATTATTAAAAATTGTAAGTCGATTTGCAATCGCAAATCAGATCGCAATTGTATGCCTACAGAGGTAGGCAAACCATTTTTACCTAACTTTAAAAGACGCACAAAAAGCTAAGAAAATAAATGGCTTTAAACCAGGGTTCCTTAGGGGTGACATTGTGTGCCAGGGGTCCGCAGCAGCAGAACAAAATGTAGATTGGAAAACAACGCTTAGAATGGCTAGGTCGATAGCAAAACGAATGCTGATTTGTTGGGAAACACCTAATAATTTCGTTCGTAATAGGTCGTTCGACTATGTGACATTTCGCCATATTATTTAAAGTTAATCGTTCAACTCAACAATCGGCATAGAGTAGCGGCAATTAACTGAATTTTGTCGTTTTGCAATCGGCCTAGCCATTTCACAACCGGGCTGAATCTACAATCCGGCGCGATGGCGACATATGGATCGCCAGAGCAAAACTAGATGTGTTGCCAAGCATTGCTCCTGCAATGCTTAGCAATACATTTAGTTTTGCTGCTTAGATCAAGCTCCCTCAAGTTATCCCCTCAATTATTTTCTGTGGACAATTGCCAATTTCCCGCAAATTTTAACCATTTATGAAAAAACTTACTTTATTATAATTTAATGACTTATGGATAAATGTAATAAAACTACCAATAAAAGTGTTTTTAATGCAAGGCTTTATATTCATTCCATAACATATTCTTCGACAGGGGTCCGTGGAATTTTTGAAATTATGAAATTGGCCGTAACTGCACAAAGTTTACGAAACTCTGCTTTAAACGATAGATGGACGCAAGAAACAAATCAGATGAAATAAAGACCAAGACAGCAAACCAAACTGCGAGGAAGACTACTTTAAAGATGGGTTGATGAAATCCGACAATACATGAATGTGGAGGACTCAAGCAAGACCGTCTAGAGTGGAAGAGATGGCTCCTTTAAACGCCCCTACTCTATTTTAAATGACTATAAAAAACTGGATTAAATCACAAAAAGTTTGCATTCGTAGTGGATACTTTAATAGTTGGGTCAGTGACACTAAAATGCTTTATAGATAATTATTTAAGAAAATAAGCTCGTACGTAATGAGTACAATAAAAGGCAGAGAAACTTTACCCTAGCTCAAACGACACGGTATCGACTGCATTGAATATTCATTATTCATTAATTTGCGTAGCCATTGTTTAAAATACCTACGATGATTATGCAAAATAAACCGTACAGGTCGGGGTTAATAAATAACTTGCATTAGTGCACCAATAATGTTCATAAACCGTTCATAACGGAAGCGAGGTGCACAGGAGACAGTATTATAAAATAAAGGTAGGTTATAAATATTAATCAGGATAGGATACCTAGATAAAAATAAACTAAGATAAAATAAAATACTAAAAGCACTTCAGTTAAGTTTTAGATGCCTTAAATTGCTCATAAAAGCTTTCCGAAAAGTGAAAGCGACTTAAACCCAAACTTAGACTCAGCTTGCCTGAATTTATTCACAGAGCAGAAGACTCGTTTTGCTTCGAGAAGAACACCATCGCGCGCGTTAATCGCAAGCTACAACTTTACTATTACTTTGACTTTTATCTCATGGGGGATAATGCCCATAATCCCCACGCTGGGCATGCAGGTTCGGATCGCAGTTCGGTGGTAGAATTTTCTGCAGGGAGCGCTACTGCTCGCCTCCGGTAGAATCCCTTAGTCGCCTCTTACGACACCCGCGGGAAGAGTTAGGGTATTGCAAATTCCAAGCCTGCACCACACAGCTACTCGTTCACACTTTGATATAATTGCAGTGAGATGACGTCATTCGTGGAGGAGACCCAGGGTATCCAGTTCAGCTCACGGTTGATCTTCTACCCGCTGCTACTCCTCGCGTCAGGACTATGGATCCTGCACCGTTGGCAGCAGCAGTCCAGGTTCTACAAGATGGGAGAGAAGATTCCGGGACCCAGTACAGTGCCGTTTTTTGGAAACGCGCTGCTGGTTTTTCAGAAGAAACCACATGGTAAGTCGCTACGAGCTTTTACAGCTTTAGCGACAGACAACCGCCACCATTATGAGGGTTTCAAGATCGGTTACGAGTCCCTTATGGTCTCGCTCAGTCTATCCTTTTTCCCCTCTTTACTATCACAGCAACAATTAACTTGAAATTTTAAAAAAATAATACATTTCGTGCGCCGCGCCGGTACAGATAAAAAGAAAAAAAAATTATAAATTAAGAAATTAAAATAAAAAAAAAATGATTGAAATTTGAAGTGGGGAGTGTGGTGAGGTGGGGGGTTGAAGGTAAAAATTTAAATGAAAGTTTTTTTTTATAATTTTTGTATAATTCATACTTTTTAAAATATTAAAGAGAAAGTCAAAAATGTACCGTTCTCTCATTGCCGATGTTTGCTGAGCGATCCATCTGAAATGTATATTTTGTATGGATATGAATAGATTGTGGAGATGTGAATCTATATTTTACAGGAAAAATACAGAGAAGTACGTAAAACAATTTTAAAAAAATGGTCCAAATGTGGGGAATAATTTTCAAAAAGGAGGGCAACCTCACTGAGGGGTGTATCAAATGAATGGTATTGAAAAAAATGGGAGATGAGGTAGATAGATAGATAGAACATTTATTTGCAACTGCAACACACAATACAAAGGTATATAAAACACGACAAAAAGGGAGGTACTAGCTTCCCGATAGTGGAAGGCTCAAATTAGGTGCAATTCGGTCCAACTCAGTCATAGTTGGACCGGCGGCGTTCGTGTTACGCGTGCTTCCTACGATATACTTTAGTGTGAAGACTACAGCAATACCCTCATATTTGTTAATTTCAATTATTGAACAAAATTGGAAATGTAACTGTTAGTAAGTGTTTGCGTGTAATTGTAACAAAAGTCAGTCGTTGAGTAAGTGCTGGAAGAACGTACTATATCTACAGATTTTACTTAGATCTACAATGTTACAAAGCAGTTTTTAAATTTTCGGTAGATTTCATACTTTTTGAAATATTTTCTTTAATAAATTGATAATTCCCCCCTATCTCCGAAGTTTGCGGAGCGATCGATCTGAAATATAGATAATACCTAAAATAGTAGGTACTATTTTAGGTATTTGTAAAATAGCGAAGTTTCTAACCTACTTATGTACTATAGGTACCTATGGTACCTATAGTACATATTTGTACAATAGACAAACGTTCGAAACCCTTGACGGATATTGTTTTCTTAGGGGATGTTATGTGCAAGTGCCTTTATTTAAATAGCTTGTTATTAATTTTGACTTTGTCATTGCAGTGGAATACTTCTAGTTCAATTTATGGAGGCTTAAATTAATAAAAATAAATAATAACGGAACAAGCAGTTGGTCCACGCAAGTTTGATGTTTGGGAGGAGAGATGGTTGTTAATGCTACTTTATCATGGCAAAATTCTGAATGGATCAGACAAAATATTTTTAAACTTACTCGATCTGAACACAATATTATTAGTGCTATTTATCGGGTATTTATCGCTTTGATTTTATACCTATTTTAAACCTATTTTTGCTGACCTATTATACGACTGGATTGAATTATACAAACCTCAAGTCGTCTGTAATGAAAGGCATTAAAGAGAATGGTTCCAGAAGCGATTGAAATTAAGATATATCCTAATTTCAATCGTGAAGACTGTTTCAGCCTCTCTGCCTCGTGGAATCTAGTTATAGCCAAGCTTACTCGTCGTAGATCGGTTTTTCAGTGCGTCGCGGATGATGTTCGTGTAATGTCCGAGTGTTCAGATGGACACGCCTAGTTTCGAAAACCAAGTGAGGGTAGTTACAAATAATGCTGCTCTCGCTACGCATAGGCGGTAGCTCCTGTACTCCAATCATCTCATCTCATGACCGACAGTGTGTACACCTGTTGAAACGTCGGGAAAAATAGGTAAATAAACGCGATAAATACCTACCCGTTATATAGTACTAATAATAATGGATCAGACTAAAATTATTCTTCCTGCAAAAACCTGTATGCTACTGTTATAAATACTTAGCATATTACAGTAGCTCGGAATTTTCGGATTTTTCCAGAAATTGCGGGCGAAATTGCCAGCAATAGCTACTTACTTTAATATAATATTTCTTATTCAAACAGAAATCGTGAACTTAGCCCTTGACTACGCAGAGAAGTTCGGCAGCGTGATCCGAGTGTGGCTCGGCACTAAGCTGGTCATCTTCTTGACTGAGCCGGACGATGTCGAGGTCATCCTCAACAGCAACGTGCATATCGACAAGTCTACGGAGTACAGGTTCTTCAAGCCGTGGCTTGGAGAAGGACTGCTGATCAGCTCTGGTAAGCTTTTTGACAGTGGTAGGGGAGTGGTGACATCGAGACATCATGAGGCAACAGCAGCCCCTAAGCAAGTATTACTATGATGACCAAAACCACCGCTTTCACAAGAGTGTTTGAAAGAGGATGGAAGAGAATCATAGAGAAAAAAAAAAAAGAATCACATGTCAATGTGAAAAGGCTCTTTCAGCTGGTTGCAGTAAGTAGGTTTTATCCATACTCAAAGAAAAGCGTATTAGCAACAAACAAATATTTTTACTTCCTGCTTTCGAACAGAGTTGATTTTGAACTTGATCCCTACTTGACTCCGTCAAACTGTTACGCATATGTATTTATGAAGATAAATGCGACTCTTGGATGAACTATTTACATTGTGTATACCCGACGTTAAGTTGTTGGTACTATTACTATAATAGGTTTCGTCAACTAGTCAAAAGTTCAAATAAATGCATCCTAAATCGGCAACCTATATTCGTTCACAGGAGAGAAATGGAGGTCCCACCGAAAGATGATCGCGCCGACTTTCCACATCAACATCCTTAAGTCATTCGTGGATGTCTTCAACCAGAACAGCAAAAACGTGGTGGAAAAGATGAAGCCCGAGATCGGAAGGACCTTTGACTGCCACGACTATATGAGTGGTGTCACTGTCGATATTCTACTAGGTTAGTTTGCTCAAAGTCAAAGTCAAAGTCAAAAACTCTTTATTTCTATAAATACATTAAATTTACACTTAGAAAAGGATAAATTCTTAATAATTAAACACTGTTCTTCTCTTTGTATGTTAATGGCATCAACCTTTGAACAATTCCCTTCAGTCGCGTTTGCATGTCTATTAAATAGCTATCAAAGTGCTTTATTTACTTTAGACCTTACAGGACTCTTGGACACGTCACAAAATTCAAATTCCATAAAACTAGGAAATAAAGTGACCATTTTGATTTTTTGTACACTTCAATCTTTTTATGGTAAAGTAAAGAAGCGAACAACAAACATTTACCTCAGGTTGTTAGTCTTTGAGTTGCGCAAAACTAGTCCCAAGCTTTTTTATAGATAGATAATTTTTAATTTTAATTTGATTTAATAATTTTTAACTTACATAAAGTTTTTGCAATTAAGTTTCGCAGCCAGCTGTGGAAGTTTTCCCTGGATTCTTCATTTAAGTATACTATATTTCATCCCAAACATATGATTTACCCTTGACAAGCTCTCGCATTTGTTTTATGTGACTTTAGTACCACCATCTTCATTTCTTATATCACCGATATCGATTAAAAGTCAAGAAATGTATTTGTCATTATGGCTCCACAATTATTGGAATACATAATTAACTAATGAAAATGTGTTATTTTTCCGTTACGTTGACAGAAATTAACACAAATGCATCCATGAATGACGTTATCGACTTGGTACCACTGTTTAAAATTTTCAATGAGCAATTGCTTTTATTGATCACATATAATGTTAATTTATTCGACTTTACTTTCTACGTGTTGGTAGGTATTATCAGAGGGCACGACACTGGCCCTAGTAAGTCGGAATGTTTTACAGGGACATGGTTTTACTCGTAACTGCATTAAGCAAACAACTTTGACCTAATAAATAAAACAAAAGAATTTTTCCCTACCAAATTTAAAATAAATGGATTCCTTTGTTTTGTGTGATAAATTATTTTTTCCAGAAACTGCGATGGGCATCACTAGAACCACTCAAGGTGACAATGATGCTGGTTTTGATTATGCCATGGCTGTCATGAAGTAAGTACGTTTTCTACCTTTACCTGATAGTGGCAGGTAACATAATACGTTTTTATTTCTTCCCATTCCATACTAAACAATCGTGTGTTTGTGTTGCTTTAATGTGGGCTTATCTCTTGTAAAAAGAGTTTACCAGCCTCGTCTCACCATCGAAATCTGATTCAAATAAAGGTTGAAGTTAACAAAGCTTTTTCACAATAGGTATATAATAGTCGATTATGAAAAACTCGGCTAAGAAAATTTGCAAACAAAAATATGTGGTAGGGTACCCACAGATATCATAAACTGTGGTAATACCAGAGGCATTTTTCTAGTGATAATAATCAGACAGTGCCGTGTCGTGGCGGCTTTGAATTAGCATCACCGCAACTCTTCCTGCGGGTTTCGTAAGAGGCGACTAAGGGATACCCACTGGGGGCCGGGTAGCAGCACCACCTGCAGAATAGACCCACCAACGAACTGTTATACCCCTGGCCAGCAGCGTGGGGATTATGGATTATGACATATGGATTATGGCATTACCTCATAATGATTAGGTACCAGAGGTTAGTTTAAATATTGTTAAACATAAAATAATTTGTTCTTACCTATCTCCTTATACCTCTAAGTAAACCATGCGTTTGTATGAGAATAAAGTTCTTTAAGCCTAATGATAAGAGCCAATAAGGTGCTTGTCAGGAAGGCCTATGTCCAGCAGTGAACTAAAACGTGGTAAAGGCTGTTGATGTGATGTTAATGTGAATCTACATCTACAGCCTATGCTTGTACACTGCTGAATGAGCACCTTTATGAATTTTATCATAATGGGGGTAATGCCCATAATCCCCACGCTGGGCATGCGGGTCGGAGATCGCAGAACGAATGTCAAAGTGAAAGATTCCGCAGACTGAGTTTCTGATTTCTTTCAGGATGTGTGACATCATACACCAGAGACACTACAAGTTCTGGTTGAGGTCCGAGGCGCTTTTTAAACTAACGCCTTTCTTCAAGAACCAAATCAAACTATTGAACATAATACATGGACTTACCAACAAGGTAATATACGGCCTTAAAAAAAATAATGAAATATTCAAGGTTTTAACAATAATAATTTGTATAAAAGCAAACTTGCGTCATGAATTTTCGGGTGATGATACATTAAAATTAAAAAAACGGTGCATTACGGCAATTTTAAAGTAAGTTGTTTTTTTCGTAGGTAATCAAAAGCAAGAAGGCTACATACCTAGAAAACAAAGCTAAGGGTGTCATTCCTCCCACCCTTGGAGATCTTACTCGTGAAAGTGACGAAGGTGTTTTGGCCAACGACAAGACTGTTGCTGATTCTGTCTTTAAAGGATACCGAGATGACTTAGACTTCAACGATGAAAATGATATTGGTAAAAAGTTACAAAATAATTTGATAAATAAAAATTAGGGCACAGTAGTAGCATTAATTTTTTTGGAAGATGTGAACAGTTTGTACATCAAAAAATCTGTGTACAGGTGAGAAAAAGCGACTTGCATTCTTGGACCTCATGATTGAATCGGCACAAAATGGAACACATAACATTAGTGATCATGAAATCAAAGAAGAAGTTGACACCATAATGTTTGAGGTACGTTTCACATTAAAATGTTTAGCTAGGGTACCTACAACATGTAAGACAAGATAATCCGAGGTTTGGGCCCTTAAACAGCATCATTAGCTGATGGTGCAGAATATGCCAATGACTCTTATAAACAGTTTAAACCCATTCAATTTGTTCTACATATTTCACTCTGAAAGAAAAACAAACATAATTTCAGGGTCACGACACTACGGCTGCTGGCTCCAGTTTTGTCCTCTGTTTACTCGGGATCCACCAAAACATCCAAACCAGGGTGTACGATGAACTGTACGAAATATTTGGAGGCTCCGATCGACCTGCCACTTTCGCTGATACTCTTCGCATGAAATACTTGGAGAGAGTCATTCTTGAGTCTCTGAGAATGTACCCGCCAGTGCCTATCATTGCTAGGAAACTGACGCGTGATGTGAAAATAGGTAAGCACCTGCCAACCTACTATTGTATATCGTTTCTATTAGCTCATTGCAAGAAGATTCCACTATTTTGTGGGTTTCCTCTGAAAAAGCATTTCCTTTGATCGAGTTAATTGTCTCCAGCTACCAAGAACTACGTGCTTCCAGCCGGTTCCACCGTAGTAGTGGGAACCTACAAGGTCCACAGGAACCCCAAGTACTACAAAGACCCTGAAGTATTCAACCCTGACAACTTCCTCCCCGAGAACACCCAGAACAGACATTACTACAGCTACATCCCCTTCAGCGCTGGTCCTAGGAGCTGTGTCGGTAAGTACCTACAACATCTGCTATTACGATAATTAAACAGCTTATTTAATTGTTCATTTTCTTCATAATCTAGATAGCAGGTGCTCACCCAATGCCCTGTTATCTTAAGACTCTCTCCTTCTCTTGCTTCTGTTTTCCGGCTAATTACAACCTGGGTCTCTTAAAGTCAGGACTGAATAAGTGTCTTCTAGACCTTCGTGATTCACCGTCGACCACATCGTCACTTCAGGCGAGTTTGGTCCACCACTTAGTCAAATGAAGGAATAGTCTTTATTAAAAACGTTCGACACACCGCCGTTCGCAATAACCGCTTCCCATCTATCATCTCTAGGTTGGTTCTGTAAACTCTTGACTTGTTCCAGGTCGCAAATACGCCATCCTGAAGCTCAAAATACTGCTGTCCACGATCTTGAGAAACTACAAGACCGTGTCCAGTGTTCCTGAGAAGGACTACAAACTACAGGCTGATATCATCCTCAAGAGAACCGACGGCTTCAGAGTCAGCATTGAGCCAAGAAAACGAGTGCCTTCAACTGAAGTATGAATTTGAACTACAAAATGTACAATTAAGCCACAATTTAGACTATCGTTAGATGTGGAATGTTATGTTCCAATTGTGATTTTCATTCTTTAGGATATTTATTCGTGAATGTTAAAGCTTTCACTATAAATAATATAACTATTTTGTCGTAACAGGTAAGTGATTATATAGTAGTTGATTGGGATTTAGTTGTACTAAAATAATCAGTACCATCTAATACTTAGTAAACAATAGCAGAGTTGTGTAGATAAAGAATGGGTTTGAGAATAACAGCAGGACTGCATGCTGTCATACTTAAATCGCATTTGATCTAACATGATCTAAGCCTTTAATACCTTTAATAAATCCCATTCTTTATATAAACGACTTTAACTACAATTTAACATAGTATTGACAGGTATTCTTGTCTCTCTTTTAAATAAGGATAATGTTTAAATTATATATAAGCATGCATTGATAAAGTGAAGACAAACTATGGACCAAAATGATATGTTAATAAAATTATTAAAAATAATGGTTTAATTTTATTTACAGTTTTTTGAGCTTCTACTTGCGGCTTCGCACGCACTTTATTGAGATAAAAAGTAGACAATGTCCGTCCGCGGGATACTGTCTACCTCCCTGCCAAATTTCATTCATATCCGTTCAGCCGTTTAGGCGTGAAAAGGTAACAGACAGACAGTTACTTTCGAATTTATAATATTACTAGCTGGTGCCCGCGGCTACGCACGCGCTTTTTAAGTAGCCTATGTCCGTCCCCGGGATACCAATTAATAAATTCCCTTGAAAAAAAATTTAGAAAATCGAGTGAACTTTAGAGGTGCATTGACTCCATCCACTTTAAAACTGGTGCGGTTCTCATTAATTTGTATCAACCACTATTAATTGTATAGATGATCTACCTTATAATATAAAATTGTTTTTGATAGAGATTCAGGTTATTAACAGAAATTATCAAATGTTGAGCAGATTATAGATAGGTCATCATAGGGTATGGATAGGTCAAGTGTGAACAGATTATAGATATTTGACATCAGCAACAAGACTTGATTGTGACTTCTTGTATGGTCCCTGTCCGCACGATAGAGGCGCTATACCAAATTGTATGGAAAAAGGAGTCGTCACGATGACGTCTCTTTACTAACGTCAAAGAGACTCACCCCTCTGAACAGATCAGATAAATCATCGCGCCGTCGGTAGATCAAAATGTTAACCTATCATTTCAGCCGGTCAATTTAGATGTATTCGTTCGTGAGTGTCACTTATACCATTCTCGCCGCTCATTGGTTCATTTTGCTTTGGTTTTTCATTCATAATCTAAATGCAGCCAATGAGCGGCGAAAATAGAATATACAAGCACGAATACATCTGATTTGTAGCTGATGGACCATCGCGAAACACCAATGACTTTGGCAATGTCTTTGACGATGATCGTCCTGGTAACCTCTGATGGAGACTTTAATGACGTTAATGTAATTGTTTTTGCTCTTTCAAGTGCTTTGGCATTTTAGTATTAACATGTTTTTTTTAATAAAATCGAAATGTGATCTTGAATTGACCATTAGAGCTTTTATCTTGCTGCCTATATATCACGAAATAATACGGGGAAATAGTAGACCCTTGCGGGATAAATAATCTAACATCAATAATAAATTCATCGGCTAAGAACTTGAGACAAGCTTCGACTCTTGATAAATATAATATAACAAGCTGCAGCCCGCGGCTTCGCACGCTTTTTTCCGGAATAAAAGGTAGCCTATGTCCTGCCCCGGGATACCATATACCTCGCTGCCAAATTTCACCGAGATCCGTTCAGCCGTTCTTGAGTTATAAATAGTGTAACTAACACGACTTTCTTGTATATTTATATATATATATATATATATATATAATTCACAAATAAATGGCATCAGTGAACAGAAAAAATATAGAAGCATTCTTTGCGCTAGAAAATGACCCAAAAGCAAAGTATGCTGTGGTAGGCTGTGCATGTAAACTATATGCTGCGAACGAGTTTAATTTGCAAGGCCACTGGCGGTAGCAACTTGAGGGCGTTGTAGAAAATTACGTAAGCAACATACACGCTAAACGACAATTTAATCTCAAATGTTAAGGGAATAAAGTCGACTTTGTACTGAGCGTTCCGTCGCGGAATGGACCTGGATGAGACAAGCACAAGACTGTGGAGATTGGCACACGCTAAGGGAGGCCTATACCCAGCAGTGGCCTACTCAGCAGTGGGTGAAGTCAGGCTGCGGATAATGATGATGATATTGATAACTTTACGCCTCTACGTAATATTTATGAACTATTATAAATAATATTTACGGAAAAAATGTCTTGATAATTTGAAAATACCGGATTTCCCGAGGCATATCCATACTAACCTATCGTTTGAGGTCATTGATCCTAAATCATTCTATCCTAAATCTCTCCGATCTCTGCTAAACAGCGAAGGATATTTGACATTTAAGTTATTTTGCAATTTTCTGTCAAGTTGCGCGCATATTTTCCTTGAAAGAAGGCTTCCATATTGTTTTCCGTTTACTATATGACATTGATGTATGTATACAGCAAAAGGCAAGCTACTATCAAAACTAGAGTTTCTAACTCTGAATTAGAACCTAACGATACAAGGTTCAACAATAACACCACTTACATAAAACACTTCAGGGTGCATTTTTCGATAGACGGCGGAAGGGTAGGCGACCAGTCTATTTAAAGTTAAACAAATCGCATGTAAGACAAAACGACATCTTCGTTATCTACTAAATACTTGATTTATTGACACGGCTAATATCACTTCATTATAATAAACTTATCTCTTTATAGTAAAATAAATCTACGATAATGATCGTTTGTTTGCAAAAAGCAAATATAATATAGACCATAATATAGATAGATGATAAGATCAACTGTACAGTGTACGCAAATTTTAATGTAAAGATATCAAGTTTACTTGCATACCGCGACAATTTCTATTGACGCTTGTAGAGATCATAGTAATCGCTACAAAACGATGATGAATAGAAGATGTTAGCACTAAACCACACTACAATTCAGTTATATTATTATCAGTATTATAATATAATCAGTCATCTCCTACATTACGTCTTCCTATTCTTGTTATAGACGAAGAACTCGATGGTCCAAAGCACTACACAGATGAGGCAGCAGAAGCTCATTGCGAGGAAGCAGAAGGTGTAGTTGCCTGTAGCCTCGTAAAGTATTCCTGAAATAAGAAACTTGAGTTTAAGAAGTCTGATGGGTGATAGCCTGCTCCATTCCCCTCAGATCCACTTTGCAGATCCATTATTGAATAATATTTCCCTTTTTGTTCACTCCTCTTCCAAATAAAAGACTAGGGTAGAGTCTATTAACATGAGTCTATTAACATGCTTTGAAGGTGGATTCGTGTACAATAACAAGGAACTTATAGCGAGGGCTAAATAAACATTGTAAGAACACTTTGGATAGGAGATTGTTGGACATGTCAAATGATCTCGATACTAGTACACTCCGCTGTACGCGTGGGTTAAAATGCTTAGGCTTCCATAAGCCATCAGGCATTTAGCATAATACTTTACCATGGCAGTCACGGCCTAAGAACTGACCCCTTCACCTCAGACCTTGGATGTCGTAAGAGTCGACTAACGGAACCTATCAGAGGAAGAGCAGCAACTTTCTCATTTGTATTATTAACACCTGCGATCAGCAATCCGCCTGTCAGTCAAGCATGGTGAATATGGAACAACCCTCCTTGTTTCAGGAGGCGCGTTCAGCAGTAAAGTAAAGTAAAAGTTTATTTCAAAAATAACATGGCACTATTTAAAGTTAAGAGTTACTATTAAAGTAAGTGATATAAGTTTATAAGTATTTCTAGTATCTCTAGGTGTTGTTACCCGTGGCGAATGACTGTCCTTCGTACTAGTTAATACTGTATTACGGTAGAAAGTCTTGCTCTCCCCCAAATGATAAGCGTTAATATGTATAAGTAGTGTAAACTTAACAACATAGTGCGACTAAATTATTTAAATAAGCATACATTAGAATTAGACTAATATTAAAGAAAAGTACATACAACATAAGAAGTAAGTAAAGTACCTAGTATACAGTGGGCATACGGTGTGCTGTGGAGGTTTTAAAATAAACTAGCTTCTTCCCGTGGCTTTGCACGCACTTTTCCGGGATAAAAACTAGCTGTTGTCCGTTCCTGGGATACCATCTACCTCCCTGCCAAATTTCATTAAGATCCGTCCAGTCGTTTAGGCGTGATAACTATCATGCTTTGAAGGTGGATTGGTGTTTATAACAAGGAACTTATAGCGAGGGCTAAATAAACATTGTAAGAACACTTTGGATAGGAGATTGTTGGACATGTCAAATGATCTTGATACTAGTATACCGTTGTACGCGTGGGTTAAAATGCATGGATTTACATCTGCCCTTTTTTTTTAACAACCAATGCGTGATGGCTGATGGACGTAATTTTCCAAGGTCCAATATTTGTAATTGAAACCGGAACCCTATAAAAATTAGAGCTAATGACTGACCTATCATCGGATCAGCCAGCAGCATCAGCGCTCCAGACAAGAGAATATGCAGCGCCAGTGCAGCCGGGAACCTGTCCGGTGCCGCAGCGACCAGCACCAGCGGGAACAGAACCTGCACGGAGCACCGCACCAGGCCGGAGATGGCTGTCACCGCGAATACGAAGTAGAGGTCCTTGGAGCTTACAAGTGCTGGAAAGGATACTATACAGATAAGATATAGGTAAGATAATATAATTATATAAGAATCCGCGTTTGTCATCTGCAATAATCTGCATCGTCTTTTATCATCGCACAATTTATTTATTTTATTTATTTAGCAGCAAAAACAATCATATTACAGCATAATAAATTTAGGCACCCATTATAAATTTATTAATTATCCAAGATATGCTAGATGATGCTGAGTGGATTGTCCAGCAATAGATAATTGATTGAGATTTATTTATTCGGATATCGAGATTGTCACGGTAATCGATGATATTAGAACCATCATTGAAATAATGGATTTCATAGAAGAGATTTTTCTAACTCTGCAGGATCGATGCACAAGAACTCGTAGTGGATACCCTGATGGTTCAATCAAATTTTGAGACTAAAATATCTTTGCACCTGGCAAAGTCTTAGAGGAACGGCGGCGTGCCTTCGATTTCATAGAGATCCGCTGACAATCTAGTTTTGGGTGAATTATCCACTTCACTTTGGGGTAAGGGATAACTTGCCCGTTCGTGATTTTTGATTCGGGCGAGTTGTCCATTTTGCTATTTAAAAAAGTGACAACTCGCCAGTTAGCGGGCGAAATGTATCTTAACCCGATACTTCCGATGAGGTACCTACCTGCTATGGCCGATGTAAGAAACAAGTGGTACCTACTTGATATCAACTTTTAAACAAAACTTACCAATTCTAAGTAGAACAGTGACACAAGTCCCGCCGAAGAAGATCATCCTGCTGTCAACAGCGTAGAAGTACGTGAAGACTGCCAGACTGAACCGGGCTACCAAGTCGGAAACCGCTCCTACCATCACGCAGGTGGCCACTTGCATCTGTGATACAGACTTTTTGCTATAGGTGATAACAAGGAGACGAAAGTGTGTACATCAAAGTAGTAGGGAAAGAACTTGTCAGCAGAGTATCATGTATTGGTAAGAATACGAATCAAATTGTATGCTTCTTCCCACAAAAGAGGGAGCTACCTACCTATTTTGCGACAGACGTTTGATCAAGATTGTGCAGTAGTTAGCCGAGATATGGCGAGTCTTGACTTGCGTGTTGGCTGTCGACTCTCTCATCGCAAACCAACACGTAAATCTGCACCATTTGAAATCGTTTATGACATTGTTTGTAAAGAGATAAATAAAATAAAATGGTAACTTTTTCAATGCATATTCCAATGTTCAATCAAAAGCGTAGGTACAATATAAAAGTACATTTAGAAGTAGACCTTTAGGGCTGTATCTCGAACGGAGTTCAAAATAGTTATTGTGCGCAAATGTCGATCAAACTACAAATGTATTTTATTTGAGCGCCTACTTCATCAGTTTTGTCTTAATCTCAATTTAGCTCTAAACTTTATTCTAAAATGCGAATGCAGGTTATTGGTTTGGATAATTTATTAAATGATTTACCTGACTAAATCCATAAGAGAACAGTAGGGTTGGTTCCATCGCCAGATATGTGACGTCGGATACAAATGCGAACCCAAGTCCGACGAGGGTGCTGACGAACCGAGGATCCTTCAGAAGGTCTACCTCTACGTTATCGTATATTATCTTCCTGAAAATGAGATTGGGTATATTTAGAATAAAGATGCTTACTTTTCTAACTTCTGTGTAGGGCATGAAAACCGGTATTGAAATTGCAAATACCGGTTTTCGGTATTTTTAATAAAACGTTTAAATAAATGATTTATTCATTTACACAAATTACAAACAAATTATTTTATTTTATGATTGTAAAACTGATGGGAACTTAACTCATCGCGCATCGTGAGAAGAAAACGTAGACTGTTTGTTTTCACGGTGAGTTCACAAATCGATACACCGACTTCAATATATATAACCGAATAAATGCCCGTGTATAATGTAAGACGGTTTTTTAAGTTAAATATTTACTTCTACAGATAATTTTAATTGCAATTAGTCAATGTGTGCGAGCAAGCAGGTAGGCCAGTTCTCTATTCATTGTTACTACGTACCAGCACATGTTGGTTTGGATACGGTTTCCATTTCTTTCTTGTATTACCCCTCTGATCGATACATAGTAGGTACTTAACTTTTATGATATCAGGAACAAAGTATGATAGCCATTTTGCATTTCTTATAGAAGAGAGTTTAATTTAGTGTACCCTTGTTATACAGACCAACCAATTAGTAAAGTTTTTAACGCCTACATAATCGAATATAGTGAGAGTCTATTGGCTCCCACGGATGGGCAAAAAGCCTCCTAACATGATTTTGGTCTTTGAACGGTGTAGTTCGCAATCCATTATATAAATATAGGTACTATAAACTTAATAATTCGGAACGTAGCACGAGACAGCAATCCTTGACCGCAAATGGCTTCCGCGAATCGTTTTCTAACTGTAAACTCAGAAAAACTCATTGAAAAACTCGACAATGACCGTTGTATTTACAAGATTAGATTTCATTTTCTAATTTTCTTATCTAATTTTCTTACTAATCGAGTGTGTCACGATCAAAAAGATTTAATTTAGGTCGTCACGTGGGAGCTAGTTATTTTCTACCCCATTAGAGATAGGTAAGGCTTTTTGTTAAGTCTGATTATAGCAAAGATTTGAATGCGAACGGGAAATTAATAAATAATTTGGCGTGTGTAAAAAATCTATAAACCGACTTCGAATTCCGGTAAATAGGATTAAACTATGTTCACGTGGAAAAAATTAGGTTTACACTTCGATAGATCTCATTTTCATAGTGGCGACATCTAGTTATAGTTCAAGTCTAATTTAGTTTGACGACACATACATAGATGAAGCTGTAGACGCCCGTTGCCATGGAAACATTAGGTGATAGTGAAATTATCATGTGATGATGTTTTACAAACCTACGTTTTACGGCGCACAAAGCAATCTTTCGACCATCAAACTTATAGGAAACCACCTCAAAATCAGTTTTTATACAACAACGAAAGAATCATCATTGGCGCAGATATCACCAAAACTGTTGTAGCTAGTCGTGATTCTTCAAATACAATATGTTGTTTTTTAAAGTTAAACGGGATAAATAAATAATCCCTCGGGAATAAAACTTTTATGGGGCCACCTCGGGATCATTCCCTATCTATACAATAGTGAAAGAGACAGCAAAGTCGGTTAACCATTGGATGAGATATCAAGTAACATACATACATAAAAAAACATACAGACGAATTGAGAACCTCTTCCTTTTTGAAGTCGGTGTAAAAACAATGTAGGATCACGTGTACCTAATCTATCAAGTATGACAAAATGACAGGAAAAGCGTTAACTAAACTATTCTAACAATAACGATTGTTACTATTAAGGAGCAGGTTCTGATTCCTCACGACTATCTTGTTATTTACATTAAACATTAAAATATTTCTTTTTTTAAACACTTAGTGTTTAGTGGGCCATTAAAGAGTTCTCTAAATTAATCTGTGTACAAAGTATGATAATGACCAAGGTAAAGTCACATGACTACATAGAATCTACCAAAGATTTCCTAACGTGTTCTGTGTAAAATTTTAAAGCAAAATTGGCTTTATTAGCAATATCAATAAACCAAAACGTATTAGAAACAGTTCCAGTTTTTATTTCAATTCGGTCGGTGGTAAATTCCACCCAAATTACGCTAGCAAGACTCCCAAGTTCTACTTTCATTATCATCATCAACCTATATTAATCCACTGCTGGACATAGGCCTCCTCTAATGAACGCCATAGCACCCTGTCTTCAGCTTGCCGCATCCAGCTCCAGCCAGTCTAGCAGGTTATCATCCCCCCTGGCCGGAGGGCGTCCTACACTACGTTTACCCCAGCGGTTGTCGGTTCTTCGCGAGATATGGCCGGCCCACTGCCACTTCAGCTAGCTACATTTTCTCTAATAAAAAGTTCTAGTAAATCAATTGAAATTGATTTTGGAGTTTTTAAGAGTAAGCCACATTTGGAGTTGCCGTACCTAAATGTAGACGAAATTGGCGTAATTGGTCATCAATCATCATCATCTGTGACTGGTATCCACCGGGGGTGGGCAGCAGCAACCCCTGCAGAACAATTCTACCACCGAACTGAGATCCCCAACCCGCATGCCCAGCGTGGGGATTATGGGCATTACCCCCCGTGAGATTAAAGCCAACAAGGCGCTTATCAGGGGGAGGCCTAGGTGTACCAATATAGGCTGTGGAGGTGGAGGTGGAGGTAGAGGTGTGACTGGTAACTACTTACATGATGCTCTTCTGTATAGATTCAGTTCTCCGCTGTGTCTTCTCCTTTACCTCAATATCAACGATGTCACCTGGCAACATTTTCACAACAGATTCGTCATAGATCTCAGAGTTTAGCTTTTTAGCGACGGCACAGTTAGCGAGCTCTGAAAGGAACACAGGAAAGCAACATTTACTGACGAAACATCAATAAACAAAAGCTCATAAAAATTATCACATGGAGAGAAACAGAAAGTGACGAACGGCAGCTTCATGCACAATATATTATACAGGATGCCACGCAACATGTTTACTGAGCCGAAAAGAGGTGATAAACGGTTTGGAGAGTGTTATGTGATTTTTTTATTTATTTATGTTATCTTTATATTTATCTCTACTTTTTTCAACGATTATCTATAAATTGGTTATAGACTGCAGTTATAATTATCAGGCATTAGGTAACCATTAGATTCCATTATAAAAACCTCCTTAATGAATAATTAAGATAGGGCTGCAGTAATTATTGTTTTATTCGTAGTATTTTTATTAAATACCTATAGTAAATTTTTATGAAATACAAATAGTTCTGAAGAAACTAGCTTCAGAACGTACAGTAATTTTTTTAACAATTTTCAGCCTAGTGAGTGTCAATTGCTCCTAGTTCACGCATCGTTTAGCCAAATGCAACATTTAATGGTTACCAAACTTGTTAGTCTGACAAAACCAATTTGCCAAAAAAAAATAAAGTTTACCCAGGCAGTTAGAACGAAGCAACCTTCACCAACTAACATCCAATAATTGCATACTGAACAAAGAAAGCAAGAAATAACAGCTGATAGCAGTTTTCGCCAACAAAGCAGTCTATTTTATCGACCGCCTATAATGGTAACTTCTGGACGCAGGCCTCCCCCGGATAAGCGCCCTATTGGCTTTTATCATTTGGGGGTAGGGCCCATAATACCCACACTGGGCGCTGGCGATCGAACAAAGCAGTATTTACCTGTATCATCCAGCTCAGCCTTCACCAAATGCCACTCCACGGGATGCATAACCAACATCGCAAACAGCAGATGTAAATCCACCGCCATGATCAAAGCCAGAGTCCATCTGAATCCATACTCCGAGAGGAGAAAGGTCACCAAGATCGGGAAGGTAATGGACGCCATGCTGCTGAGGGTCTGGTTGGCAGACATCATCGTGGTGCGTTTGGAGGTGAAGTAGCAGTTGAAAGCTGTGAAGCTTACTGGTATCATTACGCCGAAGCCAGCCCCTGAAATAAGAAGAAACTTGACTTAACTCGAGAGGAAGAGGGTTCTAAAAAAGATTTTTTACTGTATCTTATTCCATCTATGATTTTCAGTGATCTAGCAGAGACGCTTGGTAATATAATGTTAGTTTGGAAATTAATCATCTTGAATGATGTCTTTCGTCACTATGTGTCGACTAAGAAGTCTTCGCAGTACCTAGCGCGTCAATCAATTCGCTTGCCAAGCGTGCGGTGCTTATAGGACTCCAATTTTTTATGAAATTCGTGTTCAACAATGGACAATCTGCAAAAAATGCCGATAGGTCTAACTAGGTTGATTGTCCAACAATTGTGTGAATTTTCACTTCCTCACAAGCAATTTTTTTCCTGCTAAGTAGTAAGTATTAAAAAAAAAGGACTTTCCGAGGTGTCGCTTGAACCATCCTCTGGACCTGACAATTGCATTAGGACAGATCTTGGCTAGCTAGTCTGTACATGTGTCTATACAAAAAAATGGCGATTCTGTGGTTTAAGGAAGTAAACTAAAAAGCGGGTTAACTACGAACCTAGTTTGTACACATCCTGCACTCATCCTGATGGCGTTGGTGTTCTTCCCACTCATGGTTCGTAGCTAACCCGCTTTCATTCATAATTAAATCTTCAAACTACGATAGTTTTTATCGTAACGAAGTAAACGCTATTGATTGTTTCTGATCAACCTACCTCTGACCACTCCAAAAGTGAAGACCAGCTGGTAAGTCCTCTGCACGAAGATGGTTAGCACATCGCCCAGTACAAAGAGACCGGCGCCGACCAACCCCACTTGCCGAAAAGAGTATTTCTTCAACGCTATCCCTCCAAGGAAACCTGGAAGATGTCGTTTTTTGTACTGCTACATATAAGATGAGAGAAGTAGCTTATTACTTATATCAAAAACAAATAAAACGTTAAAAAGTTGGTTTATTCACACATAAATGTGGATTGTTTATAAATTACAGGTTAATCTCACACTAATTACACAAAAATACAATTTAGAGTATGCAGTCATCCGGCAGAAAGACACAAAAACAGAGTCCTGGCAGTTCAGAGAAAAGCATGATCAGAGGAGGCTGCCAAGAATAAAATGCCTATTCCCAGCAGTGGGTGAAGATAATGATGGTGACTGAATATACTTATGCTACACCTGTGCGGAAAGTGGCATTTTCCTTTTCAAACCATAAGGCAGAGAGTATTTAATTGCTGTCGTACTAAAATGCGGGAAGAAAAACTCTATGCCATTCCATTTTTGACGTGCTGAGCGGGGGGAAAACTGTATGGAAATCAAAGGATTTTTCAAAAAAAATTAATCAGCCGTCTGCTATGGTACATACCTACCTACCTAATTATCAAGAGATGAAAATGTGAAATACAATGAGAAAGTGCGATTCCTACCTCGTGTGTTTAAGGCCCTCGGCGCCTGTGCCTTAGATAGGAGTCGTTCACTTTCTTCCCTTGGTATATTATAAAATCTGCGCCGTGGTGTACAATGTACTATTCTGTGTTACTAATGTAGGTAATTTTTCTGGCGAAAAAGTGCAACAGACGTATAAATCGAGGTATAGGTATTGTCTGGACCTGGCAATGGACGTCTGCAGGTACGGTAGGTCTGCAGATAGTTCCGATAGGAATACTCTAATTCTCATTGGATAGGTTATTACTTCACAAACGTATTCTCAGGTTGTCAGCTAAATTACTGTCCAAGTGAACAATCGATAAAGTTCAAAGTTACTATTTTAAATTGAGTTTCAGTGATCTACGATTTAATCTCATGGGTGGCTAGAATTAAGGCTGAAAAAATTCATTGATGAATATCGAATATCTATTGAATCGATTCCGACAATCGAAAAATTTAATTGATCGTAATGAAGAGGCCACGAGGTTGGTATTTTAGTCAAATCGCCCTGTGAATTTCATGAATCAGCCTTTGGAGCTGGAGTGTCAGCAACGTGTTTTTACTCTATGGTTGCAATGATGTCCTTAGCCTAAAAAAAATACCTACAACGCACACGTTTTTGGTACAGTAACGACTACTTTCCTGTTGTGATAAATTAGTTCAAAGATCAGCGATGACTAGTTTTAACAATAAAATATAATGTTTACATGTATATCATAACCTTAATTAAATTGAGGAAGTAGTCGATGGCTTCTAGAAGATAAATTTCGATAAAGGTACCTCACCAGAAGATATATGGACTACACATATAGTACAGCATCCTCTCATCATTATCAACAGCTTTTACTAGTCCCCTGCTGGACATAGGCCTCCCCTGATAAGCGCCTCAACAAACATCCTCTAGCTAGATTTCAATGAATCAAAGTGTTACAATTATAAATTTTCTTTCGTAACTAAATGCCGTACGCATTATCTAGTCAAGCACAAAGCAGATTTATCACCTAGACCAGTTCCGCGAACCTAACACCGGGTAAAGAAGAGAAAGTTAAAGCTGTAGCCCCAGTTGGGTTACATAAGGAAACTAAACCACTGGTATTTGATACCCTTGCAATGAAATACTGCCCTAATCTACTTCTCAAGGCGATTTCTATGATTCTAATGCTATTATGCCAAAGTTTCTACTTTACTTTACTTCTATCGGCTATCTAGGTTTCTCGCCTCAGTACTTTTACGTTATACGATTCCACTCTTTTCGCACCCCGCGATTTCACCATAATTTTTCCCTACACACCATGATTGCTTCTCAAACATGGTGTTAAACCCCGGTAAGGCAAAATTATGCGATGAGACAGCATTCACTCTAATAATTTCCTAGTAGTTCAAACAACATAAAAATATTTTTTTTGTTTTATTTCTTGTTTCATATTTATGCTTTAGTATGTAGGTATTTATATATTATATATTATAGACATCTAAATTTGTAAATTAATATTAGCAGGCCAACCCCCTGTAAAAACTTATGTTTTTGGTCGGCAGGTAGAAAATGCCTCGGCATTAAGCCCACCCTTTGTAACTTAGTGCAATAAAGTGTTTAAATAAAAAAACAAACAGGACTAACAAAATACTGAATAGTCAAACATTTTGGTAAATCGAACAGTGAATGTGATCAAACTTCACTACATTGTCCCCTGCACACCAAGCTTTATGTTAGCCAGGGACCGGTTGGATCCAATTTCACTAACAGAGTATTGGGTATCGATCAATATAGGTCTCAAATTTCCGTTCTTAATTAGCGACAATGTTGTGGTCTTGTGGCACAAATTGATCAAGATGCGCTTATTGGGCAAAGGGACCGCACGAGTTTGTAGAGTGGGCAGATTTTTGATAATTTAAAAGGAGATACTTGCCCGCCGCGCGCAAAAATTCATTTGAAAACTGTGAAAAATTATTATTTTCTGTCCTCTGCAAGTATAAGTACAAATTTCGAAAATTTCGAAATGTTTGGGTACGATGTCGATGTCGTAAGAGTCGACTAAGGGAAACTAACTAACCTACCAGAGGACCTACTCCCCTCCAACAGCGTTCTTCTGTGTATTTTTTACGGCTCTACTGCCTTGACCAATTCGTTTGCCAAGTGTGGTGATTATGACGACTCCCTCTCGTTAAGGGAAGGCATTTGCAGCAGTTGACATGTGTGTACTGATGAGCATACCTGCAATAGACAGAGCTCCATTGTACACGCCTATGACGAGCGGTAAGCCACTGCCACTGTCCTGTTCTTGGAAGAAGTTGTGGAACAGGATCCCGAAAGCGTTTGATGATCCAAAGCCGAGCATCTGGAAAACGGGAATAAATAAATTGGCAATGGCTTTTAATAACAAAGAAAATTACAATTAAATAATACAATCAAATTAGAACTAGTATTTACAACTGAAAAAATTAGGCCAACTGCAGACTATTGCAAACAATCTGCAGTTAGCTCTACTGGCCCATATCAATACCAGTCGGAAGCGTCCCCAAGACGCTGGCTGCATTGCCCCGCTGTATGGCAAAGCTGATGCGCTGCGCCAGATACCCACCAGCTCTCGGGTCACGCGTCGCTTCGACCAGACGCTCAGATAACTTTTTAAAAACCCGGAGTGCCTTGGTACCCCACGGACCTGACAACTGAGCTGAGCTGAGGTTTTTTTGAGTGTGCTTATCATGCTTAAGACTTTTAGTTTAGATGGTTTGTATAAGATTTATGATTATTTATATTTAAGCAATTTATTAACAACACTTAGGCTAGTTAGTAACCTATTGCTGAGTGGCTTAGAATTTGCACCACCCCAACTCTTCCCGCGGGTGTCGTAAGAGGCGACTAAGGGATCCACCGGGGGTGGGCAGCAGCGCCCCCTGTAGAACAATTCGCACGCATGCCCAGCGTGGGGATTATGGGCATTCCCCCCGTGAGATAAAAGCCAATCAGGCGCTTATCATAGGAGGAGGCCTGGGTCCAGCAGTAGCCAATATAGGCTGTGGAGGTGGAGGTGGAGTAACCTATTTAGGTACTAATGCAGGATTGTATATTAACTACAGTAGATGCAATACATTTTAAATAAATTTGATGAGAACCTAGTGCTTAGACAAACCTAACATAAGCTTTAAGTTTAAGGCAATGCTAATTAAGTTATGTAACGAATGTTGTATGAATAAATGATCTATATTGGACATTGCAATTAATATTGGACCTTGCACACAGCATCATTTAGTAGCGAGCTTAAGCCGTTTGTGGGTTCGATGAGGGTAGGATTTTTTTTCTGGGAGTTTTCTATGTATCACAATATTTATTTATATATTACAAATCAAAGGATTCTAACAGGTATCTGTATTATTGTTAAAAACCGCTAACTATAATAAAAACTTCTTTACCTAGAAATTCTTATAAAACTAAAAATAGAACAGTTTTACTAGAAGTGAACATTTATAACTTATTGTTACAGTTTTTCGTCATGCATCGTTTTTCGCAAGAAGCCAACTGAACGCACATACATCAAAAATATACCCTTTCTTCACGCAATCGGGTAAAATTTACGATGTCTCCTTAGTTCATAGCTTGGCGAGATCAACTACAATACTTTCATTAGTTACATCTAAAATTTAAATAATTTTACCCACAATTTTGGGAAGAGAGTCTACGGCGTAGATCACGGGACTTCGTAGCGTTTACGGCTCTACGAATAAGGTCCAAGAGTTACGTAATGTTTCATCTTATAATTTTTCTAGTTTAAAACGTTTTCTCGCCAAGATCGTAACAGCAATCAAGGTAATACCCAGCCCGCGACTTTGCTTGTATTTTTTTCGGGATAAAAGGCTCAACAGTCACGTACTTCAAGATAATAATATAACAAAAGATTTTCTTATGTTTATTCTTACTGTTGTAGTGTTACGTAGATTTTTTTTTTACAACGTTTATTACGTAGAGTTCTAGACCTCCGCAACATTTCAGCACGGTCAGTTCAGTACAGTAGTTTAGCTGTGAAGAATTAACAAACTTCCGTCCGTACATCTTAGAGCATTAAACCTGGTTTAATGCTCTAAGCCGTACATGCAACCGTTCGAACTTAATTATTAATATTGTGATAGTTTAAAAATGTGAAAGTGATGCATTTGTTTATTTACCTTAACACAGCAACTTGGTCATTAATTCTGCAGATAAATCCTACTTAAGGCCATTGCTCTAGTATTGTTGTTTGCTTATTACCTGATGCACAGAATAACTATATAGTTCTAAAGTAAGAATATAAAATAAACAAGATCCGTCAAGTGCGTGTGTGACTCGCGCGACGAGGGATTCGAACGTTTGTCAAGTATATCATTATGTACTATAGGTACCGGTTAGAGACTATGCTATTTAATAAAAACTTCGGAGTATAGAGGGAACCTAATGGTAAAATTTATCGACTTTTTTCAAAATATTTCAAAAAGTAAAATCCTTTCCTGGTTAAAAAAGCTCCTCTGTTAATTAAAAAAAAATTAAAATGATATTATAAAACTGTTTTAAGATGTACAAATTTATATCTTTTATATGATACCCACTCGGTGAGGTAGCCCCCTTTTGAAAATGATTCCCCCTTTTTGACAATTTTTCAAAAAGTGTTCTTTTTACAGACTTCTCTATATTTTTGTTGTAAAATGTAGATCCATATTTACAAACGCTACATACATTTCAGATGGATCGCTCTACAAACTTCGGAGATAGGGGCGAATCGATAGTTTTTCGACTTTTTTAAAATATTTTATAAAGTATGAAACCTACAGAAATTTCAAAAACTCTTTTGAGATTTACAAAACGGTGAGGTAGCCTCTTTTTGTCAATTTTTCATAAATCTTTATTGCACTAATAAAACAAATACATGTAAAACCTTAAACAAGAGAGGTTATGGCAAAGGCGTGCTTAGCCCTAAAAAGAGTTATCTTCCAGCAAACCTTATTGGGAGAGAGAGACAAGTTTGTCATAGTGGGTGCGTGTACATATACAGAAAGAAGATTGAATCCTTAGCCTACATACTTAATAAACTACTACACATGTATAATAATATATTACACTACCTATAAAAAATTATAAAATACTATATT
Source organism: Eupithecia inturbata (assembly GCA_963662085.1). Lineage (NCBI taxonomy): Eukaryota > Metazoa > Arthropoda > Insecta > Lepidoptera > Geometridae > Eupithecia > Eupithecia inturbata. The sequence goes on along the minus strand of OY759179.1, from coordinate 1,887,993 downwards.
CCGAATAACATACAATATAATAACAATTCTATAACTACATACGCATTTATAATAAGTACCTACATAAACTACTCCTACATCAGTCATGAAGATAGGATATTTTTCAAAAGTGTTCTACTTACAGACTTCTCTATATTTCTCCTGTAAAATATAAATGCATATCTACAAACGCTACATTTTAAATAGATCGCTTTGCAAACTTCGGAGATGGGGGAGGGGAGGTGGATAATTTTTCTGAGATATTAAAGACGGAAAACAGGACAGAAAAAGCGAGACCATAAGGGTTTCGAAACCGATCTCCGATCTTCGAAACCCTAAAAATTTATCACTGCTGCACTGTAGCGAATAAATAAATAGTATTTATCTTTCTCTCGACTTAACCTATACTTGTTTCCTTAACCCGGCCTCGACCAAGTTCTTTCGAGATAAATTAAATATCCTGATGAGTAATGCGCATAGTCCCCAGTTTCGGTAGTAGAATTGTTCTGCAGGAGCTGCTGCCCGTTACCCGGTGCATCTCCCTTAGTCGCCTCTTACGACACCCGCGGGAAGAGTTGGAGTGGTGCTAATTCTAAGCCGGCACCACATCGCAAATAGCACGACCCATATGGGACGTAGCCTTCCAAATAAAGTCTTACAATTCAAACTCCAATATTTTTTTTTTAACAAACGTCGTTTACCAACATTTTTTTTTACTATGGCAATGGTCTTTATTAACAAAGAAAATTACAATCAAATAATAAAAACAAATTAGAACTAGTATTTACAATTGAAATAATTAAGCTAACTGCAGGCTGTTGCAAACACCCTACAGGTAACTCAACCGATCCATATCAATACCAGTCGGAAGCGTCCCCAAGACGCTGGCTGCATTGCCCCGCTGTATGGCAATAATAATTAACAACCAACACAATAATTATCTAACAACAACAAAATCACTTACTATTGCTATTTATAGTAAACCGCTCGCCTTACTGATAAAAAGTATCAGTACGAAGAGTTTAAATGGAGTTTACAAAGACAAGTACATAAAACAATATCATAAACAAAATAAGACTTGAGCCGTCGACAGATTTAATGAAGAAGACCCAAAATAGCGGCACGGCCGCGCGTAAAATTAAAGAAGAAGCACTACCACTGTGTGTAGGTTTACAGCACACGGGACAGGGCCGCACAGCAAGATGGTAGCATGGAAGGCTCTCATTGTACGTAATTATCCCTTAAGCCTTGGTCTCTTAATTACAACTCACTACGCTGCGATATGCGGTATGCGGCGCCGGATACATAATCGTATGAAAAACGTCTAGAGTGGTATTTTGTTCCGTCGAAGTCTGCGTAGCGGTGAGAGCAAGCGCGGTGAAGTGGGGAGTGGGTACTACGCACAGCGCGACGTATTACGCTGCGTTGTGCGTCACGGCGTCTGAAATGGATTTTGATATGGACAGCAAATAAATGATTTGATTTGTGCCGCATACCGCTGTGGCAAAATCAAATGACCGCTTCTTCGCACAGACAGTTGGCGTTGCGTCGTCGTCGCGACGCTACATTGTGCCGCCTATCGCAGCGTGATACGTTGCGAACAAGAGACCCTAGGCCTTAGACGACCATCAAGGTAAAAAACTAGTAAACAGACATCATCCACGCTACATCCGCCAGACGATTAGCTAAGGTTGACGCTTGCAGTGTGACCGATCTCGTACATTTTCATACGTTTTATTCTCATAAATCGTCAACCATCCAAGCTACCTTCTTACAGTGGGGCCGTGGCCTACGTTACCGTAGTCAATTGTATTTAAATGTATTATTATTTAGTTTTTCCCTTTTCGACGCTCTTAATCCGCTTTAAGTAACCCACCTTCAAAAATTCAGTCTACGTCATCGAGTACGTGCTCGATGGTCTACGTCTACCAAATCACAATATTATGCAATAAAACAAGATCAGTCTGATAAGGTCTAACTTGTAACAGGTCAGGTAGGTGCTTAAGTATAATATAACATAATAATAACTGGTATGACAGGAATTGGTAAAAAAGAAATCAAATACCTAACAAGAAACAGCAATCAATACATTTTTTGTGAAATCTAGGATAATTTATACAAAGATATCAAATTCGTTTTTTTGTTTTCAGAGAAAAAAATAATCTTTCGAATAAAATACCTAAAGATGGAATTTTCTTAGTATCTACCAACGTACATTGCACAAACACCACAATTTTTTGTTACATGTCTAACAACATAATAAGCATTTCCAAACAGGACGCTGCGTTTTTCTACGTGGTGGAGCATCAGACTATTCCTATACTTGATTTATGCACAAGCTGCGGCCGCCTATAAATTAGAGAGCACTAGACCTAAGAACCTTGACATTGTTATTTAATTTATTTTTGTTTTAGCTCTTGGTAGTCCAATAAGGCTATTTAGCAATCTACTTAAATCTCCTGTCCAATGTCACTCTAGTTCAGTGTCAGTTGTTCTAAAATGTATGTATGTACGTCTGTACCAAAGATCCTATGACTTCGTCTGTACATCTACGGTACATTATAAAATCTGTGGCTGTATCTATCCGCTATAATCATCGATCTAAGTAAAAGAACGAAGATGAGGTACTAGCTTCTCGAAAGTGAAAGGTTCAAATTAGGTGCAATTAGGTCCACCCACCTCAACCAGCGTTCGTGTTACGCTTGCTTGCTAAGTCGTACTTTAGTGTGATTTATTGACTAAAAGACTACAGCAATGCTTTCGAGTTTGTTCATTATAATTATTGCACAAGATTGGAAACGCAACTGTGAGCGAGTGTTTGCGTGTAGTTGTAACACAGGCCAGTTGTAGAGTAAGCGCTGGGAGAACGTCCCGTATCTACAGATTTTACTTAGATTTAAGGCTCTAATAGTGGTTTTTCACCTTTAGCACGTTAGTGCACTAACTGGGTCTTAAGTCTCGCTCAGTTTGCATAGTGTAGAAAGAGATGCCCTTTATTTCAACGCAGAAAGACAGCTGTTAGCCATTTAGCGCGCTTACAGAGAGGTACAAGCTGAAATGAACAGAATCTAAAATTTATTTTTTGTTGGCCCAGAAAAACAGGCCAGAAAGACTATGTCAACAGGCTATACCTGTTCTTGAGGATGGAGCATAGTAACCTCATGTAAGTGTGAGCATAGTAACCTGATGGTCGTGGTTTGAAGACTTCCTATACTTAAGTATGAAACCTATCTACATAGAATATTAATGACAAGATTTTTTAAGTTAGCGTAATGGTACCAACCATTATTGTAAAACTTGCAGCAAACTGTTGTAATTTAGTATTAATTAATTAAGATAGTACGTAAGATTATTGTATGTAGGTACTCATTTATGTGAACATTGTTCTTTTGAGTAAATAAATTCGTTAAACTGATATATACACAAGGACAGGGTCAAACTCCTTATTGATTCGTCTAATAATGACAAAAAACATAGAAACTGTTTTAATAGAGGTTGTTATAAAACTTGCAATATATTGAGCAATGGGTACCTACGAGTATATACCAAGTAGGTAAAAATATCGATAGATATGACATAAATTTTAGAAGAGTGAAATTGCGAATTGGAACACGTGCACTGCTAAGAAATAGTACTTAAGTTCCTACTTAGTCCATTACTTTAGTTTAGATCTTTAATCTTTAGACTCTAGGATGGGTGTAGAGTTCAGCACCCTGTTGAAAGACCGCTAAACTCAAAATTGTGATTGTATTTTTTGAACATGTGTATTTTTGGTGGTGTTATTTATGGACATATTTTTTTTTAAATATTAACTACATACTCCTTATGTACTATTTACTACAGGTATGTATGCCGAATTTAACTACAGTTCTACAGTTTCTACAGTTTTTTTTTCCATATCAACATTTCTCAGGTTTTCGTGAATCAGGACTGGCCGATCCCGGGGTAGTGTCGAGATTCATCATCATCATCTCAGCCGAGAGACGTCCACAGCTGGACATAGGTCACCCCCATTGATCGCCAGAAGGGCGAACTCTCCCCACTCGAGATTTTAACCCCTCTTTAAGTACCTATAGATACTTGGCAGCTTTATAATTTTATTTTATGTATGTAATTAATTGTCTAAAAATCTTTTGACCAATTGTTTCAGTACCCAAAAGCTCCCCACCCGAGGAACCGATTTTTTTATTTAAATAACATCAGGATTAGAAATGTTTCCAATAATAGTACCTATAATGGGGCAAGTGCGAACTACCCAGCGTAAAATGTTTTTTGTAAAAAAAAATATATTTAAATTTACATCACGTCACATGAAAGTTTAGATAAATAAATAAATAAATAATGCTGGACAATCCACATAGCATCATCTAGCCCCAAGCTAAGCAGAGCTTGGGTAGGTGGGTGGATAGAGTTTGTTAGGCAGTTCTTCACGCGAAAACTACTGAACGGGCCAGGCTGAGATATTGCATAGATGTAGGTCTAAAATCTAGACCTAAAAAGTTGTTAAGAACAATATTCGATCAGCTGTAAAATCCGCTAAAAACCTATTTAGACAGCATAATATATTTTGGTCGGCTGTAAAATATGTACAAACCATCAGCAGTCAACTTAATTAATTATTTTTGATTAGTAAATAAATTGCTGTATGATCAGCAAAATTAATGTTTTGGTCAGCACAATTAATTATTTGGTTAACCGAATTATACTTTCGTTAAACAGAAAAATTATTGAGTAGGAGGTAGCACAAAATCAATTTACTCATTCGCAATTATTTAACGTGTCTAATTTAGAAACTTATATTTTATATATTATGTTAGATTTAAGGGAAAAGTTAGATTTAATGTTGAGTTTGGTGTTCCCCAGGGCAGTGTTTTAGAGCCTACTTCGTTTTTAATCTGCATCAATGACCTTTGCAATTTAAAATTAGATCATGGCAAAATCATATCATATGCTGACGACACTGCCCTCCTTTTTTCCGCTGACTCTGAAGAAGAACTGTATAAGCTTGCACAATGTGGATACAATATTGTAAATAAATGGCTTGAGCACAACTCACTAACTCTAAATCCAGATAAGACAAAGTATATTATGTTTTCGATGCGCAAACGGCCGTCAACCGAGATTATCCCCAAATTGTATGCGCATTATTGCTTAGGTGCTAATAAAGTATGTACGTGCCCTACAATAAATAATACAACTAAAATTAAATACCTTGGCATTATTGGATGAATCACTTTCATTCAAACCTCATTTAGAAGCTGTAGTAAGTAGAGTCCGCAAGTAAATTTTTGTCTTTAAAAATCTACGCCATATTGCAGATCGAAAACTTAATATCCTACAAGTTCATCGAGCCTTAAGCGAATCCATTTATACCTCATCGGGTGGGGTGGGTACACATATATCAACCTTCCGTCCTTTTATTTTTTCTACATACCTCATCTTTAAATCATGTGGAGTTTTATCAGTTCGACAGTTATTCATAATGAACATACTACTTAAACAACACGCAGCCCTTCCATATGTCACTGAAAGCGCTAACAAAAAGAGGAAAAATAAGGTTTGCCCTAAACAACTAGCTCTGAGACATACTTTTCAAATAAATTTTACAGTATCCTTGGTCCTTTATTATATAATAGAATAAATATGTTAGCCAATATTTATCCCTAAATTTTAACAGTTCTAAGAAAAAACTTAAGGATACACTGCAATGTACGAGTACCTACCTATGTTATGAAAAAAATTTCGCAAGCACATGTAGTTTAGGTAGCATAAGTAATTATTTTAAAGTATGCACCATCATCGCCTGGTATAATTATTAATTAATAAGTTATACTTGTTGTTGGCACTCTTTTTGCCTGAAAAACCGGTTTTTACCTAGTTCAGGCACACGCATTATTTAATTCCATTAGAATTTTAGATGAACTTTGTTATCCTTATATAAGTATCGTTGTTTGTTTAGGATTAGTTCTAAGTTATTTTTATTATTATGATTTATTTATAATACAGTTTTAATGTTGTCCTATACCCTAAAGTTAATCGACAACGATACATATATATCAGTAGGTACATATGTAAAACTGAGAGAAACTTTTTTGGCCCCCTTTGTTATCCATGAAAATGCTTTGTTTGGGTCCATGAAAACCAAGTGGCTTGGTTTTCATGGACCTTCGGGTTGAGTTTATTCAACTCAACCCGAAGGTCCATGAAAACTCAAGATAATATTGAACACCCTGACTGCTCATATAAATATGAAACAATGAGTAGTAAGATATTTTGAACACCTTGCACGCTTACAAGAATAAGATGATTCAAACTGCGTATATCAAATTGAAAACACTTATAAAACTTAAAAAATTTTATGTTTTTCAGATAATTTTGACTACTCTAGACGCTCATATCAATTTGACGCTGACTGTACATATTCGTACGCTTATACCATGTATCAGTTCTCGTGGGAAAGAAAAGCCCTTTCAACGTTTCCATGAAAATAAAGCGTGCGAAGCCGCAAGCAGAAACTAGTTAAGTAAATAAACAAAAGATAAACTTACAAAAGTGAATCCAACTCCGAGGCCCACGACGTACCCCCAGCCCCCGTCAGGAGGCACCAACCCCTTCTTGCTGCTTCTTGCATTTCCCTCAATATGTGCGAAAGCTTCGTCCATCTTCTCATTCAACTCTTAGATTTATTACAAAAAATCGAAGCCGCTTTGTGCAATATTTTTGAGATCAAGATACTATCGTTTTGCGATAATTTCTCTGAGATATACATAAATATTGTAGCACTAATTGATACACTTTCGAATTGCAACTTATTGCTAAAAACTATTTTATTCTAACGATTTAAATTTAATTATAATAATATAAAATAAAATAAAGCTTCGATGTTTTACAATTTAGGAACAATATAGGAGTGTTATATTCATTTTTTATATATTTACGAGCCGATGACACAGTAGGAGATGCTAAGGCACAAAATATAGATCATTGTCTACGAGCGCCGGGCGGCTGAGACCGGGAAAGACTGCCGTACTTTGTGACTGAAAACGAATGAGCTCAATAGCTCGCTCATTAGGTACCTAATTGACAAGATTTCAGATCGACAATAAATACCCTGAGATGTAAGAGTAACATCCTCAAAGAAATTGCACAGATTGCTGTATTTTTGTTTGATTAAGATGATTTATTGAAGGCGAACTGCAAGTTTCAATTAGTTGACTTGACCTTTAACTTGGTGTTGTCAATAAAGATATTGTATTGTATTGTTTGTTCCAGGTGTTCATGTCATATCTAATTACAACTAACGAAAATAATGTATTATAATACATTATGAGCTTTTTAAAATCACATCCCTACTTACCCTCTTAACCATAAACCTCGCCCATCTTTACGCTAAATCGTTTGTTTTCTTTTGTTGACACAAGTCAGAGTGAGATTATTAAATAACCTAACCTAACAACAACGAACGCAAGGAAGGAACTTGTAAGTAAGACCTGTAAATTTCCTAAAAGTACTTTTTTATTTTTCAGCGTTATAAGTAGGTAGGTAGATATGTAATTGACGGAAAACGCTCCTTCGACTCGATACAACGTTAGGAAGGGAACCGGGAGGTACCTAAGCAGGTACTGAAACTTAAAGGTACATTATGCAGAGCTTTATGATGATGGGAGTGTACTTACGGCCAAATCCGAATATAGGTACGTAGTAGGTAACAGGGGAGAGTCATCTAGAGGTCATGACCTCGATTTATGATGGGATATCTCAAATAGTAACTCTTATGTTCGTTGTTCTTATAACCCTCTTAGGCACTTGGGATTATCTTCATGTTTGGATATAGAGTTTTCCGGCTAAAATCGCAAAAAAAATTCCCCGGAAACAGATAGGAAGTACCCTGGGGGCGGCGTCACGTTGCGATTCGCACTATATCGTAGTGCCAGGTGTATGTGTATATTAGTTATTCTGTGACTTTATCCGGATTAGTTAGTTTATGGCTTCCCAATCATCGCGCTCCACTGTGCCTACTCAAATTTTGGCTGTCACCTGATAGGTTCCATTGGCGCGGTTAATACTGTTGATATCTACTACTCGTACATTTTAGTGTTACCAAGTGCCACAGATGACAAATTTAAAAGTCATGTCACCTGTGCAAAGTGCTTAACAGGTTTTATAACTCATTTAAAATGGGCCGTTTCCACTAATTTAAGTTTAGGTGAGAACCGCAGATGTCTTACAAGTACCTACTAAGCTGAATTAATTCCAGAGTGGTCTGCCTCCGCAGCACACTCACGTTCCCTGCTGGGCGTGTCCCCCAAACAAGGGGGGCTTAGCCATAATCACTACGCTTGGCAGGCGGCTTAGTACAAAAATACAAAGCGGAAGCTGCTTGCCTTCCTCTTGTTCTTCCCTTTGTCACAGATTTTATGTTATATACTAGGTACCTTAGTCGACTCTTACGACATCCACGGGTTGAGTTAGGGGGTCGATTCTTACGCCGCGACCGTCACGGGACATAGTTGATCTGAATTGCGCATGGTGAACCAAAGAAAACATTTTAAATTTTAGGTCATTTAAGTTTTGTACCAACGGGGATCCCGTGAGTACGTACGTACTGAGATCTCGGCCTAGTTTGACAACCCAACTCGTTCAAAGAGATGTCGTCGGTTTGTTAGTAAGTATTAGTTACGATTTATGTAATCTTTGCGATATGGTATTGATATGGATCAGTTGAGCTACCTGTAGATTGTTTGCAACAGTCTGCAGTTAGCTTAATTGTTTCAATTGTAAATATTAGTTCTAATTTGTTTTTATTATTGAATTGTAATTTTCTTTGTCAATAAAGAATCAATAAAAAAAAATTTAAAAAGCTTTGCGATTGTTTATAGATGCGAATAGTCCACCTCCGAAAAAAGGTAGGTATATTATGTAAACTACTAATCTGCAAAAGTGCAAGAAATTTCTCGTTGCAAAAAAGACGCAGATCTTTTTATATTTTTGGCCTAGATAATTTTAGTATCTAGCTATAGGTAGGTAACTAACATAAATTACACTACACCTACGAATGTTACTAGTGTAAATAATTTGATTGTTTTGAAAACCTAATAAATTGCCAAGTGCGACTTGACTACTTGACTCCTTGACAGGGTTCCGTGCCGTAAAAATCAGGCAACTTTTTTCGAACATAAAATTTTCAATTTTGTTGTTAGGTAGGTACAGTTGAAGTTTTAGCTAAGTATAGAGTGTCATTTGTCTACATACTGTGGTTCAAGAGACACAGCCTTGACAAACGAAGAGCAAAAATAGCCCAAAAAACACGTTATACAATATTATATTTTTATTATTTGTTGTTATAGCGGCAACAGAAATACACATTATCTGAGTGTTTCAACTGTCTGTCTGTCTGTTATGGTTCATGAGAAAGAGCCCTGTGACCTGTGCACGGACAGCGGAGGCTTAGTAATAGGGTTCCGTTTTCACCCTTCGGGCACGGGCGCAAAACTGACTTCGAATTCCTTAATTTTGTACTGTTTTAGAGTTTTGCGGGACAAATAATAATCCCTTGTGAAAATTTTTTTTCATGGGATCAGCTCGGGATTCGAAAGAATTTCTGTCTGTCTGTTACCTTTTACGCCTAAACGGCTGAACAGATCATAGTAAAATTTGGTAGGGAGGTAGATGGTATCCCAGAGACGGACATATGCTACTTTTTAACCCCCATCCCAAGTACGAAGCCGAGGGCAGCAGCTCCTCAGCCGCTCCGCAGTCCTCTTTTGTCGAAGTCGGCTAAATATATAGACGTAATTAAAGTGACTCTGCATATTGACAGTCTGGAGATTGTGTCATTTTCATTTGTTTAAGGTAATTTTATGTTATGTAATATGTTGATACAACATTTAAATTTGATCTAAACGTTTAAATAACTAGGTTACCTAATAAGAGTAGGTAGGTATTGCGCACTTTATTGTCTATACACTAGCCAAACTCGATGTAGAATGTTAAACCGCCCATACTTAACCTAAAATTCACTCTGTTGCCGAGTCTTTTTAAACGCAATTTACATTATTTGTCGATTTGAGATCCTTTCTTCAATAAATATTGCTTACAAAATTATATCTGAAACTAGACGCCAAGTGAGTATTAAATATTTGTGTCGTGGTTTGTTTACAAACATTCTACATCGATTTTGGATGTGGTATAGGTAGGCAGGTATGTTCTGCGCACATGGCTACAAATATACACTAACCAAACTCGATGTGGAATGTTTGTAAACAAACCACAACACAAAAAAAAAAAAAAAAAAAACTCGCTGGGCGTCGAGTTTCAGATAGCAATTATTGCGGGAAGGATCACAAATCGACAAGTAATGTAAATTGCGTGTAAAAAGACGCGGCAACATAGCGAATTTTAGGTTAAGTTCCTAACAACAAACATGCATTAATGTTAACAAACATTGTCGCCGCCGCGCCGCCGCTGGCGCGCTGCACCGCCCCCCGCCGCCGTAGACCAAAATTCAGCCGAAAACATCAACGTTAATTAAGTGATGTTATTAAGTTAAGGAGAAAAATAAAAGAAATGATAGGTAACCACCTCTATTTATTCTGTTATCAATAAGTAGACATTTTTATAAAATGCACGGTTATATGTAAATCAAGCACAGATTATTTTTAAGTACCTACCTATCACATTATTTTCGTATCACAAAACGACAATCGTGCCTACTCATTCATTATAAACATCTTCAGCTTCTGTTTTTATTTTAGAATTAACCATAGATAACTATAGATGTATTTAATCCATGCTCAAAACAAACACATATTACTCAGACCACGTTATGATAAATCCATAAAGTTGTCATAACGTGGTCAGAGTTTTCACAAAACGTTTAAAAACGCTCGTATGTTTTGAAACTTTTATGACACGAAAAACAATTTTCGTGCTTTCGTCGTCAAAATCTACATAAATGTATTCAAGCGATCAATTCACGCGAAGGCTTATTAATCGCGTAAACGTATTTGGACATCCTGTAGAAACAAAATAAACCAGACAAGTGCGAGTCGCCTCGTGCACAAAGGTTACGCACACACTACTAAATATGAACTTATGTGAGATTTTGATATTATTGTTTTTTTACTATGGTCCCGCTGATACCCTTCGAGTACGGAACCCTATTATAGCTGTTAATCCCGTTCAAATACCTAAGCACTTTGTCGGAAACAAATCATTCACATACAACTGTTTCAGGTGTATTGAAAGTTTTTTTTTCCTTTTATAGCTCAGATTAAACACAAATCTTTTAGTCAACATACTTACTTTTGTTTACACTTCATCTATTTAATGAGTTTATTTGCATATTAGCTATAAATCTTGCTCATAAAACATTGTTAGCTCTTAGTACGACAGTTTATTACGTCTTTAAGATCCATCGCTTTTCAGCGAGGTAATGCTGCAAGCATATAGACACCTTTGCAAGAATGCGAATGTGAATTTTTGCGGGAATGGTCAGGGGCAGGTTATTTAATATATTTAAGTTTATTTATCGGGTTTTTTTCGCGTACCTTTTGTTTTATTTTCCCCTACGTTTCCATCGCGTTGCAGCTATAGTGCAATGGTCACTGGGCGACTGGGTTATTTAATGACATATTTTATATTTTATATTCAATACCTTAAAAATGTATAATGTATTATGATTGAATTAAATTATTATGAACCTATTTATATCTACTATCGCTAAGGATAACGAAATAAGGAAACTGTTTGTTTGTTCATTGATATTTTTTTTATATTTTTTATTCAATGAACTGGTTCTAGAAGTTGTTTTGAGGTTCATGATTTACGTCCATTCATGATCCATTGTCCATGGTCCATTCATGGTACCTATACAATATTTTCTAGGCCACGATAAGATATTTTTACCGGTTGTGTACAGCCTATCTCTTAATATCACAAGCTGTTCCTTACCCCGGTAGGAAAACTATTTTAATATAAACTTTAGTCGACCAAGTATTTTAATATAAACTTTAGTCGACCATGATCTACAGTAGGTGCATCCAGGACAGATAATTTAGGTCAACATTGAGATAAAAAATTTCCAGTAGGTATGAATGTAAATACTATTATTTTATTTGTATGAGTCAAGTCTGGACATAGATTATTTATGTTAAAATGTAAGCATTTTTGTTTTAGTAAAGACGATTCTTATCAGTTAATGCAAAACTAGATTTAAATGCCACAACAATTTTTATAAACTTTATAAATATGGCAAGGGCGTTATGGATCACGCACAGTGTTGGGTTCCGTTGCATTTGTATTATAGCCGATTTTTTTTCTCATCATCTCCCTGCCCTTATTCTACTCAAGGTAGGGTCGGCGGCGCCACATGTTTTATTTTTGCAAATTTCTATGATTAACATAAAAACCGCGAGAAAAGTTTACTTTTAATTAAAGAGCTGTAGATTTTGTGCAATCAATAAAAATAAACCAGCCAAGTGCGAGTCGAATCACACACGAAGGGTTTTATTATTAAATTATTTTAATTTTATTATTTGTATTATATTGCCACTATAATATAGTGGCAATATAAATACGCAGTATGTGGCCTTGACAAAAAAAAACGATCAACAAAAACATGGTTTTTGTATCCCCTGAATTTTAATATTTGTTTTATTTTTATTATTTTGTGATAGCGGCACAATTTCAACTATCTACCTTTTACAGTTCATGAGATACAGCCGACAGACGGACAGACAGACAGTGGAGGCTTAGTAATAGGGTCCCGTTTTCACCCTACGGTTACGGAACCCAAAAAAGTGTCTGTGACAGACGAACAGGCAAATATCTGAGCCCTGAGTTTTCCTGAGATTTGGTACAGCGCCTCTAGCGTGCTGTCATGGAACTACGCGAATCCCAAACAAAAATGAGACCACGATGACGTCTCGATACTGGCGAAAGGCTCAGTCAGGGCTCTGGTTTTTTCGGGATTCGTTTTTGTATTTTCACACCAAACGCCAAAACCGAATATTAGATAGATAATCAAAGAGACATTATTTATGATAATATTAGGAAGGAAAATTATCTTTTTTCATCGTTTTTGAGTTGAAACTTCCATTAATTAGTATTCTACACTTTAAAACAATGTTGAACTTTATTATACAACCTTGACAAAGCTGTTGCAAATCATTATATTTGTTTTAAAAGATCAACTTACCTGTTTTTTTTATAACGTGTCAGTGTGTGTAGCAGGTTTATAAGTACCTATACATGTTTTGGAAATATTTGCGTTCATTTGCAAATGTTCCGGCCTCGGCCGAGACTTTTCTGGGGCTCTATTCTGCCAAACTAAGTTATTGCTTCACTATGCTAATGATATCGTCACAGAATGACACATTTTGGTATGCAGATACACGTCAAATGTGTCAAGGTTTAAACCATTCTAACTATCCGTGGAAATAGCACTGCACGCGCTATCCAGACTTTCTTACATCTAAGGATACCACGTGACGATTCTGCGGCAATACCATTGTCATAGTAAAGCGATTAGTTAGCAGAAATAGGCCTCTGATATCATTACGCCTGCGTAAATAAAACGCGTGAACGTTTCTTTTACGCAGAGACGTTTATGTTTCGCCATTTTTACATCAAATTTACATGCTTAAATACTGATGGAAATAGTAATATTTGCTTATAAGGCCGTAATAGTTTCTTAATTATTCGCTATTCGAAAGAACATCGGCAGCAGGACTATTCAGACTCTCCGCTACCGAGTCATCGACACAGAATCTGACACAGATTCGGTGTCGATGACTCGGCAGCGGAGTCAATAGCTCTGCTGATCGATTCAGATGCACTTGTGAGTGACTATTTGCGCCGGTCATTGGTTAATTTTCTGTTGTTTTTTAGGGTTCCGTAACCGATGGGTGAAAACGGTACCCTATTTACTGAGCAGCCGCTGTCCGTCCGTCCGTCCGTCCGTCTGTCACAGGGCTCTATTTATCAACCGTAAGAGGTACAGTTGAAATTTTCAGATAATGTGTATTTCTCTTGCCACTACAACAGCAAATAATAAAAATAAAATAAATATTAAAATTAAAGGGGGCTTCCATACAGAAAACGTGTTTTTTTTACTATTTTTGCTCTTCGTTTGTCAAGGCTGTATCTCTTGAACCACATTAGGTAGGCACATGAAACTTTCTATAAATAAGTAACACTTCAACTGTAATAGTAACAAATACTAAAAATATAATAAATATGAAAATTTCAAGAGGTCTCTGTACAAGTGAAAATTTGATGTTCGGAAAAACTTGCCTGATTTTTATGGCGCGGAACCCTTCGTCTGCGAGTCAAGTCGCACTTGGCGGTTTATTATTCATTATCAAAATGCAGCCAATGTCGGCGAAAATAGTAACAGTGATACTCAAGAATACATCTGAAGCTGTTATAAGTAACGTTCACAATCCTTCCAATTCCGTTTACGATTCCAATATGATAAACGCACTTTGCTCGTTTCGTTCGGACTTCGTATTATTGTAGTTATAAAGGAAATGGAAAATTAACTAAGAAGACCTGCATTCATAGATTCAGAGTTAATAAAAATGTACGTACAACAATTTGATTTAATGGCACTAACTTAAAAAAAAAATGCATTTAAGTACCTTCACTACTTAAGCCACAGATTGAATATTTGTAAAGGTTTAAAGAAACTGACAATAAGTACATGGTTGTTATAATTTTGTCATATCAAATAATATTTGGTAATTATAATCACATTGAAAGCACTAAGGTTTATCCACACTACGGCCATTTTGTAGGATACATTAAAGTGTGAATAGACCTTTACAAATTTGGAAGACAGAAGTAGAAGCGTCATAGGAAATACTTAATCATTTCAATTTACATATAATAAAATTATTAAATATTATAATGTACATAAATATAAATTATGATACATTATGTTACATTGCGGAAGTACATGTAAAAAACAACGAAATAACAATGACCATTATAAGTTAATATTATTGTTAGTCATTATTAATTATTAGTACATTATGTCTACAAAGTATAAGTATGAACATAATACTAACCATTTTTGTCACGTCTTCTAGTTTATTTTATTTTGAAATGTTGTGTGTATGTGACAAAATAAATAATTTTGTTTTTTTTTACTAATAGCATCAATTTAGATGGCAATAAAACTAAACTGAACTAATATGACAACACTAAAATAGACGCTATTCTTTTTAATGCGACCGAAAAGAAAGGGACGACAACAATATTCAGTGCTGCCAATTTAATTCAGTTTTTGTGCCACATGAATTGACATGACACCAATGTCTGTTTTTTGTGACTCATACATAACATAACGAATGAGTCTAAACATAAACGAAAAGTAACGTTTATAAGTCGGTAACGACTTTAAACAAAAATTAATAGTATCACTAGTTGTCCGCGTAGCCTTAAGAGAGAGTTCGACCAAAGTGTAGCGAACATGTGGAATAACCAATAGCATGGTGTCAAAACAGCGTCACATGCCCATCACTAGGTACATTATTCGAGATTCTATTGGTTGATTTACATCTCGTCAGAGTCCCGAGTCTGGTCTAACTGCAGTATCGAGACGCCATCGTGACGTCTCATTTTTGTATGAGTTTTAGTTCTGTGTTCGCACGATAGAGGCGCTGTAATAAATGCCATAGAAAAAAGAGACGTCACGACCTCTCGATGTTATCGTCAAACCGAACTCAGGGCTCTGCTCTTTGGTCGTAGCCAGGCGTTTGTCATACACATTCAAGTTCAAATAGTCAATAGTATAAGGACTATAAAGTCGTCTAAAAGGGTTAAAATCAATTCTAAATTTCTATACAAATAATCATCTAAAATACGAATAGTTAACTACATACAGCCGTCTAAAAATATTATTATAGAAAATCAACGTAGAAAATGTTACAACTATACGGTTTTTGCTTCCAACCGAAGAATAGACACTAAGTCACTTCGTCCAAACGAAAAACACATGCTTGCTATGATATATTTGGGCGAATTATTATTAGACTTCGCGCAAATATTAGAGCAAGTAGTGACGCCGGGACTGCATATCGTATTTAAATTATTTCAAAATCGAATTACTCTAGAAAATCTAGCTCAAATTGATGTCTCATGTTTGGTCTACCTCTAAATACTACTTCATAGTCGCTATGTGTACTTTTCATAATATACTATCGTATTCCACTATACAAGTGTTTTTATATCATAGATATTCTTCGACCAAATCATGTCTTTGTGTTTTGTGAACGCACACGAGATTCTGTGTTCGTATCCATGTAACAATTGCACACGTACAATATTGTATATAATTATTAAAGTTGCACTTCAATAGTAGATGTATTTGATCGAAGATCTTAAAAAGCATACATATAGTCAGATTAATAAAAATCACTGGTTTTTTGACAGATTTTTGGGAAAACAGTATATTTTAAATATATTTTTGCCACAATTATACTCGTAGAGTGATTACACAAAAATAGTTAAAATTCTTTAAATAACCTTTTCTGATATGATTCTGATATGAAATATTATGTTTGTTTCATCAATATGCTTTTGAATACACTGAATAGAGGATAATTATATTTGTTTTCAATATGAATAAGAATTGAATAAATCACCATTAACGTCCCTATATCGAAATATCGCTCGATAAAATATAAATATTAAAAAAAAACATGATTATAAAATTGTATAATGCTTGGCACATTTGTTAAAATCTATATTTTGTCATGTCTAATTCTAAATATTTGTCATAGTTATTTGATTTATAAATTTCCATGTGTCTTGGTTTTCATTGATGTCATAGTATTTGTCATGTTGCATAAATTCTTTCGATTCTTGTCATACTAGCATATTTTAGTATAAATATGTTGAAAGTCCAAATATAAAATTTGGCACTGCACTTAGAACAACAAAATTGTAAGCTATTTTGCTTACGGAAGACGAATTAATCAACGTAAATCTTCAATAGACTTGAATATACTTTGTCCAGTATCTTGCAAACAGTGTACACTATACTTGGAAGATCTTCCGATTAGGCAATTTCCATGAAAATAGACGACAAAAGACAGAAGTCACCATTACATCAACAAATATTTTTGAGACTGCGGCTTTGCATGTTTGCATCATGCTAGCAGTGTATTCTTATCAGGAAGACCTTCCGTCTAAGCTAAGTCCATTGATTTTACAAGCAGTGTAGGACACTATTTAAACGAAAAAACCAGTAGTCACCTTCACAAAACGGGCGACTTGAATAAACTTTCTCCGTAATCTTGCTAGCAGTGTACACTATATTTGCACCACCTTCCGACTCCGGCTGTAGGTCAGCGCGTATTCGATGCCCCAAACCACGACGCAGGACATTATGAGCGCGTTTTGTACGTGGATGCAAATCGCGAAGCTTCCTGTGAAGTCTCGGACGTATCCTGTAAGGAAAGATGAGTTTTAGTGGCGTGGTGGCAATTTGGAGTATGGAATGCTTTTTGGCTTTTAAAGTTTTTCGTATACATATTTGCTGTCATGGCCTGGGAAGAAAGCGTAGGCCATAACGTAATTTAATGTACATCCCAGGGGGCGAATTCTGCTCACTAATCTCTTCACTATGACAATGGTATCGTCGCAAAATCGTCCATAGATGAAAAAAACTCTAGCTAAATAATGCACGGAGATATTGATAGATTGGTTTCAACCATGACACTTGACTCGCGTCACTCCATCTAGTTTTGTTCATCAAAGACATCGAGAAAAACTAGACTATAAAGGAGACGTGATGTCATACAAAATGTACTATATTGACATTGTGTAGGCGTAACAACTATTTGACGTAAATTTGCTAGTGAAGCATCAAAATACTTTTTCAAATCAAATCAAACAAAAAAAATACGACAGATGACATGTATTTTTATAACAACCCCACCCATAAAAGAGATACTTACTACTAGAATTATGAGTCGATTGTAGATAAAATATACCAAAAAATATTATTTTTTAAGTAAATTTGTCTTGTGACACTTCAGATAATCATATAATTTGATTTTAGTTTGAAGCTCAATTTTACGTAGGAATTTACTATTAAATCGATCACGTGAGTAAAGCCGCGTAAATTCAGCTAGTATTTTAAAGAGGTATATTCTCTATTATCGCTGTTATGTGCATTGATTTTTCAAAATAATTAAATGTATTTATTGGCTTACAAAATGACATCGACATCTATGAAAAATGTTTGTTAAACTCTACTTATAAACGTTTATGAGAAATAAAAATATTCCATCTCCAACGGTCAAAGGAAGGTCTTTTCATGGTAAAAGACGGTGATTGCTTGTGAACACAAACCATAAAACGTAATTCGTAAAATGATGCACTTCTTTTTAAACAGTAAACATGGCTAATGACGACTTGAGCCGAGTATACGCGATTCAGCGTAACCGACTCAAGCGTGACGTTTCGTTCACTGTTGAGAAAGTGCGCCACTCTGCAAACATAGTTTTCACTTCAAAAATACTCCACCTCAAAGTATTAGGTAGGTAGGTAGGTAGTAATAAGGGAGTATCGTAAGAAGCGACTAAGGGAAATCCACCAGGGGGAGGGCAGCAGCGCATTCTGTAGGACAATTATACCACCAAACTACCACCAAACCAATATAGGATGTAGATGTAGTAATAAAGTCTTACCTATGATGGGTCCAATAATAACCACGAACACCCCTTTGCTGACCATATGCAGTCCGAAGGCGGCGGGCAGCTTCTCGAGCGGACAGTACTCCGAGATAGTGAGCGTGAAGTTGGACAGGCACATGCCTCGGAAGAACCCGCAGATTGACAGCCAGACCATGAGGGGGACCCATTCCGTTTGCTCCGCTAGTACTGGTAGGGGAAAGATGGATAAATATTACGTACGTAAGTACTTCATTATCATCATACTAGTTTCTGTCCGTGGCTTCGCACGCGTTGTTTCTATGCAAACGTTTAACGGTAATTTCTATCTTATGGGAACTGATGTTTTATCTGGCTAAGAACTACCTGAATATTTTTAAATTTACGAGATCTGAACACGTCATATTAGTATTATTTAACATCCGTTAAATATCGCAATTTATCGTGTTCATTTACCCGTATTTACGTTTTTGAAACTACCCTCACTTGGTTTTAAAACCAAGTGAGGGTAGTTTCAAAGAGGGTAGTATCAAAAACGTGACCACGTCAGTGTGTAAACCTGTTGAAACGTCGGGAAAAATAGGTAAACGAACGCGATAATTACCCGGTAAATAATACTAATAACTAACTGAACTACCTGTATGCAAAATTTCGGTACCATCTATCGACCCGTCGTCACGTAGGAAACAAAATGTGTGAAGCCGAAAATTTAATAATGGTGTACCCAGTAACGACGATTCTTTTTACTGACGCTAAACAGCGTCAGTAAAAGTGCAATAGCAATCAATTCGTCTTCGTCTTCCAAGATGATTTTGTAGTCAGCCTTTTAACGGAGGATAATATTTTAGACAATTAGTTTGAATTTATTTATTGATAATTTTTACAACTCACTTTGAGTTTTGGTGTAAAACCGTATTGCCCTTTATAAGATACATTAGCGCCATACAAAAAGAAGTTGAAGTTGAAAAGATACATTAATCTTTCGTCGCCTAGTTGTAGGCACAGCGAGTTTACTCTTATTTCTAGAATTTCAATTATGTATATCGCTATTTTAGGATAACCGATTTAATCACTTACCAGATCTCGTTGCCGCTAAAAAGAAAGCAGAGACAAAGAAGATCATCTTCTTAGAGATCGTAGTCCGGTCGAATATCGGCGGTAGGATCAGCCGAACCAGGATGTCCGTGATCGCGGTCATTGACAGGCAGAACGCGGTGTCGTTCATGTTGTAGCCCAGACTCTGGATGAAGAACGGTGTTAACATTCTGGAAAAGAAATATAAATAAACTGAATACAAAACAAATCTTTAGAGAGCCGCGATATTAAACCTTTAAAGGATTACGGAAACGATGTAATAACTATAACTATATACTTCTAATCAAAAACATAAATGTGAAAACTAGCCAAGTTCGTTCCGATAGTGGCTTCACTGATAAAAGAGCTGAGATCATAATATGATCTCAGCTCTTTACACCTATCTATTTTATAGATAGGTGCCAAGTTTCATAGCAGTTCATAATCTTAATTTGTTACTTTCTTTCATTATTTAATTAGTGTCTTGACAAGTTTATATCTACTGCATTTGTTTTAATGTTGGACTTGCCAAGACAATAATGAAAGAATGTAAACTCCGTTCATACCCAATTACAACTTCCTAGATTACCTAGAAGTAGATAATACATAGATAAGAATTTTTATTAAGTTCACACACAAACAGGAAAACATAACAAATCAACAAAAACTGTACTTAGGTAGGTATACATAAGGAGGCAGGTACACAATTATAAATAACAGAATAATAAAAAAAATATATATATTAAAGCAAAAGCAAAACAACCAAAATTATATAAAATACCTAAATAGATACCTACCTACCAACAGTGCACAAGCCCTATTAAAGAGTAGGCAGTCACCGCCCCCCCTGGGCGGGGGCCGTTCCTGCGCTGCGCCGCCGTAGTGAACCCAAAAGGGTCAGTCTCAGCTTTATGCTGTTCTGCATCAGGATAGGTATAAAAAAGCGCTGGTTTTCAGACTGGCCTACTTTGTGTGACACCAGGAGCCGAGACGAGAAGTATTACCATCAGTAGTAATTTACATTACATAGGCTTACAAAAAGTAAAATTACCTAGGTAACTAGGTATATAGTCTGTGATACTGTGAACTTTCACATTCCTAACCTACACATAAAAAGAGATAAATACCAATCTTTTATGTCAATGTCAACAGTAAACCTTATGTCAAAATAAACGTCAAAAGAAAAAAGAGGTTATTTGCACATTAAACGTTATTAAAAGTTTTTTACGCAGCAAAAAAATTAATTTCTCTATTCAACAGTGTGTAAACCAGCAAAGAAAGGTAATAGTTTCACGTTAAGCGTGGTAAATAACCTGATAAATGGCGAGAGAATGTCGCCAAGTTTAAGAACCACAACTCACACACCAAGGCCAAAACAAGTGAATAGAAAGAGTGGTACCAGTTCATTTTTAAAGTGGAAGGTGACCAGTGTGGTTTCTAGACCTATAAGACAGAGCAAGGACAAGGAAGGGTATTGATGTATTGGTAAGTAGCAATGATGGTGATGGTTATATTTAGATTTTCACGATTTTTGAGTCTTATGAGTTCCTTTTTTAGTTGTGCTTTAAAAGAACCAACTGTTTTTAGGGAGCGGAGTGAAGGAGGCAATAAGACATTCCAGCACCTACTAGCGGCAAACCGGAAAGACCCTCTAAAGCCTAGAAGTGGGTTAGGTTTTTGATGAGTCAGTTGTTAAAAATAGCACTTTTCGGACCTCAATAACTCAAGAACCTTATATAATTCTTTATAAAATTTAGTATTCCTACTCTTTTCTTGGATCTTAGTAAACATGCAAAATTGCATGCTTTTAGGTTTGATAATGTCGATATAGACGGGACCAAAAGCTTGCCCAAAGGTTTGTGTAAAGATACTCACTGCTATTGCGTCGCCCGTTTCTTTCCGAACGGCTGGACGCTCTGCCGCGCGTTTCAATATTTTATTGATCGGAATAGAATTGTCATCGCCTCGCGGTGAAAGCATAGTAAAAACAAAAGAGGTCAGGCAATGATGCTGATAAGTGCACCTCGTAATAGTAAGTTCTACCCAAAGAATATGAGTTCGATCCGTTTCAAAGTTGACAGTGCGCTGCCATATCTCGCAAAGAGCCGACAACCGCTAGCGTAAACGTGTTCTTGAGTGGAGACCGCGACTCGGCAAAGTAATGAAGGACGCCCTCTAGCCAGGTGGGATGACGATCTGCGAAAGACTGCTGGCAGATGCTGGATGCGGAAATAAAGACAAGGCGCTATGGCGCTCATTGGTAAGGCCACGCGCAGTAATTGTTTTTAAAACTACAATTACCTGAATTGTAATTCCCCACTCCAGAATAGAGAAAGTCCCAGAAGTAGGTTGAGGAAGCACCAGTCCTTCAGTAGGTCAAGATCCATGAGGGCAATAAACTTGCGGATGAAGCTCTTGGGTTGTTCCACCTTCTCGGGCTCTTGCTTCTTAATAGCTTTCATCTGGATGGCTTTGTCGTCGTCTGCCGTCTAGAAATAAAAACACCTTGTATGATATACCTAGGCAGGTTCAGCAGTGAACTACATGTGCTGGTGACGAGGAGTTTTAGGTACGTACCTACAACGACATTTTTTTATTTTGTGTTTTAACTTTTATCCTTTTCTCATCTTAGCCAGTTTTGTATCCAGGGTGGAACAATGTTTCAGCCCAATGCCGATAGATGTCACTGGCATGGCAGCCACTGACGATGCCGTTGTGTTAGGCCTGACAGAAGCAACACAAACAAACTAAGCTCGAGATTACGACACTTACTCCCTTCTTCGCGCAAGAAGTAGAAAATCTTTTTTACTTCTGTTCTTCTCTTTAATTATCTGATTTATGAATGAATAAATAAATAACGTCTAGGTACAGCAGTAGATAGCTGCCCGTGAAGTCCATGTTAGATATGTTGGAGACGACGGACACCTTCAGACTTCACGCCGCTTCGTTCAAGCTGCCGCTAGATGTCACTCATGGCGTGACAGCCACTGACGCTGCCATTTTAAACCTGACTGATTGAAGCAAGACTTACGTCTAGGTACAGCTGTAGGTAGCTGCCTGTGAAGTCCATGTTAGATATGTTGGAGATGACGGACACCTTCCGACGTCGCGCCGCCTCGCTCATGCTGCCGCTAGATGTCACCCTCGGCATGGCAGCTACAGATGCTGCTGTTGTTAGACCTACGGGTAAATTAATTATAGTTAAGTTTAGGCTGACAGACAATGTCTTATAATACTACGTATTTTCTTTACACCCAGCCAGACGAAGCTCCTCATTTTTACCAGCCCACTGCTAGCCATGCGCCTATCCTGATATAACCTTCATTTAGGGATTATTTCACAGATTGATTGGATTTGACATATTCCATCGCTAAGCTGCGCTGCTTAGCGGTGCTTTATCGAAAGCGAAATCTTAACACTTTGCAGAAACTTCCGCCAGATGGCGTTAGTTGGTTTTACCAATGAAGTTGTTTTACTTCATCCGTGAATTGCAACGTTTCTCAAAGTGTCCCTAGTGTCCCTACTTTACTTACGCTCGACTCATCACATATTCGGTAAGGAGGATGTTAGTAAGTACATTTTTCAATTCATCGTCAACATTACGTAGTTTGTCCAAAAGGCCCTAGATGACACCACCTTACGAGTATCATTTAGCTAACTTACCATACAGTTTAGGGTTGCCGAAGTCCTGCAGAGGTTTGTCGCAAGTCTTGGCGCGCGGCAAGCCTATCGTGCGGACGGATGGGTGGTTCATGTTTGTGTGAGACCGCTGGGTTGTTAGCTTTGGCAGATTTTTCTTCACAAGAGGATTTATTTCGAACTTGTCTTCGCCCTCTTCGTCGCTTTCTAGTATACACTCCATTTCCTGAAAAGAATAGAACAAAAAAATTAAGGAGGATAAAAATCATTGGAATGGATCTCAATGAAGGCCCACATTCACCAATCATTGTTCTCCAACAACAGTAAAAAAAAGTGGTTAGTTTTTATTGGCTTTAGGTGGCTTTCGTGTGCCAGCCATGGTGCAGCCGTGGTAGGCATATCGAAATCACCACAAGACACAAGACAGTTTAGGAGTTTTTTTGATGAGTGGAAAGTCTTCGATTTATAGGAAAATCTTGGCCGTAAAAAAGTTCCTAAGCTCAGCTAAAATTGTTCACTGCATGATTACTAAAAAGTTTAAAACGTTCGTGAGTAGAAAGACGACTTTTTTCCCCGATGACCCGTATGACTTAAGTCCCATATTAAACTCAATTTCGTAACAGATAAAGTTCATTTTAAACCTTTGTTGGTTTGTCGCCTCGGGACTAATGTTTGTAGGATCTGCAGATATTGGTACCGGCTGTTCCAGATGTTTTCTATGTTTAGTTAAAAAAAACTATCTCTGTATGAAACGTATTAAGTATTTATTGTTTATTTATTTTATTGTGCTAGCACAGAAATATTTATTTATTTTTATTTATTTGGTACACAAAATACATAACAAGCAATAACAATAATAGAACACAAAAATCGGAGAAAATATGAACTGGCTTGACACGTAACACTATGTGCACTCAACAAATAATTAGGTATATTGAGTAGAAATGTAAACAAAAATTTAGATTGGTTTGAAAACGGTGATACAAAAAAAAAAAAACAACAAAAATAAGACCAGATATATAAAATAACACAAAACAGCAATACCTATGTATTTAATGGTGACTTCAGGATACAGTGGCTATGTTGCTCTCACAAGCATCAATTGTAAATGTCCAATAGTATATCAGTTATCTAGTACTCATAACACAAGCTCTACTTACTTTGAAACTAAATGATGCTGTGTGGATTGTCCAGCATTATTTATTTATTTTGATACAAGTAGGGAACTTAGCAAATGCTAGTACACAAGTAGTATCGTACCTTAACAGTCTGCATTTCGCAGTCGACGGGCACCTCCTTGAGATGTCGCTTGATGGGCTGCAGGAAGCAGGCGCCGAGCACCGCGTGGAATGCAAGTGCTCCAAGGATCACTACTGTCCATCTGTAAATAACAGAAACGTGGGCATTACATACAGAACCGTTTTAAAGCGATGACGCATTTTACCTACTCGACCGAACTGATAGTCCGGTCAACGAAGGATTGTGGATGGAAAGGTCGAAAGCAGAAAGTTTGACTTACGAACTTTACTTGGACTAGTTAGTTCTATATCCTAAGACAAACTAAAAGTCCCCACACCTGTGATGTGAGCCCGAGGGGGGCCACAAAGAAGGTCGCGTTTTTTTTGTTTTTTGCTTGCGTAAGCGATGCGTCATAGGATATATAATATACATACTACAAAATGAAAGCTGATAAAATTCGCTGATCAAACTGAGATCCAACCTAACCAACCCAGTTAGCGTGGGGTTACGCACTGCACTTCCACATCCCGATGTGTCCGCGATCTTCACCAGATCAGAGGAGGGTTTGAACTCGCTGTGCCTTTGTGTGGTCGCGACTCGGTAGCAATAGTGTAGGACGCCCTTTGGTGAGGCCAACTGCGAAAGACTGCCGAGATGAATGCGGTAAGCTGAGGGCTTGGCGCTATGGCGGGGGTAATGGCGCTCATTAGTAGGGGAGGGGGGGACTAGCGTAAGCTGATGATGTTTACCTGAAGCCATACTCTACCAGCAGCAGTTTGACTAGCTGCGGCATCACCATGAGTCCAAAGCCAGTGCCCGCCATCGACAGCCCCACGGCCTGACCACGCTTTTTGGAGAAGTAGTGGTTTAGGGATACGAACGATGATGAGGACGCTAGACCTACGCCGAAGCCTGGAAAAGAAAGGTATTTTTAAATAAAATGCTAAATTTTTTATGGTTTTTGTAATGGACTGTTATGGATTTTTGTGGTTAAAGGAATGTCTATTGAGTATAAAAATAAATTGAATGCCTACTAACTATGCCTACTAATAATAAGTTCCCAAGAGTACTAGTATAGTGTTATACAATCTGTGCCAAGGGATAGAAATAAACTTAAAACGTTTCCATACAACAATAATTATAATTAGTTCTGGTGACCATGATTGTCTCGGAACCAACGCGTGCGAAGCCGCGGCGCGGGCATAATCTAGTGGTTAAGTAAATGGTGTACATTTTAGCCAGCATCATCAAGTCCCAAAGTAACCAGAGCTTTTGAGCATATCTTGGTATGCCTACCATTAGGTAGGTATACTAAGAGCCGGGCTACCTGCGAGCATGATTGCACAAACCAGTTTGCGCAGGTAAGAACGTGCGTGTAGAGGGCAGAAGAAGCCCGGCTTGTACAATCATTACATGTTGAAGGTTGAACCGCGCAGTAGGATTGCGCCCGGCCACACGCTCCTTGCGTGTGGCCGGGCTATTGGGTAGGTAGGTACATAAGATGGTCTAGGTCTAGTCTAAGTGGTATTCGTTTGGGTGAAACATTTGTACACTTTAGCGCATAGCTGACAAGACCTAATAGAGTACGAACTCGGGTCACTGATTAGGTAATGTTACTTCGATCGGCTACGAATCAGTTGCTTTTGTAGCTTCAGCCAAAGATTCGTATGATTCGTACTGGGTGAGCGGCACGTTTCTGTCTGAAGTTAGCTTTTAGGCTAAACCTATGTATTAGCTATCTTATAATTATGATTATTTAATTATCTGATTTATGAACTAAATTAGCATTAAAACGTGTAAGGCTGTCTTAAAACGGGGCGTAGCGCGGGCGCAAGGCGCGCCGCCTTCAAAAACGTTTCAAAATAAGGCCTTAGGTGTGTAGACAGCTTAAAGTACGAGTAAACTTTTACGTACTACCTACTTAATTCGAAGACGACTCCATGAGCGTATCATCATACATAACACAGCGATGATCATCGCGGTGGTCGATTGACTCATTATTACTTCAAATGCGCTAGTGTAGGTGGTCCTATATAGGAGATTTTAGCATACAAACGTCCACTGCTCAACGTGCCTTCCCCAAAGGGGAGAGTGGTCTTGCCTTAGTCACCACGCTTTGCACGCGGATTAGTGATCGCAGTTGAGGTGTTAAAAATACACAGAAAGAAGCTGCTGCCCTTTCGCTGATAAGTTCTTTTAGTAGACTCATACGACATCCACGGGTTGAGTTGAGGTGTCTATTCTTACGCCGACGCGACATTTTTTTATTTGTTTTTTATTAATTAATAATGTTCATACTGCATTGTATCAGCGTTAATAATACGATAACATAAGTCGAAGCGAAGTAAACACAAATTAAAACTATGTTTCAAACTAAAAGTGAGTGCGAAATTAATTATTTTGTTTACCACTTTACGATCACGAGGCCACGTGAAATTTAATGAATAAGTTGTAATATTGTTTGAAAATTTCAACATAATTTCGTGTCATTTTGTTAATATTGTGCCATTTTGTTTATCAGCGTGATAATAAATGCAATAACAACAAACAATTGAATATGATTTAATTATTATTAATTAATTGTATTGATATGGATCAGTTGAGCTACCTGTACATTGTTTGCCACAGTCTGCAGTTAGCTTAATTGTTTCAATTGTAAATACTAGTTCTAATTTGTTTTTATTATTTGATTGTAATTTTCTTAGATAATAAAGGCCATTGCTATTGAAATATATAATATATATTTAATTTTACTTTACTTTAATCTTAGTCGTCCGTAAAACCCCAATCAAAAAATGATTTAAAGTACTCGCTTATGCAATCAATCACGCCTGCCAAAAAAGCCTCGGGCATCAGAGAAAAGGTTCTCTAAAAAATTTTAGGTTGTGATATCCTAAATATTCAACTAGCGATTGTATTTAAATGAGGTAAATCTATAAATCCGAGGCACGTGTCATTGCCATAAACAACCGATTACACAACTCGCGATAAGCCGGTTTTATATAATACTAAAATCACAGCCAAGTATAGTTTGAAAGCCTGTTTGGTCAACCACTACAGTTTGCAAGCGTCAAGCATTTTATTCAACAAAATATCCTTTATCTAGAACATAATCACATGAACTGATTACATGGCATGAAAATATTTACGTTTATAATGTAACTGTCACATAGTTAGTCATTTAGAATAAATTTTATTTTATAACGATTATTTTAAGTTGCAATGTTAAGGCACTGTATTCGAACATTGCTGCGATAGCATTCGAATTGCAGGGTCAAATTTCTCTGGACTGATTTCTATTTATATTATAAGCGAAACTCCTTGGCTGAGGTTCCAAATAGAAAAATAAACGGGTTGATAAGTGGCGTCTGTCACGTTCTTCACTTCTCTTTTTCTGGTTACTGGGGCTGGTGTGGTTTGTGGAGACTCAGAGACGGTAAACTATTTAATTTATTTCCTGTCGTGCTCGTTCTTGCGTTCATATAAAATAACGGCTGTTCGTGTAGTCGGGTTGTGTTTTTGGTTGTTTTCTAAATAAACCGCTTGTTAGCCTGTTATTCGTTATAATTCTTGCCCCAGAGCGTAAAAATATCATTTACCTACCTCTAATTTGCTGTGCCTACTAACATAGTATAAGTATGTACTAAATATCATATGGATCTCAGTGTCTGAAATAAAACATTTATTATTATTATTACTTTCCTAAGATCGGACAGGACATCAGAAAAGTTAAATATTTTAAACTAAACACTGAAAATAATTTCATTGTTTAAAAAAATGCTAACAACCGACTTCAAATTCCTTAATATTTACGCTGTTTTGAGTTTTACGGGAGAATACGAATAGCCGGGAATAATATTTTTATGGGACCATCCATAATAGCAAAAGAATCATTAAAATCGTTCCACAATTGACGGAGATATCGGCAAACACACATACATTCATGCAGCCGAACATAGAATCCCTCTCTCCTCCTTTGTGGCATATGATTTTCTTCTATAAGCTAGTGATTCGCATCTGCTGAAAAACTGATATCAACCACAAATTTTTCCGGATTCCATTAGCCACGCCCGCTTTAAAGGTAAATTGCTTCGTATATTTTCCATTCCATTCTCAATCAGTGACTGCTACGTAAACAAGTAGTACTTGGGTGTGATTCATTGAATAGGTCAGGTTGGAGACGACCCGCAGTCTAGATGCTATGCAAACTGGAACAGGTCCTACTAACCTACAAGATCGAACCTGTTTCATGTCAGGGTATCGATTTGTGACAGGGGTTACTTGGAAGACTTATAATTCCAAAGTAACTCTTGTCCGTCCATCTGTCTGTTACCTTTACACGCCTATAGGCTGAACGGATCTCAGTGAAATTTGCCAGGGGGGTAGATGGTATCCCGGGAACGGACATAGGCTACTTTTTATCCCGGAAAAAAACGTGCGAAGCCTCGGGCATCAGCTAGTGGTGTATTATGCGAATGGTCGAAATGGCCATTTTGAGTTAGAATCGACTTGTTTTTAGGTAACTGCCAAAAGATGAGAAAACTTGAACCATAATCTTTTTGAAATCAATAGGTTGCATAGCACAAGATAGGTGACGAAAAAAGCAAACTCTACGCAATGAAGTATTATTGTTACTAAACCTGGATTAAATAGGATAAATAATTGCTTAGGATAAATAGAGAAACAGCACAGAAAACTGAACAAGAAAACTTTCGCAGTACAGGACTATTATTATTTTTAAGTTGATTGACTAACTTTATCAACTTTCCTTCAACATTATCAGCATTTGTCGACCCACTGCTGAGCCTATATGTGTAAGTCATTCACCTACTAATAAAAACAATAAAATTAAATAACTCACCTCCTAAAATACTGTATGTAGCCAATATATGCCCCATGCTGTTAGCCGGTGCGGTAAACAGCAAGCCAAGCGCACATACTGTAGACCCAACCACGCAGACCTTTCTATACGAGAAGGTCTTTATCACCGGCCCCACGAAGAACCCGGAGAAATTCACCACGGAGTCCAGAGTGCTGGCTATGACGGAAGCACCCGTGGTCTTGACGCCGAGGTCGTCTAATAAGTCTTTGAAAAGGAGCCCGAATGATGGCTCCAGGGAACGTGTGGAAAACTGGAAAAGAACAAAAGAAAATCAGGAATACAACATAAAACATATTAAGTACATACTTTTTTTGTGTACCAAGATGGCAAGCAAGCATGCAGCCCGCTTGATAGGAAACTGTTACCGCAGCCTATAGGCGCTTATAACATCAGTGACGAAGTATTTTGAGTATTGTGTAAAGCTTATTCCTGGCAAGATAAATAAACGGTGTGACGACAGGTGGACCAAAACCCAAAAAGTCTTTGGAAATAGGTGACGTAAACTGATCCGATGGGTCGATAACACCCGTAAGTCTGGGTATTATATGGCACAAAATAATAAATAATATTATTACAAATAATATGATTGATTTGAAAAAACTAAAAATTACTTCGAATTCCTTAATTTTACACTATTTTTAAGTTTTGTGGGACAAATACTAATCACTCGGGGATAAAATTTGCATGGGACCACCTCGGGCTCAGTCTCAATACAATAGCGAAAGAATTTTCAAAATCGTTCCTTATTTGGCGGAGAAATCGACGATCATACTTAAAAAAACATACACCTACAGCCGAACATAGAACCTCCTCGTTTTCTCTAAATCGGTTAAAAACTGGCACGGATAGAATGGCAAATGTGGAGCCAATGCAGTGGGTACTAAACTTGTGATGGTGATGATATTTTCAGACATAGACGTATCGAGCATCCATAGCCGTGTGCCTGCCATTATACCGTCTGTGTACATTAACATATGACTGCTACACAGTTATTAACAGAACAGCTTTGTTTTATTATAATTGAACTAAAGTCAGTTAATGGGTTATATATACTTAATACAACCAATAACAATGATTTGTAGGTGGAATTAGTCAATACAGTAAAGATTGATAACTCGGAAGTTAATCTTTACTTATCATACTTCATGTTCTGATGAATGAGGTTTTACTTACACAATTGTAACAACTGCGGTCCTTCTTTGAATTTGCGTTTACAGAAATTACAGAAGTTAAGTTACATGTACTGTACATCATAATACATGTCCCCTAGTGAAAACGTGGCTAGCCACGTTTTCACTAGGGGACATGTCGCAGAGACAAATCGCCCGACATTCACGTAGTTGTCTCTGCAAAAGTTGTGGGACAATGTCCCACTACTTTCGACTTGTTCACACTAACCAGTGGTGATCAGTATGTCGCCCGAGGAGGTAGTGTTGTTTACACGAAGGTCGCGCGTGTCGACGCTCGCAGAGCATCGACTAGCGACAAGTCACACGACCCTTAAATGTCCCGCGCGACATCGCCGCGTCGTCGGGCGACATCGCGCGGGACACATTAATTTAGTGTCGAGCGGCAGAGTCGCGGGACAAATGTCCCCTAGTGAAAACGCGGCTTTATTGTGAGAGTTTATCCGTCTAAGTACAAATAAAATATTGCTGTTTGCTTATATATAAATAAACAAACTTTATATAGTCACGTTAGGCTTCCTGTAATATAATTATATTTACAGTTTTGTATCATCGATGCATAGTCTGTGATCGATACACAGAGATGCAGATGTCTTGAGACATACGAGTAGATTCACTTAATGCATATATGCTAAGAAACTATGTGGTTACTTTTATTGCTTTCAGACTTTATGCCATTCAATATACATATGTTAATAGTTGAAAACACGAGGCTGCAAGGTTTCTACTTTATAGTGAAATTAGTACTTCCTTACCCGTTGCGATAAAAATTAGTTTTTTTATGGAATTGGAATGTGCAATTAATAAAGTATATCTACTGATAATAATTATCCAGAAGAATTTGGTGTTGATGAGTAAGTAAATTGCGCACGGATGGTTGTAAAGTAAGTTAGTAAAGTAAGAACTGTTTTTTTTTATTTCCAAAATCTAATAATGATAAGGTTCCTGATCTTAATTATTATAGATAGGAATAAGGAACGTTGTAGTATGATGTCGCCGTGAAACGCAACTATTAAAAAAGTTTAGTAGACATGGTTGACAATACAATACAATAAAATCCATAAAGTAAAATCAACAAATTATACTTAAGGACTACGCTCGCTTCAACCAAACAACATTTCCAAACAATATTTTATATAAGTATTGGAGACCTGTAACATTGAGCACATCATGATATAAAAATCATCTGTTGAACATACTTCGTAAAATTACGTAAGTTACTCGACAGTTGGGATCTTTCATGGATGTGCTACTTCAGACGTGCTTATGTAACCGCCGTTCGTAACATCAAAAGGTTCTCCATTTTCATATAAATAGCTGCTTGATATGTTGTCATTATTTGGTTATTCATTGTTGTTCACTACACTCAGAAAGCCAGAATACTTTTCGCGTCCAACACAACAATGCATTCAGGATGTTGCTGGGGCTGCCGCGGTTCTGCAGCGCGCCCGGCATGTTAGCCGCGGCGCGCACAGACGGATTCGTCGCCTGCATGTGGAAAAAGGCAGACTCACTGCTGAGCAGAGTCCGTGGGAGCACCAACAACATCCTGCGTATGATAACGGACAAGATTGATGGTCCGCTATACAGACACTGCATTGCTGTACTTACTAAATAACTACTACCTACTTAATATACCTCTACAACTTACGTAGACTTAGGACTTAGATATTATAGATTAACATGAACAGATGAATATGGATCTGTGTTATTTGAAAATAAACGATTATTATTATTATTGTTGTTGTTTGTTATTCACGGATACGTTGTAACAAAATTCTTAGATGAAAACATTCAAATTGAAATGGGTAAATATTAAAAAGCTTTTGTCGTTTGGCGCCTACGAATAAATAATTTTTTATTCGTACTTTGGCGCCAATCTACACTTCACACCTCATCAAGGCTCATGAGAATTATAATATGTTTACTGTTGAGTAATAAATAACTATCGAACAAAATGTCAACAGCACGTCAACTTTGTTTCAAGTTTGTGCATATGATGTACAATACTGATAATTTTGACGCATTCGCCTGAAGCGATATAGTTAATTAGCTTTAACAATATCACATGACCACATTCCTGCCAAGACGAGTCGTAAAGTGGGTCATGAGAATTGTAGGAAGTAAACAAGAAGATAAAACAACACAGAAAATGACTACCATTGGTCCTTGATAAACATACCTACTAATTCTAATTCTAGCTAAGTCCTCGAGATTTAGAAGTTATTACTCTGTTGTCAACCATGATTCCGACGTATTTCCACAATGTATTGCACAACACCCCACAAAATACCACTTAAGTTTTATAATTTAAAAATACTATGTTTCCCAAATAAAACAAAACAACAAATTAGGTGTCTGAAAAAAGTCTCATATTATTATGTATCTATTCATTTCATATTCTTGGCAGAACGAAAAATCAAAGTGGGAGAGCAATGACTTTTATTACAGCAGGTAAGCTTACAGATACTCTTACGACTCTACCGAATTAATTGAAAATAATTTTATTTTTTTTATAATTTATTGAATTTAATGAATTAAAACGCATAAATTATGAAGCCAGCTGTTAAAATATTCGATGTTGAGTTTGTTGAATTCACGAACGAAACGCGTGAAATTTTGACACTAACAGCTCAGTAACATTAACGGGTTACGAGGAAGGCTAAAATGAGTACTTAGTTTATCTCAGCGGTTGTAAAGAGAACCCATTTCTGGGTGTACAATGCTGAATCATAATAAACATACACTACGTACAAATATTATTCGTAAGTATCTAATAATGAAAATCTATTTATTATGCTTACAAACGTAAATAAAAATTAAGGCACTATTTGTATGGCGTGATCGGATGAAACTGTTTGGTGCCGTTTGCCGTGATCGGAAGCAACGTGATCGGGTCAGTGCGATCAGGTGGGAACTACCCATTTTGGGCCATTGGGCTGCTCGCCGCATCCAAGTCTTACTTTTTTGGCGATATTAGTGCTAGGTGGTCCACCTATGTGGATGGTATGGTAGTGGTGGAGCGCAACGTGTTGCTCAACTTTCTGATAAACCAAAAAAGTTCCTGCCTCAGCTTAATCTGAGCAACTTTTTTGGTTCACATAGAATTACCTATTTTTTATTATTGTGTATTTAATGTGTGAGCCAATGAATTGATTTTCTTTATTTTCTATAGCGCGGCGTTTGCACCACTCTCTACTCCACCTGCTGTTATCATATCACATACATATGTCTAAGTGCTCATCTGCTAACTAAAGAGTTAAGTACCATGCTAAGTTCTAAGTTAGATTCTTGTGTGATGTAACTATGCCGTTTTTACTTTACTTTTAAATAATAAACTGGAAGACGAATAACAAATAAACTTTACCATAACAATATCCCCTTGAAATTGCAACATTATCGTCAAAGTTGTTTACAATGGAAAATTGTGTTGTAATAAAATACGCTGAAAAAGCATGCCCTTTGTTTACATTGTACTAGCTTCTGCCCGTGGCTTAGTCCACGTGATTCTTGGTATCGACATTTCCTATAGCCAGATTTCATGGTGAGCCGAGAAATGAGCCTGTCTTTTCGAAGAAATATATTTATTTTCCCTCCTCTTCCTTACCACATTTTGTTTAGTTTACTTTTTGCAAAATAATGAATACAATATCGTGTCTGTTTTAATTTGGTACTGTGTGAGCAGCAAATTAATGCTACATTTATGCTATGTTCATGCATATTCTTTTATTTATTGAACTTAAGGATAATGCAATATTTAGCTCTACCTGTAATGAAGGATTAATAAAATCTGGTTGATTTTAACTTACAAAAGTTACAAACATACAAAACGACAACGCCATTCTACATCTGCGTGGTTGTAGATTGGTTTTAGTATGTCGGCAAGTCCACATACATATTATGTGGCGGTTGTGAAACCATAATGTTGATTGACAATTGATTGATAGTCGCATAACACCAGCGCGCAGTAGCGACATTGCTTCTGTTAGCATAATTATTTGATTGTATTAGGCTGAGTGAGCTAGCTCCCTTTTCGCTGTCGCTGTTTGACCTTTCATTTGTAAGTACATATGTTTGTTTCTGCGCAATGTTCTTGACGTCGAGTTTTGTGATGTAGAGCGACATGGTACTAGAACTGCATCTTGGTGCAGTGTCATGCCAACGCTACAATCTTTCCCGTAGCCAACCAAACATACTTGCATGCACACTTGCATGATCAGATCACCCTAAATAGCGATTTGTCTGGGTCAGAATAGGATAGAGTGAAATTACAACGAATTTTACGAAATACCTACCTACTTGAATCTTATTCACGACAATTCACACTGTCTCATCCCCAATCTAAGCAGAGATTATGTTATAGGTACTAGATGGCTGATATATTTATTGGATTGCATAACTTTATTTTCTAGATAAAGCTTGTCTAGGGCGTGCATGCTACCGGTGCTGAAACGCAATAAGGCATCCTATATCACATTCTACAAGTGACTTTCCGCTGGGCCCATGGCTGGGCAAACAAAGTAAATAGAACCTGATGCCATAGATTTTTTAGATTTTTTAGAACTTGAGCTTTGTAAACAAAATAACAGAGCTAGAATACTCGTCTTTGTACATAAATAAATTTTTACTTAAACTTGAACTCGCAAAGTCATCGTAGCATGTTATCCTCATAGAATGGAAACAAGACTTTGTCCTTTCAAAAATGATTACGCAATGTTAACAACAAAGCCCTTTTCGGCAAGTCTTATTAGGTCAGAGTTCATGTGAATACATAAGACCTTTTATAAGGCGTGCT
Source organism: Eupithecia inturbata (assembly GCA_963662085.1). Classification (NCBI taxonomy): domain Eukaryota; kingdom Metazoa; phylum Arthropoda; class Insecta; order Lepidoptera; family Geometridae; genus Eupithecia; species Eupithecia inturbata. The sequence goes on along the minus strand of OY759179.1, from coordinate 1,852,515 downwards.
AATTTTTTAAAGGTTCATTATTTTTGGGTCGAAAACACTATTGTTTAGTATTATTTCACAGTGTATTGACAAAAGTTTTCTTATTTACACTTTCAGCGCCAAATTTAGCTGATATCGGGTTCAATGACCCGTTGCAAAATGTATTACATACAAAGTTACATACCTACGGAGATACGCGTCGCTAGTTACATCAACATTACATCAGTGTGCATTGAAATAATAATATGATACGAAGCAAATTAGGCATTCAAATTAACATTAAAATTCACAAAACAATCACATTGTGTTACTGATTTGTATTGCGTTGTGACGATAAACTTATAGATTTTATTTTGTGCCCATTCTACATAGAGTTGAATATTATGCAGTATCCTTCTAACTAAAGATAATCAGACGGCTGCAATTTAATCGGCGTTTAGACAGAAGTTATCAAACATTACATGTCAAAGTTAACTGACGCCTTTCAGAGAACCCTTAGGACAAGTCAATGTTTTTAATAAAAATGTCCGCTTCAGAAATGCTCTACTGCCCGGAAGTTTTAAAAATAAATGCTTACTCAATCAAGTCTTCATTACCAGCCCACTCAAGAGACCCAAAAGGTAATAAACCGCTAAGTGCAAGTCGACTCGCACACGAAGGGTTCCGAACCGTAAAAATCAGGCAACATTTTCAAAGAATATAAAATTTTCATTTGTTCTGAGACCCCTTTAAATTTTTAAGTTTATTAGTATTGTTGTTATATATTATTAGTATTTGTTGTTATTAAAGTTAAAATGTTACTTTTTTATAGAACGTTTCCTGTCTCTACCTATTGTGGTTCAAGAGATACAGCATTGACGAACGAAGAGCAAAAATAGCCAATAAATCACTTTTTTTGTGTGGAAGCCTCCTTTAATTTGGATTTTTTTTTATTTGTTGTTATAGCGGCAAGAGAAATACAAAATTTCAACAGTTTACCTCTTACGGCTCATGAGAAAGAGCACTGTGACAGACGGACGGACGGACAGCGGAGGCTCAATAATACGGCTCCGTTTTCACCCTTCGGGTACGGAACCCAAAAATAACCTCAGCAACATTACCAAATGGACATTGGGGATTTAAGGACCAAGAATCCTTGAAACGCCTCCCACAAGTCAGGATTTGCTAGACTGGGCTTGCAATTTATCAGATAAGCGATTTGTAATGTATATTTAGTGGAATTTAAATCTAGAAACACAAATTTTGGACAAAACTAGTAACAAGATTAGGAAATAGAAGTATTGCTGCATTTGTTCGTGAATTTCACATTAACGCGCAGACGTTCACCCAGCTACATGATTTGAACCAAAAAGATTAGAACTCTGCTTTAGTATTACGAAATAGTAGAGTACATTTGGGTTATTCGTCAAAACTATTCTTGTATTTAAGTTTTATCCTTTTTTTCTAGTTAAGTCATGGTTTCGCTGCTCAATCTAAGTTTTGTATATCAGCAAAATCGATCATTTAAATTTGAGCTAGGCTAGGGGTTGTCAAGAAGGCTGGCGCAGATGGGCGTTTACTGCCTCTGAGATACACTTACCAACTAGTTCGGAGGGTAGTGAACAACCACTGCTGCCCGACTCTACACACAAATAGGTACAACTAGCTAGCTCATAGGTAGCCTTAAATAGAGGTATATGTAGGGTCCCTTGAATTATGGTCGTCTGGTCGTCGTTTGATATGGTGGGTAATTTATTAGTAACGGAAGGGTCAAAACGGGACATTATTACTAAGCCTCCGCTGTCCATCCGTCCGTCCGTCCGTCTGTCCGTCTGCCACAGGGGTTTATCTCATGAACCGTAAGAGGTAGACAGTTGAAATTTTTTAGCGAATGTCTATTTCTTTTGCCTCTTTAACAACAATTAATAAAAAATAAAAGAAATCTCCAAATTAATGGGGGCTTCCATACAAAAAACGTGATGATTTTTTTTACCTATTTTTGCTCTTCGTTTGTCAAGGCTGTATCTCTTGAACCACAATAGGTAGGCACATGAAACTTTCTATAAATAAGTAACACTTCAACTGTTATAACAGCAAATACTAAAAATTAAACCGTCTCCGAACAAGTGAAAATTTGATGTTCATTGAAAAAGTTGCCTGATTTTTGCGGTACGGAAGCCTTCGTGTGCGAGTCGACTCGCACTTGGCGGTTTATTAAGAATTTCCAGTACCTACCTGTACCTGTACAAGATGTGTGGGTACACATCTTTCTTGCGATAAAGCTTTTATTTATTTCTTAAAAACATTATCCATAGTCATCTCTTACACAACTTATAGCTGAACGTTTTGCTATTGTATACATATCAGAAAATATTATTTGACTTATTCTTTCTCTACTCTACATTATCCCTAAAGGCTATTTTAAGCCGTGTTGTATCCATGAGCATGAACAGACAGAAGCTAATTCCAAAGAAAAGGTATCAGGATGCCGTTTATATTTTAACTATTTACGGTTATTTTTAACACAATTCAGGGGGAGGCCTGCGTCCAGCCAATATACTCGTAGGCTGAAGAGGTTGAGCTTTTACACAATCTTTGATTTTCCGATCGTTTCAGCAAGCGTTAGATGCTGCCGTGTCATTTTAAATACTGATACTCACATTAACTAAGCTGACTCCGAGGCAGACCATCCAGGCCCAGCCACCGTCCGGGGCGACTTTCCGCGTCGCAGGGATCTTCGCGTCATGACCTTTGCTCTTCTCCACCGTCATTTTCAGCCTTTGTCACCTCAATATCTGCAACAATAGAAACTGTTTTGAAAATGTATAGCAACTTTAACGACGACATCTTTTGAAAGTAAAGTAACGTTGCCGATGTGGCCTTTCTAGGCGCAGTCTTTTTGAAAACCATATTAAATGTAACACGGGTATATTGACTTGCCCGGGATCTAGCTTGTTGTAAATCTCATTTAGACCTCGTGTCTCGATTCTTAAAACCTCTCCACACGCGCGCGCGTACATGTGGATCAGCTCCACACGCGCGCGCGTACATGTGAATCAGCGAGCCATGATTGTAGATCCCATTCGCATATTCGTCGCGTGCCTTGTTCCCGCAGTATGTCGGTTTTTACACCACGCGCGTATGTGGAGGCCTTAGCAGTTTCGCACCGCGATCTGCGCCACGATTTCACGCCTTGATTCGTGCGCGAGTGTGGAGATGCTTTTACAACTAACTTTACATGCCAGGATAGATTAGAATCTTAGAGAACTTTAGGGTGTACTATAGACTCTAGATTACTTGAGTTGATTGGTGAAAGATTGCGTTTTAGTCCTTTTGGTTTGGCGAAGCGTCTTAATGTGCACATTTACTCGAGTCATCTTTTACTCTGTCATCATTACATTAAACAAAGGAATGCAAACAAGTTCTTACACAACTGCATTCGTCGCAATGCGTGACCATAAAATCTTGCATGCGAATAAAAATACTAACTTGATTGACGTCACGAAATCATCTCTTGCATGACTAATTACTTACCCATAACCGAGTCACGTGATAAAATCGATTATCGCAACTCACCAAGATGCGTTATCAACAACGATAGCGTTGTTTTGATTCGGTTACCGGCCGGCCTAAAACGAGGCTAGATAGACGCGAGGTCATGTGCGTAAGAAAAGGACGGGTTATCGCGATGCATGCAGACACCACGTGGTTGGCTGAAGCCGGTCACACGTGCGCTTGCGGCTTCACTTGGCGACCCGAACGGTTTCAATAAACTAGATGTGTACCTAAATATACTCGAATCGAATGCTCTTTGTACCTGAGTTATTGTGTAAACGTCAGGTAGGACATGTTTGGGCCTCAGAATAGGAACTCCTGTCCGGTTTGGTCTCCAAAAATGTTTACTTCGATCAGTCACAAACTCGCAATTCATGTTTACACATCATGGTAGAGATGTTTTGTTGACACAGTTTTTATCTAATCATACGAAAATGACCGCCACATATTTACACATTAGTTCATTTTGGTTCAAGTGTTGTCTAGTACATTTGGGCTCGGTTGTGTTGAGTGCGCGAGCGCATTAAACTCTTTTTATTTAGTCATAGGTAGGCGATTTCTTTGTTATACATAAAATATATTGGCATCATAGCCGTTTGTTTTTGAAAAATAGCACATAATCAGACATTAGTAAAAATAAACATTAACCAAAATTAAACAAAATCAGCCAAAATTAACTCGTCAGTTGTTCGGCTAGTATTTCAACATGTAATTTGGCGTATTTATAAACGTAAACCCACGCCCGCGCCGCCGTGGTTTACATTATCTATAAGACAAACTTAGAGTCCTTTGCCAAAAAGCAAAGCGGATATAGAATCTAGGATAATTCAGTTGACAGGCTTATTATAATGCCATTTGGAAGGCGAATCGAATGGAGCGAGTCTGTCTCATAATTAATGAATTGATAACTGATAATGATGTAGGTAGTAGGTACCTACAGTTACTATGAGGAACGGTTTAAGTAGTAATCATAATAAATGAGCAAAAATAGAGATCGGACATGGTTACTAACAGAGGTAGATAAGGTACGGATGTGGTTATCAGCGATAACTGATCTGCAGGGCGTATACCTACTATATAAATATATATGTTTTTACTAAGACCCGATTATCTAGTTCCCATAACACATCCTAAAATTTCTTAGTTTGGGGCTAGGATGCTGTGTGAATTGTCCAGCATTCTTAATTTATTTAACTTTATTTTTTTTATTTTATTTAACAGCAGGCAATGCAGCCAGCGCTTCTTGGGTACGCTTTCGACTGATATTGACACGTTGAGCTGCCTGTAGATTGTTTGCAACAGTCTGCAGTTAGCTCCATTATTTCAATTGCAAATACCTACTAGTTCTAATTTGTTTCCATTATTTGATTGTAATTTTCTTTAAAGATATTTACCTTTAAAGAATCAATGTCGCCATTCAAAAGATTAAAATATCTCGACTCACGGACTTTGAACCCCGTTTGCAGAGAATTTATTAAAAGCAAATAGAAATAGACGTCTCCTATTTACAATGACTAACCAAGGTTAAAAATTTGTTTGAAGTAAAGGAAATTGAAGTTTGAGCCGGTAATTTTACTTGAAGTAATATTCATACATGGTCAGACGCTTTGAAAATCACGAAGAACGTGATCATATTGTTAATACCGAATTATATGATCTTATAGAAACCGACGACGCATAGGAGTTGGATTTGTATGTTGATTTTCTGCAAACCAATACAAATCGGTTTTAGTAGACAAAAATAATGTTTTCTTCAGTACGGTGGACCTTCGTAACCTTAGCTGAAAATACTTTGTCACTAGGTCACTAAGTCACCCTTCGATAACAGTAAAAGACTTATATCGATGAGGTCACCGCAGTTGCTCTGGACACAAGCTTCAGTAAAAACAATATTACATCCTCTTTCCTGCACACAAGTAATACGCTCTAAAGATAGCCTTAGCCGTGCACACCATCCTATGTGACCTCGAACGCTGTCGCTAGCTTGAGATCGTTGCCATCTCATGAACATACTGTCCAATATGGACATTATTGGATGTTACATATTTTCATACTAATACCCGTAAACATAGGCCGATGTGTTATTGTGAAATGCTTTGTTAGTCACGTAGGTGTTCCTTGTACTAAGTCGACTCGCCAAACATTTTAAATTTATCTTATTTTGATTGTCTATGGAATTTGTACTACCTACTACACAGAGTAACATACTACTAGTTTGTATATTTTTGTAATACGGATCGATACGGATACAGAAATGGATCTCTATTTTGAAATTTATTCAAAATAGAGATCCATTTCTGATATGGTTGTTGCCCCAAAAGATTTTAAAGGGCAAAAATTTTAAGCTCTGTTATAATATAGTTTATATGACAGGCAGCTTAGTAACAGGAACATGTAGTAGGTACCTACAGAAGGAGGTCTGTCCGTTACTTCGTGGAAGACGGTTCCAGCAGCCTTGATGGTTTAAAGGAAAACCTTAGAACATCTTAATGTCATGGTTATTTTTATCATGTTTTGTTAAAGTTGGACTCTACAATCTCTCTCTCCGCATACTAAGTTTTTCTGTAGGTTTCTAGGGATCACCCTAGAAACCTACAGAAAAACTTAGAATGTTCTAATGAGCTATTAGCTAGAAAAAAGATTTATGTAAGTAGGTATTATTTATTTATTTATGTATAAATACGGTAATCTTGACCGAGGTTACCTATTTGAGCCGTTTGGGGTTGAAACCCTTGGTCCTTGGGGACCTGGGGTTCACGCCATTTATAGATCTTACCAAACTTCTTGTAGAGTCGACAGGTGATCGTAATGCTGGCTACTATTTCGGTCAACGAATTAACATTGCCATTCAACGTGGCAATGCTGCCAGCATTCTGGGCACTCTGCCTTCTGGTGACGGCTTAGATTTTTAAAAAATAGTTATTAAGTGTATATACTAGTTGTAATTGTTTTATTCTTTTATTGTAATCTATGTGCTAAATAAATATATACCACACTTTATGAAGGTAGGTAGTAATTTTGCCTTAAAATATAAATAGGTATATGTTATGTTTTTATTCCTCGTTGCGCACCAATAACAATAACAATGTAGGGGTCCAGTGATGGAGTTGTTTTCATCTAATTAGTAACCTATTATGTACCAAACATTCTTCTCTCAAAGGTCTGGTTTCATAACAGCAGCTACTAGTTTCACTTAAAATTAAAAAGAAAATAATGATCGCAATGGAATCAATGGTCACAAAACGGAATTATTATTATACCTACTGAATGAAGCGCACCGAAACGGGTGCGCTATGTGGAATTAATTTGGTGCGCTTCATCTGGGTGCGCTACGAGGAATGCCTCCATTTCTAAGTATGAAATGTATCTCCGGATATATGACATGTATTGTTAATTTGGTAATCATTGAATTTTTGCAACAGTCTGCAGTTAGCTCAATTGTAAATACTAGTTCAAATTTGTTTCTTTTATTTGATTGTAAGCATTTAAAATTGTAAATAATAATATGGTTGGTGGGTAATTCTGAAAACACTTCACTGATAGGTAGCTTAGCTAGCTATATCGCATGCATTTATACATTGATGACCATCAACATTTTTATGTACCTATGTAGATGTACTTGAGATTCTATTGATAGATTTACACTTCTCCGCTTTGCTGGAAATTGATCCTAATTATAACAATTAAATTTTAAATTTGTTACATCTCGTTAGTTTTAATTAGTTAGTAGGTACCTATAGATATAAATAACATTGAGGTTGAACCCATTGTACTCGTATTCACGTACAAGGACATTTGTACACTGTGCACTTTTGGCCATTTCAAAGGGCATTGTAATTTTCGTAGCATTGGAGCTCAATGGCATTCTAAATGTTACATGTTCTATAATATTATGAGGACAAACATTTATATTTCCTTCCTTTCCACATGAATGGTGTTAGTAACAAAATTCATGTGGAGTGGAAGGAGATATGTATCAGTGCATCAGCGTCATAGGAATAGCTAAAATAGAGGAGGATGTACGAGAAAGACCAGCGTTATTCATTGAGAGACTACTGAGTACCGAGATACCTAGAGAAGTCTTAGACGCCAAGCTTGTGTAGCCATAGTTAGATCACCAAGCCACCAACGGCCAAAATTACTACCTAGGAATTTAGAGAGTTTGCCCTTTCGTAACTCCGACATTTCCGACGTACGGAATAATAACTTACGTAACTGATACTTATATTAGTAAAACATTAGTACGTAGGTTATTAAAAACATAGTCACCATAATTAATCATTTCCGCGCTAATTCTCATGAACAATTAAATTTAATTCGAGGTAACCATAACAAACATGTAAACAGTTGAACATGAACGATAAAGTAACTTATTAGTGCTGATGAAATGGTACATATTTAGAACAACACCGGCTGACCAGTTGGCTATCCTAATTACGAGTAGTAGTGTCGTGGCGTGTCGTGTCGTGACACGCCACCAATAGGATGGCATTAAAAGAGTTTTGCCAAAGATGTTATGGCTTATGATGAGGTATCAGAAGTGTACAGACAAAAGGTTTATTTGAATTTAGAGCATGTCATAAGATAATTTCGACGATGGTTTAAGAAAATCTTTATTTTCTTAACAATTTCTACTGTAGGATTGCATAGCGATTTTAATATTTATACTGTCATTAAACCGTGAAGGGCATTTATTAGCTGTTTTGTTGCTAGGTTCTTGTAGGCTATAAGACCTGTTTGCTAAGATCACCACTCAGTGGAGTCCCAATAGCGTAAGGAGTCGCGACTCGCGGTAGAGCGAAGAAACAATGGCGCGATGAACTATACACTTTCGATAGAACGTGGGTCTAACGTGTCCGTGACGGTAGCGTACCCATAACCGAATTCACGTTTGTTGTTATGCCTAATTTTAAAGAATAATTAGTGAACAATTAGAGCATACTTAAAATAAATAGTGCCTTTTTAGTTTAAGAAATAATAACTATTCTTAGCGGAACGTTCTGCTGGCGTACACATTACCGTACTCGAAAACGGCTTATACTATTGCAACAAAATTTACACACAAATTTAGCGCTTTAATAACGCCCGAGTTATGCAAAATTTCACAATGATAACTCTAATAGGAACAAAGATATTGAACAAGACTTCTGAATGACATTGCAAGTTGACATTATGCCAGCGTACCCATTGAACAACTTGACTAAAATTGTAAAAAAAGCTTTGTTTTAACATCTATGGTGCTAAAGCAAATAATTTTATCGAGCGTTCTCTGTACGCAAGCTTAAAATATGTGTCCTGTAAGATAAGATTACTAGCAACAAACTAAACACGGAGGACTGTCACAAGTCACGTCTATCAATTCTTGCACTCATTTCGGCAGCTGGAATTTAATATACAAGAGAAATGAGAGTAATACAGTCAAGTATCATATGAATGTTTTCAGCCATAAATAAAACGTAATTCGTCCATATTAGGTTTCTGTCTAGACTTATGAAGTTATGATCGAGTAATAAAAATACGTAATAAATTTCCATAATCGTGTCTATAAATACCTTATTCTTAGGACAGCAAAAACAATCAAGAAATGAAGCAGGTAGGTATTCTTGATTTTCCCTAAACTTACGCATAAAGTAAGACTCTTCGAAACGGCAAAGCATAGTATTTTTTACGGAGTTGGAGCAGATTCCGCCCCAAACCCAACTCACAAGTGTTTGCGGTGGGTTTGGCTTGGGGATAGTGCTACCTGAAATGACTAACGTTACTTAACGTGAAAATAGTTTCATTCGAATACGGTCGGTACGGCTGTACCGACCGCTGCTCTAGCTGCGTGCTCTAGCTGGCTAGCTAGAGCAAGCAATTCGGGTTATTCCCGCTCGTCCCCACGTTTCGTCCCCATAGGGACCAGCGGGAAGTTTTTTAGTAGCGTTCGTCTCCATTAAAATAATATCGTTGTAAATGACTTTAGTGTTAATAACTACATATTTCCAGGTCAGGTTATTCTAGATCTTTGTGGCAAAATTGCAGCCTGATCCATTCAGTCGTTTTGGCGTAGTCTTCGGTCAAACGTCTTCACAACGGCACAGAGTCACATACTTTCGCCTTTATATTAAGCACTAGCTGTACCCGCGACTTCGTTCGCGAATGCCATACCTGCCGACTAATTAGGTACCTATTCAGATTTGACCACAGTTTCTCCCATATAAAGAAACGCTGTTTTCCCGCGTGTCTCGATATCCATCTCGATACCCATCTGGACGACTCCGTTGTTCGAGCCCAGCGCGTGACCGACAGTCCTCAACTAACCTGGACGTGATAACCTTCGAATCCAGTACTTAACTAATGGGTGCGTTTTGGAAGAAAAAATAGATCATAGATCTAGAAACTTATAAACCAGCTTTTTTCAATATCTTCTGATTTTTACTTCAATCTACTGATTTTCTACTCGACTTTCTGCTGATTTAGTCAAATTCGATCTTGCAACACTGTTTCTAACAAATAAAGAATGAATGAAATCGGACGACACGCGAATGAAATACAAAACTAAGTACACATTTTGACTTTCATCCCCTCTCCAACGGGAACCGTTACTACTGAATTACGGGACAAAAAGTCCTATGTCCTCGTTGTATGCACTGATATCATGCCCAATTTCATATTAAATCACCAAGTAGTTTCGGCGTGATGCGCGGCCAAAGAATTTGAATTGCATCCCCTCTCCCAGGGGAACCGCACTGAATTCCGGGATAAAAAGTATCCTATTTCCTTCCTCGTAGTATGAACTCAAATCGTGCCAAGTTTCATTTGAATGCATTTAGTAGTTTCGGCGTGATGCGCGGCCAAGGTACAGACAGACAAAAATGAAAAAGTTACAGTTTTGGCTTTAGTATCGACAATAGAGTGCCCTCCAAAAAAAAATTTAAAATATTTTCAATGTACAGATTTGGACCTGTTACAGTTTTATTATATATAAGTGTATGTAGATTAGTAGGATTAAGGATTTAACAAGTGCTTACATATAAATAGGGAAGAATGTCATACCGACAAGATTATTGAAAATTCAGAGTTATTCCGGATTTGTCCCACTGGCTTCGGCCCAAACACGGACAACCAAATTCAATGCTGATTTCATTCCTGATTCGTACCAAGAGTAGCCAAAGCACTGTCATCCACACACTTCTCGTGCAAGTAGTCCGAATTTACCATTATTGTTTCCGTCATTAATACACATTATTTCACTTCATCCGAAATATATAATTTATACATTGGCATATTTCTCTTTTTACGACCACAAAACCTTGCCTACGTTGTTCTTGCTAGGCAGTTAGCCTCTGAGATCAATCTTCTTATATTACCGAATACGTTTATTGTACCGATACCAGCAAAAAAACAAGTCACAGCAACCAAGGCTCTTAGCTCCCGGACAGTCACCCATGATGATGTCAGAGTCAACAAAAACTGTCGAGCGCGGTTTTTAGAGTTCCGTACCCGAAGGGTGAAAACGGAACCCTATTACTAAGCCTCCGCTGTCCGTCCGTCCGTCTGTCACAGGGCTCTATCTCACGAACCCTTAAAGGTAGACAGTTGAAATTTTCAGAGAATATGTATTTCACTTGCCGCTGCAACAGTAAATAATAAAATTAAAATAAATATTCAAATTAAAGGGGCTTCCATACAAAGAACCTGTTTTTTTTACTATTTGTGTTCATCGTTTGTCAAGGCTGCATCTCTTGAACGACAATAGGTAGAAAGATGAAACTTTCTATAAATAATTAACACTTTAACTGTAATAACCACAAATACTAAAAAAAATAAAAAAAATTTAAAGGGGTCTCTGAGCACGTGAATATTTGATGTTCTTTAAAAAAGTTGCCTGATGTTTACTGTATGGAACCCTTCGTGAGAGAGTCGGCACGCACTTGACGGTTTTTTTATAACTGTACTAGTATTAGGGGCACACTAGAAGTATGTATACCATTTCATGTGTTATTTTACTTTAAAGTTTAAAAGGTTTTCAGATAGAAATAAATACCACAGGGGTCGTCCATTATTCACGTGAGACTCAAAAGGGAGGGAGGGAGGGGTTCGCAAAAATCACGTAACATCACAAGGGAGGAGGGGGGTGTAGTGAAATATCACGTGTATTTAGTTTTTAGTTGAAAGCGAAATACCTGAACCGGACAGACATCCATGTTTATCACGGTTCTTTATTTTACATAATGAATTTGATATTTTATACCTGTATTGTGACACAATATTCTGAATTATTTGATTCTTTGTTGTACATATATAAATAACAACGTGATTTTTGGTAGAGAGGGGGTTTAAAACCTCACCACGTATCACCATAAGGGAAAGGCGTGTTAAAAAGTTGCACAAAATATCACGCGACTAATGGATAATACCATCATGATTAATATGTGGTCGCATATTAATCATGATTATAATCTAATCGGATTCCAATTGAAAACCGTTCATTGATTGGTTCAAGAAGTTTCAGAGGCACTAAACTTACAAAGGAACCGTGTGATCCCCAGGGATACATTCCTCTCCTTCCACCTTACGCAGATCCTTTCTGGGCACGGGTGCTTTGGAAGGTATCTGTGGAGGGTGGCGGGGGCGGAACCCACGCCAGAATGCCATCACTGTGAGTGTGCCGAAGACACCTCGCGCCACACGTTGGTGGAGTGCCCGGCGTGGGCGACGGAGAGGGCGACTTTAGTCGCAGTGGTAGGGGCGGACTTGTCACTACCGACCATTGTGCAGTCCATGGTCGACAGCGAGAGGGCGTGGGATGCCATCTCCGCCTTCTCGGAGGCGGTGATGACTGCCAAAGAAGAGGCGGAGCGTATCCGAGAGCGTGACCCGGAGGCACGCCTCGGGAGGCGTGCGAACAGGCGGCGGACGGCGGTTGCCGGGCGCCGGGCGGCGGACAGCCGGCGCTTTCCGCCCTGAGACTGCCCTTCGTGCGCGAGGCATAGGTAAGGCCTCGGGCTCGAAAAGAGTGAGGGGGCTGGCGCAAGTGTATGCGCGAGCGTGGCCCCGAGTGCGCCTCGTTAGATGGTGCCCGCGGTGAGGCGGCGGAGATGGATGGTGCTGTAGAGACGGGTGTCAACCGTCGTTACGGTCACGTATTGAGGGCGGGTTGAAGGGTAGGATTTGGGGGCTAATTAAAAGCACCCGAACACAAAGAGATCTTCGGGCGCGAGGCCTCGGGGAAAGGCCTCTGCCGCTCGAAGAGGAGAGGGGTTGCTGCCGTACCAGTGACACGGCACGGCGGCCGCCATGAGGAGGGATAGATGTGATGATGTATGAGTGGGCCATGAAGCCATAAGGTTTTGTGATAGTGAAAGGTGACGGATAGCGCAAGACACGTGGGACGCAACCTGCGGTACTCGTGCACAGGTGTGGGACACGTGGGGTAGGGTTGCGCGCGCTTGCTTTAGCTGAGTGTGCGTGGCACTGTACCTGCGTGATTAGAATAAATGAGAACCGTATGTTAGACGAGTTTGAGTGAGAGTGGGAGTATTTGTGCGTGTGTATGCGAGACCCATACCTGGTAGTATGGGGCAGAAATGCCCATCTGGGCACAGAGTTCGACATTCGCGGCTTCAACTGTGTATGTCCTGTCTGTGCCCCAATCGGGGGGAGGAAACGTGACGGATGAATGGGGTCGGCGAGTGTGTGGATGGTGGGCTCGCCGGCTATGTATGGGAGGAAGAGGGGACGCCAGTCGGGCCGCGGTAGGTTTATATGTTCCCGTGGTTCGGCGAAAATGGCGAGAGAAGGGTCACCGGAGAGGTTTTAGTGGGTATTATATTACGTCCTTATCAGGACGTCGAGTCCCACATAATTCTGGTCCCCCCCAGACCAGTTTATTCGTAAACGAATTTCCTCGACCGAGAAAAAAAAAAAAAAAAAGGGATACATTGTTCTGCACAGATATTTTATAGTCTTGATTCATCGATTTCCACTTTCTCATTACAGCCAAATTCCGTTAAATTTAGTGCGCATTCGTCAGAATGTTCTATCGATAGAACTCTAAAAACTTGAAACCCTTCAGAAAGAACCCCAAATGCAATTATAAGACGAAGCCTTAAAGAAACCGCTCGACCACTCGATATTGTATTATATGTACCTCGTGCTCTGAAACCATTCGATTCGAATCGCTCGAGTTAAAGTTAATTGAAGATAAGATAAGACAATAAACGCTATCACTGTAGGTGATTTCGGCAATGAGTTCGTTCGATACTTTAATGAGAAGTTGATGTTCGAACGTGCTTTGGAACGCCAGTATCTCGAACTTAAAACGTTGATAAGGTTCACCGCTATGATGATGTAAAAACGCAGCATATATCTGGGTACCTGCACAGCCCAGACGAGCTAAGAGACATCACACCGAAGAAAATCCTACAATTCTTAGCAGCTGGAAGGGTTAGTGACGAATTATGAACGGCCGCAGCTTTGGGGTTGAACCACAGAAATTTAAATAATAAGGGTGTCTTATTATTTACAGTTATGTGGGCTGAACACACAAAGTGGCGATCACAATAGGCCATCATGGCCGCAGTAACACTAAAGCCATCTCAAGCAAATAAAAAAAAGTTCACAGCTAACCTATTCTTATTCTGTGTCAAATTAAATTTAAATAACTTTGGACGCTGAGGGGTGAAGCGTGATGTCAAAAAGAAAATGGAACTCGATGGTCTTACGAAACGAACTTTGTAAGAGTATATTTATAAGTGTTTACAACGAACTCTGAAACTACGAACAATATAGGCTGTGGAGGGGGGGGGGGGGGGGGAGGAACCAATAAAATATTATTTATATTTAACGTCTTCAATTAGAAGTGCAAATTAGTTCCTATCTTAAACTAGCCGAGACACCCCGCCTGTTTAAAAAAGCGAAAAATTCCTATGACCTCATAGAAAGAGGGAATGAAGGCATTTGGTCTACCCAAGCATGTTCAATAATTTCATCTGATTTTTTTTAAACCTACCTTAAATTTCCCAAAATTTTGTAAATTAATAAATTCAATTGGCTCTACACATACGAGAACATAAAAATGTCTAGAAGCTTTGATCTCTACTAATCCAGAGAACCATTAACCAGAAAAAAACAATGATTCGAACAAATCGCTTCTTTACAACTGGTATTAATTTGTTCGTGGTCAAAGTACGTCTCGACCACGTGATTTTGTTTGACAAAGTCCTACGTGCGAGTTTCCTCGTGATCTTTCCTTCTGATTTAAGCAATTGATAAAATGCACGCACATATGTACATCCACGTACAGACTTACACCATATTGTAAAACTATGCTTAAACTTAGATCAAGGGTAGATAATACAATAAAGGTCTTTTGTTAATTACAAAAAAGCTCTGGGTAGATACTGGCAAAATTCTTAAAATGGCAGAAATTTAAAAAATATTAGACGCTAAATATTTTTATGTTACATTTATAAATTGGATCGTTGGACCGCGAGGAGTGGAAAGAGAAAAGGGAGGCCTTTGCCCAGCTGTGGGACAGCAGTTAGTGGCTGAAAATAATAAAAATATACATATAGATAAATAGAACTATGTATATTCATTTTCATCATGATTGTCACGCTAAAGAATTAAATCTTATCTTAAAGCCAATAAACACTTCAAACGTCTTATGATAATCCCGAAATTACTATTACCTTCAAGCTAAGCCTGTCAGTAAATGATTTTTACATATTTATCATCAAGGTTTGTCTCTTAGAGATATTATGGCTTGAGATCATCATCATCAGCATATATTAGTCCACAACTGGACATAGGCCTTTTCTAATGACTAATAAGCGCTATAGCTACCTGCCTTCAGCTTGCCGCATCCAGACTGCAGTCTTTCGCAGGTCGTCATTCCACCTAGCCGGAGGGCCTCCTACACTACACTACAACGCTGGTTTAATGGTGCAATATCAGCAAAAATATGTATACTTTTTTTAAATAAATAAATAACAAAAAAAAAAAAAAACTACGTTTGCCGAGTCGCGGTCTCCACTCAAGAACACGTTTACCCCAGCGGTGGTCGGTTCTTCGCGAGATATGACCGGCCTACTGCCACTTCAGCTTGCTAATTTTTGCTTGAGATTACATTATATTTACAAACAATATTTATTTTTGTTATTAAGCAAGGTTATCACTAAAAGTAAAAACACAACTTTCAACAACCCATAATTGCACGTGCACAGTGAAAAAGGTTAAAATTTTAGTTCGATATCGGACGAGAGAGAATGAAATTATGAATGAAAGCTTTCAAAACGATAAATTGGTTCTAACTATTTGCTCCAATGTAGTGTCGCAAATATCCACACTATATTTTTGATTTTGTAATCCTTTTGTTTACAAAGAATATCTAGAATTCTGAAACCGAGCGGGTATGTGCACCTGACTCAGTAAATACTTCTTTGCGTTTCTTTGACATTTTTTGAGAGAAAGTTTTAGAAACTAGCAACAGCTAGATTATCGAGGCGTTATAGTGCAAATTGTTCGAAATCAGTATATTAAATTTCAGATACCTACTTCGATCACGTTCTTGAAAATTAATAGAATAATAAAGAAACATTGAAGTTGTGATTTCCGTGATCACTTTTAAAAACGGTAGTTTTAAATAACCGTGGCAAGAGAGATCAATGTCTCAGATCTGTAAAACCTCAGTCGAACGAATCAATTTCTGATTTTGGTGTTGAATCTACTAGAAAACGCATGTTTGAATTTCTAATGTTTCACCTGCACGTTGCAAAGAACATTTCAAGGACTTATTCATGTTTATTAGATAGCAGTTTATCTATTATGGTCTTTAAATAATATTCAAAGTCACGTTCAACAAGTTTGCCTAGAGATATCCCATTTGCAGATAGAAAAGCTGAATCTCGGTCAACTGGCCACTCACGGTCTTATCACAAACAAATACGCATTGTCGATAACAAATCTGAAATCACTTATTACTGGCACAAGCTGTAGCTGTCTTCTATAACTATCACGAGGTATTATGCTGATAACATTGAAGGTAAATAAGAGTGGGTTATCTATCATTCATGAGCTGAAATGATGATCGGCAAGATTGTCTTCAGAATTATTGAGTTCATTATGGATGTAAGCGGGTTAACTGCGAACCTTATTTGTATTGGAAGAACATCAACGTTTCATACCTTTACGAGGGACTTCTTCAGGGTGGGTGCGGTTCTAGACGCGCGCGTTCCGCATCTCCGAGCAAATAAGGTTTGAAGTTAACCCGCTTAGATCCGTACTGAATTCGTCAAACTAATCGTAGTTTGACGAATTCAGTACGGATCTAAGCTAAAACTATCGAGTTTTAATAGTAAAATATTGATGCCTAGATAGGTTGGGTATAATGCTGTGAAACGCCAGTGCTGAGAGAGATTATATTGCTAGCTAGCTCCAGTGCGCGGTTGGTTCATGTGAGCCTGAGTAAAACAGCCTAGTTATGTAGGTATGCCACTCAGATATAATGCCGCCCCGCCCAAGTTAAAGAAAAATGTGTTTATTCTGATTCGTTTTCTTGCAAATGCTATCCTATGTAAGTGACCTAATAGGTTTTGTACGAAAACGAATCAGAAAGTTGTTTTACGTTTTTCGAGTAGGTTCCCTGTATTCCCATAAATTACCATTTTCATACAAACTTACAAAACCCTATTTCTAAATTAATATTTACTTATAAAGTAAAATCTGATTTGCAGCATCCATAAAATTTTAAGCACTTTGGAAGGCAAAGTTCAGCCTTATTGCGTAATTTTTGCAGTCTATACAATTTGATAATATGTTGCAATACCTTGAAGCGCAACTTTTGCAAATTGTAGCTTTTAGCTGTTATTTTCTTACACCATACCCTACCTGTTAAATATACATAATTATGATTTACATATTATAAAAGTAGGTAGGTATTGATAGTTGTTTCAGAAAATAATGTACTTCCGTTTATTTTCCTTATGGATTTCTATTGGTCAACTTCAATGCCGAGGTAAGTGAAGATGATACCTACCTTGAATAATTACTTAGCTATTAAGTAATAGAGTTAGGTACAGCCTACCAACTTATAAGTCTCAGACTCAAATTATTAGTATATACATAAAGTACATTTATACCCTTGTATAGTGTATCTAACATAACAATTAGAATTGGCAACATTTACGCGCGGTAACCTACCTTTGTGTAAGTACCTACCTAACTGATAACTTAGAATTATTGCAGCATCTACTTACCTAGGTACGCGAAATTCAGTTCATGATGTTTATTCAATCACGTTATTATTATATGCAAGAGTATCGAACAGATGTTCGTGATAGTTGGATGAACCAATCAATAGTTTGTCAATAGCAAATTGGTTGTGGAGTAGAATTCCGGTCTATGAATCATTGGGACCATGGTGGATAGTAGAATTCCGGTCTATGAATCATTGGGACCATGGTGGATAGTAGAATTCCGGTCTATGAATCATTGGGACCATGGTGGATAGTAGAATTCCGGTCTATGAATCATTGGGACCATGGTGGATAGTAGAATTCCGGTCTATGAATCATTGGGACCATGGTGGATAGTAGAATTCCGGTCTATGAATCATTGGGACCATGGTGGATAGTAGAATTCCGGTCTATGAATAATTGGGACCATGGTGGATAGTAGAATTCCGGTCTATGAATCATTGGGACCATGGTGGATAGTAGAATTCCGGTCTATGAATCATTGGGACCATGGTGGATAGTAGAATTCCGGTCTATGAATCATTGGGACCATGGTGGATAGTAGAATTTACAAGTAACGTGCTATGCTAATTTATATCACGAAAAGAATTCTGATCAGGTCCAAGGTCCAAATAGATAAAATTTTACAGACTTTCATCGTTCAAAAAACAATAAAATCCGGACAAGTGCAAATCTGACTCGCGCGCCGAGAGGGTTTCGTACAAACTCTCGAACTACAAAAACAGTGTCTTATTTCGTTCATATTTTTCGATTTATACAAAACATTGGTGCGTACCTAATTAATTATCAACATGGCAATCACAATTTGATGATACATCAGTTTACATTACTGCACTTTATTGGTCTGGTTTGTTATCATCAGCTTAGGTACTTAAAATGTGAATTTGCTGTCATTCAGCTCATATTGTCAAAGTGAAATTGTAATGAGTAATAATAAAATGTATTCACTTGTGCAATTTAATATGTAGGTATATTTGTTTTTTCCTGGGTTTTTGTATTTTTCTTAGTATGCAATAAAGTTTATTTATATTGCATTACGTAATAACATGTGATTAAATTTTTTTTTTTGTTGAAACTATACTACAAGATTCTAAAATAATGTTCTTTAATAATGTTCATTTGCAGTTGATTGAAAAAAGATTCTCATTTCAAAATTACGTACCTACATACATTCTATTCTATTTGACTAATCAATTCTAATTCTAAGTGGCCCCCCACTTAGAATTATAAATTATTAGTAACTGGGATATGCATTGACATCTCTGAATAATAGGAATTGAGTGATTCTATTTTAGGTTTAACTTGAAGTTTAAAATAAATTATCTAGGCACCTTTGTGGCTGATTTACTGAATACAATAAAATAATAAATAATAATTCTTCTGACTTAGGCTCTTTCTGATCTGTTTATTTTTTTGTTTCGTGTATTAGTTTTTAATTAGTTTAAGTAGAATTGTATTTAACATATACTATGGATCTTGTGTCTGGAAATAAAGAATATATTATTATTATTATAATAAGTTTTGTCACTGTCTCTTATTATACCTATGTTATAAAATAATAAAAACCTCACAATAGATTAAATAAACATAAGTCAATCATTTTATATAAACCTACCTATACTTAGATCATTATCAAGAGTCTGTAAGTAATTTTCTATTCGGCACAGCTTTTCTTTATCAGTTGTAGAATGAAACAACTTTTGTTTCCACAAAACATGAGTAATCATTCTTTGTTTTTTGTTAAATTTAATTAACTAACTAGTGTTGCAACTGAACCACCACTGTGTCAATAGTGGTCCTAAAGTAAGCAGAGCTTTTGTTATGAGTACCAGATGACTGCAAGATTTACCTAGTACTTATGCATACTTTTACTGGGTTAGTCTAGTTACTGAAGAAAACAACTTTAAACACTAAATTTTGAAGCAAACGATACACAAAAATGTAGTAATAACAGAGTGGTTATTACCACATATCTCTCCGGTGTCCTCTGGACATTGGGTGGTTAGACTAGAAGCCCTCCATCCGACTAGTTGCTGAAACCAGTCCAGAAACAAACCAACCACATATCTCTTTTTTTAATTATTGGTTGTACAAAAATATAAAAGGTATTATACTATAATAAACCTGATCCATACATGTGTAGCTAAATAATTTGTAAGGTCAAATCTAAAATCGAAACAATAGAAGTGATAATTATACCATTATAATAATGTTTTGTAATTAATAAAGAATAAAATAAAAAAATAATAAGACCTTGGGTGCGTGTTTGTGTCTAATAGAAGGCAACCAAATCAGAAGTAACTAAGAAAATCACAGATTTTATTCCCTACCTATTAAGTTTAGTAAAATAATTTAAAAAAAGCCCTGGAAACAGTATTGTATGTTTAGTATGTGCACAAATTACTGAGGAGTCTAAATAATCCAGTCTAGGGTTCTCAAAACTCACCTGTGCAAAAATGTGTCCCATATAGTTTCTTCAGCTAATTAAACTTCATAGCACCGAAAACTTTGCCGTAGGTAGTTTATAACTTTCTAGTTGCGAGCGTAACAAAGAATTTCTTTCACTTAGAGCAAAAAATGCTATGAGGACAAAACTACAACAATAATGCAGTATTAGAAATTATGTAAGTGTCCAATTAAAGCTTTGTTCATTTGTAGCGATAACACAAATAATTATTTAGCAGAGAAAGAAAAGTGCAGTTTATAAGGCGCACTGCCCGCCCGTGTACGACCACCGGTTGATGAATTCACGAACGAACTATCAAAGAAAGAATTAAATAGGTACCTACAAATTCACAATCACAATCCACATCGCATGACGTTGACACTGACAGAAGTGACACTAGTGACATGATAGTGTGACCCACTCTTGCTAAACCATAAAAGCTAGCTTTACCCCATAAATGGTTATTATTTTTTACTGTATAGTTTGTGTCCATTGCAGGGTAAAGGCCTTCCTATTCCTCTTCCACGTAGGTATTACTGTCCTGTGCTATGGAGGACCAGTTCCTTAAGAATGAGTCCAGTCCAGTTAGTCTAGCATCTCATTCTGGGTCTGTCGTCGCCCCCGCCGCGCAGCGTTAAAGGTGCAGTCCATTGTTGTTTTGGCCTATATGTCACTCGGTATGTGCACAGCTCAGTCCAATTTAGTCTGGCAGCTTTCTGAGTATCATTAGATGGATTTTGGAGTGCAGTACCTATTATGGTATTACGTAGGTACTTATTCTGGCATTAAAGCGAACGCCGAGAATATCTATTGCGCTTCGAGAGTTTGCGTGTGAGTGTTATAGGTAAATCACCTTATATGCCTAACCCAATAGCTCATCCTGGCATATTCGGTACGTTTATCCAATCACACGTCCAGCCGGATCGCCCGTACTTCGTCAAACGTCCAAGCCTCGCGCCGAAAAATACGGCGCCGCCGCCGCCGCCGCCCCGCCCGCGCCGCGCCGAGAGCGCGCGGTCCGGTCCGGAGAGCGGCGCGATGGTTATGTCTCGTTAACTACTATTAAGAAACTATACCATTAAAAAGCTAAAACTATACGAAATCACAAAATCTATAGCCCTTAGCCATAGAAGTAATCGTATTGTCTCAAATAAATGCCAAAACTTGACAAAGTAGGTTTAAATTCATATTTTTTTAAATTTTTATTTGCTTTCATACTTTAATTTGCAATTCTACCTAATCTTGCCCTAAATTCTTAAACTAGATGATACAAGCTATTTTTTGATACCAATCAATCACTACCTTCTCTTCCAATCGTTACCAAAATAAACAAAACAAACCACCTCTCCACATTCATGAATGAAACTCGTTCTGCCTTGCGATATCGGCAAGATGGCGGCTGTTTTAAGGTTCGAATACCCATTTTTCATCATCATCATGTTATTCTACCACATAAGAATTATTTTTTTTTTACTAGTTTCCGACCGCGGCTTCGCTCCCGTGATACATTTAATTTGTTGTTGAGATACCTCTAGATTGTTTGCAACAGTCTGCAGATACTTCAACACATAATTTTTTAAATACCTATTTGTTTTTTCATTTCAAATAAAATATTTTATTAAAAACATAGAAATAAAAACATAATTATTTATAAAAAAAAAAATGTGTATAGTAATATGTATAGTAATGTGTATAGTAATAATTCAAAAATCTCCCCAAATGAGCGCTGTAGCACCCTGTCTTCAAAAGTCAAAGTGGTATTTTAAATATTCCTGGTAGTGTGTGCAATATTGTGTGTGATTTGATTAATTCAAAAAATATATTTAATTTAAATATATTATATAAAACGTATGTGTTTGTAATTTTATATTGTGTATATATTCTACAAATTTTAATTAGGTATAATTTTAAACATAATATTAATTGTTATTGTATGCAGGACAGAGTAGGCAGAAAGGTCCATGCCTAAATACAAAGAGTTATCACAGGCTCAAAGTCAAATTCAAAAACTCTTAATTTCAATAAATACAATAAATGTACACTTAGAAAAGGTCAAATTCTTAATAATTAAACACTGACACGGAAATAAAGTGATATTTTTGATTTCAGTCGCTTCGGTATACTAAAGTAAAGAAGCGACGAAAAAACCTTTAGCCTGTTAGTTGTTATTTTTCGAGTTGGAGCAAATCCCGTCCCATGCTTTTTTATCCTCTAGATAATCTGATATTTTATAGTAGGCCTTTTTACACGAGAAGGTTTTGACAATTTGCTTGAATTTATTTACTTAGAATAGCTAGAATTTTTGCAACTCACTAGGAGTTTTGTTGTAGAAGCGTATACATTGCCCTTTAAAAGATACATTAATTTTGTGTAGTCTACTTGTGGGCACAGCGAGTTTATGTTTATTTCTTGTATTCAAATTATGTTCATCACTATTTTTAGGGAAGCGATTGATATTTCTATAAGTGTACAACAGGTTTTCATAAATATATTGACAAAATCTAAAAATAATATACAAATTGTTATACAAATAAAATATGTACATATAAAAACTTAGGTAAGAAGATAGAGGTAGGTTAGTAGGTATAATATAATATGTACAGTACCTAGTAAAGCTAAGCTAAATTATTATATTTCATTTATTAATATGGATCAGTTGAGCTACCTGTAGATTGTTTGCAACAGTCTCCAGTTAGCTCAATTGTTTCAATTATAAAAATATTAGTTATATTTATTTATTTTATTTTTTCTAATATATTTATGTTATTTTATTGTATTTTAGATTTTTTTTTTATTATGTACCTACTTATTTAATTTTCAGAACTTTAATTTTTGAAGTAGGTATCCAACCGAATTTTAAATTACTCTTGTCAAGTCCTGTCCAAAACGTAAACACACATACAATCCAAATCATGCAGCAAACTCCAAAACTCCTTCCAACATTCTTATTAATTTTGTATGTGTACAAACTATTATTTTCGTTACGCGCCGGCAATGGCCGCAGGACCAAAAATAGCATCTTTAAAATCGTAAACATCTGGCTAAATCCATTGAAAAACTTTAGTGTGTATGTCTATGCCTACTAGTGGTCTGTTTCCACATTTTTATGTACCTTTTTACCGATAATATTGCGAATAACCATTGAACTTGTTATAAATCGTTGACCACAAAATTACAATCTATTTTGAGGTCAATTTGGTCGTCGCATGGAACTAAGGTTCTATGATATTCGTGTATAAATTGAAAACATTATTCATAAGGATTAATTTGATACACGACAATAATAATAAAGCACTAAAATACTTACATTTTCCAAGAGATATTCACCGGTCTAACACTGCTCGTTACAATGACAACTGATATAATTTTTTATTTTTTTAATTCGTCTGGTAATTTTTGTATGGGCGTTTTGTCATTAACATTATATTAACGGAACAGGTATCAGAGCAACATGTCACGACTCCAGAACCATTCCATTACAGTGAAGTTAGCCACAAAACCAATTTTGCTCCGCGCGGAGTTTACATCAAATGTGGCTGGGGCTGGGACGTTCAACCGGAAATTTTATTTCACTACAAATGATGCTCGGACGTGTGAGTGGCAGCTTCTTTTTATTGTCTAGCCAGGATACACTTACATTCTTAAAGTTAGCAGTAAACAAATTTATGGGTAACTAGCTATGTCCGCGGCTTGGCACGCGATTTTCAAGTAGCCGATGTCCGTCCCCGGTATCCTATTTACCTCCCTGCCAAATTTCGTTAAGATCCGTTTAGCCGGTTAGGCGTGAAATGGTAACAGCAGACAGGCAAACAGAGTTACTTTCGAATTCATAATAATTAGTATGGATAGTTAGGTACCTACCTAATTAATATTTTCCAATCGAAAAAACGAATTAGGGTTTGGAGCAAATTAATTAAACCCATAAATAGGTGTGTTTTTTAATAATGTTAGTCATCATAAAAACCAACAATTGGTTACTTACATAAGATTGTTTCAAAATAACTTAAAACTCTAATATTTAATAAAAATGTTGTTCATCTCAACACAAAGATGTCACGAAGTACGCGGTTTCTAGCAAAAATAAATGAAAACATGGCAACACATGAAACAGAAGTTTGGAATTGTCAACTTGGCAGTAAAAAGACTGACGTTGACAATAACAGTAGCTATAATCTAAATGCCAGTGTTTCATCCTCTTTATAACGTACATCACATCACATGTTGCCATACCAAGAAGTCCAGCCAAGTAATCAATCAAAGATCTTGTATTAATTCCGTTTACGCACTTCCGTTGGCGCAACGGCGGGAAAAAATACATCAGAGCGCTCGGCGAATTTCTCAATCATGATCGATACCTACCTTAATTTCCTATCGCGTCCTAGTTTGAAATTAATAGACTCAATTTACATACACCAAACCTAAACCTCATCGAGTTAGAAGGATTCTATCTCCATGCTAAACCTACATAAATGTATATACCTACTAGAAAAAAAGGTATTACACGAGTATCAGGAGAGAAGTAGGTAAGAACTTTCGTAATAACAAAAATCATTAAATTGCGTCCGACATTCTTATCGCCAAAACTTGGCAGGCGACCCAAAACACCATCCGAATGTTTGAAATTCCACAATAACACCACGATAGTGGACTTTGGCATAAAGTCAGTATAAAATCGTGTTTAGTGTTTTTCACACCTAACCTATTTATCGCTGAATGAGTGTCGTTCGTAATTTATTTAGACTATACTTATAATCAAATAACTTACACATTTTGATGTGGTGGGGTGTGAAGCGACGACGCTAACAGAACAAGAAGTCAACTAGAATTAATCAAGTGTGTACCTTTCATATATAGTGTATAAAATAAATATAAGTAAAGGTAACGGAAGAAACAATTTTCAGAAAATTCTAAACAGGTATATTATTTTCTCAAACTGGGAAACAAATTATACATCATCCTAATATTAATTAGTGTACCTACGTTATTTGTTTCAAATGTTCGTAAAGTTGATCGTAAGCGCATGCTGAAAAGTCTAACTTTACACAGACTTTTATTTACTTTTAGACAGTTTTTAGATTTAAAAGTAATGTACCTACCTTAATTTTATGTTCATAATTATAATATATGTGAGTAACTTAACAAAGTGAGTCAACCTGGTTGCCGCTAGCGCCTATGTGGCGTGACACAAGAGTTTGGATTTGGAGATCTAACCCAACAGCGGGAGAAGTCAAGTTGTGGATGATGATGGTAAATTCCTCATCGGTGTACCCGATGTCATTAATGATGTGATGTAATTGTGTGATATCTAAATGATTTTCTATTCTTTTCTATTCTATATCATACCGACTAGGTACCTACGGTAGGTGGGTACCTACGTATCTGTTTGACTTGATGATAGAGTTCCATTTATACAGATTACTGTTGAGGAGTGAGCCTAATCTATTTATGACGAGCGAGTGTATTTACTATATCTGATAATAAGCCCCGATACTTATAGGTAAAGTCGCTATAAAATAATAAACATTGCTGTACAAACAAAGGTAGCCTAGTTACGCAAAATAAAAGTAGGTTTTTCTGTACCTAAGCTATGTACATATAAAGTAATTTGAAGTGTAGGATAATCGTAATAAGGAAACTAACGATGGCTTAGCACCGGCAGCCGTACAATCAACCGTTCAATCAGCCGACTATAACATATTAACGCATTCACTGCCCAGCCTCATGTTGTGCCGCTGCCACGTGGTAGCGCTGACCGACACGTGTGTCTTGACCAATGAAAGTGATAGTTTAGGTAGGTACCTAATTGGTATCTTAGACTCAATAGAGAAATCACACAAACTTTGGTAGAGTAGAAAGAAAGAAAGAAAAGAAAGAAAATTATTTATTACACACAAAAAAAACTTTAAGAAAATAAAAATAAAAAGAGACTACTTAGTACTAGCATAGACTAACAAACAGCACAGACAAACACATGTGAACTAGGTAAGTACATATCCACAATAACACGTCCCTCGACCATGCTTTCCAAAATAAAAGTCCCGGCCTCTATCTACGTACAGCGCTACAACCTTAGTACTAATTCCTTAAAGTGGTATAGTTTATGTGAGAATACCTATTTACATACATACCTCGAGCACTAGTTTTTTATTTACTTAAGTAGATACTAGAGCACTAGGGCTTGAATGTGGAGGGATATAAGGGGAGAGGAGGACCAAAGAAAAGATGGATGGGCTGTGTGGAATATGGCATGGGTAGGTAAGAAAGGTATAAGTACCTACAGTAAGGAGATGATGTTTGATAGACGAGGTGGATGAGAAATACATGTTATGCCGACTAGAGCACTACAGTCCATGGATTTTACTCCATTCATTGAGAATTAGAACTAACACGTTGGCGACGCGTGTCAGTCATACTCATACACTACACACGTTTTATTTTAATTGCGAGCTCTACCATAGAATAAACACGTTAGCTCTACAAATAACTCTTCTGTGTCGGCCGTGAATGTTTTACAATTTCCCGAAAGCAGGTCAGTCAGTCTCGAAAAATAGATAACCAATGATTTCATTGGCAATTTTGTGATTTTCTTTGAGCGAGTTCGTCTCCGTCCTGTATTATAAGAATAATTTTATTCTTCTTTCGAAAGGTCCTTTTGGAAAAATAACCCATTTATTTCCCATTCTGAGGATAGAGCTAGGTCGCATTTACGGGTAGGGGTGATTCATCATGGCTAAATTTTTCACTGCATGACAAATAGTATAATGAAATATAATATAATATGGAAATCTGTTCTACGCAAATTTTTTTCAAACAAAATGGTACTTTCGTTGGTTACTTTCATTCACTCGCAGGGCACCTCGTCATGAATTCCTATAATTATGAAAAAAAATGGCGCTTCTCCGGGTTAAAAACTGCTGTGGTGTGTGATATCAAAAGTCATATTACCAACGCAGTAAACGTTTTAATATAGTTTTACGAAGGGCTTTACTCAATCCTTTGATAACGATAAGCTGATAAAATTCTGGTCTCTGCCCCATTTAGAAAGTATTTTTACAAACAGGGCTTGTGTTTTGTAATAGATTAGTAATTCAGACAGTAGAAAATATTTACCCTGATAAAAAGAGGTAATTTTGCTTTTCTGAGAAAGATATTCGTCACATTGTTATCTTACATAGGTATTTTATGAGAATATAAAATACGGAATACCTAATTGAGAAAGACAATTTGATAACCCCTGAACTTTTACAGTCGGTAAGTGGGTCGATCAACCTTTATTGTCTGGATTTTTTACAAATAACTAAAATGAATTATACTTTTATTTATCTATAAAAATTTTAAGCGTTGAGGGCTTTTATTTCCCAGGTAGGTAACGCAGAATCTGATCTCTAAACAAAAAAAATGCCCATCCTTATGTATGACCCCCCATGTGGTGGAAAAAGTGAGCGTACTTAGGAATGGTTTGTCAGTCCTTTCCAATAGCCTATTCCCGGAATGGAAAATTGCATAAACAGACTCATCATTGTATTAAACTGCATACCTAAACGTACTTGCATATGCCTAAACGTTTATTATAAAGTAAATAAAATATAGGTATGAATCAACATAGCACCGCAGTTAGCAGGCAGGCAGACAAGCAATCAGTGTCAGTCAGTACTGTTCCGTCCTCTCTCAAAAACTGTTGTGTTGATTATGAAAATTAATATTTTACAAAATATTGTAATGAAAATATTGTTATAAAACGATTTTTAAGAG
Organism: Eupithecia inturbata; assembly: GCA_963662085.1. Classification (NCBI taxonomy): domain Eukaryota; kingdom Metazoa; phylum Arthropoda; class Insecta; order Lepidoptera; family Geometridae; genus Eupithecia; species Eupithecia inturbata. The sequence continues at coordinate 1,824,561 of OY759179.1, read as the reverse complement.
AAAATTTGTACAATTGTTTTTTTTGGATATGTTTCAAAAATGAACGAACATTCATACCTGAATTAGCAAAATATTTATGATATTTTTGTATGTTTCAAAATTTTGAGGATACGAGTGGGATTTATAAAAAAGTTTGTGTAACGTACGTAACTAAACTGGCCTGGTAAACTAAGTATCACACTTTTAAAATTGCAATAACTTTTTAAGTACGCTTTTCGAAACAAAAAGAACTCGAAAAAGAGTTAAATTTTTAAATCTCTAACTTCTACAGTTTAGAAAAAAATGAAATTGTAAGTGTGATGATACCTACTTAGTTTTGCAGTCCAGTGTATCTCATTTATGTCGTATTTCCCTACGTAAGTTACATATTTTTGTCGTCGTTACTATTTATCAGGTTTCTGAGGTTAACACGGAATACAGTTATTTAAAATATACCCAGCAACAAACAAAGAAATGTTGATATGAAAAAAAATCATAATATGGGATACGTATTGTGTTATAAGTCTGTTCATTTATCATTTCAGAGAATGGTGAAGACCAAGTTGAAAGTGCGAAAAGATGGAGACTTCATCCCCCCGGACGGAGGCTGGGGGTGGATGATCGTGGTTGCTGCTGGATTTTCTAATGTAAGTATACCTTTGCATATTTTAACACAATAAATGCGTATTGTGTTCCTTTAATTTAATTGTCTAATTGAGTTATAAATGTTGTGCACGCTGCTGCGTCCCCTAAATGTTGAAACACATAGTTCTTAAGATAGAGAAGACTGCAATGTATAACATTAGCCTCTAAGTGATACCCACGTAGGATGCCCTTTTTAATAAATAAATAAATAAATTACTATATTATTATTTATTTCTTAAAACACCATCGAAAGATCACACGAATGTGAAACTTTTGGATGAATAATTTTATGTTCTTTACCTCTTCACGCCAAAAATACTGAACTTCGGCTGAAATGTAGCATACAGGTAGTAAAACAAAGGTTTCTTTAGCATAAATCTATTCCCATGGAAAAGAAATAACCTTTTAACGTTTCCATAGCAACAACGCGAGCGAAGCCGCGGGCAGAAACTAGCAGACCAAACATTACAAAAACAGTAAATTTGTTTAGTAAAAATGTATGTACTTATTATTTAAGCGCATGTCGTTTTTAATTTACGATCATTTACAAATTATAAACATACGACAGAACCTTTCCTGATATCTTTGAATCAAAAGTAAAAAAAAACTATTGGGATAAACCCAGAAGAATTGTTTTTTCTTTTAATCCCCCTTTCAATGCAAAATACCTACTTATATTATACATTTTGTGTGCAGTTAGATCTGTGTGGAATATGAATCATGCCGTTTGCTGTAACTGTAGTGTTTTCATAAAAAATCTGCGAAAATTATATTTCCTGGTAACAGTCTTCCTCACAAAATACCATCTTTATTGTGTTTACCTTTATATTTTCTTATCTCTCTTTGAAAACATTGAGATTGATTGGTTTAAGCTTCATTTCGCAAAACTACTTTTTTGTACAGTACAAACATACAAACAAAGTAAATGATAATGAAGGTTATCTCAAATAAATAGAAGCTGTCACCAAAATTACGCGTGATTACCACGCATACCTATAACCAGATATTAATGCTTACCCGAAAATGTGTCTAGATTAGTAGTTAATTAACATGTTTTAAAATGTGGACGTGTTTTAATTTGACATGTTTATTAATATGCATAATATGAGAAGTGGCCGAACAGAAAGTCCTTTTCCACTTTTTAAAATTTTAGAAAAAATAAAAAATACTAGCGTTTCAGATTTGTGTTAGAAAACAAGTATTAAGTTTTTAGCATCAAATCAGATAAAAAATCAACAAATCGAATGTGTTTTTTAATTTTTTATTATTTTGTATAAGTAGTACCAACGTTATTTGCAAAATAAATTTGCAGAAGTTACGTTTCGTTGGGTAAAAAAGAAAAATCCCTTTTTGTGGGACCACTTTTTGGAAAAATGATATTTGGATAGGGTTGCCTAAGGAAATGAGACATGTGATAAATAAATAAAACTAATTTATATACGAAAGTACTTCTATTAGAATTAAGATAGGTACACGTACTTATTTTATACGTGAATAGGACAGTGTTCGAGGTCGACACATTCGCAAGTTTCTTGCATCTCCTGATCCCCGTCACCTAATTCCACAATATTCTTTCCTTGTACCATGTCAGGTCCACATTATCCTTCCACTTCGGACTGTACCGAAATGCTTGTTTGTTTTGTGTGCGTAATCCTTGCGTACACAATCGGTTTTTAAAACTTGAGTACATGAATGTTTAGTTTTTAAGCATTGCTAGCTCTACAGAAATCTGAATAATAAAGATTTCTGTGGCTCACTTGATATGTTTTTCAATAGGCACCCGATGTTTATCGGATTGTCTTATACTTTATTGTAAGTAGATAAGCTTAAAATATTGTTACCTATTCCGATTATTAAACCTACCTGTTTTAACCTCTTATTGACCTAGGTGAGAACTCTGTGTCTAGTTCACAGAAATCTAAATCTAAATGAGTGCCTTAATATTTAGATTTAAGGCTTTAAGGCACTGACTAACCTAACCTAACCAAAATGTTAATGTTGTTTTTTCTTTACCTGAATAAATAATTCTATACTTCTCACCGTATATTTTTGACAATAGAGATATTACGCCATTCTTTTTGGCAGTTTTTTTATTTCGTTATAATTGTGGGATCCACCTTAAATTCTTTTTCAACACGTCCTCATGCCTACTGTCAGAGGGCTCCATCTCATGAATCGTAAGAGGTAGATAATTGAAATTTTCAGAGAATGTGTATTTGTCTTGCCCCTATAATAAAAATTAAATAAATATCCAAATTAAAGGCAGCTTCTATACAAAAAAACTTGATTTTTTGGCAATGTCTACTCTTCGTTTGTCAAGGCTGAATCTCTTGAGCCGTGAAAGGCAGACAAATTAATTTTTTTACAGAGTGTGCATTACTATTGCCACTAAAACTACAAATAATAAAATAAAAAATAATAATTATTAATGGGGCAACGACCATACCAAGTGCAACAAAGATGGCCGAAGTTAAGCAGCGTTGGGCGCGATCGAATTTGAGAAATTCAAAAAATCGTAGAACAAACGTTGACCGCGTCGATGTCTAGAATCAGCCCCTCTAGGCTTAGTACATCCTTTCCGTGGAACCCTGTAAAACATAAGTTATATAACATGTTACTTAATCTGCACTGGCACATTATGCCTAGTACAGGTGCTCATATTTAAGCGGTTTACTAAGTAGGCACATATGTGCCTACTTAGTACGAACGAACTAATACTATTATACATATTGTATAATAGTATTAGTTCGTCCAAAATAAAGTATTTTTGTAGTGTACCTATTACAATAGAGAAATCATATATGTAGGTATTTGTATTCGTTAAATTATGGACGAACTAATACTATTATATGTGCCTACTTAGTAACGAGCGGTCTTATCGTTTTGAAGCGATCTCTTACAGGCAACTTATCTTAGGAACTAAATAAGCTAAAAGCTATTTGTAAAGTTGGTGTTGTCTCTCTAAATATACCTAGCTATAGCTAATATTTACGTCATAAGAGTGGCATAACGCTCAACAATCTTGAATAAAAAAAACTTCAGTCATCACATTAGATATATATTATCTACTCAGTAAGAGCCTAGGAAAATAAAAACATGTTACCTTTGTACCAACATTTAAATCCTTACCTTACGTAATACATTCTCATAATGGTTGTTGTGGTTAGCCTTATACCCAACATAGATCAATTTTCCGCTATGGAAAAACCAACCTCAATTTAAGCAAAGTCGTTCAAAGGTTTTCCTTTACCTTCTGTTTTGTTTGCTATTCTCTTGGGACCGAAAACCATAAAAGATCTGTGTTTCCAGCTGTCCGCCCTCCCGATCTTCCAGCAGTTCGGTCTGATATTCCGAGACAGATTCGAGCGACTCGGTATTTCCAGCTCTAAGACCACCACGGTCATCAACATGCACTCTGCCCTCAACTCCGTCGTCGGTGCGTGACGCGTAAGCATGGTAACTAATACCATCATCAATATCATCATCATCACCCTCCATCCGGCTGCACCCATGATGGGTTTACCTATAGGCCTAGGCTATAGGCCTCCAAACTGTTGCCGCCCCCAACGATACTGCGCTAGTCTCATCTGTGACGTTCGCGATATCATCTGCCCATTTTTATCATTATATCCTGGTATGTACCAGGCCAGCCAGTAGGCTTATTCTCAATGGGGGCCAAGAGGAAATTTGTCAGGTGGTTTCTGCTGATGCTTTCCTTGGCAGAACCCATGGGGGTTTCTGCTTCAATGACTTCTTCTGTTCGCTGTTATTAAAATGATATCTACTAGGTGTAGGTAATAGTGCATTCAGATAATCAGGCTAAGTGATCATTTAAGTTATTAGATTGAACATACCAATAATAAACATATCGGATGTACGTATAAAGTGAGGCTAGTTAATCTTTTGTATGTTTATTTATCGGTTAGGTCACCTGGACAAAGAAATCCTTTGAGCCCCCCTTGGGGACAAGTAATAAGACCAATCTACAGTTTCAAAATAGTATTGTTTGTTATAATTTCGTAATTTGCGCGATAAGATCCCAATAATACCATTGATAATAATTACACTTATAATATATATAATAAAAAATGTAGGGTCAGTAGATCGCTCATCTTTATCATTTTCTGATTAGAAGCACAAGCAGACATCGTGTACATAAGTGACACTCCACGCTGTTAAGTAGGTAGGTATATCAAGGTAGGCAAACACAGCCGCGCCCGCGCTGATAGGAACTAGAGTGACAAGCCTGCCAAATCATAAAACTCAAGCAATTTTTTGTTTTAGTTTTTTATGATTAAAATTTATTCAGATGTAGAATGATTTAGGTAGTTCTTCACTTTTAACTTGTGTAGAAGGTACTTTAATACTGGTGCGATGCCATCACGATGCCTGATGCATGTCGTGTATAAAATCTATACCTATCGATTGATGAAACTGTGATCATCAATCGTGCAACACTTGCCGTCGCGGTCGTGGCGCGTAAGAATTGACCGCTGCCGCTTAGCCCGTGGATGTCACATTGTAAAGCTCTCAGAGGAAGGGCAGCATCTTCCTACTGTGTATTTTAACAACTGTACTGCAATCACCAATCCGCCTGCCAAGGGTGGTTTAAATGGTGTTATGGCAACCGAGGTAATTTGCTTAGGGGAGGCATGTTCAGCTTCAGAGGTATGTGTGCTGGCTGATGAGGACTCAAAATCAAACTGTAATCCAACGAAATTCTCTCGTTACAGGCCTAGCCAACGGTCCAGTATTCAGAACGTTCACGTACCGCCAGGTCTCTTTTGCTGGAGCTACGCTGGTTTTCTTCTCGTTGATGCTAAACACCTTTGCGAATGACTTCACATCTTATCTTATATGCTTCGGTCTTCTCTATGGTAAGAAATTATTATTTTCTTATTATGCAAGGGTGACCTTGTTTGCTAATTCATAAATTTTGGTCTAAAAACAACTGTTTTTCATAAGTTTATTTTATATTTCAGGCGCTGGGTACGGCATCAGTAGTTCAGCAAACGCTTTAGCCCTAAACACTTATTGGAAGGAGAGGAGAAGACTGGCCACCGGTCTCTCGTGGACCACCACAGGCCTCGGGCCCATCGTGTGGCCTCAAATCATCACGGCCCTCTTTGCGGCATTCGGGGAAGACGGTGCCATTCTTATTCTAAGCGGAATCTCCCTGCACGCCATCGCATGTGCACTACTCCTGCAACCAGTGGAATGGCACTCCAAAACCCCTCCGAAAGAACAAGTCACAGAAAAACTACTTAAAGCAGAAAATGCCGAGCCGGAAAAGAAAGCAGAGAGTGGATATTTCAGTACGAAACTAAAGAACCTTAGTTCTTTTGGTAGTCAGTATTTGTATAACGAAGATGACCCTGTGAACACAGGCTATGAGATCACAGACCCTGGAGTGCCTATGATGCTGCGCGCTAATGATGGCTACTTCAGTCAGTCGAGGCAGTCTAAAAGCAAAATATCTTCGCGAGATGGCTCAGCGAAGACATCAAGGCTGAACTCAAAGAAGCCTTCGATGACGAATTTGTTGGAAAATAGGTCTCGCAAATCATCAACGCTGTATTTAAATGAGTCGAAGAAAAACTCGTCAGCCAATCTAGGAGCCCTAGACAGATCTAAAAGAAATTCTTCAACAAACCTCGGTGCGCTCGCACAAGATAGAGATAAATCTAAGAAAAGCTCATCAGGTAACCTCAAAGCTCAATCTCAAGAGCGAGAACCAATCAAGCCAAAGCGCAAAACTTCAATTACTATCGAAACTCAAATTCCTGAATCTGAAATAGAAGATTGTCCGACCCTTAAAGCACCTCAAGATTTAAAAGATGAAGAAAAAGATGTGGTTGAAAAAATTCACCCAACAGAGGCTAAAGACATTTCGGAGAGAGCTGAAAAACATATAGCTGGTAGTAAAAGTCTCAAATCGCTTAAAATTGATAACCTGTACGGCGCAAAATATAATAAAGACAATCATAGTAATATCTCACAGAAATCAAATAAATATCTGGATGATCCGGACGAAAAGAAGTACCTAAAAGACAATCACAGCAACCAGTCGCAAAGAACAGCAAGGCAAAGAAGAAAATCGAATAACTTCAACTATGAAAGTGAAGTACTTAAGCAGGCATCTCTTAAATTAGAGGAGTACTTAAAGGAAAAGGAAGTAGAACAGACAGAGAAAATGAAACTACTGATTGATAAGATAAATGAGTCGGAAGATGACGATGACTTCGAAGTAGAGAAAGTTAATCCCACCAAGGACGAGGATGAAGAAGAAGAAGAAGAAAACTTAACGCTATGGGAAAAGATTCAAATATTCTTTGATCTAGATTTACTTAAAGATTTCACGTTCATCAACCTTATGTTGGGGCTTACGTTAGCTTGCTTCAGTGAACTTAACTTTTCACTATTAACTCCATTCATTCTCGGGGATTATGGCAAAACGAAGTCTGAGGTGGCTCTGTTCCTATCGATTTTGGGAGGAGTAGATGTTAGCATTAGGTTCTGCGTTCCTTTTCTGGCTGGGAAGATTGGATGGCACAACAATACGTTCTTCTTATTCGGCGTTATGATAATGGCAACGGGGAGAATGGGTAATTGCCATTATTACTTACTAACGGCTTAAACTAACACTTTCATTACCTCTGACTCACGCACATGGACAACTTCCACTAGCTGCAGCGGAGTGCTGAGGCATGGCAGTGAATGCGTTAGTTGGCACCTCTCTTGCTACTATTTGAGAGTAATTCCCAGTTTCCACTGAATCGGAGAGGAGACGCGACCTTCAAAAAAAAAATGTGGTGATAAAATTGCACTGAAACAAACTTCAGTGGAAAAGTGCTATAGAGCTAAGATTCGTTATGAGACTCTCCTCTATTAAATTGTGATTAAAACAACATATATTTTACTAATTATAAATAAAATTTAACTTAGACATATTTTGCTTCATTACTAGTTTTATTGATAATTCAATACAGAATTTTATTTCAATTTTGCTTCCAGTGCTGGCTTACAACCAATCCTACTGGGTGATCATCTTCGTGGCCGTGGTCATCGGCTTTGGCAAAGGCCTGCGCACGGTGTTCATGGCACTCATCATCCCTACTCATGTGCCTTTACACAAGCTGCCCGGAGCATCAGGTTTGCAGCTGATCACAGCTGGCGTGGTCTATGTCTGTTTGGGGCCTGTTGTTGGTAAGTCTGATGTTGAATTTCTTAAGCAATTAGCACGGAATGAAATTTCGTTAGAACGTCTTGTGGTTCAGTATTCAGTGCCGGACGGCGGGTCAGATGTATCCCCTGCATGTAGCTCCTGCAGGGCTATTCAGACTCTTCGTTACCGAGTCATCGACCCGAATCTGACACAGATTCGCGCGACATTAAAGTGATTTAGTGGTTTTCAATATTTTCTGAGTTCGCGATTGTGTTGGCGGGATGGTAGAATTATTGTAGAATTAATGACGGCTGCTGGGTCGCGCCGCCGTCATAACTATGCATCGTTATATCTTGAACTGCGAGTCAACTCCAATAAAAAATATTCTAAAACTTCTTAGAAATTACCCTGAGTGTGAGGGCTTACGCTCTATAATGACAAAAAACCTTAGAATTGAGCAACGCGACACCTCTCGTCCAAATAAATAAATAAGTAGGTGGAGCTAGTGGCGCTAGAGTCCGGAGGAAGTCCCAAATTTTTTCGACTCCTACGTCACTTTACCTCGTGGTGTAATTGGTTAGCGTGTACGGGAGTACTGAGGGAAGGATGCGGGTACAAGTCCCCCCAAAGTCGAACAATTTTTGGGATATTGTTTGATTTCTTAGCTTTAGTAGACTCGAGGAGACTAAGGTTGTGTCATGGTTATAAATGTAATAAGCTTTGTTTTTCCAGGATGGGTAAAAGACAACGCATCAACAGCTGTTACGCTCTACTCTCTCAACATCTTCACATGGTTGACTGCCCTCTCGTGGGGCTTGGAGAAGTTCATACGGTCGCGGCGACAAGCGAACTCGACTGTCGACATTGTCATTGATAAAGCGTAGTCTTAAATAAATTATCATTTATAAATGTTTTAAATCCATCATGGTTATTATCACTAACGTCATTCACAACGGGATATTTACCATGATTAAATATCCCGTCGTGAATGACTTTAGAATTATTATTTAATTTCAAAGATACCTCGTCCTAGCAGAAATTGCAGATTAGTAATTTGTAGGTCATAATGATATTTAAGACCTACATGACTCGCGAGATAGGTACTAAAGTGAAAAAATATATTCATAAATATCGGTTAGCAACCTTCCTTTGTACCTTCTTAAGACCCTACCCAACGTGGTAGTAGTATAGGTAATGATGATGACTAAGACGTTTTTGCGTCCTTATTTGTGGCGAGCCCCTTAGCCAACTTCATTGTAAAAACGCATACCTAACTGCATACACTTCTTAATTAAAGTGTTAAGCTTTACCCGACTGCGCAAGAAGGATGGCTATGTTTTTAACAAATAGTTGCCGACGATTTCAATAATACTAAGTTAGTTACGGATGGAATAAACAAAGGGCTTGCGATATAACATTTTTTTTTATTATGTTAGTCATAAGTTTTAATGTATTATATTGTTAATATTGAAAGATAATGGTTTTATTTTATTACTAGCTGCTGCTCGCGGTTTCGCACGCGCTTTTTATGTAACCTATGTCCGTCCCCGGGATACCATTTATCTCTCTGACAAATTTCATTGAGATCCGTGCAGCCGTTTAGTTGTGAAAAGGTAACAGACAGACAGATAGACAGACAAAGTAACTTTCGAATTTATAATATTAGACTGGATATAAAGCTTACTACATATTTATCACATTGTGTACTAACATTATCAGCCCCATAACTTAATTAAACAGAATGTCTGCATCGATCAATGAATCAGAATTGTTCTTATTTCATTAACCTCTTATTTTAAAGTAGGACCTATTTATGCTTAGTAATTGTATAGTATAACAGGTACCCAGTAGGCAATTATCAGCTTTTCAGGAGCAGTTGGGAGATTGTGACTGCAAAGGTAATGATTATGTGGGCTGAACAGCACCTAATCCAATCAAGGAAACTATTAGCGGTGACCGACCTTTAACACATAGCTTAAAACTCCTCAGTCGTGTATTGCCCGCGCGGGCCCGCTGTCAGGTTCAGTTTTAGAATGACTTGAGCACTAGGTTAGTTCAGGTAGGTAGATTATAGGGATCGATGAGATATTGTAGGTTCCTATTACAACATATTAGGCTAACGGGCACTGATGCCATCTGATGGAAAATTACATACACTTCCAAACTAGAGATCCATCCAATAGAAGTCCCATAGACTAGTTAGTATTCTGTCTTAAATCACTACATGCGACCATCGATATAAGTAAAAAGGGAAGATGAGGTTTGTACCTCATCTGCCTCTCGAAAGAGGAAGGCTCAAATTAGGTGCAATTAGGTCCACTCACCTCAGTTAGTGTTGCCCACACATTTTTAGCTCACCAAGGTAACTTCTAGGTTACACGACTCAAAAGGTTACATTTAGGTGATTTTTCAGAATTTGCAAAATATTTACTCGAAACGGACCTCTTGCGAAATATTTTTTATACAACTGCAAGAACATGTGTTTCTCTTTCGCACTTATGAATAGGTACCGCAATGGAAAATGTGTAATGATATGTTTAGGATAAACAAATGATTGTGAAAAATAAATGAATTGACTGAAAAATACTACTAGGTATCTACCAAATTCTGTAAGTTCAATCATAACACGCACAGCCAGATCATAAAAAAAATAGGTGCTCGCTTCGTTCGCCGTTGGTTCTTTAGGGTATAGTCTGTTGTCCTCTTATTTTGTTGCTATTCAACAAAAAATTTATAATTTTTGTTAACTCATTATCTTCGCTTCCTTGTCTTGTTAAGCATGCTTCACCAATTTTAAACTCTGCTACGCTGCGGCTCACTCCACTCGCTGATATTTATTTTGTATTTGTTTCCTAGCAATTTTCTTAGCCGCCGCAAACTCTCAAACATTTTCAGCGCTTGCTTTGCTCGCTGTAATTTATTTTTTCATACTCTTCTTAACTAGTTTTGACCACCCGAAAAAGTAACAAAAATTTCGGTTGTTTCTCTAACGGTAGTATCTTTTTTGTAAATTGCCGAAAAAAATTTAAAAACGCCGCGGCTATATCCGCTCGCCATCGTCTTAGCTTCTTAGTCTTTGTTGCTAACCCGACCTCACCAATCTAAAAAAAAACCACGGCTCACTCCACTCGCTATTATTTATATGCATAGACTTTTATCTGCCACTACAGTCTTTAAAATAGTCAGGGCTCGCTTTCGTTTCTTTTGTCATAGGAACTCTTGCTAACTTCCCTAAAAATACCTAAGAAAATATTTCGAAAAATATTGAGGCTCGTTCCGCTCGCCGTTATTTATATTTGTAAGGAGTTGAGGGTCGCGGGATCGTCAACCCCCAAGGCGCTACACCGTTACTGACAACAATTTCAGAAAAGAAAATTATGTAACGTTAGGTACTTTTTACGATACAAGGTTTGATCGTAAAAAGTACCCAATCAGGATCAGGACCAGGAGGAGGCCAAAATCCTCCTGTTCCTCATCCTGGTTTGGTTACTTTTGACTCGACTCGACTGGCAGGCAACACTGGTCATTGTCGGACCGGGGCGGGGTGGCGCCGCGCCGCGCCGCCGCCGCGGCGGTGATTTATTGACTGAAAAGCTACACCAATGTCCTAGTGTTTGTTGGTCGTCGTTGTTGCACTAGTTGTATAATACAGCCCAGTAGTTGAGTACCTAGTTGCCGGGAGAACGTACCATATCTACAGATTTTACTTATATCTATGCATCCGATAAATTACGCTCGACACACGCCTGACAACTGGTTCCTACATAATTAGATAGGTATTGGACCATGGCAGTAAAGCGAACATGAACGATGGCAGAAGATTAATTACAGGATAGCTTTTTGAGTTGGGAGTCGATGGCCAAATCCGAAACAATGACAGTTGGAGAAAAGTCGTGAAAGGTGTCATGCATGACGTCGACATTGAGAAAACTAAATTAATGCAATTTTTGTTTTCTCATAAGTCGACGTCATGCATGACACCTCATGGCGATTTTTTACAATGTTAGTTTGAAAAGAAAGGAGAGTTTTCAAACTGAAATTGTAAAAAATACTAAGCATCTGTGAATTTTTTAAATCATCTATTGAATAAACTCGATAAAACATTTATATTCGTGATGAGTATTGTAAACTGTAATGAAAAATTCCGTATTTTTTAATAGTAGTATTTTTTCTCATAATTTGAGCCTATGACTGCTTTAATGACTTTTGTTTAAATCTCATGGTTTCGAATTTGGACATCCACTCCCATATTAAAAAGCCACTCTGTATAATACAGAAATATTTTCTGTAGGTATCTATAACTTCTGCCATCTCGTTCATGTTTGTTCTCTTTAGCGTAGGATTCGGTGAGTTTATAGATAAAAGGACTATTCTGAGAAATGTTCCTATAGCTAGGTATAAATAAACTCAACGGATCCTACGCATTTGCTCCCCTTGCGCAGTTGAGATTAAGACTTTAGGCCAGAGGGGTACCGAGGCTCGGCGGGATTTCAAAATGTTATCTATCATAGAAAGAACGCGTGACGGCGCACAGACAGGTGGTCCTAAAAGTTGGCCAAAAATATTAGGTCCTTACATATGAAATTGGCGTTTTGTATGGGAGGAACAAAAAGTCGAATATTTTTTAATATAATATATTTAATTAATCAAAGTATGAACCATTATTTTCTATGCACTTTTGCCATCTTATAGGTAGTTCATTGATCCCTTTACTAAAAAAACCAGTCGGACGGGAATCAATAAAATCTTTGAAGGCGATTTGGACTGCCCCATCGGAGTTGAATTTTTTCCCTTGCAAGAAGTTATCCAAATTTCGAAAAAAATGGTAATCTGTTGGAGCAAGGTCCGGGGAGTACGGAGGATGTCTTAGACTTTCCAATTGAAGCTCTTCTAATTTAGTAGCCGTCTGTTGCGCAGTGTGTGGTCTAGCGTTGTCGTGAAGCAGCAGTGGCGTGGAGCGATTGACCAGCCTATGTTGTTTAGCCGCTAGCTTTTCCATAATGGTTTGCAATTGCTGACAATAGACATCAGCCGTAATAGTCTGGCCAGATTTGAGAAAACTGTAATGAACAATACCGGCACTAGTCCACCAAACGCTTACAAGTAACTTTTTTGGGGTTAATTTTCGCTTGGGGCAGGATTTGGCTGGCTGGGCAGGATCCAACCATTGCGCTGAGCGCTTCCGATTATCGTAAAGAACCCATTTTTCATCACAGGTAATGATTCGGTTTAAAATACCTTCATTATTGTGCCGGTTTAGTAATGTAACGCAGCAGTCGACGCGCGTTTGCCGGTTTGCTTCAGTCAATTCGTGAGGTACCCACCTTTCAAGCTTTTTAATCTTCCCAATTTGCTTCAAGTGAATTAAAACAGTTTTATCACTAACATCGCAGCCTGCAGCTAACTCGGACGTGGTTTGCGATGGATCCGCTTCCACAATAGCCTTCAACTCTTCATTATCAACTTGAGTCTCAGGCCGTCCACGGGGCTTGTTCTGCAGGTCAAAATTTCCAGAACGAAAACGTTGGAACCAAAAACGAACTGTGTTTTCTTTTGCAACACGACCGCCATACACATCATTCACCCTTCGAGTTGTTTCCGCAGCACTAGTGCCACGGCGGAACTCGTACTCGTAAATAATGCGATATTTTAAGTTTTCCATTTTGTAAAATGAGTGACGCAAACAGAAAAAAACAGAAGAAAACAAAACAAATGAATGACGATCATCGAAGCACAAATACATGAGTCTATAGCTGTACAAATTTGAATTTGGAATTCCTTACCAAAGAGGAGAAATTTGTGATTAAAGTGGCCAGTACGAAAAACGCCAATTTCATATGTAAGGACCTAATATTTGGTACCTACTCCTAATGATTGCCCAACAATGTTTTATTTTATTTTTAGCTTGGGTAAGGCAATCATATTTTTTATAATTTTCGTCGTGGTCTTCAAAACATGCATTTTATATATCACTTTTTTGTAATAAATTTAGAACATCAGTCGAAAGTGGCAGTTTTTTACCTTATGCCCGCGAGGACAGGGTCCCTATTTACGAGTAAAACATCTGCGTTGCAAGCTACTCGAGAAAACTTTCGAGCGTGGGCGAGCCGGAACATTTTAATTTTTCGTTGCGGGCGAAGAAGCGGCAGAAGCCGCTTCTTCGGACAATTGTCCAATAGGAAGAATGGCTTCCTCTACCACTTCAGCCCGATGACGCAATACTTTATGTAATTTCGGAGACATTGGGTAAAAGTTATACAAGAAAAAGTATAAATTAGCCGTTTCTTGGCAATATCTTTCAAACGCGCCTCCCGTTTATTTTGAAACTACAGCACTGAGTGTCCAAAACTGAGCATTCCTTTATAATGAACAAATCATTTCGAGTCAAAACACTCATTCCAGAAGAGCCTACATATAACAAAAATTCCCAAAATATAAACAAAACTTCGTTTACTAATATCAAATGTGCCTACGGGAAAAAAATCACAGCGGAGTACTTTGGAGTGGATGTTTTGTGCATAAGCTATAACAAACGATTACAATTAAAGCTTAGTAATAATAATAAATGTTTGATTTCAGACACTGAGATCCATATCATATTTAGTACATACTTATACTAAAAGGCACAGCAAATTATAGGTAGGTAAATGATAACATAAATACGAGTAGGTACCTATCAGTCCAGATAAATTTGACCCTGCAATTCGAATGCTATCGCAGCAATGTTCGAATACAGTGCCTTAACATTGGACTGTCCCATTTATCGGACAATGAGCTCAAGATTCTGTTGGTGCTCCCGCGCCACCTGCGCAGCAGTGAGGCGGTATTTTTCCTCATACAGGCGTGGATGTCGTTGCGTCGTCGTCGGTCGGTGCGCGCCTTGGCGAACACGCCAGAGGCTCTGCAGAACCTAGGAATGGTCAGAGCTTAGAAATGGTGAGAAATATAATATGTAAACTCTCTTTGATCTTCCAAAATGTGGGGTTATATAGCAGTTTTTCTGGTGTTTACATCTCAAGGATGAAAATGAAGAGAGACTATAGATTTAAATTTAAACAATTGTTAATTGATTGATAAGGCCTATTACAATGTTAATGAATATCTGATGAATACATCCTAGAATAAGACAATTCATTGATTATTAATTAATTTAGATATTGACATTGTATTTATTTATATACATTTAGGTATCGTGACTTTGCATGCTGTAAAGCTGATCATGGTTGTGCTCATTCTATTTTAATCTAACATCCCTGTAACACATATTTCGCAAAATATATGAATTTGAATTTGTTGTTAAAATGAAGTGCCAATTAAAGGGCATACCTAGTTGAGCACAGTCCATAGAGAAATCCAACACACAAACGTTCATTCACAAGATAGCAAATTTTTTTAAACAATGAAATTTGAGCGCACCGTACAATCACACGTACACTGTGTAGGCGACCGGTATCATCCGGTCCCGACTGAGTGAGGCTGAGGGAACGCATTAGGTGGCGCTAGCACTGGACTTTTTAGAAAGAATGGGTTAGAGACATAGGGAGTAGAACTAATATAAAAAAAAGTGATTTTGGCCAACTTTTAGGATCAAATACCTGTCTGTGTGGCGGGTGTGACCCGAGGTGCCTGGCGCAGCGCACCTGCATTGCCGTACAGCGGGGTAATGCAAAGAGAATGTAATGTAGCCAGCGCGTCTTGGGGACGAGACGCGACGCTTCCGATTGGAAAAGTCTGCTGTTAGCTCAATTGTTTCAATTGTAATTATCTACTATAAAAAAGTTGTCATTATATATTATTTCTTGAAATTTGCTTTGTTAGTAAACTTATAAACTTAAATGTAGAGTCCGTTAATCTAAACTCTGATTTGCAACACCCTAACTCTTCTTGCGGTGTCGTCAGAGGCGGCTAAGGCATACACCGGGGGTGGGCAGCAGCGCCCCTGCAGAACGAATCCCCAACCCGCATGCCCAGCGTGGGTATTATGGCATTACCCCACTATGACAAGAACCAATAAGGCGCTTATCAGGGGAAGCCTTTGTCCGGACTGGTAAAGACTTTTTATATGATGTGATGGAATAATCACCTAGGTACTTATGAATAATTCAATATTCTAAGGACAAAAAAAAATAAACTAAAACAGTAGATTGGTTCCATCCGACACGACATCGACAGGATAAATAACATCACGAAATAACCTACTCCTCGACAACTAGTAAATTAGATTATGAATTTATGAGCAAGCCAGCCAGTCAAGTGGATATCCAGCCTGAACGTAGGAAAGGACGCCCTTCGTAAACAGCTACTATTATTATCTCCATAGCAATGCTCGTAGAGAACATTTACCACTACCGGCATCGTGGCAGGCACGGCTGCGGCAGCTGCTCACCAGCAGGGTCAAAATAATGAAGTTGCTCAGTACTCCGGCGCATCTACGCCGGCGGTGACGTGTTGTGATTATTCAAAGTTAAAAGTAAACTTTATTGAGTGGAAATTTGATTTGAAACAGTTGATAGGATAAAAGGCTATAGAAAAGGTAAGGTTCAAAAGTGTGGAATACTGTAACATAGTAAGAGTATGGAATTGACCGGAGAAAGATAGAAATGTTTTCTCTACCTGCCAAGCGCCCAACGACGCGACGAGCAACGACGCGTTAGGATACAAGCTGCCCCCAATTTTTTTATAGTTATGAAATCTTTTGTTCGGTTTGTAACATTTTCGACTACTTAAGTGCCTTTTTCTAAGAATTTTTGATGTGAATGAAGACTGTTTAATTCTGATAATAACACTAGTTAATATAATATTATAATAATAAGAGTAAGTAAATAAAACACTTCGATGTTTATGTAAACACACCAAAGTAGTAACTACTGTGCCCAGGAAAATTTTTAAGAATTCCTGAATGAGTTCTTTGTTTATGTTGATCTATTGTTAACAGCGCGCTTGCATGGCTAAGATATTTATGGAAAACGAGGAACGTCAATTATGTAAGCAGTAGGTAGAGTTGAATGTTGAATACAACGTAAAACATAATTATAAACCATGTGAAAAATTATACATAAAAATTCAAAATAGATTATACGAAGTAAGTTAGGCTACGAATAAGTATAGATACTAGCCAAACTCGATGTAGAATGTTTGTACACAAACCGCCCATACTTAACCTAAAATTAATTCTGTTACCGCGTCTTTTTATACGCCATTTACAATTACTTGTGGATTTTTTACTTGAGATCCTTCCTTCAATAAATTTTTGCTTACAATTATACCTATGTATCTGAAACTCGACGCCAAGCTAGTTAATTTAGATAATTGTATCGTGGTTTGTTTACAAACATTCTACATCGAGTTTGACACCATCTTAGTTAAATCTTTATGACTAAGTATTAAGTACCTTCCTAGTACTAAAAAATAAACATACAGCGTGGGTTTTTTGGACGGGGCAGTAAGGGTTTTTTTGAAAATGAGATGAAAATTGTTCAAAAAAATATAGATAGTCTCCTAAGACCATTTTCCTGTAGCTACACCGGTTAAAGTACCTCCCCTTACTGCCCCGTCCAAAAAATCCAACCTCAATATCTAGTTATGTATGCAATTGTTTGGCCATGACCACAATGGCCATGAAATTTATGTTACCTAGTATATCTTTATGTCAAGAAAGGTCTACAAAACTACCTCATTATTCAAACAAGTTTGGGATTAAAATATGGCCTTTATTAACAAAGAAAATTACAATCAAATAATAAAAACAAATTAGAACCAGTAGGTAGGTATTTACAATTGAAACAATTAAGCTAACTGCAGGATAAAGCTATTAGATAACTTACAAAAACTAATTAGTTTTTGCAATCATCCTAGGAACACAAAAGTAAATACCTAAAGGTACCTATCAGACAAATGTTTCGTAATCATAAAACTTATTATCATATTAAACTCTGCGTGACCATTTTATCGTTTGCTATCAGAATATCAATATGTAATCACCACGTTCAATTAAATTTTGACATCAAATAGGGTCACTGTGTTAATTTTTACCTAGGTAGGTATCTACGTCCTTTAGTTCTGGATCAACTTCATCTTTTCTTTTGTTCTGTTATTTATGCTTTGTATTTTCATCTTGGCTTGCGTGATGAAATATTTCATGCCACAACAACACCACTATCAAACAAAGAAAAATTCATCACATGTTGTATCTAATTGTATATTCTATAACAGCAACAATAGATAGACGAACCGAACATTCACAACCGGCAACAAACTGCGATTTGAAATTGTAATGAGCTAAATTTAGTGCATGAACTACATACCTCTGTCATATAAATTCGTAACCAACTCATAGAAGTATTTTTACATTTACAGATTGTATCGATCAGCATCACAAATCATAACAAGGTATAAAAAGTCTAGAAGTGATACCGAAGCTTACCAACAACAAGCTTGTCCCAACAACCACAACTAAGAGCGAATATCTCTGTAATAAATACAGTGAACTCTACGAGGTCATTAATCCTTGTGTTCCAACCGGAAAGCTTTGATAGCAACATGTGGACGTTGTACTGTTTGCCAGTTTGTTGACAATATCCGTGACAATATCCGACAATACCTGTAGTTCTGCGATGTGATAGCACAGAATGGCAAAAGCGGACAAAGTGCCTCCTGACGGAGGGTATGGATGGATCGTGACTCTAGCCTATGCTCTAAACAATGTAAGTTTTATTTTAGGTCATTGCTATTTGTAATTTCTTTCATATTGTTGATCAAATTCCAATGTCCCCGATAAACAAAGTCTGCTTTTAAATTTATGCAGTCTTAACCTAATTTTAATGTTTTATGAAAGTGAAGAATAAATTCAAGAAGACATTAGATGGTAACAGAATTGCAAAATGTACTTTAGTTACTAAGTACATAGAATCTACCATTCCAAATCAGCCCGTGAATGTTGTAAGAGACAAAAAAGAAAATCTACCTACTAGAGGAAGGGCTGCAGCTTCCTTTTTATATTGAATACCCCTACTGCGATCAGTAATACTATGCCTCTACCTTGCATGTACATTAGAGACATTATGTATGTTTGTAATATCTTACCCGCTACACTTTACCAAGCGTAGGGATATTATCACTCGACATAAAAGAGCAAAATTCGATAATCTTCTGTACAAGCCATAATGCCACAAGTGAATCTATGAGGAAAATGTATTTGATATGTGCATCGTCATCTTTAATAAGTTACCTATACAACCCATTAACTAATAGTTTATAATTTATAACCCATTATAGACCTCAATGGTAATTAATTCAAACAAAAGTTAAATCAGTGGCTGCTTGACAAATGTTTTTATAGTGTAAATGAATATATTAATTTTAACTAGAATAATTTATTATGGTTTTACTATGATTGTTAATTAATTATCTGAAACTTAAATATTTATTGTCTATTGTTTTATTATTGAATATTTTAACTGGTATTTGAATCGCCAATATTTAATTTTTGCACACCTGCTTGCGGGTTGAATACATTTGACATCACTCTAGTTATAAGATCTGACATGTACCTACCAGTAATAATGTATTCAGCTAATAAATTATTTGATTTGATTTAATCGCTAATCGGTCGGTTCGTCTGAGTATTGTCCGCTTTATTTATAAAAATATGTCGATCAGAGTCTATTTCTTTTCTTTTTTAACATAAACCAAAACCTAAAATATCAGCGTACTGGTACCTACCATTGTTATCTTCATCACTACATTATAAAGTCTTTAAAATTGCTTCAAATGATGTAACATCTGGGTTATCGGTTATTTACTGTTTACATATTCTTGTGTCGGTTTGCATAGCGACTCCATACTGCACTACTAACTAGGAGATATCTATGTTTCAAATATTTTCATTCCATTCATTTTAAAAAATTAGCGAATGATGGTTCACATCATTCGTTAATTTTTAACACAAGTTCTGCATAATTTGCGTCTAGACGAGGCGGTGTGGATTGTTCAGCATTATTTATTATTATTTACTCATTAATATATTATAATATGCGAAAGTTTGGATGGATGCTTGTGACTTTTGCACGCCTATTTTTTCTATTTGGTTGGATAAATATCTATATCTATAGTCTAGATTTGGAATAAAATTCAGATGTTTTACTCTGGAAATACGCTGGCGAAACAGTGGGCAGGTAGCTTCTGTACCTACCGTAAATAGTTTACGTAGGTAATGCATTCATGCTAAAACTTCCCCTCTATCTACAGTTTTTACGATTTTAGTATGAACAAAGTATATAAATGATCTAGAGGACATGATAAGATAACAATTCGTCAGCTCTGAATACAACAGTTAGGTGTATTTCAAAACATATATTTTACAGCATGTATTTAAATGAATGACTGATCAATTACGCATCCCACATTATAACTTGACCAACGTAATAGATACATTCTTAATTAAGTACATAGATAGAAAGATATATTTTATTGCACACTTAAATCTTATATGAACTATTTACAAGACAACTTAAAAACTAAACGACAATTGGCGGTCTTATCGCTCAAGAGCGATATCTACTAAACATATATACATATATGTAATTTAACCGTTTATCGTTTAATGCCTCGCATGTTCGGGGTACTATCGCTCTTACTGGTTAAGATTACCACATGATTGTAGAGTGGCACAATAATGTGGAGGCACGAACCTAGCAGTGGGTAAAACCAGGCTAAGAATGATGGTTACTTACTCCTATGGCTTAGCGACCCAAAGAGTGTCTTGGTCATAAGAGAAGTCGCCATTTTTCCTATCCAGTGCAGTTTCCCGCCAGTCCTCCGAAGAAGTTTCTAACAATAAAAAAAGTATACAATATGATAAATCTACAAACTACATTTAATCATTCCAGGTGGTGGTCCTACCCCTCATTGCTGGCTTCGGCCTCATTTTCCAAGAGGCCTTCGAAGAGACCAATCTATCAGCTACGCAGGGCACCCTGGTCATCATCCTGAACCACAGCATAGGGATGCTCCTGTCCTTTTTCGGAGGTCCACTCCTCAGGCAGTTCGGGTACAGGAAGGTGGCGGTTGTTGGAGCCATCTTCATATCAGCTGGTCTGATTCTCACATCACAGTGTACAAGCTTTTGGCAGTTTATAGTGTCATACAGTATTATTAATTGTGAGTATAATATTTTGTGAACGTTCTTTATGGACCATGGTTAATTCGAGGATTGGGAATCATTAAGGTGTGCAAGAGCCTTGAGTGCGGGAATTGTATCTCACACTCATATTATGATGCGAATGTTTCGATGGTTGTTTGTTAACTTTTCACGCCATAACGTCTGAACCGATCGGGTTGAAATTTTGCATAAATGTAGCTCTTAGCCTGGAATCAAACATAGGCGCATATACTTTTTGTCCCATAAAACAGTTACCATGGGTTATAAATAACCTATTAACGTTTCCATAGAAACAACGCGTGCGAAACCGCGGGCAGAAACTAGTTATGGGCTTTTAAACAATGCTAGACATTTTGTACACCAACATCTAGCCCTCAAGTAAGCAGAGCTAATGGGAACCAGATGACAGAGATACTGTTTTAGGGTTCCGTACCCGAAGGGTAAAACGGTACCCTATTACTAAGCATCCGCTGTCCGTCCGTCCGTCCGTCCGTCCGTCTGTCACGTGGCTATATCTCATGAACCGTAAGAGATAGACAGTTGAAAATTTCAGGTAATTTGTATTTCTCTTGCCGCTGTAACAGCAAATAATAAAAATAAAATAAATATCAAAAGTTAAGGAGGCTCACATTCAACAAACGTGATTTTTTTTGGCTACTTTTGCTCTTAATTTGTCAAGGCTCTTAACTTGTCAAGGCTCTTGAACTACAATAAATGGACGCATGAAACTTTCTTTGTTTAAGTAACACTTCAACTGTAATATAATAATAACAAATAATATAAATAAAATAAAGTAGAAAAATTAAAGGGGTCTCCGAAGAAGTGAAAATTTGATGTTCTTTGAAAAAGTTGCCTGATCTGTACGGTACGGAAGACTAGTCGACTCGCACTTAGCGGTTATTTTTTTAAATACATATGTGGCTATATTAATAATACGCAGGTAGGTACTTAGAAACACCCGGACCCGGAACAAACTTTGCAGAACCCGCAACCTTCTGAGTCTCAGGCGGACCTTCACCCCCTGCGCCACAGAGGTCGGCTTTATTATTGTGAAAGGCATTATTTTGCCCCAGAAAGACACTAAAAACCCAGTACCTCAACATTATCACTATCACGCTTTACCACATGTGCCCACCCATGTGTGATACTCGCCAATTATGTAATACCAGCACCACAATTAAATTATCAAAACTATTTTTCAGCTATGGGCATTGCATCAGTGATGTCAGCGTTCACTCTAGCAATCAATTCATTCTTCAAAGAAAAGAGAAGCAGAGCAATAGGCGTTGGCATGTCCATAACAGGCCTGGGGGCAATTTTGATGCCGCTTCTCATGAGTCTGCTAATGTCCACTTACGGATGGAGGTATGCAGTACTGATTCTTGGTGCCATCTGCCTGCATTCTCTCATGGCCGCATTATTGCTGAGGCCGGCGAAATGGTACTGGGTAGTCCCAGCTACTGCTAACGCGGAAGAAATGGTACCTCTAAAAGAAACAGAAGTACAACTTATTAATGAAAGCCTGAATGGCTCCTCCAAAAATGGTAATTATTTCTATAGCGTTATGGTACATTACATGTTGGCCAAGGCATAAACGTGGTTTGCGATGGCAAAAATAATACCTTGGGGTATTCAACATGTCACATGTAACCCTTTAGGCTAAAGTTATAAAATTCCACAAGATTAATCAGTCAGTCTGTTCTCTTTTCAGGAGTCCCGTCTTTGCCAAGTGAGGTGGAGAGAAATGGAGTGCTGCCAGCAAAAAGTGCATCAATGAGATCACTGTACAGCAGTTCTAGTCTTCAGGCAAGAAATGCCATATCCCACCCCGATGTACGAAACAAATCGGCAGAAACCTCAATGACCGAGTCGAGATACAAATGGTGGGAATCCCAGGAGATTAATCTAGGAAGCTCTATAAACATATTTAATGAAGAAGCAAAGAAAGTAAAAGACGTAGCACAAAATATTGAAGAAAAGAAAGAGAACCAAACGATATGTCAAAAAATTGTTGCGTTCTTTGATCTCACGTTATTGAAAGATCCAGTTTTTGTGAACATGCTGTTTGGTATGTCGATAGCAGCGTGTGTGGAGACGAACTTTTCTCTTCTTTTCCCTATCATTCTGAAGGACTTAATGCAATTCGACACATTCGATATAGGGAAGCTAATGGCAGTGGTCGGACTGTCGGATACGATGTTCCGGCTAGTGGCACCGTTCCTTGGAGAATGGATGAAAAAACCTCCAAGAGTTATGTACGTGGGAGCGTTAATATTAATCGTTATTATAAGGACTGGTAAGTTTCCTAATCGTCATTATAGTAGATCGTAGTACTACTCTAGTAATAAAATTCTGTGGTAGAGCTTATAATAGCACATGTTAATTTTAAATAAATTGTTTAGATAACACAGGCGTCTACTTATAAGCTTTTATGCTTGCGGTACGTCCTACATTTGTACATTTAGGTTTTAATTGTAGGTATTATTTGTACATTGCTACCAATAATAACTTACGAGTACATACTCTTGACCGCATTACTTGGTCAGTTTTACTGATATTTCTAAGGACTTTACTGACACTGAAATCGTTAGCTCTGTCTGACTCATAAAAAAACAAAATATCCAGCTATTTAACTGCCTACACGTGTGGTGTCGAATGGCTGCATCTAGGTCTGTCTGTTTTGTCCAGTTAGTATAGTTTTAGCTCAAGAGTCCATTGACACAGAAATAATCGCGAACGATAGAAAGATTTAAATTCTACAATAAAAAATACGTGATGATGCTATCTAGTATCCAGATACCATCATCACGTACTTTTTTATTGTTTGCTCAATCATGTAGACACTATCAACTGATAAGTCGAACATTAATAATACAGTATTTGCCACAGTCTGCGGAATGTGGTATGATCAAACAATTATGTAGCCATCATCATGTTTAGGTACTTATTAATATTATAATTGATAAAATGTTTGTTTTATACGAAAAATTTATAGTTATATTATTTATAATTAATTTGCGAATATTTCTCGCATAGAATTGTACATTATCTACCAACAAAAGTTTTGCATTACACTTAATATTCTTCGTGGCGTATTTCATCCTAGAACTTCTTCATCTGTTTAAATGTAGACTTTTCTATTTATATTTTTTGGGGAAACTGTTTTGTTTTATTAAATGTATTTGTTCCAGTAATGCTATACACAACCACTTACCTCGGCATGTGCTTCGTAACCCTCGCCATCGGGATCACCAAGGGCGTCCGCACTGTCTACATGAACGTCATCATCCCGAGCTACGTGCCCATCGACAGACTCGCCTTCGCCTCCGGCATTCAGATGTTCTTCAATGGCATCACTATATTCACTATTGGATCTCTTTTAGGTAAGAACACATTTATTGGTATTTTTTTTTATTTTTATTAACTGTTATTTTTAACCCCCAACCCAAGAGGGGTGTTATAAGTTTGACGTATGTATCTGTTTGTTTGTATGTGCATAGCTTCTAACGGATGAATCGGTTTCAATTTATATTTTTTTGTTTGAATGTTGAATTGATCGTACTTACGATCAACTATATTATATTAACACTTGTTTATAGAATATACCTGGTATATAAGTCGATCTTAGCTTTGTTGGAAAAAAATCAATGTAGCCGTTCTAATGTTATAACGGTTCTAATTATCGTAGGAGGTCCTCGGAATATTTTAAATTGTCTGTTAAAAACAATCGTAACATGATGTTGTATTAATATGTAGTTTTATTTTATCCTAATTTAGGACTACAAACATTAATTTCTAATTTTCAGGTCGTATTCGTGAAACGTCAGGGTCCTACGAAATGCCTATCAAAGTACTGAATGCAGTCACGATGGTCACCGTGGTGTTATGGACCGGAGAGTTCATTTACTTCAAGATGAAGAAAAATGTTAAGGCTGATGATGCAGAAACAATTAATGCTTAAGATTAATTTACCAAAAATTCAGTAGTAGTTAATAAAATATTGTAAGGACTTACAATAGCTAGGATCAAATACTTGGTTCGTGGTATCTGTGTTATACAAAACATAGAAAACACATATTGATTCAAACTACAACATGGATTACAAAGTCATTTATTTACAAAATTATATTTACAAATCGCTTAAATAATTAAGCCTTATGGTTGTGTAAAATATCGTAGGTTCAGTTATCATCGTCAACATTTACATTCCTGAATAACAGAAAACACAAAGTTATAACTTTTTCTAACAATACTTAATACATTATTAAAATAAATTGTATTTCAGTTCAACAAAATGCCAAACAATATCTGCTTTGGTATTCTTAAAACTAACTTACAGTTAATTTATATGTTTGATCAAATTAAAAAGAACAATCTTGTACTTTGTATTCTTTCTAATTTGCTCCCTTTAAATCTAAAAATATAGTTCCTTAAAATTTTACTGCCATAAATGTTTTGCTACACAAATAAAGATCGTATTCACTGATCTATATAGTTTTTCATTTCATGCACTGCACTAGAATTGTTCACAATAAGTTAACGTTTGTTAGTTAATATTTTATAACTACCTACTGTGAGCACTTTCCCTTGCGTGACCATGATCACTCACTACACTAGGAAGTCTTCAATGTTTACGCACTGGGTTTCAAAGTCACTTATTTATATCGATGTCGATTTGAAGTGTCCGTTTCCTGAAATTAACAAATCGAAATTATTGTTGGACCTAAAAAAGAATATAGGTATACTATTTTCTAAAATATGTAGATAAAGTAAAATGTAAGTACAGAAGTTACGTTCCTAGACTATGGTTATCAAGCTCAGTTACGTAGATGGAAATATTTTTTTTAATTTTCAAAAAAAATTCCATCCAGGTGACTGGTTGTCTCCGAGGAAGATAATAGTCCATCGAGACAACTAGTTAAGTACCAAACAGTTGATAGAAATAAAATTCCATCCAGGTAACTGGTTGTCCCTGCGGAAAATTATTTCCACGTAGACAACTAGTTGTCTAGTTCGGTAGAACAAACTGCTAAAAATATTGAAATACGGATGGTGTATTTAGTTATACAAATGGCTAATATAAAAAACGAAAAGAACAGCGGAGACCCAGAGAGCAGAGATTTTGAAAAACTTCTCTCTGCATAGTGTTAAGAAAACATAAGTATGAGAATAGTATTATAAAATCTGTGACATGTAACTTATGTCCATTGCAATGTATTGTGTTGTGTTCCAAGTTCTATTGATAGGTTTTACAAATCTCTGCGACCACGCCAAATAGTGGAATAATTTGGCGTGTTTTAAAAAACTATAGGTAAATATAATTCATCTACCTAATGTTTACGTGCATAAAATTGTGTTTGGTAAAACGACTTGTACACCCGGAACACTTCGAAAGCGCCATTAAATGTTTCGAATGGCGACATCTATAATTTGAGTCTAATTTCGTTTGATAACACATGGATGAAACTGATTACGCCCGTTGCCATGGAAACCATTACTACTCAGAAAACGAAAACCGAAGTTTCTGATTTTTTTAAGCAAAACCAACTCAATTCAGTATTCAATATTTTATTGCTTGACAAAAATATTGCAGAGTTTTGTAAACATCGCACCCTGTCGAATAGGGTATGGCAACAGTTCTTAAGATAAAAACATAGGTAATTATGTATTTTATACAAGAATACAGAGATCATTGAGACTTTTACTCTAATGTCACTTGCATAAGATAGCGTTAACACGAAAAGGAACCAGAAACTTCGATTTTCGTTATTACAAGTAAAGATAAGATAAAGATAAAAATACATTTATTTACCCAAAAAACATAATAGCATAACAAAAGTAAAGTACATTAAAAGGAAGGGTAAAAAGGTGTCCCTAACTCAGCATTTTGCAGTATTAGGCATTTGCCCAATACTGCGCTGGTTTTCAGTTAGGGCCCTTACGGAGTGACGACGGTACAGTAGGTAATTAATATTATTACATTAACGATATATAAATAAATACAACGAGGATGGTACAAAACATGATTTACGGAACATTGAACAGAATATAATACAATAAAAAGATTACAGATACACTTAGGAAAAACAAGCTATAATTACACTCAGATTTATGCTCACTACACCAACTGACTTGTTTTCGTCGCGACACTGACAAGTGTGCAAACAATGATCTCATGAGCGCAGCGTAATGCGAACATGATGCAGAGCCAAAAATAAAAGAAGAAGAAGAATCCGTTGGCTTTCAACCAAAGAGAAAAAAGTAGGTACTAACATAAATGTCAAAAAATGCTGACATCGTTCAGCGCGCCAATATTAATCGAAAAGAAATCCAGTAATTTTTAACAATTTTTAAAGGTAACTATTTGAGAACGATTAAAACATTGAGTGACAAATTATAGAATCCAAGGAAATACAACAGGACGTAATAACTACCTACAGTGTAGGTACCTCACTTTTATACCTGTAGGAGTTTCTGTTCAGTAATTAGGAGTTTCTTGAGTTGATTTCTAAAGGTGTATAATGATTTTGCAGCCCTTGCCGGAGGCGGGAGATCATTCCAACATTTGGAAGCAGAATATTTGAAGGATCCTCTAAAAGCCATAGTCCTGTGCTTCGGCATGCAGAAAACCCAAGAGCATGCTCTGCTAGGATATTTTGACTTGTCCCTTGCCCAAACTAGCTTGTCAGCGAGGTATGTAGGACACTGTCTGTTTATGACCCCAAAAATAAGCACTGCCAGATGTAGCCTTCTTCGAGCTGACATTTTTAAGATATTAGATGAGTTTAAGAAGGGAGTAACGTGGGCCCGTGGTGGGATGTGGAAACAATAGCGAGCACATGCATTCTGGACCCGCTGTATCAAGTTCTGTGATCTTTTCAAAAGACATGGTCCATGGACCACATCGCAATAGTTCAGCTTTGATAGCACTAGGGACTCACATAAATGTATTCGGACTGCTTCATTGAGGTATGGACGAATTTTATACAGAAGCTTTAAACGGTAGAAACAATTCCTCACACACTCTGCAACTTGACTTTCAAAGAGTAGATTGGAGTCCATGAGAACTCCAAGATTTTTTGCTTGTGTTACTTGCTCTACAGTAACATTTTCAATTTCAATCTTTATGGGTGTCCTTTGTAGTGACAGGATCTTTTTTCTTGTACCTAACAACATAAACTTCGATTTCTTTGGATTTATGACAAGAGCGTTAAGCTTAGACCAATTTGTTATTTGTGCTAGATCAAAATTTATTTTATTTACTGCAGCTGAGATATCCTGGGGTTTAAAAGAGAAGTGCAGCTGAATATCATCAGCATAAATATGATGACTACAGTGTGTAAACGAATTAACTATGTCGGCACAATACAGTGTGAAAAGAATTGGACCAAGTACTGAACCCTGTGGCACTCCTCGTAGCACAGGCCTAGGACTGGATTTCAGAGCACTACCATCAGCTGTAGTCAGCTCAACAAACTGCTGCCTGCCACTCAGGTAGCTGTGGAACCATCTAACGGTACGAGGGTCAAACCCATAGTAAGACAGCTTAGACAAAAGAAGAGGGATATTTATACAATCAAATGCGCGTGAATAGTCAAGAAGAATTAATATGCTAACCAAGTAGACCCCTAGTGATAGTGAAATTATTATGTAATGATGTTTTACAAACCTACGATTTACGGCGCACATAGCAATCCCTCGAAAATCAAACTTATATGGCACCACCAATCTTTATAATCATCAATCAAACAAAAAAAACAATCAATCTTTATACAATAATGAAAGAATCATCAAAATCTATTAACAATTGACGCATACCTTATTATCATAATTGTTGTAGCTAGTCGTGATTCCACAAAAATATTTTGAAGTTTTTTAAGGTTTAAACGGAATAAATACTAAATCCCTGAATAAAAATTGTATAGGACCACCTGGAGATAATTCTCTATACAAGAGTCAAAGAATCAGCAAAATCGGTTAAACATGGCGGAGATATAAACTAACATACCTACAAACATAAAAAAAACGTACTGACGAATTGAGAACCTCCTTTTTTGTAGTTGGTAATAAAATAGAGAGTTACAAAATAAGGAGTGAACAGTACTTACGTTGAACCAGAAGATGAGAAGTATGCAGGTAGTGCTGAAGTAAAGTAGAAACAGAGTAAGGATGATGAGGGAGACATGAGATAGGTAGGTACTAGTAGTAGTTTAATAAAACTGAACCTCATCTGAGCTCGAGGTAACTGCTCGTCTAGAATCTTCTGGCACTGCTGTACTATTTTTCTCCAGTTCGTTTACTGAAACAAAAAAAAACATTAAAGCTATCCGATAATGAATCTTATAGATGTGCTTTCAGCACACCTTTCTGAGCCTATGAAAAATAATGCATTCTGAAATTTTGAGTTTGATTAAGTTTGAGTTGCGAGTTTTCATCAGATTGATTTCATACAAACTCTAATTCTAAAAATTAAACCCTTCGGCTCACTCGGTGACGAAATCTCGGAAAGCGAGAACTTATCTTAAATTTCTTAAAGTTCAACTTACTGCTTTGGTACCAGCTTCGTGAGAAACCGTACGCAGAATCTGATTTTGTAGATTCGACCTTTCCCCCCGATGTGAAGCCAAATGACGGCCTTTGCATAAACCTTGGAGACTTGAATGTCAGCTCAGAAGCTGATGTATCAGGATCAGGCCCTTTCGTTTTTCTCGATTCGAATTCTACCTCGTACCAGTCTTTTGTGGTGTTCCTTTCTCGCCACGGCTTCGATGTAACCACGTACACTTTTTCTTTCGTTAAAGGAGATATTGAGGTCTGTATTTTCCCCCAAGGAGCAGGGGTTGTTGTAGATGATGTACCTTTAGTAGTAGGAGCTCGGAAAGAAGAAGCTGCAGTATATATATGAAGCTTTTGTATCTCTTCTTGCTCTTCATTCTTTGCACTGTTATGTTTACTCTTAACTCTTTCGATAGTGTTGTATTCTTTACGAGGTCTGTAATCCTCTTCACTTTTATCAGTTACCGAGTGATGGTTACTGCTTGATCCTTCGTGGTCATACAAATCGTAGTAGTTATCTGATTCAGTTGCATAATTACTTGCTATTGTTGTTGTGAAATACTCGTCGGGTATTTTCTTTGCATATTTTTCACTATTGCGAGTCCTCTGTGCAGGTCTATATTTAGAATATTCTTGCTCTGTCCAGTCATCAATAGTATGTTGTAGTTTGACGATATCAAAAGGTGGTTCTTTTACATCATAAAGATCATTTAGAATAGCAGCAGAAGTTAGTTTTTCATCATATTCTGTTACAGTTGCTATTGGGTCTTCCGTTGTGGTAGGAACAGTGACGTAATTATCTTGGAAAGTTATATAGGGAGAATCAGTGTTAGTTGGTATTTTACGAGCTTGGTGTTCTTCATCAGAATCATCCGCCCAAGTTTGCTGTTGTTCATAGCCAGTATTTTGAGATGGTTTATTGCCAGAAGTGTACGGAACAATGATCTGAACAATTTTTGGTTGATATGTGTTGCTTTGTACATGTGAAGGTGATACAGTTTCACTGTATTCATTTCTGCTCTCATCCCAAGCAGTAATTGTTGGAGGATGTGGGGATGGAGTATTTTGTGAACCATCGTCATATATTTCAAATTCGTTATCATTTACCGGAGTTGATACGGCAAAAACAAAGTTACCGAAGCTTTTGTGCGGTGCACTTGGTTTCAAGTACAGTAACGGTGAATCAATATTTTGTAAATTACTTTCTGATCTATATTTATCTATATCTTCATCTTTATATCCTCTTAGGTCTCCAAAGTTTTGGTTTATTTTATGATTTTGTGGTACATAAGAACTTGGATTATATTCTGATGGTAGCCCAGTATCATAAATATCATTCCCAACGTCTCCTCCCGTGCTTTCAAAACTAGCTTCCGGGATAGTTTTCGAAGCTTGTACGTGATCTTCGGAAGCCTGTGAAGATATGTCTCTGATTTCATCTATGACGAAGTGATTAGGAATATTTCTGTACGCCTTCGTTTGGTTCAGTCGTAGTGACTCAATATCAATGACAGGCGATTGGGAAAAAGTCATTGGATAGTCAACAGAATGCGTGAACTCTGCTAGTGGAACACTTTTAGAGACGTCCACTTTATTCGGTGTTTGCTGCATTTGGTTAAGACTATTCAGTATACTAGGCGGGAAAGGAGACACAACTGGTCTGAACGGACGAGCATTGAATATGGGTGGCAGCGGAGATACACTTAAGTTTGGTAATGCAACTGGTTGTAGTGTATGAATATTTCTACCTCTGTTTAAGGTAAATGGTGCTGGATTCGCTAAAGATAATGACTGATTTGGAGTTCTTGAGAAATAATTTGGCAGAACCTGAGTCTTTACTTTAGTTGACTCTGCGGCTGTAGCTGACACGGGATACAGGCTATCATGGCTGTACGGATTAGGGATTAGTTCTCCATAAGAGTTCCTAAAGCCGACAGGCGCAGCCACTTTAGGCAGCTGTTGTTCTCCTCCGGGTCCACTATCGTCCAAGAGTTCGATGTCATTTTGCTGCGGCAGGTCATTATTCAACGTGCCTGGTTCATAGAGTGGAGTTACCGGTGGTCCGTAAGTAGTAACCGGAAACGGGGATTGGTATGATGCTATCGGCGTCGTATACAATAACGTGGGAGGTCGATACGTAGAAGAAGGAGTGGTGTAAGATGTTACTGATACTGCTTGGGAATACGAAGGAAGGTTTGAAGAACTTGGTTGTCTCATAGAAGTACTAGGTACTCCATAACTCGTACTTGGAACAGAGTATGGAGAACTAGAAGCAATGAAAGTTGAGGTAATTGGATTTTGCGATGGAATGGTATGTGTTGGACTTGGAGGGCCATATGTAGAGCTCACAGCTCCTCCAGGAGAGAAACTGTTCAAAGTCGATGTAGGTGGTCCATACACAGCGTGAGGTATTCCTGGAAACAGCTGTGGTGGTCTTTGATCTACATTTTGCTGCTGGAACGGTTGTGCCTGATACTTGATCACATTTTCTGGCAGAGCAGTAGGGCTCGGTGGGCCATAAGGTGGGTTATTACTATTATATTGATTACTTTTAGCTCCTAAATTGTATCTTATTACTGGTATCCATGGCACTAAATTGCAGGGATTGCAATCTTTCTTAATCTGACCTATATTATTATCGAACTCTCCGTCGTATCTCGTCTGTTGCGATGGAAATAGCCAAGTAGAGACTTTCTGGAACAGAGTCGGGGAGGGCGTCGTTGTAAATGGTTGAGGGGGAGGGACGAAGTTGAAGTTGTATTGTTTGTAATAAGGCGCTGGGAATTTGAAGTCTGCTGGGGAAGGGATCTGAGTTATTCGCGTCGGGGGTGGCGGAGGTGGTGGCTGGTACTGGTAGCCCACGTCAATGTTCTGTCGCTGGTTTCGTGGCCCGTGGAACGGCACGGGCTGCAGCGGAGGCGGGGGCGGCTTCAGCAGATTGCCAAATTGGCCACTGCCGGCAGTGCTGCTGTAAGCGGTGGAGAGCTCACACCGACACCTCGCTAACGCCAACAGGTAGATCAGGTACACCTGAAAAGACAGAAAAACTAGTTTATTGCAATTTAATAAAACTACAAAGAAAAATAGATGGCGCGGCATATTTCAGCGTTAGGAGCTTTACGCTATAATGTGCGTCTTTAAGCTGGACCTATTGTTTTGACTTTTACACTGAACCAAATTTTTTCTCAAAGTTACATTGCATTGTCGTAATTTCTTTGATGAATGAGATAAATGATTTTACAACGAATTTCATAATTGCTTAGAAAATACGGTGAAACAGTGTGGTGTACCCGAGCTATTGTGAGGGATTCCCACGACAGCTATTCTTTACACTTTTCTCTTTTCTCATTATATTCCGTCGATTCACGATCGGAACGCGCCTTGTTCAATTTAATCACAATCCAGATGTAGAAACTTCTGGACGGTTAATGACCTACATTAAGTAACCTAGCTGCGTTAACTAGAACCCGAGCTCTATGGCTGAGTTTGTTTCGAGAGTTTGTAACAGGTTCTAAGAAAGATACGAAGGTATGCCTGAACAACCAGCACGTATGGCTCAACTTCAGAAAGCATCAATGTTCTTCACGTTTGATTAAGCTCAACACATCGAATACAAATGCTCATTCGATTACATGCATAATTTAAACGAATACAAAGCATTACATAAAACCTGTATGTGTGGTGAATTTCACGAGACAACATCGAAAGTGAAGTCGAAATGACTGGCATTCGGCATAACGGCAATGTGCATTCAAAGCTCGTGCTCGGAAATTTCGAAACTAAGGCCTGATGTTTACTGGTAGAGCAAATTCATACTCTTATTAGTTGAATTCTAGTGCATGTTTTAAGAGGGCGCAATGCACGCCCACTTGTGAAAAGGATAGGCATAGGATTTTGCGTTCATAGGAGCGGCACAGAGCGTGCGTTTTAGAAACGGCGTAAGCGCAAAAATCAAGTTTATGCTTATTTACAAGAAAACTACACAACTTATGAAGAAACTGGTTCATGGAATCAAATAATAATTACTAATAACCTACGAATCAAAACGTAAGTCATTTCAATAGACCGCAGGGTTCCTGAGATCTTTACCAAACTATGTGCGAAACCATTTTTGTATCGAAATTGTTTTTTTCAATCGTGTTTTCGCATTGAACAAACCAAAGAAAATATGTAGAATTTCAAGTAGTTCGAGTTTTTCACCCGAAAATCCCGTGAGTTCAAACCTCAACGATTGCCGTCTAGGGTAGAATAGAAAAAATTATATTGCATCTTTATTGAATCTGTAAAATGCCTGAAATTAATTCCTTTGCAGGTACTATATAAGGTAGGTTAGCCTACATCACCCCTAGCCATAGACCTAGCCTATACCTACTTCAACTTCAATAATTTACGCAGTGTCAACTTCAACAATTTTTGTCTATTCTACTCTAGAAAACAATCAATGTGTTTGGCCTACAGTTCGATTGATAGAACGATGTGATTGTTTCTACTATGATTTAACTAGGATTTACATTACCTACTGGAAGCAGGTAATGTAAATCACAGAATTATGTATTCTAGCTAATCACCTACATAAGTATGTATTCTAAAACAAAAAATATATCTAAAGTAAAATGCAGCACAAGCGATGCTATATTTGATGGACATGAAGCTTTAGGTCAATCTCACCCAAACACTCGGTCGCATCATCATTAAATAAATAGGTGTTTCTCGGAAAGTGAAAATACAAAAACTGTGTAGTAAAATTTATTAGGTATGTGATGGCAATGTCACACCGACGGATTCTCTTCATTAACAAGTTGTAATGATGCCAATTTTTCTCATGTAATATAGATTAGTTTTTAAATACAAGATCCATCAAGTGAGAGTGTGACTCGCGCCCGAGGGTTTCGAACTGTTGTCAAGTATACCAATATGTACTATAGTACTGGTTAGAGACTTTTCTAATTGACAAATACCAAAAAATTAAAGTTACCTACATTTCAGATGTATCGGTTTGCTAACTTCGGAGTAGGTACAGAGGGTAATAGTACAATTTCCGAGTTTTTCAAAATATTTCAAAAAGTTTTAAACCTACAGAAGTTTCAAAAACTGTTTTGAGATGAACGAACGAATACCTTTTATTTGATACCCCACTCGATGAGGTGGCCCCCCTTTTGAAAATAACCCCCCCATTTTGACCATTTTTTCAAAAAGTGTTTACTTACAGACTTGTCTATATTTTTCCTATAAAGTATAGATCTATATCTACAAACGCTACATACATTTCAGATGGATCGCTCTGCAAACTTCGGAGAGATACAAATTTATACCTTTCATTTGACATTGTAGTTCTCCTTTAACAAATACAAATTATGTATTGTACATTTTCATTTTTCATTTATTATCATTTTGTTTTGTTTTTAATCTGTACAGGCGCACGAAATGTATTATTATTTTTAATTTCACGTTATTTGTAGTAGTATTGGTAGTTGCTGATATATTAAAGACGGAAAAAAGGACAAAAAAAACCGATGCTATATGGGTTTCGGAACTGATCTCCGATCTTCGAAACCCTAAAAACCGCAGACAATTTCCTAAGTTATAATTAAATGTTCAAATTCTTTATGTGTTGCATCCATGTTGTTTAAAAAAGTCGTGACCACTACATTTTGTTAATTAGCTAGGAGGCTGAAAAATTACCAAAGTAGGTACCTAGTAAAATAGCTAAATTAGGGGAAAGCAGGAAGCATTCATAGTTTTTTCAAGTCCCATAAAATAAAAATTTATAGCTAATTCAATATATTTTCAATGTTACCTGTACAGGGTGTCCCATAATGAGTGGATAACCTTGAAGGTGCTTGTGCGGGAGGGCAAGGCCAATCAGACACCAATCAGACGTTTTTTTGAGCAAATACTATTCTTTTTTATATTACAGTACCCTACTCTGTCTCTAGTGACGGTAAGGAAAATAATAATTCGGCTACGTAGGTGACACTGCAATAGTATTATGTAACATATTCTGTCATTTTTGACAGTTACTGTCAAAATGACAATTACTGTCAGAAATTTCCAAAATGGCAGTAAATGTCAAAAATTACAGATAATATTAAAATGACAGATACTTTTGTCAGAAATTTTCATAATGACAGAAAATATCCAAATTTATTGTAATTTTTTTATATTTTTTTTGTAGAGAATGAATACGATAACATTATTCGAATGAATACCCATATATTTTCTCCTGAACACACCTGCCAAAGGCATTACGAATTACTAGATAATAGCCTATTATGTGCTAAGCAAACAGTTATTCAAGAGGTCATTACGCCAAACGCTAGCCTCTAGGATTTCACACGCTCTTCAAATAGAACTTTTACTTAATTGGTGGCTAAATCCAACAATGCTTTCTTCATGACATAAGATCTTCTCATAAGTAAAAGTGATACTAGGTGGAGAAAAATTCTGATTTCGGAATCTGTGATAACCCTTTTTTATGGTTTTGAGTTCGGTTTTGAAACTCGCAGGGTCTCGCTTTGTCTGTCCTTTTTTCACTCTTTAATATCTCAGCTACTACCGCAGCTATAAACATAAAATTTAAAATAATAATAATGCCTGTAAATTACAAGATTAAGAAAAATAAATTAAAATTAAAATTTTCAGTAGATGCAAATCGTGATGTCGAAATTTTAAAAGAGACCTACGGAGTCATGTGGGTTATCAAAAAAAAAGGCATATTTTCAGGTAGGTAAGGTAGGTTTGTACATTTCAAAATAGTTTTTGAAATTTTTGTAGGTCATACTTTTCAAATAATTTTGAAAAAAGACGAAAACTTTACCATTTCCTACCTATCTCCAAAGGTTTTAGATCAATCCATCTGAAATGTATGTAGCGTCTGTATATATGGATCTATGTTTTACAGAAAAATATAGCGAAGTCTGTGATTAGAACACTTTTTGAAAAATGGTCAAAAAGGGGGAATAATTTTCAAAAGGGGGCCACCTCACCGAGTGGGGTATCAAATAAATGGTATCGGTTTGTACATCTCAAAACAGTTTTTAAATTTACAAAACCCTCGGCGCGCGAGTTACGCTCGCTCTTGACGGATCTTGTTTAATTAGAGGTACTGTATGGTTATTGCCGAGTGGTATTTATTGGTATTCATTTCGACCACGTGCGAGTTATCGGCAGCTGTTTGGATGCTTTCGAACTATTCATACCAAAATAGTGCTGCCTAGTTACGCATAGCTGGCCTAACTAACTATCAGAGTAAAATATACATTTCATCACATATTTTACTGAGATTGACTGATGTGATTTCAACTGAGTAATCATTGACCAAAATAATTATAAGGCAAGAATAGATGAATAAAAACATTTTAGGTACTTTAATAAAAGTGGTAAATACAATTATTCAACACATTAAAGTGCAAGCGCACAAGTTCCATTGCACAAAGGTCATAGTTCAAAGAAAGAGCGAGTCCAAGCCAAGCAGAGAAATTCGCTGTGTAAACGTGTCAGTGACTATGTCAGTGACTCATGGTAATTTCATTCATGTTTTTTCTATTAAAAGTCGCCATCACGTTTTTTCAAAAGGATGATCAACATTTTGGAAGTATTTCCCATGACTTCACAGATCAGAATCCAAACAGTAATTGAATTGTCGGTTCGACAGAGCAATCGTTCGTGACTTTCTTTACAAATAAACTCTACAATTATTTCTTTCAACATCGACACGAGCTTTTGAATTTATAGACGTTTGATTAATTTTGTCATGGTTTGGTTATTCTGTGATTTTAATGGAAATATTTTTTCTTTTAATCACATGAAGCTGGTGGTCGCCTTTGGTTTGAGTTGATTTGACCAAAGATGAAAGTTCAATTAATTTATTTTGCCATATTAACCGCATATGGGATGCTTGGTAATGTCAGATTTACAGGACATAGATACTTAGGTAATTAAAAAATACAAAATAAAATTGTAAAACATGCTTCGCAAGGTAATTGCATAAAGGATTATAGCAACAGAAAAACAAAAGCGTAAATTTTGAATGAAAATAATGAATTAAAAACCCTGAGGTACTCCGAAACTTGTTTAACAGTTTCGACAATGATTGACCTTACCACAGTTTTTTGATTACTATTCTAGTACCACCAGTAGTCTTTGTAAGGTTTTACAAAGAGTTTTACATCATTGATTGATGTAAGGAGGATTTGAAGGGGAAAGTCTTGGACACTGCCATGTCACGCACTGCTACAGAACAAAACAAATCCAAAGCAAATAAAGCTCTCATGTATAAACCATGGCATTTCGTCACAACGCAGTTGCTTTGCATTTACATAGGTTTCGTATTAGGAGAGGAAGTGGTTTTCGCAAGCTTACGTTGGTACCTTCGCTTAATATACATACTAACGTTCGGTAACGTTTGAATATCGGCAAGTTAACATAGCTCTTTTGTATTTTTATTCAACAGCAATCATTATGTTTGAAAGTTCCAACAAAAAAGGTCTTAAAATAAGTCTTAAAGTTTTCAAAGTTACAGACCAGCCAGAGCTCCGAGTCCATTTGACGATAGTAACAAGACGTGATCGTGAGGTCTCATTTTTCCATAGATTTTAGTACAGTGCCTCTATCGTGCGGACAGAGAACTACGCAAATCCCATACAAAAATGAGACGTCACGGTCGCGTCTAGATACCATCGTCAAATGGCAAGTCCATTTCTCAGTTTACTTTACTCAATAAAATAAAAAAACAAAGTCTCTCTCGAGTGACCAAAATACAACTTATTTTTACAAATTCTTGTTGATACAACAGGATACGTTTTTTGATCGTGTTTCCGATATGTGCTACTGGGTAGGTAACTATACCACGTTACTTACATCATAATCACTTTCCTCAACCTTAATAAGACCGGTTTTATCAGCTTCTTAATACTACTAATAATCATTTCCTTCATATTTTTCCAATTGATATCAGATAACCGTTGTAGTAAGGTAATAGTTAGGTAAAGAGAGTTCGTCTTTCGTCTAGAATTTTGAATAAATATCGTCTATGATTTGATAAATAGAACTGTTATCACTTTGAAGCAGGTAATTAATAATCTGGTTATCTTAATTACGATTCCTTATGCAATTATTTTTTCCGTTGTATATAGGTAGGTACTATGTATTTAATTGTGTAATGGACTATTATGTAAACTATGTTTCAGAAATCCGTATCAACTTAAAATAAAAAAGCTTGTTTAATTTTTAACAATTTTAAACAACAATCCAACTTTATATAATAAAGGTAATACACAACAACGAAGAAAGTAGCGAACGACTCAAATGGACGAAATGGCTTCAAACTTTAATCACGATTCTTCAAACAAAGACAATGGTCAACTCGATCATCTTAAACTTGGACTCAACACAATCATTCAAATAATTGTTGTACCATACAAAGCGACCATCGTGATCTTTCATAATACTTTAGAAGATAATAGTCTTTATAGAGAAGAGTGTAAACTTAAAGTAACTATTACAATGATGGAAGACTCCTTATCGTGTTGTCGTGAATAATTAGTTGCGAAGCGAAAGCTCATTCGTGACGTCAAGTAAAGTTCTCATGAAGAGGTTATACTGAGCTGTAGGGTGTCAGGGACATTACAAAGTTTACCGACATTTGAAGATGAAACTTTGAAAGTATATACTGGACTTTATTATATACCATGCATGCATGATATACAATAATAGAGCTAAGATTGGTGCTATTGGCATGCAAATCGATGAAATAGAAACAAGAAAAAGTCTATTTCGAGGCCAAAATATATATCAACGTGATAGTAATAATGCAAATATATTTGGACAAAACGACAAAGCTGTCAAATTTATCTCGTAGCGATTTGTTTCCTCTACCGACCTCAATCATGCGGTGAACCTAGACCGTAGTCCCTTTCATAATACGGGCCTAAGTATTATCCGTTCCAAAAAAATACTATCCTTTAAAATCAATGGTGGTCTGAACATGGTGGTCCATTGAGCATCCATTTTGGTTTTTGAGCTCTTTAACATTTTTGATTGACAGATCCTTTGATACACGAGTATTGTCAGTGACAGGTCTGTCCTCAAAAGGCTCTGTGCCGTGGACATGGGTAAGCATTTTATCGGCTCTTTGTATTTTGCGACCCAAAACCTCATACAGCTATTTAGATTTTGATATGTCTGGTAGATATAGATAAGATTTATTTTGGTAATCTTACATGGTGTAACAAAAAGTTAGGCCCAAACTGTAAGGGGTGGTTAAGATTTGATCATAAAACACAAGAATAATTAATTACGCAACATTTATTCAAAATAATGCTTGAGAATAATGCTAAATACCTGCTAGGCTAGATTAAACAGCGGACTGATATGCCTTTTTGTCATTAAAAAATAATCAATGGCCTAGATAGGTACTAGTTGAAACCGCATTTAGGACCTATAATGTATATATATATTTTTTTTTTGTTTTAATGGCAATGGTCTTTATTAAAAAGAAAATTACAATCAAATAATCATAACAAATTAGCAATAGTATTTACAATTGAAACAATTAAGCTAAGTGCAGACTGTTGCAAACAATCTACAGGTAGCTCAACTGATCCATATAACCAGTCAGTTTTGCTTTATAATTATATATGTGTTTAGCATCCAACAGACCGGGCAGAACACAGGTTAAGGCCATGACAAGCAATGCATGCTTAGCTATGATGCACAATTGTGCACCAGAAAAACAACATTACAAAGAGACATTACAAGTTCAATGAGCGGCCTTATCGCTTAGATGCGATCTCTTCCAGGCAATCTTTGATGATCCTACGTACCAAGTATATAAATTATAATAATTATAAATTATACTTTAGCAATAGGAAAGTAATTTATAACGTTGTCAGAACCACCGCAAGACAAACTAAACAAAGTACCTACTTACATAATAAAACTAACCATAACATTAGTTACCCGACCATCATTGACATTCATAAATGCAGTACAACATCAGATAAATGATCGCAATTATAAAAAGAAATGGAGTCGTGTAGGAAATGGGAATGCTCATCAGAATCATATTGATGTGATGATGACTTGTAAGGTGAAAGGTCTTCTTGCATCATCATGCGTGTATTGAAGCATTCTTGATACGATATACGGTGATAATCAACGAACACAATTTCTATGCACCATTTAATCTGGGTGTTAAGCGACTGACTGAGACGGATTATGCAACATATCTAATCACCCTATCACACTTAATAATAAAATGCGAAAGATTGTATGGATGGATGGATGTATGTTTGTTACTTCATCACGCCAAACTACTGAACGGATCTGGCAGATTAGGCATAGATGTAGGTCGAGACCTGGCATCACACATAGGTTACTTTTTATCCCATAAATCTGTTTCCATGGATTAGAAATAACCTTTGAACGCTGCTCCCCCAAAATCTCTTTTGTTCCAACGGCAATGGGACGGGCCTCTGTGTGAGTTGACACGGAATTGTTTGTGACAAACGTGCTCTAGCTCTGCGGATCGTGCCCGTCTCCTGGCCGTATCTAAATGGGAGTCAGGACATTGGTTGCAAGCGTTTCCTTCATTTAATATTGGCACTTTATTGGATCCCGTAACTTTCCGTATCGCAACATGTTTTCGGTTGGGTGCAATGTGTTGCGCGTCGTCAATACCAGTGCGGTACTCCTGTCGGACAGCTTGATCGTCACGGATTATCGTGTACTAGGGACGCCGGTCGGATATCTCGTCATGCCAGCCTAAACAACATCATCCGGCGGGCCTTTGTCACCGCTAACGTACCATCTATTCTCGAACCGAATGGTCTGTTGCGTGACGATGGTAAGGGGCACGACGGCATGACACTAGTCCCATGGGAGTTGGGGAGGCCCATTGTGTGGGATGCTTCATGCGTCGACACACTTGCGCCTTCCCATCTTCCGAAGACATCCGTGAGGGCTGGTGCGGCGGCTGTACACTATTTTATACATAAAATCTTTTTTGTACAACAGTTAACAATAAACGTATTTCTGATTCTGATTCTTTAAAACAAAGCAAAAATAAAGGAAAAATAAAACATAGATTAATTTAATTTAAAAAATCAAATAAAAAAATAAACTTAAACTTACCGTGAGTGTGAGGGCTTACACACTATAATAACAAAAATAATTTATTTTGACACCAATTTTTCCAATGTAAGTAAAATTAAAATCCGTGTTTAGGATTGAAATTGTTCTCGGTACCACATGCAAGCATCCTGTGCGGACTTACTCCACTGCATTTAGCACCAGTCAATAATGATAATTAGGCACCAGAAGTAAAATGTGTGTAAAAGAATATGTTACGGACGACATAATGCGCCGACTATTACAGTATTTTACGGTGGCTGGTCACGAGCGGTGATTTTCTTCAGTTCCGCACTTTGTTACAACGATTAGCTACTAGAATTTAAATTGATTTTAATCGGTCACCTTCATGCAAAACTATGAGGGGCTTGGGTAGACCATGGCCGTCATTCTCGCATAGGAAGCCGGAGGACTGGGAGACCCGTAGCACGATGACATAAAAACTGTAGCTGGGCGACAGTCGAGTCGTGAAACCAGGGACAGAGGAAAATGGAGAATATTAGTGGTGTCATTAAATCCGCTAATGAAGAAATAAATGCTGACAATGATGATGTATATCATAGCCCACAAACGTCACATAGTGCTGGAAATAGACCTTCGCCAAAAGGCGCCACAAATAGCAGTCCTGAGCCGCCTCCATCTATTGGCTCCCTGCATACCTACCTACAATGTTGTCGGTCCATCGAGTGAGTCCATGGCTATTATGCCGCAAAAATGGTTTATATACTAGATTAGAGATTAAATAGTTGAAATAAAGGCTTAAACAGGTACCCCCTACGCAGCTGCTTTCCGCTTCTTTGTAAGTAATCGAAGTTCAAAGATTTTGGCGTAGGTAGGTGTTTAGAACAAAAATGCGTTTTCAGTAGGGAGCGTGAGCTAATTTTTAACAGTTTTCTAGGTACGCCTCGTGCTATTATACTTCTTTTAAGATCTGACAAAAATCCTCTAACGTCTATCGAAAATGTACTTACAGGTTTGTTCACCTTTGTCCAGATTAGACTAGCTAACTAGACCATATTAGTAGACCCTATGGTCTACTAATATGGTCTAGTTAGCTAGTCTGAATGTCTAGACATTCTTACGTAGGTACTATACCTACGTAAGAATGTCTAGACATTCAGCTGAAAAGTTAAAAGCCTTGTTCTTTTGTCTGATCAGGAGATCACTGAACTCTAGATATATCTACTATAATACTTTGAGTACCTACCCATTTATTGTATTCAATTCAGCATGAAAGCAACAAGTAATGTTTTTGTTATTGTTCTATTTATTGCCATTCCTTTTAACTTTTTTAGTATCATAGTTTGCAAAAACCTAACAGAAACAGATTTTTTCGCGGCTTGCTCCGCTCGCCAATAACAAAGTCTATCGCTAGTCTAGTTCGCGTATTATTTATTCTGTTCTCGATTTAGACCAAAGTTATCCCCATTTTAGGTCATCCACCACCGCAAACAAATTACACGCAAATCTAACCAAATCCACCACTCGCCGATATTTTATGGTAGGTATTTTCTTCCTTTTTTAGGCTAGGCCCAGGGCCCCCTTATGGAGTCTTTAAACTAGAGTCGCCTGGCTGCCGAGAAGTTGACAAAATACCTTCAATATTCATACTCTGAAATGTCGCACCAACCCACATCATAATTTTTTCGCGGCTCGATCCGCTCGTCGTTAACGCTGAGGGCTCCGGGCCTTGGTGGCAACCCAATGAAATTCTGTCTACGTTATTATATCCAAACAGTTAGTGGCCGTGACAATCCAGAATTTTATCAAATGGTCACTAAAACGTCTATGCTGTATTCAGATTGGTAGAAATAAAGACAAGAAATATTATTGGTTCGACCAGTAGAATTTTGCGACCCGACGACTGTGGGCAACAAACTGTCAAACATACCTACACTATTTCAGTGTCATTTCAGCAAATAACAACGTGTTCCACTTATCGGTTTACACTTGCATTTTCTGCATTAGTTTCCGCGGGCGGATTCACGTACCTTCCTAGTCGGAACGAAAGGAAATTATTTTTTTTACCCGGCTTAAAAAAAGAGTTTATTAATTCAGTAGTAAGTATTTTTAACGTCCATTGGCAATGGTTCATCTGCATGGTCCAGTTGTTAATCTCACAACTTCGTTGATAAACTTACATATTTTTATATTTATTTAGACTTTTTGCTTTTATTTTTCTGCTCTGTATTTTCTGTTTATATTTTCTCTAGTAAACGTTAATTATTATTTTTAATGAAGCGTTTTCCCGGAAATAAAAAGGCCCTATTTACCTTAGACCTCAATAGATGGCAGGGACCTCTCGCGGAAGAATAAAGATTTATATTGGAGTGTCAATTCAACCTGCGCAGGGTCTATGTTATTTATTTTCAAACTAAATGCGCCATCTTTTCAGTATTTTATAACTATTTTTTGACATTAAACGCCTCATTACATACTTTATTCTGTAAGTGGTTGATTTTCTAGTATAGAATTGTATTTTTTATTGTATTTGATATATTGTACCTTGATTCCTTTTTATTGTAAGTACTTACCAATGATATACTATGTACCTATGAAATTTTAATATTCACAACCAGTGGTCGGTTGTGAAGTCACCTCATACAGGTTTCATCTGAAAACCAGCGCTACCTTGCATAGCATTATGCTGAGGTGGAACCCTTTGCCCTGCTCCGGCTCCGTTACAGCGCAGAGCACACACTCGGTACCTGACTCACCCACTACTTAGCTTACCTAGGTTATTTATCAATTTTGTATTAAGTCTGTAAGTTAGGTAGGTAGGTTTGATTTTATATTTTGCTTTTTTTGT
Source organism: Eupithecia inturbata (assembly GCA_963662085.1). NCBI lineage: Eukaryota > Metazoa > Arthropoda > Insecta > Lepidoptera > Geometridae > Eupithecia > Eupithecia inturbata. The sequence continues at coordinate 1,780,119 of OY759179.1, read as the reverse complement.
TCTGTTCTGTGCTGTATTTCTGTTGCGTATTGACACAAAAGACGAAAGCAAATTTTGCCAGACTTAAAGCAGAGACAAATAATGAATATGTAGAGATAGACAGAGATATAGAGACATTTATTGAAATGTCTCTCTATCTCTATTATCGACTTTTATCGACTATCGACATTTATTGAAGTCTCTATCTATCTCTACATACTCATTATTTGTCCGAGCGAGCGAAGCGTCTCTGCTTCAAGTCTGGCAAAATTTGCTTTCGTTTGTCTACTTGTTGGCCCTTCTTTAAAGGTCACAATCATTGTGGATGAAGCTTGGTGCACAGGATCAACCTTTATAGATAACTTTCTTCGTCGGAGATTTTTGATGAGGGGTTAATACCCCTCATCAAAAATCTGATTTTGGAGGTAATCCTCCAAAAAGGGGCAAAAAGGAGGCAACTGAATATCTCTACCTTATATGATCCGATTTCAATTGTTGTTTTTTATTTAAAAAGTAGTAATTTTAAGTAGGTGTCATAAAAATACGGTAATGATCTGGTCAGGAGCTTCGGCGTTAGGAGCAGAATAGCTCTTCAAAGTGAGTTTGTGCTCGCGAGGTCTGCCGTTCGCAGAACTACTAGTTTTTTTGCTAGATTCTACTCTGGCTCTATTTTTATCAGAACTGAGATTCGATTGACGAAGTTAATTTAAATTGACAAATATCAAAACATTTTAATAAGAATAATTATTTTTCATTTATGTGCCTTCCATTTTACTATGCAAATATTAAATTTTATAATTTTTATACGCGGAAGACGCAGAAAGGTTTGACGTGACGAACTAGACCCGCTGGCTCTGGATCAAAATCAATGGAGAGATTGGCTTTGCCCAGCTGTGGGACACAAGGCTATACTTATTTGTGATAAATTTACCACAAAAAACGATTGATTGTTTGCAACAGTCTGCAGTTAGCTTAATTGTTTCAATTGTAAATACTAGTTCTAATTTGTTTTTATTATTGAATTGTAATTTTCTTTGTCAATAAAGTTTATCAGTGAAAAAAACACAAAATAACCACTGCATTATCCATCACGAGATGGGATGTAGTACTTCTCTACAGGGTTCAGTTACTTATGAAGTGTGAGACGGACATAGTTTTCCGACACGCATTTGGCGCCACAAGAAGATGATATCTAACAATTATATATTGCAAGTTAGCATGTGAACTTTATTTTTATCATTGGTTGTGGAAAGGCGCTTTCTCATGGAATTCCCACAGAACAATGGCAAAGTCAAGAGCACTGACTCTGCCTCTGTGCTTTATTGTAAAACTTCTAACTAGCTTTACTTTGTGTAAGATATACTGAGATGATACTACACACCATATTTTACCTTAATTGTACTGTTAAAGCCTTTAAAGCTTTTTTTATTAATGAATGGTGATTTATGTAAAAGGTACAATAAATTATGTGTGTAGAAACTTTAGTAGGGTCGAACTCTCAGTAGCTCTAACTCTGACCAAGATAAGATGTGAACACTAAAGTTTATATAAACTTTGGTACACGATCATAAAACAATACAAAACACGAGTACCTCTCGCGATTTTTATACCTACCCCTCTCATGGGGTAGCTAATACCTTGATCAGTGTTCTTATTGCTCTGATTTACCCGAGGCGACATTTCAGCAGTTAAGTGAAACTACATACAAACATCGCGCACATACCTACCCAAGGATATGGGTTGGGTATGTGCTCGATGTATACAATCGAGAAATATCAGTCAATAGTTAAATTACTTTATATTCCTGATCGTTTAAAAACTCTAGTGTTACTCATTAAAAGTACATTTACGCACAAAAGTGAGTCGTTTCCTGCATTTCCTCCGAGAACGTAGAAATGGAAAGTACTCGCGCGCGCGCACGCACTACTGATTTGATAATTAATGCCATCTATGAATGAAACATGAGAATCCGAGTGATCGATCGGAAGTATGTTGCTAGACGGGTTTCGGAAAAGTTTTTATGACCTAGTTCGTGGCTCTGAATTACGCGAGCTCAAAGGTACTAAGTATAAGTTCAAATCAATACAAGGATCAAGAGCGTAGGTATCTAAATCTTGATGATTTGTCAAAATCCCTGCCTTAGATCTAGTTTGATGATATAAACACACAAGACAAATTCAACAAAGTACATATTTGTAACTCTTTAAGGCAGGGTAGCGTGTTCTCGAAAGAAGTATTCTCGAATTTCTAACGAAACCTCTGCATTCCATGAACATCCCTTCACCCATAGCTTTAGTTTTGTAATTTTAGCTTCGACGACGACGCATTAGACCGAAAGGGTCGAATATCTGAGATAACAGAAAGTATATGTAGCCACAAAGGGATTTCACGCCATTGAGTAGGTACACAAGGAATGTAACTGGAACCTATTAGCAGATTTGTTGACAAATTAACCCACTCTATTTACTTAAAATAATTATCTGGCCACTTAAGCACGTTTAGGAAATTGAGTAGATAGAATAAGTATTTAGGACACCTAGGAACCACAGGCAAATACCATCAAATCATAATAGTATTTATCTCATAATAATACAAATTAATGCATCGATGACAGAATTGCATCGATAAATTGTCATGCCCTACTCTGCCATTTTTATCGACCCTGGTAGAGTCGAATCTTTTGATTTTACCAATGCCATAACTCCATTCTCCCAATGCATAGCGTACACAAGAAGCTCCTAAAAATCTTGTATAATTTAACACACTTTTATGCTTTTAGTTTGTCGACAGTTGTACCTTCTGTAAGGCATGCAGGATACTGTCATACTGATATGTCTGTACTATTTTTCCTCTGAGGTCGCATCCCGATGGTGATGATTGTGCCGTTTGTAATACCACGAATACGAGACTTCCTATAGTCTGGCCAACGAAAGCTGTCCAAGAAATTCCAAAAACTCTACACCTGATAATATTGAATCAGCTCCATTACTTTCTTCGCTGCTACTGCTACTGTCCGCAAGATGTAATAAGAATGGTTCAACAAGAAGGTTTGATACTATTATAGAAGAACAATAAAGGATTCACATCTGCAAGTGTACCGTTCCACTGTACCTTCTTCACACCTTTTCAAATACCGTAAAATTGTTTGATCAGAAACTGTTTCCACAAATGTTTCCTTTCATTCTTCACATTACACTATGTACGATATCGAAAGCGTACGAAATGCGACTATTTATTTTAGTACCTATTTGCATTCGCTTTTGTTTGCTATCAGAACCGGTTGGGTTGCAGTGCAGATTTCTCTGCCGAACTTGACCGTTTAGTCCATTCTGAATATATCACATTGGTATATCTGGGTAAACCATATAACTGCGTATTCGTTTACTATTCTACAATATTACTATGGTAATTTGGGTCCACCTATGGAAAGGACACTTTGAGTTTCCTAGGTGTGATAATCGAACTGTGCTCTATGGAGAGTAGAGGTGTTTGCGTTGTGTCTCAATGTTTTTTCTAAGTTTTCCACACTAGGAATATCTTCGTCGTTTCATACATTTTTCCTTTTTTACTAAAAATGTAAAAAAATGCAAAAATCATTTCCCGCGCATATTACTGTGCCCGTACACCTAACACTAGCCTAAATAAAATAATAGGTAGAATTCCGCACTCTGTTTTCGCAGAAGATAAAAAATGATATCGCTTATCTCCGTTTTTAGATAAGGATAACCTGCAACGTGTAGGCGGGCGATTGTATAAGTCGCAACTTTCTTTCGAATCAAAACATAATTGATCCTTCCGCGAAACATTACTTGACTACGTTAATAATAGGTATGTACCTTCCTCGTTCGTAGGACCCTCTTTGGAACATGTTCAGATTCTGGGTGAAGATCCTTTATTTCTCAAGAATTTAGTAAACTTACTTACAGATAATTGTTTATGTTAGTAGGTAAACTATTAAGATTTTGTTGAGATACCCGTATAAGAAAAGCAACAAAAAATATAAATGGCGGTAGTTAGAAATTAGGCAAGTTTTGTTTCGTGTTTCTGTACACTGTGTTGGTTTCAGGAACTGTTTCAAATTGTTGATCAGATCCAGTTTTATCTTGTTTACAGCAAAGCACTTTAATTTAACGGCTCACGAAATTCTCCTTTATTGTCGAGGATTTGAAAGAATGAGTGATTCTCTCACAGAGCTGAGTTATGCAGGCCTAGATAGTGGTGAAAATGGTATGAAAGGAAAATCCTTTTAGCCTGGTGTGAAGACATTTATTTTGTGGTTCGACAGAGGCTTTGATATGAGACAATAGATACACTCACAAAATGTTGCTAGTAGGTAAATTATAATCAGACGGACTATCTTTACCAGAAGCACACAAAGACATAAATTTTCCCGAACTTAAGCTCAAACGCTTAAAAGCAATCCAGTCGAGTCGTTACGTATGTACGTCAACATGACGATAACGCTGACTTATCGCATCCTTTTAAAATTCCGTCAAAATGCGTTTTCCTCAAAGAGATACCTAAAATTTTAATAGTGTAAATGCTTATACTTTAGACACGAAGTTTAAAGGTTATTAAATCTATTTAGATATTTTTTCGACCACTCGGGCAAACACTACGAAAAGGTTTTTAAGAGTTATTATTATGTATGACACCTAAGCTATTTGATACGGTAAGAATTTTAAAATAAAGAAGCTAAGTATTTTCGTCACAAATTCCTATGTAAAGAACATAGGAATTTGTGTATGTGTTTCTGTTTGTCTGTTTATGGCTTTGAATGACGTATACCTAAAAATAAGAACCCTTTATTGTGAACTATTGTAAATTGACATATCTAAGTGTAACCCTGTGCTCGTACGGCGATTAAATGAGTAATAAAGTCCACTTCTAACAATACCCACTTGTATGTAGGATTATTAGAGGCTTTTCGGACCAACTGCTCCAATATTTTAAAATCATTTCACTGATGGATTGCTATATTATCCTGGATAGACATAAAAAGTCGGTTTAATCCAGTTAGTGTTTATAAGTTGATTTTTTTATCGTCAATAGACCTTCGTTTGACCACAATGGCATGTAATGGTAAATGACGAAAAGAAGACACCCTTGCCTTGAAGAGGCCCAGGATGAGGTTCGCCGGAAAATAAAGTATGATAACGGCAGAAGATAAAACAAAACGTGCTCTAGCAAAATCGGCCCTACACTTATTTCGTTTCTAGAAGTTTACTTAAGCTGAGCAAAGACTTGAAAGTGCTACACAAACATTACTCACGGCGGTCGAGCCTTATCTCCAGCCTTTTCACGGGAAGCCGTGAAATGTGACAAGTTACCGAGATTATAGACTGGGCTTATCTTGGAGTGAAGTCATTAGAGATATAGACGACCTCAGTGGTGCAGCGACCAAAGGTCCGTCTGCGACGCAGGAGGTTGCAGGTTTGATTCTGGTCAAATGTGTGTATGATTTATATTTTCAATTTATTTTAATTAGAACGGTCAAACAACCACTTACATTAATTAATTTGAAAGCTGTCCAAAATCTTAGTAAGTTACTCTTTTTCAGTTTACTCTTGCTGCCAATGATAAAAGAAAACCCTATGGTATCACCGATCATGGTATACTTGCTGCTCACCGGAAACCTTCGAGACTAAAACGGACCCTTAGGAATCAAGACGTTCATGACATATTTATTGCCCGAAGGTTTTTACGGATCCCTTTATGTTGCAAGCAAGTGTAGGCCAATCTGGGGAAATGGACCTATCCATCAAATAAATTATAGACCAACCAATCATAGGCGCGTGAGCACCGTTCGACATGATTAGTACAGGGTGTTTCATGATGTTAGACTTTATGGATATAGGGATCCAAACGTGATGGTCTTAAAGAGCAGAAAGAAGGTAATATATGACTTATCTTTCTTTATGGGGAAATAGTATAGTCTTAGTTAAACTTACAATTTTAATACATAATTGTTAAAATTTCCGCTAACAGTGCTAACACTCAATTCAGAGGTGACACATGATGTCCTCCTAGCCCAATCTTCGGCCACGGGGCGGTCAGTCTCAACGGAGACTAGCCAGGTGCGCACGACATAGTGCACAAATGTGTGCGCAAACACAGGTGCACTCTCTGTTCCCTCACTCTCATAATCAGATGGGACGGTAGACCAACCCGACCGGGAAGAGGTCAGACGCAGGACCAATGGCTTAACGTCTTTGCTGAGCCACTGGGGTTTAACAACGCCAACTTCCTGAATCCAGGCTGTTACTGAGAATGCAAGGATCTTGCAAGAAAAATCCCAATAACAATCCTGGGTCGGGCCAAAGTTGTTATCACACATGAAGTAGGTACCTACCTATTTAGCAATGATATTTAAAAGTTTCATCGCACATCAATGAAGCGCATTGTTCGAAAACATAGTCAATTACTCAAAATGATATCTGATCTTTTTTTATAAACATTTTACTTTATATGCCTTTATTATATATACAGATTTATACGTACCACGATGATTGCCGGCAGTGAATTATAAGATTTATGAGTTTTGGAATTATCTTCACGTCTAAGCATTGGGCTATTAAAGATACATGCATTTAAGTTATTTTAATTTCTTGTAGCTTTTAATGACGATGGCTTTATTAAGCTTTTAGTTTCCAAATTACTTTTTTTTAATAACATAGTAAAATATAAACAAAAAAGTTAAGTGCCTATACCTAGGCCAAAAAAATCTTCTTGACATGTTGGATTTAATGACTCACTCATCAATTTCGGTTATAAATGTGATCTAGTTAAATAAAGTTAAAACAATTAATTCTATTTCTATTCTATTTTTACGTGACTTTTGATAATATGACAAAAAATCTCAATAAAGTTTAGTTTCTAGCCCCTAAAATTTCCAAATAATTAGTAAAATCTTATAATGTTTCGCAGTTTGCAAAAAAACTGCTGAAGGCTGAAACTTACCCGCGCCGCCATACTTGATTTTCAGGATCCACTCACTGTAGAACCATCACAACACAATAATCCTACTCATCACAAAAACCACCAAAAAGTTCGTTCATATTAAGCTCGCCAATTTCCTTTTCTTCCTGTTTATCTATAGTTTCATAGTTATTATCTATATTTATCCAGTTTTATCTCGTCTTATCTACAAATTCATGGTACTGATGCGCCGCCGATCGCGAGGTGAATAAAGCTACGTAAAGCACGTCGGTCTTGATTCCCACGCCGGAGAAATGCGACTGAACAATGCGCAAGAGTCGAAAGGTAAGCAAAAAGCGACGCATCCACCCCCCATGTACCTGCCTGGCCCATTTGACCGGAATTTTATTTTAACCCTGTAAACCGGTTTGGGTTTGTTTTTTTGTTATGTTGTGTGTTATTGGTAGATTTTGACCATCTCACTCATTGTAAAATTTGAAGTATTATATAAATGAAGATTCTTTGTTACAGAAGTTACAAGTATATGAGAAATCAACAGGTTTAAAGATTAGAGCAAAATTGGTAACTACAGAGTAAGTACGAAATGTACACTTGGTTAATGGTAGTAGGTAGGTTAGTTTTTATTCTTATAGTTTTACGTGCGGTTTTATTTTTTTTTTAAATATATATATTAATAATTATAATACCTATTGATAATGATTTCAAAAAACGCTTGACAATTATACAATTATGCAGGCCTACGAGCAGGCGGCCACTGGCCTGTAAAAATGAGAGTAGGCCTGCGTGTGGTTAACATCATAATTTTTATTACTTTGCTTTGTCCAGCTAGTTTATTTTTAGATGGGTAAAATATTTACTTAGGTCTATAGAAAATTATGGATGCAGAGACAAATACCGAATGGGTTTTGTTCCTTAGATTAAGTTGTTTTATTTGCTAGCATTGTTTTTTTCTTTTGTTTTTTACTAAGAAAACATAATCTACCTGTTATGTAAATAGGTGCTAAAATATAAATATAGGTAGATACTTACATATAAGTTTAAATTTTTTTTTTCTTATTTCAGTGAATGGTGTTTATGTTCTTAATAAAATAAAGAATCTTTTAACCGATTTGGTGAGAAGAGCAAAGTGCGCGTGCGCGTTAAGTTTTGTATGAGCGAAGTGCAAATAAATCGTAGCGCCTCTACGAGTCATTTATAATATATTGAAAAATATTCGTCTAAATCAATATAACTTATTTCTGTTTTTAAAGTCGATGGGGTTACATAAGTAAGCATTAAGGGTGGTGTTCTTCGAAATATACGAGAATTAGCAGCCAAAGTCAAAGTCTAAAACTCTTTATTTCCTTAAATACAAATGTACACTTAGAAAAGGTAAAATTCTTAATAATTAAACACTGACACGGAAGTAAAGAAATATTTTTATTTCAGTCGCTTCGGTATGTAGACTAAAGTAAATAAGCGACAAAGAAACCTTTAGCCTATTAGTTGTTATTTTTTGAGTTGGGAACAAATTCCTTCCCAAGCCTTCTTCGTCAGTTAACCTTGACCTTTATTGTATGATTTTTTTTTCAAAAACGTCAATTAATAAGTTATCAACTATTTAAGAACTAGGTACTAAGTAAAGAAAGCTGGATATTTTGACTCACTTTAGTCCGGAAACACACCTGTAGAGAGATGCTAAGATGCTATAAGTAACTGTAGAATTTAACAGGTACCTAAAATTGTATAGAGAAAAAGTGGCAAATATTTGCAGTCATATTAACTTTTAGCGTCCATAACATTTTGCGTCTAAGGCAGGCTTCACCCACTCATCTCAACGATTATGAACTTTTGCATCGGAATAAGCATGGGATTCTAGGGATTTTTCTAACAAGAAAATTCACAGTAGCAGCCCGGTATCAGAAAGTTGACGGTGTCACAGCCCCGTGCATTGGAAAGCACGGGTCCTGCGAATGATCTCTTGGACGTGTCGGTCTGCCGTCCTATTATGAGAGTGAAGGAATGTGTGCACCTGTGTTTGCGCACACACTTGTGCACTATTATTTGTGCCCCGCGTTCACGACCAGTCTCTGTTGAAACAGGCCGCCGTAGCCTAAACTCGGCTACGGCGACCAACATGCCTATAACTACATAGAAAGAAAGTCTATGTATAAAACCGAGATCAATATTCTTTTAAAAGCTATGTAATAACTTCCTGAAATCGCTGACTGATACATTGTTAACTTCGAAGTGGTATGCAAAAGTAGTGTTGTAAAATAGTTCAAGAAAGATAGCAAGTAAGACTACCTCATCTGTAGTTTGTTGTTTTGATATTATGATGGTGATAAAATAATTTTTTTTGCTGGTCACGTAATCGCCTGTTGGTTGAAACTGGCTAGGAAGACGTGCGTCCTCGTGATGCTCTTTTAGTTGGTAACTTTCATAGTTCATTGATTAGTGAAGAAGCAATTGTTTCAATTGTAAATAATAGTTCTAATCTATTTCTATTATATGATTGTAATTTGTGTTTGTTAATTAAGACTCCATTTATAATATATAAATGTGAGAGAGCGTTGCGCAGTGGATGAAGATTGAATTAATAATAATCTATCTGCAGCCAAATAGGTTTTTTTTTATTACTAAATTTTCTACATTTTTTCACAATATTGGGCACTACGGCTACAAATTCAATAACAACGAATTGATTTTCTCTGGGAATAACCGTGAGTAATTGAACTTGCTAAATGTTTCTGCAGCTGTTTTTTTTTTCAAAGCTCAAAGCTGCAGCTGTATTTTTTTTCAAAAAGTTATAAAAATTTGTGTTTTCGTTTTTTTTCATAATACAGTTTGCGCACCTGTGGTATATAAAAAATTCAAATTGTTTGCTACTAGTAGTACATACTACTCTAATTCTAAAATTATTTTATTATAAAATTGTCTATTTTGAAATTGTTGTTTCAATTATTAATACACTTCCGCAGATTTCCGAAAAACATTTCTTATTTTATAACATTTTTTGCTATAAGAAAATAAGGATAGAGAAACACAAGTAGCAATAACTCTGTAATTTGATAACTATTTCTTTTATTTAATACCATCTAAGAAACTTCTTGAAGTAGGCATGTTTTTTTAGCTGTGGCCGCCCAGGTCTTCATACATTTATTTTTATACCACAGGTCCGCAAACTTTATCATAAAACAATCGAAAAAACGAATTTAAGATTTTATATTTTCCAGGGTGACTGCGGTGACCCCCTGCGCGGTGACCCCCCTGCCCTGGTGACAAGCACCCGGTTTATCCATTAATTACCGGATATCCTGTATATAAGTTATAATAACTTTACTAATAAACGCGAACGATGTTACTTGCAATGGAGTTTCAAACTGAAAGAAAAGTAAAATCATTGAAAAATCCTCTCAATTAATCCTATCGGTAAAATAGGTAATAGATAAAGTAGGTGAATTTAACACTGCTCTATGTCTATTTGCAAAGTAATAGATCACTGTCTTCACGATTCGCACGAATAGCTGATGAATGTAATTTCCGCTAACACCTAGCTGTGTGCGGAAGTACTCAGCCATACTTAAGTATTACACGTGGCTAAACGTTGCCCGGTGCGAATCTACTGCTTCTCCTCCTCGTTGTTTGGTAGTCGGGTAAAATTAGACGAACGATGTGGTACGGCGGGCGACGATCCACCTGTGATGCAGGAGGTTGCGGGTTCGATTTCCGCCTTGGGACAAAAGTTTGTACGATCTGCAAATATTTGTTACGGGTGTTCTGGGCATTTTCTATGTTCATATAATAAAAAATATATATCTATGTTATATGAGTCATCTAGTACCCATAACACAAGCTCTGCTTAGCTTGGGGCTAGATGATGCGATGTGGGATTGCCAGCATAAAGAAGAATAATGTATTATTGCAATTTGTATCTCAACCCTTTTTTATGTTTTGCGGAGAGGCTTACAAACCTAACCTCTAGTTTAAAACCAGGAAAAAGAATAATAAACCGCCAAGTGCGAGTCGACTCGCACACGAAGGGTTCTGCACCGTAAAAATTAGACAAGTTTTTCAAAAAACATCAAATCTACACTTGTTCCGAGACCCCTTTAATTTTTCAACTTTATTATATTTTTTTTTATTACAGTTGAAGTGTTACTTATTCATAGAAAGTTTCATGTATCTACCTACTGTAGTTCAAGAGATAGCCTTGACAAACAAAGAGCAAAAATAGCAAAAAAAAAACATGTTTTTTGTATGGGAGCCCCTCATTAATTTTGATACTTATTTTATTTTTATTATTTGCTGTTATAGCGGCAAGAGAAATACACATTATCTGAAAATTTGAACTGTCTAAGGTAGACACGGTTCATGAGATATAGTCCTGCGACAAACGGACGGACGGACAGCGGAGGCTTAGTATTAGGGTTCCCTTTGGGTACGGAACCCTAAAAACTAAAGTGCTAGCGAATCTTTGGGAGAACACTAGCTGCTGCTTTCTAACGAATAGGTAAGTACATACCTACGTAACTAATACGAAAATGAACTCTATATTACATACATACATATATGTAAAGAAAAAGTACCAAAAAGCCTGTAGGAATATTTAAAAAAATCGTTACCTCTCTGACCCATCTTAAAGACCAAGCAAACGAAGTCGCGGGCAGAAGCTATCTCTTCGTATCTCTCGACCATACTGATGAAATCATCTCAGAACTTTGCAAACTTCGCAAAGCATCGCCATTCCAGGCAGATATATTTTATTATTCAGTCCGATTCTGGTCCAGTAGAAATGTAGAAATTGTACAATTTCATGCACGCACATTATTTGCCAAGAGGCTTTCGTAAATATAAAGTTATTCTAAACACGTCGATCGTGGAAGTTAGGTATTCGCCTTATTAGCTTCAGTCGGCTATATATGTGGCACATTTGAGTGTTTTACGATTTTGATTCGTTTTAATTTGGTTTAAAACCTTTTTTTATCAAAAAAATAAAAAAGTATTCTAAGTTTTTGGCTTCTTAGATCTTTGAATTTTAGCAGGGGATAAAGGGATTTGAAGTTTTTTGGATGGAGGGTGGCCTTAGCATCGGCCACCGCTTTGTTTTGTTTTTCAAAATCGCTGCACACAATGAATGTTATAAATTTGGATGGAGGACGCAAACAAGATCCGTCAAGTGCGAGTGGTACTGGTTAGAGACTTTGCTATTTAATGAGTACCTAAAAATTTAATGTTACATTTCAGATGGATCGGTTTGCAAACTTCGGGGTATAATGGTAAAATTTTCGACATTAATATTCAGTATATTTCGAAAATTACTTATGTAACAGAAATTTCAAAAACTGTTTTGAGATGTACAAACCGATACCTTTTATTTGATACCCTGCTCGGACAGGTAGCCCCCCCCTTTTTGGCAGTTTTTCAAAAAGTGTTCTACACACAGACTTATATTTTTCCTGTAAAATATAGATCCATATCTACAAACGCTACATACATTTTAGATGAATCGCTCCGCACAATTTCGGAAATGGGTGAATGACAAATTTTTCGTCATTTTTCAAAATAATTCAAAAAGTATGAAACATACAAAAAATTTAAAAACTGTTTGTAATGAACAAAACTGATACCTTTCAGTTGATACCCCACTTGATCTTGTAGGTCTGTATGTAAAGCGTCAGGTTTCTGAGATATTGATGAAAATAAATTTTGCTTTAGTACCGATTTTTTTTTTTTTTTTTTTATTTGCATATGTGTCCTCTATTCATATATACAGGGTGCCACGTAAACTGTGTACTAAGCCGAAAGGGGTGATTCTGGACCTCTCGAGGGGATCAACTTGTGAATAACGTTCTTTTTTTCATTCGTGTTCTGTTACACGCTCTCTTGCATTATAAAATATTTCATAAATGTTTTTTGATTGTTTTTTCGACAAAAGAAGTGTTTTGTCATGAACTTATTACAAAAAAATTATCTGAATCCTTTGAAATTAAAAACAATAATAACAATGTAAGAATACACGTAATAACAAAAATATAAAGGGAAAAAGTCATGATTAACAAAAAGTAAAACTATAGTTGATCCCCGTGGAGCCCACAATCACTCCCTTTCGGCTTATTTATTACACATGTTTCGTGGCACCCCGTATAACATTCATAGCGCACCGCGATTAAAAAAAAAACAATGATGTGTCCAATGTTGGGGCTAAAAATTTTAAACTCCTTTCCTACATTAATATCATTACCTTTTTGATATAAAATGACGTTCTTTATTTGCGATAAGGACGATTTTTATAGTCAAAATTTCTTTATATAGGTACCTTATAATATTAGGTCCTTACATATGAAATTGGCGTTTTGTATGGGAGGAACAAAAAGTCGAATATTTTTTAATATAATATATTTAATTAATCAAAGTATGAACCATTATTTTCTATGCACTTTTGCCATCTTATAGGTAGTTCATTGATCCCTTTACTAAAAAAACCAGTCGGACGGGAATCAATAAAATCTTTGAAGGCGATTTGGACTGCCCCATCGGAGTTGAATTTTTTCCCTTGCAAGAAGTTATCCAAATTTCGAAAAAAATGGTAATCTGTTGGAGCAAGGTCCGGGGAGTACGGAGGATGTCTTAGACTTTCCAATTGAAGCTCTTCTAATTTAGTAGCCGTCTGTTGCGCAGTGTGTGGTCTAGCGTTGTCGTGAAGCAGCAGTGGCGTGGAGCGATTGACCAGCCTAGGTTGTTTAGCCGCTAGCTTTTCCATCATGGTTTGCAATTGCTGACAATAGACATCAGCCGTAATAGTCTGGCCAGATTTGAGAAAACTGTAATGAACAATACCGGCACTAGTCCACCAAACGCTTACAAGTAACTTTTTTGGGGTTAATTTTCGCTTGGGGCAGGATTTGGCTGGCTGGCCAGGATCCAACCATTGCGCTGAGCGCTTCCGATTATCGTAAAGAACCCATTTTTCATCACAGGTAATGCTTCAGTTTAAAATACCTTCATTATTGTGCCGGTTTAGTAATGTAACGCAGCAGTCGACGCGCGTTTGCCGGTTTGCTTCAGTCAATTCGTGAGGTACCCACCTTTCAAGCTTTTTAATCTTCCCAATTTGCTTCAAGTGAATTAAAACAGTTTTATCACTAACATCGCAGCCTGCAGCTAACTCGGACGTGGTTTGCGATGGATCCGCTTCCACAATAGCCTTCAACTCTTCATTATCAACTTGAGTCTCAGGCCGTCCACGGGGCTTGTTCTGCAGGTCAAAATTTCCAGAACGAAAACGTTGGAACCAAAAACTAACTGTGTTTTCTTTTGCAACACGACCGCCATACACATCATTCACCCTTCGAGTTGTTTCCGCAGCACTAGTGCCACGGCGGAACTCGTACTCGTAAATAATGCGATATTTTAAGTTTTCCATTTTGTAAAATGAGTGACGCAAACAGAAAAAAACAGAAGAAAAAAAACAAATGAATGACGATCATCGAAGCACAAATACATGAGTCTATAGCTGTACAAATTTGAATTTGGAATTCCTTACCAAAGAGGACAAATTTGTGATTAAAGTGGCCAGTACGAAAAACGCCAATTTCATATGTAAGGACCTAATATAAATGGTAAGTAACTCTGTCTGTGTGTTACCTTTTCACGGCTAAACGGCTGAACGGATCTTAATAAAATTTGGCAAGAGGATAGACGATATGAAAATGTTTTTTTTTTATTATAACTTTACAGACTATAATTGCCTAACGTATAGGGCCTGGAGAAGGCTTCTTTTACCCCGGAAATACGCGTGCAAAACCGCAGGCAGAGGCTAGTCGTCCCATATCTATAAGTTATTGATATTGGGAATTGCCCAATATCAATATGCTATGTTGTAATTTAGAAATAGGCTTTTGTACTAGTGGCCCACCCACTTAGGTTAACAGGTGATTGGTAAACAAATAACGATGTCTACGATGTGCCAGATCAAGTGCACAGAACTGTACCTTATTTTGCTTAAGCATTGCTTGTATGCATGAGACCGTTCCGTACGGTGTAATTATGTAACACGGTCATTACCTTATTTTATCAAAAGAAAATTGTAACTTCCTTTTTTGTTATAAGTGGGTAATAGTGGGTGATCTTCGGTAGGTATTTTAGAAGAAAGTCAGAATTCTGAGGATTTCAATCGAGAAGTGTATGGGAGAGCCTCAAAATGACTCTATCAATGTAGTAATCAGTTTTTGAATGTTTGCTCTAGACTCCAGATTATTTATGCCACAAATTTTCCTTTGGCAGACTTTGCCAATAAGTTTGTTGAAATAACGGGGTCAAGCAAATGAACGCGCTACATTGCTGTTATGTAAAATATTATCAGAGCTAATATAAATTCAGGTTGCACTCCAAAGATGCATCGAGTTCCAAATATTACGCAAGGTTTCGTTTGTTGCATCCATCAAGCACATACCCAATAGAGAGGAAATGTCATTTATTTTGTTTAGACAACAATTCCGTCAAATCACTGCGGCGTACACTGCACTCCGACTGGCCGACTCAAAGTCAAGCATCACACTCGAGTTGGGCAAGCAAATATTTTATCGATTTCGATAGTCATTGTTTATAAACTATGAGCGTCGCAAAAATTATTTACGTCTATAATAGTGTATTTATGATTTTTAAAAAGCAAACAAATCAAATACGATGTATTGAGTGTGCCATATTAGATAGAAAGAACGAATTATAAAGGAAGTTATCATTAATAATAATCGCGGGAGTACATAGGGCATCTTTATTATCGGAATAAGCAATCTCTTTGGATAATTGAAAATTAATGAGTAATGTAAAAAAATATAGATACATTTGTACTATATCGATGGAATAATTATGCAAAACCCCGGAGTTTTTATAAAAGTTACACTGATCAAACAACTAAATCAAATTGGTAAATTTTAATTACTTCTTGTTATATCTATCGGGAGTATCGATACGTTATTTTATTATGTCAGCACAACACTAGTATAGCGAGCGAGAGTTGACATTTATTAGTGAAAAAACACTGATCAGTTTCGGAATTCGCAAGACCATTTTCCTCTCTATTGGGTATGTGCTCGATGGTTTTATCTTAGCAGTATTTTTGAGCTGGGTGCGTGGCGAAATCCTACGACGTAACCTTTACCTATTACGTATAGTCGCTTATACATTGATTTATCTACTTGAAGACTGCGTTATACCGCGCTATCAAAGCGCTCTTTAGTAAGGTATTAAACGGCAAGGCCCTAAAAGCAAGACCTTTTCACTTGGCCAAATGCCATACAACCAGCTTTCTTTGATTCAAATAATACTGTTGTAGATTTCGCATAGTAGAACAAAACTTATTCTAATGGTAAAGTCTAAAACAATGTATTATTCCCAAGCAGGAACCTAAGTAGGAACAGAAGCGTCGGACGTCCAGTGGCGAGATGGGCAGAGATATCACCAACGTCGCGGGGCGAACCTGGATGAGATTGGCGCAGGATCGTGTGGAGTGACACAAGAGTTTGGAGGCCTATACCCAGCCATTCTTTCCAACGGAGTCCAAGATCCACTATAGGTCTCTGTGGTTGCGAAATAAGTAAGCAGCAAATAGTAATGATGCCTAAACCATAAAAATTAAAAATGTAATAAAATCGCCCGATAATCCAATACACACCCGACTTGGCATCCCATTCGCAGCTTTCTTTTGCGGAAGTTGCAATTAAAGCAGTTTACTCAATAAGCGTGCAATAAGACAATAACACTCCGAGAACGGTCCCAGGCTCTTACCTTGACTTATGTACTCCCAACTTCTATACTTAAGCCAATTTTGAATTCTAATGACTGGGGGGGTAAAGTCTAGTTTGCAATATGTTGCTGTAAGAAAATGCAAAATGTATTTGGATGATTTGCTAGACAAATTTGACCTTGATTCTGGCGTGTGGGAGCTACTCTCCACGCCCATTGTGTGATTTTCATTCACTTTTTACAACGGTTTGAGATCACACTATGGGTGAACTTTTCAATCTTTGTATTATTAGTCTTGGATTTTCTTTGATTTTAAAGTTTTCAAAATTTAGCAAAGTAATGCGCTGTATGCCTGCTTGTCCCGTACCTAGTTCAATACAATCGTTTTTTATAAAAGACGAACACCCTATATCAATTACCACTCAATACCACAAATAGACAAGCTATCGAAGAGACTTAGTTCTGCAGCGTATGCAGTCAAAATAATCCGTCATCTTACAGACGTTGATAATTCTAGACTAGTTTATTTCAGCTACTTCCATAGTGTTATGTCTTATGGCATACTGCTGTGGGGGAACGCTGCAGATATTAACACCGTATTTGTGCTGCAGAAGAGGGATGTTCGTGCAATCTAGGTATAATATGGGTCCCAGAGAAACCCTAGGTAAAATTAAAAGAAATAAACATAATGACAGTACCATGTCAATATATTTATGAAAACTTGTTGTACACATAAAGGAATATCAATCGGTTCCCTACAAATAGCGACCTACATAATTTAAATAGGTACTAGAAATAAGAATAAACTCGCTGTGCCCACAACTAGGTTTCACAAGATTAATGTATCTTTTAGAGGGCAACGTATACGCTTGTACAACAAAATACTAAATGAGTTGAAAACATTATTAATAAATAAATTGAACAAATTGTCTATTATAATTTATCCTTCGAAAAAAAAAGCAAAAAATAATAGGTACAATCTATAAAAAATAAAAAAAAAACAAACTGATCCATATCAATACTAGTCGGAAGCGTCCCCAAGACGCTGGCTGCATTGCCCCGCTGTATGGCAAAGCTGATGCGCTGCGCCTGATACCCACCAGCTCTCGGGTCACGCGTCGCGTCGACCAGACGCTCAGATAAGTTTTTAAAAATCCGGAGAGCCTCGATACCCCACGGACCTGGGGTCTCGACCCCAAAGGGAGCAAATGTGTAGGCTCTGTCGAGATATTGCTACTACCTAATAATGCATTTTTACATTTAGTCAAAGAAAATAAACGCGTGGACGGAGTAAAATTACTTGCAACTTGGAACTAATTCGAACTACTTAAATTTCATAACTTGGCATTGAAGTGATAATATTGGACACAAATTATAAAATTGCATGATTTTAAATCAAATAAAAACGTTCTGTTTGTTAGTCTGTTCTTACATGTATAATGAAATGTTTGTATTGGTTTAATGTCAATAATATTTTGCTTAACGAAACCAAAACGAAATGTATTAGATTTATTCTACCTAATGTTAAACAAGTTCAGGCTGATGTAAATGTAAAAGGAGAAACGTTAAAAATTGTAGAAAGTACCGTTTTCTTAGGAATCACCTTAGATTATAAACTTCAATGGGGCGCACACATAGATAAGCTATCGAAGAGACTTAGTTCTGCAGCATATGCTGTCAAAAAAATCCGTCATCTTACAGACGTGGATACATCTAGACTTGTTTATTTCAGCTACTTCCATAGTATTATGTCTTATGGTATTCTACTGTGGGGGAACGCTGCAGATATTAACACCGTATTTGTGTTGCAGAAGAGGGCTGTTCGTGCTATCTATAGTATGGGTCCCAGAGAATCCCTGCGTGATAAATTCAAAGAAATAAACATAATGACAGTATCATGTCAATATATTTATGAAAACCTATTGTACATTCATAGAAATATCAATCGGTTCCCTAAAAATAGCGATGTACATAATTTGAATACAAGGAATAAACATAAACTCGCTGTGCCCACAACTAGACTACACAAAATTAATGTATCTTTTAAAGGGCAATGTATACGCTTCTACAACAAAACTCCTAGTGAGTTGCAAAAATTATCAGTAAATAAATTCAAACAAATTGTCAAAACCTTCCTGTGTAAAAAGGCCTACTATAAAATATCAGATTATCTAGAGGATAAAAAAGCGTGGGACGGAATTTGCTTCAACTCGAAAAATAACAACTAACAGGCTAAAGGTTTCTTCGTCGCTTCTTTACTTTAGTCTACGTACCGAAGCGACTGAAATCAAAAATATCACTTTATTTCCGTGTCAGTGTTTAATTATTAAGAATTTGACCTTTTCTAAGTATACATTTATTGTATTTATGGAAATAAAGAGTTTTTGACTTTGACTTTGACTTTGACTTTGTACGCCTAAGCGGCAGAATTCAGCGAGCTAAAATAAGTCTTATGTACCGACTGTAAAATTACCTTATTCACAAACAATAAATGAATTATGAACTAATAAAAATGTTACAAGTAAATAAATTACTTTGAATTTTGTTTTTTTTTATTTTGAATTTAAGAAGTTTCATCTTTGCAACCAAACTGGTTTTTGTTACTTTGAAAAATCTATGGGCGTGGAATTTTTGACACCAAAAACCATAAAGTCTAAATAGAAGATGCTGAGAGATTCTGATGAGCAATCAATTGGTTCTTCTTATTATTTTGCTAAGAAATTATTTATTTGTAGTTTCTTTTGCTACACCTACAGATAGTGTTCGAAACTATCAGGTCCGACGTCTAAATAACTCTGCCTATCTCGTGACAAGTCAATTAGACGACAACTACATCGACCAACAAAATAATTATAAAAACGAGGAGGTCATTTCTATGAACGATGGAAGAAACCTCCATAGCCCCCGTACAACGTCTAAAACAACTATTAAAATAGACGCTTCAGAGATAAACAAATTGAGGGAGAGGTACTTTCACTCGATATCCAGACAACCAGCAGCAAAGCCACAGCCGCTGGCTCCTGCTGAATCAAATGAGTTCGCGAGCCACACCGCAGGTGATAAAGAAGTGATAGATGATCGAGTTCAAAAAAACTTAGATTTAGTAAGAAGACTTGCGACCGTGCTAGTGTTGGAAAAAATGCCTAAAGTGCGAGCAGCAAGAAAAGAACAGCCGTATAGGAAGAGGCATTACAAAAAAAATAAAAAATACAAAGGTGGTTAAAAGGTGGTACCTGATTTTTATTTTAGTAAAATCATTCAAATACTAATTAAATAGCTAATTTACAATATCATTAACGTACAAATAAACTATCAGTTAGTTCAACTTTCATCAGCTCCCTGCGTACAATTTTTATATGCTATTTGTAAAATATGGTTTACAATTTTATTGCATTGTATGATATTTGTGAGAGTAAAGTAAATATTTGGAATGAACCATTATCCTGCCAATCAATATGACATTATACAAAGATACGTTCCTAAGCAACCCTACCTCAATTCTACGAACATTGTGAACGAAACCTTGAAAACCTTCATAGGCTAAGGTCAACGGTAGATATGTATTGCACACTACTTTAATTGCAAAGGGTTTCATAACCCAAAAAAAACACAATGTCAAAAAGCATCTAGGATATATCATAACATCTTCCATCTCTTGCTAGTAGTCAGCCTGCAATTACGTGTAATAATTGTAAAGTAGAAGAAACCAACACGTGTTTCTACTAAACATTCGTACAAACAGCGCAAAAATTCTTGCCAATACTGAACTAGTAGGCTCCGTATGGAGACAATAGGAAGCTCCTTACACTACACCCCCATTATCCGGAATTAGTACAAGTGTAACTAGTAGTACAAACGCTAGTAGTAGGGTTGAAAACCGAAGTCGTAGGACAAGTATAGTTATACTGGACAAAAGTGCCAGTTGCCGTCAGCACACAATAGTAATAGCTCTGGCAAGTGCTATTGGTGGTGTCAGCGAATCTGCCCGGTGTGGTACAAGTAAAGGAACATGTGTAGTTAGACTCGCATAGCGTCGTAGATGGATCGTAGTACGTAGTCGTGGGGCAGGAGAGGGTAGACTCAGAATACGTTCCATTGCCGATATCAACGCACTGGATATAGGACGAGCAGTCGGAAACGTTTGGGTCAGCGAAGAAGCCTTCTGCGGTACAGTCGTTGGTAGTGGTGGAGTTAGCCATGTTGGTGCAGTTGTAGTTGGTCGCAGCAGTGCACTGGGAGGTGGCAGGATTGAAGACACTGGTGGTGGGACACGTGTAGTTGTAGGAGATATAGCTGGTGTTAGCGCTGACGTAGACGCAGTAGGTGTAGGTCTGGCAGGTGGTGTCTGAAGTGTTAGCAAAGCGGCCAGCTGCGGTGCACTGCGCATCCACTTCGACCTGCCATAGTTGGTAGGCGACGCAGAGCACCTATGGGGAGAGAAAAAGGAAATAAAAACAAAATTCTCGCATTTGAGAAAGCTAAAGAGTCTAAAATAACATTGGTTTTAAAGGATGTTAACGTAAAAAAAAAAACAGTTAAAAAAACCTAACAAAAACTCCATATTATTATCTTATGGTCGAAAGCTGAGAGGAGAAATATATAAAATCACATAAAGCTTCGGTTTCTATTCAAGGTTCTACGTTGTTATAACACCATGAACTTTCTCTTCCACTTAGGTGGAAATCTACTTTGATTATTGATTGACATATTATATTACTCACCAGAACCACGTAAATACCGACTCTGTGATCCATCTCTTAGCTCTGCGGCTCTTGATCATCACAATGAGAATTTATACCAAGATCTATCTATCTGATATCAACAAGATTATCGCTAATCTCTATCCTAATGAATATAGCGGTTATAATCGGTAATTATGTGACTTTTGTTTGATTGTTTTTAAATATTGCGTCACATACCTATCTATGCGTTTATTGAGAGATCAGTGATGGCAGAATAATGTTTTCTTTTTCTTAGCCATAATAAACCTATTTATTTATTGAATTCATTCATCATTAATTCATACCTACTGGGTCTGATCTGTAGGTAGACACATACCTAAACTCGCGCACCGAGGGTTCCGTATAATTGTAAGACCTTGTTTCTTGCCAAATATCATGATTCTAGGTCAAAGGGAAGTGGTCCCTACCGGAAGTGGTGTTCTGGGTATTTTCTATGTATAATAAACAATACCCTCAGTCTTCTAGTAGGTAGGTACTTATAACACAAGCTCTGCTTATCTTGGAGCTAGATGATGCTGTGTGGATTGTCCAGCATTATTTATTTATTTACCTTGGAAATCCCTTTCACAAACACCACTGAAAAGCAATGCCTGTTAGTGCCTGTGCATGGTAGGAACAGGAATTACACCTGTGTTCGTACCTAGTAAATGTAGGAACGTAATTATTAATGTTTTAATTATTAATATCTATTAAATGTTTGTGTAGGTAATGCAATAAATAATTGATTAACTTTATATTAGGAAGGCACTTTTACCTATCGAAGGAATGCCTATAAAGTAGAAGGTAGGTAATTAATTATTATTTATTTATTTCCTAACAGTAGATTAATTTTGTATTTATGCAGATATAAGTTTCCAGAAGGTACCAAACTATCGAAGTTTTCAAGACATATCTTTCTGTCTATCGAGACAGAAGAATACCTTTCAATAACATAAATAGTACACATTTTTATGGAACATACATAATGAAGACAGTGTATTTACTCAGGTAGAAAAGTCTTAGTCCGAAAGCCTAACTTATGATACGTGGAAAAAAACCTAATTCGCAGGTAATTATCTAAAAAGTTCTTAAGTATTAAATGGAAGAATCTTGTTTACGCCACCTGAGTGGAATACAAAAAATAGAGAAAGGGAATCTAGGTAAGGCTTAAACATGACCAAATATGTGTATCTTCTTTATCTAACTCAAATATGAATTAGTGTTGTGAAAGAGTTATCGATGTAGATGGTAAGTACATATTTTGCACCTGTTTTCCTGTTAGAACAGTTATAGTTTTTAAATTTACTGTTGCGTTTCTTACTTCCAACTTGAATTTCACCTACGGTGATTGGTGACGGACCATTGAATTACCCGCGGCACTGAATCCGCAAGAATTGGGTTCAATGATGTTCGTAAAAGAGCGAGAGAAAAAGATAACAATTTTCTTCATCCTTAGAAAGTTTTAATCATCATCAGATGAAAAAAGAAGCAGGTGCTCAATTAGACATATTGTTATTTACCTCCATAGGTAGTTAATGATCTTAGATCTTCTATTTTATTGTATAGAATTGTTCCTTGCACGCCGGTTCCTCTAGAGCCGATTCCCGTAAAGTAGAAGAAGAAGATGATTGATTAAAGTATGCGGTCAGCATACTTTAATCTATCAATTTGCTAAAATAAATAGATAATTTTTTTAATGAAATAGTTTTAAACGTCTGTATTCGGTCCCTATGTTCATAAAGTTTTGTTTAGTCGTTTTGACAATAAAGTTCAAAAGTGTCAATTCAAAAGCCAAGAAAAATAAACTAATTTGCAAGAAATAAAAATGTAACAGTGGGTTGACAAGGGCCGACGATGATGGCGATAAATATTGCCGTCTCTTTCATAACGATCAAAATAAAAAGGATGGCATTATTTTTGGGGCTGTTAAATTGGTTTATTCATTGCACCGACAAGAGCTAGGCTCTTTAAGTTATAAAATAAAACAAATTGTTTTGACGACATTTGAATTATACGAAACAATGGTTGTTTCGTATAATTTAGATTTTGGTAGTCGCATTTTATCGATAAACTAGGTGTTCAAGGGATAACTCTAACTCTATGCCGCATCGCATAGGAATCCCTCAGTTTCCGCTATCTTCGGTTGATATCAGTGTTGAGAGCAATAAAACTTATTAAAAACAGTAATAAAACAGTAGTCTGTAACACGGTTAAATTTATTATTAATTAATGTTCCACAGTGCACAATTGCAGTCGGTTTGAGAGTAGAGTTATCTTTATATTTGTTGCATTTTAAAATGCGCATCTGTTTACTTTCCTTGTTTCTGGTGAGTATTCTTCTTACTTTCCTTTTCAAATAAGGTACCAACCTATTAGTCACTAATTTTACTAAAATTACCAATCACCTCATTTCACTTTTCTTCTCCAAAAATGATTGTTTTATTGGTTGATATGCTTGTATCTGGCCCAGTACCTACAGTAGAGCGAACTAGTAGGTGCCTGATTGGCGTAAATAAATTTAGGTAGGTGTGCCCCGCAGTCGGCTTGAGAAGAAATAGGTAATTAAATTACCTACTTTACCTATATCATGGACGAATTTATTAATTTATGCGTATACCTACCTACTAATAATTTACTGTAACAAAAGCCACAGACGATGATAACTAGAATTTACCCCTAACTTTGGCCTACATAACATCTTTTGTCACAATAATACATCTTATACAGTTGGGTAAACAATCCAATGACTTCATAATCTCGAATGTATTATAACCATATTACGACCATCAATAAAACCATTTCCCAGAAACTGCTCTGCATAATCAAAACAAACATTTAATATTGCAGGGCTTATGTCTCGACGCGAGCAAGGCCGAGTGTACCTCGCGAGGCAGGTTCCCGAACAACGACGAGGCTGACTGTCGAGGCTACACCATGTGCCTTCCGGGGGCAGGAGGAGCTTTCGTCCATTACAAACTGACCTGCCCCCTAGGCTCCGTTTACAGCCATATAGAACAACAATGCACCACTTCAACCGCATACCGGTGCTTCGCTAACTACACCTGTTTTGATGTTGGGACTTTCGACGACAGCGAAGACTGCTCTTCTTTTGTTTCATGTGTGATGGGGCTTGATGGTATCGTGGCAGCCAGAAGGATCGACTGCCCAGCTGATCAAGTCTTTAGCCCAGATACCGGTTGTGTCAGTAACGCTGACGATTTGTGCCATCCTGTTGAAACTACGACTGTTGAGTTGACTACGAAGCTTGCAACTACAACTGTTGAATTCACTACCGAGCGTGTTACGACAATAACTGAGATCCCGTATGATCAGCCACTTCGCGAAGTGCCGTTGAACCGTGTGGGTAGTTTGAAAACGAATTCGTTTGTGATTTTCTTTGTTTTTTATTTGATTAAATGAATTTGAAATTGTTAAAACTAATATTCCTCATAGTTGGGGTATATGTACTACCTGTCTATTTCCTATAAAGCAGCCAAACTCAAAGTAAGCTCTGCGGAGCCCTGGGGCTCCGCGAAAATACTGGTAACAAAAAATATCCGACAGAAAAATAGGTTTCATAGAAAATTTTATTTTATTATGACATTCAAATCAGTGGTTCACGGAACATACATAAAACCTATACATATAAAGGGTTATTGGTAATTCAATGACGCTGCGAGAACTGAAGGTTCTGCCCATCATCACGAACACGTTGGTGAAGACGCCAAGTCTAATGGTTTTGTGGACTTTAAATCTGACCTGACGTGACGTGACACGACCCCTCTGGTCTTCACTGAAAACCAGCGCTAGGTGGACACACCAGTGTGCACCCAGCACAAAGCTGAGTGAAGGCTATATTTCCCTTACACACATCATTATCATCAACCTATCTTAGTCCACTACTGGACATAGGCCTCCTCTAATGAGCGCCAAGCGCCCTGTCTTCAGCTTGTCGCATCCAGCATCTGCCTGCAGTCTATCGCAGATCGTCATCCCACCTGGCCGGAGGGCGTCCTACACTACGTATGCTGAGTCGCGGTCTCCACTCGAGAACACGTTTACCCCAGCGGTTGTCGGTTCTTTGCGAGATATGGCCGGCCCACTGCCACTTCAGCTTGCTAATTCTTTGAGCTATGTCGATTACTTTGGTTCTCTGTCGGATGTATTCGTTCCGAATCCTATCCTTCAGAGAAACTCCGAGCATAGCTCTTTCCATAGCTCGCTGAGCGACTTTGAACTGGTGGACCAGCCCTACCGTGAGTGTCCACTTCTTAGCTCCGTAGGTCATAACGGGTAGGACGCACTGATTGAAACCTGTCGTTTTCAAGCATTGCTGTATGGATGACGAGAAGACTCGACGTAGTTTTCCAACCGCTGCCCAGCCTATCTGAATCCTCCTCTTCGCCTCCTTTTCGAAATTGTTTTTACCTAACTGCAGAATAAGGTCCTGGACCAATGCGGCCATTGATCATGACTTTGGTTTTATCCAAATTCATGCCAAGACCGATGCCTCGCGAGGCTGTGGCTAGGCCGTCCAGCTCCACTAGCGACTCCGCCATTAAGACTAATCATCAGCACCCCTACACTGCTACGCACTAAATAAATTTATTTTGTAACTTAACATTGACTAATTGTGTATAGTAGTTTTATGGTTAATAAAACCTCAATGCTTGAAACCGCCGCAAAAAAGTCTTCTTAGATTTTTTGATACAATGGGTATGCTTTGGTTTCTTTTTTTTACCCCCTACGAAACGCAGTCGGTATATTATGCGTTTAGGGTGTGATGTTGTTTGTTTGTATGTGTGTGTGCATTTGCACATGTTCCCAATTATTTACAAAACGGCTTGACCAATTTAGATACGGTTTTCTGTATTGGGTTTGGAATTCGTTGGCAATGGTTCTTACCTGGATGGTATGATGGTCACTCGCTAGAGGGCGCTGTTGTGTGTATATTTGGCGAAAACCAATGATCCCATTTATCTCCAGAACGGTTTGATCGATTTAGACATGGTTTTCTGTAAAAGGTATAAGGTTCATTGCTGATGGTTCTTAGCTAAGTTGTATAGTGTTTACTCACTAGGGGCGCTGCAATCAACCTTTTCATATTCAGACACAATTTTCTGTAAAAGGTATAAGATTCATTGCTGATGGTTATAAGCTATGTTGTAGTGTTTATCTACTTACCAGGGGGCGTTGCAATCAAGTTTTTAAAATTTAGACACAATTTTCTGTAAAAGGTATAAGGTTCATTGCCGATGGTTCTTAGCTAAGTTGTATGGTGTTTACTCGCCAGGGATTATGAGAGTGAGGGAATTGATAGTGCTCTGCTTATAAGCAAGTGTTTTTCACCAACCACAGTAAACACACAGTATCTAAAAAAACGTGACTTACAGCGCCCCCTGGCAAGTAATCACCATACAACTTAACTAAGAACCATTGTCAATAAACCCCATACCTTCTGCAGAAAACTGTGTCTAAATCGGTCAAACCGTTCTGGAGATAAATGGGAATAATGGTTTTCGCTAAATACACACACAACAGCGCCCCCTAGCGAGTGACCACTATAAAACTCAGCTAAGAACCATTACCAATAAATTCCGAACCCAATACAGACAACGATGTTTATTTGACTGTTTAAAGGTACCTATGTGAAAATAAAATTTAAAATAAAATTTGTCTTAGGTAGGTAGGTATCTAAGTGGTATTTTGTTAGCCTGTAGACTATAAACTCTGGCGCTTTGAAAATACCTATAATTGCCGATGTAAAATCCGAAAGCAGTAGACGCAACCTTTCGGCATATTGCACCGACGACGCACAATGGTTCGTCTAGCTAGAACATGCTAGGTGGACAAAACTATTTTTTGTTATATTGTGTTAGTTTTTGTTATACTTGGATAGTCCTTCTCTATTTATTTATAATAAGTGAATTTGTTAGTATAAAAATTTTCAAATTACAATCAAATACTAAATACTTCATTTAATCTTCATCACTAGAGTTATCTGATGATTCCTCCACAGTGTAACTGTCAACTGATTCTGGTCGCGGTTCTATACGAGGAGCTACAATTAGTTTTAGCACCTCTGCCTTCGATCAAATTGATCGAAGACCTCTGCACACATTTTTTCCGCCTTTTTTTTGGGAATCTCTCGGAGGCTGTTGATCAAAGGATCGGATGTTACAATCAACATGGAAAATAAGTCTCTATTCGTGGCAACACGTGACAATTTGCGGGTGTTATACTCCCGAAATCTGCGGCAATCTTTGTTGCGTGCTTCCTGGGCTTCTTCTGAAAGCTGCTCAATTGGAAGCTGTACAGCTTTAATTACCTCTGTACTGTGGATAAGAGTTTAGTGTACAGTTGCAGGCATATAGTACCACGAATAGAGACTGAGGTAATGCCTTCTTGTTTCAAGACAAAATTTATTAAATTCAACTAAATTTATATCGAACACAGAAAACAGTGTTCTAAAAATAACATCAAACTGTTTTATGAAAAAAAACATCCAATCCTGTGATTTGAGCACTTCACTAGCACTGCGAGATTATACAAGATTTTCAATTCGACGTTTTTTTTGTCTTAAACGATGTGTCTGCGAAGTCTTTTCAAGGAGAAACATGTTCCTTTTGGTCTTTCAAAGTTTTTCCATTAATACATAAAATTCATAACACTTTTCATCCCATCTTTTCGAAAAGGACGACATGATTTGCCTTTAAATGCACCCAAAGGTGGTATTTTCTATAAGAAACTTTTAGCGGGCAGTAATACCTAAGTTTTTAATCTTCTTTATAAGTGCGCCGCAATTATCTTTGCTGCGCACTTTTTGAATTTGGAACATCTTAGCGCCAAAGAAATCGAACGCAAATTTTGTATGAATAAAGACTGGCTGGTACTACATCCAAACAACGAGATTCACCGTCACATTTTCCTCAAAATGAGGCAGATTCGGACATTATTTCAATCAAACACGCAGAATATAAAATCTACAACAATCTCTATTTCAAATAAAACTTTAACCATAAATTTACATGGTTGCGAAAATGTTTGAAATGTAAATACAAGATTTTAGTTGTTTTATTATTAGATACTATTTAATTTCAATTTAGTTGTTACTCTATGTTTTATTAAATAATAATATTACAATAAAATATGAGGCACCTTTTATTATCTCATAGAGGGTAATGAGAAGTAGAGTGTATCACTTGGGCGCAAAATATATTTTTGGCTCGGGTGACGTACTTTGAATCCCTTGCTACGTTCAGGATTCTACTAAAGAATCCCTCACTTCGCTCTGGATTCAAAAAAGCGCCCTTGCCGTACAAATATTATTTTGCTCCCTTATGATACAATCTACTATTAAGCAACTCCGTAGAATATGTATATAAAAGATTTAAACTTAAATAATGTGTTTAAATATAGTACTTACCCTTATTAATAACATACCTACATCACAAAAAACTTCCACAAAATTACAAAAAAACGTAGTAATGAAATATGCACACAATACCGTCAAATTGCAACTAATTCAATTATGTTTTTGCGTTTACCTCATTACCTACTTGACTTTCAAACCCTAAGACTCATCAGTATCGGATGTTAGGAACAAACAGTTATCGAAATTCTAGGTTTAGGGGTATTGTCGATGTTAATTAATTAGCATTTACTGAAAACTACAACACGAGTTTTGTCCACCTAGTATGTTCTAGACGAACCACTGTGCGACGCGGCGCGACGCGACACTCCTCGTATGATGCGTACGCTCCGATTCCGACTCAGTGGACGCGTAACTTAAAACCGTACGCGTACTTAAGCTACTAAATCTTAGGCCGAACGTAGGAGGTAGGTGCTTACCTAGTTAATGTCCCTGGGTAGAACAAAAAAAGATTCTAATTTTAATTGTCCCGCGTCATGATTCAAGACCATAAATCTTTAGTCTATGGATCACACGCCCGTGTGATCCATAGACTTTGAAAAGCTACATAGACTTTGTAGCTTTTCGCTGTCAAAAAAAAAATTGCTTTCTATAGTCAATGAAAAAATCTTTGATGTGGTCATAGACAACATAACCTCTCTTTCTTCATCCGTCAAGCTTTGTATCGCAAGGTGAATTTCCTAAAAATTTCATTAAATCGTCATTTTTATCGTAAAAACTGAACCAAATCCCTAACAACCAGAATGTTTTCATTGTTCTAAACTTTCCTAATGAAGTAGATGGAGGATTTTTGTGCAGTGTGTGATTTCAGCGAGTAGTCCACGTGTTGTGCTTTCGGCGCCTGTAACGAAGTATCACTTTGATTTTCAGGCGCTAAAATGACGAACTCCAAGGGTTACCGTCGCGGAACTAGGGATTTGTTCGCCCGCAAATTCCGTACACATGGAACCATCCCCCTTTCCACGTACATGAAAGTGTACAAAGTTGGAGACATTGTCGACATCAAGGTAATTCAGTCATGCAACAAGATTCTTCCTAGTTCCTACATAATGGAAGGCTCTATGGCAACTTATTTAAAATTTAATAGTTTTCAAAATGTAAACAACTCAGTACATTTGACTCTGATAGTGAAAAGGAGGATTCATGGCTCATAGCTTTTCTTAAATTTTAGAAAGACGTAAATGAACCTTCTTCACGTCTGTATTCATGCTAACACAACTAAAACATTCAAGCATCAAACATCTTCTATTACAGGGTAATGGAGCGGTTCAAAAGGGTATGCCACACAAAGTGTACCATGGAAAGACTGGTCGCGTCTACAATGTCACAGCTCACGCTCTCGGTGTGATCGTCAACAAGCGTGTCCGCGGCAGAATCCTACCCAAGCGCATCAACATCCGCATCGAGCATGTCAAGCACTCAAAGTGCAGACAAGACTTCCTCAAGCGAGTAAAGGAAAACGAGAGGCTGTTGACTGAGGCCCGCGCCGCCAACAAGACAGTCAACCTAAAGAGACAGCCCGCTCCCCCCAAGCCTGCTCACATCGTCAGTGGATTGGAGAAGCCAGTGCTACTAGCGCCCATCCCCTATGAGTTTGTAGCATAAAAATAAACTATTTTGTAAGATCAATTTGGTTTTCTTTAATAAAATTTTAGCTTGAATACTTAACACATTCCCTGTGCAGCCATGATTATGGAGTCAACACCCTATGTAGGATATTGGGAACCTCAAAATGCACCTCCAGTGTCCAGTCATGCAACACAGGGAATGTGTTGAAGTAGTAGTAGTTATATTTATAACAATGAGGTAAGTAGTCTGCAACCTTGAGGTCAAGATTCAAGATATTTTATTGCAGAACCTGCTGTATAAAGTCATAATTAAAATTTTAAATACCTAAGTTATGACTATTAACTTACAATATCAAGCATGCACCCTGCTAGGGCACTGCAACTGATCTCGAAGTGGTTAACCATTATCCTGGGATTTTGAGAAGAGATGAATGTGCAACAGTTCTTTTAATTTGTATTCCCAGGAGACCTATTTATTGAAATTGCTTTGTGCCATCATGGCAATGAAAAGTGTTAATTTGTTCCAATCAATTATTATCAGGAAAGTTAATCTACTGCCCCTGAAGTTCTGTACTTTAAGTACACACCGGCGCCATTTCTTTAAAATGACCGTGCCACGCTCTGTTGAGACCGATCTATCATAAAAGACAGAACTATTCTTGCGAATAAGCCTGATATTGTACTGATAGATTGGTTAGGGTGGTGATCGCTAGTGACCCATACCACATGATGTTTACCTCGTTAAAGCTGAGAAAGATAAACTTAGCAAATATCTTGACTTGGCCAATGAGGTTGTCAGCATGTGGGATGGTGATTCAGCGATCGTCGTCCCGATAGTCGTTTCGGTTAAAGGCGTAATAGGGAAGAGCCTCGATAAACATCTCAAGAGACTCGCTAGGAAGTTGGATCAAGGGTCAGATCCAGAAGGCGGTACTTCTGGACTCGGCGCGCATCGTCAGAAAGTTCCTCTCTCTGCACTCTGCAGCCCTAGTCACCGGCCGCTTGAGACTAGCTTCGTGGCCCTCTTTAAAGGTACGAGATTTGAAATAAATGATGTTAATAATAATAATATAGCCTTTTATTTCCAAAACTGCTACATTAGATGAAAAAGATTCATAAATTAACTAAAATACTGTTTATGTTGCCATTTCTGTTGCTTCTACAAAATGTTTTTCAGTTTGGTGCGCCTTTCGGCATAGGCCTTCTCCTGTCTCCATTTAGGCCTGTCCTCTGCAACTCTTGTCCAATATGACCCAAGTGAAATGTTGTGTGGATCCCCAGCGCGGGGATTATGGGCATTACCCCCATGAGATAAAAGCTAATAAGGTGCTTATCAGGGAGGCCTGCGTCCAGCAGTGGACCAATATTGGCTGTTAAGGAAAGGGAATGTATTTTGGTAGGTATTTGAATACATTTATCATGATTGGAAACATAATGAAATGGAACCTGATTAACTTGGTCATATATTTAAATATTTAATGGGTTAAAACAAACAACTCTTGTTAACAACTAAATTATTTTATTAAAACTACAAACCATCTAAACTAAAATAAATTATTTCTTTTCAACAATATTGCCATCACTGATTTCAACATTTTTCTGCTGGAGCTTTGCAATCATCATCTTTTCTTTAGCTTCCTTCTTTGCTATTTTTTCTTTCTTCTTCTGTTCTTTTTCACGCTTGACCAGCATCTCTTGGAAGCGTTCATCACGAGGGTCTAGCTTGAAGCCAAAGTGCCTTCTAACTTCTTCTACCAGGCGCTCTTTCTTTTCCTGTAAGTAAAATGTAATGCATGAGGTGATTTTTTTAACATATGCCGCTAATCATCTGAATATATTTAAGATAATTTATTGCATAAGTTTTGTTAACGGATCAACCAAGAGCAGATAGTTCTACATACACATAAACTAAAATGTCTTATTTGCTGAGTATGAACTAATGAATCATCTACAGCATATGCTAGTCCACTTTCGGATATATGCCTTCCCTGAAATTATGAATATTAGAAGATAAAAAATTACTTTAGCTGCCTGAGCATCAGCTGTCTTCTTTGCAATTTTATCATCTAAGTCCTTTGTCCACTGAGCAAGCTTAGCATACTTGGCAGCTACATCTCTGTCCCTCTCTAATATCTTCTGTTGTTCTTCTAATCTCTTCCTTTTCGCGTTTTCCATCATCTCTTTGACTGTGAAAGGGTATGCAACAGATTCATATTCAAGGGTTTCTTGAATATCTTGTTTAGATGGCCAGCATAAACCTGAAACATAGTATTAGTATGTAGTTAGTTATTGTAGAATACTACCTACACAAGATACAGTGGTCGGTGAATAGATTTGTTGACTTACTAGGATTGACCCCACTAGCTGCTCCATATTTCCCGTACATCTTCCTACTATACTTGACTGTCAAGTGAGCTAATGATTTCGGCTCATCGTATGGTCTTCGGTCATTTATCACATTGTAATGCGAATCGTTGAGACGAGATACATTGCGTTTCTTCTCAATTTCTTCCTCGCGAGCCCGGGCTTCATCACTATCGTCGATTAGCACAGTTTCAGTGACCTCAGACGACACAGTTGAAAGCCGAAAGAAGGACCCTATTAAATTGGACCGCAAGCCCCGAACTTTTACACATGAATTCATATTTATTTGACTTGACTTGTTAAGTAATTCGTAATTTTGGAATACGTAAAAATAAATAAACAGATGTTATTTTGAGGTTAAAAAACTTAGACAGTCTGACATTGATGGATTGTCTTTCTGACAGAACAGTATGATCAAAACCATCGAGAAAGCGCGCGTGCGTGCGTGCGTTCGTGATGTACCTACCTACTAGATTGACATTGTGGCATTATTTGTAGGTATCTGTTTGTATGCGTAACCATTACTTGACGTTTTGCTAGTGATGCATTGCAGGTATTTGAATTTTATCGATAGCGATAAAATATACCGTAAACATTATTTACCTTCAATTGTCTTGTGAGTCAACAGAATCATCAATATAATTTGATTTTAAGGTAAGAGGCCTGACGGCATATTATATATTATTACACTATTATTAGTATTATATACACTATAAAATAATACATTTATTATAGTAAGTAATAATAATAATATAAGTAATAATTGTAGTACGTAGTAGTAGTAGTATAAAACAATACACTTTTTTGTCTCTCCTGATAAGTTAAAAAAACTTTATTCGCGCTGTTGTAATATTTCCAACGATATGCAATATTCACATTTTATACAAATGTAAAGAATTGGATACATACCTACGATCAATGAGGTTTTACGAATAGAGTCGTCATACTCATTAGAAAGAAATAAAAACATGGCTATATTTTTGCCTGCGGGCAGACGGCCAATGACAGTCTATGACGTCACGTCGGCTAGCAGTTAGGGTGAACTAGGTGAAACGACAAAGAAACTAAACAGTAAATTTTGAAAAAAAAAAAGTTTACATAATATGGTAAGTAATATTCGTACCTAGTTTAGGTATGCATTTTTGTAAACACGATCATAAAATAAAATAAAAATACTACTACTTTACTTTAATACCTACCTAAACTTTCGCATTTATTACTTATAAATGCGAAAGTTTAGGTGGATAGATGGTTGGATGTTTGTTTTTTACTTCCTCTCGCTTTAATTACTGCACGGATCGAGCCGAAATTTTGCAATGTATCTCTCAATCAGTCTCTAAGCCTTTCTAATGAAACATAAGTGTGACACATGTATTAATAGTAATTTTTTAAACGAAAGCAGCTGTGTCTATTCATAACTTTTTATCCCATAAAAAAGTTTACATAGAATAGAAACAACC
The DNA here is from genome assembly GCA_963662085.1 of Eupithecia inturbata. NCBI lineage: Eukaryota > Metazoa > Arthropoda > Insecta > Lepidoptera > Geometridae > Eupithecia > Eupithecia inturbata. Next base: position 1,745,930 of record OY759179.1, on the reverse strand, counting down.
TTTTTTCCACTCTCACTCGAAAACGGTAACTTTGCTGCTCAAAAACAAACGCGTGCAAAACCGCGGGCAGAAACTAGTTATTTTGGGTTCTTTTTCTTTCTATTTTGGTATGTATTTACAAAAAAGTAAGTAGGTAGGTACCTAAATATTATGTAATATTTTAGCAGTCAGTTGTGGTTCCCAGAATACAAGCCTTTGGGGCTAGAAGATGAGCAGCATTTTTACTATTTTAGGTATTACTTACTAAACACTACAGACTACTAATAGGTGGGATAGGTAGGTAGGTATCTAATGCAAAAATTAAAAACTACATTAGGTATATCTAAATACCTAACTACCTACCCTGCTTAAAAGATCTAGACATACCTAGGTATATATCTAACCTACCTACATTGCTAGTCATCTAACCACCTCAATCCTCAAAAACTCTCTTCAAACAATCGATCAAAGAAAGGTACAAACTAAACAATAAATAAATAATGCTGGACAATCTAGTATGAGGACCTCATACAAACTAATTTTGAAACCATGTCCTTCCCAACACAATATTCGATTAATAGATCAGCCCTATTATGTCACCCCAACCTCCTCTCGTTCATTATCTCGTTCTCTTGCAACGCACTATCTTGTCTCGTTTGTGTGAGTGGCTAAGCGGCAACACAGTGCGGCCGCGGCAGTAATTATTGAGTAAAATAAAATTAATGATTTGCCCATGATTTCCCATTTTAAATAGACTAAACAATACTTACAAATAAAAAGATACATCCTTCCTGCTTTTTATAGAGTGCCCAGTATAAGTATTGAACTTTCGAAACACACAAGATGCATTTTTGTTATCTTTTGTCTCCGAAATTCCGCAACGTACGTGTCCGCGTCGAGGCCTGCAGGACGGACGAATTTCACTTAAGGTGATCGGACACCTTGAGTTTGTCTTGCCGCGCAGACCTCGATAAAACGTATCTACCTCAGTTTATATATAATATCATTGCCAACGATTTATTATAATAGCACATCCAACATAAGATTACACAACGCATATAATTCTCTATCCTACCTAGGTACTCTAGTATTTCTAGCGTTTTCTCTTGTATCCTCCCAGCGCTGCTTGCACTGGGAGGAATATACATTTTAGAAAAAACGCCAGAAATACTGCTTGCAAATACGACGGAGCGTGTGGCCGGCCGGGCTTTACTCTGCATACTCCATAGACTAGGTAGGACCGGATATTTTTTTTTATTCGTAAATAATTTTCGTTCGTTCGTGTCTATGGTTTGTATGCGACGTTTTGATTTTTTGATTGTAGATGGTATTGTTCCCGTTTTCCTGAAAATTTGCTAAATTCTTCGACATGGATGGCTTCGGAGATGATTTCGTGCAACCAGAAGTTGACCCCGCTGCAGAGTTCCTCGCGCGAGAACAGAACAATCTAGCAGGGCTCGAAGATGAACTGGAAACCTCTGCTCCACCCCCTGTTTCGTCTACAAACGGATTAGTAGACGATTTCGTTGGTAATGATTTTGTAGGTAAGTTTCATATCGATTCATTACGCATATGTCTTACCGAACCATTGACCGTTAGATACCAAAAATCAATAAAAGCAGCCATTGTTAGGTACTACCCACCTCAAAATTAAAATTGTGTTGATTCACCCTCTCTACCAACATCCACCTCCAAAACACAGCCTAAACTCCCCTGTTCTGCATTAAATTACCTATGCCAAGTTTCCAATAAACTGTATTTACCCTTTTTATCATTAAAGAAGTGCCAAGTGCTTCAGCATTCGAGTCCAGTGAACTCCTGGATGACGAGCCACAGCCGAGTGTATTCCGTCAGGAGCGCGAGGAGCCCGAGAAGATAAAGATCTGGAGGGAGGAGCAGAAGAAGAGATTAGAAGAGAAAGGTACCTATATTCTCATTGAAACAACATTTCTGTTGCATATTGCAAAACAGCTGTCACATAAGTACCAAAAGTCTTATGCCAATTCTGTTGCATTCTGGAAAACAGCTGTCAAGTACCTACCTAGTCTTTGCTACTTGAGAGTTTGGGTTGTATATGCAGGTAGATAAACCACAATATACCCTCCCATGAGAAATATTAGTTTAAATGGTAGTTCCATAAACTAGTTTTAGAAAGTTGTAATCTATTTCTTGGTATAAAATACCACCAAATGCTTTTTCCTAGATGCTGAAGAGGAAAGAAAGAAAGAAGAGATGCTGAAAGTAGCCAAAAAGGAACTGGAAGATTGGTATAAGACACATGAGGAGCAGATCGCCAAAACTAAAGCCTCAAACAGGTATTTATCTGGGAAAAAAAGTTGATTTCTTCTCTATTCTTAGCTTTAGATTAGCATGGATATTGATTACAATGTTTTCTCAAACATACATTTGGTTATTTGCTATGCTAAAGGAAGGGTCTTTGATTGGGGGTTCACTGTTCCTTTATACTGTACCTTGTAGCTTCAAGTTCAATCCCTTTTATCTAACTAAAGCTTAGTATTGTAGTTCTGTATGAAATATTGTTCCAATTCTTATATCTCAAGGTTAATATTATTAATATTTTGCATGCTTACTGTAATCAACTAATGTGCTATATTTTCTTTCCAATGCTGTCAGGGAGTCTGCTAAGTAAGTTTTATTCTAAGTAGTTTCTAGTACTAACAAATTGGATTTGGTGCTGGTAAGATGTCAAAGCTATTTGTTTGAAAATTAAGGTTGTGTTTGCTAACCCTGGCTTTGCAAATTATGAAATTAAATCAATTCACTGTCATAATGGTATCTTGTTAGACACTGTGGTGAATAGTGGGATTTTGTTACTAAACAGGGTTCACTTTTAGACTTGTCATAAAATTTTATTTTTGGGCCATGTATGCAAGAATCACCTTCAACAATATCTAAATTTTCAAATTATTACCCATACATAAGGTTAGCCACATCTGCAAATAGCGTCTTATGCTTACATGACATAAACAGAGTATGTAAGTTGTGGGTGGTTTGTCCTCATCAAGAGCTGTTATTATATCTGGTACATAACACCCTTTATGTCACTCTTATTATGACTCATCTGAATTTTTTGAGTTTCATGTTTCTTCAATGACAATCATTCAAGGCTATTAATCTTATGTGCCTAAAGGCTAGCGTCGACGCTCCACACTCATTACATCAAACGGATTTTAGTATTCTTTGTATGGTTTGCCATAGATGTGTGTCCACTGATACGCACCGCACGGAGCGGACACATCTGATTGTCGGCAATGCCGGTTATCCGGTTAGTGCGAATGACGTCTTTCGGGTTGTCGATCAGTGGATGCACTCGCACGCCCGCTCCGCAAAATGCGTCTGCTTGCTACGAAAATCCGGATGTCAATGCTAAAATTTGTTTGTAAACGGCGGCGGTCGCGTCCGCAATCCGGTTGCTGCGGTTACAGAGGACGAACCACCCGCCATTACGCTCAAAAAATCCGTCTGATGCGATAAGCGCGGAGCGTCCGATGCCAGCCTGTCGACACAAGCCTTAACACAGGCCTTTGTTTCTAATATCCACTACACAGACACAATGATGTCACTTCAGATATCGCCAAAACAAAATTAAAATAATTTGGCAGCACTAATAATTATGACATTCATTTAATTTGAGAAAGGGATTGCAACATTTGTAGCCCTGTCTAATTAATTAGTTTAGTTTTGGATACATAATTTATTTATCAACTGTGTACCAGGAATGCAGAACGCGCGCTGGCAAAAGGCTCTGAAGATGGCGTAGAAGAAGGTAATGAGTGGGCGCGCGTGGCTTCTCTCTGCGACTTCGGGCCCAGGCGCGGCCGGGACGTGGCGAGGCTGCGGTCCATCGTGCTGCAGCTCAAGCAGTCGGGCGTGCGGCCTCAACACCCACCGAGGCAGGCTAAAGTGTGGGTTATATTTACTCTGTATTGGTTGAATAATTACGATAGTGGACTAAGCCAGAATCTTGCACATTGTTTGCTTTTTTATTTATTACCCGCGAGGGTATAATAGTCATTTATTCATAATAATTATTATAAGTCAACATTGGTACACACAAATCGGTGTTGAAATACATTTTATGATTCAAAGTTGATTAAAAGTTAATAAAATAATACATTCAAAAGAAAAAGCAAAAAAATAATAGAATAGTCAAATAAAAAAAATTACTATTCAAATAAATTAGCACCAGCTAGCTAATTAAAATCAATTAAAAATTAATAAATAATAGTAAGTGCATGTGTATTGGATCAATTAATTCTTATATGATATGAATTCATTATATGTAGGTATAAAAAGTTCGCTCAGTAAGCCAGCGTTTAAGTTTTATTTTATTTGTATACGTATTTCGCGCGTAATACACACCAACCATGAACATAATTATGAGGTAAGAGTCCCAGCTCCCAGCTACCAACCGGCTGGTAGCTGGGCCTCTTTACTACCTCAAAACAAGAAAATGGTATACCTAACCGATTTTCATAGATGAGGCATCAAAACACTTGTCTGAATTCTGAGCGAGTTTTGCAGTACCCCCCCCCCCCCCCCCTTTTTTTACAAAATTAAAAAAGCAAGTAAGTACAAGTTGGGTTTTCTTATTTCTTAAGGTTTTCAATCAAATTAACCTTTATTAAAGCTCAGTAAACTTACGCGGTCTGAACACATTATTATTAGTATTTATATTGGGAAAAATAACTAAATAAACGCGATAAATATCCGTCAAATAATACTAATTATATTAGCTATTATTATGGCTGACTCTGTGATTTTTGATTGGTAAAGCCAGTAAAACTGTAGGCAGTTAAATAATTTATTAACCTTAATACCTAGTTTCTTTGATATAAATAAAATTAACATTTCTCTTTTTGTCCACAGAGCATGAATAAATGAAGAAGCATCTGTTTATTGTTACTCCACTGGATTGATAGGCACATAATTATGTCATCTATCAGTCTTGAAATTTGAATAATCACATTAATATTTAAAGTAGAAATTAATACATTATATAAAACTGTTATAATATAATACTGGAATATAATAGCGACTGTGAATGTAATGGAAGTATTATGTATTATATTTTTTTTTTGTATTTACAATTTTATGGCTAGCTTAAATCAAGTTAGGATTCCTTTTTTGTTTTCTGTAATCTAAAGTATTAAAAATATATCATTCCATTATAAAATCTTTGTACTTACACTTTGGTAATATCTAGCTATACATTTGTTTAGCAGAAAATTTGAATTATATTCCAAAATATACAAAAGTAGTATTAATCACAATTAAATCTATATTTATAAAAGGCTAACCTCATAAAGCTGGCACTTTTAAATCCTTAGCAATATCAATGTGTTTTCTTTTATGTATTACTTCACATAATTGCAATAGCAAATGCATAAGGCTTATAACTAAAAGGAATGGCCAAACACCACAATTTAGATAGCTCCTCAACTGTTCTCCTAAGCATTTATTTTTATTGGTTATTATTTTATTGTAAACAATCTCAGTTCTTCTTGTGACATCCATCCAATTGTACATCTTTCTTACCATAAGATTGCATTCAAAAGGACAAAGGATATTCCCTAGGTTGATGTCATCCATAGCTTTCTCTATTCCCTCCATCAAACTGCTTACATTGGGCTCAGTAAGGTAGATCATACTGTCCGGTAAGACTTCTGGTATACCACCAACTTTAGTAGAAACAACTTTCAAGCCACATGAAGCCGCTTCCACTATTGCCATGCAATATGCCTCTGTAAGTGAAGTGTTCAGAAATATATCTCCTTTCACCAGTACATCTCTGACTTCAGAGTGCTTGAGACTGCCTAGCAGGGTGACACAGTCTTGTAAACCAAACTTCTCTCTGACTTCTTGTAGCAGCCACATCTTCGGGCCATCTCCACCAATAATAAACCTTAGTTTTGGGTATTTTGGACACATCTCGGCTATCACTGCAGCCATTAGATCTACTCCTTTTCTGTAGACTAATCTAGACACAATTACTATAGTTATCACATTGGGATCTCTTTTACTAGGGTCTGGAGTAAAACTGTAAGCATCTACTGCGTTTGGAATCACAGAAACTTTGTGAGCTTTGACTTTTGCTCTCAGGACTGTGTTTTCTTTCCCCGTATGAGACACACATAGGCAGTGATCACATTCACAAAGGCTTATTTGTAGAAATTTGTTAGTTAAAACTGCTGATGTATCTGCAAATCCAAATAAACTATGATCTGTAAAGACAGTCTTGAGACCTAATAGTTTTCCTATAACTGATACCTCATGACATAAAACACTGAATGCAGAGTGGCCATGGACTATTTCTATGCTTTCCCGTAACAGGATGTAGCGGATCAAAGCTATGTTGCAAATCATGGTGGGTAGTACACATTGGGCATAGAAAACTCTGATAGGTAGGTAGTAAACTTTGAGTCCTGCTGTGAGGTACCGAATACCGACCCGCTGGCCGTACGAGTGAGTAATTACTACGACTTTGTGCCCTCTTTTGATCAGACATTGTGAGAGATTGTAGATATGCTCTTCTACACCTCCAGTATTGGGATAAAAGAAGTCTGAAGCCATGCAGATTACATGCCTTTTTTTCTTTTTTCCTATTCCCTGAAAAGTAAATTTATTGTAAACACGGAAAATGCAAAGAACATCAAAGAAAACTATATTAAGTATAGCTTACCGTAACCGTATTCATTTGCAACACGAAGAGATACTCAAATTCTTGACGCAAAAATAGCTTTCATACAAAATTACTATGTAGGTAGGTACCTACTTTACAAAAACATTATTTTCGGATTTTAAAAATTTATTTCGATTGCAGCCGCTGAATCATGTTCTTCTTCTTGTCAGATGGCTTCTGCGACTGGGTTGTCGCAATTTCGCCAGAATCATGTTGTTAGTATAATTAATGACAATGACACTGACAAAACAATACAAGAGCAAAGAACACGCATGACAATGACAACGTGGCGTAGGTAAAAAAGTCATGTTTTTATCGAGATAATGTTTTTACCTCGGACCAATGTTCACATTTTTACAATCACTGCCTCGTTTGTTTGTGGACAACTTGTAAAGCAAGCGGTTAAAATCTGCCGGTAGAATAGCGACATTCAGCCTGGGACAGATTGAAATCAAAAAAGAAATTGTTTGTTTTGAAAAATCTGCTGGCATGCATGGTGTTTATTCCGACTTCTGAGTTTTTTGCGTGGTTTTTACTGAAATGGATGACGAAAGGAAAACAGAACGGAAAAGAAAACGCTTTGCTGCACGCCTAAAAAGTACCAGAGGCATTTTCTGCACTGATACTCCTGGACCGGTAGGTTATTTGTAAAACTTCGTGATTCGTTGGTCAATCTGTCATTTATTTTTCTGCCTACGGCTTTCCAGGGAATAATTTTTATAATTTCATTCAGAACATAATCCTCTGCAACGCCGGTCGAGCCATAGGGTATGAAAAGAACGATATTCTAGATATCATCAAAGCAACGAACTCGTTTATTGAAATCCCCAAGTTTATAGCAGAGAAGACTGAAACATATTCCTTTATTGTGTTCCAAAGAACTGAACATGCTGTGTCTTTCTTCAACGCGTGCAACGGCAAAGCCCTGACGGACAAGTCTGGCACTCCATTGTATTTGAACTTTGTTGAAAAAGGTGGGTAACCTTCTGTATATTAGAAATCAATTGCTTTTAGTTAGTGTCCTTAAAACTTAAAAACAGCTTGACCGATTTTAATAACTTATTTTTTGTTTTGTTTGCTCTAATATATTGGAAGTTTATAAGAAAAAATAGGCTATAAAATTTGTAGGTGATACAAAGTTCACGGGATCAGTTAATTCATAATAAATATACACACTGACTCGGTACAGGTACAGACAGATATCAAAATATTAGCATCAGCTCATGATTTTGCTCATGCAGTACCTGGATAAAACACTCAGGGATAATATTGATTTCTTTAACAAAGTGTTTTATTTCCTTTAGTCCTTACGGACTCTTGGTGTCCAAGAGTCCTGTTCACAAAATTCAAATTACTTATGCAAAATTAGGAAATAAAATTTACAAAGGATATGTTAGACAATTTGTCTGAATTTATTTATTGATAATTTTTGTAACTCATTTGAAGTTTTGTTGTAGAAGCGTATACATTGCCCTTTAAAAGGTACATTAATCTTGTGTAGCCTAGTTGTAGGCACAGCAAGTTTATTCTTATTTCTAGTATTTAAATTATATTATGTCACTATTTTTAGGGAACTAGTTGATATTTCTATGAGTGTACAACAAATTTTGATAAATATGTTGACATGGTACTGTCAGTATGTTTATTTCCTTGAATTTATCATGTAGGGTTTCTCTGGGATCCATATTATAGATTGCATGAACAGCCCTCTTGTGCAGCACAAATACAGTGTTAATATCTGCAGTGTTCCCTCACAGCAGTATGCCATAAGACATAACAATATGGATGTAGCTGAAATAGACTAGTCTATGAGTATCAATCAACGTCTTTAAGATGACGGATTTTTTTGACTGCGTAAGCTGCAGAACTAAGTCTTTTCAACAGCTTGTCAATGTGTGGGCCCCATTGAAGTTTACTATCAAACTAAGGTTATTCCTAAGACTATAGTACTGTTTACAATTTATTTTTACAGTTTCTCCTTTTACGTTTGCATCAGCCTTAACTTGTTTTACATTAGGCAGAATAAATCTTATACATTTCGTATTGGTTTCGTTAAGCAAAAGGTTATTGACACTTATCCAATGGAAAACTTTTGAGATTGCATTATTCACATTGCCGAAATTTGTGTTTTGTTGTTTCATTTTAAAAACAAATGAAGTATAATCTGGAAACAACACAATCTCGTGATTATCCTTTACAAGATGAGGCAGGTTGTTAATATAAACTAAAAATAGGAAAGGACCGAGGATAGAACCCTGTGGTACACCCATTGTAACTACAGACCCCGAAGACCATTTCCCATTAATGTCAACTCTTTGTATCCTATCACTCAAGTAAGATGTAAGAAGATCCACAGTGGTGTCTCTTTTTCCATAGTGATGTAGTGCCGTTTGAATACAAAAACTCTCGATGACAAAAACGATACAAATAAATAAAACTTGCTTGGCGTCTATACAGGGTGGTTTTTTGAGAAGGGCGGTGATGGCTAACTCTGAAACCACGAGAGTTAGGGAAAAGTCGTGAAACGTCGTCATGCCCTCGATTTATAAGAAAACAATAACTGCATATTTATTTTTTTTCAAAAATCTTTTACTTTTGACGGAAATGGACCCGAAAGATTTTTGAAAAAAAATTACACCCTGTATTATTAAACTAATCGATTCTGTTGCTGATAAGGATTAATCTTTGCAAATAAATGTTTTACTATAAATTAAAGGAAATTTTTACATTAGTAAAATGTAGTTTAGTATCTCAATTTTACCTAACTAATAAGTTGCTCAAAATGGTTTCCATTGACTCCAATGCATAAGTTTATACGTCTCTCTAGAGACTTAACTGCATTTGATATCATGACAGGATTTATCCTCGATAAATTATCAAGCAATGAGCTTTGTAAGCTCTCAACTGTATCGTAACGAGCTTTGTAAAGTTCGTTCTTGACGTAACCCCATAGGAAATAATCAAGCGGGGTGTGACATCGGCTGATCTTGCCGGCCATCTCACCGGACCATGAGTGCCAATCCATCTATGATTGGCATTGATCTACGGAGCATTAGCACCAAGGCCGTAGGTCATGATGGCATAGGTCGAAAAATTCTTCTGCCGATCCTTGACCTTGTTTCCCCTCACCTTGCACACATCATAAATTCCTCTATCTCCACTAGTTGTTTCCCCTCTGATTGGAAGAAGGCTTTTATTATCCCTATTCCTAAAAAAGCTGAGATAGCCGACCTAAAGGACTATCGTCCGATCTCCATATTACCCTTTTTATCAAAAATCATTGAAAGGGTAGTTCACCGTCAGCTCTCTTCCTTTCTTACTAAAAATAACCTTCTCTCACCTTTCCAGTCCGGTTTCCGCCCTGCCCATAGCACTTCTACGGCGCTTATCAAAATAACAGATGATATTCGCGTTGCCATCGAAAAGAAACAGCTTACCCTTGTCAGTCTACTTTACTTCAGCAACGCGTTTAACTGTGTCAACCACGATCTACTTCTGGCTGTGCTGCGCTCCTTAAATCTCTCCCCAGACAGTGTAAGCTGGTTTAAATCATATCTTAGTGAGCGCTCGCAGTGTGTCAGAATCAACGATGTCTCATCGAACTGGTGTCCTGTAGGTATAGGGGTTCCACAAGGAAGTGTACTCTCACCACTCCTTTTCTCCATTTTCATTAATACTCTTGTACCTAAAATCAGATTCTCATCCTTTCACCTGTATGCTGATGATGTCCAGCTATACCTCAGCTTTGATCCCAAGGAAATAGATCATGGTATTGACACCATGACTAAAGACCTTAGTGCGATCCATCACTGGACTCGGGAGTTTGGGCTTCTCATAAACCCCAGCAAGACACAGGTTATGCTCGTTGGTAGTAACTACTACCTATCCAGATTAAACACCAACTTGTTGCCGCCTGTAAAATACAATAACGTTCCGCTGCAGTACTGTCCGGAAGTCAAAAATTATGGTCTATATATCACCAACAATCTATCCTGGGATTCACATGTTGCCCAGGTAAGCAAGAGAATGTATGGAAGCATGCATTCTCTAAAGCTAATGAAAAATTTTCTACCACAACCAACTAGAAAGACACTAGTTAACGCGTTGCTTTTCCCTATTCTGGATTATGCAGATGTGTGTTATCCCGACGTTACAGAGGAGCTGCTGAACAAGCTGGAGAGATTACAAAATCTCTGCATCCGCTTCATTTTGGGCTCCGGAAGTATGATCATGTATCTGTCTTCCGCACTCAACTGAAGTGGATCAAAATCAGAATGCGTCGAGATTTGCACACATTATGCCTCTTATTTAAAACTCTTTCTGATCCACTGTCCCCAAGTTATCTATCCGAATTATTTTCCCCACTCTACACTTCTGGACGCACTGTACGGCACTCAAAACGACTGCAGCTAGGAACACCAGATTACTGTACAGTGGGCTACCATAGAACCTTTGCCGTCCAGGCCACACGCTTATGGAACAATCTTCCAGTGGAATGTCGCGAGGTATCCTCAGTACATGTCTTCAGATCTAGAGTCTACCTCTATAATCATTTTCTTTCTCAGGAATAATTCGGTACGTTATATATTTTATTACTCATGTATATTTAGTTATAATATAGTAACATTATATATGTATTAATGTGAGTACTTATTATTATTATAATTTATTTTTTTGTATGTTAATGTCAGGATTTATTAATTGTATTTTCCTTTGTTTCATGTAATTAATAATTTTTGTTATCTAGCACTACCTACTAAATTGTTGTCAACACTACCCAAAGGTTAGCAGGTAGAGAATGCTATCTAGCATTATGTTCGCCTGTGTACAACTTTTGTGCAATAAAGAATATTCTATCTATCTATCTATCTACCCCCAAAATGTTCATTCAGCATATCTCTAACCACACGGCTGTTGTGAGCTGGGGCCCCGTCTTGCTGGAAATACAGATCCCGTATTCTGGCTATTGGCAAATTCTCCATTTCTTCAAACACGTTGTTTAAAATTTCGACATACATCGTAGAATTTAAAGTGCCGTTGTAAATCTTTATGAAAAAAATCCTGCTTCCTAGGATTCCACACCAACAGTTAAATGAAAATTTAATCTGGGGATATCCTTCACGTGTTCGCAATGGATTCTCCTGAGACCAGAAGTGTTCATTTTTCCGATTGTACATTCCGTTATTTGAGAAGTTTGCTTCGTCGGAAAATAAGATGTTAAATAAAAAATTTCGATGCCTATCCATTTCTTCCCTAAGCCAGTGGCAAAACTCCAGGCGCCTTTCATTATATTATATTATTCATTATATTATTTTAAAGTAGGCCAATAAATTTTTGCAATCAACTTCTGTTATTAAAACTAGTTTAGTGTAGTTAGCGTAAGTAACTATTTTAAAGCATGCACCTTCGCCTTGTATAGTTAATAAGTTCTATTTGATTTTTTTATGTGATGTTAGAACTCTTTTTGCCTGAAAAACAGATTTTTACTTAGTTCAGGCACACACATTATTTACTACCATTAGAATTTTAGATGAACTTTGTTATCTTTTAGTCGTAAGTTATTTTGAATAAAATATTATTATTATTATTATTATCACCTGGATGAAAGTTTTGAACAACTCGTCCATAACGATAGCACTTGTATATATGTTTTTGAAGAACTGCATAAATGGTGCTCCGGGAAACTTGAAGGTTCGTTTCTGCTACACGAGTTGAAGCACTCGGATATGCTTCGAAAAACGTCAATATTGCCAGTTCATCGAATTTGGCTAGTGTATAATGTAGTGTGTTATTTTTACTTTCGCTTCTCTCATCCATCATCCACAAATAGAGAACAAAAAACAAATAAGTCACTGAATTTTTATACATTGTATTCTTTTCCAGAATCAATTCCAAACACAGAAGTAATATGCCATCATGATGATCCAAATGGTTTGACTATTCTAAACAACTTCATAACACCAGAAGAAGAGATTATCTTCACGCAACTTTTTGATTGGACCGAAGCAGATGCAGGAATCCTAAAGAACCGTCAAGTGAGACACTACGGGTTTGCGTTCAGATATGGAAGTAACGATGTGGACTTGGACAACCCATTATTGGAAAAGATTCCTCCTGAATGTGATATTTTGTGGAGGAGGCTGGAAGAACATGGCCTCGGTTTGGGACGGCCTGATCAGCTGACTGTGAACAAATATAGCCCTGGGCATGGTAAGAAAGAATTCAGTTTTTTTTACTGGAATAGTGGATAAGCTTTATTAACAAAAAAAAAAAACAAATAGAGAATAGAAACAAATTAGATAGAACTAGTATTTACAATTGAAACAGTTGAGCTAACTGCAGAGAGGAAGGTATATCATCTCTAGAATAATTTTATTGGTTAAGGCAGAGGGCATCATTTAATTTAGGCCATTTCAGCTTATACTGACACTCAAAACAGAATGTTACGTACAGTCTATCTATGTATATTCCAGCCAAATTGGATGTACAATGTTTGTAAACAAACCGCCTATACTTAACCTAAAATTCACTCTGTTGCCGCGTCCTTTATACGCAATTTACATTAATTGTGGATTTGAGATCCTTCCTTCAATAAATAGGTATTGCTTATGCAATTACATAATTATCTGAAACTCGACGCCAAGCAAGTGAGTTTTCGTTTTTTGTGTTGTGGTTTGTTTACAACATCGAGCACATATCCAATTCCTATTATTGTTCTGACATAATAAAATAATGTATCGATACTCCCGATATAACAAGAAGGGTAATTAAAATTTTGCATTATTATTTCATCAATATAGTAAAAAAAGTAACTATTTTTTTACAATACTTATTCATTTTCTATTATCGAAAGAGATTGCTCATAGCGATAATATATGTACCTATGTACATATATTATCTGCCTATGTACCTACTCCCGCGATTCTTAATAATGGTAACTTCTTTTAAAATTCGTTTTTTCGTGTTAACAATAGCACACTCAATACACACATCACATTTCCTCTATTCGGTATGTGCTCGATGGTTTACAAGCATTTCACATCGAGTTTGGCTAGTGTATAGACATAAATTACTGAACGTGATAAATAAAAAAAAATCGCCCGTGAAAGAATGTCCCGGTCCCGTTTAATAATTCTTAATGTTTTCTAGTCGTCTTTTTCACAGGAATACCATCTCACGTAGACCGGCACAGCCCATTCGGAGACACCATACTATCTCTGTCCCTGGGATCCTCAGTAGTCATGGATTGGAAGCACCACACTGGGAAGACTGTACCTACTGTCCTGCCGGCTAGATCCTTACTTATAATGCAGGGGGAAGCTAGGTCTGTAATGATACCTATCTTACCCACACTAGACTACATACTATATTTTGTCATCTGTTACGCGCGCGTTTTTTCAAGATAAAATGCATGCTTTTTGTTATATCAAGAAATCAGTAATCAATAACGTTTATTTCTTTCGGCTTACGAAATAGACAAGTTAATTTTTTAACTATAAATTATTTTATACTACACCTGCTCGGAAAGTGACTTATTCCTTTTCCAAACTTGAGCTAGAAAGTACGTCATTGCAGTCGTACTAGAATGCGGGTCGCAAAACTATGGAATTTAATTTCTCACTCGTTTGCCTTGAGACATCGAGTTTATACCCAATAGAGAGGAAATGTCATGTATTTTGTTTGGACAACAATTCCGCCAAATCACTGCGGCGGCAGCCACTGCACTCCGATCGGCCAACTCAAAATCAAGCATCACACTCGAGTTGGGTAAGCAAATATTTTTATCGATATCGATAGTCAATGTTTATAAACTATGAGCGTCGCGAAAATTATTTACGTCAATAATAGTGAATTTATGTTATTTTAAAAACAAATAAATCAAATACGTGTCTAATAAGTGTGCCATTGTTATATTAGATAGAAAGAACGAAGTATAAAGGAAGTTACCATTAATAAGATTCGCGGGAGTACATAAGGCATCTTTATTATCGCTATGAGCAATCTCTTTCGATAATTGCGAATGAATGAGTATAAAAAAAAAATATAGTTAATTTTTTTACTATATCAATGATAATAATATGCAAAATCTCGGGAGTTTTTATAAAAGTTACATTGATCAAATAACTTATAATCAAATTGATAAATTTTAATTATATCTTGTTATAACGGGAGTATCGATACATTATTTTATTATGTCAGCACAACACTAGTATAGTGAGCGAGAGTTGACATTTATTAGTGAAAAAACACTGATCAGTTTCGGAATTCGAAAGAGCATATTTCCTCTCTATTGGGTATGTGCTTGATGCCTTGAGAGAATAATGTACGGAAATTGGAAATCCATTTCTAAAGTCATTCAACGAATCAGTGACCTTAGCACCCCGGTGAACAATGTACTAATTCAATAAGAAATATTGAATTAGTACATTGTTATTACAATTAAATGTGTTATTACAAACCTTTATTAACAAAGAAAATTTCAATCAAATAATAGAAACAAATTAGAACTAATATTTACTACCAGCTAACAGCAGACTGTTGCAAACAATCTTGAGAGTGTCAAAGTCAAAGTCAAAAACTCTTTATTTCCATAAATACAATAAATGTATACTTAGAAAAGGTCAAATTCTTAATAATTAAACACTGACACGGAAATAAAGTGATACTTTTATTAGTGAACAATCAGATAGTGTTATTTGTTTTTCAATTCAACTTTTTATCCACTAGTGAATATAAAGAGCTAGAACTACATCAACACAAAATGTCTGTCTGTTTACTGATTTCGGCGTAGTTCACGCACACACACTTTCCTAGTTCCCAGTCACCGGGCCCGCCGCGCCGGCCCGCCGCCGCGCCGGCACGAACCCGGCGACGGCGGCGGCCTAGCGCGGGCGCAAGCCGCTGGCAAGATCCTTCAAAATAAGGCGAGCTGGCCTAGCGAGTAGTGTCGATGGGCCTGCGGCTTAGGTGTGTAGAGAGCTTTAGCTCTGTCGCGTCGATCGCTATTTTTAATTTTGCGAAATAGTTTCAAGGTGCGGATTTCTGATAGAAGTAAATATTTCCTTTCCCAGGTATGACTGGCAACACGGCATCCAGCCCACCGCCACCGACCCTGTAGTCGAGCAGCGAATGGATGAAGACACTCGGAAGCCACTAAAAGTCATCACCAATGACACTCAGCCAAGGCACACCAGGATATCACTTACTTTCAGGTTAATATTCCGTTTGAACTCGGATTTAAAAGCAATTAATAATTAATTAATATGAATAAAAGTCTACAATAACTCAAAGGCCCAAATCTTTTCACTCAGTACAATGTCATGAAATCTTCGGGTAGTTAAGGCTGGTGTATGCCCCAACGGCCTTGAGATCACAAAATAATTATCTGTAGCCGTATAAATAATTTGTTTTATTCGTGAAATGTTCAATTTACACAGAAGGAAGCTGCTGCGCTTCCTCTGGTAGGTTCGCTTAGTCGGCTCTTACGACATCCACGGGCTGAGCTGGAGAGGTCGATTCTTACGTCGCGACCGCTGAGGCGACCGCAACTGCCCGCCAACAATCTTCGTAGATTTTTGTTTTAACTGTTGTTGATAGTTTTATAATTTAATTTGCAGATGGACTAGAAAAGGGCCCTGCGAGTGCGGGTTCAAAGCCCTGTGTGACACCGGCGGGATGACGCAAACGGAACTGGACGACAGTGTCGCCTCTAACCTAGAGGAGTTACATGTGCACCAAGTAAGTATGTACGTTTGCTAAGCGTGGTATTATGGCGAAACCCCCCCTTGCCTTGTTTGGGGGCATGCTCAGCAGTGGACGTTATGTGTGCTGATGAGGTTTGTCCGTCTGTTTTGTCCCGAATAGATAAACCGATTTCGATTAAGTTTTTTTGTTTGATACGTGACTTCTTCGAGTCTTTGTAGCTATGTTTCAGAAATCTCGGTGCAGCTGTTGGTGTAAAATAAAATGTCTAAAGTTAACTTGCTGCGTCGGAGATTAATAATATAAATAATTTATCCAGGTGTACGAGCAAATAGCAGGCCACTTCAGCAGCACGCGTCACACGGCGTGGCCGCGCGTGGTGCAGTTCTCACGTGACGTGGCCGCGGGGACCGTGCTGTTAGACCTCGGGGCGGGCAACGGCAAGAACGTGCAGGCACGGAATGATATACTGCAGGTCTGTAGGTATAGGCCAATGTTCTTTAAACGTTATCCGGCCTATTGAGATGACGATCTGCGAAAGACTACAGGGTCTCTATTCTGCTAAACTAATCGCTTCACTATGATAATGGTATCATCTCAGAATGACACAATTTGGCATTTTACCTTTGATGAAAGAAACTACAGGTGCAAGTACTACTGGAGGGACGCGTGTCAAATGTGTCGAGGTTGTAACAACTATTAACAACACTACCAACCACTAACTATTAACTAGTAACAACTATTTATAACTATGTAGGTACCTACATTCAGTTTCTGACCTGCGCTGCGGTGGGTGCATATTGTATTTATTAGCCTATGATAAGTGTACGAGTTGTTATATTCATTAGTTAATATACTTACCATAGAGACTGAGGCTGACGGACAAACCGATCAACGGTTTATGTTAGCTGTAGCATAAGTATGTAAATAATGTTTAATATAAATAAATTAAAAAAAAAAAACATTCTATCAATCTCTCTGTGTAAATAGCACCGCCCGCACTATCTACAGTTTCTTTCATCTAAGGACGATACTGTGAAGATACCATTTCATTTATTCAGGAAAAGCTAACGGCTACAAAATATATAGTTACATAACTAGATTAGATATACATCAAACATGATAATCTTAGATAATAATGCAGCCCACGACGCAATTCACAGATTGCTTTATGAGGTAGTTACTAAAAAAATCCGCTAAAGTTTATAAACAACCATACCATTGTCATAGTAAAACGATTGGTAAGCAGAATTGGGCCCCAGGGCTGATGTTGGATGCGGCAAGCTTAAGACAGGGTGATTTGTATGGTGCTCATAAGAGGACTGTTGATCAGTGGATTAGCATAGGCTACTAATGATAATCCATGGTGGTAATAAACCGCCAAGTACGAGTCGACTCGCGCACGAAGGGTTCCGTAACGTAAAAATCAGGCAACTTTTTCAAAGAACATCAAAAATGCACTTGTTTGGAGACCCCTTTAAATTTTCAACATTATTTTATTTTTAGTATTTGTTGTTATTACAGTTGAAGTGTTACTTATTTATAGAAAGTTTCATGTGCCTACCTATTGTAGTTCAAGAGATAAAGCCTCGACAATTTTTTTTTTATGGGAGCCCCCTTTTGTTTTGATATTTATAGTATTTTTATTATATAATGTTCTAGCGGCAAGAGAAATACACATTCTCAGAAAATTTCAACTGGCTATCTCTTACGGTTCATGAGATAGAGCCTTTGTGACAGACGGACGGACAGTTAATTTTAAGTACCAAAATCAACAACTCATCACGCGCTTCATCAAATTTCAAATTAAACACGATGAAAATAAAGTTCATATTACAATGCTACTGTTCCAGATAGCAGGTGAGCGCAGCTTGGGCCTTCTGACAGAATGCGCAGCGCACACTCGGTGTGTACCCGCGGCGGCCTGCGTGCGGCTCGACCTGCTGAACGCGCCGCTGAGGGACGGCTGTGCTGACGCTGTTATATGTATCGCGGTGATACACCACATGAGTACTAAGGTATGTTCTACTAAGGTAAGGTATGTGTTACGTTGGGGCAGTAGCCTCCATAAGCACTTCTGCTGGAGGTCTACTTTGAAACTCGAAATACGAAGTTTCTGGTGACGGATCTCACGAAAGTAACAACCTTACCACCAAGTAGATTGTTTCTGACTGCCTTTTTAGGGTTGCATGTTGTACGGAACGTTCCGTTCTAACCGTTAGTGCACGTTAGGTTAACTCCTAGTGAGTGAGTTGCAAAAATTATCAGTAAATAAATTAAAACAAATTGTCAAAACCTTCCTGTGTAAAAAGGCCTACTATAAAATATCAGATTATCTAGAGGATAATCTGATATTTCTTTTTTAGTCTACATACCGAAGCGACTGAAATCAAAAATATCACTTTATTTCCGTGTCAGTGTTTAATTATTAAAAATTGTACCTTTTCTAAGTGTACATTTATTGTATTTATGCAAATAAAGAGTTTTTTACTCTGACTTTGAGAGTTCCGTCTAACCGGACCCTTTCCCTAAACCTCATACTCATTTATTCGCCGTAGGAGCACTGGGCACACTTAGATATGTCAGTTTACAAGAGTTCACAATAAAAGGGGCTCAATATTAGGAATGCTTAATTCTGTAATAAGTAGTACAATAGCGGCCGTCTGTCTGTCTCTCGGACCGTCACAGACCTCTATCTCTAACGTAATAATATAGTCCTATTTCCACAGAATAAGGGCCCTGCCTCACCGGGACGTCGCCGTGGCGTGCCGGTGAGGCAGGGCCCTACGTGTTACTGCAGTTACTATCACGCACGTCAATCGTAAAACATAATGATATCACATTAATACTCCAAACACCTTTACATGCACTTCACGCAATAAATCATACTTCACTTTACTAATTCTTTTACAGGCCAGAAGACTCCAAGCCATAT
The DNA here is from genome assembly GCA_963662085.1 of Eupithecia inturbata. Classification (NCBI taxonomy): domain Eukaryota; kingdom Metazoa; phylum Arthropoda; class Insecta; order Lepidoptera; family Geometridae; genus Eupithecia; species Eupithecia inturbata. The sequence continues at coordinate 1,726,611 of OY759179.1, read as the reverse complement.
CTACCATCCACCGCCTCCTAAGACCAACAGGCAAAGCCCTAATCACAGTCTGGGCGAAAGACCAATCGCGCTCCAACTATCTAGCCAAGAACAAAGTGGCCAGCCCAAACCAACAACTCAGTGTAAACGGAGTTAAACTTCATGTGCATGAGAATAGAACTCAATTTCAACATAAGGACTTGCTTGTACCGTGGAAACTTAATACTAAATGCAAGAGTAAATCTGTCGGAAAGGTTAGTGATGAACAGTCGAAAAGTAGTGGTAGGGTGCTAAAACGTGATGATATAGTAAATGAAAAAAGTGATAATGTAGAAACATTGCTAAGATTCTATCATGTGTTTGAAGAGGGTGAATTAGATGAGTTATGCAATGAGGTAGGATTTGTTATAGAGGAAACCTTCTACGAGGAGGGAAACTGGTGTGTTATATGTAAGAAATCATAATTTGTACATAGAAATAATTTTAATTCATACAAATATATATTTTTTGAAATTGCAAATTACAAACACAACATTTTTTTACATTTTATCAAAGCACGTAAAAAAAAACAAGTAGTTATTTAGGTAACAGATTTGTACTCTTTTTTCAATTTGACATCACAAGTTGCCTACAATTTATAAAACACTACAAAAAAACAAAGATGGTCTTGAACAAACATGATCAAAATAAATCACGTCGATCTTTCCAAAAAAAATATAAAAACAAAAATAAGGTTTTTCTTATTCAATATATTATCACTGTATGCTGGCCGAAGAAAGCTTGTCATCATCACTGGTGTGTTGTGATATCTCTTGGCTCAGAAGCAGCGAGTTATCACGTCACCAATCATTTGTCAGCAGTGGAATTTCAGCAGTTACGGCTTTATCAGTGCAAGCTGCAGCAACGGAATTACAGATATTGTTGACAGATCCGCTAACACTGCATCCACGTTTTGCAAGGTGTTCACCTGAGAAAATAATTCTGGTCTCATTAAATTGATCACATCACAACCTATCAGAAAATACAATCTAATACAGTGTGACAGCGTGTCTAACGGAGCTTTTATCTTCAATCGTCGTCTTTTTGCTGCGTCCGCGTCGCTGCGGGTAGCTACCCGACCCCCTTTTCATCTTAATAATAGTAGGCAACAGTTCAAATAACAGCGTAATCATTTTAAAAGATATCAATCAATCAAATTTATTGCATGAAATACAATACATGTTATAAAAGTTGTTATAATATAATGGAATGTCACAATGTATTCTGCCCTATTGGGCGTGCAATGTCTTAAAATGTACAATAATAAATAATAATGTACAATCGTAATATTACAATATTAAATAAAATAATACATAAAATTCACAGATACATAAAGAAATAATAATATTACAATCATTTAAAAAAAGTCAATGTTAAATACTTACAATTTATCGGTCATTAATTCAGTAAAGAGATACGTAGATGTGTGAAGTTACCTGAAATATGTTCTCCTTCCTGAAGCTGAGTATGGCGAGCGCCAATAAAGGCAGTATCTCGAGGCAGTCGTACCCGAGGATGGCGTCCCACAGCAGCAGGAGCTGGTCCGGAGGCAGGTGACCGCTGAACGCGCGCATTAGCCATTTGAACACTACGCGCACTCTGGAAATTGTTATAAAAAGTAGATTTCTACTCACTACTTCTAACTTAAAATAATACGTACTATAGATATTCCACTCTCCTAATTGCTGTTTGGTAGTTCGACTGAAAATCAAATAGTAATGTTCTAATGCTTTACCGATTCGATTTTTTTATGACATTTTTAATGAGATTTTGTTCATTAAAAAGTTGTGATTGATTTTGTTATTTTTGCTCAAGATTTTGTATTATTTTACAGACATTCTTCTCAGGCGTGTAAATGACTTTATTTTTGTTTTGGATTAGAATATTCATTAGAATAAAATAAAGGGGTTGATAAAAACCAATGCTTTTTTTAAATAAATTCTGCCAAAAGGAACTATGTATATGAAATACTTCATTCTATCATTCAGTCTCCATTCACTCACCTGTTAACAATTAGGGAACTTTATAGTCGTGCATGTACCAACCGTATACCTTATACGGACCTTATACTTAGTTAGAAATCAGGTATTTTATCAATGCGAAACTTAAAATGAACTAAATCGAGATACCGCCATTTTTCTCGAGTTATCGAGACGAAACACGCTTCTCGTGGCGCGCATGCTAGCTCTGCTGGACAGTGACAGGCTAAATTCTTCGAGTAACCTCTAACTGCCGAATACCTTTAAAAAATGTTACAGCTGTTGTGATTTTGAATAGTTTGGTAACGAGAAAGACTTACGGATTTATATTGATGTTTCTAAAGTGTATCCACAGCAAGGGCTCGTTCGCTTCCAAAAGCCTTTCGTACAAAAGGCACAGTGAAACTATACCCTGAAACAAAACAGGTACTGAAGAAATCACGCAGAGGTAATGAAATCACGACCGTTTTTTGCTAGCATAAAGATATTGATGAGCGCCACTCTCATCAATATCTTTATGCTAGCAAAAAACGGTCGTGATTTCATTACCTCTAAGTTGAAAAGGAAAGATGGCAGATATTTATATACTGGGTGTTCGGCAGACCGTGTGCCATGTGGTAACTGGGGGTAGGTGGAACCAAGTGCTTGGCGGCTTTTTAACCCTGAAAAGCCTCGGCTATTTTTAAGATTTTTTTGTAGATTTTTCTACTTTTTTCCGAAGTTTGAACTATTTAGTGCTATAACTTTTTGTACGAAATATTACAGCACAAAAAAAATTGTCGTCAGACATTTCAGGTTTAAAAAAGTCGCCAAGCTATTGCACTTGGTTCCACCTACCCCCAGTTACCATATGGCACACGGTCTGCCGAACACTTAAGTACCTATATAAAATAAATGAATAATGTTGGACAATCCACACAGCATCATCTAGCCCCAAGCTAAGCAGAGCTTGTGTTATTGGGACGGGTGTTTGCGGATCGTACAAACATTTGTCACAAGGCGGGAATCCAACCCGCATCCTCCTGCGTCGCAAGCGGATCCTCTTCGCGCCACATCGGTCGTATACAAATTTTATATTTTATTCTACATAAATTACCTGTGGATGTGTAGATATGTAATGAAGTCGATGCCAGTATCTGATGTAAAATGCTCTGAAAGTGTAGTAAAGCTGGACTGGATCGTCGTACAGATAGCAGAACGGTGTCGCTGGAAACAAACACACAAAAAGTTAGTCACGCCATCTATCGGTGTGCAGTGGCAACGCTATCATATTGTGCATACATCGTCAGCCAAATCGTCACTCACCATTCAGATGAGATTGTGGTTAAACGAAGACCAAGGGACTCACGATAAAAAATCTGCTATCGCCCAAAGGGCCTTGTTACGACAGGCAAGTGGTTATCTAACGGACTGCTAACATACACACAGACATAGATGTAAGTCTCACCATACATAGTGAACCCGTGGAAGGGAATGACTCCGCTGGGTGGGAACACAGTGGACACCTCGGTAGTCGTGTGTTTTCCCTTCACCGCGACTGTAAGAGGGTTGCCGATGCTGCCTTGTAGCTGTTGGAGTATCTCACAGTCGCGGGAGAAACATAGCATGACCTGGAAAAAACAAGATCCGTCAAGTCTGAGTGCGGCTTGCTCGCCGAGGGTTTCGAACGTTTGTCAAGTATACCAACATGTACTATAGGTACCGGTTAGAGACTTGCTATTTAAAGTATACCTAAAAATTAACGGTCCTACATTTCAGATGTATCCGTTTGTAAACTTCGGAGTATAGAGGGTAATAGTAAAATTTTCGAGTTTTATCAAAATATTTTTAAAAAAGTATTAAATCTACAGAAATTTAAAAACTGTTTTGATTTGTACAAACCTATACCTTATATTTGATACACAACTCGGTGAGGTAGCCCCGCCTTTTTGACCATTTTTCAAAAAGTGGTCTATTTACAGACTTTTCTATGTTTTTCCTGTAAAATATAGAACCATATCTACAAACGCTACATACATTTAAGATGGATCGCTCTAGGGAGGAGAGAATAGGTAAGTTTTTGACTTTTTTCAAAATTATTATATATTTCAGAAAGTATGAAACCTACAATATTTTTAAAAACTGTTTTGTAATGTACAAACTGATACCTTTCTTTTGATACCCCACTTGACCTTGTAGGTCTCTTTCAAAATTTCGTTATCACAATTTGTACCTACAGAAAATTTTCATTTTTATTTCTTTTCTCTTAATCTGTACAGGCACACGAAATGTATTATTATTCTAAATTTCAAGTTATTTGCTGCCGTAGTTCATCCATCATCATCATCATCAACCTATCTTAGTTCACTGCTGGACATAGGCCTCCTCCAATGAGCGCCATAGCGCCCTGTCTTCAGCTTGCCGCATCCAGCATCTGCCTGCAGTCTTTCGCAGATCGTCATCCCACCTGGCCGGAGGGCGTCCTACACTACTTTTGCCGAGTCGCGGTCTCCACTCGAGAACACGTTTCCCCCAGCGCAGCGGTTGTCGGTTCTTCGCGAGATATGGCCACCCAACTGCCACTTCAGCTTGCTAATTCTCTGAGCTATGTCGATAACTTTGGTTCTCTGTCGGCTGTATTCGTTACGAATCCTATCCTTCAGAGAAACTCCGAGCATAGCTCTTTCCATAGCTCGCTGAGCGACTTTGAATTGGTGGACCAGCCCTACCGTGAGTGTCCACGTCTCTGTTCCGTAGTTATCATCTGCCCTGTTAGAATCTGCCCGAGGTAAGTGTACTCGGAAACAATTTCGAGAAGGTGGCCATGTACGACGACCGGTCCTGGATCAATGTGGCCATTGATCATGACTTTGGTTTTATCCAAATTCATGCCAAGACCGATGCATCGCGAGGCTGTGGCTAGGCCATCCAGCATCCGGTTCAGGTCCTCAAGCGACTCCGCCATTAAGACTATGTCATCAGCGAATCGTAAGTGCGAGATGTAATCGCCGTTTATGTTAATGCCCTTCCTTTTACAGTCCAGCTTTTTAAAAATATCTTCCAACGCGCTCGTGAACAGTTTCGGGGATATGACGTCCCCCTGTGAGACAGGACATGACACATCCTCTGCGCATGGGTTTAGACTGCTGTCCCTGTACTTGGACACTCATGGTGCGGCCTCGTAGAGACATCTCATATGAATATTTTAACTATTTGAATCGCCGATATTTAATATTTTAACACTTGCTTGCGGGTTGAATAAACTTGACATCAAAAAATTTTTTATTATATGTGTAGGAAATTTCGTTGTTGAAATGAGGCTACAGAAATCCCCCACCCAGGTTTCCATAGAAAAAGTCAGAAGCCTGTACATTACCTGATACAGTAGATCTTCAAACACGAAATACTGGTCGTCATTGGAGGCCGTTAACTGCACGTCCTTGAAGATTAACTTGTCTATCATGAGGTCCACGTCGAGGACGCTTTTTTTCAGCTGGTTGAAGTAGGAAATTTTCTGTAATTTATAAAATATTTAGGTGTCCTTCATGAAAAGGGTACATAAATCAGGCTACCTACCTATTTTTTTTATTCGGTTCTCTGTGCCGACTTCTGCCAACTCACTCTCAATTTATAAACGAATACCTAATGCTAGAAATGAAGGATTTCACTCAGTATCTACCATACTACGGTAGATCGCGCAGCAAATCGCTAACTCGAGAGCCACTTTGAGCCAGTGTTGGCTGGTTAATGTGGCTACATACCTGTGCCTCCACTTGCGACCCCAGTACATGCGACCACAAGGTGGCCCGCAGCGCCTGAGGGCTGCCTCTCTTCAGAAACTCCTGGACCACAGGCGCATAGCCTAGCGCAGCCACTCTCAGGCCGAGAGCCACCCTCTCGGATTCTAGTGAAGTGGTGGCCCCGCTAAGGGTTGAGTTCACGCCTAGGAGAGCTTCGCCGCTACTCCATTCTGGGTAGATTTTCCTCTGGAAAAAGTTAAGCTATCGATATCAAGGGGTTCTGATACCATTTATCTAGTTAGGTTAGGTACCTATACATATTAATATACACCTAGCTATATCAGAATGAATATCTATAAATCAAACTCTGAGAACATGACAGTTAAGAAAGATGTAGGGATAAAATTAAATGTACACCTATAAACGCGAGAGGTAAAAATTAGAATTAATAAGGACGAATTCGAAATGGTCGAATTGTTGCAATATTAGATTTGAGTCGCCATCCATTTCAGATTTTTGCTGTCTGTTTAGGTAGTAGGTACATAAAAGAGCGTTTGGTTTAGACTCAAGCTAGAGTAGGAACTTGTACAGATCTTACCAATTCATCCAAATTCTTGACTTGTAGAGGCAAATGTGCGAATTCCCATTTAGGTTCGTTCCTAAAAACATCAAAATGGTTGAGACTAAACCGGAATAGGTAATAGCATAAGACTAATACTAAGTAATATGAAACGAAGAGGGGGATCATATGGCAATAAGTAGGTACCTACCTCAAAAAGTAGATACCTTTAGATATAGGTACGTATGTATGCTAGAAAATAAGATAGAGCGCAGTTTAAAACTTACGGTTTCGTGAACGGAACGTAGCCAGATAACGTTATTAGAACTTCTAGGAAGTCCTTGGGCGCGTAAACCGGTCTGTATTTTGTTAAATCTGAAAAATTTATCGGTATCAATAAATTTAGGTATATAGAATTTCACTATCTTTGATTTTCCCGACGACGACGATGACGCGACGTTTCAACCGGCTTACACGCTTTCGTGGTGCGCATGGAATGGCTGGATTATATAGGTATTTGATTTAGTGTAGTGTCTATCAAATTCAAGGCAGGTCCGTAAAAACAACTTGGTAGGAAAGTTAGATAGATTTATTTATTTATTTAAGAAACAAAATCCACAGCCCTTAAGAACTAAAAATTTACAAGCTTATTCGCAAAACATACAGCCAATAACGGATTTACTTTTTGTATAATTTAATACATATGGACTATCACTAAGTATATTTAAAATTTACTGAAAATTTAAAGCAAATTATAAAGTTTAAAAATTTACATGGACATTATAAAACAAAGAATACACACATATATATATTGCTCCTAAGTTAAGCTGTCCCAACCTATGGAAACCATTTTAACTTAAGATTCCAAACAATGTAATAAAAGCCGAAGATAACAAGAAATCAAAAAATCATATATAAAATACTAAAAACCAAACTCATAAATTTAGACTGCCCTAACCTATGTAAACTATTATAACCTTAACACTGACTGTAAACCATAAACATACTGCAATTACAAACTCAAAATGCACTTTCCTAGGTAGTAGTTGTGATAGATAATAGAGTTTATAGATATAATTATAAAGTGAACTGTGCACCTAATATGTGTAATTATACATAGTTTGTATAGTATATATATATATATATATATACCTCTATATGCAATAAAAATAGTTATACAAATATTAAAATCATCCACACCATTAATCCACCTACTTAGTAAATAGGTTTATCTTATGTATGTTAGACTAAGGTATATATTTTATATGGGCCGTAGTTTTTAAGTACTTTACATCCTGTACTAGACCAATGTTGCCTGAAATAAATGATTTATTATTATTATTATTATTAGTGCGTGGGTTTGACTCTCCCCCTTGTACCCGCCCGTGTTTACGCTGGTCTAGATCTTTCAAGACTAGTAGAACATCACGTTTGTGATGTTCTACTAGTCTTGAAAGATCTAGACTTCTTACCAATGTTGACGCCGGCTTACCAATGTTGAACATGTCTATATCATTGAATATTTTGTTATAGCTACTATGCAGGCGACTAATAAGTGAATGTTGAGCATAGTTAGAGGTAGTATTTGACACAGCAAAAAATTTAGTTTTGGTATGCCTAGTTCGCTTTTTGGGTACGTTTAAACATAAAACTTTTGTGAGTAGATAAGAAACTACCGAGGAGGGAAGGTAGGAGGCCTACTGCCACTGCCCAACAGTGGGATCTAGCGGGTTGATAATGCCGTGGACCGTCGTCAGCTGACACCATGATTGCGTCATACACGTCGCCGCCGCAATTTAATTTTGCACGTGTACAATATTTTAAGTTTTAGTTAAGTTTTTATGTATGTTAGATTTAAGGTACCTATATATTATTTATATTTTATGGACCGTAGAATTAGTTAATAAGATCTATACAGTTCTAATGTTGTCTGAAATAAATGTATTATTATTATAATAAATCCTTTCTATACCTACCTATACTGTACGTGCTAAGTTCATTCCATTTGTCTGCCAACTCCTCGTGTTCACTCTGTATTCTGATTTTCGCTAAAGACGTCTCTAAGTCTGAGCACATAGAGTTTAATGATTTGTGAATCCTTTTTTCCCATTGCGCGCTGGCTTTGAGCAAAGACGTTATTGGATCTAGTTTCTGTAAGAAAAGTCATGTCTTGGATTCGCTGCATCAACTGGGCTGGTGAAACCAATGCAAAAAACCAAAGATATTCGAAAGCGCGTCAAGTACCTAACCTTACTTTAATTTTAAATGGCAAAGTCTAGGAATAAAAAGTCTTACAAACTTACATTATGTTTATTTTGTGTCCTGACCCAATGAAATACTGTGTTTCTCAGTTTTGTGTCCAAACCTTTTTCCTTCATTGCTTGTTGCAGTGTTTGCCTGAAATCCTCTTTCTTAACATTTGGTGAAGAGACTAGCTTCTAAAATAAGAAAATTGAATGAAGATAATGATATAAATTATGCTCATGCAATAGAAATCCGTTGAAATCAAACATCTTGCCTGTACATCACTGTAAAACGATTTATAAATTGACAGGTTTTTAATTTCTTCGGCTAATTTTAAAGCAGTTTGATGGATCGCGTCTTCCTTTAAATCTTCCATAACCAGTGGAAAATTCTAGGCCAATTTTGTAAAAATAAAATAACAGAAGCAACCGTGTTTACTATTTTTAGGAAATTTCATTGTTCACAAATTAAAGATGATTGAAATGACACAGTTGCTCTGGTAACTGATAAACAATTTTCAGACAGTTGCATAAGATATCTTGAGTAAAATATTCATAACGTTTCCGCAGAGAATTTGGTTTTCTATAGTTTAAAATGAATTATGCCGATATTTTAGCTTAAATTATGCGTTTAAATCGCTTTTCAATAAAATATTTTTAATTTTTCCCGGCTTTTTGGGCTTTGCGCATGTTGACCGAAGAGCAAGCTGCAGAGTAACGATTCTCCACTCTCAATAGATCTCGATTTCGATTATCGTTTCTCTGTGGTAACGATAGCCAATGGAAACGCTGCGATTCTCTATAGTTAAACCATAAACAAATCAATAAGACAGCAACGGAAAAACAGTTGGTTGTCAATGTCAAATTACCAGCTGATGTGTCAAACAAAATTGAATTGATACGACTTCGCTGTGTTTTGCTCGTTGTTTGTTTGGAAACAAAGAAATATTTCGAAAAAAATGGGAAAAATCTTCCTTGATCATATCGGTGGGATGCGTTTATTCTCCTGTGCGTCCTGCGATGTGAACTTGACCAACCGTTCTGAGCTTATCAGCACGAGATTCACGGGGGCTACTGGTTCGTAATTATAATTTTGTACTACACAATATGTTACTATCATTAGTTGTTCTTTAAAGACAGCTACCTACTACTACTTAGTTGTAGTAGCTTCTACAAAAGGTACATATAATGTTACGAAGTTTAGTTCAACCAAACCCTTTCTTTCTCGTTAGGTCGAGCGTTCCTATTCCACAAGGTAGTGAACCTAATGTATTCCGAAGTTCAGGACCGCGTCATGCTGACCGGGCGCCACATGGTGCGCGATGTCTCCTGCAAGAACTGCGGCACTAAACTTGGATGGGTGTACGAGTTTGCTACTGAAGAGAACCAAAGGTTTGTCCCATAAAATAAACTTTCATTAAAGGTTTTGTTGTACTAACTAAAGCATCTATAATAAAATCCGAAAGTAACTCTGTCTTTCTGTAAGCTTTTCACACCTTTACAGCTGAATTCATCTGGCAAAGCTGGGGGAAATATGGTAGGACCAATGATTCTTATACCATTGTGTTTACTATTCTCATTGGGTAGGAACAACCCAGTAACTATTTGAATGTCCTTACAAAACTATTATGAGAAAAAAACGTAAAATCCCAGTAATTAAATTTTTTGGTAGCTCTTAACTTATTATTTACTATTAAAATGTTTAATGTAGTCCATATGCATTACAGATACAAGGAAGGTCGTGTTATCCTAGAAAGAGCTCTTGTCACTGAAAGCGACGGGCTCGAGGAACATCCAGGGAATGCAGAGGAATAAATCTGATACTTTGGTTATGACTTCCACATTGGAGGCATAGTGTGAAATCTTTCTGAGCAAAATGTTCAAGAGCTGCCTAGGTTCAGTACCTGCACTGAACAATGTGAACAATGTGAGAGATGAAATCTCACCTTGTTAAAGAATCAGAGATAAATTAAGGTGTTTGTATAAAAATTATAAAGCAGGTTAATCAAACTCTTAACCAAGACTAGATCGGCTATTAGGTACCTAACAGACTTTACCAAAAGCTTTTAAAAATAAAAGAAGCTCTACTGAGTAAAACATTGTGTGAATGCCACCAATGTGGAAGTTTAAAGAACATTTGGAATAGGACTAGTTTCATTAGCAAAGTAGGTAGGTTTTGAGATTTATATTAACATAATTTTGGTCATAGGTCCAAGTGAATTGTATTAAGCTATTATGACTCGATGTCTACAAGAAACAATTATTACTTAATGGGAGGTTCAAATAAATAGTCATTGATACAATATCACATTTTATTTATTATTTATTTCAATATAACACAACATATACCTATCTTAACAGATAACAATTTTATGTCATTGTGATTATTTTCAACTCAGGTTTAAAAATTGGAATAATTATTATATAAAATGCCAACAACAAGACTGATCAAGCAGTGGTGAATTTTGTATGGTTCATTTTATTATTCTATTTATAGTTATTTTCATTTTGTGGCTAGTACTGTTGATTGAGTGTATTGTAATTGTGTAACAGGAAAATCATTTAAGTGGGCATTGGATAGCTATGTATAGTAGGGTGGTCCTGTTACTTTTCATATTGGCCATCTCCTTATTTTGTAACTGATATCTATAATACATAGTGAAATTTCAAAAGCCTTTAGCAAATCAGGGTGCTCAATTGAGTGTTATTTTTGAAATGTTCATAAAAACTCTTGTTTTTTGACTCTAGCTTCTCCCGGCTGCTTCGCTCACGTGGTACTTACATAAAACAGAGCATAAATCACTCAGGGATAATGTAACAGTGGTAGGTATACCAGTAATATAATTTATAGAATCATACTATTATTTCCAGAGATAGCTTGTGATTTTTGACATCAGAAAACATAATTAATTTGGTGTTTTGTAGATAAACTAATATATACGTTATAACAAGACAGTAAATTGATTAATCACAGTGCAATAATTATGGGTTCCTCAACACCTTGAAAAGATGAAGTTTTTCTTGAGGGTTTTTGGTATGGTAGTTCTGGAGATAGCCCATTGCATCCAAACAAACATAAAAAACTGTCAAGAAGCAGATATCAAAAAGATTAGCCGTTTTTGGGTAGTACTTCAACAAAATTTGCATTGAAGCGCCTTTGACAGCAGCACCGCCGTGTTATTGCAATAGTTGTGGAAGAGTCTAAAACTATACGAATTTATCCCGAAAATAAAACGAGGCAGCAAGAAGCCTCATAGAACGTTTCTTGATGTAGATACTAATTTAAACTAGGTACCTTTTATTACGAAATGATATCTTGTGAGAAAATGGCCATTCTTTAAAGAATTTCCTCATGTTGTAGCTGATTCTCATAATATTCGGTAATCTTTGCTAAGCTATCAATTGAGGTAACTTAAAAAACATTGCCTAGCAGAGGAAATTGCATTTAAAACTCTATTCTAAGACATCAAGCTCATTTTGAAGCTGACCCTAAAATTTTGCTAGATCATTATCTAGCAAAATTTTAGGGGAGTTTAACATTTTAAACTCCCATAAATGACTTACATGTACCTATTTAGTAAAAGGTGCAGAAATGGTTATATTAGTATCATAACATACAACGATGAAGAATAAAAACAATTTACAATTTGTTGTGAAAGAAAGCAGAATCATATTTTCAACTAATTCAATGAAAAAAATGTTACAAAGCTTAGTTTAAACTATCAAAAAGGGACTGAAATTTTAATTATTACGTTTCTAAGTTGCTTTGGACATTCATTGGGTTTAATGTGTTTAATAGCTATTTTTGGAATGTAGATATTGAAATTTTTTCCATACTAACGTGGACCACCCTAATGTATATTCATAAAAATATTTACTGCCTGATGATAAACCTTGGTAAATAAACATTTTGGATGTCAACATCATTTATCATATTATCATACAAACAAATCGTAAAAATATCGCACCATCAAAAAAAATCTACACAAATAAAAAGCACCTCCGATTTTACATTGACAAGAAACAAACATAGGTCCTCCCAATAAACCAGGCATGTACTCGTACCAACACAGAGGTTACCAAATGTAGTTTACTTGTATAAAAATGTTAACACATTTCTTTAACAATAATAATCATCAATTCAAATTCAATTTAAGCCAATGATTGTTTTTATATAAAGATTACTTAGGCTATTATAATTATAAGACATGTCAGTAGTAAAATTAATTAAAAACAAATAAAATTCTATGATTTTCGAAATCTATAGGTATTACATACAATATTGCTGTACCTACTACAGACGCAACAATTATATTTGAACATCTCACTCAAAATTCTGAAAATATAGGTAGGTAATAGGTATCACCATAAACTATAAAACATTAATTTTAAAAATCCAATTCGAGATCAAATTGAAGTCATACTCTCGACTTTTTGTCGTAGGTACTTAAAGCAATAATAGAATCAGGTCGCCGTTATATTTATATCGTTAAAATACCTAATATTAACTTGAAGTAGACAACCACAAAAATTCGACTGTAAATGTACAGTTTTTACCGACATTTGTTCTCGATATATATAACTTAATACCAAGTAACTCGAAAAACTTGGGATATACATAAATAACATAATTTATAATTCCAATATGAGTCCTTTTATCTAGCAGACCCTTCCCTTTAATGCATTTCTGAATTCTGTGCATAAAACTGGCTATTCCGGCCGCAACACACAAAGTACACAGACAGGAAATAGGAAGGTATACTTACCTAATTAATAGGGATTTTAATTAACATTCCGGCCTATAAAGCTAGCTAATGTATTGCAGTTAAATTAGTGTATAATTGGAATAAGTTGTTTCGCAAAAACAGGGTTGTTTCACTAATCTTGTGATTGATACGTAATATTAACAAACAACTTATCTTTTTAAATACATACAGATGATGGGCAAGGTACTTAATGTAAAATTCGAAAAACAGATTATAAAAATAGCAAATGGGCGAAAAAATGCATACACATTTACATAACAGAAGATAATTCACGATAGTGGACCAGCGGCCTAAGGCCTCAAATTACTAAATCTAACAGTGTTCCTTTTATAAAATCGATACTTATATTTTCATAAGAAATGGGTAGATAGATAGTCATTAAAACGGGCACCTACGTACTTATGTACCTAGTTATAAGTGATCTCGGTTCACAACTACAAATTACATTTTTAAGAAGATAACATGGTTTTTTACTTCATAAAAACGGCATAGGGAGCGACCGGACCCGCGGGGAGTCCAGACTGGGCTCGGTGCCCAGGCCGACCCTCTGCTTCTCCGTCTCGATAAACTCTAAAACCGCCATGTAAATAAACTTATACTGGGCTTCGTTTTGCACCATACCAGATCTGTGGTCTCTGACCATCTGCACCGTGCGGTGAATGTCGATTTCGCAATCGAACCCTTCTTTCCTGATCTGATCGAGGATCATGTCGATGACGATGAAGGTGCCTGTGCGGCCGATGCCGGCAGAGCAGTGCACGCACACGACGGCCTGCGGCGGCGGCGTGGCACCCATCATGATCTGCTGCAGGCGGTAGTTTACGTCCAGCAGAATGTTTAGCACCCGCCCCGGCTCCGACGGCACGCCGTGGTCCGGCCACGCGGTGAAATGGAAGTGATATATCGTGCGTTTCACGTTCGGCTCATCCTTCTTAGTCACCAGGAAACGTCGCAGCGTGTAATCCGGAGTCGCAGATTCTGATTCGTTGTAGATGGTGAACTTTTTAATAGCGTCAGTTTTGTTTAGGTCGGGCCAGTACCTTTCGCATTTGACTTTCCCGCGCTCTATCTCCTTCGTCGTCATTATTATGATGCAGACGTTTTCCTGCCAAATCATGGACCAGAACTGATAGATTGTGTTCGTGAGACAGCCTTGAGTGGCAATGTAAACCTTATTGTAGACGCGTTCCGTTGTGTCGTCAGTTTCTTCTGCAGATTTTGGTATCGTCGTGTTAACGTAGTTGGGGTTGGATCGCAGTACGCTTGGTTCAAACGTGGCCGTAGCTAAAAGCTTTTGCGTGCCGTTCCTGATGACTTTCTCCTCTGTTACAACGACGCTGTGGTTCGGTGAGGACTTTTTGGATTCTCTTTTTGGCGGCGATCCGTTCTCGTCGACGCCATTGTCTTTGTCGCTGTTATCGAAGCTGTCGCAGCGAATGTAATTTGCATTGATGTAATCAGATCCAGCTGGCGCGTCCGACGGTACGTCCCTCAGAATGATACGCGTGTGGTCGAAAGGTATGATATTCTTGTACCTGTTCTTCCGAATGTTTTCTGGTTTAGAACCTTCCATTCTGTCAAAGAGTTGTAAGTTTTCCATCATTTGGAGTGTTTCAAACTCTTCCCAGAAGCCTTGTTTGTAGGCCATACTTTCAATAGGTCCTTCGTTCTCCTTTTGTAGCTGTTTGACGCGTCTGTGGAAATGTCTGACTTGGATGCGGGTGGCGTTGAACGGCTGGATGAGCCGCAACACCTCGCCCGTGGTCTCCACCATGGGGAAGTTCCTGTAGTGTTCTATCAGGGATACGAGATCTGGGAACTGTTCTCCGCCGCCGACGTCGTACTTGTCGTCTTGCCGCCGGATGATGACGTGCGTGGTGCGGTCGCGCGTCCGCACCGATAGTACGAAGTCGCCGGGCTGCCGCTGGGATTCCCGGACTAAGAAGGAGCCATTTTTTCCATTTTCCAGCATTAGCTTTTCGGCCTCTTTCGCAGTCAGCTGTCCATGATACCATCGTTCTGTTGTTGGGTCATCACAGTTCAGGGGTGTTTTAAGCCTTATAATATTGCCGTTTTTCTCGCGAAGCTGACATTGATTCTCCATGTAATATTGAACAAGCTCTGAGAGTGTCGCAAACTTCTCCCCTCCATACAGATCGAGATATTCGCCATTGTTTTGTATCTTAATGTGCGTGACTTCACTGCCTCTTCGCACGGAGAGTGTGAAGTCCCCCTTATTGCTCATACTGGGCCGCGCTAGAAAGTACCCATCATGTCCTCGTTCTATTAACAACTTCTCAGCCTCAACTCCTGTGAGGGAGGGATGAAACCATCTTCTTGTGATCATCTTAACACTAAAAAGCACCAATTAGTTACACTTTTTTGTTTATATCTACCTCTATGTTCTTGCTTTAATCAACTGCCACATATTCTCCTCAAGCATCTGTAACAATTAAACCACAATTTTAGCCAGCATAATTTGCTATAAATCTATAAATGCCCTTTGTAAAGCACAGCACATGTAAAGATAGATCCACTCTTACAAGACGTTATAAGATTCTTCATTGAACAATGATACATCATGTTAGCTTTTTACTCAGTGCTGCTCTCATAAATGAAAATGTATGATACCTAAAATGAAGTAGTACATAACAAATCTAATTATAATACAGTAAATTACCATACTGACAAGGTTGAGGGCTCTGTGATCAATGGACCTTCACCAAGGTTGCATCACATTTCCTTTACAAGTAATTTATGTTTTAAATTACAGTTAGGTACTTGGTTTTATTATGGGTTCTTTCTTAGTTTACACGTGGATACTTTTGGATTTTACTGGTAGGGACTTTTCTTCAGATATGGACTGACTCCTGCTGGACATCTTGCTACAGTCTGTTTTGGAGGAATGCTGAGTGACATAAGACTATGGTGCCAGACGATTATGCCACCTTTTTTTTTATGCTACCAATAGTATTAAGGCCTTTTTAATTTGGGTATTTAATACGGAGTATGGACACTAAAGTATGTCCGTTCTTTGAGCAGAAGTTTTCGTATTGTGATAATTGTTAACACTGGACACAATTGATCGACATTATTAGTGATACAAGCATTAAGTACTAATACTATCTATCTCATTTGCAACTTTGTTGTTTTTGTGCAACAGTTAAATGTGGATGATTGTTTATGTATCATGTATATTTCATGTATATTTCATGTCTCAATTTAATAACACAGGTATACATAATATTACGCTAATTCTACGATTCTGGTACAGATCCAGTAGAGATATGCACATTTTCTTGTTTGCTCAAAGGTAAAGTAAACCCACAAAAAAAATGCTCCTACCTAAATTGAAGGAACTGGGCATCATGACTCTACACTGTGAACAAATATACCAAGTGGCCTTGTTCACGCACCAAAATTTGCACCTGTTCCAGCGCCGAGGGGTGAACGCAGCACACACTCTCCGTAGCAATAAACACCAGCAAAGGCTGGTAACGCCTACACACAGGCTGCACAAGTTGAGTAGATTAGTGTTCATCTCGGGCCCCGCAGTATACAACAGGCTACCAGATAGTATCCATAATGCAGCCTCCACCGCAGCGTTCAAGGGTCGGCTCAAGACATGGTTGTTTGAGATGGTTTTTTACAGCATGGGTGAATTCCTCGAATCACCCGAACTGTAGAAAACACCCCCACCGACTAATCAGCTATTAGAAATTTAAATGTTTTATTGGTTTACAAGATGTTTCAATAATAATATTATTTTTATTAATAATTTCTTGTATTCTTGTAAATTGCTATGGTATCTACAAAGATTCCATAGTAATTGAGGTAGGAGTATTTTTTAACTGTAACATTACATTTATCAATAATTATATGAATGGTTGCACCTTAGTTAAAAAATTCACTACATTGAGAAAGCTGGTAAAAGAAAATAAATTGAATGGGCAATTTTTAGTATTCCTACCGACATACAATACTCCAGCTAAAATGAAGATAAATTATGTCAATCATAATATGAGAAATGGAACTGGGCAATATTCTTGCAGCGTAATACAAGTTTTTGAGCTACATAATTTAGATGGAATACGCCCATCTTAAATATGTTCCACCCTAGTAAATATAAGTACATTCAGCACCTAGCAAATTTCTAAGTAAACAAAGGTGGACAGCCCATAAAGTAGGTAAGTAGGTACCTAGGTAAAGTCATTGGGTAGTACATAGTTATTCAAATACCTCTGAAAGGAATACAGAAGTAAATTATCCTTTCTGAATAAGACTCTTACTTACTTTACAAACGCACTTCAGAGAACATCAAACGAAACTCGTTGAAATATCAGCCCGTAACACAGATCGAAGCACTGTTGCTATGCAGATTTTACAGTTTTCAAGGGCGTATACAAGCGCATACCTCACCAGTAACTCATAATTTGGATGTACTAATGTTTCACGCGTTTATTTACCTACGTGAAATCTTTTGAAAGATGCGTGCAAATGAATTGAAAGTTAATTTGAACTAAAATTCGTAAAAATGAGCTCCTTTGCACAAAAGGAAGCAAACATGCAATGCATCCCGGAGTGAACAAGAAAGAAATCGAAGTGTCATGTTCATTTGCCATCACTTTTGTCAACGTCAATTTAAGTGTCTATGGTTTCCAATTTGGATTCATTTTCAGGCATTACACACGAGAAGACTAATTAAAAAATATTTTTAAGAGGGCGCAAGGCGCGATATTTTGTGATCATGAAGATTTCGTGTTCATAGGGAGCGGGACAAATCATACGTTTTTGGAACGGGGCGGCGCGGGCGTAAGCGCAAAAATCAAGTTAATGTTTATTTAGAAGAAAACTACGCAACATATGAAGAAACTGGTTCATGGAACCAAATAATTAGTAATAACCTTCAAATCAATACATATAGTCATTTCAATAGACCGCGCAGGGTTTCTCAGATCTCAACCAACATAATTTATTGTTTATTTTCTTTGGATTTTTATTCGTAGACAAAATATGCAGCCAATGAGCGGCGAAAATAGTATAAGTGATACACTCACAAATACATATAAATTGACCAGCTGAGCAACCTTGGGTTAAAAAATGTTTCAAGAGCGCAGTTATACGCCTGCGACGCAGAAGATTGCGGGTTCGATTCCCGCCTTGGGACAAATGTTTGTACGATCTGCAAATATTTGTTCCGGGTGTTCTGGGTATTTTCTAGATATAATAAAAAATATCTATCTATGTTATGTATTGTATTAAGTTTATCAGTCATCTAGTACCCATAACACAAGCTCTGCTTACTTTGGGGCTAGATGATGCTGTGTGGATTGTCCAGCATTATTTATTTATTTATTTATATATATACAACCTCGCAACAGGCGAGGGCCCATTTTATTTCTAGACCCGGAAGCCACAAGCACTT
The DNA here is from genome assembly GCA_963662085.1 of Eupithecia inturbata. Classification (NCBI taxonomy): domain Eukaryota; kingdom Metazoa; phylum Arthropoda; class Insecta; order Lepidoptera; family Geometridae; genus Eupithecia; species Eupithecia inturbata. Next base: position 1,707,902 of record OY759179.1, on the reverse strand, counting down.
AAGTCAATAATCGAGTATCTTGAAAAGTTTACAGGCCGATGTTTTTAATGTCTGGTATAAAAAAAAACTACTGAGATGGTATTTATTATTATTTTTTATTAGTCACTTAGTAATTAGCTATACACCAAACTAAACTAGTTACTCTATGTTTATTAGTACATAATAAAATCTGACTTAAGTTTGTTTGACCGCTTATAAATAGGTAATGAGACATGACTTACGTGTTTCTAACACGTAAGTCATATCACAATATAATGATCTCAAATAATAAGTCATACGCCTTACCTACTACAAAACTACAATATAAGTAAGTCATTATACCTACTAAATTTTTTAATAACTGAGTATGTATAAAAATGCGTTAAACATTAATCAGCAAAAACAAATCCATAAAAAAATTAATCACTATCTTCAGAGCTTTGCAAATCAGGGTCGACGTTCCTAGCATCTGCAGCGGTTGCTAAATTTTTGTAAAAATGGTGGAAACATTCCGGTACGAGAGGTAATAGCGAAATTATGTCTCGTTTTTTTTCCATACTTATTGGCACTGGGTTGTTTGTTATCGGTGAAACAGTCAAATTTATGGTGCCGGTTCGTGTGCTCCTTCTGAAGTTAATGGCTTTAAAATCTTCATCCCTGGAAAGTGAGTTTTTATATTTTATTACTCCAAAGTCCGCCTCGTAGCACAGCCACTTCACATCATGCCATTTAAAAACATTGTTTGAAGTGTCTTTTTTTCGGGCTACTAGTGGCCCTTTTAGCAAACTCGCAAAGTCCATGAACTCCGCTTGTTGCATTTCGTGCACGGTAAACTTTTTACTGCTCGACCTTACTAACTGCATCCAGTCATGCGGGTGATATACTTGAATAGCAGTTTTTTTCTTTTTTTTTCTCAATGATGGCATGATCTAAATCCACTTCCATGTGAGTGTGGCCTGGTACCATAAATTTGTGATGAATTTTTTTTAAGGAGGGTTTCAGTGTCATCAGGTATGTAAACATTGCGGCTACGTGGGTATTCTTGTTTTGACCTCCACATGTATCGGAGTACAAAATAACTTCAGAAATGTCCTGAGGCAGTTCTTTGAGGTGGATGAATAAACAAGATGCTATTTGATTAGCACCTCGACCCGAGATTCCCTCATGCCACATGTAATGTGTAGACAATCCCGTTGCATTGTCGTGCACAGTAAGATTAAATGTCCAAAGCTGCCTTTTATAAAAAGCTACGGATGACTCTAAAGCTGGAGTAGGTAGACACTGTTGGAGATCAAAAGAAAGGCACTTAATGGTTTTGTCTATTGATGCAGTCATTTTGTCAGACTTTTTTGCATTATAAGCCATATCAGCTGCAAGCAAATGTGACTCACGTTCCGCCTCAAGGGTTAATTTTGCAGTTTCGTCGTTGGCGACACTTATCTTCATTTTAATGATGTCACAGTGGTGGCAAGTGTCAACTTTTGGCTTTTTAAAACTCAACTTTAATTTATGAAACTCTCTTCGGTAAATTTTGTCACTGACGGGGTTTTCATGAGACGTTTTATATAAAGAATACATGATTGAAATTGTTAAGTGTGATGGTAAATACTTTCGGCTACTTTTTCGTCTTGTGTAGTGGCTCTCGTATAACGGGAAGGAATTAATATGGCTAATCACTTCAAGAATCTTTAGATCTGAATGTTTATTTGCTGGAGTTTTCTTTCCACGTTTATCTGGTTGAATTATTCCACTGGAAGTGCTGCGTTTCTTTAAACCTATCAGTTTAACAAAATTATCCGTTATCGCCAAGGTTTTTAAAAAGCAACCTTGACATACGGATATTTTTTCACTGTTAATGTCTAAATGATACCTGTAGGTACATTGTCTAAATTTTTGCCGTTCAGGATCCTCGACACGATGTCGTTCTGTTTGTTTTTCCTGGATGGTGATTAGAGATGAAACGAAAGCTGCTCTCAAATCATATGACCCAAGATTCCAAAATTCCTTATGAATTACAGCACGTTGTTCATTACTTATCTTTTCTCGGCATTTATTTCGACAATTAGGTAGTTCCTGAATTTTGCGTTCTTCTACATTTTTCCCAGAAGCCGTCACATACGAAAGACCAAGATTGCGCTTCAATTTACTTTCTCGTTTTCTTTTTCGGCTATGTACTGATTGTTGAGGTAGAGATTGTGGCAGTTCTTCATCTTCTGCAGATAGGTTGGGACTTGGTTCAGTGCGTGTAGGGTCAGGCACAGAGTATGTTGGGTCAGCCACAGAGTCATCACTAGAAAAGTCACTGGGTGTTTCATCAGGAGCTGTATGTGTTTGAGTTCCTGATGTGCTTGGTTCAGGATCAATAAAAACACTTTGATCACTATAAACAGCGGTATCTTCTGTGAGCAGACTAGGGCTGGTTGATGATTTTTGAATTATTGTCACGTGGTCAACGTCAGACTGTTCGTTTTGTGGCTCGACAGAAGTTGTTGGTTTCTGCGTCCCAGATGTACTTGGTTGCACAGTAGTAGTTGTACTATGGTCACCTAAAATAATACAGAGCTATGTTATTCGCATAAAAAATTCGAAAAATAATAATGGTCTCTAAATAAATCAATTAGGTATTTAGTAAATTTATCATTCAAAAATTTTCATAAAATGTTACTCCTATTTTTACATTAGACTAAATAACAAATGCTAAATTAAAATGTAAGTATTTGTTTAAAAAAATATGATAATACGTACCAGTAGTTGTATTTTTTGTATTTATAACAAGGTTTAGTATTTTTCTCCCTCTCGATTCCATAGTAACTTATAACATTATCATTAATTGCACAACACAACCACAGCATGGGTCAGAATTATTTATAATGGTGGCTCAAAACAAAATCTTCACGAAGGCACTTCACTTCTTAAAATCCTGGAATTTCTAATGGCCATAATGCATTTTAACAAAAAATAAAGGGTAGGTCGAGAATCTTGTGGGTGAAACAACTTAAGTCAGATAGCTGAAGTCAAAAACAATAATAAAACTATAACGAACAAAAGTACTTAAGTCGACTTAAGTGCTTACGGTCCGGCACTAGAAGTGTTCCAAAAACATAAGTTGTTTGGTGCGTATTACTACCGGCTCGCGAATTGAAGCCCTGTGACTTAGTTGCTTATTGCCGTCGAAGGATTATACAAAAAGCAAAGCCCTGTCAGTTTTTAGCATTTCGTGAAAAAACTGACTTAAGTGCTTATGGACGCCGTGTCTAGATTTATTTATTAAGCTAGCATAGAAATAAATTTACAATCACACTAGTCATACAAGAATTACAATAAAATTAAATTTAAACCGGCCATTTGGCCGGTTTGATACAGGGCCCCGCTATGCACTAGAGCTAACTAGGCCTGCTTTAGCTGAGTGTGCGCGGCACTGTACCTGCGTGATTAGAATAAATGAGAAATGTATGCTAGAACAAGTTTGAGTGAGAGTGGGAGTATTTGTGTGTATGCGAGACCCACACCTGGTAGTATGGGGTAGAAATGCCCATCTGGGCAGAGAGGTCGACATTCGCGGTTTCAACTGTATCTGTCCTGTCTGTGCCCCAATCGGGGGGAGGAAACGTGACGGATGAATGGGGTCGGCGAGTGTGTGGAATGGTGGGCTCGCCGGCTATGTATGGGAGGAAGGGGACGCCAGTCGGGCCGCGGTAGGTTTAAATGTTCCCGTGGTTCGGCGAAAATGGCGAGAGAGGGGTAACCGGAGAGGTTTTAGTGGGTATTACGTCCTTATCAGGACGTCGAGTCCCACGTAATTCTGGTCCCCCCCAGACCAGACTATTCGTAAACAAATTTTCTCGGCCAAGAAAAAAAAAAGGCTTGCTACGCCACTGTTGGTGGTTTCGGTAGATACTAGTAGGATACTGGAGTTCCTATAACCCTAAATATAATAGTATAAAAGTAGGAACCTAGTGAAGTTCTGATACCTACTAAAGATCTTATAAAATCTACCCGTTCCAAACTCCACCCAGGGCGTATTACTAGTGGTGAATAACAACAAGCAGTTTATTCAAAAAACAATAGTTTATTCCTCTCTAGGACCTGGTGGTACTTTTTGAGCTTTACCAAAATAGCTGGAAAGAACTTTTCTTACAGCCAAACGTTTGCTATGTGATGAAGGATCTTCTTGAGTTGGTCCCTTGGGCAAATACTCTGCAAAGCTTTGACGCTTAAAGATTTTCCCTAAGGACTGCCACTTCTGGTCTGGACTTATCTCTTTCTCCTCAAAGTTGTCTTTGCTGCCCGAGGGGCGATCTCCCTGTATAGAAAAATAACTAGGTATTACCTTTATTTTTATTTACAGAGGCTCTATAGTCATTAGAGAATTCAATACCAGAGTACAAGCTTCCATCCGCGCCCGCGCGTAGCTTCGCACGCGCCTGTCTTTCCCCGGGATTTCCATCTACCTCTGACGATTTAACAACAATGTCTTTGATCTACCTTTATAAGTAGGTATACCTAGGTATCTCTGCCAAAGTTCATTGAGATCCGTTCAGTCGACAGACAGAATTAGGTACCTACTTTCGTAATTTGAAATATTAGTAGGGATATTAATAGGGGCATAGGTAAGTAGGTACCTACTAAGGTACCATCACTTAACAGGTTTGCTGCAATTAGGCTGGAACTGGGGTGATAGCTTCCTATAATACCTACGTAAACTTACATCGTTTGATTTTGTTGAGCGAAGCTGATTTCGAAAGAAGTTGGATATCGACTTTTTCCATGTCTTCAAGTGTTTGAATGAATTCATACTTTCTGGACCACCGCTTCTTTCAGTAGGCATCTTTTTGGGCGTTCTTCCATATATTTCGTCATCTTCTTTATCATCTTTTTCGTTCTCGAATTGCTCACCATCAGAACACAGCATTTTGATTGTTTTTCAAAAATATTGTTTATTATAAATTGCACGTCTAAATTATTTTGAATATACCTTAGTGACATTTCATTCATTTGTTCGTACTGATGTCAATATTAAAAAGTAAAAAAAAAACTGATTTCAACCAGTAACCTTCCTTTGTAAGAAGTTTAAAAAAAATTGCTTTAAAGGAGTTTTATTGTTAAATTTCGCGGGCTCTGTTTACTGAAGCGGAAAAAGATGTCGAATGTCATGGCCGCCTTGTCTATGGCCCGCGAGACAACCAATCACCATCCATATTTTTTTATTGTTTGGCGGGAAAGCACAATACATTATTTTCGTGCAGTGTAATTTAAAAAAAAATTCTCATAGTAAAAATGACGGCTACAGCTACAGCTCAGGTATTAGAGTACTAAAATAACTTATAACGGTATTTTGGCTATTATAAAATCATGATGTTTCATAAACATAAATAACACACAGTAGATTTTGTCTCAACACCCTTATGATCTAGCCCTTGTTACCTACCTTTCTTCAAGAAGGTACCTATGAGTAGGTAGGCTACTCATTCCGTTTAATTTTAGGAGCAGTCTTTAGAAGTTTTAACGAAACAGGCTGCCGAGACCTACGCAGGTTCTGTCTTGTTTATGAAACAACTGACTACGATCGCCATAAGTACGGTCACATACATAAAAAATGTGTTTGACGAAGAAAACTTCAAAACTGAACAATTAAATGGAGTTCGAATGAAGATTTTGAAGAGGGACTGCAAAGATGAGCTCGCCCAATTTGTGAGCACGGCACTCATGCAAGCATTTGACGCCTTCGATAAGAAATATGTGAGTTTTATTTTAATATCCAACTATAAACATACCACCACACGAATTTAAAGGATACAGGATGTTTCAAACTTAAGGGGTTAGACAAAATGGGGTGGATGAGTGCAGCGGTGGTCGCAAGTTAATGTGTTAGTTAGGGTACAACACCAAAAACCCGTGTACGATATTTTTTTTTGTTTAGAAGGTTAAGCTGATTTTTTTCACGATGTTTTACGAAAACACGATACCTAGGTACTGTACCTTTAAGGAAGATACTTATTTTAATAAAAATAAAACGATAAGTGTGCATAAACTCGTTGTCGTAAACAAATTGTCAAACATATCCTTTGTAAAAAGGCTTACTACAAAATATCAGATTATCTAGAGGATAAAAAAGCTTGGGACTAGTTTTGCTTCAACTCGAAGACTAACAACCTAACAAGGTAAAGGTTTCTTGTTCGCTTTTTTGCTTTACCTTAAAAATATTGAAGTGAGCAAAAATCAAAGTGATCATTTTATTTTCTAGTTTTACGTAATTTTAATTTTGTGACGTGTCCAAGAGTCCTGTAAGGTCTTAAGGAAATAAAGCACTTTGAATTTTGAATAACTTACAAACAATAGCTAAATGAAACATACAATACAAAATTACCTAAATGAGAAAAAAACTAATTAAGAAAGGAGTAGGTATGTATGTACCTACCCACTCACCCACATAAAGGGTTAAACTAACGGAACATAAAGAGAAAGAAAGACACAACAGGATAAGAACAAATAGTGATCATAAGTTCAATAATACTCAGTAGGTACTAATGTAGTAGGTTCCTAATCTGTACCGATAGTCTCGTTCTCGACTCTCGGGCTTGACTCGATTTCCATAGAATACGTCAGTTCTAAACAGAAATACTGTTACAAATTATGAATGTGATTTGACGCGTTCGATGCGTACAAGGGCGCGGGGCCATGAGGAATTTCGATGACTGCGACGCGGCGCAGCGCGTGCGGCTCCTGCGGCGCGGACAGGTGTGCGTTCAGCTTAAGACCCTGCTTCTTGTCAAATTTTATGATTCTAGGTCAACGGAAAGTAGGTACCTACCTACTCTATGTTTTGTGTGCATGTGATTCCCTAGGAAATTTAAAATATTCCGGCATAAACGCATGTAACTTTCACGGCTTAAAGAGGTCAAGGACTTGAGTGTTTGATGTTAATTTTAACTCAAAATCTCCACGCGTTCCATTTTTTCATGGAAACTTTACCACCCTTTTTAACCCCTTCTGAGGATTTTTTTTGAAAATTAGATTAATTTATGTGTTGTTCTAAGACTTAAACTACTTACATACAAAATTTCATCTAATTAGGTTATGTAGTTACGGAGATACGTGGTAACAAACATTCACACGAACTTTCGCATTTTTAATATTTTATGATATGTAATTTGTCGTGTTTTAAAAAACGATAAACCGACTTCAAATTCCGTTACCTAGATACTACGAATAATTAATGTCAGGAAATGTAACTGTGATTCAAAAATGCCCAAACAAAAGTCGTGTGCAAGTAGGCGGGGATTATTAAAAGTCGTGTTCAGTGCGTCATCATCATCACATCAGTCACATACTCACATCAGTCAGACATTGTTCTTGTTAGCGAGCACACGTCAAATCTTCGCAAACGTTTTCGAATTTATCATTTTGAACTAGCTGTAAATCATTAGGTATGCCAGCATGTGTTGTGAAGTGGTGCAGGAGCCAAACAAGATTTAAATGTCCAGATATCACTTTTCACTACTAAGTAGTAGCAAAATTATAATTTTATTCAAAGATGATCAAATACATTGACAAACTGAGATGGTCAATACTATGCAATATGAAGTAAGTTAATTTTTTTTTATTTATTTTTTTTATTATATTTGTATTTTTTTTTCTTCTTGATGAAATATTGAAATGTAAATCTATAAGTTTAGATAATTATAAAACAGACATTGTATGAATTTTGCTTATTTGGTTTTCATTTAGTTTCCCTGCCGGTCCTATTCGGCAAAATAAGTGGATAGCTGCAATCAAGCTAGAAAACAAGAGAATGACTGGATGCCTGTGAAAACTAGCAGAGCTCTAGGTATTCATTTTGAGGAAAATGATTTTTATAAATCATTAAAAGGAATGAATTAATGAATGAACACTTTATTGTACTTAAAAAATAACATAATATAAACCTTATATCTAAATTTAACAAATACTCAGTACAATAGGCGGCCTTATCGCTGAGAGCGATTTCTCCCAGGCAACCTAGGGATAAAGGAAAAAATGTAAAGTAGGTTTGGCTTTTCCGACATGCATTAAAGCAAAGCATTAAAAAAACTATGTTCATTGTTTGGTCGAATTAAAACATGTATTTTTACAGGCTAATGAAAACGTAAAATAAGAAACGATAGGAATAGTAGACAGTACCGTATTCTTAGGAATCATCAAAAATAATAAACTCTGCTGTCATGGCAGACATTACACCACGCGCGCGAACCAATCCCTGCTTTCGTTCAGCAAGCGCCAACCAATCCCTGCATTCTTTCTGATTTTTAACCAATCACAAAGAATGTCTTTTTGTAACTTTGAAAGTGAGTTTTAAATCATACGTCGTTTTGGTTTGAAGTAGGGCCACTTATTGTTTGGAATTTGTTCTAAATTAAACTTTCTGATATTACTTATTCGAAGCCTAGATAATATTTATCTATGTTTTGGACGAACGAAATCACACCTCCCTTTCCCTGACCGAAGGTCTATGTTCTTATAGTGCAAAAAAAATTAGTTTAATTTGGCAACATGTAGATAATAATCAAGTATAATTTAGAATGATTAATTGATTACGCATGTATGAAACTGTTGACGCCCGTTGCCACGGAAACCATTAGGTGATAATAATATTATCATATTCTGAAGAATTTTTACAAATCTACGTTTTACTGTTTTATTTTATAGCGATTCCTCGAGAATCTAACATAGGAGACCACCTCAAAATCTATTTTTATACAACAACGAAAGAATCATCAAAATCTAACCTATTATCGATTGGCGCAATATCACCAAAACTGTTGTACTCGTAGCTAGTCGTGATTCTCCAAAAATATTATGATGCTTTTTAAGTTTAACGGGATAAATACTACTTAGTCCCTCGGGAATAAAAATTTTATGGGACCACCTCGGGATCATCCTTTAGACAATAGTGAAAGAAGCAGTAAAATCGGTTACCCATAGGCGGAAATATCAATTAACATAGGTAGGTACATACATCAAAATAAAAAACATACCTACAGACGAACTGAGAACCTCCTCCTGTTTACAGTCGGTTAAAAAGGGGGTTGACAGACGGACAAAAAAGTGATCTTATGAGGGTTCCATTTTTCCTTTAGAGGTACGGAACCCTAAAAACCACTTCTCTTACCATCAAGCCTGTGCCGCCCTACCCTAATATCCTCACTCCTTTCAGCTCCACAAACTAGCACTATGCTTCTACGAAGAGGAAGCTTGCGACGCCGAGAACCTTATAGAATACTTAGTCTTTGAATATTCGTACACACAAACCGGGGTGAGAATGGACGTCACTTCCAAGTCCCGAGTCAGCACCAAGTCTCAGTCTCAGTACACATTCGAACACGTGCGAGACACGATGATCCAAATGCTACGAACGTGCATTATGATGATGGAAACTCAGTTTCAGCTCCCTGAGGTTTATGATATCAGTTTAAGGCTTTATTACAATGAGGGTAAGAACTTATACTCGACTTGCTCCTGCCCGCGGCTTCGCGCACGTGGGATGGAACCTACTTGGATCAAATTATATACCATACCAATAGCCTGTCGGACCGAGAGACAATAAAGCAGCTTCCTAGATTTAGTAATACTTAGTATCTACCTACCTTATTGCCATATCCTATTGGCACTCTTTCGGTACGGAACCCTAAAATCCAGTAATTTTATCTTACAGCGGCCCCAGAAGGCTACCAGCCTCCCGGATTTCTTCCTGTCTCGGAAATTGACGATCACCTCGAGATGAATCAGATCAAAAATGGCCGTCCGCTCCGAATAGGCTGTGTCCAAACGCCGTTCCATCGCTTCGTCGCCCACTCCTACTCTAGGCAAACGATGCCTTCCAGTAACGACGCGGAGGTAAGAAGCCTCGAAGCTAGGCAATGTATGATGCACCTAATCTTAGGTTACGTGGGGCGCGTTTCTAGTCATGGAACACGAACCTATAGAATGCTAAGTAATCAGTCGCGCACGCCTCGGGTGTGCGAAGCGAGGCTATCAGGCGCGCACCGACCAGTCCACGCTATCTCTGTACTGACGCCTTCTGTGTGGTCCGTTCCTCCTGGGCAATGCTGCGGTCTGCCAATGGCAACGGGACCGTAGCAGCTAAATACAAACGGCGAAAGGCGAGCCTTCGGCTCCTTTAACTGAACTTCCTGGTAAACAAGGGAAGACAACTCTGACGAAAACATCACCAGATGCAAAAGGAAAGAAAACCCTAAAGAAAAAGAAATACATCACATGGCGATCACACGCCAGAAGAGACCCAAAAAGAGTGACGCCAGCACCGGGGAAGTAGCCAGTAGTAGAGCACCCTAGACGAAAGAACTGCGAAGAAAAAATTACTAAGCCAAGGCAGCAAAATTAAAAGAGATATTACCCCAGGAGGGTACCAGTGACTACGTAGCTGGAGAAACCCTCCCTGAGCCTAGCTCAGGCAGCCCCTCGTACTCTGTGGGGGACCTGAGAGCTAATCGATGTGCAATAATACGATCATCAGCACACACTCAGTTGGATAAAACGCAAAACCACGCAGCAACTAACTACATAGATAGGTACCTAGTACCTTTAATTAGTAATACCATGGACGAAATAATAGTTTAATGTATCTATGGCTAGCTATTATTAATACCAAGCTATTATTTTTACCCGCGAGGCGAGGGTTATGTTTTTAGAGTGTTTCTGTGGTTGGCGGACACTATGAAACTGGTATTATAACAACTTGGCCGCAACCTGAAGTTGCGTTAGTGGCTGCGCAGTATGTTACTCGTTTTTATGGAAAAATGGTGATGTGCATGTGAAAACTTTACTTATAGCTAACTTCATTCCGGCCAAATTGTTTTCATCATATTGAGCCTCTACGCATCAAAACGGCTTTACCTAGCGATTTTTGTGAATGAGGTATCAAAATGTTTGTTTGAATCCCGGGAGTGTTCATAATGTTCGTATCTAAATTCTAATTTGCCGCCTTCATTTGCGAAAAAAAACAACATTCGCTATGGATTACTCACGCTAGACCGAGTCGGGTCCGAGCCGAGTGTCGGCCGTAGCACGGTCACGGCTCGTTGCATGAATACAGAGCCGCCGAGCTGCGCCCGAGCAGTCGTTGTGATGCTATAACAAGTGCACTGAACGTTTTGTTAAATTTTAGCTCGGACCAGCTCGGTGACCGTGCTACGGCCAACACTCGGCTCGGACCCGACACGGTCTAGCGTGAGTCATCCTTTACTCGTGATCCCGGTGGGTCGACCCATTACCGGGTCCATCGGTAATTTATTACCCGTGGTTCCATGGCATTAGGGGTTGTTCCCGGACTTCAGACTATATCGATAGACAATTAAAACCATCAGTTACATACAATAAAGTTTACTCATTCATATGCAAATAAAATAATTCTATACTACGTGTACTAAGTCGGGTATTTTAATAGTTTTCGACGTATTCTTTCAGCCTTCTCAAAACGTACCGATGATGACACAAATGGATGATTTTGACGGTGAGTACTTTGACTTACTTGACTAATCCTGGAACCCCTGATAGATAGATAAGATAAGGCAGCGCACCGGGCATCCACATGACAGTAAATCGACGGTCAGTATGTTCCTGCCTTTAAACTTACTTAAACTACATATGGGTATACATAATATCCTTAAACTACGTCATACGAATTTCATGATTTTTGGACCCCCGTCCTTGTCACAGCTGGTCACATTTGTGGTTCTCCACCCCCTAGTGTGACGTCACATAATTTGCAATTATACCCCAAGAAATGATTAAATTTATAAAGCAGTTCCAAAATAAGTTTTTTATTTTGGATATTTTTAATAAAATCAGCGCCGAAACGAAAAACGAAACCAACGAAAAACTTCTGTAATTTTTTAGACAGTTTAATACAATTGAAATAATTACAGAAGTTGTTCATTAACTTATAAAATTTCGCGTTTTAATACTTAGATTATATAGATTTTAAAATGACACGTCACGAAAGTTATGTTATGACTCCTCCCACCCCTTGTCACACTACGTCGACCCCTCCCCCTTATGGTGAATAAATTGCTGCGCCCTTACAGGGTACAGTACCAGTACCTACCTACCCTGTACGGGCGCAGCAATTTATCTAAATATTATATAAATAGGTAGGTAGGTACATAATATATAGCTAGAAACATAGTAGTCGGAAAATATAGGCCATGTCAGCTACAAGACTCCTGGAAGAAATAGCTTTAAGCAAGAAGGCCGCCTTTTGTACTGTTTTTTATATAACTTAGGTACCTATAAGATTTTTTTTCTAGGTATTCATTAAATTGTTCAATAACTCGGTAAGTACCTACATAGGTACGTAATTTTTTACTCAGGCAAGCTTTAGATCGATAAGCTGGTTGCCTAACGATCTCGGAAACTTACAACGAAAATCGGAATCTGTGGCGCAGCGGGCGGGTTCGATTTCCGCCTCTGGACAATAAATGTTTGTGCGATCTGCAGATATTTGTGAGGTACCTACTTAGGTAGATACCTACTTATAATACAACGTAAGGTGTGAGGACAATTCACACTGCATCATCTAGCTAGTTAGATAGACAGACATGAGTCTGTGTGTGTTCGGTTAAGTATCTAGTAGGTACCTACTATACTTTATTTATCCAGCTCTGATAAGTTTGGAGCTTGCTAGATGCTACAGTGTGAATTGTCCTCCATTATAAAATATGTATACACTAGCCAAACTCTATCTGGTGGAATGTTGGTAAACAAACCGCCCAAACTTAATCTAAAATTCACTTTGTTGCAGGGTTTTTTGTAGTCGCAATTTACAACATTACTTGTCGATTTGAGATCCTTCCTTCAATAAATATTGCTTTATATCTAAACTCGACACCAAATAAGTGAGTTTAAGTTTTTTGTGTCTTGGTTTGTTTACAAAAAATCCACGTCAGTTTGGCTAGTGTCAACAAGATTTAAGATTGTATTTTACTAGTTATATTTGTTTATTACACTGTGTTCGTGTATTGTATCTATTTAGGTTCTAATACGATTATGAACGAGCAAGACAGCGGGGGTCAAGCGGCTAGCACTGCGGGCCGCGGCGCCGCCGTGCGCTGCGATTGCTTGAAGGATGATGATGACGGAAGACTGATGCTAACCTGCGAGTGAGTTGTTTAAAAAGTTTAAAAGCTTTTTTGGTAGGGCAAGATTTAGAGATCTGTCAGGTCTTCTGGAGGAGCGAACCGCGATTTTTTGTTAGACTTCTTTATTTATTTTGTATTTATGATTGAGTTGGACGTTTCGCGAAAACGCTAGAGAATCTTACACAAAGAATTAACGCTGAAAGTATCAAACTATTAAAGTACTTTTTATCTCCCTAAACCCCTAAAAAAGAGGAGGTTCTATGTTCGGAATGTATGTTTAAATTATGTTTTTTTTTTAAATATTTTGCCGATTTCTCCGTCAATTGTGGATCGATTTTAATTATTATTTTAATATTTTATAGATAATGATCCTAAGATGGTCCCGAGATGAATTTTATTCCCGAGAGATTAGTATTTATCCCGAAAAACTTAAAGAACAGTGTACTTAAATATTAAGGAATTTGAGGTCGGTTTTTAGTTTTTTCAAAACAATCAAACTGTTATTTAGGTATAAATCCCTCATTGGCTTTTATCAAACAGCGCGTAAATATAATCCAAATGTAAATAAAACAGAGCCATATAGGCCTAATTGATTACTATCTCATGTACCTGTGTGATCTTCCAGTATCTGCGGCTTCCTCCAGCACGGTGCGTGCTTCGGGCGCGTGCGAGCGCCGCGCAGCCACGTCTGCGCGCGCTGCGGGCCCGCGCCCGGCGCCGACGCACGACTGCTGGCGCTCAACGATAGGAAACGAGAGGTATTTCTCTCTCTCTTTCTCGTTATCTTTAGATACCTAAAGTTAACAGTGACATAATGGCTTCCCACAAGCCTCATACAGGTCAAACGAGTGGTCCGCGAGCTGTCTGTCATCTGATGCCCGCAATATGAAATTCATCGAAATGCTGGGCACAAACTAGTGTTAGTGCGCACATTTAAATGCACATTTTCGTGCTGTGCTGAAGCAGTGCTTTCCAGGTGTGCGACAAGCTTAATACTTACGTTAGCCCAGTAGTATGCATTTATAGATACATTGTTAAAAGCTGGTGCATAGTGCCGTATTTTAAGATTTGCGCCCTAGGCCGTTAATTTATAGGGCGGCAAACCTACGGGAGGTTTGCCGCCCTATAAATTAACTGAAAAAAAAACCGGCAAAGTGCGGGCCACGCGCAGTGTATGGTGTAGTTCCCACTGCACATTGCATGGTACCTACCTTCTTATTTACTACCTATTACACAATAAACAACTTTACTTAAATAATTTTTAATTAAATTTGTTTTTAATTTTCCTTTTAACCTGTCGCGGTGGTGTTGTGTTGTGCAGGGCAAAGTGACGTAAACAGGGGTTGAGCACTGCAGTGGCGGCTTAGCTTAGCGTGGAATGGTATGGCTTTCTACCAACCACACCCCCAAAGAATCGTAACATAAACACGGAGCGAGCCGCGATTTTTTTGAGACTTTTTCACATGTTAGGTAAATGTTAGCAAAAATTACTTTAGCTGGTAGGTACAATAAAGTTATTATGAAAATATTGGAGTTTGCGGGGCGGCTGCGGCTGAAAAAATTGTTGAGTGGCACGGCGGGCGAAGGTCCGTCTGCGACGCAGGAGGTTGCGGGTTCGATTCCCGCCTTAGGACAAATGTTTGTACGATCTGGAAATCTTTTTTCCGGGTGTTCTGGGTATTTTCTATGTAAGTATAAACCTATATATCAGTCATCTAGTACCTACCATAACACAAGCTCTGCTTAGCTTGGGGCTAGATGATGCTGTGTGGATTGTCCAACATTATTTATTTATTTATTATCTCCAGTCTCTGTGCGTGCTGCGCCGCTCTCTGTGTTTCTGCGCGCGCCGCGCCTCCGTTGACTTGAGCGCACTGCGCAAACAGTTCCTCATTTCGCACAAAAAGGCAGCAAAGTTGGTCAGCCTACTCATATCCATAGGCGTGCTCGAGGATTCTGAAGAAGGGTGAGATTCAGTAACTGATCTTTACTATTTACTCTTTTTATCAGCCTATACCTAGGTAGGTACTAGTTCACTACTGGACATAGGCCTCCCTATCTTCAGCTGGCCGCATCAGCATCTGTCTGCAGTCTATCGCAGGTCGTAATCTCACCTGGAGGGTGTCCTACACTACGTTTGCCGAGTTGCGGTTGGTTTGACACGCGGGAGCATTGGTGTTATGTATTGGTAGATGCTGCGGCCCTAACCCCTGGTGGAATCCCTTAGTCGTCCCGTACGACATCCACGTGAGGGTAGGTCTCCATAGGTCCAATGCTGAATATGTCTCCTACCAAACAAGGGGAGTTTTGCCTTACCTAAGGCAAAATCTATCGTTATTGATCGTTTCGAGTTGCCACGAATACTAATTATTTTGAGGTAGGTATTTAGTTTTTTCTGTGTTCTACAATGAATATAACTAACGGATAAGTAATTTGCCGCAAATCGTAAATCATTTTCTATTCACTTATGAAAAAAATTACTTCGATTCACAGGTATTTTTGAAGCATTTGGGATTAAAAAGGTAAAAATCAACATTTGCCAAACTAAAATTGAAACTAGGTAAGTTGGTTTTATCACGGGTTCATAGAAAATGGTTTACGATTAGTGGCAAATTACTTTTACCTTAATTTTATTCCTTGTAAAGCAGAAAAAAATTAAAACCTTAAAAATATTTTATTTTGCGCTAAGACGAAACGATCACCCTTAATCACCACGCTTGGCAGGCGAATTGTTGTGTTAAAAAACACATAAGGAAGCTGCTTGCCCGTAGGTTCCTTAAATCGACTTAAGACATCTAGCTGAGTTGGAGTCGATTCTTTCGCTGCGACCGCCAGCTCTTACGCATCTTCTATGTTTAGATCTATTGATAGATAAAACCAAGTAGGTACCTCAACAATTTGTTAATATCTAAGTTGCAACTTATTCGTACATTTGCACAGTATCATGCAGCCTAGAAAGATAGTCCGAGAGCAGCTAAACGCGCAGATGAAAAAGCTCTTCTATCTCGAGGAGTCTGAGCTGGTGGACCGGCTGGAGGCCGAGGGCCTGTCGGATCCGGCGCCGGCGCACGGGGACCCCGTGGGGGCCATGCTGGGACCCATGGAGAGAGCCAGCCTGCAGGACGCTACTGTTCTGGGTATGGGTTGTTTTGTTCGCTTCACGTTGGTGAGACATTCGTGAGGTTCATTTTTGTTTGCAGTCGCACTAATATTATACAAGCGAAAGTTTGGATGAGTAGGTAGATGTAGTACTTTTGTTACTTCTGTACGCCAAAACTATTGAACAGCTCGGGCTCTTATCGGGAATTTTGCATAGTGGTAGCTTAGACCTGAAATCATAGATAAGTTACTTTTTATTACATAAATTAGTTCCCATGGGATAGAAATAACATTTAAACGTTTACACAGAAACAACGCGTGCGAAGCCGCGGGCAGGATCTAGTTTTTAATAAATTTTGCGTTTTGCAATAGGTAAACTAACGAAAAAGTAGTTTACTGCAAATCGTTATATGAACCTACGATAGAACTAACTTCGGTTCAACGGCACTCGTGATATAATATGTCGCGAGATCGATGTTCGCGGATAACTTCCAACTTCTAGTGTAAGCTGTTTGAAACACCAAAGATTTCAAAAACCGTGAATCAGCCACCATCGCCTTAGTATATAATCTGGTACCTACTTCTTAAGGTTGTTCTTTCTCAAACATACAAATGTATGAAAAACGTTATTATTAGTATTATTTAACGGGTATTTATCGTATGAAACCACCTTAATAATCTATCGCTCAGAAATAAAATACGACAACGTTAGACGCCTGATTTCTATAAGTACCTACTAAAATTTTAATAAGTATTTCTTGTGCATTTCCTAGTTTCCCCTCTAAGCGGTTATTATATATTCTCAGGTAAAATGATCGAGCCACCAACACAGAAAGTTATACAAGACGAGACCCTGAAGCAATATAAAGAAGCGATACTATCCAGCCAAAACATGGAGGAGGACTTACCGCTCAGTGGAAACCACAATCCGGTCAAAGACATGAACTTAATTGGTAAGAAGAGCCTCAAGAGAAAATCCGGAAAGGAAAACACTGTCGGTGTAAAGACAAAGAGGGGCAAAGCTAAGTAATCGAATTGACAACAGCTATTGATTCTAACTTGATTAAAATTTTCGATTTGTAGTTCCCAAACTAATTACTTCCCAGAAGAAAATTGTTCACGAAAAAATATGTGGTACTTGATTATTATAGAGAGAATTTCTTAGTTAAGCTATGTTATTAAAAGATTTTTTACTTCTTTTACTTTTCAATGTTTTTATACGAGCAGTCTGTGGTTTAACAACACGCAGAAATGCTGGAATGCCCTGCGCGTCCAGTATATAATGGATTCAGCGTGCTACTGGGCCTGCTCCGCTCCTGTAGCGCGTCCGGGATGTTTGCGGAGTCCCGCGTTGATGACTTTACGCAATCATCCGCAACAGAACAGCATCCTTGATGCACCGGGTGAGGGGCGGTACCAGTAGCTATCTGAAACTAATAGCTGGAAGGCTGGACACGGACTGCGCTTTCATGAAGCACTGGACGCGCACACATAGAGCCATGCGCTTATGAAGATTGTTTGTCCCAGATTGTGCGTTCCATTCATTTAAAATGTTTTTATTTAACTTTAGTTTTTATTACCTATTCTATGGCTGAAATATGTATCGTGTATCTAAGCTGAAATAAACTTATTCAATTGAATTGAATTGAAAAAACCTTTACTAGTTTTTAAGAATGTATATATGTAGTTTCTCTTAATTTACCTAATTAATTGATCACAGATTTGTGTCCGTTTCGGAAACATCGCTGTCCTTTGAGAATTGTATCCCTGAAAAAGATTGAAAACATATGTTTAATAATAAAACTGATTAAACAATAAAAATGTACGTTAACTAATTGTCTTTTATTTGGGTTTTTCTTTCTAATCGGGTTTGGTTGTCAAACTAGGCCTAGATCTCCAGTATTCACGGGATCCCCGTGGTATAAAACTCGAATTACATAAAATTCAACATATTTCTTTGGTTCCTTGAATGAGAAAAAAATACATACGATTAATAAAATCATGAAAATGCTTTTATTAGTCGAGAACCAGGAACCTTTATTGAAATTACATATGTTTAGATTCGTAGGTTTTTACTAATTATTTGGCCTTAAACCAGTTTCTTCATAAGTTTTGTAGTTTTCTTGTAAATAAGCAAAAACTTGATTTTTGCGCTTACGCCGTTCCAAAAACGTATGTTCTGTCCCGTTCCTATGAACGCGAGATCCTATGCCTATCCTGTTCACAGAATGGCGCGCATTACGTCCTCTTAAAAAGTTAAAACTTACTATTATTATTAAAATCAGCAAAGTTCGTCCACACTCTGCCCCAGTACTTCGGGTTTCCTATTTGATCGTTGCGTCGGTTGGTAGGAGGAATTGCCGTCGCGTTCAATGAAGCCAACTCTGACAGCAGTTCTTGAAGCATTTCCGGATTTCTATGACAAAAAGGTGTTTTATTAGAACATTCAACAACTGATGTGGCACGGCGGGCGAAGGTCCGCCTGCGACGCAGGAGGTTGTGGATTCGTTTTCGGCCTTAGGACAAATGTTTGTACGATCTGCAGATATTTATTTCTTATTATTTATTATTTTTTTATTTTTTGTTATTACCCCAGCATTCTGGGCACACTGCCTTCTGGAGACGGCTTAGATTTTTATGAAAAAGATAAGTGTGAGTTATTATAATTGTTTTATTCTGTTATTGTAACTTTCTGTGCTAAATAAACATAATATGTATTATGTAGGTACCTATATCAGTTATCTAGTACTCGCAACACAAGCTCTTTTTAGTTTGAGGCTAGTTATTGCTGCGCGGGTTGTCCAGCATTATTTATTATGTATTTATTTGAAGTGTAAAATAACAACTAAAAAAAAATAACTAGGTATGTCAAAATTCACCTGATTGCAAATTTTTTGAGAGCTACTTGGAAGGCAATTGTCGCCAATATATCACTCGATAAATATCAAAAGAACTGTCAAATTTGACAGTTCTTTTGATATTTATCGAGTGATATATTGGCGAGAATTACCTTCCTGATTGTTTTCACTTTATTACTCTATCTCAACTAAATGGTACGTTAAAGTAGAAACTGTACGATTTGAATGCTATTTCAGATTAGTATTAGTATTAGTCGTGTAGATAGAGAATGTGATTGAGATGTCAATGGGACAGAAAGCTGGCCCGCTCAGATCGAATGTGACCTCTACGACGACGACTTATACAGTAAATTGTGTGGTATTAGAGATGCAAGCCAAACTTACGAATCAGCCAGGTTATTGTATTCACAGGGGTCTGCCTCGATGTCGAAAAGACACGGCGCGGTCAGCGGTTCACAAGACGTGGAGTTTTCGCCTGTACAATTTATTATTGCTGCATTTCTGGAACAAGACAGGATCAGTAGTATAGTCAACGTCAAAAATAGCTGCACAAGGTTGACCGCATCAAGGGTTTTTCAATCAAACCAAACAGACCTAATTGATTTGGGGAATTAATTTTTTTAACTGTATAATAGCTTTTATTTTTATATTATTAAAGAGTGTCTCCATGGATAGTTGGATCGCAGTATAGAGCCGGGTGTAGACACTGTTAGTTCCGCACGCGCAGAGTATACCTACACTACCCGGCACGATGAGATCTCCGCCGCGAGAGGATGGCTCTGCTACTCTACAGTGTCGACAAGCAGCGCCCAACCAGCGTCTACGACCCGCGCACGGCGTGCTTTAGACCGTAGTGTGCGCACCGAAGCGGTACAGGCGTGTCGAGAACCACACTCAACCTGACGAAGTCCCTAACTTTAGTGTTCTTCCAACACAATTAAGATTCGTAGTTAACCCGCTTACATCCGTAATGAATTAGTAGTTAATTTACTTTACCTAGGTACTCTTATTTGTGCACTAGATACTTATTTAGTCCATTATGCGAGGTGAATTAGCACTTACAGATACAAGTACCTACATACCTTAAATCATTAATGAGTAGATCATCGGGCAACATTCCCAGTTTCTGTAGAATTGAGCCGACGACATCCGAGCACACCAGAGAGGAATCATACAGCCCCTCGCGTTCTACAGGCCCGTACCAATTGTCCCACTGGCCTTTGTAGTTCGTTCCTGATGTAACAACAAACTTGATAGGTATAAATAAAGTATAACATACATACAACAACAGTAAGAGGCAATAATTCCAACTGAAAAAATCCTTACCTTAGTAATCGCGGCCTAGTCACCCGCGATGTAGCTAAGAGGCACCCATGGGGCCGTGCCAACGCGGATAGCGATACGGCCGGCCCCGGGAGGGACTGCTCCTCTGGGTTCTGCTCTCTAAGCCCAGTTAGAGCGGTAGTAGGTTGCGGTGTCGTATGGGAGGCACGCCAAAACGACATAAGGATCAGGCTGTAATACTTTTTTTATCTTGAAAAAACGCGTGCGAGCTCTGCGGGCGGAAGGTATTATATGAAAAAAGGCACCTAACCTTTAACTAGCTTCCACTTGCCGACAGTAAGGGCAGAGCTTCCGAAGATATCGTCAATGTTATGAAGAACGCTGCTTCTCTTCGGCGGCAGATCCTTTGATAAACATTCCCATTGGTTGATGCCATCTAAACTTTCCAGTGTGCTGAAATATTAACAAGACTGTCTGAGTGATCATGTGTGCGTTAAGGGGCTAGCATTACAAGCCACAAATTTGATGTTCTAAGTCGTCGTAAGTTGAACGGCAAAGGCTAATGATAAAAGTCGTGTAGATAAAGAATGGGATTGAAAATGACATGCTGCCTAGCTTAGACCGTATTTGACAATTAATATTATCTACCTTCACGACTTATAAACAAAAAATGTAAGTAAGAAACAATAGAGACAAATACAGATTGAGTTATAGAAGGGAGACCTATTCTCTAAGTTATAAGAGATATTTTCAAAGTCAACAACTCAAATATTTTCTTATTCTTTGTGTGTCTACAAATGAAGAATCAGAAAACTTTGTCTTTATTTGGCCAAGTGGCCACGGGCCTATCGGTCGTCCGAAGTACCGCTGGAGCGAAGAAGTTTAGAAAGACCTGGAAGAACTTCGTGCCGTCGCCGACTGGACTGAAACGGCAAGGGACTGCGAAAACAGGCGATCTCTGGTGTCGAAGGCCAAGATCGAGTCACTGCGCCACGCCAGTATATAACTATTTTATTTGTATTTTCATTATAAGAGCTAAAAAAGCACTTAGAAACTTCAAATACACATATTTCAATAAAACAAAAGCGATTGTAAGTATAAGGTACTAACGTAGTATCCGCCCCGGCTGCGCCAAGTATCGTGGGCAGCCAATCGCTGATGTGCATCCTCTGTGTAGCCACGCGCATGTTCTTCTCCAGCAGTGGGCTCCAAAGCAAGCCGGCGCCGCGCACCCCGCCCTCCCAGAGAGTGTTTTTAACCTGAAAGTAGCATCAGTAATTTATAAAATAAGAAACATGCCTGCATATCGTTTATAATGATAAATAAATTCTCGCACAAAATTCTTCAACTTGAACGTAATAAATCCTGAACTCTGGCCGACGACGACCAGATACAGATGGAAGAATGAAGTGAAGAAGAACCTTCACAAGTCTTCGCACCGGTCTGGATGGATGCAGGAGAGGCCGCCGCCGCCGGTGGCGACTTGCCGCCGTGGCGTGTTGACGCACCAGGAGAATTGTAGGTACTTGTTCTTTAATCAAGCTGAACTTGTATACGCAACTCAGAATTCAAAAATCAATGACTTTTATTCCTTTAGATTCCTTAGACAAGTCAAAGTCTAACCTATAAATTATTATCAAATCCATTTGTACTAACATTATAAATTCGAAAGTAACTGTTTCTGTCTATCTGTCTGTCTGTTACCTTTTCACGCCTAAACGGCTGAACGGATCTCAATGAAATTTGGCAGGGAGGTAAATGGTATCTCGGGGACGGACATAGGCTACTTAAAAAGCACGTGCGAAGCCGCGGGAAGCAGCTAGTAAGAAATAAAGTGTTTATTGATTTTCTCTTCACTTAAATTTTTTGTCCATTAGTGGAACAAGTTTTTTAGGCCAAGGCCGCGTAGCAGGATGGTAGCTTGGATGGTAGATATCCATACTAATATTATAAATTCGAAAGTAACTTTAATCTGCCTGTTACCTTTTCACGCCTAAACGCCTGAACGGATCTCAGTAAAATTTGGCAGGGAGGTAGACGATATTCCGCGGACGGACATAGGCTACTTTTTATCCCGAGAAAAAGCGTGCGAAGCCTGGGGCAGCAGCTAGTAATGTGTAAACGAACGTATGGTCGCGTACCGTGTACGGATTTATGGAAGAAATTTTGACAGCCATCAGTACGCGCCTAGCTACCATCGTAGCAACCCGCTAAGCGACCAACGCTAGGAAATTAAGGGCGTAAAAACTTACCCCCTTCAAAGGGAAGTTGGAAGCTGCGTTATCGTTGAAGCCAGATGCCGCCCCTCCGTTGTCAGTACTGAATATCACGATCGAGTTCTGGAGCAATTCCTTGGAATTCAATGCCTTGAAAACTTGCCCGATGGATTCATCCAACTTTGATAGTACAGCTGTAAATTATTTAGAATAAATCAAAAGCTATTTGCAAATGTTACTCTTGAATGACCTAGAAACATTATCAGACCTTAAGATATTACGAATATATACAATGGCTATAAATACTGAAGAGTTAAGTATGAATATACGGTATACTCCATGTGTTTAGCTGTAATTGTGTTATTTAATGGCGGAAGTTCCTTTGGTAAAAATAGCGATGTAATTTGAATACAAGAAATAAACATAAACTAGCTGTGCCCACATCAAGACTACACAAAATTAATGTATTTTTTAAAGGGCGATGTTTACGCTTCTACAACAAAACTCCTAGTGAGTTGCAAAAATTATCAGTAAATAAATTCAAACAAATTGTCAAAACCTTCTTGCGTAAAAAGGCCTACTATAAAATATCAGATTATCTCTAGAGGATAAAAAAGCATGGGACGAGATTTGCTCCAATTCGAAAAATAACAACTAACTAACAGGCTAAAGGTTTCTTCGTCGCTTCTTTATTTTAGTCTACATACCGAAGCGACTGAAATCAAAAATATCACTTTATTTTCGTGTCAGTGTTTAATTATTACGAAGTTGACCTTTTCTAAGTGTACATTTATTGTATTTATGAAAATAAGGAGTTTTTGACTTTGGTATATGTTAATCTTGCGTTTCTAATTTTAAGTTCCTATTATGTACTGTATATTTCCCTAACAAAACAAAACAAAACACTATACCCCTTCAGCTCGTCAGCGATAAGACTGTCAATTAATTGCCGCTTATTTTGTTTGTTTATCTTGAAATTGTGTTTATCTATTTCACCCTATTTATAGATCGATAAATAACTCTTCAATATATTCAGCCCGTCCTGGGTATATAGGCCTCCTATCTTGCCTTGCTCTGATATCCTCATCAACTCTTTCCCAGCTACATTGACCATGTCAATATAATGTCGCCTGACCATCGGGCAACTAAATGCATGCATGCATGTTTCGTCTATACGTTCTCTCTTCCTACCTATTGCTACATACGAATTGTCTTCCGCATACCTACGTTACGCACATAACGTATCGCCCTCTTGGCCTGGCATGCATAATGGGCCAATTTTGAGTCCAAAGACGATAAGGGGGCTCCCTTGCCCGAGTTTGGACACAAAATAAACTGACCTCGGCTTAGGTACTCACCAGCACACACTACATACATCCAGCCAAACATGAATCCGCCAAACAAGAGGGAGTTTACCATAATTACCACGCTTGCCAGGCGTGTTGGTGATCACAGTGGAGGTGATTTTAAACCTAGAAAGAAGCTGCTGCAGTTCCCCTGGTAGTTCTCTCCGTCGATTCTTACGACATCCTCCACGGGCTGAGTTTGAGGGGTCGCTTCCTACGCCGCGACTGCTACCTCTGTATCAATTATAACTATTTCTAACTAATATTCTTACCAGCGAATTTCATCCTCTGCGTATTATTGATGTACTTGAACCTCTCTATGTCCTTGTCGGGCGCTCGTATCGGCTCGTGTGGGTTCCCGGAGTGCACGGCGGAGTGCGCCACCATCAGAAACAAAGGTTCGCTCGCGTTGTGGTTGGATATTATCTGGATTTAGATAGATCACTATTGAATCCTAATTGAAGAAGGTTGCGGATTTGGGGGCCTTATCGCATAAAGCGAATATTCTAGGCAACTAAAGATTAAGTACCTAATCAAGAGATATAAGTAGGTACAAGAGAAGATCATAGAATGCATTCCTACAGGCAGAACTAGAATTCATTGTAGTAATTTTGTATGTAGATATGGTCCACGCATATTTATGTAAGTAAAATTGTTATGCCGATTAACAGTCAGTAAAAAACTGTTTATACTTAGAATGTTGCTTGGCTATAAACTTTGTGCGTTGTATGATGATGACTTGACCCGAGCTTGCTTTGCACTCACTTGACCGCTATTATCTATTCCTAATGATTAGGTACTAAAGGTAATTATTATTCGACTCACACGAACGGCTTCGTCAGCGTAAACGTCAGTGGCGTAGTGACCATAGAGGTCGTGCGCTACTTCATAACCTGTAAAATACCACATCTAGAGACAGATGAGAACCTAGATGCCTAGAGCAAGCTTGTGTAAGAAATCAAAATTCACTTTTGGCCGCTGAACTATGTATTTAATTATTGTTTGTTACCTAAATAAATGAAAACTAAGAAACAACAAAAAAACTATGGACGTGCTGCCCGCGGCGTTGGACGCGTTTTAACGGGATAAAAAGCAAAAGTAGAAAGTAGCCTATATGTTAAACCATGTCTATGAAAAAGTTCAGTCTTATCCGTGCAGTGGTTTTTGGCGTGAAGAGGTAACAAACGTATTTATTATATTATTAGTTTCTGCCCGCGGCTTCGCACGCGCACGTTGTTTCTATGGAAAGGTTTTCATTATTATACTTTTAACTTCAACTAGGCATAATGATATCTGACTCTAAGATCTCATCTTTATGTGTATTTTCTATGTATAATAATAAATATCTATCAATGTAATGTATTGTATTATGTATATCAGTCATCGAGTACCCATAACACAAGCTCTGCTTAGCTTGGATAAGCAGAGCTTGTGATAGATGATTCTGTGTATTATAATTATTTATTATATAACCCGTTGACTCTCACTACTGAGCATAATGCTTCCTCTTTGCACGGCATCTTAATGGAATCGTAAGTACATCGGCGCAGGCGACTCCGTCTATTCGAAGTGCCTCAAAGCAGGACCAACATACTGGGAAGAGCACTTCTTACCCGCACCCTGCACACGCTCAATTTGGTTGCAGATACGAGTATTAATGATCTGTTTCATGTTTCTCTGAACGAACTCCGTAAGTCCATCGTTTGTGACTGTAGGTCGTAGGTTTGTAGGCGTTATGGTTTGGTAAGGTTATGATGATGAAATGGGTTACCCCCTATCTTACCACTTTGAAGAATAATATTTGAGACAAAACGTAGCCCGGGGATGGGCCCCCGGGATAAAATCTATCTCCGCCCCAAATTACAGTAAGATCCGTTCAGCCGTTTGTTTAGACGTGGCGTGAAAGCGTAACAGACAGACAGACAGAGTTACATTCAGATTTATAATATTAGTATAAACTGAACTTAGCTTTTGAATTAGGATCTTCCTGTAATGATAGTGAAAAATATTTTTTTTTTTATTATAGGTAGGTTCTTACTAAGAAAATACACAGAACACCCGGAAAACATATTTGCGGATCGTACAAACATTTGTCCCAAGGCGGAAATCGAACCCGCAAACTCCTGCGTCGCAGGCGGACCTGCGCCCGCCGCGCCACATCTCGATCGTCCGTCTATAAGTAATTACCTCTTCTGAAGTCGAAACCCCAAGTGCCATGTTCCGCATTAGTGTGCTCAAACATGTCGATTTTACCGGTCCAAAACCCGAAATGTGAATCAAACCTGTGTTACAACAAATATTATTACGTAGCTATTCACTCTTAGCGGTAAATTGATGCTAAATGATGATTTATTTAAATGTTAATCTCGTCTTTTCCTTTCCCATTCGTATCATCTTTTTCCGATAAATATTTTATCATCTATTTATAAATATATTCATCTTACTATTGTCTAGCTGAATAATGTTATCAGCCGGCTGCATCCTAGGGCACTTTATGTGCGCAAAATGTTAGCTTGATCCATTCTGTAGGTGTGGCGTTGTCTTCGTACAGATTCTTTATTCTTTATTGCACTAATAAAAGAAATACATGTAAAACTTAAAACTAGAGAGGTTATGGCAAAGGCGAGCTTAACCCTAAAAAGAGTTCTCTTCCAGCAAACCTTATTGGGAGAGAGAGACAAGTTTGTCATAGTGGGTTCGTGTGCATATACAGATAGAAAGAAGATTGTATCCTTAGCCTACATAGTTAATGAACAACTACATATAATAATATATTACGCTTCCTATCAAAATAAATAAAATACTATATTGCGACAAACATCTTCGAAACTGCACAAAATGTCGCCTGTAACCCGTGCGATGTGGTGCCGGCTTAGAACTTGCACCACCCCAACTCTTCCCGCGGGTGTCGTAAGAAGCGACTAAGGTGATATCCACCGGGGGTGGGCAGCAGCGCCCCCTTGCAGAATAATCCTACCACAGCAATGGACCAGTATAGGTTGTTGAGGATACTGTAATCTTACCCTCTATTCATAGGAAGATACTCTTTCTTGTACGAGCCAAGATGCCACTTGCCCACGAGATGTGTCTTGTAGCCCAGCTCCTTGAGATACTGCGGTAATATCTTCTCGGTGAGCGGTAGGCCTCGCGGCTCCATGCCGTATATTGTTCCGTGTTGCATACCTGAGCTCAGACCATATTCATTAGTAGGTACAAAGATTTTGGTATATCCTATCATCTCATGGCGAACTACTATTTGTGTTGGGCAAATAGGCAAGTCCTTCATCTAACTAGGAATTTTATTTATTAAATCAGACAGACACAAAAGCGACATTACTATTGATTATTGCTAGTCTCTCTCTCATTCCTATCGCTAGGCAGTGAAGAGCTGCGCATCTAGTCCCGCCGTGTTTTAAGAACGTTATATTAACGGCAAGGTACTATGTCATATCCTTGGGTTTGGCATCGATTTGACTAAATGTTGTCGATCTGACTATCTAGGTATTTTGCACCAAGTATTTTAAGCGCTGATTTGACTTTAGGTAAGTATATCAAAGACGTGGTCTAAACTAACCATTATGTATCAGATATTTGCCCGCCATAAGCGCGATGCGCGACGCGCGGCGTGATACAGATCGTAGGCACGTAGTAGCTTTGCAGGATTATCCCGAAGTAAGCAAATACGTCGCCGTGTTACGGTTACGGCGCAAGAATCGACCCCTCCAACTCAACCAGAGAAGTCGTAACCATCAACTAGGGAAACGGACCAAAGAAATGCAGCAGCTTCCTTCTGTGTACCTTTAACCTGTCCGGCGGCGGCGGCGTGTTGATTACGACAAACCCGCCCTTGTTTGGAATAAGCAGTTTAGCAGTGGACATACTTGGATGAGGAAGGACGCCATACTCAATACTCAATCATTTATAGCATTCTATAGGTGTACAGAGGTGTCTATAATCTAACTGAGTATCACTATAGACCCTGCTGGGCACACAATATGTATGGAGAGAGGAGGACGTCATTTTTAACATGTTAGATAATTTACTCGTTTTTTTATTTTTCGTTTGAATATTCGTCAATCGTGTAATATGCTTTCGTGATTAATAAAAGCTATAATTGTTTAAAAAAAAAATTGTCGTTTTTCTCATTTAACAACGCGTCAGATAGTTTATCATATAATTTAATTGTCATAGGCACTTATTGGGCTCGATGGGCGAAGTCCAAGTTTGGAATCTGGTCCTATAAGTTTGTTTTTAAATCGTAAGGAACGAGAGGTGTAGGTTTCTTCCCGAGTTTTATGTTTTCTAACGAATTGATGTCAGATTTAGTTGGAGTATGATAAGAGCATTGAACTAACCATTATGTATCGGATATTTGCCCGTCATGAGCGCGGCGCGCGAGGGGGTACAAATCGGAGGCACATAGTAATTCTGCAGGATTAACCCGGAGTAAGCTAGGGCGTCTAAGTTGGGGGTTCTTATCGCGTTGGACCCGTGGAAGCCAACGTCGTTCCATCCCTGGAAAACCAATTGGGATTAGATCTCGCCAAACAATAATCTTGACTAAAATCACCGCTTTCCACAGTCCATGTAATGAATGTCACTTTTTTAAATGAAATATGAAAGTAATAGTCGCGTGCGGTTGTGAATGAATATGCAAACCATAAGACGAGATAGGTCCGTACACGCGTTTATTTACCTTTGGCAGCTCCGTGGCGCGTGGACGGAGTGTATCTATTGGTGCATTCATTTTGTCGGTCTTGAGTTAGGTCGGGCGTTGGGTATAGGTATCTAGGCTTAGGGATATTAAAATCTTTTCAGTTTTAAGTTTCAACAGCATCGGATATATGATATACTAGCTGCTCCCCGCGGCTTCGCACACGCTTTTCAAGTAGTCTATGTCCGTTCCCGGGAAACCGTTTACCTCCGTGCCAAATTTCGTTGAGATCCGTTCTGTCGTTTAGACGTGAAAAGGTAACAGACAGACCGACAGACAAAGTTACTTTCGAATTTATAATATTAGTGGATGTATGTAATGAACAGAAAAGGTACTAAAGTAAACTACAAAGTAGGTAGTTACACAATTACGTTCGAGGACAGTTCATATAAAATGTATGTACTCACCAAATCATCCGCCAAAAAGAACACCACATTCGGCAGAGTAGCATCACTCAACACAAATGTCAGACACAAACACAAAATCCACATTTTTAAAGCACTGCTCGCTCAACTTAATTCTTATTTGTTGTTATCCACCCATTGAACCAATCACTTAATATTTACTGATAGCTTAAGTACCTGCTATTTGTTTTCGCATACTTTTAGGTACCTACTCACATTTAATTTAAAATTCAAATAAACTCTTCTCACTTCACCGCTAAGCATTTATGCACTTTAAATTGTAAACTACGACTAAGAGCGACTAAACTAAACACACAATCACCTAAATCTTTTATGCTAAACGTTGTATGAGCGCACCAAGAGTTCCCCGAACACATATAACTATCAACGCACAGGTCGCTTAACCCCGTATTATGAAAGCTTGCTCAGTCATCGATCTCTGCTTGAGTAACGCTTGTCTATGGCATAAACGTCTCTCAAGCATAGATCAATGACTGAGCAAGCTTTCTTAATACGGGTCTTAGTGGTCATGGAAAGGAACCAGCCAGCACACAAGTACGAGTAGATAGGTAGGCACGATAAATACGTGTGCCCGCCGCAAGCTAACATGGCCTAGTGACGCCAGAGCATCTAGCGCATCGGGGTCCCGTAATTGATAGCGCTGATAACGTAAGTGTCACAGGATAGCTGTCATACAACAACGCGTCAGACTTGTAACTTGATATTCGATACCTTTAACTTGCTACGATACTAAAGGCATACGAACCAGCACGCCTTAAAAATAAATTAAGGACTACCAAAGTGTAGATAATATGAATTATAAAATAAACTGTTTACGAAATTTACTGCTAAAAATAAAACAATTGTCGGTTCAGCTAGCTGGAATGTTACACCCTGTACTTTCCACCTTTAACCGGTCTAAACCGCTGATGTTGAATGTTATTTATTACCTAGTAGCAGGCAGGTAGAGTCGCCGCCGTAGAAAATCACAGAGTCACTCTTCCATAAGTGTTCTAAGGCGTATACTATAGGTTCGCCTTTTTAGGGTTCCGTACCGTTCCAAAGGGTGCCAACAGTATCCTATTACTAAGCCTCTGCTGTCCGTCCGTCCGTCCGTCCCGACAATTAAGGAAGATAATGAGTGTACCCATAGATTCAATTTCGCTAAACTCTGAACGTTGTAAGTCCCACGTTGTTTCTCAAGAAGTTTTACTACGGCGGCAGTTTACTAACGTTACGGGAATTAATCAAATTATTTTATGAACGAGCGAAGGTTGCTGATTCGTTGATACACTACACAGCGGCTCCAAAGTCACTCAAGGACGTTTAACTATCAAAATTGGAGCAAAAGATCATTCGCGGGTCAAGTCATTTCATGCAAGTTTTTGTTTACGGCTAAAATTTTCGTTTACTTTATCAAATGCAACGCGTGAGCTTATTCATGTTTTAGGGTTCCATACCCGATGGGTGAAAACGGAACTCTATTTCTAAGCCTCCGCAGTCCGTCCTTCTGTCACAGGGCTTTATCTCATGAACCGTACGAGTTATGGTTAGAGTGTGCGGAATGTGTATTTTTCTCTTGCCGCTTTAACAGCAAATAATAATAAAACGTCAAGAGCGAGTCGGACTCGCGCACCAAGAGTTCCGTATAATTGTAAGACCTCGTCTCTTGCCAAATATTTTCTAGATCAACGGGAAGTAGGCCCTATAGGTTTTGGTCCATGGCGAGAATCATAATTATTTTTTTGGGAATATACTACAAATTTACGGTTTTCGGATTTGTCCCTCTATTTGTGCTATAAGACCTTGCTTCTTGCTAAATTTTATGATTCTAGGTCAACGGGAAGTACCCTATAGGTTTTGGCCCCGATTACAACCAAAAGTATTTTCTTTTCCGAATTAACTACAATTTAACGGTTTTCCGATTTTTTCCTTTACTTTTGCTACGCGCTTTTGCGGTTGTGGCAAGAGAAATACACATTCTCTGAAAATTGCAACTGTCTTCCTCTTACGGTTCATGAGCTAGAGCCCTGTGACAAACAGACGGACGGACAGCGGAGGCTTAGTAATAGGGTTCCGTTTTCGCCCTTCGGGTACGGAACCCTAAAAATTACCAGATTCCAACGGCTCCTCCGTTGGTAGTGAAGTAAAAACTTATCTGAGGTATTTTCTTAGTCCTGCCAATTTTTCTTTAATATTGCATAGGTGCATCAAAAATAATAACAAACTCTACAAATAATTTACTTTATTATAAATTGCAGTCATTGCACTCATCCTAACTAACTATAACACACAGTTATTTAAAACGAATGCTTCGAGATAATCTTAAGATGTTTAGCTGCAAGTTTACAACCTCGATGTGACTTGTGATGCGTCCATTATTAAGACTTCAAAGATAAACCTTTATCTAACAGACAAATTAAGTTATGAGCTACTAATAACGGTTCAAAACGCAGTTTTCTTACGTGATCAAGGCACGAGTTCCAAAATCTTCTCTTATGGTTTATCAAGTTGTACTAGAAAGTAAAACTCAGTATTTTTTAGAGAGAATATATTCTTTATTTGAGGAACGACTTGTCGTTTTTTAGTAGTTATTTTAGATAAAAAATTAAGGTTTAGTTTTGACGTAAGGTATCATCAAATGCTAAGCATTGTTTTACTGACACGAAGGGCATTGACACCTCCCGGTACAAAGATAACATTGACATGTTTATTTTATTATCAAAGCGTACGCAGCACAAGGTCACATCGTCAATTTCATACCAACTGAACTAAATTATAAAATAAAATCACCATTGGACTATTTAATAAAATGAAAGTTATAAATTGTACTTATGTTCGACGAAGCATACAAAATGCGATATTATGTGACATTAAGTACTATATTATGGTCCAAGTAACACCTAACAGCTTAGGTTATAAACGTTTACAAATAAGATTACATATGAGAACATACTAACAGTTTTTGTTTGTCAATTGTTGAAATCAAATTAACTTTTATTTTTCTTGGATTTAGAAACATTTATAACTAAAGCCGTATCTATATAAACATTATGAACACACGGAATTATCTACAGCATTATATCATGCATTAAACATACATAGTAAATTATAGAAAATGCAATATCTACTTAGATGAGAAATGATATATTAATATCTTACAATTGCTTATAAATAAATATTCGTCTTACAATGTGAAACAAATTCTTCTGATAATCTCGTAAATTTATCTATCTATTATATAGCAGAACACCTAGTCAAGAAATTCTATAATTGTAATACAAATTAAAGGAAATTCGAATTCAGCAAGTTCATTTTAGAGTTATATATTGTGACGGAATTAAAATGCATTAAATAATAACAAAAATGCACATAACTGCGAGTTTTATTATGTTGCCAGCGTTACCTGCTACAATTTTTAAGAAATAAAAAACGACCATTCATAATCAAACTCAAACGTTTTCGTTTTCGAATGCAACTCACACTACGATCACCGACAGACAATGCTTGAGTGTGCTTGAGTGTCAGTTGAGATGTCACCAAAACTAAACTAAATAACCAGCACTAAAAATGTTGCCGTCTCTTTCATGAGTACCGAAATAAAAAGGAAGGCATCATTTTTTGAGCTGTCAAATTAGTTCCGATTAGTTTTGGGGACATCTGAATTGACACCAATACTTGTTTTACTAAACGTTGATACAAACAAAAAACGCTAAACAACGTAGTTTGTTCAAGATGAGTGAGAAAAGTAAAAATCTTTGGTAGAGATTTGTATGTGACACAGAAATGTCTAATAGCTAGATAATAAACAAAACAGGAATAGAGCCGAGAAATGCATAACAATACTTAAAATGTAGATAGGAAATATATTATTATGTGGACTTTGAATAATATATGATAATTTACACATACGAGCAAGTGTGTATTTGAACAGTAAATACACCCTACGAAAATTCTTCTAGTTTTTCGGCACGTTAGTGTACGAGCGACGTAGACATAGTTTAGCATATTGCCAGTTTTACTTATTAAATCATATTGCAAATAGAAATCCAGGGTGTTCTATTTTAAGGGGAACCAACGAACTGGCGCTTTTCATTTTAAATGTAATTCCGAACATACACAAGCGACTTATTTTCAAAAAGTAGGTCTGCTAACGATCTTTGTTCAGTTTGAACGAAACCTGTTTTCGTTCTTAAAGAACAAAGGCATGTATACTATCCCGTTAAAAGTGCCATTAGTTTTATAATATACATAATTAGTTTCAAAAGTATAGGAGGTAAACAAAAAAATGTTTTGTGAGTTTTCCTCACAATTTGAAACAACCTCCACTTCGTCCACCCCCCTTACAATACAACGATCGGTACATGTGGCAAACCAAGTTGTCTAGTACGACTATACCTGCACCGCTCGAAATGTTTCGTCTCGTTCACTCCTTGCGTGCTTTCCTCTTCCTCTGGCCGTCGCCAGCGCCCTCTGAGTCGCCGACTGGAACCGTCTGAAACAAACGTTAGGTTAATGCACTGAGCTCCACTATACAAGTACGCTGGAGGCATCGATCAAGGTATCCGCCGGCCCCCCGCCGCGGCGGCGGATACCTTGACCCTTGACTTTCGCCATTTTCGCGCTTAACGTTTGCGAGAGCGGCCGTGACCGTCTATGGAACTATTATTAAGGTTGTCACGTTGTTTTGTGATGCCTCAACAAATGTCAACAAATGTTTGGTATTTTATACGAAATACGGTCGAGAGGTGCGCTTTGAATGGCACAATAAACCACTGTCATTGCGTACAGAATATTCCCCCCATAATCACAGTGGGTTAGTGGTGATTCTCATAACAACATCAAAACACACACCTGGTTCACAATAGTTCCGCTATTTGTGTTAGAGCACCACGCTGAGCCCAGACCCGTTGGACATACCTACGCACACACGCTCTGTCAACCTGCCCACGGATGAGCTGCTTAGTGCCCACTGTTTACGTGTTTTGTGTTGTTTTAAGTAGACCATACTCTAGTAGTCTCTCTGTGTTATCTACTAATTGTATGTGCTTAACTGTGTAAGTGTGTGCCTTGTATTGTCTGATATTTAATCATTTCATTATTTTCTTTTTAAAAGATTGCATTAGGTATTTCGTGCAACCAGTTGTAACCACAGATTGGCTCAGTTAATGGGATGACACGTTCATCTATCTGAAATCTCATAGATACCGGATCTTGTTACTCTTTCAATAGGCCGCACGTGCTACAAAGACTCAAATAGCTTTTTGCTGGCAACATTTCATATTAACCAGAATAGATTCCATAAATTCCTTCACAGACAGGTAACTACATTATTCCTGCGAGCGGGCTATGCTACGCAAAGCCGCGGGCAGAAGCAATATCTAAAAGTCTAATTAGTATTGATATTTCTGCTGATTGTAATGTATCTTGTTCAGGGTTCAAATAAATTTATAAAACAAACGTAACAGGAAGATACTGCCTAGCCTAGAGCGGGTCTCCCTTAGTTGGCTTGGCAGTGATTATTTCTTCAGTACCCCTAAGCGTGTATATTAGTAAGTAGAATGTCACATTTACCTCGGCAGTATCTTCCTGCGTGGGAGCTGGTCCCTCTAGATCGGCCTTGGTTGGCTTGGCAGTGGTTGTTTCTTCGTCGCTGCGGCTGTCCTCTTCAGCGTCAGATTCATGAGGATCGTCAGCTCCTAGTGTGTCAGTTTTCTTAGCTTCGCCTACTGGGTCCTGGAGGAAAATACGTATTAGTATGAGGATATGAGAAGGCAAAATGTGCAAAAGTTTTGAAATATTTAGTAGGTGGCTATATTCAATTTATTTTTTTATAATTTGCTGTGCTAACAAATTGAGAGCGAAATATAACACTAAAAATTACAAAACTATGTATAAGTTAAAGTTGTGAGAAAAGGTGGCCATTGCTCTCTCTATCATTATTATTATTGGAATTAGTACAGTCCTTGTACAAAAAATACTTTACAACATGTAGAGAGAACGAGATTCGACAATCCAATATTGCTGCTTTGCGCGATGTAGTCTGCACTGAACCCTTAGTACCTACGAGCGGATACAAAAAACATACGATAAAAGATTTCGAGAGCTCTATTTGACTCCTTCCATACATTTGACGCCTCGCATCGCCTCTACCGGATAGAGGGACAATTTTTCCTAGTTCAGGTTGAATATTTTCAAACTAACTCGATTTTAGCCTTATCTTATTCTTTTTTTGTACGTGTAAGCGAGATAAAAGCTAAGTCTCGAATACTTACTTCGAATTCAAAATGACGTTACCCGTCACAAGGGTACTGAATCGGTTGGAGTTTGCATCATTATCATCATCATCTGCTGAATATAGGCTTCTCCCAAACTATGCCATGATAAGCAATAATGAACCGCCTTCATCAGCATTTAGGATAATTTACATAAGTATGTCAAGTGAACTCACAGATCGAGGTCCGCAGCAGAGATATGCGCCGATGCCGACCACGATGAAACTGCCGAAGATGACGACCGCGTACACCCACGGGTTGTCTCCCGCGAACTGAACCGCGCGCTCGAAAAATGATTCCTGCAAATAGATAGCTGCTACTTAGCACTACGGACTAGCTTCTACTAGAGATCTACTGGGCTCTGGGATAGGGTTTAAATCAATAGGAGAAATAGTTTTACACAGGGAAAAAGGTATTTTGTATTTGGTGGGAAGCGTGCATTGGGAATAATAAGGTTACACAAAAATTAAGTAGTATGTGATGATGGCAGATTTTACTATAGAAATGGCTATGGAAAATGGTTTCAAATAACAAATCGTGGGTAACTTTTCCGTTGTAAATGGTTTCACACAAATATGAAGGTAAGTAATGGTGGAGGGGAGTAATTCCTTTGCTATATGTACGGAGAGAGAAGAAAAGTATTAAGCATATTTGAAAACAAACCTAGCAACATCTTCACAGCTGTAATTATAATTGGTATTTTTTCAATTACATTATTTAGCTAGCATATTCCAAAAAAAATTAAACCCACGCTATAAAACATCAAACCTCTCTATTGCTTCAAAATTTGTAACTCTACTTGCACATTTTATTACATTTTCTTACGTAAACTAGCGTATTTTACAGAACTCATTACTATAGCAAGCTGACTGCCAGTAGACAGCAAAGGGAATAGCGCACAACGATCAGCGATAACGCAGATTTTAATGGTGTACATAACGTAAACTAGTACACCCTAGCTATGAGTGAGTGAACCTCTCGGGCCCGCCTGACGAGTAACACGATGTATCCTACGATGGGGATCGCGCAGTAGACGGCGTACAGCGCCCAGTAGCCCGGCCGGTAGTTGGTGGCGCGGAGCACTGCGCCCCACCACGTTTTCTTTGTAGATGGTATCAGTTAGTAGTAATATCATCATGAAGTGCCGGTCTTTCATATGCCAAGGGGTCTTTCGACGCACCCTTACGGGGCGCATCAATGAACAGCTTTAAATCACATCACACATAAGCATATACTAATCCACTACTCGCTAGGCTGCGGCCTTCCCTAATAAGCGCCTCAAGAATTCCCTCGTAAAGGGATGAAACGAAGGTGGAAAATAGCGCCATGGCACCCTGTCTTCAGCCGCATCTACCAGCATTGTTTCGCAGACCGTCATTCCACCTAGCAACAGGGCGCCTTACAATAACTATTAAATAGTGAAATTTACTACCAAAGGACGTCGAAATACGCCTGATTGACTTTGCTTCAGTAAACCTTCCTCGTGCGTCAGACGATTAGCACGATGTATCAGAACCGGCGTACAGCGCATCAACCCGGTAGTTAGTGGCGCGCAGGACTGCGCCCCACCAAATTTTCTTTACAAGTGGTAATAATTTAGGATTACTGGCATGTCGTATGTGTTATGACACTTTGTCGGTTCTTAAAGGTTGTTAGGATTTGGCATTGAAAGCGACAAATCACATCACACACCATCAGCCTATGCTAGTCTAATGATGGACTATTCACAGCCAGCAGTATTTCGCAGATCGTGACCCACATGTAGGCCAAGCACAAGATTGATATCTCGGGTAGAATAGAGAAAAATTACGTCGCATGGTCATCAAATGCTTATACCTGCCTAACTGTCTCAATGAGTCCGATTTTTGCAAGTAATCCTATAAGTAACTGATTCATAGCTATAAAATCAGTTAACCTATCGTGCGCTATTGAGTTCTGATGGCAGATAGCGGCGCAGTGGCAATGCTCTCTCACCATCAGCATGGGCAGTACTCCAGTAACCGCTAGGAAAAAAGCCTTAAGTGATGGTAGACGACGGAGTAAAGAGGCTCAACTCTACTTACAGAGTCCCGAGACAGCTTGGCTCGCTTCAGCTTAAAGGTGTGCGCGGCAAAGAGTTCGGCCACCAGCTCATCATCCGTTATTAGCAAGTTGTCGAATAGCAACTGAGGAGACATGGACCATAGCTCGAAGCCTACGGCGTGCTGGAAGAGGCAAACATGTTACGTTAATGGCTAGGCACATAAACCGGTCTGTGTGCCGATCGAAGTGTGCTTCCACAAGTGAAATGAAACGCCTAAAATGTGTTGAGCGCAAATTGGGGACTATGCGAGTTTAACAAACAGGACGCTTCGCAAAATTACCCGTCTGAGGAACGCGTAATTTATAAACTCTATCTACATATTACTAGATGCAACGACTTGTAGTATAGACTATACACTAGCCAAACTAGATGTAGAATGTGTGTTAACAAACTGTCCATGCTTAACCTAAAATTCACTCTGTTGCTGCGTCTTTATATACGAATTTACATTACTTGTCGATTTGAGATCCTTCCTTCAATCAATATTGCTTACAATTATATCTGAAACTAGACGCCAATCAAGGGAGTTTTAGTAATCTGTGTCGTGATTTGTTTACAAACATTCTACATCGAGTTGGACTAGTGTATACACTAGCACTAGCGTAACCTGTAGGTTGACAACAGAAGAGCTCGCGACAGATCGCCTACGCACAGAACGGATTGCGCTGTCTCTTATCAATATAACAGGTGAAGGCTAAATCGCGGGCACCACATTTCTCCATAACTCAGTGTGTTATTTCCTTAGAACCTTACAAAACTCATGGAAACGTCTGAACTCTCCTCTCTTCCTTGGCATCATTTGTGAATAAAGTAAACATTAGCATTACTTACAATGGGCGTCATCTTGAAGGGCTGCTCGTCCTTGAAATAGTCCGGGTTGGGGATGCGACGCGGGGTCCACTTGCCCTTGTAGTTCGGGTTCGTGATGAGAGGCGCGCGCCATATGCCCTGATGAAAAGATCAGTTATTCGATGAAAGTTGAGGATTCATCATACAAGATTGGGCGTTTTTCCATTAGCCGACCCGGCACCGGCACGGATCAAACAAAAACTTGAAATCCCAATCATTTTAACAGACGATAGAGTCATAAATCACAGAGACAGTTTGATTCGTGTATGAGACAAGACAACCTCTGTTGTCGAAAACCGATTTCCACTTCAGCCCACTGCGTCGCGTAATTAGAAAGAAGTCCTAGATGATTAGAAATGAACAACGTCACTAATATGGCAAACTAACTCTTTAGAAATCGAGAGCCAACAGTTTTGATATAAAAGCTGGGGCAAACAAATGAAGATATGAGGAAAGTATAGACCCACCTTATATTCAGGGTTGGCTACCATGGGCGGAGACCAAGGCCCGCAGCCGGGGGCCTGGCTGCAGAGAGGGTTGTCGATCAGTGGCGCCTCCCATTCACCGTCCATCTCATTGTCCCAGTCTGCAGGCTTCTTGGCTTCAGGGTCTGAAAATAAATAGGAGTCAATTATATTCCACAACAGAGATTAAAGCTCCGAGTCCAGCTGACAATAGTATCGAGACGAGATCGTGACGTCTCATTTTTAACCGACTTCGAAAAATGGAGGATGTTCTATGTTCAGCTGTATGTATGTTTTTTTATAGTATGTTAATTGATTTCTCCGTCAATTATGGCCAGAGTTGTGGACAGGACTAGCAGGAAAGTTTGCATACAGTGGTTAAACCTGCGACTGAACATATTATTTTCTTCATCTAGTTCTGCTCGGTAGCATTTAGCATTCATTGAATTGCCGACATTCATTTTGCCGCAATTTTGCAGCGCCTCAGGTATGTTCGCTGAAGCTCGCACCGACTCATTAGATGCCAGATGGGGTAAAAACGCAGCCTCACTGCCCAGCAGAACCTGCGGAAGCAGCAACAGCATCCTAATTGCTATATATACCAAATATGATGTATCAGCTCATTCAGAGGACTAAATCCCTTTTAATATTAAGTACTAGCCCCTCTAGCTTTAAGTCCATAACAAAATAGACTTAGTTGTCTCAATAAATAAACATATTAATTTAATTTAATTTTAAACGGTTCTGTCAGAAGACCAGCGTTCATATTATGAATACCAAGTCATGCTGAGTCTGAGACCAGTTTGTGACCTTTCACACATCTACAATACAGATTACCCCAAAGTAAGCAGAGCGCAACTTGTGTTATCGTAACAAATGCCTGATATACTACTTATGATATTATATTTTTGTAGTTGAAAGTTGCCTACTAATAAAATAACAGTTACCAGGAATATTCTCAGGTTCGTCGTCGAGCCAGCCGGTGGGTTTGGCCGCGTTGGGGTCGATGATCTGAGCTGGTGCCTCCTCGTCCCAGTCTTCGGGCTTGCTGGCTTCAGGATCCACAATCTACAATCATAATAATTTCAGTCAGTGACTCTGTCATTCTGTGACCATGTAACTAAATCTGCTGTCATTTGAGTCTTGCTCATATTTCTATTATATTAAGTTAGGCAAGTATTATATATTTAAGTTCAATAATGCGCACTCCATTGTAAAGATTGCGATGCAAGCTTCATCATAATGGATCCTATCTCATGATAGCATGAGACAGTCAATGGCAGAATTGCGTCAAATCATATGCACAGCCATCCTACAAGAAGTTGAAGTATTATCTTTGTACTTCAGTAATTGTCTTAGAATATTTAGCAAATGGAACCGCTATACAAATTTTGCACCAAACATCCCTCTCCGATTTTGTAGCGGGCGGGGAGGTAAACACGTACAGCTCAGCGAGGCGGTATTACGCTCAAATTCCCAAAAAAAAACTTGTGTACCTACGAACCCACACTAAACCAATGTAGTAACACAAACAAAAAACACGCACACGAACGAAGATTAAACTTGGCGATGCGGTTCTTAAACTTGGCGACTTTCTCTCGCCATTTTCAGCTTATTTACCACGCATAACGAGAAAATAAACTATTACCTTTCTTTGCTGGTTTACTCACTGTTGAATTATAGTTTTTT
The DNA here is from genome assembly GCA_963662085.1 of Eupithecia inturbata. NCBI lineage: Eukaryota > Metazoa > Arthropoda > Insecta > Lepidoptera > Geometridae > Eupithecia > Eupithecia inturbata. The sequence continues at coordinate 1,667,506 of OY759179.1, read as the reverse complement.
TTTTTTTTTGCGTGAAGCACTTTTCAATTAACCTCCTTCTTCCGACGTTGACGTTAACATAAGGTCTACTGTTGACACTGACATAACAGATAGGTATTTATCTCATTACTAGCTGCAGCCCGCGGCTTCGCACGCTTTTTTCCGGAATAAAAGGTAGCCTATGTCCGGCCCGGGGATACTATCTACCTCGCTGCCAAATTTCACCGAGATCCGTTCAGCCGTTCTTGAGTTATAAATAGTGTAACTAACACGACTTTCTTTTATACATATATATTTATAGTGTAGGTTATGAATGTGAAAGTTCTCAGTATCACAGATTATATAGGTACCTAGTTACTTAGGTAATTTCACTTTTTGTAAGCAGTTTTTTTGTAACATAGGTAATGTAAATTATTACTGATGGTAATAGCTCTCGTCTCGGCTCCTGGTGTCACACAAAGTGGGCCAGTCTGAAAACCAGCGCTGTTCTGTACCTATCCTGGGGTAGAACAGCATAAAGCTGAGACTGACCCTTTTGGGTTCACTACGGCGCAGCTCAGGAACGGGTGAGTAGCCCCCGCCCAGGGTGGGCAGTGGCTGCCTACTCGTTATTAGGGCTTGTGCACTGGTGGTAGGTAGGTGTCTGTTTTAGGTATTGTGTATAATTTTGGTTGTTTTGCTTTTGCTTTAATTTTTTTTCCTTATGGATACTTACCTAAATACTGTTTTTGTTGATTTGTTATGTTTTCCTGTGTTGTTTGTGTGTGAACTTAATAAAAAATCTTATCTATCTATCTATCTATCTACAAACCTTTTCCCTTTCATCCCAGTCTTCTGGCTTCTTATCATTGGGGTCGTCGACCTCAGCAGGCGGGTTCACGGCCGGCGTGAAGTCGTCCAGCAGAGAGCCGGAGTTCACTTCCTTCCCATCTATGTTGATGAGGAACGTGTTGTCTGGACGGACGATCAGTGTGTAGAGATGGGGCTGCTTGTCTTTGTAGATCTCATCTAGGCGTTGGCTGTGGGGAGGATATGAGGTTATTTACAATATCTATCTATGTTATATATTGTACTAAGTTTATCAGTCATCTAGTACCCATAACACAAGCTCTGCTTACTTTGGGGCTAGATGATGCTGTGTGGATTGTCCAGCATTATTTATTTCATTTATTTTATTTATTTTATTAGTCCACTGCTGGACAAAGGCCTCCCATAATGAGCGCCATAGCCAATAAAAGTAGTAAATTGATTTAAGTTATCTCGTAAGAAAACTACACTCATGTTTATTAAAATACTGAGTGGAGGAGTCTGCTGCTCTCACAGAACCTACAAAATGTGAAAATTGGCACCTCTTTTTATTTACATTTAGCCCTTACTCAACATCTAGCCTGTTACAACTACACCCAAATACTCACTCACAGTTACATTTCCAATCTCGTGCAATAACTATAATGAACAACAAAGATGGAAAGACGTACCTAGACCGAATAGAAGTGCGACCCAGACAACAATACACACGCGAAACACGAGCGCCGGCGCGGCGGCGCCGGTCCGACTATGACTGAGGTGGGTGGACCTAATTTGAGCCTTCCACTTTCGAGAGGCTGTTACCTTATCTCCCCTTTTTTACTTAGATCGATGGTTCTATCACAGGTTTTTGAAATGAGCAAGCGTAGTTTCATGTTTGTGACAATATTTTGAAAGTATTTCAGAGTCCGGTGACCCAGACAATAATCGGCGTTTCGAACTACAAACTCACGTAGGCTTCTTGCTGTGCTTCTCCTCAATAGTGCCATTTTTGGGGTTCTTATGCCTGAAGATGAAGTGCAGCTTATTATCGTTTCCACATTTATCCGGTCCGAACATGATTGTGTAAGGCGTTTGGTCGTGGAACTGGCGTAGGTCTGCTTTCGTGTTGGCGCCTTTAGACAGCAGCTTGAGGTATGCTCCGCCGCAGTTTTGACCTTCCTGTAATATAGATTAGGTTTGAAATTGAATGCAAAATGTTTGATTCAACTGGATTATTGAATGCCTAAGAAAAAGTCACGATTATATTCTACGACTTTGTCAGCGAATTTAATATGTAAATCTAAGTAAAATTACAGCTATTAATAGTTCCTGAGCTACGCCCCGGACCGACAGACGGACACTATGGGGTTCCTTGTTGACTGCGGAGTCCTGAAAGCAATGAACAACTTTCAATTCAATTAAATTTCACTTATAAAGCCTATTAAGAGCAGGCAGACTGACTCTGAGGTTGTATACTCAAGTTTCTTCTATCAGCACTCGCAAGTTCACTGCTGTATGTGCCTCCCCTAAACAAGGGGGGTTTTGACATTATCACCTTGCACACAGGCGGATCGGTGGTCGCAATAGAGGTGTTAAAAATACACAGAAGAAAGCTGCTGCACTTCCTCTGGCAGGTTTCACTTGTCGCCTTTTACGACATCGACGGACTAAGTTGGTGGGGTCAATTCTTACGCCGCTACAGATAGGTACCAAAATATGTGGTGTATTGCTTTATTGTCAGACGACGTCGTCAATACAGCCGGGAAAAAGTTGATACTTTAATTCTTTTTTTAACCATTATCGATGGGCAAGTAGGAAAAAAGAAGAATCAAAGAAATATCGTTCATCATCCCATTGCAAACTATCTCCCGCTCCAGCTCCCGGTGCTTTCCCGTTGTTTACTAAAAGCACCATTATGGTTAATCAAGCATATTGGTGTCAGTCGATGGACTTCCTGTCTACCAAATTAAGTCTAACATGTCTCAGACTTAATAACTTAGTACACTTATCGATTTTAAATCTAGGTCACACAAAGTCGCAGGCGGCGGCGGCGGGCCTATAGTGCGTTTTACGGATTCCAAAACACTTACGTTTTTAGATTTTAGTAGTTTTGTTGGTTTTATATAAACAGACCTTATATATAAGCAGACACCGTTCTCTACGTAGCAGTTTGGTGGCAGACGGTCGTTAGTGATGTGACAATGTTTTCCATATATGAATTCAATAATTTGTTATCGGTGTCCTATGGAATACTAGCTTTTACTAGCGGCTTCGCTCGAGTTTTCTCGGATAAAAAGTAGCCTGTGTTATTCTGTATTGGACCTTTTTTTTTTGATGACATATATATTTAGAGGCAATGGCGATAGTTTCATATGTCAATTACATAAAAATTTGAATATGAAAAGTTTAATAACTTTGTTTTTTTGTATGTATTATGGCCAGAAACATCGACAGTAATTTATTGATATTAAAAAGAGGTCCAATACAGAATAACACAGGCTACTTTATATCCGAGTAAACATGAGCGAACTCGCTAAAAAAAGCTAGTTATGCATAAAACGAACATAAATAAATATTGTAAGATACGCGAGTAAATATATTATTCCATAGGACACCGAAAACAAGGTAATGAATAATGTATGGAAAACATTGTCACATCATTATCGACCATCTGCCATCAAACTGCTACGTAGATAACGCAACGGGATCTGCATAAAAGCAACAAAATTATGCAGGTTTGCAAGCAAGATATTCAACCCAACAGAAGTTGATAATGATGATCATTCATGCATGATGCTGTGGCAAATCGACCAGTAATATAAAATTGACGTAAACAAGCCAGTTTGAGGTTTTATTAGTGCATTTCCAGAAAGTATTATCTGGCCCAATGCCAAGGTATAAAAGTATATTTAGAATTGACTTGAAAAGAGATCTGGAGACGATTTATATATGAAAAGCTCAAAGTACTAATTAAAATATTTGCAATATTTGAAAAGGCCAGAGATGTAAGTCAGCAATTTTTCCATTGAAAATCTGTACCAAATCTTTCTTTTCTTCTTTTTGTCTGAACAAAGCCAGACAAAGAATTCTCATAACAGAAAATTATAAGACCTATAACGAGATTAACAAACAAAGAAACCAAGTAACATATTCAGAACATAAGCTGATTGCCTCGTTCAAATTCTTATTACAACTTTGTCTAAGTTAGACATACTTGTATGCCTCTAGACTTGGAAATTGGATTACCACTCAATAGAATCCAATATTGAAATAATGCAAGACATGACGCAATTTCACACGCCTGAAATGTATACTACAGAGTGATAAGCGAATTAGCCAAGCTGAAAGTTATTGTTTCAGTAAAAAAATTTAATGATAAGGTGTAGGTGGGTTTTAGAAACCTTTATGTTTACGTTAAAACTGTTTTTTTGTTTGTGAAATACTCACAGGCATTTAATGATACTGTAGCCTCATCATCACACAATACGTGTAAGCATACCTCTCGGGGGTTTAGTCAAATCACCGCGCTTGACAGGCTAAATAACTATAACACCAAGGTTTTGAACAGCATGAATAAGACTTGGGTAAATGATTAATTGCATTCCAAGTCATGACCATTTTCTTCAATAAATAATTATATGATTCATGGTAGGACCATTAGCCGACCACATAACAGGCGAACTATTTGCCAGACTAGTAAGAATAGAAGATGCATGCATGTTATGCATCTCTTACTTCTCTTACTTAAAAGCTGGACTATTTTCCGCAACTAGGCTGCAGGGAGCTTTACTTGCTTAAACATTAGTAACATTACCACATCAGCACTCATACATCCATTGCTAAACCTGCCTCCCGAAACAAGAGGGTTTTGCCATCATCATGATGGGGGGAGAGGCAGATTGGTAATCATATAAATTCTCGCAATCGGCTAAATTGAAGCTGTCAAGAACTAAAGTTCCTTATCAAATTGGTGGTTGGGGCCTGAATATGCAATGGTATAACTATAGAATATTATAGTGCATTCATATTGTATAGTGACTATATAACTATAGAATATTATAGTGCATTCATATTGTATAGTGACTATATAACTATAGAATATTATAGTGCATTCATATTGTATAGTGACTATAAAATACCTACTTTTTATTGTATACCACAAATGAAACACAGCATAGACATATAAATGATAAAAGAAACATATGATAAAGTTTTCACTTACATTTAGATGCATGTTTTACCTAATATATATATATATATACTATACATATATAGATTTCATGGACAGATAATTTTTCCTACTGCTTGTCTGTGCTACTTTTGTAATCCTCTGAGTCAACCACATGGGTAAGGAAGTAATCAATTTTTTTTGGAAATGGTTGAGCAGTTGGTTATCACCTCCCTAAAGTAATTGAAGATGTGGCTTAAGATGGAGCATGTTTTCCCAGATAGTTACTTACTCTAGAAGACCATGATATGGTGCTCCACCGGCAAAAGATGCAGAAAGCTCATTCCATTATAATGTTTTAGAGAACTGACCTGCATAGTGACTTCATACTGCACAACTAAGGGCTTGTCTTTGAACTCAAATGGCTTGTCCAGAAGAGCAGAGATAGCAGCATGCTTCGCTTCGGTAGTCAACACTAAGCCCAGGTCATTTTTGAAGATCTTCCTTGAAGGAGTTTGGAGCTGAAATCATGATATTGGAAATTTCATTATTATTTGAATTAAAGTTTACAATTAGTGTTTATGCTTGCAGTTATGTTCTCAACCTCATTGCAGTACAGGCATAGTTAAATTTTAATTTTTCCACTAGTGGACTAAACATATAAGTGAAGAGAAAATCAATAACACTTTATTTCTTATTTGATAACATATTAGTTAGTAGTAATAGTTAAGTAAGTATAGACTGACTTGTCTAAGTGCTTAATTTGTAAATCTAATGAAATAAAGTTATTGACTTTGCATGAGCATAAAAAGTTGAACACATATAAGTTTAAATAATGTTTGTACAATGTTTTCATTTTAGGTCCTTACCTCCCATGCCCCATCATATTTGGCAATATCCTCATCCACACCTTGCTTTTTGGTTTCAGACTTAACCCATTTCTTTCCGAATTCTTTTGAGTCATCAAAGTGTTCTGCAAAGTGCACCCTTGTTGGGATCTGAGGGCTTACATACTCTTCTATTTCTTCTTCAACCTCAACTTCCACCTAATCAAATAAGGAATAGTGGGGCAGGTAAATAATTATTTGAACTAGACATGCAGACAATGTTGGAGATAAAGATAGTGAAATGTAGGTCATATTGCAGATAGCAGTGTTGACTGAAAAATGTAGTGCAACTAACCTCATCATCTGCTTCACACAGAACAGAGCTCACGAACACCAATAAACACCAGAGGAGAACTTTACTCCTGAAAGGAGCCATCTGAAAGAAATACATGTGTGAGAGCACCGACCGACGGGCGTTTGCAATGTAATAGTAATAACCTCAAGAGAGTGACACACTCCGCCGCTATTTTATGTTAATTTAATTAAATGGAGAGGTGGCCGGTAGCTCATGCGATGGGTTGAAAGTTCGGGAGCGGCGGGCGATGAGGGGCTGCGGTCACCGGATGACGGATATCCTCAATTACAATAAAGCCACAAGAATTAAGTTTCTTTGAAGCCGGAGGATGAGTTTTACGCACCTTGTTCAATAATAAACACACTATTTATTCCAATCCGTCGCAGGCAAATACACGGAAAATTATGAATAATTTCAGTCAGGCATCAACCTCAGAATCAGAATGATTTTTGATTTTCCTGAAAATTTTCAACCAATCAAAAACAAACAGTTGTCAAGGAACAGGAAGCAATCATCGAAAATTTTACAATAAGTCGCGTTCATAGTTGGCAATTCTAGTCTATGACCAGCCAGGTAGCCAGCATGCAAGGGCAATCAAATTGTATCGTGTGTAATCTCGTATATAACGTGTTCGTTGTCATCTTACGAAAATGAAATCGATGACCGTTTTTGACTTTGATGCATTTGATGGAAGTTTGAGGGTGATTTTGTTCGTCCTAGGTCTTTGACAATTCACCACAGCTGATTTCTTTGTTTATGGTCTTGCGTTTCGTTCTGCTCCTTTCTATAGGATTGTTTGAGTTTTCTGTCATTTTTTTTTACTATCATTCCTTTGCTTGCTTGCTTTCGGTTGGTTTGGATAACACAACACAACAGTGAGTTTTCCGCCGAAAACGAATTTGAATTATTTAATTTACTCAGCACGTAAAAGCACGGTACGTGCGCTGTGCGCGCGCGCTGCTGGCTGTGTTGGTTGCATTGCAGTCTTCTGTTGGGACGTCGTTTCTTGCATTTATCTTTCTAATATATATTATAGTGCTCAACCTTACATTGCTGCACTATTTAGTTGTAGGTAAGTAAATAATAAAGGTACTAATTTATTACCTACCTGCCTCTGTGATAACTTGTGTACAAAGGTGTGTAATATTTACTTTGGTAGGTAGGTAAATGCTTTTTAACAATGGGTTGCCTCAAGTGCCCTTGCCTTCACAATCTCATTATTATTGTTATTAATAATTATGAATTGAATGAATAAGTCATAATATTATTCAACATAAATTCTTACGACGCCGGTACTACGTGATTAGGTTTTTTATCACTTTATTCTGAGCTTTTGTCATGAAGAGAAAGTGAGTCTTTATTAAAAATATTTTTTTTTATACCTAGTCTAAAACCAATAAAAAATTACTAGCACCTAATAATTTATACCAGTGCAGGGTGATACGATAATTTATCAATCTGCTACCATAATTTATTTAAAAATATATATGTATGTACTTTATTTAAAAAATGAAATCAATGTTTTCCTCAGCTTTCATCCCATTCGCAACATGAGGCGGTGCTTTTCCCGGCTACTTCGACTCCGGAACCTTCTAATCCTCACAGTACTAGTGATCCTGCTGCATTTGTTGAAATCACTCAGCCAAATTGAACTGCAGGAGGCTGATAACAATTTGAAACATGACTCTAATATGTTGCCCCAGTCACAGGAAATTTATAATAAGTTGGAGCATTTCAAATATTTTGTTCCAACAAGCTTGACAGAGGTTAGTGGTATATTATTTGTTCATTTATTAAGTACAGGCCATTAACCTGGGTCTTCCCACTGTAGAGCAAAGACCCAGGTACTTGTTTCTATTCTACACTTTAATGTGTGGCTCGTGGCCTAGTAAAAGAAATGCAAATAAAACTTTGCTTCGCTCCATCTTTGTGTAATTTTTTATTTTATTGACTTGATTGTTGTGATTTCTGTAAAAATTACATACTCGGCAAGGATATCTAAAAATGAAATATAAACTAGTTTCTGCCTGTGGTTTCACACACATTGATTCTTTGCCAACATATAAAGGTTATATCTATACCATGGGAACTAATTTATAGGATCAAATGTCATTGTTTTATTCCATCTCTAGAGTTACACCTATGGAAAATTTCAGCCTAATCAGTTCAGTAGTTTTGTCATGAAGAAGTAACAAACATCTTTAGCTTTTATAATATAAGTGTGATTTGCAGAAAAGAGTACCTGTGTACAGATTTTTCGGCATAATTCTTATAAATTTTAGGATTAGGTAGTAGATACTTACCCCTACAACCATTAAGAGAACTTTAAAATTAAAAGTAAGTAAACATACAACATTTGCCTTGATTTTCTAAATTAATCAGTTGAGTGAGATCTCTGCTTATAGCAGTTTGAAATATTTTTTTTAAGATGTTCATAAATCATTAATTTTCTTTCTTTCTTTTCAGCTAAAAGACTGGCACAATTACACACAAATTAGTATGGAGAAAAAACGTGTTGGTGAGTTGAGTGCTTCCTAAAGGTCATAGCTCATTGGAGTCACCCAGCACACGACCCGCACTGCCTCGCCTCTTGCGGTTAGTATTCATGATATGGAATTCTATGGATATGCGCTGACTACATCAACTCCAGTTCGCCTCGCTCGCAAGAGGTCCACGCGTCGGCTGCCAGGTGGCTCTAATGAGCTAAGATCTTTCTTTTTATCTCTTTAGGGCATTTTTTCAAAATTCAAGATGTCTGTCTATTCCATTAATTTAATATTCCTACTAACATTACTGTAATGAAAAAAGAGGTAAAATTTGTTTGTTTATGAGTTAATGAGTAAGTTTGTGTGTGAGTGGGATAATCTCTGAAATTATTGGTCCGATATTTTTATATAAATATAAAATATTTCACCAATATAACTTATCCCTAAGTGACATATACCATATATTATTCCATTAACGCATGAGCAAAGCCGCGAGCAGGAGCTATAAAAATAACAATGCAAGATAAACTTAACCATAACCACAAAAAGCTGACATAAATTAAAGGAGGCCTAGCAGTTTAAGAGGCCTATACCTACCCACGTAGGCCTCTATTGTGCTATGTGATGTGGCTAAGGTTGATAATGAATTCTAGCTAAAACTGTTTATCCCTGCAGGTCTCGGCGAGCAAGGCCGCCCCGCGTCCCTCCCCGCGAGCGAAGCGAAACTAGAAGAACAGATATACTCTGTCAACGGCTTTAACGGCGCGCTAAGCGACAGAATCCCTCTGAATCGCTCCATCGCAGATATACGACACCGCGGCTGCAGAAACAAGCTCTACTTAAGCTCCCTGCCTACTGTGTCGGTGGTGGTGCCGTTTCACAATGAACATTGGAGTACGTTGCTGAGGACGGCGTATTCTGTGCTGTATCGTGCGCCGGCGCATCTTATTAAGGAGGTGCTGTTGGTTGATGATGCTAGCACTAAAGGTGAGGTATCTTCTAAAAGTACACTCAACAACATAGCCTATTAGGAGAGGCCTTTGTCAAGCGGTGGATTTGTATAGGCTGATGATGATTACTTAACTAATATGAAGAATGCCTTCCCATTTTATTTACTTACTAAGTAGTTTGTTCTTAAAATTGGTAAAGAACGTCATAAAGTAGAATCTACTAGGTCTCTACAACAATTAGCAAGTTTTCTTATCATATGGAGTAACAATAGCCATGTAATTAATGCATTCAAGTGTAACTAATCACCTATCGATGAATATATAATAGCTATAAGCTAAAGGAGAGGTGTTTGTACAGTTGGGATTGTTATGTGTGCCACCATTATTGAATGGTTATATTATATTAAAGCTGCGTTTCGCACGACTTGCATGTTTTGATACTTTGCCTATAAAATAAAAGTAGCTACGTAGGTAATTTATTTATCTATTTTGAAATTTGTTGAAAACTTATACTTACCTAACTACTTTTAGCGAAATTTTAAAATAAAACAAGTAGTGTTTAGAAAATTATAAATCTACTTTGAGAAACTGCCTACGGTTCAGGTCAGGCTAGTAAAAGGGACAATTCGTTTCAGAAAATGAATATTGGTTTGGCCGAAATTATTGGGAAAATCTTAGAAATGCTTGCATTATAAGCAAATTTTCTAGTTATAAATTCATGTTAGTTAAATAAAAAATAAATCTGGTTCTGGGTTTGCCAGAGAAATGGTAATCAAAGCGTGCATTTTTGATAAACAACGGCACCGGAGGCTTGACAGCTTTTTAAAAAAATAACGCGCGTTTCGGGAAAGTCAGGTACCGATACTATAAATGCTAAAGTAACTTCGTCTATCCTGTTACCTTCTCAGGCTGAAACTGCTGAACGGATCTCTATGAAATTTGCTAGGGATAGATGGTATTCTATAGTAAAGGACAGCTTTTTATCCAAGAAAAGCACGTGCGAAGCCGTAAGCAGAAGCAAGTGCATTTAAATCTGGTCCCTCCGCCAATTTACGGATCTTGGAAGGCAGCGGGACTTTTGACGAACATTTATAAGAGTGTTGTGAAGTGAGCCAACCTCGTCAGCTCACTTTCGTCCACTGCTGAACAAGCCTCCCCAAACGATTCAATTCATTTATTTATTTGTGATACACAGGCATTACAGGAATGTTCAGTTATAAAATTAGAGCTCTGATCTGCCATTTGGCGTACAAATTACAACAACAGGTAACAAGTAGGGTTTTGTTATTACCACCACGCTTGGCAGGCGACTCGGTGATTGTAGTAGACCTTACCCTGAAAAGTCCCTCGTAAATGGCTAGATAGATAGTTAGAATAGAATTATACTTTATACTACACCTGCCCGGAAAGTTACTTATTCCTTTTCCAAAATTGAGCTAGAAAGTACGTCATTGCAGGCGTACTAGAATGCGGGTCGAACAACCCTATGGAATTTCATTTCTCACTCGTTTGCCGGGAGAGAATAATGTATGGAATCCATTACTAACGTGTCATTTTTTTTATTTTTTTTAAATTTCAGTCTTTAGCTATGGTTATTTTCATTAGAGGTAGAAAAAGTTACAAAAAGTTTTTACTCTGAGTCCGCTGTAATGATATGGGCCTCGTCCGTTCTCGGAACAGTCATTCAAAAAAGAACCAAGTGCCTGAGACTTTCACGGGAATTTCTTCGTTACATTTTAGTTAGGTAATTTTATGAATTCTACAGAATGTCGTCGAGTGCTAGTGACGATATTATGACACCGCCAGTAATAGAATAAACTGCTCAAGCAGTGATTGAGAACCTATTACCCGAGAAACCCAGATATAAATACAACAAGACTTATGAAGATTTCGTGTATTGGAAAATCGAGAAGAGTGTAACTTCTTTTTCGGGAAATGTTTTATTTTTCTCGTAGGTGTAGTATAAAGCACTATGTATCACTCAAGAGAAAGTGCGATTCCTAACTCGAGTGTTTTAAGGCCCGAGGCGCAGCCGAGGTCCTTAAATGACACACTCGATAGAAATCAGTCACTTTCTCACCTCTATGAACAATGTACTATTATTGCACAAAAGTTGTACATGGGCGAGCATATTGCTAGATAGCATAATCTACCTACTAACCCTTGGGTAGTGTGGACAACAATTTAGTAGGTAGACCTAGATACCAAAATTTACAGAAAAACAGAAAATAATAATAATTAGTGCAATTAACAATTCGTGTGTTTACCATTAACATATTAAATACACATATAATAAATATATTACTAACATTAATACTTACCTACATAAATAGATATACATACACAATAATAAATATGTATACATATAATTACGTAGGTACCGAATTATTCTTGCATCTTCTTCTTCTAGGGATGAAACTTTGGTGTTCTTCCAACACAAATAAGGTTGTAGTTAACCCGCTTACATCCGTAATGAACTCGTCAAACTACGATCGTTTTTTGCAGTAGACCTGTTAAGAATAATAACAATAGTTTATTTTGTGAAACAAACAATGTTACTAGATCTAATCAAATCACTTTACATACACGAAAGGAAGCTGCTGCCCTTCCTCTGATAATAACTATTGAGCTTGTTGCAGCTATAGAGGAAATAAAACGTTATTTCATGGTGTTCATCTTCACCACATGGTTCTCCTTGGTTCCAGGCATACCCTCCATCTGTCAGCTTATTTCTGCCCGCGGCTTCGCACGCTTTGTTTATATGGAAACGTTTAAAGTTTATTAATATTCCATGGGAACTGATTTATGGAATATAACGTTGCCAACAAGCCTATGTTTTATTCCAGGCTTAGAACTACATCTTTGCATAATTTCAGCCCGATCCGTTCAGTAGTTTTGGCGTGAAGAAGTAACTAAACATCCATCTAAACATTTATACTCTAGCATTTGCATACTTTAGTGATTCGTGATAAACACTATTCTATATTATAAAGACATTGCATTGGATATAGATCCAAAAAAGAAATAGTTCCAACAATAGCTTAAGTAACCACCTTCCCTCTCTTCACAGACTTCCTGAAGTCAAAACTCGACGCATTCCTCTCCGCCAGCATGCCAAAAGTCCGCGTGGTCCGCCTGCCCCGCCGCTCTGGCCTCATCACGGCGCGGCTGGCGGGGGCCAAGGAGGCCACGGGAGACGTGCTGCTGTTCCTGGACTCCCACACGGAGGCGAACGTCAACTTCCTGCCGCCTCTGCTAGGTCTGTGTGTACGTATGTATTTTAATATTAGGACTTAAAATACAATAGAATCGAAGTTGGCTTTATCATGGGTTAATAGAAAATTTTATACGTTTTGCGGCAAATTACTTTCCCGTGGTTTTATTTCTTCTAGAACGCAGAAATAAATTAAAAACCACGAAAAAATTATATCTCGCGCTGACCCGAGACGATCAACCATAATAACTTTGTTCAAGTGTTTGCTGAATAAAACAAAGCTTAGAGTAGGTAAAACTCTGAAATAATGAAGCTACCTATTAGTGAAAGAATTTATTTAATCAGACCATTAGTTCCGGAGATTACCCAATGCAAATTAGCTTGCAAATACGTCTTTATTAGTTTACATGTAATGCACAGTGATATTCGTTATCTAGTTTTAGGATATTACGAAAAAGGTCGTATAACTATGCGATTGTAGTCTAACTTTTGACGTGACTCACGATTTTACAACGAACACTTTTGATAACAGCCTTATCGAAACGAGGCCTCGTAAAATACAATAAAATACCAGGCAAGTTGTTACAGTTTGCTGAAGTACCATACGAATACGAATTTATTTCATACGGCGTACGAATGCCAATATTGCGGCCGCAGCTGTAATTCCCGCATAGGCCTTACAAGTTATCTAAGCAAGTGCCGAAAAAGAACACAAACCATCATTCGTGGATGTAAAGGCTATTGGTGATGATGATGATGAGTGGGTATAGTGAACATCCACAAAACAATACCACTAGCAATTGGTATATCTGATGTTAAGCGACTTATCATAAGTAGAACCCAGGGTCGGAATTAAAGAGCAGAAGGCCCTGGGGCAATAAAAGAGTGGAGTGGAGTACCTTAATTGTTTTCAAATAACTAATAGGTACTATTTGCTTCTTTTCAAATAACTTATACTTAGTAGCGAGCTTGCGTACACGATCGGTTTTGATATTGAAGAACATTGTATATTATTGTTGTCTATTGTAGGTAGATAAGCTTAAAGATTGTTCTCTATTCCGATTATTAAACCTACCTGTTATTACTCTTATTGAACCAGGTGAGATCTCTGTATACAGTTAAACCTAAATAGACTAAGGCACTTCTAACCAAAACGTAATGTTGTTTTTTTACAGTAATTTTTGGAAAAAGCTAAGTCAACGCCTGGAGGGGCCGCGAAATCTAGTAGAAGTAAAACCGCGAGCGGGCCCGAAATTTTCAAATATTTTTCAAGGCCGTGGCCAAAATATTCGTGGAAGCAAAGAATTAACAGCGAGAGAAGCGAACCTGCTATATCATTAGTACATGATTTGACCATTTGTTTCTTTCTTCAGATCCGATCGCCAAAAACTACCGCACAGTGGTCTGTCCGTTCATAGACGTGGTCGCATACGACACGTTCGAGTATCGGGCTCAGGACGAGGGGGCGAGGGGCGCTTTCGACTGGGAGTTGTTCTACAAACGACTGCCCCCTCTGCCCAAGGACCAAGCTAATATGCCCGAGCCTTTCGAGTGAGTATATCTGTAGTATTTTTGTGAACTAGCGACACGCCACAGCTTTGCAGTCTGGATTATATTACCAGACTGTTCGCGTGGTCAGTTGAGCCAGTCCGGTGAGACGGTAGTGTCGTCTCGCCGACGAACCGTTTAATTTTTGTGTAGGATACTTAGTTCCATGTACGCGCGTTAGAAGCGCTTGACCAAACTCCATACGAAAATGAAACGTTTCCTCGTCGAGACGATACTATCGACTCACCGAACTCACAAATCTGGTGGGACCCACTAGGTGGCTATCTATCTTGTAACAACGTCTATCTGCTCCTTCAAGCTAGTGCCTGACGCTTGGTACGGACCTTCTCTAGATTGCATACCTATTATTTCCAGAGGCATTGGTGTCAATTCAAAGGTATGTCGCCAAAACTAAACTAAGATAATTGAACAGGACTAAAAATTATGCCTTCCTTTTTATTTCTATCACTATGAAAGGGACGGCAATATTTTTATCTGTTAAATTAGTTTAGTTTAGTTTTGGCGACATCTGAATTGACACCATTAGCTTCTGTGATTGACAGTGTACGTTTTTGCGATAAGTTATAAATGCTTCAATACTTGGTCCATACATAATAAATAGATATAATCTTGTGATGGAGAATCTGCCCCTCCATATGCAGAGGCCAAATAAAAAAAAAATAGACTATTTTTAGCTATTTCGTTTAGTAACTATAACACTGTATGCTTCAGCCAACAGAATGTTACACGCATTTCTGTGTTCGAATTTAAGATAAATAAATATATAATGCTGGACAATCCACACAGCATCATCTAGCCCCAAGCTAAGCAGAGCTTGTGTTATGGGTACTAGATGATTGATACACTTAATACATTACATAGATATATAGTTATATACATATGTATATTTTATTATTCATAGAAAATACCTAGAATACCCGGAACAAATATTTGCAGATCGTACTAACATTTGTCTCAGGGCGGGATTCGAACCCGCAACCTCCTACTTCGCAGGCGAACCTTCGCCCACAGCGCCACATCGGTCGTCTTAAAGATTAATTTATTACTAATAAAATTTAATTAAAACTATTATTAAATTATCGAAAGCAGGGTAATTTATCGCTTTCCGAGCTTTCCCAACTTTATTTCAATACTCAACACTCTATTAAGTTAAAGTATCGTAGGTGATATCTATGAACACGCCATTGTGCGGTAATTTTTAACTTATTCGATTTTTAGTCATAAATAAACCGGCAAATCATGATGAATACTGTTTTATTAAATATTGTTTGAAGTGTTAAAACGATTTATGTGATAATTATTATTATTAACTAAAATAAAAAAATAAAGAAAAGGTTGATCAAAAGGTTGAAATGTGTACGCCTTCCCAGTAATAGAAGTTTAGTTTAGTTGTACATAACTCTGAAGGGATTAGCCAGGGTTTGGAACTAGGTGCCATATACGTAGATAGATTCGTTCAGCTAAAAAATAATTATCGCATCAATCCAGCATCTGCCGAAAGTAATTCGCAGATCGTCATTCCACCTGGTCATAGGCGTCCTACACTACGTTTACCCTAGGTAAAGTTGAAGCTAAAGTTTGTTTTGTGTAGGGTCATTACATAAAGATAATTTATTTGCCATAAACATTAAATCATGATGACAGGCCGTAGTTAGCGCCAGGACATTTGTTTAGATGTCTTAATTACTCGTCCGATTCTAAAAACACTATTATTAGTATTATTTAACGGATATTTATCGCGTTTATTTACCATGATAATAATAATGTGTTCAGATCGCGTGAGTTTAAAAATATCTAAAATACTTTCACTATTAGCTCGTTATTCCTGACTCCTATAGGCATTTGACCGTTTATTCCTACAGACCACCGCACAGTGGTCTGTCTGTTCATAGACGATGCGATGTCCATACGACACGTTCGAGTATAGGGCGAGGGGCGTTTTCGACTGGGAGTTGTTCCACAAGCGATTGCCCCTTCTACAGGAGGACGAAGTTAGCATGCCTGAGAGTGAGTGATGATAACAAAACTATATAACTCAAGGATAAATTAATAAATATAGCACGAAAGAGTCGAATACGATAAATCGTGGGTAGTTTCTGAGTTTTATAGATTTATACATTATTGTATGATACCTGTAGACGATAGTTAGCTATGTGGTGCCGGCTTAGAATTTGCACCACCCCAGCTCTTCCCGCAGGTGTCGTAAGAGGCTACTAAGGGATATCCATCAGGGGTGGGCAGCAGCGCCCACTGCAGAACAATTCTACCACCTAATTGCTGTATTTATCGAAGGAACACGATAAGGAACAGCGGGGTACTCTAACACAAGCATATTTTGCTTAAAAGAGAACCCCAACCCATGATAATGTAACTTACCTATGTACAGAAATAAACATTTTTTAATTTTTTTCATTTCATTGCGATCCCCAACCCGCATGCCCAGCGTGGGGATTATGGGCATTACCCCTATGAGATGAAATCCAATAAGGCGCTTATCAGGGGGAGGCCGAGGTCAGGCAGTGGATCAAAATAGGCTGTGGAGGACCACCACCTCAGGAGACGATAGTTATCACATCGTAGGCCTTGAACTAGGAACGTGTCTTACGATAAGTTATCATGCTTCTATCAATTCGAGGAAAGTTGAATAAAGAATAATAATAATACAAATGATGCCGGAAATTTCAAACGAGCTTTAGGTAGGTACCTATTAGATTACAAGGGCCTAATTCTGCTAAACCAATTGATTCACTTTGACAATGGTATCGTCGCAGAATCCACTCTAAGAATACCGAAATATATTAAATGGTATATACTTCTCATTTTGACAAGCCAAAAGTGTGCTCGTACTTTCAGTAACAAACTTGAGAATCAAAGACGTACCAAACGGTAGAAACTCCTCGACTCTGAGTTAAAACGTCAGACCAGAAACGTTACAAATTGTTAACAGTACCGTATTCTTAGGAATAACCTTAGATAGTAAACTTCAATGGGGCCCACACATAGACAAGCTATCGAACAGACTATAATACTTTATTGACCAAGAAAATTACAATTCAATAATAAAACGAATTAGAACTAGTATTTGAAAGATTTTTTTTTTAAATGGAGGCCTGCATCTTCCATGCTTTGTCATCTAAATCGACATTCAAAACCGATGATTGAGTATTCTTTATTATGTTGTCTAAGCCTTCCAAGAGCTCACTGTGTTTCCACAGTTGACTACATCTTAAAGAATACGTAAATTTAGGTACAAAAAGACAAAACCAAATTTTTGTAAAAACCATATGGCTATTAATTTTAAGCAGTCTGTCCGAAGTTTTGTTGAAATTTTAAATTTTCTCATCTACAAAGGACTAAAAAGACATCAAGAATTGGTGAACCAAGGAGGCGAAGTGAACATTTATCTACAACTGTAATGTTGGGGGCCCAATTAATGAATTTTCCAATGATATTGTTTTTGTCTACACAAGAGTCAGCAATAAAAAGCTCGCACTTTGAAAAATTTAATTCCAAACCTATTTTTCGAAATTCATCTGTAATGGTTTTTAGATCATCAAAAACTGTGTTTACCTCTCCACCTAATGTTCCGTCATCCAAATACCAAACATGCTTGGATGAAGGCATGGCTTGGATTGAAGTGAACAAAAATCAAAGTGATTACTTTTTTTCCTAGTTTTACTTCTGTAATTTGAATTTTGTGACGTGTCCAAGAGTCTTGTAAGGTCTAAGGGAAATAAGGACCTTTTGTGAAAAATGAATATTTATTTATTTTATTTAATCCACTGATGTTGGGCGGTAAACTTTATTGACTAATGTATTCAACCTGTGTATTGCAGGAGTCCAGTGATGGCGGGCGGTCTGTTTGCGATATCCCGTGCGTATTTCTGGGAGTTGGGTGGATACGACCCAGGACTAGATATTTGGGGCGGCGAGCAGTATGAACTCAGCTTTAAGGTACCGACATATCTTCTACACTAAAGTCATTTACAACGGAATATTTACCATGATTTGAGTTGTGTCGTGCTCATGGCGCATGAAACTGTGCCAAATTTTGGAAAACTCAAAACTCAAATGATGGTGAATATCCCGTTGTAAACGACTTTAGTGTTAATAACCATGATGGATCTAAAATATTTATTTATCTTCTTCGTTGTGTGTTTTTAAGCTGGGTATCGACATCGCGAGACCGCCTCACTATTTTGATATCCGGCTTAACAGCATGACGAGGCTGCGTCGCGTGGTAGCTTCGCGATGTAAGCGGTTGCTTAGTGTACAAAGGGCGTGTGTATGATAGGCACGTGTGTAACTCGTTCACGCCGACGTTGCCGCGCGGATCCGTTTATATCTTTGCATACATGATAGTTCTGGAACAACATAAGCTACTTTTTGTCTTCATCCGATTTGGATGTAGTTCTCTTGTTAAAAGGTGACACATCAATCAAATACTATCCCAAACAGAAAATCGACTTCGACGACTCATTTGGTTAGCGCATTCCCGTACTGAGGAATGGATGCGGGTTCAAGTACCGTCGAAGTCGAAACATTTTTGGGTTATTATTTGATTTCTTAGAAATTACCCTGAGTGTGAGTGTTACGCACTAACAAACAAAAAAACCTTTAAAGGTGACATGATCGAAAGTGTTATTGGCTATGAAAAGAAGAATCGGAAATCGATTATTTAAGGTAACATTTTTGTAGTGGGTTTTCGATTTTTTATAAAATTAGCTTGTTGCTTACCTTGTTATTCGTTTTAGTTATGAACACTCGAGCCATCGAGCTTGTAGAATGTTTACCAACAAATTAAATCAGCTGATTTTTAGGGCCATCACCACGAAATGACGCAGGCCTAACAGAATTCCAATGATTTCACACTAAATTCTGTTAGATTTGTAACTTGTTAAATCTTTACGTAAATTTTATGCTAAATCTAATTATTTAAATTTACAAATCATCATTGGTCATGGACAGAGTATAGGGGAAACACTTGTTACATTCTAGATCTGGCAATGTGGCGGGCGGATGATAGACGCGCCGTGCTCCCGCATCGGACACATTTACCGCAAGTTCGCGCCCTTCCCCAACCCCAACCGTGGGGACTTTGTGGGCAAGGTGAGTGTCAAAACTACCGTACCAACCTGTGGTGAACATCCTAGAACAGTTCGACTCCCGTCGCGAGACAAATCCATACTTAATATTATAAATTAGAATGTAATTCTGTATCTCTGTCTGACGAAACGGCTCAAAGGATCTCAATTAATTTGTCAGGGAGATAGATAATATCCCGGAGAAGGACATAGACTACTTTTATTCCGGAAAAGAGCGTGCGAAACCGCGGGCAGACGCTACCTTGTAATATTATAAGCGTCTTCCCACGATCTCCAAACGAAAGCTCGGCAAATACTCTATTGCCCTTCTGCCTTACACAGTCTAAAGCACTATAATATATAATATGATACAGAACTAAAATATAATAACTTATACAGGGTGTCAGTTTTATTTCAGGGCTACTGAGGGGAAGTCTGAAACCGTGAGAGTGGATTATGAAAAAAAAAAGTTATACATTAAAAAAGTAAAAAAAAAACATTACTTATTTTGTAAAAGTGTGTTTTTGAAAAATTTACATTTTTGGGTTCTTTGTTCGAAAATTAATAAATGTTAGACGATTTTGTTTTTTTAATTGTTTTTATAAATCTATGTATGTATAAATTGATCTTGATGAATTCGGTAAAGGCTCAGACTACGCGCAAGGTAAGCTATTAAAACCTCTGTTGCTGTATTTCTTCGGTTCGTAAATAACTTTTTACCATCGGAATGTCTTCAAAAAGGTAAATCACTGAATGCGAAGATGCGACTTTAGTGTACCTTTCTGAAGACATTCCGATGATAAAAAGTTATTTACAAACCGAAAAAATACTATAAAAGTGGATTTAATAGCTTATCTTGTGCATTGTCTGACTGAACGTGTAATCTTTACCGAATTCATAAAGTTGAACTTGTAAATTTTCAGTTTTAAAGGTGTTCCAACTACATTGGCCACATAGTCGCGTCTACAATTTATTGATTTACGAACCAAGAAGCAAAAATGTATTTTTTTCAAACACTCACTTTTTCAGAAAATATTATAAATCTTCGACAATTTTTATGCAAACTAATTTTTTTTTTTCAAAATTGAGCAATTAACTCCTAAGTCCCTAACATGGCTTTTCAATAACTCTCACGGTTTCAGACTTCCCCTCAATGGCCCTCAAACAAACTCACCCTGTATATAACCTACCCTAATATAATACTTTAATAATTAATTGGTCTAGCTGCTGTGGACCAAAATACTTGTCATATGATATAAATATTGCTCGTCGCGCTTTTTATTTACTTTTTTAAACTTTTTTTCACTAAAAGCCTTGCCTTTTAGTGAAAAAAATATTATTTTTAACAGGCTGGGACTGGGTAAGATTATTTAATTGTACAATAACATAATTTTGTTTCCAGAACTACAGGCGCGTAGCAGAAGTATGGATGGATGAATACAAAGAGCACCTGTACCGGCGCCGGCCGCACTACCGCGGCATAGACCCGGGGGACCTCTCCGAGCAGAGGGCGCTGCGGGAGCGCCTGCGCTGCAAGAGCTTCCACTGGTTCATCACTCAGGTGGGATATCACTTTTCACTTTTATTTTTCTTTAATGTCATCATTTGCTACCTGCTCTCTGCTTGTATTTGTGTCTATGTATGTAAATGTATCTACATGTACCTTGTACCTACTTATTAGTTCTTGCCAAACCCGTATGTACCTATTTATGGCCAAATAAATGTATCTTTATCTTATCTTTATACCAATGTTATCGTTGTCAAAATACGTCCACTGTTGGACAAAGTTCTACCGCAAAGCAATGACGAAGGTCATGTGCTGCCCCCACCCAGCGGTTTCCTGCGACCTTCTCTAAGGTATTGCCCACCCTGTGGGGGTCAGACCACGTTGCGCCTTCCAGTACGTACGTGGTCGTAGCTCGAGAGTCAAATATCCATAAAACTATCGTAGTTGGAAGAATCCCAACACAAACAAGGTCCGCAGTTAACCTGCTTACATTCATAATCAAGTCTTATATCCCAAAGACTATCGGCTCGGCGTCATTAATGTTGTTTTAATCAAGTTGTAAGTTCCATCATCACCTTTTGATCCTTGTCTAACTCATGATAGGTGTGAATAATGTAGTAAAAAGAAAAAAATACGCTAAGTGCGAGTTAACTCGCACTCGAAGGGTTCCGTACCGTAAAAATCTGACAACTTTTTCAAAGAACATCGAATTTTCACTTGTACGGAGACCCCTTTAAATTTTCATTTTTATTATATTTTTAGTATTTGTTGTTATTACAGTTGAAGTATTACTTGTTAGAAAGTTTCATGTGCCTACCTATTATGGTTCAAGAGATAGTACAGCCCTGACAAACGAAGAACAAAAACAGGCAAAAAAATAATGTTTTTTGTATGGAAGTCGCCTTTAATTTGGATATTTATTTTTATTATTTGAGCGGACGGACGGACAGCGAAGGCGGGGTTCCGTTTTCACCCTTCGTGTACGGAACCTTAATAAGTCACACACACAATCATGTATTAGTCCTACTCAGCAATAATCTCCGTACTCAGAACTTTCTTACCCATGTCACCTTTCACACAATCCATCCACAAGTCAGTTACAAGTTTACGTTTTCCATTAAATAATCTTTGTTTTACAGATTGCGTTTGACCTTCCGTTCAAATATCCGCCGATAGAGCCGAAACCTTTTGCAGAAGGACGAGTGAGTATTCACAATATCTGTATATCATAACTATACACCAGCCAAACTAGATGTGAAATGGTTGTTAACAAACCACGATACCAAAAACTAAAACTCACTTGCTTGGCGTTGAGTTTCAGATATATTGTTACCAATATTTATTGAAGGATCTCAAATCGACAAGTAATGTAAATTGCGTATAAAAAGATGCGGAAACAGTGTGATTTTTAGGTTAAGTATAGTTGGTTTGTTTACAAACATGGTACATTCAATTTGACTGGAATATCATAATAGTTTCTGCAGCTTCGCTCGCTCGGCTTCGCTCACGTGGTAATGGTAACTTAATAAAATGTTGCCTCAAGGAGCATGTAGCTATGCAAGGAGCATGTGGCTATACAAGACTTCTTCAGCAATCTTGGTTCTGAGCTGTCTCGCTATACTCAAGCCATTCTTAAGATACAACGTTTGTTAACAACTCACAACGCAAAAATGCAAAATTCTCTTCGAATCTGAACTGTGTCGAGTCTGAAAAATAATTGCAACATTATGCATTGTGGGCAAGAACGCAAATCGACAAGTAGTGCAAGTTATGTCAAAAAATTACCAACAATAAAGTGTTTTAGGTTAAATAAAGATAGGGGATATGTTTACAAACATTGTTATCTTCAGTTTGGCTGGATTATAGTAGCGACCAGTTCGCATAAATCGACTAACTAAATAAATTTTGACAAAATAAATAACGATCAAATGTAATGTTATTCCAGATTCGTCCAATAAACGACCCAGATCTATGCATAGACGCTCACAGCGGGCAAGACAAGGATGCACTGACGCTTACCAAATGTAGAGCAACTGATGCAGAGAACAAATTTATATTCTCCTGGCATAAAGACATCAAGTAAGTAAGATGCGGCGAACTGAAGACAGGGCGCTGCGGCGCTCTATGGGACGGGTTGTGTCCAGCTGTGGACTAATATAGGCTGGTGATGGTGATGATGATGAAGTAGGGGGACCTCTTTGGCGCAGTGGCTGACGGTTTGACACGCAGAAGAAAGCGTGTTCTATTAACGCCGCGTCACTAATATCTGCAAATATTTGTTCTGAGTGTTTTTTTATGTTTAAACTCAAACAGTACCTAGTACCTAAACTATATTACAATATTATAAATGAGAAAGATTGAATGGATGAATGTTTGTTACTGCTTCACGCCTAAACCACTGAACGGGGCGCTCTAAACCACTGAGCGGGACGCCCTAAATTTTCTCTGGATTTGGAATAATATTATTTTATTTTATACTATAGTTTAGGAGAACTATAACCAAGAAAGGAATAACCTTAAAATGTTTCCATAGAACTAAAGTTAGTTCTTTGTTGACTTGGAATAACGTAAGATATTAATAGGCTACTGCAACTTCTTGAAAGGTGATTTGAACGAGAGCTTTATTTGATGAAAATCAGTGCAACTATTTTAATGTTATGATGACATTCATGAAGATTGATCCCCAACCCGCATGCCTACCGTGACATTGTGGCAATACTCCCAAATGATAAGAGACAATAAGGCGCTTATCGGGGAAGCAGTGGGGGGAAGGCCTATGTCCGACTGGTAAAGGCCGCTGTTGTGACATTCGTATCAACCGAAACTTTCGGGGGTATTCCAAAATTTTAAACATTAGCTATTTTCCCATAGACCTCTATGAACAAGGTATATATACTTACATAATGTACATATGTATGATGTTTCAGAACAAAACGCCGAGCGATGTGCTGGGACCTGCCTGACGGAGCGCCGAAGAGTAAGATCCTCCTGTACTCCTGCCACTTGGGAGGCGGGAACCAGCTGTGGCGGTATCATGTGGTAAGTAAGATCCTCCTGTACTCCTGCCACTTGAGAGGCGGGGACCAGCTGTGGCGGTATCATGTGGTAAGTAAGATCCTCCTGTACTCCTGCCACTTGAGAGGCGGGGACCAGCTGTGGCGGTATCATGTGGTAAGTAAGATCCTCCTGTACTCCTGCCACTTGAGAGGCGGGGACCAGCTGTGGCGGTATCATGTGGGTAAGTAAGATCCTCCTGTACTCCTGCCACTTGAGAGGCGGGGACCAGCTGTGGCGGTATCATGTGGTAAGTAAGATCCTCCTGCACTCCTGCCACTTGAGAGGCGCGGACCAGCTGGGGCGGTATCATGTGGGTAAGTAAGATCCTCCTGTACTCCTGCCACTTGAGAGGCGGGGACCAGCTGTGGTCAAGTGGTAAGTTCTATAGATATGCGAGAGCCTACCTAAACTAGTTTAATCTTTTAAATCCATCATCGTTATTTTACTTTAAGTTAATTGATGTTAAAACAGGTTTTTTATACTAGCTTCCTGAATGAGAAAAAGGTTTCTATTGCACTCAGGGATAATGTAGCAAATCATCAGTGAAAGAATTTTCAAAATCCGACTAGTAACAATCTTGCAAGATTGATCAATCCTCTTTACTTGTTTGTCGATCAGTTACGCAACGATTCTATCCTCAATATACATTAGGCTCCTATTGCATACAGCTCAGGACGAAGTCCACTGCTGGACTTCGCTTCGAAGGAGCTTCTCTAACGGTTATTATGTTATAAGGCTATGTGTAAAGAGTTGAGTTGAGCTACCCCTACATTATTTGCAACAGCCTGCAGTTAGCTCAACTGTTTCAATTGTAAATAATATAATTTGTTTCTATTCTGTAATTATGATTTTCATTGTTAATAAAGTTGTTTAACAATATTTTCCAGAAAACCCATGAGCTGAGGCAAGGTAAAAGCAACAACTGCGTGGAATACGACCCAAACTCGCACGCCCTCTACATCAACCACTGTTCCGGCAGCGCGCAGCAAAAGTGGGATATTGACTTTATTGACCAAGAACACATGGCCTCCTGGGACTCGATTAGAGATGTTGTGTATGCTCCCGTCGAAAAAGTAATCGAGTAAATGCTAAAGCTTAGAGAAAGTGCATATTAGGCGCACATAACGCGCGTGTGAGTATAGGTATTCACACGCGCGTCACGTCGCCCTGGCCAAACTGAACGTTTATACAGGGTGTCCGGCAGACCGTGTACCACTATGGTAGCTAGGGGTAGGTGGAACCAAGTGCCGTGAACAGGTCAGATTTAAAAAAAAAATTGTGTGCCATGTTATTTCGTACAAATAAAGTTACAGCACATTATATTAGTTCAAATTTAGGGAAAAAAATTACAAATGATATAAAAATCTTAAAAAAATATTTTCAGCGTTAAAAAAGTTGCCAAGCTATTGCATTTTGTTCTTCCTGCCCTCAGTTTCCATATGACAAACGTTGTGACGAACACCCTGTATAACACGTTCCTTAATCTGGTCGCAACACACCTTAAAGTATCTTAAGGTTTACACCACGGTACAACAAATGAAGAACAGGTACAGGGATAGGAGTATCGTCACTGTTTTTGTAGAATTCAGTTGAGAGGTAAAAAAACTGAATATAAATTCCGTGGGTGACTCAAGACTATTTTTGCCGCTAATTGGTACTTTTTTTGAGTAGCTATTGAGCGGTGAAAGTATTCTTCTTAAGTAGAGCTTCGATCAGGGAGTGTAATGGATACGCTATAAGACCTTTTTTGAATGATCTCATAAACGTTCATAATTTGAGTGTGACCAACATTTTTCATCGATGTCGATTTCATTTTGTAAGCCAATAAATAAAACTTTGCATAATGCACAAAATAGCGATAATAGAGAAGATACATCTTTAAAATACTTATTATACTTGCTGAAATTAAGCGGCTTTACCCACGCGGTCGATTAAATAGTAAATTCTTACGAGAAATTGAGCTTCAAACTAAAATCAAATTTTAATGATTAATGATTATCTAAGGTGCCCGAAGACAATTGAAGGTAGAGTTACTTAAAATTATTTTGATAGGTAGGTATATTTTATCTAGAATCAACTCACAGTCCCTTTGATGGGTGTTATAAAAACACATGTCATCTGTCGGAAACGTATGATTACATTTAATTAACAAAAGTATTTTGATGCTATCAATAAAATTTAAATACCTACAATGACTACATCACTAGCAAATTTACGTCAAATAATGGTTACGCTTAAACAATGTCAATTTAGTGCATTTTGCATAACATCACGCCTCCTTTATAGACTAGATTTTTTTCTCGATGTGAGCGAGTCTCGCTATATGACATATTTTGACACACTGACATAGACTAAACCTGACTTTGGGTTTAGTTCACTAAATCAAAGGGCACCCTAGTAATGTACATTACTTTGAGCCATATCTACATTGTATTTTTATTTAATAATATTTACTGCAACAAAAAGTTTTGCACAAAATTATAAATTATGCTTATTAAACAATGCTGTTTAGAAACAAATATAATACAAAATAAGAAGGCGACAGTGATTTTCGTCGACTTCCTAACTCACAAGGCTGGGCCTGTATCGAAGCTGAAGCTTGTGTGATATCCCGATAAAAATATGTATATGAATGGGAACAACGAAAAATTCAAGAGATAAAAGTGAGATAATGGATTTTTTAAAATTTTGGTACTTAGTGTGAAAGTTAAAACTACGTTTATGGAAGTTATAATGTTAAAATTAATATGTAAAGTCAAATTATTGCTTGTTAATGTAATTATGTAGAAATTCTCTAGTTTTAGTATTTTGTAGTCGATGATATCTAGTTTGTTATTATTCAATAACTAGTAGCTAAGCGCTTGCCTTTTAAAATATACTAGTGAAATAAAGTCAATTTTAGCGTAAGGTTCAAGGAATGTGAACAAACATTTAGATTTATTTATTTATTGTTGACAACATATATTGTAATGTAGAAGCTACATAATGTGTATGTAATAATAATAGTATTTATTATTTATATCCGTCCTAGTTAGTACTTACCGAAAGTAAAGTCTTAATTAGTTTTGTCAAAGTTTGTAATTTATTTGGTTAATTTGTTCGATCAGGTATCCGCCACCTAGCGCCTCCGGCGGATACCTTGATCGATGGTTCATTATTACTTTTGATGAATAGTTTCGTGGGGGTAAATCTGAGGACAGGACAAAATGGTCTGAGGTAAAATTTTTTTAAACTTTTTACGTTTTACAAAGCTGTAATAAATATTGTTGGCAAAGAAGTTAAAGTGTGTTGTCGGTTAGATTTCTAACCGACAACACACTTTAACAACAAAAAATATTTATTTTAGAAATATTATTTTTTTTTGGCCAGTTTACTCGTGGAATATTTTAAGTCTATCATATTTGAACCGATTAAAAAAATCAAAGACACTGCCATAAAAACAATGGAATTTGGCTAAGTATGATTGATTATGATTGGGATAAGTATAATGATGCCGAAATGATGTTAACGAAACATACATATGTATGTTCAGGCAGAGTCCACAGTGACATATCACTAGTTTTATTATTGTGCGAGTATTGTAAACTTTCTCCCCTGCTAGGGGTTTTCTACTAATAGTTGTTTTGATTTCAGAAATATATTTGTTATAACTTTAAAATCTATTTTTATACTATAGAGTTATTTCCGAGTCGATTTCGTCGTGTCGTGCCCATTGAGGAACATATCTAGGATAGATTGTTGGCTTTGCCAAAATTATCATACCACAGAAAGACAAAACAATATAGACAGAAATGCTTAGAAAAGAGGAAGTATTAAGTAATCAAATGAAAGATATCAATATGTACATTTCAAAATCGTTTTTGAAATTTCTGTAGGTTTCATACTTTCTGAAATATTTTGAAAAAAAATACCCATTCCTCCCCATATCTCCGAAGTTTGCAGAGCGATCCATCTGAAATGTATGAAGCGTTTGTAGATTTAGATCTATATTTTTCCGGAAAAATATAGAGGTCTGTAAGTGACAACTTTTTGAAAATGCTCACCGAGTGGGGTATCAAAAGGAAGGTATCGGTTTGTACAACTGTAACAGTTTTTGAAATTTCTGTAGTGTTCGTACTTTTTGAAATATTAAACAAATTACGCATCCCCCCCCATCTCCGAAGTTTGCGGAGCGATCCATCTAAAATGTATGAAGCGTTTGTAGATATGAATCTTTTACAGGAAAAATATAGAGAAGTCTGTATGTATAACAATTTTTGAAAAATGTTTAAAACAAGGGGATAATTTTTAAAAGTTTTTTTTCTACCTTACCGAGTGGGGTATCAAATGAAAGAAACGGTTTGAACATTTTAGGTATAAGTCTTATGCCTACTCTTCATTGAAATCAGATCTAATTATACATATATAGTACATTTCACTCATTTTAAGCAATATTTATTTTGTGTTAACCACGAAACACTCTCTCCGTCAGTCGTTTTCTATCTATTCGTTATATTTTTTTCTAAATTCAACGATGACAAGAAGTCTTCATTTTGTATTCTATCGAAATCTGAATCGTTCGGGAGGAAGCTATGTCCAGATTCGAGGAATCTCATGTCGATTGCTCTTGGTTATGTAAAGGCAGCGTTTTTCGAGGTCAAAGTAATCGTTTCAACAGAAGGATCATCTTTAGCAAGCTTTAAATCTGCTTTCATTTGCTTTTGCAGAGATTCTGCGATTTGTTGATGGTCTATCCGCTTCTTCTCAATTTCAGCTCTATAAGACTTTAAGATTATGCCATTTTGATTATGCAAAGAAGAACCAACCCACAAAATTCTTTAAAAAATATTTACACAAGGTACCATAATGGTTTGGTTCTTTTTAAACGAATTAAATTTTCTAGTTTTTTTATATTAACGGGTTACCATGAAGCATGGATCTTATGAATTTTTTGTACAACTGTTGAAAAACCCACACCGGGTTAGTATGTTTGTGGACAAAATGTTTTGTTCAGTCAAAATTGCCAGATCACTTTGATCTTTACAGGGTTGCTATAAGGTGTATTTTGAAAGCTTTCTGTGTACTTAACTCAATTTTGACATGAGTGTGGGTTGGTTCCGGTACGAGTATTAGCGTCCAATAAATTTTTGCATATGTTAGGCAGAATAATAATAATAGTTTATTGCAAAAAGAATCATTACAAATAATTACATAACAATTTGTCTGACATATAACTGGACCTTGGTAGTATATAATTTTAAGACCTTCATTGTTACATTATATTCTGGCAAATAAACATCTTTAATCTTTATCCTAGATCGCGCAAACGGATGTTTTAGTTACAATACAGCTGATCGGTTGGGGTATGTGCTCGATGCAAATGACTAAATACAACTCACATCTGACTATCCGACATCAACTGACGTTCGACAGAACCACCACCGGGCAAGTGGGGCAGCTGGGTCGGGCCGGTTTAGAGGAGATGTCCTACTGTCCTTATTTGGGGAGAACCACCTTTACCCACACATACGCCTGATGTGTTCGTAAAATAAAGTGCACAGGTATCTAACTGAAACGTAGTACAAGCCTACCAGAAAAGCAGAAGATAGGTAGAGAACACACACTTACCTACTTACTTAAAAAAAGTTATACATACTTTTTTCACGTTTATTCATTGTAGATAGGAAACCAACCCTAGGGGGTACTTATTTCAGGTTGATGTCAATCCTAGTAACCGTAAATCTTTAATGGATCGAGTGTACTACGGAGACGCTCGTTGCGTTTGAAAAGTCATAATCATGTTGCAAAACACAAGAATCGACTGATACTTGAGTTCTCTTGTTTCCAATGAATTTCTGCAACTCGACCTATGGTACTGGGGTTGCATAAACGTGAAAGAAGTTTTTATTTTTATTTTCAATATTAAATATCTACATATTTTCTCCTATCTTCAACTCACGCTGTTAAATAAGAGCAGTTTGCCATTAGTAATGATAAATGCCTTCCGCCGACATTTTACCTAGCGCTATACTTACTAAAACTCAGTGCTTTATTGCCTTTAGATTAGACCTTACCGGACTCTTGGACTACTTACTAGTTATCCAAGTTCGCGATGTCTTCGTTCAAGTGGGGTATATAAACGTTGTTACCAAATGCCGGAAATATCCGTGGACCGTACCTACTATGTCTAAGGCTGTCCGGGAATGAGACTTCTCTTTCACGTGTTGGTGAAAGCACGGGTATCTGCTACTATTCTGCTCATTGATTACTATAAGAATAGCTGCCTAGTTTCTTTTGCCAGACTATTTCGTCTCCGTGCTGGGGCAAAGGCCTTCCCCGAATCTTTCGACGCGAGACGATCTCGTGTGATCCCAGCAATCTTATAGGAAGGCTTCAAGGTCGTCGTCAACTCCTGTTCCTAGTTTAGTTTGTACGATATGTAACTACGAGAAGGTAGTGGCCCACAGGAACGTTTACCCACAGGTAAACGTTAAAATACCTACTCTACCTACGTGTTCAATCCTTGATTATTCACTCTAACATTTGGAATGTTTTTGCCTAACAGTTTTAAAGACTGGTTGGAACAAACTAATGAATGAAACAAAGGTGCAATTTTGATGTTTTTATTACATATTCCAATAGAATACTTCTATATTTCATTATTGTACATGCTTACACCGGCCACGGCTCGGCTCCGGACTATTGCGAGTGGTCTACGCTACCGTCCTATCTGCACAAATAAATGCATACAGGAAATCACTTTCTCTAGATAAATGCTCGTTTTGTTAAGAACGCGACATGAAAGCCCCTAAATAAAGTCTAGAAGCTGTTTGTCTATGGTTATGATGGTGGCCGTCTATGGCTATCGACTACTCCCCACCGGCTGGTGTTCAATCATGACTGGAGGGTTGCACAGACTCCTCTACTCCCCCTTTACATATATTTAATAATTACTCTAATACCTTATCGGTTTACATTATAAATAATTCAAGCGTAAAGATATGTACAATATTTTTACAGATTACATCATTAAGTACCTATTTACAATATAGAATTCTTTATACATCATAAAAAAGATAACTATACCGCTATAAATATCACCGCGAAATAATAAACGACATTCACAAATAGATATATATTATTATATTAATTTTTAAATTAAAATACACCTTAAAATTACTAAATAAGGATAAGACGTATTAAAATTACATGTATTGCTTTGTTTAGTCACATTTTGCAAAAATATCACCTTCAAGGGGCGGCGGCCCGTGGAGTTACCATTGATTAAAATTTCCCTTCTCTATACTTCATTCTCATTTTAGTAAAAAATATCATCCACGTATCACCTGTCACTCAGTCAACTATCATTAAATTAGTACCTCTAACACAGAATAGACACCACAAATTAAATGATACACATTCATGGACATACACTATAAAATATCTACTTTTTATTCAATTACAAACGCTTCACGCTGATTTATCATTTAAAAGTTACTCTCACAATACTAGCTGTAGCTGCGTTTGATTTATTTGTCTCATAATCATCTAATTTTTGTATTTACTTGTATATTGAATTTCTTTGATTTATTCAAAATGTGTTTCGGCTTAGGCGCCATTTTTTATTTCCCTCTTTCTAACCACTAAAATGAAACAAATAGGGCAATCAAAAATGGCGTCTAAATTAGAGAGGAGGTTTACATGTATTATTGTGTTACGCAGCGCAGCCACAAAAAACAACATCAAATGCATCAGTCTCTAGAAAATAGAATATAATTATGATAATTCAGCGAAAAGTAGACCTAATCGATTACCTAGCGTTCGATTACAATATTGCACAACACATGCAGAGTACGTATAGACGTTTCTTTTATTATTTGTTCTACCTGCCAGGACACACTAAGCGTGGCCTAGGTTTACTCCAATGTTAGGATAGTTAATGGAACTTATAGCATCGCACTCAGTGTGACATAGCCCTATGTTAAGAGGCCGCTATTTACGGGGTTATAATATTTCTAAATAGGACTCTGGCGCTTAAAAACACAAGCTACTCATACACGAATAACAGGAAGAATCTAAGGATATAAAACAATATAAAATTATTGCTTACAAGGTATAGTATTGCGAAGTAAAAATACCTTAGGTCTAACATTAAAAAAGGAAAACTACTTAATAAAATATCATTACTTTCATTATTTACAAATACCTAAATTATGGATAGAACGAAATATTTGGCTAAAACGTGATAGGAATACATTGGTGATAATAATGATAACTCATATGAATTCTAAGTGATGTATAGGATAAGTAGGTAGGTATAGGATTAAAAATATGCCTAGTAAAAGGTTCATTAAAAATAATATCAAATTGAGATTAAAAATTGTGATCGCATTGAGTATTTTGGTTCCGTTGTTCATATTATGTTCGGTTTATTATGTTATAAGCTTCACTTTATGACTCGTTCATTACCCTGTCCTGAGAATCGAGATTCATTTCAGTCCATGAAGAAAGGATCGTATCGCGCGTAACTAAAACAAGCTTCGAAAGGGATACTATAGCCTAAGTACGAAAAAAGCGACCTAGGGTTCACAACTTCATTTTTGTTCGTCTTTTCCTTACTCTAACCTTTCGCATTTCAGTCCTAGAAAACCTTAGAAATACCGATCACAAGAGCCGTCGAAATCTCAGTCCTATAAAAATAAATTTCGAACATAACCGCCATTTTGTTGAAATCAAATCAAGATGGCGTCGTAATGGCACGTCTGGAGAGTCACGAGCGGTGCCGGGCGCGGCCGCTCTTTCTCCGTTTTCTCCTGCCGTCGCGGACGAAGACGATGTTAGCTGGGTCGTCGGCTAGCTGTGGGTACTTCGAGACTGAGTGCACGTCTCGGGCGGCCCACCCGTCCACTATGCCGTGAGAGATGAGTTCTTCCTTCTCCTCCTCGGTCCAGGAGCCCCTGCCCTCCCAGCCGGCGGCCACTAAAGCCTTCTCTCGTTCCCACGCGCGGGCGGCGGCGCGTTTGTGCGCGTGCTTCAGCAGTTTGATTCGTTCTTGCGCGGGGTCGACGCCGTAGCGCAGTACGATGACCGCTTGGGCTGAACCTTTGCCCACTGCGTGGACTCGGACCTGGGGAAACAAATGAGACTGTGAGAACAGTAACAAATAGTCTCTAAGCCTGAACCCAACGACACAGGCTCGGCCTAGTGTAGTCTCTAAGCCTTGAGCAATTACTTTTTAATTTAGTTTGATCAGCTGCATAATGTACCTACTTAACACCTTGTTACCTCTATCTAATATGTGCGTATCTACTTTGTTGTAATAAGTACTAATAGTTCTTGCTGCAAATAAATATATTTTATGTTTGTTTTAATTTATGTTTTAATAAGTTATGTTTTAATGTTTAAAGAAACGCACCTCAGATCCCTGATCATTAGTCTCATCCTGCGACACATTGAACTTCCCGGACAGCCGTCTCAGTTCCTCCATATCATCTCTGATCTTCAGCGTGTTATCCTTCACGAAATAGAAAACATCCTGATCGTGAATACTGAAGTGAACATCCAGGAAGTAAGAGTTATTGAAGACGGTGGTGATAACGTCTTCGACGACGCTGTTGGCGCCGTCGGCGACGCTGATGAAGGCTTTCCCGTCGACGCGCGAGATGAGGACCCCTTCGCCGAAAACACCGCGTTTGTATGAGACGCGGGGAAGGAGGTTGCGAGTGATTGGTTCCATTTTGAGGAGGGGAGTCGGCACGAAGTCGATGTCGGCGAGCTTGTCGTTCACCTGTGGATGACAACGGTTAGTAGATAAGGGAGAGAAAAGTAAACCGAAACGAGTGAGAGAAGTCTTGAGAATGTTAAGAAAAATAGTCCGACAGTTTCATCATCTTCCCAGAAAAAAATGGTAAAATGACGCATTTTTAAATTGACCTGATAATGGTTTCATCAATTGCGTGTGATTCAATAGAAACTTAAGAAGAAAATATTTACCTCTTTAATAATGCAGTGCAGTCCAGACATAACTCCGAAGTCTGGCGCCAACTGAGCAGAAGCCACCGATGTCTTAGGCTGGAAGATCATATCTGTGATGTATTTCGATCCCATCATCTTGTCCAAGTCGTATCCATACAGCTGCAGCCAGCTGCCCAAGCTAGTCATGTACGGAACATTCTGATTACGATTAACAGGGTCGTTGTTTTTGAATCGGTATATGAAAATATCCGTAGGCAAGCTCAATTTGGTAGCAAGATGCTCCCAACTCGGCGTCATCCATTGTCCGACTACAGGGTCAAAAAGTCTGTTCTCCAAATATATGAGATTGGTACTGTAATCGAGGATACCGCCCTGGAAGTCGATAGGCACGTAGAAACCGGGGTTCGTGTCTTTGACGATCTTTCCGAAAGGACTGCGTTTGATTTCTTTGACGATTTCTCCGTTGACGTCGAAAACAACTAAAGGTGAGCCGTTGTGGTCTGTCGCGACGTAGAAGCGCTGGTCTTCTGTTTCGATGCAAGTCAGGAAGTCTCTTTGGTCGTATAGGAAGCGAACGGTCTTCTCGGTCTTTGTGTGGTGCATGTGAGTGATCAGATTCGGGGTTTGAGGGTTGGTGTAGAAGAGTTGAGTGACATTTTCTTTGTCGTCCTTCCACGCAATTAATCTGCTCCTATCGTCGTAGTAGTACCACATTTGGAACTTGTCTCGTTCGAAAGCGTGCACAAATTGTCCTCGGGAGTTGTATCTATACTTCTGCTCCCCGCGTCTGATAACAAAGCCTCTTCCATCGTAGCTACTGAACTCAAGCTCTCCATATTGCACCACTCTATCTCCGATGTCATAGCCGAGGTATCTCTTCTCTCCTTGTTCGATAACTCCGATCACATTGCCATTCTCATCGTAATTGTACTTCCAGTCATCTTCGGAACCGATGACTTCCATCAGATGTCCGTCGTAGTTGTAACTGATGCGTGCAACGGAAGACGTGTCTCCGATCATCATGCGTTTGGCCTTTATCCTGTTTCTGACGTCGTATTCGAGCTCAAGTCTGAAAACGTCGAATGCTTTAATGTTTATGAGAACAGTCTTGATCCTGCCGTGATCATCGTAGTCGATAATCGTGAAGTACTGTTTGCTGGTGTCTTGCATTACAGAGCGGTTGAAGGTGTTTCTGTAGATTCTGAGATCGCTGACGGCTTCTAGTATGCCAAGGTTTTGGTTGTATTTGAGGCGGAGTTGCGGCATTTCCTTGCTGTTGATGTTGACGTCAATTGTCGAAAGCCGCGCGTTGCCGTCGTACTGGTATTTGAAGTGGGCGTTGTTTAGACCACTCTTTGAGTTGAATTTGATCTTCTCGTCTTTCAGAATACCGGCGTGGTATTTATAGTCTTGCTTCAGTTCGTAATCAGGGTCGGTGACCTCAACGTTCTTTACCAGATGGGTGTTTTCATGATATCCATAGCGAATAGCCGATGCTCCAGCTAAAATAGTTTCCAATTTACCGGTAGTGTCGTAAACGTACAGAATCTTCCCAGATTGGTGTGGAAAGATTTTCGCTAAGATATAACCGTCATCGTTGTATAGAATCTCGTAAGGATGGCGGTTCATAGGCGAGAAGTATTGGTACTTGAAGTAGCCTAGTGACGTCATAAGAGCGAATGTGTGGATGTGACCTCGTGGAGTTGTTAGGTTCTGGAGAGCTCCTGAGTCATCGTAGTCTAGAAGGTAGTCACTGCCTCTTGGTGTGGTCACTTTCAACGGTAGACTTGTGAACATGTCTCTGAAGGAGTAGGCTAGGGAGGAACCATCGCCGTATCGTATCTCGTGTAGTCTTCCCGCTCTGTCGAAACCGTAAGTTTCGTTCAAATCTCCCCAGCTCCATCTAGTCAGTCGGTTGAATCTGTCGTATTCGAGTTCAACTTCTGCGAATATGTCGTTTCTCGGTCCCCATTTGACAGGCCGGGCTGTTCTATCGTATGTTACATTTAGCAGTTCCACTTTATCATCCATGAATACAGCGACAGTTGAGGTATCTCGATCGTATTCCAAGGTAAGAAGGTTCTCCCCGTTGACTCGTAGCTTTCGGCCAATTTGGGCAACAGCTTTGCTGCTCTTTCCTTTGTTGGATAGCAGTCTACGTAAGAAGTAGCGCCATTCGAATCTGTTCGCCAAATCTCCACCGACTTCCGTTCTCTGTTTCGCCGGGACGGGATAGCTCTCTCCCAAAATGGGGTCGATTTCTGATAAAATCGTGTATGGAACGGTGTCAGTTGAGATCACATGTCCCCAAGGCATGCTTGACGAAATGCTACCATCAGTCGAGATAATAGTTTTCTTTTCTGCTTCTCCCAATTTGGTGTTGACTGAAGATCCCTTGATCAAGATCGAGATGGGCTTGCGGTTGTTTTCGCTAACCTTCACAGTTGCACCTTTGACGCTGAGATCGAAAGTAAGCGTGATGATTCTGCCCGTGGGCGTGACCGCTGATGTCAGCCTTCCGAACTCATCGTACTTGTAGATGTAACTTCTACCAGTGCTATCATACTTCGCTTTGAGTAATCCAGTTGTTCCGTGATAGTCGAATGTCATGTTGAAGTTATCAGGTGTTCGTAACTCTTGGAGCATCTTCATTTTAGACATTTTAAGTCGACACTTCTGCCCTTTGGTGTTCTCGATCGAGTTGACTAAGCTTGAGTAGTCGCGGAGTAAGAAGACTTTGTTCCCGGCTGCGTCAGTGACCGTGCTGAGTTTGCCATTACTGGTGTTGACGGTATAAGTGAAGACGTAGTTATTTTCACCAGTCAGGATATTCTTGGTCATAACGTGTTGCCCGAATCTATTGAATATGTAAGTTTCTTGAGTGTCGGGGGAGTAGATGGTGTATTCTCTGGCGCCACTCGCGTCAGGTATACTGGCCATAACAGATCGAATCCTATAATTAGCTTGATCAGCTATATGGACTATTCCATCTGGACTTACAATGACTGCTGAGATAGTATTGAACTTCGAGTTGGAAGCTAGGAAATTATCAGCTTCGAAGCAATCGCATCCTCGTTCCAAACAGTTACACTTTGATTCTGCCCCCGCGTACAAAGAAATCTTTCCATCTGTAGTTATCAATCTCACTCTATTGATTCTTTGAGAATCGCTTTCAGCCACGTATAGATCACCTGCTGCTCCGAAACCAATGCTTTGCGGCATGACTAGAGTCGCATACGTCGCCAGTTCCATATCGTAGCCAGTCAGGGGAGACGGGCAGTGTAGTGGTCTACCAGCTATCACCTTCACTCTACCATCAGGAGCCATTTGTAGAATCATGTGATCGTCGATGATATGAAGGCTGTTGTCAAGGGGATTGATGGCGAGTTCTGTCGGCCAGCGTAGGTGGACCTCTTCGACACTAAGCGTTCCTTCACATGGTATTGGTTTCCAATGGGCTCTATGCATGTGGTTACCGATGACTGTAGTTATAATACCATCTCGGTCGACCATCCGGATATTGGTGCCATCAGCGAAGTAAACGACGTTGTCTGAAGACACTGCTACGCCTTTAGGATAGGCTAGCTTAGCGTCCCTTGCCAGCGCACCATCGCCGCAATGTGCCTCGTCTCCCGGCAGGCACCTTTCTCCGGAGCCTACGATTGTTTCCCAGTTGTGTTCGGGATCGCTGAAGTCTTCTGTGTTGCGAACTTTGATGATCTGATGGGACTCCGGGTCGGAGATGTACAGCGTGCCGTCGAGGGGGGACAGGGCCATGTGGTAGCGGTAAGACACTCGAGTGGCGCTGGAAATAAATATTAATCAATCATTAATGCTTAGGTATGTTTATGAACCAATGGGTACATTTAAACGATGGTGACGAACTGGAACAATACGACAGTGCGTGAGCCCAACTGGGTCAGGATCGAAATAAGAAGAAAGATCAGAATTGGGAAGAGGGATCAGGACCTTAAAATCATTTTGTGATGTTTCACACTAGCTTGTGCCCGCGGCTTCGTAAGAGTTTTCCGAGATAAAAAGTAGTCTCTAAGTTAATGCAGGTGAATGGCAAAATTTCAACCAGATCCATTCGGTAGTTATGACGTGAAAA
Source organism: Eupithecia inturbata (assembly GCA_963662085.1). NCBI lineage: Eukaryota > Metazoa > Arthropoda > Insecta > Lepidoptera > Geometridae > Eupithecia > Eupithecia inturbata. The sequence continues at coordinate 1,629,456 of OY759179.1, read as the reverse complement.
AACCTCTATCTATCCATAAAAACTTTCACATTTATATTAATATAGTGTGAGCTGGAAATTAAAAAAAAAAGAGCTTCGTCAGCTATAATTGTTAGTTACTTACTACAAAATCATTTGGTACATATTTAACTCAAATAGCTTAAGCTTAAGCTAACATTCGTCCGCAGCGGGAATTGAACCCACATCTTTCTGCCTTATAAGCTATTCGTCCACTACATCACACAAGTCATCCGTCCGAATTAATATATTAATTTGAATTGCAAATAAGTGTTTATAAGTCGCGTGCAGGAGTCCACTTAAGTGGTTATAATCTAAAGCGTGAAACTTTAGATTGGTAGTAGCTAATGTGCATATTATTGTAGTGTCAAGATTAGTTGTCACACTAATTGCATAGTAGTATTTAACGGGTCGTATGCAATGCGGTTTCTACTGGGTGTGTTTGTACTTTGATTTTATTTTCAATAAGCTACCGCTGTCGCTCTGATTTGGAGCAAAAGGTTTGTTTTTACTCGTGAAATTTAACGAATTTAACTTTTAGACAGAAGTACCTAATGCTGCTGAAATAGGTTATGTGTGGGTTAACTCTACGCTAAGCGCTATAGCCTGAGACAGCAGCGAGTTTTTACTCTACGCCTATAGCGATACCCTTAGGCCGTTTATTAAAAGCTTGCACAGTCATCGATCTATGTTTGAGTGACGTTTATGCTATAGAAAATGGTTACTTAAGCATAGATCGATGACTGAGCAAGCTTTCATAATACGGGTCTAGACTTTTACATAACTGATGACTGAGGTTCTGTGTGTCATTGTTTATGAAATCAACATGTTGACTTTGTTTCCTGTGACGGTCCTCTTTAACATAGAGCAGGGGTGGCGAACAATTTTGCACTAAAATGCCATATTAAAAAAAATGCATATACGTGCCGTCAAATAATTTTGGCTTAGTGATTTTTGGAACAATAATAAGTCTAAATAATAACAACTCAAAATTATTTATTTAATGACAAAAAAATTACTCTGTATACGTGTACTTCAAATTAAAGTAACATTAGTGTGATTTCTGTTGTTTCAGTTTAGATGACAAATAACTTATATTAGGGTTGTATGTTACTTTTAGCAGAATGCATGCTGAACTGGAGTCATCTGCCGAGCGGTTTCTAAAAGTTGTTGTTTTTCATCTCTTTCTCGTTTGTATGTTGTTCATCTCTGGTAGGAAGTACCTAGGTCCTACTTCATATTTTGAACTAAAAATTCTAACCGTTTTGTTTCCAAGCTTGCCTTAAATATTGTGTGGCGTGCCATCGGTTCGCCATCCCTGGTCATAGAATTTACGCTATAAAATAGGTATATGCATCGCTATAAACAAGTTCAAAACGAAATACTACAAAAAGTACAGTTTCGTCGCAAAGACGTTTGTCGAGGTCGCGTAGTGTACTCGTCCCTTTATTTTAAAGGTCTAATACACTTTAACTAGTTACTAAGTTTGCAAATATGCATCCAATATGTTGTTGTGTTGTGTGTGTGTGTTGTTGTTGTGTGGTGTTCTTCATGACGCCAAAACTACAGAACAGAGCTGAAATTTTGCATAGATATAGGTCTAGACCTGGAATAACACAAACTACTTTTTCCCATAAATAAGTTGACCCTTAAAAATTTCAAAAAAAAAAAACAACGGGGGCGAAGCCACGGCCAGAAACGAGTTTAAAATAAAGTGTAAAACTAGTACTCACTTCAGTTTGACCACAGTCCTCACAGTCCCATCCGTGCTGATCTTGCGAACGAGGTTGAAGTCTCCCACAAATATGGATCCGTCGGGCGCTGCGGTCAGCGCCACCGGAGCTAACAGCCGTTGTTTTGTGGCTGTACCTGGAAATTAACGTTATCTTAGTTTCTTTATTCTTTATAAATGAAATGAAATTTCATTTATATGAAATTTCTTTATGAAATTTCTTTATTCTTTATAATGAAATGAAAAACACAAAACAATCACACAAATAATACAAATAGAAAGCATCAAAGCTTACTCGTCAGCTCACAGTCCACTCGTAAGCACGACACCAAACAAGAGTTTCTGATCACGTAAAATTAAGACAACTGTATTTTTACCTATTTTTAAGAACACAACTCCTAAAATGAAAAAAAATATCTAGAGAGTATGTAGTCGTTTGCTACGCCATAGCAGCGTGGCTTGTTGCGACGCCTTAATATGTATTTCAGTAGTTGCTATGAGCTTACAATGTGTGTAGCGGTGTAGATGTATACTACGGGGTGGTAGCAGTTTCGATTATTGCTACGCCGTAGCAGTGTAGCCGGTTGCTACGCCGTAGTATTGTAGCCAGTTGCTACGCCGTAGTATTGTAGCCGGTTGCTACGCCGTAGTATTGTAGTTGGTTGCTACGCCGTAGTATTGCAGCTGGTTGCTACGCCGTAGTATTGTGGTAGTTGCTACATATTGTAACAAAGTGTGAAGCGCGCTGTAGCTGATTGCTACGCCGTAGCAGTGTAGCCGGTTGCCACGTTTTTGTAGCTGTGTCGATTGTTTCTGCGACGCGACGGAGCAATGTACAGCGTGCAATGTTGACATCGTAGTGGTGTAGATGGTTGCTTCGACTAAGCAATAGAGATGATTCTCTCCGTCAAAGTAGAGTATGAGATTGCTACGAATTAGCAGTATGCAGCAGTTTGCAACGACGTTGTATGTGGATGCTTGGATGTTGTGGTGTAATTAGTTGCTTAGGTGCGACAAAGCAGTCACCTTGCTTTGTTGATACGTTTCAGTGATATTCTCCAGTTTCTTGTTCTACAATTAAAACAGACTTTATTTTGTGCGACATAGGTCTTAGTCTCCCTTACCATAGCACTCGGTGCCGCACTCCAGCTCCCTCTGCCTGCCGTCTCCCATCGCCGTGATGATGAGGCGAGGCTTGTGCTTCAGGTAGATGTTCGCGCCATCGCCCTTTTGGAGGATTCCTGGAAAAATATTGTGTGTAATTCTTAGTGTGTTTTGTTAGAGTATTCCTTTTATGTCTGTTTGTAAAAAGGCTTACTATAAAATATTAGCTAGAGGACAAAAAGGCTTAGAACGAGTTTCGCTTCAACTCTAAAATTAACAACCTAGCAAGGTAAAGGTTTCTTGTTCGCTTTTTGTTGTTTTGCTTGCGTAATTTGAATTTTGTGACGTGTCCAAGAGTCCTGTAAGGTATTTATATTTTGATATCTTTTGGACTGTATCACCGAAATAAAATAATCGATGGTCTAGTCAACTGGACAGACTCAACAATACCACAGGCAAGACAGACTTGCTCCATTATCACGACATTACTACTGGCAACAGCATCAAGTCCACTGCTGGGCTTAGGCCTTCATGAGCGCTATAGCGGCCTCCCTTCAGTTTGCCGCATCCAGCATCTGCCTGCAGTCTTTCGCTGGTCATCCCACCCGGCCACATAGCATGCTATGGTACAGCTATAGGAATAGCTATAGTAATGTTACCTTCATGGAAGTTGTAACGGTGATGGATGTCGAGGTTCCAGCCGCCCACGTCGGATATACTCATGTCGTATCCGGACAGCTTGGTGGTCTGCACGGCCCACATCACGTCTCGGCAGTCCGAGTACTGGTAGCCGACCTTCACCAGTGCGGTGGTCACTCCGTATACGCGTTGACGGTACACGTTGAGTCTGGAAACAGAAATAGTTTATTTTTTAGGGTTCCGTACCCAAAGGGTCGAAATGGAACCCTATTACTAAGCCTCCGCTGTCCGTCCGTCCGTCTGTCACGTGGCTATATCTCATGAAACGTAAGAGGTAAAAAGTTGTAATTTTCAAATAATGTGTATTCCTCTTGCCGTTAACAACAAATAATAAAATAAATATCTAAATTCAAGGGGGCAGCCATACAAGGATTTATCTCTTGAACTACAATAGATAAACACATGAATCTTTCTAAAATGAAGTTGAACATTTAAAGGGGTCTCTGGTCAAGTAGATAAGGCGTTCTAAGAGTTATGAAGTCAGTGATACGACGTGGAAACTTGGCTTCTAGGGCGCCTGTACTGAGGAAATGCTATTGTGGCTTATTTTTAAACAGAAATTATTATATCTATCACAATATACCACAGCTGAGCAAAGTCTATATTCCAGACTAATTGGATGTACAATGTTTGTAAGCACACAGCCCATACTGAACCTAAAATTCACTCTTGGCGCTATTTTATATAATGAACACTTTATTGTGCTTAAAAAATAACATAATATAAACCTTATATCTACATTTAACAAATACTCAGTACAATAGGCGGCCTTATCGCTAAGAGCGACTTCTCCCAGGCAACCTAGGGATGTAGAAAAAGATATAAGTATACTTAGGAGTTGGTAGAGCACAAACGCAATTTACAATACTTTTCGATTTGAGATCCTTCCTTAAATAAATATTGCTTACCATTTTATCTGAAACTCGGCGCCAAGCAAATGAGTTTTAGTTTTTTGTGTCGTGGTTTGTTTACAAACCAAACCCCCAGCCAAATTCTATGTCTTTGGAAACAAAGCACTGCAGAAAAACTAAAATTCACATGGTTGGCGTTGAATTTCAGACATAATTGTTCGAATAATTTATTTAATTAAACATCTAAAATCGACAATAAATACACGACAACAAAGTGAATATTAGGTTAAATAAAGTAGTTGTTTACAAACATTGCACACCGAATTTGGGTCGTTACCTGTTCCAAGGATAAGTAAACTTAATGACAGGGTCCGCCTCAAAGGTTTTCTCGAACAGGATGCCTTCGATCGTGATGCGGAGGTGGATGAGCGCCAGGGTCGGAGGCACCTTCTCCGGAGTCAGCTGCAGCTGGATGGTGGAGAGGTACCCGGCCGCGCGCGAGCTGTGGTACACCAGGTTGAGACCTGTTCCCGGAATCTGCAGACTTTCTTGGACCACCTGTGGAAGGAGTAATTTCATATCATTTAATTTAAATCCCTCTAATCAGGTAAAAATACATTCTGTTACTTAAATAGCATACTATTGTTACAAAATCGATATTTTGGTCTGTAGATTCGGTATCTTTAGGCAAAAGCCTCCTCGAAACTTTCAACTTTTCTCTATCGCTCGCTAACCTTCTCTACATTTGTTAAAAAAAAATTGCTTAAAACTTAACTCCCGCGCCAACACGAATCGAACAATCTTAGGTATTTTATTGTTCTATTTTGTCACTGTGATACTAAGAAACTGGTGTAAGAAACACACGTGTTTGCACTGTGTTCTAAGAAACACACGTGTTTGCACTGTGTTCTAAGAAACACACGTGTTTGCACTGTGTTCTAAGAAAGTAGGTTCTTAGAAGTACATGCAATGGAATCAAGCACAGATTAACTTATCTGTAGGTAAGTATAAATATTCCCAATTTAGTTTTACATTCATAGACCTTTGTTTAGCCACGATCTCGCGAAGTTAACACTTTCATGGCCCATGGTTACCATCTAAGGCCCACCCCTGCAGGTCGCCCGCCGGGAGTGGGCAGCGAATGTGTTAAGAGACCATGTCACAACCGACGATGGATTACCAAGATATAGCTATTCACTATTGCATTGAAGCGATTGATGTAGCTGGCTGTCAACATAGAGGCTGGATGCGAGTTCCAAACCTGTACCAATGATATAGGTATCTATACCTTAATTACTAATTACGTAAATTACTAGTAAATTACCTGAGACTCAGCCAAAATAGCGCTCTTATCCGGACAAGCGCCCTGGAAGCCGTGCTTCCACGTAGCTAGCACCACCGGCTTCATGGCGTCGTAGTCGTGAGCCAGGCACGCCTGGGGCGGGCCCAGGCCCAGCTTCTCGTCCGCTGTCGACATCACTACTTTGTCTATTATGACCACCTGTGGGCAAAATAATGGCGTAAAAAGATGCTCTTGCTATAAACAAAAAATGTTCCATATCCAAAATGACTAAGACATAAATTTAACCTACACGAAAACCCCATGAAAAGGAGGCAGTAATGGTGACAATTATCCACCTATTTTCAGCAATTTCTGTCGTTAGTTAACGTGTATTTTAACTCTTCACGACTTAAATACGAAATTTTAACTTGAAAATATTCAATAATAAGGAAGCTTCCTTCCTTATCTGCAGTTCTTTAATCGAGATAAAACCAAACATTAAAATAGAACCAACGTAGATACGGATAATACCGTAAACACAACATCGTTAGTAAAAAGGTAAGTAGATTAAACGTTCATTGCACAGGTTAATCTTTAATTATCTGTAAAAATCACAACCATTAGCTGCAATGCCTGCCACGCGACAAACCTAACGTGATTAACCGTTAACTGTTCTTAAATAACATTCAGCGTACCTACGATTAAAAACGTCTCGTCGAGTCCTTAACCAGTGGAAAATAAAGTTTTAAGCGAAATAATTGACTCGCAAAAAGCGTAATGCCACTGTAATCGTCGGTTCGCATGTCTCAAATCGCAAAAAACTTTAAATTGCTTCATATGAAGTTTAGTGAAGTCGTTTCGTTATTAAATGCTTAGGTTTACGGAGTGGCTGGGACGTAAGCTTTCGTAGCAGTTTTCGTAGCACTGCTACGTACCTAGGTAGACAATTTAATATTGAGAATGTACTCTTATTACCCGACTGCGATAGAAAACATAACCCACCTTGGGTATGTTTGATATAACGCTTGTGATTGGAATGGTGGCTTTTAAACGATTTAGATTGCGATCCAACATGGCAATGTAGCCAGCATTTTGGCTGTACAATTTCTTTTATCACTGTTTCTATAGGAGAAACTTTGTTCTTTCGTGGTCTACAATACAATCAATTTACCAATTTTTTTAGGTCAAACTCAAAATTGTCTGATTATGAAAACTGCTTTTAGATGGGATTGGCTAGCTACCTACCTATCATAACTCTTACGTTCACTGGTAAGTGGTAAACGTGCCTCGATCGGCCTTAACACCATGAGGGGATGGAATGGATTGAGCTAATATTGCTATTTTATTGATGAAAATAACAAAAAAATGTTGGACAATTCATATCAGCTCCAAGCTAAGCAGAGCTTGTGTTATGGGTACTAGATGACTGATATACATAATACATTACATTACATAGATATATATTTTTTATTATACATAGAAAATACCCAGAACACCCGGAACAAATATTTGCAGATCGTACAAACATTTATCCCAAAGCGGGAATCGAACCCGCAACCACCTGCGTCGCAGGCGGACCTTCGCCCGCCGCGCCACAGCGGTCGTCAAAATTATCAAAGTTTTCGTTATCTAGTTTTGAACTTCTCCATAATTATTAAAAGTTATACGGATATTATTAAACGTGCCTTTAACGTATGTATCGCTGACACGAAGTTCAAAGCTTGTAGGGTTACATACAAGATAACTAATTTACATCCACGTAACGAGGCGAAGTTGCAAAGTTATAGACTTGTTACGTTCGACCTTACCAAGTTCACCGTAATGTGCCCTATATATACATATAGGGTGAATATTAGACGAGTGAATTATACATACGTGTGTAATGTTAATCATAGATTGAATGATAATTAGCTGCATAAATACTTTCATTTTTACTCATGTTATTTTAACACAGACTGTATAAAGTCTATGAATCAAAAAAAATATTTCAAAGAAAAATTATAGTGTTATATTGGAGCTTAGAACACGCCAAGGGCTTACGTCCCATGACCTTAGGATATCATGAGTACATACCTAACTGAATATCATTGCATGATATGTCAAATGTACTTCACAGAAAATACACAGTAAAAAATATTACTAGAGTGGGAGGGCTTACGCACAAACAAAAAAACATCAAAACCTTGTCAAATATTATACTTACATTGTTACGGTACTTACTTACTTTCTTTAGTTTGCATAATTTTCTTAACCACTTTATTTAAAGAAACGAATGGACCTCAAACCGCATCATTGGAAGGTTGACGTAACCATGCATAGTTATAACCCTTTCTAATGCGCTCTAAAACTTTTGTTCCTATTGCTGTCCACCAGCAACGTTTCATCTCTTAACGAGGAGTGTCTTCTCCATATCAGTGGAGGCATTTTATAAGCGAAAGCAATTGTCTTTAGAGCTGTTTGATACCTTCTCACGTCTAAGCGGCTGAACGGTCGTTAAATTTTGCAAGGTGGTAGACGGTATTCCGGGGAAATACGATACTTTTTTATTCCTGAAAAGCGCGTACGAAGCCGCGGGCAGAAGCTGATAAAATATTTGTGATTTCTATTTATAATGAAAAATATATATCTCAGTATGTAGCATTAAGTAACTATAACCCATAGCTTTGCTTAATTCGGGGCTGGATGATGCTGTGTGGGTTGCCTAGCATTATTAATTTTATTTTATCCATACTGCTATAAAATTATATATAATATTAATATGTAATATTATAAATTCGAAAGTAATTCTGTCTGTCTGTTACCTTTCACGCCTAAACGGCTGAACGGATCTTAATGAAATTTGTCATGGAGATACATGGTATCCCAGGGACGGACATAGGTTACTTTCTATCTCGGACAAGAGTGTGCGAAGCCACGGGCAGCAGCTAGTAATTTATATTTATGACGATGGTACGAACCTCATTCCACGGCACGAAGACAACCTGCGAAGACCTCTTGAACGGCGCCCTCCCAAAGTGCAACGTGACAGCACCGCCTCCATTCACCAACAGATCGAACCATCCGTCATCTCTCGTGAGAGTGAACCCTTCCAACGGCGTGGAAGTAGAAACCCGTACCCCGACCAACCCTGACCCGAGAGAGGTGACTACACGGCCGCGGATGACGGCAGAGCGACTGAAAGTGATGATGATGATTAGATTGGGGAGTGTGGAGGTGATGATGAAAATGATGATGACGGTAACTGTGACTTTGACGTTGGTAACGGGGACTTTGTTGATTTAGATAAAGTTATAACTGATCAACAGACTGATTGAGTGGCAGTTTTCTTTCACACTGACAATGATGGAAGGACCGATTTTGATAGAAAATTCAATTCATTTATTTCCATTATAAACAAAATACATTGTGTGTGGAAAAAATTGGCTTATTTGGATAATTTTCATACTGCCAAGTATATTTTGGTCATGAATTTACAGGATTCGATAAAGTTTTAACTGCCAATGGTGATTTTAGTAATAAATGTCAATGATGAAAGGAAACTCTTGATGAATTGGCTGATTTGGATAATACTCATACTGCTTATGATCAAGATTTTGATGAATAATATGTTCATTTGGATTAAGTTTAAACTGCCAATGATGAGAAGAAATGTTATGATATAAAGTACTTTTCCTATGAAGTTCTCTTACGTTTAATACGAATATGATATTCGCAATATAAAATTATCAAAGGGAAAGTTTCTAATATTCTAATCTGTCTCTAGAGCCTTTTAACAACAAGCTCTTTGTAGGCAGTGATATTGTGTTCAAGGGAGCTAAGTGATTTTCTAAATTGTGAAGGTAATTTTCTAATTTTGAATCTATTTCAATTCTCAATCCAATACTACTTTCAAATGTCTTTAATATTATATCTACGTATGGAGGTGGACGTATACAAATAAATACACATACATAAAAAGCGAACACAATTTCACAGGACACAACAGTAGGTAACAAACACACTAACAACGAACAACGTGCACACATAAAATAAACTAAATGCCAATTCATAAATATATACAGCAGATCTACAACCAAAGACCGTAGGTAACTAACGGAGTCGACACAATGACTCCGCATCACAAGTCTTACCTCGTGTTGAAGTGGTTCCAAAACATACTGCGCAGCGTTAGAAAACCGAGAGAAATTACACATAATGAGTACACATCCTTAGAACTGTTAATTTAGAAGGAAGAAACGACAACAGCCATGTTAAATGAGAACATGCAAGTGCGATCAGCACTTGTTAATTCAGTGTAAGAAAATAAGAAAAAGCAACGTGTTACGAATTCCATTAAATAAAACATTAGGATTGACTGGGGCACAACATTGCATATTTATATAACAGATATTGTTAATATTTAACTTGTAGATTATATTCAATTTGTTACACGATTCGTTAAATCTTTGTATAAATTCTTCAATTAACTGAATACGTTTACATTCATTACCATCTTCAACGCAATTAATATGGTGTCCAAGTGTACAAAATTTAAATTTATTTTATCCTAGAAATCAACTCCGAAAATTTAATCTAACTTCAAAAAGTAGAAAATAACGAGTCGTGTACAAAGTAGATATTAAAACACGGAAACACAACACCGAACATCGAACCCACCTCTCGTTAAACGTCTCCTGTTTAGCGTAGTTCTGCAGACTGCCCTCATCAATGAGGAACTTCATGCGTTCGAAGAAGGAGGCCGTGATCGCGGGTGGTTGTTTGCGGAGAAGGATGTCTATGGGTTTGGGAGAGGATACGCAGAGCTGGCTGCCCTTGCAGGCGGCGCTCTGGCAGCATTCTGGGTCCTCGCAGTCCACTAGGCCGTCTGTGGATGGACCAGCAAATAGTCAGTATCATAAAGGTGTAGGCCAACAACAGTTTACTTCACTTTCACTTACTTTCGAGTGTTTCTATGCGGTAGCGGACACTCATTATTTGGGAATTGAAAAGCACCGATTTATTAGACAGAGTCGGGTTTTTAATCACTCTTTTTACATCGGTCTTCATAAAGCCTGGTGTCATATAATTGCTAACACAGCTACCAGTTTCGGTTTCGTTAATGATCTTTTAATTTGGTTTTATATATAGGAACTGAAACATGTCAACGACAAAGGCAAGGATATATCCTTGTTCACGTGTCCTCTCCACCACCTCTGTTTTTAGTTAGGTCACTATTCTAAGAGTAAGCATTATAATATCTTTCTGACCATTATCTTGACCGTTATCACCATCTATGCTCACCTTTATCATTATCCTTGGCATCATCGCAGATCTGTTCTTTAAGCGTGGTGCAGTCAGGACCGTCCCATCCGTCGAAGCACTTGCACTCCCAGCGGCCGTCGTTGGCGACGCGGCAGCTGCCGTGGCCGGCGCAGGCGCGCGGACAACCTGTGATGAGATGACAGGCTATTTGGTAGGGGTCATTATCATCATCATCAACTTATATTAGTCTACTGCTGGACATAGGCCTCCCCTAATGAGCGCCCTGTCTTCAGCTTACCGCATCCAGCATCTGCCTGCAGTCTTTCGCAGGTCGTTGACCCACCTGGCTGGAGGGCGTCCTACTCACTCAAGAACACGTTCACCCCAGCGGTAGTCGGTTTAGTAGAGATACGAACGATAAATTAAAAAGTTACCTAACGATTCAAAGAAACTATTTTTCGTTGACGATAGCGATATTTTCTCGAATGCTACGGCCATACTATCACGATAACGCGACGATTTGCGCTGTTGAGACAAATCTGGCTAAGCAATTCGTCCTATCGAATCATCATCGCGAACATGAATGCCGCTGTCAGTAAATTGCCGCACATCAAAGGGTTTTATCGTGACAAAGTTCGTGCGGTTGGCTACACTTCGCGCGCTTTGTTGACAGCGAGACGCCGAGCGTGAGCGGTTTGCATGTTGTTTTAGAGTCCGAATCCCAAGAATGAAGTCGCTATGATTATTACGCTTACCTTCCAGCGTGCAATGTTTCCCGTTCCAGCCCGACACACAGAGACAGGTCCCGTTCTTGCACTGTCCGTGGTCGGCGCAGCGCGCGTCGCAGAGCCGCGAGGCGCAGGCGGCGCCGCTCCAGCCGGGTGCGCAGGCGCAGGACGCGCCCACGCAGCGCCCGTGTGGACCGCAGTCGAGATCGCACACCTCTGTGGAGAAAACATCATGATAGATATGAATGGAGATTCTAGACTGCGACAATCGAACCTTGTCGGCTGAGGGGAATTATTAACCCCGAGTGGTAACGATTCTGCTTTTTTTTTACCAATGATTTTTTATAAATGATTGCCCAGCGCACTCGATATTTACTATGAAAGCTGGCAAACCCACTCTTACAGCTGTCAAGAGTAAATGCATCTATTCTTAACCATCCTGCCGGTAAAGGTAAATATCGTCGAGAAAACTGTAGCTTGTCAACTCCTTAACTTTCATCCAGCAAAGTGCAAAGTGCTGGGCAATTCAGTTGTTCCGCACGTCTTTCGACATTTTCACTCACCCTTGGAACAATCCTCTCCCGACCACCTCGCATGGCAGCTACAAGTCTGAGTATCGACATCGAAGGTCCCGTGTCCAGAACAATCCGGCAGACACTGTAGCGCGTCCTTATCCATGGTCACACAGTCGAGACCCTTCCATCCTTTCTTACAGACGCAAGTTCCTTCGATGCAGAAACCGTGACCAGAGCAAGTTGGGTGGGGACAGTCGACGTCGGCGCAGAATTTGCCTAGAAGGAAGAACAGGTTGATTATTTGCGTCTCGGGAAATAAGACAGCTGCATTATTTTTTATCATAAATAGCCCTTCGTTTGACCACAGGTTCACCTGATGGAGAGTGACGACGTGGTTGACGATGCATCACGGAGGTCTAGAAGACACTATCAACCAATTCACTCTAGCCTCAAAGAGACCCAGAACGAGTAATCGCGTTATTTGTCTTCGGAATGAATGGCAGCTAACTAGTCACAGTTTGCTGCTATCTAAATACATGATAGTTAAATCTGTGACTGTTATCATTGAAAATGAGGGCAAATCTTCAGGATTTGTTTGAATTTTAGTGCAGAATAAATCAAAGTAACCCACCTTTATACCCACGAACACAGGAACACTTCCCATTGACGCAGTGTCCATGTCCGTTGCAATCCGGGACCTCACACTCATCGTGTCGTAGAGAGCACTCCTTGCCTTTCCATCCCGGGTTGCACTGACATTCGCCGTTGATGTACTCTCCGCGTTGACTGCAGAGAACTGGGCAAACGCCTGTGAACACATTTTAGCTTTAGTTTATGTCTTCAGTGTATGTATTTGGTACAAGATGACAAAGTGGAACCTGATCTCCGCGAACTCGAGGCAAGCGAGAGACAACTCTGTACCGAAATGCATTCATAAATCTTATGTTGGAGGCCAAGATCTACATATTTTGCTAATTAAATATAATAGTAGTATTAGGAGGAGTTTAGTATAAAATAAGGTTTGGTTGGTGTACTGTCGTAAAAAAATACCAGTTGGCAATTATTTGTTACCGGTTGGTCCATTATGTGCACGCTGTAATTCAAACTACTACAGCACCTGCACAGTTTTCCAACAATAAGGTCATCGATATAGGTCAGTTTACTTATAAAATTGTGGAAAATATTTAATCAATATCATACTACGACTACGTCAGCACGCAAAAACAAACAAAGATGCCCGCCATAAAAAACAGAATACAAAAGCAGCCCTTGTGCATCTAAGGCCCATACATCCATCCATGCTTGAGTAACGCTTTTCTATGGCATAAACGTCACTCAAGTATAGATCTATGACAGAGCAAGCTTACATAATACGAGCCTAAGTTTCTGAAAGAAAAAAAGACATGGACCCTTCCATTACCCGGTGTCACTCTCAAAGTAGTAAAAACAAATACCCCCACTTACTTTTACTACAATCATCTCCTCCGAAGCCCGGCTGGCACTGACAGTGTCCCATCAAGCACTCTCCCTTCCCCGAACACCCATTAGGACAGTTGTGCGTCATCTCCTCGGCCACCATGGCTATGAAGCTGATCTCTTGGGGATCGCCGTCGTCGTTGTATACGGAGAGAAACCAGTGTCCTTGCTCCATGTAGTGGGTGACTTCTTTCTTTACAGATGGCTGAAATGGGGTGCTAGTTTAGAAATAATTGTGCTATGGAAAATGATATGGTCTGCTACCAATAATGCCATTATGGTTTTTTGAGTGAATAATAATGATGAGGTTTTAATCAATTTTAATGTCGGCATGGATGGCACAAGAGAATCAGTCAAAGTGACGTTAAAATACGCCACAATATTCATCGATATTTAGTATTCAGAAGCAGTAAAGAACTTTCCTTCAGAAGCAAAACAAGTCAAAACGAAAAGCATCGTTCGTCTTTATAAACTTACATGTGAAGCTCTAGTAGTTCTCGCTTTGAATCCGCTCAAAACTTCCAAGAAGTGGTACTGCGTGTGAGTAGGGAGGGCGTTCCGCCTCGCGTACACCCCTATCGAAGCGCCTCGTGGGATCAAATAGTCGAACTTCACGTACGAAGCCTGAGATTGATAGAACTGCATGTTCCAGTAACTATATGGAGGGATTTCTTTTGATAATTTTTCACCTAAAGTAATTTGTTTGAACGTCGTCCCGTCTGGCGGGAACGACTGGGCGGGGAATGTTCGGGCACCTACAAAATACAATTTTTTTAGTGTTTTCGTCGATTCATCAATAAATTATACATGCAGTAATGTGGTGAAATTTAAGTCTATTTTCTAAATCGGCGTAATACGGTGCATTCGCTTTAAAACACAAAACTACAAAGCCGTCTCTACTAACACAATTCTAACTTTTAACTTTGAATAACATCACCATAAAATTTCCCAAAGCACATGCAACTGAAAAGACCCCTCCGAAAGATTTTACCCAGTTAACGTTCATGCAAATTAGTAGGTTATGTAGAAAGTTGAGTAGAGCACGGAAACTATATCCGTTGATGGTTGTCGTGACGGTTAGTAAGTTATCTCTGATCGTATTCAAATCGACCTCACCTTCCAGTATGAGAATGGGTGGAGGTTCAACCTTTGGGCAAACGCATGGCTTTTCCGTTACGCACGGAACTTCAGTATCTGTTTCAGTTGTAAAATCAGTGGTTGAAGTTACATCGTCAGTTGAAGTTTCGGTACTCGTTAATCCATTATCAGAGGCTGATACTTTCTCTGATTCAGACGAACTTTCAGTAGTGTCATAAGTTTCAGCTGACTCCGTGGTCGTCGCGTCTTTTGTATTAGCAGATCCAGTTGATGCAATGTTATCATTATACTCATCGTAAAAATCATCTGCTGTTGTGTTGTTATTGCAAACAGGACACGAACATTCGCAAATACCTCCCCAATCTTCGGGGTTTGTTGAATTACCCGTCTTTGCTGTTCCTTCTAGAGTGGCTGGCTTGTTGAAATTGGAAGGTTGAGTAGGTTCGACGTCCATTGGAGTTATTTTGACAGTTGGTATCTCATTTGTATCACCTAGCGTGGGTACTGTCAAAGTTAAAGAGTATATCGGTTTATAGGAGGCGTTATCAGCATCGTCAGACGATATTGTTAGATTAATCAAAACGTGTTTAGGATTAGTTGGTTCTGTTGTTTTCTGTTGTTCGGGTGTATTTACAGTTTTTTCATCGACTGTTATTGTATTTCTTTCAGTCGTTGGTTCACTGGTGGTTGTGTTTGCAATGTTACTGTTAGTGACAATTGGGGTTGGAGTAGTAGTCACAACATGCTCTAACTGTGCGACAAACGAATTTGTTGTGATCGGTGTTAGAGGCTCGCTGGGTTTATTAGTTATTGGCGTTTCTACGATTGCGATAGGTTCAGTATTTATAAATGGAGGTGCGATAGTTGCATGAACTTTTGTTGTGCTCTTTTCACTGTCATACTTAAACTTCTTGAGGTTATCATCCGGTTCAACGGCATCCTTCAGGTTAATATGAAGTTCTTCATTTACCTGATTCAGTCTTGTTAGTAGTTTTAAATACTGAAGCTTTTGGGCACCGTACGAATATATTGACGGAAAAGCATCGCTTTGCATATCTTCGGGATCGTAGGCGATGTGATCTTTTTCAAATTGAGTCGGTTCCTTGATAGATTCCGATATTTTGAGCGGATGTTCCAAACGTGATTCAATGTTAGTTAATTTGTCAGTGGTTACTCTATCGGTTATAGTTGTTTTAGTGGTTATTGTTGGATCATTTTCGGTAGTGAGTTTTGTTATTCTTGGAACAACTTGCGTGGTAGATGTGCTTCTTATTGCTGGAACACTAGTTTTTGTCTCCTTGATTGTTGTTTCCTTAGCCGTTGTACTCTGTAGCGTTGTTAGATCACCAGTATTAGCCACACCGGCGTCACCCACAGAAGCATTACCCGCCTCGATCTCTCCGGAAGCCGACTCCACACCATGCGCTAAGCTAACATCGACAGAAGGCGTAGTGATTTCATGCATTTTATCTACAGTGATAGAATCCGAAGGAACAGAAGTGACAGAAGCATGCCCATCTACGTCTACACTTCTACGTGGACGAGAGTGGGTCTCGTTACCTGAGGCGGTGGACAGCGAGCTCTGGTGCGGCCTCGCAAGAGACTTGTTCGACTCGAGAGTCGTCGCTTTGGACGTGGGGAACAATTCCGTTGACTCGCCAACTAGCACTGTACACGCTTTTGAGTTTTGATATGACCAGTTAACGAAGTATGACGCTGTGAACAAACGATTCAAATTAAACTACAAACAGACAAAATATCGAGGGAATTATTCAAAGTTCTCGTTAAGCGAATTCGTTGACTAGTCGAGCCTAAATCCTTTTGTGAATTTGTATCTAACCCGAAGTTATCAAACAAATTAATGTTGATCATCTCAACTTCATTGACGCAGACAGAATTACGTTTTATTTATCAGAATGTATAACAAGCTGAATCTTCACAACTTCAGCAAATAGCTAAGCCATTGAAAATAAATTCGCTAAGATTGATTAGTTTTGTATTAAAAATAATAACTTGAAATTGCCCTTTATCTTCCAATGTGAATAGCCCTAGAAATATGGATTACATAAGTGAAGATAAAGCCAACTCACCAGACATATAAGACGAAATCGCTAAAAGTAGAACAAAGAGTAATATGAAGACTATAGCCGTGCACTTCCAGGAACACCTCGAGGACAATCCTTTCCTGAAGTGGAACCTCGAGGCAGTTGGGGGGAAGTGGCTGGACCGGAGGTTGTTCCTCACTGGTAACACCGGGACTGGCGCGCCGAAGGCGGGGTGAGATCGCTCGCCGCGGTCCATCCTCTCTAGTGTACTCTTGTCCTTCCCTGGACTACTGCATGACGAGTTTGACTTGTAGTCCATGGATGGATTCTTTTGAATGTCCCCTGTGGACGAAGAGAAGTGTGTTATTGTGTATTTTAGGATTGAATTAGCACAAGAAACAATACCTGCCTACTAGATCCAAGTTTTTAAGGCTTAAATAAATAAGTTCTTAAATTTAAATTAAGTACTCAGATGGTAAGGTCATCCTCTGTTTTAAATACATAATTGCTGAGTTAAATGATTGATATAATGTCTACAGTGATATATAATCGCCGATGCTGATGAAGCTTTTCTCGCAGGTATCGCAATACGAAAATGATTGTCATACCTATCAGCATACGTCCACAGCGGAACGTGCCTCCACCAAACAAGGGGGGTTATGCCATTATCACCACGCTAGGCAGGCGGCAGGATTAGTGATCTAGTCTATTAATGATAAACAGAAGGAAGCTGCTGCACTTTCTCTGGTAGGTTCTCTTAGTTGACTCTTACGACATCAACGTGCCCCTCCAACTCAGGAGGGGTCTATTCTATATTGTATTAAATATATCAGTCATCTAGTACCCACAACAACAGCTCTGCTTAGCTTGGGGCTAGATGATGCTGTGTGAATTGTCCAGCATTGTTTAATTTGCCACGGGTGTTTCTTGATCTATGGCGAAATAAAGATAAATTCAGTGATCTGGCATCTTGAAAATATACTTACGTACCTACAATAAGTTTTGACCAAATCAATAGGTTTGCTTACCGTTGCTACCCGTCAGGAAAAATTGATGAATGAGCAACTACATGACATCTAGTAAGTGTAAGAATGTGTCTAACATTCACCTGAAGGCACGTAGAAGTTTCCCGAAGGCGTGCGCACGAGACACGAGGGCTCGAAGTCCCCTAAGTCGGCCGGGTTGCCGGTGATGCGGCCGTTTAGCCGAGACATGGTGGGGTTCCGCGGAGGCACATCAGGCGGGAAACGGGACCCTTCCAGCAGACAACCTGCGGCAATGGGGAAGAGAACTTAGTGATGTGCGATAAGGCCGCCAGTTCCATTGCTGTTCCCTATAATATGTTTAATTAAGTACTATCTGTTTTTTAAAGTGATGAATAAAAGTATCTATGTTGGAATAAAGCGTAGTGTGGAATCGAAGCTACTGAGGAAAAGTTAGAGATGAGTCAACAGAGTAGAAATGTTTTACACTTATTATTATGTTATTCTAAGAGAATTGAAAGTCATTATAGATGAAAGCAGTACAAACTAGGTTCGTAGTTAACTCGCTTACATTCATAATGAGTTTGTAAACTACCAAATTTTTATAGTAAAATAGAATTTACAGTGATGAGAAATAGCGGTAAGTAGCGACTGTTAATTTACAACGCAAAATATTGCTACGTATAAAAAAAATTGGGAGGGGAAATATTTTCAGAAATGTTTTATTGCAGAAAGACTAACAATTGAAATGCGAAACGCTTGATTTCACCTGCCGGAACTTTCAACTCAAAATTAACTAAACCAAGTTCGATGCTAACAGTCTATAAATTGTTATCAAAAGCATTATTTGCCAAGTTAAAGGCTTTTACGAAATTAATCAGCCCACGGCCGCGGCCCTGAAAACATTAGAACAAGGAAAAATTAAATTAATTCTATCCACGAAAATTAACAAGTCGAAATTCAATTAAGAGCGAGTATTGGCTGCCTTAATAGCCGAAAACAAATAGGCAGCGGAACGTCCATGCAAATGGATCACAGATCGCGTGTTTCGGTAGTTTCTATAAAGGAAATGTATTAGGAAGCTATCGCTCAAACCGCGGGGCGCGCCTCTCCCGCTAATATAACCTAATGGAAAATCGAACCATTATCTGTCCCCCCCCCCAGCTCTTATCGGCCCTATAACAACTTTTGATCCTCGACAAATTTAAAGGATTTCTGGAAGCGTTAATTAATTTATTGTTCCACCCGATGTAGCCGCAAGAAAACTCAATTAATTTTAAAAGGGTTTTTGTGTTGTTTTTTTTTCGCTATCGAATCTCCACCCTTCACGCGCTCACGAAAGAAAATGGCGAAGTTCCCGATAATATCGTCAGGCCCTTTGTGGTCGCGCCCTTTGAGAACCATTCTACTCGTTGTAATTAGAGATTAATGAATTTATTCGAGCGTTTTACTAGGTACGTACCGACCTCCTACCTTTACTAACCGCCAAGCTGGCGAGGAGCAATTATTTATCTGTTTATTTTATTGATAAAGGGGTAAGGAATATTCTGGATCATAATTTCAAATCATAGTTGCCTTTATCGAATAATCAGACGATATAAATATCGTTCAATGATTTCCAAGTCACGAGCCGGGTTCGGTATTGAAACACTTGATATAATTTAATCCTTAAACAAAAGAGCAAAGTAATACAATACTCCTGAAGGATATCTAAGTCTAGAAACTCGGAACAATTTATGTGAAACTATCCGATATCAAAGGATAACTGACAGGCAAAGTGGCGGGACTCGGGAGCCACCAATGAAAAACAGAATCACCAAATCCCTCGCCTAATTTAAGAGGACAAGCGTAGTCATTAATACACACGTCAGTCGTCGTGCTAGTACAAAATGTGGGCCATTTATATCCCGCTCCCGGAGCTGGGAATTATGGTAATCGGAGCAGTCGTCCTTTGTCTGTAATGGTGGGTAATTACCGACCCACCTCCGGGGCCACTCCGTCTCCGGAAGGCCCATGGGCTCCAGAATTCGACACTCGTTACGTGAATCGTCTCAACTTTAAAAAGGGAACGAGATTTTGAACGCCACCCAGGGATTTGTCTCTGCGTACCGGAACAAACTCGTTTTTTTCTCTCCCAAATTCCAGCGATCGCTTTTTTACGTTGTTTACTTGAACTTTTTGTAGACTTTTCGCTGTTGGATTTTACTATCAGGCATTATTTATTGAGACTGTATGCATAAAAGTGAGTAACAATCAGATAGATAGTATCCATACGCTGGTTCGTTTAGTTTTATACTCTTCCAGCCATCTGGCATCCGATCTACTGCCAGCCGTTTAGAGTCCGCATTTTCCCGGGAAACCAAAGCTCACTTACTTATTGGAAGATAAAGGGGGTGTGTTTCGGCTCATTTGTGGCCGAGCTCCGGCCCGATCAAACGTGATTTCTTATTGGAATCGGAAAAAGAAGACATAGGTAACAAAGTAACTGCGGTTAGCCTGCCGTAAGCTCCCGGGGTTAATTCCGTGTCTATTTCTACTAATAAGATAAACAACCTAATGTTAATGGGAGTTCCGTTTACCGCAAATAAAATTAGTTTCGTACAGCTTTGTGAAGGGAAGGGAGTGAGGCGTTTGCGGGGGGCGTGCGAGTCAAGAGCTCTCTGTAGAGCGCTATATTCAGGTAACGTGACGTATGCCATGCGAGCACCTCGGTGCTGCAACGAGACACATTTGCCCAATCTCGCTGGAGTCGCGAAGGTAACACGTGCCCACAATCTTAAGCTCGTTACGCGAACGCTCCCAAAGCAATTTAGAATTTACCCCTTAATCTTGATTCGAACTAGAATCCGGGACGCCCGCGCGAGCTATTTATGGCGATTAATATCGCGGTGTCGTACATCATATGCGGTATAGTCGCAAAACACTTACACAGTCGTACATTCCGGTTGCCGATTCCCCAATTCGATTTTAAATTTAGCACCAAAGTTCGCCAGAATCCCGTACAATATTTATATGAGAGAGCACCGCTGCGATTTATAGTTAGGAAACAATCGAGAAGTTGGTCCGGCGTCGTCGTGACTTCGTTTTAATTAGTACCCATTCATCGCAGAACAATCGAGTCCTCGAACAAATCCATTATCGGGAACTTTTCGATAGTCGAAAGAGGTGTATTCAAAGTTTTCCGATTGCGAGCGGATCGGGGGCTTTTGTAGACCTTACATTCTGATGGCAGGCGCTGTCTCCCGTCCATTATGAGCTCCATAAAATAAAACTACTCGCTGCTGAATAGGAGCCAGCTCGATCGGCCCGGAGCGACCGGCCTTCTTATAATTTCCTTTACATTTTCTCTAACGGAAGGTTACGGGGCATTATCGAAAAATTCAGAGGACATTAACGAAATTCAAGGCTCGAAAGGAAGGCCGCTATCTCCCGCTACAAGTGGAATGGGCTCGCGTAATGATGACATTATGCGTACATTTTAATCGATGGCTCACGGTTGGGCGACTCTGAATGCCGTATATATCCCAGCTTATCCGTAACATAGACGGATTCATTCTATTAAATTGATCGATTACCTTAGCAAGCTTCAATTGGCAGAGTGTTTGCGGCGAGGACGCATGACGTGAGCCGACCGTACCGCCACGTGAGGCGTCGTCATTGTGCCGAGCCGTGCTTCGAGCGAATAGCAGGCCATGTATCATGTCAAGACTTGCCCGTCTGATAAGATTACCAGACAAAGGAAGTCCACCCATATCACTACCACCACGACCGCTAAATGCGAACCTTCATTACTACCCCTTCCTCTAGCCGCGCGGTTCTCGATTCTACGACGCTTTGCTTAAAGTCTAAAGCGTCTTGGGCGGTCTTTATTAGTGTCCCGACGTCGACGTCTGCTTCGTTAAAGGACACTCAGCTTTATTTATGTTGACATACTGGCAATGTTACCTTATTTGTTGTCGACTATCGCTTTGTCCAGGTCCGGATTTAGACCGTCCGGCTTTACGAATAGAGTTGGAGTTGGAATCTCATACCGTAGTTGGAGTTACATGCGTTAGGGAAAAACGATCCTTTTTGTGATACAGTTTAGGGTTGAGTTTTAAGTGCGCGGTGCATTGTTGGTCGGGTTTCCTGACCGCGATAAGAAGACGTAAGTCGGGACGTCACGCGAACTGTCCGCTAATTTATGTTGCGCTGATTTCGAGATATAAGTGGTAGACGGAACCCTCGCCGGCTCCGAACGACTGCACTAGGCAAGGCTATAGCCCGTTATGTTAATGCATTGTCTACGCGAACGAGGACACCGATATCACTTATGTAGGCTACTGCGAGCGACCATACTTTACCGCCTATACAATTCACCAGTCAATTAGGCAATGTTCCATCGGTCGGTCGATTTCAGAGCTACAGCGGAACTCGCAGCAGGATTTGAATAAAATAAACGTGAAAAGAGAGTTCGCTTTGTCTACCGTGCCGCTGGTTACGGCTGTTAGATTACAGACTGGATAATAAACGGAAAGTGCAACGTTAGAGCTCGTTAGTCGCGGCTTCATTAGTGTTTACAAGTAAATGGAGAAAAATAAGGCGCAGTACTCCTCGGAACTCGATACCTTGACAATTACACCACTGCTCGCTCAGCAGCTTCATAGTAGTATTGTCTTGAACACTCGTTATTAATGGCGTCCAATATTCGTGTAACTCTATATAGGGGTGATGTTTTTGTGCATAGTGTCGCGACCCAGTCAGTCAACACAACACCTAATGGTCAAAACAACGGCGCTCGCTCCATCAATCTCACTATCTCACTGTACATAATTCTTTGTCTAAATCCATTAAATTAATTACAGCCATTTGGTGAGCCGACTCCGTATTTATTAGGCTCGTTATCATTCATTGAATCTTCCGATAGACGGGTGCTCGGTAAATTGGAAGAAATGCCGAGAAGTCGTGATCGATGCTATACTTACACGTAAATGGGGGGCCAAATTAGCTGTCTACTGAAGAATGCAGTTACCGAGGTGACGAATCCTCGCCGATGGATTCCGGGAGGTTACAAAGTGCGACTTGGATTCATAGGTGTCATCGGGCATGGGGCGCTCAAATTGGAAAATTCTCCGCGATATTACTTGAGGTGGGATGAAAAAGCGCGGCCACACTCGTGTGGTGGTTAACGAATTGGAAAGGGGCTGTGGGTTCCGAGTGAATGCCGTCAATCACAGGATTAAAAGTAAAAATCTACAGAAGAAACATTTTAAATGTTACACAAGTGTCCTCGTACATAAATCGATGCCTACAGCCTACAGCCTACAGCGTAATAGACAAATATTGTTAACTGAAAGTTTCAATAAATTTGCCGAGGGAAACAAGTTCTTTTGTAAATTTGCCGTGCCACCAACTTCACAAGGTGTAGTAGTTACGCATACATATGTAAGGCAGTCTGAAGTTCGCAGTTCCTATCATAATTCGTTACATAGAGTCGTACGTACGTACTGAGTGGAGTTTTGCTTTATCTATTGTGGATGAGCGGGTCTAGTCAAAAGAATGTCTGTCTTGTGCACAATGGTCCGCGGACGAACCGCGACCAGCCCATCAGATGCCCGATAACCGACTTCTTTAACCTTGGCTCTATTTCACAGGCATTAATTATCCCTAATAGAAACAAACAAAACGAAACATCTACAGATAAATGGGCCGAGATAGTTATTTAATTGTCTTATCTCGCGGGTTGGGGACGAATAATGCAGATTCATTTGGCGTTACGTCTTAACTTTTGTCAAAAGTTTCCATTCCTCCCCTTTCCGCTAATGAACGATTCACAAATGAGATTCGGCGTCGGGAATTGATGTTTTGTGTAATTGCTCCGCGACACAGTCGCTGTTTCTAATGAAAGGCGGACAAATCGCGGTGATTATAATTGTGCCAAGGAATTATTGGTGACGCAAGCTTTCGTCGCGTCAGAATCACAGGATGCCTTCGATTCCCGCAGCTGTCCGTCGCCGGACACCCTGACAAGGAGACGTATGCGGGGGATTACACACTGTCACGCGTCCAAAAACGGTCATATTTTTCGTCGCCGCTTTTTTTTAACGGAAATGCTGCGAACCGCCGTCGGCGATGCCCTGATAGAGATTGATGATGCGACCACCCCGCCCGCGCCCCTCGCGGGTCATTGAGCTCACCCGATTACAGCAGGCCAGAGGGGATTCACATATATCCAAATTACGTTGCTGATGGACGTTTTTTGCCTAGATAACTAGGTGTTTGTGATAACACATGCCTTGCCGAAGGGGAAATCATTCATTTTCCTCAGAGCCCGTTTACATTTTGAATTGTTTCTTAAACAAACCCACTCTACCAAGTGTTGTTTCAGATATAACATTATGAGTTTTTATAAACATGCAAAAGCTCTTCAAAATAAGAGCTCCGATTCAAAACTTGTAAGAGGGTGTCGTCATTGCGACGTCCCGATGCGTAACTCAATCCAGCAGTCATCGGAGGCTAATTACCGTGGCTCTTTTGAAATAAAAACAAATGACAGACGCGAGGCAAACGCGCGCGATGTGCATTTGTCACACGCTGCACCCGCCATCTTGAGTCCTGAGTGGCATTCGACACCGGCTGAGAGGCCCATCCACGCGCCCACAGACAAGTGTGCTATTATACTGCTGCGGCTAAAAACGCGCACTTCCTTTACGTAATTGGGTGCACAAATGTGAAATATTGTCGACGTCACGCACTGCGACCGATAGGTATCTTGAGCGTATCTGCGCGCGGTTACGCCGAGGGCTCTCAATTGCGGTTAAACCATATCGCGTATGAAATAAATCAGCTGTTGCGGGGTGCCCCGGGACGGATCGCGTTACATTACAACCCCGATTTGTGAGGTTATTTGCATTCCGATATAAAATGGCGGCCGCGGTGGGATTTGACGTGACGTTGACAGGTGCGCCCGCTGTCATATCGCGGTTTTGTTTTCGTACGCATCGCTGGCTTGGGGTTGATTAATTGCCGCTGCTAGGTTCGCCGATTTAATGCAAATAAGTCCTACTCCTTGATTTTATTTCTAGGGTATATTTAGATAAGTGATCCCCACTTGAGTGAATCAAAAAATTACCATTATTTTAGATTAAACTGATAAGTTTGAGTTTATAAAATTGGCATCCATTTTATGATAAAATAAGTTTTCGCTAGGTAATCATTCTCATCTCAAAGGGTTGGTGTGAAACATTTTTTGGTGTAAAGTAACCTAATACCAGGTCAGCATTACACGCGAGATTTTCCAAAACATACAAACTTCGGCCCTTCTCGTCTATCTACAGAGGTCAAGCACACTTAAGGCCCTTTGTACCCAAATAGATATAGCCTGTGCATTAGCGAGGGTCGCTTTTCTTACCGTTTTTTTTTCCTACAAAGACGAGTGGAACCCTACCGGATGCTAGAGGGTTCCCTAGGAGGCCGCGATTAAACGCATGTCATTTTGATTTATACACCAAATTATTACACATCAGCCACTGATGCCATCGCTGCAAGTATCATTTAAGAGATTTATGTATGAATTAAATATTTTAAGCGCTCGAACGAAACTCATGTGATGTAAATAATTGCGGAACAGTTGGAAGCTAGTTTAGATAGCTTAAATTAATTGGTATCATATTCCGACGTTTATGAAATACAATTGGAATAGTAAATATCCAAATGGATTAAGGGAGAAATGTTTACACTGCGGCTAGAATTTAAAATCCTTTCACAAATGTAAACGATCCCGTTAGCCAAACACGAGGCAGCCCTTACCCTGCCATCCATCTTGTAGCCCTAACGGGTCAGAATGTTACATTGACGAACGATGCCTTTCGATATAGGAGATGACACAATGCGATGACCTCGAATCTATTCCCTAAGACGCCCAGTAATAGATTCCTCCATGCTCCTCTCCATATTTTATCGCGGCTTATAAGAGGGTTATATCGGAATGTGTCATGTTAGTATTGCCGGCCCGCTGCCCAGTTACGTACATATTTGATGCAAACGCGTAAACGATTGATGTGCCTTGTCCTATTTTCCCTCAGATTGACTTGGCGATTTGTGTATCTGCTTTATTATGCCGATGTCCCATGTCACGATTCAGTCGAGATCCAGCCGAGCTCCACGTATGGTCGCAGCTGTAATGGGGTCGTTTTGTTCCGATCACGGGGCATTAATGACGTCATCTATCACGTCAAGTTGACAGGCAGGCGCAGTTGCAGCGGACGCGGATTTAGTGATGCGATACATTGTAAAAACTGGTACGAAGCAATTAAAAACGTTACAAAACTATGTTTGCGATAGTGACACGCAACATTGAGCTGCTGGTTCACTGTAAACCAGGGAAATTTAAAACATTTTCCCGTGTACCCGCAAATGAATAACTCGCTGTGGGAAATTCGTTTGTGCATTAAAATGAGCGGGAGCGATCCGACCGCGAGCGACTCCATCGGCGGAGCATGCCTCTCTAATCCGGACCCGGTAATCACACGGTAAACCTATTACCGCTTCAAGTGTGAACTATGAAATCACTCATTTCCAAATCCGGCTGTCGTGGCTGCTAGCCAAATTCAACCGCATCACTTCATTTTTAGAGCACAAATTAAATGTACAATCGACTCACTTCGAGCGGAAGGAAGCAGGAATAAAGCGGGCTTGTTAAGCGTAATCTAGTAACTAAATAAAGGCGAGAGTTACGACCGCGCCGCTGCGTGGATTAAAATGGACTTTTCCATATAAAAAATGGGCAATAACCGGGTGTGGAGAGGGTTCCCGGCGGACAAGATCCCTCGCTCCCGGAATTTCATTATCAAAATTTTCTCTGAACGAAACGCCATTATGAACTTCTATGAAGCGCTTCTATAAGATCTGAATTGAATTCCTGCTGAAATCGAGAGAAATGCTTACCTAAATCCTTTTTCGGAATGCGTACTTCTATGTTACTGTGTGGTGAGTGGTGGCGGCGCGGGCGGCGCGGCGCTAATCCGCGGCGGCGGAGGCGCGAAGACAGCGCGAGCGGATACAAGAGTATTCCATCAGGGGCGGCTTCGCACCTCCGCTTTTTATGTTTTCATAAATTTCCGTTGAGATCAATATTTTATATTCGCACCCGGCCCCGCGGTAAATGGGGGTTTTTTGCAAGTTTGCGCCGCACCCCATGGTTTATTTATTCGGATGTGGCCCTCTCGAGATTCGCCTCTTGTACCTTTCGATACATTTTTCACTCGAATAATGTTATCACGTAGGTTGGCGTTCACGTGTTTTTGTAGTGAGTAAACAGTGTTTTAACCCTAAACGGATCACGTCGCTCGGCGCTGGGTTTATTTTCTCCAGGTGAGATTTGCCGCGTCCCGTGCCGGTCATACCCAATGCGGGTCCGTGGCGCCTTGATTGGGCACGACACTTTATTATACCATTGCCTCGATTTCCCGGCGCGAGGCTTTTACGTGATAAGTATTTTTATTTGTCCGGAGCTCGGATAAACTAGGATAGGCGCGGATGACTTTACTTACCGTAACACAATATCCATCTAAGATTTTTTTGTCACCTGTCACGGTCGCAGTCAGCGACTGAATATAAATTCGCAACTGAAATTCAGAAGCGGAAACTTTCGAAAACAAATAGAACCTAGTGCGAATGCTCTGTGTAAAGTTTTCCAGCAACAAAGGAGGAAATTCTCAACAAGGGCATAATTTACCGGTTCCCGTATGATAGGAAAAATAAATCGATATCGCACAGGTTAGTTGGAATATTGTAAAAGTTCGCACAGAGGCCGCCACCCGCGGCGCCGACCCGCAAAAAATGACCCACTGTGCGGCGCCCGGCGTTCTGCTAATCCTATTTACTCCGGCAAATAAATTATAGCCAGCAACCGCTAATGTCTACGGACGGTGCCCACTGTGCGTTAACTTCCTACGATACAACGTACATTTATACTGGGATTTGTCACTTGTATATTTGCGGTAACTGCCGCCATTTGTACTCTATCGTATCGTAGCGTAGCGTAGGCAGGTTACTTTGTTAGGCTTAAGACGCTCAATACCTTTATCGACTTCAATAATAAAGTAAATTTTATTTCAATTTCGAACGATATCAGAGGCATTAAAATTGAGTAGTTTGGATTAATTAAACTTGGGCAACCAACAAAACAGATTGTACTCTGAGTTCATGAAAGCTATTTCCGCATCAATCGTTATTATAGGTATCGGTTAATTTGACAGGAGACGTCAAATTCAGCGATCACAAGATCACAATCATTTGATGTCAGAATTTGGAAACGTCAATTAAGCAACTTCAGAGCTTCTGAAGCGTGCCTGTTTAAGTGTCTCGAGCGAGACGGTAAACATCAAATGTTTGATCACGGAGGTATAATTTGGATAATACTTGCTAAAATATTAAAGAATTTTTTTTTTATATCTAAGCTCTTGAAAGCTCTACCAGAATTCTACATTACTATAACACGAAGAAGAATCCCTAAATGCAAGAACCGAAACTTAATCTTTGTTAGTTTTGCTCAGTTTTAATTAATTTTGTATCTATCCTAACTGCGACAACATGAGGCGTAATCCACTCAGTTCCAAACATCTATCTAATTACAATCATGCGAGTATTTGTTCATTGTTGTTTATGATAATGAGCCGGCACTTTATCAGACTAACGCGTGAAACATGACGTGTTTGTGTGTTTGCTTACAATTTCATTGAACACACAATGGCTATGCATTTTAAATGCACACACTATGTAGGTGCTTGCATAAATAAATTTACGATATTGATTGTTGCTCACGTCATCGAAGCTGTAAACAGATTGTGTGGAGGAGACCGAAGAGAAAAGCTAGTCATATGTGTCTCGTATAAATGTGTTTTATCGAATCTAGCAAATAAATTGCGGGCGTCTAATAGAACCCTAGTACGATCAAAGCACATAAAAAACATAAATAATTTAAAGCAATTTCAATAAAGCCACAATTTCACGGACGAACTCGCGAGTGTTACAATTTAATAGAACTTCAAAAGGCCTGCTGATTCTACCACAATTCTATCAGCTCAGCACGAGATCCCGCGCATTATGCGTATAAAAAGTGGTTATCGTGAACGCCACCCCTCGCCTACTCGCGGGAGTGCGCTGGGGAGAGCACCACGCTACTACGATCTCTAGTGGAAATAACTTTGTACTAAGTTTTTAGGTTGTTTTAAGTACATTGCCGTGTTGTTAGGCAAACTGTACCGCGGCAGAAGTGCGAGCTCGCAATGCATTCGTGTCGCGCGCGTTTCGTGGGAACACTGCGGCTATTCCGCGACACATGTGTCTTACTTGAGTAGGTAGGTAGGTAGGTACCTACTGTGTTGTGTGCCACTGCCGAGAATTCAATGATAAGCAAAGGATTACTTGAAGTCCAACTTGAAACGATTTCTTACATCGCTTGCATATTTAGAGGCAAGAACTGGAAATGAAAATAGAGGCGGAGAAAATGCTGCGAGTTTTATATTTATAGTTTCAATTAGCCGCTCTGCATGCGCCCTGCCCGCTGTAACTCGTTATTAGAACGTAAAGAATGGGCTTTCTAAAGAATATTTTTTTGTTCTTTGCCCAGAAAAATTGGGCAAACGCGACTGTAAATTAGCGCGCGTATAAAATTCATAGGGTGAAAATAACGACGGTTTAAAGCGATTGTCGAAATTTAATTCGACATTCGAGAGGAGCGCGTCGACGTTTGGGTGACAATAATCAACGCATAAAACATTTGATAGCGCTAGTTAAAAAGTATGATCTGCAAAACGCGATGAAAGCAGTGGGTGCGCGATTCAACGGCGACTATTTAGTACAATTACAGCGCATCACCGGCCATTGTCCAGCGCCGATTACGTCGACTACAATGGCTCCAATCTGACCTCTAACGAAGCGACTTCGGCTATTTCCGCTGCACTTTGGACGTTCAAAGACGCGTAATTTGCGGTTACGAAATTTGTGCTCGCTACGAATTCTGACGATGTTCATTCTAACTTGAGCAAAGTGCAGTCGTTTGAAAGTCGACCTTCGACGCCGCCGCGCCGGGAGGGTTAACTGGTGTTGTCCAAGTTCCGGATGTGTCCGGGTTAATTTGGCCGGACACTCTGACCCCGATTTGTAATTATAAAGTAACTATCTAACTTAAAGTTTCGTATTGGGTCCTTTATTTGGATTGGTCTCATTTGTCACCACGTCGTTAAGCAAGGAACACCGAATAAGTTTCCTTATGAATAACACTGACGAGCTTAGCGTCAGTAACCAAGAAAGTCGGTTCGTTAATAAGTTTCTCATCCATCAGCATTCAGTCGCTAAGTGCTAGGCGCAATTATACTACAAATTGGGAAGGCTCGCCTTTGTCAGCCACGCCAATAATGACGTAAACTTTACTAATTTCGACCAGGACCGCGAGTTCTGGGAAGAAGCTACAGCTGTAGATACAAGTAGCGTCTTACCAATAACCCATTGACAGGTCAAGAAAGGCCGGCATAGTCCGTAAATCAGTGACAGTTTATGCAAATTAGAAATAGTGAATTAAACTCCTGGCCGCTATAGCGATTTGTTTATAAGAACAGTTCTTTTAAAGTAAGCTTAAGGCAAGAAAAAGGCATCGGACTGAACATTTCGTATTTCAATCTTTCTCTCGGAACTGGTTCGTTGCATTTTGCTTATTTCCGCAAAACGCTGGAAGACAGGAAACGCCGAAAGAATACTAAATCTGTAAGTAGGTACACTAAAACTGCCGGAAAAGTCGTGAGCGTAATACAGGCTTAGTGCTGGTTTTGCACCTATTTTTGGAAGGTCTAAAGTGGGCGTAGGACGTTATGAATTTAACATTTACTGCTACGTAAAAGGTTTATTTAATGTTGATGAAACAAGTAAATGTTTCTTATTTTATTAATCTATGCTTTTAATACACACAAGTAAACAAGTATTCATACTTAAATTTATATTGTCTAGTTCAACGTGAAGTTTGTCTAACTAAATGTCAAAAAAAAAACATTTGGTGCTTAGGCACAGTTTGTATAAGTTTATTCCCGAAAGGCCTGCACCACAAAGTAAGTACTTTTGTATTGTTGTTGTATACAACTAATGAATCAGTTTCAGTTGTCATTTTCAGAAGAAAACTAATTTAATTTAGGTGTTACTTGCCATGTGGCGTGTTTAATTTATACTTATACATTTCGGTTACTCTAGCAATGTTTTATTTGAGAATAGAATCGTCGCCTGGTTCTCAACAGATCTCTTGTCACCCACACCACACATTAACAAACCCCTTTAGATTAAAACCAGCGACCTCCCGTATCAAAATCCGATATAAATTGCCCTTTGACAATCCTAGCTGTAAGTACATGGTTATCACTGTTGTATATGTACGTACACCGTTATCATATCAGTGCGACGCTCGTTAGAGCACATTGTGCGTTAATGTCTGATGCTGCTATTGTTGTATTGTTCACTTCATCTAAATGTGCGAGTGTAATCCGTATAAGGGATTTGTTTGTGCGAATGTTGCAAGATATAAGAAGTGAGGTGATAATATCGTGGTATCTAGCAGGTCGCTTTTATGACCGGTTATGGAAAAAGGTTTTGATAGAGTTCGTTTAATAGTTCTTTTAGGTTCCTCAGATTATTACATAGCGTTTTGTAAAACTGTGTTTGAATATAAATTAATTACTTTCTTTATTGCATTTTGTGTGACTATTGAAAGCTTATTCATAATCCTTGAAACACTTTCTCTTACCGAGATATTTTATTTTACCTACCGTGATATTTCTGAACATTTCTACCTCAAATCGAGATTGCGTCTTTCAATTCCATCTTCAAAGGACTAGGCACGCTTTAATCGTCCGAGATTATAACTACCCTCGCGTCAAACAGAGCGCCCTAAAAATATCGCAGATTTCGGCGCTTAAAATCGCGATTATCGTCTGAGCAAACGCTGGCTTTTTTACTCTGTTTTAAACAGTCCACACATTCAAGTCGCCGGTCCACCGAAACAGCCTGGTGGCTTATACTTGCAGCACATGCATGCTGCAAGAAAGCACCGCTGCAGCACAGCACAAAAATATGCTTTCAATTATGGGTTTTAACTCCTAACATTTAGATGCATCATATCACATTAATATTACAAATGCGAAAGTTTGTATGTTTAGATGTATGGATGTTTGTTACCTGTTCCTTAAAACGTTACCATAGAAACAACGCGTGCGAAGCCGCGAGCAGAAACTAGTTCTACATACGTTATATTGATATATATATATACAGCTCGCGGACCACTCGTTTGAAGCTTGTGGAAAGCCATTTAGTCACTGGAAAATTTATCTTAAGATAACGAGTTTAGGCCCATATTTGAATGCACGTTTTTGTGCTGTATGGTAGCGGTATTGGATTAATGTGCTCAGAGCTTTAGTCGGCGGCATGTCAGCGACTTCCAAGTTGACAAAACAGTAATTGGCGACCTGCAATATTCATACAACAAAATGTTGACATCGCCCATCTTTAATATAAAGCCACCAACATTAACCCCCGCGCGCCGGGTGTCGGCGACGCTGGCAAGCTCGGTGTGTAGAGTCCCTTAGAGCCCTTCGCAAAAACTATTGAGTAATTCAGCTGCTAAAGAGAACCATAACAAAACTACTTGAGTCGTCGACACTCGCGCCGGTATGAAAGGCAATGGTCATTGACTACTCCTTCATTAGACCTATTTGTCTAAATTGACTACGTTTTTTCACCATTGTGTGGAGTTCTACACAAAGTCCAATGCAAGAAACGTTCTACGCTATTCAAAGTTTTCTTTCAGAATTAATTTAAACATTTCCAAGCCAAAGCAGGTGGCCAAAGGCTTTTTTGTATCATGTAGGTACATTGTACACTCACCTTAACTTTTACAGCCCCAACCTAAAATGTTATTTTCCGTCTTTTTTAGCATAAAAGTAAAGCTTAATCCAGGCACTGAACATTTTTCACAGAACAATAAGGGTAAGCTCAGTTGGGAAAACACTTAACGTAACTTAGGTGCAAGGTAATATTTGGCTTAATCGAGGTCCGACGAGGGTGCAGTAACAGGGGTAAATTATTGCCCGAGTTCTGCCGTGACGTAGTAGCCTAGTACCTGCTTAGCTATGAATTACGCAGTTCCTTGTGAATTATAAATTGAGCTGTTTTCTGACAGAAATAATTACGCTTAACAAGGTTTCTGAGTATTAGGTTCATTCTTTCTTGGTAATTTGTTTTATTTTTGTTTACATTTACAGCTTTGTATTGAACGGTATTTTGCTTGAGTTATTAATGGTGGGCGAGCCTTGACTCGGTAAACTTATACAAGCTGTCAAATCTGTCATCACAACGGGCTTTAGCGATGACTCGGCCATCACGTAACTGTACGATAGTTATGATGCTTTCGTGTGGAGTTTTGCAAGTAAGTGCATTATGGTTGTCCATTAGCCGTAATTATATAACAGCGAGTTTAAGTTCGCAGCCGCCGAAGTCGTTCAACCGCTTAATTTCCCGCCGACATCGTAAGCTCTCATTTAATCTATACTTAAGCTAAGAGTTTGTTTACGAAAATGTTATTTTACGCGTCGTTTTGTTAACTTTATATCGGCATCACGGAGTTTCCAGTTTGTTGACATTAAAAGCGAAGTCCTAAACTCCATTCGAACTCAAATTTCAAGTTTGAGGGACGGACGGTGTCAAACGGCCCGAGATACCGTAATTTGAAACTCGAAAGACTTCGACCCGCGAGTATCGAAACTTGAACAGCTGAGATATCAACAAACAAAAGGCAACATTCAAATATTATTATTCAACTTCTCGTAAATAAAAGTTTATAGCTTTTGTGAGTTGAGTCCGAGATTATAAATAGGTGTCTTCTAAATCTAACTTGAGTGTCCGTGCGTCTGTTACATAGACCATCATCGTCATCATATCTGCCCTAAGTGCCCAAGCATGCACCTGGGACAAAGGCCTCCCCAAACATCGCCCCAATGACCGGTCCTGCCAACCTCTAGCGGTTGTCCGCCACCATCACCTCATCATTTTGGGTAGTGATCTACCATATAGGAAAGAATGAAAGACAATCTAACAGATTTCTGTTATATAATACGCGTAAGGTTTGGTTAAAGTTATTGACTTTTTAATATTAAGGCCAAACCAAGTAGGTGCTAGTTAAACTAGCTAAAATATAAATCAGCTCACCGTATCAACACGTAACCACAATCCTCGCCCCACGGAGATGGCCCTGACCCGCGGCCCATTAAGCCCAACTCTAGCACAATACGCTTTGTGATTGGACACCAAAAAGCCTTCATTGTTTACGTTTAATCGTTTAACCGCAGATATTGCTATCAATTCTTCAATTCCATAATCAATATCTTTTCTTCTCATGGAATTAACAGCGTTTCTTTCACCCGCACGCAACATTCACCATTTTCCAATAAAATACAGCTGTCAGAGTTTCCCGCCTTGATTCCATAGCCAACAACGTAGGTACCTAACAAGTTAATTACATATAACCTCTTAGGACGACGGCATACACTGGTTTTATGCCAGTCAAGGAGGTCGGACTAAAGATAGTAACAATTCGATATTTAAAATTTCAAAATTGTTTCGCCGTTTTACAATATTTCTTTTACAACGCGATGTAATTCTATCTTGACAGGAGTGTTGCAATTTAGCGCATCAGGAGACTACACTGCAATTTTGCAATTAAGGCGCTCGGGCTTCGGCCCCGAACCCCCAAAGACCTGACAATAATTGGAATGCAACTAAATTGATCGCGATTCCGAGTGTTGTTAATTATTGTCGTGCTATTGTTAAGGAACAGATTTAAATCGGAAGTGTAGCCATAATATAATTGTGGGTTTAAAAGGAATTATTCCAGGCATCTAGTCATAATTTTTA
Organism: Eupithecia inturbata; assembly: GCA_963662085.1. NCBI lineage: Eukaryota > Metazoa > Arthropoda > Insecta > Lepidoptera > Geometridae > Eupithecia > Eupithecia inturbata. Next base: position 1,594,776 of record OY759179.1, on the reverse strand, counting down.
GAGGCTTTTTGCTTGTTATTAGTTAACATTAAAATGAAATTCGCAACTAACATTTGGTAATTTTCCTATACTTGACTCGCAATAAATACTTTTTATACTATTCCTGAATGAATCCCCGCAGTTCACGCTACACCAGCAAGTAAATGTTGCCAGTTTTTGCCTGTAAATAAGTAATGAGGTGGCTTATCCACGACTACTTATTTCCTCGGGCTTGCGGGATCTGTGGTGGGCAGAGTAGGAAGTGAACGATTAGTCTGCGATACGAAACCACGGCTTGTCGATCCAGATGAATGGACGTGCTTTACTTTGCGAATGTTTGAATATTTGTTTCGGGAGCAGTGATTCAAATTTCGAATTTCTCGTCGGATGGTCGATTTTATTTTTTCATTTCCTTCTTTTGACGAAGGTTTTGTAATATGTAAGATTTTATTGTGGATAATAAAATATGAGTTGAATTTGGAATACCTTGAAATTCGAATGTCGAAAAAAACTCACGTTAGTTATTTATGGGCACGTTATTTTGCACAAAGCAAAAGATCAACCAAAAAGATTTAAGTAGGCTAGAAAAACTATGTTAAACCGTTTCATAAATAGGATCCGCCTGATTTTCATAGCCCGCTCGTACACAAAGGTGGGAAGGCATAACTCTATAGAAGTAGTCTCTAACGCGTTTCCCTTGCAGCCACGTGGAACGTAATGCGAGCATTATTGCGCGCCCAATATAGACAACAATGTAGCGGAGATCTAGGAAATGGTACGATGATATTTCATATAAGTAGATATTCTTCTTTAATGCCATTGGTAGAGCAGGGAAAACATTTCTTAAGAAACTTTGATTTTGAAACATCTTGTAGGAGAGAAAAAGGAGACAGCACCGTCTGCGCGCAATGATACCTATACTATGTTTGTTTGCGCGTTGTGAACTAAGGTGCCTAAAATACAGACTCTTCGATTGTATAAAAAACCTGTATAAATAAATAGATTAACCTAAACCTTGACTTCACTCGAAAAAAATATCAATCAATAAATTCAAACAAATTGTCAAACATATCCTTTGTAAAAAGGCTTACTACAAAATACTACAAAAAAGGCTTAGTACAAAATATCAGACTATCTATAGAGGTTAAAAAAGCTTCGGACAAGTTTTGCTCCAACTCGAAAACTAACAACCTAACAAGGTAAAGGTTTCTTGTTCGCTTCTTTACTTTACCTTAAAAAGATTGAAGTGAACAAAAATCAAAGTGATCACTTTATTTCCTAGTTTTACTTATGTAATATGAATTTCGTGACGTGTCCAAGTAAAGGAAATAAAGCACTTTGAATTTGAATTTCATTTCAAACAGCACCACCTAGTTCTAGTACATAGTATTGCAACGTCAAATTACAGAAACCAAAAATCTGAAAAAGGCGTCATCCGATTTGAACCACTTTCGTCCAAGAGCTAGAAACTGAGCCATTGGCAGTCCAGTGCATTACCGTGGCATGTCTGATATCCCTAGTCTGGAGGAAATAGCCGGCCTATAGCGAGCTGTGGGGGCTTAGTGGAGGGGGAGGTGGCTGCCACCCTAAAGAAACGGTTGCGTAGGAAACAGGTACGGCCAACTTGTAAAGCGCAAACTTCATTTCACTTCCTTCTATATCTATTCATAAACTGCTCCTATCTTTACTGTGATTCGCAATAAAATAACATCTATAGATATAGATCAAAAAATTATTTGGTACTACTGACACATATAAAATTTACATAAATATACAATTATAAACTTAAGCACTTAATAGGTTTTAAAAATCAAATGAACATTTTTAAAAAAGCTAGTTAGTACATAGAATAAACTTAATTTATGTAAGTTTGTGTGTGCTGCAGTACGACGAATAGGCCATGGCTCTGTGAATTGTTTTTTGCTATAAAAAGCAGGATGCTGGCCAGCGCCAACAGTCTGATAGGGGTTCTAGCTGACAGACATTGCAGTAAACCGCAAAGGCTGAATATCAAGCAGGATGTCAAGCAAGCCTGATCCATCTTTGTACCAAAAAAATAATAATATTTTAGTTAATTCTGTTATGTGTACCTTTATTATTTGATTATCTGAAACTGTGTGACATTTACTTCTCTAATCTATGGATATTTCTGTTGTCTGAAATAAATAAATTAATTTAATTTACATAATAGCTAAAAGTCGTTTTTTGTCTTCTAATGACAAAAGTCAGGGTCAGAAAAAACACTGCTTAGCAACTGTTTTAAGACAATAAATTAAAACTAAAATGTCAATAGGGGGCTAGTTGTTACAAGTCGGGCGTACGTACCATAAACTGGGCAATTCTATTTGCTTCCGGAGCTTATCAAACTATGTAGCTTGTACGTAGAAGCATTTCTAAGCCACGGTGGCGGCGGGTAGATACTTCAATGCTTCAATCAGACCTACACTATTGTCAGTAATCCAATTGGCTGCAAAAAAAGCACTTTTTGCAGCCAATCTCTACCCAATAGACACAGCACAGGCCCCTCGTAAGACTTCCAATCATTACGGTTATTTGAGGCCTCACCATTTCTTTCTAGAAAGAGGATTCATGGCTTGGATCATCATATTAATTGATTAACTTATTTCAAGCGCCGGTATTCGGTAACCCGTTTCTTGTGTAAATGCGTCGCCGTTTGGAGTAAAACGCCGTATCTGATTTCTTTGCTTTTTACGTCTTGGCAAAATGTTTTCGCTAGATTTTATGCTTTATTAGTGCGGCTGGCTCAGGCGATCTTCCTCAGATTATTCTGATAGCGTAGCGTGTGGTTGGATAAAACGCAGGCATATCTTTTACGTTCTAGGATGGTTTTAGTGTTAGGAATATGGTAAAGAGAGCAAATGACTGTGGGAAATGAACGAAGTATTCGGTCTACCGACTTCAAAAGTATAAATGAAAACATTTCGTATCCTATGATTAATTAAAGAAAGTAGGTTTGCAAACAAAGTTTTTTTTTATCATCAATAGACCTTCGCTTGACAACAATCTCACCTGATGATGATGATTAAAATCGATTTTGGACCCTCAAAATAACGTAAACTAAAGCAAAATAATAAAAAAAAAATTAAGTAGTTTTACTATATAAACTAATGTTTTTGACTTTGTCGAATTCATTATGAAACAAACAACGATAGTTTTTATAGTAAAACTACTTAATTTTTTTTCTAAAGTCGTGTTCAATCGTGTTACATATAACGCATCTCATCTATCATCATCATTCTACCCCAACTGAACTGACATTTGAAATTCAAACTTCAATAGAATTGAGGTTTCAAAACAGCTTTCGACTGATGGGCTGCAGCGAGTCGTGGTAAAATTGTGGAAATAGTGCAAAATTAAATAAGCAAACGCTTTAATTCACATTTCCTACCGTTTGGTGGCGTATCGCAGCACGATGAAGGCATCAATCAAGTGGCGTGAACCGAAGAAAGCTGCCGACCAGTTATCAGATGCCCTGTTTGTTTACACCTGGGTGGAGGCGCGACTTTTTCTCGCGTATTTTACAGCGTTGTTCCCGCCCGCGCGGTTTAAATGAAGGTCGCGAGACGAACTTCACACCGTGACTGGTGAAACAACGCCTAGGACCGGGAGGAACGAAAAGAGTTTTTGTTATTATAGTGCGTAAGCCCTCAGACTAATTAAGTTATTGAACAGGATTGGATAAACTTTCCCCTGTAAGTGGAGCTAACGGCGCAAGTCCAAAGTTTGTCGACTCCTACGTCACTTGATCTCGTGGTGTAATTGGTTAGCGCATTCCCGTTTTGAGTGAAGGTTGCGAGTTCAAGTTTCATCGAAGTCGAAACATTTTTGGGATATTATTTGATTTCTTAGAATGAAAATAGTCCTTGCCTGCTGAAGGGCTATCAACGAAAATAGTCTTTGCCCAGCTGTGGGACACATTATTATAAGAAGTATACTGAAGCCCACTAGCCTATCTACCCATTGTTTTATTCATATTTATTTGATGTTAGCATATTCATTAATTTACATCCCCAAGTCACGTGGTTGAATTACAATGAAAGGCGCGGCTTTTAGTCGCAGCCCCCAACAAAAAGCCGCGTCCGCCACTAAGTTTCCACCTTATTTGCTGCTACTTACAGTAATTTCCGCACATCGATTTGTTTCCCGAACCCCCGCTATAGCGCTCGTTTTCACAACCCCCGCTATAGCTCGTTCAGCGCGATCGAAACTAAACTGAATAGTTTTACTCAGGATTTTAATCAGAACTTTGTACTTCTTGCTAGATAATCACAAAGAATATTGAACGATTTACTGGGAAAAAAATAGTTAACTAGTTTTTATTGGACTTGCCAGTGGAAGTTGCCCTTTGAGTTAATTTATGTGCCTATTGAATTACTAACAATAATAGAAGTGTTTTGTATGAAAATGTAATATTGGTTCAACGAGATCAAGCACCACTGTAAGACGGACCCAAAGCTGTAATTACTAATACTGTTGCTATGCAAAGGCCCCTTTACCCTAAGTGAACGCCGTCAAAGGTAATCAAAAATCAATCCGGTGATTCTCGAGAAGATTACCAAACGAAAAAATAGCAATACAGGCGAATATTACTAAACACTCAGCAACTCAAGGGTTGTACCAAATCCGTGCTCATTAAAAACTTTTCAACGCTTAATGAAAATCTTATTGAACCGAGGACGAGTGCAGCCCTCTTTCCCCGCTAGGGTCGGGGAGGCAGGGGCGAAACGGCCCGGCTAAGTGTATTACAGTCGGATCGCTGCCTTTCATTCGACACATCAAAGAAGATCCCGTTCGTTCGTAACTAAATCGAATCAGTACAGCTTTGTCTCTAGCTCGGTACTTGGTACGCAAAGGGAAGGCCCTAGACTTGAATTTTCTCAAGACTGTACATTTCTCAATTTGTGTACGTAATATTGTCGACATGTCAGTTTGTGAGCTCCAGTCGTCTGTAGGAGCGGTTTTATCGTACGTTTCACTCTGTCTTTGTAACAGCAACGTCTGTAGAGACGAATGCTCTAAGTAGATACCTAGATGATTTGCTAGAGAACCTCTCATTCCAAAGCATAAATAGCACCACAGAATAAGGACACACAGTTTGTTATCTCACCAAGGCCTCCAAGACCGCAGATGCAAATACTTATGAGAAAAGGCCGCCTGTTCGCACACAGATGTCGTCGAATTAGAGCCTTACATGTGTTGGTATGTAATAAATAAAATCCTTTTACATCAGGCACAAAATTAAGGACTCATATTACAATACATAAAGTTAAATAAATAAATAATGCTGGACAACCCACATAAATAATAGGCATACACAAAAAATATAAGACAAAATACACAATGTAGATAAGCAGTCGTCACTACCCAGAGTATAATGCTGCTGGGCGTTATTTTCTGTTACCGTCCATGTGGACGGATATCTAATGCAACATTAAGTTGTTGTACACTGCGTTAGAGACAGCCCTCAGTGTACTGTTACCCGAGCGATTTAGCCTACTCCAGAATGACGCCACTCGAGATCGGATGAAGCCTAAGAAGTCCGGAACTCCCGCCTCGGAGAGCATGCTCGACGCACTGCAGTACCTCGGTAACCTCATAAGAGTCCGGTAAGCGTCATTGTACTGGCCTCTTATGGCATAAATGGCTTTTTTGGTAAAGCTAGTCCACAGTTGGCACGTGTACATACCCAGAAAATATGCAAGGAACAAAGTTTTTTTAACGTCGGTACTGCAGTTCGTGAAGCGGCGCGCGAGCGAGTAATGTAATGGTTCTGGATCATGTCTAGTATGCTAAAAAGTCCAGTGCCTATTTCGCTCTATCTACGACCAGTGTCCTTACGTAAAAAATCAGTATCAAAATTTATTTTTTTATTGCCCATTCCGCTTAGTTTTATACCTGGTAATACCGTTCGGAAATAGACACAGGTAGTTGGAAATTTTCTTTCCACGCCCACTTTCCATGAATAGCAACATCGGTTTGAACTCAAAGCGTTGCCGGAGCACTAAATGGCCTCTTCGACATAATTCTTCCTGAACTACCTATTAAGAGCCATCGGAAATAAATTAAATCGAAAAAAGCGGCGATATTTCGAAAAGTTGGCACACGCTTCTTCCGCATGGCTTCACGCTATGCCGGACTTTGGCAGACAGGGAAGGATTAAGCCGAAAAGGGGGGCAATGATAGTCCGTAGGCAGCTGTTGCCCACGCCGCGCCCTGATTCTTGTCTTCTAGTCGTTCATATGCTATGAGATAACATCGTTCAACACTATCAATTTGGGAAAATTATTGGTTCAAAAAGCCAAACGCTCAAAGCCATTTCAACTAATAATAAATAAATAATGCTGGACAATACACACAGCATCATCTAGCCCCAAAGTAAGCAGAGCTTGTGTTATGGGTACTAGATGACTGATAAACTTAATACAATATACTATAACATAGATAGATATTTTTTATTATATATAGAAAATACCCAAAACTACCCGGAACAAATATTTGCAGATCGTACAAACATTTGTCCCAAGGCGGGAATCGAACCCGCAACCTTCTGCGTCGCAGGCGGACCTTCGCCCGCCGCGCCACATCGGTCGTCAAACAACTATTTATTTGTTTTTGACCTTCAAGACTAGTCTGCATCGTTACTTGACGTTTAGACATGAGCGTTTCTTACTTTGGTAGCCCTTGCTTGGCTGCATTAGTAGGTCCCTAGATAGCATCCCCTTTGAGAGTCCCTAGAATGTCTAATTACGTCCCTGTGGCTGTCCAGGGCTGTGATAGGTCGGATTCTGTAGTCGAGCCACGTACCGGGCCGCGCGCCAAGCTCGATTGCGAAAACAATTTAGAATCGAATGCGATTCGCCAGGTTAAACTAGGTGTTAGGCTTTTTAATTTGATAATACTAAAGTTATTGAGCGCGTCTCGTGAAATGTGGAGGGACTTGAGAATTCTGTTTTTTTTAGAATCGAATATATGTAGATGGACAAATAAAACCACCTGCTCTATCGGATACAGCCATGAAGCTAGCTTTTTTACGACGACATCCTATTTACATATTTCATAGCATTATAATGTTTTGAAGCAAAAAATGTTTGTAATGTTTTTTTAAAATTTGAATGTTCTAGGCAAATTAAACTTTTTGGTACGTAGTTACCTATTTTCGTTATATCGTTTTGAACTGCATAGACATTGAAAATCAGCCTGATCAAAGTAGCAAGGATACGCGTCGCCATCTTAACCCGCCGGCGGCCGTCTGCCAAAAATGTCCCGGTCACGTAGTTTTACGTAACCCCGCGCACTTAACAACTATATTGGTTTAGTTTTTAACGCCACTTCGGTTGCCAAACGGCCAAAATTAACCCCGTAGAGCGCGCAAGCTTTATAGCAGACTCGAACAAAAATCCGTTTTGATCCATTCAAATTTTTACTATTTTAAAGCTGTATACACAATGCAGATAGGCATGTACTTAGCTTAAGCAGAACCGAACGTGCTAAGGGTATGTATCTACTAACAATACTATGGATCGTTGTTGTCCGAAATAAGGAGTTTTTATTAATTTATTTATGAAGGAAGTCGAAATAATCTAATTTTGGAATTATTAATATGAAATTGTTTGCACTCTTGTAAGTCGGACAAATCACAAAATTTTTTTTTTTTAATTCTATTCGTCTTTCTCGTGTTTGGTGAACACTCTACGTTAATCCGTTCTAGTTTTAGAACTTTAAAAGGGCCATCAAAATCGTTTCTTGTTGGAAAAACGCGGAATTGCAGGTCTGACTGCGTTTGAACGAATGGCATCATTCGGCCGATGTCGTATGGAATTGGGCCGGCTTTGATGATGTTAAGTGGACGTCAAGCGTGGCGTTGGAATGAGGATACAAATACAAAAGGATGTGTTATATTAACTTCTGTGATCTGAAACTAGGAATTTCGAAATTAGAATTTATCGTTCTGTACTGTTGTGAATAAAGCTATTATTTTATGACTAAGCAAAGTTTTCAGTTACTTTATTAGGGATCCGTACCGGAAGGGTGGGTCCGTCCGACCGTCCCACACAGTGGAGTGTGTCCGTCTGTCACAGGGCTCTATCTTATGAACCGTAAGGGGTAGACTGTTGAAATTTTCAGAGAATGTGTATTTCTCTTGCCGTTATAACAGCAAATAATAAAATAAATATCGAAATTAATGAGGGCTTCCCTACAAAATACGTGATTTTTTGGCTATTTTTGCTGTATGTCATGGCTGTATCTCTTGAACCACAATAGGTAGACATATGAAACTTTCTATAAAAAGTAACACTTCTGTAATAACAACAAATACTTAAAATATAATAAAGTTAAAAATTTAAAGGGTTCCTTTAAGTTTTCAACTTTCAACAACAAAAACAAGTGAAAATTTTATGTTCTTTGAAAATTTACCTAATTTTTATGGTACGGAAACCTTCGTGGGCGAGTCGACTCGCGCTTGGCGGTTTATCATAAATGGTGTGTTTTATAACAGTATGATATTATGAACAGTTTATGGTGTGTTTTGTATAGGTACCTATCGTAGAAATAACGTACAAATAACGTGGATATTATTTAAGATCCACGTTATTTATAAGCCTTAAGGCTTGCAAAATAAGCACACATAGGTACTCGTAAGTAATCAAACATTATTTGACTTCACTGCAACTTTTCGTCCCCTAGCTAAAGAAGTGAAATAATATAAATAAGTCTAAGTGAAATAATATAATAATATAAATAAAGATAAAGTCATACAGAAAATGTACATAAATGCATCCTATTCTAAAATTTGTAAGATCTTAGGGCAACATAACAAAACTTTTGAATTTTTTTAATACGTAGCATGAATCGATGTTAGAGCTCTGAGTAGTCAGGCTAGCTTTAAACTGGAAATAATTAAAGTTGTCAAGTTGATCGCCTCAAGTACTAAAGTTGTCAAGTTGATCGCCTCAAGTACTAAAGTTGTCAAGTTGATCGCCTCAAGTACTAAAGTTGTCAAGTTGATCGCCTCAAGTACTAAAGTTGTCAAGTTGATCGCCTCAAGTACTAAAGTTGTCAAGTTGATCGCCTCAAGTACTAAAATTAGCTTCTACTAGGTTTACTTCGGAATTGGAATGTTGGGAACTATCGTATAATTTTGAACTGAGATTCAGTTAGTGAATTAACTATGTATTGCGGCTTCCGTAGTTTAGAGGTTTGATGGGAGGTTTTGGGTTTGACACTCGTTACGGAACAAATGTTTGCATAAAACGGCGATTTCTTTGAGTTTTTCTTCCTAATTTTCTCTTTTAAAAGACTAAATATAACGTGTAGGTATATGAATACGTTATTTTACAAAAACACATATTATGTATCGCTAGAATAATATTTCAATAACCTGCCTTATCGCTGCAAGTAATTTCTCTCAGACAACCTTTGCCATATGTCAAGCTTTTCATAATATAATTAGAACAATATGTCGATGGGACCGGGTGAACTTCCTCATTAATAATGAAGCTACTAGTTTTAGAGTGGATTAATTAGGGAATTATTTACCGTTTACGTAACGTTACGTGGCGTACGTTATTTGGGACGTAGTTTATTATTTAACCGATTTACTGCGGTTTAAATTAAGTAATCATTGAATTTTAATCCGCTGAGACAAACTTGGGAAATGATTTTGATAGTATTTAAGGAATTAATTGTAAATGTTTTCGTGAAAGGTAGTTAAATTTGTTTTATTTTTGTATTTTTTTATAACAATTTTTTGGATTAACACACCAAGTGGTAAACCATTGTTGACTATTTATTTGTACCTACCGTGTCTTTGCGCTCTGTTCTAAAAACAACATGCAAGCGAATTTTTTCCCAAAAGTCACCTACGCTATCATTCTGCCTAATACAGAAATGGCAGAAGGGATCTTAATGAAATTTAACAAGGTGATAGATTGTGTCCAGGAGATTTCTTTTCACCCGCGAGGCGTAACCTAACCTAGGAATAACCTTAGATAGTAAACTTCAATGGGGCCCACACATAGACAAGCTATCGAAGAGACTTAGTTCTGCAGCGTATGCAGTCAAAAAAATCCACCACCTTACAGACGTTGATACTTCTAGACTAGCTTATTTCAGCTACTTCCATAGTGTTATGTCTTATGGCATACTGCTATGGGGGAACGCTGCAGATATTAACACCGTATTTGTGTTGCAGAAGAGGGCTGTTCGTGCAATCTATAATATGGGTCCCAGAGAAAGCCTACGTGAAAAATTCAAGGAAATAAACATAATGACAGTACCATGTCAATATATTTATGAAAACCTATTGTACACTCATAGAAATATCTATCGCTTCCCTAAAAATAGCGATGTACATAATTTGAATACAAGAAATAAACATAAACTCGCTGTGTCCACAACTAGACTACACAAAATCAATGTATCTTTTAAAGGGCAATGTATACGCTTCTACAACAAAACTCCTAGTGAGTTGCAAAAATTATCAGCAAATAAATTCAAACAAATTGTCAAAACCTTCTTGTGTAAAAAGGCCTACTATAAAACATCAGATTATCTAGAGGATAAAAAAGGTTAGGACGGGATTTGCTCCAACTCGAAAAATAACAACTAACAGGCTAAAGGTTTCTTCGTCGCTTCTTTACATTCCTTACATTCTTTACATACCGAAGCGACTGAAATCAAAAATATCACTTTATTTCCGTGTCAGTGTTTAATTATTAAGAATTTGACCTTTTCTAAGTGTACATTTATTGTATTTATGGAAATAAAGAGTTTTTGACTTTGCCTTTGACTTTGAATGATAACATGTCCATAATAAAGTTTAATGAGAACACACGAAGGCTCTACCTGAAAAATATTTCATTACGTTTTTTTTATTGCATTATATTTTCGTTTCTTTTGTTCGTAGCAAACAGATTACAATAACATTAAACCCGGAACGTCCTAACCATCAATGCATTAGCATTAAGGGCAAAATACTTTCCATGTATCACGTCAATCTTGAGCTAATTGGGCCCCCAGGCTCAATTGGCCAGGGTCAATTATTAATTGTATATGATTAGGTTTTACCCAAGGGTAAAACCTAAAATTAATATAGAATTTAAAATCTAGTCGGTCGGAAGATTCTGTTGATTTTCATTCGCTGAAATCAAAACTAAATCAAATGCTTCAAAGAGCTTCTTTGTTTCTCACTGCGTTTTATAACAAACTCAACCAAATAGATAAATAAAAAGTGCTACGCCGTAGCAAAGTGCTACGTCGTAGCCTGTAGCCGTAGCAACTTCGTAGCGAGTTATAACACGTTACACCTGGTTTACGAGCATAGACTTATAGAGTGCATTTTTAAAGTTTTACGACGGTGATGAGATGTTTTATGATGATGTGGTGGAGGTTTATGTATTTATTTAGATTTTATACAATTGATGTTCTGAAATTCGTTATATTGGAAGGGTTGAACTATAAAACTGCGAGTTACCTATAAAACTTTTGTAGGTTTTATTACTACTTGATCATGCTGAAAATACAATTTTACTGAAATATATCCTTTTATATGTGTTCTTTTTGGTACTAACCTAAATAAATATGTAAATGTAAGTCTAAAGTTATGTAACTCTAGAACTGATAAGAAAAAGTGAATCTAAAATAAATAATATGTATATGCAAAATAAATAAGAAAATGTAAATGTACAGCTATGTAACTCTAGAACACGCCGGCTCGGTAATATTCCCGAACATATCACGCGTCCTAAACAACCCCGAGTAACGGCGCACAGATGGCGTCACTGAAATATTAAGTATATTTGAAACGAACGCACCCATTCCATAGAAAGCAAGGTTAACGATGCGTTCAAAATTTAGTGTTGCGTTCGTTCAAAATTTAGTATTGTGTTCGTTTAAAATTTAGTGCTGCGTTTTGGCGATCATTTGCCGCGGCGATGGGGAAATCGCTGTGAATTTGGCGTCAATATTTATATAGAGTCACTGATGTGGAATAAAATATGCAAATTGTTACATTTACGGAAGTAACTGCGTTTATGTTGTGTCATAATGTTGAAATACGGCGGCCATATTGGCAGAGTTTGGCAAAAACAAACGCGGATAGGGTTTTGTAGACTTATTCCGTACAATAGCTACTTACAAGTAGAAGGGCAATGGCCTTTATTAACAAAGAAAATTACAATCAAATTATAACTAGTATTTACAATTGAAACAATTAAGCTAACTGCAGACTGTTGCAAATAATCTACAGGTAGCTCAACTGATCCATATTAATACCAGTCGGAAGCGTCCCCAAGACGCTGGCTGCATTGCTCCGCTGTATGGCAAGTAGATAAATAAGCTGTGAGATGGGTTTACGTCCACAAAACCAGCAAGTAAATCTCCATGCACCAAAATAAATCAATATTACCGTGTAAGCCATCTGTCTTCACATCCATACACCCGCAACAAAATAACACCAAACAAATTACCTAACCCTAAAAAGCCACAATTAAATTGAAACTGAAGTACAAAAATTAGTAAACTCCCATCAACGGACTGTTGGAATAAATTCTCTGTCTAAGCACCAATTAATAGACGGCGTCAGGTAACGGGACACAACTCAAATCGCAATTATTTCTACGGCGAAGAAAACTAAAGCCCATAATTGTGGACGAAACGGGATGGGTAAGGGAACAGAACGGGACAAACACGGGATAGGAACGGGATGAATATAGGTAGTGGGATGGATATGGGATGAAACGGCATTGTTGTACATATTGTTGGCATGGATGATTAGATAAATATTAGACTTTGCATCCACTGAGAATGATTTGTGGCTTTAAATATTTTATGCAGAGATGGTTCTGAGGAACCTACCTAAGCAATCTTAATATTATATATTTAGGTACAAAACCATTGCGTAACTCCTTAACCGTACAAATACCCTGGGATAGATATTTTAACCCACCTTAACGTTTTGGTACAAAAATATAATCATGATTTGGAGAGACAATGATGTCCGAAAATGGAGCAAAAGCTAAAAGTTACGGACCGAACCTTTCTACAAATAAATTTCTACTTCTATTGACCTAAACGTAGGTAATATGATTGAGTTGAGTCAGGGACCACTTTAATACTAGACCTTCCCCTGGTGTCTGCAAAACCTATTGAATTAAGGAAATAGATGAAGGAACCGGGGAAAGGTATAAGTTTTGTGGTCAAGGACCATAAAAAACTTGGTACGAGGAACTTTATTACTGTCGCAGGCTGACAGTGAACTTTTTATTATTCCTATCGATTTGCGAAAACATATTTTTTTCTTTGGTTTCATGCCAGACTTCTTTGCATAAGTTTTTATAATACATATGTATGTAGTTGTTTTTGTAAGAAAACAGGTTATTACTTTACTTAATATTTATTACTTTACTTAATATTTAATAAATAATGTAAAACTTTTTTTAAAAGTTTTACATTATTTATTAACTAATTAAACGAGTAATAATAACCCTAAAATCCAGCGCGCTATAAAATGCATTTGTGACGTCATGGGCGGCTGTGCTAGCGGAAAATTGACACAATTAGGACGAACAATATTTGGTGTCCGTTGGTCCCCTCGTAGCGACGCGACACTAAGTCGCAAATAGTCAGGGGGATAATATTTGACGAGTACGCGACAGTTAGTCGCGATTAACTTATAAGCTGAAACGCATCGCATTATGACGAATTGTCGGAACTTAGATATTTTTTAGTTTATTTATGTTATGCACTTATGACTTCAAATTTATGAAAGTGAATACGCAATGTGAGGTAGGTCTTTAAGCAATTGACAAGAAAATAAAGTCACGCAGATACTTTTTGTCGCTAGCTTTGGCTTGGGGGAAAAGTATCTGCTGACATATAGTAAAAATCCCGAGATGCGAAGTGGTAGTTTATTAAAGGGGTGAAAATTGACGTCCAATAAACGACGGCGTGCAGCTTAGTCTTAATTACTGCAGTAACTTTTGAGGGTTAATAATGGATGCTATGTAACGAATGTCAATTAAAAAGAAACCAGGTCGTTACGACAACTCATCGTTATCTTTATTAACATTGTTATTTCCTATTTATGAACAGTAAATTAAAATAAGATATCCATCTATCACATGACACGCAGTATCATTTATTATTAATTTAACAATATTTTTTTTTGTTAAGGACTATGTACACTTTATGATAGATAAATAACAAATTGTGTACCAGAATCAAAACTCTTTATTTATACCTCTACATACTTTATTGACAAAGAAAATTACAATTTAATAATAAAAACAAATTAGAACTAGTATTTACAATTGAAACAATTAAGTTAACTGCAGACTGTTGCGAACAATCTACAGGTGCTAACTGATCCATGTCAATACCAATCGGAAGCGTCCCCAAGACGCTGGTTGCATTGCCCCGCTGTATGGCAATGCTGATGCGCTGCGCCAGATACCCGCCAGCTCTCGAGTCACGCGTCGCGTCGACCAGACGCTCAGATAACTTTTTAAAAACCCGGAGAGCCTCGGTACCCCACGGACCCAGGGTCTCGACCCCAAAGGGAGCAAATGCATAGGCTCTGTCGAGACCTGCATATTTGCGTCTCTTGAGATCCTCGGCCAAATCTGCCGCCGCACCAGCCTGTCCTCGGAAGATGGGAAGGCACAAGTGTGCAACTCCCATGGGACTAGTGTCATGCCGTCGGGCCTCTTACCATCGTCACGCAACAGACCATTCAGTTCGAGAATAGCTGGTACGTTAGCGGTGTCAAAGGCCGTGATTTATTATTTGTATAAAAAAATTATCTACACATAGTTTTTTCTTCCAGTGGAACATTTCTATACACTTAAATATTTTTATTCAAATCCCCAAAATTGGAAGTGAGTACCTATCACTCACAAGTTAAGTAAAATCCTCGGAATTGTCATGTGTGAGACGTGGACTCTTTCTTTTATAAAAGTCTTGTCCAAATAGTCAAAGCTTCTACTTTTCTTTGCTTTATTTACCAATTTACCGGAAAAATAAGTACATAATTGTGAATAATAGGATTTTCTTGTGAATCTACGAATAAACAGTGTTATCTGCGGCACTGGTTTCCGCGGGTCTACTTGCGCTGTTTTTTTTTTATTTGTTTATATTAAACATTATTTACATACTTATGCTTCAGCTAACATAAACCGTTGATCGGTTTGTCCGTCAGCCTCAGTCTCTATGGTAAGTATATTAACTAATGAATACAACAACTCGTACACTTATCATAGGCTAATAAATACAATATGCACCCACCGCAGCGCAGCGCGCAGGTCAGAAACTGAATGTAGGTACCTAGTTATAAATAGTTGCTTAATTAGTGAGAAACTTCGCAGGCGATAGAGATGTGCCTATCTACAAGAAATTATCGATATCGATCAAATTTCTAAGTAATCTAGTCCGATAATTATTTGAGTTGACAACACTTCGAGAAAAAGATTTAGCAATAAAACAGTAAATTATTTTTGAAAAATTTACTTTTTGGATATCAGAACGTTTTCGGAGATTTGTGCAATACACTTTAAAAATACATACACAAGAAAAAATTTACATTTTTGGTACATTAAAATGATGATGATGATGATGATGTGTGATGTTACAATAAATAAATCGACATCGATTCAACTAATCATCGATACTTAACACATTCCTAATCAGGGTTCGAAAAGCAACTCGACTGCCCGTAAATGAGGATCAAAAAGAAAAGTTTTAAATTGAATGGAAATATTTAGAAATTAAACTTGGTTGCTCCATTATCATTTCACGATTGTCCAATTATTGTATCGAATACAATCAATTAAATTTTTCAAGGGCCCTTTCACTTTGTGATAATAATTTTAATTACAATAACGAGGGTTTACCACGTATTTAAAAAGCTGAAATAAAATTTGCATCATTGTAAATACACTTCTAATTTTTAAAATATTTGCTTCATAACGGCCAGTTTCCAGACCCTTTGTCTCGTTATTCTTACCAATTCTATTCAAAACACTTTGAAGTAACGTAAAGTTCAAAACACTTTCAGCCTTCGATGAGAAAACTTCAAATAATATTGCTTAGAAATCTCGTGAACTATCCGAGTGCTCAATAAGTTTAAGACGAGACCGCTTGCTCATTACCGTGCTCAAAGTGGCTCAACCTTTGAACGCCGCATCATTAGCAGCCTTGTATCAGTTCCAATAAGAACTTCGTGATTACGATTATTCCGAAGATTTTGTGACAAAGTGGGTTACGGTTACGGTTTTATATATATTGATTTATTTTCGAATTATTGGAACTATTTTGAGCAAGTCAATCAAAATACTTACGTGGCAAGATGGCGCGGTATTCAATGTTCTGAGTTATCAATTTTAATAAACTTATCAAAGGTACTATGGCTTCCGAAATATGGAAATCGATAAATTGTTATTGATTAGCGTAGTAGTGTGCTTAAATCTTTCGTATGTTTAAATTAAGTTATCTTTAGTTTCAAAGGATGTTCTCTTGTCGCTCTACCTGCAGAAGCATACTGGACAATGATGCTTTCATCCTGAAATACCGAATAAATGTTTGTGATAAAGTTAATACACTACAAAGTTGTCTAATAGATTGCACGTAATACAAAAAGTTGCAGTAACTTAGTTAATTGAAACAATTAAAGTCGACATTAAATAAAGTTGCTTCGTAAAAAGGCTCCGTTTCAGCGCAGCGAGTATGTCAATTGTTTTGGAGATCCCTATGATTCAGACTGTAGTATTTTGCAAAAGATCCCGTTACTTATAAAAGTCTGGCAAAATTACCTAAACAGTAGCTTTAGAGTATTTTTTTCACTTAGACTTGTGTCAACAAAAGAAAACACTTAGCTATTGCATATAGTGGATTTTGTTTTTTTTTCATAGTATTGACGTGAGACGGGACGCTATGGCGCTCAATATGGGCAAGCTTGTCCAGCAGTCGACTAGTATTATTGGCTGATATGTAAGAGGGTTAATTTTATATTGACTGATTTCATAAATGTGTTGTCTCACACAAGACACCCTCTATAGAAGATTTTTTTCGAATAAGATAAATCAGGATCATACACTTTTGATTGACTGACACTAATAGTCACTCAGCACTATGCCACTCAAGCCATGTACAAAATTCTTCACAATCGCACTATGCTTTTACTTATTTTAAGATTTACTCGGGTTATTCTCAATCCTATCGTTATAAATTCTACGAGTAGGTGCAGAATATACTCGCGTATAAAATAGCGAATTTTGTACGGAACCTCACGTAATTCTCTCACGATTTGCCAATTTTTCAAATACACTAAAAACTTTGTACGGTTAACGTTTAGTGCAGACTTATTTAGTGGAAAGAGAGAAGGGACATTATTTTATAGTGCTAGAAAGGGACGGAGCAGGTAATAAAAGTAAACGTTATATTAGGATTGCCGTTACAATTAACTTGGTACAGTGTTGTTGTGTGCTTTTCACTTGTTTAAACAAAAAGGGCTTCTGGAGGTGTTGTTTATGATATTTTATTTGTATTGCTAATACGAGGTGATATTTATTTACTTCATGAATTACCCAATTAATGATCATATAACAAAAAATTGTTAAAGTTACTATAAAAGGTCCCGTATCTACTAAATGACCTTCATAAGAAGTTAGTTTTTCACAATTAAAATGGCGACTCGTGATAATAATTGTAACAAGTTGAACAGGGTGAGTATTTACGCTGATACAGCGAAATGATAATATTGTTCGCAAGTTGGGAGCGGGCCTTCGCCTCTCAGATAAACTCCATCCCTCATTCCCTACAATAAACTTTCCTCGGCATTTTTTACCCAAAAGTACCTATATTTAAAAATACGAGAAGTATTTGCTTTGGAAAAAACTTGGACAAATTGTTTTGGGATGCGACTTTCTAAATTACGAAGATTTCCGACGGAATGAAATTCTGATGAGTTTGACGATTGGGAACATGAATAAACCAATATCTGAGTTTGCCAGTTCCGAGTTTCAACCAAGAAAAGGTCCCAAATATGTTGGCAATATTCTCAACGTAAACACGTTTCTAGATCTACTAGATTATTAAAGAAAAACTGCGATTTACGCGCTTCCGCAATATTGGGAGTCCTAAAAAAATATCAATAAGGGTCGGTTATAAAATACGTTTAGCCGGATAGCGGCGGATATCCAGTATCCCAGCGAGGATTGCAGACATACCCGCAAATTATAAGTGGGCGTATGAACGGCTCCTCGGGCGGTCATAATAATATCTTGGAGCGAAAAATGGCGAGAGGAGAGGGGGACCGGCCGCCCGCGAGCCGCGCTAACATTATTAAAGACGGGAAAGGTTTTTATTGCTTCCTGAAAAGTTTCTGTTAGTGCCATTTTAAATGTAAACACTAAAACGGTAACATCTACAATTTAAATTTGGTTTCGTTGCAATCTAGCTTCGTTAGCAACGGAAACTATTAAGGAAATCTGAGATTTTTATTTTAGAATTTCGTTGATTGTAACAGAAGTTACACAATCACCTTGCTAGAGCTAAACAAAGTCTAGTCATGCCGATTATGATTATGATAAATTTGCATCTGCATTACGTTAGTTACAAAAGCCTCGACGCAACAAAATCGATGCCGACGAATGTCATCTACTCAACATTCAGGTACAGGTTAAACTTTACTACCTTTTATTTATAGTGCTTTATGGCTCTCAACTCCGCTAAAGCAAACTAAATCTTGTATCATCAACAATAGAGTTTAAGCTCCTCTGCAGTCTACAACTCGCGTCGGATCAATACAATATCTACGGATCTAAATTGACTGGAGCTCTTAAATTGAGGCTCGTACATTTTTGCACTAGAACAGTTTGTTACGTTAATGTTTAAACGCGGTTGGCCAAGTATGCCCAGACTCCTCTGGGGTTTAACTGATTGCCAATCGGAGAAGATATCGGCAAATAATTTCTGTTGAAAGATATCCATCGGTTTAGTTCTAAGCGAAGGGGCTTATGATTGTTATTCTCTTGTAAATTCTGAGTCAATGTTTGTTTAGTTAAAATGTCTGGAATTCGTGTTGGAATTGGAAGACAGCGAAATGAATTGCAATTTCAAAGAAGCAGCATATTCTCAAGTCACCACAAACAAACAGACACACGTACACACCTAAACGCTAATAAGCAATCAGATCGTCACTTGATCCCACAAACATTTTCACGTCAAGAAAGCTCTTTGAAACTCGATATTTGCGTATGCAAATTAAGGTAGTTATCGTATTTTTTGCTTTTAATTCGAAGGCCACGGCAGAAACAGCGGTTAAACGAACTAATGAACAGTTATTTAAATTTAAAAAATGCTGACGTTAAATGGTTTTCAAAATGTGTTAAAAATGCTAAAATAATCCAGGCGCTATTTATTTTATATCACGCTTATGGCATTGCGCCACAAACGGTTAGTTTATAGTAATCACTGACCTATCTCAGTGTCAAAAGAATACTTTTGTAAACAAACAAACTTGCAAACTCATCCATTCAAACACATGAAGCGTCTCAGCGCCCTACAATAACAGAGTAATTTTTCACGCGGCTATAAGCAGCGTAACTACAAAACGTAGATTCACGTCCTAAAACGTAGATTCACGGCCCAAAACGTGGATTTACGTGCCATTGTCGACGACACAAAGCCTTCGTGTCAAGTGTCGCGAGTAAGCGATGAAAAAATGCAAATTCACCGCTCTTATCGATTACGAACGATAAGAAAAGCTTTGCTAAAGTGCCCGAAGCTAGGATTTGCAAATAGCATTGTTTGTGAACTCTGTTATTTGCATTATGGCGAGTCACATAGAAGCTTAATTTTTTCTTCAGGAAATTCTCCCATTATCTCTTGTCAAAGTTTGAAGCAGTAATTTTTCTTTAGGGTTTAAAGAGTTTGCTTCTGCCCCCGTTAAACGCACACTATTTCCCTTTTAAAGAGGCAATGACACTAAAAGGACAATTATAAAACCTATAAGGAAATCCTATTACTTCGCGCCTCATTACGCAAAACAAATGCTCGATTACAGTCGCAAGCGTTACGCGCCCGGGGAATAACGCCGATCGTTACGTTGATAACGAAGTTTTTCCGTTATTTTCCGTTAAATCGCGCCTCTTAACGACACTGTCCTTCGTTAAACTTAAAAGTGTTTCAGGTAGTCGTTTGTGAGGAGTGCTCTTTTTCATTTGTAAAAAGGTATTTTAAAAAATGTCTTTTGGAATGAGCTTTTGTATTGTTATTGTAAAGATACTGTTACGGAAGAATGAGCCTAATTTCTGTTGGAACTTGAGTTATTCCGGCTGTATATCTTTGTGATATTCATCGGCCCTGTGTAGGCCATCAGATCTTCTACGGCTGATGTATAATTTGTTTCGATATTTTGATCTAACAAAACAGAACCTACGCACCATTGAGATACGACTTAAAGTAGAACAGGAAAGTCATATTAACCTAGAAGATTCCAACTGGTATAGATAGGTGAGGAATTCGCTGGGTTGAGCTCACCGCTTCAGACTAATAAATGCAGCACCTACTGCGCTTGTATGCTGGATATCCTGTGAATTCGTTGGATACTATCCGATGGGTGTCTGTTTGAACTAAGGCGTTTGATTCCTATCATACGTTGGGGGAATCGAAAGTCATAATCATGATGTTGATTTTCGCGATTTACTAGAATGTACCTCTAGAGCATGGACAGATACATTTTTGTGCATATTTATTTTTTATTTTAAAAAGTAGTTGTAATTTTCTTTGTGAATTAATAAAGATTACTATTTAACCGACTTCAAACAGGAGGAGGGTCTCAGTTCGTCTGTATGTTTTTTTATTTTTATGTACGTATCTTACTTGATATCACCGCCTATGGGTAACCGATTTTACTGATTCGTTCACTATTGTTTATAGAATGATCTGGTGGTCCCATAAAAATGTTATTCCCAAGGGATTAGTAATTATCCAGTTAAACTTAAAAAGTAACATAATATTTTTGGAGAATCACGACTAGCTACAACAGTTTTGGTGATAACTGCGCCATAAACCGTAGGTTGTAAAAATTCTTCAGAATATCACCTAATTAATGGTATACATGGCAACGGGCGTCAACAGTTTCATACATGTGTCATCAAACTAAATTAGACTTGAATTATAGCTAGATGTCCCCAGTGTTTAACGAAATTTTTTGCACGTGAACATAAACCTTCGGTCAGGGAAAGTAAGGGAGGGGTGATTTTGTTTGTCCGAGACATAGATGAATATTATTTAAAACACGCAATTTTTTTTTATTCATGTTAAAACTAATGGTTTGAGCTAGTGCTCTCTAGTACAAAAATTAATGTACGTTAAATAACAAACCTATAAAACCGAGAACACATACAAATAGCGTTTACATTCAAAAATTTCAACATACAAAAGTAAATTAAACTCACAGCCAAGCAATATTGAACCTTTCACAGTGTATTATGAGAACTCACAATGGAGTGAATACCTAAGCGATTCCGTTAACAAAGGCTGTCGATGCAACGGCCCTTAGCATGTGATTAATAGAACCTACCAATAACGTTTTGCTTACCTTCGCAAACGTACAATACCTGTTAAGTATAGCCTTAGCGTTTTAATATCTTTGTAAGAAAAGCGTTCTATTGTGGGAAAGAAAAGAAAGAGTCACGTTCTAATACCGTTGTAAATAACATCATGTCTTATTTTAAATAATTACCTATTATATATTTATGATCAAGTATAATATAAAACTAAAATTTGTATTACCTGAAACTTTGAAAAAACAAACAGGAAAGCAAGCAACTTAGGGACAGACTGTTAGTAAAAAGGTCATCAGTTAAAAATTTCCTGTTTGTTTTTCAAAGTTTCAGGTAATACAAGTGGCCAGGATCTATTTTGATTGGCTGTTTGTCTAGAAGTCCTGGGGCTAGACTATAGTCATTATTGGGTAGAACTTGACAGGCTGGGGCGGGAGTGGCGTAAGAATTCCCCTCCAACTTCACCCCTGGATGACTTAAGAGTCGACTATGTGAACCTGCCAAAGGGCACTTCTTTCCTCTTGTATATTTTTCACATTTAACTGCAATCACCAATTCGACTGCCAAGCATGGTGTATATGGCAAACCCTCCCTTTTTTGGTTGAGGGGTGTTTGTACTGAAGAGGAGGAGGCACCTAGACCGGTTTTGAATTATTAAGTAGCTCTACAATCCTTTCATCATCAACAATGGTGATTCTCATCTATTACTATTCATTATATAACAAGAAAGATAACGATACATCGATAAATTAAAGTGAGATGAAGTAAATTCATCCGTTAACGGATGACAAACAGCAATTCCATCTCCGGACCAAGAATTTAACAACTAATCTAAAATTCAACGGTACAATATTCTCTAATATTAACGTTTAACGTTGGAGTACTCGGTGCAAACTCGTTCACGTAAACTTCCTGCCAGTTATCAAGCACCACTAGAACTTGTCTCGAAAATCACCAACTATCTAACTGGTAAACAATCGTTCGAAATTAGAGATGTTCCATAAGGTGGTTTGATTTTACTCCAAATGAATACGGCTACGAAAATCTTGCTCAATGTGCTAACGCTAAACTACACTAGCCTGCAAAACTAAGTATCACATTTTTCAATAGATTTTTTTTTAAACTGTAGATGTTAGAGATTTAAATAAAAAACGTTTTATATCACATTTTATCAGATTTTTTTATAACTATACATTAGTAACATGTTTAACCTAAAAAAAATTAAATATAACAATAAAATAGGCATTTTTAGCTTAGTGAAAAACCTCAATTAATAATTGAGTTTTTGGACACTAAGCTAAAAATTTTATTGATAAATCTTTTTTTTAGGTTAAAATTTTTACTAATGTACAGTTTACTATAGTTTCAAAGAAAGCTGTTATAATGTGCTATAAAACGTTTTTTATGTTTTACATGTTATTTAATATTTAATAACTGGTATGGTTGCCTGGAAGAAATCGCTTTAAGCGATAAGGTCGCCAATTCTGTTATCTTCTGTACCATACTGTTTTATATTTAAGATTCTGTGAATAAAGAATTATCTATCTATCTATCTATCTATGGCCTACTCGGGCTCTGATTACAGCTTCGAACCGGTTTGGCATACACTGAACACGAGTTTTCGGAGCCGGTTTTAGGGAATATTCTGATTCTCCCATTCTTCTCTCAGGGCCTGTTTTAGTGCCCTGAGGGTGGCCTCACGTCAGGTGGTGGTCTGCGGCTTCTGACTAGTCTTCCTAGCTCATCCTCATCTTTTTATTTCGAAAGTATATTTTGTGTACCTAAAAAGTTATTGCAATTTTAAAAATGTGATACACATTTTTGCAGGCTAGTGTATTTCGAAAGCGAACCCAGAATGGATTTTAAAAGCAGGTAAAATAAATATGATTTTGATAAACATGTTTTGAGTTCTGTATTTTTAGGGATGTGTTCTACAAAAAGATAAGCAGGCAATTACAATTAATGGATGTTTTGACCATTGATTCAATTGATGAAACTGCTAATTATTAAAATTAGCATTTATAAAAGATATTAGAAATCATACTAACTCGAGAAATTTGCTACACTTCTTTGTCTATAATTAGTTCAGAGCTTTCAACTTTGTCCTAAACCCGATGTCCAACTTGGGAGATATTTCAAAAAAATCGAAGAAATTGTTAATATTCGGAGTAAATCCAACTCCTACTTTTACTCATCTCTACTCAACGTAATTCGCCGGTTATGAACAGCGTGTAATGAGCGAACAGTTCGGTGGATTCCTGCGGAGGCGCTCTATCGCTGCACTGGAGTATTGTGCGATACGTGTTCAACATATTCACTTATCTCTTGTTTTATGAATTACATTCTCTAGCGTGGATTCAGGAAATCAGGTATCACAATGTCTCAAATGTGAATTTGATCAGCAAGAGAAATGGGCCCTAAACCACCTGTGGGTAGAACGGTTGGCTTTTTTAAAGAAACTAACCATTATGGTAGGAAAAGGAATATTGCTTCTCTTCCTTTTTCTACCTAAATTGTTAGTTTTCGCTCGTGAAAATATTGATTGTTTTAGAATTTTTACGTTTAAGTTTGTATCACTTTAAACTTCAAATCATTTATTCGCTTAGATTAGAACATGGGCATGAGATAAACATGCACTTGGTGGTAAGATACAATGTGTCACCCTAGGGAGGGTGATTTCCTCCGTCCGAGGTGTTACCATATTCTGCTTTTCGGGCATACGAAGGTCAATAGAAGTTTAAGAGTATCTTATCATAGACATATCCATGTCGTAGTTCAACCAACTGAATTTGAACCGTCTAAACACGTAAGACACCTCCAGGCTGTCTATCCGTGCCTAGAATTTAGTTCTGCTAGTTTCGACCAGAAGTTTCTTGAATAGTTTCCAAAGAATATTCAATTAGCGTTTAATTTGGACAGTTTCGCCCTAGGCGAATAGATGATAATATACAGAGTTAATTAAATTTGTAATTAGAAATGATATAATTTTAAAATCTTTTTTCTTTCTTCTCAGTCTTTAAGAGGGTTTAAGCTCAGATGATAGACGCTTTTCTATTTTCATGGACACTGCATGAACCAACCTAATTAAAACGTAGAAGGAAAGGAATAAGGTCCATTGTACCATAATAATACTAAATTCCAAACACCGCGCCTTTGTGCCAGTCTACGCTTTCGATACTAAAACTAGGCATTATTTCACCCCTTAACAGGCCTATACCATTGTGTGTCAATCACTTCCTTATAATATACGGGAACATGGGTGTTTTCTTGATAACACAGAGTAAAATCAACTCTATGTCTACGGTAATACTACCCATGTCTATGTTGGGAGGAGTGAAAGCGAGAAAGTTGAGGAAACTTGAACTTTTTGCTTAGGAAGCTGAAGCAAGACGAAATAAATTAGTGCGAGTTGTGGTTACGTAAATAAATACCAGTGTTATCGGGAAAGTTGGTGATCAGCTGAATCATGTTGCGTGTTTACTATTTCGGTAGGTATTGCTTCTGAGAAAGGTTTTTCACTTTTGATTGTTAAAATGCAACATTGTTATTCAAGCTACAAAGCTTGAATAACAACGTCGGCCTACAAAGGCCGACGTTTATTTTAGAGGTAGTGATGGGTGATGACCTTCGTTTGATCACAATGTCACCTGATATTATAAGTCTAGTTTGGATTTAAATATCGAATCCACTTTTAGTTTGGAATCAAAATTAGTTGTTCCGTTTCAGTTTTAGTTGATCAAAGATAAACCTGCGATTATTATAGTACAACGTATAACATAGCGAATTCATGTTTATAATATTTGAAAGATGCTGACCAAGAAATTGATGTTTTGTGGCAAACCAAGTGCAATTCATGAAGATAAATTCGTAAGCCGGCGATAGCATTACAACACAAACCCTGACTAAAATAAAGTTCATCACAATTAGGTTGATTTACCAATGTATACAACCAGTTCCATAGGTTCGTTCCGATTAAGGCTTTAGCGCAGTTTATTACCAATGAAACAAGCGTTTTTCGCAAAATAGACCAGCAAAACATGCAATGCAAATTCTGTTGATTTATTCGATGAAAGTGGTGACGCGTTTGGGCCGTACGCAATTATTTGCGCGCCCCTACTATTGGTTGGGGTTTACATTATGTTTGGTGCTTTTATTAGGTATAGAGCTACTGCACTCATAATAGATGCACTAAGTTATTTGTGGGCTAAGAGAACCTCGGAGTAGACGCCACATGCAAAGAGATGGGGATGGGGATAGAATAAAATGGCGGGAAGGTCAGAGTCTTAACATCCACGAAGGATTATTTATCGGCACGTACATATGTACCTACATAGATAAAGTTTGGTTAATAAGTTTGACTAAAAGTCAAGTTCATCTTTAATTACTACATGCAATCCCAGGACTCGAATGGGCTTCAAAATCCAAGTTTATCTCTCCATGATGGATGACACGCGTGTTTATCAAACTATCAGGCCTAATAAACGATCTATCACAATAATCGAGTGTGTGCTTCTCGATTACATTGTAGTTTAAACACACGCGGGCTGTGAAAGGAGGCCTTGTATAAAGGAGAAGGTTGAAAAGAGGTAACAATACATTCACCGATAAAAAAACGATTATTCGTAAATGGAATTTTAGAGAATATTTCCTACAGGCCTCGATTTTAATAAAATCGAGACTTTTCAATCTATTCGAAATATTCTAGTAATTTATTCCTCCCTTATGCCTACCTATCACAACAATTAAACCAACTTTAAGCTGTGTTGTACACCGAGTATTTTACTTTTTAGGTACGAGTATGAAAGTTTCCTAGCTATACGAAACAGCGATGCTAGGCGGTAGAGACAAGCATAGACTGAGACATAGCATAAACTGAGACATAGCATAGACTGAGACATAGCCTACGAGTACCTATGTTTCAAGGGATATGATAGAGAAGGTACGAGTAGGTACTCGTAAATATATGGTAGGTACTTACGTTCGTGGTCTGGGCGGTCGTATGTAGATCTCAGCATGCCTGTAACAAATGAAACTAAAGTTAGTAGTATTCAGTTACACGACACATTATTTTTGATTAATAATATAAAATATATTTTACTAGCTGCGCCCCGCGGCTTCGCCCGCGTGGAAATTGATTGCACACACCCTAGGGGTAGTTTCGTAAAAATAAAAAATACGTGTAGTATTTACTTTATAGGTAGTTTATTACGAATCACGAACTTTAATACCCCGATTTACCCCATTTTTAGGATTTTTTTTATAAATCCTGAAACGCCTGTTCAAAAGTTTTGTATTCTTAGTCTTCTCTGTAAGTTTCAAGCTTATTGGGCCACTGATTAAAGGGTTACAAAAAAAACTCTGTGACTTCAACCCTCATCCCCACTTTCTAAGGGTTTTTTTGAAAATTCCTGAAATACATGTTTTAATTCATTATTGTTTTTATATATACAGAAATTTTCAGGCATTATGCATTAAAAAGTAACAGACATTTCAGACGGAGCCAAATTACGATTCAAAAACTTTAATAACCCGATTTACCCCTTTTTCTGGGAAATTTTCAAAATTCCTGAAACACTTGTTCAATAGTTTTGTATTCTTAGTATTCTCTGTAAGTTTTAAGCTAATTGGGCCATGCTTGCCAGCATTTTCTTAGATATAGTTAATCTAAGAAAATGCTGGCAAGCATGTACGCGACGAATCTTTGCTTAAATATATACCATATATTATATTATAATGAAATTAAAGCAGGTAATGTTTTTGAGTTGGTTTGTAGAGGGTACGGAACAGCTGGACCGATAAAATAATACATTTTACTAATAGATAGCTGTATCCCAGAAGGAAGGTTTTTACACATGAGCGAAGCCGCTGGCAGAAACTAGTGTATAATATACTTTTAACTCTTGACGCGTTTATGTGAAGACGTCATGGCTTATGTTGGCTTAAAGTCTAACACAAGCTTTGTTATCCCGTGTTAATATATCTGTATAATGTTGCAAGTTAGCCTTTGCCCAGATGAGGGACAAATCAGGCTAGCGAAAATAAGGTTGTAAGTTAAATAACCGATCAGTTTATAGATAACCCATTTACAGTATTAACATTTCAATATAACAATTTGACTGAATTTACGAATCCCAAACTACAAAAACGATTTTCGACCTTAATAGTTCACTATTAAATTTCCATTCATCAATTAACTTCAATTAGGCCATTCCCCTTTTACATTCATAAAACGAGGTAAAGTCGCCGACACAAGCGATAGCCAATTAGTTTGTTTAACATTGTATGTCGAACAGCGTTGCTATGGCAACCGGCGGACACGTGCTAATTGGACAGGCCTGCCCGGGACCGTCATTTTGTATCATTTAGCACCTCGGAGCATGTGCCATGCGCGAACAACATAAACTCGCCTTAGTACATTTTAGAACGGTTTCCTGCCCAAACTATTAACTAACCATTATACTTGCATAGTTGAAAAAAAATTATAATTTAATGTACCTACTGCGATTCCCTGAAAAATATTTAAGAACTGAAGTGGATAACGCTGATAATGGTATTGATGGAGGCATTTAATACAGTGCTATAAGTTTGATGTTCCGATTTTAAAGTTTTGTTTCAGCAGTTGTATATTATTATATCAGTTAGGTACCTTAGTTGAATAGTAAATAGTAACAAACAATATTAAAAGCAAAGCGGCTTCCTTAATTTATGTAGGTTTGTTTATTTAGAAAATTAAATATTTAACACTTTCGTGCCCGACTGTTTGCCACTGGTTCCCATGGCTTGTCCATAAACGTTTTGACAAATATACCTCTACATACAAATACTAGTCGGTACAGATTCAAATGAGTGTCAGTATCAATGTTGACTTATTTTATTCCACTGTTGGATAAACGGAAACAGAATAGGCACCATTTTTAAACTTGTTTCTTTATGTTTAACAAACAATAACAACTTAAGATAGTCTATTTTGTTATTAACATTTCAAACGTCATTCATCTTTAGAAAATGCTTAGTTTAGCCAATATTTAAGAATAAAAATATATATTTATTTTATAAACAGAACTTAGGTACATACTATATACATAATACTTATAAACCAAACTTTAAAAAAAATTTAAGAGGAAAAAAATGTGTAGGTATGTACCGACACATTTTTTTCCTTTTGAATTAAAATCCGTAAATCTTTTATCTAATTAATAATAACAGACTATGTAGTCTGAGATTTTCGGTTTAGAGAATTTATTCTCTTTAAGAACTATTTTACAGTTTACGGATAAAGCTCACATTAATCCAACGCCGCTACCGCACTGCACAAAATGTGCATTTAAATATGGGCTTCATTTCGTTAGCTTTAGATACAATTTACAGTGAAAAATGGCTTCCCACATGGTTTAAACGCCCGCGAGCGTCTGTCATCTGATGCCGTCAATATAAAATGCATCTAAATATAACGAATTAAAGCTCATATTTGAATGCACATTTTTGTGCTGTGCGTTGTGTATGCTTGTGTATGTTTCTATGCGAAGTTCAAGAGGATGCCCAATAGGTACCTAGTAATGGCACTTTAAGGTCAAGGCTAGCGCACTGATAGCATACTGATTTTGGCAATTTAAGTCGAATCTAAGTAAGATAAGGTATCTTACCCAATCGCCACATAAGCAGGCGCCCTGTCCGGAAAAATAAATTAATTCCTTTTAGCGCGGCCTACCTAACAACTTCTGAGATACACGCTTATTTCAGACACGCTTTCAACAAATTGCAAAAATAAGAACCATAATGTTCTCGCCATTTTCCACACGCACACAAATAGGTCCATTATATAAATATTTCCACACACTCAACACTATTATTGTAAGACGTTTCCAGGCCCGCCTCGGCCGTACAATGAAATAATAAACACTTCAACCCGTGCGTGGGCACAGATGTGTTAACAGCCAGTCGGGAGACGTCACACTTCAACAGCTTTTTAGAACGTTTCCGAATTTATTGTGGATATTTTATGACGGTGCAAACTCTATGCAGGCACCACACAGCAAAACTATCTCTCTGTATAGTATTGAGCTATAGCTTTTATATTGTTAGGTTAGTAGTTATTACAGAATGCCGTTATATCTAATACGTGTGAAGTACAGTTCAATAAGGCACACTCGCTTCGCAGTAGGCTAGATATATCTTCGCAGTAGGCTAGATATATCAATATAAACGTGGTACCAATACCGTGGATGTCCATAAAAAAATAAATCAATCTGTATTTTTATTGGGTTACATTTGCACATGACAATATACCCAAAGAGACAAACAAAAACAGAGCCTTCGCCCTTGGCATACAGTTCATTTCACCCTGTACCACTCCACTCCACTGGTCCAGGGTGTGTGATGTATATTTTTCCACGTTATTATTTGCAAAGTAAATTTCCCGCGTCACAGGAAGCTGCCCTCCAGCCCTTGATGGAATTTGTCATTCCGATATCCATATTTTATTGTATTGACGCTGAATATCCGATTAATAGATAATTTACTTCTTCTGTTGGTGCTCTACCAACTCTTATTCGATGTACGAGTATGTCTTTTTCTCCATCCCTAGGTTACCTGGGAGAAATCGATATGGCCGCCTATTGTACTTATTGTTTTAAATTTAGATATAAGTATTAAATAATTAATTCACATAATATAATGAATGAACCCATTGTTAAATGGGTTTTCATTAACGTGCTATGTATGTACTTGTATTATTGAGAACAATTTGAATATTTAATTTGTTTTATCCAGTGAAATAAATACTTAGATACTCCTATTACATTAGAGGAAATAAAATTCGTTCTCAAAGCCTATTAAAAGTAATATTTTTCTGTGGTAAAGTAAAATAATTATTTATCTTACTATTACAATTAGCCTGTAACGTCACACTGTTAAACAACGGCCTCCCCTGATCAAAATAATACTGCAATTGTACTTGCGCAGTTTACATTGACGGAAACATGTCAAACGACGTCAGCTTTCGCGCATTTCATCGAAGTCTCAAATATTTTTACTACAAAGATAATAATTGAGTTATTCGAGCCAAAATTATATCAAAATGAAACAGTGAAAATGCAATAGCATAAAATTTCGGACAATCCAACATTTATCGTATATTGCGATATAATTGGCATTTAGCAAAACATTTTTTGCATTGCAATGCGTTCTGCGGCGGAATACACTAATACACCTGTATGCCTGATTCGTATGCAGATTGGGAGCTATCACAATCGATATTGTTATCGATTTTGCATGTTATTGTTTAATCGTCGAGCTGAATTTTACATAAGTTTATATTAAAAACCTAAATGCACACATTTCAGACTCTGAACTGACTGACTGACTAAACAGACTCTGAAATGTGTGCATTTCGATTTTAGGCACCAAGAGAGCTGAAGGAATCGAGTTACAACAAATTAATTCGGACGATTCGCGCGACACAACGCGGATAGTATACGATTATATACCTAGTTTTATTTTTTATTAGTATCAATAATTAGCTAAATAATCCTTGCTTGTTCCTTTAATACAGGAACCACTTTAGTCAAGAAGCGGATATAAAATACTATACCAATGAACGAACACTTGTTTTATGTTGAGCCTGTTTAATATGTTACTTTAGTTCTTCCCAGTCTCTTCTGTCCTGTGCTTTCCGCATCCGGATCTGCTCAGCGACTTTTGTAATGTCGTCTATTTACAGCGCGGCGGGCTTTCACTCTCTACTATTTGAACTATACAGGGTGCCACGTAACATGTGTACTAAGCCCAAGGGGGATGATTCTGGACCACGAGGGAATCAACTAGTGATAATATTTTTTTTGAATTAGAGGGTTTTTTTTCTTCCTATTCGTGTTTTTTACGCGCACTTGTTTTTACGTGCATTATGTAACATTATAAAATATTTCATAAGGTTTTTGCTTGTTTTTTTTATTAAAACCAGTGTTTTATCTTAAAATTATAAAAAATAAAACGTCAAGTGCGAGTCGTACTAGCACACCGAGGATTTCGTATAAGATCTTGTTTCTTGCGGAGTAAATAAGTGTAGACCCTTTAAGATCCATGGCGAAAATAAAAAGTTTTTTTTAATGAAGTATTTTGTATACTTCATTAAAAAAAAACTCTTTATTCTTTTTGCGGTTTTTGATTTTTTCATTTACCTGTGCTATAAGACCTTGCTCCTTGCCAAATTTTATGGCATCCTGTAGGTATAATATTTATGTAAATTTTACTGTGACATTTTATTTAACTCTTTTTATCATATTATGTATAGTTTTAAGTTTGTTTATAATAATATTGTGTAGATTTATAATTCTAAAATAAATGACTAGTAATAAAAAGGCAACTTAATAAGACCTATGCATATTTACTATACTAGTTTAGCGTTTAACTGATAAACTATTCGATCCTAAACAGATCATGACTCGCTCCATCATTGCCTATTTTCCTGCGTCCGTATTACCTATGCCCTTACAGAAGCGGAGATAAATCAAATAAGAATCAACGAGACAATCGAAGTTGACCCTAAATGTGCCTTAAGGGAGGAGAGAAAGCGGTTACGTCTACTTTCGTACACTAATGGAGAGTTTCTAATCATTTTGTAGCGGAGAGTCTCGATTATATCAAGAAAGTTTGTTTTCTCGCTATAATGATAGATACTCATATTCAAGTCATGCAAAGTTTATTTTGGTTGAACGTTCTTACACTTTTCTAAGCCAAACCAAACCGAAGGCGAATATACAATGACGTCGTAGTTTAGTAATATACAACGAATTTGATTCTAGCGACTTTTTCGGCGCGATCATTGCGTTCAGTCAGCATCTTTTGGCGAGAATTCTAAGACAATAAATGTGGGAAAATAAATATAAAACCATTCCCTTTTTTACGCTTCGTCTCATTAATTGCATTGTTATTTCTTTATTTTACCGTTTCCAATCCACAGCGGCAGTCGCAACAGACGTGGCAGGCCGACTTTAGGCCTGAGACCCACTCACGACTTCTATAAATAAGTTACGCGACAAAAAGCGACAATGTCGTCGTGCGCGCGTGTCGTGCCCGGCAGCACGTGTCGCGCAAGTCGGATACGATCACGATTATTGACAATACCGACAAAGGAATTGGTTTATCATTTTTGACGAAATTAATGTGATATTCTAGGCACAATTGGTATCGAAAGTAGCCAGGCCTATTTAGAGTTGTGTGGTTAAAACATCAATGGTATACGATTTCGTATTAATGACATTTAATGGATTATACTACGAGTAGACTCAAGTTTCGTGTCAATTTACTACACTCACTGAAAGAAAACGTGACAGCAATCTTTACAGAACAAATTCGCCAACCATTTTACAAAATAGCAGAGAGTAGGATATTTAATCATAGAATAAAGATACGTAATATTAGCTCTAATTTTTTGTATCTAGAAGGTAAGTTAGGTAGTGGCAATTTTAAATGATTTAAAGTCACAACAATCCTGCTGGTCGAAACCCCTCATTATTATTTGTATTTTATTTGTAATCAAATTGCAGTCAATCGACGGCAAAAGTAACAGGAGTGGTACACTGACGAATACGTCTAAATTGACCTGCAGGTTTCAAAAACCTATCCCTTGTCAGTGAGGAAACTCCTTTCTAGAAAGGTCTCTCCGGCAACCGTCACTACATATTGCACTTCACAAGCACCTGCTCAGATCTATCTCAGAGAAGATTCGACAAGGATTGGATTCTAAATCGGTGGCATTTCTCGGCTTTCGTTGGCATTTATAAAATTTCCTTGTTGAAATTTATCTATCTATAATTTTTCTATGGTTTGTTTTAATATGGATTTGTGTACTGCCTCGTTTAATCCCGGGTCGGGTCAAAAAACCCCGAGTCAGGAAGTTGGCGGTGTTATTAAAAACCCGTGCTCGGCACATTAAGCCGTTGGTCCTGCGCTTGACCTCTCCCTGGTCGTGTCGGTCTCCCGCGTTATTGGATTATGAGAGTGAGTGAATAGAGAGTGCCCCTGTGTTTGCGCACACATTGTGTACACTATAATATCCTCTCTGAACCCTGAAGCATATAGCTAGTATACATTATATAACTATTGTTAAATATGTATAGTACAGTAGTATAGGCCTAGTGCGTCATCAACATCTTCATCTCTTGTATACTGTTTTTATGTTCCTATGTATGCACGGTTTTATTTTTGTATGGACTCTGAAGTATTAAACTATCTATGTTTATTTACGTACATTTTTGCTTTATTGGTTACCCAAATTGTTGTAACTTATGTAAGTTGTATTACAGCATTAATAGTGAATACTTGTAGGGAGGTATGATTGTAATCAAGAACCTCTGTACCTACAGACTATAATCAGAGGCTTCGGCGCCAGTTAAGTAATAACTCGTCTTATAAGAATAAGGCTGTGAATAAGGCATGCAGTGAAAATTCGTTTAGGTACTACCTTTAACAGATCATAAACAAGCCTATAAAGAAACATACAAAAGTAACGACCACTGTTGCATATAGAGTAAAGTCATAAGAGGCATAGTAGTTTGAGAAGAGGGTTCTTGTCTCTTCTACCGGACACGTTATCTAGGAATATTTATTGAATTTTATCTATATACGAGAACTTACAAACAACCATAAAATAAATCATAAATAATGCTGGACAATCCACAAAGCATCAATGGCCATGATCATGAGCATGAGCATGTGTTTATATGTAGGTACTAGATGACTGATATATACAATACATAACATAGTTTTTTTTTATGTACATAGAAAATACCCAGAACATCTGAAACAAATATTTGCAGATCGTACAAATATTTGCCCCAAGGCCACCCTCCATTCTCAAAAACCGCCTAAGTTCCGTAATCGAATATAACCGATTTAGTCTATTTCAAAAGTTAAAACGTAAAGGCTATGGACTCCATTTAATCTTATTTCTATTGACTTTTAGAAGAATTGACGTCCCAATAGCAGATAACAAAGACTTCTAAAGAACTTGATCGGAAGGGTTCACTGATCCTAATCTAGAAATGTAATAAATATCCTTTCGCAGCTCAATCGGCGTCAACTTCTCACTGTTAAAGTATGTAGAAAACAGAAGATGCACTTTTAGTTGACACCGGGAACCAGATGGGATGGGACTGGGAGGAAACCTGAAATCAATCACTTTTAGATCTTAAGGCACAGCCAGATGCGGCTGCGGCTTCGTACGCGTTTTTACGGAATTAAAAGTAGCCTATATTGTTATATACCAGAACTTATATGTGCAAAATTTCAGCTCAATACATTCAGTAGTTATAGCGTTGTCTTCGCACAAACATCTGCACAACGGCACAAACTTTCGCCTTTACGATAATATGGACGCATTAGTTTGGAGTGGTTACCTTTGACCATCGAGCACATACCCAATTGAGAGGAAATGGCATTTATTTTGTTTAGACAACAATTCCGCCAAATCACTGCGGTGACCACTGCACTCCGATTGGCCGACTCAAAGTCAAGCATCACACTCGGGTTGGGCAAGCAAATATTTTTATTGATATCGATAGTCAATGTTTATAAACTATGACCGTCACGAAAATTGTTTACGTCAATAATAGTGAATTTATGATTTTTATAAAGCAAATAAAACATACGTGTGCAACTACAAGTGTGCCATTGTTATGTTTTATAGAAAGAACTTAGTATGTATGGTAACTTCCTTTAAGTTACCATTAAAAAGAATCGCGGGAGTACATAGGGCATCTTTATTATAGCTATGAGCAATTTCTTTCGATAACTGAAAATGAATGAGTATTACAAAAAAAATATAGTTACTTTTTTTACTATATAGATGAAATAATATGCAAAATCTCGAAGTTTTTATAAAAATTACACTGATCAAATAACTTAATCAAATTGATAAATTTTAATTACTTCTTGTTATATCGGGAGTATCGATACATTATTTTATTATGTCAGCACAACACCATATAGCGAGCGAGAGTTGACATTGTATTAGTGAAAAACCACTGATCAGTTTCGGAATTCGAAATACCATATTTCCTCTCTACTGGGTATGTGCTCGATGCCTTTGACAGTTGTCGTGCTACATACAATTCAATGAAAGTTGACTCTACAACGCTACATTATCTTAACCATTTTTTTTATTGGTTTGCTGCTATGTGCTCGCCTACAAGCGCTATACAATTTTGCTATACATGTTTTGCTTGTAATATTCCAGTATGCACATAGGTTGTGTTACAATCAAGTTTTAGACCTACATTATTGAAACATTTTTTGTGGTTGTAATATGTTTTGTGCTTCTCAATAAATAAAATAAAAAAAATAAACAAGCCTGTAACCAAGTGTGTGCCAAGTGTGTCTGTATTCGTTTGGCAAAAAGATATCAAATTCTACTTCCCCGTCATTCAAAAAAACAAGATGATAGCGTTATGAATGTTATGATTTACGAGTTACGGTGAAATTATTTATATTGTTTTTCTTTATGCACCTACCATTTTCGAAAATCACCTTCTATGCTTTTCTTTTCTTATCTCCAAATATGCTATCAGAGGGCCAAGTAAAACTTTTTCTTACTGGACGAAAACATGTATCTAAAAACAGATTCAATTAGCACTTTATTTCAAACTAGATGCTGCCCGCGGCTTCGCACGCGCTTTTTAAGCAGCCTATGTCCGTCCCTGGGATATCATTTACCTCCCTGCCAAAGTTCGTTGAGATCCGTTCAGCCGTTTAAACGTGAAAAGGTAACAGACAGACAGATTTACTTTCGAATTAATAATATTAGTATGAATTTGATAACAATGTATAATTTTAAACTTGACTTGTCTAAGAGGTCAGGTAACATATTAGAGTGAGTGTGATGATAACATTTTCAAGCGATTATTGATTATTGGAACTATTGATGTTTGTTAGCTGGAACACACATAGGAAGGTACCAAACCGTACGCAAAACACCAGCTATCTAATCATACTTGATCTTTCGACTCTCACGAAGCAACTTCCGTACACCAATCAACAATATCATTTCCGACCAGTTCTAAACCATTCTCACATGACATTTCCCCGATAAGGTCCAAGCCACCATACTATTCATCCGAAAGACCCCCTAGAATCGGGCAGAGTAATGCAACTGTACCATATACGGCCCGTAAGACCGGCTGCCCGATAAGGCGGGACACACATAAATGGTCACTACCAAATACGCGGTCGTGCGGGACGGCCGGCGGCGAACGGGTTAACTGAGACACGATTTCGCAAGCTTTTTCATTGTAGTAATTATTTATTTGATAAGCGATCGGCTACGGGTATTTTTATGGTGTATAATGAGGAAGAATGTTGGTTTACTGTTTTTGTTGCCTTTTGGTAAATTACTGCGTTGGTTTTACGCAAACCAGTCGCGTTAAGCAACTGACTTTAGTCCACGACTGTGTTTGAGATCGCTTCTAAGCGATAAGCCCGCCCATTGTACTTATCTGTCTTTGTAATGTATTTTGTTGGTGTACCATAAAGTTGAGGAGAAAAGGCTTTTGATGAACACCATTCAAAACAGAAGAGGGAGAATAATTGGACATCTTATAGGACATGACAACTTAGTAAGAAACATCATAGAAGGAAAAGTAGAAGGAAGACGAGGAAGGGGAAGACCAAGAATTAACTAGTCAAAAGAGAGGACAACAAGAGAGAAGAAGACAAAGAGAAAGCCGCTGTCATGTCGTATTAAGTAGTAAAAGAGACCGCATTGGTAAGAGAAAAGTGGAGGAAATTGCATCATTGCACCGACAAGAGCCGGCTCTTTAATGTATAATAAACTATGAAGCATTCTTGTATTGTATTGTGCTGTTTGCGTGTAAAAATAGCTCGTGCCGTGTAGGTATGCTGAATTAGTTTGGGGTGAAACAAATTTCCTTCTTGTAATAATAGTCCAGTCAACGAAGGATTGTGGATGGAAAGGTCGAAAGCAGAAAGTTTGACGTCGGAACTTTGTTTGGACAATTTAGGAGACAAACATGTTAAAACCCCTGTGAGATGAGCCCTAGAGGCCCCCCCACTCGACCGGTCAAAAATGTAATTTACCGTTTTTAGGTGCTCATATCAAGATAATGATTGGGAATACGTATAATGTGTATAGAACCAAAGTAGTTTCCTATGACGTATCACTGATACGTCAAATAGGAGACACGTGATGTAAGCAAAACACTAAAAACGGGATCTTTGTGCCCCCACTCTAAGGCGTCACCTCACAGGAGTGGGGACTAGTATGTTCGTCTCCTAACAAGTCCAAACAAAGTTCCCAAGCCAATCTTTCTGCTTTCGACTTTTCCACCCAACCCCCACTTTTGAGCACTCATTGACTGAACTATAAAAGGTACCAAATATTAAATTGATATGGTAGGAATGTTACAGGATATAATAGTAGAGGTCAGGTAACATTCCAGCGGCAGTACAAAGTTGCATCTAGTTGCACGATGTCTTTACGATACGCGGAATCCACGACTAATGATGTTCACTATTAGAATTCTTAGCTGCCTGTACGAATGTTTGAAGTTTTAGTAAAGCAGGGTTTCACCGCGAAAGGGTAATGAGCGGAAAATGGTTAAGCGGGAAGGACTCCTTTAAAATGAAATAGGTTTACATTTCCAGCGTACCAGCGTTCAGTTCATGAACGAGTTCATTTCAAAACTTTTTGCTAGGTCTGTCCTTTCCGCTTTACTATTTGTTGGTGGAAATACAAGTACTTATGCAGTTTACTCTTGCGAGTTAAACGGAGTCCTAAATGGGTCCGCTCCGCTCGCGGTGGAAACTGGGCTTTAGTGCTGTAAAGTTATATTCAGAACTGAAGATAAGCTAGTCGTTAAATAGTGATTTAAGTTATAAACTGTCTGACTTATACAAGTACTTACATTTTGTTAGTTTCTTAAGATAAACAAATAAAAAATTGTAATATATTTTCTAACACAGCATCTATTATAAAATATTTTTCCAGGAATGGGAATCGAACCCGCTTTCGATACCTTCGTCAGACCTTCGCCCAATCGCCGCAAAAGTCGTGCTCTGAATGTTAAAGCACAGATATTTTATGGCTGTTTAGACAAATGACCAACGGTTCGTCCAAAGGTTGCCTGGAAAAGATCGCTGTTAGCGATAATGCCACTCATTGTGCAACCTGATTAACTCTCTTTTTCCTGTTATTTTTTTTCTTGTTCTGCAATAAAGTGTACTGTATTATATGACTTTTAATTTCTGTCTATCCCTATTGACACCGTTCGAACCCGTCTCCCACGGAACCCTAGGACCGAAATAAGTAAAAGATTTGCGCGGCCAAAGTGGCAAGTATTAGCATATTAATTAGTGGTATATAACAGCACGACGATTCATTATGCTTCCTTTGAATTTATGCATGATTTTTAAAGTGGTCGCTTCGGGAGAGTTTTTTGAAATTGTTGTAAGAAGTTACAAATTGGTGTAATTTGTTATGTTACGGCCTGAACTGGATTAATTGCAAAGCGGTTTTAGATCTCACAAGGTAATTCAGTCATTGAAATTCAGTAATTAAGATTTTATACGAGCTAAATCAATGGTGTTTTGACTTATGGTGTTAGACATCCTGATTTAAGACCTAAAGGTGTGTTTTAGGAGGGCACCAGGAGCAGCAGCGAATTTTGTCAGTTTTCAATAGAAGCCTTTGCGCACGGCGGAAAAAGTTCCAAAAAACTCTCAAAACTTTGCAGCTATCCGAAAATTAGACATGTGGCTTTGTGTTGTCTATTTGTTTTGAACACATTGATTTGTTTACCAAACCTAGCCTTTGCAAATCGCGTCACCAGATCCCTTTGAAAAGGCGAAACGCTGAAGTTTTTCGTCGCATTCGAGACGTTTCACTTAACCCCGCTATCAGCGGCCTAATGTAAGGCCCGCGCCACACCGCGCCGACAGAGATAAATGACTGCCGGTGACGCGAAGCCATTTACACACGTCGCGCCGCGTCAGGGACGAATCAACGCGCTGGTATTTGAATATGGAACGGTACGGATACAAAACATTATTTGATCGAATTGAAAACCATTTTACCCGACTACAACCGTAAAGTAAACGTATATTTATTGTATAATTATACATGTTAACCAGATGGTAATGTAACTTGCCCTATATGGTCGTGCAATTATTAGTCTATTACATGCATTATATATAACAACTAAAAATAAAAACTTTTATTAACAGAAAAGGAATGAATAAGGTACAAAATGTCAAATTATAGAAATAAAGTAGGCTAGTCAATAGAAAATATGAATTAATTTAGTTATTTGTCAACATTCTTATCATTTATAAAATCTTTAATTGTATTATAACAGTTATCATATTATAGTAGGGTTTTGAGCTTTCTCCGAACTGAAACGGATGAGGAAGAAGTTGAAGTTGACACTTGTGTTTAAAATTATAGTTAAACAAAATAAGTATGGTTTATGTCGTGTTGATAGCGAATGTGATTGAGAAGGACAGCGGGACAGCATGCTGCCTTATATTTTGTGTGCACGACGTTATTTTAAGTAGTGATCGAAAAATGTAACTCTACCTAGGAAATACCTTACTTAAGTGTGTAGGTTTAGACAAGTAAGCCATTTATAAGTTTGTAATACATCATATTATTTTCGCTACCTACTTTTCCGCCATTTTTTCACCACCCGGATAAAAAAAAACTAAAAACTAAAATTAGTTATACATCAAATGTACTATCACTATACTACTTTTGCTGTATAACTAATTTTAGTTAGGTAGTTATGCATGTTTGAACCAGTTTTGCTAGTAATCTAGATTTATGTCAATTATTTAAGAATCGATAAATTACGGCCCTAATTGTGACCGAGAATCATTACCGATTTAATATTGTATCAAAATATTTGTTGTCTCATCCAGAAAAAAAAAAAAAACTTTATTGAGTAAGGGTCGAATGAGTCGTTTTATTTAAAAAAACAAAACAATTGGTCAAAACTAGTTCGACCAGACTGAAAAGATGGCGCCGCTATGACTTTGGGTCTGTCAAATTAAAATAGGATAGACCGTGCATAGTTCTACATGAGTACATGACATCACAATGGCAACCTCTTCTTCCGCGAAAGATCTGCGCCATCTATTGAGTTCTAAGGTAAATAGTGTTTTTTTCTTTTTCGGAAAACGTCTCATTCTAAAACCGATTTTTACGGAGATCGGAGCTCAGATCGGATTCGAACTGAGCAGGACAGCATGAGAGATGACTTCATTCTCAATCCCATTTTCTAAGTACGCAAGTTCTTCTGTGCTGTGTAAAGCCCTTAATATTTCTATCATGACCTCAAGATATTCTTTACTTACCATAATATTTAGAAAATACCAAAAGGAGCTTGAATAATGATCACGATTCCTTTCAAAATGCAAATTCCCTTGTAAAATTTTTCATGGAAATCGTTGTATTATCCAAAGAACGGTAGTTAATTTTAATGTTGCCAGTAATTAACGAATCTTGAGACCCTTGAATATGGCAGGAGCGGCTGCCTTAATCACACCGGTGTGGGGTGTAGCCTGAGTAGTAAGTGGGAGCGAGTTTTTCTGCAAGTTTTCACATAAGCAGAACGGATAGGTGTTGTTAAATACTTTATGACAAACTAATCTTCTTCTTGCGATTGCATTAAATCTCCTAACGAATGAATGATTAACGTTTAAAATAATGAAATACCAACGCATCGTAAGTGGTTATACTCGACAAGTGTATTTAATAAATCAAGATCGCGCCGAGGGCTTCGAACGTTTGTCAATTATACAAATATGTATGTGCCATAAGTTCCAGTAAGAGACTTCGCTATTTTTTTATTGTATTTCCCTAAAACAGTAGGTACCTACATTTTAGATGCCTCTTCAAATTTCGGGATCCCAGTAGGTAAAGAATGTACAAAAACTTTTTATAATAACTAAATGACATATTGTGTAAAAACTTTACTTTGATGTTGAAAAGTTCTAGAAAGGGAAAATAGCATTACGAACCTATTTATTATATATTACGCAATGAACTACAACGAAGTATTGTAGTTAATATTGATTTACTATGACAAATCACGATACGTTAAGGATTATCAAAGTAAAGTCTTTAATTTCCTTTAATTTGGTGAACCTCTGTATCTTGCACCAAACATTATTGCGTCAAACTGAAGGGTCGTTTTTCTTGGATTTTTCATAGTAGCCTATCTGTAGGTAAATTAGATATTTCCCTTAATGAGGGCTTATCAGACTGGGGAAGTCTTCAATACCATGCTATTATTATTTACGAGCGAAGTCGAAGAAAAAAATGAACACCTACGCGGTAAGTAGGTAGGTACCTACATATATTGAAAGGAGGGTGATTTACAGCTAAATAAACTTCGATTTTTCGAACGAATTTTCGAACTCTTAAACGACTAATATTCTAAAGTGGGAAAGAAGGAAAGAGGTATTTATAAAATTTTGTGTTTGTATATATTGTTTGTATTGTGGTAGGTGCTCTGGAATTACTGATTTGATTCTGAAATTGCTTTGTTTTATCCAAGTACCGGATAAAACGGACCACTGGAGTAAACTACGCGGGCAGAGGCAAGTTACGAAAACTACGCGGGATGAGGCAAGTTACGAAAAATCTGACATCAGCAACGTACAAAATGGTTTTAGAAAAGAAGAGCAGACATTGAAATTTATTTATTTAATTAGAAACAACATCAACATCAACATCTATTGGTTTTTTTAGCCCTAACGCGATGCTGAATCTAGGTAACTTACGTTAATTAATGTTACTATATACATTATATTATACATTTAGTTTCAATGACGACAAATGAAATGAAATGAATGATTGAATGTAAATTAATAAAATTCATACAAATTACCTTGATTCCTCGTAGATTTGAGTTTTATCTTAGGCGTTTTCATTCTTGATTTGGATTTCAGATTAAAGGAAAGGAGAGATGTATTAGCCCGGGATCTGGATCCCGCAGGAGTTCCGCAATGGTTACATTATGAGAATAAATTTAATCCAACAAATTCACAAAATATGATTGCGAAGCGAACGGGGGTCGATAGAACGCAATCAGCATCAAATCACGTGTTCCTTTTGAAATCCGCTTATCCGGGACTTATCTAAGCAATTCTTTGCCGCAACCGAAACGCAATCGTAGCTAGCGGGTCTTAGAGTTCAGTTTGTGTCTCTTCACAAAATGTAAGGCGTAGAAATGCGTCTTCAGCGTTA
The DNA here is from genome assembly GCA_963662085.1 of Eupithecia inturbata. Classification (NCBI taxonomy): domain Eukaryota; kingdom Metazoa; phylum Arthropoda; class Insecta; order Lepidoptera; family Geometridae; genus Eupithecia; species Eupithecia inturbata. Next base: position 1,551,954 of record OY759179.1, on the reverse strand, counting down.
CCTTTGAGCGAGTAATTATTCTGGAATTCCGGAATTAATGTACGAATAAGCCGACTCCCCCACCTTTTTAAAATGGACGTGAAGGAATCCGAATTGATGGGCCTTTAATCAACCATTTTGTTTATTGTAATTTCAGCGGTTAATATTTTTATCGATTTGGAGCTCTTTAACGTAAGCCTCACTTATCTCGAGACGATTTTCTAAGATTACTTGTTCAAAAAATGCTTTTCGTTTAATGCTGACCGAAAATATAAATCTGCGCGAATAATCAAGAAATCCATTTAAACTGTTATTGGAAAATGCGAAAATGAGAGTATCGAAAAATGAAACCTCAGCTTTTCGGTAAGGTGTATATTATATAAAGTCGCGAACAAATCGAATTGAAACTTAGGTACTAAACAGACGAGATTCGACGAGTAGATATCAATGCCAGGTAAGTACCTGATAAATCCAATGAGACAGCAACCAATTATTGGCTTTGTTATTTTACATCACACCCCAGTGGTCACTATCGAACTAAATACGACCTTTCCAACTCCAAAGCAAAACAAACACAACGAATAAACTTTTTCAGACAAGACAACCAAAGTCAACGCACTAACAAACTATGCATCGTTAAAAATTCACTAGCCACACACACGGGTTCGTTTGACATGGAAATGCAGGCCTCGTTGCGATTTCCCGCGGAATTTATTCAAATATAGAACGCCCGCCCCCCTCCAGACAGACCGCACGCACCTGGGCCGTTCCCATTGAAATGCACATTTGATTGTCGACGCTCGAGAGCGGCGGACGTGTGCACAAGTTTAGAATTGAACATTTTATTGAATTACAAAACTTACACGTCTGTGTGTTTCATGGATATAAATTTAGGCACCTATTTAGCTCGTACCATTTCTGGGGTTTCTGGGGTTGGGGGTATGGTTTCTGCCTCTGGGAACTTATCTATCAGAAGTATTTATTTCTAGGACAGTCGATAAAACAAACACATCAAGAGGAAAACCTTTTTACAGCAAGAAGCGTTTTTCCAAACATGTATTCTATCAAATCCAGATATCAAGTTGTCAATCCAAGACGTATCAAGTCCCTCGATGACTTGCAAGGAGGGTTCAAGTTAAATTAAGGGGAGGTGAAGATAAATGGAAAAAACCTGTCAATATCTGTTTTTAAATGTTGCTAGTGAGTCCGTGTGCTTTATCCATGGTGTTTTGGAATATCATGGTGAATTTTGGTTATTTTTACAGTTGAATAAGCCTTGGTGAAAATGAGGGTGGAGTAATGAAAAGGTTGCGAGGTTGTGTAAATAAAAATCACGATTCATTGTATATGGTACGCAGTACAGTACAATGCACCCATAGCGAACAACTCCAACTTCTTGAATATGATTGCATCCAGTATGACATGTCTGCTCGTCTGCTGTCCTTTTCAAGATGTCATGATTTTTAAAGGAATTGCCGTTTATGTGTGCAGTAGATATTGACATGAAAAATATTCGTTTAGATCAAACCCATACAAAATAAGCTCTACTGTTCATACAAAAGTACCTTGGCAGGTACTTTTGTCTTATCCGACCTTTCTGTAAAACATGTTATCTTCTAAAAGTTCTTAGTTAGGTACTTTATTCTGATTTTATTTTGCAATTTATTTAAGGTTTTCATATTTATTTTCTACCGAGGTGGAAGACGGATTCTAGAACGAACAGCGCCTGCTAATTATTAAGAGGAAAACGTAAGAAATAACTCTTTGATCCGAAAGTGTAACCAAACGGAAAAGAGCCTCAAACCTACCAATTGCCTCTTCTTTGCAGAAAGACGATACGAAAATACTGTGGTTTTACGGGTTTCCATGATTTTCCGCATGGTCTTAACATTTCTCGGAAAAAGATAAATAAAATTAAATTGTGAAAAAAAAGAGTAGCTTTTCTGTGTTGCACAAACATTGTATAGAAACGAATTGGGCTTTTTCTTGGTACCTTCTTGGTACCTAATTTACTGTTACTATTTTGTGGTATAGGTACCTATATAACCAGTGTCGAGTCAATATCTCTACTTCTATCAATCCCTGTATATTTCTTGTCAATAGTTCTCATGGATCGGACAAGCAATTGGCTTCCTTGGAAAAAAATCAAATAGGAATCTACGTTTACTTACTTCTTTCTTTAATTCATGATTTCTATGGCAACACGTTATAACTACACCACTTAGAAAGCCGCTACATACCTCTTAATTCCTCGTTTTAAATAACAAAAGGTTATTACAAGCGTTTTTCAGTGCCTGGTACGAGCAGCACCCAGCACCCTCACTCTACCCTATAATAGGTGAGGCGGCCGTTCGCTATGCCGGCGGCTCGAAATAGGTATCTTAAAACTTTTTTATGGTCGAAGATAGGATTGGTAATTTAGATTTATACGGCGATATTGAAAATGGAATCAATGCTGATAGAATTTCGACAAAAATCGTGCTCGAGTGCCTTCCGTTTTAATATTTTAGAGAAGACGACGGTGAGTCATTTTACCGATACCTAGGTGAATACGATACGTGGGGTAAGGAAGGTTGTTTGAATAAAGAATAATTTTATTACTCGAACTTTAATTAACGAATATCAGCTGAAAGAAATAGGCCCTACCAGCCATACAAGCTCTTTGCTGACGTGAATCTATGGCTTCACCATATGTCTAGGCTTCACCATACCACGAAAGTAGAGGAGATCGTGGAGTATGTGAAGGTGAAGACCAACATCTTGGTGAGGGTCGAGCGGTTGGAGTCGCGTCATAATGACTTTAAATCATTTGTGGTGCGTATTCCAACTGATAATATTTCGACCTTCACTAAGGAAGAATTCTGGCCGAAGGATGTGCTGTTCCGACGTTTTCGTGGACGATTACCGGTCGCAGCACATATTGCGTGTCGCACGTCGCCGACACTACGTGCTAGTTAATAGGTTTATCTTATGTATGTTAGACTAAGGTATAAATTTTATATGGGCCGTAGTTTTTAAGTACTTTACATCCTGTACTAGACTAATGTTGCCTGAAATAAATGATTTATTATTATTATTATTATGGTAATCAATTAGAGCAAGTTCATGGAAGTACGAGGGTACTTCCTATTTCCACTGAGTGAACTGACTGAACACTGTGAATATGGTCTATCTCCTGCGAGTAAACTTGTCTTTGTATTTGGGACAAAAAATGGCGGCCTTGCCAGTGAAACCCCGTGTACCTAAATCGAACTGAGAGCAACCAACACAGATCACAGATAACAGCAGATCTTCCAATAAGACAAAATATCAATGAGAAAATTCACAACAAGACATGGCTAGACGACCACGAAAAGTTTTGTTCCTTTTTACAATAGCGCATCCCCCATCACCATAGGGTTTTCTTTTCTCATTGGGAACTACTTACCTACTGCGAGTTACCGGTTCACTTGTACCTACTTACAACTCTTTGGCAAACCTGATGCACCAATAAAGTTTCCCTACCATTTAGATATTTTGGCGAGCCAATACTTTTCCATCCGCTACCATTTAATCCAAACTGTGCACAGAGTTACAAGATTATTCCGTGATTACAAAGCGTCCATTGTGCCGGTGGGCTCCGGCCAATAATTCCAATTACCAGGCCCAGGCCGCTCTAATAAGTTAAATTGAACAATGGAATGACCACTAATTGCTTCGGTATACGTACCACCTGTGGACAAACTGGATTAGGGCAAGATGTGCTCTCGCCCCGGGGAAGTGCTAGGAGACCTGGACTAAGACTTGTGATTGCCTTAGTGGAATGGATTAGGGCAAAGAGTCAGGGCGTTTACCCTGGCCTTTGGAAGTAACTGAATCTACCTGACTTCTAACCGGGTACTGACCGGTGTTACAGGGCGTAATGTACCATTCGCAGCGAGCAAGATACGTTACGCCGTGTGCTAAAATTTGTTTAGTTGCTTGTAGCGAGCGCATTCTTTCCCCGTACTGACTGCTCGAACGCTCGCTGGGTAACACGTTATAAAATGCCCCGTAAGGGCTCTTGTACACACCGGTTTTTTCGCCGTATTAAACTACGGTTAATTCGCCGTGTGTATACACGACGCCGTCAACAAGCCTCCATAGTCGTCCATACAAAACTGACGACCGTGCCTTCACACGGCGAATTAACCGTAGATTTTTACGGCGAAAAAAACGTATGTGTTCAAAGGCCCTAACGCCGGGTTACCGACTTGACGCCCTAACCCACCTTAAGACGAGTTGCACCGGACATTTTGCACACAAAATCATCTCCAGCATAGAGTTAACACAACTGTTTTTGTAGATATTTGCGCGATACCTTTAGATTTATGCGAGCAATCTGATCTGCATATAAAAGCTTGCTGTACGCTGAAAATAATTAACAGATTCTTAGTAACAATTTACAAACAATAAAGATCCAAGAAAACAAAAAAGAACTTCAACCACTCAAGACTGCTGGCATAAAATCTTTATGAAATGACGTCAAACAACATCGACTAGTGTTGCGCCATGCCGTAAGTAACTTATCGATCTGACGTGCATTATTGAGGCGATAGCCGAACAGCGAACAACTCCTTCTATTTACCTGGATACGTTCTATTCTTGTGTAACATTGTTTATGGAATCCATAATGCAAGTCCGGGGGTGGGTGACATTTTACCACGAACGATCAGAGCTTCGGTAATATTTATTGGAGTTTTGAAGGCGTTTCTTTGTTTTATTGCTGCAACGATATTGCGGGTTTATAGTACGACTTAATATTTATGGAAGATAAAACTTATACTATAATTATGTATGTTCCTGGCATACAACGACATTCAACACTAGTCAAATCAAGACGTAAAAGTTGAAGAAAAGCGATTCTAATGCTGACTTCATCTTCAATACTAGTTCTAATTGGTTTCCATTATTTGATTGTAATATTCTTTATCTTTGGTAGAATTTAGACTGCATTTTTGGTTGACAACGGAAACTAAGTTTCAGCGGTTTTTTGAAGCCATAGAGTAAGGGATCACAATAATCACACAAAATCGCTTGCTACACATGCAACTGTGTGTGTGGCGTCAAGTCCAGGGTGACTTTTTGAACATATTGTGCGAGTCAGATAGTTGCAAAATAACACAACATTTTAATTTTTTTTTCCTCTCACAAAAAGTGAAATCAAAACTCAAAACAAAAGGAATGTCGTATGCCCATGATCAAACAGACAAAAACATCGAACACCATTGGCGTAGTCTGTCAAAATCATTACATGCCATCTGCGTCCGTGAGTGCGCCGTGGGTACATCCCGTACATTTGGAACGCAAACCGAACTCGACTAGGGGCCGGCGGCGGGGTGAGGAAGCTCGGTCAGCTGGGGGCGAGGAGTGTCCATTCTATACATTAGTATTATAATATTATTACATATAGAGAATACGGCTAATGGGTAAACTTCTAAAGACTACACTACCTACACTCAAGGCTGTCTATTTTTGTGTGAAGTCAAGTAGCGAAAACTCGAAATCCCCACGAGAACAGTCAGCTACTTACTACCGAGAACTGTAACAGCCGAAACATTATCAATCTCCATTTATTTGTAATTATGCCAGAAAATTAAGTTCATTAGCGAACGTAATAACAGAGCTCTCGTAAGAGCCGAATCATAGTTTGATGAAGTTCTGAGATTAATATTATTAACACGAAGCCCCCGATAGTAATCACGCTCTGTATAAATTACAAGAGCTACTTTAACTATATTTCCGCCACTTCAATCAGTTTTGTCATCAAGGCCCGTATTACTGAGCTGCTCTTTGAATTACAATTAACGGAGTTCCATGAACATTTTTATTATATTCTATATGTTTTAGTCAACTAGATTGACACCGAATCACTGTGACTACCTCTATACAAGCCTTAATTAGGTACCTAGTGTGGGGGCGCAGAGCCTTTGTTTGGTACCTACCTACCTATTTCAGACATTCTCGTGAAATATAAGTTAACACTTTTTTGTAACTATGATAGTTTTTAACAGCAAAACAAATGTAAACTGTGCAGAAATATGGGAAAACATAATATACCACGAATTATGTAGTTAGAACTGTAGTTTTTATTGCTAAAATATATTAGTAAGCTCTTACACAATCGGATTTGGCGATAAAATACTTAAATCCGACTAACAGCCCCACAATATAAAAATAAAAACTATTGATACATTTCAAGTTGACAATAGTAGCCCTAAGTATCTACCTAGTATTTGTAAAATATTCTGTACTATAGGTGAATTCTACTAAAACCACAGCAAAAATACCACAAAGCTATGCACTAGTTTCCACTGAAATTTGAAGTTGAAGCGTTCATGCATGAAAAAGTTTGCATCCGTTTGACCAACTGAGTCGCTCACGTAACTATCATTCTTTACGCCATTATAGCGCTTCATAGTTTACGAACGAAACATTCCACCGATATCGATAAGCTGCTATGATAAACATCACTAGTAAATGTCAATATGAATTCAATAATAGACAAAAGTAAAATTAAACGCGCTTTTTTCAAAGGACTCCAGTTATGCTCCACATTCAAAAGAGTATAAAATTCACGAGAGAAACAAAGCTGCAGCGGCTGTCAACATCAATCTGCCGTGTAGAGAACACTTGAGAGGCATCGCGAATTCTATCGATATTCCAAACGCGAGCCCATCACTATTGATACAGAATCGTGTCAGAATTTCGCGAATGCATTACTGCCTTTTGTGGAACTGGGCCAGTCGGTGGCCGGGCTTGCAATTACCGAATGTGCTCGCCTGTACTCTTTGTGATTTTGTGCACGAATGTACATCCGTTTGGATTTCATTATATCTTTTATTCTCTGTGCCACTGTACGCTTTAGGTTTCAGGAGATTTTGTTTCGCGTTCCGTGGATCTCTTTTTGCGATTGATTTCTTGTGTGTAATTCCGCAAATTGGAACCAGAAGTATTACTACCTCTGTATCTGCTCCGTGCTTGCTACTTTGACTTCCTTCCTATTGTTTCAATATTCTGTCCCACGTCCAGTTTTACCAGACTACGCTAAAGCCAAAAGAAACAGTTATTTTGGTAGGTATATCGTAAGGTTTTTATTACTATAATGCGTAAGCCCTCACACTGGGGATAATACATAAGAAATAAAACGAACTCTATTCTTTGAACTTCTTTTTTTGAAGGATTGGATAAACTTTAATGTTTCCCTTGTTGATGGAACTAACGCCGCTAGAGTCCGAAGGAAATCCCAAAAATTTCAACTCCTACGTCACTTGACCTTGTGGCGCAATTGGTTAGCGCATTCCTTTACTGAGGAAAGGTTCCGGGTTCAACTCCCGTCGAAGTCGACTTTTTTTTGGATATAATTTGTTTTTTAGATACATCATATTATGTAACACATATGACGATAAAACCATTACACGTCTTAAAATACTCTATTTTTTTGTTAATACATTGTTAAATGGTTAAAGAACTGTTTACTTGCCATTTTTTTTAAATACGGTTCGGATTTCGCTAATCCAAAAAACTTCGTAAACCCCCATTTCATGCACCATCTAATTTACAATACAAATAATGAGGGCCAATCGTGTTGAGTTCAAGTATTTACCTTTGAAATCCACCCTCACAAAGGTGGCTAACGAGCCACTCGCTCCGGAATTGTAAAAGTTTCTCGGATAAAACGGAAAGTCTACGGTAAGAAATGTACGGGACTCTGTGCGGATATAAATAAGAAAATAACATACCAAGAGGCCAAGATACATACATCTACCTAAATTTAAATAAAGTTCATCAACATTTTTGCATAGTATTAAGAAGGTATTCCGGAGCTGTCCATAGCATTGTACGACATCCAAGATAACATTGTGAAGCATCCCTATAGCCGAGAGTAAATTAAGTGTGGGTAACTATGTTTGGTTCTAGAATCCTAGATATTTTTTGTAAACAAAGGGTTTACAAAACCAAAGAAATACTGGTTGAAAATATTTGCTGACACTGGACCACTGGAAGTATGAAACAAATTCTGTTTTTGAAAGCTTTCGTTCATTTCATTCGTTTCTCATCCGTTTTCGAAATCTAATTTCAACCTTTATCGCTGCGCTTTTATGTTATGCGTTGTTGAAGTTGGTGTTGGTATGTTTTTAGTGATTACATTGCTGCAAGAGAAAGACAACATAAGGTTCTGCGGGACATCTATGGTGTGAACTGTGATGTTATTTTACCCTATTGATGTAGGTAATTACCAGGGGTACACAGAGTGAGGGGTTCGTTACGAATCATACACACATTTTTGCATAATTTACATCTGTTTCGAACATTTTCTTTTAAGAAATCAAATAATATCCCAGAAAAAATATCGACTTTGACAGGACTTGAACCTGCAACCTTCCCTACTACGGGACAAGCAAACTAATTGCGCCACGAGGTCAAGTGACGTAGGAGTCGAAAAACTTTGGGAGTTCCTTCGGACTCCAGCGTCGTTAGCTTATTGCGGTTTTTTCCTTTATTTATTTATCTAATAATAAGTTAAGAAACATTTGCAGTGAACTAGAAACTTCCTAATAGGTCTATTATTTTTTGAATAATCGTCTGCTGCACGAATTGTTTCAATCGAGTATCGATCAATACCGTTGTGCTATTAATACTCGATTATCGATTGTTATGCGTTTGCCGTCTAAAACTTCAGTTTCTATATTGTAGACGTCTGAAGGTATTTTTAATAGGGATTCAATAGGTAAAAAAAAATATTTAGGTACGTACACAAAATAATGTGGATTGTCGTAAATTTAAACGATGTCGTAGCTATTTCACCGCTGTCAAATATCACATGCTGATAAATAGGTGTTGAAAAAAGTGTTTTTGTGAGACTTATCGGTTATGTTACGTTAGATCCTGGTCATCACTAGGTACTTACATACTTACGAGGGATAACACCTGTACTCCTTACAAAGACAGCGATCCTGAGCCCTATTATAATATTTTTATACTTATTCTAATCTTAATTTTTCAAGGAGTTTGCATGTTGAATTCAATAATAGAATCGTGTTTCCAATTTTGAAATCGCAACACAAACCAACGGTTCTTAAACTTATCGATTAGCCAGTCCATTTCACATCACTACTTCCATCCCGCTGCCTCGTCATGAACTCTATTACTTAAACCATAAGATTGAGATTATTTGCTTTCAATTCAATGTGTACTCCCATTAGATAAGAGCTGCGGTCTCGCAATTGTGTTATTTTTAAAGATACTTTTATTTACTAAGGAAACACGTATAAAATCGTACTAATGTTTGTCTGTCTTTAAATTGGTTTAGATGTTCGGTGAACTTTGCCAATCATTTTTTTAGCTGTAGGTACCTATTTATGTTTGATAACTTAACTAGCTACTGTCCGCTTTCTCGCACGCGTTTTTCCGGGATATACCTCTATATTAGCCTACATGTTATTCCAGGTTTAGACCTACATTTGTGCAAAATTTCAGCTCGATCCGTTCTGTAGTAGTAACAACATCCATACAAATTTTCGCATTTATGATATTGGAGTAATTAATACAGAGACAAAAAAAGAAAACTTGTTTAATGTGTAATCTACTTAAAAATAAAAGACCCATCCAAAAATTTGAGTCGAAACATCATCACTGAATGCTAAACTAAGTATGTTTCGTCCCGTCGAAATATAGTTCAAACCTAGAATACCGTCGAATGCAATGAGAAAAGAAAACTATGGTAAATGGAGATATTATTTTCCAATAATGGAACAAAGCTATGCATAGTCAGTCTAGCCACGTTTTGTCGTGAGATTCATTAACTCATTGATAGAACTGCAGTCAATTGCTTGCTGTCAGTTCGATTTATTAGCAAGGCCGCCATTTTATGATACAAAACACATAGAAAAATATACTCCCAAATTTTGGTTATAAACCATAATTTATACTGTTCAGTTATCAATGACTGAATGTCAAAGTCAAGCTGTCACATTCAGGAGGCGACATTGAAGCGTGTATGAGCATGGTCCGACTGAATCACTAAACAGGTCGTCCAATGTCCATATTTAACGCGGCAGCCGCGGCGGTGAATGTGCGGGAACCATTGCATAATAATTCAAATAGAGAAACAACGTTCCATTTCTATTGTCTCACACTGTAAAGGCGAGACTCTAGAGCGATGTGAAGTGAACCTTATTGCTGTAGATTTGAAGCTCTTTCCTTTCTACCTCTTTACAACGTTCTTAGATCAATTTAAAATTCGAATACCAGTAAATTTCTCGAAATTAAAAAATAAACCGATTAGATCTTAATATTCTGAAATTCTATGAAGTAAACCTAATTCGAATTTTGAATTGATAAGATGTTGTAACTATCAGGTGGCATTCGAATAGGTTCTAAAATAAAATAAGATGCGCTTAGACTTTCAATTATGTGAGGAAGTTCAGGGGTCATAATTCAAAATGTTTCTTGTAGGTAGGCGAGTAGTCTAATAGTGACGGATAATGAGCCTTCACACGTACAATACAGGCTTCAATTTACTTTGCGCATATTCTAACAGTTCCGCGTGAATTCACACCGTAGGCACTTGTGCTTGTGCTGTGCTATAGTGTACAGGTGTTGGTTCTTATGCCCTTGAGTCCAAGCACACTCTTGTGGCTAGACTTTAGACGCGCCACCAAAAACGCGTAGAATCACGTAGCGCCCTCTATGGCTCTACGGTGCATGTGCTACGGATTTTGTGCGTAGCTAATACTAGAGCAGTCAATAAAAGGCTTAATACTGTTGGGATTAAGGTTACATTTTCAAAGATATCTATTCTTGCTTTGGTAACGCTTTCGGGTATTTTAAGATGAAAAAGAAAATTAAATCTATAAATTAAAATAATAATGTTACGTCATGTCATGCCGATTTTGAGGCAATCTTTATTCTGAAGGAACATCACAGAAAGGGCCACCAAGTATAGAGCTGACAGCTCTTGCATTCCTAGAACAATTAGCAAAACCTCATCTAAATATAATGGACCAATGAGAGGTAAGTAAATGCTGCATCATTATTGACTACACCTCCATTATCGACGAAGTACCTACCTCTACATACTTAAATACGTTTCATTTGAAAGTTCCCTTCTGTTTAAAAACCGACGAGGGGAAAAAAATATTAAGTTTTGTTACGTGGTTAAACTTTTTTTTCTCAGTAACAGTTAAGATTAATTCTTTGATCGTTGGGGCTCGCGTATTACGGTTAAGGTCAGAGAGACTGTCTGTGCATCACAGGCTATAGGCCTATGAGGACAGACAGACGCTGGCTTAATAATACCACAGCCTAAATAGAGTCCTTTGAGTACCAAGAAACCCCACAAACCGTTTCCTATTTACCAACTTTTAGTCAACCACAGAAAAGAAGACTAGTGAAATATCCCCTAATAAGTTGTCCAGGTGACTTGATTGTTTGGACAAACCGTACACTGGCGAGCGATAAAAAATGAACATCGCCCTGAAGGGCCCTGATTCACCTGCAGCTCACGTATTTAATTCAGTTATGTGAAATATCAGTACGAATGCACTCCCTGTGGGAATCGACGCTTTTTGCGATACGGCCCTTCACTCGGGAGAGTTGCTGGAGTCAGTTTATACAGCGAGGAATTAAAACTTTGTGTGTAAATAATAATCTAGGGTTAGGTAAGGTTAGGTTAGGTTATTGCTGACTTAAAATGACGACCTTTGTAGCGCAGTGGTTGCGGGTTTGTGTCCCGCCTTGGGGCAAATGTGTGTACGATCTGCAAATAATTGTTCAGGGTGTTTTGGGTGTATCATACATAGAAAATGTATGATAAAAAGTATCTATCTATGTGGAATATTGTGGGAATTAAGTTTATCAGTCATCCATAATACAAGCTCTGCTTAGCTTCGGGCTAGATGATGCTGTGTGGATCGTCCACCATTTTTATTTTTATTTAAATGGATAATTTTTAAATCAAGGAAAGCAGAGTGACGAGCAGAGACGACCAAAACAAAAAATGGTACTTATAGGTCTCTAGAGAAAATTCTAGATATACCTATCTGTTCCAATGTTCAGAAATCATAAAATCTTACAGAATATAAAAATGACCCAAGCTTATCCTGCTATTTATAAACTGTAATGTCCACTTGATCCGTGTGAACATTGCATTTTTTGCACGTTGTGCTGTACCACTCGAGGGAAATTCGCGAGATTAATTTGAAAATGACGTCATATTTCATCCTGTTTGCTTTGCTATTTTGGAGTAATTTAATCAAATACCAATATGAACGTCCATTGTGCTGGTTTTATTTAGATTGAGCATTTGAATGAATGAATGAATAAAATATCGGTGAAATGTGTACTCCGGTATTTGGGGTTGGTTTCAGTTGTTTAGCGCCATTTTGGTTTAAATTAATTTTCTTAAAAATTTTATAAAAATAAGCTTACATAACAACTCAATACATAATGAGGAAGACCTTTGCCCAGCAGTGAGATGATTAGTATTAATGATATACAAACCTAAAGCATTTTACATGAAAATAAGAAAATTGCCCAAGCAATTTTAAGAAAAACTGCCGAGTCGACTCGCACCCGAAGGGTTCCGTACCGTAAAAAATCTGGCAAATTTTCAAAGAATATCAAATTTTCACTTGTTTCACAATAGGTAGACACATGAAACTTTCTATGAATAAGAAACATTCCATCTGTAATAACAACAAATACTAAAAATATAATAAAGTTTAAAATTTAACCTTTAATTTGGATATATATTTAATTTTTATTATTTGTTGTTATAGCGGCAAGAGAAATACACATTCTCCGAAAATTTCCATTGTCTCTTACAATTCATGAGATAGAGCCCTGTGACAGCAGACGGAGGCTTAATAATAAGGTTCCGTTTTTACACTTGGGTACGAAACCCTAAAAACCTATTATAAAATGTATATAATGGTACAATGGATATGAAATGGTCAGTAAATTAAAAACTATTGGTACCTAATCAGATAAGCCAATGTCCTCGAAGCACAGCTCCCGCACAAAGCTTCAGAATAATTAACGCACCCAAGCAGACTCACATGTTTGCGTTCAACTCCGAACACATTAACGAAATGAACATCGTTGTTCTCACCGTACCAACTATAACTCAATTTATTAAATGAATGCCATACATTACTCGGTTTCTGGCTAAGCCGTGGAACTACGTCGCTAGTGTGTCAACAATGACGAGGGATCGTCTTCTATCGCTCGACACGACATCTGAGACCTCGAATCGGAAGGTTCAATTTGTTGAGTGAATTTTCTTTATTTGAATGAAAATTGGAAGTTCCATACAGACACGGTTGAAGCGTTGCGTTGTAGCAAATTATGTTGTTCAAAAATAGAATGAACAACATTTACAAATCAGACTGATCTTACTATTCGCGGGAAATAACTGCGATCAAACGAAGGCCTATAAAAATAAACCGCCAAGTTTGACTTGACTCGCACACGAAGGGTTCCGTAACGTAAAAATCAGGCAACTTTTTCAAAGAACATCAAATTTTAATTTGTTTCGAGAATCTTTATATTTTTAGTATTTGTTGTTATAACCGTTGAAGTGATGCTTATTTATAGAATGTTTCATGTGTCTACGTATTGTGGTTCAAGAAATACAGCCTTAACAAACGAAGAGCAGAAAAAGCAAAAAAAAAAAACACGTTTTTTGTATGGAAGCCCCCTTTAATTTGGCCATTTATTTTATTTTTATTATTTGCTGTTATAACGGCATAAGAAATACACATTATCTGAGAATTTCAACTGTCTATCTCTTACGGTTCATGAGATATAGCCACGTGACAGACGGACGGACGGACGGACGGACAGCGGAGGCTTAGTAATAGGGTTCCGTTTTCATCCTTCAACTTTGGCTTTTGTTTATGGTTATAAATTAACTTTTGTCATTTACTTCTTACCTACCTTGCAATTCTTGCTGGTCTACATAGAGCTGGGAAGTGATATAGAGCTTCAAACTAGATAGCTAAAAATAGAAAAAGGTTACGAGATAATTTTGTCGCTTACTGTCGTCGCCGTCGGGTTCCCGGGTAGACTGGTGTAAAGATAAGACGGATGAAGGTAGAGCAGTGTTTGTCTTCGAATGAAGAGCACTGAGACCGGGATCCTTCGTGTCTTCGTCCGCTGATATTTATATTATTAATAAATATGTTAATCAGCTAGGTAAGTGCTGCATTATTCATCGACCGGTGGCTCAGTTGACACAGCAACGGATAGCCATGCAAATTCAATCCGAGACACCGCGAAATTATCATAATTGTGACGTTTTTGTTTCTGGTACCTGCCGGGGAAGTTTAATCTGAAGTTTGGCGGCACTTTTAGTTCGCCAGCGTCATCACGACGACGCCATTTGCAATTCAGATAGTGGCAAAAGGCGGGCTCTCAACTTCTGGGGATTTGTTTGAAAAATACACAGGTCCGTAACTCTTTCTTTTGCTTTTTAGCGTAACGACAAATTGAATAATGTTGTAAATTCGTTGGCAACTTTCTGCGATATTTATGAGAGGGAAATTTGTTGCGTTCTGAAATCCGCAGAGGACGCTGAGGGCGTGATTGACTTGTCGCGTTTTCTTTGTCACAGTAGGTAACACTGACATTAATTTGTGTTTACTTTTGCCGATTTGTAAGTAGATAATTATTATTACCTTCCCGCGTCTCTACACGCGATATATCTGGTCTCACATAACCAGACTAACACATAAACAGACTATATAAACTTTCAATAAATATCTATAAAGTAATAGTCCGATCTAAGAAGTTTTTGAGTAGGTTTACCTTCTAGGATTGTTTGCCTCATTTTATTATGATAGCAAAATTCAGCCATACTAAGGCTCTGACCAAGTATGTAAGTAGGTACTTAACCCACACTAAAAGGTGATTTCCAGTTGCAGTGGGAATAATTTTAATGGTGCAGGATTGGGCCTACCGTTTACCGATATTACGCGTTTTTATAGTGCTATTCCACGGAGAATGTGAACCAGGGCTGTGCTGAGATAATTAGCAACTTAAAAACTGAGCGAGTACCTTGAAAGAGTATTAATATTAAGGCGTAAAGACAGTTGAACCCGAGAAATAAGGATTTTGTAAAGGTACGAGTACATAGGAAGGCACCTAAATGTTTTTTACGCGTCACCTTTTAAGAGTTACATTTGGAAGGGTTTGGCAAAATTTTGATATGAAGATACATATAAGAGTAGGTTTGTAATTAAAAATACTGTTTTTTTAATGGCTTACAAAAAGAGAAGAAGAAAAGAGGAGGACAGGATATGACCTAAAAATTGGTTTCACAAGTCAGTCAGACTTATGTGAGCCTGCAGACAGACCTACTGACAGCCCTGACCATAGTGTATACAGGGTGTTAAACTTGCCCCTCTACAGGGTGTTAAAGCTGGCCCTCGAATCGTAAACGCCGCGGATTGAAGCCTGCCGATGCGATTTTATGTCGCCATGAATTGTCGCCGGCTATTTACGGCGAGTCAAGCTGTACAGTGGGCTGTAAACTTTATGGGATCATTTGTACATGCCATATCAAATGGGGGCCTGTATTTAGTTTCTACATGAGTAATCTCATACTATATCTATGGCTCAGAGGCCCGAAGTGTTTCTTGGCCTCTAAAAAGAGAAGTGGCCATTATAATATAGCTATTCTAATAGCTATTCTACGCTTCTAGCGGGTATTAATCGCATTTATTTATTTACTGTGCTAGTTCATATGAAACCTATTGTAAAGAGGAAATAAACAAATTATTATTATTACTTATAAACAAATTATAATAAACAAATTATTATTATTACTTATTTACTTACTAGCTGCTGCCCGCGGATTGGCACGTTTTTTTCCGGGATATAACGTAGCCAATGTCCGTCCCTGGGATACCATCTACCTCCCTGCCGAATTTCACTGAAATCCGTTCAGCCGTTTAGGCGTGAAAAGTTAACAGACAGACGGACAGACTAGGGTTACTTTCGAATTTACAATATTAGTATGGACTTATCCCGACGTTTCAACATGTTTACACACTGTCGTAGTCACGTGATGACCTAGATGAAGTGACCGTTTTGGTCTGTCGTATGACTGAATAAAGTGATGTAACCTACTCAAGAAACTAGGTACCGATCGGGTAACTCAAAAAGATAGAAGAGGTTTTATTATAGACTTTATAGAGCACTAAATGAAGGTCATTTTCGAAAAAAGCTCGCTTTACTATAAATAAAATAAAGAGGAAACAGCTCGACGACCCGTTAACTTGTTCGTTGCGTATTTTCCAATCATTCCAGTAAGCCAGTGTTGCGCTTTATCGATATTTCTGCATTACCGCTGTCGATAAAGTAGAGTATAGATATTTTTATAGTCGATGTAACAGCGTTACCTCATGTTTTGTGTGAAATAAAGTAATTTTTTTGTATACCGATTTCTGAATATTTAATTTATGTACCAGTTTACAGTTAAGGTCATGACAAAAACATCTAAATGATTTAATCAACTATAATCAACTAATTCATTTTGTAAAAATGATTACAGTAATTTTTCTATGACATTTTCCACAAAAAAGTATCTCAACCTCTAAGAAAGCGGAAAGATAATTTAAAACATGGCTGACGTTCTATTTCCAAACGTCGATCTTCTCGGCCCTACTGCCAATCAGAGCACAGGGCGCGGGACTTATTTCCGTTACGGCAACATTCGCATTTTTTTTTTCCGAGGCTTGACACGAACAAACTTGGTGCATTCATCACCCAGACTGTGGGTAGAGCTACGAAGGTTTAGTATAGAAATGTGTTTCATGAGGTCATATGCAGGGCTAATAGGTAACAATAGTTTTTAAAAATAAGTTCTGCGTTCTTTTAGTATTGACATTCAACTTTAAAAACTATCATAGTTTTTAACATCCGTGATCATGGCGCATGAAACAGCTCAAAGTATTGGAAAGCTCGAAACTCATATTATGGTAAATATCCCGTGTGTAAATGACTTCAGTATTGATATTCAATTAAAAACAAGTAAATATTTATGAATATAAGGTTTCAAGAAGGTACCTAAATAAGTAGTCTTGCTTGGGTTCAATTTACTAGCAAATCTCGTCTTAAGTCAATTATTTCTAGTATTATGTTTAGTACAACGAAATATCATGACATCCGCTCCTTTGGTAGTCGGATAAAATCTAACCGCACAGGCGTTTCACAAATTGGCCACTAAATAAAACAAAATACTTGCCTACTTACATAAAGGCCCGCACGCGCAAGTAGCCTGAAAATTACCTGTAATCTCTAGCCATTTGTAGCTCTACGCATCCTGTATACAGGGGGATGTTTTAGCAAATGAGCGTCGCGGCAAAGTCGAGGAGGCGCCGACTGAAAAATTCGGAGCTAACTCACACACACAGATGTGTATAGTTCATTCACTCACCTACACGCATATCGACCATTAGGGAGTGAAAAGGCAAACTGACTTAACAATATTTTTTTTGTCTTCTCTGGATTATGTTGTTTATTTCAGTTATAAATCCAAACACAGTAGTTTTGACGTCAATTACATCTGCAGATTGAAAACAAAAGCTTTATTTGAAGGTACATATAGAAAAGAAATTTATTACGAAACTGTCGATTTGACAATAAAATTGCTAAGTATCTATGAGTGTATTACAGAGAACAACATAAACGAACGAAATACTGTTGACGACAACTGTATTTATGCTCGATACGCACGTGTGGGTGTTAAGTACTGCAAATACAGAATAAAATACGAGCATTTGATTATTACTTATAGCTTATGCGAGAATTCAATACAAAATGATAAAAACGAGTTGAGTACGTGGTTATTGAAAAAGAGGCTTATGCGGTTATTGTTAAAATATTCAGGACAATATTGTTTGTTTTTTTTTTACTTGTTTCATTGCGCAATAAACATTTTTATACCTAGATTGAATTCTATGTACTATCAATCGTACCTATACGATACTACAAGAATGTGCCAAGATTGAAAGAAAATTTTGTTCCAATTCAAAGTCACTTTTCAACATTCGGATAATATTACGAGTATCATACTATTATGTAGAGAACTTAACCTATTGATGCTTAAAAATAATTGGCAAGGCAACCCCTACCGGCTAAACGCGGCTAAAGTCCTGTTACAGTTCGCTTTCATCAAAAACGATACAAGGTCTTTTGAGGTTATTCTGTAATCAAAGTTTTAATTGGAGATTAATACACGGCTCCAGCCATCGGTTCTTTGTAACGTTAATCAACCATAATGGTTTTCAGAAAATTGGCGAGTTCAGTTTTGACAGTAAAGGGGTGATTCTATATTTTCAGGGGCTTTGGTCCTGTTTTGATATGGTACAGTAAATTATTCATTTGATAATAAAATCAACAATCCTCAATTTTCTTTTACAGGTTAGGTTTTGTAGTTTTAATTTCTGTTCAAAGAATGGTAATGTCAAACATTACACTAAAAGTATTATTATAGTTTTGAACAGAGATTAATCAAGCGTCTAACCTTACCTGACGATTATTTGTAACTTATAGAGTTTGACTTTAAAGTTAATTTATTTAGAGTTGGTGAGTGTCTGGCGCAGCGCAGCAGCATTGCCATACAGCGGGGCAATGCAGCCAGCGTCTTGAAGACGCTTCCGACTGGTATTGATATGGATCAGTTGAGATACCCGTAGATTGAGGCCACAGTCAGCAGTTAGCTTAATTGTTTCAATTGTAAATACTAGTTCTAATTTGTTTATACTATTAGATTGTAATTTTCTTTGTTAATAAAGGCCACTACCATTTATTTATGTATTAAAATTAGGTACTTACAACATATCGACATAGTACGGTAGGTACGCTAGGTAATTAGGAACACTAACACCGCGCTGGAATCGCGCGCTTCCCACCGCACCCGTGTGTTTCCAACAAACTTCGGCGAAAACAGTTTAACGAGATTACTTTCGTTTTGTGCTGATATTATGGCTATGATTGAGTTGAAAACTTGATAATTACCTACAAGTATTGTATCCGTGACGACAGCTTCCGGTTTATTTAGGTGTCGGGTCCGTTCGACGCGTAGGTTTATTTTACACTTTAGGGAAACTAACTACATAAAACTACATATTTTACTAAAGAAGGCAATTGTTCTAGCATTATTGATACTAGTTGATGATGTCTCCTAGCTGAATTTCGGCCACGTCGGCGACTCTCAACGGACACTAGCCATGTGTACAGGACATATTATAGTACGCAAGTGTGTGGAACAAGTGCACTCTCTATTCCTTCACTCTCATAGTCCGATGGGACGGTAGACCAACACGACCGGGGTGAGGTCAGGCGCAGGGCCAGCGGCTTAACGTGCTGGTAAGTAGGCTGGGCAGTTAGCGCGTTAAGCAATAAATAAATAATGCTGGACAATCCACACAGCATCATCTAGCCCCAAGCTAAGCAGAGCTTGTGTTATGGGTACCAGATGACTGATATACTTAATACAATACATTACATACATATATATTTTTTATCATACATAGAATACCCAGAACACCCGGAACAAATATTTGCAGATCATACAAACATTTGTCCCAAGGCGGGGATCGAACCTTGCGTCGGACCTTCGTCCGCCGCGCCACATCGGTCGTCGTAAATACTTTTACTTTACTAAGGTTGCAACAATTTCTAAGGACTTGCATCGTTATATCCTCATTTTGCCTTACAGACCCTTAAGTTTTAAATGACATCCCCCCACAGACTATAAAGATGTTTAACTACGTTACTACACGTACAATACACGGTTATCCCTTCCAAATTAACCCCAAGGTACGTACATTTCTCGAGTATTATAAGCTAAATAATTTAGCCGGGTACTATATACCCGTGTAGAATATACCCCGGGTATGCTGGACCCTTGTATGGCACACGAACAACTGTCTTGGAGAGTTGTAGGTTCTGTGTAATGGAAAGTGGTCCTTATTTTCAGTGAATTTAGGATTAGTTAGTGTTGTTGGGGTCCAACTTACGTAATTGCCGTGAAACTAACGTTTTTTACCTGAAACAACAAATATTATCATTAGAATCAATATAAGGGGGGGTTGACATAATCACCACGCATGGTAGGCGGACTGATTGGTGATCGTAGGTGAGGGTGTTACAAATACACAGGGGCCCAATTCTGCTATATAATTGCTTCACTATGACAATGGTAACGTCGCAGAATCGTCGCTTACAATCCTTAGATTTATGAAACATCCAGAGATTGCGTGCAGTACTATTTGACGGAGAGATAAATTAATAGTTTCAAACTTGACACTTTGACGCGCGTCCATCCATCTGTATTCAGCATCATTTCTTTCATCTAAGGTAGATTACCAAAACGCGTCATTCTGTAACGATACCTGTGTCATAGTGAAGCGATTAGTTTAGCAGAATAGGGTCCCAGAAAGATTCCGCTACTCTCTGGTAGGTGCCCTTGACATCTACGAGAGTCATCTACTTCTACTTGTCATCTTGAGTTGGAGGGGTCGATTCTCACGCCGCGACCGGCACAGCTAGCAGGTAGTCACAATACGAAAGGTTTATTTACAGGCGCATAAAAATAAACTGTTGACCTCAGGACAAGGTAGGTACAACCGATAATATCAAATTAGCATTTTAAAGAAACCTGGTTTAAGTACCTTAAAGTAAAGAACAGTAAAATGATTAAACTACCATTCCCCAAACACTAAAACCGATATGAAAACTTAATCGTAAAACCTCGCATGACTTTTTACAGTTTATTTAACTCTAAGGCTTTTTACAGCCTTAGAGTTAAATAAATTGAAGGAACGAAACAAGGCTGTTTACTTCAGTGCATTGCGACAGTGAGCGCTGTGCGACTTGTGCGCTCCATCATCATAGATATTAGAGTTAGGTTTATATGTATATCGTTTATTTTTGTTCGTATTCCTTTGTATCCTTATTGCTGATGTGGTTGCTAAGAGACAAAACCCTAAATTTAATTTATAAATATACTCTGGTTTAATTATTCCTTGGTTTACAAACAAGTGATGGAAATGATTATGATGATTGTGACTCTACTTTGCGTAGAGTATTATTATGTGTCAGGGATATTAGTAACGACTAAAAATATAAGTTATAAGCCTTTGCTATACCTGTTATAGGTAGGTAATGGGTGCTAAAGAACAAATATGTCTGACTGTAGGCAGTGCATTGTCATCATCTTTCACAGGCGTCGCCCTCCATCGCCTTGCTCGTAAGTCTAGCTTTAAATTCTAAGCATTAGAAAAGCAAAGAAAAATAATTTCGTTGGCCTTTACGAACGCTTACTTACAAGGAGCTAACCATTATTAAATCCAGTCGGCATAATATTATGAAAACGAGATCTGAATTTCATTTTAGCATTTTTATTTTATCAGTAAATAAGACTTGATATGGTTAAACAAAACGTAATTGTAATTGATAATATTATTTTAGGCTTGTTTAAGTATAATGGTTTTAATGTAACGTATTTCAACAAATTATGATACTAAAATGATATGTTATCATTATTAATTTTATGCTTTAATTTAATTGTATTTGATTTCCTTTAAGTAATTTGATTAATTTTTATAATAAGTAATTTGTTTTTAATTTAATTTTATATAATTAAATTTAATTTCAACTTGTATATTTAATTTTATTAACTTTGTTGTAGGTAACACTAAGAGTACTAACATTTAATTTAAGAGATTTTTGCTACTAACAAATTATGGATCATGATGTTATCTGAAATAAACAAATTTTATTTTTATTTTTATTTATTATTAGGTATTAAAACATACCTAGATACAATTTTACTGCCACTGTACAACGTGAAATCTTTAAATTATTTCACTCTCAACTATTTCCCTATGCTATGAATCCATACAGTAGCTAGGTGGGTAGATGTTCTACCGGAGTTGAGAACATCCTGCTTTATGTCTGACAATCTATGCCTATTTATGTATGTAAAAGTAATATGTATTATGTGTATTTTAATATGTTTGTCAACTTTTAAACTTTTTCGTGATTTATGTACATCCCTAATGGGATTATAGTTATTTCAAGAAGAGAGTTTTTTTTTACGATTTGTAGGTACATACTTACTTATTTTTTTATGTTGTATGTAGGTACTTTTCTTTAATATTAGTCTAATGTATGTTCCTTAACTTTTTTTTATATACATATATATATATATACTTATGTACCTAAATAATCGATGACCGATGTGGCGCGGCGGGCGAAGGTCCGCCTGCGACGCAGAAGGTTGCGGGTTCGATTCCCGCCTTGGGAGAAATGTTTGTACGACCTGCAAATATTTGTTCCGGGTGTTCTGGGTACCCATAACACAAGCTCTGCTTACTTTGGGGCTAGATGATGCTGTGTGGATTGTCCAGCAATATTTATTTATTTATTATTATTAATTAAATCGCACTATATTTTTAAGTTTACGGTATACCTTATATTAACGCCTATCATTTGGGGGAGAGCAAGACTTCCTACCGTAATACAGTTTTAACTAGTACGGAGGACAGTCACTCGACCACGGGTAACAACACATACAAAAACGTATATAACTTAAGTTATAATTAATTAATTGTAACCCTTAACTTTAAATAGTGCCATTTTACTTTTTGAAATAAACGTTTACTTTACTTTACTTTATATTTCCTGTAGCTTTCACGTTTTCAAGAAGAACTAATGAAGCAATAAACTGTAAACGATATTAAAAACTCCCCCTGCATACACCGACCGGCTTCAAGGCAAACAAATAACTCTTCTACTGCACGCGTCAATGGTCTTGTTATTCTTTGCTTAGTCCGTTAAAAGGTACCTCTAAGTATCGTCTTTTCGACTTTAACCAATCCCGAGTGGGGTAGTACAAAATTAACCAATAGCATGCGGTCAAATTTGCGTGATGTGACCATCACGTGATGTATTCGAGGTGCTATTTGTTGCTTTTTCGCCTCTCCTCGCTGCTTTAGTGGAAACGGTGGCGATGTTTTTATAAGGAACCTCGCACATTGCAGTGTTTGGATTCGATCAGCAAAGATGTTACACGAAAAACTTCAGAGTTTTATGCTTACTTTTATAAATTGTACTTTTTATGTCTTTGTTTGAATAAGTGTGCTACATGTAGCTACATGAACACCGATAAACAACACACTATACAAGTTATTTATCGCCTTTTCACGAATAGCCATTTTTAAAAATAATATGAAATATGAGATGAGCGAAATACATGAAAACCTGATATTTTTGAATAATGCTGTTTTGGTTGAAATTAATAAATAAATTAATAAACTACTGTAAAGCTTTGTTTGAAAATTTATTAACAAAGTTTATAGCTCGACTAATAGCAGCGGATAGCCACAGGCAATATATTAACATTAAACATAATTAAAAAACCCGTACTTCATTCAAATATATTTAATTCATACGCACCAATGACTACTAATTACCATTTTAATTGCCCAATAAATTAATTTATTAAAAATTCATTTATAAAAAGGTTGATGAGGGTGATATAGTAACCAGCCATTTGGTTGTAAATGGGTGTAGAGTGGTCGTTAATTTGGTTAATGTTGTATACTAGTTGTAACTCATGGATTAAGCCGTCGGCGAGTGTGTAGTGAGCTTTAAATTAAACTAAGTTATGGGCGCCTATGCAAATTAAAACCACTGGGATAAAAATAGGCGCATCCATGTTGGTAGTCACGTTGTTCTCTACAACGTGATAAACTACATTGCAATTATAGTTCAGGTATAATGATTTTCTTACTATATCTTGAAGTGGAAAGGTAACACAAAATATCAGATTGTCTAGAGGATAGAAAAGCTTGGGACGAGTTTTGCTCCAACTCGCTAACGAACAACCTCACAAGGTAAAGGTTTCTTGTTCGCTTCTTTACTTTGCCTTAAAAAGATTGAAGTGAATAAAAAATCAAAGTGATTACTTTATTGCCTGGTTTTACTTATGTAATTTGAATTAGACGTGTCCAAGAGTCCTGTCAGGTCTAAAGGAAATAAAGCAGTATGGTATTTGATATCTTATCTGAGCGTGTGGTCGTAACGACGCGTGACTCGAGAGCTGGTGAGTGAGTATCTGGCGCAGCGTTTCAGCATTGCCATACAGCGGGGCAATGCAGCCAGCGTCTTGGGGACGCTTCTGACTAGTATTGATATGGATCAGTTCAGCTACCTACGTATAGATTGTCTGCAACAGTCTGCAGTAAGCTTAATTGTTTTATTTGTAAATAGGTACCTACTAGTTCCAATTTGTTTATATTATTTGATTGTAATTTTCTTTGTTAATAAATACTTATGTAACTTATAATAGCAGACGACAGACTACATATTACTACGTAGCTACCGCCAATTTTAATTACATTTGTCAATTAATATAGAGATACATTTAGTTGGCCATAAACAGGTAGGTACATACAGGCTTGACAAGAACTATTAAGTAAGTACGTGTACATAGACACAAATTTATATATTTATATTAATATATTATATTAATATTACGTATATTAATAATATTTATTTTTCAATATTTTCCTAAAAGCTGGATACTAAATTATTATTATTTTAACACATCACACCACCCATACCTACAATGTTAGAGGTACCGGGTAAATGATAACCCAACGCTGATAGATAACCAGATAAACATTTTTTTTAAAATTTGTCAAATTATAGGTACGTCACAATTTGTTTACACATAAGAAAAATAAAATAATAATAAAATTAATGCACATTACTCAGAATTTAAAAATTCGGTTTAGATCGATTTATTGATTAGTAACTACATGAAGACATGATGCGGAAGATAGAATATAGAGAGATAGATAATGAATAAGAACTGTGTAACAAGAGAATCCAAACGCAACTAGGATTAGGTACTTCGTACATCCTGGCCATTCGCATAATATCTCACTGCTTGCTCTGCCCTTCTGCACAGGCCAGGCAGCGAAGGGTTAAAACAACAATCATCTTCGCCAGCATCTACGTATAGTACCCCATCACAAGGAATTAAACTCATAACAATACATAAACGAATGCTAACACTCACAAAATGAAAACAGAGGCAAATTACGTAGCATCGGAAAGGGGAGGTTCGACCAAAAAGGATAAACACGTTAAAGGGTACTGTCGGCTCCACAAAGAAAACACTTATACCGAGAAACGGGGGTTAAGGGGAGAACGGGATAAAAGTCAATCGAAATTTTTACATACACTATATAGACGGAATATATCCGAGGAATATTTTGTTTCGCTTAAAGCGATATATTGGTATATGTTGAAATGTTTTTGTAGAGCCACGTTTTAAGGCATGGTCGGGTCGGGGAGGTAGTTGTGTTTTAAAGAAAATATGTATTTTTAAGCTTCTCGTGAACTGCTACAGTTAAGCGTATTATTTTCAGCAAATATTTGTTTTTATAATGCGGGGCTATAGCTGATGCTGTTTTAAAAATGTCCACCTACTCTCGAAAATGGCAAATTTCCACATAATATCAAAACACAGTCACATGCCTTTATTAACTGGTCACAATAATACTTATAATACGCATATTATAAATGCGAAAGTACGGATGTTTGTTACCACTTCACGCCAAAACTACTGAACGGATTGGGCAAAAAATTTGCATATAGGTAGTTATAGACCTGGAATACAATATAGTTTACTTTTTACCCGGGAGAAGCGTATGTGGAGACGCGGGCGGAACCTAGTTATAAATGGGAACGTTTGGATTGATGCTTGTGACCTCTTTACGCCAGAACTCCTGAACGGATCGGGCTGAAATTTTGCTTACAGGTAGTACTTACTGAGCAAGTTTTAAGTTTCAAATCGTTTATTATAAGTAAGTGATCTACATAGGAAGTGAACTTAGGTAAACACACATTTTTACAATTTCTTAGGTCATTATACACAACTTATTGGGATAAAGGTGATACTTACTAGAAATTTGTTAACAAAGAAAATTTCAATAAAATTATGAAAACAAATACAGCTTAATTAGTTTAATTTCATGTGACGAGCTCCCAGGCCCTTTTGTCATCCAGATAATAGAGTATAAGCTTTTTTAGAGAGTACGTTTTTTACAAGCCTGGAATAAAACAGGATTTGTAACCATACGACCGATAATACCGATAGAAAACGTTTCCATAGAAACAATGCGTACGCAGCCGCGGGCAGAAACTAGTTTAATATAAGGAGGTTCCTATTTAAATTTCTAAGCTAATAAACAATTTCCCAGGCTGAGGGCCGGGCCCATTGCGCGCGAGTGGCGGATAACCGTCCGACTAAATGAAGGCAAGACATTTACTAATTTGTAATAGAATTCCAGCTTGTTAGCGCACACGCGGTGCGAATACATTCTTCGTACGTGGCTTGGTTTGAGGGCGGGTGCGAGTGGTGGAGAGGAGCGATAAGCGGAAACGATTTAAAAGAAATTGCACACATATCCCCTTGTACTATCCAATACTCCTACCCATTCAGGATTGTCTAGTAGTGAGCGCTCTTGAGCGATAAGTCCACTAATTTTCACTTAGTATTTGAAGTTTGTTTTATTTTGAATTGCTTCTGTTTCATTTAAGAGTGCTAAAAACGTTTATTCTAAACTTCAAAAGGAACTTGGTAGATTTTCTTGGTTTATTATTGGAAAGAAAATCAAGTTAAATAAAGTTCTAACTTCTTACAAAGCTTGATTTGTTAAAAGTGGAGTTATTATCTTTAAATGATAAATATAAATACCTACCTACCTTATCTTCAACGATAACAAAGTGCAAGCAGTTAGCACTGGAGACATAATGTTCTATAACCTGCGTAAATAAATTAAGAATGGGATGGAAAATATGCCATCTCTCATCCGGTCCCGCTCAGATCTGATGCGAACTGAGAAGTACGCAGGCTATACTAACATTTAAGTTATATTTTTGTTTGTATATAATAAAATTAATTAATTCAATTGAGAAAACTTCATGCCGCCATTTTATTAAACAATTTTGAAATGTAACGTGACGTCACAGCCAGTAAACACATGGTACAAAATGCACTTGAATTATAAAACGGTTGGTAGAGTAAATAATCCTTGTTTATTGTTAATTATCGCTGACACGCCCCCGGCGATGGTAAACGGATTACCAGCGGGTACTGATCTTTTACCGTGTCATTTCGAACAGCACGTACTGTTGCTACTGGCCAGCAGTGTGGTACCTACACATACCACAGTAGAAGTGTTTCAAATACACAGAAGGAAGCTACTATCCTTCCTCTAAACATATTCGACTCATAAGCTCGTATTATTAAAGCTTGCTCAGCCATCGATCTATGCTTGAGTAACGCTTTTCTACAGCATAAACGACACTCAAGCTTAGAGCAAGCGTTCATAATACGGGCCTTAGATATCCACTGGCTGTGTCGGAGAAGTCGATTCTTACGTCGCGATCGCCATGGTAAATCTGATCCACTAATGGATCAGCTGGCAATGAATCGAGACGCGCGATAGAACGTTGGCCAAGTTCGGTAAGGAGACCTTATCTCCAGATCGTCCTATATACGATTTTGTGTAATAGTTTATTTTTGATGATACATAAATCTCAACAAATATTACTATAGTCTGGGTACCTTAGGATCCCTTCGACCAACTTTCTCCCTAAAAAGCCAAAACCTTTTTGTTATGTCGTGCATTCTAACCATGTATGCCTCCATCTCATCAAGCCATCAAGCTAATTTAAAAAGCAAGCAAAGATTCCTTTTTAAATTAGCTTGTTTCCAAGACAGTAACTGTAATCTGCCAACGCCCTTTTTGAACAGTCGGGTAAGCACGACCTAGGTTTCTGACGATTACTTCAAAGTCAAAGCACTTAAAAGTGCCCTCACCTTTGAAACATAACATTTAAAACAATTACAGATGAAATCTAGAATAGGTAATTATAAGTTTCAGCGGTATATCCACAGATTACACAATATACGATAACCTACCCTAATTAAAGGTTTCTAGTTAGTGTAATATTAATTAATTGCCTTTGTTATCTACACTGTTAAAAATCTTCTAATCTTACAGAGATAAAATAATGATGTATGTACGTACATACAATATTTTTTACACGAAAAAAAGAAATCTTAATAATAGGTACCTTCACTAACAAAGAAATAAACAATCAAATAATAGAAACAAATTAGAACTGGTATTTACAATTGAAACAATTGAGCTAACTGCAGACTGTTGCTAGTAGAAAGCGTCCCCGAGACGCTGGCTGCATTGCCCGCATGGCAATGCTGATGCGCTGCGCCAGATACCCGCCAGCCTCCGCTTAGCTTATGTTCGCGTTAATATTGATTGTGTTAATATTTAACAAGCAGGAACCAGTAACCACAAAATTAAATAAAATAGTAAGTTTTTTCGTATGGAATAAAAGTCATCATAAAATGAAGACATAACTTGTTCTTAAAGCTCAGTTATAAAATTACTAACGTAACCAAATAAATAAGCTAGGGCCATGGTGTTAGTTCTCATTGCTCAAACTCTAAAATTAAGTGCCAACTCGAAAGTTAATAAGCAATAATTGAGGTCAAATTGTTAGACTTGAGTTTTTATCGCCTTTTAATCTAAAATGTGCGCGAGGCATGCCTATAAATCACTTTTATTTGTTCAGAGTAAACTCGGGGTTAAAATTGTGCCTACAAAGTCGATTTGCCAATCACGAAAGAAATGTTAAATAACTACACCTTTTAATAACAATAATAATACATTAATAATGCTGGACAATCCACAGAGTATCATCTTGAACTGGCTCATAACTAAATGGCAGGCAAGTCAAAGTCGAATATATAACATAGAGAAAACGAACAGAAAACAATATAGAAGAAATTAATCCTCAACTTAGGGGTGAGTGGTGGGGGTCGCATACGCGATTACTACATATAATAGGTAGGTATATTACAAGTAATATTATATTCTGGAGATATAACAAAATTGTTAGAAATACGAAGATTTGCTGTTCCGCAACACTGTTTCTCACTACAAATATTATATTCCAACAAACTAGCTTAGCACGGCTTTTACAGAATAAAAAGCCTGTGTAACCCGGGATTTCATCTATATCCTTGCCAAATTACATCAAGATTCGTACAGCCGTTCAGACGAAGAATTTTCAGACAGTATTTAAGCATTGAATTATTGTAGTCTTATCAGTCTTGTTGGGTGAATGAAAAACGTCGATCAATACTCTCTTTATATCTTGATCGATGGCCTCATACCACAAACCTCTACGTGGAGCCAACAGCCCGTGAGTTCCACTTTACCACCATAATATCCATAAATCCTATTGTTGGATCTCGTTAGGTCAAAAGCAAAACGTTTTTATCAGAATGCTATTTTATCACTCCAAGTCACGAAAAGTTGTTAATTATTGAGTTATAATTTTTATGAGCTATAAAGTTATTAAGTTTTTAGTACCGACTCGTATAGCATGTTGAGTGATATAAATCTTCATTTTATGTTATCGTTCAGTCTCGTGTTAAGCTTTTACAGAAACAAGTTGACCTATTATCCTCCGTCCACGCATTTATTTTCTTTGACTTAATGAAAGAATACAATTTTTCATGTATCCTTTACATGTCAGCTGTCAGCTCGATAAACATCGAAGATGTTTATCGAGATGTTCCAATATTTTTGAGCCGATAGATTCGCATCACTATTCCTATAAAGAAGCAGAGTCTATTAAATATAGCATTATTTCATTCAGCCAAAAAATATATGCGTGGACCGAGCATAGTAAATAAAATAATAATTAATGCTGAACAATTCTCACAGGATCATCTAGCCCCTAGCTAAGCAAAGCTTGTTATAAATATATGTGCAATAGATAACTAATGTATGTACCTACTTAATACAATACATTAAATAGCTATATAAATATTTTTGAAGTTACGCGATCTGAACACATTTTTATGAATATTATTTAACGGGCATTTATCGAGATGACTCGACATCATCTCGTGACCACGACAGTGTGTAAACCTGTTGAAACGTCGGGAAAAATAGGTATATTTTACTATACATTTAGAACACTTAGAAAACCTGGAACAAATATCTACAGATCGTACAAAAGTTTGTCTCGACGCCTGCAACCTCCTGCGCACCACCTTCACCCGCTGGACCACAGAGGACGTGCTGTAGTTATTTATTTACATATGGATTGTATCATTTAGAGTTTCAGTATTCAGTAATATCTATAGTCACTAACTATACTCGGTTCTAGAATCCTAGATATTTTTTGTAAACAAAGGCATTACAAAACTATAGAAATATTGGTGGTAAATATTTTATAACACTGGTATCATCGGAGGCAATAGCAGAAGTTCGAAACAGTTTTTGGTTATGAAAGCTTTCATTGATAATTTTATTAGTAGCTCGTTCCTTTTCTAGCACGAATTTGTACATTTTTCGCTGGGCGTGTGCAATTTTGTGTTGTTGAAGATTGTGTTTTGGTTTTTAGTGATTACGTTCCTGTTACCTTGTTGTTATCTGCTATTGTTATTAGTTTTTGTTAAGTTTTTATTCATAAAAGTCTTTGTTGACATATTTTATGTCAACAAAGACTTTTATGAATAAAAACTTCTAAATAAAAACAATTAAAAAAAAATTAAAATAAAATCTTGAATTCTAAATCCAAGTATAGATGCTGGATGCGGCATGCTGGAGACAGGGTGTTATGGTGATCATGTCCAAGAGTGGCCTGGCATGGGTGATGATGATAATGATGATGATGAGGCGCTAAGTAAGTATTAAAGCCTTAATTGGTATACGAATAAAGGAAAAAATAATAAAATATAAACAATTTATTCTTATATTTGACGGTTAAAATAGAACCGACTAGAGTTAAACTAAATTCGTTGCCGTAATTTAAACAGTTCGCATAATGCCCGCAACTGGTGGTCGATTCTCGGATGCAACGATATAATTAAATGTCGAATGGACGAGTTTTTAGTTGTTTCGAGATGGGGCCATCACAATTACCAGTAATTAAAAGCTTTTATGGCTAATTACCATCGATATCAACCAGATTTTCTAATTGCAATTGCACATTGTATTTAGAGCTTCCAGTCGGAATCCTAATGATCTAATAGTAAGAACTTAATTAAGATAGTATTGTCTTAGCCACCTCTCAAGATGCATGGCATAACAGGGCTCCTAATACCTAGCCTTTAAGTGAAATTCTTAAGATCTCTCACATTATATTAGGATTGCAAAATAAATAAACTTTATATTTCATGTAAGAGCATAAGTATACTGCGCCTCTAACGTGAGTGCGTGGAACCTCATAATTTCATACAAAACTACAGCTTTTAACCGAGCGAAACGTTGGGATTCCCTCTCTCCCAGTAGTCAAAGTTCACTTTTCACGACGGTTGCCGCATTTTTTCCGCATCCCGCAGATTTGTCAACAAAAGAGCATCGACCTATGCGGAATCATTATACATTCATAGACGACTGCCTGCGAAAGATTCCTCAGACAGACATCCTCGGCTGATTCGCAAAGCACCCGCACCTCACGAGCTTACCGCAGCGTGATAATATAATGGCCTGCAAACGTTTCCCAACCCGCCTTTTGAAGGCTCCGCTTTGTTTCCACAATGGCTGTTTGCGGGATACCAGCAAAGAACTCAATAACATCTTTAACGGCTGGAAAAAGTTTCATTCGGCCTTTCACTGAAAACACTAGTTTTCACTCGGTCTAGGGCTCTTTCCCGAGATGGGAATTTTCCAAAATTATGTCCTCTTTTCAGTTTTTGTTGGCACGGATCCAACAAAGTAACGCAGAATTTCAGAAATGTTCAGCACAGATTTGACTATAGTATATTGAAACATGCAGGTTGAACTAAATACCTTTTTGGTAAACCGTTGGAAATGTTTCCGGAAAAAGTAGTAACTCGCACAAACTGAACGGAAAACGTGGCTAAACTGCAGTTGGAATATTTTAGCAAAAAAAACCACTGCAAGCGTTCCCAACAATTCCAAACTAGCCGAAATAAAGTCCTGCCGAACACATCGGACAATCCACGCTTTCACCATTATTTCCGTAACACGAACCATTCAAAATTTCGTGTTTGTCGCCATTTTAAATTTCCTCCTATTTATACAAAATGATAAGTCGCGAGAATACCCGAGATTAAAGCTGAACTGGCGAATAATAATAGACGAAACGGTGCCCCTCGCTTACATTACCAAGCGTTTTACTTCACGCGGATAAATTACACAGTTATGAATAAATTTCGCATAAAACTCGGAACTGCACCTTTACATGATGAAAGAGACGGTGGTATCTTGAGGTGGGCGGTCGGACAGGGACAGACGGCGTGCCAAGTCGTAATCCGAAAATTTCATTAAGAAGTCAGGCTATCCGAACAGTTTGCTGATATCTAGAATATTCGGGCGTACTTATTAAGACGAGGATGGAAATTTCTTCCATTCCCTCGGTTGATTTTAATATAGTGAGGCTTTCAGAACTCAAATTATGCGAGATATCGACGAGTAAGTTTTTGAATAATTTCCGGTTTTCCAATGAGTTGCCAGTAATTGATTAACGAGTTTTCGTTTGCCGCACTCTCGACTGCCGGCTATTCATTGGCAAATGTTTTATTGCCGTACGAAAATATCTAGAAAATACAAGATGCTTTTGTGTTCGAGCGTATTTCATTAAAATTCAAGCCTTCATCATTTTTACGGGGAAAATACCGAATCACTCCCAAGATTCCCGGGGAATTACATCACGTAACACGGGCCCCATTAATTACGGTTATATCGAAAATTTCGGTTAATCAAAAAAATTCTGTCCGACTTTTGAGGGCTTTCCTGACCCCTCCCTCCCCCCTCGGAGGTCATTAGCGGCCGCCAAATTCGTGCAGAGTGGAGTCCTGGAGTCTGCTAAGTTGATTTTCGAATTTAATTCAATTAACAATTAAAACGGTGGCCTCTGTTTATTTTTTCGGGTCGGCAAATTCTAATTCTGACGTCAGTTTGCGTTTCCTATCGAGATGTGTTTGTTTGGGGAGGATGTAATTAGATAAAGTGCGTACAGTTTTGATTTTGGCGCTACCTGCTTTGGACCATGTGGAATTAAAAAATTAAATAACTTTTACATTTGCTATATTTTCGGAGCTCAAATAATGAGTACAATGTACTTTTATGTAGGTACGTCTCTCTTTAATGAATGTGTTAATTTTTTTTCCTTTCTTCCTTTTATAGATAATAATATGAGGTGGTAAGTTATCATATCACAATCAAAGCCCTTGGGGACTTCAAGCAGATACACGGAACAAAAACATTTCGAAAATAAAAGGACTTTTACTTCTGGCAACCCCAGTCCTCCACAATCGCCCTTAACCCCACCGCGTCTTTCATTCTAGATTTATTTAAATAGCCAACCTTTGATTGCTGCGCTGCATAAGCTTGTTACACCATTACCATTTGAAAATTCTCTCAGACCTTATTGTCACGTTGATAGAGTTGGTTATGAAATTGGTTGTTTTATGTTGGCACGAACCCTTTCTCTAATATGAGGATGAAAGGTTTTGAATGATTGTTGTTTCTTTTTTCATTTCAGTGGTTCGAGTGCCGTTTGATATGTTAATTCGGTAATAGGATGGGATGGGAGCGTGTGTGTGCATTTTTGTAGTCCATTTTCATCTGGTTATTGATTCTGATAGGTTGACTTGGTTGCTAGTTGCTACCAACCGTTGCTTGATGGACAGACTATGGTCACTATGGTCAGTTTTGTGATATTATTTGAATGAAGTGTAAAAGCGACTTATTCTTAGTCTGTCAACATCTTCGATCATACAAAAGGTTGATTTCGTTCGTCCATGGCCAACATGTTGGCCGAGTCACGAAGGCTTAACAATAATAAATAATAAATCGTTTTATTGACTATAACTTCTTAACCTAAACTAGAATTATACACAAGAAAAATAGTTTCTAATGATAGGCAAAGGGAGTAGATTCAGCATTGTGCTGCATGCGAGGAACATGCAGCGCTGATTTTAAATCTACTCCCCTCGAATAGGTGGTCACCGAGGGTTAGGATAGCTTACCATACCGTGACAGATTTGACAACCTAAACCTACCTTAGAAAGTCTTCTTCTTCTTTTATATTTGGCTCTAAGCAGCCTTGTAATAGTGGTTGTCAAATCTGTCATAGCTAAAAAAGTTTGCAACCTGATGCAACCGACCTTTGTGATGTCAGATTTTATTGTTTTAATAAATCCCACATGGTCCGTCAAACCATCGGTACAGACAGCATCATCAACTGGTAACGCTCTAGCGGTAGAAGTGTAAACGATAAAGGGGTTACCTAATGATGCTGTTCTCTATACCTAAGCATTATTTTAACCTACGTTGTCCCACAGTTGCGCAAAAGTATCACCTAAGCATAAAGGGGTTTGAGAATTTTTGTATGTGTGTGGCATGGTGGTGGGGGGTGGAAGAATAAATATAGTTATTTTCATCTGTGAATATCTCAGACACCTGACGCTTTAGGTTGTATTGCTGATCGAAGCTTTATTTGTTTTAGTGTCTCCTATCCAAACACTAAACTTTTATGCGCAACGATTTTGAAAAAGTAAAAAATAACACAATGGTGACCAATGTTATGGCCGATATTTTCAAATCCCTTTCGAAAATTATTTTCAAGCATTTTATTAAGTAAACGTACGTACCTGTTTACAATATAACAATTTAATGGTGCTGCAAAACCTAAGAAAACAACCCATCAAAAGGAACCTTTACCCATTATAAACTTTCATTTCGATTTTCCGACGCCAAACCGTGTTCCTAACGACAAAAATTATGAGAACCGAATAGGGTAACCGATGGCGTTATAATGAAGTGCTGAAATTTCAGGGCATGTGTGTTCCACAATCCGGGGAGAGGGTAATAGCCCCCTTGCCTCCTGTCCCTGAACCGGCTCTGCGTTTGAGCGAGTTTGAGCTTTATTGTTTAGGATTTTGTGGAAGAATGTCAGGTAAGACTGTAGAGTAGAAAAGTTTGACTTTAAGGTCCAATGTTGCTTGGTTTTAGACGTTTTTGAAGTGAGGTTTCGACCAAAGCGGTTGCATCAAATGCTGCCTCCAGAAGAACAGTTTAATCCATAGAAGAATACAATTTGTTGATTTGCCTAAGCTAAATGTTAATGACCTTTAAATCAAATAGTATTTCAACATTTCTGTCGGGATCAAAATTTTGTAAATATTCGGTCATGACCTTTTACGACCTATCATCCTTATCTTACTGAAATTTCAGAAAGTGATGCAAAAACTATGCCCAAGTTCTCAAGGCTCCATTGGACCTCACACCTTAACCCCCTAAACGCCAGTGATATAGTACGCTTCCGAAACCATCGCCACTGGTAATGCGGCCCTCTATAGTTTTAATCTTCTTTATTGCTGACCCTTCGCTAGTTTCGACCCCATTACACTGTTTGAATGCCTTTTGGACGATGGGATGTTATATTTTCATTTTGAGTCTAGTTTTATGGACCCCCTTCGTGAAACGACCGGAGGGGTTAATAAGTTGGGATGGTGTTTAGAAAAAGTTAACACTAAAATGGAGCTATTTGAGCTTAGACCAGACGGCATTCCTTCTTATCGTTGACGTAAGGGAAGGCGATTTCCGATTTTTTGACGGTTTTCAACAAGTTTCTGCCATGGCGTAAGGGCTTGCGATGGAACTATGGCCCCGCGCGTGCATTACTATATTGAAAACTGCACAAGTTCCACTCACTTTTGCTGACCACCGCCATTGAGAAAAAAGTAGAGTCTACATACCTCTTTACATACAAGGTAACCTCTGGATAACAACAACAACCAACGATAGACGATAGCAAGTGTTACCAACTCACCTACATACGTCTTGACACCGCTATTTAGCTCTAAGTAAAGCCTGTTCAGAAGCCGAGCTATAAATCGCGTAGCAGCACAATGAGAGATGATTTTTCAAAGCGATTCGCGTAGTGCGAGCGACTTAAGCGCTGCAATTAATTTAGTAGACGTCATCTTGTGGGCTGTGGTGCAAGTGAAGGAATGATTTGTTACCAGAAGAAGAATGACATGAAGAAGTTACAAGGC
This sequence comes from Eupithecia inturbata, assembly GCA_963662085.1. Taxonomy (NCBI): domain Eukaryota; kingdom Metazoa; phylum Arthropoda; class Insecta; order Lepidoptera; family Geometridae; genus Eupithecia; species Eupithecia inturbata. The sequence goes on along the minus strand of OY759179.1, from coordinate 1,515,797 downwards.
TAGCTATTTATCTGTCAACATACTTTTCTTTGTCATAGGAAATTCATATAACCTGCGTACTTATGCGTATTGCGTGCATATGGGATTGAGAATGACTCCATCTCTCGTGCTGTCCCGCTCAGATTGTAGTGGAACTGAGCAGAACAGCATGAGAGATAATGTAATTTTAAAGCCCATTCTAAAGTACGCATGTTATACTTAGAATCTCTCATGTTAGGAATGGCGAGCCGTGCTTGATTCGCTAAGCTAAGCGTTCTATGTATAGTAATTCTTATCAAATCCAATAACTAATACAAAACAACGTTTGTATCGTTCGAACATCTTGTCATCTATCCAAAACAATTAAGTATTTTTTTGAAATCGCAAAATTTTGTAAAGATTTCGGGAAATTCAAATACTATGTTGAATTAAATTAATTTCGGAAAAAATAGCGTGGAAATCTTATTTGCTTGCTTAACAATCTTGTGTTATAATTTAGACTGTTTACGAGTATATCGCAAAAGCTTGTAACTTAACCCAAAACCTAAACAAACTGGGGTAAACAGTGATACATTAATCTTCGGCTCACGCAAAAAGTATCGTATGGATTACTGGCGAACGCGCGCGACTTCCCTTACTAATCAGCCCGCGTAAACAGCCGCTAAACATCTATCCACTTTTTAGGGCTAGGACACAATGGGTTTCCTTTACCTTTATACTCAAACGCTGCCAAACTCAGATTTGTACTGAGCCTTGATTTCGGTTTGACGATAGCACAGATTTTATAATATCTACTATAATAGTATCGAGACGTTACAGTGACGTCTTATTTTTGTATGGGATTTACGTATTTCTATGTCCGCACGATAAAGGCGCTGTACCAAATCCTATAGAAAAATGAGACATCACGATGACGCCTCGATACTCTACTATACTATCGTTAAACCAAACTCAGGGCTTAGGACAGGACATAAAAAAAATTTACAATTTGATTCAATTCATTTTGAAATTTGTTCCGTTGGTCTGGGTGTTTTCTATGTATAATAAAAAATATATATATGTATATGTATATAATGTATTAAATATATCAGTTATCTAGTACCCATAACACAAGCTTTGAGAAGCTTACTTTGGGGCTAGATGGTGCTGTGTGGATTGTCCAGCATTATTTATTCATTTATTTATTTTTACTTTAAACAATACGGACATGTCCAATTACATTATATAGAGCTGTTAACATTGTTACAACTTCCAATGAAAACCTACACATACTCCTTTCATCATCATCATCATCATCATCAATCTATATTAGTCCACTGCTGGACATAGGCCTCCCCTAATGAGCGCCATAGCGTCTTCCATACTCCTTTACCTACAATCAATTTGATTCTGCTGTTCTGCAAAAAAGGCTCCACTTAATTATTATTCGTCAATTATACGCCCGACCAAGGTGAAACTTCTGAAATAAAAATCCCAGCTTAAACACGATCTAGGTAATTCCGACACCTGGAATCGATTTGATACTTCCCAAAAATGGGTTCTTTCTTTATAATTTTTTTGTAAATTACTAACTGACTGTGTGATTGACTATAAATGATATTCTACTTTTTTCTTTACTCTATTCTACTTTCTGGGTCCTCTATACCCTTTCCTCTGGAGTTACGCAGAATTTAATCAACGAAAACTTCACGAAATTCAAGGGAAATCAGTCAAACATAAAAAAAAAGATTACAAAGATGCCTCTACCCTCTCATTGTATTCCTGCCTTACCCATTTAAGGCCGCAAGCCTCTTGCTAGGCCTCTCTAAGATTAATTGCAACGCGTGTGTACATTAAAGTAAATTTCTAAACAACACGTAAATATAAATCGTGCTTAACTGCTTTTGTTTCTACTGAAGTGTTACCGAGGTTGTGTGTGCACAGTGATGGGGGATTCAGATAGGTTACTTAGGATTTAGAAGATAATTTTATTATGAAATGAGGTTCTTTTTCTTTGACCCTAGCGGACATTGTCCTGTAATAAAATAAAACTACACTAGAGAGCATAGAAATCGCACATCCAGTACTTTTTCATTTCGACCCTAAATATTTGAAAAATTAAAGTTTGGTTGCAATTATAGCCTAAATGAAATAAAAGTTCACACTGTTAGCTTCCTAATAAGCAATAAGATCTAGCCTTGACCTTGGAAATCATAACAGTGGCAACATAACAATAGAATGACCCAAATTCACTCGTTTCAGGTAGCTCGGTTTGTGGGACTTTGAGCAGGTATAAAATAAATAAATAAATAATGCTGGACAATTCACACAGCATCATCTAGCCCCAACGTAAGCAGAGCTTGTGTTATGGGTACTAGATGACTGATAAACTTAATACAGTACATAACATAGATAGATATTTTTTATTATATATAGAAAATACCCAGAATACCCGGAACAAATATTTGCAGATCGTACAAACATTTGTCCCAAGGCGGGAATCGAACCCGCAACCTTCTGCGTCGCAGGCGGACCTTCGCCCGCCGCGCCACATCGGTCGTCAAAAAGGTTAAAAATACAATCAATTTGTTAAAATAATGCTTTTTTAATACGAGGTATTGCCTCCCCTAACCTGAATAACAGATTCCATTCGATGTTTCATTAAAGAAATCAATTTTTTTTACGAAATTTTGCGGTACGCTAGACTATCGGTTGTCTAATTTTTCTTTTTTTCTGATTCATTTTGAATGTATCCAATATTCGCATACCTACGCATAAAGAGAGTTCGTTCCTAAGAATGCACCTTGATTTCTATTTAGTAAGGTAACGGAATGACAACATTAAAATTTCTGCAATATCATTATCATCCTAAACTAATTTTACTCCACAGCTGGACATAGACCTCCCCTAATGAGCGCCACAGCGCCCTGTCTTCGGCTTGCCGCATCTAGCATCTGCCTGCAGTCTTTCGCAGGTTGTCATTCCCCTACACTACTTTTGCCGAGTCGCGGTCTCCACTCAAGAGCACGTTTACCCCAGCGGTTGTCAGTTCTTCGCGAGATATGGCCGGCCCACTGCCACTTCAGCTTGATAATTCTTTGAGCTATGTCGATAACTTTGGTTCTCTGTCGGACAATACCTACATTCACGTGGTGGGGTAGCAAACCACGCATAATTCAGTGCTGGGATCAAGTGATACATCAATCCCACCACTTAATTGAGATATTATAATTGATAAATGATATATACTCGTACAGATAACATTTTAATTAGTAAATCGAAAAATTTAGTTGATGTTATTATATTTATCGCGTAGCTTTCGTTTTTTTTATCCCAATCTGTTTGTTTTTGTTTAATTCAAACAATTCAATTTGTTGTCTTGCAGCGGTGGGTAATGCTGGACAATCCACACAGCGTCATCTAGCCCCAATCTAAGCAGAGCTTGTGTTATGGATAGTAGATGACTGATTTACTTAATACAATATATTACATAGACATATGTATATTTTTTATTATATATAGAAAATACTCAGAACAACCAACACCCGGAACTAAAATTTTAAGATCGTACAAACATTTGTTGTTTTTTGGCGGGAATCGAACCCGCAACCTCCTGCGTCGTAGACGGACCTTCGCCCGCCGCGCCACATCGGTCGTCCATTCTATACGTTTAATAAATTAACTTTATTGTTTTAAAAACATGCGTGTGGAGTGATCTAGCTCAATTAAAAATAGACTGTGGTCTCGTGGTACAATGATAAAGTACTCCAGGCACCAAGAGATGCTTATCACAAGCATAGAGCATTAAAATAACGTCTGAAAATAAGGTCTGTTCAACTGATTAGGCCTCTCAGTGATAGTGGGCGGTTACTGCTTCACTTATAAATGGGAAATCGTTGAGTCAACCAATTGTCAACAATGTTTACGGTGACTTTTTTGGTGTTATCGGATGTTGTTATGTGTAATTTATGATTATTATTATAAATTAAAGTGCTAGCTCTAGTCTTTCCAATGCAGTCTCTTTTACTTCTTTATACGACATGACAGCGGCTTTCTCTTTGTGTTCTTCTCTCTTGTTGACCTCTCTTTTGTCTAGTTAATTCTTGGTCTTCCCCCTCCTCGTCTTCCTTCTACTTTTCCTTCTGTGTTTTTACTTATGAAGCTGTCATGTCGTTTAATATGTCCAATCATTCTCCCTCTTCTGTTTTGAATGCTGTTCATCAAAAACCTTTTCTCCTCTATACTTTACTTCAAAATAAGAAATCGTGGAATCTACCAATTGTTAACAAAGTTTACTACTACATAGGTAACTTTTGGTTATGGTATCGTAATTTGTGATGGTCAATTTAGTAGTTTAGAGATTTCTCGGGCTTAGACTTAACAGAGAACTTCATCGAATAATTTATTTATATTGTTGATAGTTCCAGACCGCGGATTGTTTCTACTCTGAGGCCCGTATTATGAAAAGTTGCCCAGACATCGATCTATGCTTGAGCAACGCTCATGCCATAGAAAATCGTTACACAAGCATAGATCGATGACTTAGCAAGCTTTCATAATACGGCCGTACCTACTCTAACCAGTTGTAAGTACATAATCAATAATAATCAATAATCAGCTAGGCTATCAGCTAGGCTTCGGGTCGGTGTCGTACTTTTCGAAGTTACATTACCCAATCTGTGCTTTAGTACGAAAGTATGAAAGCAAAAGGATAGACCAGCTCGAGTTCCGTACCGTCGGGTGACGGTATAGTAATAGTCTAACAGCCGGCTATTCGTATGCTAGTCGTCTCCATAATTAACTTATTAATCATAAAACCTCTCTTCAACGTCAATTCGGCAAAAGAATATATACATGTATTTGATCATTGATTGGTTAACGCATTTACCGCCCAGCCGACACGCGCTGGTGCAGATGGACATGCACGTCGTGGGCCATGAAAATGTTAATCCGCGTACGAAGAACCAGTTGTAAAATACAACATTCCTAAATAATTCAAGCTTTACATATACGAAACAATATAATTATTCCAAAGTTCAACACCGATGAATCACGGCCGCGTGCAGTCGCGCACAAAATTAATTTTCGTATATCGCAACATTTCCTTTGCCGTTTCAGTAAGACGTGCACGCGACTGTCCGGCTGGTTTAGTAACGATCGATTAGCTCTGGACTTTGGACTAAAAATTACTGTTTTTGGGCTTACGCTCGAAGACGCACATTTTTTAGTAAGCTGCGAAAGCTGCCAGTCTTCAGGCTTACGTTCGTTCGTTAGGGGTTTTCTTTCGCCGCTCTGATACTGTCAAGAATAGCGTTTTTTGTCTAGAGTAGAATACTCTAAAATTACCTTCTTCCTTCGAATCTTCATAGAATCCATAAAATATTTAAAATTTAGATATTTATTTCCTTGAACTTCATCTCCTCGTATTTACGTAACGTATGAAATTTCCTCTATTCTAGCCTAGACAAAAATTAGCTAGGGGGTTGGAGATGAATAGGTCTCGCACTAGGGCCATACCATACCATAGCCATTGTGACAGTCTGACAATCACTATGAAATGTAAGTACTTAAGTAAAACCATTCACCCACTGAAGCACTGCAAATCCACAAAAGCTTTGAGCCTTTGCAAAAGCGTCAACATTTCCACACAACCAAACTTAATATCGCCAGTAAAACTTATCACCCTTCCAACTCGGAAGTGAAAAGCAAAAGAACTGTTATTCTACAATTTCTCATTTAGCCTCGGATGCGTCTGACATGGCGGCCCCGTAATATCCTGTCAGTACATTGACCCATTTCCAACTGCACTCACAAAAGCGTCTGTTTGTCCCTCTTCCAACCCCGGATTAAGGGCGTACTCACACTAAATACTTGGAAACTGGCTACAGGCATAAGCTTTTATTTACCAGCGCACGGTATTTTTCTAACGTCACGGTAGAAGTAATCCAAAATACAATGTATTCTACTACAAGAAGGCGGTTTTGTTTTGCCAATGGTTTTTTAGAAAATGTCAGCATGTGTTTCGGACCACATAGGCAAAAGTATTTATTGCCTTGTGTAGAGTGCGAGTACGGGTCATTGCCAAATAGAAAAGATTTTGAAGAAGTTGGTAGAAGAGGATATGGAAGGACATACGTCGAAAACCAGCTTTCTATGTAATTTCGTCGTTAAAACGCAATGTCAACTGAAAAACCTATTTTGTTACAACTCTTAAACCTTTATTACGAAAGCAATAAAGCTCATATTTAACGTTGTCAAAGGTTTCGTTGAGATTAAACCGTCGAAATGAAGACTGCTCGTCTTTTTTCGGTTGCCACTTTCTCGGTGACTTGGCGGTGAGATGGAAACACTAGAATTTTCAAATGAATGCTTTAGCAAATGAAACGGTAGGTCAGTTACTTGTCAGAGACTAATATAATTGTAATAATTGGAGTTTTCAGAATCCCGAGCGTATTGACAGAATGTTCCTAATAATATGTCAGGGATATATTTCGTTTATTCGTAAAATATCGGAATAACAACGACATATTTTCCCAAAACGTGAATCCATAGCCAAATAAATCTCGACTCTAAAATTAATAAGCCAAAAAGGTTTTTTCTATGGGCTGGATATTCCACATAAAATAAATATTCTTATCTCGTTGACCCAAATACAGGCGTATTAACCTAAAACCAAGGACAGGGAATTTACTCGATGTTACTTAATTTGGCTCGATATCGAATATTTTGCCATTGACTTTTACTTTACGAAAGAATTATCTTTTAGTTAAGTATTTTCATTACAAAGTCGCATACTACTGTCGTCCCCGACAAGACTGCTGGAAAACCAACACCTAAATAAATATATGCCTGTCTGTCAATCTGTCTGTCTGTTACCTTTTCACGCCTAAACGGCTGAACGGATCTCAATGAAATTTGGCAGGGAGGTTAATCGTGGGGACGGACATAGGCTACTTAAAAAGCGCGTGCGAAGCCGCGGGCAGTAACTCTGTCTGTCTGTCTGTTTTACTGCCAACGTATTTATATATTTATAGCAACTGTAAACGTATTTATAAATCGAAGATTTATTACTACGTTTAGATAATACTTCTAGCTTCTTCCCGCGGCTTCGCACGCCCTTTTCCGGGATAAAAAGTAGCCTATGCCCGTCCCCGGGATACCATCTCCCTGTTAAATTTCATTGGGGCCGTTCAGCCGTTTAAGGCGTGAAAAGGTAACAGACAGACAAACAGACAGACAGAGTTACTGTCGAATTTATAATATGAATAATAAGTATGGATATGTATTTTAGTATCAAATGACGTAGAGCGTTTAAGTTAAGACTTTCGAGCTTAATAAATAATTAAAAATTCTTATTACTTGTCTTTAGTTAGTTATTAACATCTACTAAATTACAAATTTTGAACAATTTAATGAAGCCCTAAGATGTCTTAAATCTTTTGATGTACACAGCTGACAGTTTGAGCAGCCATATTGGATTTCATTTGACAACTATTTACACGCGATAACCGTAAAATTGAATCTAATTGGTAAGAGAATTGTGTTTGACTAAAAGGGGCTGATTTCAATCTAAATCGAAGTGTAATCATAGATTTTTAAACGGAGCTATTCAATTTCTAAGTAGAAGCAACGAGTGAAAAAACGAGTGAAATTTAATTGTATGATAGTTAGTTTGATATTCATTAACCAAATTAACGCTTTATTGAAAAAAAATGTGTTTCCGGAGGATCGTTTCGTGTTGGTGCCAGATTTTGTTTATGTTTTCTGCGTTCTACAAATAATAAAACTAACGGAAAAGTAATTTGCTGCAAATCGTAAACCATTTTTTATGAACCCATGATAAACATTAATTCACTTGTATTGTGGGATTATTTAAGAGTATTATGGAGTTGATTGTCCAAGATCTCCTATTTTCCCAAATGCAAAAATACCAGTGGATCGAAATTATTTTTTATAATAGTAAATTAATCACGATTTGCGGCAAATTACCTTCCACTAGTTTTATACGTTGTAGAACGCAGAAAAAATTAAGAACTACAAAATAATATTAATCTCACGAACAACATGAAACGATCATCCGTCAAGAAGTGAAACTGGGAAAAGCAAAAAGCTGCCACTTGAAAATAAAATAAATGTTTTTTTAGCTTCATGGTTACAAGTCTAAAAATATAAAATTATATAAATAGTCAATTAATCGTTTTAAAACCGAAGCTTGACTAAAACCTTCACAACCTCAATATAATTCCATTAACAGAGTTATGCCATTTTCTCCGCAACGACGCGACCTACTGAAAAGCATTAGAATGAAGGGCACGATATAAATAAAACAGGTCAAGACGTTGTGCCTCTAGGATCGAATTCCTCGAAGAAAACCTTTGGAGTAGGTAGGTAGCTGAGGAATCGCAGACGTGTGAGAATAGGCAACTTTTTTACAAGCGTTGCAACTTGTGTTGCCACTTAGTCGCATAAAGATACCAACATCGAACGCGCGTATGCGCGTTCGATGTTGTGTTCCGTTCTGTATAGAACGGAAGGTATCAAATTGAAACAACTTAATTATGACGAGTTGTCCGACTGTAAGCGGGAAGTCTTTATACCACTAAAAATTAGATGATTGAGTCTTTTGTAAATACCTAGCTGCTGCTAATGGATTAGCTCCCGTTGTACATATAGTGCCCAGAAATGGTATAGCTTTGGACACCTGCACGTTTTGATGGAACCAACCCGGTGTTCCTATATGTTAGCTGTTGCTGGCACCGGTTATATTAAGCCGTTAGGTCGCCCGACTAAAAATCCCCCGTCCAACCCCATTCCAATTCCTTCGGGTGCGTCGAATTTTTCGGTCGGTCATTCGCGTGACCGGTCCGCATTAGTGCAATGAATCAAATTGAATAAGGCCCGGTTTACATCGGCGACTTGAGGAAGCGAACGCCGCCGCCGCTAATAAATAATCAGCTGATCGCTTTGTGGTGGCGACCTAATGGATGGGCGCGGTAACTAAACAAGAGGATTATTAAAAGCAAATTATTATAGACACGTCATTGGAATACTGTTTGCTTAAAATATTGCTAAGCAAAGTAGATAAATCAATCACAATTTTCATTTACAGAGCGGCAGCACCGATTTTAATCAAACATGTGATAAATTACAGATATCTTACAACAAAACTAAGTCGAAATTAGTTCATCCGTTGATGCTACAATGCCACAGACAGATAAATACATTAAACTTTATAAAACTTCATGTTTGCGTCTAGAGTAACAAGCCAAGTGGTATCGTTTTCTATCCCTGAAATATTTCGTTAATTCTAACCAGCTGGTTCACAAATTAAAATATTTGCTTAGTTTTGAGCATTTTATTACTAAATAATTAAGTCTGGAACAGAACAATGGGTAGATATAGGTTTATATTTAGTTTTTGTTGAGAGTTCAGCGACTGTAAGGGGTTGCAGAGTTACAGCACTTTATAGCGGGGCAAACTAACTGTAGAACCTCATATAGCAAACTGTACGACAGCTCTAAAAATCAACAACCCCTCAGGGAACTGAACCATAACCGTCATCCACGACCTAGCGCTCAATAAAACAATTCCTAACCCCCGGTCATTATGACCCGGGCATAAATGACCCGGGATTAGAACCCACACTCGAAGTTCAAAGTCGCTCCTGGACTGAATTAATAGGGATATTGTGGCAATAAATATGGGAGGTCGGCGGATGTTAGCAACACTATATCAGCGTTAATGTAATATGAGCTCTGTTTGGAATGGACTTGATTTGTATTTCGAAAAGCTCTAGGTTCCTGTAGTTTTTGGCAAGCAAATTCGTGGATGGGGTGATTTTCACTGTTCTACATTAAAATATGGACATTCCATTTGATTTGAATATGACAAAAGCATGGATTAGTCTTTGTTTTTTTGTGTTGTGCAACTGTTGCTTGAGCACATTGAGCAAGACAAGACTTGCACAAAATATGTTGAACAAAATGCGTCTGGTCGATGCGACGCGTAACCCGACCTAACCCTAAAGTTGGTGAGTGTCTGGCGCAGCGCATCAGCATTGCCATACCGCGGGGGCAATGCAGCCAGCGTCTTGGGGACGCTGCCGACTGGTATCTTTTGTAAATTGTAAATACTAGTTCTAATTTGTTTCTATTATTTGATTGTTATTTTCTTTGATAGAGATATTAAGAAGTTAGAAAAGGTTTTTGCGATTGACGTAGTTACCAACAAAACTTATTAGAAAATTGTCACGTCAAACCTCTTTTGACCATCCTTGAGGTAAGTTCGTTGAAATATTACAACAGTGGACAATCAGCTTAACTATTCCTTCAGAGGCGCCTTGTTTGTGGCATGATAAATCAAGGGGCACCACAAGACAGCCCTTCTGTCCCACTCGAGCACTTGCGGTTATTTATGGGAGAGAAGGAGACGGATTAACTGTTTAGAATTAGGTGGTTTTGCTAAGTGCCTTGCGCTTTGAATCTATAACCTTTATGGAGATTCTGTGCTCTGGAGTCTACATCAAGAATATGGCAGGACTTTGGAGGTGGAATGGTTATGGTAGCGAGCTTTATGTCTATTGTCAGAAAGTTCAAATTCCAATTCACATGCTGAAAATTAATTTGGGTTGTTTCTTTTATTGCTTTCTTAGATTTTAAATAGAACAATATTCTTGAAGAACCATATTTTAGGTACCTATTTGATTTTAGGTAAGCCCAGCGTGAGAATTATGGGATTTCTATGTAATGATAAACACCTTGGCATATATCAGAAGTGGGCTGGAAAAGGCTGTTGATGTGAATAACCTGTGTAGACCAGGCATATCGTGTTTGATGATTATGTCCTCAGAGACGAATCTTCTGCCACGGCGGTCAGTCTCAACGGTCACTAGCCAGGTGCGCATGCCATAATGCACATGTGTGTGTGAGCACAAGTGCACTCTCACTTCCCTCACACTCTTAATCCGATGGGAAGGCAGACAGACACGACCGGGAAGAGGTCAGGCGCTGGACCAACGGCCTAACGTGCTTTCCGAGGCACGGGGGTGTAGTAAACACCGCCAACTTTCTGACTCCGGGCTGTTACTGTGAATTTTTCTTGCAAGCAAAATCTCAATAACAACTTCGGCCCTACCCAGGATTTGAACACGGGACCTCATTATCAGTGGTAGAACACGCGGCCGCTAAACCAACGAGGCAGTCACGTGATTAATATCCTCAAATAGGTATGTACTAAGTTTAAATGCATTCTTTCAAAAAGGTCCGCTATTAAAAATAATAGCTGAAAACGGCACAGGTGCAACTAACTGCGGCAAAACAAAGTTTTTCAGGTCATTAAATTTATTTATTACTTCAACAAATAACTTGGCAGTCGTGAAAGTGTTTATACAAAATAGGTACTTTATAAGTTAAGGTAAAAGACCTTTGGTTGCGTCGACAACCCAACACTTAGGTCTCTTTGTTTAACAGGCTTTATTATTACAACAAAACAACGATACATCAGAAATAACCATGAAATTCCAAGGACTTGAAACAAAGCTGCAATTGTTATATAAAAGTTGTTCTTAGCATGTGCTTTTTGTTTGAAAGTCTTCTTGGGCAACTGTGAGCTCTGGAACTGGGACGAAGTGACGAAGTAAGAGGTATTAGTTCTACCTTGATGCAAAAATGTCTTCAATAAGTTTCCCAACTTGCTTACTTAGATGTACTTTAGAAAATCTTTATTAACAAAGAAAATTACAAACAAATTAGAACTAGTATTTACAATTGAAACAATTTAGCTAACTGCAGACTGTTGCAAATAATGTACAGGTAGCTTAATTTTGTGCTGTAATTTGGTCCTGTAATTTTTATAAATTTCGCACTTTGTAGTTCATCCAGAACGTTTTCCAACCACAGTATTCTAACCATTTAGCATCTCTAGACACTACCTCTATAATAAATAATATATTTTTTCCATACACATATATTTTTCTCAAAAAGCTAATGGCTATACGGATCTAACTCGTGCGTTTGGCTTTCTTTTCTACCTAAGTACCTATACACTGTAGTTGCTCTACATACTTTTGTAAATAGCTTTCCAATATACAGCGTCCCATTTAAATTGGTTTTCTAATGATCACCCACCCGTACAAATTTGAATACGTCCCAACAATTTATGCGTTCGCTCAGATCACCTGAGGCGAATTCGAGATCCTACTACGACTACCATGGCTCTTCGCATAAGGTTTAGGAAGATAATAATAAGCTCTAGTACATTGAGATAAGGTTCAAGTAGATCTTGACTGTCCTGTCTTCCAGTTTGAAATTGAGGGCTGTGCTATCCTTTGACGTCACTTGGTGTTCATTTCCTGTATCTTAAAGTATTTATTTAGAAATGAATTGAATTGATGTATGAGCAGAGTTTTGATATAAATAAATAAATAATGCTGGACAATTGCCCCAGCATCATCTAGCTGGAAACTAAGCAGAGCTTGTGTTATGGGTACCAAGTAGATAACTGATATAAGTAGAAGTTAGTAAGTACATTACATAGTATGTACTTTTTTTTTTATTATACGTAGAAAACATCCAGAACAATCGGAACAAATATCTGCAGATCGTACAAACATTTGTCCCGAAGCGAGAATCGAACCCGCAACCTCCTGCATCGCAGGCGGCCCTTCGCCCGCCGCGCCACATATGTCGTCAATTGAAGAATAACGTCAGAAAAGGAAGTTTTAGTCAACGTTCTATTTTAGATTTTTTGAATATAAATTGGTAGCAACTTTTTTGAACGCTGGTAGCTTCTTAGTTTAACACACCCAAGACTGTGGCGCTGTTCTAAATCTTGCTTGAAAATTGGAACGAGGGTTCAATCGACTCGCGTCATTTTCCGACGGACTTATTGTAGGTAATGTGTAAACTGACCCTTAACCGAACAGTGAAATTCCCTACAACCTACTGCTGTTTGTTCTACGGCAGTGCCAAGGAGGTCACTAATTTATAGTCGGTTAATTTACGGTGTTTTATGGCCCTGAGGGGGTCAGAAAGAATTGTTGCATTGTGATTTGCATGTCTCGAAAGTGGCCTTTGGGGCTGGTGGGCACTTAGGGCTACTTGCTTAGACGGCCAGGTTGACAGATGACATGGCTTAAATTAACCCTTAAAAGACAATTAAGTGCTGTAATTTTGGAACTTTGTTTGGGGCTTTGTTTTCTAGTACTTTTTTTGCCCAACTGCAATGAAGGGTAAGGGGGTGTTTTGGGGTAGGTAAGTTCTTTTAGCTGTCGCTGTAGCGCAAAAAATGAACAAAAAAAAATGTATTGAAATTGCAAAATCTTAAAAAAAAAACATTTGTAGAGAAAACTGAAGGTAGATTACTAATGAGTGCCCTTTCACTGCTTGTGTCTGACAAATGTAAACAAATTTTTAGATCGTAACTTACTCTTAAAAATACCCTTGTTAGTACTCCTATCATAATCGTTGAATGAAGTTATTAAATTGAACGCCAGGTTGGGACTAAATAATGCCTATTTTCCCAGCTGCTGCTTTTTAGTGAAGCCAAATTACGTTGTAAATATTTCAAACACTTAAAACAAACTTATTTGCCTTTTATAACAAGTTTCAAATGAAACTTTAAGACATAAGATAATTTGTAACAGCTGTGAACTTACTAAAACAGAAAATAGGTCCTTACAAATTTTATAATGTAAATGAAGTAATAAGTCAATAATAAGAAATAATGAGGTCTAAAGAATGCACAGTTATTTATTTTATCAAATTTAAATATATTATATTATGGGTTTCACATGTTTGCTGTTTAATTTTAATTAAGTTTTAACTAATTGAAATATTAGTTAATTACTATTACTAAATTCACTACTAATTTAATTATTAAGTTAGCAACAAAAATAAAGTATTTTATTTAATTACTAATTTAATTTTAATTTTATTATTAATTTAGCACCATAAATAACGTTTAATTATATTTATTCTAATCCTAAGTAATAACTAAGGATTCTAGAATAAAAGCGAAAATAGAGAGGAAATGCCCGTCACCTAAAATAAATCTGACGAATTAAATTTTCTATTTTATTGTGCCTTTTGACCCTTTTCACCCTGTAATCAGCGAGAGCATCTTTTATCTCGAAGATAATTAATAACCATCTGAAACGGACGTTGCGTTTTGGACTTTCGGACCGTCAAACCTTAAATTCGGGGTAAATTTGTTCGTTAATTATAACTTTCAGTGACGTCCATTTAAACTGTTCTTTAATTAAAAGTCTTCTGTGTTAGATAGCTGTTGTGTAATAATTAAAATTACGGGTGCTACAGGCCCGTGTGTGCAGGTGATTTATTTGAACCCGTTTTAGGGTTAATGGTCGCTGGATGAAATGTGACTTTGTGTTGTGTTATTATAATGATCATTAACTGTGGTTCATTTTATACAATAGATTTTCGTGATTTCTTTAACCTTTTGCAATTTGTTACCATTTAAAAAATAGTTTAAAAACAACAGTAGGAATCTTAAATGTGCGTGTGCGTGGCTGTCTGGAAGAGATAGTTCATAGCGATAAGGCCGCTCTTTGTACTTCCACTTTTCTTAGTATTTAATTCTGTATTTTTTTTCTATCTTTGCGTGGTACAATAAGGTGTTATCTAATCGATCTACCTATCTAAAAATCGAAGTTCTAAATTACATTAATAAAAGCATTTTTTTTCAATAAGCTAATAAAATAAAATAAAATTTTTGTTTATTCAGACGACGTTGTCCATAAATTATATACAAAAATTACAAAAAAAATATAACAAAATGAATGACGAAACGAGAAAGGGTACTAGCAAAATGACGTCACCATTAGCAGAGAGCAACGACCTGCGCTGACCATCACCACAAGCCCCTTCCCGCTGACAAATGAGAGCCCAGCACCATCGCAATCAGTACCTACCTGCCCACATTCACCAGAATAATCAATCTTTGGCGAATTGCTGGTTCGACCTACACTTACACTATTTGTTAAAAAAATAAACCCAAAAAAAAGTAAATACTACTTAGTTCTAAAGTCGACGAAAAAATTAATTAAAATAATAAAGAAAAAATATTACCTACAGGCATACCGAAATTCTATTTTTAAAAACATCCGTACATAAATAGATATTATTAGGTTTTTTAGCAGGAACTTTGTTTGAAATTTTAACTAGAGCTATTAGCTATAGACGAATTGAAAGAAACAAATTATAAAAACAAATTATAAACCAAAACAGTATTTCAGGTCAGTAACTACCCTCATGGTCATCAAGTCATCATAATTAAATTATTATTAAAAAAAAATCGGTTCAGATACATTAATTTCTTGATTAGTGTAGCCAAATTTGCTAAAACTATTTTCCTAGCTCGTTTAGTTATACAAAATGTTCAAGGAAACAAACTTTTGTCTTAAAAAGTTTAAATTGGATCGTCAGAAAGCGTTCAAACAAAAAACAAATCTCTAAAACAGAAGCACAATACAATGAAAATAGTTTGAACAAAGCTCGAGCAGGTACTATAATATCCACCTTACAAAACAACCTGAAATCACAAGGAACAACTTCTTAAAACTTCTTCAGGAATGTGACACACGCTCCGAATAAAACCAATAAGAGAACAGAACCAAAGGAATTGTTTACAGAAACCAATTTGATCCGTTGTCCTTTTATAACGTACACTTCCGTGCATAGTTAACGTGATTAAAAATTACACTATAACGACAGTAAAAAATTTAATAAAGATTTTGCATTATAAGTTTTGTTTTTGACCGATTTCGGGCTCGGCAACTGACTTTAACATAACAATTTTTAATACAGACAGATATAAGTAAAGTTATTCAATCTTATTTGGTTACTTTATGCGTACTCTTTGACTAGTTTTATGAAGCTAAAGTAAAATAACAAAAGCGGTAGGTACTGAGTTATGTAGAGCATTTCTAGGCTCCCTAAAGTGATAGATTAGAGTTGTCTATACATGTCCTACTGGTTCATTTCTTTGTAGTAAATCGATCTGTAGAAATTTTCTTCTGATCGTCACTGCGTACTTCCGCTCTTATTGCTCGGCAGTGTACCTTTAATGGGAAATTCTTTTACCTCTACCGTGGTATCGGTAGAGTTCGAAAACAACAAAACACTGGGACTTGGAAACTTTCAGAGTAAAACACGGGAAATGCTTCAAACAGTATTTTAGCCATGTCCATGGCCATTTTATCATCCTCATTATAGTCTTAGCCCGTGGACACATATTGGTTGTGGACTGGGACTTATGCCTATAACTATAGAGTGCCATAATCCATAGCATAATCATAATCGTGCCACATTCGCGAAGTTGTTTTCTTTTTAGATTTATTCGTGGGCCTCCTCCGCCTCCGTGGAGTGACCACGTCGCCCAGAGAACCTGATAGGTATCACTTCATAAAGTTCAAATATTGAAGAATTGCAATTCGTGTCAAGACGAAGCACCGATTACCTAGATTCGTAATGAGCCGTACATGACCTACACACAAAATAATAGATCAAGGGGCGGGACTTCAGTTTTAAAAGCATTTTCCGTTTCTTATCTAAAACATCGAAGGCTGATTGTACGAGTAGGTATTACGAGCAATGATAATAGGCCTTTTAATTTTAGGATTTTCTCATTTTTAATTCGTTTATCGAATCAAAAGTCAAATGATGTAAGTACATACAATGCTAAATTGCTAGTCAGATTGTACAACGATCTCTGACCAGATAGGACTGTACTTCTTCTTTTCTTTTGTTGCTGACTAACATACCTAAATCAAAATGGTGCACTTCTGAATGCCTTTTTATTTCTACCTACGCATCAAAACTGTGGCCTAAAACTTGCCTTTTTTCTAGTTTTTCCTCTTTTAGAAGCTGGCAATACTGTACAGAATGTTTAGGAGCATGGTCGTAACGATCAAAAACACGGACATAGGAAACAATACTGATTTTTCGAACACAAATGAATTCTTTTTTGTTACTATTTGTTTCATATTTTAAATGTTGTTCGTTGTGGGTAGGTACTTTACTTAAATCGAATTGCATTTTGTATCAAAAATATTCCAGCTTTTTTCGTAAAATAATTGTCCGAAATGAATTCTTTTAATATTGGTTGGTTAATATTATTGGTTAATTTCAGATAAAATATTAGACCATTTTTTTTATTTTGAATGCCAACAAAATACAATATATTGGCTCATTTTAACCTCGATATAAATATCCTAGCTATAGGTACCTACCTTATAACCAATTGTCTATTAGGATTCGACTAAAATGATGATGATTTTATAAGAAACTTCATATATTTAAGAATAAATACATTATCATTTTAGTCTCAAACGAAGGCAAGGCGTCAAGTCCTAGGAATTATATCATCAAAACGTTTTGCTTCGGTTAAATTGAATTACGTAAGTACCTCCATATGTTTTAAACACGCAAAAGTCACACCAACCTTGCATGTAAAAGTCAAAGGTGAAATTTTAAATACAGGTCAAATTACAAGCCCTTTTCGTAAGAACCTTCGAAGAAAACAAAATAATCAGCGAAAAAGTAAAAGTTCAAGAAAAAATATAATATCACTTTAAGTGGGATGTTTGAAAAGCTTGATAATACGCCTAGAAAATCTCATCAAAGAGAAAAGACATGGTGCCGTCATTTTTTCATTCTGTGAAATATTTAAGTTTCTTTTGGCATAGACCAAAAATAGAAAAGATAAGAGTAAAAAAAATATTTAGGTACTTATATTGCACATCTTGTGGATACAAAGATAATTAATATAAAGGTTTTATTAGATTAACACAAAAAACATAAGGTGAGCTCTAGGAGAACATAAAAAAAAATCAAGTAAAATGGCTGAATGTTTTCCCTCCAAGCTCAAAGCTGCTATCAGAGGAGGCATGGGAACATGCACATGTCAAACTATGGTGCTTTTTAAGAGATTTTCCTTGTCTCAAAACATTCCCTCTTAGGGGGAGCTGTAAAAGTTTCAGCACTTTTCAGGCAATGTGTTTTTCGCTCATTGTTGCCGCAAAACTTTTCCTGTCCGAATTCCTTTTATTTTCAGTTTTTGCAGAGCTTTTTCTATTTATTTAGATAAATCTTACCAAATGATAAATGCTAATGAATTGCTAAGAGGCTGTAAATTCCTCTGGACATAAAAAAATTAGATGCATATTTAATTTTATACAAAACTTTTAAGTTAAATGACTCGGTCGCAATAATTATACTTACTTTACAATGCTAAGATGAACTCTGAAATTCAAAACATCCCGACCGAAACAAAATTAAAACTTTCTTTTGAAAAAATAATTCAATTTCTTTGTATTTATTCAATGTCTTTTCTATTTCTTTTGTTTTGTCCAATTTAATTGTGTTCTAACTTTACCATGAGGACGGCCATTTTGATTTTTATCTGTAGGGATTCATTTGAATACTTTCCCGCTATCAGAGCAAAACGTTGTCTTGTTTTGATAAGTTTGCGGGAAAAATAAGTTTTAGCACTTTATTAATGTTCTTTTACGACTTTTTCTTTATGTTTCTAATACTATATTCGTTTTTATCTCGTGCAATTTGTCTTTGGTAAATGAATTGGGGTTAGGTCTTTGTTCAGATGCGATAAACATTTTCAGTTGGTTCTTTAAATGTCTTTCTCAAGCTTCTGAAAGGGACAAGGGAAGTCGAATTCATATTGCACAGGACGGTTTCGACGTAAATTGTCTTCAGCCGGGTAAACCCAAGACAAACATAAATTCGCGGGAAGGTATTAGAGAAAAATAAATCCCAGATAGACGGGTAGTTTAAAAATCCAGTTTTAACCAGTTTTTCCCGGCAAGTGACTCGTTAGACGAATGGTCGGAGTACGTGTGTTGGACAGGACCCCCCTTCCCCTTGCCCCCTATAGGGGCGCTTACGAACCTTAGTGAGTATTATTTATTCTGCGCTAGACTGTCGAACGCACCCGACGCCTTCGTTAAATCGTACTAACTTGGAAGGATTTTGAAAGAAAATAAAATCGTTCAAATGTTTATCTGGGACACCCTTTATAAAATGTACCTAAACAGACCCGGGAGTTCGTGGTCCGTTGTTCTGGCGACATTCTATACGCTTTATTTTATACAGCTAAGAAAACAAAGGTTTTGCATGTTCGTCACTATGCCAGAGAAATCGTGCGTAAGCATAATTTCTTTGCATAAATAAATAAATTATTCCTACTGCACATTTTCACACAACAATAACTAGATGGGTCATAAGTTGAGTTTGTGTAATGGTTACCAGCACTATTATTAACTTTAGTTTGTGTAATGGTTACCAGCAATACTATTAACTTTAGTTTTTTGTGAATACTTTATAATAAAATTTATAAAGTAAAAGTAAGTAAGTAAAATTATTTAGAAAACACCCATGTGTTCAACTTGTTAGCTGGAACGCTTACCAAGCAAGCATTTTTTTGCGTCTTTACGCAGTTTCATAATTACTAACCGTTGTGGATTCTATGTAAATATTTAGTTTCCAACTTTTAACTAAAACTTTCGACGAAAAACAAACAAGCAAGTTTTAACTGAATTAACTGCTGAGCTCGGTTCGAGGATACTTCGTTTATTCTAAATGATAAAAAATAACAAGTTTCTGTATAAAACGGCATTTTTTTGTTGAAAACGCTTACGACATTTTTACTAACTTCGTTAAACGTAGAACTTATTATGACTCTTAGGATAACACTCTTATTTCGCACCAGGACTTTAGTACAGATAGACCTTCGGAAATATTCACATGTACGAGTAGACCTTCTCTCATCTTGTCAAGATGATTTAGGTTTATGATGTCAGCCTTTATTTTATTTGTGGTAAGCGATTTATGACACATTATTATTTAAGACAAAAAGTCATGCTCAACTCATATTTTAACAAGCTTCAGTCCAAAGTTTAGCACTTATCCAAAAATAAATTGCCTGAAGCCCTAAAAATTAACAAATAATGTGCATTAGTTCAGCCCAATTCGTACAGTACCTAGTTTTGGCGTCAAGGTATAAGATGTGTTATTCAGTTATTGTATTCCAAAAAAACATCCGAATACTTGAAAACAAAATTTAAAAAAAATTAACCTTTTAGACATTTTAGGCAAAATGTTGCCCTAACCTGTAAGTACCTGAACCTATTCTTGTAATATGTATTACCTATGATTTTCAACAACAACAAAGAAGAAAACTGCGTAGAAAATTATCATCTCATCTCTATAAATATCATCAAAACCGGGATGGCATCCTATATTTACGGATAGGATGTTTGTCCGAAGGTTTCCGGATTTCCCGTAATCTAACCTATTGTGTTTGCGCTACTACATACATACATACATACATTGTATTACGTATATCGTATAGAAGGGTAAGAATATTGGACTGCAAGTCAGCAAACACAGTCTTTCAGCGGAGCCATGAGGCTCTTGCAGACGGAAGACTTTCGATCGGCCGATAATAAATTGTGTTCTTTCAAATGCTTAGATCCCAATTAATCACGAAGCAGCACCGATTAGATCATTCGCCTGTATTTTAATCATTGATATTCACTTCATCATTTTTTCATTTGCATTTGCTACATAATTTTTTACAAATTGTAAGAAATAGATATTAAGTGTATATACTAGTTGTAATTGTTTTATTCTGTTATAATAGGTACTTAGATCATTTATTCATTAAACTATTTTGATGGTGTCATTTATAATCTAGTTTCTGCCCAAATACTTGCAAAAATAGAAATTGGTAACAATCCACCCTGTACATCAAAAAAGTAAAGGGTAAAGGGCCAAATGAATAAAAAAACTTATCGTAATTTTATCGATATTTACGCAAAATTCGTAGGATTGACTCGCTAACTCACAAAAGGCATTCAGCTTCAGCGTTGGGAATCGAATTGACTAGAACGTGCATCCCCTAACTCATTTCTTTACAATCCTTTTAATGCTTAAGATAGCAATATACCTACGTAAATTCACTTGGTTAGGGTTGGCAATAACTTTTGGATAAAATGAAAACGAAATACGGACAAAAACTTTAATGGTACCCCTAGGGCGCCTTAGGCCCTTCGCAAGTCTATTCGAGTTTTTATTGAAAGTTGAAAGAATTTCGCGGAATGTTTCCGGATTTCAGAATGATTTTAATATACTAAGAACTAGTAGGTACCTACTTATCTATTATTTTATACATAACAATTAATTTTATCAATTATGAGAATCTGCAAGCCTGTTTTACTGTGATTCATGTTGAAATAATCAAAAATTATAGCTTATTTTTAACCGACTTCAATAAGGAAGAGGTTGTCAGTTCGTCTGAAAGTTCTTTTATATTTTATTTTTGTATGTTACTTGATATCTCCGCCTATGGGCAACCGATTTTACTGATTCTTTCACTATTGTATAGAGAATGATCCCGAGGTGGTCCCATGAAATTTTTATTACTTAAAAAGCAACATAATATTTTTGGAGAATCACGACTAGCTACAACAGTTTTGGCGACATCTGCGCCAATTGTTAATAGATTTTGATGATTCTTTCGTTGTTGTATCAGAATTTATGATGAGATTGTCGCCAGTGTAAACTCAATTTTTTGCACGTGAACACAGACCTTCGGTCAGCTTTCGGTCAGGGAAAGTAAGGAAGGGGTGATTTCGTTCGTTCGAGAGATAGATGAATATTATTTTTTTTATTTTTTAAATGCCACCTGAATATTCCAAAGTAAGCGTTAAATATAGAACAACAATTATTTTTACTTGTCTCACATCTTTATCCATCGTCACCTAATTTACTAACTCAGCCACGGATTTTTCAACTAACCAACATTTTACGTTTTACAGCTTCAACATATGTTCCTCAAAAAATATAAGTTCAAGCTTGAACTAGAAATCATCATATCTTGAGCTTGTGTTATGGGTACTAGATGGTTGATATACTTAATACAATACAATACATAGATACATATATTCATTATATATAATAGGAATACCCAGAACACCCAGAAAAATACTTGCAGATCGTAAAAATATTTGTCCCAAGGCGGGAATCGAACCCGCAACCTCCAGCATCGCAGGCGGACCTTAGCCCGCTGCGCCACATCAGCCATAATGATTCCTAACATTCACTTGCCATAATTTACTGTTAGATGATAATTTTAGGTAAATTCTGTTGTTTAAAGAATATAGGACGAGTTATAAATTATTCATGTTTCACAACATTCTAAACATACTGAGTTATAAAACTAGATGTCGATACAATTTCTTTATTGGTGTCATACATAAATATTTTAGCAGTTTACTGCTTGAATATAAGTTACAAACTTAGATGCTAAAAAATAACTGCCAAGCTAAGTTGTATTTTCAGTAGCTTACATCAAAGATATATATGGTGGCTAAGATAGTATTTGTTAGATGCGCATTGATGGTGGCTGACTTAGTAATTCAGAGGACAATGTAGATTTTTAGAGGAGAATAACGCTATTAATCAGAAAGCGGTTTAATTAGCACCCAATATTATTTACCGAAAATTTAAGTCGGTTTATCGTTTTTTAAAACACGCAAAAAATATGTAGGAAACTTAGTTTAGTTTTAAATAAAGTCTCTTTAAAGAACGATTATCGACTGGTTCGGGTACCCACTACCAATACCAAATTTACGAATTAAGGCCTGGCGTCTTCACGCATATGTTCGTGAGAACGCGACGGGCAGAGCCTGCAGTTCTCGCAGTGTCAGTGAATTACCAATAACCCTGTATGATTGACAATCATCGCTACGTCTGCTGTAAGTAAGTTTTATTATCTAATCTGAACCGTTGAACTTTCAACGAGGGGTTATCAGTGTAGTTCATAATGATCACACTAACATTAAACAAACGAAAGTGGATTTTATGATGTTGGAATGTTTAGACTTTTGAATTTTTTTGAATGTTTGTTACCTATTCATACCATAACTACAGAACAACCTGCTTACAAATAAACTAAAATGTTTCCTAATTCAGAAATGTTACTATAGGTAATATATACGAGTTTTTGAAAGAAAAACTTAATTAGATTATTACTTTTAATTAACAACTGAAACTAACATTAGTCTATATGAGATTTTTTATTTATCATTTGACATATACCTAACATAAACAAACCCCATTGTATATTTTTAATTATACATAATATTTGCTTGATTTTTAAGATATTTATGTAAATTAATATTAATTAGAATGAAAAGTACCTATACTAATATAAATGACTAGCAATTACAATTACAATTATAATTGCAGTGCGCAACAGGGCGTATGTACTAACTTTAGCTATAATTAGAACTTAAGCTACCAACCTATGTACATATTAGCAACAAATAAATGAAGTGAATTGAACAGATCTGGCTGAAATTTTGCATAAATGTAGTTCTAGACTTGGATTAAAATATAATAACTTAAGATTAATTGTTAACCTTCTGACTATCCCACTAACAATATTATAAAGGTGAAAGTTTGTACTGTTGTTAAGATATTAGGCCGAAGACAACGTCAAAGATACTGAATGGCTGAAATTTTGCACACATAAAGATCTGGACCTGAAAAACATACAGGCTACAACCTTAAAAGTTTAAAAAAAAAATATTTTTTTTAAACTTGATAGTTAAAATGTACTTCAAATTCCTATATATTTACACAGTTTTTAGCAAAACAATAATTAAAATCGATTCACAATCGACAGAAAAATCGGCCAACAAACATAAATAAAACGCCAAGTGCGCATCGACTCGCACACCAAGGATTCCGTATCGTAAAAATCAGGCAACTTTTTCAAAGAACATCAAATTTTCATCTGTTCGGAGAACCCTTTAACTTTATTATATTTTTTTTAGTATTTGTTGTTATTACAACAAATAATAAAAAAATTCATGTGCGTACCTATTGTGGTTCAATAGATAAAGCCTTGACAAACCTAGCTAGTAGCCTTGACAAACGAAGAGCAAAAATGAGGGCTTCCATACTAAAAACGTGTTTTGTGTTGTGTAAAAATAAAATAAATTTCCAAATTAAAGAATTTGGAAATTTATTTTATTTTTATTATTTGTTGTAATAGCGGGACGAGAAATTCACATTCTCCAAAAATTTCAACTGACTTACCTCTTACGGTTCATGAGACAGCACTGTGACAGACGGGCGGACGGACGGACTGACAGCGGAGGCTAAGTAATAGGGTTCCATTTTCACCCTTCGGGTGCGGAACCCTAAAAACAACAAATAAATGAAACAAAACCAGAATCCTGCATTTTCATATTAATTCCGTACCAAATCCAGCACAGAGCTCCTGTTGATTGTCAATTAACAAGCGGTAGAAGTTTTGATTAAGAATAAATTTTCGGAATACGGAATGTTTCTTATACAAATGATATCCTACTTGCTCGAACGTTCCGTCGGTGGATCCTAACTTTGATTGAACTCTACCTACTTTCAAGAAAAAACTTGCAGTCGTCGACAGTTATAATGAAAATCTAAGCAAATTGAATATCTTGGTGGTTTTTACGGGAAAGTGTTTCTACTGCGCATCAAACAACTGATGTTGTTTTACGACCTGCCTGCCTGGTCCGGCTGCGACGCTGCGAGCTTGCGGGTTCAATACCCGCGGCGGGACCCATGTTTGTAAGGTCTGTAGAAATTTGTTTTTGGTGTTTTCTATATTAATTAAAAAAATCAAAATGTCTAGTCTTTAGCACCCCTTATACAAGCACAGCTTAATTTGATAGATGATGCGGTGTGAATCACCCATTATTTATCATTATTTATTTATTTAATTTCAATGTAATCGTAGATGTATGTACGTACCTTATTATCTTGCTCTAAAGTTGTCCTATGGGTACAAAAAGCAATCGGCAACACTGTTGTAATAAAACATTTCAACAAATCTAAAGTCTAAACCCCTTTCATAGCAACTCCTTTTTACTTGGCGAAGGATCGCAGTTCAACCCAATCTGCTTTTGATGAGCCTTCGGGAACCTTCCAACAAATAACGAGCATCAATAAGGTTGAAAATTGCGCAGCTTATCCTACCCTAAAATCCGTCAGACAAAGGCACTTCCGGCCGTGCCAAGACGGTGTGCCGGAAGTAGACACTATCGCCATCTATGCGCCTTATCGGAAACTACGTGTCTATGTGTATATTGTTTATGATCTTAAGTTATAGTTATTGCAGTTTTGCTCGTTTTTTTATGAATCGATGGAAGATAGGAAACTACGCTTGTATGCTGTTATTTATTTTATCCGGGAAATATGCGATGAAATTCGGCGGAGCAGAAATTTGCTTTTTATCTACAGCGAAATGGAAAATTGACGCCAGAAGTCCCAAAACCGATCAAATCTACATAAATTACTGAATTTCATATACTTATTGAACTATTTGTGAAGAAGTAACAAAAAATAAATATAATTGTGGTTGTAGTTTGCAAGGAAAATAAAAAAAAAACATTATGCGTGATGACACTTTGATACAAACAAATGAATTTCCAAAATCTAAAAGTGAAGGCTACAAAAATCAAGTCTAATCAATCATGCCTCGACCATAACTCTCGCAAAATAAGTTGTTCCCCTTAAAAAGCAGGTAGTACGATGGTCGGTTAGGTGAAATTTATAACCCTTGGCGAGATGGGGTGCAAGCGGCGTAAATTGGTTAATGCAAAGGGTGTAGTTAGTGCGAATGTGTAGAAAACGTTTTTCGAATGTTGGAGGGAAGTTATTAGAGGCTTTGCGGGGTTTCATCGCTTTTTAAGAATCCCTCTCATTTACCTACCGTCTTACTTCAGAGGGGAAGTTGTGAATTAGACCCCTGGGTCGCCTGAAATGGGTGCAAATGCAACGTAACTCAGTACATTTTTTACG
Source organism: Eupithecia inturbata (assembly GCA_963662085.1). Taxonomy (NCBI): domain Eukaryota; kingdom Metazoa; phylum Arthropoda; class Insecta; order Lepidoptera; family Geometridae; genus Eupithecia; species Eupithecia inturbata. The sequence goes on along the minus strand of OY759179.1, from coordinate 1,489,950 downwards.
CTCTCTAGACACGAACGTGGTATTCCAAACCAGGAAGTTATACCGTGAAAGACTTATTATGATACATCAAAGAACCTACAGGTTTTTTTTATATAAACCAAAAGGTTTCTTCTGCAGAGAGTTAACCCAAAGATTGCAAGCACCACGGGTTCGTTAACAAATATACAAGTTTATTTTATCGAGGCAAAACCGACCAAAATAACTCTGTTATGTTACTACTGGGATGGGATCAGAGATTCTCACTAAAACGCAACTTACTTGGCACTTACTAAACTTGCCGGCGATAACATCGGTATCGTGACATCCAGATTATTTCCTTACCTGCAACAAGAAAGACAATTAATTAGATAATTTGTATGGCTGCATGGGGAAATATATCATGAATCACGTCTTTGGGGATGAAAGCGCAAAGGAAAATAAATCTGCAGGGTTTAAAATCATATTTATCTATTAATAAGATAAGTATTACTAAAAGCTGAAGTAGAATAGTTGTATTTTTGGAAACACACTGAAGGAAAATTAAGAAGAAACAATAAAATACTGTGTTGATACTGAACAATTTATCACAGCACACGATAATGTCCACAGGATTACCTACTGAACTATGAATAACTAAATAAAGCAACATGAAAGATACCAAAATTAAAAGCCGTAAGTGAGCTTATCCTGTATCAACTATGTCCAAAATTCTAATGTTTGACTGCACCCCTCACGAAAACTTATTATGGTTCTTCAATATTTCGTGCAGCAAACATTAAACTATCCCCTAGTCAAACGAAGAATCAATTTCAATAATCGAGGATTATTTTTTTCAATCAAGGGGATCATTAGTTTTGATAGATGTGGGGTCAGTAAACGAAAAGGTTCATTGCACTCTACCAATTGTAGAGACTAGTCCATATACTACTGCGGAACGCGACAGAGTCCAGAATCTGGCAATTGTTGCTGGCATTACAGCTAAACTAGGTTACTTACATCACTGTCTCAGATCGGACAGTTACGGATTAGCTGAGCTGACTACCGTAGAAAGAGTTTATGTTTGCCAAGCAGCTAAATTTATGCTAGTCAATGGACAATGAGTAAGTAATTAATTATATTTATTTCTCAAAGAACATAGTTTACGTATAGTTTTAACATTTAGGTTTACTTATATTATACCAGATTTATGTAGTATTTATGTAGTAATAATTTTAGAATTTTGTCTCAGTAATTGTAAATACACCAAAATCAGAAAAGATATACACCAAAATGGGTGCAATGCAAACATAAGATATGTCGATGGAATGGACGATGAAGAAACAGCTTGTAAAATAATCTAATAGATACTCCAACACTGTGACATCACTGAGGGACAAAATGTCCCAAACAAAATCTTAACGACAGTTCCAGTTTTATCGCCCATCGATCCAAGACAGAGGGGCACCTACCTCAATATTTAAATCGAGAATCAAATAAAATTGCAAATTCTACAGGCGTACTCCGGACCCTTAGATCAGTTACGACCGCTAGACGCATCGCATAATACATTGACGTTCTTGAATGACAAATAGCGATGGCTTTTTTGACTAGCCAAGCGTTCTATTTACGACATTCCGGAATCGTTGCGAATTCGAATGAGGGTGGAAGTCGAACTGTTTGTTTTAGGGTATCATATCGTCTTGACATTGTAATGAGATGTTGGGAACCTTTGAAGTAGGAAGAGATCAAAATATAACTCTTACATCTGCGTAGCACGGGTCTAGTAGCCGACGGCAACGTGGACTAGACTGTCAGTCGGTGCATTTGAATTGATGATCTCCAAGTAACTGGCGATGTTATTTACTTCGTATGTACCCATTTCTTCTTAACCGCGGTGAATAATTTTATTGCGAAAGCAGCCCATTTTGCTATACTTACCTTTAGAGAGGGGCAAAGCGAAGTCACGTTACCATAGACCCAAAGCTCAGCTAGGTGTGACTAAATCCAGTTTCAAAGAACCCAATTTGCTTATAAGGAAGGCTATATAGAGCTGCAAAATTGACTTTGTGTTCAGTAAATGGATGTTAATCTACTTAAGAGTTTAGTTGGAGCTTTGTGTCAACTTTTCAGGACGGGACACTAAAAAGCTTTCAATTCCTGCTTCTGATGGCATTGATGTGTGAATCCAAACGTGTAATTAGATTTCTCTCGTCTCTGTGATAACTTTAATAGGTCAGAGGTAAACATAGAACCTTTAAAAGTTTTAAGCGACTTTGTCTAAACATAGGCTGTGGAAGGAAGAAACTTAAGACAGCTTAGAAAACAGGATTCAGGATATTTTTCAAATTCCAGAGAATTTTCTCATTTTCTATTTTATACAAAGCAAAATATACTTGGTCCTTCAATGCTTGTAGAAACTCCTAAGACTTAGTTATATAACAAAGAGCTCTGTGTAATAGACATTGAATTACAAAATACTAGTGACTATACTGGTAAATCGGTCGAAATCCGCACAATAAAGCAGCACATGAAAAATAAAGCTCTAACTTACCTGCAAATAACTCGCATATTTGTTTACATTACCGCCATACTTCAGCATGCATAAAACGTAAAACACAGAGTAAACAGTTTTATACTTACCCCACGGAGGGCATTAACAATACTCCCCTATTCGATTAAAGGAAGGAAATAAAAACTCCCCGGTTCTATTTCATAATTTGCATGGTAGACACAAATAAATTTTAAATATTGCTGTGAGAAGCCTTAATTTTTCCTTATCTGTGTTCCAATCAATCTTGCGGTGTCAGCCAAACAGATATGTAATTACTTTGATTACGAAATACGTAATAGCGGTATTTTTCTATTTTATCGCTAATTTCATGCATTTTATGCATTGCAGACATTATTATTTTAGCCTGTGACTATTGGAGATGGATCTACGCTTTGCTGCGTTTTAGCTAGCATTCTGTCTTTTTTTGCTAGAAATATCTCTAGGCTTTGTAAAGTAGTCTAACTACGACAGTCATCGAAATAAATATTTTATAAAAAAATACAGTGATCTTACTTAAATTAAACAGCTTTTGAGATCAAAAGCTGTTGACGCTAGATGGTTCAAATAAACTGAATTAAAAATGTCAACAAAATCTGGCGACGCGCGACGACGCGATCACACAAACACCCAAGCTGTGAGTATATAGATCTATAACATGGTAAACTTAAATTACAATAATGAAAGGGAGAACTTGGAAGAGGCCTGATACCCAGTAGTAGTTAGACGGGCTTTTAATACAGATAAAAATAAAAGGAAAACCAACACCAGAACACCTTACAACAAAAATACTAATACCCTAAATATACTGGATAACTACGTCACAAGCTTTAATAATAGGTACAAAAACTAATCTAACTCGAACAATAGTAAAGATAACATGGCCGTCCCTGGGGTGCCTTGCCTACTGTTTGCTTTGCAACTCTGTCGAAGTAACGATAGTAGGGATGCCACAATTTCAATTTTTTTATATAAAAGTAGTTTCTGACTTAATTGTACATTACGTCCAAGATCTGTAATAGGGGGTTGCTGGCCGCGGCTAATGATGGCTGAAAGCGAAGCGAAGCACTGCGCTGGTCCAGGCCATCACAGCGCGGTCAGCATTGTAGCCCTTTATGGCAAAGCTGAAATGAAGGCCGACACCGAAGATCAAGGCCTTTAAAGCGCGGACAGCAACGGCTGCCAATGATGACCAAGCTTAAAGGCCGACACCATAGCAAGCTTAGCTTGAGGCCAGCTTATCGTGGCCAGCAGGGCAGTCGTTGCGGACCGAGGCTTGTATAGTGCTTTACTCAAACAACGCGAGTAATTTAAAAGTCATTGAATTGGAGGATTCGTCGCTTGAAAAGTTCATTATTACAATTTATTCACGAAAATTGATTAGAACGTATCATGGAAACAATTCACTGCGATACTGACTGACAAAAGAGTTTTTCAGTTTCCCGCGTTTTATTTTTTTATTCTAACCAGCCTGTGAAACTTGTACAGTATGCATAAAACCTTTATTTGAAATACATTACGGACCGCTTACAGCGTACAGTAATAATATTACTGTCCACCTGTTCGAGTAGGCCCGAAAGGTCGACTTTGCTCAAAGAAGGTTGTCCAAATAATCAGCAGATAACATGCTATGTTTGAGTAAAAACAGTAAAAGTAAAATTGGCATAATCAGGCGTTCAACAAAAAAATTTATGTTTTTATGTCAAAATAAACATCTTGGCATTGCATATTATACCGTGCTCATGTTCATTACATCTTTGGAAACTATATTTTTCGAACCTTACACAGCAATAGGTATAAACGTCGACAACTGGGTGGCAAAGAATATCACAATAATACCTTTTAGGGCCTTTTCTTATATCAAATTTCACTTTTTTTTGTTTTTTTGAGAAAAGTAAAATACAAATATTCAGTAATGTGACATCCTTGCATCTAAAAATTAACTTCGACATGGTCCCAACTAAAATGAGATAGGACTTGTAGCGCAAATAAATGAGAGGGGCTTACTGTCGTATTATTTAGCTATTTTTGCTTTCAATAGATTTTGATTAGAATTGGGAATATATTGAAAGGAAACGAGTTTCCACGGCTTAATGCTATTTTATAGATAACTAGTTTCTGCCCGCGGCTTCGTAGGTACGGGTTTATTCGATATGATAAGCAGCCTATATTATGTTATCTCAGATTTAGAGCTATATATATCTCGGCAAAATTTCAGCCTCATCAATTTCAGCTTTATAATTGAAACTTTCAGCTTTATAATATATGTGCAATACATTAAAACTTCAAACCTTTTGAAACTATTGTGGTTTTTAAGTGCGGAAGTGACTTCAGCATTTGTTGTTAGATCATGACATGTCATGCAAACTGTGCCGAAATGTGTAAGTCAAAACCCCTCAATTTATGGTAAACTGGCTGCTGCCCGCGGCTTCGCACGCGCTTTTTAAGTATAGCCTAAGCCTAAGTAGCCTATGCCCGTCCCCGAGATATCATTTACCTCCCTGCCAAATTTCATTGAGATCCGTTCAGTTGGGCGTGAAAAAGGTAACAGACAGACAGCTTTCGAATTTATAATATTATTTTGGATATCCAACGAAAAATTTATAGCATTTTGTTCCCGTTTCTAATTTTAGACCATGAAGCTTAAACACGCTTCGTTTTTCATAGAAAGAGGTAGTGCTTATAATGACGGTTTGACTAAAGTATGTACCTTATTAATTAATTTTCGATTACATCGTAAATGTTATTGAAATCCGTTCGAGAGCCATTTTACAAGCTGAATTACTGTAATTTCAAATTATTCATTTAATTTAATTATTTAGCAAACCTATTTTATTTGATTTGTGTCCGGTATTTTTACCCACCTAGGTACCCATTATTTAGAAGTTTATTGATTAAGTTGAAAATAATGCTATTCGTAAGTAGGTAACTAAAACTTTTTTCTTCACAATTAATTTTAAAACTGACATAACAAAATGACAAGTAATTTGACCTGCATATAAAGACGATCATTAAAATTATAGTAATTTTCAACAAAAGCTGTTTTTTTCGCCAAACAGATACACAGCCATACATGGCAAAGCTAAAGCCCGCATGGCGATTGTCACAAATAATGTTAGTCGGCGCATAAATAACAGTAATTAATTAATTACACTGAAGATGGTTCTCTCATCCATACTAATATTATAAACTCGAAAGTAACTATGTCTGTCTGTCTGTGACCTTTTCAAACCTTAACGGCTAAACCGATGTTAATGAAATTTGGCAGGGAGGTCTGACACAGCAGCTGATCGTCCGAATATATTTCAGAGAACACCACCCTGAATAGAAAAAAAACAACTACCACATTTTCGGTTGTTAACCCTTTCTGTTGCAAACACATTTAGACAGTCGCCCTAGATTACCATACGAAGCATAGACTGACATTTGCACACAGGGTCAGCGGAGTAAACTGGCACAATCATGCAAAGTGGCCGTTCGCGTTAGCTAAGACGGCATACTAAGGGACTATGAATATTGAATTACAATTTCGCCCAAGTTCGTAGTGGTGTCATCTGTGGCGCTTTGTGAGGGCTGAAACGTGTTGATTGAAAGCGACTTATGACGTTTGTAACGGCATTTTGACCACATGGGCTTTCTAGTCAAGGTATATATCACTATAGTTTAGTAGTTTTTTTGGTGCAATGAAGTAGCAAAGTGGAAGAGAATAATTAAGGAAGCTGACCACACCGGATAACTAGCTGGCAGGAGAGAAAAAGAGAAGCAGAGTCCAAATGTCTGAATAACCATTTTTTTCTGTTGACACATGAATGACACATGTAGACCGATTGGCCCATACGCTAGTCAGCGGACTAGCGTATGGACCAATCGGTCTACATGTTATTTTTGTTGTACTTATCTACAACCGCTGTTGTAGATAAGTACAACAAAAATAACGGACTCAACAACTTTCCAAAAGGTGTATTTTAAAAATTGGGGTTTCAAAAGCCTTTATATCGTCAAATGTTCAGCTTTTTTTATATACTATCAGATCACATGACCTTAATTTCTGAATGTTTTATTGCTATTAAAGCTACAAGAGAAGATACGATCTTCTGTTCGCAGTATATGTAGTAGGCACCTACTTTGCTGTCGTGACGATGCTGTCGTGCGGCTGACTTGACAGCGTATCTGGTGAAATAGCCGCGGATGATGGGAAAGTGGGATCATGCAGTGCAGCAGGGTCGGAGTCATCTTAAACGAACTGATTTTATCTTCATTACTTTTAAATTGTTCGTTTAACACATCTTAAAACAACTTCTTTGAACGATTGGAAGGTTTCTAGGAAAAGGGTATATTTATAAACCTTTTTTGTCTGTTTTGATACTATCTGCTTACCTAAAAGATTACGAAGACTTTGATCTTAACTGACGTCTTTCATATTCTTCATTTTCTAAATAATGAATTATTGAGTGCCTAGACGAAATATGTCGATTAATGTTCCAGTAGAATCTTGTAAACTTTCGCAGGATCTTTAATATATCAGACCGTATAATAGAAGGCCTTAGAAATTTCGAGAACATGCTGACATTCTTAGACGGTTTTTATTACAACAATTTGTTATCTTTTATGAGTCTCTCATTGCACGACTTTGACTATCGATTTGCCTTTTGCGAAATTGTATGCTAAAGAATTCTTATTATTGGTAATTTTATTACATTATTTGGAATTTTATGCGAAGTTTTTGTTGGAAAGCTTTTTGTGTTATTTTTGACTATGAATTACTATTAAAATATCCATAATACGACTAAAGAAGAGTTTATGGAATTTTATAGCTTATGAAGTATTCATGATTTTCGGGAGAGGCCTATGCTGAAAGGCAAAACAATTTAGATACTGACACAGAATAACTAAAATTTCTACACGGATGTCTTATACCCACTAAAATAAAAAAGTATAATGTAACTAAATAAGATTATATATATGCTTGTTACATAAAGGCTTTTTGAATTTGAATTTGAAGTACTTGAAATAAAATCGAATATAATAAAGATTTCTAACCATTTATGGTTAGAACTGGGCTTTAGCCCAATTGAGCAAGCAATAAAATAAGGGAAAACGCGACAAACAGTAGAAATCACAGAAATAAAACGAAAGAACTAACGAACAGTTATTGCTATTATAGCAAGTTTTTTAGCTCAAGGATAGAAGTGGAAACCAGTCTAGGTAGCTCTAAACAGAACTAGAAATTTTACTATTACTGGTCACGCTTGGCCTAAAAGTTTCACATATAGCTAGCTTCCACGAAAAAGAACGGAATTTTTCCAAGTAGGATTGTGTTATTCACACGTAGGTAAGCAACTCACCAAGAAAATAATTGCGCCCTTCTCGCTTAAAACCCAGCCAAAGGGTCACTGTAATTAAAATGTATCTCACATTACCCGTGAAATATTTCAACTATTCCAAGAATTACAGTTACATCCCCCTCTTCCTAATTTCACTCTTGCAGATACCCAGTTATTCTAAATGGTAATATTATACAATTACGCTCCCCTGTACCAGGTATGAATATATCGGCCTCTCGCAGGGATAATTCAGTAAGCGGCAGAATAAGAATATCGCAATCTTCGGTCTAAAAGTCGTAGGTCGTAAATCTTTAGTATTATTTCGCGAAAGGGATATTTATTAAGCTTTAAGCCAGTAAGGTATGGGAATAAGTAGGTGCCTACGTATTAAAACATTTGTTATTGTCAGCTTATGGTTGGGATTAGTGTATGATTGGTTGAAAATTAATTAGATCATTGACTCACAAAGCCGCAGACCTATAGGAGGACTGCGATTTTGCACTGGTAAATTTATCAAGCTAAAAAATAAAGCTAAAGGTATAAAATGCAAATCGTTTGTATGTTGAAAGTATAGATAAAAATTAATAGACATTTTAACATAAAAAGAGGTAGTACATCGTTTTACCATTCAAAACTCGATGCCTCAAGTTTCTTTTTAACAAATGCCAGTAGGGAGTTTGCACCTGTGTGTTACTTAAAAACTTTTTCTAGCTTCACGATACGACAATAGATAGAAAATCGGAAACAATGCCATAACCATGAGTTATGTTATGTAACATCATAATGAGAGTTTACGGAAAATGAGTTCATCTCTACTACTGCTATGTCATTGGATGAAAAGCTTACGATGTAAAACCTCTAACAACAACCTACCAAGTTAATGAAGTCCAACTTCAGCTTGTGGCTATTTGTTTGAATAACTATAGCCTGGGCCAATAAATAAATTATATTCCGGTCTAAGTTGGTTGGTAGGCACGGTCAATGCCAAACTGCTGATCATTGTCAATGTTGTAAAAGCTTCATAGGTATACTAGGTGTACTTCATAGGTATAAAAAAGTTTTTGGGACGGACAGACGGACGGACAGCGGAGGCTTAGTTAAATTGTTCCAATTTCACCCTTCGGGTAAGGAACCCTATTACTAAGCCTCCGCTGTCCGTCCGTCCGTCACGTGGGTATATCTCATGAACCGTGAGAGGTAGACTAGACAGTTGAAATTTTCAGATGTGTATTTATTTCTCTTGCCGATGTAACAACAAATAATAAAAATAAAATAGATATCAAAATTAAATGGGGCTTCCATACAACAAACGTGATTTTATTGACTTTTTTTGCTCTTAATTTGTCAAGGCTGTATATCTTGAACTACAATTGGTAGACACATGAAACTTTCTACTGTAACACTTCAACTGTAATAATAACAAATACTAAAAATAAAATAAATTTGAAAATTTAACGGGGTTTAAAAGAGGATTTAAAGGAGTCGCAAGTGAAAATTGATGTTCTTTGAAAAAGTTGCCTGATTTTTACGGAACGGAACCTTTCGTGTGCGAGCCGACTCGCACTTATGGTTTTTTTATCGTTGGCTGGCCTACGTGTACCTCTATGCAATAATTCACTCCGATCCTTAAGTTCGTAGTTTAATCCGATTTGTTGCCGTAAATGATCAGTATGATGATAAAATTAAAATCGTATCGTATGCTATGAACACGTGTTAAAAGCATAGCTGTTAAATTTGTGTCTTGGAATAATGTTATAGAGCCCCCTTTCTTCTGTAATTGTTATGAAATTCAAACTAATTGTACGAGTTGTATTGTTGGCAATTAGTATAAATGCCATCTGTGGTTTGAACAAGGAAATGAAGCGAGTTGGGTCTTGTATATTAAGTAAATAGAATTGAACTATGAACAGTCGGAGTTTCATTGTTTTTAAAGAATTTAGCTACAAATAACAACGTGGTCATTTTATTTATAAACCTAGTAGCTTCTGCCCGTGGCTTTGCACGCAACTTTTCTAGATTATTATAACTCTAAGTTAGTCACGTTTAGAACTAGCATCGAGCTGGTAGGTATAGCCAACCTAACTTCAAACTTATTTTCGATGCGTTCTGCAAGAACGCTTTTTTTCCTTACAAAATTAGATGTCATTTACAACGGGATATTATATTCCTTTCCGTAATATTGGAAAACTAACTCAAATCCAAGTAAACATCCCGTTGTAAATGACTTTAGTGTTAATAACCATGATGGATTTAAAAATAAATTTGATTAGGTCGAAGCACTGTAGCCGTTAAAAATAAACTTAATTTTTTTTAATCTTCTTTAAAATCCAAGTTTGTCAACCCTCTACTTTTCATTTCGACAATGGCACTTCACGTCACTTGACATTTGCAAAAACCAGCACCAAAATGAACCTTTTCTTGTCGTAACAAGGGTTACTGTGTTCCCCTAAGAAATGTGCATGATAATTCTGTTGTTTCGCCCACTTATGCAACAAACGTCGCGATCTTATAACTTCAAATGTAGAACTTCAAGCGGCGTAAAGCGTAATCCGGTGAGCGCCATGTTTGGCCGCCATGTTTGTCCGGTGCAGGGATGTCACTGTCAAACTCAATTATAATTTGACGGGTTCATGGCACTCGTTTGATTTTGTACGTTAAAATTATTTTAAAATGTTAAGTTGAGAACTCCATACAATTATTATAAATTGTATAATAATTTATACATAATATCATGATCTGTGTCTTCCAATACCATTGCTATTCATTATAATTAAGTAATTATTATTACTTTTTTTTAACAAGTAAACGACATATCTTTGTACTCATTAAGTAAGTAAAAGATAGATTAATTTCTTTGACAAACTAACCGTCCCTAAATTATGAAAAGTCTGATTTTCACCGTTCATTTTAAACTATCAACCATCACATGACACATTTATGTCACAAAGCCAATTAAGTGATCCAGGTGATCGATCGCAATCAAGAAGCTAACTCGAACCCACACAGCCTGCGAGCGCCGCGGTAATTAGATAATTGGACGAGACGTGACAACCCTGTGTGTTTGCACCTACCGGGTAGTCTCGGAGATGACGATGGGTTTTTAACGTCAAACGTTATTTGTGTTAGAGGTTTTTGATCAATGGATTTGAGTGGAACAGAGCCTATTTCTGAACATGCCCAGTTCCATAAAGTGCGGCAGTTGTTTGTATAAATAGAAATTTGATATGTCTAAGAAAATGACAAATTAACATAGAAAGATAGAAAAAGTTGAATTTGCTCGTTAGAGAAGTGCTATAGAACCGTTGGCAAAACTATTCGTTATTGGAACCGGGCTTGAACGGGTATACAAGTAAAGGGGTATCCCAGACACTTCATTTGGGTTACCCTATTTAGAAGCGTTCGTTAGCGTTACTTATTCCTATGGGAGTTTGTCTAACCACAGAAGATATTTGAAAAATTATATCAGAATAATGTGTTTAGTTAGAGTGGTGTGGTTACACATCACACAACAAGGCGTTTAGTAGAAACTTATGTGTGTTGTAAACAAATAGAAAATGCACAAACGTTAATAAAATGTATTTCTCATGTGCTTGATCAAGTATGACGATATAACATCCCCCTAGCTCCCGGCCTATCCGTCACAGATAACTGAATAGTGTCTCTCGTATTTGCACCTACAGATTGGCATCAAGCACTGTAAATCCGCTCCGAAGGCTGTCAACTTGATTTGTTCTTTAGTTGGGATCGTTTGAAGACGAATTGGGACATGTTAATCAGCTTATGGCGTGTACTTTGTATCATCGCGATGGTGTATCAATTCAATCAATTCAAAGGCATCGTTAATTTTAGGGACTGTTACCATATCTCATACTCTTACATGTATAAGCAATGTGAGATTAAGGAGATACATAATTAAGTAACATGGTCCTCACGCCTTCTGTGGCACTGTAGTTGAATGCCTTCTTGAGACGCAGAAAGTAGCGGGCTCTCATCGCGGCGGGACAAATTTGTATTTTCGGATTTACAGTTGCCCCATTTTTGATAGGATGCTAGATTTAGTTTCTGTTTTTGGGTTATCAATATAGTTCTTTGTTATTTTCTGGGTCTCTTCCTGGTCAAGAGTACGGGTCTCTTCTAAACACTATATTCCGATAGGTTATATAAATTTAAAATAGCTGAGTATCTACTAGTAAGTAAGGCCATCTGTAACAGAAAAGCCAGAGGCCTGATCCGTTTACATTTAGAACTGTGGCGGTCCGGACCGCGGGCGATGCATTAACATAATTGCAGGCTCTATTGATTGGCAAGGCTTCGCCAGAGGAGGTGTGCTGTGGAGTCGGCCATGCTGATTAAAGTGCTTTTTATTTGCATGGATGTGTACTTGCTGTTGGATCGGACAGAAACAGTTAAATTTCAATACTAAACTGGAAGTTGTTGTTAAATTGTCATAACTTTTGAAAAGAGTCTGAAAAAGACTCTGCCGCTTGCAACGAATACAATATGAATATATATGCTTTTCGTTTTTGAAAACGACTAAATATAGGACGAAAATAATAATGAAAAAGATACAAATTGATAGATTTACGATCAATAGAACGGAGATACTTGTGGATAAAGTTTTGTAACCATCTACGCAATAATGTTTAATCTTTTTACGCAACCGGGAACGAGCCAACCAATAATCTCATTTTGTGTTTCAGTTCCTTGTTATCAGGTAAGTCTACCCCATAGAACTTCTAGCTGTCTTCAGTAGCTACCGACAGCTAGGATACGATCGTAACCACAGAGCAGCTTGTAGCCCTCGAAATATGTAATTATTTTGATTAATAAGTAGCACACATTTAAATTATTCCGCTTTCGGCAAAAAAGAACTAGATTTTCGTGTGTGTGAGTAGTTTGTGTTCGAAGTGGCATCTTCGGTCGATAGCTAAATACTTTTATAGAGAAAAGACTCCCACCATATTGAAGGTAACTGTAGTTCAAACTCCCTTAACGCATTCACTGCCCAGCCGCTGCCGCCGTCGCTACATGGTGGCACTGACCGGTATGTGCGTCTTGGACATTGAAAGTGTTAGAAAAGGTCATTGTCGACCAAGCAATTTTTATAGTGGCATTCATGGTACAAGAGATAACACGTGGCGTCACGGGGCGTTGTTAGGCCCAGGTAATATGAGAATTGTCTCATAATAAAACCAAGCAATTGATAAGCCTTGAGCAATAAGAGTTTTAGGGTTTTTGAACTCCCCCTAACAATGTAGGGAGTTTAAACACCCTAAAAATCTTATCCTATTGTTGAACAGCATCGTCAGGTCAATTCTCGAATGGTCTCGAATCAATGGTCTGTAATCCCCAAAATAAAGTACATAATGAAGAAATCAACGAATTTTTTTTTATTTAAAATTTTAATTATTTCGCTAAAACACTTTCCTTTACCTGAATAAGATAATTTCCACGAGACTACTGTCTCATTGAAATTATCTATGTGTTATATATGTGTGTGTGTGTACTGGTCTAAGAAAATTCTTATTGTATCTCTATAAATATCTCTGGACCTACTGTCTGCCTTCCAAATAAATAAAATAAAAACACGTTTGATTCGGCACTCTGCATGTTTAACTCTTAACAAACACACTACGATTCCGTATCGTACGCTCCGTTCCAAAATCGCAAATCGTAGGTACCTACAGCCTTTCGCCAAATAAAGGTGTACGATTGCTTCTTGGTTTTCCTCAGTAAAGTCGATATAAGCCATGGAACTAAACTAAGCGTTGAATGAACCATTAATGTGCTGATGCGGACACTGGATTTGTCTCAACTGCTGTATTTTTACATTTTCCACCCTGATGAAGAGCTTGTTCTGAGGAATAGGATTCTCCTTAGAGAATTTTGTATTGACCATTGAAATAATGTCGAGGTAGATTTAATTTTAATTTTCTGTCGTTACTGTCTAACTACTGGGCAATTGCCTTTCCCTTTTAATTTCACCCTCGCGATACAACGCGGTATGTGTAGAAGATGCTATTAACAGATTGTAGTTGAAGTTCTTCAAAAAACTTAAAGAGCATGTACAAGAACTTTGATTTGATTTAATGGTCTTATTGGTGTACACTTTACGAGAGGTGGCAAATAGCGACCAACAAGGCGGAAGACTAAGCCAAGAAGATAACGTCGCGACTTCGCAAGCCAAAATCCAAAGCAGGTACAATTTTATTATTGGTTTAAAACTGAAGACGATCCACCAAGTTCGACCACTGCGCTACAGAGGTCGTCAAGCACGAACGATGCAAAAACACACGCACATTTTTGCCCCGGAAAGACTTTATAATTCGAATACCAAAGTAAATCGAAATTTAAGGAAAACCCACCCATTCAGTGGTCGGTTACATATCCAATCAGAGAATCGAACCCGCGCGTACGAGTAAAACGACAAAATCACACTCAAGTTCGACTCGCTGTAATTGCATGTAGCACAAAGGTTCAATCGTAAATCCTTTGCCCTTTTGAGGAAAACCTGATGAAAATCGGATCAGCCGGTTTAATGAGAAGTTCTTTTCAGTTTTGCTTAGCGAAGTTGTCAACTGATTTGCTTTTGGGTTCATTAAAATATTGAATGAGTTAGCTGAAACCGAGATCAGGAAAAGAATTAAGCAAAAGAAGTACCAGAATGCGTTATTAATATGCGTATACGTGTTTTTGAAAACGATTCATAACGGACATTAGGTAATTCATCAAATCCTCTTAACTTATCAGAAACCTAAATAAATATTACTACCATGTATTTAATACTACACCTGCTCGGAAAGTGACTTATTCCTTTTCCAAACTTGAGCTAGATAGAGCGTCATTGTAGGCGTACAAAATCACTTTATTTCCGTGTCAGTGTTTAATTATTAAGAATTTGACCTTTTCTAAGTATACATTTATTGTATTTATGGATTATTTCCAGAGTTTTTGACTTTGACTTTGACTAGAATGCGGGTCGAACAACTCTATGGAATTTAATTTCTCACGCGTTCGCCCGAGAGAGTAATGCATGGAAATCCATTTCTAAATGTATTATTTTTGAAATTTTCTGAAATTTCTGGTTATTTTTATTGTCTAGGTTAAACTACAAAAAGGTTTTACTCCGAGTACGCCATTATGATATCGGCCTCTTCCGTTCTCGGAACAGTACTTTTATTCAAAAAATTAACCAAGTGCCTGAGGCATTCGAGTTAGGAATTTTTATTATTTCTACAGAATGTCGTCGAGTGATAGTGAAGATTTTATGACACCGCCAGTAATAAAAAAACTGCTCAAGCAGTGATTGAGAACCTATTACCTTAGAAATCCAGAAATAAATACAACAAGACTTATGAAGATTGCGTGTATTGGAAAAACGAGAGTGCAACTTCTTTTTCGGAATTTTTTTTATTTTCCTGATAGGTGTAGTATAAAGCACTATGTATCACTCAGGAGAAAGTGCGATTCCTACCTCGTGTGTCATTTGAAGGCCTCTAATAACACACCTGATAGATGAATAATGTAATATAATGAAGTACTTACTTACATTTCTGATGCTCTTTTTATTTGTTGTTAGAATTTTACGTACCTGAAACAAAATAATAAAAACGTTATTAAAACGAAAAGTAAGCAGTTTCAACGAAAATACAGGTAGGTTTAGTTCCAAGCAAAAATATACAGTTTTCTATTTATGTAAAATTTGCAGAGTAATCAGTCACAGCATAACATATTAAATTAGATGTAATCCAGAAAGTCCAGCCACTGGGTCCAAACTGGGCCAGCAGGAATAATTGAGCGCCCCCTGGCGGCCGGGCGTTGAATCAAACACGAAGAGTTGCGAGTTTGTTTCGTTCCTTTGAAAACATGATTATTTTAAATCAAAAACTGTCCATGATGTCAAAGTGAAAGTCAAAAACTCTTTATTTCCATAAATACAATAAATGTACACTTAGAAAAGGTCAAATTCTTAATAATTAAACACTGAAACGGAAATAAAGTGATATTTTTTATTTCAGTATGTAGACTAAAGTAAAGTAGCGACGAAGAAACCTTTAGCCTGTTAGTTAGTTGTTATTTTTCGAGTTGGAGCAAATCCCGTCCCAAGCTTTTTTATCCTCTAGATAATCTGATATTTTATAGTAGGCCTTTTTACACAAGAAGCTTTTGACAATTTGTTTGAATTTATTTACTGATAATTTTTGCAACTCACTACGAGTTTTGTTGTGTTAGTGTATACATTGCCCTTTAAAAGATACATTAATTTTGTGTAGTCTAGTTGTGGGCACAGCGAGTTTATGTTTATTTCTTGTATTCAAATTATGTACATCGCTATTTTTAGGGAACCGATTGATATTTCTATGAGTGTACAATAGGTTTTCATAAATATATTGACATGGTACTGTCATTACGTTTATTTATTTGAATTTATCACGCAGGGATTCTCTGGGACCCATACTATAGATAGCACGAACAGCCCTCTTCTGCAACACTAATACGGTGTTAATCTCTGCAGCGTTCCCCCACAGTAGTATACCATAAGACTATGGAAGTAGTTGAAATAAACAAGTCTAGATGTATCCACGTCTGTAAGATGACGGATTTTTTTGATAGCATATGCTGCAGAACTAAGTCTCTTCGATAGCTTATCTATGTGCGATGAAAAAATGTACAATTATAAAAGTGTACAAATATAGGTCGTACAATTCTCAAATAAAATATTGAAACAGTCAGTAAGTTAGTTACCTTGTCGCTTTAAATACCCTCCTACGATTTGGTAATATTAGGTTATTGTCACAAAACTATTGGAAATGGTGTTCTTAGATTAAAACAAGAGCTATCTTCAAAACCACGTGCAAATATAACAAACTTGAGATTTTAAACCACGTGCTATACATATAACAAGCTTGAGATCTAAAACACAAAGTTCACTTTATTTTATCAGTCTCACAGGTAATCCCACATCTGCGGATATGCTGTGAAAACTTTAAAAGTTCTTCCAATAAATAATGCAATGTTACGTAAAGGGAAACTATGGCAAAATAAATAAGAAACGAATATGAAAAGAGAGACGAAAATCTCCCTAACTCTATGATAGTTGATTCCTTTAGCAGGGATAAACCGTAGTTATTTTCCAAATAATATCCTATAATAGTACATACTTAATGAACTACCTGTGTAAGTACTGTCTTGGAAGTCATTTCTTTCTAGTTTGTAAAAAAATGTTATTATTTATTTGATGCGCCGTACTGTTTCTTAGTCCCGCGGTGTTAAAATGTGAATAGAAAGATCATTAAATGTTAAAATTATAATGAGACAAAATATATTAAAGCTGCGAATACACAGTAAACTTTCAGTTTCTTTGATAATGTGTAGAATTCCTTGCACAAAAGACAAATTGCTAAGATAGATAATATTTTTACGATTTCCAACAAAATGTTTTCAATTTACTATTTGCGCAGACAATGTTAGGATCGCATCTATAAGTTACGACCTACGTGATCGAATTTCAGTTAGTTTAAGATGTAGCTTTTATTGCCGAAGAGTAAGGGAGTTTATCGCTTGTACTTCGCAAATCAGCACTTTATGTTACGACTGATGATAGAGAGGATTTTGAATAATTGTCAAAATGTTGTAAATTTTGTCTATGGCTAAAACAAACTTGCTTTAGAAAAAACCAAGAATTGTGTCACTGTGACTACAGTTTTTTCGCCATTTTCTTTTAGTAAAATTCAAAAGTTGGGATGTGCTAACTCATATTCATCTAGGAGTAAACAAACCAAAACCGCCGTCTTCTGTCTCTTTAAAAGAGAGATGCATTTACCAACCCTAGGGTGTCAACTAGCGAGATGACAATGATGATGAATCTATAGAAAGAATTCCTCCATCTTTAAACCCGAAAGTGCCTACGAGACGAAACAAAGTAATATCACGAGGTAAGAATCTTACCGCGAAGGATTATCCCCACTTGACTTAGATATTTTGATGTTTTACCAACGAAATTGGTTTTTCCCTTAGCAAAGAAAACCCATTATCGTGAAGGGAAGCCATCTTGCCATACCTATCTAATTAGGGATCATCCTGTGTGAGGTGCGAGATTGACAGCAGTAAGTAGGGATTTGCACGGTAATGATGGGTTATTGAAATCCTTCAGTACACTATTATTCGATACACCTATTGTGTGGCTGCTAGGAAATTAAGCCGGAAGAAAGATTTGTCTTCTATAGGATACGGTGTATCGAATTTTTTGCAGTTTCTCAGTAAAGGTTACTCTGTATACAGTACTCTATGTAATGTACTATACAGATTATCTTCAACAGAAAGGCTCAGACCTGTGGTAAGGTCAAATAAATTGGAAGTCTTTCGGATTTGTTTGCTATCAAAGTATGGCCACATTATGTAAGCGATTTCTAAAAGGTTTCACTACAGCTTGTAACTATTCTCTCACTTCATACTAAAGTATCAAAATTAATGGCAAACATGTGTAAAAATTACGCAATTTAAAATGTTAAAACTCAAACGTATTGTCATCCACACGCGCGACGAGTCATGGGGTGGATTGTGTGTGGCAGGCCTAATGCAGCTATGTAGGGTTGACTTTAGGTGTCGAGTGCATGTTTGGGGGAGCCCTTAGAATTGATTGAATAAGATTATGGGTTCGGAGGTCTCGTATGGAGATGGATTTGTATTCGTGAAAAATTACTTTCTTACAACTGAAAAAGGATTTCAAGGAAATAAGTAGGCACCAATTTATCTACTTGACAGCAGGTTGGGAAGATTTGAGTAAATCAACATCAGCATCTTTAACCTTCTTCTTATTTTCTTACGACCTTACAAACTCAAACTGTTTTATTTTCTTTAGATCTGTCAGGGCTCTTCGACGCGTCAGAAATTCAAATAACATAAACAAGTAAAACTATGATATAAAACTTTGATTTTTGTTCACTTGGACTCTTAGGCCCGTATTATGAAAGCTTACTCAGTCATAGATCTATGCTTGAGTGACGTTTATTCCATAGAAAAGCGTTACTCAAGCATAGATCGATGACTGAGCAAGCTTTCATAAACGGGCCTCAGACGCTTTCACTCACACCACTCGGTTAGAGGCCTCTAAAATCGGTTCTTCATAACATAGGCTAATTTGTTTAAAAACATTCACCTAGGTATATGCTACCTAAGGTTTATTATAAAAAACGCGAATTTCTAGATCGAGATGTTAAAATGCAAAAAGTCTCATGTTTTTAGAATGAAAATTGTTGTACCTCCCAAGTACCAGTTGTAATTTGATTTTCTTTATTTTCTTTTGTCTCTCTCATTGTTTTTATACACAAAGTTATGAGATTAACTCAATTTTTAGGCCCACGTTGTGTGTCTTTTGGAGTTGAAAAAAAAAAAGAAAATACAAGTGCTCTCGAGAGTTTTAATGGAATTTCTTTGGGGGAAGTAAAAGCATAATTTTATAAATTTATAAATGCCATCGATGTTTTATATACATATACCTATAAGCTATAACCTGGAGCTTCTTGTTTTGACCTTTTCATCGAGGTTTTTTAGAACAAATTTGGGCAAGTTAATTGAGGAAAGAAGAATATTAGTTGCATCTGGCCCCGAGTAAAAATAACTTTTTTAATAATTAACGATTACAAATTACATGTTTTGTTTCCTTGAGATGTAAGAAACCAATTAAGTCAGTTGATATGCTATCAGTGTTTATAAATACATTTCTGAGAAATAAACAGATTATCGGTAACAAAATTAATTTTAGAAGTTTCAGGATAAAACTTTACTTGAAATTGCCAAGAACCGAGAATTGGTGGCTTAATTAACTCATCAATAGGTAAGCGTTTTCTTTGAAAACAACATGAATCTGAGGTATCGACGTTGGTTCACAGTTTATAAACGGAAAGCGGTATAACTCTGAAAATACTACTAAAACCCACATTATAACAGTTTACTTAGGTTAGGACAGTCTAAATTTATGAGTTTTGTTTTTAGTATTTTATATATGATTTTTTGATATCTAGTTATTTCGGCTTTTATTACATTGTTTAGAATCTTAAGTTAAAATGGTTTCCATAGGTTGGGACAGCTTAACTTAGGAGCAATATATATGTAAGTGTATTCTTTGTTTTATAATGTCCATGTAAATTTTAAGCTTTATAATTTGCCTTAAATTTTCAGTAAATTTTATTTATAGTGATAGTCAATATGTATTAAATTATACAAAAAGTAAATCCGTTATTGGCCGCATGTTTTGCGAATAAGCTTGTAAATTTTTAGTTCTTAAGGGCTGTGGATTTTGTTTCTTAAACACTCTGTAGTAGGTACGATCGTAAAGAAAAAATATTGATGCCCTCAAATCAGAAATTCAGCCACGGCGGCCAGTCTCAACGAAGAATAGCCATGTGCGCAGGACATAATATGTCCTGCGCACATGGCTATTCTACGTACACATTTGTGCACCATAGTACTTATTAAGTACTATAGTGCGCAAACATACATAGGTGCACTCTCGATTCCCTCATTTACATAATCCGATGGGACGGCAGACCGACACGACCGGGGAGAGGTCAGGCGCAGGACCTACCGCTGAACGTGCTTTCCGAGGCACGGCGGAAAATATTATTGTAATTCTGAATCCTAAAATTCGATTCCTTCGGCTAATTCAGTGTGTTCGGCTCAGAAATAGGCATACAGCTTTAATCTGTAATATAAAGCATTACGTTTCCTTGTAAAAGCTATTTATCAAAGCCCAGCTTATTGATTCCTAAGGATCTACATTACTCAGGATTCAGCTCCAATTCTTCTATCGCCTTCTATTTGCACGTGTTCCGCCCTTTGAGGGCTCAGGCACTGGACGAGAAAATGGCTTTTAAATCTGGGAGCGCTTCGTATATTTTCTTTTATTGTATATTTTTGTACAATTATATAAATAAAAGTTGAAAATAGGAGTAAAATGTTTTCATTATGTTTTTTTTTTTATTTATATATGTTGGGTTTGAACAAATTTATTTCTCCGCTCGCATAAGGACAGATCTGGGTTCCTCTAAATATCTACCTATGTACGTATAAAAGAAAATTTCAATTCTGCAGGTTTTTATATATTTGGCAGTATTTTTGTACGTATACAGGGTGCCCACGGTCATAGGACGTGGAGGGCAAGTACGAGAAATATTGAAAGAAGGCAGTTTTACTGAAAGGAAACGTTCCTTTATTTTATGGAGAATCTAAATATATATAGATATTACTAGGTATTCCTACAAAAAGATCTAGAAATCGGCAAAAACGTGCGGTATGCGCAAACAGCATCTACTCTAACCTAACTTACAGCACGCGCAGGTCCTGCCAGCTGAGAGAATAAGTGAAACTGTATTCACCGATATTTTAAAAATATACTTGCTTTATCCTTTAATAGAACCCACTGAAATGCAAAATATGAGACCCAGTATTTTTATGCCTCCGATCGGAGGAGTCCACGGAGGTAGAGAGAATCAATTCTGTCTAATAAACATTGCATAATAAATAAGAGGAAGACCAAGAAACCTGCCAATAACTGAACTGGGGGACGAAGCATTTTTTATAGTTCCCTTACAACAGTTAGACGTCAGGCGCTGGTTTTGCGCTTGACCACTTACTGGTGACAGGTCTCCAAGGTCTTGTCGGTCTAACATCCCATCGGGTTATTAAAGTGAGCGAATAAATAGTGCACTAGTGTTAACGTTCACACGTGTGCACTATAATAATTTCCTGCGCTTATACCTGGTCTCCGTTAAGACTGTCCGAAATTCGGCTAGGAATATCAATAGGAATAGAATGGCATAATTATGTCACCAGTTAGACTGCCTCCTGCCCTAAGGCCTTCGCCGCATCCCTACCCGATGTTCACACAGTGGACAAAGTGCACCAAGGCGATTGCTGTCTTGTTTTTGTCAAAATAATTAATGTAATAATGTTAATTACCTACTGTGCCGTCGTCACTCCGTAAGGGCCCTAACTGAAAACCAGCGCAGTATTGGGCAAATGCCTAATACTGCAAAATGCTGAGTTAGGGACACCTTTTTACCCTTCCTTTTAATGTACTTTACTTTTGTTATGCTATTATGTTTTTTTGGGTAAATAAATGTATTTTTATCTTTATCTTTAAAATATATCTAAAAAAACCGCCAAAACCAGTGGTAGTGATTGATTTGATATTGATGGTATCTATCAATAGACTGCAGCAGATTGGCCTAACTGGTGTAATGAGCCAGTCAGGTCATGTCCCAGTTTTTGGCAGTTTCATATAATATGCAATGCTTATCACACACAGTTTCATATAATATGCAATGCTTATCACACACAATTTATTCTTATGATTGACTCTACCTATCGGTGCTATAAAAATACAGGTGTTATTTTTTGGATTTTAATGTGCTCGATTACCGGACAAGATAAGTAATTTTTTTAAATACTTACAATGAATTAAGGTTAACTTATTTTTAAAAATTAAGCAATGTTTCCTTTCAATAAAACTTCATATCTTCAATACATCTGGTACTTGCCTTCCATATCGCATGGCCGTGGGACAACCTGTATATTTCAGGAAATTAAGGATGGCTTAAATTCATTATAAACTTATTTTGATTTCACAAAATACTACAATTACCTACTCCTTCTTGTTTCGAAATAAATTGATATTTATAATCTTTACTTAACCAATCTTTTCAAATTCACACAAACCAACCTCCATCAGTGAAAGCTCCCAGCGCCCCCTACCGGTGCTTACGGGAACCGCGTTATCAGGTTCCCGCAGGCGTCTGCCGTATTTTTGTTAACAACTTCTTTTGAAACCCACTTGATGTACTACATTGTGTTCAGGACTCGAACCTGTTATCGTTTCGGAACTTTCAACGAGATAGGCATTTGCCGGAATTAATATAATAATTGTTGACGGTTTTGAAAATAAAGTTGTATCAATCAAATTCTCGTGTTATTTGGAATTTTGTTAAAGTGTTTTTCGGAATCCATTTAAAGATATTTATCATCACCTTGTTATTTTGTAAGGGAAGTTTTTTTGGGGTTGAAACCCTTGGTCCTTGGCGACCTGGAGCACACGCCATTTATAAAGATCTTACCAAACTTTTTGTAGAGTCGACAGGTGATCGGAATGCTGGCTTCCATTTCGGTCAACGAATTAGCATTGCCATTCAACGTGGCAATGCTGCCAGCATTCTGGGCACTCTGCCTTCTGGTGACGGCTTAAATTTTTAAGAAATAATATTAAGTGTATGTACTAGTTGTAATTGTTTTATTCTGTTATTGTAATCTATGTGCTTGTGCATGTATAATATGTATGAATATTATTATAAAAATGGAGCTGCGCGCAAGTTTAGAGCTAAAGAAAGAACTCTACATACAAGTAAGAGTTGCAGAATATTTTACCATCATATTTTTATACACGCTTCAGCGTACATAAATGTTTAGTAGGGGAAATATCTTTTATCTCCCATAGTATAAGCATGTGTATAGTATTTATTTAAAGTCTTATCAATAGCTGTCGGCTAAATTATGCGTCTTATTTTCTATTTCGAAAATATATTTTATTTTTAACACTTCAATAGGCGTTTCCTCACTTTGAATAGTCTTAATTCAACGTTATTGAAAGAGTAGCTTGTGAGCTTATTTATTGTACCCTTTGACATCCACATGTCAGAATTATCACGTCTTCTGAGCTACAAAGATCGTTAGATACATAATTGGTTTGCACTGTTCTAAAGGATCAGTCATATCTTATGCAGAAACCAAGTAAGCGAAGTCACGGAAAAAAGCTGGTAATAATGCTGTTCTTCAGTCATATAATATATCTCTATGACTTCCCTCAGTCAGTGCAGGGGGCAGAAACAGATCACTATTTGATAAAACTGCACGAGAACTGCACTTCACTTCCCTTCAGGTTAATATAAATTTTAACTTTATTCAAACGTACATAAAACTCAAATAGCTTCCGAAATTTTGGGAAAAACACATAGCGGCAAGTTATCGGTAGACCTTACTCCAAGGTACGATTACACACAAATATTCTGTTAATATCCCTGCTGATATTTTATTCCCTATTCAATGGCTGGCAACTGGCTTTGTCTCTGGATGAAATACAGCCCGTATCGAGGGGTTATTCCCGACTGACCTACTCTTCACCATACAATTGAGATTTCAACTTCAGGTCAATTTGTCCATTAAAGTGGGTGTAAAATATACTGCTTGGTACTTTTTTATATTACTTTATTGATGCAAATTATATAAATTTCGCAGTTTCCACTGAAAGTTCGCGTAGAAATTATTGAAATGAAATGCCATAATTGCATCAAACCTAAATAAAAAAATATACAGAATTTGGAAATTACGAGTGTGACACTCTCGCAACTAGGCAAACGTAGTGTAAGACGCCCTCCAGCCACGACGTCCCACGAGTTGGGACGACGACCTGCGAAAGACTGCAGGCAGATACTGGATGCTGAAGACAGGGCGCTGTGGCGCTCATTAGGGGAGGCCTAAGTCCAGCAGTGAACTAATATACATAGGTTGATGATGATAAGTGCGATACTCGTAATTTTCAAGTTATGTATTTGTCTTATTTAGGTTGAGTCTTTTTAAGTTTTTATATATATTTTTCAATTAATGTTATTGATTCTGTGCATCTTTTTAAGCTTTTCTTTTTAAAAAAAGATCGGCGACAAAGTATCGTCGGAAAAAGTCTGGACATTCGTGGATGTGATGGCTTTGAAGCGGAGTCAAGAGGAACAGCCCATATCGATGGCTCGCTACAATGCTTTGGCGAAAATGGAAAGCTAACGATGTAAACAGCAGAGTGTAGCTGTTGGCTTTTTGCAGAGGTGTTTTAGAAAGGCGGGCACAAAGAATTTTTGTTTCCAACAAAGCAGGGAAATTACCCCTTGGGAAATGTGTTTTCATGTTTGGAATACATTTTAAAACTTTATAGTTTTTAGTTTGATCAGAAAACAATCTTGTGTTCTGTTGTTTTTACTCGAAATACTGCAGTAGAAAACATAATGAGAACACCTCTATATTGCTGAACTCTAGCGTCATTTTAATTACTTTTTGATAATACTGTAATTTAAAACTTTTAAAATTTACTCAATTTCCAAATAACGCAACAGAAAAATAGAACACGAACCTAACCTATCAAAGTAAAACAGAATGTCACAACCAAAACACCGAACAAAAAGCTTTACAAGTACAAACAGTAGACAAAAGACATTTTAGCGCAACCTGGTATCGACAAGCCAAGTCGAAGACGAAGGCTTGTCGAAGGCTCCTCCCTGCAGCCCCATCCGATATTTTCATTTAACTTTGAAAATTGGTCGCTTCGCCCTCGCTTCGCAAATTGGGAAGACGAGCAGGGAACATGGAAGAAGCTGGAATAGGGATCAATAATAGGATTCTAGGTGCGATTTTCTTCCGGGATGAGACTACTGTGAATCTTTTGATGGAAAAATTTAGGAAATTGTCTGTTGGGATTCGGGGTAAATTGTTTTCGGTGGCAGAAGGGTTGTGGGTGCTTTGTTAAATTATCAATTTTGTGTTGTGATCGTTTACAAGTTTACCTTCATATCACTTAAAAATCTGACGATAATTATTGTACATAGCAGACGCTGTAAAAATCGATTACGTACTTACCTTACCTTATCTTACCTTTTGTTTCTGAACACATAAATAACAAGATCCGTCAAGTGCGAGTGTGACTCGCGTGCAGAGGGTTTCGAACGGTTGTCAAGTATACCAATACGTACTAGGTACTGGTTAGAGATTTTGCTATTTGATGAATACCAAAAAATTAATGGTTTTCAGATTTCAGATGTATCGAACTCCGGAGTAGTAGGAGAATACAGGGTAATAGTAAAATTTACGTCTTTTTTCAAAATATTTCAAAAAGTATATAACTTCCAGAAATTTTTTAAATTATCCCCCCCTGTTAAATTGTAAACGTAAACAAAGAACAAGATTCTCAAATTGCCATTGACAGAGACAATAAAGTACTTATACATAACCTCTAACAACAAAAAGCGGATGTTCTAAAAACATGTACAAAACAACAGATTCCGTAAACCAACAAAGACAATTATTAAAAACGCTACAAGTGTTTAGCCGGTTAGAAAAAACGAAAAAAGCAACATGAATATTCAAAAGACATAATTTATCCAGATTAAGAGAACTCTTTTCGTCCGAAGACTTTTCAACTCAACATTATTACGGCCCCATTTCTCAGGCCTTTGAGTCCTCAGCGGGCAAAAGATTTACATAAAAAGAAACTTTCAGTCTTCTAAATTATGATTCAATTAGTATTAAAGGCTGGTCTCTCAAAGGTCCCGTATTTTTCGGGTCAGCCGAGCAGCTGATACGTAAACCCTTTGTGTTCTAACCGGACTAAGGAGTATCTTTGGAGAAAGGTTCTTTTTCGCTGCCATAGAGGTATTGGTACAAATTACAAGCGGATTTACTGGTAATGTCATTGAAAAAACTACAAAGAGAAAGCTGAAAACACATTACTTTTCTCGTATATTTATGTACGGGCGCTGCGCAAGGTCCGCTCTAAGCCCCTAGTTATATAAATGAGTCTGGTAGCTCTCGAAGGTCATGCCGTCCGGCAGAGGACTTCAGTTCAGTTCATTACGCATTATGAGATTTCTTCCTTCGTTTGAGTTTCGGAAGAATTGTATGCTCAATGTACCGTAAAAGTCTCTATTGTCGACCCTTTTGCTGGGTTTTAATCGCTTATTTTTTCTAAGAAACCGTGTGCAAGCGCTTGATGAATATAAGTCTATCTTTGTTCCATCGATTTCACAAGCTTTTAACATTCCTGTGATAATTTATAACAAAGATTCAGATCTTTTTTTAGAATAGGATGATTATCTTTGGTGTCTCACACAGAAATGTCTGAGTGTGTCACATAATCATTATCTGCGACAGGGGTATTTGTAAGAGGCAGTGCGAGTAGGATCAAGTGAGGAATTACACTTTTTGCGCGGAACCTTGCGATTATTCCGCTCCGTTCGTAAGTTTCGGATATTCGTCTTGAGGATTAAGGGCGCCTTGAGCGCACGAAATTTCACGGTATTCCCTTGATGGATGAATACGGAAGCCTTAATTCTGCAATTTCGGGTGTAAAATAGTAAAAGAGAAGACAACGTTGACGCTAATGACGTCATATTCTTCGTATATTCTTGGAGCATCCCTTTTTATAACCCCGAAAATCCTTTGTAGGATTTAGAGTAGGTACTTGTTCGTTTTATGTCTCGAGTCGCTCCGACTATTAAACACAGCACGGCACCATATGGAAATTTAAAAAGGCATTCATTCATTAAGCAAACATACATAAAATTTAACGAAGCGCTGCCATATTCGTTAACGAATTTCCGGCATTCATTATGATTATCCCACATGTTTTGTCTCTTTCTGTTGCAGTAGTTGAGACAATAGTAGAGGGAGACGGAAATCCGAAAAAAGTATGCCGGCCATCTATCGCTCGGTGATGTCGCAAGCACGCGTTTAGTGGCGTAAATTAAAGGAGATAGGTCGCCGCGGGCTCCGACGCGACGCGACCGAAATATCGCGACATAAAAACGTCGTTGTTACCGCGTATCAAATTGTTTAACACATTCCCTTTTACGACTTGTCGTCTGTTTATGACGGCCATCCAACGATTTGTGATAGGAATTGCTTCTAAATGTAGAAACGTTCGATTGGTATTTTGGATCATTAGTTTGTATTGTAAACAGATTTATATTACACGGTGGGAAAGAATTCGTTATAAATCGAGTTATGTCGACTGTCATAGACGAAGATGACGAAATCGATAAATAATTATATAATTGAAGCGGAACAGACAAGTTAAACAAAGGTAAAAATTAATTGAAAAGCGTAGGAGGGAATGAACATCGCTTACAATAATTAACGAAGCGAAATGAAGTCCAGTGACACAGGACGACCCAAATTAAAAATAAAACGTAGCTTCCACCATTACAGGGGACAAATTATACAGGAATTTGCCAAAACCGAAACATATCCCGAATAAATTCTGAGCCACAAACAAAGGGTCAGGGTGCTGACCGCGACGGCAATGTCGCACTAAACGGCAACTAAAAGCTGCTATAGTTTAAATTGTACCTCAAAAACTGTGTGTAAACAACCTAACCCGAATTTTCGTTCAAAAGTTTAAGGCCAAACCACCCTTTGATCTAAAACATCTAGCAATTTGTTAAACGAGTTATAACTTGAAACTAACAATTTGTCGAAGCAACACGTAGAGAGTACCTTTAGTTTAGCTTTCCAATTAGCGGTAGCTGTCAGCCGGTAAATTTAAAACAACGGGGGTCAAAACTGCTGTCAATTGTATTGTTGTTGTTACGCAGTGTTAATGCGACACTAATGAAATGAAACTACCGAAGCCCACGTATCGTGGAAGAAACTAACGTACAGGAAGTAAACGTTGAAACATTTTAGCAAAGCTTTACTCCATTAAGCATCATCATAAATCAGAGAATAATATGGTCACAAGTCGCAAAAACACAACTTAAAAAATAACAAAATAAAAACCATACATTTGCTTATTTTAGAAATGATCACTCCAAAACACAGCGCTTTTGGAACACGTTGTGACAATGCCTCATTTCAAACTTTTGGGCGATAAAACTGTGATAAACAAAATGGAAGCAGTATACGCTTGTGTTGAAGTGAACGCTGTTTTATTAGGTTGAACACACGAACTGCGCCGCAGCGGGTGAAGAATGACAGTTTTCAACGTATGCTTTAATTTTCCGGCTCGTTTTTGAGATAATTTTTGGCAAAGCAGTTGCATTTAGCGGGTAATTTGTTTGGTTTAGTAAGATTTCACTGTTAAATAAGAGCACCCATCAGACAAAATTGAAGTTAAAGAAAAAGTTGTGTTATTTTGTTGATGATTTTACTTATATCATGAGAAAATTTAGACCATATACCACATCTTGCTTAAGCTCTTCCTACTCGTAAGATAAAGTTGTGTTGTTTTGTTGATGATTTTACTTATATTTTGAGAAAATCTAGACCACATACCACATCTTGCTTAAGCTCTTCCTATTCGTAAGATAGTGAAGTCAATAACCTAATTTTTATGATTATTTAGCACTAAAATTAGAACAGAATTTAAACCAAAAACATGTGTTTATGTCGATATCTTTTTCTGACATTTCCAGTGTAAACGCGTTAAACTACTTCATAAAAAAAAACGGTGGAGCAGAATCAAACCAAAAACAACCATCGGAACGTAATACCGAGTCGACCACTATCGATTCAAATCACGGCGAGAATTCCAATTAAATTGCATTTGAAAATCTAGGACGATTATAGAATCCGATGGTGGGCAAATTAAAACCGGGACTCTGTTGGATTTCCTGTTCAATTTTCATGGAGTGGGGGGTGCGATAAAAATCCATTAGGAAGCGGCCTACGTGTCACTGGCGCAATGTGAACAACTAGCTTAGGATTGCTGGAAGGGATTGTCTTTAGTCAGGTCGTACTCAGGCTTGTAACTCACTCTTGTGAAAGGTTATGGGTGCAAACAGCTTATTGATAGGTGGAACTCTTTTACTTTCGAATTCGTGAGTATGGTTGACCTAAGAAACTGTGGGCTGATCGTCGCGGGGTCAGGGCTCAAATTTCTGCTACCAATCTCAATCACCATAGTTTATGTGACGCTGACTTTGCGATTACGTTCATGTAGTGATGTCACAGTGTTGACGATAATGATCTCATGATCATGAGATTACGATTAGATATTAGATTTTACAAAGTTTTCCTGAAAATTCCGGACGCTCTTTCATGTAAAACTCCTATCAAAAGTCATAGAAGTGCAAAGTAGGGCAAAAATTCCTTTATTCAATTTAGAATATTCATATCCAGAACGCGGGTGTCGGTGTATCCCGGATATGCGCTTAATGCGATTCCATACCAATCACATGCTTCATATTGCATACCCGCAAACACTTTATGTCGGATCCTGGGGCGTCGCGTCGTGGCTTTTTCTACTTCGGGCATAATTCTCGTAAAAAAAAAACAGCGAGTATTTACTTCTGCGTTGGTTAATTTATGGCACAAATCATGTTTAGAACTTCCTAAAATTAATGTAGGTACAATGAATAGAATTTCAATTTAAAAGACCTGATGTTATTAATTATAGCAATTTTAACTTGCGTCCTTTCGTTAAATGCTAGTCCACAGATGGAGTTGGCAGAGTTATCCACTAATGAGCTCCGTAGAAGTCTTTAGCTTGCCGCATCTAGCATGCCAAAAGTGTTATCCTAGCAAATTATATCCTTACAGGCAGCTCCGGCGGTCAGCGTGGTCAGCAAGTCAAAAAGAACTCTGTTTGTTGATATAGTTCAGTAAATATTCTAACACTAGAACGTACTGATTTTTTTTATCTGTGATTAAGTACTCACTTATTTGAAATAAAAAAATAAAAAATCACTTATACGAAAAATAAAAAACGATCACGCCAACTTTAAATAACTGAGTCAAAAGTGGGCGAGATTGTGGTCAAACGACGGGTTGAAAAAAGTTCCTTTCAGTGATAGATCCTATCCTTACCGTTCTGCACGAGAAGAGTGGAATCCCTCGCCAATGGCAGCTCGGAGTCCGTCAAGGTCGCGTCGGACGCGTTGTCGGACGCCGACGTGGGCGTCGTGGGCGCAGTCGGCGAGTCGGACAGGCCGCGGGTGCGCGCGCGCCGCCGACCGCTGTCGCTGCTGCTGCTGCCGCTCCCCGCGCCGTAGGGGTGGAGACGGCCCAGGCCTGGAAAGAACACTAGCTTAGTGTCTACATACATGACATGATTTTAGCTGGCTCGGGTGAGAATCATAATCAATACCTAACGTTTATTTCCAAACCATAACAGACAGAAACGTTAACAGGTAGGTACGACCAATAAAATTTGTATCTTTAAAATTAGTTCTTTATTGCGCAAAGAACATACACATAATAAGAAAACTTAAAACTAAAAAGGTAATGGCATAGGTGACCTTCACCCTAAAAAGAGTTCGCTTTTGAGAGAAACGGAATTGTAAAAGGGTGCATGTGATTAAATAGAGGAGAATCTTCGTATATCATGATTACAGTTTTTAGCAGTTTGGCTTGGCAAGTAAGAATCAGAATCAATCAATTACGTATATTTATATGAAAAATCTATTCTTAAACAGAATAATGCTAGAAAATAAAGTGTTGTTTGATTAAAAGTAAAGTGCTTTAAAGTGCCTAAAATATTTGATATGACGACGACAAATTCGACTACCGCGCAGCTGGACTATTTGTATTATTTATTTATTCATACAAAGTTGTTACAATTTACAGGTTCTCTTAATAAAACATAAATTGGAAAGTGGTGCGGTGGGCAGTCACGCACACAAGCACAGTGACATCACCGTCCGTTGTATGGTTCGGCAGCCGCACATAGGCGATCCACCAATCACGTGCCAGCAGTGATTCCACTATGGCAGAGCAAATCGTCCTATATCGTTAGTTTTAGTAGTTTCATGATTAATTTGCAAAAATAGATCTCTTGAGGTTTCTAGAGAAAAAATATATAAATTTCTAGAAAATACACCACTAGTAAGATCTTAGCTGTTATTAATACAATATCATTCAAAAATTTGAAAACCTGAAGTCTCAATCTTCACATAATAAATAACTACCCTCTACTCTGCTCTGCATACTCGATGGTCCACTAATGAGGTGGACTTCAAAGTAATTTTATTTCGTTTTCCTTTGCGTAGGATCTCTTACGATGTTCGACTTAAATTGAAAAAGTTCTTGTGAAATGTCTCAAGCACCTAAGGTCTTGATACTTTTTCATAATGATATCGTACGAAGATTTAGACAAGACCATGTACATAACCGAGAAATAATAATGAATCCCTTAAGTTTACATTTTATTGTGATTAAAGTTTAATAATGCTTTCCTGTCTTTTGGTTTGGGGTAGACATTTTACCGGTGTTTTGATGACATTGGTTCCTAAAAAGAAAAGTGTATCAACTTCATTTAAGAAACCGCTCTAAACAATTAAGAAAAGTCTAAACATTTGGAATAACAAGCATATATCTTAAATAACGTACCTAAACACTTTGTTTTATATTCCACGCTTATATTCCGTTTATCCACAATCATCGGTAAGCACATTTCAGATTTGTTGATTTTCGCGAATCCAACTTTTATATTAATATTTTTATCCATTTACGAAGACCTTAGTAATGAACGTTGAGATCAAAAGACGGGCTTTGATCAGAAAATTGGGAATATTTTTATGTAGGTATTTATATTATGTACTTACATATGACGCAAGGTCTTTCTTTTCTCATTAATATTATAATAACTACGTTCAAACAGCTGTATAAAAAGTTGTAGAGCTTATTCTAAGAAGGCTTGTTATGTTGGTAAAATATATTTTTTACAGTTCTAGCTTTCTCTAGCTTATCGAATATAAACTACCACACCACGATGTTAACGGTAAAATCTATCTAAAACTATCATTTACGATTACCCAAGTACGCTTAAAGGACCTTTACAAATATGCAGTTTAGTCTCTATTTGATACCAAGCCAATGCAAAACGAAATTTCCCTTGAATACTAAAGTGAATTCAGAATATCTCATTTTTATTTCCTATTTCCAGGGATTCCATCGATTTCATTCCCGAAGTAGAATGAGTTGGTACGATGAGAATTCTCATTGTGCGCTTTTGTCATGTCGAAGCCTTATTACTCCTAATTATGCTTGCCCTTTGCCTTCCTTCTTTCTGCGGTTTCTTTTCCTTTGTTATTTATTTTCAATGAAATCTCCGCAGGTCTCGCGCTTACTTAGTGAATATGGTATGGTTACGGGTTTTCGGAACGACCTTTTGACGGTTTTATTATTATCTTCTTATGTTTGACGTATTGTTTCATTTTCTTTGATGGTATTGATAAAATATGCAAAAAGTTCAAGTGCTGTTGAATATTTTGCTAATGTTTTTGCGAAAATAGTGGTTTTCCTTGGGAACACTTCCATATCGACTCGATTCAGTGGCGTATGGCCCTCTTGACTGCTATGCTACATTCAATTGGGGATCGGTTTGGATGGAAGTTTTTAAAACTAAATAAATTAGAATTGCTCGATTACGACAAAAATTGAACACACATTTTTTTTTTAAACTGGTTTCGTGATTGGGTCTTTTTAAGGGTTTTTAATAGAAAGTACCAACCCAAATTATTTGATTAATGTGTTCATGGGTACTTATTGACATTTATTGTACAAAATGTAGAATTCTACTAGTCTTAATAAAACTCCTGCTTGCTGTTGTTTATGTATTATTTCTCAGTCACTAGTTATAGACATCACATTATTTTATCGTGCACGCTCGTACCTTCCTGTAACCCATTTTCAATTAGCATTTTTCCCGCCCAATTCTAACTAGTGTCCGGGAGAGGACTTGGCAAAAATTCCAACGTAACGAGGCTATTGTTCTTTTTGTTTGCGAGTCCTTTGTCACGGGTTTCGCTGACTGTCCTTAATTATAGCATTGGCGCTTCCTGGATATTTGATTAGACCCTATCTCGACGGTCTTTGGCCGGTTTTGTGAGATATTTTTTTGTGAAGAAGGCTTGAGTTTCCTTGACGTCAATGGGAGTTATTTGGAATTATCGTTTGACATTGTAATTTGTAGATTCGTTTATGATTGATATGTTTGTTTTGTGTATGTACATTTTATCAGAAACTTAAATTTTTATTCTATAGAACGGTTTATGAGACCATGTTATCAGCGAAATTATTGAATCGCACCAAAGGTCCTGCCAGAAAACTAGCGTTGCTCAACTTTCTGTTTTTTTTTAATTGTCTATAGACGTTCGTTTCATCACAATCTTACCTGATGTAAAGTGACGATATAGCCGTAATTTAATTTTATGTTCTTATGTATCTAATGTAACTAGTTGTAAATAATCGTGTTAGTTACTAATAAATATATAAATAAATAGCCGATGATATAAAACGAAAGTCTAGAAGATAACTATTCACTCTTTCACTACAATACCTACTCGCGCGCGAAATTTTTTTTTTTCTTGGTGAGCTATGTATTTTTTTAATTTGCTCTTGTAATTTTTCAAAATACTTACGAACATTATATCAAATATTCGGGTACAAAAACACAAAATCCTCAGTATTAAATAACCCAGATACCTTTTTACTCGTATTTATTATATCAAAATATTTTATCCACAATATTATTGTACATTCATTTCACATAGATTCCGCAAACCGAGAATTAATTCCTCCACTGTTTTTGACTATTCAGTCACAAATCACTACACAAAGTCACAAAAAAGTAACACAACTGAACTTAACAAAGCAGCAGTTAATTGTAGCAGTAACACAGATCACGTTCGTCCTTCACGTAAATTTATATAAAACTAAATCATGGATATTCCAGAGTTTGCCGCGCGTGGGTGAATTGGACTAATATAAATAAAAATACCGCCTGCTTCCTCCCTCGTTGATAAGGAGGTGATAGCCGGCAGGACATCCTTGCTGATAGGGATGACCGGTCATCTGAGTTCGCTGTATTGTGTCACAAATATAAATTTCATGTTTCATTTCTGTTCGGGGGACTCCCTATTTTTGTTTTTTTTTTCTCGAAATTGTTGCAGAGTTCAGAGGGAGGCCTGGGTCCAGCATTGGACCAATATAGGCTGTGGAGGTGGAGGTGGTGGAGGTTGCGGAGTCATGGATTATTGGAAACTTATCTATTTTTACTAATTAACGGAACTAACAAATGGCAAAAGGCTTATCACCATAACATTGTAATAATGTTGGCCAATCCACACAGCATCATCTAGCCCCAATGTAGATTATGCTGGTAACTGATATAAGTACTTAATACATTATTATTATTTTTTTTACCGGATCAAATATCTACAGATTTTACAAACATTTGTCCCAAGGCGGGAATCGAGCGCTCCTGTCGCAGGCGGACCCTCGCCCGCCGCGCTACAGAGGTCGTCAATACGCTAGGACTGCACTCTACGATGCGCTCGTCAACTATACTTAAGCTTCATACGCCTGCAATTTAATGTAACGAAATTAATTCAAAAACATGCAAGTACAATGTGTTACGTTGTATGACTTTTCGCTACATTATCCCAACACAATAGTGTCCCAGCAGAATCAACTCCGACAAAAAAAATTACAATAAGATTCAATTCAAATAGTGAACTCATAAATATACAATTGGCGAGTTTGCTTGCGCGGTGAAATCACGTTCAGGAGATAATGGCGAACCCCAAATGTGTCCCGAGAAAAAATACGACGAATAAACATAAAAATCCTCCTTCCGCACGTATTGTTACACATTCGTTACTAAGAAAAGAAAACTACAATTTGAATCGTACAAAGTCGCATAAACGAACCGAGAACTTGTACCCTTGGGGTGACAACTGTCACAATCGTCGAGGATATAAAAAAATCGCATACATAATCATCATTGCGTATGCATGCGTATTCCACGCGGAATCGGTCGGGTTGTGTTTGCCGTCTTGATTATGACTGCGATCGATTTGTGAATATTGAAGAGCGAATTGAATTTTATTGGATAGGGCAACAGATCTTTAAATAAAGCAATATGCATATAGCATAAGGTTGAATATAGAGCTGTTACTGTGACACAATCTGTAAATGTCCGTTCTCGTGAACTTTCTGGAACGTTTAGGGTTCCAGGAAATGTGGAATTCTATCATTTAATTTGCACCACATTCCCCCTATTCTTCGTGTATGTAAATCAATACGGATTCCCAAAGTACCTTCCTGAGATATAATATTCTAAACACGATGCCCCGCGTTAAGGCAAACGTAGAAACGTAGAAATTTGTCACATGAGCGATGGTTCACCTACGTGTTCCGCCGTCTAAATCCCAAATATAATCCTTCGTCGTTCAAATAAAACAGACCTTTATTACTTTAAAGAGAAAAGCTTCAATCCAGCGCAGCCTCCGCCGGGAATTTCATCTTTCATACGCACGCGAATGCGGATTTATCGTGCGAATTTATATCTTAGCCTAGTTATCTAAAAGTACGGTTTCGACAGGCAGCGCGCGGTCGTCGCTGCCAGTTGTACGGTAGTTGCGGAGTGAGACTGTATGATTTTATGCCAGCAAAAGTAAAGAAGGTTGACAAATAGGTCGGGCGTGCCGATGTTCAGTTTTATTAAAATTAAAACGTTCTATCTTGACATTAATAAAAGGCAGTAAGGTTGAGAATCGTTCGTGTGCAACGTTTAAATTTACAACGGGAACACGAGGGATAAGCTGAACATTTTTATTATCATCGCGCTAGTTTATTGCGTCTCGAGCTTGAGCATTAGAAATAATCTTCAATGTGGGGTGTATTTTTTAGAGATCCGCAAGTGCTGACAATTCTGGAGAGTGCAAGTCTTCGAGGTAATCTTCGGGACGACTTTTCCGGTCGAAGAATAAAAGCGGAGGCGGATAGGCGTCGACGGGAATATTTGGGGTAACCAAAATTATTAAATAGAAAGCGAACAATAAATCTGTCGGTGAAGTCGGGAGGCGTTCGCAGCCGTAACTCTCCTCAATCCTTGAACGACATTTACGACTCGACATGAACTGTAGTTGTCAAACGCTGACGTCTGCCGTACCGAGCAATAAATGATAGACCTAAAGAATAGGCTGAAGACAAGCGGAGGCTTAGGTATTGTGGTCACGTACTAGACGACTGGGGAGACGCAATCTCTGAACAAAGAATTACATTTATCCAAAGCATGGAAAAATCTCGTGTAATTCAATGAATTGCGACGGCTGTTATTGTGAAATGCCGTCGAAAGGAGCTGACATATTGAAATATATTTTGGCAAAAGTATTCGATGATCAAACGGTTTTTAGTCTGAACTGTAGCAATTGCCATTCAGGTGATTTATGTCTATAGAATTTGGAAAACTTACGCAAGCTATTCTGGTTGATCTAAGTTTTGTGTAGTGTAACTTTGGAGTAGAATACGTTTTGTATTCTCATGTTAGAAATGAATTACAACGAAATGAAAATGTTAAAGTGAATACCCAAAACAGTTGTCAAACTAACGATATCCGCTGACAGCTTATTAGATAGCAATCCCAGCGGCACAATCGAGCACATGCGATCAACACAATCATTCCGAATCATCCGCGGCTTAGAACCAAAATCCCGGCTAGTGAGTGTTTGTTTTTGATTTTTGTCTAACGAGACAATGGGGAAATGATGAGCACTGCGCGAACGTCGCCTCTGGGACTTCACCCCATACCGACACTGCTACCCTCGGCATTCCCACCCGTTACAAATGTCACCTTACACACCTAGACGTAGAATTTAAATTGATTTGTAGTTGGTTGTGTTTTGAGCCCTTATGTGGATGCGGTGGTCACATATGGCGTCAAACGGGCTACGGCGAGTGACGGCATGCCACTCGGGGGACCCGTATTGGCCTTTAGTGCTGCACGGGACATTCACTATGGCAGTGGACACAACCGATTTTTCGAGATTTCATAGCAGGTGTGTTTTTGCGAGCTTTATTTTGATATAGGCTCGATTCTATAGAGCTTCAATAGTTCCCAAAAAGTCTGGTACTAGTAACCATTTGATGACAATATACCTTGAATTTTTCACGAAATTTTAAATACTTTAGTGAAAGGTTTAATTAATAATTCTATGTCAAATCCAATTACACGTCTTAACACTTACTTGAGTAGAAGCGGTGAGGCGGCGTCGCGTCGGCGCGGCCCCGCCGGCACTACCAAGGCAGGGCAGTGAATGCGTTAAAGTAGTCACGCGAAATTCAAATTCGGGAACTCTCAATTTGTATGACACGCTATCCACTCGCTCTTCAGATCAGACGACAGCTCAAATTAAGGATGACCTTGGATTATGTCGAGTTGTCACTACTTAAGCCAACAAATGTATGCAATAACAGTAAAACACATTTGTTGTGATACGGATCATGTTGCAGCTCGTGGTGATTGAAAGGATAGATTTAAGTTAACGTAGGTGATATTTCTCGACCATTTTGTACGTCAGTATCCTTATCAACTTCAAACCAGTTTCTGTAGCTTCATACACGTTTTCCAAGAAAAAAATTATCGTCTACGTTTCTCCAGGTCTAGAAATTCGATGCAATTTCAGGCCGTTCCATTCAGTAGTTTTGGCGTGAAGAAGTAACAAACATTAATCCATTTTTTTATGTTATAAATATTGATAATGGTTATACGTAACACTTACAACATCAAGCATGAGAACTGCGCAACGCCATTTCCACACCAATTAATAAAAAAATCATGGAGCTTTAATTACTACAAGCAAAGTAGTTTATTAGAGCATAACCAAATCTATATGTAGAACACGTGTCGCTCCTAGCAATGCTCCTAGCTACCAATCAGATAAGTCACTATCAGCTCCGAAATTAATAGGCCATTCGCTAAATTAGTAGATTAGTCACTCTCTGAAACCGACGGAGCCGCTTATGTACCGCTAATTAGGTAGACGTCAGTCGCCTACCTTTGTAATGATCATATCAAAGTGGATCCACCAGCTCAGCGGGTATCGGTCCCGATGCCGGGAACTCAAACTTAGTGATTTATTTACGCTGTGGAGTATTGATCGTAGCTTCTATAGCGCTACTACCGTTTGGGGAAATCTGAGGATTGAGGTCAAGTGGATATATCTAATTCTCTGGTGTTTTTCTTTGATTTACAAGATATAATCCCTTCAAGAGAATTCATATTTGCTTTCTTCGTATTTGCTGATGGCATTTGTCGGGCGACAACTTTCGATTGACATGAATTTTGGAGGGGATATCAATTATTCCTGGAATGAGCTGAACAACATATACCTTGTTTAAGAATTATTTTTAATATAATAACGTTTTAATAATTCACGTATGGTGCTGACAAAGTGATTGTTTCGAGCTTGAGTAACTAGGTACGTACATATAATACACCTTTGATTTCGAGCGGACAAAAAAAAACTGTATTTTCATCATACCAACACTTCGCAATTTTTATTCGAGGCTTGTGAAATTTCAGTTAGCCAGCATCGACGTCCTCTATGGCGCAGTGGATGAAGCTGCACATTTGACGTATGATGTGGGTACAATTGCCGCATTGGGATAAACCAAAACCTTATATACCCTGCGTTGTTATTCTTAGTAGTTACGTTATGATATGACATGGCCTTTGTGTGAGTGATACAGTCACCATTGATTCGAAAACAATGTTTTTTTATACTGGTCACGTACACAACGGTTCTTGTCTGTACCACTATGTCCCGCTTGTCAGTTGACTCATCTTAGGCTTGTGTAACATTGTGATATTCCTATCGATGCGCGATGGTCCATTTATTTACGACCTATCGTTCATAAATCGAGTCTTGCTTATATCACGAAATGGTATACCTACGATTTGAATAGGTATTTCCTCCTTTATTTCATTGTTTCTTATTTTGACTGCGATGGTCTGTAGCATTCAGTTGAAAGACAGAAATAAAAGTGCCTCGAGAAGTCGAGATACTTCGAGAAAAGGGTTCGTGGTGGCGACCATCTACCCGACTCGGCAGGGCCACTGACGTGGCCCCTGACATCATTTTTCTCGTCTGCTTGTATTTGTTCGACAATATAATTTCAAAATAAACTTTAACTGTTGAAAATATATACATTTATGCACATTTTCATACGAAAGTAAATGAAATAAACGGATAAAGTACATATTATTAATTGAATTCACAGTGCATGCAATTTGTCTGTTTGTTTGTTATCTTTTAACGACTGAACAAAACCTTAATTAAATTTGGCATACAAATTTAATGAAGGTTTTGTTTAGGCTCTATGCCTATATCATTAAAAACGATAGGCTACCTTTTGTCTCAAAAATACCTAATCTTTATGTAACATCTAAATAATAATAAATATTAAAAGTTAGATTTCAGTATGAATAATTGTTACCTCTTCATGGTACTACCAAACGAAGACATAAATATTGCTGGACAATAATAGAAATTTTGCATAGATGGTCCTGTGCCCTTGTTCTAGAGCAATTAGATAAATAATGTTGGACAATCACACAGCATCATCTAGCCCCAAGCTAAGCAGAGCTTGTGTTATGAATACTAACTAATAGATAACTGATAAACTTAGTAGAATTACACACTTTTTTTACTATACTATAAATAAGTAAACCTGACTGCATATTGGTAAATTGGATTCCGTCGATCTCTTACTAATGAAAATGAAAGAGAACTATTGAGTTGCAGTAACAGAACACCGGAGGTAAATAATTGAAGCAATTGTCGGGTCAGATCGGGTCAATTAATCATCGGAGCCGGCCGAACGTTCATTAACTATTTATACGTAGCCCAAAATTCAGTAACATGTTTGAAACGGCTTTAGGGTTGTCCGGGTGGTCTTATTTGAGGTCCCACGTAAATGAATCTATTTCGGGAACTATAGATTATGTAGTATTCTAGTGGTATGTCTGTAAGTTGGGGGCATCACCTGTATGTAACGTCCATGACAGATTTTACAGCATTTGCAAGTATGGGCTCGCCTTAACTCGGCCAGCATGTGGATGGACCGTATAGCGGGTCTACTTTGATGTATAGGACTAGATGGTATTTAAAATACGCGTTCCCAAAGCGCGCGCTTCTTAACGCCTAATGTGAACTCACTTGTAGATTTGCGGGTGATGTGGTCGTTTTTTTATTTTCATTTATTCATACAGAAATTTTAAATCAAAGTTGAAGACAGGGCGCTATGGTAGGCCTATGTCCAGCAGTGGACTAGTATTGATGGCTGATGATGATGATGATGACCAGAGTAGTTTTTTGTTCTCAATTTATTTTTTTTATTTATTTATTGCATTATATTATGGTAGGTACATATGTACATTTGTAAGGACTTTTAACTATATTGACACACGACATGTACCCATTTAGGGTATTGCAATGGGAGACGGCCAGATACGTTATACAGGGTGGTTTTTTGAGAAGGGCGGTGATGGCCAACTCTGAAACCACGAGAGTTAGGGAAAAGTCGTGAAAGGAGTCATACCCTCGATTTATAAGAAAACAATAACTGCATATTTATTTTTTTCAAAAATCTTTTACTTTTGACGGAAATGGACACGAGTGATTTTTGAAGAAAAAAAAATTACACCCTGTATTATTAAACTAATCGGTTCTGTTGCTGATAAGGACCAATCTTTGCAAATAAATGTTGTACTAAAAATGAATGGAAATAGCAAATTTTCACTTTTTTATTTTTACACCGAACAAAACTCACCTCCTATTTAAACTTTTGGTCGTTATGTGTGAAGATTTGATAGAGGCCTATTTTTTTAAATTTGATCTGTATTTCCAGCAAGACGGGGCCCCAGCTCACAACAGCCGTGTGGTTAGAGATATGCTGAATGAACATTTTGGGGATAGATGGATTGGCACTCATGGTCCGGTGAGATGGCCGGCAAGATCACCCGATCTCACACCGCTTGATTATTTCCTATGGGGTTACGTCAAGAACGAACTTTACAAAGCTCGTTACGATACAGTTGAGAGCTTACAAAGCTCATTGCTTGATATTTTATCGAGGATAAATCCTGTCATAATATCAAATGCAGTTAAGTCTCTAAAGAGACGTATAAACTT
Source organism: Eupithecia inturbata (assembly GCA_963662085.1). Classification (NCBI taxonomy): domain Eukaryota; kingdom Metazoa; phylum Arthropoda; class Insecta; order Lepidoptera; family Geometridae; genus Eupithecia; species Eupithecia inturbata. The sequence continues at coordinate 1,448,392 of OY759179.1, read as the reverse complement.
ATGCATTGGTCAATGGAAACCATTTTGAGCAACTTATTAGTTAGGTAATATTGAGATACTAAAAGTAAAATGTAAAAATTTGCTATTTCCTTTAATTTTTAGTAAAACATTTATTTGCAAAGATTAATCCTTATCAGCAACAGAATCGATTAGTTTAATAATACAGGGTGTAATTTTTTTTCAAAAATCACTCGTGTCCATTTCCGTCAAAGGTAAAAGATTTTTGAAAAAAATAAATATGCAGTTATTGTTTTCTTATAAATCGAGGGCATGACTCCTTTCACGACTTTTCCCTAACTCTCGTGGTTTCAGAGTTGGCCATCACCGCCCTTCTCAAAAAACCACCCTGTATAATACTAATTTAATAAAATTGTATGAAAAGTAAGTATATCAAATAAAATTATTGCAAGATTAAATTATCGACGTTCTATATAAAAAATCTCGACGAGTAATAAAATTCTACATCGTACAAGATCAGCATAAAATTGAAAAGATCAGCAAATAAAGTGATAGAAAAAACCTGTCACATCCCCATAAAATGTGTAAAGTGAACATGGCCCCCCATAAAAATCATGTAGGTATCTTTCCATAGGTCCGGACACTTAAGTGTCAATATCGCTAGTGGGGGGCGAGCGTTGGTGTCGAGATAATACGACAAAAAATAAAACAAAAACTTAATCCAGGATCAGAAGACCCTTGGAAGGAGATGAGATATGAACTGAAGTGTGAAAGTGCGCGGTCTCGGTAAAATGGCCGGATGCTTGTAGGCGTTGCAGTGATATCAACAACATATTGTATATAATTTCTAGATGCTATATTTTTATTTTTGGTACCTATTTGGCAAGCGGGTGGCCATTTTAATATGACCTAAATTCGATGCGGTTTGAATTTTTAAACGAGTATGTAATGTTTGTTCAATCATGTTGCTGGCAAGAGCATCCATGAAGGGACGTCATGGATTCATAACTTTGCCATGTTTTAGTTTCATTAGCTCATGCTATTGGCATGAATTGAGACCTAAACTCCAGCTACGTTCGAGGTAAAATGTTTGTAAACAAACCACAACAAAAAAAATAAAAACTCTTATGCTTGGCGTCGAGTTTTAGAAACAATTGTCAGCAATATTTATGGAAAGAAATATCTTTAATCAACAGGGAATATGATTTGCGTATAAAAATACACGGCAACAACTTAATTTTTAGGTTAAGTGCGCGGCTTGTTTACAAACATTTCACATTGAATTTGGCTGGAGTATAGGCCTCGGAATGCCAGTTTTAAGGCAATGGTCAGCAATGAACACATCTAAATTTATTTGAGATTTGAGATCAACATAGCTTTTGACGTGAAATTGCAAGCTCATCAACTAAACCTCATGAAGCTTTTAATATAAGCTCCTCTCAACACTAAAATTAGACTTGTAAATAGCATATCTAAATGTAAGACCTCGTAAATATTAGATCAAGTGCGAGTGCACACTAAAAGCACACTAAAAAACTAAAGCCCACTAAAACTTTTGTCTTCGGTAAAACAATAAACGAGAATTTATCCCGGAGTTGGGACCGTAAACTAAAAGTTATCTTTATGTCTCTATTTCGTCCGTTTTAAAATAGAAGGACACGTGTTCGATGTTCGAACAACGACAGTTATGTACCTATTAATGTAATTTTACTTGCAAGTGTTGTACATGATCAACTATACTAGGTAACTAAAATTATCGCTATACCTTTTTATTTACAGAATATGCAAATATTGGCCCAGCAGCGGCAAGAACCAAACCGGCAACTATTTGCGTCCTAGGCGGGCATAGCGGTAGCTCCACCTGTTGGTTCTGGTTGTCATAAAGGCGGTAATATTTACTTAGATTGAGATTTGAATCCTCTACCTGCAGAATCTTACCCATCATCATCATCAACCTATCTTAGTCCACTGCTGGACATAGGCCTCCCCTAATGAGCGCCATAGCGCCCTGTCTTCAGCTTGGCGCATCCAGCATCTGCCTGCAGTATTTCTCAGATCGTCATCCCACCTGGCCGGAGGGCGTTCTACACTACTTTTGCCGAGTCACGGTCTCCATTCGAGAACACGTTTACCCCAGCGGTTGTCGGTTCTTCGTGAGATATGGCCGGCCCACTGCCACTTTAGCTTGCTCATTGTTTGAGCTACGAGTATGTCAATAACTTAGCTTCTCTCGAATGTATTATTTAAGAATCCTATCCTACAGAGAAACTCAGAGCATCTCGTCACATTATCATCGAGAATCTTACTCACATTCGTTAAAAGCTGGTTAAAATATACAAACTCAAGATTCAGCATATAATGCGTTACATTTCAGTAAAGGTACATTGCGAAGGGTATATCTTTTTTCATTGAGGTACATCCCACTCTGTACAGTCATAACATCGCACGTACTCCGCATATCAATTCGAAGAGTTTCCAACAAAAGCTCCATTGTCTATGAAATGTTAACTTTGTTTCTTATAACGACGTCAATGTTTAAAATTAGAATAAAACAAAAATTTCGTCGCACCTCGTTGCTGTTTTCACGTTATATTTGAGTGCAACGTAGGGTAATAAACCAGTAAAGGCACATGCCTATGGTTCGAGCCTTTGTCTGAGACCATGACTATGCTTATAAAGAAACAAAAATAACTCATTTCTAGCTTAAAAGACCCACACTGTTGGCACAAAGCCTGACTATTCGGAAATGAGTCCAAAATATTTATTAGCGTTTGTCAACGACATTATTATGTTTTTAATAGCACATTTAACTCAGTGAATCTAAAGATATATAAATTTCGTGCAAATCATGAGCAGCTTAAACTCTCTCATTCTGTATCAAATAGCCCTGTAGTCGTAGGTTAATGTACATTAAAATTATTAATAGAAAAATATTATGCACCAAATGTTATTATTTTGCTAAGAAAATAAAGAAACCTAACATAGGTTTCTTAACTCTAGCGAAATGACAAAACTGGCCTTAGACCACAGCACCAGTCAATGTGCACTCGGAACGCACAAAGAAGCTCCTTATCAAAATGCCACGGAAAATGCGATGGCTCCGTTGCCCTCCGTAACTTCGCTCTTGGGACCTATTCACTCTATATTACCTTCTTTCCGACGAGTCATGTTCGAAATTCAAAATTATGTGCCGCCATCTTTTTTTCGCGATGACGGATCCAGATTGTTTGAGTTTAATTTTCTAATAATTAAACTTAGAGGGGTTTTCGATTTCCCTGAAACGATTAGGTTCAAGTAGTTCGTCGATAGATGGCGTCTTATTGACAATATGTCAGAAGAAAAACAAACCGGACAAACATACGTAGTAATTTCTCCAGAAAAGAAAGAAGGAATCAAGGAAGTTTATAGAAGTGAATCACAGATTCACAGATTTAATAACATAAAAAAAAAGACAACATCCTCAACAAACCTAAGAAGGTATTTTTCCAGCAGTGGACTTACATTCTGATGATTATGAAACGAACTTTAAAGTTTTTATCAAGCAATTGGTTAAAAATATACTTGCGTTCATAATTTATTGAAAATAACTTATTCACCATCGCGACGACGTTTATAATAAATAACGAAGGCAAAGGAAAACAAAGGAAGGCGCAGGAAGAACAATTTAATAGTTCAATTAATTTGTCGCGATTCAAAGAGACTTAGATTTTTTTTTATTGGTGCTACTAGGAAAACACTTGTTCTTTTTAGGATTCCGTACCCGAAGGGTGAAAACGGAACCCTATTACGAAGCCTCCGCTGTCCGTCCGTCCGTCTGTCACGTAGCTATATGATTATGAAGCGTAAGAGTTGACAGTTGAAATTTTCAGATAATGTGTATTTCTCTTGCCGCTATAACAACAAATAATAAAAATAAAATAAATAAAATAAATATCAAAATTAAAGGGGGCTCCTATACAACAAACGTGATTTTTTTGGCTATTTTTGCTCTTAACTTGTCAAGGCTGTATCTCTTGAACTACAATAGACACATGAAACCTTCTATAATTAAGTAACACTTCAATTGTAATAATAACAAACACGAACAATAAAATAAGGTTGTAAATTTAAAGGGGTCTCCGAACAAGTGTAATTTTATGTTCTTAGAAAAAGTTGCCTGATTTTTACGGTACGGAACCTTTCGTGTGCGAGCGACTCGCACTTAGTGGTTTATTTCTCAATACTCGAAGGAAGTCGACGCTATAAATACCTGAACAGGAGAGCCTGTCAATATTCAATCGTATTTTAGCATGCGTCGATATCACATCACATTATTATGAAGTTTGCAGGCATTGCAAACTTCATAATAATGGGTAGGTATTTGAAAATTGTCAATGTTCAGCACTTTATGGCAAGCGATTAAACGACACAAATTCTCAAAGAAACTTTCTTTCTAGTTCAATCAAAAGGAAGCTAGCTAGTAAATATGGTATACTCGTATAGAAGAAAGGAAGCTAGTAAATATGGTCCAACCATCAGAAACGCGATAAAGGCATGGCTCCAATGGGAAGACCTTGGATTACGAAGTTTTTCTATCAAAAACTTGTACTATAAATCGTCATAGACTATCCTAACTCAGTCCAACTGAGCTTAGCAGCGATTGCTTTAATTTCCTCTAGTTGCACGATTTATTTGTACCTACAAGGCGCGGATTTTGGTTTCTCATATTGACTTTTGGTAGAGTAGGTTAACCTAGAATATAATAAAATTGTTGCCAAAACAACAATACTATCGACAAGATTGCTTTGATAATATAACGAAGTGGAAAAGTGACCTACTAAAGAAAAAGGAGATTATTCCTACACATTTCTGAGCGACTCCCGCACAGAAAATATTGTCGTTTATGCCTTGATACCTCGGTTACGATCCTAGTCGATTTTTGTGGCCCCTACATAGCCGAGTAGATTACTTCGCTGAGACCACGTATCTTCCGATATACGGAAGATATCTTCCATCAAGCTTCTCACATTCGTGCATATGACTTTGACGAGCTATTACATTATTTACAGTGATTCGATTAATTATAGGTGTGTCAGAACCGTAGGCGATAGGCTCGACATTTGCATACCCGCAAACGGATACGACCGCAGACCGCGTAACAGGATCCGATACCCACTATATCTACGATCATGTGATATGTTATACAATCAAGGAGAAAAATACAGATCAAGGTGAATCTTTTAAATGCGTTCTATGGATAATCGAGGTGTATACCAGTTTTTGAAAAATTACGATGTTCAGCAACTTTTGTCTTAACCGTGTCTACGGACGACAGGAAACGTAATAATTTTAATGTTCGTAAAAACGAACATTAAAATTATTTTCTTTTTGATCAAATAGGGTAATAAAAGGTAGAGGTATCGAGGGTTCAAAACAATGAGCTTTTTAGTCCAATTTGTTCCTTTACAGAAAATATTAAGTTTCAACAAATTACTCTTACTTTATCGGCTAATCTCGTCTTCAAATTAATCCAACTCTCAGAATTAAACGAAAGCCGAAGCCCTAATCAAATCCACTTAGCGAGCATCACAAGTGTTGCCAACTATTCAACTTCGCCTTTGATTAAGCAGACGACAAAGATTTCTTGATTAACATTTCCTCAGAAGGAAAATTGTGGTTTGGAGTCTTGTTCCTTTGTAACTTGATGGCTCTACTTTCGTAAATATTTCCATCGTTGCCGAAATGTTGGGATAATAATGCTTACTTCCCAGAAGATGTAAATATGTATATCGCGTGATGAAAACGGCCCTGGTTTCCGGTTAAGTATTTTTAACCGACTTCGAAAAAAGGAGGAGGTTCTATGTTCGGCTGTATGTATGTTTTTTTATTTCTGTATGTTCGTCGATTTCTCCGTGATTTATGGACCGATTTGGATGATTATTTTGTAGTTGTACAGAGGATGATACAGAGGTGGTACCATAAAATTTTATTCCCGAACGTCCGTTTTTTTAAAAAACAATCAAATTATATACATACATAGAGGAACAACACGCTCCTTTTATATACATACATAGAGGAACAACACGCTCCTTTTATACCTAGGTAGGTACTGTGTTGGAATATTATAAAGTATTCAACAGGACTGTAAATTGTGCTCTCTTGACGAATGTTTTAATTTTTATTATTTATGCACCTGCAAGCAAATACTAGACTCTGTTTTTTTAAGTCATTGATTATTTCATCGTTTTATACCAAATGGAAAACCACTTATGAGTCATGCATGATATTCCAGGGCAAATGCATTTTGTATCACCAAAATACTCGAATAAATATTGATATTGAAATAAGGTACACAACGATTTCTATACAGTCGTAACATTGACGAACATCTATTTGATGCATTCTGTCGATGGTTTTAAAAACAAACCCAAGAAAAAAACAAGGCTTTTTTTGTACTTGTTGAATGAAATATCAGTTTTTATGTCACTAGAAATCTGTGCATGAAAAGCTTTTGAATACTTTTCCAAAAATAGGTCTAGGAAAAACTACAATTGGACTCGTTATATTTATTATTCTTGGAATACGCGTAGGTATGAGAATTCAGTGTAGGTGCTAGAAACTATACAGAAATCCAGTGCACAGGCATTCTATATTCCCTTTTAGGAAAATAACAAATCAAACTAGGAAATAAAGTGCTATCTATTTGATTTAGTTATTTTGAAAGTTTTTGAGAAGTGTCACCTACTTCGTAGCTTGTGAATGTGAAAGTAACTAAATAGAGAGTGCATAGTGTTTGTACACACACTTGGGCACTATAATTGTTCTGTGAACATGGCCTAATCTCAGAGACCGCCGCCGTGGCCGAAATTTGGCTAGGAGGACATAATTTCTTAAGGATTTGGTGCAGATTCACATGAAATGATGTTCAAGCCGAAGGGTACAAATTTGTCCTCAGGTAGCCCTAATGGTAAGGTTCAGTAACATGTTAGCAGAGTCATGGCGAACTATGACTCACTTAGGTTAAAACTAGTTGTCGAATCTATCACTGCAAGCATCTATATCGCAGGGCTGGTCATTGTGGCGAGCTTTGGGGGAGGTCTTGTCTAGCAGTGGACGAAAATCGGCCGTGATGATGATAAAAATCGTCGTTGGTTATAACCTGCCTATGTCTTAACCAGAATTATAATTGTAGACATAAGTGTAAGAATTTATATGAAACCGGACAAAGAAGTAGACCGAAAAGGCTGGGTCGGATATAATGGCGCATAAATACAAAGCCCAATGCCATATCCATATTTCATCGCTCGCTGATTAGATATGGGGAATAATATTTTGCGGGAAAATAATATCCTGATTTATTCTTTAAGGGCAGATAACGGTAGGAAAGATGTGGCCGTAATGGCCGAAACCGGCCGGAATCGCCCGAAATGGGCCGAAAAGGGACGAGAGTGGCCTTTAACGCTAGTATTTTTACATATTATTTTCAGGGGGAGCATTAAATTACGGGGGATTTTTTCATAGAGTTATGAATGAACATATTTTGTGGAGGCGCGCTCAACGCCACGACTCATGCCTTCAGGAGGCGCAAAAACTGAATAAGTATATGTTTTATGCGGTACTCTTTTTTATTTGGGTCCATTTTATCCTGGTCTTGAAACAGCTTTATAATTAATGCTGGAAGGATAATGTGGGACATTTTATAGCCTATTCTTAAGGCACAACTCACAGTTTTAATTTATTTTCGTGGTATCCGTGTCTTTTTATTATTTACACGTTTCTTTCCGCGGCTTCGCACGCGTTGTTTTTATGGAAATGTAAAGAGCTTGTTACTATCCCATGGCAACTGATTTATAAGATTAAAGTACCCTATATACATATATATACAGGGTGGTTTTTTGAGAAGGGCGGTGATGGCCAACTCTGAAACCACGAGAGTTAGGGAAAAGTCGTGAAAGGAGTCATGCCCTCGATTTATAAGAAAACAATAACTGCATATTTATTTTTTTCAAAAATCTTTTACTTTTGACGGAAATTGCCCGAGTGATTTTTGAAAAAAAGTTACACCCTGTATTATTAAACTAATCGATTTTGTTGCTGATAAGGATCAATCTTTGCTTATTTGCAATGTTGTACTAAAAATGAATGGAAATAGCAAATTTTCACTTTTTTATTTTTACACGGAAGAAAACTCACCTCCTATTTAAACTTTTTGGTCGTTATGTGTGAAGATTTGATTGAGGCCTATTTTTTTAAATTTGTTCTGTATTTCCAGCAAGACGGGGCCCCAGCTCACAACAGCCGTGTGGTTAGAGATATGCTGAATGAACATTTAGGGGATAGATGGATTGGCACTCATGGTCCGGTGAGATGGCCGGCAAGATCACCCGATCTCACACCGCTTGATTATTTCCTATGGGGTTACGTCAAGAACGAACTTTACAAAGCTCGTTACGATACAGTTAAGAGCTTACAATGCTCATTGCTTGATATTTTATCGAGGATAAATCCTGTCATGATATCAAATGCAGTTAAGTCTCTAGAGAGACGTATAAACTTATGCATTGGAGTCAATGGAAACCATTTTGAGCAACTTATTAGTTAGGTAATATTGAGATACTAAAAGTAAAATGTAAAAATTTGCTATTTCCTTTCATTTTTAGTAATACATTTATTTGCAAAGAATAATCCTTATCAGCAACAGAATCGATTAGTTTAATAATACAGGGTGTTTTTTTTTTTTCAAAAATTACTCGGGTCTATTTCCGTCAAAATTAAAAGATTTTTGAAAAAAATAAATATGCAGTTATTGTTTTCTTATAAATCGAGGGCATGACTCCTTTCACGACTTTTCCCTAACTCTCGTGGTTTCAGAGTTGGCCATCACCGCCCTTCTCAAAAAACCACCCTGTATAGTTAAGTATATTAACGACAGTTGTGGCGCGGCGGGCGATGACGGTCAGACTGCGACGCAGTAGGTTGCAGGTTCAATTTCCGCCTTGGGACAAATATTTGTACGATCTGCAAATATTTGTTCTGGGTATTTTCTATGTGTAATAAAAAATATCCATCTATGTAATGTATTGTGTTCAGTACATGAGTCATCTAGTACCCATGACACAAGCTCTGCTTAGCTTGGGGCTTGATGATGTTGTGTGGATTGTTCAGCATTATTTATTAATATTTATTTATTAGTTGTTCCATAGCCAGTCTAGATCTACATTATCCACAAAGCTTCAGCCCGAACCGTTAATTAGTTTTGGCTTGAAGAAGTAACACACTAGAGGTACATCCGTCCGTCCATATTTGCATCCAAACTTTCGCATTAATAATAATAGGTGCAACTTATTTCAACACTTTAGTGCACACAGTCTTATGGTGGGCTTATCACGAGCATTTTCTACCTGCCAACCGCTCCAGGTTTTGTGTCTAGTTTATAGTTACCTACGTTTCCAACTCTACATTTTTCATGCATCTACTTTGCAATACTTGTTTGGATTTTTTGTACATATCAAATACAATATCGTTAAATAAATATCTATATAATAGGTTGTATTGTAGTGTCTAGTAAGCGCCGTGCTTATTATACAGGGTGCCACGAAACATGTTTACTATGCCGAAAGGGGGTGATTCTGGATCGAGGGGATTAACATTTGTTCTACTATTTTTTGAATTTCGATTTACTAAATAAACATGTCTTATTTCTTTACTACACTAAATAAAACATACCTACATAAAAACATAAAACTAGAGAAGGAACGGCAAAGCCGAGCTTTTCCTAAAAAGCGTTCGCTTCCAGGAAACCTTATTAACAATCAAAAATTTTTGAAAAAATAAAAAATTCAGTATTCACAAGTTGATCCCCTCGGGATCCAGAATCACCCCCTTTCAGCTTAGTACATATGTTACGTGGCAGCCTGTATAAATGGACTAAACTATCTACAAAGGTATGTTACCTACATAATTATATTTGTATTTCAAACAGTTAGGCCAAAACCTTGGACTTAATGTAAAATAGCATTGTAAAGGCACTAGGTACAGGGTGTTTGGTTTTAAGGCTGTTTTTGGAATAAAAGCTGTGTAAGGTGGTAGGTAGTCCATGTGTGTACCTTCACCGCAAGATCATCCCCGATGATGCAACTGCAAGAAAAATTAAACAAATTAAGTACCTAATCAAAATATAGAAATCATATGGCTACCTGTAGATTGTTTGCAACAGTCTGCAGTTAGCTTAATTGTTTCAATTGTAAATACTAGTTCTAATTTGTTTTTGTTAAAAAAGAAAACATAATAACAGAAAATATATGAACTTTTTTGTTAAGTTAGATTCTTGCAGGAAAATCCAAAATGCGCTGGGGCCGATACCGAAAGCTGGCGCGCACACACACATTAAATTTTGTGCATTGAATACACGACCTCTTCAGAGTCAACGTCTGCAAGCTGACATCACTTTGGTATTTATACATTACTCGATTATATTGATCATGTCCTTTCAGAGTTGTATGACCACCCTATAATTTACCAAACTTTCTTATAACTATGCACATTAGAGTTTATGTTAAAACGTACATATATGCCAAGTTTTATAATCATTTCGGTCTGCTAACTTTCTGAAAGTACTTTAAGATACTTAAATTACCCCCTATTTCTTAAAGAACAATATATAAAAAAATTAATGCTTGATCAAAAGCATTTCCAAGAATATCTCAGCAGTGTTCGGAGTCGGACAGACAAACTGACAGTGCCTAATAATCAAGTTACTGCTAACTTGTTCAGTTGTTCAATTCAAAGTAGATTGTTTTTACCTCGCCGTAATCAAACTAAAGGTGGGGCACGACTGCTGTTGGAAGATAGTTTAAAATTCAAATATATATATCCATTGTTAACTATTTTCTGATCGCGGCTTCGCACGCGTTGTTTCTGTGGAACCGTTTAAATATGTCTTCTAACGCATGGGAACTAGTTTATGGAATAAAAAGTAGCTTCTGTTTGATTCCAGGCCTAGAACTACATCTATGCGAAACTTCAGCCCGATCCGTTCAGTAGCTTTGACGTGAAGAAGTGTAAGTAAGTAGGTAAGCCAAATATAATCTAATTAACATTTTTACTTATCTAATAATCTAAACTAATTTAATATTAAATAATCTTATAAATCTATATTGTTATTGATATTTATTGCGCATTACATTGTGGTAGAACTCTAGAAAATCAAATAATACTCTAAACATCCAGACTATCGCATTTATAATATTCCTGTGATTCGTCATCTGTTACGCCACCATCAGTTTTAATACGTTTTATCCTATCCATCCAAAGGTTGCCTGGAAGAGATCGCTGTTAGCGATAAGGCCGCCGATTATGCCACAATAGATATAATTAGTAATAAGTTATTGTTTAATTGCTTTATATGTTCTGATGGTGCAATAAACTTATAAGTTATAATAGATGACCGATGTGGCGCGGCGAGTGAAGGTCTGCCTGCAACGCAGGAGGTTGCGGGTTCCTTGGGACAAATGTTTATAATAAAAAATATGTATCTATGTAATGTATTGTATTAATTAAGTATATCAGTCATCTAGTACCCATAACACAAGCTCTGCTTAGCTTGGGGCTAGATGATGTTGTGTTGTTGGCCACCATTATTATTATTAATAATAATAATAACACCATTATTATTGCAAATGAAATTAACAAAAATATTTTAATATTAATTACGAAATAACTTAATACAAATTTTAATTAATTGAATTTGCAATAGCAACTATACATTCGTTGTGTCCATACGCCACGCTAGCTTCTCATTGTGATACCCTGGTGAAGGTACAACTGATGTTATGTACCTACCAATGTGAATAAATGTATTTAGTATTTATTGACTTTGAGCCAGCTTTTTGTGGCCGTTTTCAGAGGACGAAGGTAAGAAATATAATTATTTCTATCACGAAGGAATTAAATCGTATTTGAAATTATCTTCTACTTTAGTAATCGAACCCAAAATATTCCTTTGCAGCCAACTGTTATTATTAATATTGCTTAAACGACATAATCATTTTATTTAAAAAAGAAATAAATTGCGCTCAGATTTCTAGTAAAAAAGTTCACTACACCAGTTTAATATCACCTTTATAAATTTCAAAGGTATGGACTTTCCCGCCTTGAAATTTTATTATCATGGACAAACTTTGTCGATGAGTTTTTAGAGTTTAGAGTTTGCCGCTCTCATGAGAGTTTTTATAATTATCTCCCGTGAACTTGGCTAGTTACTTGTTTGTTTACGATCACAGTTTTAAGGGTTCTACTAAAAGGTTGTATTACAAAAATAGGATGTCGATTTCTTTTAGAGAGGAAGATTGTCGTAACTATAACCCATTGACTGTTGAGAAGTAAAGGTAATAATAATTACTGTACGTAAAGGTATTTTCAGTTCGTAAGAATAAGGTATCATAAATAAATAATGCTGGACTATCCACACAGCATCATCTAGCCCCAAAGTAAGCATAGCTTGTGTTATGGGTACTAGATGACTGATAAACTTAATACAATACATAACATAGATAGATATTTTTTATTATATATAGAAAATACCCAGAACACCCGGAACAAATATTTGCAGATCGTACAAACATTTGTCCCAAGGCGGGAATCGAACCCGCAACCTTCTGCGTTGCAGGCGGACCTTCGCCCGCCGCGCCATATCGGTCGTCGAAATAATCATAAGGCGATTTAAAAAAAAAAAGGTAGACAAAGGGCGCTTTGGCTTGGTTCCGTCAAATTAATATGGCATAGACACTGCCCCGCATCGACCGTGCATTGTTCGACATGCCATTCTCCCTCCCCGCGAAAGATCCCCACCATATATTGAGTTCTAAAATAATGTCATGCATGTTTTGTAAATTTTTTAGAAAACGTCTTTTATTCTATTACTTAGCTTTAATATCAGAACTGATTTGTCTTTTGTCAAAGGTTACGAGAAGAGCGTGGAAGTAATAACAAATGGCGACAGTTTATCTGCTTATGATAAATGCTAGTTATCACTTTTACTGCCCAGCCTGAATGGTGCGACCCAGGAGCGCGATCTAAAGTGCACCCAAGCCGCAAGCTGCAGAAGGGGATGTGCGTCCTGGGCACTGAATAGTTTAATATTATAACCTACATTTTATTTACCGTTCGTTGACTGGCTCCCGCGCGATACATCTCTACCGTATAGTTACGCAGAGGTCGGTACATAAGTCATGACGAATCCGCAATGGAATAATGGCTGACCTCGTGGTGACCGTGACTGTTCGAGCGGAACGAGGATAATTGGGTTTGGGTATCGTCGCTGGATTTATACTGCAGCATGATTTACTTTACGCTGTTTGAGTACCTAGGTACATACTCAATGCATGCTAAATTGTATGTAGGTAAGTTACTTACGGACTTTTGGGTGTGTCCTAATATTAAAAATCCGAAAACTGTCTAACTCTTATCTTATCAAGGATATATAGTAAAGGAGTTTTATCCAGGAATAAAAAGCCAAGGTATTACCCTAACAATTATGGTATTGGATATTATAGATCTCGAAAATCGAAACTATAAAACAAAACTTGGGCCTGTTTTGTGGACTCGCTATTTATTAGCCTTGAAATAAAAGAGCAAAGGTAATGTTGTTTTCATAGGTAAACACATTGTTATATCTTGTTGTTGCTACCCAACTGAACCTCGCATTTAATATATGTAGCAGCTCGTGTGACTTGCAAAGCGTATTATGTATTATATATTATCCTGAATATACTATAATAGCATTAAAGTCCAAAGTGAAAAACGATCGACTTACACACACATAATATAAGTAATATAAGTAATTCGTAAGGCAAACGAGAGCTGAAACTGCCCTAGAATAGCATTTACAATTCTGAACGCGTCCTACCATCCGCATTCCTTCCCTCCTACTCTAATCCAAGACATTTCAGTATATCTGTCTCTGTCTGATGCAGCCGGTTTTCAGGGTTGTCGCTTTGTTTCCGATGGGTAGTGATTTTGCATTCGACCGACTTGATCACATTCCATCGGATTTTCACTCTTGGGAATATTTACGTTGATGCCTTATATTGAGGGTGCAATGTCCTTTCAGGATTTTCTTGAACTTTAAATATACCGTAGTACAGTTATTTGGTTTCAGATAATGTTATAAAAATTTCTTAATAATTAATTTCTTTAGGACATACCTGTCCTGATTTATTTATTTATTAAATGTTGGATATCCTACGGCAGATCACAAGGCAAGTTAGTAACAAGTAGAATGGTAAGACGTTGGTGTTCTTCCAACACAAATAGGGTTCGTAGTTAACCCGCCTACATCTGTAATGCAGTAGTATGTTCTTAAATCTGTGTCTTTATAATACACGACGTCACAGAATAATACGCAGTAGTAGTATAATAATTAAAATAACTGAAAAGCTCTGAATACTGGATTCTCAGAAACTGATATTAAGTACAATTGAATAAACTGTAAAGGGTAAAATGTGCATTAAGAGAGAACTCAGTGAGTGAGTAATGAAGCATTAAGAGTTACATAAACCCAAGAATATGTCTCTTTCATTCATAAATTGTTTGCAGCATATTTTTAGGAAGGGTTATATACATATATAATTTATGTATTTTTTCTTAAGGGATACGTAATTTAATATGGAACCCCGAATAGTATATAAATTTTGGCGAAAAGACGATTCCGAAAGGTGTATGTACATATGTGTATAAAGGTATATATAGGTATATTATGTAACGGTTTTTCAGTATTATGTTGTATCCACTTACTAAGTTATCTAGACAAGAGGTAGCATGTGAGGTAGTACCTAGGTATTTTAGTGAAAAAAATGGTGACTTTGGTAGTTTTCGTGATTTATAGTAGGTAATACGGACTTAACTTTGCAGTATAGCATAGTTACAAATACAAAAATACAAATCGTTTATTGGTACCATGTACATATTTAAAATTAAAACATAATGCAACGATACTGACGCTAAAGGTATAAAATTAAATTGCCATAAAATATATTACTTACCTCTTAAACACTTTACGTCATTAAACGCCTAAACTGATTTTGGTAAAGCATTTATCTGACTAAATACAACTGTTCACGTGTTTTGAAAATGACAACGCTTAGCAACAAATTGTCTTTAAATGTGTTTTTAATTAGAAAAGTATTTCCTTACTCTAAAATACCTACATAAAAGTTCGATATATTTTTAACGTCCATCCAGCAGAATCGAAACGTTCCAGAACCTTCATTGAGTAACAGTCCTGGCATAATGCTCGCAATCGCCTCATCAAGGATTCATGGGACACCGAAACATTTCAGTTATCCACTGTTCCGGTACAGCCATTTGCAATTTAAATCATATTGTTTCATGATGGAACAGGACTAAGTCCGCGTTTGGTGTTTCGTGTCGGTGCGATTGGGTTTTATGGCGTTATTGAATTATGTTGCTATTGATCTAGTGTAACATAGTGTACATTCTATTGACCGAGTCATGACCAGCTTGTACTGTCTGACAAATAAAAAAAATGAAAAATGGAATAAATAAAAAAAAATGTGATGACTTGGATCATCATCTTTAAAAGACCACAACTGGACGGTAGGTACCTACTTAAAATGTGTAAAATTGTAAAAATACAAACGTTGGTGCAAATGTTGTTTAGACATATTCGTACGAAATATTAGGTCCTTACATATGAAATTGGCGTTTTGTATGGGAGGAACAAAAAGTCGAATATTTTTTAATATAATATATTTAATTAATCAAAGTATGAACCATTATTTTCTATGCACTTTTGCCATCTTATAGGTAGTTCATTGATCCCTTTACTAAAAACCAGTCGGACGGGAATCAATAAAATCTTTGAAGGCGATTTGGACTGCCCCATCGGAGTTGAATTTTTTCCCTTGCAAGAAGTTATCCAAATTTCGAAAAAAATGGTAATCTGTTGGAGCAAGGTCCGGGGAGTACGGAGGATGTCTTAGACTTTCCAATTGAAGCTCTTCTAATTTAGTAGCCGTCTGTTGCGCAGTGTGTGGTCTAGCGTTGTCGTGAAGCAGCAGTGGCGTGGAGCGATTGACCAGCCTAGGTTGTTTAGCCGCTAGCTTTTCCATCATGGTTTGCAATTGCTGACAATAGACATCAGCCGTAATAGTCTGGCCAGATTTGAGAAAACTGTAATGAACAATACCGGCACTAGTCCACCAAACGCTTACAAGTAACTTTTTTGGGGTTAATTTTCGCTTGGGGCAGGATTTGGCTGGCTGGCCAGGATCCAACCATTGCGCTGAGCGCTTCCGATTATCGTAAAGAACCCATTTTTCATCACAGGTAATGATTCGGTTTAAAATACCTTCTTTATTGTGCCGGTTTAGTAATGTAACGCAGCAGTCGACGCGCGTTTGCCGGTTTGCTTCAGTCAATTCGTGAGGTACCCACCTTTCAAGCTTTTTAATCTTCCCAATTTGCTTCAAGTGAATTAAAACAGTTTTATCACTAACATCGCAGCCTGCAGCTAACTCGGACGTGGTTTGCGATGGATCCGCTTCCACAATAGCCTTCAACTCTTCATTATCAACTTGAGTCTCAGGCCGTCCACGGGGCTTGTTCTGCAGGTCAAAATTTCCAGAACGAAAACGTTGGAACCAAAAACGAACTGTGTTTTCTTTTGCAACACGACCGCCATACACATCATTCACCCTTCGAGTTGTTTCCGCAGCACTAGTGCCACGGCGGAACTCGTACTCGTAAATAATGCGATATTTTAAGTTTTCCATTTTGTAAAATGAGTGACGCAAACAGAAAAAAACAGAAGAAAAAAAACAAATGAATGACGATCATCGAAGCACAAATACATGAGTCTATAGCTGTACAAATTTGAATTTGGAATTCCTTACCAAAGAGGAGAAATTTGTGATTAAAGTGGCCAGTACGAAAAACGCCAATTTCATATGTAAGGACCATATTTGAGGTACGATGAAAATAAGTTGATGTTACTCACTTATATAACTATAACTGCAGTCATCCCCATTTTGTTGCGACTCACCTGTAAAGGAAAAAAAACTCAATTAATATTATGTAGGTGTTAGAAGCTTCTCATTATATCTACAAAAATATACAAACTTAAAATACCAACAAACATCCTAAGACCTTTTCTATAAGAGCATCTCAAAAGTTAGAATAGAACACACATATTCGACTCCGTCTTTTACATAACCACGAAGATTACGAGCTTCCTTCAAAGATATGACGATTTAGACCTTATCGCATTAACAACTCAAACAAAAGGGACACGATCCGTGACACCAATAAAAAACCATGAATAGCCCATTCACGCAGTCGTGACGTCACGGAGACAATAACGACATATTTAGAAATGTCCCATTTTAAAGGACCAGATGTTTCAAATAAACAAAGCTTGGTGTAGAAGATATTTTAAACGCATTTTACGACGAGTTGAAAAGTTGATTGTTTCAACAAAGGTGCTTTGTTGAAGTCCCATGGGGATTTCATAAAACGTTGATAATTGGTTTTTATGGGTTGTAGTTATTTCGGGCATTATTTTAAAATTAAAAATAGGCCAGGATAGGTGGCGGAATTTAAAAT
This sequence comes from Eupithecia inturbata, assembly GCA_963662085.1. Classification (NCBI taxonomy): domain Eukaryota; kingdom Metazoa; phylum Arthropoda; class Insecta; order Lepidoptera; family Geometridae; genus Eupithecia; species Eupithecia inturbata. Next base: position 1,430,833 of record OY759179.1, on the reverse strand, counting down.
TTTTCAATAAAATTACATGCCTAGTTCTCGGAAAAAGAATTAGTGTTAAAGCTAGAGGGTTCCGTTTTCACCCTTCGGGTACGGAACCTTAAAAAGTATCCCCTATTAGAAGCCTCCAAAGCCACAACGAATTTTTCGTCATAATGAGGTAACTCTATATTTTATGGTCCCCAGGAATTTAATTTTGGCCTTTTATATTTTTGACCACGGCTCGGTTCTTTATCGCGGATATTGCGGGCACTCACGTACGCATATTAGAGGACCTCTTAAAACTCGTAAAGAGGTCGGATAAGGTCGAAAGAGGTCAGCTCACGCGTTTACGACGCCTTTGAACTTTTATTTCTACGATTGATGTCTTAGACGGGGTCTGTTTGATGACAGTTGAGAATGGGACCTTTCTTAGCTTTGTGTGTTGAACAAAGTTTGGTCAAGGATCCAAATGGTTTTGAATCAAAAACATGTTGTATTAATCTTGGGTTTGGTAGTACAGAAGTACTAAGGTGAACCTTCTCAGTAAGTCAAAGATTTTCTGCCAATCGCTGCCTATGATGAGAGGAGCACAGAAAGTGTAGGTATTTAATTTAAACATACGCAATCATAACACCAAATGATTTTGACCCAAGTTCTTGTAAATTTCACACCATTTTCTACGACTTTAAACAACTTTCGCAAAACATCCGCTAATTATAAGTCTCAACATAAAATCACACGCACTCAGCTGATCAGGAGCTGCTTTTCAAAACTACCCTCTTTTGATAGTTAATTAAACTCTAAGCGGGAAATATTCGCGTCATTAGGACGAGGCAGGCACCGCGACCGGAAGCTTCGTCGCCGTCGCTCCCCGCGCCCTCTACCCGCGAGACTGGGTACTATGCGTTCTAGAAAGATCGAGAAAGCCCTAGAAAACTGATGACTTTTCTATAACGGGGATAACCTGGTGTTGTTCGTTTGGTAAGTTCGTTCGGAAGCTACATAGCCCCGCCTCCCCTCGCGCCCTCTACCTGCGAGATTACGTATTATGGGTTCTTGAAACGTCTGGAAAGTTTTAGAGAGATTTAGGACTTTTTCTATAACCCAACCTAAACCGAACATACCCGACATGAGTAAGCTGAGCTTTAAACTCCAAAGAAAATAGGTCACTGTCCGAAAGCAAAACGCCCAACGTAGCATTTTGGAAATGGGAACCAATCAGACATTTTTGTAAGGTTCGGTCAGGAGAACTACCCTAATAATTAGCTTCATAAAAGAGTTAGGTAGACCTAATAGTGGTATACAATTTTATAGTAGAGTCAGCCGAATGTGTTTAAGTAGTTATCCGTAGATACTTCAAGTACTGCCTAGTGTAAGGCAGTACTCGATTCTAATTCACCGTCGCCCCATCGAATCATCGTAGTAATAGGCCTCCATCGTCGCGTGCTGAACAATATTTCATTAGAATTCGAATTTAGTGCTTGTAGAAATTCGTGATGTTTCGAGCATCCCCCAATTGGTAAATGCGCCGTGAACAACACAGTTGAAACAGGAAATTTAGTGGCTCGGTATTATTGAAAGCTGTACGGCCTTCGTTCACGAATCAGGCTCAGAATTCTGTGACTAGGGCAAATAAAAGTGAACCTTATTAGGGCGGCACAGAACTGTACAAAGCTTGACTTCTTATAAAGCTTTGGCCTGGATTCATATTTTTTATCCGACTGCGCAAGAAGGAGAGCTATTTAGATAGATAACTCAATCAGCAAGAGCCACTAGTATTGGATTGTGGATATCTCTTAAACACCCAAAACAACCAACCGACAATTATCATATTTAAAACTCGCAACGTCATCGCGTCCCACAGATTTGTTGATTATCTTTTCGATAGGATGAGCGTTGAGCGGAATACCTCAATGATACGGGCGTATTGATGCATCGAGCACTCTTGAATGGCTTTTGTCTCGGAATAATGAGATCCTCTAATTGTGTACTCACATTTTTGTTGGCTTTATTAAAATCAATTTGACAGAAGTAGCATGGTTATTGTGCACAAACTTTTACTCTCGTACAAGGAGAAAACGGGCTGTAATAATAAGGTACTAAAGTGACGTAAAATCTCATTTCCTCGAAAAATTTAAGTTAAGCTTACGACTTTCAAATACAGGCCTGTTGAAACGTCGGGAAAGGTAGGTAAATAAGCTCGATAAATACCCGTCGAATTGTGATATACGTCGAATAGTAATAATATGCTATGACATGGCAATTTGTGACAAACCAAGCAATATCTTTTAGTAGATAAGTCAAGCTTTTAGTGTAAGCCGTTTTCGGCCAAGCAGCATTGTAGTCTCGTGTTCTTTGTTATGTAAACCCTTTTCTGCCGTCAAGCAGCATTGCTTGGCACGTAAATAATGACGTATTTAATCTTCAATCACTAACCAATCAACTGGCAAAGCTCCGGTCACACGCGATTTCTTGAGGAGTGTTCTGTCGCGGTCTGCCACGCACGATCGGCTACCTACCGACCAGCACCCACAATATGTTGCTATAATAGAGGGCCTTGGGAGCCGTGGGCTGTTGGATTATTTTATTGGCTAGGGAGTTAAGAATATATATTCTATCCATTCAAGGTTGTCTGGGAGAGATCGCTTTTAAGCGATAAGACCGCCAATTGTCGCTTATTTTTGATTATTATTTTGTAAATTATTTCTAAGTTAAGTGTGTAATAATAATAATGTATAATTTATCTATATCATTTATTTCATCACGAGTATAAAAGTATAAACCAACAAAATGGAAAAAAATAGTAGAAGGAATGTAAGACGTGATGGTTCAAAAACGAACTTCATATTTTCTTCATTATTTTTTTTTCAGTTTTAGAGAAAAAAATTCTTATGAATGTAGATAGCGAAAGCTAACTTGACTTAACCAAACCTATATTGTAAGTTATATGTTAACAGAAATTGTTTATGATAGTAGATGGGTACCTAATGTTTTATGTCGGGCTTTTTTTAAAAACTCTTGGGTCGACCTGCAAGGTTCTTACGTAGGAATATCAAAAGAAACCTAAATCGTGTTTTAAATCAGTACGTTCCTAAATAATAGTAAGATAGTCATTTGGATAGAAGAAATTCATCAAACGCATCTAAGGTAGAAATTTTAAGGATAACTCTAGAATTTCGGCAATCACTGTTAAAGTTTGATGTCACCTCACCATCCACGGTCATTGAATTGCTATAATCTGCCAAACTTTTTAATACTTTCAAAGTATCTAATCTCGTCTGAAACCGTCTATCAGGTTAATTGACCTTGCTCTTATAACTTTTCTTAACACGTTTTTACTTCTATTACTTTTTGTGGCCATAAAACTTTCCTTTGTCTCCGATTTTTTGGTCTTCATGATGGACTTGTGAATCATAAAGACATTACCATTAGGCAATTATTACTACATCCACACTAAAATTAAAGATTCGAAAGTAACTTACTCTGTCTGTCTGTTACCTTTTCACTAATACTCGAAGACTAATGCTCGAAGACTGCCCCAAAAGTATTAAATCCCGCGACAGTCTTGAGATAGCAGTAGCTGTCCTTTCAAAAGGCATCTGCACGGCCTATGAGGAAAGCTGCCCGCTAAAGTCCAAGACCACAAAGCGACAAGTCACATGGTGGAACTCCACGCTAGGTAAGCTAAGGAGCAAAACCAGGAAACTTTCCAATAAGGCTAAAAGGACTCGTGAATGGGAGGCCTACCACAAAGCCTTAACGGAATACAACATAGAGATTAGGAAGGCAAAGAGGGCATCCTGGAGGAAGCTCTGCGAGGAAATTAAGAGTCTACCTCAAAGTGCAAGACTTCACAAGCTGTTCTCTAAAGCCAGAACTAATCAAATAGGCCTCCTTAAAAAAGGAGACGGTACGTTCACAACTAATGAAAAGGAAACCCTAGAGTTGCTGGCTTCGACCCACTTCCCTGGTTCGCAGGATAAAAGTTCGCTCCGACCTGCGCCTGAAAATCCTTATAAGCCTCGGAATGAGGACTGGAACAGGGCGGCTAGGATTATCAGACCGAACCAGGTAAGGTGGGCCGTCAACTCTCTCAAGACTAACCTACCCCTGTCTTCCTACAGCGGGGAATCGACGTCCTCACTTCATATCTGGTTAAAATCTTTAGGGCGAGCCTCGCCTGGGGATATGTGCCAGAACCATGGACAAATGTCAAAGTCGTCTTTATACCTAAGGCTGGAAAGAAGGACTACAGCCAGCCTAAGTCCTTCAGACCAATAAGCCTTTCGTCTTTCCTTCTGAAGACCATGGAGAAGGTAGTAGACAGACACATCAGAGACGTGGCGTTAGCTGCGTCTCCTATCCACCACAGCCAACACGCCTATTGCAAGGGCAAATCCACAGAGACGGCGCTGAGTAGCCCCATTGACAGAGTGGAAAAGGCTTTGGAGGACAAGGAAATCGCACTATGTGCTTTCCTTGACATTGAAGGGGCTTTTGATAACTCGCCTACCTCTCTGCTGGTGAACGGGTTGGTAAACAAGAATGTTGACCCGTCCACCATCAGATGGGTTAAGGATATGCTCACAAACAGGGGCGCAAAACTAACCCTTCAACGATCAACAATCGAGATATCCACGGCTAGGGGCTGCCCCCAAGGCGGAGTTTTATCGCCCGTATTATGGACCTTAGCAGTGGATCAGCTCTTGTGTGGACTGGCAGACCAGAATATAGATGCGCAAGGCTATGCGGACGACCTTGTGATCATCGTGCGAGGATTTTGCCAGTCCACCATTTCTAGCATCATGCAGAGAGCTCTCAACGCTGTCAGCGACTGGTGTAGCAACAGTGAACTCTCAGTCAACGCTGGCAAAACTGTGATTATACCATTTACAAATAAGCGAAGGCTAGACAAGCTCGTGAAGCCTAAACTTAACGGTAAAATCATAACCTTTTCCACAGAAGTGAAATATTTGGGCGTTACCATCGACCAAAAACTGACGTGGAATACTCACCTAGCCAACGTCTTGAAAAAAGCTAAGATGGCTCTAGGAGCTAGCGGCAGGCTAATGGGCAACAACTGGGGCGTCAACCCCAGGATTGCCTTGTGGCTGTACACTGCCATTGTGAGGCCGATACTCACTTACGCCTCCATGGTATGGTACGACAAGGCCCTTCCGTCAACCGCAATCAACAAACTAAATAGCCTACAAAGGACTGCATGCCTTATGGCCACGGGAGCCATGTCCACCTCCCCTGGACTGGCACTAAATGCACTGCTGGGTCTGCCTCCGCTCCATATGTACATACATAAGGAGGCAAAGACCAGCATGTATAGGGCCTGTACTCAGGGCGGTAGGAACTGGCTCTCCCAGAAACTGAGATCTCTGCAAGACTCTACTCTGGAATCACCAATTTTGGGCATGACAACTGATGTCAGGCTCCCACGACATGTGTTTGAAAAACACTACACAGTGGAACTTCCTTGCAGAGAAGACTGGCAAAACAGCCAGGTGCTCTGCAAGAACGGGTGCCTAAATTGGTACACGGATGGTTCCAAAATGGGACTGGATGTAGGCTGTGGAGTGTATGGAGAGCGACCTAGGTTTGGCAAAAGTACAAACCTAGTTAATTACGCCTCTATCTTCCAAGCAGAAGTATTCGCCATCTTAGAATGTGCCGATATAAATCTGGAAAAGCGCTACTCCAACCAAACGATCTTTATCAACTCTGACAGCCAGGCGGCTCTCCTAGCACTGGACTCGAAGGTCATTACATCTAGATTAGTCGAGGACTGTATGTCACGTCTAAACGCGTTCGGCTTGAATAACAGAGTCGTCCTAAGATGGGTACCGGGACACGCAGGAATCAACGGCAATGAGTGTGCCGACGAACTTGCTCGTTCCGGGGCCAAGGAGACTCAGCTGGGCCCCGAGCCGTTCTGTGGCATACCTAAAAGCCTGGCTAACAGAACCTTCTTGGATTCCTGCTTCGAGGAAGCTTCCAAGCTTTGGAAGAATTCCTTGGGCATGAGTCACTCTAAGTCATTAATAAAAGCCTTCGATAAACGGTTCACCAACCGAATCCTAGCGCTAAGCAGAAGCAACCTTCGCATCATGACAAGAGCCCTAACTGGACACTGTCGCCTTAACAAGCACATGTTCAAACTGGGTCTAAGCGACACACAATCCTGCAGATTTTGCGAAGAGGCGGAGGAAACGCCTCTCCACCTGCTAGGAGAGTGCGGAGCACTGATGCAAAAACGTAGCATCCATCTGTGCAAGCACCTGCACAGCCCAGACGAGCTACGAGCCATCACCCCGAAGAAAATCCTGCAGTTCCTAGCAGCTGCAAGGGTTAGTGGCGAACTATGAACGTCGCAGCTTCAGGGCTGAACACTTGAGTGGCGATCACAATAGGCCTTTCATGGCCGCAGTGACACGAAAGCCACCTAAAGCAAATAAAAAAAAAAAAAAAAATACCTTTTCACGCCTAAACGGCTGAACGGATCTCAGTGAAATTTGGCAGGAAGGTAAATGGTATCCCGGGGACGGACATAGGCTACTTGAAGAGCACGTGCGAAGCCGCAGGCAGCAGCTAGACGTCTCTAATTCATACTACATACCTATTTATTCTAATATAAGTGAGTTTCCTTTACCATTTATATTTTTTTGACTTGAAATACTTATGTATGCATTCGTACCCATAACACAAGTTTTGTTTAGCTTGGGGCTAAATGATGCTGTGTCTATTGTCCAGCATTATTTATTATTATTAGCAACTTTAAACCAAGCATACTACACGTACACTTTAAAGATCACTCCGCACCCGAAATTTTACACGAAACGTCAGGTGGTCAGACCCGAAAATCGACAGTAAATTTAAATATCGACCCATCACTTTAAAATTCATTTCCCTAATACAAACGTAATTCAGATGAGTTTGATATCTACATAATCCGCGATCCTACACCAACAGACTAAATCCAAAGCACGAGAAAGAAAATAAACGGAACTGAAATCCTGAACGAATGCTGAATTCGAAGCCTCCAATCCAATAACATTGTTTTTGGCATTGCCTTTTGGTAGTTGTTTGATGTGGCTTGCAAAGCGGAGTTTATACAGATATTAAGACAAAATACATCATAAACAACACAATTATTGCTCTCAATGAAGATTAAATACTTACAATTGAATTTTAGAATTATTCCCTTAGGAATGATTTTCAAATAAAATCAAATAATCAAAAAATATCTCAAAAAATGTTTCGACTTCGACAGGACTTGAACCCGCAACCTTCTCTCAGTACGGGAATACGGTAACCAATTGCGCCACAAGGTCATGTGACGTATGAGTCGAAAACCTTTGGGACTTCCTTCGGTAGAGTCCGAAGGAAGTCCCAAACGCGTTAGCTCTACCTACAGGGGAAACATTGAAATTTATCCAATCCTGTTGAACGACTAAATTTCCACTTAGTTCGTTTGACGAGAGGTGTCGCGTTGCTCAATTCTAAGGTTTTTGTTATTATAGTGTGTAAGCCCTCTCTCTCGGGGTAATTTCTAAGAAATCAAATAATATCCAAAAAAAACGATTACGACTGGATATTATTTGTGTCCGGCCAGGTGGGATGACGATCTGCGAAAGACTGCAGGCAGATGCTGGATGCGGCAAGCTGAAGACAGGGCGCTATGGCGCTCATTGGGGGAGGCCTATGTCGAGCAGTGGACTAAGATAGGTTCCAATGATGATGATGATGATGATGATTACCCCAAGTGTGAGGCCTTACGCACTAAAATAACAAAACCTTTCAAAATTTTTATGAAACGTCCACACTACAACCGCAACATCCTAGTTGAGTCAAACTTGATAAATTAGAACCACGATATATGATGGATGCTGACTTTGAAGTCAAAAATGATTTTATTCCAACGAAAAGTTGCTCAAATGTGTCTTCGTCTATTTATTAAAAACATACTCGTTGAACACATTACAGCCTGATTTACTTCCCACTTATTTAAAGTCGAGCATTCAATCAATCCACTGCAAACGTATTCGAAGCAGACTTTTCGCAACGGAATAAAGACCAGAATACCTTGATTTACTGCCTCGACGCCTGCCAAGCTACCAACAGCTCAATAGAAAAAGAAAATTTGAGATCTACCCGCAAAAAAATAAGGCAGAATTCCGCTTGTGGCGAAGGCGCCGAACGTAAGTTACATACGGATGCCTTCACAAAAATAACGAACGACTCGAGACTGTAGTAATCACGAGGCCTGAATGCCATAGACTATATTATGTAAAGGATCTTTTGAGTGTTTTCAAAGGGACCTAGAAGCGTTACAGACGGTAATTATTCGATGAAGGTCCTTAAGGTTCTTGTAAACGATCGGTTTTACGACTCTTGAGGTAAAGCAGAGGATAAAGTTGATAATCGAAGTAAGAATAATACATTTAACCTTTTTGAATTACACACTACATATTGTAAGACGTAATGTAGATGTGATGATAATGTAGATAATTCAAATTGTTGTGTCTATCTATACCCAGTAGTAGGGTAAATCAGCTTGAATGAAGATGATGCCAATAGGATAACATCAGATTTAAACAGCAAAGCAAGTGACATTCGTTAAAGAATGTGTTTGTTTATACTCGATAGATTATAAAGGCGTTATCTCACATAACTTGTTCACTATTGAGTCCTTTTTTTTCTCTCTTCTTCATTTTTATTAAACCACATTTGTTGCTCGTGTATCACAACCCTTAATAGGAGTTTGTGTTTAATTCTCCTGCCTTAGAGTGGTTATCTCCATTTTGTCTTGCGTCTTAGATGTGGTTTTTTGATGGCTCTCGAAATTACTTAGAATCTCGTTCGGTTAGAGTCTACCTTTATTTGTTTTTACTCGAGTGTGTCGGTTAGGTTAGGTTGTTTATAACATCATTAACGGAAAATATAATAAAATAAAGTTTTTGCAAGCCTGGTTAAGCTGGGTTACTTTGGTGCAAAAGTAAAGAAGACATGTCGTTTGCTTCGGAAAAAGTAGCCCATTAAAAATGTTGTTTTAGAAACGTATTACCATTCAGCTATGATTCTTTCCAAAGCCACAAACTCGCTAAATAACTACCTGATTCACTGCAAGTCAGTGCAATTTTGAACTTACTTCCACAAGCAGGCAGTTGAAAATCCTGAAAAATACATTGCATCAAACATAAAACTTGCTGTTCATAACTGCTCCATCATCCGCAATGCAGTCTCTTGCGACAAAGAGCAGTTCTGATACATTAGGACAAACGTATCGCATCGTAAATGAGGCTATGAAATGTGCGATCAGAGAGCAATAAACTTAAAAATTAATGGCTACTCCGAGCTTTGGCCAACAGATGAACATTTTACAATGTATTGGTATTTTTTTTATCAGTAGAAATGATGGTTGTTTATAGGTATTGGAACAAAACTGAAATCGATGACTAGACTTAAGTTGAGAAGCGGTGGAAGTATGTGAGCTGTTATGATGATGATGTTACTAAATAAAGAAAATTAAAATCTATATTTATCGTTATTAAAAATCGAATACCCGCTAGTTTAATGCCCGTACCACACGTCAGCGGCATCCCGTGATGGCCCACATTCGATTTATGCGACGCATGGCCATTGGACCATTGGGCCATTGGACCGTGTAGCGATGCCAACCGATGCATATAACCCAATAAACAACATACTACATTGTTTTTAAAATACACCAATATGCGTTGAAAATATAGGTAAAATACATTTTTTTTATTGGTCAATCATTTATGAATTATGTTTGTAAGCGGGTTAACAACGAACCTAGTCTGTGTTGGAACACCCACGTTTATTCGTCAAAGTACGAAAGTTTTTATATAAATAATATCTCTACATAATACATTGTAAATTTTAAGACAGAACTAGGTTGGCGCGCGGCTTTTCCTGGACAAATAGTCCATGTCCTTCTCCAGTAGAAAATATTCATCACTAGCTTAGGCTCACCACTTTGATAGATAGATAGATTATTGCTTTCATCAATACATAAAAATATAAACAAGAACTTAATACTAACTATATGTGTGGTACAATCGGCGGCCTTATCGCTAACAGCGATTTTTTCAAGGCAACCTTTGGATGGATATAGGATCGGCACGTATTAAAACTGCCGGTGGCGTAACTGACGACGAATTAAAAATAAATATAAATATTTTAACTACATAAAAGTAGATACTTATAAAAACAGAAACTGTTATATACAAAAAGAGAGTAAAAGAGAAGAAGAACACACAAAAAATCAGGAATAATTAACAGACAATCATCAGGGCGACGTCTAGTCGAGAGTGGACAAATAATGTTGATGAACCATAGTTTTGAAGATAGGAATGGGTTTAGCTTGTCGGCGAGCGTTCCAGAGTCTGGTGGTCTGCAACGTGAAATAATCATCATAACTGTTATTGTGTGATTGTGCTACGGATTTAACAATAAAAAGACAGCCCGCTACAAACAAAACTCCATATTTTATTTACGACCTATAAAACTTATACAGCTCTTATTTGAAACGAATGAAGCCAATACGCAGTGCATAAAGTACAGGGCAATAGGTATTTTTCCCGATTAAACTAGAAATGACCGGTAAAATCCAGTTATAACTGGTATGTAACTGGATTTATTGCCGTTATAAAAGATGGCGGCCGTTGCTTGTAATAAGGCGCACGAGTATGTTACACTATAAGAGGGACCAAAGGATGTGATTTGCATAGTTTACGAAAAATATAAAAATTTACGTTTCTTTCCATACATTTAGAGTTACAGTTAGAGCCTTGCAGCGCCCCTACCGGATAAAGAAGAACACTCTCCGTAGTATGACGGTATCCAATAGTTGCTTACGATTGATTCTATTATTTGTTTCAAATGAGTTTGAGTGTTTTGTTTGCATTTTAAATGTACAACTTACTAAAAGCTTTGCGTTGTTTACGAGAAATAAAATAGTTTACGCTTCTTTTCATACATTTAGCTCCTTGAAGCGCTGAAGAGCCCGGATAGAGAGGAACTACCTGCTGTACGTAGTATGACGGCGAACCAATAGTTTTATACGAACCATCATAGTTTTGGATTCATTTTGTGTAATTTAATTGTATTTTGGCAGTTCGAGTGCCACCTTTGACAAGTACGTAAACTGTCAAGTTCTTGAAAACGTTTATCATTTTGAAATTTTAACGACGCACAGAAAGAGAAATATAGGTATTTTTTTGAAAGCTGGCGCGATTCTCTTATGTTTTTTGGGTTCCTTATCTCAAAAGGAGAAAAGAAACCCTTATAGGATCACTTTGTCTGTCCGTCTGTCACCCCCTTTTCTCAGGAACGCGTGGAGTTATCGAGTTGAAACTAACACCAAATACTCAATTCCGTAACTTCTTGGAGCCGTGACATAAATTAAACTTCTAAGACAACGCAATCAAAACTAACAGCCGTTTAAGTCCGAATATTTTGAAATTTCCGCAGGAATCACATGCACTCAAAACCTATAGGGTACTCCCGTAGACCTAGAATCATGAAATTTGTCAAGAAGCAAGGTCTTTTAGCACAAATAAAGGAAAAAATTCGAAAACCGTAAATTTTTAGTTTTTTCACTAAAAAAAAATTTTTTGATTCCATGGATCAAAACCTATAGGGAACTTTTTGCCCGTATACCTAAAACCATGATATTTAGCAAGAAACAAGGTCTTACTGAAACCTTGGTGCGCGAGTTCGACTTGCAATTGACGTTTTAGTTTTTACAATTATCTACACTGACGTCACAAATACAGGCCTCCAGTATACTTATTGAATTTGAATTGAATTGATATAAAAATCCGCCAGCTCTACAAAAAATACCTATAGACTGCTAAATAGTTAATACATACATATAACGAACTATCATGAGTGAGGAGGCAAGTGCAATAATTTTGGATTAAAGTAATTCTTCTCACTCAAACAAATACCTTCAATCACGCCTTCAAAGGCCGTTAATTTGAAGCAGTGTGCATGTAGATTAAACATGTTTTCTGTCTGTTTGTTGGATACTGGTGTTTGTTCAGCACTTAATGACGCCTCGGCTTGCTGCTGCATTTTGGCAATATGTGCGGACGGACGGTGACAGTGGTCAAGGAACTTTTGTAATAATAAACTCTTTAAATTTAAATTTAAATTTATTGCGGTAGGTTAAATTATATCTTATTTGTCTAATTTACCTGTACTTTTAATAATTCTATAAGTTGTATTTTGTTTGTTGTGTTTTGTTTATGTTAGACTGTCGGTATTTTGTAAGTTTATTTTGTATAATGTAAATCTCTCATTGGCCGTAAGTTAGGTTATTAAGGTTAGAACTGTTTAGATATAAGGGCTGTTGATTTTGTTAAACAATAAAAATAAAAAAAAAAAAAAAAAATCTATAATATCCATCAATTTTTATTGTATTACCCATTTATGTTTATTGTACTGATGGTTTCCCTAAAATAAATAAGTAATAAGTAAAGTAATCTATAAGTAATCTCTTATTACGTAAGGGAACATAATGACACAAATATTGTAAATGCGTAAGTTTGGATGTTTAGATCTTTGATTGTTTGCTACGCCTTCAGGTCCAAACTCCTGAATAGATCGGACTGAAATTTTGCATACAAGTAGTTCTAAATCAAAAAAAGCAAAGCCGCTGGCAGAAGCAAGTTAAGGAATAAAAAAGAGAGATGATAAGTAAAGTCTACCTATACTCCAGTGAAACTCGAAGTGAAATGTTTGTAAAAAACCGATCATAATTATCCTAAAATTCACTTGGTTGCCGTACTTATATATTTTTAAACAAAATTAACATTGCTAGCCAATATACGAACTTTCCTTCAGTAAATATTGGTAACAATTAAATGTTAAACTCAACGCCAAACGTGTAAATTTGGGGTTCTTTCGTTTTGCCTTGTTTACAAAGATTTCACATCTAATTTAGCTGGAATATAGTAATAAATTCTTACGCCTCGACCATCACAACAATCTTAACAAACTGTTAACTGATTCGCATAAATAATTTTGAACAAATTAAAAAATATGTGGCTAATCTGCAGGCACAGGTTACTATAATAGTAATAAACTTATTTTTAGCATCACTCGTATACCAAAGTACCAACATGGAGGCTTAAAAATTCAGCCTCAAAAAGCGTACCCACAAATACCAAACTAAAAATAATGCTGTCAATACAGCTTATCGACTGACAGGCATGACCACTAGCCGTATGGACAAGCCCTGCTTTGACTTGTGTTAGTATCATGCATGTGTGTTAATGTGTGCATCTATACTTGCGTGTTTTGCATGTGTTGTGTTTCAAATGCAGTTTGTATGTTAGCGCAGGCTGGAGGAAATTGTTTTACGAGAAGCTTTTCGGCTTGCTGTGTGTTTGACGACTTTTGTGGCACAGTGGGTGTCGGTCTCCTGAGAAGCCGGTTGTAGGTTCGATTCCCACCGCGGGTCAATAACTCATGTTTGTAACTGATTCGTTGATTTTGGACGTGATTGATAGGATTTTATTTAGTTTTTTTTATTTGTGTACGCGGGTTATACATTTTATTTTGTAATAGGTATAATATACTCATAGAGACACAGAAAAAGTCACGAACATTCCACTAGTTACAACCTATCAGATTGTAATAACAAAGTTTCCAAACTCAGCTGCTTCCGGCGGAAGCTAGTCTCAGTGCGTGAATGCTACGCCGCCCGTAGAGGCTCTACGCCGTAGGCTATTGCTACGAGCTTCACTTTAGTACTACATACTAAGTTTGGTCTTGGAATAGTCTTTGGGTTTTGAAAGACTGGACGTTGACCGAGATAATTTATTTATTCATCAAATGTAATACTCTATTTTTAAAGTCGCAAGTACCCAATGCAATAGAGTACATAGTCTTCACATTAATTAACATTTAACATTCACGGGTTGTATAAAAAACATACCATTAAAAAAGTTGTGTCATACTCCCTCGCATCTTATTACAAGATTCTCTTAGTTAGAGCGAGGATTCAAACTTACGTTTATAACAGGGTTCATTGGTGTATAACTATTTGATATAATATGACGTTAGAATGTTAGTTTACTGTGTCTTTTTACAAAAAATAAATACTTTTTATTATTATTATTATTATTATACTAAATTTTGCCCGCAGCTTCGCATGCATTTATCCGAAAATCTACATTTGACTTGTTTAGGTTTAGTACCTCTAGCGTGAACAGTTTACAAACATACAATCATTGAAACATTTACATTGATACAAGATTGTCAAAATGTTTTTGGTCACCAAAACTGGGTCTTAGAAATAAATCCTGAATTACAAATCTTCAGCCTAAACACAATAATCCCGGGGCTAACTAATTGCTCACTTAATCATCCCTTGTATGAGCGATGTTTTCCATCATACTGGTTCTAACCGGTTTCGCTCAGTTCTGCCCGGTTTTTTGTCCCCGTCGGATATTTCCGCTAACCGGTGGCATTACGAGTTTTGATGGCTGACGTTATTTCATGGATTAGGGACTGGACTATTAATCTTGGTTGACCAAAAATATATCTACCATCTATTTTGCACTCTATTAGCTTCCTCATCATTATCATATCATCATAGTGTACGCGTCGGGGGAGTCAATGGGGCGGTTAGCACAATACCGTAGTGGATGAAACCAACTGAGGGAGACCTATACCCAGCAATGGGTAAATTCGGCTGTGGATGATGATAATGTAATTACTTTTTAACCGACTCCAAAAAAGGAGGAGGTTCTCAATTCGTCTGTATGTTTTTTTTAATAACAAATATTCTGAAGTTATCTAAAATGTTCTGAAACATTTTAATAGTAACGATCTAGATATACATATTTATGTGATGTGCTGCTAAAGTTGGAATCGCTTAATCCTTATGAAGCTACTAATAAAACACGTTGTAATTTCACAGAATCTAAAACAAATTCAATTATTTCAATAAAATCCATCTCAAAATCCAATTAAAACGTAATTGCTATCATAGCTTTTACTAAATATTTCAATTTGCGTTATCTCTAACATCCAATTTTATTTTAAATTCAATTATACGATTGTAATCAATTACAATCAATTATAGCGTTAAAAAATTCTCCCTTCACTTTGATTGCCTCATGCCCTTATCTCCCTTGACCAGTACAGGCGAATAGCTTTATAAATAATTTAACCCTTTTGCTGTCCAAAGAAATTATGACCTTAGGGGTCCCATGACCCGGATTAGGGCAGATAGAGCATTGTGCCCACCAGGATATTAAACAAGGAATCTTCTAAACAAAGCCTGTGGATATAAGCTATTAGATACACAATAACTGAACGTAATTAAATTTTGCTTGCAAAAATGTGAGGAAGTTTTTGTTGTTCTGTTGTTTTAGGATACAAGTTACTTAATATAATATTGCTAGTTAGTTTTTAATTAGTTTCATTCAACGAAAAATAATATAAACTTAGGCAATGTTACTAGCTAAAAGGGAATGAAATCTTAAACCATCTATTACTTTTCTAACAACTGCAATGAAGTGCTAAATTTAAAATATAGTAAACCGGCTTCTGCCTACGGCTTTGAACGAGCTTTCCCTGGATATAAGTACCCTATGTAGAATATAAACCCGAGAAATGGTTCGGGATACAGTATCTCTTTGCTAAATATCAATAAGATGCGTAGAGCCTTTTAATCGTAAAATAGTGACGCTTTGCATTTATAATATTATAATGAGAGTGTGGAAAGTTGAAACCGCAGATAAAATGGTTTAAGACATTGAAAAGAGAGTAGATGTATGGAGGCGGCCCGGATCGCTATTCGTGGCCTCCTTTGTGGAAGGCCTATGTTCAGCAGTGGAAGTATGCTGGCTGATGATGGATGACTGAAAAGTTTCTGCAACTGCTTTGACAACATCATAAATAAACCAACAAGTGTGTGGACTTCATTTTCTAATTCTAAGAAAGTAAATATCGTTAGAAGCTTTTACTAAAAAAAGCTAGAATATATAAGTCCAAGATTAATGGGCAGTTTAGAGAAAGTAGTATTAATGTACTCAGGGTCAGAGTGACCCATGCAAGGTACTGGGTAGGGCCAGACTGACCAAGGTGACTCCAGATAATTAACGAGTCCTAAGTAGGCACGTTGAGCGTGCGAACTTCGGTTACGCATAAATCTTCAAGATTTTAAATAATGGGAGTCTTTGTTAAGTTCTTGATTTAGAGCATTTCTTACTTAGGTTTACCAATAAGAACAGTCTCTGATATTATTGCAGTACTTTGTTCTATTTTTCACATCATAACACACGAACGATATAAATGTAAAAGTTTGTAATTATTAAAAAAACGCACATACGTAAGCTAAGTGTGCAGATGTATATAGTGTACAATTAAATTCGAGCCGAGTTGAAACCAAGATTTATTTCTAAATATTGTTTGTAGATAGGTCAATGGATAACATAATAAACTGCCAAGTGCGAGTCGACTCGCACACGAAGGATTCCGTACTGTAAAAATCAGGCAACTTTTTCAAAGTACATCAAAGTTTCACTTGTATGGATACCCCTTTAAATTATCAACTTTATTATATTTTTAGTATTCTTTTTTATTAGAATTGAAGTGTTACTTATTTATAGACGGTTAATGTGTGGTTCTATTGTGGTTCAAGAGATACAGCCTTGACAAATGAAAAACAAAAATAGCCAAAAAACACGTGTTTGGGAGGTATCGAAGAACTCTTTAATTTGGATATTTATTTTATTTTTATTATTTGTTGTTATAGCGGCAAGAGAAATACACATTCTCTGCAAATTTCAACTGTCTACCTCTTACGGTTCATGAGATAGACCCCTGTGACAGACGGACGGACAGACGGATGGATGGACGGACGGACGGACAGCGGAGGCTTAGTAATAGGGTTCCGTTTTTACTCTTCGGGTACGGTTTCCTACAAAGGTGATTAAAAGAACATGAAAACCCCATGTAATATGTACCTAGGTTAGGCCCCGTAACTCTGTTTGACACTCAAAGCTACAATTATCTATCTATACATTAGATAGTACGTAGAACAGTGTCATTATACGCTCAAAATAGACTCAATACAAACATAGAACCAAATTGAAATGGACATTAGATACCGCAGTAGGAAATTCAACCATCTGAATTATACGATAATAGCCCTTAATACAGAGATAATAGGACCTAATCTTCTACCGGATACCACTAACAACCGGCGTTTCTGTGACGTCATTGATGTTACACGTCTTAGAAAATGGTAAACAGGATATTGTCGAAGTGGTGAAACTGGAAGATTCCTTGTAGCGAAGTGTTAATTTTAAGATTTTTAACGCTTTTATAATACTCGATAAATTTTAATTCATTTAGTTCGCAGAACTGATAACTGCTGGGGAATGAAGGTTCTCGAGTAACGACCGCGATGCAACGTGCAAAAGAAGTGTTGAGGACCGACGACATTGTAGCGGTCGCAGGGTCGCTGAATGAAGGCGGCTCATGACTTCTATTTGTGGCATCGTATGGTCGAGGCGTATGTCCAGCAGTGGACGTTAGTGAGCAGATAAGATGATGATACTTTGATTCAAAACTCGCTTATAAGCATTAACCAATGTTGGATATTATGCGCTCCAATGTGCGCGATTTCGACCTTTTCGTACATACTCTGAACAATTGTAAGAAAACATCTTTTAAACCCATCATGGTTATTATAATTTCAAGTCATTTACAACGGGATATTTACCATGATTTCAGTTTTGAGTTTTCGAATATTTCGGCACAGTTTCATGCCCCATGATCACGGAACAACTGAAGGCACTGCGAGTGAGTTTTTATTGGCAGGCTCAAATCATGGTAAACATCCCGTTGTAAATGACTTTAGAATTGTTAGAATATTATCAAAACTCTCAAAATCATGAACAGTGCACGCAAAACAACCGATTCAGGTAGTAAAGAAGCCACAAAATATGTCAACAAAGCAAATAAAATATGCATAAAATAACAGAACGTATGGATGTACCGAGCGAGTGTGACATCCCCCAGCCCCCCAGTTGTTTATTACAACAGCCCATTCAATAAATATTTCCAGCTATTCTCATAGACAACTTTTGGGTGTAGATCTTTCGCCACCCCATTTTAATGGGTCCCGTTTGATTAATGACTCTGAATTGAATATTGTATATCTGGACCCCTATTCCGAACATTAGAATCTGCGAAATGTCTATTTCACTTCCCTTTTTGTCATCGCGTGATGTCCCATAACGCGCTTTTTATAACTTTTGATGAATGAGTATGTCTTATTTAATGTTATTGATGAGACTTAGACTTAAGTACTTTTATGAAAGGCACCCTAACCTTTGTACAAATAAATATGCTTTCTACACCGATAATTCTCTCTAAATCGCTGACAGCCGACGCAACCATTTTTCACGTACTACTTATCAGAAAAACAAGACATTTGCAACTCTTTTACTCGATGTGGAGTTGCCTATAGAACTATGTGGCTGGCCAACGGTCATTTAGGCCTTTGCCTTTGCCAAAAGCCACTACGGGTCGCCAGGGGACCACCAATAGAATTTCACTCGCACGGTCGAATTCGGTCGAATAAAATTTTACCGAAATTGAATCGGCCGGGAGTACTAGACCATGAAATTGGCGGATGGTCAGTATTCGAGCTGACATACACGGGCAATCTGATGTGTGACACTCCGCGCCATCAATCCAAAACCAGAGACTACTGAAGTTTTTTTTTTGTAGTCTATTTGATGTGTAATGCATTACGGCGCATTAATAGAGTCTTCGCACTAAAGTCGGCGACACAGCCCGGCAGCGGATTGGTGGGACATTTCAGTGTATGAATATCGAGCAGCCGACAGGGTTTCGTCAACTAGTCGTCCGGCCCGCCCGCCGACTTTGGTGTGTACTCCTTAAGAGATTAAGAGTGGTCAGAGCATCGAAAGAAGTTTGATAATTTTTTTATGGATGGTGGTCCTGACATTTGTTTTTTTTTTGTCAAAATCGCGTTTTTGCGTAATCTTTCCAAATACATTACTTTTATTGTGCGCCGCGATTTTGAAACAAATAAATGGTAATGGTATGTTAGGGCCACCCTCCATGCAAAAATCACAATAAAAGTTATATATTTGGATAGAGGACACTAAAACAAATAAAAAATGTTCTATAGTATAATGTACTAAAGCGTCAGGTTTCTAAGATATGAAGAAAAAATACAGTTATTTTCATCTATGAATATCTCAGAAAGCTGACGGTGTTGGACATTATTTTATGATTTTTTAAATTATTTTAGTTTTTCTATTCAAATATTTACATTTTATAGTGCGCGGAGATTTTGAAACAAAAAACAAAATGGTGACTGATGTTAAGGCCAAAATGTTCAAACTTTTTTGATAGTCCTGCATATTTGACGACAGCTGGGTTGTTTTAACTGTTTTAGCTATTTAACTTAATTTCTTTTCTGGTATTTGAATTGATATCCTCCATTGCTGGAGAGAAGTTGAACCGTCTATCCAGACTAACTTATATACATATTTCAGTAGGAGTATCAGTTTAACTTCTTGTTCTTGAAGGCGCGTGAGTTTAGTCTTAGTGTGAGATTTGCTTAGTTTAGGAAAACTATAAAAGTTTTCGTTATCTTCATTACATTTAGCTCCACATCCCTACCGGATACTGAGAGTAACAACTTTTCGTAGTATGACAGCGATTCAATCGTTCCAAAATACATAAAATTCTAGACAAGAGTAGTACACTTTGCTAAAAAAATTCTTCTTTTGGAATTTTTTGATTCTAGAGTCAGAGTGAGAGATCAGAGTGCCCGTGTATGTTCCCTCTAAGATACCATACTGCACGATGTGTGTAGGATACCATTCGGTGTCGCCCAGCCTACTGAATTATACATGGGTCAGACCTGTGATTTAGTGCGCCGTCTTCCGGTACCGAGAGGACTTAGCGACGGATCTCGGTATGTTTATGGATTTTCGGGAGTTTGCTCGACGACATTTTTGTTTTATTGGCAGTTAGGTCAGTTTGGAAGTTGAGCTGTTAGGAATGAAGGATACAGTTTTATTGGACTGTAAGCGAATATATTTATATAGCGCGTAGCTGTGCGCCAACTCTGCTGTTTATTGGCTTGCAAGTTTCAATAGTGTGTAGAAGCTAGCATAGTTTTATACATACATACATTAACAGACTTTACAAAGCTGTAGTAAGTACAGTTAAATTCTCGAAGGTCTGAAAGAGCCTCAGTAGTTAAGAAACTAACTCAAAAGGTATATAAACTGAGTCCGTGAACCAAAAAAAACGAAGCCCGGAATAGAAACTAGTCACAAACAAATGAAGCCATTAAAGCAAAAACTCACTATATTTATTGCACCATAGACAAAAACATTACCAAGCCAAGCCAGAGAATAAATATCTTTACGGCCAAGGGTCAGCACAAAAAGAAACCAAATAAAACTGAATAGAACATTAGATGTACATGTCTTTCGCAGCCTAGGGTGGCCATTGAAAGTCAGAGACCAACCCCTAAATACTGCATTCAGACCTTCCCCCAACGAATTAACTGATGTTACACCAAAGTTCCTCCCTATTCAATGGTCAGCCATTATTCTTCGAGGTTTTCATGGGAAAATGGCGAAGGAAGTCACTGTTTACGCATCTAAATGCAGTCTTGATGAGTAATCAGAGTTGGGGTCTAGGGCGTGACGGATTGTCTTCGGATTTGTGGGGGCACCAAAGTGAACGGAAGTGATTTGAATAGTGTTGGTTAAAGTAAAGAGGATACAAGTGACCAACAATAAATTAACGGTCGGTTTTTGAGAGATGTTTGAAAACAATCAGCCATCGCACGTATATCAGATTCTATTGATTGGTCTAACACATCCACTCATATCGAAAGGTATATTGATTTAAAAAAAAAATGTTTCAAGAATGGTTTCATCAGTATTTTATTTGTTTATGACAGTCTGAGAAACAAGTGTCATGAGAAAACAATGTTTAATCGTGAAACGCTACTACCAATCGAACACATGACAAAGCTACTTCGCTACCGGCAATTTACCCTTTACGCCATGGAGGTCGTAAAAGACATCCACTTATCTCAATGAGTCAAAAACGCATCAAAAAAACTAGAAAAAAGCCTATTGTTATCTTTATGTCAACAATTTGTTTATCATCCCTTTAGATCTCAAGAATCTACCTGAGAGAGGTAGATTAAAAATGACATCGATAACCTTTTTTAACAACGCAAAGATTTTTTTACAATATCCTGCTAGAATCTGTAGAAAAAAAGACAAACAAGATAGATCTCTCGGAATACGTGATGTTTAAAAGCATTCTGTGATTATTTCCTAGGCAACGGCTGCAAAGTAGAGAATAAAACCGCAAATAGTTTCTAGGGAATTTATACGTGAGCGTCTGTAAAGTAATATTTAAATAGGAATACGGAAATAAATATTTTATTTCCTAATAATTATGACCAATTGCAAACTTACAAAAAAACACCAACATGCATACCTTCGTAATTGCACGCAGGCGCAGTCGATAGCGTAAACAAAACGGAGTTATAGAATCATCCAATAGATCCACTTTATCAGATCACGACGATGCAAAGATTTCGTTTTATACCTTAAATACTTATACGAGCATTTTCTTTTATTCTTGTGCAGTAAAAATCCTTGGTAAGTTGAAAATAAACCAGATTGCACTACGAACTCCATTTTCCCAAAACCACTTTCGGCGGCTGTTCAAGAGATTGATCTGAATCAACATCGGCGACGTAAAACCGGATTTTAGCTATTTCAGCTCGCAAACTTTGAACTGTTACCAAAAATTAGCTTAAAAAGCAAGTGGATGGAAGTTCTAAAGGCTTTTGCGCCAGCGATATTCGGGCGAGCTTTTAAGCTAAAATTATTGAGCGTAACTTGCGCCGTGTTATGTACCAGCTTAATTTAAGCTCTTGACGTAACAGTAACACCTTTATGGATGAAAATGATATAGCGGTGTGCATTCATTTTATCAAAATGAGGTTTTATTTGGAGTTTCGGAATTTTGGAGTAGATTTTATTGTAAGCAAGATTTGATGAAAACCAACCTTTTTCTGTAAAAACCAGTATTGGTCTAGTTCAGCTCTAGCTTCCGTTTTGCTTCTGACGGGTCTTGAACCCGTGGAAAAAAAACCCATGAACCCCCACGCGACTAATAAATTCACAGATAAATCAGCTAAATTACTTAGTTTTTCAATTGTGCTTTTAGTAAGTTTCTCAATAAATGTTCTTAATAAATGTACTCAATAACCATGACCTTAAAAATAACCACACAGCAATATTCCTCGCTTGCATATGAACCCGCGTTACTACTTCTCTGTAGAATTATTCACAAAAAGGTCTACTAATACATTCATAGCAACCTATTCCAGCTGAATAAAGTAAAATATCAACCCTCGTAACCTTTATTTAAGCAAAACAAACAGTAGCCCGACTGAAACCATAAAGCAAACACTCCATATTATGTTAAAGCCTTTATCCACATCTAGTCAAGATAAATAAACGGAAAAACAACCGCAAAACTTACACAAAGAAACTTAGAGGTTGACGGAGAAAAATTATTTAATCTCAGAGATACAATTTAAAAGTCACGGCTTCAGTTTCTTTTTAAACCAACGATTTACTGTTTAATATAAGACTGTATGGTGTTAGATTTTTGCAGGAAACTGCAATGTTATTAAGTATAGTGGTCCATCGTTGTCAGAGTCCATTATGGATGTAAGCGGGTTAACTACGAACCACCACGACATGACCTACATGTGGACGGTCCATAATAAATGTAACTTATAGGTAAACTTGCGTTTAAGCATTTATTATTTTCAGTTAATATTGCCTACTGAAGTGCAAATGGGCTGAAGGGCTTTCTATGCTTCCTCTATTTTTTTCTAGACTGGTTTAATATGTGCGTCACATCTTAATACCTCTATAATAAAATTGGCGTAGCTTTAAAAACTCTGTCTGTTTCTGTTTTTTTTTGTCTTTGTCTTCTATAACGGAAGTCACTTTGCAACTAGACAAAAGCACTATCATCACAAGTCAATTGTCAATTGAATCATTGACCTGAAGCCGCTCAAACGAGGGAACAGAGCTTTGGATGAAAATTAGAAATTCCGGAATATTCAGTTTGATCACTTCGGCAGTTTCCCTTTTCCTGATGCATGCTGTACTTGAAATGGACCACTTACCAGGTATAAGAAATGTATTGGTCCGTCAACTTGGGCAGAGTCATGGCTTTTATAGGCTGCCTTTGTATCACAACGGACGTTTGCAACTATAACCACACGGACAGTATGTGGACAGACTGAATATCAGTGTGAAATCAGTCTATAACATAGTGGTATTTTTTTTTTAATATTATTCATAGGTCATCAAAGAATCATCAGGTCATCGTAGGCTGTAATTTGAATGTCAGTCACAAAGCATTTTTTCAAAGAAAAATATGATGTCCCCCCC
This sequence comes from Eupithecia inturbata, assembly GCA_963662085.1. Classification (NCBI taxonomy): domain Eukaryota; kingdom Metazoa; phylum Arthropoda; class Insecta; order Lepidoptera; family Geometridae; genus Eupithecia; species Eupithecia inturbata. Next base: position 1,407,314 of record OY759179.1, on the reverse strand, counting down.
ATTATTTACTCCCATCCCCGTTTTTTTCTAGCTTTATTTCAATAGTGTAAAACTAAACTTACCTTCAATGAAAATAAAGTCATGAGTGAGACCATCACTCGTGACGTGAGTTCGAGGTCTATAGAAAGTCCTTACTGCTTTCAGGTTAACAAATACTGAAAGAGATGAAACCGAGTGGTCTATCAGTCGGATGAGTTTCACCGTGACGTAGCTTATACTGGCATAGCTAGGCGCATACATGATCGAGACGAAAAGAACTCTAATTATTTCTGAACGCGTATCGGTGCGGTATGGGTAGACCCCCCACGAGTTAACCCGACCGACGACGTTGTGAAGGTCGCGGGAAACACCTGGATGGTGGCAGCGCAGGACCAGCCATTGGGCGATCAGCAGAAAGTCTTTTACGATGATAATAAACCATAATATAATATTATACACTATATTATAATATTATATGATGATATAATATTATAATAATGTTATATGGGTTTGGTAATTTAATTAGTTTCTGTACCTACATGTTTTAATTCTTAGCTACAAATAAAGTATATATTTCTTTCTTTCTATCTGATTATTATCCCTAGTTCCTTTAACAGCTTTTAGCCGCGGCTTCGTATGCGCTTTTTCGTGATAAAAAGTAACGTATGCCCGTCACCCAGACAACTTTTAACTCCCTGCCAAATTTCATCAAGATCCGTTCAACCGTTTAGGCGTGAAACGGTTACAAACAGACAGAATTACGTTCATTTTTAGGGTTCCGTACCCGAAGGGTGAAAACGGAACCCTGTTACTAAGCCTCCGCTGTCCTTCCATCCGTCTGTCACAGGGCTCTATCTCATGAACCATATAAAGTTAGGCAGATGAAATTTTCAGAGAATATGTCTTTCTCTTGCCGCTATAACAGCAAATAATAAAAATTAAATAAATATCCAAAAAAAGGGGGCTTCCATACAAAAAACTTGTTATTTTTGTCTAATTTTGCTCTTCGTTTGTGAAGGATGTATCTCTTGAACCACAATAGGTAGACATATGAAACGTTTTATAAATTAGTAACACTTTAACTGTAATAACAAAAAATACTAAAAATATAATAAAGTTGTAAATTTAATCCAAACATGTGAAAATTTGATGTTCTTTGATAAGGTTAATATTGCCTCATTTTTACGGTAGCCTTCGTGTGCGAGACGACTCAGACTTGGTGGTTTATTATATTGATATGGATATGAATTAGTCGCTGGTATCAAAGATTCTATAATATAATTAAATCTACATAATACAGAGAAAAAAATACCTCAGTGCATTCCTGTTCTGTTACAGTGAGTATGCCATTTGATTATGCTTCTGGAAGACCTAAAACTGCATCGCACACACATCCTTAAATCCGGGTGACTTATCAAATAACGATTATTTACTGAAATCATTATCTTTGCTATAAGGTATTATTGCTTTAGTGCTATCCGGAATACATTGCTATCGTAAACATATAAACGAGTATACTGAGTATTGATGCCTGGTCAATAAACATGTTTATGGGTCCTCTGAACTGTCGTATCTACACACTTAGCTTTGAGAGAACACGCTCGTATTTAATAAATAAATAATGCTGGGCAATCCACACAGCATCATCTAGCCCCAAGCTAAGCAGAGCTTGTGTTATGGGTACTAGATGACTGATATACTTAATACAATATATTACATAGATAGATATTTTTTTTACTATACATAGAAAATACCCCGAACACCCGGAACAAATATTTTCAGATCATACAATCATTTGTCCCAAGGCGGGAATAGAAACCACAACCTCCTGCGTCGCAGGCGGACCTTCGCCCGCCGCCCCACATCGGTCGTCATCGGTCGTATTGATAAGGAATTTTATGTAATTGTTTGACAAGGTAGAGTGCACAAGATCGCGCCGTAGTTAATCATTTAGTGTGACTAACTGAATAAATTACAGTGAGTATTTCCTTACAAAAATTAATAGATGACATGAAATTGGTCGGCGAATCACAACTACCCCTCAACAAAAAGCTTAATGATGGCGATGACCACTCCGACAAGTTGCGGAGAAGAAGACATTGTTAAAAACGACAGCAAACTAGCTGAAATGAGACGTGATGACTACTGCATGTGGGTCTATGACACCACATCAAGCCCATTGGGCCTCCGCACAGATGATTGGGTAGAACCCAATGCGCTTTCGAGGAAATAAGATGCAATGCTGGCAGAGCAGCTGCTAGATGGGTAAAAGGCCAACATGACCTGGATGCAATAAGTCTAAGCCCGGATCGGCAAATTGGAGTAGGCCTACCATCCAGCAGTGAAAATATGCATATAGCTATGACTATAATGCGCTGGAAATAGAGGCAGACTTCAAAGTCAGTTGGGGCAGTTGGGTATGAGTGATTAAGCTGCTCCTCGTGGACTGTGACCGGCCGATTCGAGTGAAATATCAATTTCCTTCTCGCTGGCTGCACGAGCCTACCTCATTTATCAGAAAGCAGTGCAGGGTCAAATAAAATATGTATCTAAAAGCTTCCAATGATTGTAATGGTTTCAACTTATTGTTAGAAATCATTTGTGGGAAAGAAATAACGCTGCAAATTGAAATCCATGCATACTATTTATCGTATGTATCTCACGTAAGTGCTCATAGATAACTCTTTTGCAATCTCTAAAGCACCAAGGTAACCAGAGAATTCCTTAAAAACCATCTTAAATAGGCCAATACCTTTTCGAAACGTCGGTGTTTCGTATTCCTAGGCTCTGGCCTATTATAATTAAGATATGAGGTTTAACAAGGTGAACGACCCTTCTGTAAATGCACAGCAATTCTAACTTAGGTTATGTTTTTCCTTCGCGTTAATTCATAATCAGGCAAAATGCATGCAAGCCATATCCGTCCTAAGCAACTATTGGCTTAGGCCGCTTCAGCACTGGCCAAAACTAACTGAAGGATAAATAATCAGTATAATAGAACTGTAAGACTTGTACGGTATTTTATTATCGTGAGTAGACCTTCGTTAGACCACAAACTCCCCTGATGGTTTCGTAAGTCTTATTTACTTTGTTGAATGTTGTACAAATTGTTTTTGTTGACCGAACGTTCGTGGACCACAGAGGTGTTGCAATATCTTACTAAATATCAAATGAATATTACATCTCAGGTTATTTATGAGAGAAAGAAGAGAAGCATTTTTACTTTAAAAACTTATGGCATAAAAGAACTTTAAGAAATGAACAGTCAACGAGAATTAATGAGAATTACTGAAAATCGCTAATTATTTTTTAACACAAACTTCTAAACAGGATAATAACAAGCGTAACAAACGTATCACAAAACAAATTAATGGGTCGTTAGCATTTCCCTGACATAACTATGAAATTATTCCTTTCAGGCGAGTTCCCTGAACCAATTAAACTGTTTCCCCTAAAACAGGCACGCACAACGAAAACAAGAAAGTTTAATCACCGAATAACCAACAATTCGATAATTAAATAAAACGATCGGAAATTCTTCTACAACGCCCGAGGCTTGTTTGGAAACGCTAGTAAATGAGCGTAAGGAGGCAACTTCTTTTAAGACTCCTAAGACTTTTAACGAGTCTCATTGAGGCATTTTCCAAACTCTAATAAAAAGATCATAAAAAAGAATTTGCGAAGTTCTTTTAGGGGCGAGTGGTGTATTATATGGATTGGGGTCAGGCGGGCCACTAATTGTACGCTAAGCCCTACTTGTTATTCCATAAATGCGCGATCCGTTCGGTCTCCAGCCAGCGGGAAATCTTGATGGAAATCGGGGATGACATTGCTATTTTTTTAATTAGTTCTTAAGTTTGGTTTTGGGCGAAAGTGGCGAGTCATTAATAAGGTAGTTTTAAACGCTATGGCCCTCGTTAGAGGAGGCATATGGCCAGCAGTGGACTAATATAGGCTGATGATGATGAGGGTAGTTCTACAAAGATTCTGCTAAGTTCAAAAATTATAATACATTCGACTATAACCCCCATTTCGCTTTTAGAACGACCTCAACACAGACTCGTCAAAACACAATCAAGCAACGGAGGTTTAGAATTTATTTATCGTAGAAACAAGGCTATAGTGATGCCATCTGCTATCCCTTAGCATGTGATACTTTGACGACAATGAATGCACTTCATACTCTATATAGTATGATCAAATCAAACAAATCTCAGCCTGTGAGGTATAACTAAAGTTAGTAATATGGCAGTAAAATCAGAAGTCATATATACACGATTATAAACCATCTCATGAATATTGCGTACCTGAATTAATACATCAAAGTTGTTTGTTTATCCCCCCTACTTCACAATTTACCAGTAAACCGCTAACTTACCGAACTAACTTAATTTATGACTTGTTTACTTGGCACATATGCTTTTACCATCTAAAGTTTCGGGCATTGGATAAAAGTATGGCGATTTTTCATTTAAGATACAGTGCTTCTATAACTATTTAGTAGCCTAATAACCTCAGCAAAGAGGTAAGTTTGACAGCCTCTGTGGCACAGTGGACGAAGGTTCACCGGAAGTGCAGTTTCGGTTCAAAAGTTGTGTGGTACACAACTTTTGAACCGAAATAGATACAATCTGGCAAAAGCTCTGCCTACTTTGAGGCTAAAAATGTCCAGCATTTAAAACATGACGTAATAGTGAAAATAGGGATTCTTTTAATATAGTGGATTACCGTTTAAGTTTAATTAAAAAGTAGCTGCACGCGAACAAATAAATAAAGTAGCTACTGAACTACGGTTAAGTAGATTCTACGTTCGTAGAATGTGCAACAAAATATGATGGCTTGGTGACTACCTCTACACACAATACGAGGAAAATACTGTCCTATTCTGACCTTCTCTGACTGTAAGCTGGCAACCCCTTTCTAGTAGCATTGTTTTCCTAGATGATAGCATTCGAAATACAAAAATTGGAAACATTCGCGAGAATGGAACATTTTAACTTTTTCAATTAACTAAATACGGGCTGGTGTATTCGACAAGATTTCAACGCAGATCCGTTGACGGACCAAATGGTATTTAAGAAGAGAAATTGTAGTTGCACGACGTGAGATCTTTCTTTAAAACTCTTGAAGTGGACTTCAAGGGGCGAATCTAACTAGGTTTGGTGGTCAATCTACATAGGCCTAGATCGCAGTAGTCACGGGATCCCCGTGGAAAAAAACTCGAATTACATAAAATTCTACATTTTTTGTTTGGTTCCTTGAATGTGAAAACACGATTGAGAAAAATATATATGAAAGTGCACTGTTCGCACATAATTTGGCGAGATCTCAGGAACCCTGCGCTCTATTGAAATTACTTATGTTTTGATTCGAAGGTTATTACTAATTATTTGGTTCCTTAAACCACTTTCTTCATAAGGTGCATAGTTTTCTTGTAAATAAACAATATTTACATTTTTGCGCTTACGCCGCCGTTCCAAAAACGTTTGCTTTGTCCCGCTCTTGTGAAAACGAAATCCTATGCCTATCCTTTTCACAAAATGGCGCGCATAGCGCCCTCGTGAGTAGCTCCTACTCCTAAGTGTTCTATGCAGGATAGGCGGGGGTTGTGCCGTAAGAATCGTCCCCTCTAACTCAGCCAGTGAGAGCCGACTGAGGAAACCTTCCAAAGGAAAGAAGAACAGAAGCTCCCTTCTGTTCTGTATAATTTTCCAACTCCAATGTCATCAGCAATAAGCCTGCCAAGAGTGGTAATTATGGAAAAACCCCCTTGAACGCATGTATGTTGATGAGTTGCAGCATAGATAGACTTTAGAAATATAATATAACTTCAATGACAGAAAAAAACCTCAATATTCGAACATACTGTTACTCAATCGCTATAATTAAATTGAACTTAATCAACAATCCGACAAGGCTTATTTTCCAAGGGAAACATAATCAAAATGACAGTTGGTTTGTATCGGATACGCAGCGATGAAAACGTTCTGTTCAGATTGTTCACCGCCGAACCACTCGTGTGGAATAATAAAAGAAAACATTACCGCTTTGGGAAATTTGCTCAAAGTTCAATAGCTTTAGGAAGCTAATGGGCGTTCAGGTGTACATCTTTATTTGAATCATGATGATAAAGAATAAATGTATCTATAAATGTACCTTGCATTCATAGACTTGTGTTAATAAGGTTTAGCTTTACCAGTTACGCGCATCCAATAAACTTTTTTAGATAGGTAGATAGATAGATAATTCTTTATTGTACCACACAAAGAAAGAAAACAATACAGAAGTAGATGCTAAGAGTAGACGAAGTACAAAGCCTTATACCTTATACATACCTTATCGCTATGAGCGATCTCTTCCAGGCAACCTTGGGATGGACTGGACATGTAAGAACAAAATAGACGGTGGCACTCAAAGAAAAAAAGAAAAACAATAGTAGTTAAACTACATACTATAATAGGTACCTACAAACATTATAATAAACTGTGAGTTTTTTGTGATTGTAAGTAACAAAAAAAAATTCTAAAGAAACAACCCATTAGGAGAGGTCGGTAATAATAAGGCAGATTAGATAAACTATGCAGAACGAAAGCGAATAGGTTTGGGAACCAGAAAACACCTTAAAGAATAGGGACATTCTTTCCTATTGGCTATAAAAAAGGTCGAAGACAAACGTCAAATTGGCTCCCAACCTCCACAGATCGAACTGTCGCAAAGAAGCTTTTTAAAGGTTAGTGGAGTTTGAAAATAGAACGCTCTGTTTTTGAATGTTGACGGTGACAATCAAGAGTGACAGTGATTATTTCAGGCAACCAATAAGTACTGTTCTAAGTTTAAACTTTGAGATAAAATGTCCGAACAAAATAACGTAAAGCTCCAAAAAGGTTCCGATTATCAAAATAGCGTTAATCGCATGAAACACGTTTGACTGAATTAGAGCACGCACGAAATCACGCGGCAAAACTCATGCTTACCTACTTTTGTAGGTAAGGAACTTGGTGACCTTATGAACTTAAAGGGGTTGGTTTGTTTACATCGAAAAGTTCATAACTACCAACTTTGTTGAGGTCTCGTTCATATTACACAAAATACTAAACGTTTCTGATTCTATTCAAGCGTTTGAGTTAATAAACTTATGCTCTCCACCGAGACGAAAATCAACACCAGTTCAAATTTTGAACTTGAGTCAAGAAACTAAGTTATTAAAGCGAGCATGGAGCGTTGAAAACTGAATTACGCCCACGTCGGTAACCTTGTCCCAATTAAAGTTCCAATCAAGTCCTTCCAGTAAAGTTGACACGCCAACTGACCAAATAGACCCGTGCATGTCGCTCAAGTAACGCCGAAGTAGCTCGAAGTTGCCCGAAGTTTGCCGAAGCGGGCCGAGCTTTCGCGATCAATACCCCCTGGCACCCGTGCCTTGCGTCAATTCCGGGGGCAAAAGTCACGCTTTTGGGATAGCCGTCGATTTTGAACGGTCAGGCCCGATTTGGTACGTGTGTCCGGAACGGGTACAGAACGGGGTAACGAGTGCGCGACTAATGTCGAATTTGAATTCTCAAGGCGTTCCCAAGTTTGAATTTGAAATAGGAATTGGTGGAATTTTCTTAAATTTTCAAGACGAAAGAGGTTTTGTGAACGTGAGAGCTAGCAATCTTCTTGTGAAATGAAAACTTGGCGTGAATATCTAGATTTATTTCAATATGTAGGTATTTTTGTGGACGATGCATTATTTATAAACAGAAGTAAACATCAAGCAACGTTTATATGTTTACAATAGGTGTATTCAAGGTAGGAGGATGTAGGAGAAACGCCAAGATAAATGTTGCTCCTCGGAAGTAGGTCACAAGTGTTGCCAGCTTGTCTTGGATTCGCATTTCGACGTGAAAATAAAATGCGGGTTAATTTACTTCAGAATTAAATGAATCCTTACATAGCTGTAAAATGTTCGTGCGCTTAGCTTAAGGGCCGTTTCCATTGCAGCAGAAGTTTTTTATTAGTACAGTACTGAGTTTACAAAAACGGTCACAAACTCAATGGACGCGTACCTTTAACCCTGTTTATAAAATAAATTATCAGTGATTGAATACTTACTCAACATAAATAATTTAGTAAGTATGTAAGTACCTACTTATAATGAAAACGATATGGGCGCGTGTGTGGCAAAAGTAAGTAAATTGATCAATAAATGCATCTGTCGCAAAAATCGCGTTTCGAAAGCCAACCATCGTTTATTTATGAATGCCCAACGGATTATCTGTTTTACGAAATGGTGGATTGTTTAACAAATTATGGCTCTTTTTATTGTGAATTAATTATAATAGGTAAGTGTTGTTGTTTGTTTGATTTGTTTTAATTTCCTATTGACCAAAGTAGGTTTTTCATTGATTTTAGTTTATTTTGTAACGCATGGGTTAAAAGCAATGCGAAGCCATCATTCTAGAAAAAAGTGAAAAAAATAGGTACGGGATAGTTCAAATAACAGAACAAATAGTAATCATTAAAGTAGAAAACTTTTAGTGTTAATAGATAAGTCACCTTCATTCTTCGTTGAAAAATATAATAGGTACAAAAAAATAGGCTAAACCTGACAAAAAACGATCAAATGCAACAAAAGCTTTACCAAAAAGTTTCCTTGCAAGAAAAAATAAATAAATGGAACAAAACTCGTCTCAATAATAAAACACAAAAATAAACCGGGAAAACTGGGTCAGGGTCGTAGAAACGAGCAAAAATCCTCCCTTAGGCACCCCCCCGAAATTAAAACGTCGCCGTGAGCGGAACCAGCGCCTTCGAATAAGGATGTCATTATAGCGACACGCGAAGAAAAATCAGCCTGTATTCGGTGTTCGTCACTCTGTACTTGTTTATTTTTTTGTGAGATTTTATTTATCGTTACCTACCTGTGGGGACAGATCCTCTAAATCTCAAAAGCTAACTTTTGTTTAGAAGTACACATGCGTCTGTCAGCTAGTACCTCTCTATAGCTTCTATTCTTGTTTGCACCAGGTTTATAAACGTTCATTACGGTGGCTCGATTTAATTTGCGAGCGAGATTAAATATTGTGCTTTCTAATTACCTGTGTTCTACAAATTAAAAGCGAAAAACGTATTTGTAGCAAATCATAAACCATTATCTGCCGGTAGTTTTATTCCGTGTAGAAAGCAGAAACAATAAACCGACTAGGTATATTTTTACTCTCTCGCGCGCAACGTTAATCGAACGCCCTTAAAAACAAGGTTACTTTACTTTCCCTTATTCCTTTTGCAGATGAATAAATAATGCTGGTCTACAAAGCATCATCGCGCCCCAAAGTAAGTAGAGCATGCGGATCGTAGATTCAGACCATTTGTAGAATGCACAGAAATCTGAATAATAAGGCATACAGATTTCTGTGGTAGAATGTCTAGGACTTTACAAAACGACTGATGATCTATAACTAATAGTTAGTAAGTTTGTTGGTTCACAGCTGGGCAAAATATTTCTTTGAATTTTTTTATCAATAGGTACCTATTACGAGTATTAACTATAACGGTATTTAGTTTACCAAAGCTACATTTCTAAGATCACGGATTCAGGTAGAATCAAGTGCACCTCAGGCGCCTCAACGCCCTTAAGTGGAACCTCCTGCATAACATTACACAAAGCAAGTTTAACTTAAACTTTACTTAAACCCCCACTTTATCCACTATTACAGAGTTAAATATGTTATCAAACTAAGTTTAGTATTAAATTTAGAGTTTGTATTGATTATGAAACTTCAAGTTTCCAGGTAACGTTGTTGTTAAGGATATTAACGAGCTTCGTGATCAATATTAACTTCCTAATTACATTTATCAAAAACGAGTAAGTAGGTAATTACATTTTATGTGAACTTTAAGTCTTTAATGCACGGATAATAATAATGCTATTATTGCTGCTATTTTCTTGCGATCTAATTAAGACAATTTAGCTGTAGTAACGACCTGGCGACTGCGTTTTCGCCATAAAAAGCGTCGATTTCAACAACATTAATAAAATAATGCTGGACAATTCTCACAGCGTCAGCTAAGCTAAGTAGAGTGGTGTTATGCTGCGTGCACACCGGCCAAACGAACGCCAACGAACAGGTCTTGCATGCATTCGATGGTCCTGTCAGGACGGCTTAGCCAACGCCAACGGTCGTTCGTTGGCGTGTGCAGGCGATCCGAAGCGCGGCGGTAACATCAAAGAAATCGACCTCAGTGTTGACGGGACCAACGTAGGCCTGCGAGACCCGTTCGTTGGCATTCTGAGTGCTAGATAACGGTGTGTATGCAGCATTATGAGTGCTAGATAACTGATATACTAAATACATTACATAAGTAGATACATATCTTTTACTATGTACATAGAAAACACCCAGAACACCCGGAACAAATATCTGCAGATCGAACAAATATTTGTTTAAAGGTGGGAATGGAACCCGTAACCTCTTGTGTCGCAGGCGGACCTTCGGCTACTGTGACACAGAGGTCATCCTAAAACTGAGATGAGATAGTAGTTCACATACTTCTACGTTTGTTTTGGAGACACATCATTTGTGTGCATTCATGAAATGGAGCATGAGTTTTAAACTGGCTCATGATACCTTTTGTATAAAAAACATCTTGACCCGGGTCCATTTGCATGATATTGGCACAACATATATACAAACCCTCTGAATCGAATCGGCAACTTGCGTCTCAAGCGGACCATCGCCCTATGCGCCACATAGGTCCCAACTCTGCTATTCTATCGAATCTAAGTCACAAAACAGGTTTCTAGAAGCTAGTTTTGTTTGCTAGCGGAAGGCCTGAAAACAAGCGTGTCCACTTGGCCGATGTTAGTCGATACCGACAGCTGAAGTGGTTTCCATTTTCCTGCGGAGATCGGTCAATTTGCTAAACATACTCGTTGTTCTGGGCGCTTGTGTTATATCGGGCTTTCTATGATAGCGCGTGCGCTGTATTTTTGTACTGACATGGTTGTTTAACGCAAATTGTCAGTTTGGTGGGTATATGACTATTGATTAATGAGAATGGACAGATTGGACAATGTGTTCGATTTCGTCGAACAAAGAAAAAGGTTCTAAGCTTCAACTTCTTACTTTAAGGCGCCCCGCTTGCTTTTTTTCTACGACGAAAAAGTTCTTAAGTCGATGCGTTAATCATTTAATATGTAATGTGTGGTTATGATTATTACCTAAATTAATATTATAAATTCGAAAGCATCTCTGTCAGTCTATCTGTCTGTTACTTTTTCACGCCTAAACGGCCGAACAGAATTCAATGAAATTTGGCAGGGAGGTATATGGTATCCCGGGGACGGACATAGGCTACTTAAAAAGCGCGTGCGAAGCGGGCAGCAGCTAGTGATCCATATTTTAACTCTCGTATGTTTGAAGAGTTCAACGGAGTTTTAGTTGTTCTATTCATCAAAAGATGAAGCCGTAATTTTTCTTGTGGTCTATTTCAACTATTTGTACCTACCTATTACGATAGCTTATATTTTTAACTATAAATATACAGTTTCTAAATATAACACACAATAAAAAAGAAACACCCACCTACTTGTTTTAAAATGGCTTAATAAATTTAAATAGGTCTCCACAGTAACAGTAACAAAGTTGATAAAAAGTAACACATTCTAACGTAAACCAATCGAGATATTATCAGAAAATAGGAATAGTGAACCGATGCTCGGCAGTGTAGGTGTTTGGAAACTGCGGTGTGGTTACGGCCGGCGCAAGACGCGGGAATGTGGCGGGCCAGCTTCTTTTATAGTGTGGGATTCCATCATGGATTGGTTTTACCCTTTTGTTGTGGGGAAAGCAAAGTAATTAACACCCAGCACAGGTTTATTCTTTCGACGTCGGTCTCCCACTTGTTGTAAAATGCCCAGTAGTATAAATATCAACAACATTACCTATATTAACACATTGTTTGTGATTCGATATTAGCTTGTTCCTCACCTATTAAGCTTATCAATGTGAAGACGTCAATATACGTAAGAAGTAATTTTGTAGTTGGTAGGTAGGTACATTTCTCAACTTTAGTAAAACAGCTAGCTAGTATGATACCTCAAACAAAATCGAATTTTAAAATATCTTATTATTTTCATCGTGGATATTGCTGAACACTTATTTCTTAAATTAGATTATAACTACTCCGTTGGCGCATTGTGCTCATATAGATCGCTTGTTATTCGACATATTAATTGACCTGAGGGGTGAGTCTATTTGACGTTATTAACGAGACGTGATCGTGATGTCTTCTTTCAGTATGGGATTCGCGAAGTTCCCTGTCCGCACGATAGAGGCGCTGTACCAAATTGTATAGCAAAAGGAGCTCACCCTCCTTGTTAAACTAAATCCTGTTGATAAATATATAAATGGCCAGCTTCTGCGATGGATGACGATGGCGCAATGGTTATTAGACATAAGATTTGACTATCGGTATTGTAAGGAAATCGGCTGTTGGTATAAATTAGGTAATTGTATAAATGCTGCGAGCCTTTGGTAGAGTCAAAACTTGGTAAGTACCAAATGTGTGATCAAACAAAACAATTAAAAAGTCACTATTCATTTCTTTATAAAAATAATCTATTCGTTTCGCATAGTACTCTCACACTGAATAATGGTACCTATGTAGCAAAAAGGTCAAATAGGTATGTATGCTCAAAGTTTACGACAGTATTCATACAATTGTTAGCAAATAAGTTACACAAACGCTAACAAACCAACTCCCTCACAAACCTCTCAAACCAATAAACCCGAGGTTCTAGGCACTAGGACTAAAATTGATTTCAAACTTGGTGTGTAAAATTTTACAGCCCGAGTCTATCACTTGAGCCGTACCGTAAAAGCTTACCACAGTAAAGTACACAACTTGGTCCCCCGTGCCCCGTAAATTTACGATGCACGCGCTTTGAGAATTTCGTTATGTGCCCCAGCCGGGTGCGGATTTGGTACAGCGATTTTTACTGCGACTTCAGATGGTGTAACTAGATCGCGTTGTTAAAACTGACCTAGGTTGAAGTTTACAGTATTTTGCAGACCATTATGAGTAAAATTAGTTGTTGCTTGTCAGAATTGTTAATACAACAAATGTAATTAGGCATATGACAGATGAGGCTGAGAACTGTGGGTGACATCATCATCATCAGCCTATGGTAGTCCACTGCTGGACTTAGGCCTCCCCTAATGAGCGCCCCTAACAGCGTCTAGTCTTTAGCTTGCCGCATCCAGCATCTGCCTGTAGTCTTTCGGGGGTCGGCATCCCAGCTGGCCTGAGGGCGTCCTACACTACGTTTGCCGAGTCGCGGTCTCCTTTCAAAAACACGTTTACCACGTTTACCCCAGCGGTTGTCGGTTCTTCGCGTGAGTGGGTGACATAAAAGGTTGCAATGATGGAGATAGCTTGCCGTATTCTATCTATATGTTATATGTACCTATATAATTTGAAAATATATGTAAGTTATGTATTATATATGTATAATTTCGAAGAGGTTCAATTGAGATTAAATTTGTATAAACAAATAATTGATATCGTTGAAAATATTACCTTATATTCGTAAATAATAAATCTGTCCTGCCGATATTCGTGGCGTCGTCGCGTCGTTTGGGGGAGGCCTATGTTATGCCTAGATTTTTTTTCTGGACTTGTATGTCAATATTGTAACGTTCACGGGCTGATTATCATGATGATGATGAAAGCTGTCACAACAAATGATTTTCGAGTTATTACATTATTCAGAGCATTGACCGTCATTGGCAAGGCATTTAACATTGAAAAATACGTTTTCAAATGTTACCTCTGTAAATTTGTACGACAAAATTAATTTATATTTCATATAGGTCGTCCCTGTTCTTTGTTTAACCCTTTTAATGTCTGAGTGTATTATTTTTTTTATTGAAAAAATACGTGTATGTAATAGTATTATCCAGCTTGTGAGTATTATAGGTCTTAACTGGCATAATCTCGTGACTTGAATTTACAGAAATAAATTGAGTTGTGTTTATTTGCTGTTAGCACAGTTTTATGCTGTATGTGAATATACAGCATTTACAGTGAAATTATTACCCGCCCTCTAACTACATATATTACAATCTTTTTTATGTTTGTAAATAATTTCAAGTTATTAATGTAAATAATGAGGTTTTATATCTTTTAATTGTACATACCATTGATTTGATTTGTGGCTAACCTATTATATACCTCGAAGGGAATGCAGCACCTACGACACAAGTGTAATCGAAGATCTAGAAGCCAAGCCAAAATATCTAAAATGAATGAATTATTTGTTAGTCAAAATAAGTTAAAATTGTTTGTGCAATGAATTAAAAATTATTATTATTTAAATACCCTGCAAACGCTGCTGTGCCGGACGCGGCCTCAGAATCAATCCCTTCAATTTAGCCCGTGAATGTTATAAAGCCGACTAAGAGAACCAGAGGATGGAGGTTCCTTCTGTTTATTTTAACACCTCCTGTTCATTTGATCACCAATCCGCCTGTCAAGCGTTGTGATTTTACCAAAACCTTCCCTTGTTTGCGGGAGGTGCGTCCAGCTGTGAACGTATTTGTGCTGATCCCCGGCAGCATGGTAATATTATTCTTTTATTTGCTTTTTGGTTGAAATGTTCAGTGGTCTATAGTAGATTGTGTCACAAGGGAACAAAATAATGTAGGTATTTAGAGCGAAGCGAGGGATTCTAGAGTAGAATCCTAAGCGTAGTGAGGGATTCAAAGTACGTTGCTCGAGGTTAAATAATTTTCATACAGTGTGGCACACTCTGCTTTTCATCCTAAGCTATGAGAAAAATTCATCATACGAGAAAAATAAAATAAGAGATGATTTTAGTAGTGATTGAATATCTGTATTTAGGTACATAACCAAATTACAAATATATTTCTGGTGTTAATATTTCACTTTCACTGCTAGAACTCATCTTTTATTCAATTTGTGTGAATCAAATTAAAAATGTCTGTAATATTTTCATAAAAAGCGTATCAAAACGAATAAAGAGTTCCCGCGTATTCTTTTTTTTAGATTTCGGTAGCCAATGCCGCGTCGGCACACGCGCTTTTTGTTTTACCGGCCAGGACTTTATTGAAGCAAACTGCGTTTACTTTTTAATTATATAGTGTTCCAAATTCAAAAGTCATTTCGTCACTGTTATTAAGTTCCAGGCATGTTCTATACTTTTAACTATAATTAATTTTATACCTAGCTGTAAGTTTTCCCAAAATTTTGTAAATAAATAAATAAAGTGCGCTGGAGTGACCCACTTTGATCGCACTTATCGAGGAACACTTTGCCTCTTTTCGAATAGTTGGGATGAAAAATATTGAGCCTCTGCATTTTATACTATGGTCGTAAAAGTGTATGCAGTTTGGCCGTTAATTTTAATGGCTCAGATTATTTCGGTGCCACTAATGGTAATTGTAACTAGTAAAGAGAATTACCGGCTTTTATATCTATCCGGCTTCATACTTAATTGAAGACAGAATTTACTAATTACGTTATTTTGTTTAAAAAATACATATTTTACGGGTCAAATGTTTACGGACTTATGGATGGATACCTGTTTATTTTGCCTTACCTGGCTTGGTTATTTGCATGTTTATCAGATTTTCAGAGATATCAAATTTATATTTTTTACCTCGTTACAACTGCAATGGTATTCAATTCAATTTATTTATTAATAGCATGGGCTCACAAGGAATTCTTAGTCAAGTCCTAGGTCGTAGGCTAGTATTGATTGACTAAAGTTTTTATCGATATCTTCCGATTTCGAAAAAAATATTCCGTCTATTCCCAAATTGAATGAACAACACTAGTAATGATGGGAAACTTTTATCTTACGAGTGTGATACTGATAGTTGTATTGGTTTGTTTATTGGGCAGTATTCTAATGGGATCAAGTACAGTCGGCGTGGTATTGATGTTAAATGGCTATCAACCACTTGGGATAAGGCGATGTTCTATTTCTGTTTGTTTCAAGTTGTTAACAGTTTGATAAAGTAACATGAGGGCTAAAGATTTGGTACTCGTAGTTCGGTTCAAATGAGCATCCTGTGTATTATTTCTACGGTTGTGTTAAAATAAATAAATTGTGGTGTTTTCTTTTACAACTTATTTATGTACATACCTTTCAAACCAATTTAGATACAAATCAATTGTTTCAACATCAATAATCTTTCTGTACCTATCAACATTATCTAGCCCCCGAAGAACTTGTGATACTACTACATAAGTAGTACTACTAGATAAGTAACTAATTATTATAATAATCAGTTTTAATATAAATAGATATAAATTTTTACTGAGGCTAACTATGACTATCTAAATTATGTTTCTCTCATGATTAACTCATTGCAGATTTTCGAGATTACTTAAGCCACTGAGTTTTCAAAACCCTGGACGGAACGACAAGCTCAAGTCTAACTCGAGCTCAGATCCTGTCTCAGGGCTCAGAGTGACATGACAGCTGCGCCAGGAAACCGCTTAATCCTGGCCTGAGGAATGGCGTCCATGCCGTAAATAACTCATTGGAAGCCGTCGAATTCTGTCCTAGATTTTGTTTGTTTTACGGTGATACACTAAGAAGACATAAATATAATCCAAGCAGTGCTTGTATTAGGGTAGGTACTAGATAGATTACGGCCTTTGTATTTTTTTCTGCCCTAGATCATGAGAAAAAGTTCAGACATGATGTAGCTCCATTCAGATCTTTCTAGTACCTATATACATATGTAGAAGTCTATACATTACAAACAATATTTCATTCTGTGAAGCCACATAGGCACAGAAGATAGTATGTTATATTATAAATCAAAAGTGAGACAACTATATTGCGGGAACACGTTTCAAATTGCAACATCGTTTAACCCAAAAATAACGTTTTTAAAAACCCAGCTGCGTTTATCAAAACGTGGACATTGCACCAAAAAAGTTGTTTCCCGAATTCAGAGCTAAATTTTAGTTCAAATATCAACCTTATCTGGACAACAGACAGTGTTGTTAAGTGACAATTTTACGAATGGAGTGACGTTTTCATTTTAAAATGTTTGAAGGAGACTAAAATAGGAGCTATTGCATCAGTTTGCTAGTTTATGCACAAAAATGCAATATTACCGTAACTTTGGATGGTATAGGTACTTTTTAAGCTATCAAAATCATCAAAATTGTCGCTATGTTTCACAAAATGGATAAAACACCAGCTAGTAAATTGTAGCTTATGTAAATGTATGGGGGAAGAAGAACCAAAATTGACGAGGCCAATGTCTTTGTAGGTCGAAACTGTTGAAAAGAACATTTTGTAGACCAACTTCGCTATCCGTGATAACATCTAACCTATGTGATAATGACAATGATGACTATTATCAGAGAACTAATTGCTAAGAACATAATAGTAAGGTTAAAAATCTCATTATCTCATTAGCCTGGAAGAGATGTTAGCGATAAGGCCGCCGATTGTGCCACATTAGATATAATTAGTATTAAGTTCTTGTTTTATAAAATTATTGATGGTGTAATAAAGTTTTATTCTATTCTATTCTATCCAAGACGCACATGAATGTCTTCCTGCTCCTAGAGCTGCAACGCGTCCCTTCTAGCGTCGCATCGCAGAGGCTGGGCAGTGAATACGTTATGATGACAAAAAATAGGTATTCAGGACTTTATTCCATTGTTACTTTGATATAAAAGTAAGAAAGGGTTGCTATCGTAATGAGAATATAATATTTGTTAATTTTAGTTTGTGGGTTTTAGTTTTTATACCTGTGTACTTCTATTCTGTTAAAGCCAAATCAATACTTGGGTATTGATATCGTTTTATCACAGGCTTTTTATCTGGATGTGTTTAGTTTAGATTGAATTTGTTGGCAAATTCAATCTACTAAACACATCCAGATAAAAAGCCTACAAATACAAATAAAGTAAAAATCCGTCACTTTAAATCTATTCGCAGATAAAGTGACGCAAATGGCCGGCATCAATCAGCCCTGTACCCTTTGTCGCGATTGAAACCGCACATTGATCAATCAGTAACGAGAAGCGTTATTTACGTTATTCCAAATTGAACAGTTTTGGTGAAACTGTGCCATCTTGGAAGCCATTCACGATTTATTAATGAACTATTTTGGTTAAGACGATGTTAATACAGGCTGCTTGTTTGAGAGTCAGGGATGTAGGAACAAACTTAATTGGAAACGTTTTTATTTGGGTTAATGGTGAGTCTGAAGTTTTTCGGGGGTACTTATTTCATAGGGAATCAACGATAGCCACAGATGTTATTTCATCAAAATTTAGTGATTACCCACATCACAGCAACTAAATTATCTACCGAAATCCAATTTGAACCTACCCGCAGATAATGACACAAATAATTCTAAATTATCACGGTTTCAGATATCATTAAATATTACCAAGCTCGCTTATTACAAAATGTCGAACAACAAACAGATTGTCAAATAAATTGTTCGCTCTTTGGTCACAAACAATGCCTATTTCATAACCAGTGTAATAACTTCCTTTTGTTTCCTTATCATATTCTGGAATTAAAAAGTGACTTTTTGGGAGGAAATTTGTTCGTGTATTTACTTAAACGTTTTTGTCGTTGGCAATGTTATATGTGAAAGTAATCTGTTATACAAATAGAACAAGAAAGATAATTATTTACTGAACGAAAGAAGGTTATATAAAGAAAGCACAAAAAGTACAAGTAAATAAAAAACGCACACATCAGAACTATTGAGAACTGATATTTTTCTCCTTTTTGAAAGTCAATCAAAAGACAAAGTAGGGTGCATACGTACAGATTTTGAGTACCTAGCACTAATCAGAGCGCAGATGCCAAAAACCTGTAGGTATACATGTCAATTTTGTAGCAACACTACTCGCACCACGAATCACAAAGGCAAACCACACAGCACCAGCACTGGATATGCAATAATGATTAAGCTCAATTCCTTTGGAATGGTCGGCGCGCTGACAGTGATTGACACTCGGGCTAGTCAAGATACGGGCAACCAGTCGTGTGCAGGTTATGTGCTTTTGTTACAATTATCGAGAATACAAATCTCGGGTCAATAACATTAGTAGCCAAGCTAGTGATGAATCAAATCGCTCTAGATCTTTTAATAGCATTAGGTTAGAATAACCGACAACCGTTGGGGTAGCGTGGAAGTCCCTCAGTCAGGTTAGATGGCAATATGTGTAAGGCTACAGGCAGATGCTTGATGAAGCAAGCTGAAGACATGGCGTTTTTGCGCTCACTATGGAAAACCTATGACCAGCATTGAACTTACGTTGGCTAGCGATAATGATGAGTTAGAATAAAGAACAACGGAAAGACAAAAATACTCATGAACCGGACCTGATAAACAACAAAAGCATTTGCCCACACGGACACCAGTGAATTATAATATTCAGTGGGTTAAATCGTTTGTTAAAGATGATTCACACTCGATTTGGGTCAAAGGGTCTTACATAAAGTTAAGAGTATCGTAACGTGACAGTCCTATTCCATATAAGAATGAATTATGTAAAGAGTTGCCTTAAATAGAGGTGGTCGAATGTGATATCCGATTCGGATGACAGTTACAAATGTGTAAGCTTAACGCCTTTCGGAACGTGTACGTACATACTGATTTTACGAAAAGTAAATTGTGGGCTTTTACTTCCATTACTTAAGAGGTTTAACGATATGTATCGCGAGAAAGGAACGAATTACTCAAAACTGATTATCCAAAACAGAAAAGCTTTATCAAAAGAATTATTTCAAACAAAGCAACGGCTTGTTGGTCTTGAAGATGCTCTCAACAAAATTGACTGTCATGGTCGCTACGCATTTTTTCCAGCGGCTTACTTCTTTCAATATATTATTATGTGTCACAGATGTCACACATTACTTTAGCTACAGCATAAAAGTTGTTCTCTAAAGATGGATTATGTCCATACATTGACAGCTAAAACTGTTAACAATTATGTTAACAAAATAAGTGTACTGACTTGCCCCACATTCCAGAGGTCTAAATCTGAACGATTGTCGCTGGTATTGATCAAGACTAATGGTTTTGGGCCAGCTTTGTGTTCAGCTCGTCCAGTTATGTTGAGACAAATGGAATATCACTATCCCAGCACAGATAAACATTCCAGGGCATTAGCTTAAGTTTTTTTGTCTATTCTATGGCTTGTGTTTTATTATTTGTGTTAGCTTTCATAACAGCTTTTATAAAGGTGAGTTTAGACTCTAGTCTAAATGCTCTAGCATTTGCTTGTAACAGAACATAGGGCATTCCCTGTTTTTAAATATACTTGAACCACGTTCGAACATGACGCTCAATGTTTTGTTACAACCTGATTTTAAAAACCAACGTGCGTTTTGGTATAACGTTTTATCGTGCAAAGGCACGATGGCGAATAACGAAGACTGCGGGGAGCGAGGTGCGCGGGCCGAGGGAAAATTTACGCAAGAGAGAAAGAAATGTTACAGGTAAATCTCGACGAACACAGTGTCTAACATTCGCAAGAACGTTACATTACATGGAAATGCTTTAGGATACTGAGCGTTTGTCTGTATTGTACCTATCGTAAGAACGTTACATTACATTGTAATGCTCTACCAAATGCTCTAGTCTATACTCAGCTTACGAAGCAATAACGTAATTTATGTTGATTTTAAATCTTCAACTGACCTTGTAATTCTGAAGGTAATAGTGGAAAATCATAACACTTACAATAACTAGTAAGAGTTACTTGACGACCGGTGTGGCGTGACGGGCGAAGGTCCGCTTGCGGCGCAGGCGGTTGCTGGTTCGTTTCCTGCCTTGGGACAAATGTTTGTACGATCTGCAAATATTTGTTTCGGGTATTCTAGGTATTTTCTATATATTATTAAAAAAATATATGTACTTAGGTAATGTATTGTTTTAAGTTTATCAGTCATCTAGTACCTACCCATAACACAAGCTCTGCTTAGCTTGGGGCTAGGTGACGCTGTGTGCATTGTCCAGCATTATTTATTTATTTATAGCTGTTAAGTGAACCAGCTGTCCTCGCGCTATAGGTACCAAGAGTAATGGCAGACTCGCGTTGAATGAAAAGCGAAGGTTACTTTGTGTACGATAGCTAGAACATGAAAAATAGATTTTGAGAGTATGGGTACCTTAATGGAGTGAAGAGAATCAGCCAATGAATATATTGTTAAGTTTATGTAGAACGAGGCTCATATACAACTATGTGTTGAATAGGTTGACAGTTCATGGAACTAATGTAATGTAATTAATGAATGATGCCAATTTTTTTTACATGAAGTTTTTTTTTTTTTAAATACCAATAATATCGTCACTCGGTATCGAGTTCTTTTTTGCTTAGTGAATTTTAGTTATGAATGAGTTACATTTACATGAATATTTTATCGTTC
Source organism: Eupithecia inturbata (assembly GCA_963662085.1). Lineage (NCBI taxonomy): Eukaryota > Metazoa > Arthropoda > Insecta > Lepidoptera > Geometridae > Eupithecia > Eupithecia inturbata. The sequence goes on along the minus strand of OY759179.1, from coordinate 1,385,905 downwards.
ATCACCATGAATTATTTATTAACGATTTATAAACCTATTTATGATTCATGTTCTAATTAAGTACTTAAGTACGGTTTCTTCTTTAAGTTTATTAAAATTTAAGATTACAATTAAATAATAGGAATAAATTAGTATTTACAATTGAGCTAACTCCAAAAAATCTAAATATTGCTCAGTTACCTACCAACTTATAAATTGTTGAAAATATGAACTGCCAACGCTCCCCAACAGATGGCGCTAGTAGTCGTGTTGCAAGCGCAACGCACGCGTGTCGAATGCTCCCATTCATTTTTATAATGCCTTTTTTGTTCCCTCAACCCAATTTCATTCTTAAAGCCGAGAATAATCGACAAAGGAGCCGTGTGCTCAGACTAAAGATGTTATTTCTCACTTCTAGGGTTGTGAATGTGATGCTGTATTGATATCCGGCTTGACCGGACTTCTCGACTGGTATTGGGTAGGTAAGGCAATACTAAAGAAGCCGGTGATGGTGAACATAGGTAATTTTTACCAATCAGTGACCTTTAAACATTCACTTAAAATTAAGGGACCAGAGGGAGGCTAGAACAAGCCAAGCAGTTGGACATACAACACTTACAGTGATTTAAATCTTTATTTGCTTTTTGTGTTTATAATTTTAAATTTAGGTGTGTCATGTTGTCATAGTTGTTCATAGTTTTGAAATAAGTATTTTTATTTACATACTACCACAACAAGCAAGTAGGTGTCCTAGGCACGATCCTAGACGTAAGCCATTGGAGAAATCTGTAATATTATGTCTGGTTTTAATAAACAAATCTACAAAGTATTTCTACAAATCTACAATAATTGATTATTCTATTTGAAGACGGATCCGTCTATTTGAGATCCGTCCCAAGACTATCAGGTGAAAAAAACGCGTTTACAGCTACTTTATCGGTTGTTGATGCGTTATTATGATGGGTTCCGAGAATTGAATTACCATAAAAAGTTTATGGCGTAAGTGAAGATGTTTGGGCATCGGATTGCATCTTGCAGTTAATTGTACGAATCATTTTACCCGAAAGGTCATATAAAATGCCAATTGGTTGAATAAAATATTTTGAAAAGGTTGCAACTTTCCGAATAAATACCAAATTAAAACTTAATTTGACATAACAATTTGGCGATGCAAGTTGGTATGATGTGTAATTATTTGTTCGGTTCGGTAGGTAGGGTAAATTATCTGGGTTACCTACTTATTAACATAAATAAGTTACATATAAAAGAAAACGTTGATATTATTTGCAATTTCCCGCATTATTTTCTTATTTCCTTGTATTATTTGTTTAGTAAATCGCTGTACCGACCACAAGCTCACAATCACAATGTGAATTGTGATTGTGTTAAGATCACGATTGCCCAAATAAATCTTTCTATTAATACTAAGCCATTGGGCATTAGATCAAATCCCTTAAACTTTTATATTAGCCTTTTCTCCCAATATCTCGATTTATTCATCATTCAAATAGTTTTATCTATTTATCAGTTTAAAAGCTGACCATAAACTTTTCTTTCTTTTTTTATACCTGTTACCATAAAAATGCTTCACCTGATTAAATCTAAATCCCCACCCACACTCGACAATAGAAGTCTGCTCTGAGCCGATCACAAATCAGCGATTATTATTATGTAATCAAGCATTTTAAGTAATCATTATAAATTTTTAAGCAGCTTAAAGCTCTCGTCGTGGTCATCAATCAACGGTATCTTTAATTATTATAAATCTTTTCTTAAATCGGGTCCCTGGATGTACGGATTTGATGATAGTCAAAATTGTTTTATTAATATACGTTATAGTTAACTGAATCTCAGCGTGGTTCTTCTCTTTTTAGGGTTCCGTACTTGAAGGGTGAAAACGGAACCCTATTACTAAGCCTCCGCTGTCTGTCCGTCCGTCCGTCCGTCTGTACCTAACAGGGCTCTATCTCATGAACCGTACGATATACACAGTTGAAATTTTCAGGGAATGTTTATTTCACTTGCCGCTATAACAACAAATAATAAAATAAAATAAATATCAAAATTAAAGGGGCTCCCATACAACAAACGTGTTTTTTTGGCAATTTTTCTCTTAATTTGTCAAGGTTTTATCTCTTGAACTAAAATAGGTAGGCACATGAATATTTCTGAGTAACACTTAAACTGTAATAACAACAAATAGGTACTTCTCATTCATAACTAAAATAAAGTTGAAAATTTAAAGGGGTCTCCGAACAAGTGAAAATTTGATGTTCTTTGAAAAAGTTGCCTGATTTTTACGGTACGGAACCCTTCGTGTGCGAGTCGACTCGCACTTGGCGGTTTATTTACATATATTAAAACCATTGATTTCCATGTGTGATGTGAAAGATTTCTTATACTAATTAACTTACAGATTTTGTAGCTTTCTTGATCCAATTAACATCCGTTCATTGAACCATAGCTGGTGCCAAGCTTGCTGCTATATGCAGTCTGTTGTGTGCTGCCATCTATGAGCTTGATTTAAAATTAGACACTCATGTTTTAAGTTTTTCCACCACAGCGTTTGATGAACAGATTTTTGTACTTATAGGTTAGTAAAAATAAATGTCATTAATATACAAATAACTAAGAGACTAAGATACTCGTAGGTACAGTAAACGACAAAAAAATTAGAACCTTATTCCGTCCACGCGTTTTTTTTTTTTTTTCTAAATTAAAGAAAGCAGTACATATTTCATACTATATTCTTTTCATAAATAATAAAGCGAATCTGTCGATTCGAAAAATATCGGGACTAACCTTAGAATATATAAAAAGATAAAAAAAAGATTAAATAATAGAGGACATTCACCTATCTCCTTCACGAAAACATAAAAGGGCACAACTTTAAAATTTTGAATTTTTTAGGGTTATACAAGTCTTTGAAAACTTTTTATTAGTACGCATAAAATTATAGACCTATGTTATTTTGAATTTATAAACTTTTTCAATACCTACTTAAATTCTTATGTTAAACACAATTCATATATTTTTTTAGTCATTAATGTAATTAATTAATGTAATTTGGTACTCTTAACCATAATATTATTTAATAATTAATAATTAAAATATTGCCGGTTTAAATTTACTCTGGTATTTTAGAACATTAAAATACGTGAATTCATTGAAAACGTAAAAAGTCAGTAATTAATTCCCGATTTCGAAATTTTTTGGGTTGTGTTGTTTGTTTATTGCTTCCTAGCACGCTTGTACTACAATACTCTAGCGACATGACACCGGTATTGCTTTAGGTTTGTATGGAAAGCGACAGAATAGCGATAATTTTACTTCTACTGTGGAGGAGAAGGTGAACGACCTGTATTGCCACCTTATTTGGCACTTAGTATAGCTTCGATGTTTATTGAGCTGACAAATTACGTGTCTATGAAATATTGCATTGTTTCACTCAGTCAAAGAAAATTAACGCGTGGACAGAGAAAAAAGCCAACAAGGCGTTTATCAGGGGGACGCCTGGGTCCAGCCAGTGGACCAATAAAGGCTGTGGAGGAAGGAGGAGGAAGGACGGAGAAAAGTCAACTTTCCACACACATTGTTGAGCAATTCGTGTTGTACTTTTCGTGCCTTATATTTTTGATATTATGTACTTTTGAATTAGCTGGGTAGGTAGATAGGTACTTTGCATCACATCACTGGTTGTTAATAGCTCATCCTGTACCTATTTATAATAAAGCATTACAATACCCCGGGACTGTTGTACCGGAAAATTGAAATACACTACTTGGTTGATATGCATTCATATATTCATAGGAACACGTGTTGTGTGAATTCTATTATACTCTGAGTACCTATGATGGTGACTCGGTGTTAGGAACAATAGGACAAACAGAACCTAGAGATGTTTACTGATAGTTGGAAGATATCAGAAAAAAGGAACAATGTCAAACAATAGAATAGGCACCTTGGGATGAACAATAAAAGCAATGAAAAGGCAGACCCGCCACTTTTACTCTATGGGAATGGGAATCCAATTAAAAATAATAATATTATGTCAGACAGGATGGATGAAGAACAAAGCATGCATTGGTATACTAATAAAAATTCCGGGACCGTTGTTGTGTCAACTGTAGGTATCAACGAAGATAACTCCGGACCGAAATAGTCTATAACATTTCTACATTTGGTCTTATGTAATAGACTGCAATAGGCGCTTACCAGGGGAGAGGGAGACCTATGTCTAGCAGGAGTAGCAGCGGACTGGTATATTATATTCTGTTGATGGTGACGATGATGATGATGATGATGAATCGACTGCACTAAGACGAATACATTTTAGTTTCTTGTCGTTTTAAACCTGACTTACTCAACGCGTTTACTTCTCTATTAAATCTTAGTGCAACCAACTATAGTAATTTCTTTCAAGATTCCCGAGTACCTTCCCTAAATTCATGCATAATATTCTCTAAACAAACAGCTTCCTTGTTATTTGCACCCTATGCTAGTGCTTTGAAAACATGGTTTCCTTTGAGCTCAAATCTAACATAACCCGCACAAGTCGAAGCGTGTTAATGCGGTATATTAACGCTATCGCGGTGATTGATGCGTAAGGTAACCTAATTCCTGTCACTCGCTTCAGCTGGAGGCTTTAGCTGTATTTGTGTTGGCACCAGGCCTTTGCGCGACGGGCTCTTTGTATAGGTTCCTGCGAATCTGATAATATTTGCAGGTCATAAGAGATCTTGTAAGGCTTATTGCATGATTCTCCTGTTCTGTTTTGCTTCTGCATTTACTAAATTATTGTAGTTTCAAAATTTTTGTATCATGAGTTTGTGTTCTGTTAACTTTATGGTACCTACCTAATAATTTTGTTTGTCAATGTTTTAATAAACAAAAGGAAATTAAAATACCACAATAAAACAATTAGAACTAGTAGGATCTAGTATTTAGTATTTAGTTTGTCTGAATTTTAAGTTTATAAATGCACCTTTAAGTCTACCTGAAATGTTTTCTTCAAGGTTTGTCAACAGTCTAGCACTTTATTTCCCTTAGAACTGACGTGTCCTGGACACGTCACATATGGTCTGATTGTGGCATACCTATTAAAATACACTATTGTCTAATAAATTATTAATTTTTACAGAGGAAAGGTAAATTTAGAATTCCCAACCAACAAATTTATTATGTGTAGCTAGTTTTGTATCGAACGCGGTGTATAATTACTAGTTATTAGCGTCACAGCGACACACAATACATAATTAGCCGATGATTTAATTAAGCATGGAGCTTTACAATCGATGATGATGAAAATTTGATAATATGCCGAACTACTCGTAGGTACGACTACGAAGATCGCCGCGACGAATGAGTTGATAAACAATCTACTTTCTGCTTTAAAATGCCAATCATTGACAATTTGAGGCAGTAAAACGTTTATTGAATATTTTTTATTTATATTTGAGGAAGTAAAGAAATGTAAAAGAAACCGGCATGTTATTTGTTTAAGATATCAACACCTACCTACTATCGTTATTATTGAAGCTACAGTATTTGTTTGTGATTTATCAAGATAAATCACAAATATAGTTCATTCCTATTAATAAATGGTATTCACTATAGTGTGTTAGCTACATACTTTAAACTTGCGTAAGCTAGGTTAAGTATCTACTAGGCTGAGTTGTATCCGTCAGGTAGATGGCACGGTATTAAATAAAGCAAATCTTTAATAGTAGGTTGTGTCACTAGAGAACAAAATAATGTATTTAGGGCGAGAACGATTTTTTTAATACTAAGCGTAGCGCTAGCGAGGGATTCAAAGTACGTCGCTCGAGGTAAAATAATATTGGTACCTACAGTGTGGCACGCACGGCACACTCTGCTTTTCATCCTAAGCTATGAGAAAAATAAATAAGAGATGCTTTTAGTAGTGACGAATATTATATTTATATTTAGTTACATAACCAAATTACAAATTTAATTCTGGTGTTAATATTTCACTTTCACTGCTAGAACTCATCTTCAATTCTATTTGTGTGAATCAAATTAAAATTGTCTGTAAAAAGTAATAACAAAACGAATAAAAAGTTTCCGCGTATTCTTTTTTCAAATTTAGATAGCCAATGCCGCGTCGGCACGCGTGCTTTTTTTATTTTCGGCTAGGACTTTATTGAAGCGAATTGCGTTCAAACTTTTTAATTAAATAGTGTTTCAAATTCAAAAGCCATTTCGTCACTGTTATTAAGTGGATGCTGGAATGAACCACTTTGTTCGCACTTATCGAGAAACCCTTTGCCTCTTTTTGAATAATAGAGGGGATGGAAAAAATAAACAATCAAAATATTGCTGCTTAAATTCCCAATCAACTGTTAGAAATCTCAACTGAAAATGGACTTCGAACCGAAACAAAATACCGGAATTGCAAAAGCTTGTCACCGAAACAGCTAAATATACGGGCATCAATCGTGAATAGGCTTCCAATGCCCAACTAAAAGTGGCAGCCGCTGGAATTTATATCCGATTCGCGTAAGAGCAATAAAAGGAACATAAAGCTATAAGCAAATACGTTTGGTCAAGTGCGAGTAAGGCGTAGACCTTGTGGCTTCCGTACATACGTACGATTTATGTTACTGTTTACTTAGTGTCAGCACAATGCGCACGGGAACAATCAGTTCTTGATTTAGTTTTTGTGGCCCATTGGCGCATGTTGAAATTGAGATGACTATTTAATTCTGTAGGAGTAAGGAGGAAGATAAAACTACAGTCACATTTGACGAGATTAAGAAAGAAGGACTTTATGCTAAGCTAACGTCTCCTAGTATAAATAAAAGCCAAAAGGAAAAACATACCTTTCGGTAATTTTAGCGAGCCAGTAGAATTTCAAGGTCGTATCTTTTTTTATTAGAAGCTTAGTATTTACTAGTCCCTAGGGGCTTCGCGCAGGCGTTTAATATTTAGACACCCTATTTTTATTTTTCGTCCTTTTCAACAATGTAATATTGGAGGTACTTAGATCCTTTTTCAGTAACAAAAACAGTTATAATACGGTACCCCAAACTCGGGTCCTTTAAAAACCAATTTGTCCAAATTTTACGAGCGCGGTTAACGCATCAAACAATGAACGCAAGTATTGCTTTTTATATCGTTTTAAGTTTGATCGTTTACCTACCCATAACTCTTTTATTGGCCTCGTAAACCTGAGAGTTTTTTGAGCTGACTGTACCTTTAATTACGAATTGTATGGGTCCGTCGCGGAAGAATAGTTCTGTAATGTAATATTGTAGGCAATTTGGGCTTGTTTTTGTTCCTGATGACATTGTGTTTCTGGGAAGTAGTTGTTTGTTCAGGCCACGTGGGAGTTCCCTTGTCTTTGAATGCATGTGTCGACCTCGGGTTAAATTAACCGGAAACTTTGGGGGAAATAGTTAAGATTCAGTGCAGGTTTGTTGCAGTCACTCAGAAAGTTAAACACGCTGGTTTGTAACATGTGTCGTTTAAAATAACACTGGGATTGAAACTCGGAGCGCTGGAATTTTAAACTTATTTGTTGGACTTCCCGCTTAGTTCACATGTTGGTTTAATGAATTTAGTGAAACTTTCAACGGAATATTTTGGGTTGAATATAAAATAAAAATTTTTAATATGAAAATTATTCTAATCAGGTCGTTATTATAAACTAATGCGCAAGTGACAAGTATAGTGAAATAAGTAATCGCGACATGACGAGAATATCTAAAAAAGGATGAGGAAGTAACATTATTTCTAGAAAGAACTTAGATAAAAAGCAGCACAAGAACTTGCAACCCATTACAAACTCTCGAGCAAGTCTTATAAAAATGCAACAAGAACCAGTATAACGCTCAATGAATAAAATATTAAACTACAAACATAAAAAGAACGTGAAACCAGTTTGAAGCCAGTAGCTGAAATGTAATCGATAAACTCATCCAATTTAAAAAGTAAAAACAGGATAGGATTAAACAACAATAGCTGGGTGATACTGCAGTGAGTCGACTGTTTAACCGACAAAACGACAAAAAGACTGTTGCTAGTCGTGCTCGAATTGAGGGTTCTTTAGAATATAATACAGGTGTGTTTAACAACATACACACACACACAATTCGTACTTATAAAATAATTATGTGTAGCAATGATTTTGGGAATCGTGAGAAAAGACTATACTTATGGTTCTATACTTACCAACGAAGAAAGGTAATTTATTAGATTCTTTTCGAGATTCCCCTTCAAGTAAGCCTTGCAAAGATTCGGCAATATCAATAAAAGCGAAGATAGACATAGACAGGAACTAAGGTGCCAGTATAAGGGTTCTTTAACAGATCCCAAAAAAACGAATAAAGATGAGAGAAAATGTAAATTACGTAAAAACTCAATACAGTTGGGTGAGTCTTTTGATAGTATAATGTAGGTTCGTGCTTCGCCCGTAGTCGGATGGATCTCGCGGGTGGTCCGTCGCACTATTTAAATACTTTTTTTCTATTATTTGCCATCCATGATTTATGTGTGTTTAACATGAAGGTGTTGGGACAACATGGGTGTGATTTGTTGGGTTATGGCCCATCTATTTCAGCCATAAAAACATTATGACCACATTCCGTGGTTAAACGGTTTTGAAGTGATAATTGTGGTTCAATAGGTCAAGTTAATTTGCACTTCTGGTGTTCGATTTTCCTTAATTATTCATTGCCTGACAGCGGGTCTTAGGTCCTTTTAGTTTACTAACTTAGGTCTTTATTTACATTTATCGTTCATAAGGACCAATTCAGTCGTCATTTATCATTTAAAAAATTGTATAACAAGCCTTGTTTCTTAAGAAATGTTGTACATTTCTCTAATCACGCAACACTGCACCATATTCACGGCTTCACCCCGAGCAAATCGATCTCAGTCCCTTCAACAGAACAAATTACCACCAATTCAACCGTTTACTCCTAGTTAGTCCTCGTTAGCTGTTATCTCAACAAAATAAAATAAAGTTATTGACTCACAAGAATCATTAGCGTTATCTTGTATAAATGTTCCAATGAGATTTCTCGGAAGTTCAGCATGTTATTGAATGCACGACATTTTATTTGGTATGTTATGTAAATACTTCACTTCAACCTTAATAACATAGAATTACAAATTTGTGATTTTTGTACTTATTTAGTTACCTATTTAAAATCTAATTCAGGCACTAGCCAAATGTTACACTTTGCATTTCAAAGTACTGCTTGGTTGGTGCATACTAACCTTGGCAATGTGAAAATCATGTTTGAAACTTGATATTCGCCAAAACGCTTGTTCGTGGGTATGATTATAAGTACTAGGTACCTAGGTATTGTAAGACCTGTTTTCGAATTTAGTTTCAGCATTCTGAAAATCTGACAGTTTGAATAGTTGTACTCCAAAGTCACAAGTCTAATTAAATGTATTAGGTTCCCAAATCCAATCCTGTTATTAAATTTTGAAAACACAGTTTTTTCAACTTTTATTCTTCTGTTTACAAAGGTAGGTATATTATGCAGCATTTAGTACCTATTTCTATTAAGATACCTACGGCAGAAATACTGTGTAGGTACCTACCTACGTGCTGCATCAAAAAATAAATCTACTAGGGGCTTAGGTACAATATTTTCAGAATTTCATTGACAGGTTAATAAATTTATCTCTGGATAAAAATATTATTTGTGAAGTTCTCTGAGTGTCAGGTTCACTGACTCTGTTTATTGTCGGTTTGCGGAATCTATTAGAAACGATTCAGTTTTCAACGTCGACGTGTGTATCTTGAAGTTTACGAGTGCTACAAAATTTACGTTCTTTGATGGTGATCTTGTATTGTTTGGTTCGTAACTTTAGCGTTAGTGTCAAGTTTGACTTTATTTTAATATCGAGTACCTAGTTTCTCATTCTTGTTAAGTTTCAAGTTTATCGTTGCTTAGAATAATCTACGGCTTCGAATTTTCAAACGTTTTGGACTAGGTATTCTAATAAGTTTGTTACTTCGACGTTCAATACCTACTTATCAGCAATAAGATCATTGTAACCCATTATCCCTAACGGGAGCACTCCAACACTACAACCAAAATTGGTAAATTGAATGCAAAACGCATTATCCCCTGAAAATAAATTAACATTGACGACGCGTAGGTATTAAGTACCGCACAACCGCTGAAAATATCGAAACAGCCGACACACGTCCCATTAAATGCGGGAACAGCCCCCACTAACCACAAACCGACGAGCCAATTTAATTCCCGCACAGTTTCACAACACTAAATACCGTAAACACTTACGTTGATCGAAGAAACAGCGATCCAGACCATTCATAACGTAGTATACAACCTCATACTGCACTACAATATCACTTATTTATCGCGTACACTGTTCACAAGGGACGTCACACTCAAAACAAATCACAGCGTTTGGGTTCACAGCACGGGCACAACACAACGTCAGGGCGGGTGCCGGGACGAGCGTGGCGGGGTCCTTGGTCCGTGTAGCCGGTTCGGCGGTCGGCGCGCGACTGGCGTGCGCGATGCGCGGAGCCGGGGGTAGGGGAGGCGGGAGGGGGTGCGTGCGGTCGGAATTCGCTTCCCACGTGCTAGGACGTACCTCTCTTTCTTGCAGGACGGGTTGGCTTTTTGAAAGCACGAAAGCTCCGGCCATGCATCGATATGCTGGGGGCGACGTTTAGCTGTAACCTTGTTTATATGCACTGCAGCTAATAATACCGCGCGAATAACATTGAGCGCGCGTTTGTTGTTGTTTTTGTTGTTTTTATTTGCTAAGTAGCGTTAAGTGGCCGTGTTGATTCGGAGCTTCCGATACATTTGTTACGTACTGCTGCTTCCTGTTTCGTTGTGTCTTTGATTTAGTGATCATCCTGTCGTTCTTAGACGTTCTTTCTTTTTATTACAATGTTCTGCCGAAGAGCATCTTAATAAAAGGGATTATGAATGATTTAGAGAATCAGCACCGGCATTCATCATCATTAGGTACCTAGGTAGTACCTAGGTACCTAATGATGATGAATGCCGGTTATTTTAAGAATCAAGAAAATTAAGCGAATCTAAAACTCTTTTTTTACCTTCTTAAATGCAATACTGCTGTATACTTAGAAAAAATCAAATTATTAAAATACCTAGACATGGAATGGAAATAAAGTGATATTTCGTATTTCTGTCGCTTCTATTCTCACAATTTGTTTTGTTGTTGTAGAAGAGTATACCTAGGTACGAAAGCTTCTATATAATGATGCCCTTTAAAATATATGTAGATACCTACATTATAAATCTTGTGTCTTGTTGTGGACACAGCGAGTTTAATTTTATTTCTAGTAGGTATATTAAAATTATGTGTGTCGTTATTTTTAGAGATGTGAGCAGGAGTCTTTTACGTGAAAGTTGCCTATTAAAATTTATGTTCATCAAATGAACACCTAGGTAGAAAACCTACTTATGAATGACTGAACAAAGAATAAACTTCCAAACGCTGCATAAAACTCCATTCAAATGCAGTACCTAGGTACCTGCACTTTATCGCTAGAATAAAATTCTAATATTAAGACATAAAACTCGCACTTGTCTGTCTGGCTTTCAAAGGACCTAGACCAATCACTAGCTTTATACTTTCGATGCAGACGTCTGCATAACTCGATAGTCACAAAAGCTCTAAAGCAAAATAGGAAAGCTTCCATCCAGCTCTCCTAGAATAGGGAAGTTCTTTTAACACCTATCTTGCTAGTATCCAGTACCTAACTCTAAATAAGTACTAAACTATACATAACACCTCACGTATGTGGGTTAGTTACCTAGGAATTACATTATAATAGGTACAGCTAGTTCCTCATCCAAGATAAATTATAATTAGGCACCAAAACGAAAGCTAGGTACTCTGTCTGACCCTTTTACCATTCCATGACTTAGCGGCTCTAATTTTTGGCAAGAAATAAAATGAAATAAAGAAGTTATGCTGCTGGACTAAAAACACAACACAACATCATCTAGTCCTTAAGAAAGCAGAGCTTGTGTAATGGGTACAATCATACAATCCTACATAGATAACTGATTTACTTAAAATAATACTTAACTAGATGTTTTTCATTCAAAAACACCCCCAGACCCGGAACAAAAATCTCCATATCGTAAAAATTTTTATTTTGTCCTTGCGGCGGGAATCGAACCCACAACCTCCTGCGTCGCAGGCGGACCTTCACCCGCTGCGCAACAGAGGTCGAAAAATTTTATCATAGGGTGGGAAATTAATGAGTATTTTTAAGATTCAGAAAATAATTTGCGAAGCCTCGGGTAACAAGTTAGTTTTATAAAAGCTCACCGTGAATGTAATACGTTTGTTTCAATATTTCCAATAGAGTGGCCTACACAAGACAAAAGCAAAGTGCTAAGAAAACAATAAAAATTATCCATAGCCTCCTCCGCTGACCAAAGAGATAAAATATGTCGATAGCACCACCCAAAGTTCAAGGGATTAACCAGAAAATAGAACAAAAAGTTAATGCGTTCTTCTATTTCGGTGGTCGCCCGTTATCTAAGTCACTCGCCAGAGGGTTTTTAACTTTTTAGTTTTACGGTTCAGTCAGTTATTGAGTCAGTGGTGACAGGTTTGTAGTGACGGGTTAAATGAAAATGAGACAGATTTAGGTTGAAAAGATAGGTACATAATGCTCTTTTGATTTATGAGTTGTCTGGAAGTTAAAGTTGTCATGATGAAAGAATTATAGACATTAGATTAGAAATATATTTTAGATTTAGACTGAAGACGCTTGTGTGAAGACGCTTGTGTGAAGAATAGCAGGAACTGTAACAAAAAATCACCCCTATTTAATTTTGCAACTACCGAGGTGACAACAGATGGCGCTGCGCGTTTGGAACTTCATGTTTGTTATAGTTTTTTTTTTATTATAGAGGTACTAAGGTTAAATCATAAGATAGAGATAGAGATAGAGAGAAATTTATTAACACAACAAAGATTCAGCACAGCACACAAAAAAAGCAAAATATAAAAAAGTAGATAGGTACCTACTTATAATAGAACCTTACTTACGAACTGAATAAAAAAAATATAGAGTTTAAAATAGTCGTGATAAGATCTATTATTATAACTAAAGTCTGACAAGTTTGATTGAGACTAAAAACTTCGGACTTTTAATCAAATCACGTTTTTCAGAAGCCAGCAAATCTAATAAATCCTGACTAAATTAGAAAATTTTGTGCTAATATAAGTTTAACTTCGTTATATATATTTTAAATTTACAGCGAAACATAGCTTAAAGCTTATTTTTGTTTTTGTTAGATTAGAAATTGATTAACAATATATAGTTAAGTATGTATTTATAACAATGGTAGGTAATTAAACTTGGTGAACAGTGGTTTAATCAGGCATTTGGTTTGACATGACATGGATAAAAGTAATTTTTGTGGGCAGGTAACCGGTACCTACTCGTATATATATAAAAAAAATTAGATGATCGTAATAATTTAATGTTAAAACAAAAGTAATAATTTAATATTAAAACAAAAACTAAACTTAACCTGTGTATTTATTTTATAAAACAGACGTATATCATATCCCTTACATAAAATTTAAAGCCTCCTCATTTTTAAAAGCCTGCCAAAAAGCACAATCAACTAAACATTTCCAAAATGACGTCATAGAGTTCAAATACTCCATTCCAAGTCTCAAAATTGAGTCGAGTCGACTCCCTCGTGACTGTAAAACCACTTCGTGCCCATTAGAATACGTTGAGTGTAAAATACATTACTCCGGAATAATCCGATAAATAAACAGGGGACAGCTAGTGATTAAGGGTTGACTAAACTTACGAGCTAGTTTAAATCACTTTTATAATGGTTCTGATGAATTTAAGACGTGGTTTGTGAGTCGCTGTGGCTATAGACCATCTAAACAAACGAAAAGAGGCCATATAAAGAATTTAAGAAGCATTCTCGCATCACTCGAAATATCTGACATATTATTTTGAGCTATAAAATATAACAATTTTTGGATTTGAAATTGGACTCTATTACAATTTATTTTGTTGCTGTTTACAAAATCATTATAATTATGATACTTTTATAAATAATACTGGACAGTCCACAGAGCATGATCTAGCTCCAACCAGATAATATATGTATAATAAATAATAATACTAACTTCAAATGTAAGCAGAACTTGTGTTATGGATACTAGTCAACTGATAATAAATAAAAGGTTACACCAAACTTGAGTTTCAGCGGGGACGCCTGTATCCAGTAGCGTAGTATTAAGTACACACATATACATATATATACTCGTATATATATACATATATATATATAATATAGGCTGATGAAGATGTGATGTGATGTGAGTTTCAGACCCTGGACACAATCAAATAAGTAATGTCCTAAGAGTCAACAGAAGAAAGATACGTTTACTTTGAATACGCACGTCTTATAAGAGCTTTCACAACGCTCCTTACACCAAAAACAGCGCATTTTTCAAAGGTGATAGATGAATTACATATTTCATTTTAAACTGAGCAATATTATGCTTAAAACAAGATTCGCACAATAACTTACCCGAAAACATAATTTAATAGCGAGCACTTAGCAAAATACTCGTAACTTTTATCCTTCACTAGTAGTTTAGAGGCATTTAAAGTGGTTTGAGGTTATAACTATCTTTGGAAAATTTAGTTTTACTGTTTGGTAAAATGGTAGTCATTAGTAAAACAAAATTGGGACATTTTAAATTGATTGGCGAATGATATTAAAGTGGTCATGAAAACATGGTCACAATTATTTTGAAGTATGTAATTAATAAGTTCAATCACGTACGGCCCGCGTGGGCTCGTTATTGTATACCTACAATTGATGAGTCGTCCTCAAATGGCGAAGTTTTGATCCACTAATGGATCAGTTTCCACTTTTATGTCCACTCTGATCCACTGATGGTTTCATAAGGACTTGCATGCATGATAAAACCAAACGTTTGCGCTGGGCGGTCGCAGCGTTAGAATCGACCAACTCAGCCTGGAATGTCGAAAGAAGTGACTTAGGGAACCTACCTGAGGAAGGGCCAGCAGGTTCCTGCTATACATTTTTAACACCTCTACTGCGATCACCAATCGCTAGCCATAATCATCAACCTATCTTAAACGTAGACCTCCCCTAATGTGCGCCATAGCGCCCTATCTTCAGCTTGCCGCATCCAGCATCTGCCTGCATTCTTTCGTAGATTGTCATCCCACCTGGCCAGAGGGCATCTTACTACGTTTGCCGAGTCGTGGTCTCCATCTCCACTCAAGAACACGTTTACCCCAGCGGTTGTCGGTTCTTAGCGAGATATGGTTGGCCCACTGCCACTTCAACTTGCTAACTCTTTAAGCTATGTCGATAACTTTAGTTCTCTGTCTGATGTATTCGTTACGAATCCTATCCTTCAGGGAAACTCCGAGCATAGCTCTTTACATAGTTCGCTGAGCGACTTTGGACTGGTGGACTAGCCCTACCGTGAGTGTCCAAGTTTCAGCTCCAGGTAATGACGGGTAGGTCTGTATGGATGACGAGAAGATCGCTTGCCAAGCGTGTGTGTAAAACCTCCTTTGTCTGGGGCACTTTCAGCAGTAGTAGGCAAGAGAAAACAAAACGAATCAATAGTAATACATAGGGTAAGTACTATTTTCTCCAATATCGTACCCAATACAAAAAAGGGACATGTAGAATTTGAACTTATGTATATATCACTATTTGAAAAGTACGATTTTTCCGTGTGTTTCCGTCAAAAACTTCATCTGTTATGTATTTAGGTTACAAACACGTAAATGGAGTAGAATACACAGTGCGTAACAGCACTCCAATATTTACTAAAGAAATACAACGCAAAAAGAAATACTGGATGTACACAGCACTTTACAATGGAGAGCTACCATACAAAAATACCTACCTAAAATACTAAAGGGATTTGGTATTTTTCTACTTTTGCTTTTACATGATGAGTGCATAATGCTTTTGCAATGGATTGAGTCAAGTGTTCAATCATATTTGTATTTGTATTTATATATTTACCATTTATAACATAGGTCGATAGACAAGGCATGTCAGTAATTGTACAATTTGAAAAGACAAAACCATACTCAAATAAATCATTTTAAAAATCTAGATAAAATGCACATTTCAATTAATTCCAGATCATAAAGTTCAATGACAAGATTTGTAAAGAAAGGGATTGCAATAAATTAGTACTCGTAAATTCACTGATGCTACATACAGGACTGCAAAACTGCATACAGGATTGACAGAGTGATGTGGTGACAGGTCCTATCATTTTCCGTCTTTATAAATGTATTTTTTTTTTGAGAATCAATTACTTTTAGTCAATGTGACCACGTAGCATGTGAGTTGCGCAAACATTGATATAAAAGTAGCTGAACGCACTAGTGAAGGAACATTTACCATGCTTTTTGGTAATAATCAAGGAGCTAGTTTTTCATATTTAAGACTAACCTATGTAGTTTCTAAAATTTTAACTTGCTGCTATAAGAAAGTTTTAGATCATTCAACAGCGGATTAAATTGTGCGAAATATTTGCATTATTCACTGTACTAAGCGTACAAGTACAAGCTAAGCGTGTGTACCGTAAGTTGGAACGCTCAACCCCACACATTAGAGCAATAAACTTGACAATAACTTAATTCTAGCTATGAAGGGCCATCCCTCGTGCCTCTTACATCTGGGGCTGACAATGCCACAGTGGAAGGGGTCGGCTGGCTCAGTACTGAGAAAAGGGTTTTGCAACAATCACGTCCTGTCGAAGATTTCATGATTGAAATTTTGATGACATTGCTAATTGACGTGTTGATTATGCGATAGCAGCATATCTCATGTTACTGACAAAATCAATAAGCATCGACAAACTTTATGTTTTTTTTATTTATGCTCCAAAAGTTTTAAATGCACAAACGTGTTTAATCAGAGGTGCTAGCAGTAAGGAGGATTGCATAAATACTAAAGGATTTTCTCGGCTGATACTAAAAGTATCTCAGAAATCTTTATAAAAAATAACTCGAGCAACCTGAATAACTGAACTTACCAGAAATCTCAAGAAATGTGAACCAAAGTTTTTGTTTTTATAGTGATCGTAAATCTTTGGGACATTCTGGGGACTCAAGCGTCGTTTGCTCCACCTACCAGAGGAGCATTGAAGTTATCCAATCCAAATGTGAACCAGCTGTCCCCTACTCACTGATCAGGGGACTGACAATGGTAACTCGAACGTAATCAGAACTATCGATCGCGGGGTGCAGGGGTCCTAAACTAACAAGACGGATAAGGACTTTAATTTTCTATGACGACGCTTTTATCTTAGGAAGTTGGGAGTGTTTTGTGGAAAATGTCTCGATTTGTACGCAATTGAGTTTGGAAGATAATGGAAAAAAGATTCTTAATGAATTGTGCAATCGTATCAAGAATGGAGATGCTGGAATGGGTGGCTGCTGCAGGCTGATGCTGGATGCGGCAAGCGGAAGAAAGGGCGCAGTAGCAGCAGTGGACTAACATATGTAGGTATCAGCCTATGTTAGTCCACTATTGGCTTACCATTCCATCTGATGATGATGATGTTGATGATGAAGAAGTTAATGTTTTACCTAATCATTGCGATCATTGTGGTGTAAAGTCCAATCAAATAAACAACTTTTTTAATATCTTTAGACTTAGAAAATAAGCTCTAAGTCCATCGACTTCCTATTTTCTGTAAAAGTACAATGCATTTCATAAGCACTGTAATGTGTTTTTGATTTGATTTGCCTATTCTACAACTATGTTCTAAATTCATGAATGGAGTGGCTATTGTTTCAGAGGTAGGTATTTTATTTAATATTAATATAATAATTTTTTTTTTTAATTATGTAATTTATTTAGTAACGAATTACATGGTTGCAGTAACTATTGGAATTCGATGATGCCCGCAGTAGTTTTTAATAAAACTGTGTCGCAAACGCATAAAAATGACTTGTTTATGTGTTTATTTTGTAAGCCTAAAGAAATTAAGTTATTGAAATCTGTAAATCACAATACTAAATAAAATAATATAAATTCGACCCCACTCATCTCTTTTTCCGTATTCACAGAACTTGTCACGGCTCTGCCGACTCTGCAGAGCTCGTTCTGTCTGCAACAGAAACAAGTGACCATGGTCGACGACACACTTCTTCGGGGAGGACGTCACATGTAGGTAGACGTTTTAACGATACACCATACACACAGAGGTAATTCTCTAGATAGAAATATCGATAATATTATACGTTACCTAAAGAGTAAATTCAGATTTAACGCCGACACGACGTGTTGCAACATGTTCCTGACATGACGTGATTGGCCGTGCGTCTGCATCGTAAAATTTTAGGAATAATATTTTGCGACGGGTGTGAGATGAAGAGGTAGACAGGCTAGCAATCGAGTTGAAGGTTATTTTGTGAGATTCATGTTTGTTGAAAACTTGTAGGTACCTTGATGTTCTTATGAGGTAAGAACTCGTTAAAGAATGCAATGCAATCATTATGAAATATAAAATATAAGTCGCGTAGATAAAGATTGTAAATGACAGCCTCTCTCATCTACTTAATTGAACGAAGCGACACATTATTCCATACATACCTACTTAAATAATTCCACCGAATAAAATAGTACCTACCTACGAGTTATAACTTATAACAGTCTAGCTAGACATAGGCCTCCCCCTGACACTAGTGCCTAGATTACCTTGGTACACCCCACAGTTCGATTCAATAGATCTACCTTGAACTAGAGGGCAAAGAAACTTTTCATTCAGCCGTAGGGCTGAGATTATTGGTAGGTACTTACAGTGCGCTCACTGCCGCAGCCGGTTGGATAAATAAAATTAATGAGTAAGTAAGTACCTGAAACGAAAAAAAAAACACTCTTTAGAAACCAGTATGGTGTAGACATAACACATATTAAGTTAGTTAAACCAGACATTAAGTATCCAGCTGTTCAATTCATCAGTGTATCACTCCTACTATTTTCGACACTCCTTGGTTAATTTTCTTTTTTTTTATTCAGTATCAAAATGCAGCCAACAAGGGCCGAAAATAGCAACTCACGAATACACCAGCAGGATATACGTCAATACAAATATTTAATTTACCGACCTATTTCTCGTGCAGAGCTACCTACCTACTTACATTCATAGTTGGATTAAAAAAAAAAACCATTAAACAAGTAAACTGATTTACCTGCAAAAGCGATTTCCAATTGAAATACCTAGTACCTTGCAATAATTTGCGGAAGTTTTTCGCAGCTGTGAATAATTTATTAATGGATCTGAAACTATTGTCATAATAAATAATGAGCGCTTGGTGATCGATTGTTCTATTGCTGCGGTAAATTATGTTACTATACAATACTTAATATATATGGTTTAGTTACAATCACGTTGGCCGAGTTATGGTGAGCCTTTACTCAAGGCTTGTGCAGGCTGTCTCTCAATTTCTAATTTCTCTAAATCTGTAACTACTCACGTCGTTTCTGATACAAAAAGGAAAGTAGCTGCATCATAAGAGCTATTGCTGCATTGACACTAAAATAAACTGCTAAATGCGTGTGGACTCGAATACGAAGGTTTTCGTACCGTAAAATCAGGCAACTTTTTCATAGAACATAAAGGTTCACTTGTTTGGAAACCCCTTTAAATTTTCAACTTTGTTATATTTTTAGTACCTATTTGTTGTTATTACAATGAAAGTGTTACATTATTATACAAAGTTTCATGTATCGGTAGATACATGAAACTTTCTATTATTATCGTTCGTGAGTCGTCGTCGTCGTCGTTCGCCTTGACAAACAAAGAGCAAAAATAGCCAAAAAATAGTTTTTTTTTGTATGGGAGCCCCCTTTAATTTTGATATTTATTTAATTTTTATTATTTGTTGTTATAGCGGCAAGAGAAATATAAATTCTCTAAAAATTTCAACTGTCCAACTTTTACAGTACATGACATGACCCCTGTGACAGACGGACGGACGGACGGACAGCGGAGGCTTAGTATTAAGGTTCCGTTTTCACCACTCGGTTACGAAACCCTAAAAAGGGTTATTCCCACGTCTCGCGTGAGACGTGCCTACTTGTTTCCAAAGGTTTGTCTTCGTGACCGTGGCCGAAATTCGGTTAGGAGAACATCATCACTAAAAACTACTTACCTAGTGTCTGACTCCCTTTTTAGAAACAACCTAATTAAGTATCTAAAAACCGTTGTATAAGTGTAATTCAAATTAAATTTTTCCATTAACTACATTTAAGACACAGAAAAACGTGATCGAGCTGGTTTCAAAAACTCGTTGAGGTCATGATGAAAAGCTGAAAAGTATAAACTTATTAAAAGAGCACACTTCTTAAAAAACAGTGCCTGCCTTTTCATTAATAATAACCCTAGTTCAACTTACAAACAATATCGAATAATTATCCCAATAGAAGTTGAACCGGTATTCAGGTTATTTTGCAAATAACTGAATACTGCTCGAACTTGGGTAAACTAAACAGAGTAATATAAAGCAAAGCGGTCTTGTATGAACATTGCATTAACTTTTTTGAGGTGGTTATATTTTTTTAAGGTATTAATAAACTATCACATTTTTAGGGTTCCGAGTTTCGAGTCCTTTTAGGAACCCCGATACTTTCAATAAGTCGGTCTGTCTGTCCACCAGTCATCAAATAGTTTTATACCCCATCGTGAGTGGTGTCGTTAGATAGGTCTCTATTTTAAAATTAGTTTCCATTTATGTAGAGGAGTTTTGTCAGAAGATAAGTCATCATCAGCCTATTTAAAGCCCCATCATCATCAGCCATCATCAGCCTATTTTTTTATTTCTAGCCCGCGGCTGGAAATGGGCCTCCCCTAACAAGCGCTATAGCGTCTTCGGTTTGCCGCAGCCAGCATCAGCGTGCAGTCTTTTTTTTTTCTAAATGTGGCTTTCGTGTCACTACGGCCATGAAGCATATTGTGATCGCCACTCAAGTGTACAGCCCTTAAGCTGTGGCGTTCATAGTTCACTACTAATCCTTGCAGCTGCAAGGGAATTGTAGGATTTTTTTTGGGGTGATGGCTCGTAGCTCGTCTGGGCTGTGCAGGTGCTTGCCCAGATGGATACTACGTTTTTGCATCAGTGCTCCGCACTTTCCTAGCAGGTGTTGAGGCGTTTCCTCCGCCTCTTTGTAGAATCTGCAGGATTGTGTGTCGCTTAGTACCCAGTTTGAACATGTGCTTGTTAAGACGACAGTGTCCAGTTAGGGCTTTTGTCATGATAAAAAGGTTGCTTCTGCTTAGCGCTAGGATTCGGTTGGAACCGTTTATCGAAGGCTTTTATTAATGATTTTGAGTGACTCATGCCCGAGGAATTTTTCCAAAGCTTAGAAGATTCCTCGAAGCCGGAATCCAAAATGGTTTTTTTTCCAGGCTTTTAGTTATGCCACACAACGGCTCGGGGCCCAGCTGAGTC
This sequence comes from Eupithecia inturbata, assembly GCA_963662085.1. Classification (NCBI taxonomy): domain Eukaryota; kingdom Metazoa; phylum Arthropoda; class Insecta; order Lepidoptera; family Geometridae; genus Eupithecia; species Eupithecia inturbata. The sequence goes on along the minus strand of OY759179.1, from coordinate 1,364,418 downwards.
CCCGGAACGCGTAAGTTCGTCGGCACACTCATTGCTGTTGATTTCTGCGTGTCCCGGTACCCATCTTAGGACGACTCTGTTATTCGAGCCGAGCGCGTTCAGGCGTGACAGTTAGTCCTCGACTAACCTAGACGTCCAGTCCAGTGCTAGGAAAGTCGCCTGGCTGTCAGTGTTGATAAAGATCGTTTGGTTGGAGTAGCTCTTTTTCAGATTTATATCGGCACAATCTAAAATGGCGAATACTTCTGCTTGGAAGATAGAGGCGTAATTACCTAATATTTGTTATTATTTGTGCTTTTGCCAAACCTAGGTCGCTCTCCATACACTCCAAAGCCTAAATCCAGTCCCATTTTGGAACCATCCGTGTAATAGTTTAGGCACCCGTCCTCGCTGAGTAGCTGGTTGTTTAGTCAGTCTTCTCTGGAAAGAAGTTCCACTGTTTAGTGTTTTTCAAACACATGTCGTAGGAGCCTGACATCAGTTGTCATGCTCCAGATGGGTGATTCCAGAGTTGAGTCTTACATAGATCTCAGTTTCTGGGAGAGCCAGTTCCTACCACCCAGATTACTGGCCCTATACATGCTGGTCTTTGCCTCCTTATGTGTACATGTGGGGCGGGGCAGTCCCAGCAATGCCTTTAGTGCCAGTCTAGGCCAAGTCAAAGTCAAAGTCAAAAACTCTTTATTTCCATAAATACAATAAATGTACACACTTAGAAAAGGTCAAATTCTTAATAATTAAACACTGACACGGAAATAAAGTGATATTTTTGATTTCAGTCGCTTCGGTATGTTGACTAAAGTAAAGAAGCGACGAAGAAACCTTTAGCCTGTTAGTTGTTATTTTTCGAGTTGGAGCAAATCCCGTCCCAAGCTTTTTTATCCTCTAGATAATCTGATATTTTATAGTAGGCCTTTTTACACAAGAAGGTTTTGACAATTTGTTTTAATTTATTTACTGATAATTTTTGCAACTCACTAGGAGTTTTGTTGTAGAAGCGTATACATTGCCCTTTAAAAGATACATTGATTTTGTGTAGTCTAGTTGTGGGCACAGCGAGTTTATGTTTATTTCTTGTATTCAAATTATGTACATCGCTATTTTTAGGGAATCGATTGATATTTCTATGAGTGTACAATAGGTTTTCATAAATATATTGACATGGTACAGTCATTATGTTTATTTCCTTGAATTTTTCACGTAGGCTTTCTCTGGGACCCATATTATAGATTGCACGAACAGCCCTCTTCTGCAGCACAAATACGGTGTTAATATCTGCAGCGTTCCCCCATAGCAGTATGCCATAAGACATAACACTATGGAAGTAGCTGAAATAAACTAGTCTAGAAGTATCAACGTCTGTAAGGTGACGGATTTTTTTGACTGCATACGCTGCAGAACTAAGTCTCTTCGATAGCTTGTCTATGTGTGGGCCCCATTGAAGCTTACTATCTAAGGTTATTCCTAAGAATATGGTACTATTAACAATTTCTAACGTTTCTCCTTTGACGGTTACATCAGCCTTAATTTGTTTTACATTAGGTAGAATAAATCTAATGCATTTCGTTTTGGTTTCATTAAGCAAAAGGTTATTGACAATAAACCAATGGACTATTTTTAAGATTGCATTATTCACATCGTCGAAATTAGTGCTTTGTCGTTTCATTTTAAAAATTAATGAAGTATCATCAGCAAACAATACGATCTCGTGGTTATCCTTTACAAGATGAGGCAGGTCGTTAATATGAACTAAAAATAGGAAAGGACCAAGGATAGAACCCTGTGGTACACCCATTGTAACTACAGACCCCGAAGACCGTTTCCCATTAATGTCAACTCTTTGTATCCTATTTATTTATTTTATTTTAACACTTTATTGCACTTTAAGGTACAAAGGGTGGGCTTAATGCCGAGGCATTTTCTACCTGCCGACCAAAACCATATGGTTTTTACAGGGGGTTGGCGTGCTAATAATAGTTAATAAATATATATATATTATATATACTTATACCTAAATACCTATCTAAAGCATTAATATGAAGCAATAAACAAAAACATTTTTTGAAGTAAATTAACTATTGGTATAACCTCTTAAGAAAAAGCCTGCGCACCATTTGCTTAAAAGCATCTCGTGTATCTGCCTTTCTAATGTCCAGAGGCAAGTCATTCCACAACCGCACTGCCTCTATAGAGAAAGAATTTCCAAAGAAGGAGGTGTTATGCACTGGTTTAGATAGGAGTAGATTATCGGAGGAGCGGAGACTTCTACTGTGATCGTCTGCCAGGAAATGAAAGCGTTCCTTCAAGTAAATAGGACCCGAAGGGTCTCTTATAACTGAAAACAGTAGACAAAGGATCCTGAGTTTTCTTCGTTCACGAATAGGTAACCATTTTAGCATAGCGCGGTATTTGCTTACATGATCATATTTGCGGAGATTGTAGACGAAACGGATACACGTATTTATTAGACGGTCTAGTTTATTAAGGAGATTCTCATTAAGATCGAGGAAGACAACGTCAGCATAATCGATAATTGGAATGAGGAGAGAGTTTACAAGAGTGATTTTAGTAGGAATCGGTAGGAAGTTTTTAAGACGCAGAAGCGAGTGTATTGAGGAATAGAATTTTCTGGAGATCTCTTTTATGTGGGGAATCCAACTGAGTTTTCTATCAAAAATTACACCTAGATTTTTAACAGTGGGGGAGAGAGAGGAATATTATTCCCGTCGTATTGTAGAGAGAGTAGGTTTCGACCATCTATTTTAGCCAGCTGACGCGAACTACCGATTATAATGGCCTGGCATTTGTTAGGGTTAACCTTGATGCCAAAACGAGTGGACCAGGTTGAGAGTTTCACAAGCTCACCATTGAGGAGCTTAATGGCATCGTCCAAACTATCTACAGAGGAGGGGTGATGAGCTGGAGATCATCGGCGTACATATGGTAATGACAAAGAAGGTTGTGAGAAAGCAGGTTAATAAAGAGAGAGAAAAGAAGTGGAGAGAGAATTCCGCCTTGTGGTACACCAGCTACGATATCTAGCCAAGCAGAGAAATCAGTGCCATTCCGTATTCTTTGTTGACGGCTTGTCAGAAATGAGGCAAACCAGCAGACCACGGAAGGGGAAAAATTTAATCGGGGAAGAAGTGAAAGTAGAAGGTCGTGGTCTACAGAGTCAAACGCGCTGCTGAAATCAATTAAGACAAGTAGTGTGACGTGAGAGTCCTCCATGTTTTTCCGAATGTCCTCCGTGACGTTTAGAAGTGCCGAAGTGGTGCTGTGACCTTTTCTGAACCCAGATTGGAAAGGATTAATAAAATTACTATTAGAGAGATATTCCGTTACCTGAGCATGTACAACCGCTTCAACAACTTTAGAGAGAAAGGGGAGAATTGAGATTGGACGATATTGATTGGGTAAGACAGGGTTTGGGATTTTGGGAAGGGGGATCACATGAGCCTTACGCCACTGGTCAGGAAATTGAGAAGACATGAGAGAGTGATTGATAATATGAGTAATAGTGGGGAGAAGTTGTTTAAGAATATGAGAAAACATGATGCGACCAATGTTATCACTGCCCACTGCATTAGATCTAAATGAGAGAAAAGTCTTTCTTACTCTATCTTCACTAACCGTGGTAAAGGAGAAAGAGTCATTGTTTGGAAGAGCTACATCAGAGATTTCAGATAGAGCTAAGGTTTTCAAGTGAGGATCTAATTTTTCTCTAGTAGTAAAGTGTTTGTTTAAAACATTGGTATCAGTATTAAGTATTACATTATGAGTTCTTTGCCTACCGATTCCCAGAGAGTTAAGAAACCTCCATAAGCCTGCTGGTGAAGCCAGATCAATTTGTGCCATAATGTGCTTTTTCTTGGCATTTCGAACTAACATATTGCAGCGATTGCGAAGCTGTTTGTAGGAGCTCCAATTTTCTTGGCATCGATCACGTTTAAACTTTCGAAAAGCCTTATCCCTTCTAGCCATGGCTTTCCGAACCGTTTCATCAAGCCAAGGTGCTGGTGCACGTTTCATTTTTACTAAGTGGATGGGAGCATATACATATGTCATATAAATTAATAATTTTAGTATTGAGATAGTCCACTTTATCGTCTATAGAAGGATAAGACTCTATCTTGGCCCAATCAACTGCTGCAGCAGCTTCAGAAAGTTTTGTGATGTCAAGCCGTGAAAAATTGCGTTGGCTGACAGTAGCTGGCTTGACCTTTGGAGGTCGAATTTTGTAAGCAAGGTAAAGAAGTTCATGATGAGAAAAAGCAGGTGCTGTGAGTTGGCCATATATTGAAAGACGGTCAGCCTGAGATGTGATAATGAGATCTAATAAACTATCAGAGTGAATGGTATGATGAGTGGGAAGGGTGGTATTTATTATGTTTAGATTTACCGAGTCAATGATGTTACTGAGCTTGTCCGCTCTCCATTTCAGTCTCTCGGTAAGGAGACAAGTATTGAAGTCACCTAGAATGATAACATTGGTATGGTCAGATACCAGTTCTTCTAATACTGTCTCTAATTTATCAAAGTAATCTATAGTTGGAGGACAGTATACAACTCCCAGCAACACCTTGACACCCATATCAACTTCTAGGAAAAGATATTCAGCGGCCTTGCTGTAAGCAGATGGTGACTGACAGATGACTTTAAAATTGAGGTGGCTTTTCAAATATATTGCAACACCTCCACATCCCTTACCTGTACGATCATTTCGAGCCATTACAAAACCAGGAATGGGATAATAAGAAGAAGGAAGAGATGGCTTAAGGAAGCTCTCCGATACCATGACAACATCAGCACAGCCTGAGCTAAAGGTTTCAAGAAGGTCAGAGTGATGTTGTGGGATGCTCTGGGCATTGATATGACAAATGTTGAGAGTCTTTTTGTATGGAGCAAACACCTTAACAAGCATCTCTCCAAGAGTTAAGGGGCTTACATCGCTAGCACTTTCAAAAGAGGTATCACCGCTGGATACCGCAGAAAGAAAAGATTCATTATGATCACTAATACTATCAGCACAGGACATTAAATACCTATCTCTGTACTTACTTATGCTTTATAGGATTTTATAAATATTAATTATTACCTTAATAAACTACTTAATAAAATTAAAAACAAGAAAACTTATTTACTTAACCTACAATTATGAATACCTATCACCAAGTCTTTACTAGGTATTATTAATAAATTGCACAAACCTAGCCGGCTCCTGTACAACAACAAATACATAGAGGAGCAGAAAAATCTTTGCATAACCAGTTTCACATAATTATTGTAGTTGTTAGGAATTTGAGGACTTTATTTAGGCACATATTTTCATACAAGCAGTAGCCAGAAACATTGAGATGATAGTTCCTCAGTTAATTTTAGAGAGTAAAATAATAAAGAAGGCAGCAGAAACATCTTTGCATAACAGTGGCCAGTTCCACATAATTATTTTATTAGGTGCAGGTTGTTAGGAATTTAAAGACTTTACCTACTCATGTACTTATCTTCATACAAAAACAGCAGCCAGAAAGATTGAGAATCATAGTCATCAGTTAAAGTTAAACAGTAAAATAATAAAGGGAGCTGAAACAACTTAGCATAACTTTGGCCAGTTCCACATAACATAACACAAGGAATCTGGATAGGTACCTACTTTATTCACTTAATTTCATACAAACAGCAGCCCGAAACATTGAGACCATAGTACATTGTAGTCTATAGTCCTCAGTTGAAATTCAAGAGCAAAGTAAGCTTTAGCAGAATTTTGTCTAAACAATTGAAAACCACAACAAAAAAAAAGAAATAAAAAAACAAGAAATTATGAGCGTGGGAGACATAAACAACAACAAATCACAACACTGAAGTAGGTACAATAAATTTGACATTTTGATTTGATACTGACACATAATGATGGGGCAATCATGAATCACTGGTGTTAGTTTGACTGCGCAAAGTCAAGTCAGTCTATAAAGTTGAAGTTAGCTGTGGTTTGATAGTCAGGCAAATCAAAACAAACAATAATGCACTACTTGATAAATAAAATCACTAATTGTTTGTGTGACAATTTAAGAAAAGTTTCACCATTTGGTCTTCCATTCCATATTACTCCACTGTTGGAACTTTAGACGGGGGCTTTAAGGCTACTTATGACCCTTGCGAGCCAGTTATGACGCTACCGTCGTCGGCGCCGCCGTCGCAATTGTGCCTGTTGATGTAGCTGCCTGCTTACGAGTTATCGGCAGCGGCATGGGTCCTGCCGCCTGCCGACTTGATTTTGTGGCGGCGGTGCTTGGCGGTTTGGCAAGAGATTCTAGCTCCTCCAATGAAGTGATACGTTTCCGATCATTGTTGGGGAGTTTTATGAAGACGGCGCCGTCACGGGTCCAGCAGCTTCTAACTCCAAAGTGCATGCGAGCTCCCATGAAAATAGCTTGTCTAGATTTTGTTAGGAATTCACTGATGACTGTAGAAGTGGCTGTCAGTCTAGACTTTTCCCTCCAAACGATATTTCTGGTTCTGTCATCTGTAAACCTTATTAGTATTGGACGATTCTCCGTTGGTTTTTTCATGCCCAAGCGGTGGCAGAGCAGAACATTATCGGGGCCGATATCACTCAAATTCAGTTTAGAATTGATTAGAATGAGAACAACTTTAGAACAATCCTCACTGTCAGATTCTGGTATGCCATTGAAAAGTAGGGCATTTCTTCGGTTGTATGTGTCTATTTCATCGACCTTTATGATGAGTGCTTGTATCTGCGAGCGTAGGGCCTGAAGACAGGACCAGGCAAGGTCTCTGAAACTTTTGAAGTCTTCAGCTAGTACTTCTACGCTAACCATACTGTCACTGGAGACAGCCTGCTTCAAGGACTTTTCATAGGCATCCATTCGAGACAGAAGAGAGCTTCCATGGTCCTCTGAGCCTCCATAAGTTCCCGCACCTCAGCCATTGCTCAGATTTTGAGGTTATGCCAGCAAGGTGTGTGCAGCTTCTACACAATTACGACATTCACAATTCACTATTACGTGATTTTGGAATAATACTCAAAGAGATAAATAATAAGGGATAAAATTGACGACACTGTACAGTTTTTACTGTGAAATTCGATATTATTTAGAGGAGAGAAACGTAAACCAACAGTGTTGCCAGGTTCCTATCGCTCAAGTAAGATGTAAGAAGATCCAAAGAGGTGTCTCTTATTCCATAGTGATGTAGTTTCCTGATTAATGTTTCATGGTGTACGCAATCGAATGCTTTTGACAAGTCGCAAAAAACACCTACAGCATCTTGCGACTTCTCCCAAGCATCAAAAATATGCGATATTAACTCAACACCGGCATCAGTAGTTGACCTACCGCGAGTAAACCCGAATTGCTTACTATGTAGCGGAAGTGGATATGGCTCCCGTGGTGATTAGGCATGCATTCCTTTGTAGCCTTTTTAGTTTGTTGATTGCGGTCGACTGAAGGGCCTTGTCGTACCATATCATGGAGGCGTAAGTGATTCTTGGCCTTACAATGGTGGTATATGTCAACGACCTGCAAAAGACGAAAGAGAAGAAGAAAGCACGCGCCACTCACGTGCAGTCCTTCGCAGGTCGTCATCCGACCGGGCCGTAGTCCTACACTGCGTGTGACGACTCTCAGTCTCCGCTCAAAAACACGTTTACTCCAGTAGTTGTCGGTTCTTCGGAGATATGTCCCGCCCACTGCCACTTCAGTTTGCTAATTATTACTTCAGAAAACAAGTATATCATAATTACTCTAAGAAACATTAACGCCACATCAACGAACCTTTAGTTTTACGATAAGATAATAGAAGTTATATGTAATGGCTTCACAGAGTCACAGCAAAGTCAATTGTTTATTCAGTTTGGCACTAAAAGAGCACTTAAGATCGTTATGGGAGCTACAGTACATAATTGCTTTGAAGTTATCTGCTTAGTAGATAAATATGGGATTTACTTTGAGACTAGGTTTGAAAAGGATCAACTGTTCGGTTCAGAGATTTTACAATTAGGTTTTTATTTTAAACTGATGCGTCTATTTTAAATTTAATTTTAAGAAAATTACAGTTATCACTGACTGATAACATTAATGTTACACCAGAAACCATAGGATGAATGGTTATGGTTTTGAATGGTTTATGAAACAGTTTTCGTATGGCTCTGAACGTGAATCCGCGGCTCGTGAACAAGAGACCACTCTAGGCTTTTTCATACGATTCTATGTGTCCGACACCGCAAAGCGCATATCGCAGCGTACTGCATGGTGATCAAGAGACCAAGGCTTCAGCCGGAACGTAGACTACCAGGGTCTCAGCCAATAAATAAATCGATAGGTTTGCAGATAACTGGATACCTAATTTTCACATAACAGTAACTTGAGCTTCTTATATTAATGATTTTAGCACATATTTTATAGTACGTAAGCATCCAGAATCTATGATGGATTAGAGTGGAACAAAATGTGGAATCTAATGTTTTTATAAATCTTTGTTTGGTTAATGGAGTTTTGTCACACAGTAACTTTGCCTCTCCCGTAAGAGATCAATACTTTATAATTTAAACATGGCAAAACACACAAACTCAACAAAAAAGAGAATCTAATCTATCAATGCTTATTTTTTTTTATTGGGCTTTGCAAATCATTTGATCGCCATCACTATTATGAAAGTGACGATGTGGCATAAGATGGTGATTATTTCACTAACTCAGAGTAGAGGACATATTCATTTATCAGATCTAGTTTGTTCCGCGGCAGGAACCGAACCCTGCAAACCGCAATCATCCCTACTACCCCATAAAGCCCCAAGACTTAGTTTTTCCACTGAATCCGCACTACATACGCGCTCTAGTTCTCGGCAACTGAGTATGTATTAGACAAACTTGCTCCGCACTGCGAATATGCATTTTCTTTCAAACTCAAGTTTCCGAACTTGCTTTACTGAAAGTAAGTAATGACGTAGATGCGAAGCTGAAAGTTCACTACTACTTAATTACAAAGGAACGCAAAACGGAGAAGCTTAGTACACAATTACTAGCGGCAGTTCATCGTAGAAAGTCAAAGAGACCACAAAGGGATGTGAAGTCCGTTTCCAAAGGCAATAGAAACAATCGTAGCATGAATTTAGCATCTACGAGATTATTTAAAATATACTTGATATAAAATACTGATTTTACTCAGTAAGTAGGTACCTACTCAAAATCAGATAAGGGTTTCATGATTGCATTAAACTATTTGTTAACATTTTTACCGAATAAAGATTTAATACTCGCATTTTAGCCTTCAAAAACTTTAAAATTTCAAGGTGTAATTTTAACCGAGAATTAAAAGAGGATTTTTTGTTAAATCAGAATCTGAATTACATTTATAGTAAACTAGCTTGTGGCCGCGGCTTCGCACGTGTTTTCCGGGATAAAAAGTTGCCTATACATATGTTACTCCAGGTCTAGATTTATATGTGTGCAAAATTTTATCCCGATCCATTCAGTAGGTTTTTCGCTGTATTCGGCCAAACATCTTCACAACGGCACAAACTTTCGCCTTTATTTTATTAGTAGGTACATATGTACAAACATTATGTTATTCGATATCTTCGCAAAATGCTTAGCGATTTTGATATTGGTTTTTAGAACTGTGCGTGGACTGTTTTCCGAAAGCTGTGATATCATCATCGTTCCAACCAGTTACCATACTAACCATTTGCTTGCGACCCGCTCTTTTATGAGTATTTGTCCAACTCGTAACAGACTTGTCGTCAGTTTAAATTTCGTAACGGAAATCCATAACAATTAAATCTAGCGACCGAATGACGTGAATACAAATTATTACTACTCGTATGTGCGCACGCGACTATCGGTGCTGGGCCCCGACTACGAAACAAAGATCACAACACTAATCAAAGTCAAAGTCAAAAACTCTTTATTTCCATAAATACAATAAATGTACACTTAGAAAAGGTCAAATTCTTAATAATTAAACACTGACACGGAAATAAAGTGATATTTTTGATTTCAGTCGCTTCAAAATGTAGACCGAACGTAATGTATGGATGCTTGTTACCTTTCCACGCCAATGTATACTACTGAACCGATCGGGCTGAAACTTTGATGCGTACATGTAGTTCTAAACCTGGAATAAAATATAGGGTACTTATTATCCAAAAAAAACGCATGTGAAGCCGCGGACTGATGCTGGTTTATAATATTGTAAGGTACGATTCATAATAACCAAGCTCTGCTGACTACAAGATCAAATGATGTATGATATAATATGTAATGATGTGTATATGTAATGATGTATGTATGTTATGATATCACAAAAATATGTAGCTACTCGTATGTTGTTCCATCCAAAAGCGGCGCAACAATCGACTTCTCTAACTCAGCCCGTGAATCGCATATACAATAAACTACCACAAGACAATAAAATAAATTGATAGTATTTACATGTTTAAAGAAAGTATAAAACAGTTTTTGATACGGAAATAATATTATACGGTTATGGAACATTTAATGGACAAGGATATTTTGACATAACTGTGTAAATGAATATATTAAATTTTGACACAATGTTTTTTTGTATTCATGATACATGTATTTAATTAATGTCGTATAATTTTTTTTTTAACTGTAGTTTAATTATAAATAAAATTATGAAAGTTATTTTATTAACATTCGTACGCTCAAAAAGCAGAATATGGTGACACATTGTATCTTACGGTCAACTGTATTTCCTAACCATGTTCTAAGCGAATAAATGATTTGAATTTGAGTTTGAATTTCGTAAGAGTCGACTAAGGGAATCTACCACAGGAAGAGTAGCAGCTTCCTTCTGAGGATCATTCAACATCTTAACCACCGCGATCACCAATCCGCTAAGCACCACGCTTAGCGGATTGGTGATCGCGATAATAGCAAAAACACTAGTTTGGGTGAGGCATGTTCGTTCAGCAGTGGACGTTTGTACTATGCTGATGGATAAGTAAGTCTAAGCGAGTCTAGACTCTCCTTCAATCTGCCAACATGTAGATGCGCTATATTCTTTTGATGAATACCTAATCTTTCTACCTAAGTAATGTATCGTACGATACTATGACCTTTGGCATCACTTATGATTATGGCACTTCGTATAATATTGGTATCGTTTTTTTCAAGGATTCATTCAGATAGCATTCCGTTTTGTAGCGTCTACTAGCGTGTTTAAGGTTGAAGTTCGTTCGATTCTACAACATTGCTTTCAAAATCAAAGTCTCGAAGTCGAAGTCTACATAAGATCTCAAACCGATACCGGTTCCAGATCGATGCGATACGAGCTAAACAATTACAGACTATTAGATGGATAGGTACCGTTCTGGAGCGATCGTCTGTTACACTGTCGTGTGAAGCATTCAAATATAGACGCTTGACATCATCACTATCATCTTCTGCCTATGATGAAGCGGCGTCATGCGTCAATGAGACTTGCGGTGCGGCGTCCAAAAAGCCAAAAGCCTAAGTTTAGTGTATTAACACTAAACTTAGGCTTTTCTGTCGAGCGCCATAGAACCCTATCTTGATCTTACCGCATCCTAGATTTGTCTGCAGTCTTTCCCAGGTCGTCGTTTCACCTGTCCGGAGGTCATCCTACATTACATTTGCCGAACGTAGTGAAGGACTTCCTTAACATATCCGCACTAAACCATACTAAATACATACATAATGGTTAAGATAAGATAGCTAGATAGATAGATTATCACTTTATTGCACCATCAATACACTTATAAAACAAGAACTTAATACTAATTATATATAATGTGGCACAATCGGCGGCCTTATCGTTAAGATATCTATTGTAAATATGTATCTTAATATCTTTATCTTATAGTATCAAATAAGGTAGTATCTGGTATCGCACATCCATAGCCAGATATATCGACCTGAAACCAAAGATCTGAAACAAATTATTTCGATTTCAATGGTTCGGTCAATGCGAGTATTTACCACAATGTTCCCCTTCTATCCCTTCTATGCTGTATGAGATTTGTTGAATTTGATTTTCTATGATATATGAGATTTAATATATGGAATTATATTAGATATGAGGTTTGTTGATTTTGATTTGATTTGATTTTCTATCCCTTCTATGCTGTATTAGATTTGTGGATCTTTAAAATACTTTTGTTATGGGATTTCATTTCACAATTACACGCTAAACTTGTTTCAGTTTAGTTTTGACACTATTAGAAGCATAATACATTCTAAATTGATTTTATATAAGTTAAATCACGAAGAGCCTATAGGTGCATGTTGCACAGCTGGTTAGAAGAGGCCCTTAGAAGAGATTTAGAGGGGGAAGAGATAATGATGACGTTATTAGGTACAAACCGTAAAATGTTAGGGTGTTGGCTTTGAAAAAGCTTTCACGAATGCATTACTCAATTTTCCAGCAAGTTACAATTCGGTCTAAACCCGTCCACCAATAGAGCGGAGGTTAGACAGTCCGTGCGATGTTATCGCGACAGGAATTTTTAGTGGTTTACTTGTTGTGCCAGAAGGAAGTTATAATGAGATAGATTCGAATATTTTAGACTCAGATATGCACGAAACTCGGGCTGTGGGCGGGGAATGATATACATTTTTGGTCTTTGGTTTAAGACCACTAAAAGTGTCGACTCACATTCGCGTTCTTTTACAGTCACTACTACAAAATATTTAACGCATTCACTGCCCAGCCACAACGGTGCAACCGAATCGCACACCACCGGGCACTTGCAACCTGTACATGTGCGTCATCTGCGTCGCCTTTCAAAAAACGTTTGCTTTGTATGTTTCTCCTATATTAATGCGAAATCCTATGCCTATCCTTTTCATAAAATGGTGCGCATGAAACACTTCTTAAACAATCGATCACAACTAAGCAGTAGAAACCTACTCAGTTGTGATGTGTGAGAAAAGAAACTCAGTTTCAGAGTTATAAATAACCATCGTCCATCAGATAAGCTAACAATTGATAAGCGCACGCGCTTAGCAGACGCATGTTACTATGGCATACTTTTTGTGCAATTAGTTGAAAGCCGTGACTGGGGTGTGTGCTATGTGATGCGATGTCACCTTTACTTTTGGGGAGTCATTCAAATAAACTTAAGGAATAATGCTCGTGCTAAGTAATTTTTTAAATATTCACATATTTCACCTAACGGCGAAGTGTACGTATGGCAGTGTATGGGTATATTGGGCATGTACAATAGCTTTCACACGTACCAGCATGATTTAGAATACAATTTGGTACAGCCAGACCCACACTGAGTCAAAGGTGTCTAGTCCTTGGTCAAAACTACAATGACCAGACATTTTCCGTTATATGTAGGTAAAATTAGTCTAATAGAAAATTTAAACTGATTTCTAACAAAGGCATACAAATTGCCATCGTTTAGTCTACGTTAATTTGACCTGGTTTAAAATAGAAACAAAATAGAATTCGATTCATTAATTTGCGGGGCGCTAATCAACTGCATGAAGCAACAATGCATTTTAAGGTATGGGAAAGATAGCCAGAACAAAAAAGATTTCAATAGTAGGAACTGCTGGCCACTTTAAGCTTCACAGTGAAGCTGTACTCTGTTCTGGAATCCTATAGATGTACTTAGTTAACAAAGGGATCAATTCAAATAAATTAGAATTATAGGTTCTTTCAGAAAAGAGACTCCTCATCCCTGTTAACACATCATCATGCCGAAGTAACAAAAAAAAATACAAAAAGAAGTTTCATTGATTACAAGCTTCCGCCCGCGGCTTTGCACGCGCTTTCCAGGTGAAAAAGTAGCCAAAACGTTATTCCAGATTTAGACAGCATCTTTGCAAAATTTTATCCCAACTTGTTCAGTAGTTTTGGCGTGACGAGGTACCTCACACACGTCCAAAGATCTTTACATCCACACTTCGCATCACACTAATTATAAATGTGAAAGTTTGGATGTATGGATGTGTGTTACTTCTTCAAGCTAAAACTCAAGATCAGGAAAGGGAATGATCGGGCTAAAATTTTGTAGACAGGTTATTCTAGGCCTGGAATCAAATCAAACATAGAGGTAGTAAGCTAGGCACAAAATAAATCAAATAAATCAGTTCCCGTGGGATCCAAATCACCTTTAAACGTTTCTGTAGAAACAACGCGTGCGAAGCCGCGTGCTGAAACTAGTTTTTAATATAACTGTGATTTCCTTCATTTATCATTATAAGCACGTGTGTAAAATACAATATAATTAGCACTATCAATAAAAGTATATAAAAAAATTCAGATACAGGTAGTATACATACACTGGTTGTATAAGAAAGGTCGAATGAGATGCGAACCTACGACCTTTGGATTGAAAGTCAGGATCTCGGTTCTACAAACAACAACCATAAAAAGAGACCTATGTTAAACCTGTAAATTCTTTCACATCGGTTAACGGTTGTTAAAAACAACGATAAATCCGAGACACCGTTGTCTTAAAAACAAAAAAAAAACAAAAAAGGCCGAAACAAACGCATTAGACATTTCAAATCGACATTACATCTAAATCTCCCGTGAACTATTAATGGTTCTGTGTACAATAGTACAACTGTAACAGACAATTAATCAAAATGAAAGATCGGTGCAAGGAGCTACGTGCTGATGAACTAGTGCCACTACTAACAAAGAAACAGTTTTATGTTATTCGTCAAACGAAATCTATTGAAAAGTTACTATAAATATTACTATAGTCAATGATGATTATAGTGTTTGATCAGATGCGACTCAGCTACAGCTAACAGTCATTTCAGCCTTTTACATAGTGTTAGGCTGAAGCCAAACGAGCGAAATTTTTTGAGTTTTTTTGTGAATCCCGTAAAATGAGTCGCTTCATAAAATAGTCCTGTTTGTGCCACACAAAGAGTTGTCATTTCTGTGGAAATTACGCATTTTACGCTTCTCACAACTCAAAAAATTACGCTCGTTTGGCCCCCGCCAAAATCCTGATGTATCTTTAATTTCACCGTGAAACTACATATATCTAAACAACAGTAACAAAACAATTTTTTTGAAGTGGCGCCATCTTATCTATATATTATCCGACATCCCTCTAGAGAAGAGCATCTATTTATTTTGTATCGAAGCCTTACGTTTGCTCGTACCTTAACATCACTAGTTAGAAAAGCTGGCTAACTTTATTATTAGCTGCTCTTATAATTTCTGGTAATGTATGCGCTGAGGCATTACAAGGTCTATAAGTTTTCCTGGGTGGATAATAAATAGAAGACAAATAGTTATGTATTGTCTTGAACTACATATATGCCAAATTTCAGCCTAATCCAAATAGCAGGTTTGTGGTTTCGGCGTTAAGACGTAATCAACATACATTCAAACGTTTTATGTATAAAGTAGATATAATTTTTGTGTGAATCATAAAGGTAAAATTACAATAAAGAATAAGAGCCAATTAGCACTAGAACAACAGTTTACAAATTAAACAGTTGAGCTAACTGCACTCTTGCAAACAATCTAGAGGTAGCTAAACTGATCCATATCTATAGGAACATTTTCATAGGTAGCATTTTCGTCATCAATGGATTTTTGGATTGGGCTTACTCTTTTTGAGACTCTAAAGATGTTATGAAATGCTCTAACGTTCCTGTAATGTCTGTGGCAACATGTTGCTGTCTCTAAGCAGAAGGAATGGTGTCTGGATTCTTTTCATTAGGAACTACCATTATAATTTCACCTCCATCAAACTCATCTACCGAAGCAATCTCAACTTTATCCCCCTCTAATAAAGCTGCTTCATGAGGAATAGCTCCTTTTCTGAGCGAAGATAGGTCTTGTGTTCTGAAAACGTATAAGTTATTAATATTTCCTCTTTGTTGAGAGCCGTTTTCTTAAGTCTTTGTTCTTCAGTGATCAATTCCCTCTTGTAATTTCTTCCTCATTTCATTCTTGGGATTATGTGTGAGAACTTATCTTTTATTTTGTGTATTACTACTTCAATTTAATTTTTTTCAATTCAATTTCATCTATTGCTAGTTCTTGATAGTGAGTTTAATTTATCTTTGACAACCTGGTAAGTGTTTGTAGAAACATAATATTATCACTTGGAACTTCAAAGTAGGTATTCAAAAAGCCGTGACCACATCACTTAAAGTGCTGCTAACCATTATCGAACTTAAGCAAAGATATAACAAAAAGACGTATCAAAGTGAACTAGAAACTTTCAAGATAAAACTAAAAGAGCTTCACTCAAAAATACATTCAAAGTACTTGAATTTAAAGTGCTTATTTGACCTATAGACTTGCCTAAAAGGGATTTCTTTAAGAATCGTCTCTGCTTTTGTTTAGGAATTCTAATACTTTTAGTTCGAGAAACATCGAAACACGTATTGTGAAAACTTTTAGTTGAACAAGACTTTTCAAAATTGAACTGAGTTGTACGAAACTTTTGCAGGTATTTTAAATAACTGTGTATTTTAGGGTGGTAACATGCTGGCAACGATGCAAATGGTTAAGAAAATCAAGACGAGAAAGTTCAAAACTTAAAATTCTGCTCGTCGGTAACGTTTAACTTTTTACTTTTCCAGAAAACTACACAACTTATAAAGAAACTGGTTCAAGGAACCAAATAATTAGTAATAACTTACGAATCAAAACACAAGTCATTTCAATAGACCGCAGGGTTCCTGAGATCTCTACTGAGTTATGTGCGAAACAGTGCACTTTCATGTTCTTTTTATCGTATTTTTTTTTCTCAATCGTGTTTTCACCTTCAAGGAAACAAAGAAAAAAAAAAATTTATGTACTTAATTCGAGTACTTAATTTTTTACCGCGGGAATCCCGTGACTACTGAGATCTAGGCCTGGTTTGATAAACAAAACCCGTTATGTTCGTCTCCTAAATGCGAGAAAAACTCATTAAATTTCCTTTTTCAGTTATTAAACGCAAAGAAGTAGCTAAGTAATGTTAAGGTGCGTCTAGATTAAGTAACAAAACAAAGCTATTTAACATGTTACTTAATCTGGACGCCCCCTTAGAACATTGATAACATTATGTCGGAACATTGTTACTTCTCATGACGTCACAGGAAAGAATCTTTCAAAACGCGCGTGGGTTTCGCCACGTCTTTTGGTATAGTTTGTACCTTTTCTGACTTGTGATACCTATTTTATTAATTTCGTCAGTTACAATAGAAGACAATCAAGAATAGAAACAAGATAAAAAAATAAATTTGGATACAGAGTTTATCACAAAGTATGCGCATACATGCTCTATATAGAGCATGATTCAAAATTAACCGTTCTGTGATCTTAAAATAATCCGACAGTATACAACCTCATTCGGCATCATGGAAAGTCTACCCATCCATCCATCCATCACTCATCTAATCTAAACTTCAATCCAAATTCTTTAAAACAATCTGACATTTCACTAACGAACATAATCAACCAAACAAAACATGATAAGAAATACTTCAAGAATAAAGAGTGTAACTCTAATTAGAAAAAGCCGAGACCTGTGCACTTTGCTTGAGGCCCATTCAGGCTGTCGTCGGTGTATAATAAATAGAAAACATTTGACTGGATTTATACTGATGCGAGCTGTCAAGAATCCAGACATATTGATCTTTAGCCTACTAAAGATGAAGACTCGTTCGGTTAAAGTAGATTATCATACCATCTTAAATCATCATGATAGGTATGATAAAGTTTTTGGTCGGAATAAGCGGAAGCGGGAGCGAGCACAAGAGCGCATTGTCGACACCTGCACTTCCGCTGTATACCAAAAACGTAGGTACCCCTTTTGCTAAAGTCACCATGGTATACTCTTTTAAATGTTCGTTTTGAAAATCTGGAACTGCTTAGCTTTGTACTGTGTCGTAATTTTAGTGTATCGTTATTTAATTTCTTATTTGTAATCTATTGTATTTTAATTTTGAAACGCAAATAAACATTTTCTATTTCTAAATCTATATTTCAATTTCTATATTTGGCTTATCTCCAGGCACAGTTTAAATTTGATCAGAACAGCAGGTATCTGAACACTCGCTTATTCTTTTCTCCCCGTCGTCTTCTCCCTCTATCTTGCATACTGCAAAGAGTTTTTTAAGGCAAGCTCAGATCTGTGGAACTACATCCTGTTTCAAGTGCGCCCCTGACCACTCCGGCGACTTCAAACGCGCGTGGTCGAGTCGGGGCAGGGTTCAAAGCGCAATCGCTCGCGGCGCAGATAGCATCACTGTGTGACTGCGGAACTATACTGTTATTGGGTGCTTGCTTACATGTGTAATAGCTGCGGAATCGAGGGTCTAAAACTAAATGAACTTCTTCATTCTAATCACTAATATTATACACTAGTTTCAGCCCGCGGCTTCGCACGCGTTGTTTCTATGGAAACGTTTAAAAGTTATTTTTATACCCTGGGAACTGATTTATGGGATAAAACGTAGCCTATATTTTATTCCAGGCCTAGAACTACATCTACGCAAAAATTAGTCTCGATCCGTTTAGTAGTTTTGGCGTGAAGAAGTAACAAACAATCCATTCTAACATCCTTACATCTAAACATCCTAACTTTCCCATTTATAATAATTATCAGTGTGACGTGACGTGACTTTACACGTTATCATCAGCTTGCTTACATGTTTCCGTGTGATAGCTTTGAAATTGAGGGTTGAAATCTAAATGAACTTTTTAATAATAACTTTTCCTGGATAGTCTCACAAAGTACCTAATCGTTATCCAGCCCTAAAATAAGCTGAGCTCGGGGTGTGGGCAGCAGTTGAACGATATTAAATCACATGACATAAGGAGGAGGAACTTTTTACTTTTCCAGAAAACTACACAACTTATAAAGAAATTGGTTCAAGGAACCAAATAATTAGTAATAACCTACGAATCAAAACACAAGTCATTTCAATAGACCGCAGGGTTACTAAGATCTCTACTGAATTAGGTGCAAAACTGTGCACTTTCATGTTTTTTTTATCGTATTTTTTTTCGATGCATTCGATGCGGATATGTTCCGGAAAAAACTTATGAAGCCGCGGGCAGAAATTAGTTACCTACCTAACTTCTATTATGTACCCAACTTCTTTGCAGTCAGTAACAACCGATCCCGATCGATTCTATAGAAATGCGAATAAATCAAGATAATCTTCATCAAGTCAAGCATTTCAAAGAATATTTCGCAGAACACGTTCCAATGTACGTAACCTGTATACGTGTACTTCATAATTCTTTTGTTCCACGGTCCTCCACGGGTTAATAAAGCGCAGCAAGAAATGCCTATTCAATGTTAATACCCTGGTTTTGGGTCACTGCGTACTTGCATCGAATGTTATTATAAATCATTAACAACACTCGGTTGAACACTCCTACGTGGGGTTTGGTGCTGAATGTTTATACTTTTTAAAAACTACTTTACTTTACTGACTTTGAAAAAAGGAGGAGGTTCTATGGTGTAATTTTTGTATAATGTATGTTCGTCGATTTCTCCTTCGTAAGTATATGAACTGATTAGGATTATTATGAAGTTGTTTATAAGATGATTTCAAGGTGGTACGAGTACCATAAAAAATAATATTCGAGGGATAAGTATTTTTCCCGCAAAGCTTTAAAAGCAGTGTAAAGTTTTTTCATAAGTCAATAGAAAATCATTTATTGCTAACAGCAAATTACATTTCCGCTAGTTTAATTCCTTGTAGATCGCAGAAAAAATCAAAACTACAAAATAATTTGAATCTCATAACTACATTCTCCCAGCACACAAGGTTCTTAACGTCGCGTCGATCGTTTCATGTTGGCACGACATTCAAATTATTTTGTAGTTTTTAATTTATTTAACTTTAACCCGCTCACATTCATAATAAACTAGCTGCTGCCTGCGGTTTTTGAAGTAGCCTTTGTACGTCCCCGGGATACCATTTACCTTCCTGCCAATTTTCATTGCGATCCGTTCAGCCGTTTAGGCGTGAAAAGGTAACAGACAGACAGAGATACTTTCGAATTCATAATATATTGTATACATTTAACGAAATACGATAGTTTTTCATCCACTCAGTCTTCTTTTCCATCTACCATCTTATCTATTATTATTATTATCTATCTCTTTTCTGTATAGCAGCTGTAAATTAACCAACTTTAATAAATAGTTATAATTTGTTCACCCCATTTTTAACTCAATTGAGTGGAACGGTTTAACAACACAAAATGACCACTGTCCTATAAATTAACCAATCAGGCGATCGAATCAGATATTTTGCTTTGTCATTTACGTTAGTTAAAGTGTATTTGCGGAGAGTTATATTGAGCCAGCTACAGTGGATGCTTATTGTATTGATAGCCAAAGTTACCAAAGTTATCGACATACGAGACCCCTTTAAATTTTAAACTTTATAACATTTTTTGTATATGTTGTTATTACAATCGAAGTGTTTCTTATTTTTAGAAAGTTTCATGTATCTACCTATTGTAGTTCGCGAGATACAGCCTTGACAAACAAAGAGCTAAAATAGCCAAAAAAATCACGTTTTTTGTATGGGAGCCCCCATTAATTACTTACATTATTACTTATTTTATTTTTATTATTTGTTGGTTATAGCAAGAGAAATATACATTTTTTTTTAATATAATCAGTCTATCTCTCACGGTTAATGACATATAACCCTGTGACAGACGTACGGACGGACAGACGGACAGCGGAGGCTTAGTAATATAGAGTTTCGTTTTCATCCTATGTGTATGGAACCCTAAAAAGGCTTTTAGCCTGCAGTGGGACAACATAGGTTATTCAAATTTTTTAAGGAAAAAGACGTTGAAACAAAAATCGTCATCTCAGCCTAAACACGTTCACTGTTGGATACAGGCTGAGCCATATGTCAAAGATCACCATTAGTGACCGTATTCTGCTTTGCCCGCTTCCAGTTCTTTCTCTTGGCTATAATAATGATGGTGAAGATCTGGAAAAGACTTGTACGAGTGTTCGTGATGTCCTCCTAGCAGTATTTCGGCCACAACGGCCAGTCTCAACGGAGATTGGTCATGTGCACAGGACATATCATAGTGCATAAGTGTATGCGCACACATAGGTGCACTCTCTATTCCACCCTCATAATCTGATGGGATGGCTTTAGTTTTAGTTTAAGGAGTGTTGGCTGAGGCAGTGCCGTTCTTATGTTCATCGACATCCTAATCTTTATTACTCTGCGACTGTGACCAAGTCTTATTACTAGTTACTGGTGACATGAAAATGTCGTGTGTAAAGATCATTTTATACTCTTTGTCACTGTCCTGATTTTTTAAATTGTTCAGGTTATTAAAGTTTGTGTTGTTATGTGGGTCTATTAGTCATTTATTAGACAAAGTCAGAGTTTTATTTTTGTTTATAAATATATTTTTAAAATTTATTGACAGTTATCACCATCTATCCGCCATGTTGTATTGATGTCTTTCGATTCTACAGTAGGATATAGTAAAACTTTATTGTTAGACCATTTCAAAATACATAATTTTGACATCGGCACCAGAAACTCATGAATAGCACCAAAATTAATAAAATCTTCGGACGTCTTATTACTTAAGTGGAATGTGTCTAATCTTTTCACGATTGTACAAAATCCAGCTTTAAATAAAATAATTATAGTTCAATTTGAACTTTAATCACATATCTGATTGCCGTAACCACCAAAACAACCAATAAGTTGATTTAACCCGTAGTTAGTGAAGCCACAATTGTTGACCAATATTCGTCTATTACCGGTCAAATCAGTTAGTCGCAGAGTGAGTTTAACTCGATACAAAAACGAATCACAAAACATTTGTCGTCCGTGGCTTTAATAATGATAGAAATATAGCTGGGATACGCGTTAGCTGGCAAATTTGTAATGGAATCAGGAATGTAATAAAATTGCATAATATTTTTTTGCCATAAAGCAAGCAGAGATTGTGTTCAGGGGAACGTAATTTGCTTTGAGAACCACATCTTCCGAATTCACGGTGAATGATTCAACGTTTATTTTAAAACATAGACGACACAAGGTTTCAAGCCCTGGGTCGTACGGTTCGGCATTAACCTCCGATGCCATCGATTTTTGTGGTATGATATCCCTCACTTCCAGTGCTTCGTGGTTGCTATTCGATAACTTTAATCTCCCTAGTTCAAGATCAAAGCTAGTGTGGCTGAAACCGAACCGCGCAAGTAGGTATTCTAACCTAGTTCCATAAATAACAATGGAAACAACTTATAATAATAAACAAACGTACGAGGGTTATTCTAAGAAGCCATACAAGAAAACCTGATAGAATGCCGACGGATAGGAGATAGAAAGAGATTAAGACTGAAAGATAGCGTCTCGTAAAGCGTAGAGATAAGAACCACTATGATCAAGAAAATCCTGTCTCTTGGAACCGAAACCACCGAAAGATATTCAGGCAGACATCCGTACACTTGAATTGGAACCGTTCAAAATAATATGAAAGCGATAGGTGGACCTGGTATAGGTCTAGGCTTTTTTGCTTGGGTTTACGTCTTTCATCCACATTAAAGAGGTTATCGTGACATATCTGGGATAAAATACTCTTCCGAAATATAAATTGCTACAGCTATACACCATAAGCTGCGCTTAAGCACTCCTTTTAACAATCCGGCTCTATTTGAGATGAGTTCAAATAAACTGTTCAATCCATCACCATCATTATAGACTCTATTATCAACGTCATAAAGATTAAATGCAAATTGTTGGCTCAGACCCGTCAATAAATGGAATTAAAGTTTGCTCTAGTATTTACATTTACTGTCAGTAATGAGATGCAACTGCGTTAATGAATTGGTAGTTACTGTTGGTGTTTGCGACCAATTTAGATATTAATGGTATTAAGTTAGGGCACAGACCTATTTTAGTTGTCATGAAATAGTCCTGCGTTGTCGATGGATGGCCGCTCAAGACCGCTATTTGTGGCGTTGTATAGGCGAGGCTTAAATCCAGGAGTGGAGGTGTGTTGATGTAGAAGTCTGTCACAGTGACTGTTATCCTCATCATTTCAGCCGGAAGCCGTCCACTGCTAGACTTCGGCATTTGCCAAAGATAGCCACACACCCCCCGATAACTCAAAAGCATTTACACTTCTAAGAGATGTTTATTGAAATGAGACGTGCTAAGTCTGAGTTGCGTTTGAGTATTCGGGGTTAAGTTGTAAGTGATTATATTTAGATTACCAGCTTTTCCCCAAAAGCTATGTCTATATTGAAATAAATAGTTCAGTAATTGATGCACAACACCATACGTATGCGTAATAGTGGTGAACGCGCTACGTTATTGTCACGTGAATATTTTATCATTACGGGACTCTGAATGCAGGATCGCTTAGTGGAATTTGTATGGTCATGGTTAAACGATGGGCCATAAAGGAGAGGGGTAGGTAAATGTTGAAGAGCTATGATTGGTTTAAAGATTTTTGGTGAGAGAAATAAAATTTCGCATCTATGAAAATGTTATGCATAAAAATCTGGAAGGTGCATTTATAATGTATTTCATCATCAGAATCAATTCAGCCACAACACGTAAGACAGGACAGCTGCACATTAGACCTTCCCCAAAAAAATGGCGGATTGACCGTTCTTACGCTGCCTGCCAGTATCCAGCGCTTAGAAATTTCAATACTTTATCCTTTACGTATGTATTTTTCTCCATAATTATTTTGAAACCCTACACAATTAAATAAGAGTAGATTAGTATAACATATTTTCTCTACTCTTACCTAGATAGACACCTACTTACTAATTTATCTAACATCATGCGGGCCAGGCCGCGTTGACCGATGCGGTGTGCCTTGCCTCGATTTCACTATAGACGCATCATAATTTAATTTACCTATTTACCTGTTATCGGCAAACCATGTTCGCTTGCACTCTGTTTATACGAGAAAATGGTTAGTCACTTTGAGAGGAAATTCGAAGCAGCGTAATTATTTTGATGACAGGCTTTATAAGAAAAATCGAAGCGTTGCAGAAAAGTGTACCTATGTAATAAATTATTCGCCAACATGTTGGCCGAGTCCCCGCAACTTCCTTACTGACTTCCAACTCCCAGACTGATTCGTGTCAGCGTGGCGGCGCGGCGTGGCGGCGCGGTTGCATTAGTTACTTTTTTAAGGGTTGCGCACCCGAAGGGAAACCCTATTACTAAGCCTCCGCTGTCCGTCCGTCCGTCTGTCACAGGGCTCTATCTCATGAACCGTAAGAGGTAGACAGTTAAAATTTTCAGAGAATGTGTATTTCTCTTGCCGCTATAACAGTGAATAATAAAAATAAAATAAATATCCAAATTAAAGGGGGCTTCCATACAAAAAACGTGATTTTTTGGCTATTTTTGCTCTTTGTTTGTCAAGGCTATATCTCTTGAAACACAATAGGTAGACACATGAAACTTTCTTTAAATAAGTAATGGATGTGAGGCCGCAGCACAATCCCTTCGTACATTTTTAGACCAAAATTATGGGAAGGTAATTCTGAAGGTAGACGTCAAAAACGACTTCAATTCCGTAGACACCTTGCTAAAAGAAATTAGAGACAAAATTCCAGAAAGTTACCTTTTTCTCTGGCAATGGTACGGTTCACCGTCAAAATTAATTTACAGGCACAAAGTCATTTTGTCCGCTGTTGGAAGTCAGCAGGGCGACCCTCTTGGTCCGGCCCATAGCCTAGCCATCCAACCGATAATTCAACGTCGCCAATCCAAGCTCAGTGTTTCGTATTTCGATGACGGAACATTAGGTGGAGTGGTAAACAAAGTTTTTGATGATCTAAAAATCATTACAGATGAATTTCGAAAAATAGGTTTGAAATTTAATTTTTCAAAGTGCGAGCTTTTTATTTCGGACTTTTGTGTAGACAAAAACAGTATCATTGGAAAATTCAATAGTTTGGCCCCCAACATTACAGTTGTAGATAAATCACTTCGCCTCCTTGGTTCACCAATTCTTAATGAGTCTATTTTGCCCCAATGCTGCTCCCCAAAATCTCGTTTGACCCAACGGCAATGGGACGGGCCTCTGTGTGAGTTGACACGGAATTGTTTGTTACAAACGTGCTCCAGCTCTGCAGATCGTGCCCGTCTCCTGGCCGTTTCTAAATAGGAGTCAGGACATTGGTCGCAAGTATTTTATTCATTTAACACTGGCGCTTTATTTGATGCTATAACTTTCCGTATCGCAATATGTCTTCGGTTGGGTTCAAGGTGTTGCGCGCCTCATCAATGCCAGTGCGGTACTGTTGTCGAACAGCTTGGTCATCACGGATTATCATGTACTTTGATAAAAAGTTATCTGAGCGTCTGGTCGACGCAACCCGAGAGCTGGTAGGTATCTGGCGCAGCGCATCAGCATTGCCATACAGCGGGGCAATGCAGCCAGCGTCTTTGTTTGCAACAGTCTGCAGTTAGCTTAATTGTTTCAATTGTAAATACTAGTTCTAATTTGTTTTTATTATTGAATTGTAATTTTCTTTGTCAATAAGTTAAATTTCAACTGTTATACTTATAACAATATATACTTAAAATATAATAAAGTTGAAAATTTAGAGGGGGTCTCCAAACAAGTGAAAATTTTATGTTCTTTGAAAAAGTCGCCTGATTTTTACGGTACGGCCTTCGTGTGCGAGTCGACTCGCACTTGGCGGTTGACTTTTATCGTGGAATGTCGTGAATACGGCTTCATTAGACCACTATCTCACCTGATGGTAAGTTATTTTACGATACCTACCTAATTTTGCGAACGAATACAACGCAAGTAGGTACTGGCCGCCACCGCCGCGCGCCGGCGCGTCTGTCTGGGTAAGGCTTTACCCTAGACTCGGATAGCTCGGACAAAGTGTGGGTGGACTGAAGACCGAACTTAAAAGTACATATATAAGTAAATGTTAATGAGGTGTCAAAATAGCGTCGCATGACTTTCTTTACGTCATGAGTTTGAGATTCTATCCTACTAAGTCAAAACTACTGAATTGATAGGGCTGAAATTGTACACACATAATAGATCTGGACCTGGAATAACATACAAGGTGCCACGTTATTCATGTACCAAACCGAAACTGGGTTGTTGTGCACCCTATACCCAACTGATCCGCATGGTTGATTTTCAGAAATACGTTGTTTTAAATTTACATAGTAAAAAATAACTTTACGCATACGCTTAGAAAAAGTACAACACTATCACTAACGCAAAACCGACAAAATTTTAGGGTTTCTTTTTCATGTGCAAATAAAGAACACATCCATTCATGCTAAAAATAAAACTAGGCACGTACGTAGCATTTATTTAAAATTTTGCGATTTTTTATCATACCTACCTAATGAAGATTATTTATCGGGTATTTATCGCGTAACTTTATTAAAATATCGATAAATAGTATTTATTAGGTACCTACGTAGACGTACCTACCTACAGATAAACATTAAACATTGTATGGTAAACAAAACAAACAACACAACACATTAGACATTGGATGAACAGCTAATGTTGGGGTTGTTACATGGGCTAGTTGCGATGAAAGTTTCAAGGTCTTTTTTTCAGTAATAAATAACCCTTGAAACTCGGAAAGTGCTAGAGCAAAAAATGTTCGTGGTAAGGGGTAGACCCCCCTCTCCGCTTAATACACCAATTACGTGGCACCTTGTATGGGCTATTTTTAATTCTATAAAACGCGTGCGAAGCCGCGAGCCTAAGCTAGTTGGCTATATTTCTAGTAGTTCTATTGCCGATGTGTGGGTGACGTAATTTGCACCTTTATTTTGTAGACACAAAGCTTTTTTTACCGAAGCTGATTCCGCGTCATTTATAAATGTGGTGAGACCTTAAAAGCGGAGAGTCACCTACGCAATTTCATAATACCCTTGTATGCCAGTATTACCTGCTAATGCGTCCTATAAAACGATAGTGCCTCATCTATGTATATACGAGTATGTATTTTGCTATTAGCTGTAAGCCGCATGCTATTGAGTGTATCAGTTAACCGAGTTAATTCCCCGAATTTGAACCTCCTGATGCACGTACTAACTGACACATATTCTGTGACTGCAAATGTTACATTACGTAATAACACTACGCTCGCTTCTGTGGCCTGAAAAAGCTGGTGTTCGTACTTACTAAAAAATATTCTGTAACTGCAAATGGTGATGTTCGTAACAACTGTGTGATATTCTGTGGCCGGTAAATGTGAGGTACCTAACCTACTGCATTAGAGTACAATGCGTGCTGGTTTCCTGTATTACGATGGCGCCCGAATCTTGGATGATGGATCTAGCTAGTGAATAATGCTGGACGCACTGAGATACTGCAAACGCTGTGTTTACCATGGTAGCCGAATGACTAAATAAAGGACATGGTATTGTTATGGATCACTTGAGCTACCTGTAGATTGTTTGCAACAGTCTGCAGTTAGCTTAATAGCTTCAATTGTAAATACTATAATAATATGTAAATACTATAATAATATACTATAATAATAGTTCTGATTTGTTTTGATTATTTGATTGTAATTTTCTTTGTTAATAGGCCATTCTAAAATAAAAATAAACGTCATACTATAACAGTTATGGTGTCCACAATGCACATGCCAGCTGCTCCTCCTGGCAGCGGCGCGGGCGGCGCGGGCGCACCTTCGAGCCTGGCCAGTGAAAGCCTCAATTACATACTCTATAGAAAAACATCCAAAAGCAGGTTAGCAGGTTAGAAGGATAGAAACGTCCCGTCAACGCATGCCTATTGAAGAGCGCAATTCTTTGATCATCTAACTTAGTCAAGAATTTTCAGCCAACACTAAAGACTGCTTTCTTAAACTTTAGTTTAGTTTTTCGGACTTGATCTCCTTAAAAACTTTCAAAATGCGACCCTAATACTTAATTTATAATTTAAATACCTACTTACATAAAATCTTATCACTTTGATTCATCCAAGTAAGTAAGATCTTAAATTAATTTCTCATACAGACACCAAAATTAATTGAATAGACGCCTAACTGTCACGAAAAATCCCATATCACCCAATTATAACAATAGATTCATCTCACATATTTCGAGATTCAAACAAAGATTAATTAGTCCTCTTAAATCTAACTTCATACATAAGGTTTAGCAGATATGTATATAAGTGCACAAGAAAAGGTTAGGGCATTGAACTTCGGAAGAAATACATTTTAAGTAAGCTAAAACCTAGGAAGGCCCTAAAAGACCCATAATGGGTTTTTGAGGCCATGGCCTACATGCGCTAGAAAAGGTAGGTATTTTTCACCTATTGTCCGTCGCCACGTCACAAATAAATAAATAAATAATGCTGGACAATTCACACAGCATCATCTAGGCCCAAGCTATGCAGAGCTGGTGTTATCGGTACTAGATAACTGATATACTTACATGTACATGACATAGATAGGAACACACAAACACACGGAACAAATATCTGCAGATCGCTCGAACTTTTGTTTAGAGGCGGGAATTGAAGCCGCTACCTCCGACGTTGCAGGCGGACCTTCGCCCGCCGCGCCACAGAGGTCCTCAAGTAAAGGTCAATTAGACGAAATTAAACTTGTTATGACATCTCAAAAAACATAACGTAGTCTAAAGGTTGATCCAAGTTAATCCTGTAATCGTAATTCCATTGAGAGTGAGACCAAATAAAAAATTAAAGAATATTCATTCAGAGACCGTATTGTGTATAATTATTAGAAAGAAAATCGAGAAAACTAGAGAGAAAACTGAAGAAGTTCAAAGGTTCAATCAGAGCCGTGTCAAAGATTAACAACTTTTCAGACGGTTTTTAACTTGACATGTCTTGAAGCTATCAAAGAAAATTACACAAAGCTAACAAGAATCATCACAAACGGTATGTTGTTAGATTAATTTCAAAGAAATAATAGATATTAGAATGAGAAAAAGTTTTAATGTTGTCTCTAACTCTAAAGTAAAAGATAGAAAAGTTGAATGCACGTCTTTCTGAGCCAAAGGCGCTGAGTGAGAGCCGAAGGCATCATTTTTCAGAATTAGTTGTATGAAAACTAATACATAATGAATTAATCTTCACTAAGTCGTCTCTCGACTTTAGCAGTCAGAACTGAGCTGTCCTAGGAATGACTCTCCCTTGGTCAGTATGTCCCTTAGGCATCCTAGGTCGAATAATTCAGTTCTTTTCCCGTCGATTGACCTAGAAAGGTGTGAATTCGTTCAAGTACATGGAAGTAAGAACTAATATATACCAAAGCGCTAGGCTTTGTTATTTGAATGTCGGCGGAGTTTGAGCAAATAAGGAAGTTTAAGATCCTCTACTGTGCGTTTGTCAGGCATAGATAAAAGTAAAATTTGTAGATATTGTACGTTCTCCTAGCACTTACTCAAGAACTGGCCTGTTTTACAACTACACGCAATCACTGTCACACAGTTATATTTCCAATCTTGTGCAAGAATTATAATAAACAAACACGAGGGCATTGCTGTAGTATTTCAGTCAATAAATCACACCAAAGTACGTCGTAGCAAGCACGCGTATCACGAACGCCGGTCCGACTGACTAAGGTGGGTGGACCTAATTGCACCTAATTTGAGCCTTCCACTTTCCAGAGGCTAGTAGATGCTTGCTAATATAATGTTTATATAGATCGTATCTAAGGTATCCGGCTGGATCGTCGTCGGCAGGCCCCACCTAGCCAGGTGCGACGACGACTTGCGGCAGATACTGGATGCGGCAAGCTGAAGACAGGGCGCTATGACGCTCATTAGGGGAGGCCTATGTCCAGCAGTGGACTAAGATAGGTTAATGATGATGATGATCTAAGCCTTAGATCATCATCATCATTAACCTATCTTAATTAAGGTATCCAAAACGTTTCCTCTAGTTCTTTCGTTTGTAGATACATACCTACTTGCAATTTCGAACTACTATTATATACTTAGGTATATAATAGTATAAAAGTATAACGTGTAGTAGTATAATAGTATAACGCGATAGATAGTTAGCTATCTATCACGTTATAGGAAGTTTCACATTCTTCCAATAGCAGAGAGAAGGCGTGTAGCGGACGTTCTGAACCTTCACAGAATTGCGAGTCGCAGGGTCGACTGTCGAGAACTAGTACTTGGTTGCATAGGACTCGGAACAACCCAAGCATCTCTCAGAAACCATAATCTTCTATATACTATCATCTATATTGCGATATAGACAGAACTCATAATATTCTACGTGCGAGCAGATTTTAATGCAAAAGAAGTTGATTTGTTTATCACTTCTCCCAGTTCTTCCAACTTCAAGCGTATCTGTGGTAATCACTTCTTTATTTCTTAACTTCACAAGTAGGTATCTACTTCGTTTGTCCACCACTTATTCTCTTCAATACTCTTTTATACTATTAGTGTTTTTTTTTAATTGGCCATCCTTATATGTATATAAGGATGGCCAATTTAAAAAAAACACTAAGTAATCCTTATATTATACTTAATTATCTTTCATGTTTAGCCGTAAGTTTTCCTACAATAAATAAATACCTATGTTTTGTATATGAAGGCATAGAATACTCTGAATACCTTAAATATATATATATAATTATACCTGCATGTTTTCTACGTCCAATCCCTTAGTGCTTCTTTGATACCCGACTGTGCAAGGAGGGTTATGCTTTTCGAGAGAATGTGTATATATTAAAAAAAACTTGTGTGTATCCAATGATGTGCGTTAGAACTTAACGAAATCAAGTATTACCTTCTACGGTGGGAAAACTGAAACGGAAATCTTTTCTAAAACCATAAATTGATATCGTCCATAGTTCAGCTTTAATAGTCAAATCTCTATACTCTAAATAAACCGCCAAGTGCGAGTCGACTAGCGCACGAAGGGTTCCGTACCGTAAAAATCAGGCAACTTTTTCAAAGAACATTAAATTATACCTGAGTAATTATAATTATACAATGACCCCTTTAAATTTTGAATTTTATTTTATTTTTGGTAGTATTTGTTATTATTACAGTTGAAGTGTTACTTAATTATAGAAAGTTTCATGTGTATGTAGTTCAAGATATGCCTTAACAAATTAAGAGCAAAAATAGCGAAAAAAATCACGTTTGTTGTATGGGAGCCCCCTTTAATTTTGATATTTATTTTATTTTTATTATTTGTTGTAGGCAAGAGACATTATCTGAAAATTTTAACTGTCTACCTCATACGGTTCATGAGTTATATCCACGTGACAGACGGACGGACGGACGGACGAACAGCGGAGGCTTAGCAATAGGGTTTTGTTTTCACCCTTCGGGTACGGAACCCTATAAAACTCAGTTACCACGCGATGCAATCAGAAAGCAAACCCCATTACACTTTTATGAAATGACACTATCGCAGATTCCTCCAAGTCAAGGTGTTGGGGTAACCGAACTATTCATGGCCACCACAGACGAGCTGCGAGAAAAGTTAGTATACACTGAATTCAGTAAAGACATTATACAAACCGTGGTTTTGAAGATACTTAAACGCTATAATTTTTTTTTTAATTAATTAAATTTTTAATCATTTGTTTCTATATGGCTTCAGACTCGAGACTATGATATATGATAGTTACGAGTATGTTCAACATTACACTAATACTAACACAACAACATTGTATCAGCGTACAAGGAAACAATTATAATTGAAGATTCCATGGAGCTCTAGATCTAGATTTGAACGCATGCGGGTTTCTAATGCAGCGGAAACCAAATAAAAAATTAAAATGTAATCGTTATTTCATTCGTTGATGATATTTTTTTTCTTATTATCCAAACTAATTCATACTCTATAAATAAATAAATAAATAAATCGGTCTTATTTAATTTTGTAATAAATTGCGATAATTGCATTAGTGCGGTAGATATAAATCAAGTGATACCTAGTACGTACAGTTAGGCGAGATGAACTTGATGTCAAATGGTAAAAAACGAGCTGTACTCGACATTATTAACTTAAACAATAAGGTTCATATTACAGCTAAAAATATAGTTGGCCATTTTACACAGCACCCGAATATTTTGGCATACCAAATAAATATGAGCTTGTACCTACTCGTATATACCTACGACCTAACAGAACTCTAGGAAGATTGGGGACTCTCAAAGTAGTTAACAAAATAGATTTATTTACAACTTGAGGGCAATTTTCACTTTATCTACTTGGTAGTTAATGCATTGTGACGACATAATAAAATTACCATAAACTCCCTCCACTATCAAAAGCCATGCATCTTGGCGACATACAACAGACATACCTATCCCTATACACCCCCTATTCTGTCAACTGAAACAATACGATGCCCTGATTCTAAGGCAAAGATTTTGGGGAATTCAGAGCAAACGATTTAGTAAAAGTTTCCGCCCCGCCCCACCCTAAAATAGAAGAGATTTTGTCTGCAGCATCATCGTAATTGATGTTCGAAGTCAGGGCCTTGTTATGTAGATTCGATTATACCAACTGCAGATTATAGATCCTGATTAGGGGCAAACATGGAAAAACAATTAAGGAAAGTACTAAAACAATGACGTAGTATAAAGTTTGTCTTTGTCGCATCTCGCGGTTTTTAGGGGTCGAAAAGACCTATGGGGTCGGCTGCGCGAAATAATGTGGTGCTTGAGGGTTGACGCAGAGTCGTTAGAGTGAAATTTATTGTTTTTAGATAAACTCTAATGGGGATTACTGAAGTTTAAAATGTTAGGTAGTGAAAGGGGGGTGGGAATTTTCTTTGAAAGGGTTAATAGGATTTTGCTATCTTGTGTTTTCATGTAATTTATGAGCACGTTTAAATTTCAAAAGCAATGATTAAATAGGAATATATTAGTTTTTAGTATAATCAAGAGGAGGCTGGATGATGATGTGTAAAATGTCTGGCATTATTTATTGCTGTAATACCCAACCCAACCCACCTCCTATGTTTAGCTATTGATATTAATCGATTTATTTTTTGTTGAATAAGCAAAACCTTAAAATCGATAATCATTTTAAAGATAAATGATTTATTTTTCTGGGAGATACAAACACTGGACGTCACACCGTCATGTATCGACGGAGTTCGTGCATCAACCGAAATCTGCTCCGCATACTAATGCAGATCGCGGAGTTAGTCACCACTGGAAGAGAATAATATACTTATTATAAAACTTTTGGAAAAAGTACACCACAGCAAAAAGTAAATAACTAGCTAGGTACATGCAATTGCAGACAATATAACAATTAAAATCCACAACAATTAAAACCATAAACACAACAATTATAACAATTAAAACCCGCCAGGACGTGCTTATAGCTGTCATGTCTTTCCAGAGTGGCTCTGCTGGCGGCCTGGATGCTATGATTCCACATCATCTACAAGATCTTCTGTCTGGCGGGTCTGGCCATGCAGGTGAAGTCCTGTTGGAGGACTTGACAGTTCTAATCAACCTGATGTTGTCAGGCCGAGTTAACAGCGAGATCACAGAACTCATATACGGTGCGAACCTTTGCGTCCTAAAATAGAAGGATGGCGGTATAAGACCCATAGCCGTCAGCACAACATACCGCGCCGCCTTGCGGCTAATCTCTGTTGTCGGAAAGAAGCCGACTATCTAGGCGACTATTTTCGACCAATTCGGCTAGGCTTTGGCTCTCGAGGTGGATGTGAGGCCGCAGTACATTCCCTTCGTACATTTTTAAACCATGTTACATAATTTTGGACAAAAACAATATCATTGGAAAAATCAATAGTTTGGCCCCCCACATAACAGTTGTAGATAAATGTTCACTTCGCCTCCTTGGCTCACCAATTGTTGATGAGTCTCTACAGTCCTTTGCAGATGAGAAAATTCAAAATTTCAACAAAACTTGGGACAGACTGCTCAATATTATTACCCATATGGCTTTTACAATAATTCGGTTTTGTCTTTTTGTACCTAAGTATACGTATTCTTTGAGATGTAGTCAACTGTTATGTCTCTCTGTCTGTTGTGTCGGCTTAGACAACATAATAAAGAATACTCTGTCATCGGTTTTGAATGTCGATTTAGATGACAAGGCTTGGTCGCAGGCCTCCCTGCCTGTTAAATTGGGAGGCTTAGGTATACGCAAAATTTCAAGTGTAGCCCTTCCAGCGTTCCTGTCTTCCGTCTATAGCATTAGTTCAAAAAAATTAATATCATCTTGTTTGGTCCCACCTGGAATTTCATTCAAAATTTCATTTTTAGACGAGCTCGAACGCCTTGGCATAGTGCTTGCCCCAATGCTGCTCCCCCAAAATCTCTTTTGTCCCAACGACCATGGGACGGGCCTCTGTGTGAGTTGACACGGAATTGTTTGTTACAAACGTACTCCAGCTCTGAGGATCGTGCCCATCTCCTGGCCGTTTCTAAATGGGAGTCAGGACATTGGTTGCAAGCATTTCCTTCATTTAACACTGGCACTTTATTGGATCCCGTAACTTTCCGTATCGCAACATGTCTTCGGTTAGGTGCAAGGTGTTGCGTGCCTCATCAATGAAAGTGCGGTATTGCTGTCGAACAGCTTGGTCATCACGGATTATCATGTACTAGGGCCGCCGCCAATCGGATAGCTCGTCTTGCCAGCCTTAACGACATCATTCGGCGGGCCTTTGTCACCGCTAACGTACCAGCTACTCTCGAACCGAATGGTTTGTTGCGTGACGGTGGTAAGAGGCAAGACGGCATGATACTAGTCCCATGGGAGTTGGGGAGGCCCATTGTGTGGGACGCTACCATGCGTCTACACACTTGCGCCTTTCCATCTTCCGAGGACATCCGTGAGGTCTGGTGCGGCAGCAGATTTGGCCGAGGACCTCAAGAGACGCAAAAATGCAGGTCTCAACAGAGCCTACACATTTGCTCCCTTTGGGGTCGAGACCCTAGGTCCGTGGGGTACCGAGAGGCTCTCCGGGTTTTTAAAAAGTTATCTGAGCGTCTGGTCGACGCGACGCGTGACCCGAGAACTGGTATCTGGCACAGCGCACCAGCATTGCCATACAGCGGGTCAATGCAACCAGCGTCTTGGGGACGCTTCCGACTGGTATTGATATGGATCTGTTGAGCTACCTGTAGATTGTTTGCAACAGTCTGCAGTTAGCTTCAATTGTAAATACTAGTTCTAATTTGTTTTTATTGTTTGTTTGTTTTTATTTGTTGTATTATTGAATTGTAATTTTCTTTGTCAATAAAATACATACGCCACCAAAAAAAAATATTAAATGTTATTAACGCAAAATAAAATTAAAAACGACGCGCGACGTTGTGATGGAAAATATACCTGTGGTGTTAGTATGCGCCTGCTTAGCACTTTACATAACAGATCTTTGTTAAGGGAATTTAGTTTTGACAGTTCGATTTTTTTATTATTATTTAAAAACAATTTTAGATATACCAAAATACAGTTTTTTTCTAAATCTGTACAACCCAATAAAACTCTAAGTTTTGGAAAGCTCGTCACTTCTAGAATATTTACTATCTCGATAGATACCGGACGATCTTGCATGGTAAGAAATCTCTATATGTCAGATCGTATGACCGCCATTGTTCTTGTAACTCGATAATCGATTTATCGAAACGTACTTTGTGGGTGTTCGTACTTATTTCCCGGTTTGTATCTATTTCTGTTTGTGTACAATGAAGTTGTAAAATCAATATTGCTGTTTCTATTGCGCTGGGTTTTATTAATAAGGGTTCCGTACCCAAGGGTGAACACGGAACCCTACTACCTAAGCCTCCGCTGTCCGTCCGTCCGTACGTCCGTCTGTCACAGGGCTCTATCTCATGAACCATAAGAGGTAGACAGTTTATTTTTTAGAGAATATGTATCTCTTGCCGCTATAACAAAACCAACAAAAATAAAATAAATATGCAAATTATAGGGGGCTTCCGTAAAAATAACGTGATTTTTTTGGCTATTTTTGTCAAGGCTGTATCTCTTAAACCACGATAGGTAGACACATGAAACTTTCAATAAATAAGTAGCACTTCAATTGTAATAACAATAAATACTACAAATATAATAAAATTGAAAATTTAAGGGGGTCTCTGAACAAGTGAAAATTTGATGTTCTTTGAATAAGTTGCCTGATTTTTACGGTACGGAACCCTTTGTGTGCGTGTCGACTCGCACTTGGCGGTTAATTTTTATTTGAGAGGTGATTTTGAATACAAATTGAACTTATTTGTCTTATTGTGTATTTTTCAAACTTTGTTGGTAAATATTTGGTTAGTTTTTGTTGAATTCCTTTTGAATATGTTGATGATGATTTTAACTTTCTTTTTTACCAGGTTCTTTAAAATATTTTTCTCATAAGACTGATGAATAAAGGCTGATAATTTTCTTAGGCCTTGTCTAGTATAAACATTTTAAATAAATGTTAAATACACTAGAGTTTTTTAAGTGCAATAATGTGTTCGTTAATTCATTCATATTATCACAATCTAGCCATCGAGTTGGCTAGCGGGTAATTGCGTTTTAATTTATGTTTCTAAAAACATATTTACTAAGAACGTGTCCATTGGCACTTTTCTACTTGTCACTATACGGTGAAGACAGTTTGTTCATGTGTTCTTTATGATAGCACATACATATGTATGTACATACACTATATATACACTAACTCAAAAGTTTGTGTTATTTTGAGCCTTCTCTCCTCACGATGTCCGTGTTGTCGAGGAGCTAGATTGCCTTGACGTTCACATGATGATGAAGCCTGTGTTCGTGAGCCTAGCGTATTTTTGTATTTGTGTGTCGACAAATTCAATATTGGAAGGAGTATAAACATGTTGAGATAATTAAGGTAGGTACAATCTAAGTAATACATAAATTTGAAAGTAGGTAATTGTGTCTGTCTTTCTATTATCTTAATACGCAGAAACGGCGGAACGGATTTTAGTGAAATTGACAAGAATAGAGATGGTATGCCGGGGAAGTGGGAACGAACAAGGGAGCATGTGCTACTTTTTTCCAGAAAAACGCGTGCAAAAGCGATAGGAGATTATGAAATCACATATAATTATGATATATTTTTAGGAGATATACAAGCGAGTGGAGCCCTGTGCTTAGATAAGGCCCCAACATTAGCGTCAATAACTCCATAACCCAATTTATATGTCGAGCAAGAAACTGCGCGAAGTTATCCATAGTTTTAAACTGAGTTTGAAATTAATTGAGGCGGTCATTCGAGCGGAAAGTTATGGAGCTCAGCGATGTACGACGTACTTAGTTAAGACTAGTTGTGTCCCTTGGTTTCGGTAACATCGTCATTGTCATGGCACACTTTTATGAGCGGAACGCACAAACCAACGCGACGGAATTAATGTCTGAAACCTCGCACAGGTTGCCCCGCACGCACGCAGTGTCGAGTTATTAGAATGGATGCACAAAAGGTGTCTAACGAGTGAAAGTGCTCTTGTGTACTTTGCCTCGCAGTGTTCTAAGAATCGCCTGAATATTGGCGCGTTCGGCTGAGAAAGATGTCCGATCACCTTTAACCATGACGTGGCAATGACGTGAATATCTCAAAAGCGACTAACGACAAATGGTCACGACTTAGGGCCACGATGATTCTATTTTTGGTCAATTAAAAAAATATATGATAATCGTCTATATTATAAAACGCTATTAACCGACAAATAACCAAATGTCAAATAAAAAAAAACAAGAAAAAGTTTATTAGACAATACAAGGTACACACATAAATTTAGGTAATACCAAACCTATATAGAAATATAACAAATGACCAATTCATTTTGTTTCCTCGGAATAACATAAAACATATTGATATTCGAGAACCTGTATTGTATTTCTCAATTTCTCTGTGCACTCAAAATAAGTTTATATTTATACCAGTCATTCCACACAATGCATTCGCAACGAAATTGAGATTGTGTCCATTCAATGCAAATGGGTGACACAGGTCTGATGTCTCACTTGGACTCCGTTATTTATAAACGTAGGTAATCTTGGTTATAAAAGTTTTGTAACTATCACGGTCCTGAACACTAAAATCACATGAAACGGGACATTTACCATGGTTTGTGGTGTTTGTTGTAAAAACCTAAACTACAACAACTAAAAGCTACCTATCTATCTACCTATATTAAACAAACACATGCACTTTTTCATCGAATCTTTAGAATACACTGAATCATAGAACCTAATCGAAATCACTACAACATCGATCGATCAATTATTATGTATATATATCGTTTAATGGAAATAAATTGACCTGTGTCCCTATAATTACATACAAAAGTTGCTCACGTTCAATTAGAGCTCCTGGTCCAATATGCTGTCGAAACGTATATCTAGAAAGCTAAGCGTTTATCAATACCGGATACATTTTATGTACGAGTGGACTTTTACGGCAGTTTTCGGGAATCATTTTATTGTACCTTTGATAGTGCAAGTGTGCGTGCGGTCGTGTCCAATAAAATAATGGATTTCTTATTTGTTTCGCTGACAAAATTCATTCCATTATTTATTTATAGTATGCTTTAAAACGTCTTTGGCGAATGTCTATGCTATTATATATTTTGGAGTGATGTCTTTTCCAGCTTCTTGGAAACAAACTAACGGTTATGCGAAAGTCATAGGTACCGGCCTACTCAATTTACCAATAAACACCTTACAAGCTTAACGTACCTACTATGTAATAGGTTAACATAATTATATTCGTTAGAGGGGTAGGTACTTTCATAAGTTTGTTACTGAACTAATTACCCCTCTTACAAAACCGACAACTTTGAACCACTTACATACAAAGCTGATAAATCTAAATAATCTCAAAAGTAGAACCATTACAATGGAGTATCCTATAAATAGTTTGAACGAACAAAAATACCAGTTAACATGCGATCGCATTATCCATTACAAACTGTCACGCATGACGAATGATCATATTAACAACGAACAATACAGACATTACACACAAACATAACCGAAAACAACCCAAAACGCTCTCTCCCAATTCACACGAGCATACGGCTTAAAGTTCTGGGGAAGTTTGTATTGAGTGGCAAAGTAAAACTTGTTGTCGATAACAGAAATGAACTATGAAGATGTACAAAAATGGAGTCCGGCTGAGATCTGTAACAGAATGTATTGAGATAACGCATCATAACACGCATTTACGTGGGCAACAGACGATCAATAATAGTATTTTGTTATGTCACGGCGGAAGTCGGGTTTTGATTAACTTGGCACGTGGCTTTCTGAGTAAATTGGAGCTTGCCAAATTCCGTAACCGGTAAAAATAAAACAAATTCGTTTCAAAATATTTAATTTCGTGTTATTTTTTAAGACTGGAGCTCGTATGCGATGTTGTTATGCTGTTTTTGTCTAGATCTCTGGTAAAACATCAATACCTACTATGTAATTTTGACCGATAATTTAACATTGAAATGGTCATGCTAATCTTTTCTAATAAAAACTGTAATAAAAATTATCGTTAGTGACTAACACGAATCCATTATCTGAAGTCAATAAAATTTTAACGGGATTTTGATAATGTTCCCGTAAAACTTTGGGATTTTATGATTTGAGTGTTTACTATTTAGTTTGGTTTTCGATAAACTGTTATAATAGGTGCATACTATCACATAATTATTTTGCTATTTGATAATGTGTTAGCATCAAATATTAATATTATTTCTGTGCCCCAAATGTGCCATTGTTTACCAGAAAAGAAGTGCCACTGCCAATTAAGTAAAAAACCTATCAACAGAACATTGACGTTGACCGCAGCACGGCTATCGGGTGCGTGGGGTATTAAATGTCTGACGGACGCATTCCTTTTGTATGTCTGTTTGTCTGGTACGTAGGCTGCATCTATAATTGTGGTCCATATACACTTGAAGATATATTCTATTTACATAATTTGAATTTGTTGAAGAATTGGCTTTTTACGTCTTTCAGTCTTACATAAATTCTGTAATCAGTGCTCACGTAATCCTTAATCAAAAATACGGGTTTGAGTCCAGTGAAAGTAACACTTAGATATTTTGTATTTTTCTGTACTTTTCCTACTTACTTACGTTAAGTAGTAGATACGTTTATTATTAACCAGTTTACAATTTTCAAATGCAAAACTTTGTTGGTCGTTTGAACTTCCTGCTTTATTTCTATACCTAAATTTGAATTTATTTCATTATCTAGTTGCATTCAACGTTTCAACATCGACGTAAACGAAATTGCATATCTTAAACAAAACAGGTACAAAATTAAATCAGAAAATGAGTCGCTATAAGCTCCTAACTTAAGCTTCCAACCAATAGCGCATCGATTGTGAATTGATCACCAAATTAAGCATTTTAATGATACGAGATGCGGCTTTAAGCGCGGGGGCGATCTTGAAATGTTTAAGAAAGGTCTGGCTGTAAACCCTTTGGGTATTGTTTAGAGCTAGTTCTAGTCTAGAGTTTATAATACCTACTTACTTGTTAATCTTACAATAAAAACAGTTTTTCTCGAAAAAGGCGTAGGATTTTTTTTTCTATTGATGTTCAACTTTGGCTAACAATAATTTGTTTTTACAAATACTTTTATTTATTTTTTTAATTAACTTAGGGCTAAGAGCTAAGTATAAGAAAATTGTAGGGCTAAGTACCAGACAATTTTAATTTATCCCTAAAAAAGCTCCAAAGAAATCTAGACTCACAGTGTTGCGTGATAGATAACTTGATAAGACTGCAAGAGGCAAAGTAGGTAAGGTACGTACCTGAAACAAATAAAAATGTATTAGTTTCAATTTTAACTAAACAAGTAGTATGTGCTATGTATCTACTTCTGAAGAAAAATTCCAGGAGTATAGGGTTTACCTACCGTCCTACATACATATATGTACATTCAAATGTTTGCTTAAAGAGCTTAGTCAAGTAAAAAAAAAGGTTTATTTCGGTAACTTATATATTAAACATACATGTATTGGAGTCCTCTTTAAGCAAAATTTGCTTGTATTAGAGGAAACCGCTCTTGCCAGAAAGTACGACTTTGCTTTCTTTGTTGGTCAGTGCAAGTTGATTTTTATTGAATGGATACATTTGCCCTCTGCGCGTAAATATTCCTTCGAAATCTATCAAATCTCTACTTCCGCTCTCCCGATGCTCTTTCCGAATCCTAAAATACCCAGTAAGTTTTGTAGAGCCTTATTTTTGAGGGTTTGGAACGGACAAAATGTCCTAACCTAACTCAAATTGCTAATTCACCTTCGCTGTCAATAATCCTAAATATCTAAAGTCGCTACCGTAAATCAACAAACAAAATCTCTGTATTTACAAAGGTTTGAAGACTGCATTTAGACCTTAAGCAGGTGCAGAATACGGGTAGGTTTGTATGAGTAGATGTGTGCGTTATCTTTGTCAATGCAGGTGAGGTAAATCTATTATATACTAAACTAAATGCAAAAGTAGCTTTGTCCACGACTAAACAGCTAAAATCTGTTTAGTGTTTTGAATAGTGAATTTATGAAAGGCAACATAGATTGTATCCTGTGATAGGGCATTGGCTTGCTTTTTTTCAGGAAGAAGTTTCCGAAATGTTCAAAAGGTAATGGCAATTCACTTATTTTATTTATGCTCGTGCAGCCAGCACACAGGCAGTCATGTGTGATATCTGATTTTAACTAACAATCGTGGGCATATTTCTTTAAAACTAGCTACAGACTGCATTCTATGTAGATACAGTCAAAAGGGTGAAGGTATATTTGAGCTCAACTCCTGAGACCTTGGTTTAATATTAAATTATCTTATTGACTTATAAAATTTTCTAGCAGTACGTAATTTTCTTAGTGATGTTTTAGTTTCAAAGATTACCTACTTTGAAGGTTTGGGTAAATTAGAGCAAACTAGAACTTAAGTGTTACCTTTGGGTTTTTACTCTTTGTAACATCAGTTTCGACCAGAAAATAATAATGGGAGAGAAAATAAGAACATGACCTTTATTTTATCTCATCTTATCCTTAACTTTATATCACGTTGATTATGGATATTGACGATTATTTTTAGAAGAGTTTTGTGAATAATATTTGAAGGATTTATTCTTTGATATTAATTTTATTTGGGTTATTTAGACAAAGGGACCTCTAGCTCAGCTTCCTTTGGGTTAAAGCTTAATGATTCTGTGTGAAAATGTCCGTTTGTTTGTTATTGTCATGTACATATACATATGTAGGTTGCATAGGTATTTATTTTACAACGCAGACACAGATACAATAAAACAATAAAAACGACAAATTACAAATAGTATTTAGACCTAAATCAATATCCTAAAAATATAAGCCGTCACTCGAAGACAGTGTGCCCAGAAAGCTGGCAGCATTGCCACGTTGAATAGCATGGCGTTTGTTATTTATAACACCCATTTATGGTTACAAAATAATATAATAAAATTATAATACCAAATTATAAAATTTTCTAGCAATCAGTCAGTCAGTCTGTTTCAAATATTATTCTGAAGGTGCAAACTGGAACTTATAGTATTTAAAATGTGCAAATCAAATTCATAATAATTATCCCACCTAATAACACCACATTAAATGAGCAACACTATTCAATTTAAGCTAATTAGGCTTCAACATGCAATTAGCCTGCACATATAGGTACATTAAATAGGTATTATTGACCATTCTGCATTGTAGAATTTCTACCCATTTATAATATTAGTGACCTAATACCGTATAAGAACTGTTTGAAAAGAAATTTAGTTTGTCTTACACAAGCTAAACAAATATTAAAGCTTTTAAAAACCATATACTCATAAAATCAGGTCAAGCGAAAACCGTTCAGCGGTAACAAGTCGGGCTCCACAAGTTGCCCGAGCGCGGCTAAGTCGCAGTTGACCTGGCAACTTCTAACACTTAACTCTAGTTCATGTGGGGATACCATACTCTTTAGAGGTTCCAACAATGTGAGCGAGGCAATTTGGGAACAATCGAGGTTGAACTACAGGTGGAACGGTGATCAACTTTTGTTTAAATATTGAATGGCTTTTGCTTGAAGCTTCACTCACGCAGGCTAAGCATGATCACCCTAGACAGCGATTTTTCTAGAATAGGGTCACGGTAATGATATATTATGTAACATTACCGTGGTAGGGTAGACAAAAATGACATCGTATCGGTGTCGAATGCGTAAAATGTTAAAAATTCATTTCAGCAACTTTAAATATTCTCTCTATTCTTGCCATCGAGTACATTACTCAATGATTCTAGCCAAGGACCCGACTGGTTTGGTTGGCTGTTGAAGGGAATTTTGATAATGTTTTATATTTAATAAAGTTAGCCAAGACAAATGTTGACCATGTGAATAATGCTAATTCTGCTGTTGCTGTGAACAACATAGCCTCATTTATTATACCATTAGGATTCAGGAATACATAGTGAACTAATAATTTTTAGAATCAGATGAGGGGATCCGAATATTTCTCATTTCATCCCAATACATTACATCCCAACCTAGTTTTCAGAAATCACTCATTAACCAGCCGATACTTATTTTAAACATGACTTTCCTAAATTAATTAATTATATATATTATGAAGTATCAAAGGTACCACCAATCTAACAAGAGCGAACCCAAAATAATTGTAGCGCCCCGGC
Organism: Eupithecia inturbata; assembly: GCA_963662085.1. Lineage (NCBI taxonomy): Eukaryota > Metazoa > Arthropoda > Insecta > Lepidoptera > Geometridae > Eupithecia > Eupithecia inturbata. Next base: position 1,320,816 of record OY759179.1, on the reverse strand, counting down.
AGGGTTTTAAAGCATTGTGTACCCACTAAGACTACCTACACCACCTAAGACCACTCAATATCACCTAAGATCAATATGCACAAAATCACAATAAATGATATGAAATATGAATGTATTAAGTGAGAGATAGAGCACAACCAAACGGCTAAATTTGAACATAATTATTTTAGTATTCTCTGGTTATAGTGTTTGTTATGTAAAGTATATGTATGTATATGGTAGTAGTACCTCTACTCCTCCTTTCCTACCAGCACACATAGCCACCAGACCGAACACACCTCCCTCCAAGGGGGGTTTGTCCAGTACCTGTTATACCTGTAGGACATTCCATAAGTTTGTTCATTAGGTACCTACATAATTGGGTTTGTGTGGATACGGTGTGCCTTCCAAGAAGTAGTCGGTAAAAGCGGCAGTTTGGTCTAATGTTGTTCACGTTCCATTTTCAGTGAAATTTAGTCAAAGCTGATGTTATGGCTTAAATTGATACATTGAGAACACACTCATATCTGAGAGCTACAAGCAGATTTAATAAATTAGTGCCAAGAATTTTATGCCTGGCATGCCATGATGGAGATGCTGTGTAAAACACAGCATCTCAGAAAACTCCGAAAACAAATAAATAAATAATGCTGGAAAATCCACACAGCATCATCCAGGCCCAAAGGAAGCAGAGCTTGTGTTATATACTGCCCAAGCAGCAAAAACTAGTCTTTTAAAAGTCCATAGAAAGTTTTGTTAATCACTGGTATTGGTGTTATAAAGCACCTAAGAAGGTACATTTTATTGAAAAGTGGCCCATTTATATCTCTGTTCACTAACACTAAAACGAACGAATAGCAGCGTTACATATGACAAATCACGAACACAAAATAACGAAGTAATGGTTAATAAAGGATTTCTTAAAGGACTTTTTCATACTATACCTAATAGAGTTTATGCTTCCTTTACCTCACAGTATTCGTTCACCATTCATTATTTTATAATTTGTGACTGTGCATTGTAAAAACGAGAAATAAAAAATTCAAAAGAATTCAAACAATTTTAGCTAATTAAAAGCTTATTTTGTTATTATAATATTTGTTTTTGGAGTGTGGAAATAGCGTGCAAAAGCAATTTTAACAGCAATATTTATCTACTATTACGTGTCGTTTTTGTATTATTAAATAAATAGGTACACTGTCATACATAATACTATCAAGATTACTATAGGAACTAAAAGTCATTACACAACGATTCTGCTCTAAAACAGTATTTGTGTGGTATGCTTATTTGAAACATTGGAGAAACATTTTGTCCCTTGAAGTGGAACCTAGAATCTTTTGCATCTCAGACATCTTTTCCAACTGCTCCACAGAGATGATAGATCGGCAGAAATTCTGAGAACATCATGTATATCTCGATCCCTTAACGCTATCTGTCTATATCGAGTTCAAATGTTATCGAGTTCTGTCCATTATACGCCATTGTACGCCGTGTTATGACTAAGTGGAACATCAGTAGTGTTGTGGCAGTCTACTACTTGAATTAGGTCGATTTATTTCAATAAGACGAAGAACAACAAAGTCAATCCTTCCTTCAGCCCAAAACTTGGCGTTTTTGTGAAATAAAATAATACTTCGAGCCAGAGCCACAAGTTTTTTTGAAAGTACAGGAAAAAAAACTTTCTAAGCTATTGCTATGTGCAATTTCTCAAGCAATAAGCAATAAAATTTATCTTTTACAATTGTAAAGATACATTTATCCAAATACAATCGATAAGAATAAAACCAACAACCTATTAATTTAATGTAAATGCGCACAGCACGCGGAATCACTCAAGAGGACGCTCACGTTCACCGCAGATGCTGTATCTTCACAGGCAATCTACGACCAGCTGTCATTAAAATTGACAGTTTTCATTTGTCCTCTCCCTCCCTATGCACAGTTATTTCTAGCGCTGATTCACGATACACGAACAATAGACTATTCCCCACACGCCGGTCTATTGTCTCTGCCTCAAAAACATGAGTTACTTAGATATAATAAATAATATTGTTTATGGCTTCGGGTCTAGATCTAAGAGGAAATGTCTTGTACTCGTACCATATCCGGTGATTATTCGAAAGAACATACAGTTTCTTTAAAGTGAATAGAGTTATCTACAAATGATTTTTAATCACAAGCCTTTAAGAGTTCAAAGTAAACGATATTAGTTTTATTAAATGTCAATGACGTGCAACTCAAAAATTATCATCATCGGCCCACACATGTCTGCTGAACATGTGTGTGCCTCTCCTATACGACAACGCCACAAAAAGCGGTCTGGAGCTTCCTCCATCAATGGACTCCCTGCGAATGGTCTGAAAATTTTTCGATGCATTGCGGTCAATGGATCGAAAAATTTTCAGACCATTCGATGTTTGATACCTAATCATGTCCATAACATAACAGAGAAGAATATGCCAACACACAAACTTATTGTCCCATTGCATGTTCCTTTAACGAAAACTCAAGCAATGATTGTCAGAATACAGTTTGAAAAGCCACAGCATCTAAAGAGAATATCTACTTCGTCATCATAATGACAATAGGGTGCAAGTAGTAATGGAGGATGACTTTCACATAAATACGTTCATTAAACAAGGGTAGCACTATCATTTTAAATTTAATCAGCGATGCATTAGCGAACGATCATTTGAATGAGACGGTCACACATTTGCTAATGCTAAAGTGATGGATGTGTTTGAACTCGGGAAACTTACATTTCAGTATACCTGCCTACAATCGATATATGTAGTTATATACCTATTATACTATAGACTCAGGAAGCAAATACTGGATTGAGCTACATGACCCAAAAGTTTTATCCCGTGAACGTCACTATTGTAAAAGGATGGTTCGAGAGGCGATTTAGATCAAGAAACACCCGAATTTTAATCGTGAAGATGGTTTTCGTCTCTCTTCCTCGTGGAATCCTGTGATTAGTAAGTGCGCGCGTCGTGATCAGACTGTACTGAAGTCGGACACGGTCAGTGTAGTGTGTCGTAATGTGAACGTGGACATTCCTGATTCTGAAGACGAATTGAGGGTAGTCGTGGATACTGCCGTCAATTCTTGGCCGTAACTCCGTGTACATCCAGTCGCCCCGTGACCACGATCGCGGCAACGCGATGGAAACTTAGGGAAAAATAAAACAAAAGGTACACGATAAATACCCGATAAATAATCTTTAATATACCTATTGTAATAAACTAGAAAATCGAATAAATATTCCGCAAGGCCTAGCACAGGGAATGTTGTCTAGGGTAGAATAGACAAAATGACATCGTATCGTGTCTGACATAGCGTAAATTATTGAAGTTGAAACAAAAATTCATATTAATTTTAAAATATTTGTTGTTTATGTTACACTTTAGTTTGTGTTTACAGCGAATGCGCGGTGGCGGCGGGGGCTTTTGCGGTACTAAGACGGGCGCGACGACGCGACGGCGGCGCGGCGGCGGTGCGGCGGCGGCGGCGGCGGCGGCGGCGGCGGGTGCATGCGGTCATGCGGTGGCCACAGTGCAGTGACGAGCGGGCTGTTGTAGCCTTTAGTATTTAGTACGTGTTGCAAGTATGCCAAACCATGGAAGAGGATTTGTTATTTTACTAGACAGTTCGATTCTGAGATGGGAGGTGTTAAACGCAAGAGATGGTGTGCGCGAAATAAATAAAGTTGGACACAAATTACATTTATTTGTATAATGCAAAAGGTTGGGTGGATGTTTAAATGTTTGTTACCTCTTCACGCCAAAACTACTGAACGGATCAGATCTTGACCTGAATGTTATATACATTCAGGTCAAGATAGACATTCATATATATAGTATAGTCTATAAGACATTCAGGTCTTATAGACTATACTCATGATTAAAATAAAGATATGCCAAACCTTATAATAACCTAAGTTGGAAACGCTGTTTGAAGACGCGCGCGTTAAGACCCAAAAGGTTTGATAACCCTGCCACCCGCTCATTAGGTCGCTTGTTGACTAGGCCCGTAGTTTGGCCTTAAAGTGTAAATAAGAACGATTAAAAACTACGCCTGCTAGCTCGGTCAAGCCCGCCGCGCTAGGCGCCCGCCTTAGTCACTTTACTATAAACGCAAACTACGCGTGCTAACTCGGTCAAGCCCGCCGCGCTAGGCGCCCGCCTTACTCACTTTACTATGAACGCAAACTACCCGTGCTAACTCGGTCAAGCCCGCCGCGCTAGGTGCCCGCCTTAGTCACTTTACTATGAACGCAAACTACGCGTGCTAACTCGGTCAAGCCCGCCGCGCTAGCCGCCCGCCTTAGTCACTTTACTATGAACGCAAACTACGCGTGCTAACTCGGTCAAGCCCGCCGCGCTAGCCGCCCGCCTTAGTCACTTTACTATGAACGCAAACTACGCGTGCTAACTCGGTCAAGCCCGCCGCGCTAGCTGCCCGCCTTAGTCACTTTACTATGAACGCAAACTACGCGTGCTAACTCGGTCAAGCCCGCCGCGCTAGCCGCCCGCCTTAGTCACTTTACTATGAACGCAAACTACGCGTGCTAACTCGGTCAAGCCCGCCGCGCTAGCCGCCCGCCTTAGTCACTTTACTATGAACGCAAACTACGCGTGCTAACTCGGTCAAGCCCGCCGCGCTAGCCGCCCGCCTTAGTCACTTTACTATGAACGCAAACTACGCGTGCTAACTCGGTCAAGCCCGCCGCGCTAGCCGCCCGCCTTAGTCACTTTACTATGAACGCAAACTACGCGTGCTAACTCGGTCAAGCCCGCCGCGCTAGCCGCCCGCCTTAGTCACTTTACTATGAACGCAAACTACGCGTGCTAACTCGGTCAAGCCCGCCGCGCTAGCCGCCCGCCTTAGTCACTTTACTATGAACGCAAACTACGCGTGCTAACTCGGTCAAGCCCGCCGCGCTAGCCGCCCGCCTTAGTCACTTTACTATGAACGCAAACTACGCGTGCTAACTCGGTCAAGCCCGCCGCGCTAGCCGCCCGCCTTAGTCACTTTACTATGAACGCAAACTACGCGTGCTAACTCGGTCAAGCCCGCCGCGCTAGCCGCCCGCCTTAGTCACTTTACTATGAACGCAAACTACGCGTGCTAACTCGGTCAAGCCCGCCGCGCTAGCCGCCCGCCTTAGTCACTTTACTATGAACGCAAACTACGCGTGCTAACTCGGTCAAGCCCGCCGCGCTAGCCGCCCGCCTTAGTCACTTTACTATGAACGCAAACTACGCGTGCTAACTCGGTCAAGCCCGCCGCGCTAGCCGCCCGCCTTAGTCACTTTACTATGAACGCAAACTACGCGTGCTAACTCGGTCAAGCCCGCCGCGCTAGCCGCCCGCCATAGTCACTTTACTATGAACGCAAACTACGCGTGCTAACTCGGTCAAGCCCGCCGCGCTAGCCGCCCGCCTTAGTCACTTTACTATGAACGCAAACTACGCGTGCTAACTCGGTCAAGCCCGCCGCGCTAGCCGCCCGCCTTAGTCACTTTACTATGAACGCAAACTACGCGTGCTAACTCGGTCAAGCCCGCCGCGCTAGCCGCCCGCCTTAGTCAATTTACTATGAACGCAAACTACGCGTGCTAACTCGGTCAAGCCCGCCGCGCTAGCCGCCCGCCTTAGTCACTTTACTATGAACGCAAACTACGCGTGCTAACTCGCTCAAGCCCGCCGCGCTAGCTGCCCGCCTTAGTCACTTTACTATGAACGCAAACTACGCGTGCTAACTCGGTCAAGCCCGCCGCGCTAGCCGCCCGCCTTAGTCACTTTACTATGAACGCAAACTACGCGTGCTAACTCGGTCAAGCCCGCCGCGCTAGCCGCCCGCCTTAGTCACTTTACTATGAACGCAAACTACGCGTGCTAACTCGGTCAAGCCCGCCGCGCTAGCCGCCCGCCTTAGTCACTTTACTATGAACGCAAACTACGCGTGCTAACTCGGTCAAGCCCGCCGCGCTAGGCGCCCGCCTTAGTCACTTTACTATGAACGCAAACTACGCGTGCTAACTCGGTCAAGCCCGCCGCGCTAGGCGCCCGCCTTAGTCACTTTACTATGAACGCAAACTACGCGTGCTAACTCGGTCAAGCCCACCGCGCTAGCCGCCCGCCTTAGTCACTTTACTATGAACGCAAACTACGCGTGCTAACTCGGTCAAGCCCGCCGCGCTAGCCGCCCGCCTTAGTCACTTTACTATGAACGCAAACTACGCGTGCTAACTCGGTCAAGCCCGCCGCGCTAGGCGCCCGCCTTAGTCACTTTACTATGAACGCAAACGGCGCGGCGGTTTCATAATATAAAAGCGCCGTTTGCGTTAAAACTTATGTATGAAGTAGTAACATGCAACAGCGGGCGCGAAGTATTACATTTATGTTTGATACCGCCGTCGCAACCGCGCTAGGCTAGCAGTATGGTTGAAGCGTTTTGATTCCCGAGGCAGGAATCGAAAAAAAACCCACAACCACCTTCGTCTCAGGCACAGCAGAAGATTGTTATGTATTTGCTCAGTTGCATCTTCTAATATAAGGTTCCTCGTCTATGTAAAAGTGGGTTAAATAAAAACTATTTTAAATTTTCAAAGTAGATGTACTATGCTAAAATCCCCTTCTTGGTCATACAACGTTCCTGTATCGATTATTCATTACGTTGGCTCAACTTAGTTTGTTGGCTTTGCTTTGTTCTTAGACATGTTACTCGATGTGTTGTATGTATAACTTGTGTTGATATTTTATTTAAATAACCGCTCGAGGGTATAGACTTCCAGTTAATTTATATTTTGAGGCATATCTTATGTTGTTTATTTCTCACTTCTTCAAGAATGTACAAAATTCAGTTTGCTTGAGAGAATTAAACTTATAAATTTATAGGATCCCAATCCTAAAAATTTATGCAATGGACTTCAATTAGATGAATTAAGGTTTTTACAAAGTTTCTTGCTAGTCTACGATTGCACCGATTTTAGTTCGCTTGGCACAGGGTTGTTTATTTTATAACAGTGAAAAAAGTAGAAATTCCCTTGCGGAAGAGTCAAGGTCAACGCTCAATATCAACGCCGACAACTATAATCACGAGTAAACAAAACAGGCACGTGACTTTTCGAATCAGTATTTTTAGGGTTCATAGCATTGTTCTCCCTTAATGTCCTTAAACAATATTGAAACTTGTGATTGCAATCAAGAACTTCGTCTGGGGGTTATTGTGACTGTTTTTAATTCGCCCTTATTAAATTTAAGAGAGTTGCAACAGCCCTTGAGATTGGAGGGGAGGTTTTATTAGGGGTGGCTAACGAGTGTCGATAAGGATGTATAATGCCCCTCGACGGAGTAGATGGCTTAAGGGTAAAGGTTGTAGCGGACTTCAATGGAGTGGTCAAGAATTGGAGACAATGGCACATGCTCCACAACCACATCATCACTAAACAATCTCATGGTTTCATTATGAATGTAAGCGGGTTAAGTACGAACCTAGTTTATGTTGGAAGAACACCAAAGTTTCATTCCTTAACGAGGAACTTCATCAGGGTGAGTGCGGTTCGAAGGTAATCCTCATGCACTTGTTACTCTATCTGGTAAACTGTGTTAGCCGAAGAAAGTCATCTAAGACGCTTTGGTTCCGATGACCTGGGGATAATGCGGTAGCTGTTTGAGACGTGCGAGTGCTTCTAGCGGAGAACACCTTAACATGCACATAACAGACTAAAATGAGGACTAGTTTTATTGGAAGCCAAGAAACACTCTTAAGCATGTATTATGGAACTATGCTCAGTCATTGATCTATGCTTATATTAATCTACGCTTCTTCCATAGAAAATCGTTACGCAAGCATAGATCGATGACTGAGCAAGCTTTTATAATGCAGGCCTTAGACAATGATCCGTCATCATCACAATCATCTCAGCTGAAAGGCGTCTACTGCTACATTTAGTCCTCCCACCAACAAACATTGCCACAATGACTGGTCTGACGGCCCCATCAAGCGGTTTCCCGTGACCATATCCTCGGTCGACCTCGTACTAAGCCCGAGAGTAAGAAGGTTGGCTTCTTCTAACTTGAACCACATCCTGTTGGGGGCAAAACCATCTACTATTTAATCTCCAGTTCAATCTTGACTTAAATGAACACCTAGCTAGACGATCCCAGATAGTGCTAAGCTTCGACTTTCTTAATGAATTGATTCCACGGTTTCGTCAATTAATAATTAGTTTGGAGCCCTTTACTCTGTTAGCACCTTAATGCGGGTTAATCTATTTAGTAGAGATTATAGATTTTGTTGCTTAGATGTCTGATAGGTTTTTGGATAATACAATGATCTAGCTAGTCTCTTAATCGAGTTTACATCTCTTTCTTTTTTAATCTCTTCTTAGGTTTGTTCATTGCTCATTCTATTTGAATTTTATCAGCTCATGCAGTACATGGCAAGAAAACCAAACATCGGAGACTATTTCTTAAGATCTAATTATAATGGATTGATGTTATTCATCAAAACCAGATCAGTATGTAAGTGCTTCGGTGGAAAAAGCAAATTTACATAGATTGTAAAAAACAAAACCCTTCCTTTTAGCTTAGCCGTAGTCGGGTAAAATCCAGCATACTATCCCATAGAACTATATTATAGACTATAACTCACAACAACTATGAACTCGCGTGAATTATAAAACAATAGAAATCGTGTACAGCGCCGATTTATGCGCCCAATCTTGACAATAAACAAAAGTAAGGTGACAGCTACACTGCGCTCAAACCTTCGTCTACAAATAGGGCAGAAACATCGTTATAACTCAGCCTTATCAGCATAATGATAGGGCTTGGACAATTTACTTTTAGCGAAGGGAACGATATATGACACAGTGAGTTGGAAGCAGCTGAGGAACAAGGTGGTATATGCTGTCATTACATTAGGCTATGACTTTATCTTTAGAATATTGAAAAGTTAGACACATGTAAACACATGTAATGTATGTAACACTGCAGAAATGATAATACCTAAGTGCAATATGGAACGGAAGTTATCCATGTGCCTTGTGTGTAAAGCTAAATCAAACCATTTCTAATAGAATGCGCCAAAGGAGAAATTATATAATTTGTTGAATGAAATCTAGTCCACGCCGAGTCAGACAAATCTTCTAGTATTTTCATTTTATTTAATGATTGTTATCTAAGCGTATCAAGGAAATTTTTGGTATAAGCACAAACAAGGACTACACTTAGAACAAACATAGCGCTTCGAACTGATGGTGCCTTAAAATGTGGCTAAAATAAAAAGATGTTAAGATTTGACCATTTCGTTTTTATTTTTGTAGAAGTGGTCCAGCTTTTTCCATTGACAACTGAACAATATCCTTAAAACACAGGGTTGAGAAACAAAAATGATAAGACAGTAAAAAGATACCGTGGGGGTATAATAAGGAGTTCCTTTAAAGCTTTCCACATGGTCGAGACCGTGGTTCATGGCTTATGTCTGCATTTTCTAGATTTGTATCTGCTTTGACATCCTTATGTCTCATCAGAATGTGCAGAACGAATGTTTTGGAGCCAGTTAAATTAAGTAGGACCTAAAAAAGTAGTATTGTATGTGTATATGTTCTAACCACAAAATACATTAAAATTTAAACTGTTCTTGTCAAAGTGACATGAAGGTACTCCAGCGTCCCCAAGTGGATCTTAAAATAGAGAAAAAAATATGGATTACTACTTTCTGCCCACGGTTTCGCGCGCGCTTTTCCAAGATAAAAAGTAGCATTTGTTCTTCCTCGGGATAGGTAGGTACAGTGCACAACCCTGCCATATTTCATGCTTTAAATTCAACTACTTTCGTTTTTATCATATTAGTATGAATGAGACGAGACATATTTATCGAAACACCATTGAATTGAAATGGCCAAAGACACAAGCCAGCATCTAAGCGGTTTCTCACCAGTTAGTGTATCTAGTGATAGAGGAGAGTAGCTTCCACTTAGCCAAAATAACTTTATCTTCTTTTTATTATCTCGACGTTGCTAAGTAATATCAGGCCATGGTACTATCCATCTCCAATCTCCATCCAATATCATAGGATTTTAGTGTTATTTGACAGAACGGCAAGGGATGCGGAATGCGGTAAACGCACGATATCCCTCTGATAATGTAGGTACCCCATCAATTGATAATGTACCCCACCGATTGATAATGCTATCGATATGTTAAGTAATTGAAGCATTCTGCTTTGATTAAAGGGGCGTCTTCCTATGTGGAGTGACGGGTTGTCATGCGATTGAAGTGTAGGTTCAGTGCTTTATGTGAGTTAAATCAATGCTTGCTTTTTGTTCGCCATAACATGAGTAAGGTTTAGAGGGGAGAAGGTAGAGCATTGGTTGTTAGTTACTATGGGATTTTTGGACAGGACAAATTCAGTCAAGTCAGCTAAGAGAACCTGTCAAAGGAAGGACAAGGTTCCTTCTGCGTATTTTTAATATCTCTACTGCGATCATCAATACGGCTGCCAAGCGTGGTAAATATTTGTTTATTTATTCATCAAATGTACTCTATACTATTGAAAGCCTCCCCTTGTCTGGAGGAGCCACGTTCAGGAAGCCAATTCTCACCAATATATCACTCGATAAATATCAAAGATCTGTCAAATTTGACAGTTATTTTGATATTTATCGAGTGATAAATTTGCGAGAATTTGCCCCCTGCAGTGGACGTACACGTGACTGCTGATAGGTAGGTACCTAGTCTAACAGTAATGTAAGTAGGTACCTTAAAACCTTTGTTTCAACATCCTATTAGAAATGACGTTTCTAAAAGAACGACTATGGCGCCATCCTCATATATAAACAAGCATGGATCAGTTGAGCTACCTGTTGATTGTTTGCAACAGTCTGCAGTTAGCTTTATTGTTTCAATTGTAAATAGTAAATAATTCAATTTTGTTGTTTCTATTATTTGTTTGTAATTGTCGTTGTTAGTAAAGGCCATTGCCATGTAAAAAAATAAAAGCTTTTATATAACTAGCCCTGTTAGTATGTGTGGGATAAATCTTACAACTAAATTTTAAACCTGTTATCCTCAACCGATTGAGCTGAAATTTGGCATACTTATGTAAGTTTAGTGACAATGTTATGGTACCATCGAGCTGGTCTGATGATGAAGACAGAACGTGGCCTTAGGAACTCCTAAACAAAACGACGTAACCCCGCCGAGTTAGAGTTTTTTGTCTTCCCAAGCACTTTAGTCCTCGACGATATAAAAGATTGTTTCTGAAAAAAAATTTATTATATAAAAAAATATTTCATTTATTGTTTATGAGTTCATAACATTTTCAACAACGATATTGGAAATATTGTTCGGATAAACACTAGATGACATTGAAAATATCTGTTCTCGCTTATCCTACCAGGACAAAGATTCCTTGGAGTGACCAAAACAGATTCCCCTAGCTTCCTTTAGGTAGAATTGGACTCGTAAAAAGTGGTCGTAAAATAAAAACTGTTTACTCGCCCCCCAAGATAGCCGGAGCAAAGTTCGCTGATAAGTTTTTATTTCCTTCGGGTACCCAGGTAGGTAACGAGCCCTACTTGAAGGAAAGAGAATAATGGGTATAGAACTGAAACTGATTTTTTATAGGTATTTGTAATCGATACTACTGTTTCGTTAAGGCGCTACCCCGACCTACACTTTAGATTAGACAGAGGTGTGAAGTTGCTCTTGGTGGCCATTTAACTGTGTTATCGCATGGCTGTCTAAACTTATTAAAAATAAAACTATTACAGAGGCATTAAAAATAAGCTTATGATAGGTATCACAAACTGTCCAATAGAGAAAATTATTTTTTTTAACGTATTAATAAGATAAAATAGGTGACGGCGCTAGTTTGGGTCGGGGTTTTAAATGTCGGTCGCATGTGGCATGCAAACAGAAATCATAATTGGTTTATCTAGTTTCTTTGTGAAAACTAAAATAAGTAGATGGCGAAACAAAAACATTTGCAGTACTCTAACATATAAATTATTGAAGTAAATCTAGAATGATTATTATTTTTTGTATAGATTTTATCTTCTTGGTTTTGTTAACTTCAGGCTTTATAAACTTTTATTTAACCGGTTTACTAAAGTGCCTATAACCAAGTGCACTATTACTGTAGTACCTCCCTGCAGGGCAAAAGCCACCTTCCATTCCTTCCAAATCGGCTTGTTGGTGCTAACGAAGAGTGTTATACCCGCATCCTTTTCTTATTTAATTTTGTCTCAAATGTTATTTAGTGCGTAAATGCCGTGAAGCCGCGTACAAGATAAGAGTTGGAGAAATCTAACTGTCTTTCTGAGTTTCACATCTATCCGCTCATCTAAGGGCACTAACTATTATTTATTCCGCGAATCATGATACGTTTTAGTTTCGAAGCTGCTTGCAATGGACTTTGCATTTTAAATTAGAATGCTAAAGTTTCGTTTTGACAATCTTTATTGACAAAGAAAATTATAATTCAATAATAAAAACAAATTAGAACTAGTATTTACAATTGAAACAATTAAGCTAACTGCAGACTGTTGCGAACAATCTACAGGTAGCTCAACTGATCCATATCAATACCAGTCGGAAGCGTTTCCAAGACGCTGGCTGCAGTGCCCCGCTGTATGGCAATGCTGATGCGCTGCGCCAGATACCCGCCCGCTCCCGGGTGACGCGTCGCGTCGACCAGACGCTCAGATAACTTTTTGAAAACCCGGAGAGCCTCGGTACCCCACGGACCCAGGGTCTCAACCCCAAAGGCAGCAAATGTGTAGGCTCTGTCGAGACCTGCATATTTGCGTCACTTGAGATCCTCGTTTTGATTGAATATCTTTAAGACATTGTGTTCCTGAAGCTAACAAATACTTCAGAAGGGGACTTTTCTCTATTAGTTTCAGAATACATCATTCTTAAACTTTAGGGTTATGTTATTGTTGTTCGACCATGACCGAGTCATGGCAAACCTAGACTCGCTTAGACAAGACTTTCTAAGTGATCCAAGCTGAAGCTGGTTAAGTTGTCAAATCTGTCATCTCTATGACTCCAAATATGTAACTGCACCATTCATTAGATGGTGCTTGCTTAAAGATTTCAAATTTGTTAATAACTGACTTCGAAAACAGGAGAAGGTTCTATCTATGTTCGGTTGTATGTATGTAGGATTTATCCGACAATTATGGAGCGATTTTGATTTTTTTACGCCATTGTATGAGAGAATGATCCCGTGAATCCCATTAAATTATTCCCGTGGGATAAGTATTTGTCCCGCAAAACTTTAAAACATTGTAAAATTAAGGGATACGAAGTCGGTTTTTAGTTTTTTCAAAACAATAAAGACAAAGATAAATATAAAGATATTTATTTGCCTAAAAACATGTGAAAACAAATAAGCAACAAATTAGCTATATATGATATGAGAAACAACATGTTTGACCGGTTACGGTATGCAAAACAAGTAGAGAGATCGCATGCAACATTAAAAACTAACTCTATAGGTACAATTTATCATAAAAAAAATCGTCTAGACTATAATAATATTTACAATAAAATTATTACTCTTTTTAATTCTTTATTGCATTAAATAAAACATACATTAAAAAACATTAAACGAGAGAAGGAACAGCAAAGGCGAGCTTAACCCTAAAAAGAGTTCTCTTCCAGCAAACCTTTTTGGGAGAGAGAGAGAAACAAGGTTATGTGGACAACATTCATAAAGGAAAAGGAAGTGGTTTAATCCTTAACTACTTAACTACATAAATTAATAGACTACTACATATTATTACTACACTATGTCTACGATACCTATTTCAATATATAAAATACAATGCCTATGTTCCTAATATCATACAATAATTATATACATATGTAATAATATAATAAATACATAAAATACAACAGAGTCATAAAGATACTGATCCATAACTTTTGCCCTTGATACAGTTGGTTTTGAAAACTCGCTCGACCACTGAAGGACAATTACAACTTAGGATGCAAGCCGCACCCCAGACACAGTTTGTGTCACAATCACAACCCCCAGCCGATCCTAAAACAACCAGGAGTAGCTGGCAAACAACTGGGCTGAAATTGCAAACGCTGTCAAATTACAATGGTTTTTAAACTAGCGCCTAGTTCTTACTAAAATGATTCACTGTTTCTCAGAATACAGTGAATCATTATGGGCAGTTTGGCACAAACAATGTTCGAGGACAGAAATGTTTACTTGTAAAATGCTTTTAGGTACCCATTTAATGCAAGAATGTTCTGTGTTTTTTGCTATACTCCAAGTAACATGGTAGAATAGATCCTTTGTATGATAAGAATCTTCATTTTCAAATTGAGTAGGTAGATATATTGCCCATAACACTTATTGAAATGCCTACTTCAATTGTATTTCTGCTTTGATTTCAATATTTTAATATTTTTCTTATTGTACCTACGCCTACGACTCACATAGGCTGTACAAGTAAATACAATTTAAATTATTTTTAAAAATTATTTTAATTTTTGTTTAATGATAAATATGTCATGCATTATAGTTTTTGTGTTATATTAGTTGAGTTGCCTTGATTTATGCGCATGCTGCGGCCGCCTATAAATTAAAGAGCACTAGGATTAAGAACCCTATCAATGTTATTTAATTTATTTTAGTGTTATCTCTAGTTGGTAGTCCTAATATATTAATAAATACAAACTAGGTAGGTACCTACTTACTTTGCAGCTAAATGATACTCTGTGAATTTTTCAGCTACATATATTACAGTAGTAATCTTTTCTGTTATTATTTTAATTGCCAATATAAAAGATAAACCATTATTGATCACCATCATCACGAAAATGTGTTATAAATCTAGTCTAATGATTTTACCTTGGATCAAATCAATTTTACAAATAATATATACCTACATTTTAGGACGCGAATAAAATCATATTAGTGATAACAACCTTTTCTTTCTAAAGTCTACGTAGCCAACAAACAGATCGGACATCACCACAAAGGTGCGTCGTCGCCACACTTTTTTATGGACGTTATAAACTATCGGAATGCGTTGACAAAGTTAAAAATCGCGATAAAATCATCAATAAGCAAGCCGAAAGCATTCCTTACCCTCATTAAGCCGAAAGTACCGAAAACGGTCGATAATTCGTACCTGCCGATGAATCATCTCCAGTGTCCCATACAAGACAAGACCACGGTAAGAATATCTATACAGTATGTTGACTCGGCCCTGTTCTTGAAATAATTACCTACAGCCGCGTGGTACGTAAACACGCGCTAGGTCTGCCCGCCTGCAGTGTTTTAATATTACTTGAGTTTCTTTCTAGATTTGTGATTGTAAATATTTTTGTTAAGAAAGAACAAAATCGTTGTAACTGAAATAGGAAGTGTTCAATAAAAACACATGGATTGCTTTTTGATTAATAGATTTAATAAAAGTCCACCCAATCCTTACCAACTTAAACACCTACCTACTCAACCAAAATGCAAGCAACAGCTGACGAGTAATGATAATATCTTTTTTAATCTTAACTTATTAACATCCCTACAGAACGGAGTAACGCGAAATAAAAATTTTTTTGGTCACCCTCACACATCTGATGTCGAACAGCTCTGCAAACGTTACTTAATATCAACCATCTTATCACGTGTGCGCTACTTACCTACTGCAATCAAACAAAACCTCTAACTACCTACTATAAAATCTTACTTAAAAAGTAAATTATAATGTAAATCTTACTAGGTAGGTAGGTGCTTTCCATGTATTACTCTCATAATCATTTACGCAAGTAAGCCTACACTAGGAAACTTACCTACTTTTTTCACCCTACCCACTTACCTATTTATTTATCTAGGTATTTTACTCGGTGGAAAAAGCAAAATATCTACCTATTAAAAAAATATACAAATATTTTATAGACTTACTAATACTAGTACCTACTACCTCTACCTTACTTTTACCTAGGTACTACCTTTCGGAGTTTCCAGGTTTTTTAATGTCTGTGTGCTTTATTGAATAATTCAAGCAACCAAAAACAGCATAAATAATTTCTATACTCGCTCTTTGCCATATTAAGTAAGTACTTGTACTTATTTCAATAAAATATTCACAAATCGCACGCTTACTGCTTACAAAACCATCACACCATTCGTACGTCACCGCGGCGCATTCGCGACTGGTTGGGTACCGAAAGGGTACCGAATACGTGGCGCGTAGGCATGACTCACGTTCCTGCCGTTTGTATGAAGATATAATACTGTACTTATAGATATCATTACCGTGTCAAGACTTCCTACAATTGCCAATAAACACGCCGTAAAAATATGACGAACGGCACTTAAACTGACCGTCAAGGGTTCTATCCAATGAAGCTACTAGGTATAGTGATATAACCTGGGTACTTAAATAATGGGATTAAGAATGACGCCAGGTGTCACGAACTGAGCATGAGCATGACAGATGACGACGGCATGCTCAATCCCATTGTTCAAATACGCGCAACATTTGATGATGATGACGTCATACAAATTATTTATGCTAGTGTTCATAATACCTTAAAACATCATTAAATGATGATGAGGTCATGCAGGTAGATTATTGCTGGCTGACTGGACAGACGTTTTGATTCAGAGCTCTTTATGAAATACTCAATCATTTATAATATGTTCTAACGTTAAAATACTAAACTCATAGCCACATTGAGGCGCGCGATAGAGCGTCCAGCCAAGTTCGGTAAGAAACGGGCGACGCAATAGCAGTGAGTATGTTTACACGAACCATTGGGCACGCTTTTGGTCCCACCTGTATCTCAGACATTATCAAACCTACATGCTTGTAATTTTGCATGTCTAGTAAGATCTATGAAAAGAGTAGGAATACCAAATTTAATAAATAAATATTACAGGGTTCTTGAGCTATTGAGGTCAGCAAAGTGCCATTTTTAGCAACTGACCATCGAGATAGAATCCTTTCTCTTTCGATGCAAATGACTCGTCAAAACCTTAAACCACTTCTAGATGACCTGGGGAGTTATAAAAATATCTCAAATGTAGTATCAAATAAAAGAATACAACATCGGAATAAAAACTGCCCAATCATATTAATTCATAATTATTAGTTTCGGAATTATCGTTAAAAATGTGTGAGAGATCGTGTAAACCAACCCCGGGTTGAATAAAAGGGTCCAATCGTTGTATCAGTTCTATAAATTCATAACTAGATGTCGCTAGTAAAAGTGTACGAGCTCTAGAACGCGCTGACGAGAACGCACAGGTTTCCTCGACCTCCGTCGGTCGTTTTGAAAGCGTAGGGCAATATTCTCATTTGTTACGTTCTTTCTCTTCTCTGCTTCTTGAAGTCTTGGCCGTCCAACATTAAAACAAATGCGGTGGATATAAACTTGCCAAGACACAAATTAAATAATGAAAGAACGTAACAAATTAGGATTATGAACTGCTATGAAACTTGGCCTTTATAATATGATCTCAGCTCTTTTATCGGTGAAACCCCTTTTATCTGAACGGCTATGTTTCTGTTTATGTTTTTGATTAGATTTAATATTTTCGTCAGAAAAAACGACGGGAACTAAAGCTCAACCAAATTATTTTCTTATTTTGTAACAAAAATTCCTAAATTATTCATTAATACCTACACTTTGTGGCGACATGACACCGGGCATTTTCCAGATGAGACTGAAAATCAGCGATACTGAGTCCTTAACATTTTCATCATTATCATAACATCACCTAAGTACCTACTTTCTTTAAATAATCTTACTTCAAATATGTTCTTTGTTTAGTATCTATCCTTAGTAATAAAGTGTCTCACAATAAGTAAGTACTTTTAAGATTAAGTACACCCTAGTTATAGTTTTGATGAATAAAATCCTATTTATTTTATTTTATGTTTTATGTTGTTATGTTTTTTTTGTTTTGTTTTTGTGTTTTTGTATTGAATGTTGTGGTGGACAGCGGCCTTCGAAATAAAGCGCCTTTTATAAAATGAAGCTGTCAAATATTTTCATCATGTCAGAGGTTAAATTTAATAGCTTTGTCACTTCAATGAGTTGGTAATAATTTTTTATGAGGCTGTTTATCGCGTCGGCGCACTTTTATTGTAATATGAAAATAATGTCATCGCAGTTCGAGGAAATAACAGAGAATTTATGGTATTCTAATGATAATTTATTTTGCAAGTTATTGCTGTTATATTTTCTTTGCCGCCGAGCGAATGTACTTTTGTTCGGTACTGCAATGTAGAATTTCACAGAAGTTTCCTTCCCTTGGGTGGCTAAGACATTACACGACAGAAGAACTCTCTTATAAGTAACAACAGAAACTGCAGATTTATTTTTCGCAAGCACAGCTACCCTGATTTCTCTCCGAGCCACGAAAGTTTCTGCGTATAATTTATTCTTGACGAGGCACTCCAATTAATCGCAATATCGAACCTGGCCAACCGTTATTAGTACATAGTTGCCAAGGTGTTTCACCCCTCTATAAATCTTGTCTAATTTGTGTGTAATTACAGGACCGTGGAGCTAGTAACAAGGAGTGCGCACCAGCGGGGAGTATACGGCACGCGTAAGCACGTGCTCCAACCCGAGCCGACGGTAAAAGACATAACAACCACGAAATCGATAAAGAAAAGAAAACTCTTCATGGCACAGACGAAGATGTAAAATCGAATGATGACGTTGTTGAGAAACAAATTGAAAAAGACGAAAAAAATCACCTCAAATTTCAATGTTAAAGCTAACTAACAAAGTACAAATTGCAAAAGCATAAAATTACAATCTCCTATATATTGATCAATTTTATACAACGTCGCAAAGTAACGTGCCGAACGGTTTAGGTTAAATAGTTATGTGTTCTTTGACCCCTCGCGGAGATCATAATTTTAGTTGAAACTAAGGGTTGCACTATTTGGAGTCAAATTAAAGTTTCGTTATTATTTTGTGCCCTCGAATTCGCAGCGGGAGAATAGACGTTACATTTTTAGAGGGTCTTATTGAAATTGTTTCTACAGCGCACCTTGGCTTAGTGTTGTTATTATCAATATTACAATTTTGGTTGCTTCTATAATTGTTTGCTAAAAATAGCAAATGTTCATTTTTAAATAAGTTCTCAATTTCAGTTGAAAAGTTCTAACATATTTTCGAAACATTTTTCTGAAGTGATATTTTTGTTTCTAATTGTCTATACCTAGCCGTGTAATATTAGGTCATGGAAAACTCTCTCCATGACTTCCAAATTAAGTTTTTAGTGTGTGCTTAACAAAGTTCTAATTCATAACTGCAAGTTCATTCACTCTAAACATCGCTCTCATAAAGCTCAAATACCAATGACTCACTCAGCCAGATGGTTCGCTCTTTCCGATCTAATCCCTTACAGCCCTACATAATTAGTCCGAAGTCTATGCTAATAAATTCGAACTACAATTGCCATCTGAATCGCACAAATAAATCTGTGTCATCCACTATGCACTCGCCGCCCGAAATGTATGTGCAGTGTCCGATGCATCACTGCACATGAATATATCTCTAAATCGGAAGGAAATAGTGTCGTATTTCGGGTGTGACACACATTTGTATCCAACCCCAAAAATAGTTTCGAGTGTCGATCCGAAACTGTATACCATTTACGAGGTTGATTGAAATTTTGCAATCAACAAGGGGAGTGAGATGATGAAATTATTTGTGTATATTTTTTGCTGAGGATTCGTTAATATGGGTATGCAACAAAACCAATATCAAACTGAGCTAATTCAAAATCATGCACATTATTTTTTCATAACCTGTCTCTAAATAATAATTACGTACTTCATATCGTCTACCTTGCTTAATACTAAAAGGGTTGTATTATGAAAGTTGTTCAGTCATCGATCTCTGTTTGAGTTACGTTTTTCTTTGGCATAAACGTCACTCAAGCATAGATCTATGACTGAGCAAGCTTTCATAATAGTACTTAAGACAAAGGCCCCTATTATGTAAGCTTTACATAAATACGGGTCTTAGTCTGAAGTACTCAGTCTACCATTCTCGTAATCGTTTCGCAATCGCAAATGTGTGTCATCCACACAACCAACCATGCTATATACAATCTGCCATTCACCATGTTCATCGATGGAATTTAGCACCACCACGCCAAAAGCTTCCCAGCTAATGAGCTGACATTAATAATGACATGCAAACTGCACTCTGGTATCCAAGTTACTTGCGTACAAGTAACCCTATGGGTTGGAATAGAACATTGACGGGGGATTTGAGATTGTTATCTGGGTCGGTTGTTCAAAGTGATTATCGTCGAGGTATCGCCCTGAGCTGTACCTACGCCCGTAAGGCCTACGCACGTTATAATATCCTAGTGTTTCTTACACGAAGGTTATACAGATGCGGTGTGCTGTATGAAGCTTGGACCAAATGATTCATTAGTAACTAAAATCATTGTAGTTGTGGGCTCCCTTTGCTTGTCAAGCAAAGGGAGGCCAGTGAACAGTGGGATATCAAGGGCTGTGAATATTTGATATTAATTTAATCCATATTAACAAAATAGATTGTGTTCGGAAACTAAATTAAATTAAACGTACAAAATTATCATTTTAAATTAACTTATTCAATATTAATTATCACATAAAATAGGTACAATTTAGAATGGATTGAAAATTAAAATTATTAAGGTAAAATGTCAAGTTACAGATAATAATAATAAGTACAAATTATAATAGCATAAAATAGGTAACAAAGAAAATATTATAAAAATATATGTAATTTTTTGTAAGTAATATTTCCTCAATGGAGTAAATACAGTTCTACAGAAGATAACATTTTAATTAATTTTTTAGAAGTGTTCTCTTATGTATAACTTATTTAATTTCGAGCGACAATTTATTGAAAATTCTGCAATGGTAGCTTAGTACCGGTACTGTCTGGAGTGTCGCATAATATTTAGTGTAGGGGATATTTTATTTCCAATGTTTTTGTTTCTGCTATTGACACGGTCCCTATTTTCGTCAGGCGTTTCGTACTCCTGCAAATATTTAGAAAGAAACATGATCAGTACGTGAACGTAGACGATATAGTCAGTCATTATACGCAGAGATTTGAAGTACTCTTTACATGACAATTGTTCTTATGCTCCTTTTCTGCACTGCGAAGGTTTTTCCATATTATATTTGTAGCTATTCCCCCAAAATTGTATGATATACCTTATTTTTGATTCTACTAATGCGTAATAAATAAACTATTTTCTATTTGTCAACAATGATTTCGTCGCTCGCGTAGCGTTCATAACGCATGGCATGCCTAGCAATATTGATGATTATTATGTAAATATTATGAGGAATTGGCCTCTTTTGAGTCACAATAACTTTATCTTCATTTAGGACATGTAGTTCTATTTTTGTTGAGTTGGTAAAACATTGGAAATACCTACCTAGTTTGAAAATACAAATGGTAGGGTTACGAGTATTTTTAAACTATGCGTAACAATTCGTATCTAATATTTATTCATTGGAATTGTTCAGTAACGTTTAATACTGTTTATGTAACCTTGTTTTGTAAATCGTCAAAAAAGAAATTGTTCCCTGTCCACCATCAAAATATTTTATTTATCTCTCTCTGAAACTGTTTTTGAAGATATAAATGTAGGTCTATAATTATGTACCTAACCAATCGCCACAGAATCATTCGTTTTGTACGACTCTTTGTAGAGGTAAAAGATAGCAACCGATGTGCTTCACTGCACTGTACACCATACCTCAACATTTCCGGCTTGTACCAAGCTTCGTGTGCAAGATACCTATGCCTATATAAAATCTTTGTTCCTTGGGATCGCCATTAGCGAATTCTTCTCATTGGATAATAACGACGTCTATTACTGAGCACTCGACATAAAAGTTGATTCGAGAACTTTGGAGAGCTTTCGGTACTTTTCATTTTTGTTCTCCTTAATGAATTGTTGGGGTGATTGGTAGGTATTTATTTTTGGCTTGAGTGTTTTGTTCCTTGTTATACAGAACTTGAAAAAAGAGTTTCGTCGAAAAAATGGTTAGACTTACGCGGTATCCGCTACCCAGAGCGGCACCGGACTATTTTGCATTAAACGCAATTCTCGGTATTACGCCGAGTATTTTACGCGACGGTTAGGATTAATGCATACATACTCGGATTTCGCTGCTGCACTGGGTAGCGAATACCGAATACCTGAACAGGCTCATAGTGTCATCTTAGCCCAAAGATATTTTGTAGGAGGCTTTCCTGCACTAGTTAGACAAAAGCTTCCCTCAAAGATCAAAATTGTCTACCAATACTGTTGAATCCTTGAACTATTTAACTTAATATAGCAACGCCGTTTTCTTATCGATTGAAAAATTAAAAGGATGACGACAATTTTAAAGTTAGCTTAGTTTACTGGGACAACAGAATTAAACCCCAAAAATAATACATTTACACCCAGGTCGTGTTTCTAAAATTACTTATTTCTTTTAGTGTTATTTATTATAATAAAAGAAATGAACCTTATCGCAAAACCAGCCTTGTCCAAAACAAGCTATAAACTTGCGTTTTTAATTTATAATCAACTGACGTTTTATCCAACTTAAACTTGCAACTTCCGCATGCAAACTGAATCCAAGTCTCATGAAAATAACCACTATTTTAAAATGACAGACCCGTAATTTGTTTGTTCGCCGCGAGATTCCTTTCATTATGCGTTCGTGCCCCATAAAATATGCAACTGAAATGAGAAAAATGTGTCGCAGTGTAGCAGCCCTAGTCCAGAATAACCGTCCAAACACCTACACCAACGCAAAAGAAACTGAACTTTATCTCGTTTGGTTTAAATCTCTTTTTTGCTTGATAGGGTGTGGTTCTTATAGGGTTGTCACACGTGTTGAGTTAAGAATCATAATCTCGGATGGTAGTATGAGTAACATACACGTCGTCTGTTCGCATTAGCTATGAAAATAACGGTAAATGTTACCTACTGAAGGAGTTGTAAGTTTTCTTTATGGTAAAAGTCGAGTTGTTCGTGCGTTATGGTTTGTGTATTTCGTAAACTGTGTTGGCTTAGTACTGTCTAACCTGACTTACAATCTAAAGGTTGTGCATTCAAATCCAGGTCATGTACGTAACGACGTTTTTTTTTCTTGTCGAAATGTGTTTTACCTGGAACAAGAAAATAAATTTATTTTAAAAATGAATTTATAAAAAGAAAGAAATTAAATGTATTTTAACCTAGAAACACAATAAGCAGGTACATTACTAAAACAGATAGATAAAAAAAAAACAAATACATATACATAAAAAAAAACTACTAATGTAATTTAATAGTAGTACGGGCTATTGCCCGTAACATCACACTGTTGGACAAAGTCCTAACCCTGATCCTGTTAAATCTGTTCGGGTAGTTCCCATCTGATCACGCTGGAACACATCACGTAATCACGTTTCATCCGATCACGCCATACAAATAGTGAATTACTTTTTATTTACGTTTGTAAGCATAATAAATATATTGTCATTATTAAATACTTACGAATGTTATTCGTAGTATAATTCAGTAGTTATAAAAATCTAAATAATACGTAGGTATCAATTTAGATTTCTATGGTTCCCCTTAATAAGACATAAATATGGATCTACGCTCTAATAAAGGTATCAGAAATCATTGCACATACATTTACGTGGCGCGTTATTTCTAAATCAAATAATTCTAACATTATTAAATCACCTCGAGCACACACACAGTTGATAAAGCCCTACCAATGTGAATATGTTATGAATATATACACGCGTACATACACACAACATTCGAATAAATCACTAGATAAGACGAGTGGTATTTTTAATGGGCTATATAGGTTTCTGCTGACTTCGGCCGTCGATAAATAATAAGTTTATCCTAGGCTCAGCTTCCATCTGTCCGCAACAGTGGGGTGGTAGCTTTACACTTGATTTAGGATGCGTTTGACCTCAAAGCTAAGTTGGCCTGTAAGTTAGTCCAGGCCTTCCTGACTTGGGCTAGTCAAACGATGTAAATCTGGGCCTGAATGTTGACCTTATTCGCGTAATGCGTAGGTAAACTAGGTCACTTATGAAGATAATATGTGTACTTACGAGTATGTGTGTGTTACAGCAAGTCACTTTGTTTACCTGATTATTATTTATATCATTATTATCATCATCGGTCTATATAGTTCACTGCTGGACATATGCCTTGTTGACTGACCTATCCATAAAAAAAACATCATTCTGATTAGACTAGCTCTACATGACTGTTCCTAACAGGAGGTGCCTTTAAAACGTGGTTTCGCTTGTGCTCTTACTTACTATCCAATGAAATTGCTTCATAAGGCCATGGCCACACTGCAAGCTTCTATATAGGCGGTTAGGTTGGCAGATAGCTTTGAAAGAATTAATAAAAATAAATAAATAGTGATGGATAATAATTCACACAAGATATGCAAAGTCACCACTGTCATGTCTGTTTTATTGGGTTTTTATCGAATTTATATGAGTTTTGAATATAATGCATTATTGATTTCAATTTAAATATCTTCCCAAGCATTAAAAACAGGTATTGCTAAAGACAATCGAATATAATGTTGCTTTGCTTATGTTTCGTTGAATGACCTAGATCCAATATATGGACAGTGGCGGATTTGCTTTTAGACCCCTCAATTCACACAACACCATCTAGCCCTAAGCTAAGCAGATTTACATACAAAACACCCAGAACACCCGGAACAATATCTGTAGATCATATTTATTTTAATTTTATCTAGGTACATAGTTTTTGCAGATTTCTTTTATTCCATGTCATTGTCGTTCGAGCTGTTGTTAATAATATATGTTCACAATTGTTAGTTAAACTGTCACTACACTTGAAAATCTTCAATTGGCTTTACGTAAATTGTGTTAGTCTAAGCTGTGTTGGTTTTCCAATAAAGTAAATAAGTAAATAAATACAAGCATTTGTATCGAGGCAGGAATCAAATCCGCAACCTCCTGCGCTGCAGGCGGACCTTCGTCCACTGTGACAGAGGTGACATAGAGTTCAAAATCCAAAAACAGAACATCTGACAGATATCATGTTACATTGCAAGCGTCTTGCATTGCCAATTGCCTGGATGTAGCAAGGCGACGAAAGATTAGAATTTTTACCTTTTTGTTGCCTTGACGAACATGTTCAGAGATCAGTGTGATCAGCGTGACTAGGCAATGCCTAACTGCCATCGAAGCACCCTTCCAACCTAGCTGCCTGCGCTGGGCGCTCGTAGTGCGGCCGTCACCTAAGAGCTACCTGTACAGCGTATTCAGCATATTCTCTGCATAAAGGTTTCATCTGGCTTTAGGCGTCGATAAATAATAAGTTTATCCTTAGAAAGCGGCAGGTAATGAGGTACGAGGTATTACTGTAATAGGTGCGTTGATTTGTAAGTGCGGGACTGCTTTACTCGGCTAAGCCCGGGAGCGGCGGCGTTCTGATGAACACACGGGTGAGAGTTTTGGTCGACTTTCTAGAGGATATTGTTATAAAATATGTACATTTGTTAAGAAAATTACTTATAAGAGTTTATAGTCCATTCTAGAACTGTTTAGTAGGTATTAAACTTTCTCACTGCAGGGCCAAAGGCCTCGCTCTCTTCGAGAAGAGAGCGAGCGTGTTGGTTTTTGCGTTGGTTACATTAGTAAGTTACTCTAACTATAATGAAAAGAAACCAAAAACAAAACAGTACTTTGTTTTGTGTTTGGTTCCTTTTCATTTTATAGCGTGCAGTCAAAAAAATATACTTATATTCTGCTGTCTTAAAACCAGCATGCTCCCCGAACATGCTTACTAACCTCCCGACCCGTGTGTCAGCATACTTACGACGCCATCCTCGGGGTTACTTCGATTATAGCCACAATAATTGAGCCTGAACGGGTAAGTTAATCCAGTAGTTGGTTACTGCATAATGCATGCTGGACCTGGCTGTCTTGACGAGGTAATGCAGGATAATGCTGACGTTTGCTGTACCATGTGTATGCCTTGGATTTGGTGCAATGGACCTCGAGCGAGTGAACATTTGGCGTTATGAAACGCATGTTGGTTTTCAAGCGCACGTTTGGAGGTGTACGTATCGGACCGAATGGTATTTAAAACGAGCGATACCACAGCGAGCTGAGCGCGCGCTAAACGCCTAATGTGTACTCGCTTTAGGTCCATGGCACCAAATTCACAGGCTTACACATTTTACAGCAAACGTCAGCATTATCTTGCATGTGTCAGCCAGTATCCCGAG
Source organism: Eupithecia inturbata (assembly GCA_963662085.1). Classification (NCBI taxonomy): domain Eukaryota; kingdom Metazoa; phylum Arthropoda; class Insecta; order Lepidoptera; family Geometridae; genus Eupithecia; species Eupithecia inturbata. The sequence continues at coordinate 1,294,529 of OY759179.1, read as the reverse complement.
GAATTCAAATTCAAAGTTCTGGCTTGAGACGAATATTATGCAGATTGTTTTGAAATAACTAAAAACTTACTTCGAATCCCTTAATTTTACACTGTTTTTAAATTTTATGGGATAAATACTTATACTAAAAATAAAATAAATATAAAAAAATATTTCAAGACCGCCGCGAGACCATTTTCTATACAATAGAGAAATAATTTTCAAAATCAGTCCATAAATGGGGGAAAATCGTCGAACATATTTTTTTTTTTTATACATATAAGATACATATGAGTAGAACCTCTCGGCTGAACATAGAACCTCTATCGCGTCGTCTTTTGTTTCTTTGGGCTAAAGCGGGCAAAGACTCAAATCACATGATTTACTTACCTAAAAGATAAAGCTTGTTGCATCATAGTTCGTCTTATCTAACACTGAAATCAGTGTATTTTGCAACGTAACGTTTAGTTATAAAGTCTCTTTTCGTAGGGTCCGTGTGTTAGCTTGCATAACTTCTAAGTGATACATTTTCACGATTTTTCAACGCTATTATAATTATACACAATATTTGGTTGGTTGTTTGAATTCAAATTCAAATATTTATTTGCTTCAAACATGGTATGCAGGTGGTACAATAACAAATATTGTGCTCATGTCTCGCTAAAGTCTTAGCATGCAATAATACAATAACATTATAATCTAAGAATTTTAATTCAATTCAATTACAATTTAAGATTTAAAAATTCTTTTATGTCATTAAAATTCCTATCATTCAGCCATTTAAACAATTTGATTTTAAATAAATAGTTATTAAATAATTTAAGTTCCTTTGGTATCTGATTATATACTTTTATAGACATTGTCAAGCAGCTTTTACTAAACTTAGCTAAATGTGGGGTTTCTCTAAGAATCAATCTATTTGGGTCTCTCTCATAATCTGATAGCAGACCGACACGACCAGGGAGAGGTCAGGCGCGGGACCAACCGCGTAACACCACCAACTTCGACTCCAGGCTGCTACAGTGAATTTTTTTAAAGAAAAATCCTAATAGCAAGACTTGTTTGGCTCGACCCGGGAATTGAGCCTGCATTATCTGCTTACTATCTTCTCATAAAGTCCTTCACAAATTCAACCTACAGTACCTATCTCTATACATACGCATTTTCAGTGGGTAAGTAAATGACCGGCTCCATCGCAGACAAAATCGCATAAATATTATAGCAGACTCTGACTCTGTTTGTTTTTAATCAGCCACCGCACAGCACGCGACATTCTGCCAGCCATTGGCGGAATGTGGATTAGCCGTGTCACCAAAATGTTAATTAAAAAGTTTCAATGGCGTTTGGGAGCAGAAAGAAAGAATGTCGCATTTTTCTATCCGTCCCGTGCTTTTTCTGGGCTGATGACGTCAGCCCATTTTTATTTATTTAAAAAAGGAACGACACAATGATCGATGGGTTTTGTATCTCGGCTCGTCCAAGATAATTACAAATTCAAAATGAAATCACGGTAACTTTAGAAGTGAAATAAAACCAAATTCAGTTTCATAATAACTCCAAATTCATAATTCGAATTTCAGGAGGATTATTATTATAGCCGTGTAGTGAAATAAGTTTATAGCTATAAAGTGTACAACTCAGCTATAAATAGCAGAAACTGGATCTAGATTCGCAATTATTGCGAGTTGTACGAAAATCACGGAGGAGGGCTATTACGAGTACCTCGTGGATTTCTCACGGGGCCGGCTGCGGAGGCAGAAATATGAGGAGGAGGCAAATTGATTCGTAATTGAAAGGGTTTTTATCATAAATGGAATAGATTTTGATTGACTACCATCTTGCCTGTAATAGAAAAAAAAATACAACCGAGTTAAGAAGCACCTCGTTTTTTTAAATCGGTAAAAACTCATCTTGGTCGGAAAGCATTCTCCATAAGCCCGAACCCAAATCTGAACCAGCAAAGCAAGAATACCAAATTCTACGAAATCGAGGTTTAGTTTTATAAATTGGCGTGAGTCTATTTGACATTAGTAACGAGACGTGATCGTGACGTCTCATTTGTGTATGGGATTTGTGCCCTTTCCGCAAGATAGAGGCGCTCGGTACCAAATTTTATGGAAAAAGGAGATGTCACAATCACGTCTCATTGCTACTCGTAACTTCAAACAGACTCACCCCTTAGACAGAACTGTAGAAGAGTAAGCTTTCAAACTTCTTTACGTACCTACCACAATTTTCTTCGACCGACGAAAAATCTAAGTAGGTACCTACATATATTTGTCACCGTATCGCATCATTCATACATAATCGTATTTACTGTATAATTTAAACAAGTAGCCAGTAGCCACATAATAAACCTCGAACAATCGCAAACGAAATTTAATAATCAGTTTACATACAAGCCGTATTCTTCGAACGAAAACTAACCAGACTGTAATAAATTGAACAGAATAATTCACACATCGCATAATGCTGGCCTCGGGGTTCAAAAAGAAGTTTGACCTGCGGAGGAGGAGATAATTATTAAGGTTGTAGAAGGAGCAATTTGCTCATGTCTATGTCGCTTAGCTTAGTGGCGTTATCAGTTTTTAACATAAATTTACGAAAATACCTATCCGCTACTTTATAGCCAAGTGTAACTAAACAAATTTGCGTTAAATTAAAAAGTGGGAGAAGGGGAGGCCTTTACCCTGCAGTGCGAAAGCAATGGCTAGTTAAAGTATAACTAAAAATAAAACTGCATGATTGGTCTAGGTAGAGTACATCCAATTTTAGCATTTTTTACATGCAAACAATCCATCATTTTATGAGCAATTCGGATCAATAACGTACTAGTAATTGACTACAGATGTGGCGCGGCGGGTGAAGGTCCGCCTGCGACGCGGGAGGTTGCGGGTTCGATTCCCGCCTTGGGACAAATGTTTGTACGATCTGCAATTATTTGTTCCGGGGATTCTGGATATTGTTTACGTATGATAAAAAATATCTATCTATGTAATGTATTGTACTAAGTTTAACGGTCAGACCATAACACAAGCTGTGGTTAACTTGGGTCTAGATGATGTTGTGTGAATTGTCCAGCATTATTTATATATTTATAAAGGCGCTCAATGAACCCAAGACATAACACCCATTTCACAAGATCGGCTTACTTTGGGGCTAGATGAAGCCTGAAAATCCTCAGCATTATTTCTTTAATTATTTTATTATTTCTAACCTACCTTAGTTTTTTTCCATAAAACCATCAGAAAGGACTATAAAACTTGTAGCCTACTTTGTGAAATTCATCCGATATCCCAAGATGTTGAAGCAATTATTTTAAAGCACCTTCTATAGGTTCATCTCCTTTGTGGTGCGACCCGTGGGACGCAGCCTAGCCGTGCACTATTTCAATGCACTTTTCTTGCACCACTCAATGTTTAAAGGCCAACTGGTTAGCTAGTAAACTATCTTGTTTCTACTTTATAAGCACAGCTTTAGGTCAGAACAGATTTTTAGGGTTCGTAAGTTTCGTAACTCTGTAATAATAAACCGCCAAGTGCGTGTCGACTCGCCCACGAAGGTTCCGTATCGTAAAAATCTGGAATCTTTTTCAAAGAACATCAAATTTTCACTTGTTGGGAGACTTTTTAAATTTGGAAGTTTTATAAGATTTTTAGTATTTTTTGTTATTACAGTTGAAATTTTACTTATTTGTAGAAAGTTTCATGTGCCTGCCTGTTGTGGTTCAGGAGATACAGCCTTGACAAACGAAGAGCAAAAATAGCTAAAAAAACACTTTTCATGTAGGGCTCCCCTACATGAAAAGTGTTTTTTTTTGAATATTTTTTTATAGCGGCAAAAGAAATACACATTCTCTGAAAATTTCAACTGTCTACCTTTTACGGCTCATGAGATAGAGCCCTGTGACAGGCGGACGGACGGACGGACAGCGGAGTTTTCACCCTTCGGGTACGGAACCCTAAAAATAATCCCTTTGATATCCTCTGTCTGGCTGTGGACAAAATTCAGGATAAAAATAACTGAACGAATCAAAGTCCTGAAAATACCTACTGTTTTTTAACTTTTAACAAATGCTTCTCCTGAGTAGGTAATAAATAAAAAAAAACCTTTATATTCTAGGTATCACAGATTATTGAAAATTGGGGTTGACTGCGATTGACCCAATTTCCTGTGAAATAGCGACGCATAACCGACCAGTAAATCACACGACGCATGCCCATGATTAAAATCACGTATTAGCGGCCGATAATTAGTGGACCGCAAAGTGGCCGGTAATTAATTAAGGCCCAAGGAAGTACTTTATGAATAGTATACAATACAATACAATACAATATACACTAGGTACCTAAAGTTGTACTGATTTATTAGGTACCACCCTAACCGACTGGCCGTCGCGATCGCTGCGTGAGGATCGACCCTTTCAACTCAGCTTGTGGATGTCGTAAGAGTAGACTAAGGGAACCTTGCAGAGGATGGGCAGCAGCTTCCTTCTGTGTATTTTTGACATCTCTATTATTGCGATCACCAATTCGCTTGCCGAGCGTGGTGATGATGGCAAACCCCCCCCCCCTTGTTTGGGGAGGCACGTCCAGCAGTCAACGTATGTGTGCTGGTACCTTAACCTACTGGCTTTCCCCACGACTTTTTTCTCAATCTCAAGCGTTACCGCGCTTAGAAATGGACGCTTCATTCTAACTCATTCTTTTTGAATTTTGTTAAAAAAAAACTCGAAGTTTTTGTGGGAAAAGGTCTTGCTTAGTTTCTGATCTTAGGTCTTGCCGTTTCCTACAAAAACTGCAAGTTTTTTTTTGAATAGATGCTCTATTTTGTAGGTGCTTAGTAATAATGCATGTATGCCTGTCTCTCTTATCTTTTAGTTTGAGGTAAAAGGACAAAGAGCTCGAAAGGGCTCGATGATGCTATGAGAATAGTCTAGCATTATTTAAATAAATTTTCAAAATAAAACACCTATTTTTGACGTGCGAATTCGCTAAAAATAGCTAGAAAAACAGAAGTTTCCTAATACTTGTTCTAATTAATTGTTTATATTTTTTGATTGTAACTTTCTTTGTTAATAAAGGTTATCTACGTATAGATTACCTAGTTGTTTTATACTATTACTAAAACACTTTTTCTAAATCAAATGTATATGTAGAAGGCCTTATTTTCTGATTATCCACACCCAAGCCCGCAATAACCTATCTAAAAAGGCCCTAGGCCCTATTCCGATCCTTCTCACCCCGTAAAAAGGTCTAAGTCCTCGTTGTTGTAGCTTTGTATTTGTCTTGCTCATTTCACGTTCATATTTGATTTTGGCCCATTTTATAAGTACTTAAGTTTGGGGTCGAAGATTTTCCTGAATTTCCCCATTATTTGCTTTGTGCCTGCTTATGTTTTGGGTATTAGTTATTGTACTTTGCGGGTATTTTGTGCCTTTTTGGGTAACAATAAAGGTTTTGCGGAATATTGGAGTAATTAAAACAGGGAAAGTCTTGGAAATAATTACTATCGATATTGATATTATTATAGGTAAAATCCAGGGTCAGAACCTTGAGTTTGGCTTTATCGATAGTATCGAGAGTTCATCGAGGGGTCTCATTTTTCAATGGGATTTGGTGCAGCGCCTCGATCGTAAGGACATGGAACTATGCAAATCTCATACAAAACTCAGACGTCAAGATATCGTCTCGATCGATACCATCGTCAAACTGAACCCAAGGCTCAGTTCTGTTTACCTCTATATGCTGCTGCAACGGTAAACACAGTTAAAATTATGTATTTATTTTATTGGTGATGCTTTTAGTGTTAGTAACCTTGATAGTTTCAAATCCTGTAACTAAATTTACGGTAATTAATTTGAAAAAATAAATAGGTAGGTACCTAGGCATCTAGGCACAGTATGATTTAATGTATGGAAGTTTCAAAACGCATTGTGCTCCCGCTTACTTGAGCATAAAATGTTGAATAAGCGCAAAAGCCTACGTCTGTTGAAAACCACCGACCTGAGCACTGTGTCCAGGTGACGATGGTATAGATAGAGACGTGATCGTGACGTCTCCTATTTCTTGGGATTTGAAACAACGTCTCTTATCGTGCGGGCAGGGAAGTACGCAAATCCCAAACAAAATTTAGACGTTACGTTACGATCACGTCTCGATACTGTCATCAACCAGACTCAGGGCTGTGATCAAGTAAATTTTTAGAAACATATCTACTGCTATAAACAACTGAATAACTAAATTATTTTTATTAGGTAAGTACAAACAGGAGGCCTACTCAGAAAACGAAAATTTAAGTTATTGATTCTTTTTCATGCAAAACCCTAAAAAACTCTTCTGTGCTCTTATGACACCTAAGAAGCTTAAGTACTTGCATGAGAAAGCATTGCTAGCAAACAAATCAGAAACTTCGATTTTCTCTTTAGGAGCACGTTCTAGTTTATAGATAGATAGCAAGTTGTACTGGGTAGTTACTGGTTATCACATTTCAGAGGTCAAGGCACTAGTCGCCAACGCGTATTTCCAACTCACATTAGGTTAGTACCGAAATTTCTTCGACTATTTAGACTCTAAGTACTAACAAGAACGCGAAACGGTACCGGGTACTTAATACTAGAATTCCTGAGTCCGCCATTATTGGTAGACCCCCGAAACCCTGGAAGAGGTAGTGATTTTCGAAGCACAAGAAATAAGTAGGGGTCATATGGAGCTGGTTTGGGGTCCTAGTTACATGAACGATAAAGTTTGAGTGTAAGCGTTTAAATTGTCGACGCTTCTGCTAACAGTACATTCTTCTCTTAGGTAGTGGTACGAAAAAAAACATTATACCTCTGGAAGACTTGCTTAATAATATCTTCACCTTTGTAGGTCTGCCTAGACACTTACTAACCAAAGATTGTTTGAAAAGCATGCATGCTCTACCTAGAGTCCCAAATTAATATTTCCAAATATACGTGTAATTTTCTTATAGACACCTCACACACAAGGCATACTAAAATAATTAAGTCCATAATATAAAGTTTGTTCAACATAAAATATTATTAATTTATTACAAAAGTGAAAAACCATTGAAGTGACTTTTTTGCGAACCGTGCAACAAAAACAAGTATTTTAATTAAGAAAATAAATGCTGTAATTAAATAAGTGATTAAGGTACACTATACTATAATATATTACATGGCAAGTGGCACGGGTGACTTCTAACGGCAGGGCGGGCGGGGCGCCCTAACGACAGGGTTGTCTCGAATCCGGCTTTTTAAAAGGTTACCAGCTTCAACCCGCAGCTTCGCACGCTCTTTACCGGGATAAAAAGTAGTCTATGTCCGTCCTTGGCATACCGTATACCACTCTACCAAATTTAATGAATTTGGTAACGGATCTTAATAAAGATCCGTTCATACGTTTAGACGTGAAAAGGTAACAGATAAACAACAAGAGCTTCTTTCGAATTTATAATTTAAGTATGGATTTGTCTTCATATACGCTTTACGTAGTGCCATGAAGGAAATTATTGTGTTTTTTTTTTATAATTTAGCTTCACAATTCAAACCCGCAAAAGTGAGTATTTATTTTTTTAAATGTTAGTTATAAAATGCTTTCATTCTGATACCGGTAATTTAATAGGTACTTCATTTTGCCATTGAAATAAACAAATAAGAATAAATTATTAATACTGGATATAATAGGTATGTACCATAAATCTATGAAACAAAACTTTGATGAATGAACATGTCCGGTTGCTTGCAATCTCAGACTTAGCCCCTCATACACTAACTAGGGGGGATGAAATTAAATGTTTCGGAGCCTCAACGGGTTACGTGTGTGACGATCTTTACTGTATTGTCTTGGGACATAGAGATTCTAGAGATTGCAAGAATACACGTAAAACGCTCCCGTCCATCAGTCGTAGCTCGTAGCAGACTTTTGACTGTTCTTACTCGCAAAATAACAGTTTAGACTTAACAGTTTAGGTCTATTATTCCTGTCCTGTACTCCTGTCAACCTGAAAACCTGTCAAATCCATCAATCGAAAATGGAAATCTTAAATTGAGATGATAGACATCAGGAGCCTTGGGCAGATTCTGCAGTTGGGTAAAAACAACTTCGAGAAAGAAGCCAAGAGGAGGATACAGCTAGGGTGAGCAGCGTTTGGAAAACTACGTCGAGTGTTTTCGTCATCCAAACCGCAATGCTTGAATACGAAATTTTTCTATCAGTGCGTCCTACCCGTCACTACACGGAGCTGAGACGTGGACACTCACGGCAGGGCTGTCCACCAGTTCAATGTCGCTGAGCGAGCTATGGAAAGAGCTATGCTCGGAGTTTCTCTGATGGATAGTATTCGTAACGAATACATCCCACAAAGAACCAAAGTTATCGACATAGCTCAAAGAATTAGCAAGCTGAAGTGGCAGTAAGCCGGCCATATCTGACGAAGAACCGACAACCGCTGTGGTAAACGTGTTCTCGAGTGGAGACCGCGACTCGGCAAAGCAAACGTAGTGTAGGATGCCTCCCAGCCAGGTGGGACGACGATCTGCGAAAGACTGCAGGCAGATGCTGAATGCGGCAAGCTTAACACAGGGCGCTATGGCGCTCTATAGGGGAGACCTATGTCCAACAGTGGACTAATATATAGGTTGATGATGATGATGATGACCTCAGGAGCGTACTTTATAATTACGATGTTTCGATAAGAATTAATAAACTAATGAACATTTGATAAAAAACGCCACTTCTAGAATACATGTCATATAGATCTCCAAAAATAATATGTTCGCTTTATTAGCATGATCACTGTAGCTGTATTATTAGAAATTCAGATTTTAGGGTAGGTAAATAGGTTGCGGTTAGTTTTTATGACTCCCTTAGTAATATCTTGCGCCGCTTATGTTACTCCATTATCTTATCATTGATATTGGTGAGGACACAACAGAGCGACAGGGTACAACAGAGCGATTTGAGAGACTTCCTCACGGTAAAGTTGTTATTGTCGGGAACGTCCGGGTACTGAATTCGTACCGGTACAATGTATACGTACTCTACTCATTTATTACAAAAAAATGTAGAACACTTATACAAATTTGAGTGGTTGCATAATAAAATCCTATACTTATAATAATAAAAAAAACCCCGAAAGCCGAAAGTTTCTTTTTCTCCAAAGCTACCGGACAGATCTAAATGAAATTGGCGTACATTTGCATGTACTCGTACATTTAGAACATACTCGTAGCCTAACTTAGATAGAATATTTATTATAACGAAAACGCGTGCGAAGACGCGGGCAGAAGCTTACTTACATACATAGATAAGATATATACATATATTTTACCCAAAAACACGACAACATAAACAAGAAAAAGGTGCATACAGTAATATGAAGTAAGACTAATACTTATATCTAACTATTTATATTGTACATACTGAAAAATGGGCCCTCTGGATCTCAGCACTTTGCAGTATTAGACTGTAATCTTTGATGGTTTGTATGAGATTTAGGATTATTTATATACATATGTATATATAATGAGCGACTTACTTACAATATTTAGGCAATTTAATTGTATTTTAAACTACTGTAATAATAAATAAATTCGACAAAAAAGAGAAGAGAACCCAGTGCTTAGACAAACCTAACATAGGCTTTAAGGCATTGCTAACCAATAGATAATTCTTTATTGTACCACACAAAGACAGAAAACAATACAGAAATAGATGCTAAGAGTAGACGAAGCATAAAGGCGGCCTTATTGCTATGAGCGATCTCTTCCAGGCAACCTTAGGATGGACTGGACATGTAAGAACAAAATAGACGGTGGCACTCAATGAATAAAAGAAAAACAATAGTAGTTAAACTACATACTAAACTTAGGTACCTACAAACATGTATATAACTAATATTTTTTTGCCCAATACTGCGCTGGTTTTCAGTTCGGGCCCTTACGGTAGTGAGGGCACAGTACCTAACACATTACGTTATTATCATTAAATTGTTATTATATTGCATAAACTCAAGATAAATTAATAAATAAACTAGGATAGTACGGTACATATCATAATTTAATCATTAAACATATTAGTATTTCCAAATAATAGGTAATATCCAAATTAGGCAGCGAGATGCAGATACAATAGAATAAAATCAAAAAAAAGTTCAGATATGTTTACACAAAGATTCATGTATTTACATTGTTTAATAAACCGACTGACTTGACTTCTTGCATTCGTCGCGACACAGATATGACTGTGTGCAAATAAATGATTGAAATGGGTGTTAGAGCTGCCAGACCTAAATAACCTTTGGTAGCAACCAAAGAGAAACAAGATCCGTCAAGTGCGAGTGTGACTCGCGCGCCGAGGGTTTCGAACGGTTGTCAAGCATACCAATATGTACCTTAAGTACTGGTTAGAGACTTTGCTATTTGATGAATACCAAAAAATTAAAGGACATTTCAGATGCACTCTCCAAAGATTGGTTTGCAAACTTCGGAGTACAGAGGGTAATAGTAAAATTTTCGAGTATTTTCGAAATTTTTAAAAAGTTTGTAGCTGACAGGAGTTTCAAAAACTGTTTTGTGATGTAACCGATACCTTTCATTTGATACCCCACTCGGTGAGGTAGCCCTCCCTGTAAAATATAGGTCCATATCTACAAACGCACATACATTTTAGATGGATCGCTCTGCAGACTTCGGAGATAGAGGGAGGGGAATGGGTAATTTTCGGCTTTTTTCAAAATATTTAATAAATTATACGCATAAGTACAAATTGATACCTTTAATTTGATATCCCACTTGACATGGTAGGTCTCTTTTAAAATTTTTACGTTACTTTAAGTACTGAAAATTTAAATTTAAATTTATTTTTCTTTTAGTCTGTACAGGCGCACGAACGTATTATTATTTTAAAATTAATGTTATTTGTTGCTGTAATTGCTGAGATATTAAAGACGGAAAAAATTACAGAAAAAGCGATGCCATAAGGGTTTCGAAACCGATCTCCGATCTTCGAAACCCTAAAAAGTACCAATATACAAGACAAAATACTGACGCCGCTGTTCGGCCTGGCATTTTTGCTTATTATTCGAAATAACCCAAATGAAACTATTACTTAAAGAACTTAAGTGCCACCACAAATACAAATGATATTCATTTACGGATATTTATTTAATAGTAGTTATTAATACTCGACTGATCATAGACAGATATATAAATAAATTATTGCATAAATAGCTTTAGTTCATTTGAGAACTTCAACATCATTCAACATAATTCGAGATTATGCTTCAGGTTAATAGGTACTATGAAGATAAACACATAAAATTTTGTCAATGTATTTGTGCGCGACGTCACTCGATTTTTTGGTCCTGACTGATAAACAGCATATCCAGCCGAGGATGACCTCGATCGGTAAAGACAATATGCTGAGGCTGGAGAGGCGAGCCGAGCAGGTTTGGTTGTCAAATTAGGCCGAGATATCAGTACTCACAGGATCCCCGTGATAAAAAACTCAAATTACATAAAATTCAAAATGTTTTCTTTGGTTCCTTGAATGTTGTTGTTATGTGTTTGGTTCTCTTAAGGAAAAACTAATTTGGACTCTACACGTAGTGCTGCTTTCCTATGTTTTACTAAAAATTTAAAGGTATAATGTTTTCTTCTTTATTATTAGACGACTGATGTGGGGCGGCGGGCGAAGGTCCGCCTGCGACGCAGGAGGTACGATTCCCACATTGGGACAAATATTTGTACGATCTGAAAATATTTGTTCCGGGTGTTCTGGGTATTTTATAAAAAAAAAACTATCTATGTCATTTTATCAGTCATCTGGTAACCATAACACAAGCTCTGCTTAGCTTTGGGCTTGATGATGCTGTGTGAATTGTCCAGCATTATTTATTTCTAAATATTTTACCATTATTGCGTTTCCTTTTATTCTGTTATGGTGTGTGCGTACTGCAAATAAATTCTTTATTATTCTTTATTCGATGTTATATATCTAAGAAAAAAATTAATTGTCTTTCTTACAAATAATTGGTCTTTGAGCTCCATACATGATAAAAATATCCACTAGCAAATTCTGTTTGCTTTCGCGCAAACAGAATTCTAGAACAAAACTTAGTTAATCCAATGGATCCGAACACATTATGATTATCCAACCAAATGAGATCTGCCTTACCCAACTACCCGTCCACTCGCTCGGACAAAAGCCCGGTACACTCCTTACAACCCTGCCAAATTGAAAAGCCTCCACACTCTCACAAAGTTCACGGTAACTGCGACCTCTGAATTCGGACGGCTGTTTCCGGGTTCCGATACAATTATTCGCATGGATGCATTTTGAATTTATAACAAACAAACTAGCTGTACGAAATTATAGATTGAATATCTTAAAATTAATTGTTTAGTGACCGTGCTAGTTTGGGTCCATGCCATCTTAGGTTAGTTTGATACAGCTTGACAGACCCCATATAGGTTCTAGGTAATTAGTAAGAACTTATCTTTTATTGGTTTATAAATAGTTATAATTTTCCTGTAAGCTAGTTTATTACTTCTGAACAGAATCTATGTTATTTGATGTGGCATGTGTCGGATTTCTCACTATTGTTTTACCATAGGTACCTAGAACATACAAAACGCCCTACCTACAGACAATAAAAGTATTCGGTCTGCTTTGTGAGAATAATCACGAAACTGGAAAGATTTCGTCAAAAAAACGCAGGAAATTTTTGTAGAAATAACAAAGCAGAGATGCTCTCTATTGTTCTAAGCACTCAAACACGTGTTCTTGCTAACAAAAACAGCTTATTACATCAGTTGAGCATTTTAAAATCCCGTCTCGGTTTTCGCAAAAACTAATCCGCTCGCAAAATGGGACTGAGCAGAAAAACCGTTTACCTACACAGAGATAAAAGTGGTTTCTGAAAGTCAGTGGCCGTTATAATGCTCTAGTAACTAGAGCAATAAAATGGCCACCGACATTATTTTTAACCCCTAAACTGGAGAGTTAAAGGGTTAAAAAAAGTAAACTAAATAAGCTTTATGTTGTTTTTACTCGTATAATTCCCGTTTCTAATCTAGCTGACTGTTCTGAACTCAACGTAAGTGTGATGGCGTTCTAACCAAGAATATAATACAATTCTGCGTCATAGATTTTTTGTTATATTTTCTTCCCTTTGGTGCGCTCTCTGATGCTTTGCTTTCCCAGGCTTACCCAGGCTACTTTTAGCGTGTCAAAACAATTTTTCACGAATGACTCATTCGTACGAGCTTATAGTAGGCCCTCGCCAAGATATAGTACACTATCTCATTAGGTGTGCCTGTAAGGATCGTGTACAATATTTTGAATCAATAAATAATAATAATATTTAAAATCCGGAGACATTTTATTTCCATGACATCCGTAATATGAAGTTCGTCGCTTCTCAAGGAACACTAGTCCTAGAGATAAGGTATGACAGCGAAATGACTGAAGACAAGAAAGTTTAATGTTTATATAGATAAGAATTTTGTATTTGAAGCAAATCTAGACATTTTTACTGGGGAGTAAGTTTCATTTCCGTGCGAAAAGGGGTTTCAGTAAAAGAGTAGCCATAAAGCCCTTAAAGTATTGTAGATAAGCCTGCGTATAACCAAGGTTTTCTTCGTTACCCCAGTCAGTAACCAAGGGCTCAAATTTAGTGCTGAAATTTCCTCCTCAAACCTAAACTCAAAAGGTTCCTAGATATTACATAGACAATTCAACCAAACCAGCCTATAATCACTTTCTCTACACAGAACTAGCTTTTGTTTTGGCTAGGCTTGAAGAATGAAGCCTTTTATCAGCATTTTGACAAAAGATGTGTGGATTGTCCAACATTATTCAGAATCAGAATAAAATTTATTTATTTGGTATACTTACCTAGTCTCATCTCGTGTCTACAAAATTTTGGAGTAAACAACTAGTTACTCCCATCTCGTGTCTTATTCACATGACGAAAAAAGTACCTACTCAAAGGGTTGCATCTGGTGTCCTTTTGCTTACAAAATAAATACAGAAACACATAAAATATGTACATCATACTTATAATTAATTCAAATTCAAATTTAAATTCAAAGTGCTTTATTACCTTTAGACCTTACAACACTCTTGGACACGTCAAAAATTCAAATTACATATTTTACTTATCATTCGCACGCCCTTCATATTAACGACTGAACTTTACTAAAAAACGTAATTTAACTTTTACGACTGAACACCAACTTATTTAAAACTTCTATGACTAAACTACCATCTGCAATCATGCAGATGGCATTCCAGCTGCAGATAATGCTAATTGCCTCTGAAAGATAACAAACAATCATCTAAAACGAGCAGAAAGCGACAGTCGAGATAATACAGTAATTTTCAAACCTGTTGTCAAACAAAGACGCCATTTATAAGCCCACATTGTTTACCCAAAACAATCACAATAATAATACAGGGTGTAAAAGCAACTGAACCAATAATTGGGGGTAAATAAGGTTTTGAAAGACGGTAGATCGGCGTAGTGTGACGCTCTCTAGCTAGAGCTAAAATGTTTTTTAAAACTCTGGCAGAAAATGTACGAGGCAATAATAAAATAGAGTTATTAAAAGTTTAGAGTAAAATAAAACGATATCAAGTCAAAGCCAAGTTTATCGAAGCAACAGTTTAAACAAATTAATTAAAATCGATGCCAAAATTAAATATCACCCAACATGCTAAGACACATCCTGATACACCTATGACAAATCAAATCATGCCAGTATACGATGTAATCATGAAACGTCTATTAGTATAATGACATAAAACAATTCATATACTACTTATTTTAGGTTTGACACGCCTAAAATGTCATCGAATTGTTTTTGAAATCGTTTAGTTTAGAGTATGCTGTACACCCTCTATAAAATAATTGTCAACTAAAGGGTGACCTAATCTTACTTTCGGCTTCCCTTTACAAGCTAGTGTAACTGATGCCTTGACCATTTTCAATACAAGTTCGAACCGAGCAAAAACTAGTTTTCTATTCAAAAGCCTTATTGCTTCATTGTTAAAGTTCAATGTTGTTGGAAAACCTATTTGTTATTATATCCGATCGTGTAACAAATAACAATGAGTTGTGGGTGAGCTTGATAAAGTTGAGTTTTGAATGAGATCATTTTGGTAGGGCTGATTAGAAGCTGAAAGTGACCGATCCTAATTTGAAAGGGTGGCGATGCGACTTATTGCTTTTCATATGACTTTGTAATTTGCCATTGATGAAATGCGTAGCAAAATGCATTATCATTTAGTGCCAACTGCACCAAAAGCTGTTTCACAGATATTTTACGAGTGTATAAATAATTTTTAGTGTCTTTTGACGCTCAATCTGTCTATTTCTAAGGTGATCTCGTGACCACATTAACTTCTGAGTTGTGCAGTGTCGGTTCTTAGCCAGTTAAAACACACCACAAAAAAATATCAATTCCCACCATTTGGGACTCCATAGAAATTCAGGCTGACTCGTTAAAAGTGGAAAAACACCTCTCTCGTGCTATTTTATTTAGGAAATCTACTGGTTGGTGAGATTACCCAATAACTCGTTAAGGATAGGAGCTAATGAATTAATTGGCTACGGTCAATCTATGGAACATTTCCCCTGCACGTTATATTTGCTTTGACAGCAAAATTTGCTTCCGCTTTAACTGCCACCTCTCCATGTCCGCCAAAAGTAGTCTAAATGCTGCGCAGGTCAATTGAGATGTATTCGCGATTGTATCACACGTACTGTTTACGCCGCTCTTGGCCGCCGTTGGCTGCATTTTGATTACGAATAAAAATTTAAAGAAAATGATCCAATGCGAGACAAAAATAATATGATACACTCACGAGTACATCTGAATAGACCAGCAGGTATGCTTCGAAAGTTTCGCCTCCTCAGTATCTCTATCTTAGGATTTTGGACCTAAGAGCTTATGTTACACGTACTTATGCTTTTATGATTTATTCATAAATGGCAAATCACTGTCTCAAATGAACCGCATCTCAAGTTACGATACAGTGACACGTGGGGACCACCCCGGGACTGACAGTTTTTATGGTCTTTCTGTGTTTTTACTAATATCCAGAAACATGTGTTTGCAGATAGCAGTAACTTATTTAAAGCAAACGACACGATTTCTATGAGTTATTCATATCCTCTTGCCCCGGGGACTTGTTTAAATGCACTGGAAACCTATGAAAAACTTGAATTAGGTACAGTAAAATACCCGATTGTTTAATTCTTGTAGTACCTATGTAATATATTGTCTCCAGAAAATATTATAGTAGCCTACAAAGACATAAAACTAAGACATAAGACATTTAACTTGTTAATTGGAGTTAAAGACAGATCAAAACAAACCACAGCTTAAGAAACAAGAAGCTTGAGCCGTCAATTTCGATTCAAATTTCATTACAGAGTTTGGTTTCAAATGTCCTAAAATCGTAACTAATAAAACCCTTGCTTGAAGATCAAGTTTTAAGTAGGACTGATTTATAGCAGCCAGTGTCGTGAGACAAGTGGAAGTACGTGACAGGAGCTCGAGGGCTTGAAATATTGCCAAATGTGGCCACAAGGGCTTGTTGTTGCCATATTCGTTAAAAGTCTTTCCAAATTCTAGGTTTTAACTAAACCGTTGTGCAAACTCGTACCTACCGTTGCGATGGACGAATATGAAAAACAATTGGGGCTTGGATAGCGGTCTGACCTAGACTTGTGCATATGAGAAGACGTTATCAGGAATGTTCACCACTTTTGCTCCTTTTTGCTTTAAAACATTTTCAATGCATTGTTGTGTAGTCTTATACATTTTAAGATTTGTCTGCTAAATTTCCTATTCTTGGTACCTTGTAATAATTTATCATAACCATAAACCATCTCCACAAAATAACGACCATCGGTAGCTAAAACCTAACTATCTCCATTAGCCACAAGCAAATACTCCCCAAATACACTTAGTAATATCGGTATCACTGTATCTAATTCCCCTAAACAATGTCCTATCCATTAACATAAGAAGATTGCTACAAGCATACGCAAATAGCAGCGGGCAGCAATAAAGGAAGTATCCAATGACCATATCTCAGTGCGGTGACGCAATCTGCTATTTGGGCCATCTAGGACGATGTAGGGCAAATTTAGTTGCGTCTTGGTCCTTTTGATGTTTATTGTATTCATCGCTGTTTTAACTTGCCGACCGTCAGAACAATTGCTGCTCTTTGTCACTATGACTGTGTTTTTGTTACGTCCAAGTTGAACGACTTGACTTATGTAATTTCCGTAACTACGATTCGTAGCAAATCGTCTACTTATGACAACCGGACAGATACGGTCAAACACAAATCAAGTATTTTTGTATTACCTACTTAGCTTTTATTATGTGTAATGTTAACCAATAAATTGATTTTATTTCTATCTATTCCTTTACGGAACTGAATCTTATAAAATGTCTTTAAAAAATAACACTATTTTAGAATGCAACCCTTTATTTAAGTGTTCTGTGTTCCTTGCCTATTATACTCTTAACAACAAACTTACACAAAACATCAAACTTAACATTAAACTTACTTATAAACATAGCAGATAGGTAGTTCATACGTTTATCCAGTTTTGGGACGCTATTACGCTGGTGTGTGTTCCGAAATCACGAATGTGGGATGCATTTTGACTAGTACGTTGCAGCTAGTTTCCGGTATATATCGTATGTATGTATCGTAGCTATGTTATTATTTGGACCATTGTTTGGACCAAATTTCCCAACATCCAATTCCATGTTACAAATAATAAAAACAACATTGATAAAATCACTTGAGTACAAATGACTCCCTACAGGGAAGGACAGAACTAACCTCATACTCCGTGATAAATCTTCGCTCCATCCAATTGTCTGCAAGTAGGTCAGCTGATTGTCCACCTACTTGTACCATTTCAGTTTTTCTCCTTTCAATTTTCTTTTGTGTCATGTATTGGGTTGTTTTGTTGGATTCTGTTGATGCGTTTGTTGATATTATGGTGGTTACGCGGTAAATGACTGTTGGATGTCTTGTGTTTGGAAATTATGGTCGACGAGGAAGCATGTTTTTGTTTGTACCTCTATTATTATCGTTTTGGTCACGTCGTTGCCTAGTTAGAGTTCAACGGTTGTCTTTTTTTATAGACGATCTATTTTTTTTTTTTTTTCTAATTATCGGTATATAACATAATGTCTGTAATTATTTTTAACCTTTTCTGTTGCGGATCAATGACCTTTCTAACTTTTCACTGAAGAATAAATTCTAATGATGGTAAAAGTAGGTAACCTAATCACTTAATCATACTATATTTTAATAGCGAAAGTTTTAATGATTGTACATTGTATTAGGCACCTCTAAGCGAAGAGTACAGATCGAATCGAGCTGACATTTAGCAAAGATGTACTTCTGGACCTGTATTAAAAAATCGTGCGAAGCCGGGGGCAGAAGCTAGTTATCTTTAAATTGAAGCTTATAAATGTTAATTTTAGTAAATCTTGTTTTCATGAAAAACAAACATCACTAAAGAATCGAAACCAAGCTAACAAAAAACTCATAGTATAAATAAAACTCTGACAAGCTCAGTAGGTTACTTACTACACCTGTAAAGTACAATGGACTATAAGCTAGGGGCTCCTATATCCGCCCTGCAACGTTGCTAATAAACGTTCAGTGGAACGGAAACTCTAAATTGGCCATCTACGCTTTAGATCGTAAATCCGATCCGGCAATCGTCTTCAATGTGCCAGGATTCAATAGGTGTACCTGCCCGTCATGTGGTCAATAACTAATCCGGTGTATTATAGAGTTATGTAGGAGTATGAAAGGCTTGATTCCACTTAGAAACGTATACAGAGAATCTATTAGCTCTAAGATTCTTATGAAAACCCAAGGTGGTTTTACGAAATGTCGGGATAAAATAGCATTTCTAAATTAATTAATTAATAATGTTGGGAATTATTACACAGCGTCATCTAACCCCAAAGTAAGTAAAGCTCGTGCTATTATATAAAGCTACCAGATGTCTGATCTACATAAAACGATATTTACTGTTCGTTTAGGGTTTTAAAATGTAAATCATTACCGTCTAAAGACATAAGACTTACGAATCAAAAAATAAATTAGTATCTTTTAACAATGACGTCCTCCTCTCTATCTCTCCATACATATTGTGGTAGGGTCTATAGTGATCTTAAGTTAACTAGAATATATTGTAACATTATAGAATGCAATAAATGGTTGACTTTTAACTATCCAATATCCTGCTTTGGCCTTAAAATGATGTTGAATAACAAGCAAATATTGAAATAACGGAATAATGTAAAGCTCTGAAGTGAACCGGGCTTTAATACCGCAGATGATGCAGAAGGATGATGATGTGTGTTTGTGGTGCGAAATATAAACGGCCCGCCCGCCCAATCTGGGGCAGATTGGAGTTATGACGCCCATGAATCCGGCTCACGGTGGGCGGATTATGGTCCAAAGTAAGTTGAAAATCAAAGATGAGATGAGAAATATTTTATAATTTTATATGATAAAATACAACAATTTTGACGTTCTTCAATTAGATTGTTTAGATAACGATTACTATAATTTTTTCGCATAGTAATATTTTTTCAAACGGAAAGCGTGTACTCTTACAAATTTTTAACACTCAATCCAAAATAACTAATAACGTGTGCTTACCTCGACAATGTAGATAAAATGAACCTACTTACGAACACGTGAGCAAGTCAATATCACCAATCAATTTGATTAAGAACTTGTGAGCACAAACATACTTTTTTAAATGGTCTAAATCTAAGGCACAAAATCATACACTTGTTAAAAACTCATAAATCCTATAACTTGACTCCCAACACAAGTAATTCTGGGTCCAGCGCGGACCCATTTCATTGGGCATTAGTTCTGATGGCCAGGATTTCTTGCCTTATAATTTTCTAGGACATAATTAATAGGACAGGCCTATTAGTATGCCGGATGAAGCTGCATCGGGTGTCTGATGTGACAGTTCTGAAGCGGGATTTACATTGTCGAGGTTGTGGAAATATAAGCAATAGAAAACAGCTATTTGAATTTTTAGAATCAATGTTGTTCATTGAGATAAATGACGAAAAAAAGCAAAGATTGTAATTACATCACCATAAGTAGAAAAACCAAACTCTAAACATAAGCCAAGATAAGATTATAGGCTAAAATTTTTTTCAAATTGAATCTCATTGAAAACCCAACCATAAAAAGGTAAAAACTCTTGCAAATTGCGCTTAAAATCGCACGATTTTTTCTTATCACCAGCCATTTTAGGGATCCCCTCGTTGATCCCAGGAACGGTAATACAGATCGTACGTGAGATGTTTCGCCTCTAATGTTCAAAATTACGGGCGAATTTTAAAATACCCTCTGACTGGTGGGTCAATATACAGACTGTAAAAATAGATTTTTACTGCTTGAATATTTAAAGGGTGTGTGGTGCACACGCAAGGTGAATATTTTACAAGAGTACACGTGGCTGAAAACATTAAATTAGAAGAAAGATTATGACGTTATGGGAGCAGGATGTATGTATGCTGAGAGGGCTTGTAGAACTTTGAGAGAATCCTGCTTTCACCAACAAAAGCTTTTCTCTGGCATATGTGACTTTTATCATGGTTCTAGGTAAAAAATCATTACCGAGTTTCTTTAGAGATTAATAGAATTGTGTCGTGAGTACTAATACACACTTTAAATATTTTGCATAGAAATTATGCCGTAATACTGGCAAACAAATTAAGAAGGAATATGAAAAATAACAAGAACTTTGGGACCAAAGAAAAAATGGATGGACTGTGTAAAAGAGGACATGGCTAAAATTTTTGGTAAATATAATGTTTGGAGATGACGACTGATTAGGCAGAGTGGAAGATAATTATATGATTAACAAAAAAAAAACACCTAATTATTATGTTTAAATATTGTTGGTTTTGCTTCTGCTTCTAGCCAGAGGCCTTTCTTATCTATTTTCACGTTTTCTATATCTCATCATGACCATATCCCACATACATACCTAAGGTCAGGGAGACAATATGATAGGTACATAATTATAATTTTAAAATTCTTTTCATGTTCGTATTGCAAAACCCTTCCCAAGACCCCGTCTACCAAATTAAACTTAATATACAAAATGTAGGCCATCCTTTCAAGCTGATCCAGGGGTATTCAAACTTATAGAGGTACATGTACTGTATAATATGATCAACCCCTACCGTGGCTCTTTAATTAAACTTTGCTCACATTCGGATATTCAATTAGGCCATAATATTGACATTAGACTTAGTGGGCTTACAACCGCAAGGTACGCGTGATCCGGCAACTTATAGTTCTACATTCAGCAACATTAACATTATATGTCTATCGGAATAAAATTACAAAGATTTGTGGTTTTTGAAAAATAGTATAAGTGATTTCGTGTTAATAACCATGATGGTTGCACAAATTTTATTGAGCAACATGTTGCAGGAGCTGGTAAAATCTTTATTTCTTTGTCCAGTAGTCGTTTACAAAAATAACAGTTTGGTTATGTTGTTGTTTATAAATAAGCTAACTCAATAGTTTTTTTCTACTACTTTTGTACGTAATTTGTATTTGAAACAAAAATTGCAAACAGCCTTGACTTGATAAGAGTAAAACGACATCAAGTCAAGATACATTTCTTATAGAACCATCGCCCGTACAGGTCCTTCAATAGACCCACGCTCCGCCGCAGGATCAACACCTAACATTAGCATAGCTGATTAAAAGGCCTCCCCGGAACGGTTGTTAACTCGTAAATGTCAAACGTACAACATATCATAAATCATCTTAAGATTACGGTTCAGTTACTGCAATTTATACAGTAGCGGACGAAGAGACCTCCCTGACCGACGCTCAAATTTCAACCTACACTATCGACATTAGGGATGAATTTTCAAATAACTTTACGGATAATGTAGACCCTTTTGGGGATAGAGAGAAAATTGCAAACGTAGTAAAGCTAGCAAGTACTGAATCAGCATTTAGCTGTTCACATGTATACCGAAGTGGAGAGTACAGCGCGCTATGATTTATAGTCCAATTAGGAAAGCTTCTCGCTTATGATGTTCATTGATAAGTAATTGGTAGGGTTCGACGTTACTCAGAAAACTAGAGCTTTCGCTTTCTCGTAAATCTTCTATTTAGGTATACAAACACTTGTCAAGATTATTATAGATTATAGAACGAGTAGGTAGTTAGGTTTCAAGCCAGATCGTATTAATAATTTTTTTTGTGTCTATTATTGCTTGTGATGTGTTTTGTGTACCTAACAAACGAAAATAAACAAATAAATAAAAAATTTGCAATACTAGTTTCAGAAAAGCGAAATGTTGTAGATTTTTTTGAAGCTAGTATTTTTCCCTGGGGCGGAGCTTTTTTTTGTGGTGACAATCGAATTATTGCTTATCTCGATACGGATTCTAAGGTCTAGTTAGGCAAGTAAAGGCAGCCCGTCCTAGCATCACCACTGGCGACAGAATACTAGTTGTATTAGCTTTGGTTAGGTACTTACTTGCTCATCAGTACATACACACGTCAACTTCTTAACATGCCTCCCGTAAACAAGGGAAATATTTACATACTACTACTATTTAATTCGTTGTCATTCAAAATTATCACGATCTACTCCCTAACCAATAAACATCATACGGACGGTTCCCAATAAATTACCTATCTTGTTCTACAATGCAACTAAGTATGAACCGGATCTCTGAGAGTAACTCCTCAGCGCACAATGTACGTCCACTGCTGAACGTGCATTCCCCAAGGGGGTAACCACCATACCATCGATAACCACCATACTTGGCAGGTGTATTAGTGATCGCAACTGAAATGAAAAAAATACATAGAAGGAAGCTGCTGCCTTTGCTCTGGTCCTCACTTAGTGTTCTCTTACGACATCCACGGGATGACATCTCTACGAGCATGACTTTGAAAATTCTAAAACGTGTAAATGCTCAGTAAGGCTACTTTGCCTCTATTGCAGCGGAACCGGGTCAGCGTATCGCGGACATGCATCATGTATAAGCGCATCTGCTCTGTAACCTAGTTGGACCGTTGTACTGTGAAACTTTAATGTGAATGCGGTATAATGCGTGTATGATTTTGTAGGGAAATGAAAGGTTTTAGTCTTTCAAAGGGACTGGTCTTTATTGACCTACTTAAAATGTTTAAGTTTGGTGTTCTAGAGAGTAGTGTTCCTATATACTCTATATACTATTTTATTTGCATGTTGGCCGGCATCACAAACGGGGTTAGTTGACAGCTTTTACAAGTCTTGCTTGCAAGCAAGACTCGCCACTATTTATAACTGAACCATATGAGATACCAGACCATTTAATTCTGAAAAGGAATAACCTACTATAAAAAGTTCAATACAAGGTGGTCCCTTGTAAGACAGAGTTTTCTATTACAAATGCCTGCTTATATTGTGCGTTAGCTAACGCATATTTACCTTCCAGTCATAATCAGAAACTAGGTAGGAAGTTACAAACTTTCAAACGTGCATTATTCAAAAAGTGTTGTCTTAGACCAGTAAAAGCTTTATAAATCATTTTGTTTAGTTTATACTACTGTTTATGTTTAGTTTATAGTACATTGTTCATTCTAGATTTAACACAACCCTCTTCGAAATCGTAAGAAGTTTTTAGGCATAGGGGACCCTATAGACAATAATAAATTAATTGCTCTCTCACAGCCCTCAAAAGGCAGATTCTTTATAAATAAACTGTTGAACCAATAATTATTGTTCGGCCTTTGTTTCCCCCTCGGATCTCCCCTCCACTTCAAGCTCTTGCACTGATGGTACTTTACTGTAGAGGTACCTATTGGTTAAACCAGCTCTGATTTTAGTTCTGGCTTCATTTGGTTTATTGTATTCTAAGTTTATTTTTGGTATTAAATTTGCCTAATTGGATTAAGTGTGTTTTCAAACTATACTTGTTGGTTTTGCTAATGCATTAGTGGGAACTATATGGCTTATTAAAATTTGATACTGTGCTATACTTGGTGCCCTAGATTACCTACAACCGAAAAACATAAAATTGGGTTAAAAATTTATTGTGTATTTTATTTCTACTACCTATTACTTTAGTCATGGAATTCTTAGCTAGATATGTAGATTATATTCTGACCACACTGAAACCACAATATTAATTATCTGAACCATACTATCTGCCTGCATTCATAGTGTTATAGTTTTTCAAAGAATTTTAACCAAAATATCAGAACACTTCACATTCTATCCCATAAACACTTGACTTTATTTGACTTTTCGTAATTTTATGACCGAGTAAGCAAGCTGGTATCATACTATTCAGGGCCAATAATGTTTTTTCGAAGAATCGTGCGTCATAGATGATGCAATAGCACAGATGGGTATGTTTATTATTTCTATCGCATGGGAAATATTTTAGATTAATGTGGTTAAGTGTACTACTATTTACTCAGAAATCTAGGTAATATATTACCTATTATACATAATATATATTATTCCACTGAATGTTGTGGTAAACAATTGTGATTATGTACTCGTTAATGTCAATATGTCAGTCAGTGAATAGGTAAACCAATATCTAAGAAATAGAACAAACATGAAATAACGGATAATGAGGAGCAAAAACAAAAAACAAAACCAGAGGAGACATCGAGAAAGGTAGTAACTAAGCGGAAGTTGTCATAGTAGCACCACCATGATAAGTACATTACATTATTGGGATTAAATAATCTATGAGCGATCAGCGCATCGTATTACCTTTTCATCTTTGCCCGAAACCAATTTAGCGAGATCCAAAGGCGGACATTAGTCTTACTATTTATGAATATAAGATAAGAGTAGGTGAGCTGAGCCAATATTTTACGATTCTGTTAATTTCGCAAGCAGCGGGTTATTGGGTGAGTCAATGGGGTTTGTCTACGGCCATAAGTTATGATTATGAGCGACCCATTCAATTCAAGTCTGTATAAAATTAAATAAGCTTGCATCTTCTACAATTAGATTTTTTCAGTTTAAAGCATGTGGTCGGTAAAAAGTAGAAAAATAGAGAGACAAGAACCATAAAAACCAACCTCGCGCCTCGCAGCTTCAGGAACATAAAATATGTAGATACCACCTACCACCGAACACGACCAAAGATTTGAAATCAGCTACAATAAGCTCTCAATAGTGTAAAATGTACTTGAAGAGAGAAAAGAAGTTAATAATACAAAAGTTTATCTTTAAAGCGGTAGTTTCATTCCACTGATAATATCAAGAATAGAGTATAGTAGCTTTTGTAGTTTCCTAGAAGCGTTCATTGTTCGAATAAATGAGTGTTATTCTTTTATTGTCGAGACAAAAGCGGCACTTAGCCGCAAAGTGAGGCGCCAATATTTATACAACCTTCATTCTCCGCCTTGTGAGGGAGGAGATTATGTGGCAAAAGCAGCGACTACACTGTTTGCAAGCTGTTTCCTTTGGGGATCAATAATTATAAGATCCATAAAGTCATACCAGGGCTTTTTGTCAATCTGTCGAATGGAATTATATTTCATTTTGTGACGGAAATTGACGGAAATGTCTAGGTTCTCAAAGACCACTTCCCAAAGTTCCCAAATACCGATGCAAATACAAGATTTCCGTGAAGAAGTCACTTGCAGAGACGATTTAAACGCTCTGCTATAAAACAGAACAGAACTGCAGAGCTATAAAACAACGAAGTCTACTCCAACTAACAAAGTAGTCCAATAATCTAAGCTTATATTACTAAAAAGTATATAAATATTGCTGTTAAATGGCAATTATATCCTGAAATAGATTTCTTATCTCATTTTTACAACAATATTCAGACATTTTCTACCCAGCGTGAATTCGACGTGTCTTTTCTTTCGATAAAATTTTTAAATATTTTAATTTTTTTTTCAAATATTTTTATAATAAAAGCTCATTAATTAGAAAGGGGCAATTAGAATTTACTGTATACCCAATCATATTTTATCAGTAAAATTGCGTTCGCAAGCTATTTCCACACTCTAAAGACAAATATTATAACAACAAAATAAACTTATAATTAGCTAAAATCGCTTAAATCTTTTTAAATTTTTTTATTTTTTAATTTTACACTCTGCACAGTCACGAATTATAAAATAATGAATAGTGAATGAATACTGTGAGGTAAAATAAACATAAACTCTAGTATAGTTTCAAAAAGTCCTTTAAGAGATCCTTTATTAACCATTACTTAGTTATTTTGTGTCCCGAGTCACAGCTACTATCTACCGTGTATAGGACTGTTTTGTCATGTGTAACGCTGCTATTCGTTCGTTTTAGTACTGAACAGAGATATAAATGGGCCACTTTTCAATAAAATGAACCTTCTTAGGTGCTTTATAACACCAATACCAGTCATTTACAAAACGCTCTATGGACTTAAAACAACTAGTTTTTGCTACTTGGGACATTATAAAAAATATAATTTACATTCCGCTCATAGTTGCACAATATTCCCACCCGATCTAAACATACCAGGACTATACAGGCTCATGGTTGTTTCTACAAAAAGATAGTTCTAAGCTAGTATTGTTGATGAAAGTGTTTTTAGAAGTTCAGAGAACAATTGTAACCTTTATATATTTTTTACATAAAGGTACCTTATTTACTTATATAAATAAAAAATCATTTACCGTTCAATTTAAAATATTGTGAGATAAGCAGGACGTTTTAAACATCTTTTTCTTTGAAACCATTGTTGTCATTAGAAAAACCTCCCTAGGGAAAAATAAAGTGTGACCAAAACATTCTTAAAAATATACTTCCCCTCAGTAATTAAATGAAATGTCAACAAAATCAAATGCCACGAATTGTTAACAAAACCTGACCTTTGTTATCAAATGTACATATAACACCTACGTGCACCAACATATATCTGCAGTTGTCGGCGGCGCTAGTATCAAAACTGTATTAGAAGCCGAGAGTAATTTGAAGTGACGGCTTTGGTTCGGCTTTTCTCCACCTGAATTAGATAATTTGGTGGCGCTGTAATGGCATAGCATTTGTGTCCTGCCATTTTAATCAGAGGGGGACAATTAATAAGAACAAAGCAGGGGTATTATGCTCAAATGCCCCGCGACTCGCGAGGGATGGACATTTGAACATGGGGTTTTCAGATAAGAGATAACCTAGCCCTTATTTTCAGAAATTATATTGGTTTTATCATCACGTATTTCATCTACGTATGTTGCATCTATTTTATTCTCATGCTCCATATTAGGGCTTACAGGAGACGGATCTGACGGGTTTGGTTGTCAAACTAGGCCAAGATCTTCGTACTCACAGGATCCCCGTGGTCAAATACTAAATTACATAAAACTCATCAATATTTCTTTGGTTCCTTGAATGTGAAAATAAGATTGTGAAAACCAGATTCTCAAAAAAAATATGATAAAAAAAAGTCACGTAAGTGCACTGTTTCGCACATAATTTGGTCGAGATCTCAGGAGCCCTGCGGTCTATTGAAATGACTTATTACTTGTCTCTACTTATTGCGTGTCTATACTCTGTCCCGCTTCTATGAATGCGAAAGCCTATGTCTAACCTTTTCATAAAATGGCGCGCGTTTCGCTCTCTTAAGTAGGTACAAGATTTCTTATTGCCCAATTCGGTTTTGGCAAATTAAATCAATGTAGAGCCAAAATTGTCAGATTAT
This sequence comes from Eupithecia inturbata, assembly GCA_963662085.1. Classification (NCBI taxonomy): domain Eukaryota; kingdom Metazoa; phylum Arthropoda; class Insecta; order Lepidoptera; family Geometridae; genus Eupithecia; species Eupithecia inturbata. Next base: position 1,266,784 of record OY759179.1, on the reverse strand, counting down.
TTTATGGTCACTTCCTAACATTGTTTAGGTACCTACCTAACATTGTTTAGGTAGGTATAAAAAAATCTGGAAAATGTAGTTCTAGCACTACATTCAACATAACATGACTGAAACTTGAAATCGCTGGTTAAAAAACTTTTGCGTCCGCGTCGACGAAAGGATTTGAACTCGTTACCTATTTGTCAATCTAACATCTATCAATCTATCGTTGTTTTAGTAACTTCATCATCATCAACCTATGTATACTAGTCGGTTGCCGGTTCTTCGCGGAATATGGCCGGCCCACTACCACTTCACCTAGCCAATTGTTTGAGCTATGTCGATAACTTTGGTTCTCTGTCGGATGTATTCGTTATGAGCATAGCTCTTTCCATAGCTAACTGAGTGACTTTGAACTGGTGGACCAGCCCTACCGTGAGCGTCCACGTCTCAGCTACTTAGGTCATAACGAATACGACACACTGGTTGAAAACTTTCGTTTTCAAGCATTGCAGTATGGATGACGAGCAGACTCGTCGTAGTTTTCCAAACGCTGCCCAGCCTACCTGAAGCCTCCATGTGGCTTCCTTTTCGAAATTGTTTTACCCAACTGCAGTATCTGCCCAAGGTAAATGTACTCGGAAACAGTTTCGGGACAGTAGCCATGTCCACCGGTCTTGGCTCAATGTGGCCATTGACTTTGATTTTGTTCAAATTCATGCCAAGACCGATACATAGGGAGGCTGAAGCTAGGCCGTCCAGCATCTGGTTCAGCTCCTCTAGCGACTCCGCCATTAAGACTATGTCATCAGCGAATCGTAGGTGTGAGATGTAGTTGCAGTTAGTAGTTTGTTTGTTAGTTACCTACTCCTACAAAAATTACAAACCCTTTACATAAAAGTCGCCCCACTAAATTCATTCAATCAAACCAGCTACCTGCAATTTACACCCCCATCAGTAGAATTATGCCTAATCAGGTGTTAAACGAAAAATTGAGGGTGTAAAAATCACTGACAGTATAGGGTTGGCTAGTAAGGCTACCTTGGATCATTGGACATGTAGATTAGCATTGTTCACAACAAGATCACAATTTCGACAGTTTTAAAAAAATCTAAAAATCAAAAAATCTAAACCTTACAAAGAATAAGCAAGATTTTTTTAACTGTCCCTACATTGTATTAAAATAAAACCAACCTGTTTTGTGGTTTTATGTTGAATGTAGTTGTAGGTACTTTCATTATGCGCTGGTTGGTGATTTGAGTGTTAACACTTTCTTTGCCCATGACCTGGAACATGGAAATGGGCGTCATACGCACATTTCCATGTTCTCATACGCAACATTGTAGGGGGAGCACAGCTGCCTATAATACAGACATTTTAGTCTAGTTTAGGCAACTGAGGCTAATACATAGTTATTTGAATAAGTAATGTCAGACAAATTGCTATGTAATTATTTGTAAAGATTCTTTTTGCAATAAACTATTATTATTATTTCCATGTTCGAGCTGCTAGAGCTGCTGCGGCTCGCACCTTCGGTTCGCACCGCTGCTGGGCAGTGAATAGGATAAAGCTAGATGTTTTTATACAAAATTCAAAATTCCAGAAACAATAAAAACATTTTCACCACTCTATTCAGTTACCTGACAACCCTATCGGTCAGTGAAGGGCTTTCGGGTTCAACGACCTTTGCTTCGGGGTAGCCGAATTAGGCAGGAGGTGAACTGAACGGGATAGATAACGGTTTCTTACAATTTATTGAGGTGCAGGAATATAATCTGACCAATTATCTAATGGAGTTGTTTTACTGGATACTAGTGGCTTTTGACTGTGGCGTTTTTATTTGTGTGACTTTATTTACGGTCATGGAGCGCCGAGAAATGGAAGCTAAGATTAAGAATACAAGGTTGAACTTAGTTTGCAAGTCTTGTTGTACAGTTTATCTAAAATAAAGGTAGCACTAAGTTAATACCAAAAGCCCTAAAATTCTCCAATATCTTTTGTTGTAGTTTTTAGGTAAATAATGAGTTTAATAAACCTATATTTTAATTTTAATCTAAGCCGCTTGTTATTGGGACTATTTAATAAGCATAGAAAAAGCCATTTACCTACCTTTACATGTGGTATCAAACGAAACAACAAACAACCACCCTCACGCAACTCTTAATACCCTCATAGTAATCATATACTTAGGTACTATATTATTGTATTATATTATTATAATACATTATATATAATTAATTTTTCACAAATTTTATAAAATCTATCATCTTTTCCCAATCCAGTTACTGTCAGAACATCGTGGGTTGTTCAATTGAACTTGAAAAAGAGAAGAGAAGGTCTAGATTTTACTAGATCTCGATCCAACTACGAGTAGGAAAGTAGGTACATAGCCGTTTGACTAATTAATTTTGACTCCTCACATTTAGCTTCGAGCGAGTCGGCAATAAAAAATCACATGCACGGTAGGTACTGTAGACAATGGAACGGTACTATGGACAATGAATTTGGGAAAAATTGGTCCTTGATAAATGGGCATCCTAAGGACCGATTTTTCCCAAATCTTAAAAGTTACTTCACCTACTCATTACCCAGTAACAAATAAATAAATAAATAATGCTGGACAATACACACAGCGTCATCTAGCCCCAAGCTAAGCAGAGCTTGTGTTATGGGTACTAGATGACTGATATACTTAAGGGACCTAGAGGGTGTTGTTGTCAAACTAGGCCTGGATCGTAGTACTTAGGGGACCCTGTGGTAAAAAACTAGAATTACATAAAATTCAAAATTTTTTCTTTGGTTACTTGAATGTGAATACACGATAGTGAAAAAAAATATGATAAAAAGAAAATATGAAAGTCCACTGTTTCGCACATAATTGATTTGGTCGAGATCTCAGGAACCCTGCGGTCTATTGAAATTACTTACGTTTTGATTTTTATGTTATTACTAATTATTTGGTTACTTGAACCAATTTCTTCATAAGTTGCGTAGTTTTCTTGTAAATGAACAATAACTAAATTTTTGTGCCAGTTCCAAAAACGTATGCTATCCCGTTCCTATGAACGCGAAATTCAATTTTTATACAAAATGGCGCCCATCGCGCCCTCTTAATACAATACATTACATTCAATAAAATAAAGAAAACAGTTAAAATAAAGTAAGCAGAGCTTATGTTATGGGTCAGTACTAGATAACTGATAGTCTTACATTGGACATTGTGGCTAGACCAGGAAAGCCTCGACTGAACTAGACCTCGATTCGACTAAATCGACAATTGATGACGGATGGCACAATGGATACAATGTTAATCAGAATGTCCTTATCTTCATTTAGTTTTGAGTCAACAGCAAAATCACTCAGATATGGTAGTACAACACTAAGTACTGTATGTGGGTGTTTGTGGGTGACAAGTACTGTATGTGGGTGACAAGACACAGGCCCAATTTTTCCCAATCTCATAAATCATTAAAATCACATCATCCTATTCATAGCCCAATTAGACCATTGATTAAAATAAATAAATAATGATGGACAAACCGCACAGCATCATCTAGCCTTAAAGTAAGCAGGGCATATACTCGTAATATGGGTACTATATAAATGATCTTGGGCATTGCGATTAGAATAGGTAAATCTCTATTGATCTAGACCTCGATTCGACTAAATCGCCATTTGAGTCTCTAGAGAATATGAGAATGGCTTGTCTGCAATAGTTTTGAGCTAACAGAAAAATCACTCACATACTATCGTATGTGTCTAAGGCCTTACTGGGCCTTGAAATGGGGTAAACACCCCGTCCCAAGACCAAATTTTTCCCAAACTCATTAATCTTACAAAATGACTCCATCCTATTCATAACCCAGTTAGACCATCAGGTTAGTGTAACGCTCCGCCCGCCAGCTGACTACGTTTCACTTTCCGACAGAAATGGTTACTTTTTACCTTTTTTGAAGAGCGAATTCAAAACTGGGTCGTTGGGGCTTTATTGCCGAAACTGCTGTGAGTTTTCTGAATTTTTCATCCGAATTCGTCGAATAATTCGATGGCTATTGGGGAGGGAACATTTTTGATGAGGTGACGTTACGCGTTGATTGCCTTTTTTGAACCTTGATTTCTAGGACCAACTCTGCAAAAACAGTATTTAAAAGCATATTTTTTTGTTTCTGAATTGTGGTGTTTTGATTTGTCCCGTATTCCGTTACGGTAGGCGCATGCTGCGCCTTGTTTATATAACGTCGGTCTATCAGTAGCCGCCTGATCGTAAAATCAGCCCGTTTGTAGAATGACTAGGCAGTTTACAAAACGAATTGTGTGTTTTGTGACTTTTAGCCTTAGTGTTGAACGTTGATCGATAGATAACATAGCTTAAGCAATTAAATGCAAGGTTACGATTTGTAAACGGGCTATAAACGGTCTACAAACATATTCTACGATCCGGCGGCGAAATATCTTTACTAAGAAATTAATAAAGCAAGAAGGTTACTTAACTTCATACCTCAAATGTATTCAATTCTGTATATCGCGCGTGTGTTAAAAACAACGTTACCTAAAGGTGTGTTCAGATTAAGTAACAAAACCATATAATTTAAGGTTTCTGCATACGTAAAGTGAATATACTCGTTAACCTAACCTAATTTGACATACAAAAGATAGCCCCGTCTCGTTCACTCTCCCGTCACGTATATACTACTACTGTACTTTTTTAAGTAACGATGTTACAAAATAGTTCCGCTCCGTCCCCGTTCCGTTCCGGTAATTAGGAGGGACCTTATAGATTAAGTAACATAACCTAATACAAAACCTAGGTAATTCTTTATTGATGTACAAGTTACAATGTGTTGCCAGTCTATGCGTGTGATATCAAGGTTACCTAACTTCCTATGTTATAATAGAAATATCTATGTGAGGTTATGTATCAACGTGATTTCTTGTCTTCCACATAATGTTTTCATGTTAACTTAAATGTAATAAATAAACCAGTTGCTAGTAAATACATGATACAATACAAATAAAACAAATACATGTAAAACTTAAAACTAGAGAGGTTATGGCAAAGGCGAGCTTAACCCTAAAAAAGAGTTCTCTTCCAGCAAACCCTATTGGGAGAGAGAGACAAATTTGTCATAGTGGGTTCGTGTGCATATACAGATAGAAAGAAGATTGGATCTTTAGCCGGCATTGTTAATAAACTACTACATATAATAATATATTACGCTACCTATATAAAATAACACTAAAATCAATTCCGAATAACATACAATTTATAATAACAATTATAGAACTAAGTAGGCATATATATTAAGTTTAAAATAAGTTGCTGAACATATTACTTAATCTGGACGCACCTTTACAGGAAATTTACCTAATAGAATACATATGTAGGCATAGAATGAACTGATCAAAAGCGATCTAATAAAACTTGGCCACATTAATGCATTACAACGACGCAATATGAAGCGTGTCGAGCGCACTGCGAATAGGTGATGCCTTCACTTATACCTCTAGATGCACCTTATTAATGTACGATCTGTACCTACTTATCGGTGCTTTACTTAAGAGGGCGATATGCGTGCCATTTTGTAAAAAGGATAGGTATAGAATTTCACGTTCATAATGAGCGGGACAGAGCATATGTTTTAGGAACGGCGTAGCGTGAAAATCAAGTTTTTGTTTACTTACAAGAAAAGTACATAACTTATGAAGAAACTGGTTCAAGGAACCAAATTATTAGTAATAACCTACCTATCAAAAGATAATTCATATCAATCAATAGACCGCAGGGTTTCTGATACCTCGACCATAATATGTGCGAAACAGTGCACTTTCATGATTTTTTTAAACAAATTTTTTTTTTGTTGTATTTTCACATTCAAGGAACCAAAGAAAAAAATGCAGAATATAATGTTATTCTGATTTTCACCACGGGGTTTCCGTGAGTACTGAGATCTATGTAGGTCTAGTTTGACAACCAAACCCGTTAGCTTCGCCCACAGGCGCGTTTTAATCGGTCGATAATATCGCATGCGTTATTGCGATATTGTTATATTTTCAGTACATTTTGTATTATACATATATATTATAGTGTAAGATTGTATGCTTCCGCATAAGATCTTACACTCTGCTGCGATAGAAGTTGGACGCGTGAGCTTCTGCGTCCTGCCATATTGCGATAATTGTTATCAGAACATTTTGTCTTAGGACGCGATCTTACACACAGCTGCGGTATGCGGTAACGCGTTTGTAGGTACTAGTAAGGTACTACTAGTGTCTACAAACGCATTACCGCGTGCATTTGGTTTAGAAATATCGAGCGATAAAAACGCAGCTGTGTGTCGGAGTCGGGACGCGTTATCACAATAACGCATGCGATATTATTGAACGATAAAAACGCGCCTGTGAGGGAATAACTTTAAGCTCAATTCACGTCTATGAGCCTTAATATTTAGAGATAGAAGTTCAGGCTAAGGTTGCGATTTTGGATCTCACGGAGCGGGAGCGCTTTACTTTTGTATGCTTTTATGACAAATGTATGAAGTAAAACTGGATAGTAAAGTTTATCTAGGATGCAACAAATCGAACGCAATCATATTATTCTCTTATCTAACACAATTCCTTTCATAGACGTAAAAGTTACAGCTTAATAAAATATCCCTCGAAATAAGTGAAGATGTAAGAAAGAGGAAGTAAATAAATAAACAAAAGAGAATCGTAACAAATATAAATTCGGGGAATAAAAAAAATTATTGGTGTTGCTGGCTTGAGGGGTTGTCTCGGATTTTTCGCATGATTTGTCCTTCGATGGGTTTATTTTAAGTTACACTACTATAACTCTGTAAGCCAAACTAAAGCATACACCATTTATGACAAAAAAAATATTAATAAATTGTTCTGGAAACCCGCACGCGAGTTACTCGTATTATCAGAAGTTGCGTTAAAAAATTGCCTGAGCGTCTGGTCGAAGCGACCCGATAGCTGGTGAGTGTGGCGAAGCGCATCAGCATTGCCATACGGCGAATATTTGTTCCGGGTGTTCTGCGTATTTTCTATATATAATAAAAAATATCTATCTATGTAATGTATTATGTAGTGTACCCCAGGGTAGCGTCTTGGGACCTACTCTTTTTAACCTTTACTTAAACGATATTCTGCAACAAAAACTAAAAAATGCCGAACTTGTTGCATACGCGGACGATACGGCGATTTTGTTTCATGGTGATAGCTGGGAGAACGCTTACTCAGACGCGGAAAAGGGGCTGTTGTCGACAGTGACGGCTCTTAATAGTAACCTACTTACAATTAATGTTAAAAAAACTAAATACTTAGCCTTTTCAAAAACTGTAGTAGCCAATCCCCCTGCCTCTCTAACTATTAGTGTCCCCGATGGATCCATGGGTATTAATGATATTTATAATAGCACTGCTATCGTCCGTGCCACTAATATAAAATATTTGGGCGTTGTACTGGATGAAAACCTTACGTACAAAGCTCACATCGCAGAAATGGCTGCCCGAGTTAGAAAACTAATATTTGTTATGAAACGACTACGCGACTGCACCCCTAGAGATGTTCTGAAAACTGTCTATGTATCACTGTGTCAGTCGATAATACAGTACTGCATCTCAGTGTGGGGCAGTGCTGGTAAAACACTCTTCATGAATTTAGAGAGAGCCCAAAGGGCACTAATCAAGGTCACTCTGAAAAAGCCCTTCCGTTTCCCAACAGACGACCTGTACAGATATTTTAAAGTACTTCGGGTACGACAGCTCTTCGTCTTAAGTGCAGTTATTAAGACGCATAGAAGCATCAAAGCCCTCCCAAACTACGACGACATTATTAAGAAACGTGTGTACAGAATTCCTACACCACAGACGCACTCACTCATAGCTACTCGTAGCCCAGCCTTTTCCCTGCCCCACACATATAATAAATTATGTAAGCTTTGCGACTTAAAAGATACATCCCTATTCTTGTGTAAATCACTTGTTAAAAACAAACTTTTAGAACTTACCTATTCCGAAACAGAAAACCTCATTTGACTTAGCATTCGCAGACCCAACACTCACACTCACACACACTACACATTCCCTCATGACTCACACACCCGCCCCCTGTCGCCCAACCTCAGTGAGGCTCTGGTGCCTCACGAGGTCCAGTACACACATGCATCACACAAGCACACACAACACACAAACATACATTCTAGGTACACTATACACCTAACACAATTTTACAAACTCACTGGCTCTCATGTTCATACCAGAATGGTCAATTTAATTAATTAAATTATAAATTTTGCATGTTAATTTTAATCAATTACAATCTTATTAAAAAAAATATATATATTTATAAGTATGTACTACATTTTCCAGTGTTCTGAAATCGTATCTGTCAAACGCACTCATGGATCTCAAGATACAAGCATTCTTGCTTAGTTTGAGTTCCACTGGCACTCTACTTATTGCATGTGTTTTTGGTAAATAAACGATTTATTTATTATTATTTATTATTATTTATTTATTGTATTAAGTTTATCAGTCATCTAGTACCCATAACACAAGCTCTGCTTACTTTGGGGCTAGATGATGCTGTGTGGATAGTCCAGCATTATTTATTTTATTTATTTATTTATTGATATGATCAGTTGAGAGTAAATACTAGTTCTTATTTGTTTCTATTATTTGATTGTAATTTTCTTTGGGTAGTAAAGCCACTAGGTGCCTTCTTATTTTTAATTGTTTTTACCCAGCTGTAGATCAATAAGGTTCTCTAGTAATTTAATTCCAAACAGACACAATTTCTATGCAATAGGATGTACGTTAACTTTATTACAGCAGGTGCGAAATTGTGAAACCGTCCTAAAATATTCGTAAAAATTCTTGCGAGCGTAAAATTTCAATCTACCTCTTATACATATGCAAAACGAACCCCTTAGCGGTATTTGGGGCGGGTGAGTACAGGTAGGTTATTACCTACCTGGGGCCCAATTCTGCTAACCAATCACTTCACTATGACAATGGTATCGTCGCCTAATCGTCACGTAGAATCCTTATTCCTTAAAATAAACTCCAGATACTGCGTGCGGTGCTGTTTGCATTGCACGGATATTATTATGGTTTCAAACTTGACACATTTGACGTGCGTTCCTCCATCTGTAGTTTGTTTCATCGAAGGTTGTATACCAAAATGTGTCATTCTGTGACGATACCATTGTCATAATGAAACGAGTACTTTATCTGAATATAGGGCCCCCCTTTATGCCTAGAGTGGACAAACAAATCATATATGGACAATTATTGTGTGAAAATCTGTTTTAAATTGAATGAAAACTTAAATGTGGAACAGCATTAACAAAATTGATTACATGTTCTTCATAAAAATCATTTATAAATGATTGTCATAATAAATCGAATCGGTAAAGCATTAGGACATGACTATTTGGTTGTCAGTCGAACTTCCAAAAAGAAAATAATATCTCGGAATATGTATAGAAACTTATAATGTTTATTTTAAAAGAGGGCAATGTATACGCTTCTACAACAAAAGTCCTAGTTGTAAAAATTATCAGTAAATAAATTCAATCCCTTCCTGAATAAGTCAAAACCTTCCTGTGCAAAAAGGCTCACTATAAAATATCAGATTATCTAGAGGATAAAAAAGCTTGGGACGGGATTTGCTTTAATTGGAAAAATAACAACTAACAGGCTAAAGGTTTCTTCGTTGCTTCTATAGGTACTTTAGTCTGGATAACAAAGCGACAGAAATCAAAAATATCAGTTTATTTCCGTGTCAGTGTTCAACTAATGAATATTTCTAAGTGTACATTTATTGTATTTATGGAAATAAAGAGTTTTTGATTTGATCATAATTTATTATTTCTAAACTTGCCTGTCAAACTTTGTTTCGGCACAACGTTCAATTTTATCCTAACTGCTCCCTCGGCAAAATATATTTCATAAAAATTACACGAGCGTTCCAATTTACCAGTCAAATCTAATTTTCCGGACGATATTAAACCGAAACCATACTCATAAGCACTTATAAGTACTCCAACAGCTAACTCATTCCATATTCATCGAAAAGCGGCGATGCGTCCTAAGACTCTCGACTAAGACGTAGTTAACTAAATTAATACGAATATAAAGCATGATTAGAAAAATTACGTCGACAACCGAGGGAGAAAAACAAGGGGAGCGTCCCTTGTATATCCATAGACAATTTTTTCATCAAGACTCAAAAACTCGAGACTCTACGTATAAGAAAATAGGGAGCGTTTTAATTTTACGTAGGTTTTTTGTCTGTTATTGCATACGAACTTTACCTTCAAGTGTTATAAGTCCTAATGTCCCTTTATAACGTTGCCTAGGGGGTGTGCCTGGGGTGAAACAATAGAAATGTTAATGTTAGATATTTTTAAGTTGTGCTGTTCTGTTTGTTAGACTGTGAATGTTTGTGTCTGTTTTATGGTTCTTATCTCGACAGGAATTTACTTCCGAGAGTTAGGTCTGTTGTTGAGGTGACTGCCTGTTTAGTTTCTTAGTAGAGAAAAAGTCACACAAAAATATTTTGCAGAGCTAAAATAAAGAAGGCTCTTGTATGAAATAGTACAAAATAGGTACCAAGCCAAAAATAACGTCTTAAATTAAAACGCGAAAGCCTGACCGTAGGAAGTGGATAGATGATTCCTACGGCTGAATGAGTGGAACAGAAATTTGCATAGATGTAGTTCTAGGTGTGGAACTTATGTTTATTAATTATTATGAAGGTCCGCCTCTGACGCAGAAGGTTGCGGGTTCGATTCCCGCCTTGGGACAAATGTTTGAACGATCTGCAAATATTTATATATTGTATTAAGTTTATCAGTCATCTAGTACCCATAACACAAGCTCTGCTTACTTTGGGGCTAGATGATGCTGTGTGGATTGTCCAGCATTATTTATTTATTTTTTTTTATTTTTTTTTATTAGTAAGGCCAACAGCTGCTTTTTCAATATTTACGGACAATTCTATTAAGCTCTTATACGTTCACTACTGAACATGCCAAACAAGGGAGTTTTGCCATAATCACAACGCTCAGCAGGCGGATTGGTGATCGTAGTAGAGGTGTTAAAAATAAAGGAAAGTAAGCTACTGCCCTTCCTCTGGTAGGTTCCTTTAGTTGAAACTTACGACATCCAATGGGTCAGCCCATAAGAGGGGTTAGAGGGGTCAGAAGACATAAAGAAACTTAATGGAAATATATTTAGGAAAAAGTTAATTGAATGGTTGCTTGAAACATGTTTCTATAACGTAAACGAATATTTAGAAAATGATTTGTAACATAAATGACTAGTACCTTTAATAATAATATGACTCACACAATATTTGCACGCCTGCATGCAGGCTGAATACTGTTACAGTAATATACATTAATGACATTGTAAAATAATTGTGTATTCTTGCAAATAAATGATTGATTGATTGATCGATTCTTACGCAGCGATCGCCACGGCTAACGGCTTACGGACATGGTAGATCAAACTAATGCTCGGATGACGGAGCTTAAATCAAGCTCTACACTCTACGTCTACAGTTAGCTTAATTGTTTCAATTGTTTATACTAGTTCTAATTTGTTTTTGATTATAATTTTTTTTTTAATTAGGGCCATTGCCATTAAAAAGAAAAAGCTCTACACTACAAAATTTATAACTTTTATATCTAAACTCGGTAACATAAGTCAACAGTACATCAATAATATTATATGTTTTTTTAGCATATAGAAAATTACAATAACAGAAAAATCACTAACAGAAATCTATTCTTATAATAAGAATGTAACAGGTCCAATTCTGTACATTGAAGATATTTAGATTTTTTTTTGGATACTCTATTATTGATACTGAAGGCAAAACTGTTATTTTATATATTTTGTCTGTCAGTCTGTATCGTGGCCGCGCACACGCCGAAACTACAGAAATTAATTCAAATGAAACTTGGCACGATTTGAGTTCAAACTACGAAGAACGACATAGGATACCTTTTATCTCAGAATTCAGTACGGTTCCCCCGGGGAAGGGGATGAAAGTCAAATTCAAATCAAGATCTACACTACAAATTTTGTAACTTACAAATATCATATCACACAAAATGCTGTGATCCAAAATGCGGAAATAATCCGTTGCAGCTAAAAGCTTACCATTAGATACGTACGAGGCATTATTGGGTTTTTTTTTTATTTTAAACAAATATTAAGGGACTTTGTCGCTAAGCGACCATATTGCCCTATTAGGATATCAACATACATATTAATTATACCTACTTATACAACAATTTACTTAATAACAAGATGGACAAAAACTTGGTGAATAACAGATAAAGTAACAAAAAAAAAATTATAAATTAACTTCTTAATTTAAAACAACATTCTGCCAGATCATACAGCTGTGCTGCTTTGTCCGACAGAGGCGACGCCAATATAGCGTTGCAATGTCCGACATTGAGCACCTTGGAGGAACCAAACAATTTAGTTCTTTCACTTGCGTTCCGGCAACATTCCATCAAGACGTGCTGTACATCTTCTATACATCACAATTGGACGAATCAACTTTTTTCATAAGAAATGCAAACTTATTGGTTGGAATGTGTCCGGAACGGAGCCTGAGAGCAATCACAAGTACATTCCTAGCATAAGTACAGTCATCAATCCAAGGATACGACATAATTTGAGGCTGTATTGTCCGGTACCAAATGCCTTTCTCTACAGATCTTTTATCGAAATATTCCTGCCAAAGGTCAATGCATTGAGTCTTAACTAATCTGACATAATCAGAGTACAACGGGATTTTTAATAACGGGTTAAAACGGACGCCCATATAAAAAAAATAAAAATTTACCAGCCCAAAGCAATTTAATTTGTATCAATTTTTCTTAAAATGTCTGACTCAATTTTCAGTTTGTAGGTTCACCAGGAAATAGCCGTGAAGTCTCCTACCTGATTTGTAAATATTGTGAATCAAAACTATAACATAATGAGATCAAGCAGGCAGGATACTAGGCTGGGTAGAATTAAAATTTAACTTAGCGATTACTATGATGTAAATTCACAAATAACACAAGCGTAAAAACTTTTCGGCTATCAGTAGGTATAAAGTGAAACAAAATAAATATAAATCCAAACAACGAAAGTACAATACCCATTTAGCATTGGAATCAGTAATGCCGTAATAAAATTTACAAATTTCATCCATAAAGCAAGTATGTTCAGAAACTTTGCTCGTGAAGCGGAATTCGAGATTGTAATAGATTTTTGGAACAATACAAGTTTACATTTATTGTTATTTGACTCATCAAGGGATGAACAAGGGTGCAGGTTATTATGCAGGGTTTTTATACTTTTGAAATAAATTTATTGCACTAAAACGGAATATTTACACTTTATACCTCCTTTAAAGTTTCAAAATTTAAAATCATTGTACATTTTGCCGAAAAAATTAAAAATCAAGTCTAAGAATTGCATTTAAGCCATAAGCATAACTATAGCTCTTAAATCAGTTAAACGATTTGCATTTCAAAACTGCGTTGTTAAAATAAACCAGTCTTTATTTTGAACTGAAATTATCGAAGAACCAGCAAAAATTCCTGAGGTGTTGTTTACCCTAAGGCGATTTACTCCAAGTGTCTGTTAAGGCGATAATTAGAAAACTTTTTCAATTAGTTTAATTTCGTAGTAAGTCGAAGATTTTTGAAGCTTACGTCTAACAACAGTGAACTTAAAAAGTTTTGGATGCTGGGCTGGGCTTAAGGTAAAGAGGGTATTTGGAAATAGGCAACGTAGAGGGTACTTACTTATTTGAGGACCTTTTGGCTAATCATCAGCAAAGACGTAGGCGATTAGTTGTTTGTATCACGTTAGAAGAAATTATTTATACATACATATTTTTTGTACGCTCTATAATCCTTAACTTTATTGCTTGGAAAGCAAGTCTACACAAGAAGACTTTTATAAAAGTCGTTACTAACAAAAAAAGTTATTTTTTATAACATGACTGTAATAGTGCTGTTATTTGCTAGGCTAGTGCTTAAAAAGACTGACGAATATATCATCTCAAACGTCGTTTGTCGTTTGTTGATGATGATGTCTCTTAACAGTCAACATCATGATATCAATACATACTTATATAATAATCTCGTAAGTATCTATCGTATGTCTGTCTATTTGTCACCTTTTCACGGCTGAACGAATCTTAATGAAAATTGCCAGAGAGGTAAATGGTATCCCGGGGACGGAAATAGGCTACTTGAAAAGTGCATGCGAAGCCGTGGGCAGCAGCAAGTTAATCGATAAATTTGTTTCAATTCAAGCCATTTGTAACCTTAAACTTAACCATATAAGAAACAAGAAGGGATACAGAAAGTTTATTAAATTTGAGCATCTGTGTTTCCGGAAGGATTCACGCACAGACGCAGGCGTCAGCAAGTTTAAAATTTAATTAAAGAGGAACTTTCAGGGACACGCTTGAACAAACTGAGTAGACGAGCGATTTTTATAGGATTTTTTTTGCATGTGGTCAACATGAATTCTGTCATTTTCTGCCGCTCTTGGCAAAAAAGTGAGCACACGATGAAAACATCCTCCTCTCTTTATAGGAACATACTGTGCCCAGCAAGGTATACAGTGATTCTAAATTAGATAAACACCTTTGTTACATTACTGATGGAATACAATAAATCATTGACTATTGACATTTTATTTCTGAACAGACCTATGCTACCCTGTACTTTGATATTGTTGGTAGGGGTTGATACTGATAAACTTAAGATGAGAGTTCAAGTGACCGAACGACACGGAGGTTGTTTGCAGACTGAATTTATTGATACAAGTACATAAAAATGCTGATCATTGCTTATTTATTACTAACGCTCATGGCGCACACAGCTAAGAACAATTTCTTTTATTATATAGTTTCGTTTTTTTATAGTTTTTTTAGTTTCCGCTTTCATAAAGATGAAAGCGGTACTTAGGTGCTCTGCTTCTGAAATCTCTTGTCCTGGCTTTGTCAAGATGTTTGATTTTGTCAATTTCAATCATTTAAAGCTAGAGTCAAGAACTGTAACACAATTTTCGAAATTATAATATTTTGTTAGTAGAAAAGTTTTGGTATCTTCTAGTCTAAGATAATCTGATACATATTTGGTTGTACCTTTGTTACAATAAAAAAATTACCCTGTTATTTGTAGACCATCCACTCTTTTATTGAGGTATGTCAGCATTCACAAAAAAAATTGGTACAAAAAAAAAACCGGTTGTAAAGGGTTAAATAAAGCTGACAGAATTTTATAAGTAAGCGATAAATCCCTCATCGCCCGTCTGCAACGTCTGCACACATGTCGCCACAACAGATGCAAAGAATTTTAATGCGTCGCAGTTTTGTTGCAATTTAGCATGACGAACCCTAATGAAGACATTTTGCTTGTGTGTACAAATGCTTATTGACTTTCATGTTTTGGAATAACTTGATTAAATATGTACATATGTATGTAGCTTCTAATTGCGATTTATGAATTAAAATTAGCTGAATATAACTGTCTCAGGTCTAGAACTACATTTATGTATCTGACGTGTCCAAGCGTCTCGTGTAAAGCCGCGTTGACACGATCAGAGTCTGCTCGGACCGAGCGGACTCGGATACCTACTCGGACGCAACTCGTATGAGTTACTATACTGTGGCAACCCCTAATCCGAGCCTTTGCCATAATCACTACGCTTGGCTGGACGCTTGGATAGGTGATAGCAATAGAGGTGTTAAAAATACACATAAAGAAGCTGCTGCCCTTCCTCTGTTTGTTTTTCTAACTCAGCCCGTGGAACCTGGGCTGAGTTGGAAAAGCAAACCAAACCTCTATTGAAAAACAACCAACAACATTCAATACAAACACAACCACTCATTCTTAACGTCTCAACTTTACCTCTAAGCGCAACCATTATCCGAACATACGCCACCTCTGTCACATAAGTATTAGCCAAGTAAACGAACTTAAAACTCTGCTCGTTCGAATTTATGAAAACATAAAATTTCAGGCCCAATTATCCAGCGAAAAGAAAATTTCATCCCGAAATTACCTATTCTGAAGCGGGGCACGTGCTTAGAGCGATTTAAGTAAAACTTTGGCTGGTGATGTTGGACGGACCACTTTTTGATGATGAAATGTTTTGAGAATGTTTGATCCATTTGTATCCAATTACTTCTGTGGACTGTGGACTAGTCCGTCTGTGACGTAGAAGTAGCGGGTTTGGTTTACACCGAACAAATTACGTGTGATCTGTAATATGTTCCGGGTTTGAGTGTTTTCTATAAATTGTGTATGAAATTATAATTGTTTCGATAGCATCCATATTCTTATCATTTAGTTTATTTACTTTCGAATATCTATTCGAAAGGTTTTACCTATCCTAGGTTCAGCAGTGAACAAATTAGAGGTATGTGGCGTGCTGATGGCCTATCGAAGAAAATGAGTTTAATTTGATCCCGATTAAACAAGCAAGCCGGCTGCACCGCCGGCTAAACAAGTTATGTATTAACAGCGCTCGACACACAACCTCCGTATATACTATCTCCGAAATCGCCCGTCCAAAAAGCCCTCAGCAAAACTTGGACCATAAGCACGTAAGCTTAAAGGCTTCAACTCGAAATGCCTATTCCTCCGAAACCTAAAAATTATTGGAACATAACAAAATATGACCGTCGGCGAAACCTCTATAAATCGTTTTACATCTGCTATAAAGTAATGAGATTTGGCCTGAATTTAGGTTTACGATGAGAGGTATGGATCAAAATGTTTTTGTGTGCATTGATCGGATACATACGAAATGATAATGCTAAATTAGAAAATGCCCCTTGATTCGGGTTTGGTATAAAATTATTTACTAGATATTATTTATTTTATAAGTAGATATCTGATTTTCATTTCAAAATTGTTAATTTATATTGTGTGTATTGTGATGTGGCAATGGCTATGTCTACTACGTGGAGAAACCAACACGGACCTGTGTTCGGATGTCTATGTCCTTCGATAGATCTGATCTTTTGGAAAACTTGTAAGAATTCCTCGTTTTCCACGAGTTTCATTTACATTTATTAAAAATAACAATATTGAGCTATCTGTTTTATTTTCTCCCGGAACAACTATGTCAAGCACAAACAATTGCTTACCATATTTTTAAAAAAACTGGAATACGCCTCGTGTCCCGGGTAAAGCTAATAAAATGCGAACAATGTTCAGTGATTTTTGTCATTGATAGTTTTTGATACGACTATTGATACTACGATACGAGGGAATTTGTGCACACTGTGCGTGCGTCTCAGTCGATTATTATGACGAGTGTAGTTTCATTTTATTTTTAACCGACTTAGAAAAAAGGACAAGGTTCTTTGATCGGCTGTATGTATGTTTTTTATTTTCGATTTCTCCGTTATTTGTGGACCGATTTGGATGATTATTTTACAGTTGTATAGAAGATGATTCCGAGGGTCACATAAATTTGATTCTTAAGGGATTTGCATTCATCCCCAAAACTTAAAAAACAGTTTAAAACTAAGGGATTCAAATATTTTTAGATTTTTCAAAACGATCAAATTATATCAATCCTGACTTTCCACAAAGGTATTAGTTTTATAGGAAAGCGTTGATTGTGTGACCGAACTCCTTGATTTCCACTGAACAATACAAAATCCCGCCCAAAATACCAGCACGTGAATTTCTCTCCACCTAGCTATCTTTTAGCGCAATCCCACAAAAGTATATTGACGTCAGGATGGGAATTCTATTCTTTAGAATTGTCTCGGGCACGAATATTCGGATCATCGGAGCTTTTAGGGGTCCGTGGCGGATTGTAAAGAATAATGGATTCTTATCAACTATAAAATTCACTATCGGTTTTTTATGTCTTTATTTGTATAGGAAGACTATGTAACATAATATTTCGTTAACTTGTAATGCGTACTTTTTCATGAGAAATGAATATCACGTTGGTCAAACTAATCAACATAGCTGAAAGAACCAGCCAAGTTGAAGTAGATTTTATATTAGGAACCGATAACCGATGGGATAAACATGTTCTTGAATGAAGAAAGCAACTAGGCAAACGTAGTGTAGGATGCCTTCCGACCAGGCAGGATGACTTCTAATTGCTGCTGCTGGTGGTTGAACGCGACAAGTTGAAGATAGGGCGCTAAATCACTCATAAGAAGAAGCCAATGATGATGATAATAGATGAATCATAACCAACGTTTCGTTCTAATAATGGTTTCGATTGAAAAACATACAGAGCAAACAGACGCCGAACCATCCAATAACATCAGCCCGACCCGCGCAGTTTATGATTCGTATAGATGACATTCATTGAGTAATGGCTCCATAGAATCCCGGTCAATATCGCCTATATAGAAATTAGAGGCATTAGTAGATTACTGCGCTTTTTCCTCCGGATATTGGGAGTGGACGTATTGTTCCTTTTAAGTTTTAGAAATATTGGGATTGGGAGAAGATAACAGGTACCTTATTACTTTCTGTACTCTTTCTTTAGGGTTGTATGGCTTGTTGTCGTCCTCTCAATTCCGGTGTTACCCGATTATGTAATGGTCCTTCCACATTTTGGCTTGTTCTTGGCTAAGTCATTGGATATGTTCTGTATGATGACAACCGATAAAACGCGTTCGCTGGAGGAATCAATCAAACTAAATGAAAATTAAGGTTTTTACACCCATAGAAATAAGACAAGTGTACAGTAGATTAAACCTCCATTATGCAACTAAGTGTTGTTAGTAGGAAGTAACTTTATCTAAACTAAAGTTGGATCTAAATACAAAATATGTTTTTCAGTATTACATATATAGAAAAACTGAGAAAATCGTCTTGCTTTGGCGCCTCAAGTTATTTCTATCTCAATCTCCTTTATTGCATCGTAAATAAGTGTAGTGACAGTTTTTATTGCGGCAACTCTGTTCCGGAGTTGGAGATTAACATCAGACCACGAGTGGGGAATAACAATGTGGCTTGTGTTAGGATGGGCGGTACTTGAAGATATGCTTTGAATGCCTTGCTCCGATTTGGACAACTTTCTGTTTCGTATCCCTCTAAAATATAAAATGTAACTCAACCAAAGACTGAGCGATCATATTAAAGCTTCGTTTTGTAAGAAAATTTTAATAAATATGCAGGTTGCCGATAAATAAAATTATCAAAATAACTAAAACATCAACGTTCATCAACAGCATAATTCGTCAATCTACTTATCTATGAAATTACATAATTGAAAATTAAATTATAACAATGGTTATCTTTTCTGGTGTATTTAAATTTTTGAATCCGAGGAATATTTATTCTAACACCACCTAAAAAAACCCGAGCTTTTCTAAAGACCACGGGTATATTGAAGACCCCTAAAATTTGTGAACACATTGTAAACAACCAAATAAAGCGTTACTCGCAGTAGAAAACCACCTTAAAGTTATTTTAAAAGGAAATAACGTTTCTGTGATATATACTTCCTAAATAATCTATTCTACACCTTTACTTTCAGCTGCCTTACTATTTATTAATGCCGGTAGGTAATTATTTATTTATTATTTTCTCACAATTTGTATTTTTTAGATTTAAAAGGTATTTCGTGCTCTATTTAAAAATCAAAGTGCTTTATTTCCTTTTGACCTTACAGGACACTAATTGTTCACGTCAGAAACATCGAATTTCTCAATAATTAGTTCGTTATTTCTTCTTTCAGATTTTACAAACGTTGTTCATATATCGCAGATGTAAAGGCTATAGATGATTGTGTTTCGAGTATTTCTACATATAAAATTTATTTCAGAGTCCTCTGATTTCTCGTCGGCATTCACCCCGAGAAGCTCATTCAAGTCATGCACAAGGTTACAGATACTGCAGGTTCCACACGATCGATCGCACCCGTATTGATACGAACCCTAAATATTCTACGTTTACGTGAAACTTTTAACGGATTTCTTTTACGGTAAATAGGGGCTGGAAGTTTGAGCAAACATCTACCTGGGAACGAGGTTGTTCAAGACTATCGGGCTTTTCATCATAACTGTATTGGTTTATTTAGAACTATTATCTATAAGTTGAAAAGTAATTTACGCTCTTTCAACCATAAGGTCCGTTAACTGTTGCTTAAATTTGTTAGGTGTTAGTGTTGTTTTGTTAGTGTAAATAGATAAACTAGAAATTGTTTGAATATGTTTGTTTATTATACACCAGCCATTACCCGTAGCGTGAACTGAGGACTCGTTGAACTCGGTGGAACAACAGGGATGACTCATAATGGTGACTCTGAACTTAAAAATCTTAACTTTAGTTTTTTTTTTATTATTCATGACTATCTAATAGTTTTAGACTGAGTATTAGATACTGTTGATAATATTAACGACGAAGTTAACAATAATTTGAAAATACTTTTGATAAAAAAAAACAGACATTAAATACCTACAGGTGATTAAATCCATACACGACAATGTTTTAAAAAGACAACATCGTCAATTTTTAATGGCAGTCAAATTGCTCAATTTTCCAACGAGACATAAGTACAGTCGGCACCATAAACCACGCAGAGTTATCGCACGTCGAGTGTCCAATAAACGGCTTGTAACAAATAATATTTTTATAGCTGACTGTAAAATTGCGTGCAGGTTCTGGGGGGATTGAGTAGTGTGTATTTAAAGTAGTAAAATGTTGGGGAAATGACATGTTTGTGAGGTTCGGCGTTATTTTTACGGTTTATATTATTTGTTATGGGTTTTAAACGATAATGCTATTTATGGGATTTTGTCTCAAATTGTGATAATTTTAATTATATATGTTTAGTAGGTAAGTATAATTATGTAAGATTTAACAAAAAAACTAAGTTTTGCACAGAATAATTAAATACCTTTGTGCTATACTCCAGCCATTTCAAGATACGATATTAGTAAATTCTGCCCTTAGTCAACGGCATGAAAGTGATTTTAAGGTTAAGTTACGCATTTTGCTTACAAATATTGTATCTTCCGTTTGAAGTAATAACATTTTTGAATGCTATCTATTGTTTGTTTCCACAATTTGTTTTAACGCCTCGTCACCAGAGGTCAGTCGAGTAACCGATACGTTCAAAGTATGGTTGATACGTCCAATCACAGATCGTCAGATTATCTTACAACGTATTGTTTGTCCGGCGATTACATAGAGAAAGTTGATCGATATAAATCGGAGTTTAAATCTGGGGATTGAATTTCAGTACCTTCCTATACTCGTTGGTTTTAGGGGCCAAGACATAAAATCAATTTAAAAGTCGTTCAGGTACTAGAATAGCTTTTATAGTAATTTATTTTATTTAAAGTGATTGATTATCTTTTTCGATAAACTAAGATCATCACGTTCTTACATAGGGGGCGCCAGTTAAGATGTTTGATGGATTAGTTCAACTTCGGATTAGGTAGAGTCCCATGATTCCCATGTTGAGAACACATGATTTCTAGTATTCTTGCAAACTACTTTACCTCTTTCTCTCTCTAGCTCTCTCTGACTAGCAAAGTTGCGTTAGCACAAAAGAAGAAAGAAATTCTGGACACTAATCATTTTTAACTGACTTAAAAAAGGAGGAGGTTATCAGTTCGTTTATGTTTTTTTTTAATGTTACTTGATAGCTTCGCCAACGGTTAACCGATTTTGCTGAATCTTTCATTATTGTATAGACTGTATAGAGAATGGTCCCGAGGTGGTTTCATAAAAAAACATATTCCTGAGGGTATTAGTATATATCCCTTAAAACTTATAAAACACTATTATATTTTTGAAGAATCATGACTAAAATAGTTGTAGTTACTATTTTAGTGATATCTGCGCCATTTGTTAATAGATTTTGATAATTCATTCGTTGTTGTATAAATATTGATTTTGAGACCCATAGGTTTTTCCACAAGGGGTTTGATTCTTCAAGGACTGCTATGAACGCTGTAAAACGTAGGTTAGTAAAACATCATCACAATATGATAATCTCACTATCACCTAATAGTTTCCATGGCAACGGGCGTCAACAGTTTCATCCATGTATCATCAACTAAATTAGACTTGAATTAGAACTAGATGTCGCCACTAGAGAATTAGGTCGCGCTATCGAAGTGTAAATTATTTTTTTTGCACGTGAACATAAGTGAACATAGATCTTCGATCAGGGAAGGGAGGGGTGATTTAGTTCGTCCGAGACAGATGAATATTATTTACCGGAATTTGAAATCGGTTTGTAGTTTATACACGCCAAACAAGAAAAATAAACCGCCAAGTGCGAGTCGATCGTACAAAAAGGCCATAAAAAACAGGCATGTTTTTCAAAGAACATAAATTTTCAATTTACAATATTTTTAGTGTTTGTTGTTATTATAATTGAAGTGTTTCTTATTTATAGATAGTTTCATGTGTCTACTTGTAGAAGTTCAACAGATACAGCCTTGACAAACGAAGAGCAAAAATAGCCAAAAACATCACGTTTGTTGTATGGGAGCCATCTTTAATGTTGATATTTATTTTATTTTTATCATTTGTTGTTATAGCGGCAAGAGAAACACTTTCTCTGAAAATATCAACTGTCTACCTCTTACGGTTCATGAGATAGAGCCCTGTGACAGACGGACGGACTGCGAAGGCTTAGTAATAGGGTTCCGTTTTCACCCTTCGGATACGGAACTCTAAAAACGTCATTGCATTCAGTCATCCCGCGAGAATCGACGCGAGTTTGTAGTTTGTAGAAGCAATCTTAGTTCAAAAAGGCTTCGTCCCATTCCGATCGAGCTCAAATACTGGCTTTTTGAACATTTACGCCCGAAAACTACAAAAACTCTGCAATGAGGTCGGCTTGCTAGGGTGCAGGCGCGGACACTCACATTACCATGTTTGCCGCCGAAACAATAGCCTGCCAATAATCGTGCAGCTCACCTCACTGTGAAGCATGTTTGATCTGTCATGTCGCTCGCTGATGTGCATTGTCATTGGATTGACGTGGAGGTGGTGTGATGTAACTTGTAGAAGTTAATATCTATCTGAATTCGGGATTGTGTTGCGAAATGCAGTAAAATTGAAAAAATATTCTGAAATGCTTTATTGTACACAATAATACATAGTATGAACTTGTATAATAGGGTATGTACATAGGCGAGCTTAAGCCCGATAAATATATAATATATATATAATGAATAACTCTAAGGATATAACTCTAAGGTTTTTTTCCAGCGAACCTTAGAGTTATCGGAGATACATATCTAGGGAAAAATCACACGCTCTTTAAGTAAGAAAAAAGCGTCAAACGTTTCCGAAAATGTTTCACTGTTCTGAGTTTTTCATCATCATCTTAATTCTTTATTGCGCTTAATAAAACATACTTAGAAAACATAAAACTAGAAAAGGAATGGCAAAGGCGAGCTTAAGCCTAAAAAGAGTTCTCTTCCAGCAAACCTTATTGAGAGAGAGAGAGACAAGGTTATGTGGGTAGCTACGTGTGCATAACTTTCGTAGACAAAAAGATGGCAGATGAAGATCATCAACATGATCATCAGCCTATTCTAGTCCACTGCTGGACAAAGGCCTCCCCTAATGAGCGCCATAGCGCCCTGTCTTCTGCTTGCCGCATCTAACATCTGCAGTCTTTCGCAGACGGTCATCCCACCTGACTGGAAGGCGTCCTACACTACGTTTTCCGAGTCGCAGACCACTCATGAACACGTTTACCGCAGCGGTTGTCAGGATTTCGCAAGATATAGCCGGCCACTTCAGCTTACTAATTTTATGAGCTTTGTGAGTTTTTACCACATAATACCGTAAAATTTCAAGTCTACCAAACCAGCGGTTTGTGGATCTTCTACACACAAACTCTTTCATTTCTGTGACGTCACGTGTGACACGTGCTCACAATGAACAAGGTGCTTTATAGCCTCGGTGCATAATATCCTTACGTGAAAAGCCGCGGTCATAACAACCAAACAACATACAATCTCTTCTGGTTTTGACAGTTCCTGTGCCCCATTTTCAATGAATCAACGATCTATTATGACATTAGCATATGAATGAATTGCCACCTGCACGTTACTTGTCCGATGACTAGACGTATCGTATTCATGCACGTTCCAAAACAGCTATTCATGAACAAGCTCAAAAACTGGATCACATTTAACGTCTACTGATTGTGACATATTTTATTGTCCTATATTGTCGAGTTTTTATGTAGGCACTTGGAGTTTTTGCTTTTGAAATAGAAACTGATATTATTTTAAGGTTTCTTGTGGTAAAGAATTTATTATGATTCACATTTTTTTGTCGTTTCTTTTTAATTAATTTATTGGGACGCTTATTTTGAAAGATGTATCTAAGTAATAATACGTTAACTGTAACGTCAGTAAATTTCTATCTCTTTAAAAGTTTCATCAACATCCATTTAGGACCCACAGCTGGGCATAGATCCACATTTGCCATTTATCTCGGTGTTGCGTCTGTGAATTTATGATTGGATAATATTTATGGTAGCTAAAGTCGTGAAAAGTTGTGGTGAAGATTTGTAACGCACAAAGGATAATTCATTTTATTTTCTAAACGTAAAAAGAAATACTTTCTTTAAAACTGGACTTAATACACCAAAAGACAGTAGCCCTTGCAGCACTATAAATAAAGGACACAACACATGAGAAATTGCAGGGATACCCTAAGGACCCTCATTATTTTAATAGTGTAAATCAACATCACACAACTAAATCTCAACCAAAACTACTAAAAGATACAGTCCCTATTACCCTGGCAAAGGACCAAGCTGTAAACTTCAATGTGATTAAGCTAAATTGGTTTGAATTGAGCAGGTAATAAGGTTGGTTTCTGGTTGGGGTGGTTTAGTTTGGCCGACACAGAGACCGCACACAGTGTCTTGACGCCTACGCTCTCTTAATATGCGACTTCTTGAATCAAAATACGATCTTGGGTTCTCAAACTGTCTAAGACTACAGTCTTAGATAGGTAAATAAAAATAGTTTGAGATTTCAAGATCGAGAATAGGTAACTTCCCATCACAAAATAGTCCTCAATTGTGACATAGCTTATTGTCACGTTAAAGTTGAGGTCAGTTGAACAACTTATAAAAACGTTAGACTTTTGGTCAAATCGATCAGATGGATTCTGATGTAAGGCTCCGGCTCAGGCAGAATGGTGGCCATTGACAGAAACTAAGAGTCGCGGGCGATTGCTGCACATACGGGCCATAAAGCTCAGGATCGAGAATTGGTTGTTTGTGAGAGAGAGCCCCACACTCAGCGTGGGATACCATAGGTTCTAAATTAATATGCAGCATATCAGCACTTTTACTTCCATTGCTAAACGTACCCCCCCAAAACAAGGGGGATTTCGCCATAATCACCACGCTTGGCAGGCGGATTAGAGACCACAGTGTTGACGTCAAAAAAACTCAAAAAGAAGCTGCTGCCCTTCCTCTGATAGGTTCCCTTAGTAGGCTCTTACGACATACACGGGCAGAGTTGAAGCGGTCTGTGTGTGCGACCCCTCTCGGCCGGATTAAATTATCTACTATGATGTGTGACGACTTAAGAATCTGGGCATCACAGTGCTGTCTCTTATTGTGTTTCTCTTGATACTGCATATTTGTTTATTCGTCCATATGGAGTACATACATATCTATAGATGAAATAAAGGTTGAGATCCACTGTCCTAGATAGAAGAGGACGGATAATTAACTATGTATCAAAGTTTCCTTCCTTATCGAGGGATCTTAATAAAACATGCGCGAATCGAGTTGGCTTCGACTTACAAGTTTGGAGTTTCGCGAGTTCGGAGACGATTGGAGAATGTTTTGGGAATATGTTTCGCATTTGAATGGGGACAGTTTGTGTAAGTCGTTGTGATTTTTTAGCTATAATATATGGACCAAGGTCTGAAATAAATGATTTTTATTTATTATTTTATATACATATAATGTGAGTTGTTTAATTCATTAAAATTATTATTGATAGAATGTTTTATTATCTTGACTCATTTGGCTTTACTCTGCGAAAGTACGGATGTTTGAATGTTTGTTATCTTCCCACGCCAAATCTAATGAATGGATCGGGCTAAATTTTACGTAATATGTAATTCTAGACCTGGATTATATTATTTTAACCCTGAAAAACGCGCACTAAGGTGCAGGTAGAAGTTGACTCAGTATCTTTAGAGTAATCAAATCTGAAACAAAGTCACGTTATTGTCTTAGATACCGATAATTTAAAAACTTCTAATAAAACGACTCACTATCAAACCTAAACAAGGCAAGAAATCACGACATAATTATCACAAGCTACTAAACGTTAACGTCTAGAACCGGAAGAAAAGCCCACCAAATTTATTTTTTTAAATGTCCCATCACCTCGTCTAATTACTAGAAATAAACATAAAATAGCTATCAACTTCAACCGGCCATTTGGGGCCACCGGACGGACCACCCAATCTTGGGGTTACTACGATTTAAATTGAAGTAGAGTACGGCTAGTGTCTTTATGAAGCAGTAGTTCAACTCCTTACAAAAATAGTAATACGTTTGCATTTTACTAAGTCATTGTTATTTTTATTCTCGAGAAATTATTACCATCGCACGCATAGCTTCTAGATAAAAAAACTACATATTTTGTAATCCAGGCCCAGAACTACCTCTGTAAAAAAATTCAGCCTGATCCTGTCGTGGTACTTTTGACCTGAAGAGGTAACAAACATCCATAGTTTTGCGTTTATAATATGAGTGTCATCGTCGGAACACACTCTCACATAAGGTAAGTAATTATGAGGCCATCGATAAAATGTCGCGAAGGTCTAGAAAACACTTATGCACTCTTGTCATGAAGAGACCCATGATTTAGGTGTGCTCTGCTCTTTCATTAGCCTCATATTTTGTTTTCTGTAAATCATTTGTTTCATTTACTTTTTTACATAAACATCAACGTCCAGAGCCTAATTTCACTCACTGCGTGCCATAAGGGCCTCCCGAAGTTTGTGCCATACACCACGCCGATTTTGATATCCTTCCATGATCCCTTGCATGATCTCACGAAACCGTTCTGTTTAATCTCTGATCAAGTGGAATTCGAATGACAAAGTGATCCTACTGCTTTCTCCGTCTAGCGCTCTGACCACCTTATCGATAGACATATCGGGCTAGTCGTAAACGTATGTTTGTTTGTAGCTGGCTGTCGAAACAGGTGCTGTGTCAGACGATGTTTGTCGACGCTATAAAAGTTTGATTTAGGCATGTCGGAAGGCGGAACTGTTGACAAATGATTGCGGTATTGAGTTGGAACAATGAGCTTAATACATAAACGCCCATGAAAGCTGATAAGGCAGCAGCAGAGCGCCCTAACAAGATGCAAAGAATATTTTAGTTTTTCTTTCTTTTAAAGCTGAATTTAGACAGTTTGTATAGGCTAGCGATTCTACCTCTATGTACCATTAAGATAAAGTTCACGTAAGGCCTCATAATATTTGGTTTATACGCTGTTGATTATAATTTGAATTCTTATTTCGTAGTCATCCATTGGTGACAAACCAAACCCGCTAGGAAATATCAGAAAAAAGTTGGACTTCGAATGAGTATGTTCTTGCTTTTCTGCTTCAAACATCATCCCACTACAAACTCGTCCAATTATACCTGAAACAAACAAAAAAATAACAATTATCCTCATAATTCTCAATAATAGCGCCATCTACATACAACATAAGTCACGAGAGTAAACAATACAATTTCCATCGAATCAAGGCCGGCCATAAAACGTATCTGCTATCCCTTCACTGCGTGTTTATTTGTACAACTTTCCTTATTGAGATAGTGCGAGTCAAAATATTGTTTGGCTACCAAATAGAGGTTTATTAGCTTTCTTGGATGTTGTTAGTGACGGGAGGTAGGTGAGATGATAGAAACCGTATTTGAAGTCCACATATAGGATCGTTAGATTTAGATTAGACAAAGGTGGACATTTCATTTCAAATGATGATGATGTGCTCCCACCATCTCGGGGAGGTGCCAACTTATAAAGATGCAGGTAGCTTGTCTTAACCCTTCTAATGCCATGGTCAAACTTTACTTCTCTAAACTTCATACTCAAAAGTTAGGGAGGCCTGTACCCAGGAGAGAAAGAAATTGGATTCTGGATAGTGATTATGAGGATTCTCTCTTTCTGATCTTCTTTTATACCCCGAATAATTGTGTTCTGGTGGTGTAAGCCGTACCATGACATGCCATGATTATGTCAAGGGCATGCCTTGACATAATCTCAAAATTTTACTCGCACTTATTCATTTCTTGCAGCCATAGGCACATCACATTTTCATGTAAAAATTTTAAAAATACAAAGATGATTGTATAAAGTTCATTCATTTCATCCTCCCTACCCTACCACAAGATAGGGTCAGGCTGCAGACAGAACAAACAGCAATCCCCAAAACAGGTGTAACATGATCAAAACATATCAACGAATATTTAAAAAAGCCGTTTGAAATTTTGCTTTCCACGAGTGGTTAAACTCGTACACTATCTCTAAATTCCTCGTTGACATATAGATATGTAAGTCCACTGCTGAACTTGCCTCCCCCATCCAAGGGGAATTTTGCCATAATCACATAGACAGACTAGCTTGTTTTATAATGCTTATCCATGCCATGACGATGCACTTCCTTGTAACCTGTCAACCAATAATCACCGAATAATCAGATAATCGGCCAATCTAGCGTCTAGGCGTAATAAGCGTCTATTCCCATCAATCAAAGGCTACTAAATAAATCCCTCTAAGGTAATCCTAATTCCCCATTAGGGTAGTCAATGGGCGGTGACTTGCATTTCCGGTGGTCATTTACGTTCTGCTGGTCATTGCGTGGAGTCATTTCTTTTAGAAGTGTTGGTTTATTGGTATAGTTTGTCTCAATTTCTTTTTCACTGCTGAGTGTTAAGATTGCTACTGCTGCTTAAACAACAATATTGGTTTTAAAATAAGGAAAAAAGCAAATTGATGTTATAACTCTTAAAGATCTAGATAAGAATTTTGATTGAAAATGTCAATATCAAATTGCATGAAATGGTTATCCCAAACTTTACCTACACGATTTAATTTTATAAAAACAATTAACAAAGAACGCGTGTGCCAGAGGAATGCCAACGGATTGAGAGGCATAGGTGCTCTCTGCACTATGATATGATGATATTCATCATGGCTACTCAAGAGTATAGCGAACAAAACAAGAAGACCTCAAAACACCTAAAATAGACTCGCTACTTTTGCGTAGAAAATATGAAAGCTAGGAGTAGAAAGTTAATAAAGTCGTACGTCATACGACTTGAACTAAAGCTTATGCGAATATGTCATAATAAGTAAGCACATAAACTCAAATGATTATGCGGTTTTCAACAGTAGAACTGTAACTTTTAAAGCTGCAGCAAATTCAAGCACTAGCAGAGAAGTGGCAGACTCAACCGCCATCCGACAAGTTGCGATTCGATTACCGCCGCGACACTCGCTCCGGGTTTTCCAAATAATTCACGACTTTCGGCTACTTAGGTTACACTCACATGTTTGGAATTTGCGGAATGCTTTGATTTGGATCTGATGCCATTTATTGTAATGCAACCCAGATTTTTGTTAGACGTTGCACCGAATTTTAACGCCGCACATTTTTATAATAACTTTTAGCATTGTAACTGGGCTGTTTCAGTTCAGGTAGGCAGTGTCAACCTAATTGTAGGATACCGGGGACTAGATAACTACACAGACGATATTGAACTACAAGATGGTGCATCCAAAGATTTCGATTTTCATCCTCACCTGAGTATGAAGAATCATCATTATCATCTGCCGATTTTTATCCTACGCTAGGTGGGGTCGGCACAACATGCATTTTTCTTCTACTCTCCTCTATCAGCTATCATCTCGAAGAATAAAGAAGAATATGGATCGAAAATAAATAAATAATTATAAATAATGCTACACAATTCACACATCAGCATCATGTAGCCCCAATCTAAGTAGAGTTTGTGTAGATAGATATCACACAAGGAACCGGGAGGAAATAAAATCAAAAATGAATCTAAAATGTTTTGATTATTGAATATATCGAAAATCAAATTAAAATTGGGATCAAAATCTAATAAGTTTTCAATAGTAAACGGTAGAACTGAACGGAGTAAACAGGAACTCCTAGTTTTGTAGGTTTCTAGTGCTTGTTGTGAGGTGTCAACACTAAGCCATGGGATTGTTACCACCTCAAATTCCCTTCTCCCATCTCCTTGTAACAGACTTTCGTCCACCATAACTCCTATTTCTATTCTCGTAAAAGCGCTATCGCTCTCAACTAGAATACAATTATGGACAAACAAGAACAAAAAAGGAAATATACAGGAATAGCGTGGGTCGAGATGGGAAGAATGGGACGAATTTATCGGCCCATTACTGGCGAACGCGCCGTTCATGTGTCATTGTATTTTGCTATACTGGTACCTCCTTATACCTTGCATTGTTGGGAATATGGAATGAAATGCCCGATAGTGACAAATTTGTAAAATTTATTAGTTTTCCTATAAAGTTAGCTAGAAATTTAAAAGAAGTCTTTTGACTTGACTTTAAAATGTCGGGATTTGTAGTTAGACTAAAATAGGCTAGAAACGAGACGTGTCCAGTGCGAGAGAGACTAACTAGGGTTATTTTTCAACTGCTTCATTTAAAATGTGTTTTATTCAATAACTTACGTTTGAACCCTACTTAACTTTTTAACCACAAGTTTAATCCATTTTTACAGAAAGAACCTAATTGAAATTTTATACCTATCATAACTTATTAACACATTCACTACCCAGCCTTGGCGGCGGGACACGGGCAGTGCGACCCTAAGGGGCACCGCGCTGCCGCATGCCGGAGGAGGACATCTGCGTGCTGGGTTATGAAAGTGTTAATGTATCCTCTATTATTGGCAGATGTAGAAGCACCAAGGTAGATTTCTTTGTTGTTCTTACTGCTAGTCAAGGAAAGCAAGAAGGTAAATGTTTATCGAACTTTGCCGACTAAAATGAAGATCAAACTAAAAATATCCACAAGCTACACAAAAACGTGGGTGTTGCCTTGTTAAGGCACTCTGATCTCTATCTCAAAGCATTTAAATTTAAAACACTGTCTGTTTGTGTCTTTATATAGTATTATTATGTCATTACCAGAATGGTATATTGTTGAGTGAATGGATATTATAATAATACAAATATGGACAACATTCGTTTGAATGACTTCACTGACGGGCTGATCTTAGAGGTATATATTTTGTTTGTATTCTGGTTATTTTAGTCCATAAAATAATATTACGAACAAGCTAAGCTTAGTACAGCAATTTGTTTAGTTGGTTGAAAGTTGATCTAATATCATATCTTATTGCAAAATAATATGATTCTACTTATCTACTCGTAAGCCAATAATTCTGTGTACAATAATTTGTAGATATTTTTGTTTGTAGATACAATATTGCTATGAATACCTTAAATAATAAATCTATCTATACATAAATGCATACGAAAAAGTGAAAAGAAAAACAAAAAAGACTGTCGATATCGCGACGGATCCAAAATGACCGTTGCTTTTTAAAAGCAAACTTATAAATTTCCTGGAAAATTTCATACGTCTAACGTATTTTATACCTGTCGGTGCGTCGCATCCGGTGCGGATTTTCTATTTCCCCCACCGTACCCTACTTCCGGTAGAATTGAAATTATTATGCCAAGGGTTTGCGTTAGGCGCTAATAAGTTATTGCTTTGCTAAATTGTTTACCTACTTTTGACGAAGCTATTGAAGAAAAATAAATTTATTTTGGTTAAGTACTTTTCAAATGGTTTCGGAAAGTCAATAATTTTATCAACTTTATAGGGAAAAGAGATAAGTGCAGTTATTGAACTCTTACGGGAGTTTAGGGAGCTTTCGAGAATCTTTTGTCTGTAAGTAGATATAATAATCAAATACGCAGGTAGGTACTTATTCTATAGACTATTTAATGCAACTAATTAGTGTAATTTCTCGAGTCATACGTACGTACGTTCCTCCTTTAGCTCAGAGACACAAACAGTGTACTTATTGGCTCCATTATGAGAAGTCACCATTTTGGTTTGTTCTGTGCAGTTTTCCGCCGGTATTTTGTTGATAAGACTAGAGTCTAAATCAGTATCTGCTTAATAGGCTAAAAATATCCAAGATTTCAACAAATAACCCATTTCTCAAAAATAAACAAGCAACGCTATAATAAATATGAAAAATAAATGAAAATTCAGCGTTTTCGGGATGTTAAATTTGCATTTTAATGGAGATCCAAGCGTATAACAAGTTTAACTAATGGCCGTGAAATAAGGAGGGCTGGGCTGGCTTTTGTAGGAGCCCGATGGCTAGTTCAGAACATGCTACTGTCTGGGGTGGAGCGAGGAATTTTGGTAAACGGTACCTACCTGTACCTACCTACATATTATAAAAGAAATAAGTAGATATCGGGTTTTACCTAAACTTGTATGGGTTTTACCCCCGTAGGTGTACTACTTTTAGTTATGGTTTTGAACCATAGCACGATGTAGTGTATACTCATACTCATTTATGCGCCGTAGGAGCACAAGGCACACTTGGATACGGCAATTTACAATAATATAGGTTACAGTAAATGGTGCCTAAATTAATAATTAAAAGCCATAAAACAGACATGATAGAAAATTAATCAAGGAACTTAGGAATATGGGTACAAAAATAGGTAAATTAATAAAATGGCGTTATTAATTCTAAATAAATAACAAACAGTGTATGCAGTTACTTTACCTAGGTAAAATATAGCTGCTAAGAGTGCATTGTCATTTGTGGACTAGGCTTTGATAAAAATAATAGATGTCTAACATAATCAAAACTTATTCAATATCATGAGTGGTCTACAATAAAATGAAATAAAGCTGCTTGATGCGCATTGATTTACATAAAATATGGCCGACTGATTTAGGTTCCAGATGCATGACGCTAAGGTTGCGCGAGCTGGTGTATCCCTAATCGTGTATATTATCGATCATCGGAACCTCTACACACACTTTTATCTGGGGTTAGATAGGACGATGAAAAAAGGAGGTTGTTTTTTATCGCAATTAAAAAGAAACAAATATTAAGTGTTGATTGCGGTTCTCAATATTCCAAACATATTAAATGTTAATACTAGTTCCGATTTGTTTATATTATTTGATTGTAATTTCCTTTGTTATTAAAACCGAAACGAAAAAAAATGGAATAAAAAACACACATCATATTACAGAATGAACAAAGCATAATAATTCAAACACGGATAAAATAACAAAGAATATTCATAAAAGCAAAGAAGGTACAGAGCAGCTCATTTCTCTCAAACAACTCCGCGTGCGTTCTTGTATTGTATGCGTCCGCACGGCGCGCAATATACTGTGACAGCTTTATGTAGTGCCATGGATAACGCGTTAC
This sequence comes from Eupithecia inturbata, assembly GCA_963662085.1. NCBI lineage: Eukaryota > Metazoa > Arthropoda > Insecta > Lepidoptera > Geometridae > Eupithecia > Eupithecia inturbata. Next base: position 1,233,282 of record OY759179.1, on the reverse strand, counting down.
AGATCGGACAAACGTTTTTGTGAGAAAAACATTCCATAATTAAGTCTTTCTCAATGAACGGCTTATTGAGACGAGAAAATCGTTGATGAATGGAGCACTGTTTAGTAACAGTTATTAAACGAATAAATTTTTAGGACAGTTACTGTCCTAAAAAATTATTCGTCGCTAATTTAACAGTTGGTCTGACTAGATCAGGCTGGTTGAAGAGTTATTTATTTATTTTTAGGGCAATAAACCTGAGATAAATGTCATAATTATCTCAGGCATAAACCAAAATAATGTCATAATTATGTTACGAGTATATTTGTGCTGCAGCACATCATCCGTTACTTTGGTAATATAGCAAATATTTGTTGCTGTCATGCACAACGCGCATGTTTGTGGCAATGTTTATATTTGTCATCATCAGCCATCTTTTACCCTGCGTTGGGCATAAATCTTGCTTCATGTTTGCCGAAAGTGGCGATTTTACGACAGCCATAGAATTTGATTTCAAAGTATCCCATCTGATCTACCAACTCTCTGCAACCACTTCCTTCTTATTTAGTATCATATTTCCAGCCGATTGTCTAGGATTAGCAGCCGCTTTCAGCTTCCGGTTTCAACGCGCTGGCAAAAACTACAACTTGGGCCAAAATGAGACAGCACTGGGGCTAAACTAGGGTGGTAGGCTTTAGGATTGCGGTTTGATGCTGTCTCGACAAATAATGAGAATTATAAGATAAAATCTAGCGAAGATGTGTCATTAAGTCTTCATATGACACATATCGTAGCTTGCTAGGTCTGCTTCAAGCTAAACCAAGAAAAAAAACTCTGTTTTCCATGATTCTGCTAAATTAATCGCTTCACTATGACAATATCGTCACAGTTTGGCTTTCTACTGCAAATGAAAGAAATTACGGATGAAAGAACACACGTCGAGTGTTAAAATTGAACCCAATCTAAAACCAGTCTATGAATCTCTTCGTGCAAATAGCACCGCACGCTCTATCTAGAGTTTTTTTTTCATATTCTTCGTGACGATTCTGCGACGACATTGTGCGCTTCACAATGTAATAAGCAGAATAGGTCCCTGATGGGTATGGTTTTTTGATTCTACCATAATTTGAGAAGTAAAAGCGATCCGTTTTTTACAAATATTTATAAATGAATTAATAACAAAATGGGGATATTTCTACGCTTGTTTTTTTATTTCACTTCTTGTGTGGCATTCGCACCCTTAATTCCGTCTCAAATTTCAATCTTAAACAACTTATTAATAAACGCGAACAATGTTTTCGCATTACCACTTCACAACAAACGGAATCAAACCAATAAATAACAGCGCAAATCCAACGCAACAGACGGACGGACATGATTCATACAAAAGGATAAAGCTAATTGTATGTGCTTTAAAGAAATTTACAAATAAATAAGTGGACGCCCACTCTATTCACGTGTGGTCAGGCGGACGCAAGAGATGTAAGGGCAAAGATTGTGGTGTACTTCTAGATATCATTGCAGCGAGACTGGAAAGAGCTGGACCCTGAATTTTTAACAATACCGGGTACTATAGGAGACTTGACAATTTAGGCCAACATACCTGAATTATCAAGATTGGCAATGCTTCACTTCAGTAAGGTAATTTATTATATGTCACATTAAAAATCATTTATGTATGTATGTATGCAATTTGCTGGATGCGGAAAACTGAAAACAGGGCACTATGGCACTCATAATGGAGAATGGACTTAAGGGGAGGCCTATGTCCAGCTGTAGAAAAAATAAATAAAGTAAATTTAAGGTTAATAGAGCCTTTCGAACTTTACATTTTCAGATATGGAACAGATGAGAGATCATTTCCTAAAGTCATTTACAACGGGATATTTACCATGATTTGAGTAATGAGCTTTCTAATATTTCGGCATAGTTTCATGCGCTATGATCAAGGAATAACTGAAGGTACTGCGATTATAATAATAACCATGATGGACTAAAAAGATAGAGCATTTCCTGTTTATAAAGTAACGACTCCTCGAATTTTCGATTTCTTGGGTAAATCCGGTCAAATTAACACTCTTTTACAAGCGTAGCATCGCCTCTTTTGGTCAACTCTACAATCCTTACAGAGATTTCTCGCAGCTTATTTTGCAATTCACAAAATGGCGGACAAAATGGCGCCAAAGTTTCAGCACGTGCGTGTAACGCAATTTTATTTTATTTAATTACGTGCTAAAATGGATTCTTTAAACGAATTTTAAGAGGTGAAGAATTCAGAGAGCTTAAGTAAATAAGTAGATTCAAAGTATTTTGCATTTTCAATTACAGTACCTTCTTACCAAATATGAAGTATACACCTTGTTCATGAATATGATTGGTATGTTTGTATGGAGAATAGTTTTGACACTGCTGCTCGGAGTTTTGTCGGAGGTTTGTTATAAAAACAAAAGAAAACTTTTTTTAAGTCTATCGAAAACCCTATTCTACTATATTACCCTACATCGGTCTCTTTACCAAAACTATACTCATAGCTCTACACGCGCGTTAAGTCTCATGGTCATGATTGACTCAATCCAAGTTGAAAGCATCACTATAGTTTATTGCGTTTATTTATAGCTTTGAGCGCTTCAATCTGTTTCAACCCCCTCAAAGTTTTTTACGATGCGCCTGACATACAACAGATGTTCAGGCAAATAATGCATAAGTGGTGATACCGATTTTAGAGCGCTTTTGTTTTTATTGGTCGAAATATTTCGAGATTTCGTGGTCCTGAAGTGTAGGTTCTTTTGATGTGTCAGGCCATGATTGAGACTGGCTGGACACATTACGACCTATGACTCGATTTTTATTTAATAATTACATAACTAAGAACGCAACTCAGAATGTTGCTACGCCCGCCCTAACAGGGTCATGTACCCTAGATATATAAACCCTCAAAACACCTTTATATAATTATGATATTAATGCAACAAAAAAAATTAACTAAATATACTATGGTCACTCTGAACGCTAAGGCTATTCTGAACGTAAACTCAGCGCAAAGATCAACCACTTGGAATTTGAAGCTTGAAAAAGTTGGCTGAAAACTTGGTACCGTAGCTATTAATTTCAACACTATATACCTCCATCCAAAAAGCAACGACCACTAGTCAAAACGATAAAAATTATCGATATTTGCCGCTGTTTCAAATAGGAAACCACTTTTTAACCCAGAACATTCTTGTGTCAAAACGGATACTCCACATGCTTGCCCACTGACTCACTAGCCCAAGGTCGCAGGTGCGATTGAAGATAACCAGAGCTCCTTGTTTTAAACAAGTGGATTCTGTGTCAGGTCAGTAAAGCGATGGATGCAATCAAAAGAAAGATATTTAGGAAATAATAAATGGATGTATAGATTTTTAAAATGAGGGTCGTTTATTTTGAGTATCCGTTTTGGTATTTCAGTGGGAAGTAGGTACTTTCCCAAAAAATATAATGCACTACCTAAGCCCTTCTTGCACAAGAACTTTTAGATCTAAACATTATTAATATTTGACGTAGGTACTTACCTACTCGTAGGTACTTGTAATGGTTTGACAACTCACTAATCATATTAACTAGGTATCCAAGCGGATCTTGGATATTAAGTGATATCCAAATACGTGGGCTATCTTTGTATTCAAATTATTAGATCGATAATCAAAAATGTATTTCAACAAACAAAAAATATTAAAACAAAACGGTTACCCAAAAAAATATTAGTTTGTGATGTGCATTTTTGTTTTAAATGAAAAGAGGCAGAGTAACAGTTCCTCCCAGGATGCTGTAAAGTGTAGTAGTAAAGTACTACCGCAGTTTGTAAGTCGGCTAAACTTGGTAAACTCCGGGTTATAAATATGACGCGCGTTCAAGTTTTATATTTAAAACTGTGTTGAATTTCATGTAGTTTTATGGCTTTTCAGTTTGAATACATAGAAGTTTCTTGAAAGTTTTACGGAAAATGATAAGTAGGTAGTTTAAAATATGTTTGTTTTGAATTTGTTTCTTTTATTATGCAGTAGTTATCGTGGATTTATTTTATGTTATAGGGTTTCATCTAAAGTTACTTTTTCAACAAAACTACCAACGGAAACCAACCCACAGATGCATTCTCGAACAACTGAATATTAGAACCAGTTTATCCACGACCTGCTATCAACTGTTCTTAGCTATTTTGGCCATTGCTCGAAGGCAACACACAAACGAAAGTCGAAAAACTGGTTGTACTAGGCAAGATAAAGGGGAAAAGACCAAGGGGCCGTTCACCAACTCACTTTGCCTGCGGCCCTGAGACAGGCCGAAGACAGAGTAGTGTGGGAGCAGTTCATCAACACTCCATGAAAGCTTTTCAGGACAGGCATGACCTTCAGAAATAAAGAGTACGACAAAGAAGATATTTAAAAAAAAACATTAAATTATAATGATAGACACCTTACACAGGATAATCTAGCTAGAACACTATAAATTGTTGTCTGGTTTGGTGGCTGATTCCCAATATTCTGCTCGAAACCACTAATTCGTAAGCGTTCGATCCATACTAAACATTAAGCTAGTTCATAACTCCAAAATACTCCAACCTAAAGTGGTAAATATTTCCCCACCCAAATTTTATTCCCAAAACACTAATAGTTTTGAATCGAGACTCGACGGATCTGCAATGCGCTGCATACTTCCGAACTGCGAATAACCGGCTGGTCCTAAAGTTGTTTTCCGAACACTTGGCTTAAGCGTCCGTTGCTAGAATTTGTACGTGTATTTTATAATTTAGGTAAAGTTGCTTTTAGTTACAGTTGTTCAGGTAATTGATATTTCGAGCTGTGATGCAGAAACTCTAGGCTTATAGCATAGGTACTCTGTGTGGGTACAGAACCTTCCCAACTGCCTGAAGATATTTGAAAGTCGTAAATGACAACGTATGCCTTTGTCGTAAGGCACAGGCACAGCAGGAAAATATTTTTGATAGTTTATAGTTTTAAATAGATAAATTGCGCGCGCCGGACAATAGGTCCATTGAATATTGTCAAAAATCCACTTTCCTTCCGGTTCCGCTGTCCACTGAAAGCGCACCTAAAGATTTCACCTTAAATAAGATGAATCATCGCATATGCTTTAGTCACTTTATTGATATTTGCATTGCATGTAAGATTACTTGCGCAAACGAAAATTATGTTGGTAGTTCACAACCTCAAAACATGCAGATAGAGACGGAAGTTTTAATGCCATGACTAAAAATAATTCTAGGTTTAGGACATGAGAATAGTCATTTTAGCTTGTTATAAATTAAAGAGTCTTCTTGACGAGAGTTATCTTGTCGGTGTAACGATGCAATTTCCTTCACTTTTTTTTCTCCAATGCGTCTTTTACTTCTTTATACGTCATTACAGCGACTTTCTCCTTGATCTGACTCATATAGCATATTCTTGGTCTTCCCCTTCCTCAATCCTCTCTCTCTCTATCCCGCTTTGTCATGTTCCATGTTTCGCATCCGTAGAGCTCCAAACATATGTTTTTATTAACTTTTTCTTAAAATAATTTGATATGGTAGATAAAAATAAGTGTTGTTTGTTGTGAAATGCCTAAATTGCGATAGCTATTCTGGCCTTAATTCAGGCGCACATCTTGAGTCACTTGTCCTCCCTAAATATTTTAAACTTTCTACTATTTAAATTCTAGTTTAATTTACGCAGTGTCAGTGAATTACAAATAACCTTGTATAACAATAACGCATAAATGACAAAATAGGTTCTACAAACATTATTAGGTACTCATTTCATCTAATACAAATCCCAATTGCCCAATAATCTTTAAAATAAAGTTAGGATAATGATGTATGTTGGATGGAGGGAAAGCATTTCTCTAGGCCCTCCTATATTATAGAACGAGAAGTGTAGAGAAGAGCGAGAAGAGTAACAAAGTGATTTTTCTTATTGGCTCACCTACACTCTATGACTAACCCTTCATAGGAACTAGCTAAAACATATGCCCAAGCATTCCCATGGCCACCAAATAATCATGTCCAATTTACTCTTACGCTGCCAACAATCGTAGAAAGGTAGACTGATCCTGCCTGACCCACTTTAGTAAGTGACCATAGCATATAAGTGAATCCGCTGAAGTGGCTACAAAACTTACCGTAAAAGGGTAGAGAAAAAAAGACTACGATCATGCTGAATCCAGAGTGGACGGAGGTGGCCAAAGAGCAAGCATTGGCGTGTTTCTGAGACCAGCTTCTGCCCGCTCTGTCTCGACACGTCATATCGAGATACAATGTAGACAACTGATTTTGTTTACCTGAGTTTATTTTATAACTGAGAAATGATTTAATTTCAAGTCAAGTTTGCGGGTTCAAGTCCCGTCGTCGAGTCGAAACATTTTTGAGATATTATTTGATTTCTTATGAATTTAATTTAGTTTTACGTGCACCTAGCTAATAACGTTATTGGACTTGTCCGTGTTGTATAAAGATAATAATAAAAAAAAAATTTAAATGGTCTTTCTAGTAGTAGTGATTCAAATTTGATGTGAAATGTTTGTAAACCAACTTAAAATTCTTAATCTAAAATTCAATTTATGGCCGTGAATTTTTTTTGCAATCAACATTCCTGCTTATCTGAGATCTTAAATTCAATAAATATTGCTAACAATTAAATCTGAAAAATGACGCCAAGCACGTGAGTTTCAGATTTTCTGTTGCGGTTTGTTTACAAACATATCACATCTACTTTGGCTGGAGTAAAGTGCCTTCTTTTTATAATATCAGAATACAGTTGTTCTAGGAACAAAAATATTTTTATTGATAAAATAAATTGAATTTTTTTTATTACGATGAGACCAAGACCTAATTAAAACATGTGCTTTTATTTGCGATTGCCAACAAGATGATAGCACACACAACAGAACACGGAGTCCCCTTTTTCCTGCCATGCCTAGAAGTAAACACGTCCAGCATTTCAAGCAACCGGCCGATTTATCGGATACCAAAAATATAAAATTTTACTCCGCAACATAAATCGGAACGTTTTACCGTCCGAGAGGGTCTTCTGTTTTACGATCTCAGTATCGGGGAATATCCTCCGCTAATTTTGAAATGTGGCGAAATAAGACTCCTTGCCCGAGAGCACCCTCAAGATATTATTTATTACACCGAGAACCAGCTTTTTGGCGTTTACTAGCTTTGATATAGATTTTATTGAATCTGTGGTCGTATTTTAAAATGCGAATATTTGCGTGGATTAAAGTCTTATTTACAGTCGATATTGAAATATTGCGACGGTGTCTGGGGTGATAAAAGTTGTCGGATGTTTATTGGTGGAGTAAATTTGTTTATGGTTGGCAAATATTAATATTTTGAGATCAACACAAATTTTTAAAAACACTGCTTTGAAACATGCTGCACAAGAATTTCAAAAAATATTTTTCGTTCATATGTAACTCTCAAACAATGTTTCGCTGTGGTTATCACCACTTTGCAGTTTTTATAGAATTAAAACTCATGTTTGCTTTCCAGTTTTATCTTTTCAATCTGATCTAAATTTTTAATCAAAAAATCTTCCGCCAGCTTCAAAACTCGATTAGCATCTTATGCTTTGTGTGGAACCACTCACCCATGTGTGACCCAAATTTTTTGTCCGAAAATAAGATCAATAATGTAACTGATACTCTTGTATTCTAGAACGACGGTTTTAAATTATGAGCAGTTGCTGATAAAAGTGTTAAGCTTTTATTTTTGTGACAACATTTCATAAAAATTACACATTTCGCTGTTTGTAATTATTTTGTTATGTATTTAGAATAATACATTATGAATGACAAATAAATTTACAAAAACCAGGAGAAGGTTATTTAATTTTATCAGTAGGTTTCATCAGGAAAATATAACTAAATCTACTTCCACTTTAAATCCATTTAATATCCAGCTATAACAATTTAACATAGAAGTGCATGTAAACATTATCTAACATTACCTACAGTAAAGACTAAAAACAGCAACGTGTGGCCGCTTTTCGTATTTTATAGTTTGTACTTGCCGTTTTTCAGTAATTTATGTAAACTGTATTCACGTTACGTACACGTATAAATACGAACGTACCTTTTTAAGTGTGGAGCATAGTGAGGATAGTGTATGCGACTGTACTATTTTCGTCAGTGCTTGATATGTCGGAATTAATATAAACCTTGATTTTCTGTTTTGTTTGTGACATGCGTTTTATATGCAACTGCTAATTTTATTGAATTAAACACCGGATATAAAAAAAGTAGGTTGCTAAGTACCATGGAATTGTAAGGAAATTAGCAACGAGATATGTAATAACAATTCTTTGCATGGCAATTTTTTGAAAGTAGATTGGTAAATTTTATTCTTTCTCGACGTTTAAATCAAATAATAATATAATTTATTTACAAATAAAATTACCCACAACTAACAAATGATGATGATTGGCACTTTGTATCAATATCTCAATCTGGACTTTCTTGTCTAAAATCTCCTAAATTAGAATTTATAGATTTTTAAGGAATTTGTAAGTACAATAATGTCTAATTTTATTTATAAAAAGAGCTCAATGGCTCTCAAAAACAGATACCTACTTTTGTCTATCAGAAGGCTTAAAGTGGACAGACAATTACGAAAGCGTTTTAAGGAAAAGCCAAATCCACCTGCCTTATATGATTTTTTCTATTTATTTTTATTTCACTCATGAGAGTTGTGGGAAGGTATCGGTTACGAGACGGGATCGGAATAACTACCATGGAATCCGATAGGGCTAATCATTTTTACCGACATTCATATGATGACCAAAACTACAAGTTTTTGACGGGGCGTATCAAATTTTACATGCGTTTTGAATTTTGATATAAAACCAGGTAACATGAGAATAAAAAAAAGGAATTATAATCACTACAAGTTGCTGGTAATATAGTTTTATAATGCTTTTGTAATAAGGAGACTCATATATGTAAATAAATCGATAATATTGGTAATTTTTCACAGAACCTTAACTGGCCCTAAGCAGATCTGGTTATGAGCAGATCTGGCCTAAGAAGATCTGGCTTTAGCCTAAGCAGATCTAGTCTAATCAAATCTGGCCTAAGCAGATCTGGCCTAAGCAGTCCTGTAAGCAGATCTAGTTTTCAATAATTTTATTGGGATACATTTTCGTCTCAAATTATGTAAGCACTTATGGACTACAAAACCTAGGTGAGATTCCCAAATTTAAGTTAGCAGGCAGAACTAAATTCTTGTTTATTTTGGTTTATATTTAACGGATAATATTGAAAGTTAGTACTTATTTATGCTTGTTACACTTAACAATGATGAGAAAACTTTGATTATGATAGACAAAATAAAACTACATGGCCAACCTTCGATCAACAATACAACTGGCTAACTGTACAAAAACATTAATCAAAATCTAAACACTTCCACTTGCAACTTGACGTTTCGTGTCAAAAACATTAACGAATACTAAAAGCGTAAACAAAATAGTTAAATTTTATCTTACATTTATCATTATTTTCAACCTTATTCAATTACGTTAGAGTTCATATAGAATGCAGTTTTTGTAAAATCAAGGGCGAAAAGGAAAGCATTTATTACGAAGTGTGCTATCCCTTTTATTTCCAAGTAAAAGATAAGGATGGTAATACATGTTACTGATGCGATGTCAAAGTTAATTAACGTCAGTTTGCTGTTAAGGCGCTACCCCCGACCCACACTAGCGCCGCCACATATGTAATATATTTATTCTTATTTTTACTTTTAACAAAATATATTTCAAACATCCTTTGGGCAATTTGTGATACCTGTCATAAGTTTTTTTAATGCCTCTGTAATAGTTTTATTTTGTATAGTTTATACAGAAATGTGAAAACAGAGTTTGGTGGTCACCAAGAGCAAATTGGCATCTCTGCTAAACTATACAAAATAAAACTTTAACCTCTGTTACAGTTTTATTTTGCATAAAAAAAAATTAGGTTGGTAGGTTTCTAATTTAAATGATGCAAGTAGCGCAGGACCAGTAGTTCTGGCGATCTCTAGGGAAGGCTTATGTCCAACTGCGGACATTCATCAGTTGAGATGATGATGATAATTAAACTTTAAAGTCAGAAGTCTATGATACCTAGATTATTCCTGTAACTGAGCAGTGGTCGGTTATTTTATCACTTTTTACAACACAGAGGTTGTTTAAACTCTCGAAATTTATCGTATTTTCATAACACGCTTGTAATTTTATATAAACCTAAAAGAATCTAAAACTAATAATGTATTTTAACTTGTTAGTCAATAACATTATCAGAGAGCGTCTTCGCCTTAACATAAAGGCTACTTCACACGGGCGCATTCAAACAAGGGGATCATTATACTGAGTTTTTTAGTAAAATCGTTTTTAATTGAGGCCACATGTAGCCTCGATCAGATAAACCAGAGATCATAGATAGCTCGAACTTTAACTTGTAATTGTACGTAATTTATTGGTGCGTACATAATGTTATGAGATAATGGTTTATCTTTAGATAGGTACTACTTATGCAAACCCACGTACCAGGGTTAAATAACGCAACTATTTATTTTCCATTGAGAACTGATTTATTCAAATTATGGTTTTTAGAGTCATTCAAATGTGCAAGCGCTTCGTTAGCGCGATCTAGCGCTCGTCAACTTTTAGTAGCGACATCTAGTTTATTTTCTGGTGAATTAATTTAATACAAAGAAACTAACGCCATTCAGCTGGCTTTTCTAAACTATATATTAACATTTAATTACAATTAAACAACTTATTTATTAGTGGTTTCCCTCATCTTATTTTTTTGTATTATGTATTGATTATTATGTTATGTAAGTATTTAAAGTAATGGATTGATATGTAGGTAAATTTTATTTTATTTGATTTTTTTTTATTGATTATATACGAATTTTTAATGATTATATATACTAATAAGACTAGGTACATTATTGCATGACCTTGTGAAATAGACGTACTTTTTTAAAAAGAAATAAATTTTGAATATATGTATTTCATGTGAAACTGCGAAAATTTTATTATTTTAATACTAACACATATTTTAAAGTATTAGGTAGAGATGAAGGTGACAGACAGGCCTTCTCTGGTTAAGTACCTAATTTATTTAGGTACCTACCTCTACAGCACATATACTTCCAAAACTGAAAATGCTTCGCCCAAGAGCCATGTACCACGCTTGGTAGGCGGATTGTGATCGCAGTTGAGGTGTAAAAATACAAATAAATTATTCGATAATTTTACATAATCAGTAATCATTAAAAAGTTTAATAAATTCCATGATTTAAAAAACACTAAAATAAATTAAAACTATTATTATCTCCGTTTTGTTATCACTTTAACAAACGTTTGCGTCCGACACCTAATTAAAACACATTTAAAACATTCAGATAATCACCGAAAAAAGATGACAACCGTTTATTATCAAGAAATCAGCCAGACAAACAAAAGTGAACCTTAAGTTTAGTGAAATAAAGACCAGTTGGATACATTTTTAAAATAAAATGCAATGTGCACATTGAACTACCGAGAAATTGTCGATGTCACAGATAAATAAACGACAAAAAGTTTATGAGAATGTGGTAAGTACTTTTTGTTTTGGTGGCGTGTGTAAAATCACTTTAGTTTTAAGGGGCGATAGCTGTCGAGCTTGTTAACTAGTGGCATGAAATAATTATGAAATTTTGTAAAATAAGATGCATTTTCTAAATGAACTTATATTTATTTACTGAATGTAAATGAGATGGCAATTTTAAATGAAGAGGAGTGAATAACAGAAATCAGGTTTTCGTCCTTCGGCACAGATGTTTTGCCTTAAACGTAGTTATTATTGGAAACTTTATACTTGGGATATAGAGAAAATTCTTCAAAATTCTTTTGTGCGAAAATTAATCTCTTGTCTACTAGATGATGATGAGAATAAACGCCTAACCGAGGCAGTGCAGCCAGCATTGGGCACGCTTCCGATTGGTATTGCTATGGATCGGTTGAATGAACTCTAATCACCATTAAATGGTAAGTTAGCCAAAATCACGAAGGGGATCAGACTATCCAGAAGCGATTTAAGGTGTATTTATTTAGATAATTTGATGAAAGCAACGCGACAATGCTCCACCAAAGCCCACGCTACATCCCTGTAACTTGACCACGTACAGTCATCCACACAAGGGAATTACTGTTAACCGCAAATTTAAACGGGTCGGATTAAAAATTGACACTGGTTAATAATTTAGTGTGCAATTTGGCACTCGCATGTCCAGCTTTACACTGATGTTATGAGGTAATCATGTTAATTGAGTTTTTATGCGTCAGTTGATCAAGTTGAGGCTTTAGGTACCTTTAGGGAGAGAAAGAGGAATTGTCTCTCTACAAATACTTAAAGTATGTAATAAACATTTTGTCACGCTTTCGTAGTTAATGCTGCATTATTGAGTTTCTGAATTATTAATTGTTTTAAAAAGGGACTTTCATTGTTGGAACAGGAGACGGAGATGCAGTAATTTTAATATAACTTCTTAGGGTTCCGTATCCGAAGGGTGAAAACGGAACCCTATTACTAAGCCTCCGCTGTCCGTCCGTCCGCCCGTCCGTCCGTCTGTCAAGTTGCTATATCTCATGAACCGTAAGAGGTAGACAGTTGAAATACAGATAATATGTATTTCTCTTGCCGCTATAACAACAAATAATAAAAATAAAATAAATATCAAAATTAAAGGGGCTCCCATACAACAAACGTGATTTTTTTGGCAATTTCTACTCATAATTTGTCAAGGCATCTCTTGAACTACAATAGTTAGACACATGAAACTTTCTAAAATAAAGTAACATTTCAACTGTAATAATAACAAATACTAAAAATAATAAAATTTAAAGGGATCTCCGAACAAGTGAAGATTTGCTATTTTTTGAAAAATGTTGTCTGATTTTGACGGTATGGAACCCTTCGTGTGCGAGTTGACTGTCACTTGGCGGTTTATTTAATTTACTTCAGGTTTATTATTCTATATCTCTGAATAGCTATTATTAAAAAAACTCGTTGAATTGATTTGTGAAATAAGGGTCGTTAATAATTTTTAGAAACAGGACCATAAATGAGACGATAAAATACTTAACACCATATATTTCAGCTTTTGTAAGTTACTAAGAAGCCTTTTGATTTTATGGCTCTCGATGGTCATTAAGACACTCAGTTCTTTGGAAAGCATGCGTGAGGCCGAAATTAACACAAAATAATTTTAGCCACGTAATTTTTCTTACATTATACATTGTACTAAAACCTAACTTTCCTAACCTTCCCAAGTCCTAACAAAAGGTTAAATGTGAAGGTCCAGCCCATTCTCATTCCGAGCCTAAAAAAAAAAAAAGGAGAATGTAAGCTAGCTTAAATACGTCCATTACGTCTATGCGAGGCATTATCGTTCCCGGAGAGGACGTGCCCGACACGGTACAAAAAAGGTCCTTTTTCAGGTACAAGGCTCAAAGGGCTCTATTAGTACCCAACCCTCTCACTATAGTCTGTTCACGGAGACAAGCTAATATAGCGCGCGCTCTCTTGCACAATTGTACGAAAGTGAAAAGGAAGGGACTACTAGCGTGAGAGACTAAGATTGGTCAGTGGGAGTAACCATTATTTTAAAATGTAAAGCTATGTTTAGATTGTTCACTTCAAACTTTTACTTACATTATTCACTAGCTTTTCGCCCGGGGTTTGGTGGATGAGTGGGTTATTGATAATTGACCTACTTATTATGATCTTGTACACTGGTACCCAATGAACTTCCATGCTTGATGCAACAGTTTTCAAAATGTCATTGTTCGATGTGTTAGGTGTAGCCTCAAGAAAACTATTGTAAATATTGTATATCATAGTTTTTTCCGTTGATGAAAAAGGTCGTTTCCGCCTTTTAATAACTGGGTTACCGGCTGTAGCGGCCATAACAATGAATCAGTCCAAAATACACGCCAAGTCGCAAAAATAATAGGATACAGTCCGATGAGCAAGCCAGGTCAACAATAAAACAAGAATCAGTCCGACACGCCAAATCACAAGGTAAACATAAAACAGTCCAAAAAGCAAGCCAGGTCAACGTAAAATCCAATATTGAGAACACATGTAACGAGCACCAAACGACACGTCCGCACCGCACAAGAGACAGATAAGACTAACTTTTGGCCACACAGCGTGCACAGTGTGCACGTGCCCTATGTTCGTTATCTGCGACCAATAACGTGCAGTCTATGATTTCCCTATTAGCTTGTTTCGGCGAACAGAGTATAGGTGTTCAACTGATCCTTTCCTTTCCCCTTTGGTTTCCTTTCGCCTTTAAATAGTAAAAAAAAAGTATCTATTCGAATCGAAATGTTAAAACGAAATGTATACCGGAAAAAAATAGTTTGTTATTACATTGAATGAAGTATTTATTTAATATTTATAAAAAACTCATCATGAAATACTAACAGAAACAAATAAATGTATTTCTTCAACAAATTTAACTGACCAAATTTTAATTCTCCTCTGTAACTTTTATTACCAAAATTTACAACCAATAAACTTACAACCTCGACAAAAGACAAGAAATTTTATTAATTGTAACTGAAATGTTATGTTTATGTCCCTTCAAAAATGTTACAAACATGCTAATCAAAGAATATTTAGAATATCAAAGCAGTTTTTATATACAATAATAAAACCACGAGAGATATGTAAAGACAACGACTTAAATATCAATTGACGGATGCTAACAAGACAAAGTTAAAATTTTAATAAATAATGTTTTTCTAAAGCGTAACATTAAAATATATGTAAGTACGGCTATGGCCAAAAGTTATTAAATGTTTTGGTAGGTGGGTAACTAGATTTTGTTCGGATAAATGTATTATGTAGCCATTTTGATTATTTATTAGAAAAAAAATAAAATGTGAAAAATATTTTTGTAGCGTGTTATAAATCTGTTTTAATTTAAAAAAATAAAGATTATCGTTATTTTTTAATCGGCATGAATAATAATTATGTAAAAAACATGTTTTTTTAGCAACACTACAAAAAATATTTCTAAGACTATCGTTAGTACCTACATTTTATGTAGCATTACCTATAGTATTTAAACATCATAAACATCGTTGTTCTTCCTCTAATTAATATTATCAACATTTTTCCACTTTTGTCCACGACTGTCTGTGAAAATTTACTACTTCTTACAATATTAGTCGGTGAGTGGCGAGCTCCGGGCGGCCTATTAGCGCAATGTTTTATTGCTCCGTAAAACTAATTGATGTATTACAATATACGAGTCAGTCACTTTTACGGGTGACAGTACCTAGTGTGGTTTATTGTTTTGGGGTTGCTTATTGCATTTTGGAAAACCTGGATTTTTGTAGTAGTTCTTCGATCAAATATTTGATCGAAGTAGTAACTACTAGATGATCAATTCCGACGAAGCATTTCTGGATAAAAATATTCCACTTCATTCATCTTCATTCTATGTCGCGAAATTGAGTTCGTTCGATCTGTTATAGAAGCGTGTATGAAGTATAAAATCCGACTAGGACTTATTTTGCATAATGATAATCCTACAAAATGTATCAGCTTAAATAGCTAGCTTAAATAATACCTCTATATAACATTTTAATTGATTTTTCATTGTATTTTGTTATTATTGTTTTTAATGAAAATGTATGTATAATATGAGTTAATTACTTGAATTAAACAATTTTTATTTTTTATTATTTATAAAAAAAGGCTTCGTGATATTATACAATCCAGAGCAAATCCCACCAAACACATAATACATATAATTTACTCGTGAGAAATTACCATTATATGTACGTAAGTATTTATCGTACGTAATGTACTTGTGTCTTATGTAATGTCTTTTGTATTGTATTGTATTGTAATGTACGTAACGTATGTACGCTGTTTCATAATACACATTATGTACATAGGTAGTTAAATATGTATACAGGATGCCCCACAGCGTTGGGACATGGAGGGCAAGTTCCAGAAATATCGGATATAGGAAGTTTTACTAAAAGGATACATTCCCTTATTTTTTATAATAACAAAAGTTGCATTCACAGTATTTTTAAAACCTTATTTGTTTGTCCAGTAATCGAAGCCACTAATACCAAAAAATATCACTCTGTATTTTTTATTTCACCGATCGGTACAGTAAATCATAAGAGTCAAATCCGTCTTATAAAAGTTAAATATATTAAAGTAAAGGCACACCATGAAATCTTCTACAAACTGGGACACGACGAAGTTCTTTGACTGGGTCGTTCACACTCGTTAGACCAATCGGCTGCCGTCTATTAATGGAGACCATCAACATTAAATCAATAATTGGTTTTAGCGGTCTGTAGATCAGATACATTTTGACAATGACAGCAATTTTTTGGATGTTAGTGGGTTCTATTAATGGACAAACAAATACGTTTTTAAATTCAGTGAAAGCAAGTTTACTTATTTAAAAAAATAATGGTATGATTATTTTCAGTAAAACTTCCTACCATAGATAAGAATTTTATTAACTTCACAAACAAACAGCACAGGAAAACATAAAAAATGAACAAAATCACTATTTCACTACCTATACATGAGAAGGTATACAAAAGGAGGCAGGTACACAATTACAAATAACAGACCAATAGAAAAAAAATAAATAAAAGCAAAAGCAAAACAACCAAAATTTATATAAAATACCTAAATAGACACCTACCTACCAACAGTGCACTAGCCCTAATAACGAGTAGGCAGTCACCGCCCACCCCGGGCGGGGGCTACTTTATATACCATAAATCAGTTCTCATAGGATATAAATAACCTTTAAACGTTTCCATAGAAACAACGCGTGCGAAGCCGCAGACAGAAACTAGTGGTACTTATATAAGTTGTTGGGATACCTAGTAGATACCAGGTCGCTTCCTCATGCACCCACCCTTCATCAGTCTGTCGAACAACAAAATATAATTTCCAACAAGCTCCGCTAAACTAATTAAGCGAAAAAAAAAATTTCCTTTTCGCTCTATTTTTTAATTTGTCGCCTCTGAAGAAACATGGAATAGGTAGCTTTAATGAATCTGTCATAAAAAGCTACGGACCGCTTCTAATGAGGGTCTAGCTATTAAAAAAACGTATTTTACATGACTACAAGGAACTTGGATTATGAGCCGCGTAAGTTTTTAAATCGGAATAATTTTCTGCGTCTTGTACATTGTACATTATCTGATTTAAGTAAATCAAAGTAAAGCAAATCTTGTGTTACGTAATCAAAATGTATTATTTATTAGTTAGTATTTATAAGCGTGAATTCTCGGCAAACGTAGAGTGGGACGCCCTCCGGCCGTGGGATGACGACTTGCAAAAGACTGCAGGCATCTGCCTGCAGTCTTGGGCTGGATGCGGCCGGCTGAAGACACTGTCTTCAAGACAGGGCGCTATGGCGCTCATTAGGGAGGCCTCCCTAATGAGTGCCATAGCGCCCTGTCTTCAGATGTCCATCTATGGACTATCATAGGTTGATGATGATGATTTATAAGCGCCTACTTAGAGAACACCTAGTTAGCAGATCAGTTTTTTTAGATCATTGACATTATTAATCCGCTACCTTCTTGGCCTTCTTCCCTACTGGGACTCTGAGGTTGCCATAGATTCAAGTTGGGACAAACAGGGTAGGTATATTGCCTATTTATAATTTTGAAGGTTGGCTGGGCTTTCCTTTAATTCAAAAGGATTACAGAACCACTTGGTAAATTAAAGTTTAGTTATAGGTTACTCGTTTAGGGTTTCGGCATCTTTAGGTCAAATAAAAGCTTTTTTGTTTTCTAATTTATTTTAACTTCTATCTATTTAATTTTCTATAACCACGTTTACCAACGAATTTATAATTTGCTTCGAATTAACTTTTATTGATAACGTAAGCGCAAGTTTATTATTGCTTCGGCTTTCATCTGATAATTTTAGATCCTCAACCGAATATTGGTTCTCCAAAATACCAAAAGTATATCCACCCAAAAATCAACTTTGCATCCAATATCATAAGATCTAAAATAACTGTGTATCGGTTTAGTCTAGCCAGAGTCGGTACTGTATCTTGTCGAGTATTCGGAACTTTACTTTGAACTTTACTGTGTAAGTTTTAAGGTTTATTTCATGATGTGGTTAGTGACCGCTGGGTCCCGTCCATTGTTGCCGAGAACAATGAGGGAGAAGGAAGCAGGAATCTGCCTTTGGGATCTCTCGACTATATTGTGTTAGGAGCATGGGCTGATGGCCAAAAACCTGGCGGGCTGGAACTTTTCAAAAAGTTTACTAAGTTTTGACTTACTGGGTAGGGAGAGACTAGCAAAGATAGGCGATAGGGTTCGTGGATATGAATCAGAACTACTTTATGCATACATGCATTGGTATCATAAGTAGCTGAGCAGTTTTTGCAGGACTCTACAATGCATCGTCCGCCTTGTGGTATCCGACAACGGTGAACCTGTCTATATTTTTGTCTAATACGAGCCGAAATGAGGTTAGCAAAGCCGAATTTGATTTGATTGTCTATAGACAAAGAAACACGCGACCTCTACACTAAGAAATCTAACCTATACCACCACTCGTTGTGGGGTCACCGCTTTAATCTCTTTTCTCGTGGCTCAACACTCGCCCGAAGAGAATTTCTGAGGACATCTTCTCATTCAGATCTGAATAAAAGATTTTTCAAAAGTTCGGTTATTAGTCGGGGCATTTCGGATTTTTGGTCGTAGGTAAGACTTCGTTTCATTTGTATCTCGAAAAAAATTGTAACACGGGGATTCTTCCAGCGGTAATTTTTTTTATTAGAGTTGTTGAATGTTTACCTAGGTACGACCTAGAGTAAACATTTTATGTTTCTTACAGAAAATAAAAACGGACTTCAAATTCCTGGTTTTTAAGTTTTACGGGGCAAGTTGTAAGTAATACCTCGGGAATATTATTTTAAAAAAGGAACCACCTCCAAATCATCCAAAACAAAAGAATCCTTATAAAGGAAAAATATTCATTAAAATAAAATCAGATAAATAACAACTGGCGAAGATATTCCCCAGGATAGATACCTACATCTCCATGCCAAACATTATGAAAAGTTTAATCCGTGCAACGGTAACCGACAGACAGGTGTGGATAAAAATTTCTATTTATGAAAAAAAAAATACTGACGCCACTAATCAACCCCAAATCTCAAGTCCTAGTTAATCAAGTTAAATGATTTCATTCACCTGACAGGCCAAACATAATGATAGGTCATCGAGCGTGACTGACAAGCAATTTGAGTTTTGATGGCTTGATTGCTTGATTAGTGTAACTGGTGTTTATTTTAATTCTACGTTGTAAACTGTCATGATGACTAAAACGTCTCTCATTAAATAATAAGCTTTATTTTTAAGCTCGAAAACCTGACATTGATCGTTTTCTATCTGAAGTACAACGCCAAGCAGGTGATTTTTTTTGGCTTGAGTATAGGCCGTGGCGTAAGAAACGACCCCTCGAATTCAGTCCGTGGATTTCGTAAGATTCGACCTAGGGAACCTACCAGACATACAGCGGCTTCCTTCTGTGTATTTTAATATTTCAGCGTTGACCGCCGAGTGTGGCAATGATGGCAACCCCCCCACCCCCACGCAGGAGGCATTCAGCAGTGGACGTATGTGCGCTGAGGAGGAAGGATACCAGTTTACTACAAAACTCCTGAAAATGGAGCTAAAGTTTTGCATACCTTGATTTGGCTGTAGATAGATATAATTTCATCTTTTTAACATCGAAAAATGCGATCAAAGCCCTACGGCTTTGAACGCAAAACCTTGTTACCTTCTAATATGCTAAACTATTATTTTCATTATCGAACATTTTTCCTTTCTCTTATCCCTGAGACCGTGGCTTTCGTGAATCGAATCAAGGGCCTTAATACCGTAATTATTGGCGTTATGTTCGACTAAACGTTACTTGTAAAGCCTACGGTTATTTTTATAGTCGAAATGGTTCCTTTTATAGGTCGGGGGATAAAATAAAGAAGGTTTTCACAAGTTTTGGGATTTTGCGATTATTGTTTTATGGAAAGTGGTATGGAATTTAGGTTTAAACATGTTTATTCTTATAAAACAATATGTTCACTTACCTATAATAAAATAAAAAAAAATAACATAAAATGTTTGTTTATTCAGACGTTAGGTCCATGAGTTACACTACACAAAATAAAATAAAAGTCAATGATACAGGACCCTGTTGAAAGACTGAATGATGGGCGAAGCAAACTTGCTGCCTACAACCTGTAGGATGGTGTTGGTGCTGCCCTATGTTCTGCGCAGCAGCGAGGCCGTTTTCTTGCGAATGATGGCGTGAAAGCCATCAACCTGGCCCTCGGCAAACATGACGAACGCGCTGCAAAAGCGGGGCAGCCCCAACAACATCCTGAAGGAGTTATTGTACTGTACATCCGAATCTAATCAGAGTGGAATAGATTCAAGCAGTGGAAACTGATCCACCCGGGCTATGGATCAGAGTGGAATGGAGCCAAATTCTATGTAAATGAAGCCATAGGTAGAAACTAGTCTACCTAAAAATAATGTAGAAGGGTATAAAAGAAAAACCTTTCCATTGCAATGGGCTGAGCCAAGATAAAAATATAGAACGGATCGAGCTGAAACTTATTTCAAGACGTGAAATAACATAAACTTAACATTTTATTTACAACCGAATAACATTTTATAGCCCATATTTTCACGGAAAACGCATGCAAAGCTACGGGCAAAAACTACTAAAAATAAAACGGGCACCTTCTGAATTATGCCAGATCCAAATCAAGTTCCAAAAGCTGTATACAACCAAAACCATTGAAGGTCGTCACCTGAATAGTAAGCGTGTAAAAATATCAGGGTCTCAACACCCCACAAAGGGTTAAAAACGTCTCAATTACAGGAAATTTATTGAGGCTTTACAGTGTCAGCATCGACTTTGTCGTTCTTAGTGTTTGACGTTGTTTACCTGAAGCCGAAATAATTACGATTTTGTACGGAAACTGTCGTTTTGCATGACACTTGTATGTACCTAAAGCGTCTTAGATACTCAGCTTCGTTAGTTTAATGTAGTATTAAAAAACCTGTGGTCTAAGCAAATCTTCCAAAGCGTTACATTTAGGTTATCGCGCGTCTGTAAAAAAATATATTTACTTTGTCTTCATCACTCGCCGTTTATAGGAAGTTGGGTAATCAAATCAATTTAACTTTTGCATGATTGAATTTTGTTTTTAGTTTTATGTGGGTAGTTAAATGATCGGATGATCGGAATGCTGGCTTCTATTTCGGTCAACGAATTAGCATTGCCATTCAACGTGGCAATGCTGCCAGCATTCTGGGCACTCTGCTTTCTGGTGACGGCTTAGATTTTTAAGAAATAGATATTTAGTTTATATACTAGTTGTAATTGTTTTATTCTGTTATTGTAATCTATGTGCTAAATAAAACTTATAGTGGGTAGAACAGTTATCTACAAAAGTTGCTATCAGCATCAACCTTTATAAGCATATATGGCACCTACATGAAAAAATAAGTAAAAGTATAATTTTTGACGTTAACATTATTCTACAATATCCTATAAATATTAAACTCTACTACTTATACCTGAAACTGAATCCCGAAACCGAAAGCCTGCATTTCCCAACACTATTCGTTCCATGTCGTGTCGTTGTCGTCTCGGCTTTAGTCCGCTGACGTTTTGAGGGATGGCGCAATGTTTGCAAAGCTTAATTTGTTTGAAGGGCTCCCTAGAATTGATGGTCGGATACATTTGTTTACGATTTGCGACATAAAACAGTTGTTTTTGTTACCTGCTATAGCATATTATATAGGGCCACGAAGGGGTATTTACCTGAAAAGATAAAAAACAATAATAATAATAATGCTGGACAACCCACACAGCAGCATCATCTAGCCCCATGCTAAGCAAATACCATGGTAAGGAGTGTTAGGACATTAACTACCCTATCTTGTTTATAAGGGACATATGGGAAACTGTATTGTATGATGCACATGTTACTGAAACTGAGTTAGGACTACCCTCATGATTATTCCAAATCCTCAGAGCATTTTTAGAACTTCTATGTGTATGATTCTTCTTTGTGATCCCACTCTTGTTATTTATAAAACTTGCACACTAGGTACTGATCCCACTCTTGTTATTTATAAAACTTGCACACTAGGTACTTATCCCACTCTTGTTATTTATAAAACTTGCACACTAGGTACTGATCCCACTCTTGTTATTTATAAAACTTGCACACTAGGTACTGATCCCACTCTTGTTATTTATAAATCTTGCACACTAGGTACTGATCCCACTCTTGTTATTTATAAATCTTGCACACTAGGTACTGATCCCACTCTTGTTATTTATAAAACTTGCACACTAGGTACTGATCCCACTCTTGTTATTTATAAAACTTGCACACTAGGTACTGATCCCACTCTTGTTATTTATAAAACTTGCACACTAGGTACTGATCCCACTCTTGTTATTTATAAAGCTTGCACACTAGGTACTGATCCCACTCTTGTTATTTATAAAGCTTGCACACTAGGTACTGATCCCACTCTTGTTATTTATAAAACTTGCACACTAGGTACTGATCCCACTCTTGTTATTTATAAAACTTGCACACTAGGTACTGATCCCACTCTTGTTATTTATAAAACTTGCACACTAGGTATTGATCCCACTCTTGTTATTTATAAAACTTGCACACTAGGTACTGATCCCACTCTTGTTATTTATAAAGCTTGCACACTAGGTACTGATCCCACTCTTGTTATTTATAAAACTTGCACACCAGGGTGCAAGTTTTATAAATAAAAAGATTGGGATTAGTACCCACAGAATTTTTCACAGTTTTCAAAGGAACGTTTGATTGCCATGCGGTGCAGATATTTTCTTTCGGTGGTTGTCAAAAATCTGATTCAGTTTCCGCTCTCGCTGTGCACCGGAAATCTAAAATGTCACGAACGCCATACGTTAAATAAACCGCCTAGTGCGAGTTGACTCGCACACGAAGGACTCCGTACCGTAAAAATCAGGCAACTTTTTCAAAGAACATCAAATTTTCACTTGTTCGGAGACCTCTTGACAAATTAAGAGCACGTTTTTTGTATTAATTTTGATATATATATAATATTTTTATTATTTTAATATTTTTATAGCGGCAAGAGAAATACACATTCTCTCAAAATTTCTACTGTCTACCTCTTACGGTTCATGAGATAAGAGCCCTGTGACAGACGGACGGACAGATGGACGGACAGACGGACGGTCGGACGGACAGCGGAAGCTTAGCAATAGGCTTCTGTTTTCACCCTTCGGGTAGGGAACCCTATAACCTGTAAAGGTTCCGTCAATTGCGTGGGTCTTGAACGTTTGTCAATTATACAAATATGTACTGTAGGTACCGGTTAGAGACTTCACTATTTAATGAACACCTAAAAATAATAAGTACTCACATTTCAGATGGATGGCTCTGCAAACTTCGGAGATACGAGAATGGTAAATTTTTAGACTTTTTTCAAAATATTTCAAAAAGTATGAACCCTATAGAAATTTTAAAAACTGTTTTGAAATGTACTAACCGATACCTAACATTTGAGATCCGTCCATGATCCATTCGATGAGGTAGATCTCTTTTAAAATTTCGACATCACAATTGTACCGATATGTTTCATTAACATTTTTTTTTATATTTTCTTCTTTAGTTTTGTACAGGCGCACAATGCATATTATATTTAAAATTACAAATTAATAGCAACGGTTGTTGCTAAGATATTGAAGAGGGAAAAAAGGACAAACAGAGTGAGACCATGTGGCTTTCAAAACCGATCTCGAAACCTTAAAAAGAAAAGAGAATGCACGTTAAGACTAGTCTAGGAGAAGACTTCGGAGCATAATAAAAATACAAACAAATCAATTATCAATTTGCAGATTATTATCATGATCTAAATACAATAGACTGGTTAGGAGTCATTCAAGCCAAATATTGCTGTAGGTCAGGTTTGTCGACCATAAACATAACCAGTTATTGAGTTATTGATAACGACTATCTTTAATAACGTTGCGTAGTAACAGTTATAGTTGAGGTGAATGGAACCGGTGTGATAAACGGTGATTTATTAATATTTACTTGCCTACACTTTATGTCGGTTTATGTAGGAGTGTGTAGTTTGCATTTTATTACTACTATTTTCACGGCTCGTGGGTTCTGATTCTGCGCGTATTCAGCAGCAATCTAATGGATACCGCTTACTATCGGCGAAAATATTCTGAGCGACTCACTCGGTGAAAGTCGGTAAATTGTGCAATATTTTCGGCGTTCTGTCATATTACTCACTGGTCGCTGGCCTGCAAGGCCAGCTGGCCTGCTGGTTGTACACAAGTGATCGGTGGATCACTTGTGTACAACCTCATACCGCGCCTTACAGCTACACGAAAACAAGACGGTGACTCCGCTGTATTTGTGTGTTGTATACTTATTGCTATTTTTAGAGAACCCTAGTGTCTAGTAAACCTACTTTAGGATTTAAGACACTTTTAACCAGAAACATGTAATATTTTTGACAATAAACGATATATTATCTATTGCTACAAGACGAAACGTAAAATTGATTGCATGGAATTTAGATGAACCTACGATGTACTTCTGAATGAGACGCAAACTGCATAGACTGGTCCACCACTAACTCCCTAGACCAGAATGTATGGAACCTGGGAAGATAGGCCTTTGTGCAGCAATTGGATCCAGCGTTGATTATTATTACAATGTACTTACATAAATACTTTTATTAACAAAGAAAATTACAATCAAATAATAAAAACTAATTAGAACTAGTATCTACAATTTAAACAATTAAGCTAACTGCAGACTGTACAGTTACATAAAGAGTATATCACGGTTGCGCAGTAAGATTTCTGTGGCGTCAAGTGTCACGCTCAGAAAATGCAGATGGAAACCATTAAGGAAATATGGTCAAGTGTATATTCAATAGCCAATAACTACAAAAAACCCATATTACCTCTATACAGGAACGTTTTTATTACTCATCAATAATTTTAATTTTAAAGTACAATAAACATTATAAATAATTTAAGAGCTCACGTGAGGTAATGTAACCGTTTATTGAAAGCCCTTTGTTGTCCAACAATACCCGAGGCAGTCCAAGAATATATAGGAATCTATTCAGGGTATAAATTAACTTGTTCGGAGCGGTACAATGCTCTCGGACATGACGATTTGTTGAGTACCATTCGCAGAATCGCACTAGAGAACGTCTTTCCAAATCAGGGCATAGGCTTCATTCCCTTAAAAATGTAAGCTTCTCCGTCCTACACTGCTATGTTGGGAAAAACCCTCCCCAACCACCGTCTTTGGCAGCCTTATTAAATTGTAAACAGACGATCATCTAGCATTTTTTTTTGTGGTTGACCCGACGTCTTCTCAGCATTAGATAAATGGAAGTAGATAGAGCACCATATCCTCAAGGTTAGCAGGTAAAGCTTATGTTATGGCAAAAGCAGACTCCTTTGACAAAAAGCTAACTGCACAAGGTCGCTTTGTAATTATTTGCTAATGAAATAATCTGTTCCTAGATTATTTTCGTACCATCGGGAAACCAGTCTGTACGTTACTTAGTTTAAAAAATTAAAATAGTCCATCATCATCAGCAAAGGATTGTCATTCTGCTAAATTCTGTTTATGTAGGTCCCTCGTTATAAATGCTGTTTTAAACATGATTACAACTTCGTTTGTAAAATGTTACTATTCAATTTAAAAAATAAAGAAAATTGAGGCGAAGGCACTATAATTCTCTCTGCAATCGGTACATTGCAAGCGATCCGCCATATCATTCAGTCGACGAACTCATTCGCACCTTGACCTGTGATCTGCGCGGGCGCACGTCAATATCTGCTTCCTCTATCTGACACTAACGTATCTGATACCAATTTATAAGATTTATTATATATTTTGTATTCTATTCTGCTTTCTATCGACTTCTTTAAACTCCTTAGAAGCTTTTTACCGTGTCTTACGTGAGTGAACTTGACGCGGTCGCTAAGCGGCGCGGCAGCCCATATAATTTTTTAATTTAGAATTTGAATATGTATGGGCCGCCGCAGACGCAGTGTTAACGTAGAGAAAACATTCATAAACAAAAGCGTCGTCCTTTGTCTCTTGATTCTTGGATTGTTTTTTCTCAATTCAATCATTTACCTAATCCACGGCCGCACTGTATGACGGTTGCTGGTAAATTAGAAAACAAGTGTATGAATATGAACGAGATCAGCCATTCTGCAAGCTTCGTCGCCTCGATGTAGCGGGGCAATTTCTGTTTAGCTGTATTTTTACCTCGATGATCACCGCGATGGGTCAGTCCAAATTATGCAGTTATTGGCCCCCACATCCACAACGTAACACAACTAAGCTACGCGCCTAGCTAGCATCAAAGCAACCAGCCAAGCTACCATCTTGCAGTGCGGCCGTGTCCTAATGTTTCCAATTGCGGTAGGAATTACATCATGCGTACTTAGAGAATGAGATTGAGAATGTCATGGCGTCTTTCTCAATCCCGTTCTTTAAATATGCAGGTAATGTATATCGGTATATACGATAGTTGGATTCAAACATTCGTAGTACTTCCAGTTGTCCCTAATACTTGACAAAATCCTTCTAAGAAAATTGTTCAGCTATCATTATAACACGAACCCACAAAATGGACTCAGAAATCTTTAGTGACGAAGCGCAAATAAAGTGGAATGAGGCAAGTTGGCCCCCTACAATTTCTTTAGTTATTCCTCCCATTTTCATAGGCGGTGTGACAGTAATAACAATAAATGCACTTCTCATTTCCCCAAACGGCCTTTTACCGACAGAAGTTATAATAAGCCAGTATAAACGCGGAAAAGGTGCAGGCTTGCACCTACCTCCCCTTTATTAGCTGCCTTGCAGAAATCATATTACAATATAAAAGTTTCCTCCATCTGTACGCCGAGGTATCCAGTACAGTCAGCTCGTGAATTTTGAAACAGATCTATTAATCTACCTACTTATTTCTAAGAGCCACATTATAGAACGGAGTTTAAGGTCGATATTTAATCAATATCCTCATCGATCAAACAGTGTTAGGGTTCAGAAACCACTAGCTGCAGCCCGCGGCTTCGTACACTTTTTTCCGGAATAAAAGGTAGCCTATGTCCAGCCCCGGGATACCATCTACCTCGCAGCCAAATTTAACCGAGATCCGTTCAGCCGTTCTTGAGTTATAAATAGTGTAACTAACACGACTTTCTTTTATATACATAGATATAATATAGATTATGGTGTGTCTGTCCTTTTTCCCTATTTAATATCTCAGTAACTACCGCAGATATTAACTTGAAATTTAAAATAATAATACACTTCGTGCGCCTGTACAATGAAGACCAAAAAAATTTAAAATTAAATTAAAATTTTCAGTACTAATTGTGATGTCGATCAAAATAGTTTTTGAAATATTTTGAAAGAAGTCAAAAAATGTACCGCTCCCCCCTCTGATCTCCGAAGTTTGCAGATCGATCCTGAAAAATAAGTACCTAGGTACTACATTAACCTACTATTTTAGGTATTAATTAAATAGAGAAGTCTCTAAGCGGTACATATCTGTATAATTGACAGACGTTCATAACCTTCGCGCGAGTTACACTAGCACTTGACGGATCTTGTTTAATGTTGAGTTTTGTCTTAGAACATGGGGAAACATGACTGAAACACTAGATTTTTGTCTTACCGTTTTTTTGTAATATGTGCAATTTGAAATGTAATCTAGCACTATACACTAATTTACATTTTAAAGAGTTTTTTTTTTAATTTCTTGTACCCTACCTACTTCTCGTCGTGAACTGTACCTGCAAGTACGTGATGTCTGCACCTTGCATTTTATTATCGCGCCCTAACGTCTGGGGTGTGGCGAGTGGCTAGTAATTGTTCGTATAACTTAGATTGGCTTTTTAATTTGGTCGGATTTCTTGTAGGGTAGCATCCGCTGGGATCGATTTGGGTGAAGCCACTCTGAAGTTTAATATCTGGTTATGGGTGAGAAATAAAAATCTAGGGGCTGTTTTTTTTGTCAATTCAAAATAGGTACCTACATAAAATATTTTGATAGAAACTATGTCTACGTCACACTAGGGAGGGGTGTCTCACAAATGTGACCAACTCTGACAAGGACCCAAAGGAGTCCAAAAATCACGAAATTAGTGTAAAGTTCTTCATGGATTACCCCTCATAAGTTATTATGGAAGAACATTCAACTTCAATAAAAATAAGTACAATGCTAGAATAGACAGTTAATAAATAATAAATAAATAATACTGGACAATCCACACAGCATCATCTAGCCCCGAAGTAAGCAGAGCTTGTGTTATGGGTACTAGATGACTGATAAACTTAATACAATACATAACATAGATAGATATTTTTTATTATATATAGAAAAATACCCAGAACAGTTAATACTTACTATGTCAATGTTAACGACACAAAACTTTAATTTTTAAATTTTAATATTGTTTTTATTGAAATACTAGCTGCAGCCCGCGGCTTCGCACACTTTTTTCCGGAATAAAAGGTAGCCTATGTCCGGCCCCGGGATATTATCTACCTCGCTGCCAAATTTCACCGAGATCCGTTCAGCTGTTCTTGAGTTATAAATAGTGTAACTAACACGACTCTCTTTTATATATGTATATAGATATTTTTGAATCTAATCTTACCCAATTCATTTGTTCACCACAATTACAACGAATTGGACCTTAAAATGGCCAAGATTGTCTTTTTTGCAGTTTAGTTCATAAAAGCTATCTCTGTTATTATTATTTACTTATTTTATTATATTCTGTTCCATAAATCAAACTTCTTTTACTTACTGCCAATTCATCAACGTAAAGTTTTTTTCAGGCCTGTACCTACACCGCACAATCCATCTCTTCCAAAACATCTGACGCCCATACCTTCAAATTTTACGGCCTCCGTACTTCACGCCGTAAACCGTTCATAATGTACATTTTGAGTTGATGTGTAAATTTTCACGGTGCCTTATTATAAGTCCCCGTCTCCTTTATGTTGTAGGAGCGGATGAAATTTAGGTTTTTCTTAATTTTACCAGGCATACATAAAAAAAGAACAACTATTTTTACATATTTTATAGCATAGCGATTCAAATCTACACGATTGATTAAATATTACACACATTCACAGGTCTAGTATGAAATTACCTTTGGTAAAGCTTTGATGTGAGTGACAGTTTGAAGGTTTATTAAAACGGTAGAGACAGCTTTTTTTTCTTTTGTGTATTTTAATTTATTTAAAGGTTCTTTTTGAATTTTGGGCTTAAAGTTTTCTTAGGTACTCGTACTGTTTAAGTGATTAAAGCTAATAAAAACAATGTCTTAACAAATGTTTCGGATGATTTTTTTGACATTAGGTAGGTACCTACTACTTATAATTTAGGCAACATTATATTTTTTTGAATAGATGACTCTTTATCTGAAATGGAAAACCAAACCAGAAATATGCCCAAGTTCCCTAAATTCAACCATTACCTTGCAACATTATACAGGGTGTCCGTTTTACAGCGCAGCCAGGATAAAGGATAAAGCGGACGGGAAGCCCATCAATTTGGGACGAACGAGAACCTTGTATACGTCACTTTGAAATAAAGTTGTTGGTGTTTTGAATAAGGCCTACGAAGAGGTTGTAGGCGAAGAGCTGAATAGTGACGAAGTTACGTTACATCGAGTCATAAGAACACTCTTGTGACTCGCATTCTACTATTTCTCGATATGTTCTTTACAGATAAGAAATGCAAAATGTTCTTAATGTAAGTTTGCAATAATAATCATCACTAGCCAGTTGTCGAATAAAGCCTTGGTCTCTTGATCACTACGCAGTAGGTACGCTGCACCATGCGGTGCTGGTACATAATTGTATGAAAAACGCCTAGACTGGTATTTTGTTCCGTCAAAAACTGCATCAGTGGTTAAGGGTAACTGCGGTGAAGTGGGGAGTGGGTACTACGCACAGCGCGGCGCGTCTTCGTCTCGTTATCACGCTCCGGTGTGAAAATCAAATGACCACTTCTCCGCACAGACGACGACGTTGCGTCGCACAGTGGATCGAAAAAGCCCTTCCTATAGACATAGAACTTTTTTTTTCTAAACATGCTTTTTCTTATTGGAAACCAAGACAGAATCTTATTAGAAGCCCAAACTATACCATATTTTATGAACCTAGGTGATAATGACGCAGAAAAGATTTTTTGAACTTTAATTTGTATGGAGAAAAACATGAAAATCGATATTTTTCGGCTCTCGTGCGAGTGCCCGTTATTTCCTCCGGCATAAATAATGTTCCTATTTTTTACTATCTTTTGACATATAGCACATATGGGGCACTCGATGGACTTCAGGTGAAAAACAATTAAATATATTTTTAAATTTTCATTTTGCATTTTATTCATTATACAAGGTACATTACGACCTAAAAATAATATTTCAACTCACCTAATTATTGTTACAGTTTTAATGCAATATTTCACCAGCCATACTTTATAATTTTACCTGATAATTCCATATTATATGGTGGTTTTATGATATTTAGCCGTTAAAGACGATACCTATTGTATATTTTTTTGTTAAATTTACAAGGGGCCATTAAGTTAGGTACTCGACCTTATCATTGTTACAAAATTTATTGCAGAGGTTTACCTACTTATCTTGAACTACCTGCTAACCCGTCACTTATGATTGTATTATTATTCTAAGAATTCCTTAAGCCCCTTGGCTTTATTATTAAAAATGGATGTTATTTAAGTAGGTACTTACCTAATTAACAATTTGTCATTGTCTACTTTTTTCTTGTAGTCGTTAGCCGGTATGAAGTAAGTATAAATATGGAGGGAACTGAATATTTTTTTAGTTATATTAAAACTTACTACGTAAAACATCTGTGAAATTTCGAGTTAAAAATGGAAAAGCATAGTGTGGTGACCAATCTGGATCTATTTGTGATTCGTTTTAGAATCACAAATAGATCCAGATTGGTCTGGCAAGCTTGGAAACTATTTAAAACTGTTAGAAAGTGTTAAATTTCAGTTGAATTTGAGTTTATCTGAAGAAGATACAGACACTCTCCAAGAATTCTGTCGAAGTTTAGTCAGTCTGTGATAAAAAGATGGAAATCTGCAAAATGTAACACAGAAACTTTCAAAAAACACTATACAGATTGGTTGGAGCAGAATATCGAGTGGCCAACTTGTGTACGTGAAAATATACGACCACAACAGCTAAATACTGCAATTCAAGAAACAAGTGAAGCTGGCGAATTGTTTTTACCCTCTCCGAGTACATCAACTGTTGGAACATCAACGAAAACGGCTCCAAGTCCGCGCAAACCTTTCACAGAATTTGGAACAAAACAAAAGGTACGAAGGATTTAAAATTATAATTATAAAGGCCGAGAAAGTTCAGAATTGGCCTTTGCTTTAATTGCTAATATGAAAAATGAGGGTAAAGATATTTTGGCAGCAGCCATAGATCATATTCTAAAGAATCCAAAAGAGGCGGAAAAAATCGTGGAACAAGCAAATGAAAAAAATAAATGTGTTTTCACCCCTACCAAAGCGCTCGGCTTATTACTGTCACTTAAACTATCAAAGTGGCAGTATATAACGTTGAGAGAATCTGCCATTCAAGAAGGCATTACAAATTTGTATCCATCATATTACAAACTGCAGCAAGCCAAGATGGATTGCTTTCCTCCGAAAGACGCAATCACTGTTACAGATACAATGGCCAAAGTAGCTCTTCAAGCACTCCTTGACATAACTGTTAAAAGAATAATAAAAAGTTTACCTGACGAGATTACAAACCAATCAATGATATTAATATCGAAATGGGGATTTGATGGTGCCTCAAGTCAGAGCACATTAATTCATTGATCCAGAAGACACAGATTCTGACACAGATGCTGATATGGATGTCTTTTAATATGTTCTAATTGTTTTACAGAAACTTTGTAACTTATATGTAGGTACATAATACGTGTTTTTTAAATAATTATTGTGTATGATAACTTGTAATATAGAAAAATTTGCCTTGTGTCTAAAAAAATAGTAATATTTATTTCGTGTGAATTGTTTAATCGCCTTTGTAGTTTGTAATTATTATTCATTTCTTTTTAAAAATAATGACTGTATTTGATAATTATGCTTTTACTTTAACAAAATATAAAAATTTTATATATTTTCATTATTATGATAGGTGAAATATTACATTAAAATTGTAACAATAATTAGGTGAGTTGAAATATTATTTATAGGTCGTAATGTACCTTGTATAATGAATAAACTGCAAAAAAAAAATTAAAAATATATTTTATTTTTTTTCACCTGAAGTCCATCGAGTGCCCCATATGTGTTATATGTCAAAAGATAGTAAAAAATAGGAACATTATTTATGCCGGAGGAAATAACGGGCACTCGCACGAGAGCCGAAAAATATCGATTTTCATGTTTTTCTCCATACAAATTAAAGTTCAAAAAATCTTTTCTGCGTCATTATCACCTAGGTTCATAAAATATGATATAGTTTGGGCTTCTAATAAGATTCTGTCTTGGTTTCCAATAAGAAAAAGCATGTTTAGAAAAAAAAAGTCCTATGTCTATAGGAAGGGCTTTTTCGATCCACTGTGCGTCGTGACTATAGATACGAAGCTGGCTAATAATGGTTTCCACCTATTGGTGTTCACCTGCAGTAAAGGTGGACACCTATAAAACTCCGGTAGATACTGGGGTTTATAATGCTGTTTAAAAATATCGACATCACCATAAGTACAAAAATAAATAATTTTAATTTTTCAATTCTTTTAATTTTTTCTTTAATCTGTGCAGTCGCACGAAATGTATTATCATTTTACTTTTCATGTTATAAGCTACGGTAGGTAGTTGCTGAGATATTTAAGAGGGAAAAAATTACAGACAAAGCGGGTTTCGTAACCGATCACGAAACCCTAAAAACGTAAAATAAGCGGCGAAAATAGTGTGAGGAATTTTATTTTTAATTTAAATTTATCGCTACGGCGTAATTTATTGAATTTTATTTTACTGACATTGTTGAATTACATAAAAATATCAAAATTAAATACAAATAATCCCCCAGTATGCGTAAAAACTCATTCCAGAACGATTGTCATAACATAACCCACCTTTCCTCGTTCCACAGTCGGGTTACAATTACAACCGCTTTTTACTGGTAGCCAAATGGTGCTTAAGATGTATTAGTAAATGTATCACCCAAACTGTTCCCTGTACTCATTGGTTAATTTTATCCTGTTTTTAATTCGTAATCAAAATTCCAAATAGCAATTCCTACCTCTGAATTGAAATGCAAAAAGTTATTGTCCTTCCGGGTTTAAACCTACATCCCCGCGAACGTAACAAATCATAAAATTTTTTGAACCCATCTCCGTTTCTAGCCCTATACTGTTTGATGGGAGTTTATATCACGGCATATTTTACAGCTCTCAGGCAGTCGTGAGAAAAAGCGACGGTATTATGATAAATCAACGTGTATTTCACCTTTAATAATGTCGACACGACTCGGAAATAGGTTCAAGGGTTATTCCTGTAAAATAAGGCTCAAAATAATAGTTAAATGAGAATGAATATCAACGTAAACACTAGCATCTTTTTTATGGTTATGAGATTTATGTATCTGTTTTTGTGAGTTACGAAAAATTACAGATTCATAGTTTGCCAAATTGCTAGGATGTCGTAGCTAAATGTCATGTACGCAAAACGTCTGTTTTTTATAAATACAGACCTGTGTGTTGTTGCATAGGTATACGCAAAAAGACAGCCTTCGATCAATTAATGACTAGTCTAGATAGAGCATCACGCTGCAAATCATCTCAACTTCGAAACAGGCCATGTTGTGCTGGTGGGGAAGACAGCGACGCCAATTACTCGCTCTCTCTTTCTTATAATGATACCAGTTGTGAAGAAACTCTTATTAGGATACGGAGATTAGGTATTTGTATAACAAATCGAAGGACAGATCCATAACGAGTCAGATACAGACAATACCATAGTAAATAAAAAAACTGCAACTATGCTTTAAATAAATGCGAAGGTATCAAATAACTGGCTCATTCTAAAAAGAACAAGAAACTTGTTGAGCAAATTCTAAAACCGTATTTACTTTCACCAACTTCTTCAATCCAATTTAATAACAAAGTCAAAAATGAGCTTCGATAGCATAACAAAGGCTCAAAATTCTTTAAGCTTGGATCTATAGAGGTAAGTCAACAGACACGATTTATCCCTGGCTCATTAACAGGGATAAAAGCACATTTTGAGGTCCTATTGAAATCCCTTGACAAAATGTTTGACATGTCAGTATAGCTAGGGCTGCTCATATTATATTAAACTACCTACCTATCTGACATCTTTTCTGTTTTCAAAATTACACAATTCGTTAGAAATGTCTATTTTCGGTGGCTTAGCGACCTAAGCTGCAACTTCACAATCTAGTATCGTCTAGTATTTTTTGCATAACCTATTGTGCTCCACTGCTGGAAAAACGCAAAAGTTCCCTCACATCCTATCTACTTTATTATATTTGTTGGAGCAGTTATAGATAGGTGGTACTTGAAGTTTTAATTTATTATATTGTTAAAATATCTCTAATTTCTAACCTACCTGTTCCTTTAGCATTTGCATTTACTTTATTAATATTTTGAAATATTTAAAGAACTAATTTGCGTTGCCACCCCTACTGTTGTGCACCTAAAGTTATTGTCACATCGATAACCCTCAGACGATAGCGATCATCTCCACTAATTCCATTCTACATAGATTTCACGGTACACTCGGTTTCTATTACGGGATGAACAAAGCAGTTGCTTACAGTGTTACCAGGTTACCAGCGCAGCTTGTAAAAAAATCTTTTTTTGGTACTGATCAGAAACAGCTGAGTCTTTGTTTCCATGAGGAACCGAAGAACAGCCTTAACCTGGAGTTTCGCGCAAGATCTGGCCTCTAAATTACGGCTACCGCCCGCTGTTGAGTCGCGTATGGCCGGATTAGAAATCAAGCTAAAAGTTTGTTATGAAAAATCGATTGAATGTCTTTAAG
The DNA here is from genome assembly GCA_963662085.1 of Eupithecia inturbata. NCBI lineage: Eukaryota > Metazoa > Arthropoda > Insecta > Lepidoptera > Geometridae > Eupithecia > Eupithecia inturbata. The sequence goes on along the minus strand of OY759179.1, from coordinate 1,198,039 downwards.
AGCACCCCGTTGAAAAGGTACCAATAAAACTGAACACTGAGCCGAACCCACCGAGGGAACTAAACAAATCGTTTAGGAATCCGTACAGTAGGGGCAGTACGCAGTACAGAACGCAGCGTACTGCGTGGTGATCAAGAGACCAAAGCTCTAAAGCAGTTGCTAACAACTGACGAGTCGTTGTTTTGTTTGCTTTGACAGCCCGCAGAAACCTAATCCCCGAATAGTCTTGTAAAATGTAGAAAAATTGCACTTGCGCAAAATATTATAAAAAAAATACAAAAAAAAACGATTATTTCGCTGGTCTTTTGTTGGCTACACCGATGGCAATATAGATAAGCCTATCATCACGGAGTGCGATGACGGTTCCCGATAAGGACGATAAGCACAGATTTTGTCTCTAGTGTCGGTAAGTTCGGTAATAATAATAACAGAGCATTCTGGGCTGATGATAATGACAATGCAATCGCCCGGTATGATCAACTCATCAGCAGGTACACGTTGCTTGTGTAAATGCACCATAAGTCCCATTGTGTGCAAATACAGTAAACACACTTGGGGCACGCTTGAATAACTTTCGCAATTTTAAGTCCCTCCTTGAATTTTTTGCAGGTAATCCGGAAGTTTTGCAATTTTGTTCGCAAGTAGCTTTAATTTTTTGTTCTTTTTGGCGTGGGACAAAATGTCGCGAGATACTAAAATGTACGAGAGTTTCTAATTTTACAGGTATGAGAGGTTTTCTTTATTATGCAACAGAGGTCGTCCGCTAATGCTAACCTTTACGCTTACAGTATTCCTTTGTAATAAAAAGTGTGGTTATAAATATTAATAGAGCTTTATCTACTAAAGTTTTTATGGCGATTTGTTGATGAGAAAATCAAACACATTTACACTGGTAAAATGTAAAAAACTTCATCTTCTTTTACCGGAAATTGATTTTAATTTCACATTTGTCTAACCAACTGTAACTCTTTTTACCATCGTTTGGCTTTCTGTAATTGGTCAGGATCTGCGCTGCGGCAAAAACTAAGCAGGGAATCGAAGATAAAACTGTACAGGCGGCAAAAAAGTTCATATGTCATATTAACACATTTTTCTGTACGTCAACGATGTGTTTAATTTTAGAAATGGAAGAACAAATTTGTTCGGTTCCCAAAGAAGTTGAAAAGCCGCAAGTGCAATTTTCACAATTATGGGGTTCTTAGCCTGCTTTTGAAATATATCTATAGAATTTAATTATCTATCGTGATAATCTGTCTTATAATTCTGTTGTAAATTATCTGATATCTTAGTTAGTAGTTATAAGTGTCGTTAGTCTACAGGATTCATTTAACTGATTAGTATCTCACTTAATGTATCGTCCTTAGTCTCCGAGATTCATAGCCCCATGCCAGGAAAAAATTGTTTAAAAGAAAATTAGTTTCTCTGCTGTCCGTACCAAATGTTTTCATTTAAAGTATCATTAGTGCTCCGACTAATACGGGGTTAATTGGCCACGTCACAGCCCGCCCCGCGCTGGTGAAAAACCAGCGGATATCGATGTATTCAGGATATTTCGTATTGCGACCGACATAATTTTTTAAGGAGGTGGGGGGTCATGTGCTACATTTCTCCGGTAAAATCAATGTCCTAAGTGTCACGGTTCTGAGATATACATTTTAAAAATATTTTTAAATCACTTAAAATCTCACAAGCATATAGTGAGAAGGCGGTCACATTGACTTTGAAAAAAAAATGTTTTCGTGGACATAATTTTTTAAAAATTATATCGGTCGCAATTCCAGACACCCTGTATTTTAGCGTGTTTTGCTGACCGTACGGAAGGAAGCAATTACAAACTGAGTTTCTCAAGACAAGAGTGTAGGTGGTAATGAGAGTAGGTGTCTTCTAGACCTATGTCATAACATCGTCACTTAATCAGGTGATATTGGTATCAAACGAAGTTTTATCCTATTTGATAGGGTTTTTATCGGTAAATTCAGTAAATTCATTTTATTGACTTCGTTATTAACTAACATTGAAATTATAACTGTTACTAGAGTACAGTATATATAGACAGTACTAATTATTCTGAGAAGTCTTTAAAAAGCAAATAATAAGGTATGATTTCTGGTAAAATTAAATCTAATTTTGAAATTGAACGCTGCTTTTTCAGTATATGTGGTGTGTGGCGACTAATATTGATTTTTCTCAGGCAAATTAAATTCATAGAAAAATCTAAGTCATTCCACATAAGGCCCCATTCCCACTTAACCCAGTTCCCGCCTTGTAATTACTGTCATCTCACTCTCAAGGCTTCGCGGGAAATTAAAAAAAAGCTGTCAAACGCCGAGTCACGATCGCGCTGCAAATTGCCTCGCAAATTGCGGGGAATATGTTTAACGATGATATGTTAACGCAACCTACTTGGAAGTAATTGAGAAACAATTTTTTGGGAGTTTATGATCATTTATCGTTTAGTTAGTGCCTCTTTTAGTGCCCCATTAGGCAATAAAAGATGTGGCGACGACGGTAGAGGTCACTATGGACGTCATTCCAACTTCCACGATAATGATGATGTTCATTACAGCTGCAAGCGGCTGCAATCCCTCGCGCGTCGCGAACCGCGCTGACCCTGATGAAGTCCCTCGTAAAGGGATGAAACATTGGTGTTCTTCCAATACAAATAAGGTTCGTAGTTAACACGCTTACAGCCGTAATAAATTCGTCAAATTACGATAGTTTTTATAGTAAAAATGATATAGAATAAATATCGTCAGAATAAAGCACATATTTCTCATTTAATTTCTCGGTCAAACTAGGGATGGGTAAAAAACCTACTCATTTGCAGACAACAAATTATATTCAATTACTCAGAATTTCCCATCGCTATGAAATCAAATGCTCGTGTTGCTTTCACTAGTTTGATGCAGCCACTGAGGAGCAAGAATTAAGAGGAGAAGCCATTTTGTTTTATATTTTAGTAAATGAAGTTTTAAGCTTCATTTTCATCATCTAATAGGTTGTCAGTTACCAAGAGGCGTGCTTGAAGAGCAACACGAGAAGTGACAGCGAATTTCTCATTGTTTTTTAAGAAATCATGTGCCTGCCGCCGCGCCCTGGCGGTAAGAATTTCTAAATCTGCCCGTGGATGTCGTGAGAGTCGACTAGGAGAATCTACTAGAAGAAGGGCAACAGTTTCCTTCTGTGTAGTTTTCACACCATAACTGAGGTCACCAATCCGCTGGTGGTTATGGCAGTACCCGTATTTGATTTGGGAGAGGCACGCTCAGCAGTAGACGCATGTGTGCTATGAAGGCCATTCTTACCGATTACATGAGATACTATTTTTTATCCTGCGATCTCTGTGTGCTGTGTGGTGCTGGCTTAGAATTTGCACCATCCCAACTCTTCCCGCGGGTGTCGTAAGAAACGACTAAGGGATATCCACCGGGGGTGGGCAGCAGAGCCCCCTGCAGAATAATTGTACCACCGAACTACGATAACCAACCCGCATGCCCAGCGTGGGGATTATGGGCATTACCCCCGTGATATAAAAGCCAATAAGGCGCTTACCAGGAGGAGACCTGCGTCCAGAAGTGGACGCAGACCACCAAATAACGAATTCAGCAGAATAAATTAGATATTTTGTGGAGCTAACAAGCCGCAAGCGACGATAGAAGCTGAAGTCAGACACAAGGCTCCAGTGTGAATCTAGCCTCGAAGCGAGCAGACGTGTGCGCGCGCACAGAGATCCACTCCGCGGATTAATACGCACATTGACTTGCGTAATACATTAGAGTGTCTAAGATTTTGTAAAAGCAAACCTGTACATTCATTAATAAACTTTGATAAGTGTTCAAAATCTTTTATTGTCCAAGAATACCTCCTCTCCCGATTACCACTCCAGCGTCCTCCTGTTTACTTCTGACCCCATCACCTGCAATGGCCACAATAACCGGTTACCCGTTCATAGTACTTTACCGATATTACTCCGAACATTATGGTAGGGTACTTTATCCAACTTAGGGCAGAAATTGGTGGTGATTTGCCTGTAACAAGATTGCTGTGTAGTTTTGTCGCTTGCTTTGGGACGAGGTAGTTTCTAAACTATTGGAGGATTTTCCTAATTACGTTTTTATATCCCTTTATCTTATGACGACCTCACTGGTGCAGCGGGTTAAGGTACGCCTGCGACGCAGGAGGTTGTGGGTGCCATTCTCGCCTTGGGACAAATGTTTGTACGATCTGTAGGTATTTTTTCTGGGCGTTTTCTATGTATAATAAATAATTTGGCGTGTTTTAAAATAAGGATAAACCGACTTCAAATTCCGGTGGATAATATTCATCTATGTCTCGGACGAACGAAATCCTCCCTTACATTCTAAGGGCTGTGTTCACGTGCAAAACAAATTGGGTTTACACTGACGACATCTAGTTATAATTCAAGTCTAATTTAGTTTGATGACACATGGATGAAACTGTAGATGCCCGTTGCTATGGAAACCATTAGGTAATAAATTTTGATACAACAACGAAAGAATCATCAAAATCTATTAACAATTGCCGCTGATATCACCAAAACTGTTGTAGCTAGTCGTGATTATCCAAAAATATTATGTTGGTTTTTAAGTTTAACGGAATAAATACTAATCCCTCGGGAAAAAACATTTTATGGAACCTCCTCGGGATCATTCTTTATACAATAGTGAAAGAATCAGTAAAATCGGTTACCCATTGGCGAAGATATCAATTAACATACATAGTACATAAAAACAGACGAACTGAAAACCTCCTCCTTTTTAAAGTCGGTTAAAAATATCTATCTATGCATGTATAATATTATATTAAGCATATTAGATACCTAGTAACCATAACACAAGGTCTCCTTTCTTTGAGGTTTTATGATCGCTATTCGTGGCGTCATTTGGGGGAGGCCTATGTTCAGCAGTGGACGTACAAGAGCTGATTATGATATCCCGGTATCAGGTACGAACAGAGAAGCCTGGAGAAGGTTTGTCAGAGGCCAAGATCCACTTCGCTTAGTTACCTACATTAGTGTTTAAACCATGATTTAGTTTTAGTTTACATCTTCTGAAAATTGCAACAATGTCAAAGGTTGTTGTAATTTTCCGTTGGTCCTGCATCTGACCTATCTCTGCCGTCGCGTCCCATGGGATAATAAGTGTAAGGGAATAGAGAGTGCACCTGTGTTTGCGCACATTTTGTGCACGATTATTATGTCCTGCGTAGCCGAGGTCACATTTGGCAAGGACATCATCACTACTTAAGTAGGTACTTCATCATCATTAGCTTAAACAAGTCCACTGTTGGACATAAGCCTCCCCTTCTACACCTCCATCTCCACAGCCTACATTGCTCCACTGTTGGACGCAGGCTGATAAGCGCCTTATTGGCTTTTATTTCAGGGGGGTAATGCCCATAATCCCCACGCTGGGCATGCGAGTTTGGGATCGCAGTTTGGTGGTAGAATTGTTCTGCAAGGGGCACTGCTACCCACCTCCGGTGGATATATTAGTCGTCTCTTACGACACCCGAGGGAAGAGTTAAGGTGGTGCTAATTCTATGACGGCACTACACAGCAAGCCTACCCTAATGACCCCAATAGCACCCTGTCTATAGCTTGTCGCATTCAGCATCTCCTTCTTTCGCAGCTCTTTATCCCACCTGATTGATGGGCTTTCTACATTACGTTTGCCGAGTCACGGTCTCCACTAAGGAACTCGTTTACCCCAGCGGTTTTCGATTTTTTGTGAGATGTGGCCGGCCCACTGTCACTTAAGCTTGCTAATTCTTTGAGCTATGTCGATAACTGAAGTAATTAAAAATATATTTGACTAAATCTCGTTTGTGAAAGGTAATCGGTCCTCTGCAGCTTTCAGGCATTATTAAAGCTAAACACTATCAAAAACAGATATACAAAGCTTTCGTATCAGTTTAAGCTTACAGCTAGCTATGTCGCCATACTCACATAAAGTTGGAGACACCAGTCAGTACACAGGCTAAGTGCCAACGTCTATAAGCATGGTATACATGCTATAAGCTCAACAATAGCTTTAGTTCGACGCGTCCAGATTGTTAATGAGATAACGCCCATGTCGTAACGGAGTGATGTGAACACGGCTTTATAGATTGTAGCGTTGGTAAAATAGATTTTCCATAATCAGCTTTTCTTTTATGCCTATTTGGCTCACTTCAGAGAAAACCCAAAGGAATGGGCGAAAGAGAGAGGCGCTTTTGCCTGCATGAGGGAAATGCATAACGAAAGCTTTTGCGGATATTGTCGTAAGCCCAGAAGAGTTTGAAATCTCCAGAAGAAGTTCATGGCTCAATGATAATCTGGAGCTTTACTCACAGAATAATTTGGGCCCAAAGAAAGGAGTAACGAATAAAACATTTTTTAATAATTTTGACGTTTTATACAATAATCACACCCCGCTACCATTCAGTTATTGTACAAAGTAAAATTCCCTGGTTTTTCCAACGCTACCCGAGGTCAACACTCACCATCTTTTTTCTCTTTTGGCCATTAGTTTCTTAATTAATATCCCTTGGCGGAGCGAAGTGTGAGCGAGACCGAATCAATCATAATCACCTGTTGTAAAATATTTTAATTTACGGACAAATCACTACGGAGAAACCTTTTCTTCTTGATTGTCCGTGGGTAGAACTATGAACTTTGATGTTTCATTATAAAGTTTTTAGTATTTTTTTCTGTGTCTGCGCAATTTAATAAATTGGTCGATGAGTAATTTTACTGCAAGCTAACAATGTGCAATAGCTTTTTATGGATTTCGCTTTAACGAGATGTTACTTTTAAAAGTTGGAAAATGCAACAAAATTATGCAGGTATAAAAAGTTCACGACATAGGTAAAACTTTTAGGTATTTTATGTCAAACTTAAAAAAGAATTCGAAATCGTCAGGCGTCCAAATGTCAAATAGTATAATAGCATTTTTTTGCCCAATTCCACTCTAGTCCATTTTGCAGATCCAATAATAGATCAGTTTCCACTTTTTTGTCCACTCTGATCCACCGATGGATCAGTTGAAGTATGTTAGGTTAACCTAATTGTTTTCAGTTAAAATTAAAATATATAATCATGTTTCAATAACATTTCGCTTATAGTCCACTTAAAACAAATCATAAAAGGACACTATTTTAAACAAACATTTTTAAAACTATTAGTTAGTGCTTAAAAAGTCATTCAGAAAAACACAAAACGAATAACAATTTAATGCTTAAAAACCGCACTAGTACCGTTTTAAAATTGCCATTTATCGCTGCTTTTATGCTTTTTTTGCGTTATTTTATTATACTAAGGAAAAAGCAAATAAGTTTAAATTTTAAAACTTTTTGTTTTATTCTTAGTTACCTTAAAGAGATAATGAACCATTTTGCTGTTTTTAAGACCAGTAAGTCGTAAGTAATAGTTTTTAAAGTAGCTTTTATACAAGCTTTATATTTTAAATAAATTAAAAATCAATAGAAAGGTTGATTCCCTTTCTACTGATCATTTTTAAAAATCGATGTAATACCAGAAAATAATAGAGGCTTTAGGGATTTTCAACTTATAGGCGCGTAGGTACTTACCTACTTCTTTGCGGAACGCTGTTCGTATCTGGGACAATATTCCGATCCCATATTTTACTGATGATAAACAACTTACGACGTTGCTAACGTTGCTATAAACGACTTAGTCCTTCCTACTTAGTCACTTTCTGTTTTAAGAATGAACAAGGAAAATTAAATGCAAAAGTTATGATAAGATATTTAATAATTTACCAAGAACTTAATGATCAAGCGTGTATCTTAAAAAACCTTGAATTTTTGAGGCGATGAGTAATAAATTAAAATATCAGACATGCGAGCAAAATCAATGTTCAAAATTTTATAAAAACAAAGATGAGTGTTTAATAAGCACGTGGGTCCTGTAGTTTTGCATAGAATTCGGTTATTGATTTCTTACGTAGGTAAGTCTTTTTTAAAATGCTACATTTCAAGTACAAAATGATTTTAAAAAATCTATTATAATACCTAGAGGTATTCTAAATAGATAATAATAATAGATAATGATAATCAGACTGAGGTAGACCTCAGTCTGATTTCATTTCTCTGACGGTTTCTTTCTTATAGTATTATGTATGTCTTTGTAGGATACAAAAAAGCTTGATGCTTGTATTACAGTAGTGTTTGTCCTGGAAGACAGGACAGATTAGAGATATTCTTTTAAAAGCTGTAAGGACAGGTTAGGTCTGCATGTTTTGCTGCAGAACTCTAATATTGCATGAATCACGAATCACTTAGGGTCATGTGAAATCATTCATTAAACTGACAGACAGTTACTAAAACCTATGAATAATTAACTATGATTAGTTTCTTAGCATGCATTATCGTAATCTTATCCATATATTTTTGAGGTTATCGTGATGTTGGAAAGGCGATCGGGACGTAGGTACCTTTCAGTTTTTATTTTGAATACTTACTCTAAACCTTGCTAAACGGTGACCCTTTGTGCCTACTAATAACTGAAGGAGTAGGTACCTACTTCGTTACGTCACGAACAATCCTGTTTTTTTTTCGAATATAATAAAATTATACTTTTAAACGCAAATGATTATGATAGCGTTACTGGAGTATGGCAAGCACTGAGAGGGTTTTACGACCGATAAAAGTTAGGATCGAGCAACAGGCACGGCCTAGGTATGGACCTCGGCTTGGGCTGTTCCCAGATTGGGAGGATTGGGATAGTTTCGCCCAGGTTCAAAGCTGCACCTGAAGATGGCGGGGATTCTTCGACCCCGCCCGGCGTGGTCTGTTTTAAATGTGCGTAGTTTAACCGGAACGGGATTGGTTGACGTCACCTCCGGGATAGCGACAGTGTTGAGTCAACCGGGTCACCGAGAACGTGTCTCAGTCGACGGATTAGAGTGTAAAGCCTTCCTCTCTTGAGTACTACACAGTACGCCGCGGTATGCGCTATTCGGTGCCGGACACATACTCGCATGAAAAATGTTTAGAGTGATATCAAGGTATATTCTCTGATCCTCTGAGAGCGTAGTGTCTATCTCCTGTCTAGTCTGGAGTTGTGTGTAACGGGTAACTATAACAATTGGCAACAATTGTCTGACCACCAGTGAGCTGCGTCCTCTTCTAGGACGATTGGCATCAAGTTTCCTGGTAACTGGTAACCATCGAGTGTAATACGTTAACGCTGGAATGTTGAACATGATTGGCGTTTTTTTTTATTTTACCATCTTCGCGATTCAAAACTAAGATAACATGTTAGAATATATTGTTCGCAAGATAAATGAGACATCAGGTCAAAAATGAATCATTGGGTTAAAATTAAACGACGCGACGGTTAAAATAACCTTCGTAATCACCCGAATGATTGATGGATGGGAACCAAACCTGCAACCGGCAGTCGACCGGAAGTAACCTGAGTTTATTGGAAGTGATTGCTTAGGTTTTTAAATATAAAAATGAGCGATATAGTCATTCATTGCCAAAGTTTTGCCAAGGATTAGACCTTGTTAAGCTAGTTAAATTCATTTATTAAATCATGCGCTAGTGTAGAATTTGTGTAATAACTCAAAATCGAGATTGAGAAATGGATCAGTGGCAGCCTGTGATTTTAATTGTAACAGGGCTCTACCGAAAACGTTTTACGATAAATTTATGCAAAATACCAATAACTACTAATATTTCTCACGAGCCTAAAGTACTTTAAGTCCATAAACAGAAAAAATACTCTTCGTCAAAGGCACCAATTTGACTGAATGCCGATGTCCACTAAACACAGTGCAGTGAAGCTCAATCATACGGTAGCAGACGTAAGACCAATAAATTATATGGCGAGATATTATAAGTAACTACTGATGGTTCTCGATATATATCTCGATAGCGCTGGGCCTGCAAGGTCTTTCATCCTTCGTCTTAAATAAGACACTGGACATCATCATACTTTGTTAGTCTACTGCTGGATGTAGCTGGACAACCAATTGTAAGTGCAGGGAACTAGAAGACATTGCGTAAAAAAGATTCCATCTAATACTTGATGAGCGCAAATGGACTGAAATGTAGAAAATACTAATGAAAGAGATGTTTATAGGGAAAAAAACTTGCTTTATCTGGATTCACATGATTAAAATTAATGTTTTTGAAGAATCGAAGTGTGAATAGGCAGTGCATCGTAGCCCGCACTGCTAGCGTTCAGGCCTCGTGACGTATGGCTCCACCTACAATTAAAATCAGGTTGGTTATCTGTCTGTTATATCAATATGTCTAAACACGAGGCTGCAAGCAACGGAAACGTGCATATGATTTTCCATCGTACAAACCTCACTCCAACCTCTATTAAAATTCCCTTAGTACGGGTCCCTGTACAGTTTGGAACGTAAATTCATGTCATTACTTTCGTCAATGGTCACTTACAAAACTAGTAGACAGATGCTTGTCGTTACGGTGGCTTCACCTGCCGCCGTAGCGTGTTATTACGCGTCTTTTGTATCGCCGAAATTATATGGAAAAGCTGATTTTCTGGTTTTAAATGAGGACTTTTTATTTTAGATCTATGATTCCACTACTGGACAAAGAGATCCTTTTGACTCTAAACATTTTCTACGAGATCAAAAAACATTATTGTTGTATGCCCGAGGTCACTAAGTCCAACATAGTTACAGTTAAATCTAAGCCGAAGTCAAAATGACTGTTAGTAAGTATTGTTCTGCTAATGCCCTTACCTCAGAAAGCTAGCAAGTTCAATAACAAAAATCCTGATACCAAAAGGGGGAGATCGTTTATGGAAAAATATATACTTAGGTACATTAAGTACCTTTCTGACTTTGCTAAAACGTATTGTCCAAATCACACACAAACACAAATACGTGAATGATCCTATGTTAATGGAATATGTAATTCCTAAACAAAGCAAGAGCAGTCGTTCATTCATTACATAAGCGCATTTTGTTTCAGTAAATTCTGAACAAAAAGCTCAAACCACAAAATGATAAACAGAAAGTCTGATGCTTGGAATTAATTAAAATTATTTAGCGTTAAAATGTGGAGTAGTGTGTTGTGCTCCATAATTGCATAGAAAATATATGCTTGCGAAGCTTTCATTATGTCTGCCGCTTGAGGCAGGGTTTATTACCGCGAATCGAGACGATGGATGAGAAAATTGTCACATGAGATTAAAAAAAACGTCTGATTGATTTAGCCAAATGCAAGCTGACGATGAGAAAGGAAACCTCAGCAATATCTGGGAAAGATATAATACTGGTTTACGAGATTGAGAAAGGTTAGATTTAACCTTTCAAATATTTCACAAAGTGAGGTGTCACTCGAGTGCAGATAATACGATAAGACAAGACATTAATTATAATTTCAAAACTGAAACGTTTCTAATAATCTGTAGGGCCTAAAAGGTCTTATCCTAAATAAGACACTGGACATCAGCAACCTATGTTAGTCTACTGCTGGGCATAGGCCCTCATTGGACATCACTTGCAAGGAACTGTAAGGTATGACGTAAAGAAAATCCAATTAAGATAAGAAAAAAATATAGAATTATATCTGGCTCTGACTTAATTACATTCTATTAGCTCAAGTGAAATTGGATAAGTGAACTCATCTGCATAATCTGACAGACTTGTAATTTGTATGAATACTTGAATTCACCCAGAAAGAACTTTTAAAACCTTTAAAATATTCTGCAGATTCGCCGAAAGAAACCCGGCATCTCCAGTGCCTCGCGTGCCCCTGTCGCGTGCCAGCCTACGAAGGCTTTTACGCGTTTTCATACAGCAAGCCTGTTCTTAACCTACTTTGACGAGTGGTGAGCATTTAGTTGTAAGGGCTTTAATGCATGGCTGTGAGTGCATCTTTTGATCTCTCTACCGGCAGCACGCATACCTACGTCCGCTGCAACAGTCGTCCCCCAGGGGGGGTTTGCTATGATCACCACGATTGGAAAGCGGATTTGTGATCGTAGAGAAGGTGTTATAAATACACAAAAGAAAACTGCTGCCCTTCATCTAGTAGGTTCTATATGAAGACTTACGATATTCACGGGCTAAGTTGGAAGGTTCGAACCTCGGCCAAAAGCGGTGGTCTGCCAGTATAATTTTTTTCTTGGAGCCAAGTTCTGGAAGACATAAATTAACTTTACACTTTTGTTACGTAAATTGAAGCTGAGAAAGGCTTGTGCTAACAATAGGAGCTTGAAGTGACCAACATCAAAGATGCGACTTTATTCTGTGGCAAATAATAGTGGCAAAGTTTCCTACAGTTGTCACCAAACTAAGACTATGCACACATAAGGCGTTATAATGCGCGCGCTTTGGTAACGCGCGTTTAAAAAAACGTCCGGTCCGACCATACAAATCTACTAGTTCTCATCTGGCCCTACTACTAGAAGTCTATTGGTTGCATGGAAGAAATCGCTTTAGACGATAAGGCCGCCAATTCTGTTACCTTTAACCATACAGTTGATATATAAGCTATATCTGAATAAAGCATTATCTATCCATCTAAATGATAAGGTACAAAATCAAATCAGTACCGTATTCATTAGATTTCTATGGGTCCGATACATCCGTACACACTAAAACGCGCTTCTATTCAAGCACGCGTCCGATTATGGTAAGACACTTATTGGTGCAAGCTTAAGCGCGCGCTTTAAAACGCCTAATGTGTACTCGTTCTAAGAAAGAAGAGGGAATAAACCATTTATTTATCCTAACTCACAATGATAAACCTCTCCATAAACTCAACGAAAACCTTCTCAAAACATTGTTTTTGCCCAATCGCTCCTAACCCAACCAACCGTTACACAAAACACTATTCCATTAACCTCTCACACATTCCAGATTCGTGTTCTTTTCAGATTCAAATTCCGAGAACAACAGAGAGTCAACACTGGCCGATAGTGATGTGAAACGAACCGTAGGAATCGATTATTCGATTGAGCTGTCGATCTGATTGTTACCGATCTTGTGAATGGCATCTCTTGGACGGGGATGTCTTGTTTTTACGGGCCAGTGGGCCAGTGGAGTGCTTAATTGTCCTTCTATTGCTAGTGGAATTAACTAATTTAGAAACTTTTGTATATTACATGAAAAATATGACGTGGATTTAAGGAGAAGTGTTAACGATAAAGCGCATTTGCGAGTCATCATCACATAGAAATAAAAAGAAAGAAAAAAGGACCATAAAAGTGGCAACAAGAGAGCGGCTCGCCTGATGGGAAGTGGTTACCGCAGCCTTTGGACGCTTGTAACATTCAGAGACGCCACTCGCGATTTGCCGACCCTGTTAATGCTTTAGAAAGCCCTGCTGAATGTAGTAATTTGTTTCATTTCAGATTATACAAGTGCTCGCCATGGCAGGCAATATCAATATATCGTATTGCTAAATTCACTTCTGCAATGCCATTTCCGCCGACTGAGTTTTACGGGCAAGTTTGCCAGTAACTGGACGCGTAGAAATCTGCCCTAAAATATGATTCCATTGGAATAATAGCATGAATAGAAACGTTGAATAGAGCTTTCTCGCTTTTGTGCGAATGTAAGCGACCTTGTTTCATGTTTCAAGGTTTTCGCTGATAAATTAATCAATTTTGCGCTTGATGTAATATAAGGAGCAGGAAACCCAATATTACCCACAAATACTTTATAACTTTGAATTGTATTGCTAGTAGAGTAGATAGGTCAAGGCGGTCGCGGCCTACGAATCGACCTGTTCAACTCAGCCGTAGATGACAGCCGTAGATGTCGTAAGAACCCAAAGGAACCTATTAGAAGAAGGGCTACAAGCAGCTGCCTTCTGTGTATTTTTAACACCTACACTGCGATTACTAATTAGCCTGCCAAAGCAAAACCTCCTTGTTAAGGCAGGCACGTTCAGTACTGGACGTATGTGTGCTAATTAGATAAATAAAAAGTTGAATTATAGATAATCCTATATATAGGACCAGATCTCACCAAAGCGCAGACGAGGCGCGCGGAGAAGACATATGTGTTGAACAACCAATAGAACGTCTCGTCACACATCTCGTCTCCGTTTAGCGTCAGTGGAGATGTATCATATTTGTATGCGATGAAATAAAGATAGATCGAAGCGGAGATGTGAGCTGTTCCTTGCAAGCTGGCGACGTCACGCAGCGGAGACGAGAAGACATGTGAGCGGCACCGCTAGTGCATTTATTTCAACAAACATCCGCCGCCGCTCGCCGCACGCAGCTCAGTTCCGCTCTAGCCAGCACACATCTCCGCTCCAGTATAGCGAGTACGCATCTCCGCACAGCTCGGTGGAGACACCGTAGCTGAAAAACGGCTGTTCTTGTCTCCGCTTCGGACATATCCGCACATCCCCGCTTTGATGAAGTCTAGGCCTCACGGAGGTTAAACTTCAAATTCCTTTAGCAAAGAATCACAGCAGAGTTAAAACGGAGTGTTGCAGAATCAGTGTGAATCGAAACACTGTAAACCAAATATTAGCCTAGATTCTTCCGAGCACCAATTCTAAATGAATCTCGCAAAAAAGACAGTGAACGAAATTCGATAGCGTTACGCGACTCTAGTCTTTATTCCTTAGCAAAACTATCAAACCAAACGTGCTATTCAGCTTTTTCTAGAATGCAGCTTTTCATTGGATTGTAGGTACGTATTTTAAATAGAGTCAAATCGATTTTGCGTCTCGGGATTAGCTGTAGAAGGTTTCTGTTGAATTTATAAACGAACAATCTCTTGGGTATTGACTTCACAGGGTATTTACGTAGTCTAATTAATTAGTGAATTTATAGACCTCACTGAATTACCTTTTGATACTGCTATTCTGAAGGTTTACCTGAAACAAAAATATTTAATTTAAGCACCATAATAAAATTAAGAAATTTTTAATATTATTTTTTTTATTTGATATATAATTTCGCCTTCGAAAAGTAACTCTTTCTGTCTATCGGTCTGTCTGTCTGTTACCTATTACGCTGAACGGATTTAAATGAAATTTGGCAGGGAGGTAAATGGTATACCGGGAACCGAGGCTACTTGAAGAGCGCGTGCGAAGTCGCGGGCAGCAGCTAGTAAATAATAAACATTTATTTGTGAAGGTCTACAATAAAAACAAGATCCGACAAGAGCGAGTGTGACTCGCGCGCCGAGGGTTTTGAACGTTTGTCAATTATACCAATATGTACTTTAGGTACCTACTGCATGGTTAGAGACTTTGCTATTTGATGGATACCAAAATATTAAAGGTACCTGCATTTCCGCGGTTAGGTGTTAAAATAAATAAATTTCAGATGTATTGGTTTGCAAACTTCGGAGTACAGAGGGTAATAGTAAAATTTCGAGTTTTTTCAAAATATTTCTAAAAGTTTGAAATTTACAGAAATTTACAAAACTGTTTTGAGATGTACAAACCGATACCTTTGATTTGATACCCGACTCGGTGAGGTAGCCCCCCCTTTAGAAAATTATCCTCTCCCTTTTTGACCACTTTTCAAAAAGTGGTCTACTTACAGACTTCTCTATATTTTTCCTGTAAAATACAGATCGCTCTGCAGACTTCGGAGATATAGGGGGGAATAGGTAATTTTTCGACTTTTTTCAAAATATTTCAAAATGTATGAAACCTACAGAAACTTCAAAAACTGTTTTGAAGTTTCCAAATTAATACCTTTCATTTGACACCCCACTTTACATCGTAGGTTACTTTTAAAATTTCGACATCACACTTTACTGAAAATTATCATTTTAATTTTTTTATTCTTATAATCTGCACAAGTGCACGAAATGTATTATTATTTTTAATTTCACGTTATTTGCTGCTGTAGTTGCTGAGCTATTAATGATAGAAAAAGGACAGAAAAAGCGATGCCATATAGGTTTAGAAACCCATCTCCTTTTCGCATCTCTAAAAATCAGGCAGAGAATAGAAAAATGCTGAGAAGATGAAGATTGTCTTATTATTTTCGTTTGATTTGGCTCAAATTAAAGTAACTTTTCAGCCTAGGTGAAACGTATTTTGTAAAATCATCATCATCATCAACCTATCTTAGTCCAATGCAGGCTGGACATAGGTCTCCCCTAATGAGCGCCATAGCCCCTGTCTTCCGCTTGCCGCATCTAGCGTCTGCCTGCAGTCTTTCGCAGATCGTCATCCGTGGACGTGGGCGTCCTACACTACGTTTGCCGAGTGGCGGTCTCCACTCGAGAACACTGGAGAACCTTGTAAAATACTGCAGATCAATCCGAGTTTTATAAGTACCTAGCTTCCGCCCGCGGCTTTGCACGCATTTCTGGGCTAAAAATATTTTATGTTAATCCATCCAGGTCTAGAACTATACAAGATTCAAAAAAATTCATAATTCAAAGTGATTTATTTCCTTTAGACCTTACAGGACTCTTGGACACGTCACAAAACTCAAATTACATAAGTAAAACTAGAAAATAAAGTGATCACTACGATTTTTGCTCAAATTTTTAGGGTAAAGAAGCGAACAAGAAACCTTTACCTTGTTAGGTTGTTAGTTTTCGAGTTAGAGCAAACTTGTCCCAAGGTTTTTATCCTCTCTAGATAATCTGATATTTTGTAGTAGTTTTTACAAAGGATATGTTTGACAATTTGTTTTAATTTATTTATTGATAATTTTTTCTACTCATTTGGTTTTTGTTGTAGACGCAAATAACCATATATGCAAAAAGCTTGATACATTCATAATTTTAATGTATATAGGTAACAAACAATTAAACATCAAAATTTTCGCATTTATTATTAATGTGATGTTGAAGTGCGAGTGAGAGATAAAAACAAAATCATTTATAGTTAGTTAGTTATTTTCAAGCACATTCTAATATAGGCATTTTTCAAAGCATTCTAAACCTCGCTTTGCACGGCGGCGACCGCCGAGGGGAAATATGCGAAGCTGGCATTACATGTGAATATTGGATTAACATTTAGACTTCCGATTTATTGATGATCAAATTTTTCATGTTAGACATAGTAAAAGTAACTACTTCCTAATGTTTTTTTTTCCTATTTAAGACTCTTATCTGATAGTACTCCTCAGTGCGCCGACCAGGATTCTGTATAAAATAGTTTATGATATTTTATAAGATTACTAATTGAATGTACTAACTGGGCTGACGTAGTCAGTGTTTGTTTTTTAAATTTTATATAATAAAATATAAGATATAACTCGGATACGAACCTTTTAGCCCTGGACTTCAAAAACATGTAGATTATTATAATTTCTAATGAATTATTAGAAATTTCTAAATCTACATTTACAAACAATATCCTCGTATTCAAATTAGATATAAATAAATAAATAATAAGATAAGCTAAAATCTCGTAATCCGCTAAACAAAAACCCATCCCCAAATAACAGAGATGACAAACATAAGTAGAACACAATGCGACACGCTTTATCACGTCTTTATTAAGTTCCCTCACCCGCTGGTTATTAACGCCACGAGTTTTCGCATGATCTGCCAAGAAAACAGTAGAAACGAGGTTAATTATTGCGATTTGCGACCTCTATGACGTAGTGTGGAGAGAAAAGGTTGCGTGAGAAATCCGCTTGCCAAGAAGTAGGCAATATCCAGCTCTGCCTTTTTGCATGTATAAAAGTATCTTTGTAAAAGGTTGCCTGGAATACTTGTCTCTCAAAACAATATACCTCCTCAGGTAGCCTATATCTGAACCATTGCAGTCAACTGATGAAAATCTTTTATAATTGAAATCTTCATCCCACATCGGAGCACTTATTGGCAAAGGCCTCTCTTATGTAGGTACCCGTTTGCATAAATTCGATTCAATAATTTGATATATGGTCGAAAATAACAATCACAGCAGGCAAGCACTATTTTTAACCGACTCCAAAAAAGGAGATTGTTTTGAAAAAAATAAAAAACTACTTCAGATTCCTAAATATCTACACTGTTTCTAAGTTTGGCTGCACAAATACTTAGCCCTCGGGAATAAACATTGTATGGAAGTATTTCTATACAAAAGCAAAAAAATCATTATGATCGGAGAAATCAAATATGAATTTTGGGGTTCCGTACCCGAAGGGTGAAAATGGAACCCTATTACTAACTAGTCCGTACATACATCCGTCAGTCATGTGGCTAAATCTAATGAACCGTAAGAGGTAGACAGTTGAAATTTTTAGATAATGTGTATTTCTCTTGCCGCTATAACAAAAAAATATATGTATGTACCTATATCAAAACTAGAGGGGGCTCTCATACAACAAACATGATTTTTTTGGCAATTTTTGCTCATAATTTGTCAAGTCTGTACTACAATACGTGGCTTAAGAACTATAGTAGCGTAAGGGCAAAAGCACAACTTTACAGGAGACCCGAAAAACGATTCGAATTTACGTACCCTTAGCATAAAGCTCCTCTACGTAAAAAACTATAATAGTTAGACATCTGATTCTTACTAATAATATAGCTTTATTTATCTACTACCGAATTATATAACTTTTTTGGTAATCAAACAACATTTTTATAGTAAGAATGTTTATTGTTTGAAAAATGGTTGACTTCCGCTAATTTGGCAGTAATATAACTATATTAATGCCTGGGATTAAGCGGAACTTTCGTTAAAATGACCTTAGTAAAAATAATCAAAAACTTCTACAAATAATAAAAAAACATAAAAAAGCCCTCTCATGGCCAACTTAAAAATGTAATTAAAAACAATTATTCCCGGTCAACCTGCAAATTGTTATAAAAATCATGATATGTTGACGGGATTACTCCAGATCGACACAGCTCTTGCAGGTCGTTGTACTTTTCAGTTGATATAGCTATTGGACCACTGTAAGCTTTTTGCAAAATTACTCTCGATGAGGTTGCCCTATTGCCTCTTCTGAATACCTTAATTTTATTGAAATGGTCGCTGTCCAAGTCATATTTAAAATAAATATGTTCTGGGTCGTTCTTGCGATATTGCAACCATTTGATTTTTAACCAGTTTGCAGTTTCCCCATTAGTATCTGTTTTACAGTTCTTAATCGTTACGGTTTTCAGTTTCTTCAAATCAAAAAAATCTTCCTGACCCATTTCCTGCACTTTGAAAGGATTTCTTCTTGACGCAGTTCTAATGATTGTGTAGTAGCTGGACGGATCGAAAATTGGTATACTTTTCTTGGCCAGCTCTATATTAGCGTGAATGTTATCTACTTCCATCTGACTGTGGCCAGGCTCAAAATATTTTTGGTTTATTTCCGGTATATCCAAATAAGTCACACAATACAACATCAAGGCAGAAATATACATATTTCGGCATTGACTCGCGCAAGTATCGGACATGAAAGTAATCGGTTTGCCATCTGCTTTTTCAGTCATGTATTTGAACAAAGATGATCCAACCTCGTTAGCACCTTTATTACCAACACCTTCATTCCAGCAATAACACGTAACTTCCCTCTTTTCCTTGCCAAAATCCAGTAAAGTACAGTTATACACAGGCAGCCTTCGTTTATAAAAAAATTTTTTGGAAGATGAGGTAGGTATATGACAAATAGCTTCCATGTCATATTCGGCAAAATGAATTTCATCATCCAGTGCAAGTTTCTTAGCTTCATCTCTGTGTCTTCTCGCTTGAACTTTTCTCTGTAAATGTGCTTCATGTTCGTCTTTTTTGGCTTCTTTCTCTTCATTATTCATATTATCATACGCAAAGCATTCATCGCACATATCATTTCGTGGCTTATGGAATCCAATACTAAAATATTTTTTTTAAATATCGCGGTACATGTTTATTTTTAGAGGTTCCACGTTATCTTCCTTGCACTTATCAACATATAGTTCATACATCTTTGTGACATTTAGGTCTTGGTCAAGGTACTCTTTTTTGGTATCTTTTCTGACATAGTGAGCTGGCATGCGCGGAAAAGAGTTAATGTGGTCTTTGACGAACTGTCTTGCACTTTCTGGGGTTTTATTGTGTGGACTAAACACTCCCCTAGCGTCGGATTCAACCACGTTTGTCTCTGACAGTTTTTTGTAGCAGCCTCTTACAAACATTTCTGAAACATTGAAAGTTGACAGAAAAAATTTTTGACACACTTTAACTGGCTCAGATTCAGTTGGTTTTTTGAGGAAATACTTATTGGTAAGCTTCCTACGGCTCTCTGGATTTGCAGTCATTCGAGTGGTTGGTGTTACCTGTTTAATGAGACTCACAATGTATTGCCGTTTCTGTTCCACATTATCAATATTCCAGTAAGAAGAAAACATTGTCAGTCGGTCCTCTTCACTTATTTTCTCCGGACATTTTTCCTTACAGAATCTAGTACAAACCTTCTCACCAACAGATTTTCCCGGCTTTAAAACCCCTTTAGCAGTTAAGTATGGTTCTCCTTTCTGTCTTTTTATTTTTCTCTCATTTTTTTTCCACTCTTTTGGATTAGCCTGTCCCTTACGTTTACGCTTACGGTTTTGGTAACCTGGTAACAGAGATTCCGTTCCTGATGCGGCAATTGTGTTCATTTCTGCCTGTTCAGCAACTACATTCCCTGCTAAGACTGATGGTGATGAAGTATTAAATGAACTGGTTTCTTCTTGTTCAGCGAATGAACTGATTTCTGCCTGTTCAGCGACTATATTTCCTGGTGGTGATGGTGATGAAATATTGAATGAGCTGGATTCTGACAGAATACATTCGCCCCTTTCATCAGTACCGTCAGCACAGTCATCGGAATCTAACACGTAAAGATCGTGAAGCAAGTTACTGTTGACCTTTACTGTTTCGTAGTTTTTATCAGTCAACTTTACATTTTGTAATACTGTGTAGCTGGTAAATGGTTGTGGACTCTCTGGGTGTAAATAATCGTGTGGCAGATTTTCCGGCTGAACGCCACTAATATGAGGCTCCTAAAACAAACAAACACCAAATTTAAACGTACAATTTAACCTGTGTTTTCCTACGTACAATAAACCTTTATAAATAACCCAAGTTAATTATAGTTACTTCAAGAAATACATACCTGATCCGAAGTAATTGAGGCTTGTAGACTATCCAAGTGAAATATATCAGACTCATTTTCTAGCTGCCCTGGCGTTACTTCAGTATCGAATTCCTAAAACATAAAAATATATAATTAATAGTTAACTGTTGCAAATTATTTAAGATTGTGCACTCATTTTCAGGATGCATTGGCTGCATTTCAGTAAAATGTTGTTCGTAAAGTAATAAAAGAAGAAGTAATTTCATTAGACGAAACTAATACACTGAAATTCATTAAAAAGCTCCAAGTTAACCCAGTGTCAATTATTATTAATAAATATATAAACTTCAGGTATTCATAGTTAGAACATCGAAATAACATAACATCGAAATTTATGAATTATTGGCCGAGTGGTCATGGATGTTCGTTTATATTTAGTTAATTTATTATTTCATTTATTCATTAATTTAATCGCGCAAGGTAGCTTCAAAAATCATGGTTTTCTTACCATAAGTAAGTAGGTAAGTGTCTAGCCCAGTCGGCAAACAAATTAGTATATTATTTTATTTGCTTTTTCTGACCTATACTACTGGCATGATGATTGTGTCTCGGTGAGATGATACCTTTGCCGATTGTACTATCCTAGGTAGGTACCCGTATTTTACACGAACTAAATAGGTACTCAACAGTAAACATACATGTACGGTAAACTAAGAAGGCACCTAGTTAAGACAGATACTTAGGTACATACTTAGGTACCTACTAATAAATTAATGTATAATTATTTGAAACAAAAACAGTAATAATGAGTTCACTTACCTTTTCACTGTAGAAATCGGCATCTGCATGGTGATTTACTGCTGTTAAAATCTTCCACGTTCTTGTATTTTTGTTCATTTTCACTGATTTAAGGTTCACTTTCAAATTTTTAGGTTTTGTAACGGTTTTTGGAGACAAAATGCGTAGAGTCTAGGTTTTAAACAATCACGAGGGGCGCGGGGATAGCCCGCCGCGTCATATTTTCATAGGCTGCCGGCTGGGGTACCTCAACTTAATGCGGTCAAATTAGCGTATAGTAGTACTATAAGCAAAAGTGAATTAGATTAACAGAGATTTATTACGTGCCAAAGAACGTATATCGCTTATTACACTATTATTGACCTAAAAATGGTTTGCATTTCTTTAACTATAAGTGCCAAAGTAACGTATCACACCTTACGTTATTTTAGCAGAAAGAAAAATCAGGAAAGCGCGCGAAACAAGGTCCCTTATGAAGGAAACGGTACCTTACGTTTATTTGGCACGAAACAAAATTAGGCTACATGATCAAACTTAGGTAAATAAAACGTATGATGTGATACGTTATTTGCGCGGTTACATTCAGGCATTCTTGGTGTCCTAATCCTACTGTAAATTGAGATCCGATCGTGGTGCTCGTAGCTTTTTTGACAAAATAAAGTCAAAATTGTTGTAAGTAGATATACTTCATTTTGGTACTAAACAGAAATCATTTTTTTGGATACGCTATTTTTGTACTAAGCAATCTACATACAATATCGTTCCAATTTTTTGGCACATAATAGAATGGGGGTTTTAAAAGCGAATAGCGAAAAAAAAAATTTTTTGAATTTTTGACGATACGCTACTATAGTTCTTAAGCCACGAATAGGTAGACACATGAAACTTTCTATAATTAAGAAACACTTCAACTGGTAACAACAACCAATACTAAAATTAAAATAAAGTTGAAAATTGAAAGGGGTCTTCAAACAAGTGAACATTTGATGTTCTTTGAAAAACTTGCCTGATTTTTACGGTAAGGAAACCTACGTGTGCGAGTCAACTCGCACTTGGCGGTTTATAAAATTAGGTTAAAAGTATTCAAAAGAAAAACCCACTTTGGACCCACCATATCCAACTCCTCCACCTTTCAATGTTTCATTATGTCGAGTTCTTCTTATTTGAGCTAATGATGGCCTCAATATACCTTCTCCATTAAAACTACCCACCAACGCAACAAAGTAAATGCAAAGCAAGACGAACGCATAAATCCGTTCCATTGCCCAGCTTAGATCGAGCGCCCGCGGCGAGAACCGAACTCACGTCCCTCAGAACCATCTGATGGGAACCCTGACCGGGGTTAAGTACGTGAGAATTTATAGTCTTGATAGTCTTAGGTGCAAATAAACTCAGGAAATGGAGGTGCCCTAGAATTTCAAGGAACAACAACGTATTTTATATTCAGACATTGATTTGTGGGTGTTATTAGTAGTAGAGAAAAACTTGAGAAGGAGCTTAGAGCTTTATACACACACCCAACGATAAATAATAAATTTTATTATAAAATTTAATTCACGACGAGTACATAGACAGCGAGTTTTTGTTGTGTGGTCACTCTATGACATTACTAGCTTTCATATTCATCGTTTTTTCTAAAGAGGTTGGAGGGCTGGTCCGTCTATGACTTCACCACAAACTAACGAAAATATATTTTTGGTCTAGCTAGCTTCATCTCGCGGCTTAGTACGCGCGTTTATAAAAGTGAAAGGTAAATAGATAAATTAAGAGTAAGTAAATGTTCTTCTTCGGGATAAAATCAGTGTCTTAGCCAAGTGGTTAAGAAGGCAACCGACAGATACTTATAGAGACTGAGCTACTTTCGCATCTATGATTAGAAGGTTGATATTTTCTTATCGTTCATCACATGTTGGCCACATGTTGGCCGAGTCATCACAAAATCCTTTATGACACATGTGTAACAGTGGTTTTATGTCAGGAATTCTTTACTGAGAATGAGGCTTTTTCCAAAAAGAAAAGACCCTTAACCTGACAACTATACCTACTGATATGGAGGGTGGGTGATCATTCGCGGAGAGGAGATGTCGATTCGATTAATTTTAATTTTCTTTATTTAGGACTAGCTGCAGCCCGCGGCTTCGCACGCTTTTTTCCGGAATAAAAGGTAGCCTATGTCCGGCCCCGGGATACCATCTACCTTGCTGCCAAATTTTACCGAGATCCGTTCAGCCGTTCTTGAGTTATAAATAGTGTAACTAACACGACTTTCTTTTATATATATAGATTTGTACAATGAAAACTTATTATAATGTTCTTATTCTATGTGTTATTTACAACCAATCATATTATCCACAGATTACTACAGAAGTTTTACTCGTACTTACTATACTTAGTTGGCAGTTGTTTAAAGGTAGCTTATTATAGGTTTTTTTATATACTTAAGAGCGGTAATTGTTAGAGTAGTGAATTTTTTACACACACACTTGTGCCATCCCATCTTTCGAGGACATACGGACCGTGAGGGCTGATGCGGCGGCAGATTTGCCCGAGGATCTCAAGAGGCGCAAATATGCAGGTCTCGACAGAGCCTACACATTTGCTCCCTTTGAGGTCGATACCCTAGGTCCGTGGGGTACCGAGGCTATCCGGGTTTTTTAAAAGTTATCTGAACGTCTGGTCGTAGCGACGACGCGTGACCCGAGAGCTGGTTGGTATCTAGCGCAGCGCATCAGCATTGCCATACAGCGAGGCAATGCAGCCAGCGTCTTGGGGACGCTACCGACTAGTATTGATTGAGGCCAGCGTTGGTACGCCTATCTTGTTTTATATACGAGTATCAACGATGCAGCGCAGAGGCGGACGCAGGCCAGAGCGTTGGTACGACTGCTGGAAGAGGCATTGCCTGCGCGCCGCACTTCGTCGCAGTACAGAGCGTATCCGCCGCCTAGCGCCTCCTCTGATACCTTGATCGATGGATCAAATAAATAATTTGTAATGTCAATATAAGCACAGTCTATGCGGGATTGCCTGTCTATGATACATTAATTTGACAGCCCTAAGGCTTTGCAAATATTCTAAATAATTTTTTAAAGAAAACTCCTCATTCCGTTAATTATTTACTTATTTTTTTGGTCAATACTACTTAACAACTCAACCACCCTCTATTTATATACTAAAACGTTTAAAATAAATAGCTTCGTCATCCCTGATAGAATATAATATCGCTTTCAGGCTATTACCTCCGAATACCCTGCTATCATACAACCCCAACAAATTGACACAAAATACCTACCACAAAGCTGTGTTTACCCAATCAACATTTTTTACACGTCTCACTAACTTTTTTACGATACCTTCGGGTAGTGCCCTTAGCATATTTTTTTATAACAACGCTAGCGTACTCAATGGTAGTTGATTTAATATCTGTAAACGTTTCCACCGCGAGCGGAGCGGACACATTTTAAGTCGCAATTATAAACTGCATACTTTTATTTCCACTAAAAAATAGTCGAGCGAAAAGGACTGAACGAGCAGAAAGCGTTAAAATGAACTTACACCCACTCATCTGTCATACATATCATTATCCTGTCGCGGTG
Organism: Eupithecia inturbata; assembly: GCA_963662085.1. Taxonomy (NCBI): domain Eukaryota; kingdom Metazoa; phylum Arthropoda; class Insecta; order Lepidoptera; family Geometridae; genus Eupithecia; species Eupithecia inturbata. Next base: position 1,172,677 of record OY759179.1, on the reverse strand, counting down.
GAAACCCAGTTACTTTTAAGTTTACCCTGATGCCATTTTTGTTCTAAATTTATGACAACAGAGTGATAGGTGCGTAGTAAGGAAAGAAAAAAGGTATTTTGACTAAGTCGGCCACCAAGCAGCATGTCTGTCCCTTTGTGCAGTATTACCTAAGGTCTGTATTTATCAATCATTCATCTGAGTTTTTTTGACTGACTGACTGATTGTAAATTATAATTTACCGCAGAAAATCAAGCCCATAGGTTTTTTGCTTGCTCTTATCCAACCACCAGACATAATCGTAACAAAAAGAATACGTAAGTGATCTAGAAACTCGTACTTAACCCCTTAACTCTCCCTTCACTGACCATTGCACCCTGGATTTAAAATTCTCCACAACCCTTAGATTCCCAACCCTTAGGTATCTACCCCTAGCTGACGGACCGCAACGCCCCCGAGTCCTATTGAGGTTTTTAAAAATTTATCAACTGCACCAAAACGAAATATTGGATTCTTGAATTGAGCTTATTTTAGGTGACTATGGATTGCAAGTGGTTTTGCTCGTTGAATTTTGTGTTGGGTTTTTCACAAGGTTTTTGTTGTTGTGCCTGGTAAGTAGTTGTGCAAAACTATAGTGCCTAAGTCTAAAGCCCTATTCAACAGTAAGGTAGCAGTAAGTTTCACTTGTATGTCGCTTGGGGTTTCACGTGGTTCAGTCCACGTATTCAGCCGAGTATTTTTTTTTATTAGTGCCGGTTGGATAACTGCACACCCTGCACCCGGATTTCGCTGCCGCACTGGGTAGCAAGTACAGCCTAGGTCTAAACTCTGAACAAGCATTTCAAGTACTGTGGTTCCTGAGCTAGCAGCAAAAGGAAGCACAATAAAAAAAAAATACTGGCAGCTTACAAAAAATAAAATGTCTTCGAGCGTTCAGTTGAAACGCCACTCATTTTCAGTTCCCCCCCTACTCGCATACCTTGTACCCACAGGAGATTGTGCTGGGACCTATACAATAGCCAAACTCGATGTGCAATGTTACAACCGCGATGTCTTCATACATGACCAACCAAAAGTAGAGACACTTGATGATGATGATGCCCAGCAACCAAAATTTTGGTCACGGATAGCTAGTCTCCATTGAGGCGTTGCCGCGGGACACATAGTGATTATGATAGTGCACAAGTGTGTGCGCAATCACAGGTGCACTCTCTATTCCCTAATCGCGTATTGACAAACAAACATTCCCACCTTCATTATTAGTTGCTAAAAGCTGTAAAATGGGCCCTGTTAGGGTGTTCGGAGATTTAGTACGCTTCAATAGGAGGGCCCTAATAGACGTAGTATATTACTCGGTAGCAATTTATTAGCGAAAGCTTTTGTCTAGTTGCAGGTAGTTAGGCTATGTATATTTATAATTATGACAAATAAAAATTACGTTAAATTAAATAATAACTGGCGTAGGTAATAAAATGCTTTTGTTGTAAATGTTATAGAATAATATTCTGTGCTACAATGGATCAAATTGTCCTATTACAAAATCATCTGAAATCACACTAATACTTATTATAAACTAGTTTCTGCCCGCGGCTTCGCACGCGTTGTTTCTATAGAAACGTTTAAAGATAAAAAATATCACTTTATTTCCGTGTCAGTGTTTAATTATTAAGAATTTGACCTTTTCTAAGTGTACATTTATTGTATTTATGGAAATAAAGAGTTTTTGACTTTGACTTTGACTTTTGGTTATTTCTATCTCTTGGGAACCGTTTTATGAGATAAAAAGTAAAGCTTAGAGCTACAACTATGCAAAATTTCAGCCCGATCGGTTCAGTCGTTATGGCGTGAAAATGTGTCAAACATCCATCCAAACATTAAAACTTTAGCGTTTATAATATTAATGTGAAAGTTTATTAATTTGAAAGTTTGGACCAGATGGAGGAATGTTTTTTAATTTGACAAAACTGCTGAACGGATTGGGCTAAAATTTTACATCGATGTACCTACCTACCTAAACATAGATAAACAGATAAAAAATTTATAAGTTTCACACACAAACAGCACAGGAAAAAATAAATAACAGATGAACAAAAACCGTAATTAGGTAACACGTAAGAAGGCAGGTACACAATTATAACAAATAAATAAAATTAGCGTAACAAACAAAAGTAAACCCACCAAATTGTATTATACAAATAGGCACCTCCCTACCAACAGTGCACTAGCCCTTAGGCATAGGCTACACTCTCTCCCAATCAGCTCCCATGGGATAGAAAAAACCTTTGAACGTTTCCATAGAAACAAGGCGCGCGATGCCGCGGGCAGAAAATAATTTTAACATAAGTGTTCCCAATATCCATGCCTATCACTTGACATTTTTTTTTTATTAACTTGTTTTGGTTTTCAAAATCAAATTTTCTAACGTTAATTTAACTGTGTAAGACTAGACGATTATACTATAAGGTACTCTATTGCATTGGCTGTGTCCGTAAGGATAGATGTACATGTTTATAACAAAATAAATAAATAAAACTACCTCCTAAATTGCCTTGCTGCCAACAAAATCATTATAAAACGCAAACTCAGCACCAACAACTAAAACTTCAGTTTATAATGACATTAAACATAATGAGTTATTCTGAACTCTACAAATAAAACAAAGATGTCGGTTTTTTTTCATTAAAAAGTGATTTAGGTAAAGTTTACACGGAATGCTTGAATCATTTGTCTTGAGATTTGTCTGGCGACATCTTGGGGAGTTCGGCAGCCTGCAGGCAGAATCGTAGCACTCAGAAAGTTACAGGTTGTTTTATTATTCACGTTCGTCTAGTTAGATGGAATAAAAACAAAATAGTATTTAGCTTAGTTAACGCATTCACTGACCAGCCTCTGTGGCGCGACCCGCAGCTAGAAGCACTCGCAGAACTAAATGTGCATCGTTGGTAATGAAAGTATTAGAGGTGTTTCGGTGCTGAAAAGTGGACAACATAGGTATAAAATGGTAAACATGGTAGCCTGGGCTAGTTTTAAGAACGGTTTAAATAATTAATTTCTATGAATGGTTTTATCTAAGTAAATTTAGAGATTTAAATATCATGTCTCAAAATAATTGACTGCCTACTTTTACTGAACTTACGTACCTACTTTATTTTAAACGTAGAAAGTCAGATTAGTAATCCAAAGTTTTGAACTTACGTACCGTTTCCCAAAACAACGTCGAGTGATATTTTAATCTGTTTCACAGGCTGCATAAATATTTATTCAAGTTTTAATCCCGGCTGCTAGAATGCTTATTTGTCGCCAAGTGCAAGGGCTTGAAAACGTATGGTAGATACTTTCTTTTTATCTGTCTAAATAAATATTTTGATTGTTTGTCGGTCGCATGGCGACAGTCATGTTAGTTGAGCTAATGTTATCAGATCTAAATTATTTACTACGACAATCGGTGTGTCTACCATGAGTTTTAACAAACTATACTCGCTAGCGACTGTAGAAAAAAAATGTATGAAAACTTGAACAGCGCCTCTAGCGGATAGTTGGGTACTAAAATGCGCGGTACCTACTAATATTTACGTAACTACTGTAGTAACGTCAGGCGATCTAACTGTGACAAATCATGGTAGACACAACGAATGCTCAAGTAGAAAAGGTACAGCCACGGTTGTGAGAAACATCTAGAATTACAAAATTCATCAGGCATTCGCCTGTCCTGTAACATTCAGATTATTTCAGATTCGAGTAGGTATTATAGGTATGGCGGGCAGCCTGTAATAAGGTCTACACACCGAAGACACCCGGCGAGTTGGTGTAATACTTCAGTGATACGAATTGTAGGCCGCTGAAAGAGTTTTGTCAACTAGTGCAGATTTAAAAGTCAGAAGTCAATAACTTCATTCAGTAATTCAGTAATTTTTATTATTTCTTTAGGCTTACAAAATCACTTGGACAAGACTAAAAACTTTGGTGTGTGTGTATCCTCCATTTAGATAGCTGCTTCGTCTGACATTGTAAAAACTATTACAGCAGAATATACCACAGCAGAATGCTCAAAGCCGAATCTTGGAATATGAACGATAAAATACGAATTTTGTCTCTTTATAACACAAAAAGACGTAAAAGAAACTACCACAGATAATTTCATTTTTCCGACCAGCCGCTCACTTAGCCGGGTCAACTGGCCGAGTCGTCAATTAAATTGAATTACGAACGGAGCACACTCGTTCCATTACATTCAATTGGCGATTGTGATCATTCGATTTTCGAATCTGTATTTTTTTAATTGGTGTAACGAGGCAAATGAAGTTGACTTTATGCCATTATCCCGCACCAATCGAGTTTGTCTATGGAATTATCGTTCGATTTTCTACTTTCTGAAGTTTTATTCAGTTGATAGTGCATGCTATTACAGCCATTAGACGGATACGGAATTCCTACATTTATAGTGTTGTCTAGTGTCTATGTTTGAAGTCATTGGTCGTACCGTAGGTAGGTACCTACCTAATAATATTAGTTTGGGCTACATCCAAATAAAGTTATTTGACTTATGAAAACTTTATTGCATATTCATCACTAATTTAATTAACGGATATTTTATAGAGTAAACCATAAATTAACCATGGGTCCCATTGCTGTTCCCCGTCTGCCTATCATTAGGTACGTGACGACTTGTAATAGATGGATTATTAACGGACTTTGATAAAAAGAGGAAGTTCTATAATCGGCTGAATGTATGTTTTATTTTTTACTTTTTTATGTATAGCTTGGCAAATAAATCTAGAAATTATTGGAGGCACCACTATCGAGTTATATGGCCACCCTACATTTTACGATCAAATCGTAATACCAAAAAATTTCGACCAGACTGGAAAGATGGCGCTTTTAGTATGAAATAATATGGTAAAGCCTGCGTAGGTTGACATGCCACACTACTACAACCTTCATTCTTCATAGAAAGATTCGCGCCAACTATTGAGTTCTGAGGTTTTTTTTTTAAATGCCTCATACTATGTACTTACAAATAAAAGCATCACGGGTAAAAATGCTCAACAGCTAACTGTTGGTTACCTAAGTAACCAATAATATTTTATTAGTTAACATGATATCATCCACCATACAAAATTGGAATACAACCAGCCATGTGCACGATGCATATTAACTCGACTCCGTTTCCGTGCCTTCGCGGATGCTTTCTTGAAGACCCTTTTTATTATTTGCTGTAGCTGGCTTCCGAGTCCTTGTCGTTGAAGTTCTATGATAAGGTTGGTCAATATCTTAGAGTAAAGTATGCCCAATTTCAAAGTATCTTATTTATTTTTAGGGTTTCAAGATCAAATTTAAAATAATAATACAAATCGTGCGCCTGTACAGATTTATAATAAAAATAAAAAACAAAATGAAAATTTTCAGTATAAATTGTGATGTCGATATTTTAAAAAAGACCTATAAGGTCAAGTGGGGTATCAAATGAAAGGTATCGGTTTGAACATTACAAAATGTTTTTGAAATTTTTGTAGGTTTCATACTTTATGAAAAATGATGAAAATTGTGCAAAAATTTACCATTACCTACCAGGGGGTAGTGGTAAATTTTTCGACTTTTTAGAGATTAGGGAATCTCCGAAGTTTGCAGAGCGATACATCTGAAAAATGTGGGTTGATGGTACCTATTATTTTTAGGTATTCATTAAATAGTGTAGTCTCTAACCGGTTTCTTTTGAAGGCTAACCCTCACATTGTCTGAATCTCAAAAGAAAAGATAAGATTGCTTATAAACAGGTTTATATTCATTTCTGAGGCTCAATACAATAATCCACATAAAAACATTACTGCCCTGAATAATTCGGTGTGTCGTAGTGGAGTTGCCCGCTCTTGCAACCTATTCTACCAGTCCTATCACAAAATATTTCCAACTGTTTTAAATCAATTGTTCCGCAAGCTAACACTTTAATATAATATATTTGTATAATTAAATTAACAAACGTTCGAAACCCTCGGCGCGTGAGTTACACTCGCACTTAACGAATCTTGTTTTAACATGCTCACAAGATTTTACCAATTCTCCAAAGTTATGCTATGAAAAGCTTGTTTAGCAACAACCCGAAAGAAAAATACAGATAACATTACATTACAATAAGCCTGGTGTGTCCCACTGCTGGGCACGGCTAAACGGTTTGTTTTTTCATAAGTTTATAGAAAATGGTTTACGATTTGCGGCAAATAACTTTTCCGTAAATACTTACGGATAACGTTATATTTTCTGCATTCTACAAGGAATACTCCTTAGAGAAACCAGAAAAAAAACAACCAAAAAAAAATGAATCTCGCGCCAACACGACACGATCAACCTCAAAAGTATCAAGATGCTCTTGCAACTCTATTCTGTTTTGTAAACATAACCTATTATAGTCGTTTGATAATTTATCATCATTAATACAAGTAAAGAGTTACAATACAACAATAATAGCCTTATTTCACTAGAAAATGATTGTATCTGAAATAAATACTTGTCAGGTCACACAGTTTTACAGAAAACCTCTGTAGATGAACATTATTGAGGTCGGACACAATGTTTCTGCTTCTTATCCCAGCAAACAACTTTTATAAACTTTATAATTCACTTCTCTAGCACTGCTATTGATAGTACGCACTCTACAATCACCAGTATTCACAAACTCAGTAATTTCAATCAATAACGAAAGATAAACAGACGTTACAAAGTACTTGTGGTTATCGCTTGATGACACTTTGAAAAGAGTTGCTAAGTCTATTTAATTTTAGTTGCGCTGTCAAATATGAACCGATTTTGAAAATTCTTGCGCTTTGTATAAAGAATGATTCCGGGATAGTCCCATAAACTTTATTCCCGAGGGATTAATACTAGTCCCGCAATACTTAAAAACAGAGTAAAATTAAGGGATTCTAAGTCGGTTTTTAGTTTTTTTGAAACAATCGAATAACATATTTTTGAGAATGTCCACAATAACAATATTTTTTTTTTAATATCTGTATTGGCAAAGAAAATTACAATTCTATAATAAAAACAAATTAGAACTAGTATTTACAATTGAAACAATTAAGCTAACTGCAGACTGTTGCAAACAATCTACAGGTAACTCAACTGATCCATAACAATACCAGTCGGAAGCGTCCCCAAGACGCTGGCTGCATTGCCCCGCTGTATGGCAATGCTGATGCGCTGCGACAGATACCCACCAGCTCTCGGATCACGCGTCGACCAGACGCTCAGATAACTTTTTAAATTATTGATTATTAATTGATTTAAGTTTTTTTCAAAATCACACTAGGTATATAGTTATTACTACTAATTTAATATTATTATATTGGATGTTTAGATGATTGAATGTTTCTTACCTCTTCACGCCGTAACTACTGAACTACTGAACTGATCAGGATGAAATTTTGCAAACGTGTAGTTATCCTGGAAAACAAGTGCGAAGCCGCGGGCGGAAGCTAGTTGGTAATACGAAGCTTGTTATTTTCCGACCTGCCACCGCTTCACCCATCCCCGGCAAATCTTCATGACACACGCCATTCGTCTTCGGTTGGCTTATCGATCTTAGTTCAACTGATTAGCACCAGAAGCTCGCTCCTAATTGGTGCAATCGTTCACGGCGGGAAGGCATCCGTCAATGGTAGAATGGGCACATATGCGATCGAATTTCGAAAATGGAAGCTGACTTTTAAAAGGAGATCCGTCAATAGCAGAAAAAGATTTCTTTTAGATTTGAAAATGGAACGTTGTTTGCACTAATGATCGTTCTTGGTCCCATTTATATTGAGACAGGGGCAAATTAAACCTAATTATAGATAAAATATTGTAAACTTCTTAGCCAAAACATGAACGTCCAAAGTTTATAGATATTTTGTAATAATAGCGTGACCATCCTAATAACGTGAACTAAATTCGTGATGACCCAAAAATAATTTTGCTAATAAATACCCGATATTCTGCCGTAAATCCCAAATACCCCATTTGGCTAGCTCGGGACAGCACTGACTAGAGATACGATAGGTTTTTGGGACCGAATAATTAGGTATTCGGTTTTATCAGGTCAATATGATTTCGGGCGTGTGCCCGAAAACTATAGGTGCTCCCACACTGCTGTTAGAAAATGTTTACAAACATTTTCTAACACTATAACATTTACTAACACTTTCTACAACTGCTTTATGACAGTAAAACCTCATTTATTCAAAATTAAAGGAGCATTTACACCATCGATCAAGGTATCCGCCGGCCCCCTATACATTCACAATGCACAACCTTGAAAACGTCTGTATCAAAAGCGTAACCAATTGACATGTTAGGCTACGATTTCAACTAGTGTCATTTTAATGCTCGGAAGAAGGCCTTGCATAAATCACACGTCCAAGACACAAAAAAGGACGGGATTCCCTTTTTTCAGTACAGTTTTAATGATTTTTTTAACACTGTAATGTGCTATTAGCCTTATCCTCGAGAAATAAGCGTTGAAAAAATATTTTTGGTTTGCCTATGTTATGATTTTGTCTGTTCCAAATTCATGAATAGTATTGTAGTGGCTATTGTTTTTTTTTCTTCCTTTTTATCTACAATCGGCTGTTCAGCCATAATTAGATGTGGTCTTGGGTGGAATATTCAGTTGCCATTCAGTGAATAGCACCATCTTAATGTTGGATCACTTCAGTTCCTTTGGTCGAGTTCCAGTATATGCCATCTTTTGAGGCGTTTTAAATGCTCATTGTCTTGAAGTAGGTCTTTAGCTAGTATGTTGCTGTGGTTGTTCAGTCTTTCTTTGTATTTTTTGCTGTAGTTGTTTACTTCTTCTCTTACGGTTGGCATTTCCAGGTATTCATGTATTTTGCTGTTTCTCACAAACCAGTGTGCGCTGGAGATTGTTCTTAATGCGATTTTTTGATATCGCTGTAGTATCTCCAGGTTGGAGTTGCTAGCTGATCCCCAGAGTTCTATTCCGTAGGTCCAGATAGGTTTAATTAATGCCTTGTATACAAGTATTTTATTACTGAGAGATAGTTGCGATTTCCGGCCTAACAGCCATGAAATTTCAGGGTCATGTAAAATGAGTTTGGTAGCAGGGTTTTGAGTTTATATAGAAGTAAAAAGGCTATTATTATTTTTATGTTTATTTTTATTTTATGTGTGTTTTGTGTTTTTTTTTATTATTACTAACGTTTGAACCAGTAATAGTTCGCAATTATTACTGGTTCAAACATTTATAAAATAATAGCAATAGTTATGTTGAGTTTTATTTTCTTTTGGCATTGTATTTGTTTAAAATTGACTACACAAAAACAGTTCTGTAACTACACTAACTACCTACATACTCGTACCTAACTATGTGTTGTCTAAAATAAAATATTTATTAATATTATTATTTTTTAGAAGGAACCAAACTAATTTAAATAAGATACTTAAGTAAAAGGTAACGGTATTATTTCAGATTGTACTTATAAATAAACAGCGTTTATTGTTTTTAGGTACCTACTTATAATTCAATTAAAATAAATTCGACACCATTAATCTCTTGTTCCATATTCACAGAACTTGTCACGGCTCTGCGCAAACTCGAAATAATTGTGACTTGTTTTGACGCACAAAACAAGTCACAATTATTTCGAGTGTTATTTTTGTAAGGTTCTAGCTACCTACGGAGGAGGCGCTAGGTGATACCTTATCGAAGATTTGCATTTGTACATTTTAAGAGATTAATAAATATTTATTTTAGTTTTTATACCACCATTTGCAAATAGTTTAATATATCTAGATATATGTATATTTGAACCAATGTCTACCCTGTGGGCACTGCACTACAGCCCTTCCTTCTTTGCCTCTATTCGTATTGATTGATATTAAAATAGATAAGTAACTTGAAAAGTATTGCACACAAATTATATAATTATTAGGCCAAGCCGTATTTAATTTATTTAGTTGCGAATGACGTAAATAAATGAGTAGCGCACGCCACACGGTACAGCAAAATGAGTTGTAATATATAATGAACGTAATCTAATACTCCTAATTGGTGTTTATTTTTGTAGGAACTTTATTATGTATGTGAAACCGAATTCAAATTATTTAGGCGAACGGCGCACCTCTATCCTAACTATTTATGAGACTGTGGCGGGTGCGGTTTCGGCCAAATTGATGGATACGAACCAATACCAGTAATTAGAGGGTATTTATTCCCCATAGATTGCCATCTTGACCTAGAACATTATGGGAATATTTTGGTTTTCCTTTTGTTTGCATTACGGACGCTTGAATTTTTAAGCTATAAGTTTAAGAATGTAAGGAATTACCTAAGTAGACACAAGCCTAAAGACCTCTCTTAAGGATCGTTTGTAACAAGTCAGAACGAGAAATATATCTAACACTTAAATGCCATTGCTGATGTTAAAAAATTAAAATCTGCCATTGTTAACAGATTGAATGACAATAATTGTGTTAAAAATAACACGATGCGATTATTGTGTCTGTTTCTAATTAAATTACTTAGGTATATTTAATTAGAGACTAAATTATGTTGATTTTCATTTATGAAGGGAAGTAGGTATGATATACATTTTGTAAACTAGAGTACCGACGAATAAATAACTTCTAGTACCTATCAATGGTTTTGCTAACGTAAAATTAAACTTGCATACCTACGTATCAATTTTCATCCATAATTCGGTCGAAAATTGAGCTTTCTGCCAATTTCCAGCACTTAGCCTAAGCCCTAGATGATCAGTAGGTCAAATTTCCAATCAAACCAAAATTGCACCCTACCACCCCGAAATAGCTCCTCAAATCCACTACATATGAAATATAACAATAATCCAGCAGTGCAATAATACGATATCATCGTTAAATCGGCGGGCTAATGCCAGACCAGTGACGGTTGACCCCTCGCCCTTTATGTTGCCAAACATTTGTAATGAAACTGCGAGTGATATAATGACGCGGGGGGGTCCGGGTTGGATGGCTGACCGCATAGCTCCCGATTGGATTGAATATTGATGCGGCAGATGGCAGCACATTCGGCACATAATTAATTTCTCAATCGGCCCTTGCGTGGGTCCGGTTGAAGCGGACCTATTAACATATTTTACAGCTATGGGGCTATTATTAACAAAGAAAATTACAATCAAATAATAGAAACAAATTATAACTAGTATTTACAATTGAAACAATGAAGCTAACTGTAGACTGTTGCAAACAATCTACAGGTAGCTCAACTGATCCATATATCAATACCAGTCGTAAGCGTCCCCAAGACGCGCTGCTGCATTGCGCCGCTGATGCGATGCGCCAGATACCCGCCAGCTCTCGGGTCACACGTCGTCGCTTCGACCATACGCTCAGATAACATTTTAAAAACTCGTATAGCCGCTATAGGATACTAGGCTATTGTATTTTTCTGTAAATTGCATTAAGGTAAATACATAAATACAGGCTGTGGCGGTCGCGGCTTAGTATTCGTCCCTACAACTTTAAAAGAGTCGTTTTACGGAACCTATAAGAGGAAGAATTACTTCCATAATCTACCACTTACAAGTAACTTACATATATCATCTGTCGAATCTTCCATTTTTTTTTATATTGTTTAATCCCATGAAGCATTAGCAATACATACATCCCTCGTTTTCTAGTAAATTTTGTTATTATTTCTATCACTGATGCATTAAGAATTCCTTCAAGCTTATCGGCCAAGGAAGAACCTGCTTCAGGTGAGACATCCTAGAAGTCCAAGCTTTAATATTGAAATCATTTAAAACGGAAATAATCAGTTCCGCGAACAACTCACCAAATCAGGGTCACGTACGCAACTCATTAGAGTGTATGATAATAGACAAGAACAATGAGTGAGTAATGTATGAGTAACGATACTAACTGTTTGTGGTCAACGAACAAAAAGTAGGTTTTTACAATCCTATCTGATATTACCTCAAATGACTCATTGTTATAAACTTGAGACTACTTTTTTTGCAAAAGCAGCAAGTCTGCGCGTTAGCATATTTAGCATATTAGCATATTTTAAGACTAACGACAGAAATTTTGCGAGGAAATTATGTAGTTCTAAGAAAAGGACATAAAATACTAATAAATTCATAATAAAATAATGCAGGAGATGCTGATAATAATGCAAACACCGTGCTTAAATAAAGGTTTTTTCTTTTATAGCATATCAAGAGCCTGAGAAATCGCTGTACGAAGATGTCTAAGATGTTTTCGGTCTCTTTCTATTTTACCTTTACCCGTGACGAGGACCTTAGGGTATTACTGCACTCCTAATATTTACATTTCTTTTATTTTTTGACTTTACAAAGAAGTTACGAATTTAAGACATCTGTTACTCATAATATTAATCAGTTCACTTAACCAACTCATTGTTATTCTCTAGCAGTTTGCGTAGGTTACTTAAGTGAAAATAACATGACTACATACCAAAGTAACCGTCTTTGATGAATCAGTAGAATTCATAGAAAATCAGTATTGACAAAACGTTTAAGGAAAACATCGATTGGAATACGAAATTGTTTCTTTGATGTGGATGTTACTATTGATAGTTATTTTAAAAAACACATTAAAATGTATGTCCAAAAATTTACAATAACGAAGTTACCTTAGAATAGGTACCTAAAATGATGCATCTGCAAAGGATATCATTTTAGGAGATCTACCCTGTCAAACCAAATTATAGATCACATATTCCTCGTAGATACATTGTTTATTTCTAATTATATACCTAATTAATATGATGTCGATGAAAAAGCTACAAAATGAAAACAATCAATCAAGAAGAAGTGCCCATAATCTAATCAAACAATGCCAATAATAATAAAAGTTACATATTGGATAGTTAATTTCGAAAAAAAAGTCTTATAAGTATATGAATGGAGTTAAGATAGGTATTGGCCGAGCAGTGGAAGCAGGCTCATTAGATGGTGATGATGTAATTAGATTATTGTATCTAAGCTTGGAAACTTCAGAGGTCAGTAGGTTAGTGTACAATAACATTGAATCATGTAATTATGCAAAACGATGATTTCCCTAAACTCAGAATCAATGTACCGACACGTGACAGACTGACATTCACATCGGTATTGTATATTCGTTTTATGAGTTTAGGGATATGATGTGTAGAATCATACATTATTCATGAAGATCATCCTATGAATGTGTATCGAAGATTGCACACTTGGCCACCTAAGTGGGTTGGGTATCATAAAAATACTTGATACATTTAAATTAAGATCACGGAACATTATAAGTCTATGATATCTAAAAAGCTTTCTGCAGAAAACGTAAACATTCAATGAATTAGAAAATAGATCGATTAATTCTGCTAAAACTAAACTATGCAAGATAAGTTCAGTTCTTGCATAGTTTACGTTTAGCAGAATTCACATCTCTGCCGACAAGCCTAGGAAACTATTTCGTTTCCTAGCCTTTCTTTATTTATAGATGCTTGCAAAAACTAAAGTGTGTCACGTAAAAAATCTTGCGGGACATACCTATGAAAATACTGCTAACGTTATCACTCTATTGAACAAGCCAACCAAGCTACAAATACTAAGAAAATTTCGAAGTCAAAGTCAAAGTAAAAAACTCTTAATTTCCATAAATACAATAAATGTAAACTTAGAAAAGGTCAAATTCTTAATAACTAAACTCTGACACGGAAATAAAGTGATATTTTTGATTTCAGTCGCTTCGGTATGTAGACTAAAGTAAAGAAGCGACGAAGAAACCTTTAGCCTGTTAGTTGTTATTTTTAAGACGCATTCTGAAGTAGTACTTACAAGAGAGGTTAAGGATGGTGTGTAACCTCCTCTACCTTCAGAATGCGACGCAAATGAAACGCATCTAGACATATTTCATCCGGAATTTTATTGCGTTTTATATTCATAGACCAATTTGAGAAATCCTTTAGTTTTCTGTGGGGTCCGAAACGTATGGAGTGACCACCCTATAAGGAGTCGATGACCCCTTTATACATAAGTGTTATGGGTTTATGGTAAATACTTTAGGGGGCAGGCAAATCGGTGTTTTATATATTGGTTTATCTAAGTATGTATATACGCAAGGAGTGTATTCTATGAATCTTTCATCGAAATATCAAGTAAAAGGTTATCTTACTGGAACGAAGTCGCGAGTACAATAAGTTTTCTTAGGATTCAAAAACAGGCGAGATTTAAAAAAAAAAGTGGCCGATGATGGCCACTTTACTTAGGAAAGTATAGGTATAATAATCGACTTTCAAGTAGGTAATAATCCAAATTCTATGTTCCAACAAAGATAATCAAAACTCTAACTGATAATGATAATAACACAATATCAAATTCGCAACACAAACAAATAATTCTGTTTCAATTCAATCGAAACACTCAAGTCCTTGAAATTAATCAAAATAACCCGAACTTGAAACTTGACAGAGCCGTCGAGTGATCTTAAATCGCTTAGAAGGGCCCATATTGAGTTATCCGGTGGTTAGGCGCTAGTAATAATGTATGGGGTACGGTACCCCACTACCCTATTGCTAGTTGAATCGAGATTGCTAAGGACTGCACTGAAGGGTTGGTACGTTCATTCTCTTGAGTTGGTTAGTGGAATCAATGGTGTGATGCATGAAGTGCTTTAACTTTGTATTTCTCCCATTATTCATCATTATAGTTCGTTGAAACCTCACCGTCATCATCAACATCGGCCTACAACATCCATGAATTTCATGTGCTCGTACGTCGGTACTTACGTAGATGACTTGTAAGGTCTATCAAAGCTAACTGCATATCTTAAATTCATGTTTATTTTGTTCCTGCTATCTGTACCCGTCTGGTGGCTCAGCAGTTTGGTACACAAGTTTCGGATGCGTCGACCCTGCTCGCTATTAATTATTATTGAGATTCCCTGCCGCTCTATACAAACATATCGAACACTTTTTAGTAGCTTTCTCTATTCTCAGTTGTTTGCTCTGACATCACAATTTTTAAGATTTATAATGCTTTTTTTGTACCCAATTTATAGTCGTTTGAATTACGAATAAAAATAATACATACATTCCAAGAAAAGAATTCGAAGAAAATAAAAGTTATTTACACCATAAATCTTTTGAATCCATCATGATTATTAACACTATAGTCAATATTGGAAAGCTCAGTACTCAAATCATGGTAAATATCCCCTTGTAAATTACTTTAGTTATTTACACTAGTTAGCAAATCTGGTAAATATCAGGCACTCCGTTGTATTTTACAAGTGCCCTTTACACTTGAGCCTAGACACCTACTTTGGGACCTTCTTTATTAATATTCGTTCGACGTAGGGCTCTGTTACAACTCCTTTACAGCGGCTCTTGAATGCTAAACTCTGATAAAATATTTAAAAATCCACCATCTCGAGGAGTACCTACCATTAATAGGGCAAAAATAGAGAAAACTTGAAAGCATGTAACGTAAGTAAAACTTGAGTGGTACAGTAGAATAAGAAGTCTTGAAGAACATTTTTATTAAATCAATGTTGTTTACGATCTCTTCTACACTTTTTTATTATTTTATTGTGATTTTGTACTCCAATAATCTTTCCCAGAGAAAGCCTACGTGAAAAATTCAAGGAAATAAACATAATGACAGTACCATGTTAATATATTTATGAAAACCTATTGTACACTCATAGAAATATCAATCGCTTCCCTAAAAATAGCGATGTACATAATTTGAATACAAGAAATAAACATAAACTCGCTGTGCCCACAACTAGACTACACAAAATCAATGTATCTTTTAAAGGGCAATGTATACGCTTCTACAACAAAACTCCTAGTGAGTTGCAAAAATTATCAGTAAATAAATTCAAACAAATTGTCAAAACCTTCTTGTGTAAAAAGGCCTACTATAAAATATCAGATTATCTAGAGGATAAAAAAGCTTGGGACGGGATTTGCTCCAACTCGAAAAATAACAACTAACAGGCTAAAGGTTTCTTCGTCGCTTCTTTACTTTAGTCAACATACCGAAGCGACTGAAATCAAAAATATCACATTATTTCCGTGTCAGTGTTTAATTATTAAGAATTTGACCTTTTCTAAGTGTACATTTATTGTATTTATGGAAATAAAGAGTTTTTGACTTTGACTTTGACTTTGTAAATAATAAATAACTTTTATTCACTTTCTACTCGACCTAAGCAAGCTCTGCTAACTTTGGTGCTTGCTATGATACCTATGTATATTCAACTTCTTGTTTTATGGCGCCGCTTGCATTTCGCGACGACTCTGCCAGTGTCTACCTATGTATAATAATATGTGTGTTGTTCAACACTATTAAATTATATTTCTCGTTGAAAAAAATATGTCAATATTTCAATGTCTCACTTTGTATCTTCCATGAATCAAATCACAGGTGTAACACATATCAAGTCAAATTTCATGTATATTTTTTTTAAATATTGATATAGAAAAAAAAAATTGTACAGTAGTAGGTACATATATACATTAATTTATAAGACACAGAAATAAAAACTTGCTTTAGTCACAAATTGGTCCCTGTCTCAGCATAGGTAAGTCGCGTTTGCAACCAACGCTGATCTTCCGACGCGAGACGGGGCCGTTTAGTGACGTCACGGAAGATAGAACAACTACAACACAAAATAGACAAGAAAGACTGAATTGACTACGAAGCGGATTTGATATACATACACTAAAATGTCAAAAATATAAATAAAATATTAATTGTAAATGTTTTTATTTGCCTTAGAGTTTGAACTGCATTAAGAGATCCGAGATCTTTTAAGTGACTTATGTCTAATACGAATCGTTAGGCAGCATACTACAATTATTTATTTATCTTCCTTCTATCATGTCAACAAAAGTATCAAGTTCTTAGATTTCTCAGTCAATAAAGTATCAGTTAGTAAAAACAGACGCGTGTCCAGCGCACTTGGCATTCCGGGCAGTCTTGACAACGAGCAAACTGGCAGCGCGACGCGACGTGCTTACCAATACTGTGCAAATTCAGATCACCTAGGGATGTGTTGAAAGTGTGATATTGTTGGTTCAATATGGCTCCAACCTGTAGGGCAATTTATTTGTTTGTGAGTGTGTTACACGTACTATTATTGGCGCTTATTTTGATTTCGAATAAAACAAAAAAAAATTAACTAATTTGTGACGACAATATTAGAGTGAGTGACACACTTACTACATACATACATCTGAATCGACCAGGAGGGCAATTCTGTCAATATATCTACTCTAAACGTTAAATATGGCAAAAACTGACAAAATATTGAGTGAATGCTTCAAAGCAAACATGCGTATTCTCAAAATCTGCAATTCGATATTTATCGAGGTTTTCTTCGATAAGATACTCGATATGGCGCACGAGAATACAGTTTTTGGCGGGACTCGAGATGTGCTTTTGAGTGTAGATATTGGCTTGCATTGTAGGTATGTTATCCATGTAATGTATACCTATAAACGATTACGTACACCTTAGTGTGAATTATACTAAGTGCCAAATAAGGTGGCAATACAGCCCTCACCTCCTCCTCCACAGTAGAAGTTAAATTATCGCTATTCTGTCGCTCTCCATACAAACCTAAAGCGATACCGGTGTCGCTAGAGTATCGTAGTACAAGTGTACTTGGAAGCAATAAACAAACAACACAACCCAAAAAAGTTCGAAATCGGGAATTAACTACTGACTTTTTACATTTTCAATGAATTCACGTATTTTAATGTTCTAAAATACCAGAGTAAATTCAAACCGGCGATATTTTAATTAATTAATTAATAATATCATGGTTAAGAGTACCAAATTACATTAACAAGACTAAAAAAATATATGAATTGTGTGTAACATAAGAATTTACGCATCGAAAACGTTTCAAAATGTCAATTCAAAATGTGTAAAAAGAACTGTTACGCAATGGCCATACAGTTATATAACAAACTTCCACTTGACATGAGAGAACTGACAGATAATGAATTTAATCGTAAATTATATAACTGGCTTTGTGTTAACTGTTTTTATAATATAAGTGATTATTTGAAATTTAAATGCACATAATTTTTATTTTTTTTTGACATTATAGTACTTACTTAATGTTATTTAATCTATTATTCTTTATTCATAGTTATTTTTAAGTTTAAACATTTGCACGACTCAAAGGTCAAATATAGTGAAACTCTATTGTAAAACCACCATTGCAAACCTATATTTATGCAAATAAATGCTATTTCATTTTCATTTCATTTCAAATAACATAGGATAATAATTTTATGCGTAATAGTAATAAGTTTCCTAAGACTTGTGTAACCCTAAATAAATAAAATTTTAAGTTGTGCTCTTTTATGATTTGGTGAATGTCCTTTTTTGCCACGTTATTTGGCACCGAGTATAGTGATGAAAACTTAACGTTTCTGAAGATTTAATCGTTTCAAAGATATGAAAATCAGAGCAAAAATTAAAATAATTTCAATCAGAGGAGATTCAATAGAGGCGCTGTTCCAAATTGTACGGAAAAAAGAGAAGTCGTCGTCACGTTCAGAGTTCAAGAAAACGAAAGCTTATTTTGTATTTATAAGTAGGTATTTATTTATTTACTTACTAGAAACCTAAGTACGAGTATAAACATATATACTTACTTTAGGTTATACTTAGGTATGTATATATTATACTAGACATATACAAAGGTTAATAACCATCATAGTGAATAAAATCCCGCATGCAGTGATTAAATTTAAACACATTATGTAAACGAAAACTAGCTGAACATTTTCAATTTTTTAAAGAGTCTAGACAAAATTACAGCAAGCACGTAACTCAGCATCATAACCAGAGATGCTGAGCAATATTGCGTGAAATTTATATTTTTATCTCAAGTAATGGGCCGTAGTTTGTAAAATATAAGGTGGATTATATAAATTATTTGTTCCGGTTTGTGTGGAAGGAAAAATAATTTGTGGAAAGGTTCTCTTAGGAAATCACATTTATGCGAATACGAAAACCTATGAAATATTTTTTATACTCTTTGTGATTGGATAACATCCCATTTCTATACATAAACACTTGAACGAATGACTGAATGAAAATATTTTATTTTCCTTAAAACTACTATACACAATTAGCCTTAATACTATGTTAATTTATACTGCCTAAGTTACAAAATAAATTTTCATTTCTTTAATATCTATAATATGTAGGTACCATATAAGTGGAAAATAGAGCAGACAACTTATAGAATCTCGAACACCTCAATGTCATGACGAAAAAAGCGTCTTGAACTACTATTACTATTTTAACTATATTACTGCTACTTACTACATATATTACTTACTATTACTACTATTATTATTATACTATTTTAATTCACCAACACGAAATTTCTTGTTTTGTTTTGGCTAATTGGTGTACTCTAATACACCGAATTAGAGTACCAATTTGTATTTTGGAGAATGAAAATAGGCCTTCTGAACCAGTGATGCTTTTTTATTTCATTAATTACTAGCTCCTGCCCGCGGCTTTGTACACGTGTTTCAAGAAAAGTAAATATACCTAATACCTATTAACAAAAAGGCCAGTTGCCTTCAGTAGTATTAACGTGAACCATTGGCGTGAACAGACATTTTTAATATTAGTGACTATACTATACCAAAACCATAATAATATTGAAACGTAGACGGCCAGAATATAAAGATAATATTAAGTAATATATAACTAAGATAAGTCTATTTCAGCCAGAAGACATCACATTACCCGGGAATCAAGAAACACAAATAAAAACCAATCAAATTTCACGCGTAAGGACGTGTCGCGTGAGACACATAGTCTCATTAATTTAGAACATAAGACGTGGGTACACAGTACATTCAAATCAGAAGGAAGATTTTAAAAAAACCTTGCGACGGTGGAAGGAATAACATTTTAAGTTGTAGAACTTAAAATGGTGTAACCTTTGGAGTATCTGTAGTGTACATTTACTGTATTTATGGAAATAAAGAGTTTTTGACTTTGACTTATACTTTGATCTCCTAAGTCAGAGTGTGGTCCATTATTCTTTTCTTGCCTAATTCCCCCGGACTACGGGTAATAGGATGACGTAAAAAAAAACTTATAAGGGGAAAAAAGTTGTAAAATAAATTATTGTGAGTTAAAAAACTTCAATTTTGCCTATCATTGAGCCATCGTCATATCTGGGGAGTATCGTGCATTTATCGTGCATATCGTGTCACTATTGGACACGTAGGATAACTTGACATTCTGATCTCATTACACTGCGTCCCATTCGTCTCAAAAACTGTTCCACATGCGTACAAAATATATTTCCCGTTTAAAACAAAACGATGTTTTGATAGATGCGCCCGCGCAGCGCTCCTGACTCACCGGAATAGCCGGCTAATTATGATAGAAGGGTAACATTGTGGTATTTTTGAATTGACGGGATAAAACTTTTTGTGGTAGAGGTAAAATGGACCCTTGTTTTGTTTTGATCGGTAGAGATAAAATAAATGGCCAGGAGATTTGCTGTAAATCGGTCTTATGGTTTTTCTAATACTAGGTATGTCATGAATAAATCCATATTAATATTATACATTCGAAACTTACTCTTTCTGTCTGTCTATCTGCCTATCTGTGAGTTACCTTTTTCCGTCTAAACGGTTGAACGGATCTCAATTAAATTTGGCAAAGAAGTAGATGGTATCCCGAGGACGGACATAGGCTACTTTTTATCCTGGAAAAAAGAGTGCGAAGCTGCGGGCAACAGCTAGTGTTTAATATGCCTAAAGATGCAGTACCGTCAGCACAAAAGTCAGCCGGGGGCGAGACGCGTGAAAGTGGTCCCAGCCCGGTCTCTCAAGCAATTAATAAGTTTGGGAGCCGAGCGGACGTCCGTCTGACCGGACGGTTGTCACTTTGTACGGATAGCAGAGATTAATTAGCTTTGTATTGGTGCAATACGAGTTTTAGAGCAAGAGGTTTGTTATTTGTAGAATCCAAGGTTTCAGGAGCACCGAAACATTCTAAGCTCTTTTACTTTTTTGCAGATTTTTGTGCAATTTCATACAAATATCTTCTACTGGATAAAGATTAATAAAGAACACACAGTTTTATAAGGTTTTTAAATAAAAGATAATAATTATATGTCTAAAAGGCATAGATTGCATAGAGAGGAATAAAGAAAAAGACTAATCACGCATATTATGTAATCATGTAAGAAATGCTTACTAAGGATAACCAGTTAAACAGAAAAACAGTGAGGCAATCATTTGTGAAAGACTTAAAAAAATAGAACAGAAACATAGGTAGTTAAACCCCTGACTTATTATAAGTTTTTAGTCGAAGACTATAAGTACATGTTGTAGGTAAATAAAATTGCTCGCTTTTCAAATTTAAACTCAGACAAAGCTATTTACTCCCCTATGTGCGCAGGTACAGTACATTCAGAATAATCAAAGTCAGAGGGTCAGCAATAGTAGATTGTGTCACAAGGGAACAAAATAATGTATTTAGGGCGAGAGTAATTTTTAAGTCCAGAGCGAAGCGAATGATTCTATAGAAGAATCCTAAGCGTAGCGAGGGATTCAAAGTACGTCGCTAGAGGTTAAATAATTTTGTTACCGTGTGGCACTCTGCTTTTCATCCTTAACTATTAATATTTTGTGTATTTTCCCTCATTAATATTATTTGCCAATGTTTGTTGACTTTTACAAAATGTATTATATTTTATGTCTGTTTTAATTTGTGTGCGCAGCAAAAAATGCATGTCTTTTGTCTATATCTCGAGTAGGTCCACTGGTTTAAATCTAACGTGCGCCGTCGTGCCCGTCAATAATAATAGGTGATCATTAGATCCAATATAATCACCTATAATTATGAAATGAACTGATAATTATGCAGGCAGTTATGGGGCTTGCCATGGTGAAGTCTGATTGCAAAAACTCAATAAGCCCACCTCGTTAAACACGACATAAATTTTAACCAACCAATAAACCGTTGAATAAGTCACATTACTGATACAACTCGTAAACATGCTTTAATGACAATTTAACAAAGCTATTTAATACAAACCAAGCAAAAATAGACTTTATTTGATGAATGCAGGGTTCATGTGTGTGATTTTTGTAAATCTGTAGATAATTATCCTTTCCAACACCTCAATTACCAACAATAAAGTTTACTAAACATTGCTAGTGTTGTGACAGTCGATGTAACTATTTACTTTTTTGTCGAGCACTCTCTCGGTTTTCTTATTGTTGACATGATTAACACTAATAATATAAATTCAAAACTAGATGTTTAGATGGATGAATAAAAAATAGGCTACGTTTTATTCCACGAATCAGTTCCCATGAGATAGAAATAACCCTTAAACGTTTTCATATAAACCAAGCGTGCGAAGCCGCGTGAAAAAACTAGTATTTAATAAATAAACCGCCTGCATTATCATGAAAATGTAGTGTTCGATAATTCACATTAACAGTTTCACCCAGCACAACACTTCCTATGCATTGTCAGGAGAATTAACCTGATCATCTTCCTTATGTAATGTATAAGCATGTGGATTATTCAAGTGAATGTAAGAAGTCTAATAAAGAAACTAAGGTTTAAGAAACGTACGTTTTTCATTCTACTTTAGAAGTATTGTGGAGGTCTTCTTTGGAAAGCACACTTTACAATACTAATACAATACAATACAATACAAATATTCTTTATTGCACACCAAATAATAAAAAAATAAACACAGAACAAAAACAAATAAAGATAATGTACAATGGGCGGCCTTATCGCTAAGAGCGATCTCTTCCAGGCAACCATAGGATGGACAAGAAGTGACTGAAATAGTATAGACGGTGGCGTGTAAACAGAAATAATGTTTAGGTAGTAGGAAGCAATGAATATATTTAGACATAATTATATAATTAAACATAGATATACATACTAGTATATATTACATAATATAAAATAAATATAGTAAACATACAAAATTACTTAGCAATTAGATGTTGAGGTGAGGAAATGTTCATAGACCATTTCCGCACTTTAGTGCAAGAAAGAACGCACACTTTAGTGACAGAGAAAGCTGTGTGCTGTGAGTGATCCAAAGCTATACTGATGATAACTCCTTTTTATCGATAAACAGTCATCGACGCATCCCATCCCCAGCCTGCAAATCAACGTTTAAAACAGCCATTATCTAGTTAGCCCTCGTTTGCGATGGTTACATGAATGTCGCCATAATTGAGCTCCGCCCTTTCATTGGCGCATGTCACGCGAGACGACCATTTTAATGTCAATATTGAGTCTCAGACTGATGTTCATTGGTTGTTCTGTGTTTTTGCTCATCTTTGGTTAAACCAAAAATTTGTACAGTATGAGGTATCTAATTATCATCACACAATATACAGGGTGTCCTACGGGCGGCCATGGGACATAGAGGGCAAGTACCAGAAATATTAAAAAAATTAAATAACTTTTACTGAAAGGAAACATTCCTTTAGTTTTAAAAATAAGTAAAACTTCATTCACAGAATTTTGGAAAATTACGTGCTATTTTTTTGTAGTGAGTAGCGATTACTGTACAAATACAGTAATCGCTACCCACTGTAAAACATATAACACCCTGTATTTAGTCGGCACCGATAGGTAGAATAAATCATAAGAATCAAATCTGTCTAATAAACATTGCATATTAAATAAATGGAACACCATGAAAATGCCAAAAACTGGGACAAGACGTAGCACTTTGACTGGCTCGTTTACACCAGTTAACCAATCTGCTGCAGCCGACTGATACTCGTAGAGACCATCGTTAAATCAACCACTGGCATTGTCAGTCTGTACATTTTAACAAAACAAGCCAGTGCAGTTTATCTACCGTGTGGGCTTGAGCAAGTTGCTGTGCGGCGAAGGCATTCAGGCGGCTTTATCACTGGTGAAATGATTATAAAATGAAAAAAATATATATAAATAATTTTTAATAAAAAAAATAAACATTTTAATAACTTCCGTCTAGCCGAATTTTGGCTGCAGCGGCCAGTCTCAACGGAGACTAGCCATGTGCGCAGAACATGGTCATATTATACACAAATGTGCGCAAACACTGGTGCACTATCTTTTGGCTTGGAAGAAATCACTTCTAAGCGATAAGGCCACCCATTGTGCTTGTCTTATGTAATGTCTCCTTGTAATGCTATATTTATGGTGTACAATAAAGCATTTTTTTTTTGTATTGGCTCGCTCTCAAAATCCGATAAAATGGTAAACCGACACGACCAGGGGGAAGCCATAAAAAGTAGTTTGTCTCCCCAGTTATTGACAGATTTCTTGGTCTTCCTCTTATTTATTATGCAATGTTGATTAGACAGATTTGATTCTTATTATAAACTTTAAAAATACAGGGTGTTATTGTTTGGATTCTAGTGGGTTCGATTACTTATAGCAAGTAATGTTTCGAAATTATGTTGATGCAGATTACTTAAGTCATTTACAATGGGATATTTACCATTATTTGAGTTTTAAGCTTTCCAATATTTTCGCACAGTTTTATGCGCCATCTTCACCGAATAACTGAAGGCAGTTGTACTTGTTTTTAAAAATAAATGAATGTTTATTTCATTAAAACTTCCTACCTTCAATATTTCTGGTACTTTCCCTCCATGTCCCATGCCTGTGGGACATCCTGTATACACTTATCTTCTACTATATAAAAATAAGTCGGGTTTTCCTTCCTGACGCTATAACTCCAGAACGCACGAACCGATTTCCACGGTTTTGCATTCGTTGGAAAGGTCTCGGGCTCCGTGAGGTTTATAGTTACATAAAACGAAGCCATCTGGTGGCGAAACGGAGTTCGCCGGGTTTGCTAGTATATGTGAGGTATATAATAGGCTACTGTTTATCCGAAACGAACGCTGGCGAAGCCGCGCGCAGAAGTAGGCATATTAGATTACATATTTTATCAGGACCACTTCATGTTAATTCAATAGAAACTAGCCTTAAGGAGGTATTACCAATTTCCTAGTATTTTACATCCAGCCATGAACAGAGCTGCAAAAATGGCTTTTCTAGAATATGATCGTAGAAACAAAAGCCAAATATTTTCTGTCTAAACCTAGCACTATTCTAAACATATAGAAACGAAGACGAGCCGATAGGAATCGCAATTCCAATAAAATAGACGCATAGCCCGCGGGCTCGCAACTTGGCAACGTGCGCTATGGATAATTCTATGGTGCTGTGAAAGAGTGCTGGATAGCCTGCATTGGAATGGAAGTGCGGGATGTGAGAGTGAATCTTTGGAGTAACATACCGCAACCCTAGGTGAACACTTAACCCTGGTAGTTGAAAAACTTCATTTTACAGATATTACGAAAAATGTTATTGCAGCTTTTTTCTAACTTATTTTATGAACTACAAAGTCTGAAAATTTTGCAATCTTGCGTTTTTTTATAAAACTGGTTTCTACAAGAACCAGTAGCTTTTAAAATGCCCAAAATCGTTAAATAAATCAGCAAAGGAACAGCATAAAATTATAAGAACCTCCTAAATACCCCACTTAGGTTGATTGTATAAGAATGAATAAACCTGCTTTTATGTTGTTAGGTGATGCTGTGTGGATTGTGTCTAGCATTATTAATATTATTGACATGAGTCCGTGAGTGTATCACGCATTCAATTCAATTCAATTCAATTCAAAATTCAGAGAGCTTTATTTCCTTTAGACCTTACAGGACTCTTGGACACGTCACAAAATTCAAATTACATAAGTAAAACTAGAAAATAAATTGAATTTGATTCTTGCTCACTTCAATATTTTTAAGGTAAAGCAACGAAGCGAACAAGAAACCTTTACCTTGTGAGGTTGTTAGTTTTCGAGTTGGAGCAAAACCTGTCCCAAGCTTTTTTATCCTCTAGATAATCTGATATTTTGTAGTAAGCCTCTTTACTTATTTATTTATTGTTTAACAAAATCAACAGCCCTTATTTCTAAACAGTTGTAACCTTAATACCATACAGTAAACACACAGTATCTAAAAAAAAGTGACTTACAGCGCCTCCTGGCGAGTAAACACACACAACCCCCCCCCCCCCTTAGCGATTGACCACCATACCACCCAGCTAAGATCTGTAAGTGATGGATCTGTGTTATCTGAAAATAAATGTTTATTATTATTATTAGGAACCATTGCCAACGAATTCCGAACCCAAAACAGAAAACCGTATCTAAATCAGTCAAGCCGTTTTGTAGATAATTGGGAACATGTGCAAATGCACACACACACACACACATACAAACAAACAACATCACATCCTAAACACATATACCGTCTCCGTTCCGTCGCGGGTAAAAAACAAGAACCAATCCAGGCCTAAGGCGATATGCAGACAGAGCAGCTTTAGTTCAATAAACCATCAACTTTATTGAATATTTTTATAAAGGTTGCCAGCTGCAGCAACAAAAAGGCCCAGTTTAGGAAGAAGTTTATATGTAAACAGAATACGGAGATCAAAGTTGCTCTGTCTGCATAGCGCACTCACAAAAGCAAGTCAAATAACCCTAAAGTGATAGATATATATATATATATATATATAACCATAACTATTTACATAGGTACCACTTATCAGTCTCAAGTTCATTAGGTACCAAATACCTGCGCCAAAAATGATAAAACTGGTGACCGTTGGCATGCCAGAGCTGGCAAGCGCCTATCAGATCCACCAAGCATTGTGTGAGATGATAACCCACTTTCAGAAATGTTTTGTGTATGACGTCACGAGGTATGGAAGCTACGTGTGGCTCTGGGTTAGCTGTATGATTTTGAAGATAATTTTGAGCTGATATTAGAACCCAATGTTTTTATACTTTTTATGATTTTTGCACTTTTTCTCAATTGTTACTTTTGATCGCAAATAATTGGCACCTAATCCAGGCTTGATGTCATTGTAAAACTGGCATGGCATAGAACAATGAAGTCTTCAATGGAGCATCATTTATTTTAACACAGACATAAAAACAAGAAAACGACAAATTACAACTCAATTTCCTAAAAAAATCTAAACCGTCACAAAAGGAAGAGTGCTCAATATGCTGGCAGCATTACCACGTTGAATGGCAATGCTAATTCGTTGACCGAAATAGAAGCCAGCATTCCGATCACCTGTGGACACTATGAGAAGTTTTTCTTCTATTACATTTGAAAATGGGCTTAGCAAGATTATAGCCACCAACAATGGCGTTTAGGTAGGTCTATTTATTTTTTCTCAAAACTCCAATCTCAGTTTACAATCTACAATTGTATCCATCAACATTTCGCATAGACTGCTCTATTCTGAGCCCCATTCAACGAAACAAACCACTCAGAACTGTTATCCGAGCCGCAAACTGCGCAATACCAGAAACTTTGCCACTATTGAAGAACAATCAGTACGGCCGCTGTTACAGCCACTAGCAGCTAATACTGATTATGAGAGGTCTCTGCTGATAAAAACTTAGCTCTGCCTTTACCTTTGCAGTTTGAAAGAGTTCCGATAGCGGTTGTTGACAATGCGCAGGTGAGTTCGCTATTGAGTTATTGTTTAATACGCTGATACACTCCGGGGCTAGATGATACAAATAAATATAAAACATTTATTTTAAGTCAACAGAGGAGTATGTATATTTGACGTAAGTAGAGAAAAAAAATTGTTAACTAGGCATAAACGATTGACGACCTGCGATAGTCTGCAGGCAGATGTTGGTTGCGGCAAGATCTGAGACCCTGTCTTTAGCTCGCTAGTAGCTTCAGCCCCTTGCTGTGACGCTTATTAGGGGAGGCCAGTCCATGTCCAGCAGTGGACTATTATAGACTGACGATGAGGTATAAAAAATCCGCAAATTACTGATTCGCTGCGTTCCACAAGCAACTTGCCTAGACATCCAACTCACCACACAGTGGGCGCTGATAAAACTTGGCCTATTATTTCTGCATCGCTATCTTTGCCCGGGGGCAGACTGCTACCGTAGGTACCCATTATTGATAGTCGCATTGAAATAGGTAGCTCTGGGCATTGGAAATTATGCTCGGAAGATATAACTTTTTAAAGGATTATTTGTAGTTACTTCCTTCTAAAGTTTTGAAGTAGTGTGACTGTTTTTGACAGAAAATTATACAAATTTTGGAAATGAAATAGTAGATTGTGTCACACGACGGGGACAAAATAACGTATAAAGGGCGAGAGCGATTTTTTGATTTCCATCCAGAGCGAAGCAAAGGATTCTAGAGTAGAATCCTAAGGGTAGCATCGGATTAAAGGTACGTCGCTCGAGGTTAAACATTTTTGGTACCGTGTGGCACTCTGCTTTTCATCCTTAACTATGGGAAAAGTTCATCATACGAGAAAAATAAATAAGATATGCTTTTAGTAGTGACGAATATTTATATTTAGGTACATAACCAAATTACAAATTCATTTCTGGTGTTAATATTACACTTTCACTGCTAGAACTCATCTTTTATTCAATTTGCGTGAATCAAATTAAAATTTTGTGTAATATTTTCATATAAAGTAATAACAAAACGAATAAAAAGTTTCCGCGTATTCTGTTTTTAAATTTGGATAGCCACGCGCTTTTTTTTATTACCAGCCAGGTGTTTCCTGAATTCCGTAAAATTTTTTAATTAAATAGTCATCCAAATTCAAAAGTACCACGTTGAATGACCCACTTTGGTCGCACTTATCGAGGAACTCTTTGCCTCTTTTCGAATAGATTGGATGAACAAGTCTTTAGTGTCGAACTCTTCCATTTTCAAAAGTCATCTAATCCAAAAAAGCCAGCTTATCGGTTCAGGTGTATGTATTTGTGAGTGTATAGGTACATATACTATTTTTGCCACTTAAGCTGCTTTTTCAGGACAAAAAAAATGTAAGCAGCGAAAATAGGATACACAGCCAGAAGTAATACACTCACGAATACATCTGAGTCCTTAGTATGGTTTATGCATTACTTTATGATGACAAAATAAGTTTTCGTCTCTTTCCTCGTATATGTATTTACTAGCTGCTGCCTGCGGCTTCGCACGCGCTTTTTAAGTAGCCTATGTCCGTCCCCGAGATACCGTTTACCCTCCCTGCCAAATTTAATTGAGATCTGTTCACCGTTTAGTTACCGTTTAGGCGTGCAAAGATAACAGACATACAGATCGACAGACAGAGTTACTTTCGAATTTATATTAAAAGTATGGATGTAATGTTTTGTATTAAGATTATCAGTCATCTAGTACCCATAACACAAGCTCTGTTTGGCTTTGGGCTAGAGGATGCTGTGTGCAACATTTAAAGACTATCATTATTAGGGTTTCAAAGATCGGAGATCGGTTTCGAAACCCATAAATGGTCTCGCTTTTTCTGTCTTTTTTCCGTCTTTAACATCTCGGCAACTACAGCAGCAAATAACTTAAATTTAAAATAATAATACATTTCGTGCGCCTGTACAGATAAAATAAAAAAAAATAATGAATATGAACATTTTCAGTACAAATTGTGATGTCGAAATTTTAAAAGATACCTACAATGTCAAGTGGGGTATCAAATGAAAGGTATCCATTTGTACATTTCACAACAGTTTTTGAAATTAATTTCTGTAGGTATAATTCGTCAAATTACCCTTCCCCCCCCCTTTCTACGAGGAAAAGTATTGATTTTGAAATTTCTGTAGGTTTCATACATTTTGAAACAATTTGAAAAAAGTCCTACAAATACCCCTCCCCCCCACTATTTTCGAACTTTGCAGAGCGATTATGAAATGTATGTATTGTTTGTAAATATAGGGTTTGTAAGTAGACCACTTTTTAATAATAGTAAAAAAAGGGGGGGGAGGTTATTTTTAAAAAAGGGAGGAGTGGGGTATTAAATGAAAGGTATCGGTTTGTACATCTCAAAACAGTTTTTGAAATTCCTGGAGGTTACATACTTTTTGAAATATTTTGAAAAAAACTCGAAAATTTTACTATTACCCTCTGTACTCCGAAGTTTGCAAACCGATAAATATGAAATATTTTTGAACCTTTAATTTTTAGTTATTTATTAAATAGCAAAGTCTAACCAGTACCTACCTATAGTACATATTGGTATACTTGACAACCGTTCGAAACCCTCGGCGCGCGAGTCAAACTCGCACTTGACGGATCTTGTTATTATTTTGCTTTTTTCTACCAAATAGGGAGGAACTATTTTTCGTTGTTTGGCAGAGGCTGTTTCCACGAAATATTTTATTTGTTTTATAGGTTTTTGTAAGTGTAAGCGAGGAAGTTCAAGTCTAATGATCTCTCGAAAACTTTATTCGTAATCCTATTGTGCACACTCTTACTTAGCATACTGAATTGACCTGGAATTTGTATAGGTAGGTATTTAATGAAAAGACGTCATGATTCTTCTGTAAAACCCCAGACCATCTTCTCGTCAACTCAGTTCACTGTCAAAATTCAGAAGTTGCGATAGAATTCAAGATAAAAAGTTGGCCTATTATTCGCCCCTATCTTTGCTCGGGGCTATGCAAAGAAGGTACTTCTTCCGATTACCGATAGTCACATGAAATATACATTTAGTTGGGCAAATTTGTTTTAGGAGATTCGCTCTGGGATTTATATGAAAAGTTGAGTTACGAAAATAGTATTTGCTCTCTGTTATGGGAAAAAAATGTATTGTCTCTTTGTTTTTAATGCGATGCAGTCTCTTCTCGCCATCATTGTCAATTTGTCCGTGTATTTAGCTATTAGTTTGGTTTAGTAATTGGACAAAATTTTGCAGATATTGTTTATAATGGCTAATACTTACATATACTGACAGGTTACACAGGGAGTTTTGTCTGTGTCTTGAAGTACTTACTACCTGCCCAACAACATACATATATAAATATAAAAACTTAATGACATGACGTCTTCCTGAGCTGACAATAATTTAGCGTGTTTTAAAAAACGATAAACCGACTTCAAATTACGGTAAGTAATATTATTCATCTATGACATCGAATGACACTACCAATCTTTATTGACAAAAAAAATGACAATTAAAAAATAAAAACAAATTAGAACTAGTATTTACAATTGAAACAATTAAGCTAACTGCAGACTGTTGCAAACAATCTACAGGTAGCTCAACTGATTCATATCAATAGCAGTCGGAAGCGTCCCCAAGACGCTGACTGCATTGCCCCGCTGTATGGCATTGCTGATGCGCTGATGAAGATGATGATCTGCATCTATGTCTCGTACGTACGAATTACCACTCCCTTACTTTCCCTGACGTGCAAAAAATTTAGTTTAAACTTGCGACATCAAGCTATAATTTAAGTTTAATTAGTTTGATAACACATGGATGAAACTGTTGACGCCCGTTGCTATGGAAACCATAAGTTGATAGTAAAATGATCATATTGTGATGAATTTTTACAAACCTACGTTTTATAGCGCACATAGCAATTCCTCGAGACTTAAACTTATTGGGCGTGACCACCTTAAAATCAATTTTGATACAACAACGAAAGAATCATCAAAATCTCTTAACAATTGACGCAGATATCACCAAAACTGTTGTAGCTAGTTGTGATTCTACAAAAATATTATGATGCTTTTTAAGTTGAACGGGATAAATACTAAAGCCTTGGGAATAAAAATTGTATGGGACCACTTAAGGGTCATTTTCTATACAACAGTGAAATAATCAGTAAAATCGGTTAAGCATTGATAGGCGGAGATATCAAGTAACATACATACATAAAAAAAACATACAGACTAACTGAGAACCTCCTCCTTTCGGTCGGTTAATTAAAACGTTGCCTAAGCTTTTAGGCTACAGGTTAGACGTTATTCTTTTTTGACATGCATCAACATTATCGACAACAAACAAACTCATGTCAAAAAAGTTGTTCCAACAGTCTGCCATGTCAGGTAAACCATAGCCGTTCTGTAGTTGTACAGTACAGACTAAACACAGTTTCCTAGCTGGAGTTTTCCCGTGTATCATAGTGCAGGATTGTAGGCTCAGCCGACGCATGCATTATTGAGTGCTACTGAGTGACGAGATGCGGCCTGGGGAGTGTTAGGTGTGAGCGAGTGGAGGTTTTAGTGAAGGTTTTGTGTTGAGCTTGCTTTTTAGTTGCGGATTTCACCATTATGTTGGGGATGTTCCACTTTTTCCTCTGATATATCTTAACTTCGATATATCAGAGGAAAAAGTGGAACATCCCCTATCATAACGATAACCATATATATATATTTTTATTAACTATTATTAGCACGCCAACTCCCTGTAAAAACCATATGGTTTTGGTCGGCAGGTAGAAAATGCCTCGGCATTAAGCCCACCCTTTGTACCTTAAAGTGCAATAAAGTGTTAAAATAAATAAATAAATAAACCATTTTAACGTAGATCTTCGTAGCAACTGCTACGCTGCTACGACAGACCGACGTAGCGCACAAAAGACTTCAACACGCACCCTCTTTTCTACTACACACTAAATTCCTCTGAGCTCCGGAACAACCCCTAGACCTAACGAGTTTTGAATTTCAGTATGGTAAATAGACACTCAAGGTAGAGCTGTTCCACGAGCTCAAAGTCGCTCGTAGTTCAGCTGAATACGTAGTATGCTCGGATTTTCTCTGAAGGATAGGATTCGTAACGAATACATCCGACAGAGAACCAAAGTTATTGACAGAGCTCAAAGAATTAGCAACCTGAAGTGGCATTGGGTCGGCCATATCTCGCGAAGAACCGACAACCGCTGGGGAAAATGTGTTCTCGAATGGAGACCGCGACTCGGCAAATGTAGTGTAGGACGCCCTCCGGCCAGGTAGAATGACGATCTGCGAAAGTCTGCAGGCAGATACTGGATGCGGCAAGCTGAAGACAGGGTGCTATGGCGCTCATTAGGGGAGGCCTATGTATGCCTAAGCCTATGCCTAATTTTTAATTGATTTTAATTAGTTAGTGGCTAATTTATTTTGAATAGTAATTTTATTTTATTTGACTGTTGTATGATTTTGTTGCTTTTTCTTTTAAATGTATTATTTTATAAATTTTTAATCAATTTTGAATCATAAAATGTATTTCAACACCTTTCAACTCTTTTCTTTAAAATTTTTTTTATATTGTCTTTTCCCCTCCCTATTTCTTCTCAGTAGATAAATATGTTAATTGGAAGTCCTTTGTAGTGCGTGCTACGATGCTACGCCAGACCGGGTTGAACGGCGGGGAAGTCACATTCAGAGCTGCCAGCAGTATTTAGTAAGTGGTGACTGGTAATCTTGTTTACTTCCAATCTTTGTAATCCAAGATGGCGGTGGAAGATGAAAGCGAGTCTTTTGAGAATTCTTTAATAATATAATATTATGTGTATTGTTTTCGACTAATTCGAGAGTGTAGAATACGAATATGAGGTCATTTTTAAATCCAATATGGCGCCCATTCTTTATTTTAATTTTCACATAAACCATTTTAAGAATTATGTCATTCGTTTAGGATTCAGTAGTCAGCAAGCAACCTTAATAGTTTCGCCATGTCTGAATGTCCGTCTATCCATTTGTCCGTCCGCGGCTTAGCTCAGAGGCTTTTAGTACTACCTTACCTTACCTCAACAGCCTATATTGGTCCACTGCTAGACGCAGGCCTCCACTTGACAAGCACCTTATTGCCTTTTATCTCATTGGGGATAATGTCCATAATCTGGGCATCGCTGTGCATGCGGTTTGGGGATCGCAGTTCGGTGGTAGAATTGTTCTGCAGGGGACGCTGCTGCCCGTTACCCGGTGGATCTCCCTAAGTCGCCTCTTACGACAACCGCGGGAAGAGTTGGTTTGGTGCAAATTCTAAGGCACCACACAAAGCTTTAGAACACTCATAGAATACTCATCACTCGCTACATCAGTTGTAGTTACACTACATAGCTACTTACCTATGAACATGCTAGTGCCATATCCATAAAAACACAACACAGAACACAGGGCATTGACGCCCGTAACGCTGGTCGCGCTGCAGATATACTGCGAAACGTAAAACCTAGCCGCTTGCTTCTACATACATACATACAGGCTGTAGGCGATTGCACTATCCCAAACAATCGCATCATAGGACAGTCACACGATGGACTGCCAGAAGCTGCTGTAGTCATGTTATCACGCAAATACTGAGCAGTTTTCAATGTACTCTCTTAACGTCACACTGGCATGCGACAGAACTGTCCTAAGCAAACGCAGCATAGCTTAGGCACTCGTAGCGCCAGACGTAGTCACGGCTATCTGTAAATCTGAAAGGATCCAGTTTCAGCTGAATACGCGAAATGCGGTGATGAATAGTCTTGTCGGTTTATGGAGGCTGGGTTTTGATTCTTTTTGAACACTTCCCGTTTGATGGGTTGCTTTGGTTGAATTAGATCCTGTTAGGTTAGTAGCTATCAGTTTTTGTTTGAAATAGCAAATAGTTTCAGGCTTCCAGTCAAACTGCATTTTAAAGTTGAAAAGTCAACGCAGATATTTCGATGAACCATTACCTAAACTACCACATTTTTTCAGGAAACCCTTTTGCTTGATTCGTTCCCAAATCGTATCGGTTAAGTATGTACCTATCTAAACTATTACCTATATAAAGAGTATTTTTATTACCTTATTTTATGTTCTGTGAACCAAATCTACCGAACTAATATTAGTCAGGTTAAAAAAAATCTAATATTAAATTTCGCCCAACGGTATCTACCACGGACAAGAAAATCTCATACTCGCGCAATATTCAACTCACGTCCTACTTAAAAACAGACCTACCCACCCCCACATAAAGTCTACAACAATTTAAAACTGTAAACTGTAATAACCTTGAACTTTGCAGGTGTGAGGCTTAGCATAAGGGCTGTCTCAAGAGGGTTGCCGCGCGTAACGAACGGAGATAGGGCATGTACTACACTATAGAGTACTGTACTGTAGAGTACTATACTGTACTATTAGATACCGTAGACAATGTGGCTGAAGTGTGAGAGCAGTGGGTAGTCAACGTTATCATCAGGGAGAAAAGGCAAACAAACATTAATGCCTGCTGTATTTTTAATTGAGTCGTAAATCGTTTGAGTGATGAGACCTCGTAATGTTTTCAAGTGCATACAAAGCGCGTACTACTTAAATGAGTTGTTGAAACTTCATTACGGATGTAAGCGGGTTAACTATGAACCTTGTTTGTGTTGGAAGAACAACAACGTTTCATTCCTTAACGAGGGACTTCTTCAGGGTGAGTGCGGTTCGCGAAGCGCCTGTACCGCTGCGCGTTGTTAAAAGTTGTGAAAATTAATAGGCCCACGTGAGCGAAGCTACACGGGTATACGCTAGATAGATGATAAATTCATAGTTTTCTCAAATAATTATAAAATAGGAAAGTCGACTATGTTTATCCAATAAACAGAAATACAATCCACATTTTGCTATATATTAAATCCAATTACATAAACGCTGAATTAAGAGTTTCAAACAAGACAATCATGTCTCACCCTAAACTAAAAAAAAGCTCAATCGGATGTTACTACAAAATAATAATTGTCAACCCTAGACTTTTCCTGCGATATCATCAAACTTTCATCTTTAATACCTTATGATAAGGTTGAAATTTGAATAATGAAAGTTTAGATGAAACTTGCCTAGAGGTGGGAAATGACAAATTGTTGCGTAATTTTACTTCAATTAGTAAACGTGTATAAAATGGAATGTGCAATGGAGACGTAATTAACGGCTCATAATTTTAATGGCAGGTGTACAAATAACTTGGAGTTTGCAGAATTCGAAATTAATGAGATGAGGAAAGAGGGGATAATGGCTCAGTTTTTGAGTTATTGTAATGGTAGCGTTGAATTGGGTTGTAATGTGGCGCGGCGGGCAAAGGTCCGCCTGCAACGCAGGAGTTTGCTGGTTCGATTCCCGCTTTGGGACAAATGTTTGTACGTACGATCCACAAATATATGTTTCAGGTGTTCTGGGAAATACCCAGAATGTATAATAAAATATATGTATAATAAAAAAATTATATATGTGTAATGACATAACACAAGCTCTGATTAGCATAGGGCAAGATGATGCTGTGTGGATTGTCCATTGTAAATAACACGAAAAACAGGAACAAAGTCATTTTGTCCGCTGTTGGATGTCAGCACAATTTTTATTTTTAGACGAAGCTCGACCGGCTTGGCATAGTGCTTGCCCCAATGCTGCTCCCCCAAAATCTATTTTGTCCCAACGACAATGGGACGGGCCTCTGTGTGAGTTGACACGGAATTGTTTGTTACAAACGTGATCCGGCTCTGCGGATCGTGCCCGTCTCTTAGCCGTTTCTGAACGGGAGTCAGGACATTGGTTAAGGAAATGCTTGCAGCATTTCGTTAATTTAACACTGGCACTTTATTGGATCCCGTAACATTCCGTATCGCAACATGTCTTCGGTTGGGTGCAAGGTGTTGCGCGCCTGATCAAGGGCCGCTGGTCGGATATCTCGTCATGCCAGCCTTAACGACATTATCCGGTGGGCCTTTGTAACCGCTAACGTACCAGCTATTCTCTACCCGATTGGTCTGTTGCGTGACGATGGTAAGAGGCCCGACGGCATGACACTAGTCCCATGGTAGATGGGGAGGCCCATTGTGTGGGACGCTACATGCGTCGACACACTTAAGCTTTCCCATCTTCCGGGGATATCCGTGAGGGCTGGTGTGGCGGCAGATTTGGCTGAGAATATCAAGAGACGCAAATATGCAGGTCTCGACAGAGCCTACATTTTGCTCCCTTTGGGGTACCGAGGCACTCCGGGTTTTAAAAAGTTATCTGAGCGTCTGGTCGACGCGACGCGTGACCCGAGAGCTGGGAGCATCAGCATTGCCATACAGCGGGGCAATGCAGCCAGCGTCTTGGGGACGCTTCCGACTGGTATTATATATATGGATCTGTTGAGTTACCTGTAGATTGTTTGCAACAGTCTTCAGTTAGCCTTATTGTTTCAATTGTAAATACTAGTTCTAATTGGTTTTTATTATTGAATTGTAATTTTCTTTGTCAATAAAAACTAAAAACCTACGTTATTTATTTTCTTTTGTGTATTTTTTGTAGAGCTACACTGAAAACTATACAGGATGTCGAAAATCACAAATTGTCTACTTTCTGTGTATTTTTCCATATTTTTACGAATTAGTTTCATTGATGTTTCTAAATAATCGGTAGATAATATTCCCAAGAGCGAAATAAGGTAACTTAAGTACCATTGAAACTAATACTTGAAGAGATATGACGAGTTAAGTACGAGCATTGCCACTCGTGGAACGCAAAATTTCAAATGGTTGCCATATAACGAAGAAGCGGTTCTGGCCACTTTTTTAAACATATTCGTCGATCATTTTTGATCTAGTTTCACCTGTTTTGGGGAATACAGATATTCGGTGGACCCTGTATAATACATTCACAACTAATTGAGACCACCATCTATCATTCGAATCGATTTACAGGGGACTCCAGATGCCTCGCAATGGGCCCTTCCGGTCCTTGCGAGGGACCAGACTGGAACACCCTGTAAGTGCACCCTTCAGAATACTGTTTAATAAAGAGTTGCATAGTATGCGTTGAGATATACACAGGGGTTGAGAGGAAACCGCAAAACTAGACGATACTGACCATTCAATGGAATAGAGCTGAATTTACGGTACTTACCACAAGTAAGGGTGCAGTGAACCGGTTATCAGATTCTTTCGGAATCTAAATGCACGCTATATCATGCATTTCAAATCAAATCAAATCGTTTATTTGCAAGAACACATTATTATACAATGTCAGATCTTATTACTATTTTAGTAAATGTATTCAGCCTGCACGCAGGCGTGCAAATTTAAAGCGAGTCATATTATTATAATTATATATTTAATTTAACTTTATTAGTCATTGGTAACAACTCTAATTTCTAGATATTTGTTCACAGTTTATAAACATTTTTCAAGTAGCCATCCTCTTAACTTTTTCCTAAATAAATTTCCATTTAATTCTTCTAGTTCTTTTACATTTTATGTGACCTTCAGGCCTAGGGATCGCATTCTAGAAAAGAACAAGCGCTAGTTACTATACCTACCTACATTGTCAGTAGCTCTTGTGTATTAGTAGTTGTCTGATAGTCAGTAGATTGTAATCTTTAGTTATTTGCTCTAAAATATGAGAACATTGAATAAATAGGTGAAAATAAAAGCTCTAAACAAAAAAAGAAAGTTTCCAGCACTTCCATTCACCTAACAATAAAATCGCTAACACAACCAGTTCTAAATTTTGGTCCACCAATAACTTGCCCTACGCAGCCTCTACCCCTACCGTCCCTAATTGCGACAATACCTACCCTGAATTGAGTGAAATCAACCGAATCGGCCGTCTGCTCGTCGGCAGAGCGTGACAGCCTCGGTTAACTGCATTACGAGACTGTAAGTACACACACACGCACACACTGACACACACACACACACCGACTATATACGAGTGAAAATCTACAATAAACTGCCGGACTCTATATCTAGTGCCGCGTCGACAGAAATATTCACGAACAAACTGAAGGGAATCCTAGTAGACAGGGTATACTACAGTTTAGAAGAGTTCTTTGTTGACAAATTTGTTGACGCTGATTTCGTAGAACCATATTTATAATATACTAGCTGCTGCCCGCGGCTTCGCACGCTTTATTCCGAAATAAAAGGTAGCCTACGTCCGGCCTCGGGATACCATCTACCTCGCTGCCAAATTTCACCGAGATCCGTTTAGCCGTTCTTGAGTTATAAATAGTGTAACTAACACGACTTTCTTTTATATATACCTTAGATATACATTATTTAAATACTCGTGGTAGAGAAAATTACAATCAGATAATAAATACAAATTAGAACTATTATTTACAATTGAAACAATTAAGCTAACTGCAGACTCTGGCAAACAATCTTCAGGTAGCTCAACTGATCCATATCAATAACAGTTGGAAGCGAGATTACCAAGGAAAACTATTATGTACTACTTAATTTTTACATTATTTTGTACCTAGCTAAGTTATTTTGATGTGTTGGACATGTAAGAAATTTTCTTTATTAATAAATAACTGAACTCAACTAAACACACGTTACCTTGTTATGTTTAAACTAGATTAGTTATTTTGAGTTATTTTGCTAGCGGAGGAGGGCGCTGACTCTTCTGCTACACAGTTTTTAACTTTTGCGGTAGTCAGCCCACAAATGTACCCTATAGATAAAGTTCTGTTCCTAATAAAGATTTTTGTATTTTTTTCTTAATAGGAACATGCTCTCATCATGCTTATGTTTACATCAGGGGCTGAATTCTGCTAACCAATCGCGATGAAAGAAACTCAAGATAGTGCGTGCGGTTCTATTTTCACGTAGAGATTGATACATTGTTTCAACCTTGATACTTTTGACACGCATCCCTCCATCTGTAGTTTATTTCATTAAAGTTAACTAAAATTATTGCAAAAATTGTTCATTCTAATATGATTCCATTGTTATGGTGAAGCGATTAATTCAGTGGTAATCGGCCCTGGCCCTGGGTCGATGCTCAGTTTAAGAAACAAATCAAATCAATTACTTTGATTTCTTAACCTTACAAAATAAGTTCATGGACATAAGTTTCTACAAAATTAGTTTTGATGAATGATCAATAGAGCATAGTTTGACCACAATCTTATCATAGCGATGGACAAGGTCTAAAACACTGCTTAATTGAGTAGATAAAGAACATTCTACACTTTGTTTGTGATTGATTTTGGTAAAATCCACTTTATTAGCATTATTCGGACTATAAAAATAAAGAAACAAACCTTGTGTATAGTGCATTCCCTTCAGCAAGCAGGAGTTTTCATCATTTTCGATGCACCATAATCCGAATCCAGTTCACTCACCTGAAAAAAACGAGATGTCACTATTGAAAATCCATAATTTCTAAATGTTTACACTCTGTTAACAAATGCACTATAAAATATTCCTTTATAATATTTCTGTATAAACTTAACTTGTTACAATAGATAGAGTTGTAAATTCGAACTAATCATCGATAATACGAATGTTTTGGTCTACCCAAAACACAGTCGTATTTCAAAACCTTAAACAATACAATCAAGAGCGGTTTTCCCCACATTACCCAACCACCCCGGCGCATTCTGCCAACCCAGTAAATATAATTTCAGTATTCGACATAAGGCAGCCAATGCCTTTACTAACAATTCTCAAACAGGTGCACACGGCCAAGTGGAACGCATAACCGTCGCAAAATGCAAAGTTATCGATACCGCTCGATACCCTAAGCCGCATTTATTGACTATCGTTCACATCACTATTAGAACTAGCTATTGCAACAAGCCAGGTTCGACTCTAGTCGTTAGAAAGCAAGGTAGGATTTCAAATGGTAGTTTTCCTAAGCCTAGTTTTAGAGAGTTTGTAATAATGGCGCATTGACACGTATAGTGTAGGAAATGCGAAAATAGCATCATGTTTAACGCGCTTCATGTAAACGATGAAATGAAACACAACACCATTCTTCAATTTTACATTTCAGACTGGTCGACTAAAGCAAGCAAACGAGATGAATGGAGGAAGAGAAGCAAGGTCTTTGCATAGCACTGGAATCCGACAGATTTTTAGATTAATAGAATTGATTCAAATTTAAGCGTTAGGTTTGAAATCCGTTAGATTAAAACTAGAGCGGAACAGTTGTGAGGTATAAGGTTATATTTTTATCCTGACCTTTAAATGTATATTCTAACAGTTATATTTTTTTCCAGAATAAACGAAACAAATTCTATAGAATGTCATCCAGTGTACCATTTGCACGTAGGTATCAACAGAAATATCTGAGACAACACTTACAAAATTTCCTTTTCCGATCAACCTGTATTCCTGTCACATCCTGTATTTTCCATTATCTATATAGCCAATGATATAGCCAACGATATAGCTAATATTACCTCTATATCTATAGAAAATGGTGTAGGCGTGTATTTTAGGCAGCTAATCGGTGCAAGCACGGTACTGCATACAAAGCACCTCCAAGCATGGGGGATGGGGGATGCTCGATGCAGCCAGCCGTATGTTGATGATAAAATTCTATGGCGATTGCTTAATCTTAATAAATGTTTATGGGAAGATAAGGGTATTGTTTTCTATTTCCGTTTGTTTTTTAGGGGTTTTATGGTAAAGTTATGGTTGAGATTGATTAAGGATTTAAATAATACCTCATAGATAAAAAGAAAAAAAGAAAAGATACTATGAAAATTTGTCTCAAACTGGGCAAATAATTAGGATACATCAAATTTGATTTGAGTGTTAGGAGAGATTTTCATAAGGCTTTTATTGATATTTTAAGATCATTAATTCTGAACGTATTTTGAGATGG
The DNA here is from genome assembly GCA_963662085.1 of Eupithecia inturbata. Taxonomy (NCBI): domain Eukaryota; kingdom Metazoa; phylum Arthropoda; class Insecta; order Lepidoptera; family Geometridae; genus Eupithecia; species Eupithecia inturbata. Next base: position 1,131,279 of record OY759179.1, on the reverse strand, counting down.
ACAGGCCCTAAGAACAAGTAAATTTTTTTTAACAAAGCTTTGTAGGACTTGGCAACGATAATTGCTAGTTGTGTACTGTTCATTATTTTATTGAAATCTTCAGTTTTATTTTTCAAGACCTATGTATTATTGATTTTTTTTGTATTTCTTTTATCTTTGCTGTTGTTTTTTTTTTAATTTATCTTTCTTTCGTTGGCTTCACATCTATCAATTAACTAAACGTATACAAATTCTTAATTGAAAATTTCGTAGCCCCATATTCAAAACTCACACTCGGGACTTTTGGGGTGAAATTTCGGGTATCCTGCCTAGACAAGCACATTCGAAAATGATGATGAATCACTTTTACTAATTGTAAAGAATATCTCTAAAATGACCCTTACACACACTTTGCCAAGCTTACAACAAACCCAAAAGGATATAAAATAAATGGCTCCCACTGAAATAAGGTAGTTAATTAGAGAAGCCGTATGGTATTCCTGGCGGGGTGATCTGCAAATCGATCATGCATTGCTACGTGAGGGACCGGTTCCTGGTTTATTGTATTGCTGTTCCTGTTCTCGTTTGCTCCTTCTGGTTCTGCTTTATGTTAATGGATTTGACTGACTTCCTCTCGAGTCTCGATTAAGTATTTCTTAATTTTAGAATACTTTTGGTTCATTTATTATTTATTTTAGACATTAAGAAGTTTATTTGGAGCTGGTTCTACATGGTTATGTCCAGATCTTAACCAACAATCAGCACAATAAATTCAAAAACGAAAGTTATTCGTGAGTATGTATATATGCATGAATGTGACTATGTAAGGTGCAATCTCAAAAGTAGTCCATTGTTTTAGTGTCAATAATCTCTTGCACAACGAAGCCAAACGAAATGTATAAGATATATTCTACCTAAAGTAAAACAAGTTATAGCTGATGTAAACGTAAAAGGAGAAATGTTAGAAATTGTAGACAGTACCGTATTCTTAGGAATACCTTAAATAGTAAACTTCAATGGAGCCCACACATAGACAAGCTATCGAACAGACTTAATTCTACAGCCAGTTAAAAAATCCGTCATCTTACTGACGTTGATGCTTCTAGATAGTCTATTTTAGCTACTTCCATAATTTTATGTCTTATGGCATACTGCTGTGAGAGAACGCTGCAGCTATTAACACCGTACTTGTGCTGCAGAAGAGGGCTGCTCGTGCAATCTATAATAGGGGTCCCAGAGAAACCCTACGTGATAAATTCAAAGAAATAAACATAATGACAGTACCATGTCAATATATTTATGAAAACTTGTTGTACACTCATAGAAATATTAATCAGTTTCCGAAAAATAGCGAAATACATAATTTAAATACTAGAAATAAGAATAAACTCGCTGCGTGCCCACAACTAGGCTATACAAGATTAATGTAACTTTTAAAGAGCAGTGTATACGCTTCTACAACAAAACTCCAAGTGAGTTGCAACATTTATCAATTAATAAATTCAAACAAATTGCCACACAAATCGTTTACAAGAAGGCTTACTACAAAATATCAGATTATCTAGAGGCTAAACTATGCTTCAACTCGAAAACTATCAACCTAACAAGGTAAAGGTTTCTTGTTCGCTTCATTACATAACCATAAAAAGATTGAAGTAAACAAAAAATTTAGGTGATCACTTTATTTCCAAGTTTTACTTATGCAATTTGAATTTTGAGACGTGTCCTAGAGTCCTGTAAGGTCTAAAGGAAATAGAGCACTCTGATATTTGAAGATGTTTCTATGGAACGATTTACAGCCATAATAGGAAGATGGAGTTCGACATTGTGTCATATGAATCGACATAACAGTAAAAGTGGCACAGGGTAAAATAATTCTAGATGGCACTCGTGAACTCGTAACAAGCAATACAGAGACAAAATCAGCAACTTTTTATTAGCACCGGAGTGCTAATAAAAAAGTCAGAAGTTTTAGGTACGGCCTAAGGCTGTTAAGGCTGTGTGTTGTACGTACGTACTCATCATGTACCTGGTGCTGAGAGTTGAATTCAATACTTCCTCCATCAGGTAACTGCATTTAACATGTACATGCTTACCTACTGCTGCAATCAGTTTAGTTTATTTTCACTTTGGCTCTCTATGAATTTAGCCCTCAGAAGAGCAAAAACGGCACATTTCTCATTCCAGTCCACAAACTGAATACTCCTACATTCAGACGTAGGCCCGACCACATAAGTATTTCCCAGCAGTACAATGGTAGAGACGACAATTAGTCGCGCCTGCCGCGCCGAAGCCTTTCAAACTTAAGCCGGGGACAGACGCTACTGCCACTTTTATTTCGTCTCTATCTATATCTGTAGAGCACTGGAAGCGACATTAAAGGACTTAGTTTTAAGTCGGTCGTACTCTGTATTTTTCTTTCTGTGCGGTTCTCTATTTACTTTTGTAGAAAATACAGGGATGGTTTGTCCAGGGTCTATGCATTTCCAGCGTATTTTTGGATCGAAAGTACGCTGTTTGGGCGTTTGTTTCTAATTTATCGTAGTTATATTATTGACTAGACGACTCATTTCTAATGCACATGCAACTAAAAAAGACGTCATGGTTTCTAGATAATATAACCTTCCTCCGTTGGTAGTCGGGTAAATAGAAAGTTATCAAGCTCAGCCTGCCTATTCTTCTCGTTCAGACATCTCCTTGCCTTCTCATCATACGTTCCGTCCACATGTTGACCGAGTCATGGCTAGTTTAGGCTTGTTGCAGTCAAATCTGTCATCACAAATTGCGATGATGATGATTGCCAATCATGGGTACGACGTACCCACTATTTGTCACTTCCAGTCCAAACACGTCGCCAAATGCATCGTGCCATAGAATGTGTGAATTCTTGTCATTACCCATGTCAAGCACTTGTATGGCGTCTCGTCGTACTTTCGTATATTTTATTTTGTCTGCGACTGTTTTGCAGGATTTTGTACCATCGCTTTGTTTGGTTTCGGTGGGTTATTATTAAATTTGAAATTACCACCAATTTATCAAAACCGTATACCTACTTACATGTTTTTTAAATAAAATTTTTTAAATGTAATTTTCCTACAGGAAAATGGTACTGAAAAAGAAATTGCGTCGATTGAAAATTATTTGGTCGTAAAAGTTGTCTGTAAATTACTTATTTATGCATACGATTTTATTATAGTTCTATAGAAGAAAACTGCAGGAAAACGTTTATGTACTTTGATTCTTCTATCTATGGTAGCTTCTATTCAGATTTTACACAAATTTAGCCACAAGCAGAATGTATGAGCATCATAATGTAGCCTTTATATTCCTTTGTCATAACATCGAACAAAGCCACGGTAAACCAACTAGTACTATCTTCCCCTATCCCCATTACCGCATAAAGGCCTCCATCCACTCAAACACTATCAATACAAACACGCGCGAGCAGTTTTTGCTTCTAACCTCTCATTACAGTGGCCACTTTAGCTAGGAACAATTTCCTAGAGTTTTGTTATAGGCTGGATGTTACACTGTGGTGTGGTGTGGCAGTTGCTTTATTTTTGAGAGAATAACTCGTTTACTTTAGGCGCTATGCAGACAGAGCAACTGAAGGTGAAGAAACTATCAACTTTTTAATATTTCGCGTGTAAACTGCTAGTTGCGAGTTGCCGTAATAGTTTATTTGTCTTCATAGCGCTTAAGTCTCTTTCTGTGTTACTCACACCGGAAGTCGGTTTGAGGTTTAACTCGGCAAGCAATTGTTACCTACATTTATATTTCTAAACCTCAGGCTAGTGGGTCAATATTATTTATTTATTTATTTATTATTTAAAGGAAAACCAGCAGCACATACAAAAGTTTAGAATTAGGAAATAAAAACAGAGGGCTATTAAAAGGTTTTCACGAGTAAGAAGAATAGCAGATACATAAACAGTGTGAACACGCAAAGTAAACAGATCACCTACAAAATTACAATCAACTTTGTACATACAAAGAAATAATATAATAAATGAGAGAACAGCAAAAGAAAAACTAATTACAATAGCAACAAAAATGCAACAAAAATGTTGATCGACAATCCGCACTACATTACTCGCATGCCAAGATTATGGTCCAGTAGTCACGGGGGCAGAATTCTGCTAACCAATCACTTTACTATGACAATGGTATCGGCGCAGAATCGTCCATAGATGAAATAAACTCTAGATAGTGAGTGCGGTGCTATTATATTTGCACGGACATATTGATAGAATGGTTACAACCTTGACACTTTTGCGCGCGTCCCTGCATCTGTAGTTTCTTTCATCAAGGTAAAAATGCCAAAATATGTTATTTTGAGACGATACTATTGCTAGGTGTAGCGATTAATTTAGTGGAACTAGGGCTCAGGTTTGGCCAAGTGCCCTGCCCAACTGATATACATAATATGAAACACTAAACAAAATTTATGACATCTTAAATGATCGGAAATCAAAAGATAACTTTGACCGTGATCTAACTCATCAATAGCACTTTTGACGTTGATGATCTGTGATCTAACGTCGTCTATACTCGCTTGTGTCGGTGTGATTGTATCCGAATAGGCCAAGGCAGAGGCAAACACCGCCGGCCCGGCCGATGTTTGCGTGCTCGTCGACTCCCCTGTCTTGGCTTGTCGGTCGGCTTTTTGTTCGTTGTGATCACTGGCTGAGTGTTTTGTGATAAGCTACTAAAAACAGCAAACTTAAACAGTTTTGTTATGGTTTCGTATTTCAATAACAAATTGTAGAGATTGCTTCGGAAATACTGTTCCTTTTAGATTTAAGACATTCAAAAGCTCAACCAATCAGAATCCAGTGATGATTGATTTACTTTTAAGTAAGTCTAATGCGTTAGATACGATGCTGGAGTTGGAGACGACGAATTATGTATGTGATAGGAAATTAAGAAGGAGAAATAAGAGAGTTATGTATGAGAAAAAATTAAAGAAGTAAGCTTGACGACGATAGAAATAGAGATAAATTTTGATGTTGACTAAATATTACTCAAAACGGTTTTAGCACACGCACTTTAAAGTGACATAAATTTGAAAAATGTACACCATCACATAAAAATATGTATAATAAATATATAATATATAACATGCACCAAAAAACCGAATGTAAAATTCTTTTAACGGGCGTCTCTACCCTCTCCGGAATATATGAAAATATATTCCAACTGTGAAGTTTACAAAGCTTGCGCATCCGAAGCGACGCCGAAACAAATGTCGTCAGCGATTCTTTCTCACGGCGCTGCGCTGAACAGCGCCTGTATCGCTTGCATGGGGTAAGGCCAAGGCAGGGGCAGGAGCGAGTTCTAAACTTTGCTCTAGGAAAGTTCTAACAACGTTAATAATAAACGATAATCACATTAGGTACCTACATAACCTACCTACTAATAAAACTTATGCTTACAATAAACTAGTTTACATGGGTACTAGGTATAAAGACTGCTGAAGAACATTACGAATAAATATATAATGTAATCGGAACTCTTAAGCGCCTCCATAATCTACTGCGTTAATATAAATATTTTCTGCCATTTTTTTGTATATTAAAAAATAAAATAAAATTAATGCTGGACAATCCACACAACATCATTTAGCCCCAAGCCAAACGGAGCTTGTGTTATAGGTATGTACTAAATGATTGATATAGATGTAAATTGACTACATCTTCATCTTAGACCACTCAAAGAGTACGAAGAGCAAGTAAAAGTTGCTATTTTTCCCATCTTAAAGACTTCTAATATCACAGCCAGCCTCAGGCCGGTTGTCATTTGTCTGTACGCAAACTTCGCTTCAATGTTTGAAAGCACTACATTATCCGTAGCTCTTTATCGTATGATAGTGATGTAATGTGTCGATAACTTTTATCGATGTTTTTAATTGGTTTACGTAGCTTATATCGTTGAATACTACATTTTGTTTTACCTTTTTGTGTTGTGGACAACTAAGTCTTCTAATTTTTATTCTATTCTGTCTTTGGAATGGTTATAGGGAAAAACTTACAACCAACTTATGAAAAGAAAATAACTCACAAAGAAATAGAGCTTCTGACCATCGCATCGTTCGGTGAAAATAGAGCTTTCTTGCAGATCAATTTAATAGCTTTAACCTTGAAATCAGAATAGCTTTTCGTTATTCCGATTGAAGAAACGCTTTTGAATATGGAAGCTTTTAATAAATTCAAAGGTACTAGGCTGCTTCAAGCATCATCCCCTCTTGTGTGGATAATTGTTTAATTAGTAGGTAGGGTACGTACGAACAAAGATTATAATATCTTAATTTCCTTACATAAATACTTCAAAGGTCTTCCTGTTCATTAATTTTATCACAATAACAAGAATTCAGTAAAAATGTTAGCTAATTAAGTAAATAAGTTCTTAATTTGAATATAATATTATAAACTTTATTTTATTATAAACTATACTAAGGATTGTACATATTTGGCGCAAACTCTCGGACAATAAAAATAGTTTCAATGCCTACCTACTCTTTGAAGAGTTAAATTTAGTTAAGTTACTCAATACTTTTCAAAGAGTTTTACCGATACAACAATAACAGAACTATCTCTTCACTGTTCCCGAGTAAGGCTCCACACTTCCTTACAGCGCGCTTGGATTTATTTTTAATACCACACATTTAAACCCCGTGTTAGCGACATCTGTCGGTATATGTAGGCAAGTCTATCTACTAAATGAAGTTTCTTTCTAAGCTAAGGATATGTTTAAGCCTTGTATGAAGCGCCTACTTGGACTTACTTACAAAGTTTTAATATCTTTTAAAAGTTGGTGAAAATGAACGTGATACTCTTAAAAGATACTAGTTTTTCTTATAAATAAACTTAGATTAGATAGAATAATGTTACGTTAGTAATAGTAGGATTTTTAGAATGAGCTATTTGTCATAGACCTACATAATAGGTACCAAGGTGGTTACTAGTGATTCTTAGATAATTAAATATAATTCTAAAGTTGGTACTTATAGGAACTGAGATCTGCAATGATTTGCTGGGGATGGGATGGGATGGGTTCTTAAGTTGGTAATATCCCCCTTGACTTACTAGAACTAGCCAGCCCAAATATTTTGATTGCCCATGCTGAGCCAACCGTTATTTTGGCGCAGGGACATGGAGGCCGTACTACCTAGTGTTACTACCACCGCTGCACCGTTTTGCGTCACCTTATGCTCCATGTACCTACCTAACTGTTTTTGTTCGTTTGTACAAGCACAAGTTATTTTGTTCTATATCTGCTCAAACTATCGGACCTAAGTGCGCCTAGATTATGTAACATGTTATATAACTTACTAGCTGCTGCCCGCGGCTTCGCTCGCGCTTTTCCGGGATAAAAAGTATAATGTGTCCTTCCCCGGGATATCTTCTGCCTCCCTGCCAAATTTCATCAGACAGAACTAATTTCGAATTTTTGTTATAAAACACGAGCGCAGTGTAAAAAAATCATGTAAAATAACTATGTATTATAGTGTGTTTTGTTACTTACTCTGGACGCACCTTAAAGCGCCTTTTCATCGGGTGTGAAAGACATTTTATGAAAATGTCCAGAGATATTTTCAAAAGTAAACAGATCTCGTTTCGTAATCTCGTTTTTGCTGCCCACTTAAAACACACCCTGTGTTTTAAGTGGGCAGCAAAAACGAGATTGGTTGTTGATATTAACGTACCCCCACAACCCCAGTAAAATATTTCCCCGAATAAACATAACTTATTCATAGTTATTCGGAAACCGGAAACGCTGTAACTTTACAAAGTTTTACCCGAATCATTAGTAGGTGTATCTGAAATTTTCAACCCCTTTCTCTATAAATCTCACAGTAAAAACCAACATTGCTCGCCAATGTATCACTGAGTGAACTTTTAAATTCTGCAGCTAGGATAAGTTAGATGTCCACGAGAAGCTTAGCTATGCCTTAATCCAAAGATTCTTAGCACTTCAGGCTACTTCAAGACATCAACTTTTATGAGCAAAAGTTATTTAACACTAGTATCTCCCGTGGCTTCGCTCGTGCTTTTCAGGGATAAAAAGTAGCCTTTGTCCATCCCCGGGATACCATCTACCTCCACGTAAAATTTCATTAAGATCTGTTCAGCCGTTTAGGCGTGAAAAGGTAGCAGACAGATAGAGTTACTTTCGAATTTATAATGTCAGTACGGATATTGAATGTTAGAGGTACCTAAAACTGGGTTACTTATTCGAATATATCTACAATCAATATTAAAAATAAATATTTATAGAATCAAAATGTATAACAGATTAGATATCGCATCCAGTCAATAAAATGAAAAGCAAATGACGACAAACTTCAAAAACAATCATTGTCTTATTAAATCTGGCTGTGAAATGATTTTCATTCTCGCTCCTTGCACTGGAAATCGTTCCTACCCTGGTTAAAACTAGCAAATGCACTGCTTACAAGTGGGGTAAAAGTTACCCGGATACGGAACTGGGTTTATTAACTTTCCCTCTGATTTATGACAGTTTATTGTTTTTGCGGGCGGCCCTTGGCGACAGCTAGCGCTTTTTACGGGATTCTTTGATTTTTATGTGTTTGCATCGCTGAGTGATTTAAAAGGTTCTTTTAGGTTTTTTTTAGTAAACTACGCAATAAAAATGGGTTTGTCTGTGTCTTTTATTTTGCTTTAAATTTAAATAGGTTCATCTTTGATTTTGAAGGTGTTTTGGCCTTTATTGAAATGTATTAGATTTTCTTTACCAACATAAATGTTTCATAGTAATTCTTCAAAATACTCTATTTTGGAGCTTGCAACTAAATTATCGAAGGAGGTTATTAAGTAACCATCAAACATAGACTTTTCCCAACTCTTAACAATATATTTCTATTCTAGGTATCACTTTATCCCAATATGTTGTGTATAGTATAATGTACATAAATACATGGTAAAAATGTGTGTACCTAAGTTCAAAAGTAAATCACTTACTTACAATAAACGATTTGAAACTTGAAACATGATATTTCAGATTTTTTTACCCACTTTTCCTTTAAAATGCAGGTTTCTCAGACGCCACAAGCTCTCTTCATCCCACGGCAAGGCTTGCGTGAGAAGCCTCCTTGCTTTAGGAATGTTTCTTACGAGTTAAATTATTTTCTAGAAAAGTCCTTTCAAGATTAGCTCAGGCATCCTCTAACTACACTTCAGCTGATTCTGGTTACAATTTTTCACAGAAACTAGAAATTTCTTGGAAAAGCGCTCTACTATTTATGGATATTTTTTTGTTTTTCTAGGGAATAGTTATCTGTTCAACAAGTGAGCAAAACTATTTTTTGCACGTGCCGATATTAAATCCTGAGCTAGCGAAGCAATCAAGAGTAGAGTCACGAGCGTAGCGAGTGGTTTTAAAGTAGACTGCTGAGCTAGCGAGGGATTTAAAAGGCACGAAACAAAAAACATTTGGTCTCGAGTTTAACATACAACTTTTCACCTCTACTAGCGAGAAAATATTTTGTAATCTATAAAAGAGGTCGAATGTCAGGAACTCATTTTGGTCAACAACCATGGAAGGTACGAATGCTATAAACCTCTTTCAAACCATGAACGAACGAAATTATGCGTTTCTGTGAAGGTTAAACGCTGTCTAACCTCCTTCTCTATGATAAGCTAAAATGAGTGCAGCCCACCACAGAGGTGCAAATCCCATATAAACTCGGAACCTGTTGTTTGGTAGATTATTTAAAGATGACGCTATCCGCCTAGAAGAATGGTCTTCACAAGCCAAGTTGTCAAGGTAGTGAGTAATTTGAATTCAGAGTGTGGTTTTAAATTGCGATGGTGTAATATATTATTGATACTCTATGTTACTACACATACAAATGGCGATGCCTTCAGTGAGAATGTTTACCTCTCTTAGTGGTGATCGCGTAGTTTTTTTTTTTTTTTTGGCACCTACCATAGAGTATCAATAACATAGCAATTTAGACCATCGCAACTTAGTACAGCATTCTGAATTCAAATTACTTTTTTCAACAAGTTGAATAATATCCTATATCTACATGTGAGCAAAACACGAATTTGCCCAATGTTTTTGAGCAGCAAAGTCACCGTTTTCGAGCGAGAGTGGTGAAAAGGTTTTTTTTACTAGGTATTTTAATAAAAAGTTTCAAAGAAGAAATCTTTAAAGATTTTTTAGACTGAGAAATTGTTTTCTCAGTCTATTTCTCTTTTACTTTTTATCTGGTGTTGGTCTATCCCCTCAGCGTTTTTGTTTGCCTGCCTCAGTTTTGTGGACCTTGCTTTATTCTGTAGCAACCATGACCCATCCTCCTCATTTACAAAAACACACATTGTATAGTTTAATGTAACTTAATGTGTAAAAATAGTAATCGGAATCCAGTTTGATTAGTTATCATTATTTTATTTATTTATTTTACCAATATTTAGGAAATTAACAGCTAGCTTAATAAGTAGTTATATAAATAAATACTGATGGCTACTTAAAAATTTCCACAAAAAGCGACTGAAAATAATACTAAACAAAGTAACAGGACGACTACTAATGGTTAAATTATTATTTTGTAATAGTACATTATGGTAAAAGTGTGTAATGTCGGTGATTACCGCTGAGGCGCCATTGAGACCCGAGCCATAGGCGAGGGTCTTAAGAGAGCCGAGGACGGTAATCATCAATACACACGTGTATCATACGACGTTTTACAACACACTTGTGAATAAAATAACAATAAAAACTCACTTTATTTAGTAGATAATACATATGTTTCCTTGGATTTTTCAGGTAGTAAACTTTCCATAACGTTAAGGGCTTCACATCTTATATCGGGCGGTGTACAACATAAATCATTTTCTTTGTAACTAGGTACTTGTAGACATTTTAATTAATAAATAACTATAATTTCAAGAGTGAAAACAAGTTGTGAAAAATGTTTCGCTATGGCGGGAAAAATTAATCATGTTTCCTATGCGCGCGCATTGCGATCAGCCACAGACTACTAAAGGGATGAGGTTTTTTTTTATTTTCCGCGCATAGGGTTTGCGCCTATTCTGCCAAGTACAAAATGGGGAATTTAGTTTTCTTTTATTACAGAGAAAACAAAAGTTATATCTGAGTGAAAGTTTTATTAATTAAACACGTACGAGTTAAAATTATCTATATAAATAAGAAGTTGCATGAAATGAGCAAGCAATAGGAACAATAATTTCTTTGTTCTATTGAACACGATCTTTTTTTGAATAAAAACTTGTTTAAGAATAAAGTACCTCAACCAATAGAATTAAAAAAAAAAATCTATAATTCACTAGTGAGATATAGCAATGAAAAAGTCACAGTTTGATTATGGGTGTCATTCTCTGCCTAATTGCGGTGACCATAGAGCCACTTTATGAGCAAGTATGTTGAAAAAATTGTTCACATATAGGAAAGACATTTCTACCCATTTTGGTTTAATAAATGACATAAGTATTATACATATCTGTATTATATTTTGTGTTTATGTGGTACAGTAAAGAGTTATCTATCTATAAGAAAACTAATCAAGTAAATGCACCAAAAAATCTACCTCTCACTATTATTTTTAGTTTAGTGGGAGGATTAAAGAAAATATCTAAATCAACCTCTCTGGAAAGAACGTTAAAACATCTGCATGCTATTATCAAAAATGTGTTCTGTCTGTAGTTGGTTTTACGTTGGAAGATGAAAAGTCTTAGGGTATCTATGAGTTCTAAAGTTTCCGTTAACTCCGAGCTGTTGCAGCAGCTCTGCGCAGTCTACACAATGCCAGACAGATAACTTAGACCCGCTGTGGCTGTTCGTTCCTGGAGAGGCAGGAAATGAAATTTGCGACAACTCATAAAGTAATCAGCCAAAAATATTATCAATGAAATATTAAGCCGGGTACTGACTGGTGTTACTGGGCGTAATGTACTATTCGCAGCAACTATGATACGTTACAGCAACGTGTGCTAAAATCCGTCGCGTTGCTCGATGTGAGCGCCTTCTTTCCCCGTACTGATTGCATGAATGCTCGACTGTGTAACACGTTACATTACGCCCTGTAACGCCAGTCAATACCCATAGGTTGAGTGGCATGGATAAATATGTTCGCCAACAGCACTAAATTGGTCATATAAAGAGATTATACCTATCTCTTGGCAAACCACTTCTGTGTAAACCCAAGAAACCCCATCCGCGTAATACAAGAACAACCCAAATTCGGAGCATATTCTCCGTAAGCCTTGCAAGATTCACAGAATATACAATATTCAACAGATCGTATTATGCATTGGGACCGTAAGACGCAAAATCAATATCCTTTTGTGTTACCAAAGATTTATTTAGAGCGGGAGATGGTCGCGAGTTTTCGACTTCAAATGGTATTGAACGAAATGCAAAATACAGTTTGAATGTTGAATACTGTGAAACAGTAACAAGGTACTGTAAGTGCCTACAGAAGTAACTACCTGTAATGCCTCGGAAACTACTTAACTTAACACTTTAACGCATTCACTGCCAAGATACAGCAAAGCGACCCGGGGCGCGGCGGCGGTGGCGGAGGGCCTGCGCGTCGCTGTGCAACAGGCTCTAGTAGATCAGCGTACGCGTCGGTGGCACTCAATGTGTTAATGGCCCACGACCCACATGTCCATTTCCAGGGCCATCGGCCGGTGGCCTTGCGTACTAAGCCGTTGGCTCTCCCCGGTTGTGACGTTCTGCCGTCCCATCGGATTGCGAGAATGGGAAAATAGAGAGCGCACCTGTGTTTGCGCACTTGTGCACTATAATTTATGTCCTGCGCACATGGCTAGTCTCCGGGACTGGCCATCGTGGCCGAAATTCGACTTGCAGGACCAAATCGTCCATGTGTATGTTGAGTATTCTGTAGCTTATAATAACAAATCAGGTGGAATAACGAAGTCGCATTTTGAAGTAAAAAACTCACCCCTACCTCTCACTCTGAAGCACCTCTGTCATAAATATTTAAAGGGGTGTTGAGTTGTGTCTTATTTTATGGGAAAATGTATATTTTTCTAAACATGTCCCCTTAATACGAGATTATAAGCCTAGGTAAGTATCGATTGGGCATCTGATTTGAATTTATATCTTTGGTCCTTTTGTTATGGCTTGAGTAGTCAGCAGTCTAGCTGTGTCCAGAACTTATCCCGGCAGATCTGGCTCTCCGCCCCCACAGTGGCTGGCCACAGAGGCCCGCTGCCGTTGATTGGCCACCACGTGGCTGCGAAGTTAACTACCAGGCACTCGTAGTACACTTACTGGGTTTAGTCTGGTAGATGATAATGAGACTTTTGAGCTCGTAAGAAAAATTTGAGATGTATTTTAGTTCGATATTTGAGACAGTTTTAATTATTAATTTTCTCAAAAACCGTAACTATTTTTGATATGTATCGAACAATCCTTAATTCCTAAAGTAGGTTTTATATCCTAAAGATAATGGCCGGGCTATTTGATCCAATGATTTGGCCAAATGATTCTGCTATATTAAGAACATTTCCATTTTATTCTAATTTTATTTATGAAAAATAAATAAAAACAGTTTTATGCTACTGAAATGTTCTGTAGGAATCGTGAAATACCTATAGAAACTAACTTAACTTTAGTGGTGATACTAAATTAAGTGACAAAGTACATCTCAAGATGCGTGGTGCCCTAATAAGGCTCCTAATAGAATACTACCTCTAGTAAAAGTGAAATTTTTAATACCTCTTACATTGTATTAGGATTGCAAAATAAATAGGTACATGAATTCTTGAAAATGAATAGGTAAAATTAATTTAATCATTATTGAAAATTAGTATATAGTAGTATAATAATTATTATATATTTTATGTATCACCAGTTGGAACTTCAACCCAGTCCATTACCATCAAAAGGCATAGAATGAGAAAAAGCTTTAGAGAATCACAAACAATTCGCGATAGGTACGTTCCAAAAATATTTTAGCCGACATGAATTACAAAAACTTGGAACTGTGCCCCGCGTGTATTGCACAGTGCAAATGAATACAGTGGCACAAGTAATTTATTAGGCTGGAAATTAAATGCTATCAGCAGTAGTTTATTAAAGTTTATCTTCTGTTTTAGTGTTAAACCAGCTGTAAAGTTAAAAAAGGTAATTTATACATGAGATTTGTCAGAGTAGTTGACGGCATCCGTGGCGCAGTGGCAGTTTACTGTTGGTCATAAAGCTCCTGTTGGTTAACTCACCAGCTTTGATGAGATGCTGGGCAAAACAGGAATTATGTTAACTTTCTAATGCCTGTTGCTCAGCGACCCAAAGTTGATCTTGGCCTCCAATACAAGTCGTCTCCAGGCATCTTGGACGACACAAAGTATCTTTGCGTATGCCTACAAATCTGGTATAATTGCGTGAAAGAACTTGCACGAAGGACATTTTCGCGACTAGACATTTTCGCTAGTAGATTTGAGCGAGAGATACGCGAAGGTCACTAGCGTAAATTACCATTTGCGAGAGTTCACACATGCGCGAAAAATCACAAACATCCTAATATCTCTCGAAATAGACGTCGCGGAGATCGGTCTGCGGGTTTCCTGATGTGATATATCTCACTTCTCCATCCCTTTCTTCCCCATAAGGATGCTTCGACGGACCGACGTAGCATACAAAAGACTGCAACGAGCACCCACTTTTCTACTACACATTAAATTCCTCTTGGCTCCGAAACTAGTAGACCTAAAGCCGGATGCTGACCGGTGTTACAGGGCGTAACGTTACGTGTCACACAGCGAGCGTTCGTGCAGTCAGTACTGGAAAAGAAGGCGCTTGCAACGAGCAACGAGACGAATTTTTTTGGCACACGGCTTAACGTTTCATGCTCCCTACGAATTACATGCGGTTTACAGTGTTATAAAAATGCAAGCTCTTGCTCTTTTTTTAATGGACTGACTTTTGCCAGACCCTCCCTCTTCTTTCCCAGTACTAAAATATGCTTTTTAGGGTTCCGTACCCGAAGGGTCAAAACGGAACCCTATTACTAAGCCTCCGTTGTTCGTCTGTCCGTCTATCCGTCCGTCCGTCCTATCATGTGCATGTCCTGTCACGTGGATATATCTCATGAACCGTAAGAGGTAGACAGTTGAAATTTTCAGATATTGTGTATTTCTTTTGCCGCTATAACAACAAATAATAAAAATAATTTAAATGTCAAAATTAAAGGGGGCTCCCATACAACAAACGTGATTTTTTTGGCTATTTTTGCATTTATTTTGTCAAGGCTGTATCTCTTGAACGGAACGATCGGTAGACACATGAATTTTTTTATAATTGAGTAACACTTCAACTGTAATAACAAATACTAACAATAGAGTACAGTTAAAAATTTAAAGGCAAACAAGTGAAAAATTGATGTTCTTTAAAAAGTTGCCTGATTTTTACGGTACAGAATCATTTGTGTGCAAGTCGACTCGCACTTGGCGGTTTATTCGTAGAACTGCAAATCAATTAAATTTGGACATTCAGCGCGAATTTAATTTATGGTAACTTTATACTTTTTTTGGTTTACACTATGTTGGTGATCAATTAATAAACCGCCAAGTGCGACTTGACACGAAGGGTTCCGTACGGTAAAAATCAGGCAACTTTTTCAAAGAACATCAAATTTTCATTTGTTCAGAGACCCCTTTAAAATTTCAACTTTATTATATATATAGTATTTGTTGTTATTACAGTTGAAGTGTTACGTATTTGTAGAAAGTTTTATGTGTCTACCTATTGTGGGTCAAGAGATACAGCCTTGACAAACAAAGAACAAAGCTAGCTAAAAAAATAAGAAATTGTATAGAAGCCTCTATTAATTTTCATATTTATTTTACTACTAGCTGCTGCCCGCGGCTTCGCCTACTTTTTTTCGAGATATAAAGTAGCCTATGTCCATCCACTAGATATCATCTATCTCCATGCCAAATTACATTAAGATCCGTACAGCCGTTTAGGCGTGAAAAGGTAACACAGACAGACAGAGTTACTTTCGAATTTATAACATTAGTATGGATAGCTGTTTACTTATGTTTTTAGAAGTTTTTGAACAATTTACACAATATTTATAAATGTGCCTATGTTATTCTGATATATAGCTACGTAATTGTAAAATTTTATTAAAATCCATTCAGTAGTTTTTGATCCATAATACATACTCACAAACTTTGGCTTTTATAATATTATGTAGGATTATTATTTGTTGTTATAGCGGCAAGAGAAATACATATTCTCTGTCTTCCTCTTACGGTTAATGAGATAGAGCCTTGAGACAGACGGACGGACGGACGGACAGCGGAGGCTTAGTAATAGGGTTCCGTTTTCACCCTTCGGGTACGGAACCCTAATAAGTAAATAAATCTAGGCTCATCCAGAAATTAAATAAGTCTTTCCATAATCTTGGATAGACCTTTGCATGGCCACAATCTTTCACGGATATAAGACAAGATTCTCAAAGCTATAAGCTTATGGCTTACATATTACATAATTTCCCTACTGACTTCACCACCCTATAACTTGTGCACGTGCCACTACCGAACAGTTCGATCCAGCCCTGCGAGGACACAGTGCCATAAATCTGCGTCATAGGCTCCGACTGACTGAAGCCAGAGCCTGATTTCCCTCGACGAGCGCTCTTTAAATTACCTCATTTATCTGACGTGGCCTTGACATGGAGAACAGTCAAGTTCATGTTTGGAATTTGTTAGGTTGTCGATCTGTAGTTATAGGTAGTACAGCAGGTCGAGTTGATTTCAAGGACGGGTTGGCAGAGGCCTATTTAGTAGGAAAATTCAGCCAAACCAATCATTTGACAGCATGATTTGAAAAAAATATCAATAAATAAATTCAAACAAATTGTCAAACACATCCTTTGTAAAAAGGCTTACTGCAAAATATCAGATTATCTAGAGGATAAAAAAGCTTGGGATAAGTTTTGCTCTAACTCGAAAACTAACAACCTAACAAGGTAAAGGTTTCTTGTTCGCTTCTTTACTTTACCTTAAAAAGATTGAAGGGAACAAAAAATCAGAGTGATCACTTTATTTCCTAGTTTTACTTATGTAATTTAAATTTTATGACTTGTCCAAGATACCTGTAAGGTTTTAAGGAAATAAAGCGCTTTGAATTTGAAAGGTTTTGGTAAGGTTGTTTTTTCCATTGACCGGAAAATCTATTACAACCCGTTCTTTTTGAAGTTTTCAAGACTCGTGATAGCTGCAGTCGATTATGAAAATAAAGATTACCTTATTTAGAGATTTTATTTCTTACCAAGAATATGTCAATGATCAGTCTTGAAACCAGCCACGAGTCGTTTGTAACAGTCAGAAAAAACACTGGTTAGACATTGCTGTTACAGATTTTTATAAAGGGCTAAATTGTTGACCGTCTTTGATATTTGGATGTTCGAAGAGTAGGTATTCCCCGTCCCGATGAAGTATGCATCGTCTCCGACACGTTTATGTCTGAATTTAGCCCATCAACTGAAAGTTCTAATGCTGATGAGTTGTATAGCGAACACAATCCGACACGGCACCTCCACTCAGTTAATCAGCGTCTCTAAATGTTAGCTCAAGAGTTCCAGAACTTAATTAGAAAGTTAAAAACGTTAGCAAAGTCGGGGCGAGGACAAGTTTCGGCAACGTAAACGATGAACGGTTTTCTGCACGATTTTAGTTATGTAGTGCTTTGGAGATCTTGTTCCGGCTTCGAACTAGCCTGCGTGTTATGAACAGTAGTGTCTTCGATATTAAATAAATTAGTTATATGCCACGATACATGATTATAAACTAGAGTTTAACGATCAGGTAGATATTTTAATAAACTACCTTGTGACGTACGATTATAGGTATGTATCTAATTAGCTCATTAGATTCTAATGCTAGGCAATGGCCTCCCCTACTTTCTTCCAAATAAGTCTAGCCTGTCAGATATAGAAAGTAATTTTCGCACTAAAACGATATACCTAATAGTAATGTAAGTAAAGTAAAGTGAAAATGCATTTGAATTGTTAACCAATACATAAAAAAGATAATAGTAACAAATATGGTAACAAAAATGGCCATCACTCAGCAGATGCTATGGCAGGATGTATCCTGCAATAGCGCTGGTCTTCCGTGGAGGCCAGAATGAAGCTCGTGCGCAACGTACTCATAAACATAAACAAAATTAAAAGAAAACACAAATAAAACGTAAATACAAAAACTACTTACCTAGACTTAAGAAGCGTCGGATTGTGTCAAGACCTATAGCACTTTTCTATTTGAAATGTGACCCAAAAACCGAACTTCTAGATAATATTTATAGGAGAAGGTATGTTATGTATGTATTTTTTTGTAATTTATATTGTAGTATGTTAATATTTATTTTTAAGTAGTACAATATTTATTAGATGCACACAGATGCCCCCATGTATTTCCGACGATCCTATCCATACCAGGTTGTCTGGCAGAGATCGCTCTTGAGATAAGACCGCCAATTGCCACTTTATTTTATAATTGTTTCTTTTGTTAATTGTTTCTTAGTTAAAAGTGAGCATTAAAAGTATTTTCTATCTATCTAATATTATGAACACAAATCAAATGACGACTCCCATGTTAATTTGTCGTCTCACGTCACGTCTCACGTCATGTATGTAAGTCGTCACGTCTAAAACATCTTTATGGCCGATAAAAGAGCCACCGTATCCGGTTCCGGTAGCCACACAAGACGTCACAACCAACCGCAGGTCGACGATTGTGATGATTACAACTGATTTAGGGCTGATTTCTACTAAAGGTGTTTGTGATTCGATTGAAACTTGGCGTTAGTTTTGATTGAATTATGTTGAACAAATTATGATTGACGAATAATATGGATTTTTTTTAGTATTGTTTTGTTGCTAAACAAATAATGCTTGAGGCAAATCTTTGCAATTTTTACATGGATATAAAATGAGGATACCCACTTATAGAGCAGGTGGGTAGTTAGAGTTGTACAAGGTACAATGTGTTCAGTATTATATATGCGTGTGATATCAAGGTTTTCTAGCTTCCTATGTTGTTATAGCTTAGCAATATCTACGTGAGATTATGTATCAACGTGATTTCTTATCTTCCGCATAATGTCTTCATGTAACTTAAATCTAATAAATAAACCAGTTGCGAATTATCAGCGTTGGACACTGACTTATATGTACTACGTACTAGAGAAGCTATTCCAAACAAAAAACGTAACGCAACTTGCTGGATGACGGATGACAGCGGGGGCCTGCGCGTGGCAAGCGCTGCAGCGCTAAAACATTAACTAAGTCGTCTTACCAAACTATTAAAACATTCAGCGCTAGATCGCATAATGAGTATAGTTTTGACTTGACGCTTGACACGTTTTGTTCAACCCTATAGATTTTATACCACGCAGAGGTGACACAGTTTTTGTTCCTACAAAACTTCGTAAGAATTAATTCTCAATTTAAAAAAAAAAATACCAAAAAGTAGAAAAGTAAAAGGAAATGAATGCGTTTATTTGAACTTAAACAAGTTTACAATAGTTCAAAATCAACATAAATAAGAAATCAAATAATGTGTTTTTGCAGTATCGAAATGCGCATGTCGTCATATTTTCTGAACTTCGTTCATTGTTGTTGATATAATGCACTGAAAAGGAAAACACATGAAATAAAATTTCAATAATTTGATTGTTTTGAAAAGACTAAAAACCGACTTCGATTCCCTTAGTTTTAAACTGTTTTTTAAGTTTTGCGGGATGAATAGAAATACCCCTGTAGATAAAAAAATTATAGGACCACCTCGGGAGCATCCTCTATACGACTAAAAAAATTATCCTAATGAGTCCATAAATGACGGCGAAATCGACGAACATACTTGAAAAAAACCATACAATATAGCCGACTCTAGAACCTCCTTGTTTCAAAGTCGGTTAAAAATATCAAACGAATTAAAACACTTTCTTAAAACACCGCCATCCATAAATCACATATTTTTGCCAATAACCGGTTTTAAAATGGAACATCTGCATGTTTTGTTATCAAAAAACTTTTAGGTTCATTCCACTAAAACTTTATTCTACCGCCTTGAAACATCCCTTTTGATTCCATTGGCAATTAAATAACACTAATACGTTATTTTAAAAACTAGTTGTTGCCCGCTACTTCGTTAGCGTGGTAAAATTTATGCTACCCGATCTTTTACAGTGACAATAAGAGACCACCTTTATTAACCAGGGTAGGTCAGTAAAAAGTTAATAAAATACCCAGAATAGATACTTACACATAATATTTCTTAAACATTTTCACATATTTTTGTAAAAACTTACATAACTCCCCGAAAATTAGTAACACTACGCCGGACCCAGTTTTGTGACATAAAAACGAGTCTCAATTTATAGGTAGATATGCCTGTTGGAAATTCCGGTCAGTATTTTTTATTAAACCTCCTGTTCCAAAAAGTACGCTTTGTGCCACTCCTATGAACGCGAAATCCTATGCCTATCCTTTTCACAAAATGGCGCGCTTTGCGCCCTCTTAAGTACATAAAAAAAAACAATTTTAAACTAGCAATCATAAGCCTTGTGCTCAGTTTTCTAAATTAAACTTCGATTTTCGTCGTTTAAATTATATATTTTTTTGTTGTCATAGACCAAATTACTTTCGAATGTATTATAATAAGTTTGCATACCGCCTCCCAATGCAGAGCTGGGAGGCACTTATTTGAGTTATGAACATAAGGGCCTGTTCACATCTATTGTGGTAATCGCTACCCAGAGCGGCAACGAAAAACTCGGCTCAGTTTCGCGCGTATTCCCGTCGGGCATTTTGTATGTACTGAATACACACCTACTACCTAGGTAGGTAGTAGGTGTGTATTCAGTACATACATACAAGTTATGATACTTAAATAAGTATCATAACTTCCTCAGAAGCGTCATAGGTCATACTGGCCGCTTAAAATACATCCATCCACATACCTTCCATATTACAATTCTAAACGAACGCCACCCTTAGTTATTTTTAGGGTCCCGTACCTCAAAAGGAAAAAAGGAACCCATAAAGGATCACTTAGTTGTCCGTCTGTCTTTTAACCCTCTTTTCTCGGGGAAGGCGTAGAGGAGTTGAAATTAACACCAAATACTCAAGTCCGTAACTTCTTGGAGCCGTAATACAAATCAAACTTCTAAGTCAACGCAATCAAAATTAACAGCCGTTTGCCCACATTTTTGAAATTTCCAAGGAAATCACATGGACAAAAAAAAAACCTATAGGGTAATTCACGTTGACCTCGATTGGTCGATGCTCGTGTTCTTAGCACAAGTAAAAAAAAAAAAAAACGAAAATTTGTAGTTTAAACACGAACGATTCTCACAAGGGACTCAAACTTAGATATAGGGTATTTCCCGTTCACCTCGAATCATGAAAATTGCAAAAAGCAAGGTCCTTCACAATTTTCGTCAGCGAAGTCACTTCATGTTGGCGTTAAAAGTCATCGTGTACAACAGCTGTTATTGCACATGATAAGTAGAGTTGATTAGAAATGGGCTTTTTGAACCGTAACTAGTTACTGAACCAGAAGCAGGTTTTTGGTTTTCGAGTGCAAGGAAACCTACTTATTTTACGTAAAAAGTTATTCTCTGCGAACGACGTCCACTGCTGTTCATAGGCCTCCCCCTAAGATTGTTACAAAGACCGATCATTGTGCCTTCTGTCTGAAATCTCCAACATCAATAACGATGCAGTTAATTTCGGATGTCAGCGGGTTAAGAGTGCAGGATAAATGATCTGAAAAGGATAGGCATAGGATTTCGCGTTCTTAGGAGCGGGAATGACTCTACGTTTTAAGAACGGCATATGCGCAAAAATCAAGGTATTGTTCTATTCTCTTGTAAATAACCAGAAAACTACGCAAATAAATTAAGAAACTGGCTTAGAGTAATCAAATAATTAGTAAAAACCTACGAATCAAAACATAAGTCATTTTAATAGACCACAGGGTCCCTGAGATCTGACCAAACGCTGGTGGCTAAAACTCACCAGCAATGTTAATACATTGCTGGCGTTTTCAAGTAAGCTGGAATGGTCGACTTTGCTTAAAGAAGGTTGTCAAATTACCGAGCATTTTTTAAATTTTTGAGTAAATATGATAACATTACTAACTAACATTCGTGTAATGTGCTTTTAGTTTCAAAAAGCAGGTGTCGTTATGGTATTGCAAAAACGTGCTAAGCCCTTTACTAGATTTTATATCAACCCAAAGGCGTGGCCATGTCTTGATATTATGCCCTCTGCAATTAGAGATCCTTGTGATGCGATAAAACCTTTTTTTAGGGTACCGTAACATATTTGGATGAGAGATTTAACACTTTTTTTTTTTAGTTATTAACCCTGGTTTAGGTGAAATGTAATTCGTTACCATGTTCAAAATTAGCCCGCGAAAGGTTGTTCCTAATTAACCAATAAATTATTATTTTTGTTCTTTGTTTGTGTGTGTGTATAAGGCCACCTTGTGCATCGTGGTCTCCACGGAAGACCAGCGCTGGGGCATGCTGAGTGGAGTCCGATTTTGTCAGTTTTCCTGATAAATTAACGTTTATTTTATATGTGTATTTTATATCTTTTTTCTTTATGTTCTGACAAAATAAATATCATTTTACTTTACTTTTACCAAATTTATTGACTCAAGCTCTTCCTAGAAATCGAAGATTAATCTTTCTTTCCCCGTTGTGTTGTATACGAATTAATCATCTAAAATCTATTTTAGATGACTTACCAGTAAAGTCGAACTTATCTGTTGTAAACCACACCCCATCCTCTCACCTGACAGACAGACATGACAATATTAATGAATTCATTAGGTGATGTGTAATATACTCGGCTTTGGCATTCGATTAATATAAATTAATTACTCGTGCCCAGATGTATACAATGTAGTGACGAATTAGTCAGTGCTGATTGAATAATTTGCGAATTAGTTGACTGTTATTGCATATTAATAAACATTGCATGTGTCTACATAATACTGAAGGCTGTAATAAGCCTATACTCAAACATAGCATGTAGTCTGCTGATTATTTCGACAACCTTCTTTGAGCAAAGTTGACCTATCGGGCCTACCCTAACAGGCGGACAGTAATTTTTTTACTATCCGCTCTATGCGGTCCGTAATGTATTTCGAATTTCGAATTCTATTTTGTTTTGATAATTGTTAGGTGCAAAAAGGTTTTATGCATAGTGAGCAATACAAGCTTCACTGGCTGGTTAGAATAAAAAAAGAAAACGAGGGAAACTGACAAAAGAGCATAGCGGTGAAAATTTTTCGATGATACGTTCTAATCAATTTTTGTGAGTAAATTGTGAAAATGAACTCGTATCCTCCAAATTAAATGGCTTTTAAATTACTCGCATTGTTTGAGTAAATCACTATACAAGCCTCGGTCCGCAATGGTCATCATTGCAGCCTTTGCTGTCCGCGCTATATAGGCCTCGACCTTCGGTCTCGGCCTTCATTTCAGCTTGGCCATCAAGGGCTGCTAGTAGGTAAAGATTTATATCGTGTGAATGACAATCCTAAACAAAAATTTCAGGCGTTACTTTGCGGAAACCCATTGCGAAATTATATGGATAAAAATATTTAGTAACAATTCTTCCGGCTCCGCGGAGCGAGGTTTTGTACATACAAAACAAGGTAAAGATGTGTGAAAGGGATGTGTTGCGAGGAATGTATTGCAAGTGTGGTTGATGTGTCCTAGGGTCGGCCGTGGGCGAAAGAATAGCAGTCACTAGTCACACGTTTATCTGAATAGAGCCCGCTACCGCTCAGCTACCTCACACATCTGTGGTGGAAACGCAGCCTAAGGAGTCCTTTTTAACCCGATTACTGATCATCCTATATGCCATAATAATGTCTATACTGGTCCACAGCTGGACATCCCTAATGAGGTTTATAGTGCCTTGTTTTCAGCTAGCCGTATCCAGTAACTGCGTGCACTCTTTCGAAAGTCTCCATCACGCGTGGCCGGAGGGCGTCCTACACTACGTTTGCCGTGTTGCGGTCTCCACTAAGGAACAAGTTTACCCCAGCGGGGTTTTTCAGAGGATATGGCCGGCCCACTGTCACTTCAGCTACTAAGTCTTTGAGCTATGTCGATAACTTTACGGCGCTGACTACCTACTGCAAAGCAAAGGAAGGGCAGATATTCTGCCTTTGTGCTTCGTCTCCTCATCGCATCTATTTCTGTATTGTTTTCTGTCTTTGTGTGGTACAATAAAGTATTATCTATCTATGTATATTCCTATTCAAATACGAAACTTAAGCTGTGGTCAAATCTACACCGAATTTTTTAATATATCTGGTGATTTTTTCACCGAATAGATAGTAGTCGGTGATTAGCTGATTAGACTTTGAGACAATCAAGAAAAGTAATTACTTGGCTCTTAGAAATGTTGAAACGTAGATGGTTTCAATTACCCACGCTTTAATCTATCCAGAGCCACCGCAAGAACCAAGGAATACAATAACTTCCGACCAAGAACTAAGCCCGGAAGAAGGATCCCCGTAACTTCATTACATCCAAGTTCATTATAAGCAAATGAAAGCTCACCGCGCACGTCGCACGTCGCACGTCGTCGCAATCAAACCGGCAAGTCGCGCACGTTTTATCGGAGCATTAGGACGCGTCGCGCGTGCGACACATTAACGTGCGGTACGTACGTGAGCCGTGGAGTCGCGGATTCAATACGATTTGCTTTTTTGCTGGCTGTTGTTTAAATCAACTTTTGCAAGATTAGGAATTCGATTTTGTTTGGTGAAAGGGTTTCGGAATCGAATGGGTTGCGAGATCGTAAGATTTTACTTGAAGGTATGGTGGCGGACATTTTTATGTTTATGAAGCCACCTACTTTATAAAATTAAAAAGTTATTAAAAATTACTAATGTACCAGATTCCTTTACTCCAGCTTTTTAATACAATATTCCACAGCGTAGGTACCTTCATGATGCTATTAGTAAAATTATTTTCAACATGCAGCACCAAAATCCATTCTATTTTCCTTTATCGTAAAGCAAATTGAGGCATAACCATCTACTCATCGAATAAAGAGTCGACTCGTGACTTGGATGATTTATAGCCACGATAGTGTCGCTATCGGCAGCCATCTTGGATATTCGACGTTTAAAATGATGGTCCTTTGAACGGTATATGAATTTGAACGGAAATTAACGGTAAGGTTCGGATATTGGGTGATAACCCTATTTTGGTCGTTGGATGGACATTTCAAAAGATGGAATTTAGTGTTTTTGCCACCACTGATAAAAATAGACAAGTATTTAAAAAAAATATAGTTTATCTCGTTTGAATATTAAAACGGGCTGCTGACGACGACAACATCGACATCTTTAATCATCATTTTGGTAACTCGATGTCATCTTTATTGCGAAATGATAAATAATGCTGACAAACGTCTTAACTTTGTAACTAAACACGTTCAGTTACAGAGATTTTACTCCCCTCCAAGGTCACGTCACCCCAAAACAAATCCTTGACGTCGCGCGCGTCAAAAATTTCCACCAATTATAAAACGTCCCTTTATTCTGTCGCAAATTAAATAGGATTCTGAGACACAGTCACAGATCTTTATTAGGTTTAAGGGTGAAGAATAAATTCGGTATAGCAGGGGCTGTCATGGTTTGTTTGCTGACAGAGCTAGGAAAATATTCGATTACAGAATAGACAGTTGAATAGACGTTGTTGAGTCATTGTGATTTGTGCTTATATGGACGTATCATCGTTGTGATTTCTTAAACTTTTTCATTTTATGATACCTATTCTTAAATCCACTTTTAAATCATCTGTTCCCATTACGGAAAATTGATATCGCGAGACGTTATTTTATCTTCACTGGTTTAATAGACAGTGTCTATACGTGTCTTTTATGATACGACGCATCACTAAATAAAAACAAAATTGCTACAAAGAAGTACTTATCCTAAAACATAAAAGTAAAATTTAAGCAAGAGGTATTTGTCTATAAGAGTTTTTTATGATAAACCTTACCTTTCTACCTTTGAATTTTAACTAGGTATCTTTGTTCCAGCCATTCCATCATTTTTATCAGTTTCCTAGCTCTATGGCGATCCCCATTGATGCACAAAGTCTATGTCCGAAGCAGACACATTGTCACTTTTGAGGATTCAGCAAATATTTCCCGCCATTTGTTTTGTTGTTTATTTTGTTTGATTGTGATTGTTGGTTGTGTTGTTTGTTGAATTTGTTTGTGCTGAAAGTATTACAAAATAAATGTGTAAAAAAGGGGAAATTTTTTTTAAATAACCTACTCCATTTCAGGCATGAGCTGTAAGTTATTAATAAACCGAGTGGTAGTTCATGGCATTGTGTCAGTTCTTTTATAAATATAACTTATCGCTATTTTCAAACAAGCTTCCTAGAATATTCATATTTGAATAGACCAGTTTTACCGGTGAAATAAACGTTTAAATTCCAAAAATATCCTTTGGTGTAAGTAAATACTCGTAGAACTGTCAGTATGATTCAAACAAAAGACAACAATATTCAGAATTATGTAAGAAAACTAACAAAATTACTGGGTCTTTCTTACGTCCTAAATATTTTTAATCAGCCGTAATTTATTTATGATTTACGGCGACAAGTCCTCTGTAATAAGATATCTAGCCCAAGGCAAGTCTAGGAGAGTTTAACAAAGGACGCTAACATTTTTCCAAATAATTTACAAAACGGTACTTGAGCAAGGATTACCTTGTAACTTTTTTGAAAATGCTCATGTGAACGTTCCAACAGTTAGTTATTTTGTGAAACCAAGAAAGGCAAGAAAACTTTTTTTCAAGTTTCTAAGAAAGTATTTTTTTTATTTAATTTTTTTTGTTTCTATCGCGGTTATTACCACAAGAGCTATAGCCGTGGTAAATATTCCGTACGTCCTTGTCGCTGTAAGAACATATTTTTACCTAACTCAGGGAGGCATGTTCTAATACACACGTCCACAGCTGAACATGCTTCCCCCCAAACAAGCGGGGGGGGGGGGGGGTTGCCACAATCACCAAGTTGGGCAAGCGGATTGGTGATCGCAGTTATGGTGTTGATAATAAACAGAAAAAAAAAATATGCTGGACTATCATATTGTACACAGCATCATCTAGCCCCAAGCTAAGCAGAGTTTGTGTCATGTGTACTAAATGACTGATATACTATACAATACATTACATAGGTCATCATCATCATCAGCCCGTTTACGTCCACTGTTAAACATAGGCCTTCTCCAAACGACGCCAAGAATAGCGATCCGAGCCGCCTCCATCCATCGACTCCATGCGACCGCTACAATGTCGTCGATCCATCGAGTAGGTCTTCCCACACTCCGCTTCGCATTGCATCGCGGTCGCCACTCGAGAACCTTTACTCCCCAACGGTTATCGGTTCTGCGAGCTATATGGCCTGCCCATCGCCACTTCTGCCTGCTAACTCTGAGAGCTATGTCGGTCACTTTGGTTCTTCTACGGATTTCCGTATTCCGGATCCTATCGCGTCGAGAAACTACGAGCATAGCTCTCTCAATAGCTCGCTGAGTGTATTTGAGCCTATGCACGAGGCCTATAGTCAGAGACCACGTCTCGGATCCGTAAGTCATCACTGGTAACACATATTGGTTAAAGACTCGTCTTGAGGTTCTGCGGTAACTGCGACGAGAAGATATTGCGAAGTTTCCCGAACGCTGCCCATCCGAGTTGGATTCGTCGGCTGACCTCTATAACGAAGTTGGATTTACCTAGTTGGACCATTTGGCCTAGGTAGATGTAATAATAATAATAAGTGCCTCATACTTAGCTTGAGAGGGTCTTAGAGTTATATAAAGTACAAACTACTCTGAGATCATTCTTGGGATCATGTATGAGGCAGTGGACCACTGTTCTTCGTCATCCAGGAAGCCGAATGGAACCACCTGCCACCAATTATCTGATAAAAATAGAGAGGGGTATATTCCAGGGCGACAGTCTGAGTCGCTTGTGGTTTTGCCTAACTTTAGTAGCTTTGAATCCACTCAGTACTCTACTGAAAGATTCGAAAATAGGCTATCGACTTCGGAGAGATGGTGAGGTCATTTCTAACTTGTTGTATATGGATGATCTCAAACTATTCGCGTCGAACAAAACAAAGTTATTGGCACTTCTGAATATCACACAGAAATTCAGTCGTGCTATTAACATGGAGTTCGGCGTTGATAAGTGTGCGGTCATACAAATACAACGAGGGAAAGTTGTGAATTCTAATAATTTACGCACGCCAACCCCCTGTAAAACATATGGTTTTGGTCGGCACGTAGAAAATGCCTCGGCATTAAGCCCACTCTTTGTACCTTAAAGTGCAAAAAAGTGTTACAATAAATAAATAATTTACAACTTTCAGAGATAAAGTCTCAAATATATCTCAGAAGGTGAAACTTACAAATATTTTGGTATGCGAGAAGCGTTAGGAATAGTGGACGGGGACATAACGCAGTCGGTGAAGGAGTGCTTCTTATGTCGCCCCACATAAGTGCTAAATAGCCTTTTGTCGATAGGCAACAAGGTGCGTGCCTTCAACGGCTGGGTTATGCCACTGCTCATTTATACCTTTGGCATAATAAGATGTACTCAGACTGAAGTAGATGCCTTGGACTGTAAGGTTCGTCAACTTTTAACCATTCATCGCATGCGACATCCCCGAGCCTTGGTAATGTGATTGTATATCCCACGGAAATGTGGTAGTCGAGGCTTTTTAAACGCCAAGACCCTACACAACCGTGAGGTATGCAATCTCAGAAATCATTTCCATCAAGCCGAATACGAGATACATCGTGATGTGATTACAGTTGATAAGGGCCTTACTCCACTCTTCTTTGCTAACGGGAACTGGCGCAAACTTACGGTGATGAGCATTCAGGACAGGAAGACTATATGGGAGAGCAAAGAGCTGCATGGGAAATTCTACAAGGTTCTTACAGGACCTGACGTAGATCTCATCTCCTAAGCTTCGTAAGTCGGCTGCGCATCGGTGACCTCTTTGGGGAAACCGAAGGTTTTGTCAGTACAATTATAGATGAGGTGGTAAAGACGAACAATTACCGAAAGTATATTATAAAAAATGGCACGATCGATATTTGTCAAGCGTGTCATCTTCCGTCATATACTTTCGGGTTGTTCGCTCCTTGATAACTCTTAGTACCTGCACAGACACAACCAAGTAACCAAAATTTTACACCAGCAACTTGCTCTCCGATATGGCCTTACTGGTCCACAAGTCCCGTACTATAAGTACACACCGACGCCAGTTCTCAAAAATGGCCGTGCCACGCCGCTCTATTTGGACCGATCTATCATTACAGACAGGACTATTCTTGCGAATAAGCCTGATATTGTACTGATAGATTGGTTAAAACGAAGGGCGGTGCTCGCTGATTTCACCGTACCACATGATGTTATCCTCGTTAAAGCTGTGAAAGATAAACTTAGCAAATACCTTGACTTGGCAAACGATGTTTTCAGTATGTGGGATGTTGATTTAGCGAC
Organism: Eupithecia inturbata; assembly: GCA_963662085.1. Lineage (NCBI taxonomy): Eukaryota > Metazoa > Arthropoda > Insecta > Lepidoptera > Geometridae > Eupithecia > Eupithecia inturbata. Next base: position 1,101,709 of record OY759179.1, on the reverse strand, counting down.
CGTAGTCCCGATAGCCGTTTCGATTACCAGCATTATTACACCGTTAATCGAAACGTTGATCGATCAACATCTCAAGAGACTCTCACTAGGAAGTTGGATCAAGGGTCAGATCCAAAAGGCGGTACTCCTGTGCTCGTCGCGCATCGTCAGGAAGTTTATTTCTTTGCAGCCCTAGTCACCAGCCGCTTGAGGCTAGCTTCGCGGCCGGTGATTCACCGTTTTGTTATTTTTTGATTGTATAGAATAATTTTATAATATTGTTTTTTCTATAGTAAAAAATGAATTTTATAACGAGAATTTAATTAAATAATGTGAATAATAATAAACATTTATTTCATTAATCTCAAGAAAAGTACAAAATAACTTAACTACTTCGATAACATCGTTCCCAACATAGACCGGTTAGGGTGCGACAAGGGCACATTACACATGATATTTGTCTTACCCATGTTCATTACTAGACCCTGTCGGGAAACAGTGTCTCTGAGCATATTGCTAAGGTCTTCCAGCGATTCTGCCATAATGACTATATCGCCGGCAAACCAAAGGTGAGTAATGTTATCGCCGTTGATATTTATGCCATATATCTGTCCCAGTCCAAGAGCCATTACAAAGATAGATATTTTTTATTAAACACATAAAATACCCAGTACACCCGGAACAAATATTTGCAGATCGTACAAACATTTGTCCCAAGGCGGGAATCGGACTCGCAACCTCCTGCGTCGCAGGCGGACCTTCTCCCGCCGCGCCACATTGGTCGTCAAGAAAGAAGCTGCTAAGTAACAATAAATCCAAACCTTTGCACCGGTACAGAGCTTTCTCTCAAAGGTCTTCGTCTTTAATTAACAAGAACCCATCAAATTTAAGAATGGTGAACAAAATAAACGTCTAGACTTGAATAGTATACCCTCCTAGTAGCAGACTCAGACACCACAGCGGCGGCGCAAGTGCCAATGTTTAGAAAACATCGTCTAACGTTACAGTCACTCAATATAGCTGCTTTGTTTTTGCTCTAGTGAAATAATAATATGGGCCTTTTCTATTCTTGATTATTTAAGAGACTACAAGTTTTTCAACGGTTAGATTTTGTGACTAGAAATGACTAATTGATAAGATAATTTACCCTGCACGACCATCATTTTCCACAAGAGATAAGATCGTAAGCTAAGTTCGTCTGACATAACTAATAAGCTATTTTTAATATAAATAATTTTTGGAGTGGAGATTTTCACAGAATAAAGGATTAGTCTAAGTTTACTTAAAGCTAACCGTACCGACTTCATCTAAAATAGATTATTAAGTAGGTACCAGCTTCCACCTGCAGCTTTGCAAGCATTTTATCGGGATAAGAAGTAGGTAGCCTATTAGTATGTTATTCCAGGTCTAGAACTACATATATGCAAAATTTCAGCCCGATTCGTTCAGTAGTTTCAGCGCGAAGAAGTAACAAACATCCATCCATCCAATCTTATGCATTTACAATACTAGCTGCTGCCCGCGGCTTAGCACGCGCTTTTCAAGTAGCCTATGTCCGTCCTCGGGATACCGTTTACCTCCCTGCCAAACTTCACTAAAATCCTTCCAGTCGTTTAGACGTAAAAAGTTAACAGACAGACAAACAGAATTATTTTGACTGTTATAATAATTTATATCATGGATTAGTGTGATAGTGTGATTTTCTTAACCATTTTATTCAACGGCCCTAGCTTTTTAAATGACATTGACATAACAACAAAACAAACGTTAGGCATTTTCATAAGAAAATCAATATGATAAAATTCCCCAATTCGTGATGATGTGCGCCAATGAATCAATACAGAGCTCCTCATGCGGAAGCCGCCGCCATTTTTCACACCTGACACGCCACATTCAAGTTCAAATATACCAAAAATAGTCCAATAACGGATCAAATCAACCCTCTTTCACAAGATTCGTGAAGGGACAGAAGAGAAAGTTTTTTTTTATCATGTTTGTCTAATGTCCAAATTTTATAATGTGTGTTGTGTTTCGTATTTAATTAACTATTCACATCTATTTATCGCGTTTATTTACATATTTTCCCGACGTTTCAACAGGTTTACACACTGTCGTGGTCATTGGCTGGCGTATCTACCTACTGCACTATCATATGTTTCCACAAATTTTATGTTAGTTCCTAGTCTGATTGATTTATTTATCGAACGAGTTATACGAGTCTAATGGATAATTTTTTTTTGTTTTGTGTTTTGTAGGTAGGTACCTTATTTATTTTTACTTCTTAATTTGTCTTGATGATACTAATTAACTTTTGATCTTGATGATCTTCCTTTAAATAAGCAAATATTTTCTAAACATAGTGAAACTGTGTGGCTTTTTAAATGGGTCTTTATCCATTCGAGTTGTTTTTAACTAAGCACCCTTTCTGGTTTTCACACATTGTGTCTCCATATCGAATGGAATTCATTTTCTAATTTGGCACCCCAGTTGTCGCGGTTGCTATAGCAACGTGTGATTTATCTCTTTATGACACAATCTTTGGTTATTGTTCGAGATTGTTCCAGTTAAAATTAATTTTAATTGCTCGTTTTACACACGTGTTACTAAATCTGGCTTTGTTAGTCGAATTATGAATATGTTGAGTAATCTTGGATACGTTTGATGAAAATCTTAGGTAAGAAGGTCAGAAATTATAATATAGTAAAATTTAAAGTATTTTGTTATTGCCAAAGTGTTCAGTTTTAGGTTCACCTAAGGCTAATTCTGTAGGTATAAATGGTAGAATAATTAAAAAATTACCCCTAATAAAAAAAAAAACGGAAGGAGGTAAAATGTGCCGCATAATGTAAATGATGGCCATCAACAACAACATTGACAACCTCTGTGGCGCGGTGGACGAAGGTCCGCCTTCGGTGCAGGAGGTTGCGAGATCGATTTCCGCCTCGGGACAAATAGTTAACTAGTACACATAACACAAGCTCTGCTTAGCTTGGGGTTAGATGATGCTGTGTGAATTGTCCAGTATTATAATATATTTATTTGAAAGTGATCAAAGCGTTTTACTCTACTCTACTGCTACACGAACTTGGGTATGCCAGCCATCAGAATGCACTCCTATGTAAAAATGTCACACAATCCATACTAATATTATATATATTTCAAAGTAATTCTGTCTGTCTGTATATCTGTCTGTCTGTCTGTTGTCTTTTCACGCCTAAACGGCTGAACGGATCTCAATAAAAATTGGCAAGGAGGTAAATGGTATCCCGGGGACGGACATAGGCTACTTAAAAAGCGCGTGCGAAGCCGCGGGCAGCAGCTAGTACCAAATAATAACCAGCTTGGATGAAATACCTAATCCTCATCGAGTCAAAAAACAAAACCGAATCTTTGAAACCATCGCAGAGGAACAAACAGCGAAAGAGGTTAAGCACCGACGTGCTCGCTACAAGAAACACGTACGGAATGCTCATTTTTTGGAAAAAACAGAAAATCCTCAACTTGATGGATTGCCGGTTTCCTTATTAGTGTTGCTTAGCTGAACATATATTAGAAAATGTTCTTTTAAGCGCTCACGAGGATTAATGAGATTTTTGAAGAGTTTACGATTTTTCTTGCGAGCGTTTACCAAAATAAACATGTGTTTTGGACAGATTTATGTGTGTGGGTAATTTAAGTATGTATTTGATGATCTCGTTTTCTTCGCTGCACACTAAATTTCATTCAATTACCATCACTCGACGAAGAGTGACCTGACACTTAGTTTCAGAGACTCAAAACAACTGGCTCCAACAAAAGACATTAAATTTCCCTGAATCGTACAGACTTCTCTGGAATGACAAACAATTCCAGCGTATTCACCAAAACTTACTCGGGAATCGAAACAGTCGAAACTTTTCGATAGAGTCCTCAATTAGAAAGCCCAATACCTTCCGATCCATGGAGCCAATTCAAAAGGGCCCTGCAAGGGTCGACTGATTAAATTCTGGATAATCCCCAGCCTTAAGATTATTGTCACTCCATTAATCGGTATCTGTTTAATTAGATTACGTTTTGCAACGGTAGTTGCGACATCGGGATTATGCGCTCAGGGATATTTGAATTTGGAAGATTGATGGGGTTTGGGGTTTTATGAATGGACGCTGTGGTAGACGTCAGATTGTCTTTAATAGTGGTAGCTGTTACTGGCGTAGCTCGCAAGAAAATAACTTAGATACAAGGATACTCGGTTCTAAAATTATAGAAAGTATTTTTATTGTAAACAAAAGGATAAAAAAATCAAAGAAATGTTTGTAGTTAAATAATATTTTTTGCCAGTGTCTTCGGTGCAAATTACAGATGCTCAATATAATTTTTAATTTTAATGATTTATTTATCACATCATTGGTCTGTCGTTCGTTTCCATACTCGAATTTGAACTTTTTTCACAGCGCTTGTGCAATTATGCGTTGCTGAAATTTTTGTTTTTAGTACTGTTATTTTGTTGTTTTCTATTATTTTTATCAGTTTTTGTATATTTTTCATTCATAAATGCCTTCGTTGAAATAAAATATTTTGGATTGTTAAACCGAGTATATAGAATCCAGTAATCTAGTAAAAATGCTCTAACTTTCGTCAAATAGAGTGCTCAATCAGAATTTTATTGAAGTTGATAATTTCTAGCACAATGAAATAGAATCAGCAATATCACACAAACAAAAGCAGTTGTTTAGTAACTTACTGCAATCAGATGTGACACGTGAGAGATTATCCAGTTCCGATGCTAATTCTCTCCAACCGAGTCATGAACTTACCTTTGCGTCTTATGTGGGCTTTGAGAAGCGATTTTGTAACATAGAACAGATATAACATGGTAAGTAAGTTCAGAAGCTACAGGCTTTGATAATAATTTCTGCAATGCAAACAATAGTTATCGTCTAGAGACAAGATGAGCCTATTGCTGATTATTGCAACTACACATTCTCCTCAAAATCTTCCTTTCTACAATTTAATACAAAATCACGTTTTTCTATAGTTGAATTCGGAAAATATGTGCTACGCAATAAAATAAAATAAAAATAAAATATGCTAACCAATGGGCACGCAGTTGGTCTCTCCTGCATCTCAGATATTATCAATCCTACAGACTTGCGATTCTGCGTGTCTAGTAAGCTTTGATTTTCTTACATGGAAGATCTGTCAATACCTGAATCAGGACACACGCTTCTACAAACACAACACTCTATTAAACTTATATAATGACAATGCTACTGAACCAGTCCCATTCATTTGCGCAGTAACACTTGACACAGTTTCGAGGGTAATAGTCTAGGAGACGGCATTTCAGACTCGCGATAAAAACAGAAAGGCTCTTCACTTTATTTGTGATAATGAACTCTTGCCAGCCACGGGGCTCTAGCGCGCGAGATATAGATTTTATGGAAGAGATACCGAGTGGGAAGCGAATGTCCCTGATAGATGTAAGATAAGGTTCTAACTATGCGAACTTTTTAAAATCTTCTATGTTCTCTCTCAATGTCTGGCAAATATTTTTTGGATTGTTCGTATTTTGTGTTCTATCTAGAGGCGTATCTCTAGCTAGAAGCTGTAAGTTTCCCAAAGTATCTCAAGCAGGACATCGCTCACTCCACAATAGAAGCCGTCTCGATAGACGTCGTAAGTGTGCATCATTATCCAAGGCGAGTACTTCACTCGCCTTAGATAATTCCCCTGTCATTTCCAGTGACGTCACATCCACAGTACCATCGCACCAACCAAAGAGCTGTTTGATACAATTTATGTGGCGCTATGTCGAGGCTAATTGGTCGTAGCAGGAGCAGGGTGCGCATACACTGCCTTTTGATTGCACCCTGTTGGCTATCGCCGAGTGTACTATTACGTCTAGTGGATACATACTTCAAGTTGCTAATGTTGTGATATTCGACGATCTAATACGAAACGGAAGCTTTGGAAATGTGTAGTAAGTATGAGCTCTATAAATTGTATTATTGTAGCAATAAGCTGACTGTATTCTTTGCCAATATAGGTAGCCAAAGTTTGGATGCCATCATCGAACAAGGAGGTTTCCGCCGCTTCCCCCGTAGATAACTAGAATCTTACAAAATGACACTCGAAATTGTTTACGAAATTGTTTGACGCAGACAGTTTGCGCAGAGGCGTGACAAGTTCTGTACATACGGAAGAATAAATCAGTGGAGTAAAATTTATTTTATTTTATATAGGTAGCTGAAAATATTGAACGCAATTTTTTTATAGGAACAGTCTGAAAATCATACTTATATATGATATATAAATTCATTTGGCTCCTTCTAATTAATAATATAACACTTTTGTATACTTTACTTCTAAAAATAAATATTGAGTAGATACGATAAGCATACCTTTTAAATTTGCCGCGTTCTCACGCCTATCGACACTGACAGCTCTTATTGTAAAGCGAGCGACCATTGACAATCAAGAACAATGAATCAGCTTTTCGATTGTCACTGGCTGGACTGAACGCCGACTTGCTAAATTGCTGATCGAAAAAGTTTTATTTCAATTATAAAGATTGCAAACAACTAGATACAGCTGACTGCTTAGTTTTGTGTTTTAATTTACCGGAACTTGTGAAACCCCAAATTGGGTAAGCGTTGTGATTTAACATACGTAAGTTAGATTAGAATGTAAGACGGTGCAATGGCTCACGATCTTTCATTTCATATTTTTCTTGTAATAATTCTTATACTTGTAAGTAATCATTTCTATGTACATATATTCACTCATTCTGATACGTAGCCGTTTGCACATTCGCAATCAATTCTTTGTTCCATTCTACGTCTTCAAAAAAAGTGCATAACTATTTAATCTGTCAGCCTTGTTCAAAAATTGACCCATCATTCTTTGTTATCATTTCTCACTGCACTTCCACTGCTTATTTTAACCTTATAATCCAATTGTTTGACTGCCTTAACACTGATTACTATTATAGGTATGCTAGTTGCCATTGCGTTCATCATGAGCACGGGATGTCGCAGTCAAACTTGGGAAGTGGACCATTTCTTAATGATCTGAAATTAATTCCAGGGTTCACCTTACGGGCAGTTCTACTGAAGATATTCCATTGAAAACTTGACTCACTTCATCATCATCTGCCGAGCTCCAAACCCGAGTCAGTACCCATCTAGCACGAATCGGCGCCCATCGTGCGCGAGTCGGCGCCCATCTTGTTTGCTGCTCCGGACCGACGACTCCCGCTCTTGCTAAGGCTTAAGGCCGGTGGTATGCCTTGTAGTTTCGCAACGCGATTCGCATACGACTCCTCGAGACTCAATTCACGACCTTGAGATACATTCTTGTTAAATTAATAAATACTCTAAATTGTTCTTCTTGTTTTCTTCATACCTATCCTTAGACTTGGAAAAACAAGTAGAACAGGTTCAAGAATAAAATAAAAAAAATTTCGGACGTCATATAGTTAAATATGTAGGTAGTTAGTGCAGTCACAGCACTGTTTCTTTGTAGTATATACTAAACCAATATAATGCATTAAGAAAATAAAAAAATTATATATAAATAACTACTGCTATTACTTTATAAATGTTTGAACTAGTAATAATTGCAAACTAGTATTTTTATAATAAAAAAATAAACGCAAGAACACATAAAATAATAATAAATATAAAAACGATAGCCTCTCTATTTATGAATTTAGAACAAAGTCAAAATCGTAACATAGGCAAAACATAAAATAATTTTCAAGGGTGATTTTTTGAGGATTATAGCACATTATAGTGGTAAAAAGTATACTAAAAATAGGAAATCCCGTCGTTTTTTATGTCTTGAAAATGTGACTTTTGCAATTTTGCTAGGCATGCTTCCTATCCGAGCGCTAAAATGACACTAGTTGAAATCGTAGACCAACATGTCAAATGGTCTATCTTTTGATACAGCCCGTTTCAGGGAGCGCATTGTGAATCTATGGGGGCCGCGCGGGATACCTGATCGAAGGATGCCACGAATTACTTACATTACATTTTAGAAAGAAGCTAGTTTTCGAATGAAGATGATGTTACTTTTCTGTCGATTATTCGCAACGTAATACGTCCACTGCTGAACACCCGTGCTCACAAGGGGAGTTTTGCCATTATCGCCACGCTTGGCAGGCAAGTTGGTCATCGCAGTAAAGGTTTTAAAATACACAGAAGGAAGCTGTTGCTCTTCCTGTGGTAGGTTCCCCTAGTCGGATCTTACTACATCCACGGGCTGAGTTGGAGAGGTCGATTCTTACGCTGCGACCGCCACGTAATTAACATTACGATTTTAGAGCCAAGATCCGTTCATGACACCCTAGAAAATGACAAGCATCCATAAAAATGGGTTGCTGGATATTGGGCTCCTATCATTAATTCCCCAGGATTAAAAGGCCCAAGCAGCAACCTCTCTAAATCTAAAATTAACCGAAGAACCCAACAAAGAAAAATCCTGATCCAATTAAGTAAAATTGCTTTTATCTACAAAATTAGACCAATACCACCCACACCAAAACACACACCTATTAATCTTAGAGGGTATTCGTAAAAAACCGCGTAAGTACAAAAAAGCGTAAGTACAGGCGGTAACGAAGAGAAATGTACTGCTCTCGATTTATGCGTTCCGGAACTGAAGGTTAATTAGTGTTTGAGGCGGCTATATACACAGCGACTTAGGTTTTTGCGTCTTTTGAATCTCGAAGACTTTTTTTTGTTATTTACTAACTTAAGCCTCATTTTCTAGTTGCTGTTACGAAAAAAAAATGGGTTTAATAAATATTTATCAAAAGGTTTGTTAGTAGAAGGTAGAGGGAAACTTGTTAGCCAAGATTTTAAACCAAATGTGTAACGTATTGTGAGCATAAATTTATTAATGATAAACTCTTAATTTAAAAAAAAAACCTTTCGGTAAATTTTGCTGAAATGTTTAAAATGTATAGGAAATAATTATTTACCTATAATTATGTTATTAGGCATTCTTCGTGTGTATTTTGACCTACTATGCATTAAATGTCGGGTAGATTATTTTAACCCTGATTGTCGCCCCGTGAATGGCAGCTTTAATACAAGTACCCCTCTTTTTACTCGCGTTTTAACAAAATTTATCGGTTTTCTATTTTGCTACTAGATTCTGCACAACCTTGTTTGTTACTTTCACTCAAAGAAATATTACATAATTTTATTCCTATCAAATGAATAGCAGACGTTTTAATTACGACCAAGTTTAAACCGCAAGCTTATGGTGGGTCTCACATCCACTGGGTCGATAGTGAATCTTATGAAGTTATGATAATACAAAATACACGAACGAAACAGTTTCATAAAGTTAAGCAAACTTTAGTTTTGAATATAATTATGGACACCCTTCGTGTATCCGCCGGTTTGATCCAAAACATTGATTCCATTTTGATTGATCATCCCGTGCCCGTAATTTATAGTTTTTAGGGTTTTGTGCACGGAGGCGCGGCGACGGGGATTGTGAATAATGCAGTTATGCCTGTTTGCCTGTGTGTAGCAGATTTGATGGATGGGGTGTCGCGAGGGTCATGTATGGTCAATGTTGTGTGAAAAATCTTTTTGAAGACATTGTGCGTTGTGCGAGTTAGTTTCTTTGCATGGTCGGCTTTTGTCAGCGTGATGTGAGATGGGACACCGAAAATGGAAGATAGTGAGAAAGGAACTGGGTATGGCATGTTTTACTGCAACATACAACTCGAAAAATGTATTTAAACTCCCACTACGTTTAATACTTACTAGTGGAAGTGCTACATTGTGCCTACATTGTGCCTATGTTGAATGTTTGGCTCTAGAATTTCCAGGATAACAATGAATAAAAATCCATCGCTCCAAAATAATACACATAACTTAAAAAAAAATTAACTCTCTGAAAATATCCCTGTGTTGAAAAACTTTCAAAACCTGGAACTGCACAATATAACTTGTTGGCTCTAGAATTTACACAAAAATCCATCCAAAATACCGTTTTAACCCTTAAAAAGAACAAACCTATTCAAGCTCGTCTATCCCGCGGCTTCGTGTCGCATCGTACTGACAACGTCGTATCGTATCGCATGACGTCACGCCGCAGGCAACATCCGGTTTTTGCACCTCGTTTTTGCGTTTTCTTTATCTGAATTGGTGTCAGTTTTTTGCGAATGTTTTTGTGAAAAATGTGTTTTTGTTTAACAAGCGTGTTTTGGTGTTATTTGAGTATTTGTGTTTGTGCACGAGAGATATCGACCTTTAAAGACATGTCATTATATTAATCCCTATGCTGTATCCACAGGGCTATACCTAGTGACGTCAACGTTGTCAACATTATTTTGATAACTATAGAATTCATATCCACCAGAATAAAGACAATATTCTATTTAATTTTCGCTGCTTGATACTTCAACTCTCTTCTTGGTACCTTTACGAGAATTTCATAATAATGAAGCAAAATACAGCCCAAAACTAAACAAATACTTCCCAAATCCCCAAGTTTGCTAACGATACTGAACTAGGAAAGTTCTAGCATGATGCACGAAAAACTTATTTTAACCGAAAAAGTGAAACTTGAGGGTTCCGAACGAAGGGTTCCACATCATTTATAACCAACGTCGGATAAGACACGGTTTCGTCCTATCTTTTAGTTGAGGCTGTTTTTGCGTATAGAAATAACGGGATTCCCATGTGAAGTTGTAAATAGCTAAAATAAATAAATTCTGACAGAAAATTACATGAGATATTCATTTAAATATGTAGGTACAATCGGTAGTCCCCTTGTTATGTTTGAGTCAATTCCTAAGATCAAGAAATGTTTTTAAAGATTTTTGATAAATTTTATCAAACCGCTGATAAAAAAACTCGTATTTTTTGTGTTTAGAACCAAAACTGAACTTATTGTTTAGTTTAATACTGTTGAGGCCTATTTAGATGACGCTGTCATGTGTCTGTACCATGTGATGTACAACAGGACCTTAACTGTAGCCTTTTTGAAGGTCATAGTACATAATCACCAAATAGCAACCGCACATAGACGCTACTGTGACCCAAACAAGCGAGTGTTTGGTCTATTTCACCAGGGTAATGCTGTAGCTACAGAGTTTGTCATTATTGCTGTCCACTTGATGTCATTTGAATTGCAATGCCTCAATTAATACAAAGCGCTGCGCCTCTACTCTGATAGAAAAATGAAAAACAGATGATTATAGTCGATTCGGAACTCATACACGTTTTTTTCCGGATACCGTTCACCGGTTTACGGGTTTCGGTATTAAGTAGCCCTAGTCTTTTAAAAGTCTACAAAATAGTTTGTAAATTCATAGTTAAGAGTTTTTTTCTTTTATTGCTCTGTAGGTAATTACTAATTATGCAAGAATAAGGAAGTGTGATACATTCATATCAACAATTAGGAGATAGGAGGGGACAAATACCTATAGGTAGGAGTTTGTTACATGCTAGCCTAAGTCTTAAATTTCAGTTTTAAGGGCTCGAATATTTTTTTTGGCATCAAAAAACTGCTTATAGTCGGATGACTATAAGCAGTTCAGACAGTGGACAATTCACACAGCATCATCTTCCCCAAGCTAAGCTATAATCCTATAGCAAGTCCGCATTATTTAACAATTTAATTTAAAACACATAAACAAACGTATTTTTTCTGCATCAGTAGATTGAAAGTACCTACTTAAAATGACGTTATCGATAACACCGAAACTTGTTTTAACATAAAAATAATTGATATACCATCATAATGAGTACCTAGTTGTATCGAAACCCGATGACAAGTACCAAACAAGCACATGTAGATATCATTAAAGTTGTAACGTAATAATAAAATGGGGTATTTTTATAATGGGAGTCGAATGAATAGGACCCTTTGTGGGACATCGGCGATGGGTAATTTACAGAATGTTAGTGTGGGGTCATACAAGGCCTTTGGGCAGCTGGCGGGGTCCAATAGTTGTTACATTGTATGGGATAAATTATTGTAATTCGCTTGATACTTTACAAAGGGCTGACAAAAAACTGTTTAGGTTTTAATTTGGCTACTGAGGACGCTAAAGGATAACACTAATTATATTTATTAAGTCGTGGCGGTACGGCGAAAGAATCGATCCATCAAACTCAGCGGATGGCGTAAGAGTCAGAGAACCTGAGGAAGGGCAGCAACTTTCTTCTGTGTATTTTTAACACCTTTACTGCGAACACCGATCCGCTTGATAAGCGTGGTGATATGATAATGGCAAAACCGACCTTGTTTGTGGGAGGCATGTTTAATGGTAAACGTATATTTAAATATGGTTTTAATTATTCTAAACTCTGGCAAGCGACCGAGATCCGGTAGAAGCACGCTTTGGGCAAAGCTGGCAAGCGACCGAGATTCGGTCGATTGCCAGGCTCTGTTTTGAATCGAAAACACCAACCAAACGGTCAGTGCAATCGGTTGGAAACCGATACCATAGATTAAAGACCAACTTATAGCTATACCAATCCAAAAAATAAAAAAGTTTAAAAGGAAAACCTTTGACTGGCACAGGACCAAAACTTAGTACAGGATCGACCAAAACTCGGTCGCTTGCCAGTCTAAGGTGAAATCAATAAAAACCTTTTTTTCTAATTGATCTTGGATGGCAAGTAGATTGTTTTATGTATGTATTCTATGGTAAATGTACTACGTAAAAATAAAGAGATCCAAGTCGAAAAACAAAAGATTTTCTTTGTAGAACCAAATTAATGAAAAGCGCGGCGGGGCGCCGGATTCAAACTTGGTTTTGTGCTCCTGGTCTCTTTGTTTTGTACTCGGAAATTAACAAAGTTACAGTGTTGATGTATTTCACGGGTAGTAGACCAACTAAGCTGTATGTTATCATAAAAAACAACTCAGTAGAGCTCGGCATTCGTAATTCCAGACACTTGACAACGGACGGTTTTTTGTGCTGCGTCGGAATTATTAGAAGATCAAGAAATCGGCGAAAAATGAAGCATCTGCCAGTCGCGCGGTAACAGCGCGTACCCGTCTTGCCAGCTGACGTATTGCCATTTTTTTTATACAAATATGTTAAATTTAGACGTCACGAAATGGACTCTGCGTGCTGTGACTCTGCGTGAGTATGGCTGGTTGGCTAGTAAACCAACAGATAACGTCTTCCTCCAGAGACATTTCAGAGATTATTTTATTTGTTAACTTGATGGATAAAATAATGCACGTAGAATAAGAATGTCCTGCATCCATAGTTATGGCTAGTCTACGTTGAGACTGGCCGCCGTGGCTGAAATAATGCACGTAGATCCAGTATAAGAATGTCCTGCATCCATAGTTATGGCTAGTCTACGTTGAGACTGGCCGCCGTGGCTGAAATAATGCACGTAGATCCAGCATAAGAAGGTCCTGCACCCATAGTTATGGCTAGTCTACGTTGAGACTGGCCGCCGTGGCTGAAATTCGGCTAAGACATTATCATATAGAAAGATAAATAAATAATAAAGATGGATAATCCACACAGCATCATCTAGCCCCAAGCTAAGCAGAGCTTGTGTTATGGCTACTAGATGACTGATAGACTTAATACATTACATAATATTTTTTTTTTTACTATGTTAAAAAATATTTGCAGATTGTACCTCTACAAACATTTGCCCCAAAGCGAGAATCGAACCCGCAACCTCCTACGTCGCAGGTGAACCTTTGCTCGTCGCGCCACATCGGTCGATTCATTGAGAATATAAGCGGGCTTACTATGAACCTATTTTGTGTTCGGAGAACACCGACGCGAAGTATCATGCCAAAGTTCCATGTTGGTGTTCTTCCAACACTAACTAGGTTCGCAGGTAACCCGCTTACAAGTGGGAACTTGTTAATAGCCACCTGTTTCTTCACACATCGCAATTATGTATATTGTGCTGAAAGATCCCCTAATATAAATAAATAAACAAATAATATAAATAAATAAATAAATAAATAAATTACGTTCAGAATGAATTTGTCAAAGTTACGATATTTTTAGAGTAAAATAGAGAATCATTGTAATAATACGAAAAGTAAAGAGTACGTTGCTTCTAACCGAGAGTCTTTCTTAATAATGTTTAGCCTTATCTACAATACAAATAACATAATGAACGTATAAACGTAAATATCAAGAAACAGGAAAAATACAATACGACAATATTTTCCAATAACAAATAAAAAATCTTCTGGCAGCAATTTCCTATATATTTTTCTCTTTGAAATCGGCAAATACAGGGCCTATGTGTTATTAAATTCTTTATTCGATATTAAATGATGATAAATATTACACGTGTTGGATATTCAACACAGAATCGAGAGCATTAATTTTAGTTTTGAATATCGTTCTTTATGTAATGTATGTAATAATTTTTTTTTTATTTTTTTATTTTTATTTAATTATTAACTAGCACGATTACATTACAACCAATAACACTAGTTAATTACAATACCTATATATTAGAACAACAGAAACATAAAAATTTATACATAAAATTACACAATAAGCAAAAATAATAATGATTGATCATTTATATAAAGACTCCAGACAATAAAATTCTATAAAAACTCAAAATATTACTCTATCATTCATCACTCTCGCAAAACCTCAGGCACACCAACATAATATCCATCCATTCGTCCGCAAATATATCACAGTCCGGGTTCTGTTCAAGAAGTCTGTTGAGGGCGGCGAGAGTGCGAGGCAGTGGAGAGTTGGCGCGAGCCACGGTTCTGCAGAAAGGCTCTGAAAAAAGCCTAATGTTTCTGTGGCGAAGGTAGTTATCAGGTAGGTTAAGACGAAAGAGAAGGTTGTGCAGATCTGGGGCGTCGATCAAACCGCGGAGTATCTTGCACATAGTTGCCGCCTGATCATACGCTCTCCTGGTTTGTAGGGAGTTGTACCCAAGACATCCCTGGAGAAACTTGGTTGGGTACATAAATGGGTAGTACCCAAAAAGTCGCTTGTACAAAAACCTTAGAAACGCCTTCTGAACCTTCTCCAGTGACAGAGCATACGTACATTCATGGGGGTTCCATACGCAACAGCTTGACTCCAGCTTGCTCCGTACAAGAGCCCCGAACAACAGCCGCACCACACTGTCACTGCGAAAGTCCCGGGCATTTCTCAGGACAAAGCCAAGTCTCTGATAAGACTGCTTGGCGACTGTGGTGATGTGGTCGTGAAAAGTGAGCTTACGGTCAAAAGTTACTCCCAAATCCTTAATTAGCGTAGCTCTAGGAATCACGTTACCACGGATAGTATAATCGAAGGATACCGGATTTTTCTTTCGACCGAAACTCACCACAGAGCATTTGGAGGGATTAAACTCCATCTTGTTATCTATGCTCCATCGACAGACCGCGTTGACATCACCTTGAAGCACTGCACAGTCTGCCACAGAGTGTATGACAGTGTAGAGCTTAAGATCATCCGCGTATAATAGGCACTCCGCGTGCTCTACAATAGCTGGTAGATCATTTATCATTAAAATAAAAAGCAAAGGTCCTAAGATAGAGCCCTGACTTATACCAGACCGGGTGTGATATGGTGCAGATTCATATATTCCGTATCTGACATACTGCTGGCGATCACGCAGATAGTCAGCGAGTAACCTAAGGAGATCCGGCGCAAATCCAATGACGCTCAGTTTGGCCAGGAGTATGTCATTATTGACTCTATCGAACGCTTTTTGAAAGTCAAAGTAGAGCACATCTACTTGACTGCCGAGGTCTAAGTTGGTTGAGATATACTCTACAAGAGTCAAAAGGTTGGTGTTAACTGACCGTTTATCCCTGAAACCATGCTGAGCATTACTTAAGAAGGCTTTAACTTGCGAGTAGATGATCTTGTGCAAGACATTTTCAAAAACCTTGGCAGGAGAGGATAGTATGGCGATGGGTCGATGCTCCTCGACAACTAACTTATTTGATGTTTTTGGAATCGGTGTTACCCTTGACACCTTCCATTGCGCTGGGTAGCTACCTGTCCGTAGAGCCAAATTAAAAATGTGATAGAGTGGAGGCATAAAGCTTTTATAGACTGACTTAAGTATAGCTGGCGGTACGCCATCAGGTCCAATAGAGCTTTTAGGTTTTAACTTTTTAATTGCGTGGATCACATCCTCAGGCGTAAATTCAAGAACACTGACATAGTTGCTATTGCAGCTCTTATCGCAACGATTGATATTTTCAGCGTCAAGTATTGGGATATCGGGCAGAAACATACTACCGAAAAAATTGGCAAAAGCTTCGGCCGCTGCGACACCCGAACACGACTCTCCCTTAAATGTAACATTTGCTTCAAACCCACCCTTAGCTCTCAAACTAGAGACGTGGCTCCACAACGCGCGGGGGTTCAATGCTAAATTATTTTCAATATTCCTCAGATATAAATTATAAGCACTAGATACACGTGATTTTAGGGAAGCTCTCATTTCTGAGAAAAATCTGTACGTTTCGTCAGACTTGGTTTTTTTCCAATTGGCATGCAGTTTTATCTTTCGCTTTGTATCATTGATAATTTCTGAAGTGAACCAAACGGGATAACGCCTACTGTTCGTTTTATTGCGACGCTTTTTAGGTAAACAATCATCAAATATTTCATAGATAGTGGCATAGAAAGCTTCAGTCGCGAAACCTACATTATCAGAGAGTAACACACGATCCCAGGAAGCGTTCGAAAGAGAGAGTTGCAAAAGCTCAGCATCGCAACGGTCAAAATTCCAGTCTTTGGTTGACTTTATATTGCTCGGTTCTATGCAATCCGAACTTCGCGCCATCTCTACCAGCACCTCAACATCCAGAGCAGGATGGTATGCGTCCATAGGAACTATACCCTCCGTGCGTGAGACTACAACATCACTCAACCCTTCACTCTCCTTAGCCAGAACAATATCCAGAACACTACCATGTAAATTCACGACTTCGTTATATTCGACAATATTTGAAAATGATAAGAAATAACAATAATAATTTTTAATATTCAAAGAGGCACTATTTAAATTTATGTCACCAAGGATTATGACACAGCCCTTCAAATTACCAATGAAACTTTCAATTTTACAAAACCACCGCATGAAATCCTGATCGGTAGAGCTAGGTTTTAAATAGACGACACATACGTGAAACGGTCGACCACACCAAGTGAAGCTCGCCCACAGGTCCTCCCCGCCATCGGTCTCGAGGTCCGGCCGGCGGCGCAGCGCGATGGGCGCGCGCGCGGCCAGCAGGACTCCCCCGCACGGCGTTCCCCTGTCGCGGCGTAGTATGCACCAGTCGCCGCATACCAATTCGGAGTCTTCTACTGAGTTGTCCAGGAATGACTCAGTCACGGCCACCAGGTTATGTTCCAGCAAGGCAAGATTATTACGCCACTTAGAAAGTTTGGTTTTAAGACCCCGCACATTCTGGTAAAAAGCTTGAAAAGTAATTTTATTCCTGTCGGGTCTGGCCACGAAAGGACTGCGGCCCCGTTCCTGAAGTAGTGTTCGGACCGGTTTCACTATCCGCTCTGTTCAGACTAGCTGGTCTTCTATAGTTAATCCATGGTTTTATCCTGGCATTAATCGGCCACACATCGATAGAATAACACGTGTTATAGTGAACTTCCGGAACGCCTATTTTATAAGACTTGTAGCTTCCTTTGGGCGTTAACTCATCAACAGAGCAGGATCCTGTCGGGCACAGTTGTTTTAGGTACTCGTGAACCTCACTGGCGCTTGATGCCATGTTCCACAGATGGAGATATCTTATGGGTTCAACCGCCTTTAGCGTTGTGGTCGCTGGACCAGCGGTTCCGCAGAGAGAAGTTGGTCCTCTACTTTTGCGCTTTTTGACCTCGGTCCATTGCTGGCTAGCTTCAAGATTTTGATAGCCTCGTTCCGCATCGCGTGTAGCGCGGCCGATGTAAGTACCCTCGGGCTTTTTCTCTACTGTGATAGAGGCTTTAAGCGACTCCGATTGAGTAGTCAGTGGCGCAGCGCTAAGCAGTTTACCAATCTTGTAGGTTTCTCGCTCTAGCGAAGTTCGTCCTGCCAGCGCCGCCTGCGCAGACCCAGAGGGAGCGGTGTATGTCAGCTCCTGGCGCTCCCGAGAGATTCTATTTTCATGGGCCACCAGTTTCGCATTAAGAGTAACGACATGCTGAGCGTAGCTATCCAGTTTCACCTCGTAGGATGAGATAAGTGAAATAGCTTTGGTAAGCTGCTCCTTGATGAGAGTCATCTCACATCTAAGGCTTTTAATTTCCGTAGAAAGGTCTTCCGGCTTATCGCATCCAATAGGCGAGTCCATGTTGGTTGGGACAAGTTTCTTTCTAAAAGTCACGTTTGGGTCACGAGCTTTCTTCGAGCCAACGGGAGTAGAGCTGTTGTCTCCTCCTCTTTTCGCGGCGCAGGCACATTCCGGACACACCCAAGTATCTTCGATATTAGTTGAGTCCTTCCTGGCCATGCACAGAGGATGATAAAGCTTGTTGCAGTCAGCGATCTTAATATACTAGTTATCTAGCAGCTATAACACAAGCTCTGCTTAGCTTGGAGATGCTGCTGTGTGGATTGTCCAGCATTACTTTATTTTATTATAGTAATAATTATTGTGATATACATAATCTAATTTGTTATTTAATTTGACGAATGTTTCCTCAGTGACTTGCTCCTATTTTACGTTAACTAGAATATGAATTCGTAAATCGTGGTTGTTATAATCATAGAATTGGTAGCTCTAATGCAAACTAAGGCCGGTGGATAGTATCATGGGCGGGCCGTGGGAACACATTTTAAACAGCTTTTAAAGTACCGCTCGTGGAGGGCAAACATACTATTGAGAACGGTAAAAAATCGTTTATCTACCATTCCGTTGCACACCAAATTCGCAACCTTATAGTCTACCTAGAAATATTACCTTTGGGTTTAAGATTTAGGTTTAACTTATGAAGTATTATAGTTACTAAAGTAACGGTTTAACCGTATAAACTCATACTCGCAGTTATCACGATATACTCGGTTCTAAAATGCCAGATAAATATTTTTTAAAAGGGATTAGAAAATCAAAGAAATATTGGTGTAAAATATTTTATAACACTGGCACTGACAATCTTAACAGAGCAAATCGCATAATTTAAAACAATTTTTGGTTTTGAAAGCTTTTAATCTTCTATGTATTATCAGATATTGGAAAGCTCAAAACTTAAATCGAGGTAACCCGGTGTAAATAACTTTAATTTCAATCATCTGTCGTCCATTTTCAAACTCGAATTTAAACCTTTTTTGCTGCGCTTGTGCATTTAAGCGCTGTTGAAGTTTGTTTTTGTTATTAATGATTACCTTGTTGTTACCATATTGTGTTCTGTAATTGTTATCTGTTTTTATGAAGATATTCATACACCTTTATTAACATAAAATATCTTAGAATATACCTCTAGAGGTAGAACCAAGAATAGTGTTGCACATGCCATGTACCCAGTTTGCCATGTAGGCAAGTCAGCAATCTGTATCCATCAGCAGATGTGCCTTCACCGCCGCGCCGCCGTCCCATTTCCATAGATGCACAAATCCAGGGTTGATGGATAGCATCGCCGTGGCTACAAATAAGGGTCGCCATTCAACGCTGTTATTGTGCTCAAATCAATTTGGATCAGCTGACGTAGTGTGGGGATTTGTCGATGATTTTGGCAAGAGAGTTTATTTTGAGACTCTAGTCAATTTGGTTCTTGACTTCGTATCCAAATGTCGTCATTTTATTAAAATGTATAGTTTTTAACATTTAAATAATTTAAAGACTTTTTGATTAATTTTGACTATTTAATATAAAAAAATATTTCACTGTTTATAAATGAAAACGTTACGTATGTTCGTTGTAAGAAAATAATGTGTACCTGGTTGAACAAGATCCGTCAAGTGCGAGTTTAACTCGCACGCTGAGGGTTTCGAACGTTTATTAATCATATAAATATGTACAATAGGTACATTTTTAATAAATACCTAAAAAAAGTCGGTACGGACCTTTATTTCACATGGTTCGCTGTGCAAACTTTGGAGATTACGGGGAGGATAAGTATTAAAAAAATAAAAAAATAAATAAAAAAAGTATGAAATGTACAGAAATTTCAAAACTATTTTGAAAAGTACAAACCAATACCTTTTATTTGATACCCCACCCGGTGAGGTAATTTTCGAACGGAGGCTCCCTTATGAAAATACCCCTCCCCCTTTTTAACATTTTTCAAAAAGTGTTATACTTACAGACTTCTCTATTATTTTCCTATACAATGTAGCATGTAGCGTTTGTTGTTAAGGATCTACATTGTACAGGAAAACATTAAGTGCAATAACTTAGTGCAATAAAGTTTATACATATATGCTTCAGTTAGTATATATTTATATTAGGTCCTTACATATGAAATTGGCGTTTTTCGTACTGGCCACTTTAATCACAAATTTCTCCTATTTGGTAAGGAATTCCAAATTCAAATTTGTACAGCTATAGACTCATGTATTTGTGCTTCGATGATCGTCATTCATTTGTTTTTTTTCTTCTGTTTTTTTCTGTTTGCGTCACTCATTTTACAAAATGGAAAACTTAAAATATCGCATTATTTACGAGTACGAGTTCCGCCGTGGCACTAGTGCTGCGGAAACAACTCGAAGGGTGAATGATGTGTATGGCGGTCGTGTTGCAAAAGAAAACACAGTTCGTTTTTGGTTCCAACGTTTTCGTTCTGGAAATTTTGACCTGCAGAACAAGCCCCGTGGACGGCCTGAGACTCAAGTTGATAATGAAGAGTTGAAGGCTATTGTGGAAGCGGATCCATCTCAAACCACGTCCGAGTTAGCTGCAGGCTGCGATGTTAGTGATAAAACTGTTTTAATTCACTTGAAGCAAATTGGGAAGATTAAAAAGCTTGAAAGGTGGGTACCTCACGAATTGACTGAAGCAAACCGGCAAACGCGCGTCGACTGCTGCGTTACATTACTAAACCGGCACAATAATGAAGGTATTTTAAACCGAATCATTACCTGTGATGAAAAATGGGTTCTTTACGATAATCGGAAGCGCTCAGCGCAATGGTTGGATCCTGGCCAGCCAGCCAAATCCTGCCCCAAGCGAAAATTAACCCCAAAAAAGTTACTTGTAAGCGTTTGGTGGACTAGTGCCGGTATTGTTCATTACAGTTTTCTCAAATCTGGCCAGACTATTACGGCTGATGTCTATTGTCAGCAATTGCAAACCATGATGGAAAAGCTAGCGGCTAAACAACCTAGGCTGGTCAATCGCTCCACGCCACTGCTGCTTCACGACAACGCTAGACCACAGACTGCGCAACAGACGGCTACTAAATTAGAAGAGCTTCAATTGGAAAGTCTAAGACATCCTCCGTACTCCCCGGACCTTGCTCCAACAGATTACCATTTTTTTCGAAATTTGGATAACTTCTTGCAAGGGAAAAAATTCAACTCCGATGGGGCAGTCCAAATCGCCTTCAAAGATTTTATTGATTCCCGTCCGACTGGTTTTTTTAGTAAAGGGATCAATGAACTACCTATAAGATGGCAAAAGTGCATAGAAAATAATGGTTCATACTTTGATTAATTAAATATATTATATTAAAAAATATTCGACTTTTTGTTACTCCCATACAAAACGCCAATTTCATATGTAAGGACCTAATATATATATAAATATATTATAGACATTTACCTATATGTGTAAATTAATATTAGCACGCCAACCCCTTTTAAAACATATGTTTTTGGTTGCAAGGTAGAAATGCCTCGGCATTAAGTGCAATACCTTAGAAAAAAAAACTAACTATTGGTACAATAAATAAATAAATAATCTCTTAATAAAAAGCCTGCGCACTATCGTGTACCTTCCTAATGTCCAGAGACAAGTCGTTCCACAACCGCACTGCCTCTAAAGAGAAAGAATATCCAAAGAAAGAGGTGTTATGCACTGGTATAGATAGGAGAAGATTATCGGAGGAGCGGAGACTTCTACTGTGATAATCTGCCAGGACATTTTAGATGGATCGCTCTGCAACCTTCGGAGTTAGAGGGAAATGGTAAATTTATCGACTTCTTTCAAAATATTTCGACAAGTATGAATTCTACAAAAATTTCAAAAACTATTTTGAAATGTACAAACTACCTTTCATTTGATACTCCACTTGTAGGTGGAGTATCAATGACTTATAGTCCTCTTTTCGGCATCACAATTTGTAGGTACTGAAAATTTTTATTTATATTTATTTTTATTTGTTCTTTAAATCCGTACAAGCGCATGTAATGTATTATTATTTTAAACTAGCTGCAGCCCGCGGGTTCGCACGCTTTTTTCCGGAATAAAAGGTAGCCTATGGCCCCGGGATACCATCTACCTCGCTGCCAAATTTCACCGAGATCCGTTCAGCCGTTCTTGAGTTATAAATAGTGTAACTAACATGACTTTTTTTTATATATATAAATTTTGTATTAGCTGCGGTAGTTGCTGAGATATTGAAGAGCGAAAATAGGACAGACAAAGCGAGACCATAAGGGTTTCAAAACTGTTCTCGAAACCCTAAACAAACCCAGAAAAGGTACAGGTGTAAAGAGTTGAATTTCAAACAGGGAAATATTTTTTTTATGTGATGGTCACAGTTGATATCGTCATATCCACAGTCAATGTATAATCGATATCGACATCCAGAGATGTCACTTCCCTACATTTTGCTACATCGTCCAGAATCGTCCAGAAAAAATGGTTTAGGGCTTTTACACCCCACGGGTTGTCATCATCGACGTGACTGTAACAAAAGTCACGCAACCCCGAATATCTGCTAATTTGAGACGCGCCCAATTTTTTCCAAAATATTTTTTCAACGGGTGTTCGGTTTCGATTTAATGGGGATTACTATTGTTGGTTTTGATGCAAGGGGCACCCGAGAAGGGGTAATTTCCATTGTAACATTTGACTTTGATTTTTTTTGCCTGATTGGCAATCGGCTTTCCATTCTCACAATCGAAGTTTAGTACAAAAATATAATCGAAAAATAGCTTTAAATATTTTTATTGAAATAGCTCTCGAAATTGTTGATAATTTTCGTTGGAACTCCAAGAATCCTAAATGGTTTCTGAATTCAATAAACACATCATTTCTTCGACTGCATATTTCTAAATTCGTCTTGAATTAACATCTACGAAATGGGTTTCTGTTTTTCTGTTTATTTAAGACGTGACTTCAGGGCATTAGGGAATTGAATAAATAAGTCTGTAAGCGTATTCAAATTAAAGCTATTGACTTGGTATGCGTTTGTTTTTAAATTCATTTTTTCCATCCTATTTTCAGAAAGTACAAACACCACCACCGTTCTTTTTTTTGTCACAGAACGTTTCCACTTTATATTTTGAGTTTAGGTAGGTGCTTCGGTTGCGAGCATTTATCTTTTTCTGGACATATTTAAGTTATGTTGAGTGCATCATTCAAGTTGTACTCTATTTGAGCCCGTAGCTAATCATATTCTATAAGCTACCAACCATTATCTTAAAATTTTGAAAGAATTATCAGAGTTTCGACTCCTCCACGGAATATCGAACGCGAAATACCGATAAATTGAATTCCAAAAGTACAGAAAACTGGTTTATCGAAACACAGAAATCACGTGAAGTCGATAAATATAATACTACACCATTCTCCCTCCGATTCTGATCATTATTAATCTAACTAAAAATCTGAAGAAGAATCCCCTAATCCAATCAGCAATCACTTAAAACAAAACTTCCATCCATAAGTCAAGATAGCCGACGTCATCCATCACGATATTACATAGAGAGCCGACTTAGCCCGCGGATGATTCTACTACGCAAATATTTGGAGACGGCTCGTTTAGAGGGTGCGGCTCCATTGTCGGATGCCATACGGTACGGTTTTAACTCTTTCCACAAACTCTCATTTATTTTTACCTAGCTTCTGCCCGCGGCTTTGCACCCGTTCTTTCGGTATAAAAACCTGTCTAGATTTTAATTAAGGCTACAACCACCTTGCAAAGTTTTAGCTTGATCCGTTCAGTATTTGTGAAGTGGAAACAATCATCCAAACTTTTACATTTATAATATTATTCATTAATTTTAAATACATTTTAATGGTCAAATTTTATTATCTTTATCAGATATTAATCTTACTTCAAAACTTTTGACGAGTCTAAACCTAATTTACTTTAAATTATAGCCGTCACCGTTTTGGATTTTTTAGTCTTTGTTTGATTTTTTGCAAAACATGTACTTAAAGTTCAACTGAATTGATATGATTAGTTTCGAAGTTATTTATTATCAAGGATATCGTCAGTTTGTTTTTATAAGTTGTGGTCTTATTTCTACTTACTTGATTTATCGTGTGTAATTTAAAAGTGTAGCTTACACAACTACACTTTAAAAGTTTTTCAGTTTTCTGTAATTTAAGCTTTCAGTTTGCCATTCTGTGACTTGTGTCTCACAGATTCAGGTAACGTGCCTTGTAAAAATATAAAGTTATATTAGATTGATTTACGATTCCCATGCTGTCTTTTCTCACAGGTAGGTACCTAATTTGTCATCAAAATCGTCATCAAAATGAATTATCTAAAATTATATTTTGTCGTCCGGCTATGGACACGATCGCTCGCCGTACCTCTGTTAGTACAATCTACAAATTTCGGGGATCCCCTTTCTTAAGTAATGTGCTATTGCTTTTGCTAGCGTCAGTATTTTTGGCAGGAAAATATGCCAGCGTCTAGAACACTGTCTATAATAATAAAGTATCTGAGCTTATAGTCAGTTTGTTCTCTGATCAGGCTTTCCTTTAGTGTTTACGTCTGGGTTTTATGTTTATCGAAGTAAATCTTACTGTTAGTAATTGGACCTGAAACAATGTCAGGAGTTTTTTCTCTGTGAGAATATTGTTGCATATATATCATCCCTTTGAGTTAGAATGTCTATAAAATACTGTCTGCCTCTGCAATCTATTAAACAGAGACAGATGGAGGCGTATTGCGCCAGACCTCATTGTAACTACGACGAAGTCACACTGTTGTTAAGTAAGAAGCACACTACCTCGGTTTTTAAAATCAGTAGTTTCCTATGAAATTTTATTTCATTTTGTTAAACTTAATCTCCCTATTATCAAGAGATCATACAACACCTTTTCCAATAAGTTACAAGTACAATAATCATGCCTTAGCTTTACGAGTAGATGTCTCACAAATTCTCCCCAAAATACGTAGCATTAGCAACATTGTACCAAATTTCTTGTCCAAGTCCTTTACGGTGTTCATTTGCACACATTGTGCCACGGACTGTTTGTTGCGATAGCGTTACGTCGGCGTGCCATGTACATTACAGGAACACTGTTCTGAGGAAATTTGGCTTGTCTGGAAACAGCGTTGTATATGGTTATTTGCGGGACTATCTTTGATTGAATTACATTTTATTTCGCAGCCATGATAGTGAAAGGTATAGGGAGTGCACCTGTGTTTGCGCATTAACTTGTGCAAATATGTCCTGCACACAAATGACTAGTCTCTGTTGAGACTCAGTTGTGATTTATTTATTCGGGTATATTTTAAAACTCTTGTTCTCGCGTGCACTTCCAGTTTAGAAGATGTGATGATGAAATCAGATGGATTCAAATTCTAACATCTTAAGTTAGGTACCTAGTTTTGGTTCCCTGGAAGAAATCGCTTTAAGGGATAAGGCCGCCAGTTCCATTGCTGTTCCCTATAATAAGTTTAATTAGTACTATCTGTTTCATAAGGTGATGAATAAAAGTATTATGTATGTATGTTATGTGTACTATCTACCTATAGTTTTTCATAGTTCTGTAACAACTTAAGGAATAATTTTCCAAAGAAACACTCAATAGAGTTAAACTAAGTGACTACAGACCGACCAATCCGAAAGTAAAGTAAAGTACGTCGAGGATATAATAACGACGTAGATACAACTCCGTTTTAGACATCGGTCCTTTTAACACACACATATTTTGATCCCAAAGCTTCCAAAGACCTAATTGACACAAAGGTTCAGAACTCACAACGAAACAATCCTCAACAACACATGAAACGTCACAGATACGCCGTCGAGCATCGGCCGGTTTGAATGGGCTCGGCGCTCTATTGTGGACAAAAAGCGAGGCGTGTGTCAGCGTTGCAGATGGTACTGCGTTACTGGAATGAAACAAACATACACACGAATGGTTTTAAAATGAACGATTGTTAACTTCACGGTTTGGCATTATCGTGCTTATTTCGTCTGCAGAAATTATGTAAATACTGTTTAAACTACGTGTTCTAGTCACGTCAAAAATGACGTGGCTTCTGAGAAGTAATTTTCAAAATGTGAAGTTCACGAAAAGCTTTTCTTGATGGATATGATAGACATAAAAAGTGACAAAATAAATGGTTAATTTTTTCATAGGACTCAAGTCAGTTGATTAAAATACGCAATAATAATTATGATCTCGAAACATAACAAAATATGACGACAGAAAACATGGTGAGAAAACAAAAGGCAAGCGATTTATAAAATAAAAAGAAACCTTAGTCAAATTAACAATTTTATCTAACTTATACAAACGGTGGTCAGTTTGTAGTCAGCCACAATTATGTTGCTCTTGTATTATGACAAGTAATACAAGTGACAGTAGCTTTATTTGATCACCAAGCCTAGCTAATAAAACCAATTCATACAGCAGCAACACTAATCTGCTTCGTCAATAAATCACAGATATCCACAGATATACCTAACGATATTCGCTGAACATTGCCAATAAGCCGTGTGTCCAAACATGATACTGTAATCTTTGTTTGTTTCTCGCTGCAAGGCATGGATGTCAATCGGGACCTAGGCTTTATACAAATAGCTGGTTCAATCGAGGTAGTTTATTTTACTTAACTGGTTTGTATGTCACATGGTTAAGAAAGGTGAAACCGAAATTAGTACAAAACATAGTTTATAGACTGCGGTAGGTGCCTACGTGGAATAGAGAATCCAATGCTGCGACAGTTTCTTGACTGCGGCCATATGGACCAAATTTTCAGAACCGCTACTTAGAAAATAAATCGACAGTATTATGCAGCAGCAGCTCTTTGTCATATAATTAATTTTAAAACGAGCGTACCTATTTACTAATCCAATTTAAATTCTTCTCGTCATTTTTTAAATAAATAAATAATGCTGGACAATCCACAAAGCATCATCTAGCCCCAAAGTAAGCAGAGCTTGTGTTATGGGTACTAGATTACTGATAAATTTAATACAATACATAACATAGATAGATATTTTTTATTATATATAGAAAATACCCAGAATAAATAAAATACTCGTAATATAAGACCCATAGACTAAGAGCCTAACATATTCGTAACGGGTGCTGCAAGAGGGTACGTAGCATCCAAGCTATTAGTAAACACGGGACACTACGCTGTAGTACCAGAACAGAAACCACCTAGCTGCCACCCCTTGCACTGTGACAGAGGGTCGCGATACATCTACGGAATGTTTGCAGAGCAGTAATGATGGCGTCGACTCAGGTAATGCAGATTCTGAAGATTGCCGCTGTTGGAAGGAGTACAAGAAGTTTTATCGGGGATGAGACGTGCATTATTTATTCGCTTACGATAAATTAGATACAATTTTCTTGATCAGGTTAGTGAGGAATCAAAAGATAAGAAGCTCTTTGACGTTGCTTGATTGACTTACTCGTTATTAAAACTTTCCCTTCTTCCACATCCGCATACAAGTCCACTGCTGAGTATGCCTCCTCTAAAAGGGGGGATGGGGGGAGGGCCTTCAGCACCACGCATAAAACTTTACTTTCTTGAAAATCAAAAGCGTGATTCTATTGTGATTTCATAACAACTAAAACTTATTGCACGCATTTAAGAACTATGTCTCTACGTGATAGAATCCGAAATACGAAAACCCGTAGAAGAACCAAATTGACCAACATAGCTCTCAGAATTAGCAAGCTGAAATGGTAGTGGGCAGGCCATAATAGATCATAGAACCGATCACTGCTGGAGAGTAAAGGTTCTCGGGTGGTGACCGCAATTTAACGCGAAACGGAGTGTACATTTAACGTCAGTCGATGATATTGTAGTGGCCGCAGGGAGTCGATGGATGGAGTCGATTCAGGAACAATGTTTGCGTATCGGGAGATGTCCAGAAGTGGACGTGTGTGGGCTGACATGATTGTGATGATGATATTCTAGGACGAACCCCAACAAATTTTTGTTAAAAATTCTTTGGAATGGGATTATGTTGACACCAATTTATAAAATGTGAATGAAAACAAAAGGGTTTTTGCGCTACAGTCTGTCCTAAAACGCGCAAGCCTTCCCACCAGGAGTCAGAAATCATATAACAAAAGGTTTAAAATGCCTTTTATATAAACTCATTGTTCATTTTTAATAAAGTCAGTGTTGGCCAAGTTTGAAACTAAGCTGGGTCGATTTATCATTGAATTTATCTTAACCAAGACCGCTAGGACCGTAAATTTATATCTCAAAGTTAATGGAAACGAATGGAGCTGCACTAGTTTTAACTTATAAAGCCATATCTGGTCTTTAAATGTCTTAAAAATGATAATCACAGTTTTAAATGTTATGCTTACTCCTGTGGCCCAGCGACTCAAATTGGATCTTGGCTTCTGACACAAGACTTCTTCAGGCATCTCGTTTCAGAACCTTTCTCTGGCGGACGAGTGGCGAGGGTCCGGCGTCGCACGGTGGAAGGGGGATAGAAGGGGGAGTGCTAGGAAAATGTCAGTACTTTGAAAGTAAATAGCAAGAGGTTTCATTTATCACCATACTGCAACTCGTCAGGTGTACTAGTTCTGGAGCTAATAGGAATTTAGTGTGAAATAGAAAAGTGGGTGCGCGTTGAAGTCTTTTGTATTCTACGGCGGTCCGTCGTAGTACTTCGTAATACGTGCTACGACGATCTACATTAAAATAATGTTTATTCCCTTCACAATGGAGAAATTACAACTTTCTGCGACGTCTATTTGTAGATATATTAGGAGATTTATGATTTTTCTTGCAATTTTATACTCGCGCAAATGTCTCTCCCGCAAACGTCCTGATACATGTGTGTGTATGAAATGTATACAATTAATTTAATTATAAATGTTTTAAGAGCAGTTTGTAAAACTATTAGTAGATAAGCAGTGAAGCTTAGTGGAAGGATATTAGAGCATTCAATCTGAACGAGTGTTTTAATCTTGACCTTGGACATGTGGATCTCCACTCTATTGGTTGTATGTCGCTAGCCCTAGTTTGAACATGGCAGTATTAACCTTCAGATTAATAATTACTTTCCTCCATTACAATTTAGAAAACCTCACATTCCAAGCATGAATGTAAAATTTCAGATACAACGATGATGATTGTATAAAAAATGTTTCGGATTTCCGTTTTCAGTGCGGTCATGAATGGTGCATGGAACGTACGATCCATTACATGATTGAAATCTGCGGTGGTATTACGTGGAACGGTACGGTACGCGTGTAAACACTTTTTAGCATATAGCAACACAGTGGATTTAGAAATTGAAATTTGAGAGCACTTAATAATATATATACCAAGGCAATGTATGTCGTTTGTTTCTTTAGACTTCAAGTGGCTTTGTAAAATTAAATCGTTATTTTAGCAATGTAAATTGCGAACTTCATAGACGCAGTGCAATTTTATTATAATGAGAAGGTGCGCCAACTAATCCATTCGTGGTCCAAAAATTTTTTTTTTTGAGATTTTTTAGTGCCTGCTTGCAGCAATTTGGTTTGTGTTTTCCAATAATGTATTATTAGTATTTGTTAATGAAACCTCCATAACCATTGAAAGCTTTTTTGCCAGAACTGATACCTCAAATATTAAATAACAGATTAAGCCCACAAAGTTCACCAGAATATGGGCGCGATGTAGTATTTTCATTACTTAAATAAATATCCCATTTGACGGGAATCAATCCCGCTGTGATCGGTGACTGGGTTTTATTTCATTAAATAAAATATTCAGGAGCGAAATAAATTTTTAACTAAATAAGCGGCTTATGTGACACTCATTTTACCTTTTAGGGTGTTTTTGGTATTGGAGGTCGCATTCAAGAACGGAAATAGTTTTAAACTATTTGACTAAACCGTCACTGTCTTTTGTTTATGTGATGTTGTTTGCATCGGAATAGTTCGCGGTTATTTTGAATTCCGAATGACAGCGGATTAAAATGTGCCTGTTTTCTGGACTTTTTCTGTACCATTCGGGTATGAGCGCTTAAAAACGGTTTAGCTTATTATAATGGAACGTTCTAGAATGTGACCATTCGACACTAATTCAAGCTGAATTTTGTGGACCAAGACACTTTTATAGTCAGAGCCCTGAGTTTAGTTCTCGATAGTATCGAGTGGTTCCAATTTTGTATGGGGTTTGCATAGGTAGTGTGTCCGCTCCGCTCGGTAGAGGCGCTGTTCCAAATACCATACAAAAAAGGAACATCTTATACAACTAGATACTATCCACTTACCAAACATGGCTCGAGCGACGTTGTAAGTTCTTTCAGTATGCTAGTCTAAATTGAATGATATAAATAGTAAAGAAAGATCTCTCTTTCACGAACAAAGTCTGTCCAGACCAGGTTCATGCTCCAACATGCTACCATAAACAACAAATCACCGAAAAAAACTTGCAATAAGATAGAGCAGTCACAGCGCAAAGACAAACGAGACAAATATCGCGGCATCCATCACCATCGGAGGCATGTGTGGATGACAAATGCGTGTACAATCTGTTAGTGCACTGTACGGTGTTCTCTGTTTTTGGGTTATTCTGCTTTTATTTGGAACGTAAAAGGATGATGCTACCTGTGTATATTAAGTTCTAAATGTAGAGCATGTTTCTAATAAAGTCGGAGTAGCGAAAAATATGTAGTTATAATAATGAAAGTGAAAATATGTAATAGTAATGTTAACTATCTAATACGGTGATTTACACGTTGACGTGTTGATGACTTCTGTAGCGTAGCGGGTGAAAGTTTTCCCTGTGACACAGGAGTTTGCAGGGTCAATTCCCGCCTCGGGATAAATGTTTGTACCTACTACCTGCAGACATTTGTTCTATGTATTTTCTATGTATACCTAATAAAATTATATATCTATCCAGCTTAGGCATATCTAACGTAAAAGTAAGGTTTGTGTAAAATTGTTCCACCCTATTTTGATATCGTTGTAAGTTGAGCTTAGTAACTTTTAGACGATTTTGGTTTTTGGTTTCTCTATTAACAAGAATGACTTATTCATTCATCCATTTCTTAAGGTTATAGTTCTGCCTCGACTATTTCGTTGATTTAAATAACCGCTATCCATAACCAATAGTTCATAATTCAATATCCATGCCGCGAGCAAACAGCTCTATAAAATAGATATTGATACATCGTATAACGCGTAATGAGCGGCCCCTTTATACAATTCACTGCGCTCAAGTTCAATTGAAACAACAAAATGACAACACGATTTGTGTTCATCTTAATGTTACGGGATAAGTGAAGATGGTATTTTTGCTGATCGCAACTAAACAGAATTCGATGGTATGGACTTTATACTGTCTCATCATTGTCATATCAGCTCAAACACGTCCGCTGCTGGACGTAGGCCTCCCTCATACGACGCGACGCCGACGGCACAAATAGCGCTCCTGAGCCGCCTCTAACCATCGACTCCCTGCGACCGCTACAATATCGTCGGTTCATCGAGCGGATGGTCTCCCAAAACTCCGTTCCGCGTTGCATCGCGGTCGCTCCTCGAGAAAAAATCCTACTTATTGACAACGACAACCAAATGCCACCAGCAAAAGTGTCAGAAATCGTTACGAAATATACTCGCTGTCAAGTGCAAAAAGTTAAGTTGTGTGAAACGTGAAAGACTGATTCAAAAACTGAAACTATGAATAACCGGAACAACCACAAATAAATAGTTAAAGCTTTCTACAGTGACATCTTTTCATTCAAAGTAGTTTTTGGCAACTATTCAAGGACAGTAGACTGCAGTTAGCAACTGGGCTCTGACGAAATGTTTTTTTAACCTCTTGATGACAAGCCAAGTAGCTTTTCAGGGAACGGAAATAAGATAGAAATAGCACGATTTGATCTGAATTCACTGTTATGTCACACTGTTGAAATAAACATTCGTGTTTGTTGAACATTTTTACGTCTTTGACATACATTGGTAAATTATACTTGGGTAACTGTAGTCTGTCCCCGCGAATTCCGTGGCCGAATTTTTTATTTCTGCCCGACAAGAGCGGTCTTTAATTTATAACAATAACAATAGTTTCTGCTCGCGGCTTCGTACACGTTGTTTCTATAGAAACATTAAAAGGGTAATTATACCCCATTGGAACTGATTGGAAATGATTGGAAATTAAAAGTAGATGTAATCGTACTATTCCAAGTCCAGACGTACATACATCTCTGCAAAATTTCATCCCGATCCGTTTTGGCATTAACTTTTGCATATACTTAATATTAGTGTGAAATGATTAGCTATTCTTGGACACCGCGTGTAACAGACTTTTATTTTAAAAATAGAGAAGTAGGATTTTCGCTCAAGTATCGTATTATAAGAGTGTTAATTATCAGTACCTATAACAAAAGCTCTTCTTAGAAGCTAGCTGATCAAACTGTACAACATAAAATGTTGTGCAAAAATGACCAGCAAGCACGTAACTACGTCAAAAACGGATATTTGGTACATTTCTTTCGCGAGCCAAAAGGTTAATTTTTATTTGATTATTTTACTACATATAAGTCTAGAATAAGAGGCCAATAATAACTTCGGGTCACTGCGCTACGCCAGAAAGAAATTAAGGAAAAATAACACAGATTCTGGATAATTCTAGATGAGTTCTCATTATGACCATAAATTACTTGCGAGTAGTGAAGTTTTTGAACATTTTCTTAGATGATTTCTAGGAAAACCAATTTCTTCATTACTTCCAGTCGTAATAGTGTACGAATTCATATGCGTTTGTATTTGTAACAAAAAGGTAAAAGCCACGCAATTGTTTTCAGTAGACAACAAAGACGAGTACGATTATTTTGCAAGAAGTGTACGGCTTCTGTCGGCCGGGCGACGCGTGAAACGATGTGTTGTGTTACACAATAGACTGGCACCTACTTATTATTGAGTAATATTGTACCTCTGCCGTATTCTAATACACAATGGTATGAAACAATTAGGTGCTAGCTATACAGCGATACACGAAGGATACAGGCTTGTTTCAGCATTGTAAGGACATGTTTTTTTTACTCTGAAAGCAAAAACACTTACGCCTAAGGGTCTTTATTTTTATCATCAATTTCAACATTCTCAGAGGATCGATGTAGATGACTTATGTTATGACGTAATGACTTATGTAATTGTAAGAGCTGCAACTTTTTAAGGCCTTTACGGGAATGACAGATGCGGTACTGTATACCAAAATGCGATACCCTAACAGTAGTCAATGGTACTTTTTAGGGTTCCGTACCCGAAGGGTGAAAACGGGACTCTATTGCTAAGCCTCCGCTGTCCGTCTGTCTGTCACAGGGCTCTATCTCATGGAGCGTAAGAAGTAGACAGTTTAAATTTTTACAAACAATAAAAATAAATCACGTTGATGAATAACGTGATATTTTTAGCTATTTTCGCTCTTCGTTTGTTAAGGCTGTATCTCTTCAACCACAATATAAATTTTCTATAAATAAGTACTTACACATGAAACTTTCTATAAATGAGTAACACATCAATTTTAATAACAACAAATACTAAAAATACAATAAAGTTAAAAATTTAAAGGGATCTCGGAACATGTGAAAATTTGAAGTTCTTTGAAAAAGTTGCCTGATTTTTGCGTTACGGAGCCCTTCGTGTGCGAGTCCACTTTCACTTGGCGGTTTATTTATCCCGTTATAGGCACGTGCTTTCAGTGATATTGAACTGTTTCCAAGAGTGAACATGCGCACCTTGTTACAGGTCTTACGTTAGTGTTTATGAAAAAAAACAAACACATGCAAAGCCGCTGATTCAAAAGCTACCCATGTACCTATGCATACGTTTTGATATGAACTGTCTAATCTAACTTGGCCGCTCGCCAAACCGTAACACCAAATTACGCTTATGAAACCCATCAAGCTTTACATAGGTTTAATTAATCCTGAGCTGGTAGATGTTCCCGGGATATTTATCGCCATAATTTACGAGTTATCCCGGAAAAAAGGCATACAAATGCGCGATAATGTGGTCCGATTATTGCGCTCGGCGGTGTACTGCAAATGTTTTCAATACAGAGACCACTTGATTGGAACTATATGAATAAGTAATTTATTGAGCAACATAAACAACTACCTGTATAAATGATACGCCAGTTTGTCTTAATTATCATTGACACTATTCGTTGTAGGCTACAGAGAGCTAGACTTTTCAGTTATTGTTTTTACATAAAAAATATTGCAGGTCATGCAGCATTTATCCCAGATGGGAATCGGACCCACAACCTTCTGTGTCTCAGGAGGACCTGTGCCCACTACGCCACAGAAATCGGAGTTTATTACAAGCTTTTTTTTATATGGCCCTTCTTACAACTGAATTTTAGTACAGTTATCCTCAACCGCTAGAGCTGAAATCTGGCATACCTATGTAAGTTCGGTGACGATGCAATGTCATGGTACCATCGAGCTGGTCTGATGACAGTAGGTAGCCATAGGAACTCCTAAACGAAATGACGTAACCCCGTCGAGTAAAATAGATTAAAAAAACACTCTATTGTCACAGGCACTCTTTTGTGACAAAATAGCCCACAGAAATATCTATTTCCATATTCTTTAGCATATCTCGTGCAAAAATAGATACTCTCATTCAGAAACTTCGAAACACTTTGATTCACTCTCGCTAGAGTAACTAAAACAAAACTAGTGCAAAACAAATGAACGCGACTCAAAACAGTACACGCTTATAAATTAAACATACAATGATTCATGACACACATTTATAACGGCAATTAAGACTCTATTACATCGGTATAAGGTTGAATGTCATTGTGTTTAACGAGATCACTTTGCATGCATAAAACCAATTGAGTCAGTTGGAGACTGATACAACTGATGCCAGTTCATTTTACTTTATTTTGGTTTAAATTTAACGTAAAGTGCAAGTTGTTTGTCAAGTTTGCTTGCAGAGATTTTAGTTTTGTTTTGGTAATACTGAGATATGTAGTAAATCATAATTAATTTTATATTTATTGGGAGTACATGTGTAGCTAAATTAACTTTAGAAAGTGAGCAGAGTCTGAAGAGGTTCTAGTCGTAAAGAGAAAATATTTTACCAAAAAAAAAAGCCTTGGTTCTACTGTTTAGTAAACGTAATAAAAGTTAAATATTTTTATCCTTGGGAACGACCTTAAATTAATAAATGTTGTACGAGTATCATTCATTAATATCGATTCAACTATCTCATGAAAATAAATTGAAAATTGTTATATAGTTTTGTTTTTAAACGAATGAGTGAGTAATACTTAAATATTAATATCTTAAAAACAAAAGTTTGCGAAAAGGGTCTTAAACGCCAAAGCTTACTAAACAGATCGCCTGAATATTTAGCATACCTAGATGCAGTTCTAGATCAGAAAAATCTAGTATACGGAAAACAATGCAAAGCCGCAGGCAGAAGCTTGCTTTCTCTAAAAATGACAACAAACTTACCTAAATACAACAACACGCAAATAGACACAACACTGCACTGTCAAAGTCAGCTGTTCAGAACGTTAAATTTAAAACCAGTACCGAAATGAATCGACTAACTTCTGAAAACAACCGTTACGTAGAGCTACGTGACACAACACTTTACGTTAACGCTGTAACGGGGAGGCTTCGAGGCGCCCGCCCACCGCAACGTCTGCCGTTAGACTACCGCCCGCCCTGAGGAAGGCTTGAGTGGCGTTTGAAAGTTTCTTCCGGTAATCTTTACGTATGAATGTGATTAAACGACGCGGACGACGAATTTTTTTGAAGGAATATAAATGGGACGGAATTGCAAAGTAGTTGGCTGCACTTAGATAAAGTGTTTGAAAATTATGTAGAATGGAAATAATTTTAATTTCTCTCAGCTTTTCGTGGCTAGGTAGGTACATTTCATTTTTAGGTGCGAGTTGGATATCTACGCACTTAACTGATTCACTTACCAGGAGCTTTGCCTGCGATTAGAATTTCCGGTGAAAAGGCAGTTATGGGTCCGGTGTAATACGTTGCATTAACGTACCTATATAGCATGCATTGGGCAAATAAACCATATAAAACTGTGTAAAAATCGCCCCCGCTGCCGCTTTTACTATATACCTACCGATGTATTGACTCGCTACTTCTATCTGTAGAGTGGGTAAGGACCGCATTCTATTACGGAGATAGTTTACGGGAGCTAAAATGTCACTGTCTTGTGTTGTACACCGACTTTCATGTAATAGATTTCAGACATTTTGAATCTACCTCTTTTAGTGAGTGTAGGAGAGCACACGCATATAGAATCTGTTTTGATAGCTACTAGATTCAGTTCTAGAATATGACCGTGAATAGACCTTCGTTTTACCACAATAACATCTGATGATATGTGACGACGGTCGATGATATATCACGAAAGTCTAGAAGACATTTTCATTCACTTTTGTCTTGAAGAGACCCAATGTCCAATGTCTTATTTACCCAGTTCATCAGTAAGCTAAAGTAGGGAAGCCATGGCATTCATTACCAACGGCACAATTATGTCCAGGAGTGAAATAGCATGGACTTATGATAATGATGAATCAGTACCGCAACTATGTTCCGACATAAGCGTAATTTATCGGAGACGCCAAAGACAATGTTATCGCAAAGTAACTTAAAGTATCAAAGCAGGTTAAGCCAAGATTTGCAAGTATCATGGCTATCTGGTTCTAACCCACGTCGCGTGACAGTAGCGCCCCCTATCCATCACTTAGATAAGCTAACATTAGCATAGGTCTAGGACTTAGTTCCCCTAGTGTTAATGTACTATTCAGTCACTTATCATACGAATAAATTATAATAAATAAGTGAAAAAGCTTCGTTGGTGGCTGTTAGGGAAGTTGGGAACAGAATACGGTATTTTTCAGTTTCTCTGTGACATTTCGATGTTTTATTTTATTTGTGTTTAGGAAACAATTAGTGTACCTGCATATAAGGTGCAAAAATGTGTTAGTAATTTCGGATAATTTTACAACGGCCCTTCAAACAGGAACATGACAATGCTGCTTGGCGGCAGATAAAGACATGGTGGTGGTGTAACTAGTATTTCTATGGACAAACTTATTCACAATAAACCTGGGTACTTCAACGACCGATGTGGCGCGACGGGCGAAGGTCCGCCTGCGACGCAGAAGGTTGCGGGTTCGATTCCCGCCTTAGGACAAATGTATGTACGATCTGCAAATATTTGTTCCGGGTGTTCTGGGTATTTTCTATATACTATGTATAATAAAAAATATCTATCTATATGTAATGTATTGTATTAAGTTTATCTTATCAGTCATCTACTTACTTTACTACTTACTTTGGGGCTAGATGATGCTGTGTGGATTGTCCAGCATTATTATTATTAACTTTCCATTTCACGCAATGGAAGCCGATCTCCACGAGATCGACATCACCAGCTGGCCAGAAACTGCTCTGAACCGAGATGCTCGGCGAAGTCTTGTGTCTGAGTTCAAAGTACACTTAAGGTCGCTGAGCTACAGGAATCTTGTCTACATCTTCTTATCAAGTACGTAGGTAAAGTGGCATATGTAGGTATGCTTGTTCTCATCAACGGATGTATGCAGTTTTACTACGACTTATTTGTGTTGGAAGTCCGCTTACATCCATTACGAATTCTAACTACGATAGTTTTTATAGTAAAATATGCTTGTTCTCTTTACATTTGATAAACTTCACACAGCCAGACTGCGCCTTAGACTGCATTATCCGTGTTCACCCGGGGTTATCGCGCTCTACGCAGTTTATTAAGACAAACGGCACATTGTTAACTACCAGTTTAATTGGCCGTTAAATGTGAGATGACGCTCTGAGACTTCGCTTGTTACAACCGCTTATGTCTTGAGAGCTAGAGGGTGGTGTAGAATGATCTAAACTAGAGCCTTTTACATTATCTATACTAGTACCTACTAGCACGAGGGCATTTCTGGAGGCAGCAAAAATACTGGCTGCTTTTACAGCTTACGAAATCAAAGCACGGCTGTAGACGTACACATAAACGGACACTCACCGCTCCCATACTTACCAAAGGGTGACAAGCTTTCGTGTGAGGACTAGTCGTATCAGTCGCCACCGGATTGTAGAATCAGTCTGTTTGTAGAATTACTAGGCCGATTACAGAACGAACGTTGCTTTGTTGGGAATGCCTTATTAATAAATAAGTGACGTCTAACTTTATTATGAAAGTTGATCGTTCAACAGTCGGCATAGGCAATTAATTGAATTTTGCCATTTTGTAATCGGCCTAGCAATTCTACAAACGGGCTGATTCTATGATCTGGGGACCATTAGTGTTTGTGAAATTATCTTGATTTATTGCGTGTCACCTCGTACCTAAGAAGTTTAGGATCTCATGTAAATTACCTATCGTAAAATCATTGAATAGTTGCAAAATGAAGTTCTTGAAATCTTTACAAAATTTCTTAAAGTAGTGCAAAAAAATCTCATGTAAAATGGGTCATGATAATATAAGTTAATATTTTTACCCAAATTTAAAGAAGTGAGGCGCAAAACGACTGGACTTGAACCCGCAACCTTCGCTACGAGGTCAAGTGATGTTAAGAGTCGAAAAACGTAGGGATTTACTTCGGACTCTAGCAGTGTTAGCTCCACCTACAGGGGAAACATTGAAGTTTATCCAATCCTGTTCAAAGATCTAAGTTACATTCAGTTCGTTTGACGAGAGGTGTTGTGTTGCGCGTTGTTTGGTATATTATTTAATTTCTTTGAAATTACCCTTTAGCTGAAGGCTTACGTACTATGATAAGACAAACACCTTAGAACCAAAGTTGTCTTTAAGAAATAACAAGCAGAAGTGGCAGTGGGCCTGACATATATCCCGAGGAACCGCTTATGATGAGTTAAACGTGTTCTTGAGCACGACTTGGCATTTGTAGTGCAAGACGCCTTCCGGCCAGGTGGGATGACGACCTGCGAAAGACTGCAGGCAGATGCTATTTGCGGTGAGGTGAAGACAGGGCGCTATGGCGCTCATTAAAGAAGACGTATAAGTAGCAAAGGCTGATGATAGGCCGAGGGTTTAATAGGTGAAAGTTCGTCGAAGCATGTTTGTGCTATCTTAGACTTTCTTAGATTTTTCTTCTTGAAGAGACCCAGGATTCATAAACACCTCATTAGTTAAGACCTCAACATTTTGTTGAACCTCTCTTTCAGTTATCTAGTACTTAAACAACCACATGTTCTTTGTTGATTCATCCTATCAATGACCTATCTCGATCGCTACAAATTGAAACAATATGCAAACGCAGCTGGCATTAATTGCGGGGTCGTGCGATCGACCTGCGCCCACGCACCAATTGCCATTGATCTATCTGCTTCGATCGGCTGGATACAATGAACTTTCCTTTACCATACCTACTCCATTTCTGCTAACGCGAGAATTGCTAGCGTAAGTTTGATGATGATGTCTCCCAGCCGATTTCGGCTACACGGTGACTGTGTTACTGGGCGAGCATTTTAACTCAGAATATTTACAGGGTGTTGGTTGATTGTCTACCCGTTGGTGCGCTCTTTGGTGGCTTGCATACCTAAGTTTATGGCTAAGTTTACTTATATTATAAACAAACTTTTGCCCGCGGCTTCGCATGCCCTATTCCCGGATAAAAAGTAGTTAGACTTTTGCTTGACCCTCATTGTATTCTTGTATGTATTGCTTTCCATTTAAATCTGTTCAGTTTGTTGAAATCTATTTAAGTTAGTTACAAATATGTTCACATAGAGATCTTTACTAACTACTTAAACGGATAGATAGATAGATAGAACATACTTTATTGCACACTTATAACTAAGAAACAATTAACAAAAAGAAACAATTATAATAAAGTGACAATTGGCGGTCTTATCACTCAAGAGGTATAGATTAATTTTATCTGGACTTCGAATAACTTGTAAGTACGATGAAATACCAAATAAGTTGATAAAGTAATCAATAAATAAATTTAAACAAATGGTCTAACATATCCTCTGTAAAAAGGCTTACTACAAAATATCTGATAATCTAGAGAATAAAAAGCTTGGGACAAGTTTTGCTCAAACTCGAAAACTAACAACCTAACAAGGTAAAGGTTTCTTGTTCGCTTCTCTACTTTACCTTAACAAGATTGAAGTGAAAAAAAAAACAAAGTGATTTCAAATCATTTGAATATCACTTTATTTCCAAGTTTTACTTATGTAATTCAGTAAAAGGAACCTAGCGGCGGGGTTAGCAATGTATAAAAGAGGTGCCTCTGTTTTTTGTATTTACTCACAACTTTTATATTTAAGTTGTGTTATATTTTACCAATCTGTAATGAGTATACCAACTGTATGTGTGTGTTTTATTTGTGCAAATAAAGGATTTACTTACTTTACTTTTACTTTAATTTGAATTTTGTGACGTGTCCAAGAGTCCTGTAAGGTCTAAAGGAAATAAATCTCTTTGAATTTGAATTACGATGGAATACGTTTTGATAGTTTTTATAACTCCTCACATTGATATTACCGCGGCAAAGATTTTTTAACTTGGCCATATTAGATAATTCCTTTGTATTTTGCTGAGTTGGGTAATAAAATAACGCTGCTGTCTTTAATTAAAACAAAGACTTCGTTCATTTAAAAAAATCCGTTAAAACTCAAACCAGACGTGTAAAAATCCAAATGACGTCACACCTAGCGAGTCCTTTATCCTTTTGAAAGATAGACTCGTCTCCTTCGCACAATGATATCAGACAATGGAACATGCTAGACTCTTGGAATGTTTTGATGAAGGATGATGCTATAGAAAAAGTTTGTTATGGACGTGATGAGATTCGCTGAAGGTTTTTAGCCTTAGGTCACTTCACTTTCTAATGTTACCTACTCGGGCAATGAAAAAGAAACGATTCTGTGCTCGATTTTTGTTATAGAGTGCCTGGATTTGTACAGGTCATAAGATAAGGTTTTTTTTCTGAGAGCACGCAATGAGAAAGGACACTAACCCCCCCATTCGGAATCGGGTAGGTGAAATCTTTTACGTTTTTTAACGTTTTATTTTTAAATATTTTTATCAAGATCAAAAGTATCCAATGAGGTTCCGAAAGCTTTGAACTTAATAGGTTACACAAGCACGGTTGAGGCGCTGTGCCCAATCTCATTCCAAATGTTTTTTGATTCTACCCAATGATTACATTATATATTTGTAAGAACACAAACATCATATACAGAACATTCAAGGGAGTTGACCTCCTGCTCCACCTCCACAGCCTATATTGGTAAAATGCTGGACCCAGGCCTCCCCCTGATAAGCGCCTTGTTGGCTTTTTTTTGTCTCACGGGCGGTAATGCCCAAGGGTGTACAAAAACGTCTAATTTTTTTCTAAAAAGTAAAAAATATGTTCGAAATTAAAAAACGTAGAACAAACCTTGACCCTCTCGCTGTCCAGAATCACCCCTTTTCGGCTTAGTACCCTTTCCGTGGCACCCTGTATATTTTAACTATTTATAATACAATTATTAAGGTTGTTAATTCTAATAAATATGTCAATTAACGTACATTTACGTAGAGTGCGCGCGCAGTGAAATAAAAATTTAAAGACTTTAAAATAGAAAAAATATTTATACTTATAGCCAAAAAAATAAAAGAAAATAAAGAATAGAAAATAAACAATAAACAGACAAAATAAACAATAAACAGAACAGATAGTTAGGTTCATGAGTAGAAGTGCTGAAATAATTCATAAAGACATTTTTAAATTGGTTCATACTTTGGTCAATAACATCAATTTCTGGTATATGTTTGTATGCTTATTAGGTTATATTTATGACGTCAATTGCGAAGAGAAATAATATTATACTTGGACAAACGCTGTTCATAATGATTTCTGTAAGAAAAGTAAGGGGTATGAAATGCTAAGTGCCTTGTAAAAGTTCTTTGGATGCTCTCAATGTGCTGTGAGTGTACACTGTAGAAAAGTGATTGATTTGATGTGCACACCGATGAGAAGTGACTGGCAAAAAGCTTAAAAATCTCGATGCTAGTTTTAGCAACTGAATCGTCTAGTTTCATTTCAGTAGGCATATAATGACCTACCTTCTCTTTTGTCCTTACTTTATTGCAAATAATAGAACAAGTCACGCTTCCTCCCGATTGCGGACCATACCAATAATGAGGATTTGTTAAAATAAGAGAACAAAACAATTTGAACTCCTTTTTGCTTGGTTAACGGAGAGAATATCGCAAAAGACTTTAACAATTTTCTTCCCTTTCCGTGGGCAAAATTTATAATCCTCTTCAGAAGGGCACTAAAATTTCCTGGACAATTTAAGGGGTAAGTGTCGAGAGCACAAAAATTATGCCGACATTGTCGTTATTATAAAGGTTAGTGCAGGACGCTACGGCACGACACCGTAGCGTCTCCCTTTATGACTGAGAAACTACTGTCTTCTGTCTAGCCAGTACGGTTCACTGTGAAAGGTAAGTCTTTTCAAAACACTATGGTAACTGGAAGTATTTTTGTAGCTAGCTTTTAAGTTTTTGAAGTCTGTGGCACGTAGAAAATTTCGTAAGGTATATATATATATACCGATACCTACACAGCCAATATATGTATTAGGTTTAAAAAATATTTATTTTCTCATAAGAAATACATTTCACTTATCTGAGAAAACATCTTAAAGTTAAGTATATTAAATAAAGCTTCGAGGAGCCAAACAATTTTACTTATGTAAGTAACAGTGTACAAAATGTGTAACAAAACAAAATACATTTTACATAAGTATACAAATTACGATAAATAACAGATAGAATTCATAGATATAGTAAGACACTAAACATTTTTAACACTACCCGGAAAATCCTGCCCATTTTATTAACTCCTATTGAAATGGTCATGCGGAGTCATTCGGCATTATCATATCACAGTGAGAGCAAAACCAGTTAGGCATTTTGTTATTTGTGTAAGGATATGTCATTCATTATGTATGTGTTTTTTAAGTTTTTGTTTGAAGTTGCTGTAGGATTCCGCATTCTTGACTTCTTTGGAAAGACTATTATAAATTTTTACTCCCTCGAAATTTAGCGCACTTTTCCCGAATTCAGTTTGCACGCTTGGAAGAAATATGTGGTCTTTTTTGCGAGTGTTCCTTGTATGGGTCTGATGGACTTTTAAGAACGTTATATTAGTATGTATTGATTTATTTAAAATTTTTCTAACGAATGTGCAAATACTGTAAGTATAAAGTTGCTTTATATTTATAATTTTGGTTTGTTGATAAACATTGATTGTGGGTGTTAAGTAGTCTAAATAAAATAACATTTTAATAATTTTGTTTTGTAATAAGTAATAGACTCCAGATGGTCAAAATATCTAATTATTTTGGAAATTTCATTCATTGTACATGGCTTGAAGTTATTGAATACAACGTTGATGGAAGGTATGTTTGTTGCTTGTACTTTTGGAATTTTTTCAGCAAGCGTCGAACCAATTATTGAAAAGAACGTGCTAAAGGTCTCACTAGCAACGTTGTTAATTATAAGTTTTAGGGGAGTAGTTTGATTTAGTTTTGTTTTTAGTTAAGTTATATATCAGGCTCCACATCTTCTTTGGGTTTCTTTTTTGTTTTGTCAAAGTTTCATTGTATAGATGTTCTTTGTATTTCGAATTTTATCACCAGTTTTCTTTCTTTCTTCTTTAAA
This sequence comes from Eupithecia inturbata, assembly GCA_963662085.1. Taxonomy (NCBI): domain Eukaryota; kingdom Metazoa; phylum Arthropoda; class Insecta; order Lepidoptera; family Geometridae; genus Eupithecia; species Eupithecia inturbata. The sequence goes on along the minus strand of OY759179.1, from coordinate 1,057,762 downwards.
TAGTGTCTTTAGGTATTCAACCTTTGGTTTTTCTTCTCTTTTCTTTAAGTCTTTTCCAAATTCCATTTCTAGTTCTTATCTTGTTTGTTATGTCTTTATATATCCGATCTTGTCTAGGGGGTTCAGCCTTCGGGTACAGACCCCTAAAAACACAAGACCTGTCAAATCAAATTATTTGCCAGCATTCTAACATTCTGTCATGCCAGATCGAACCCGCAATCTCTTTAGCGTCTTAGATCGATCGTCACTCACTCCGTCACGGAGGTTGATTGTTGGAACAGTGTTTAGGGACGCAAAGTTCTTGTTTTGGTCTATAAAGTTGAACACTATTGTGCTGAGTTAGCCTAGTAATATAATATATAATACCTATAGTTAATAGCTGATTATGTAATCGTCTATCTACACTAGGGTGGGTCAATTTTTTTTTTTCTTGATTTTCTATAACGCTCACCATTAAAAAGTGGCCAAATGGTGTCCTTAATTGATACGTAAAGTTTCATTACATGATTTTAAGTTTTACTGCCTCCGGATTGTCATTGAATTATTAAAAAAAGTAGATTTTTGACGTCAGTTCACTTTTTTTTTTCTGATGTTATTGGTATCGGATTTAATACGTAATAGTTTCTAGTAATCATAAATACGCGACTCTTTGTTTGAGTTCAATGACACAGGAGTAGGAAAGGGGTGGGAGGCGGGGGAAGTGAGACAAGTGAAGCGCCGTTTTGGTAAAACAATCAGTGTCGCGCGCGTTGCGTAATAGAATGCAGTAATTAGTTTTACGTCATTAGAAAAATGGAACGCACTCGAAATAGTTGGAAGTGTCCCTTATTTGGTGATTTATGTGATTTAAAAGACAATATATTGCCAACTTACGAAGATGTGATGAAGTTTTATAAGTGGATCCGACACAAGTTAAAGTTTGAGAAGGAAACGAAAAAAGAGCCAACTTATAAAGAAATAGAGGCCGTTGTAGTAGAAAAACTAATACAAATATGGGCAAAATCTTCTATTCCTACAGTAGAACCAAAACGAATGAAGGTAATGTTACAAACTTATCATTTAAAATGCAAAAACCTTCTTAAGTCTCACCCAAAAATACCGACAAACAAGCTGGAAGAGTTTCGGCTTGGAAGTAAAGTTTTGTTCGACATTTCGGCTTGCAAGTGCCGCGATTTTAGTAAATGTACTTGCCCTAAAAATAGAAAAATACCTGCAAGAGAGCACAGTTTTATAATTGACCAACGGACTGCTAGGCAAATGATGATAGGCGGCGTAGACGTTGGTACAACAAAAAAAAATACAAGAGCACTGAAAAGAAAGTTGGTACGACAAAAATCTGAGAGCAAACGACCAAAAGTAGCTGAAACATCTACGGAAGAAAAAAGCAGCACATCTGAATCCGAATTTGTAAACATCCATTCGGATTGTGAAGAACCAGCCAAAACTCAGTCGCAGACTTCAAGAACTGATTCGGCGAATGATACTTCATCTGCAGTTGATTACGCTTTGCTATCAAAAACATGCGATAGATTTGGAGTTTCAGATAGGGCAGGAGCAGCAATTGCATCAGCAGTTCTTCACGCGTCGAGTTCTCAAGTTATAGACAAAAGTAAGCTTCGCCGAGAACGAAAAAAAACTAGAGAAAATATAGTTTTACAGCAAACTGTTTCACAAATACCAGCATTATACTTCGATGGGAGAAAAGATCAAACTTTGATTATGTCTGACAAAGATGGGAAAAAGTATAGGCGACGCATACTTGAAGAGCATATTTCTTTGATCAAAGAACCTGACTCGACGTTTCTAGGTTACATTACACCTGCTTCAGGCAATGCAAAATGTATAGAACAAGAAATTTTCAACTTTTTCCTGAAAAAAGATGTATCGATGGATCATTTGATTGCAATCGGATGTGATGGGACAAATGTGAATGTTGGCAAAAACGGCGGTATTATACGGACGCTAGAAAAAAGATTGGATAGACCTTTACAGTGGATTATTTGTTTACTTCACATGAACGAGCTGCCATTTAGACATCTGTTTCAACATATTGATGGCAATACGTCTGGGCCACAAACATTTTCAGGGACAATCGGCAAACAACTTGAGAACTGTGAGACAAGACCTATAACTCAGTTTCAACCTATTTCAGCGAACTTACCGGAGCTTTCTGCTAAAGATATTAGTACAGACCAAAAATACTTGTACAGAATAGTTGAAGCAATTTCCACAGGCATATTTCCTAGCGATTTAGCTAACAAATCACCAGGCAAAATGTCCCATGCTCGATGGCTAACTCGTGCCAACAGGATTCTCCGTCTGTATGTTTCAGAAGAGACGGCCTCTGAAAATCTAATAACTCTTTCCACGTATATTGTCAAGGTTTACGCTCCGATATGGTTTGCTATAAAAACCCACTCTAGCTGTAAAGATGGATCGCGACACTTGTTTAAACTCATCGAGCTATCCAGATATTTGTCAACAACTTTGAAAGCCGTTATCGACCCAGTAATACAAAGAAACAGCTATTTCGCACACCCGGAAAACTTATTGCTTGCAATGTTGACAGATCCTCAACCGCACGTTCGCGAATTAGCGGCACGTCGAATTTTGAAAGCAAGATCGGAAACTCCAAAGAAATTGCGTCTGTTTCAGTTACCAAAGATAAACTTTAATGCACCAACATATTATGACCTTTTGAATTGGCAAGAAAATATCACTGAGCCACCTTTATTAAAATCTGTAACCGAAGAAAATCTCCGATTGTTTATTCAACAAAAAGGTGAAGGAGAATTGGATCTATTACGCCTTCCGTGTCACACACAAGCAGTAGAAAGAGCAGTTAAAGCTGTGACTGAAGCTTCAGCTACTTTATGCAATAAAACAATGACAGAAGGCTTCATCAAAGCCCAGATAGACTCAAGAAAAGCAATGCCGAAATTCGACAGCAAAAAGGATTTCGCTACAAACTAAACCCTTCACTTTAAAATATATTATAGTATTATTCTCCATTATTTTTGTTGTAAAAATGGCTAGCCCTTAAATAAACCTTTAATTACTTTTGATTTAAGACATTTATTTATAAAAAGCATTCATTGGTGTCACTTTGTATGTCATGCTGCTAGGTCGTTTTTTAACAAAATTTGTTGACAATCCCACATGACTCCGGAGGCAGAAGATCGATTCCGATTGCGATGAAACTTCATAAACTATTTACACTCATATATTAACACCTTTTCGTAACTGTGCCCGTATAAAAACTAAACTTTTTTTTTTTCCATACATGAGTGACCCACCCTAATCTACACACCCACTCACGAGTATTTATCATATCTGTAGGTGATAATCAGGAAATTATAGTGGTACTTACTTCAAACCAACCAGCAGATAAATCTGTACTAACTTATAGTTTCAATTACTTATGACCGGCGGCTGTACTCAATTAGAGCGAGTGCGTGTTGGAAGTAACTTTGTGTGAGCATACATTTTATAAAGTAAAGTAAAACATGTTGCATCAAATATCTACATGTAAATAAGTGCATAGGTGGTGTATATTTAAATAAGACACAATGTATTTCTACCGTTCCTGCGCGCAAAATCTAGGTACAATGTCACTTAATTATACGAGTATGTATAGGAAATAAATCAAATTGAAAACGAATATATACTTGATATGAAAAATGAATATGAAAATTAAAATTGAAATTACATAAAATCAAAAAATGTATATCTAGCAATTTGTCATTTAATTATTTTATTTTATTTATTTTATTTTTTTATTTTTATTTAATTATTAACTAGCACGATTACATTACAACCAATTACACTAGTTAATTACAATACCTATATATTAGAACAACAGAAACATAAAAATTTATACATAAAATTACACAATAAGCAAAAATAATAATGATTGATCATTTATATAAAGACTCCAGACAATAAAATTCTATAAAAACTCAAAATATTACTCTATCATTCATCACTCTCGCAAAACCTCAGGCACACCAACATAATATCCATCCATTCGTCCGCAAATATATCACAGTCCGGGTTCTGTTCAAGAAGTCTGTTGAGGGCGGCGAGAGTGCGAGGCAGTGGAGAGTTGGCGCGAGCCACGGTTCTGCAGAAAGGCTCTGAAAAAAGCCTAATGTTTCTGTGGCGAAGGTAGTTATCAGGTAGGTTAAGACGAAAGAGAAGGTTGTGCAGATCTGGGGCGTCGATCAAACCGCGGAGTATCTTGCACATAGTTGCCGCCTGATCATACGCTCTCCTGGTTTGTAGGGAGTTGTACCCAAGACATCCCTGGAGAAACTTGGTTGGGTACATAAATGGGTAGTACCCAAAAAGTCGCTTGTACAAAAACCTTAGAAACGCCTTCTGAACCTTCTCCAGTGACAGAGCATACGTACTTTCATGGGGGTTCCATACGCAACAGCTTGACTCCAGCTTGCTCCGTACAAGAGCCCCGAACAACAGCCGCACCACACTGTCACTGCGAAAGTCCCGGGCATTTCTCAGGACAAAGCCAAGTCTCTGATAAGACTGCTTGGCGACTGTGGTGATGTGGTCGTGAAAAGTGAGCTTACGGTCAAAAGTTACTCCCAAATCCGTAATTAGCGTAGCTCTAGGAATCACGTTACCACGGATAGTATAATCGAAGGATACCGGATTTTTCTTTCGACCGAAACTCACCACGGAGCATTTGGAGGGATTAAACTCCATCTTGTTATCTATGCTCCATCGACAGACCGCGTTGACATCACCTTGAAGCACTGCACAGTCTGCCACAGAGTGTATGACAGTGTAGAGCTTAAGATCATCCGCGTATAATAGGCACTCCGCGTGCTCTACAATAGCTGGTAGATCATTTATCATTAAAATAAAAAGCAAAGGTCCTAAGATAGAGCCCTGACTTATACCAGACCGGGTGTGATATGGTGCAGATTCATATATTCCGTATCTGACATACTGCTGGCGATCACGCAGATAGTCAGCGAGTAACCTAAGGAGATCCGGCGCAAATCCAATGACGCTCAGTTTGGCCAGGAGTATGTCATTATTGACTCTATCGAACGCTTTTTGAAAGTCAAAGTAGAGCACATCTACTTGACTGCCGAGGTCTAAGTTGGTTGAGATATACTCTACAAGAGTCAAAAGGTTGGTGTTAACTGACCGTTTATCCCTGAAACCATGCTGAGCATTACTTAAGAAGGCTTTAACTTGCGAGTAGATGATCTTGTGCAAGACATTTTCAAAAACCTTGGCAGGAGAGGATAGTATGGCGATGGGTCGATGCTCCTCGACAACTAACTTATTTGATGTTTTTGGAATCGGTGTTACCCTTGACACCTTCCATTGCGCTGGGTAGCTACCTGTCCGTAGAGCCAAATTAAAAATGTGATAGAGTGGAGGCATAAAGCTTTTATAGACTGACTTAAGTATAGCTGGCGGTACGCCATCAGGTCCAATAGAGCTTTTAGGTTTTAACTTTTTAATTGCGTGGATCACATCCTCAGGCGTAAATTCAAGAACACTGACATAGTTGCTATTGCAGCTCTTATCGCAACGATTGATATTTTCAGCGTCAAGTATTGGGATATCGGGCAGAAACATACTACCGAAAAAATTGGCAAAAGCTTCGGCCGCTGCGACACCCGAACACGACTCTCCCTTAAATGTAACATTATATCTTAAAAATGTATATTATTAAGATATTATAAAAATATATATATAATATCTTAATAAATGCCATCGGCATTAAGCCCACCATTTGTATACTTTTGTTAAATGTGTGCAATAAAGTATTTAAATAAATAAATAAAATAGGTGTATATTATGGCTGGGCGTGGCGAGCGCGGCGTAAGAATCTACCCCTTCTACTTAGCTCGTGGATGTCGTAAGAGTCGAATATAGGAACCTATCAGAGGAAGGTCAGCAGCTTCCTTTTTAACACATCTACTGCGATCACCAATCCGCCTGCCAAGCGTTGTGATTGTGTCAAAAGCCCCCCTTGCCTGGAGAATGTATGTTCAGCAGTGGACGTTTTGTGTTGATGAAGTATATTATTTAGTTGTTTTTTTGCATCTTTTTTTATAAAATTTGGTATGTTTTTATTATTATTATAGTATATGTATTTTATATTACGTATTGTATATTTAAGTAATACGCCGTGGTCTATACGTGTACAACTGTTTCGTGTCCATCCCAAGGTTATCTGGAAGAGATCGCTCTTAGCGATTAGGCAGCCCTTTGTGCAACTCTGTCGGTCTGTCTGTTACCTTTTCCAATAAGGATGTGTTATGCTCTTCCTCTGATATGTTCCCTTAATCGACTCTTACGGCATCCACAGACTGAGTGGTAGGGGTCGATTCTTACGCCGCGATCGCCACGGCCAGGCAGGTATTTTTGATGTGTTATTATAGGCAACTTTTTATTTTGGTAACGCGCTATGCAGTCAGAGTATCTATTGCGGCTACAGGCATCGAAACTAGTTGTTTACATAATATAAACTTCTTCTTAAACTGTGCCTTCAAGTTCAAGGCTTTAAAGCCTTGCATACACATTCTAAGGCTCTTGTGGGTTATTTGAAATACTTATAATGAATCAAACGAATGTTTAATAAAAACAAACAAAGCCTTGTAAGCAAAAAATGGCCAAAAAGGACATTTAAATTAAAACCACAATACCTACGTGTAAACGGTGTCAAAAGTCAAACCGCCGAATGTTTTGGAAGTTAGTGTTATTCTTGATTTAAACTACGCCTTCAAATTTATTCTGTTGTCTACATTTCTGTGAGTTTCAAAGTCATCTGTCACTTCCTAATTTTGAAGAGGCCTTCTGCTTTAGTACCTAGACACTGCTGCTGTTTGCCTCGTCACGCACACCCACTTTTTTCGAAATAATGCATTTTAGAAGTATGTGCTCTCCAGATTTCAGTAAGCAGACTCACAATTTGTATAAAATACATTAACTTTAGAAACATAAACCAAGCAAATTAATTCCTAATAAACCAACCATGCACAAGTGTGGATGGATGGGTTATTTCTTTACGCCAAAATTACTGAATTTAAGCCGAAATTCGGAACTGCAGTTCTAGAGCACCGAACACACAATCACAATTAGTTTAATCATAAATAGTGTGCGAGTAGTCGCAGAAGCAAACTGATCTTATAATACGTGACCCTCTATCGTTTGATAGTTTCCAACCTTGTATAAAGCTGCTCGTTCGAAACAATGCGAGTAGCCGTCAATTACCCATACTGATATTTGCATAGAATAAGGCTAAATGTTGGAACGCTACAAAAAGGGCGCATTGTGAGTTAAATTAGGACTGCGCATGGTAACGAGGATTGCCAGTATGGTCAGGATGGTCGGAGGAAGGTAGCGGTGGATGTGGTGCATGTTAATTGTACTACAAAGTATTTAATAATAATGTAATGTTTATTTTCAGATTTCAAAGATCCATAAGTTAGTAAATTCTTAGACTATGTTGGTTTTTATTTAGTTATACATATTACTTATCAACTATTTAATTAATACGGAGAATGAGTGTCTGTACATCACTCCATTTAATTTATCAGCTATCGCTGTCAGATGGTGATGGTATTTTACCCCGCGTATTTTACTAAGCAGTAAGGCTGCATTTTAACTCATACAGGTTTTTTAGCTTGAAAAATGCAGAGTAACAACCTGGAGTCAGGAAGTTGGCGGGTTATATACCCCCCTCCCCCTGTGCCTCGGAAAGCATATTAGTTATTTAGTATTTTACTCATACTAATTTGAAGACATTGGTCCTGCACCTGACCTCGCCCCGGTCGTGTCGGTCTGCTGTCCCATCGGAATGTGAAAGTGAGGAAAAAGAGAGTGCACACGTGTTTCTGCATTATAACACGTCTTGCGCACATGGCTGCCGCCGCGGAGGACATGACTCATTTCTTGTTTATTTTGCCGTGCATGGTGTCCAGTCCAGACAAAACATAATATATTTCCATGAAAAAAGTTTGCTAGCCTTACTTGATATGGTCTAAAAAACTCTATTGAAGAGTAAAATAACTCCAATTGATATGCTTCCTCCCCTTCAATGATTTTAGAATTGGTCTTTCACACAGCATCATAATTAACCGTAAACCTTCTCCATTTCATCGGGTGTAATAAAGGCACATCAGGCTTCCATTAAATAAATTTGTTTGATCTATCCACGGAAGTTAAACTCAATTCCAAAAAAGTCATTACACCTGAAATTTTAACCAAAAAAATACCTCCTCCACACAATTCACCTCAATACATTGACCATAACGGCAGCAGTTTTTGCCGCATCCAAACCAGCTGTTGCGTAGTTTATGGCGTGCAGCAGGTTTTTAGCTTTTTGTTGCGTACCTATCTGCCCATGAAGATTCACCTGGAATTTTTGGCCGCGGGCAGATTGTAGTTAAATTACAAGTTAATATATTGGGATTGGAACAAAATTCGGCCGTAGGATGAACTCACTATTGCGCGTTAGAAGCAAAAAAACCTTGGTTTTAGATTACAAATAAGAACAGTATATACAATTGAAACAATTGAGCTAACTGCAGATTGTTGCAAACAATCTACGGAATGATTTAGAATGTTGACTTCGAAGGGTGTGAATTCAGCTCAACACTTACTAGAAACGATTTATAAATAAAAAACAATATTAAACTATGTCGTTTGCAGACAGCTATTATTTATTAAGTATTTGTATGTTGATATCAATGATTCTCATGGTTTCTTCGATACAGACTTAGCCTAGTGAAGCACTAGGCTAAGTCTGTATCGAAGAAACCATGAGTACGAAAATTTAAGTTAGTTACGAAAATTTACTGTGAAAATTACAAAAATGTACAATAAGTATTGTACGTTTTTGAACGAAAGGAAGGTAGGAAAAGTTTTTGTTGTATCTTTAAATCAACAAGCACACTGTAGGTGACTGTGCACAGTCCGGGCACGGCCTAAGAGCTTTCTGACCATCATTCCTTTTGCGACGACAATGAGCGATCGATACTCTGATCGAACAGGGCTGTGTTTATTTGTAAACTGACGCCACGCCATTTTTTATAAAGTCTGATGTTATTTACGGACAAAAGATGTACTATGAACATAATTTAAATTGTATCTGTTTTGATTGCGTGCATTATATAATGAAATAGAACCTGTGTCAATTGTCGACAGTGATCGTTGGTACGCGCTTTGAAAGACAGCAAATAAAAACGAATTGTGATACGCGATAAATAAGTTTTTGTATGGGATATGCATATTCCACGTATGCATGGTAGAGGCAATGTAACAAGTTCCATAACCTGACTATGGGAGACTCTGGTTCTTACACTTGAAACTGACTATCAACTAACACAAGATAAAAGCTCGTGAGAAAAAAGTTCCGATTAAGAACACAATCGTTATCAGTAATGACATTAATAAAGATGTAGCCATAAAGGTTATCTAGAACAAGAGTCGCGAGTGTCGAAAGTATCTTATCGCTGGAGGCGGTCGTTTCGAATCTCTTATCAAGAGATGAAGCTACAATACTAGCGGGTACAAAAATAAAATAGTCAAACTTCCTTTCCTTCTCCTATTCATCGACATTTTACGCAGTAACAGGTCACATGTATAATAAGTGAGTGTCCGAAATTCCCAGTAACAGTCTGGAGTCAGGAAATTGGCGGTGTTAACCCCCCGTGTCTCAGAAAGGTCCCGTCCCATCAGATTAGGAGAGTGAAGAAATAGAGAGTGCACCTGTTTTTGTTTGCGCACACACTTGTACACTATAATATGTCCTGGCTCATCTCTGTTGAGACTGGCAGCCGCCGTAGCCGAAAATTTGGCTCGGAGGACATCATCATCATTAGTGAAAGACTAGTTCATCCTTTCTTTTTCTAAACCTTTTAGATGTCTATCTAAAAGGTTTAGAAAGAGATGAAAGTGGATCACTCTAGCAAGAAAGACTTCTTGCTAGAGTGATCCGCTTTTTCTGAATGACGATTCAATTTAACGCATTCACTGCCCAGCCTTTGCGACTTGCAAGTTCGCTTACGTTGCTTAGTTAAACAAACTGGTAATGTGTGTCAGGGGCGTGTGTGGTTTTTATCATTTATTTCTTTATTTTATATCAAATCGCAAGAGTTGCGTTTAGTTTTATGGCCTCACAAAATTATCTTGTTGATTTCCTCTAAGTCTGGTCTGAGATCTATTAGACAAATTTGTGTAAATCTTATCAAACTCGGTGTAACCAACTCAGTCATTGTTATCTCAGGATGATCGTAGATAAATTTGATAACTCGACCCGATCATACGTCTTATTCGACCTTTTGGGATAGAACCTTTTCCAAATTATATGTTGTTTGTGTGTAGGTGATAAATTCTAGCTTTTGGTGACGAGTCTCTCTAGTCAGTAGGTAGGTACTTATTTCACAAATCAATAATTTTAATTATTTTTTGTTGTACTTTGATGATGCAATTGCTACTGTCCTTTTTTACGGTAGGTGCTACTAATAAGAGAAGTCAAACGATCCCTTTTTGAAATACCTTTTGCTTTTCAAAATACGTAGGGGTTTTTAAAAGTTTTCGTCCGTCTTTGAAAGTGAGAATGTTACCGTTCGTGTTGGCTGAATTTCGGATCATAAAAGATGCTAATCGCGTCGTCTTTTGTTGCAATAAATAAAATAATTATTCATACTATCTATGCCTATCTTATTTCCATTTGAAATTATAAACTACTTACGATAGTTAACTAAAAAGAAATAACATAGTAAAGATAGCAGCCTTGCTATCTTTACTATGTTATTTCTTTTTAGTTTAGTTTACGCTAGCTTAAGTAATTTGGCTAATATAATATACTTACCCACGTGTTTATTTCTAAGTAATAAGGAGAGACATTCATTCCCTTTCGGACAAGCCCGGCTAAGCCAGAGTCACGATAAACCTCTTAATGCAGTTCAGTAGCCATTTTCTTCGCTGTCAAGTGCCATTAAAAGTTCCTGGCCTAGGTTAGAGAGCTACTAAAACGAGGCTTTATTGAGTGAATACTATGATGAAGAGTTGGTTTAAGACATAATAAATTTTGCTTATGAATTATTAAAGGTAGTATCAGGAATTTTAAGCGAAAAGTGAAGTAGGTACCTTTCTTATATGGATAACAGGGTCTATACTTTTCGGTTAGGTAGGTAGGTACCTACTTGCCGATTTTTTAATAGATGCATAGATGATTTCTTTTAAGGAAAAATGTACCGAATTTCATACTGTTTTTAAATATCTGTCTGTTTTAGTTTTATTCTGAATCCTTTTGTTAAAATCCCGCAACACTAGCGATGAGTTATGTTGCGGCGACTCCTGGAACTAAAGTTCAACGTGACCAACGTAGAGATGGCGTTAATGCAGCCTGAATGACGGCTTCCTTCGGTCAGAGAATATAATGCAAAAAGGCTTCGGTTCAAGTTGAACAGCTTCAGCGCAGGTTCTATAAATGAGTTGTTTTTCAAAAAGGTGAAACATTTTTGGTTGTTTTGCCTAGTCTCATATGTATTTTTTTAAGCTTTAGAGTGCTAAAGACTGGCTAGAGTCCAGTGTCATAAAATTACTAAATCAAGACCACAGAAGGAGATTCTCTTCTATGTGTTTTGTCCTCATGTTGTAGGTAGGTACCTACTCTTCTTTATTGAGAAAATCGGTTCCTTATTTTCTATTGAAATGTTTATGCTATAGCACCTCATGAACTATCGATTACAAGAGGTTGTTAGTGTCATTTCTAATACAAAACTTTATATTTTGCGTTGAATTTAAATTCACATTTTCAAGCTTCCATCCAAAAGCTTCTTTATTCTTTCTTTCAATAACGTACAATAACTCTGGTTCATAGTTCCCTAGGTGTTCCAATATAGTGTTCATAAGATCTTGGTTCATTTGTCACGGCTGCCGACTGCCGTAATAACCAGCCTCCGTGGCATCGAGCCAGGTTCAGCAGTACAGCGGCGGGGGACAAAGTGCTAGCATATAGCTGTAGTCATCATCAAGTTTTTGCCACAGCAAATGCATGGCAAAATTTAATTCCATGTAGTGAAAATCTGCCACATACTTTTTGGGTCAAAAGGCAGCTCCAAATTAAACCACAGTCAGAAAATGATTGACCAAACTCCTAAATAACTGATTTTTTTGTTTAAAATATTTTTCTTTACATTTTCTCCGTTTTAAATACCTATCCGCCCGGTCATATCTCGCGAAGAACCGACAACCACTGGGGTAAACATGTTCTCGTATGGAGACCGCGACTCGGCAAACGTAGTTTAGGATGCCCTCCGGCCAGGTGGGATGACGATCTACGAAAGATGCTGGATGCGGCAAACTGAAGATAGGGTGCCATGGCGCTCATTAAGGGACGCCTATGTCCAGCAGTGGACTAAGATAGGTTTATGATAATGATGTGTACGATTACTGTGGTTATTTTTAACCGACTTCGAGAAAAGGTTTTAAGTTCGGCTGCGTGTAGGTTCTTTTATGTACGTTCTTCGATTTCTCCGTCAATTATTGTCCGATTATAAAAATTATTTGTCTTTTGTTAGAAAATGGTTCTGATGCGGTCTAATAAAAGTTTATTCTCGAGGGATTAGTTTTTCTCCCGCAAAACTTAAAAACAGAGTAAAATGAAGGGATTCGAAGCAGAGTTTTCAGTTCTTTCAAAACAATTAAATTATTAATTTTATTGTGGTCCTAAGCCGTCGCAAGGGTGTCAATGCTGTCGGCTTACCTATTAGTATCAAGTTGTTGTCTTAGTATGAGAGAATCAACAACAGCGCTGGCTTATAACATAGACCAAACCTTTGCACCATATCAAGTAGCAAAAGTGATGCACTGGCACACTGTATGGTGCCCGGCGAATATTATGAATCTAGCATCAGCCGCGGTTTGCTCCTCACAGATTTTAAGAATTTGAGGTTTTACGAGTTTATTTTGGAATTTTTATAGAACCTAATGAATGTTTGCGTCAATGAATGTTTATTTGTAGGAGTCTTTGAGTGGAACAAAGGTTGTGTACGGACTGTATACATTTATACTATATACATTTAGGATCTGTGACTTATTCCCAACGTCGTTCATGAGACGGGCCTATTCCTAACGTCTCACGCATAACTATTCTCAGAGTCTCACGTTAGACGCTCCTATTCCCAACGTGTTCCCAGCTCTCAGGAGAGTCCGAGCATCGTGATTTATATCCTAATTTATATTTCTACTAGCTGCAGCCCGCGGCTTCGCACGCTTTTACCGGAATAAAAGGTAGCCTATGTCCGGCTCCGGGATAGCATCTACCTCGCTGCCAAATTTCACCAAGATCCGTTCAGCCGTTCTTGAGTTATAAATAGTGTAACTAACACGACTTTCTTTTATATATATAGAAAATAGAAGATGTTATAGAGACTATTCTCAAAATATAAAATAAATAGCCTGTGATTTCACACTTCATAACCTTATCAGATCTTGACTTGAGTAGGTACCCGTACCCTACGGTGTGCGTAAGGTGTGAGGGCTCGCATCATAAAAAACTTTGAAAATTATACATTATATTTTATATACATTCTAAAATAATTTAAACTTGTATCTTACATTATATGAAAACAGCTTTCTACCTATATAAGTATCCCTTGGTACCAGAGCTCAGGCGGAGCTATGGAATAACAGATGTCCTTAGTTTCTCTTTAACTTCAATCTACGCTCGAGATCATTTTCGGTAAACAAACCTATATACAATAACTCAGTCAAACCAGTCACAAACCACGGGCAGTCCGCATGCACAAAACTTAGGGCCATAACGCGTAACTGACATGATCCCTGGATAACGAGGCGGTCCACTTCATCCGTCTGTTGGCCTATTTGGCCTCCTAATGGCTCATAAACAGTGCAAGAAACCACGGCGAGGCCTGCAGGGGTTAACATAAGAGTCTCTAGATGTGGCCTATCAGTATTTATGAGAGACAACTAAAGTTAGCCACTTGTGAAAGATGGTCAAATATGAGAAGGGCTTCACAGATTTTTATCAAACGTAGGCAAAAATAGTTACCTACTTCCCGAAATAACGTTTTCTTACTATGCTAGGTCTGAACTATAAATAACGTTTTCTTACTATGCTAGGTCTGAACTATAAATAACGTTTTCTTACTATGCTAGGTCTGAACTATAAATAACGTTTTCTTACTATGCTAGGTCTGAACTATAAATAACGTTTTCTTACTATGCTAGGTCTGAACTATAAATAACGTTTTCTTACTATGCTAGGTCTGAACTATAAATAACGTTTTCTTACTATGCTAGGTCTGAACTATAAATAACGTTTTCTTACTATGCTAGGTCTGAACTATAAATAACGTTTTCTTACTATGCTAGGTCTGAACTATAAATCAGGTACTTACTGTTCGTGTTTCTTTGTTTCCGCTTCATTCAAAAACTGTTAAATTTGGTATATTCGAAACATTACGACATACACAAATTTATAATACTACATAACTGGAACTACATAACAAATTAAGTTATGTAGTTCCTCGCTCTGTACTTCGACGAAGTGCGGCGCGCAGGCAGTGCCTCTTCCACTTGCCTACTAGTCGTAGCAATGCTGGCCTGCGTGTGCCTCTGCGCCGCATCGTTGATATTTATAACAAGAAATCCATTGATATTGACCTGTTTCTATTATCTGAACTTAGTTTTAAGAAAACTATTCTACAACTTTTACAAAGTAATAACAATTAAATTTCAAGCCTTCTTCTTTTTCTATCTCTTTCTTAATAAAATGTAAATTAAAAATAACTACTGGTAAAATTACTGTTCTGAAATATATCAAAAATAAAATAAATAAGCATTAATATAACCATTAAGCTACCTTTATACAACAACCAACTATGTAGTAAGTAAAACTTCTGTAGTAATCTGTGGATAATGTGATTGGTTGTACATTTAGAAACACATAGAATTAGTACATTATATAATAAGTCTGCAATGTATAATTGTTTTTTGTCCTGAATAAAGAAAAATAGAAAAATAAAAAAAAATATTTTTTTTGTAATTTACCTATCACCTATCACTTGATCTTCCGAGTAATACGAAACTACTACAAAAATGCTAGTTCTAGCTAGCAAATGGTCAAATTTACACATTCAGTTGTGCAATTACGCAAAAATTTCCCATCCCATAATTGACATGCAAAATTAATTGAATGGCTTTGAAAGCCATTTCGATGATCATATTCATACAAAAGTAAATTACGAAGGCCATTCAAAGGGCTTTCAAATGTCAATATAGTATAGGTAGTATTGCGTTATCGCACAGCTGAATGGGTATAACTTCCCCCGTTATCCTGTCCCATCCAGTGCCCATACTCCTGCGGTACTCCCATAAAGTAAGTTTCGGGATAATCCAACAAATTTAACGCTTGTTTCATTACTCGCGGACGCCGCGCCGTGGTACGATAGTTAACTTACATCGTTATGGATCCGGGGGGATTATGTATGAATAGTGGAAGTTTCTGCTTTTCCTGGACTTGGGGTTTATTTATTGGGAGTAACACCATAGGTGAAACAAGGGGCTGTAATTTATTTTTGAAAATACATTTTTTTTTGGGTAATTAGTGTTTTGGGGGCAATGACATTACCCCTCTTACTGCAGGCAGTGGGACGGAAAACGATCCTAAAAATGTTTTGGGCATAGTAAACAAAAACTCCTTAACGCATTCACTGTGCGGGGCGCCCTCGCCGCCGCCCCGCGCCGCTGCCTCGAGTACCTGCAAATATGTGCTTAAATAGATGTGATCTATATTAAGTGCGTATTTTAGATTTAGAAATAATTTGATGGTGGGCAATTTGTAAAGCACACCATCAAATTATTTCCTTACTAATGAAAAGTATAAAGTGGGTTCAACAAAATCCACTCAGCCTTTAGCTAGCATTCTGCTCTAAAGTTACTATTGGGTCATCTGAAATTCTATATTAGGGTGACCATGAGATAGAGTGCAATGGATCCTCCTCATTAAAATCTTTATTTAAATTTATATTCTAAGTGAGAGAGATTGGATTTTTGATATTTTCTATAGCCGTTAGGCCGCGGGCCTAACGCACATTAAGATGGCCGACCGAAAGCACAAAACAACATATTATAAATACTGATAATTCAGCTTACATAAAATTGTTTCGGCTCTCTCTCGTCGCTCTCGACAAAAGAAGTGTACTTTCATTAGTTGTGAATGTTTGCCGGGAGTGGAATACTTTATTTTATTCTAAATTATGTCGCAGGGCGTCACTGGCGAAAAGCATAGAGCCGTAGTTGAAGATCAGATTTTGGGAGGCCCGAATCTCAAGAGTCGGTAAAATGGGTCGTGGCGGTCGCGGCGTAAGAATCGACCTCACCAACTTAGTACTTCCACTGCGATCTCCAACCAGCGAGCCCAAGGTGGGGATAATATAATTCCCCCTATGGTAAACCAATAAGTTGATTATCAGGGGGAGGCCTATATCAAGGACTGGACTAGTACCTATAGGCTGATGTTGTGATAAAATGCAGCA
This sequence comes from Eupithecia inturbata, assembly GCA_963662085.1. Lineage (NCBI taxonomy): Eukaryota > Metazoa > Arthropoda > Insecta > Lepidoptera > Geometridae > Eupithecia > Eupithecia inturbata. The sequence continues at coordinate 1,041,206 of OY759179.1, read as the reverse complement.
GCAAATAATTCTGATAATGATGTTGAAACTACCAGGTGGATTGAAAAGTTTGTGGCCTCATCAAAGTAGGAACAATTTTGTATATTTGTCATATTGCCTTGCCCTCATTTGTGACTTCAAAAAAGGAGGAGTTTCAATGTTCAGCTGTAAGTATGTTTTTTTATGTATGTTCGTCGAGTTTTCTGTCAATTGTGGATCGATTTGGATGATTCTTGCAATTATATAGTTAAAGGATTCAACTATCAAAATAAATTGAAAATTGAATAGGATGATCCCGGGGCTGTCCTGTACCATTTTACTTCAGAGGGATTAGTATTTGACCCGCAAAACTTTAAAAAAAAGTTGAAAACTAAGATTCGAAGTCGGGTTTAAGATTGTTTCAAAGCTATAAAATTATGTTCAATGTTTTCATCTTGGTCGGTGTATCATGGTCACCCCACAGTTTAAACCACGACTAACTGCCGGACTATTTTGCGTTCTGGCGCCCAGCGGATAAAGTAGAGCTAGCCGCATCTCCCGGCTTTACTCGGATTACGCTCACTACTGTAATTATTGTAGCAATTTCATTCTGGACGCAACTATTCTAATGCTAGTAAGTAATATGGTCGTAGAGAAGGTTTTAGGGTGTATTAGTGTGACATCTTATATATATATATATTAAAGAAAGTCGTTTTAGTTACACTATTTATAACTCAAGAACGGCTGAACGGATCTCGGTGAAATTTGGCAGCGAGGTAGATGGTATCCGGACATAGGCTACCTTTTATACCGGAAAAAAGCGTGCGAAGCCGCGGGCTGTGGCTAGTTTTTGATTAATGATTGCATTTATGATTTTTAGAAAAATTGTTGGTTGAACGGGGAAGCACTCTTCCTGCCGCCGCCGCTTGCATTGACAGTTGTAAGCTTTCAAAAATACTCATTTGCAAGTTGTCAAACCAAGATAGAACAGAAAAACACAAACACAGAAACAGTTGCACAATGAGCGGCCTTATTGCTAAGAGCGATTTTTTCCAGGCAACCTTTAGTCACTTTCGTTTCTTTTGCAAGCGTTCAAAATGACGCCCTCGCTTATTTTGCGTGCTGTCAAATTTCCGTTCCCGCTATTTTTACTAGCTGTCAAGAATACGCATCCGCTTTTTTTGCAAGCTGTCAAGTAGCCATTCATTTCTTCATAGGAGGTAGAATAATTTTATTTAACTTTAAAATAAAAAATTGTTTGAACCACATTAAACCTTTTATTCTTTTGCAGACCAAAGAACAAGGCTGTCTCAGTGCAGAGCAAATTAGTCAAGTGACTAGCCCAAGTACTGGAGCCAGTAACTAGCCTAATTAAATTAAAACGATACTCCCCTAAGATGGTAAGATAAGAGAATGAAGTTAAAGTTGATTTAAACCGCCGGCAATCCGCGATGGCTGAGTTTTACTTTAATTGTTTTAACTATTTAGGTGAGACTGAAAATTTAAGATAAATTTTGAACCGTTTCGTGAACTGTGTCTTGAATTATGATAAAATGAAAATGCCCACAACTATCCGAGACCTTCATTGTTTTTTTTTTTGCCTTTGTACGGTTCATGAACGTGTCATAAATGTCTTAGTCGTATATGTACCTTGGTACAATAAAATTATTGATAAATCAGTTGAAATTGGAAGGTTGAGTGAACGTTCTATCTTGGAATATTTTTAAATGAACACCGATACCACTAAGCACGATTGAGGCGCTATACCAAATCACATTCAAAAATGGAACGAGCTCTGTCGACTCGAATGTGTCATCTTTTGAAAATAAAATATAATGAGGTGGATTCGTAATGTAAAATAAAACGTCAAGTGCGAGTCGGATTCGCGCACCTAGGGTTTAGTATAATTGTTATGAAATGAAATTTATTTAAAAAGTCAGTATACTTGTAAGACCTTGCTTCTTGTCAAATTTCATGATTCTAGGTCTACGGGAAGTACCCTGTAGGTTTTGTGTGCATGTGATTCCCTTAGAAATTTCATAATGTTCGGACATTTATGTCCGAACATTATTTAATATTGCTACAGCTATAACTTTTGATTGCGTTGATTTAGAAGTTTTATTTATATCACGGCTCCAAGAGGTTACCACCATCTTGAGTATTTGATATTAATTTCAACTCGATACCTCACGCATTCCTGAGAAAAGGGGCTTGACAGACGGACAGACGAACAACAAAGTGATCATAATATAAGGATTCCTTTTGTCCTTTTGAGGTACGGAACCCTAAAAATAGTTTGACCGGACTGAAAAGTTGGTGTTTTTTGTTTGAAATTATATGGCCTAGGATGACATGACACTCTACCACAATCTTATTCTTCCGCGAAAGAGATCATCTACTGAGTTCTAAGGGAAATAGGGTTTTCCTTATTTGGAAAACGACTCATTGAAAGGTCGAGTAAATGTTCTTTGAATATTTGTAAATTAACACCGATAGCTCCATTAAAGCATGATCCAAGAAAACAAGGCCAGGCACTCCGGGAGTGACACATGATACGTCACTGTCCAGTTGCCACTTATTTCAACAACGAAGTTGGGAAACAAATAGCAAAAAAAAAACAAAAAAACTTAAAATTTTGTCAGTCAACTTTGGTTGTTGGGTCAGTCAAAACAGTCTTAGTTAAACAAGTAATTGTGATAAATAATTAGTTAGTACAAAACCACATAGTTTTATCAGATTCGAACAAGTAATTTATGGAGCTCGGGGAGTTACGATCTTACGCTACTGGTAACACCAGAAAACAGATTCGCCTTCTCATTCCCCGATGGCGTCGACGACGTAGGGCTTGTGTCACCCACGTGACCGTGATGTCTCGGAATGCCACACTTGGGGAAGTATTATTAATATACCATGCTCTAAAACACGATTGAGGCGCTGCACGACATTAAAAAATGGAAAGAGCTCTGTTGACTCGAATGTGTCATCTTTTGAGAAATGATTGCTCGCAATGACTTGTACAACATGATGACGCGCTGTGAAAAACAGAAATTAAAAATCAAACAGGTATCTTAGCTTTAGTAACTCTGGCCAGTAGGTAAGTTTCACAAGTAAAGGTCCAGCAAAAGCTGTAAGCAGCATCAGTGGCTCTCGATAGTATTTCACGGTGTACTAAAGGCTGAAAAATAACCGAGCAGGCGGCTCCTGAATTATAAAGTCCGAACTTTAGCAAGTGCAGCGTCACATGGCACTGGGGTGAATTATAACAATTCTGGGTCGGGTGGATACGGTCTTGGGTTTTCTGGTTTGGGACAAGATCTGTAGTTATTTGGTCGGCAAAAGACTGGATAAGTTCAAAAAGTGGTGTCTTTAAGTCAGCTGTGGTAGGAACGTCGACAGCTACTCGTCATTGATGAGCTTTGGAAATCAAAAACACCCTAAATGGCCACTAAAAGAGATTGAATACATGTATTATTTAAAACAATAATGACTTTATAAAGTAAACAAAATAGGTTTACCGAGACAAAGAATATTTTTTTATTTAATTTTGTTAAGGATAGATGTTGCTAAAAGCCTGGAATCAAACATATGCTACTTTTTATCCCAAAACACAACGTTCCCATAGGATATAAATAACCTATAAACGTTCCCATAGAAACAACGCGTGCGAAGCCTTAGGCAGAAACTAGTTATAGATAAAATTTAGCAATAACTAAGAGATTCCAGCCGCAAGCTTTTCAAGACCGAGCCTTGATCCCAGTCCCGTTTTCCCCTCCCTAGCGCCGGCTGCGACACACCCGCTAAAGAAAGACAAACACGCAAAGTTCCCAGGCTGTTGTTCAGATTATTAAATTTCAACAACTTTAAATAAACTGAATCTTAAATTTTGGGAGTTTTGTCTCTTGTTATTAATCAAAGAGATACTTTTAAAACAAACAAGAGAGGCTTTAGGGTCATATTTTGGTGAATTTATTCAAACATAGACTACAGAAATAGGAAAGAAAATAGGAGGTACCTACCATAAAAATCTACCGGAATAACTGAAGGGGTACCTACCCTTCAGTTATTCCGTGATCATGGCGCATGAAACTGTGCCGAAACATTGGAAAGCTCAATACTCAAATCATGGTAAATACCCCGTTGTAAATGACTCTAAGTACCTACCTAACCTACGAAAGTATTTAAATTAGCAGGGTATTTTTTTTTGTAAAGATATTGGTAGGTCCAAGGCAAAACACGAGGCGGTACGATGTGGACGTTACGACGAAAGAAGTCCACATCGAGTTTGGCTAGTGTATAGGTATCCCACCTAAACTAGCCAAACTCGACGTGGAATTTTTATAAACAAACCGCTCATACTTAACCTAAAACTCACTGTGTTGCCGCGTCTGAATACTACGCAATTAACATTACTTTTCGATTTGAGATTCTTCCTTCAATAAATATATCTGAAATTCAACGCCAAGCAAGTGCTTTTTAGTTTTTTTTGTGTTGTGGTTTGTTTACAAACAGTTCACATCGAATTAGGCTAGTGTATAGTGCACATAGCTTTTATATCACATAACATTAGTGCTATGTTAAGTAGGTATCACGTTTGTAGTTAAGTTATTGAATAAATAGGTAAGTACTTAGACCATCGATGTGATTAAATAGAGATTTTTTTGGATATTCCGTTATTCCCGATGCCCAGAGAAGGTACTAAAAAACTTATTTTACATCAATTGCTTAGACGTTTCAATGGCAATGACCTGCTACATAGTAAGCAATTCGGGTTTACTCGCGGCAGGTCATCTACTGATGCCGGTGTTGAGTTAGTAACGCATATGTTTGATGCTTGGGAGAAGTCGCAAGATGCTGTAGGTGTTTTTTACGACTTGTCAAAAGCGAAGTAAATAAAAATCAAAGTGATCACTTTATTTCCTAGTTTTACATAGGTAATTTGAATTTTGTGACGTGTCCAAGAGTCCTGTAAGGTCTAAAAGAAATAAAGCACTGAATTTGTATTTGAACTAATTATGTTGTGATTTTAAGTAATTTCGCATTATGTTTATAATTTCGAACAATCTCAACACTACAAAAGTTAACTAACTGTACGTCCAAACTACCCAGACCTCCCATTCACAATACATTTTTTCACCGAAAGTTCTCCATAAACTGGACTTTAACAACCAATTTAAGCTGAGCTTTCACGGCTATGGGGTAATAACAGCAGAGGGGTTTTGATAAAGTGGTCGTGTTCAACCTTTTCAGGGGTTGTAGTTGGCTTAGCTACACTAATTACGTTAAAAAACAACGCTTTTAGTTTTCAAAGCGGGCCCTGAGTGTTCAAACTTGACCCAGATTGTGGGTTTAGCTTTTGGTGAAATGAACAACGCTTGAGTTAGTGACGTCATGTGGATTTCTAAGCGAAGGTTTAATAGTTTTGTTTTTTAAAAGCTTTCATTTCTGAACGAAAGCTTAAGGGTGATCGTCACGAGTTGGCGCGAGATTCAAATTTTTTTGTGGTTTTTAAACTTTTCTGCTTTCTGGAGTAAAACTAGCGGAAAAGTAATTTGCCGCAAATCGTAAACCATTTTCTATTAACCTATGAAAAAACTAACTTCTGTTCACTGGTATTTTTAGAGCATTTGGGAAAATAAGAAATTTTGGGCTAAAAATAAACATTTTCCCAATTGCTTCAAAATACAATAGAATCGATGTTGGCTTTATCATGGGTACATAGAGATTGTTTTACGATTTGCGGCAAATTACTTTTCCGTAGTTTTATTCCTTTTAGAGCGCAGAAATAAATTAAAACCACGAAAAAATTTGAATCTCGCGCCGACCCATGACGATCAAGCATAATACCTGCCACTAGCCTGCCACTGAGTTTTAATAACTCGGTTAAATTTCTGCTAAGCGGCAAAAAGGTTTTTGAATAGATAGGTAGATATGCCTTTTAAGTACCTACTTTTTTAGTCTACTTCTATTTAGGTGAGTGATGTTTGGAAAAATAAACCGCCAATTGCGAGTCAATTCGCACACGAACGGTTCCGTACCGTAAAATTCAGGCAACTTTTTCATAGATCATCAAATTTTCATTTGTTCGGAGACGCCTTTAGATTTACAACTTTATTATATTTTAAGTATTTGTTGTTATTACTGTTGAATGTTTCTTATTTATGGAAAGTTTCATGTGTCTACCTATTGTGGTTCAAGAGATACAGCCTTGACAAACGAAGAGCAAAAATAGCCAAAAAATCACGTTTTTTACGAATGCCCCCTTTAATTTGAATATTTTAATTTTAATTATTTTTTGTTATAGCGGCAAAAGAAATAAAAGATAAAGAGTTTATTGCTGTAAAACTAGGTGTTAACATTACATTAATATATAAAATTATTATTGATTAAAAATGTTACAAAAAGTTTAATTATGAATAATACATACAACTTTAAAGGAATCAAAATTTATCATATCAAATCGTCAATGACTGAGTGATTCAATTCAATTCCTGACTTTTGGACGTTTTGGTTTTAACTGTTAGTCCATTTGTAAAATAAAAATAAATAAAATAAAAAATTAAAAAAATAAAAAAATGGTATAATAAGCCTTTTCTTCGAGAAGCTTATATAATTTATTTTTAAATCCGTTCAAATTACTTTCGGAACGTATTGACAAAGGGATCTTATTATAAATGATAGGCGCCATGCAAAACACACTCTTCCTGAGTAAGGCGGTTTTGCATGGGTGGTGGTGTAATGTACCCCCGCGTCGAGTGCCAGCTGGGTACGCGACAAATCGTACCTACCATATTAGTCCTAACAAAATAAGCCACTTCATAATATATACAGAGAGGGAAGAGTAAGTATTTTCCATTGCTTAAAAAACCCTTGCACGTGTCGGTCTGACTTAGACCAAACATTACTCTAATACAACGTTTCTGTGAAACGAAAACTTTTTCTTTATTAGTGGAGAAATACACGTTCTGTGAAAATTTGAACTGTCTACCTTTTACGGTTCATGAGATAGAGCCCTGTGACAGACGGACAGATGGACAGCGGAGGCTTAGTAATAGGGTTCCGTTTTCACCCTTTGGGTACCAAACCCTAAAAATCGGGTTTTCACTATTTTCTAGATTCTTTCGTTTTGGAGTCTATTGCCATTAAGAGATTTTTAACTAAAATCAACATTATGTCGATGGACTCCAAAACTATATGGTATGTTCTTGATTTAAAGATTCTTTTAGCAAAGATTCATAGCAAATGGCTTACAATGTGCGCAAAACTTCTTATTTGCTATCTAAATTACTTGTAGAACATAGAAAATAGTAAAAAACCGATTTTATTTTTCAAGCGATTTTATACTTTCATAATATTTATTTTCACAATACACAATGTTTTTCTAATCTTTCCTCAAAGATGTCAGCAAGGCCATCTTAGTGGTAGGTAGTTACCTACCACTAAGATGGCCTCCGTAAAATCGTTTGAGTAGTTACTCAAACGATTTTACGGAGGTCAAAGCTCCAATCTCATTTCAAATTCAAAATCCAATTAAAATAAAACCAACCTAATAGACATTTCTCCAGGATTTCTTTTTAATCAATCGTAACTGTCAAAGACATGTCGTTTCTAAGTCGCAATTAAAAATTGCTTTGTACGCGTATGTCCGCCTTTACGGAATTAACGCGCGAAACAAGCAAGGCGCCTTAATTAAATTTTAAATTTCGAACGTTCTGCGAGGAAAGGATTGCCGCGTAAAGTGAAAAGATTTGTTTACTTTTTTTTAGCAAGTAGGGTATTCTAACCCATTCTGCCAAATGTGCTTGATTTATTTTATGCAGTTTTATGCACGGAGTATTTTTGATGTTTTATGCAGAACAAGCTGTAAGAGGTTTCTACCTGGTAGGCTATTTGTAATTATAATTTCACTCAATATATGTACCTATTGATGTTTCTTCACGCCAAAACTACTAAGCGGATCGGACTGAAATTAGTTATGCAAAGAAGTAGGTCTAGACCTAGAAATGGGCTACTTTTTAGGGTTCCCTTCTCGAAGGGCGCGGTCAGTACTTGGCAGGGTTGACCGCGTCATATTGGCTTTTTGCATTATTGCGATCTATCAAAAACTTATGTTTTTAAGGTTTCTGTTGTTTTGTTTGCGAAAGTATATCAAGTATGGATCGGAGCCCTTCAGGTGCGTGTCGACTCACACTTGGCTGTTTTATTATCCTATAAAACAGTTCCCATGGGAAAGAAATAACCTTTAAATAAATGTTTCATAGAAACAAAGCGTAACTACGAAGCTGCGGGCAGAAACCGGCTTCTAAATAAACTTATTTGGCTTGAACTTTTTAAAACAATAAGAACTCCTTGAAAATTTAATTAAAACTAAAAACATGACGACACGTCATTCGTGCGTCCAACCAAAAAATTTGAATGAAAACACGATCCACATTTGAATAGTGGAAATTAAAAAAAAAACTCGCAAGCTCGCGCTAACGTTGGCAACATTGAATACCTACTTGTGATGCCAGTACTCAAGCTGGTCTGAAAAGACTCATGCATAGGAATACGCACCAGGTTAAAAACTACGGGGTTTTTGCTGAAAGTACGAATATTTTCAGCGGTTGGCAGCGCTGTTTTGTAAGGGACGTCGACATGTTTGGTAGTAAACATGTTTTAAAGTTTGTAAGTGTAGTGAAAATTATTAAGTTTAACTATTTTTTTATTGAATTACAAAAAAAATCAGAGGGGTTGAGCTACGCAAAATCAGAGGGGTTGTAGCTACGCAAAATTCATTGTATCATAAAATTAAAGTAGTTCTGCCTCTTTGTCTTTCGTTACCTTTTCACGTCTAAACGGCTGAACGAATCTTAATGAAATTTGGCAAGGATGTCTACCTCTCGTGTTTCCACTTTACGTCCACGTCCACCGTCCACGTCCCTACGTACTGTCTACGGTACGTAGGGAAAGAACATAGGTACCTACTTAATATTTGTTTAATCCTTGAAAAGCACGTGCAAAGCCGCAGGAAGAAGCTTTTAGATAGAGTTCTCATTGGACAGTTGCACTCCGAGTGCGAACGTCGCGTACATTAGCCCCGTGTTAATTAGCACAAATCCATATCTACTGAGTGAGGTGCACGGCAACACGCCCGGCTATTCGAGCTGTAAGCCTAGCGTTTGAACGCAATGCTTTCTAAACCTTGTATCGTAATCGAGTCAGTTAAGTTTGGCGTGACCGAGCAGAATATGAAAGATACTTTGGAGGCACGTACTGAAACGTTAGAAAATTGTAAAAGCCCAGTAGTGATGGAAGCGGACGCGGACATTAATAGTTTCAGGAAAAGACTGAGAGAGATAAATGGAGAAGAAAATTCTTCTTAGGACCCAGACTAATGGGTGACAGTTTCGCGAGGGAAAAAAGCCGGGAGAATAGAAAAAGTTATGGAAGAAATAGGAGAGAACATTCATATCTGTGTGACTTGTAAAAATTATTTACCAAAGCAATTTGCGCTTGCTAAACTATTGCAAGACCATGATATTGAGGATATATCCAAAATTAAATATGTCAGCGCTAGTACAATATTAATCACCTTTGATAAGATGTCGAGTGCAGATAAATTTCTGCTTACAAAAGCATTTTCTGATATGGAGTGGAATTGTCATAAAACGGCAGAAGTTGGAGTATCGTACGGCGTAATAAAAAATTTGGAGATGGGTCCTTCTGAGGAAGACATTTTGAAACAAGTGTCTTCTACAATTAAAATCATGTCAGCTAAACGATTGAATGGAAGATACATGGAAGAGACTGATGGTGGTGGTGCCGTTTGGATTCTAAGTGTATCCATCCGATTGAGATTCAGGGGCACATCATTGGTTCAACCTTATGTGTTCATTCACAAAATACGCATAAAAGTTGAACAGTACATACATATTCCCAGTTACTTACTGCGGAAGATGTTGGAAATTCATTTTGGAAATTCACATGTCACGGTTCTGCCCCAGTAAGAAGATAGACTTTCAAATGATCTATTAACTGTAGGGTGTTTTAACGTGGACGTGTTATCTCTGTTAAAAATCCTTGATGATTTTCAAGTTGGTTACAAAATGTGCAGGTATATGGTGCTACCTAAGTATGAGAATGTTAGAAATCACCACTGAGGATTGTGTTTTAACGAGGTGGACGTATCAAGGATTAGCCCAAGGAGACCCGTTATCACCTCTTCTTTTTAATATAGCAACTATACAAATATGTCAAAGTATAAACAATGTGGAGATATCCCAGTATGCTGACGATTTTGTGATTTACAGTACAAACAAACACGTGACCGATGCGACAAGAGAACTACAGCTAGCTTTAGGTAAAATAAGTAGTAGTATATTAAACCAATACTATCGGTTTAGAAGTCTCACCTGTTAAAAGTAAAATAAGCGTCTTCAATAAAAATCGTTATCGAGGCACAAAAGATTTTACTATATAACAGGGTAAACATATTAATGAGACACGTGTTAAGGTTCAAAAATATAACAATGTAATTAAAGTTTTAGCTGGTTCAGGTTGGGGGTTCTCCAAAAACATTTGAGAAAATTGTGCATTCCGATAATCCGCAGTAGGATTGACTACGCTAGTTTTATATACATAATTATAATAGTTGCCTTAGTAATGTAATTAAACTGGAAAGGATACAAAACCTAGCTATGCGTGTTGTTGGAGGTAGCCTCCAACAACACGCATGGCTTGGTTTTGGTTACGTAGTACACCTGTAATGTAAATGCCATGGAAGGTGACTTGAGCCTACGAGTACCTCCTGTATTTGTACGTGCGCAGATTGGCTCATAAACAGTACTTTTCAAACCCGTTAATATCATGCACCACTTATCATACACTATATGTTAATCAATAATAATTATAGGAAATTTCGTTGTCCAAATAGTTAGTTAAGAAAATATTTAGATTAGTATAGTATTTACGCGTTCTATCAAGATAACCTGTTAGAGGTTTTCTTAATTTCCCTTTCAGCATCAGCTCAAAATATTATGAAAATACTGACATATCAAATTAACAAAAAATAATAACCAATCAATAAGATCCTTCGGAAAATAGTTAGTTAGTTAGTTAGTTAGTTTGGTTTTAGTATCTTACTATGAGAAATTGTAATTCAAAATATGTGAATTATTACGAATTTTAAATGATTTTTTTCACCTTACTTAATTTTGTATAACAATAGCTTACCAATAGAAGAGCATCTTCTTTAAAATCATACATTTAAAATTTTAATTATTTTGTTGTTATTATTATTTTTTAAATATTTTAATACTACTTTAAAACGCTGCGCGCAAATAATTTCAAGTCAGCCCCACACACATACACAAGCGCTAGGTGTTAACGCTCATAAGTATAAGTCATTTAAAGACAATAGAGTTATTAAGTACCTATATCGATGAGCTTGCTTTACAAAGATTCCAGTACTGGGCTCAACGAAAGTTACCAATTTTAGCTACTGTTCATCCAATTTTGAACTATTTATAAATTCACTCCTTCACTCCACACACACAAACTTGAAATGTTTTCCTTAAATACTTGGGTTAGCAATATAAATTTATTTAACGTCATTATAGACAACATCCCTGCCATTGTACATTCGAAGCGCTCATATACTTGTTGTTATTTAAAAAAGTGGGTGTATAACTTACATCGATATTAATTATTCAGATCATATTTTATATTGAAAGACGGATCCAAGGATGGATATAAAGGTGGAGCTGCATTTTATGATCCCTTTACAGATATTAACATAAAATTACAAATTGACTCACATATTTCGATCATGCATCTCGAGTTAATAGCTTTATCTGAAGCTATCTCATATATCGATCATGCTTCTCGTGTTAATAGCTATATCTGAAGCTATCTCATATTTAGATTCTGTTGAATGCAACAAATTTGTTATCTTCTGCGATTCAAAGAGTGCGTTGCAACATATAGCTCGGTGCGCCTCGCACGTGCGAGGCAGCCCGATTGCTTATACTATTCTAGAATCTATATTAATGCTACAATCTAAAAATAAAACAATAGTCTTGCAATGGATTCCGTCACACATTAATCTAGAAAAAAATTACATAAACAATTTTCCAAACAAGCTAGTTATGATGGAATCCCGTTGTACTCAGATTATATCAGATTAGTAAGGACTCAATGCATTGAACTTTGGTAGGAATATTTCGATAAAAGATCTGTACAGAAAGGTATTTGGTACCGGACAAAATAGACTCAAATTTTGTCGTATCCTTGGATCGATGACTGTACTTAAGATAGGAATGTACTTGTTATTGCTCTCAGGCTCCGTGCCGGACACATTCCAATCAATAAGTTTGAATTTCTTATGAAAAAAGTTGATTCACCCAATTGTGATGTATGTGGTTCTATAGAAGATGTACAGTACGTGTTGATGGAATGTTGTCGAAACGCAAGTGATAGAATTAAATTGTTTGGTTCCTCCAAGGTTCTCAATGTCGGACAATGCAACGCTATATAAGTAGGTATAATTTATACGTTAGTTTGTTATCTCAATAGGGCGATGTGGTTGTTAAGCGACAAAGTCTCTTTATATTTTGTTATAAACAAAAAAAAGATAGAGTTCTATAATTTTTGCAATTAACTAGGTATATTTATTTTAAAGACACCAGCAATTATAATTTGATTCCGTTATGGCAATTATCTCCATATTTTAAAATAGGAATGCATTACGAAGTACGAAAGATTGAAAAGAGACATAATTCAAATGTAGACATTCTCAAGATCGGGCCATCAAATTGAGAACAGAAATGCTGTATCTTTATTGGTTGAAAATATGAGAGTTCTTCATTCGAATCACGTCTCGATTTCTATTCGTCGAGCAATATTTACAGGAGTTGTTGAAAGCTAGTAACAATGTCGATGGAGCGGTGACAAAGCGTTTTTATTTCTGTGTAGAATAAAAAATTGTGCTGAATTTTCTTACAACATTATGTAGGTAGGTACTTATTGTGTAGTGTTGGTACGTACGTACAGAGATTGTTGATACACAATTATGAGAATCTAATAAAAGTAGGATGCCTGTTCACGACTGAAGTGAAAATTCATAAGTTTAAAAAAATAACCAACAAAAAACGTTTAAACTTGACGACTGGTGCGCGGGCTGCCAGCCCGAGCCCCAGTCGGCGGTATATTTAGGTATATATACCTACTCCATTTAGCGTAACAGTCCAGAGACCAAATATCTGAGTGTTGCAACCAAATTAATTTCAGTTCAGACTTTATTAAAAATTCCTCCCTACGTCAATGACTATCATTATGTTAACGTCACCTTCGAAACGGAGTAGAAAAGAATAATTTAACCCTTCCGGGGTCAGTCCTACGCGTTTAATACGTCAAAACGTGTCTTCATAGCGGCACTCGGGAACACACTCACGTACGTATGCGGGAACTACGCGGATAAAGGTGTGTTCACAATATCCTATTTGTTATGTTATTTGTCCACAGATTAGGATCATCTAAAACATGACAACGCTTGGGACAGCACCCAATTTTGTGCTTTTATACCTTCAAACTCAACCCCATTTAATTCTTAACCGATGATTAATACCTAACCAAAATACCTATTCAATGTTAAACAAGACTGTTAAATATGAACGCAGGTTTACGTAACCCTAGGCCGGAAACAGACAAGAATAGACAAACGGCCGCCATAGCCGATAGAGGCGCGTTATTATGATTAGGGCCAGATGAAAATAGTGCAGTATCAATCAATACATTATTTGGTACTGGGCGGGCAAAGAATTGGAAATAACAGTAAGAAACTTTGTATGAAAAGGCAAAAGGCTAGGTTCTGAAAAACAACTGCCCACCTTACCAACAAACTACTTGCTAAAGGTGCCTATTCTTTTAATGAACTATGTAACATAAATTAACCAATTTTTATTTTTTTTACTACCCGTAATTCGTTTCACTACTAATTAAAGAAAATTACAATCAAAATAAAAGAAACAAATTAGAACCCTAGTATTTACAAAATAATACAATTGAGCTAGCTGCAGACTGTTGCAAACAATCTACAGGTAGTTCAACAGATCAATATCGGAAGCGTCCCAAAGACGCTTGCTGCATTGCCCCGCGCTGTATGGCAATGCAGCGCTGCGCCAGATACTCACCAGCTCATACATACTGCTGCTGCTGCGCCCTCTAGGTGTCGCATACAACCAGCGCACAGTAGCGTCACGTTACTGCGCATAATGCTGAGCGATCACCTTTTTTGATGTCACGTTGTAACTATCTTTGTTTGTACCAACTTTGCTTGTAATTTTGTGACACAAAATAAACACTTTTTACATTACTTTACTTTACTTTACATACATTTATGGGTACATAAATAAATATGCTGTATTTTGGTCAGCGAATAAAGGCTTTTTCATCATATTATTATATGAACAGCAAGTTGGTCCTTTTGATTAAGCTTAGTTATCAAAGACGTAGTTCTGAAATACCTAGTTCTTCCTATTAATTTTTCGAGTACAATTTTCTTTTACACATTTTTCTTTTGTAAGTCCTATCAATTTAGGTAACATTTTCAGGAACAGTTTTTCAGATTGACACTTTTTTTTTTTTTTTGTTTTACATTAATAAGTTTATTATAAGTAGGTACCTACTTATTGTTATAATACGTTTCGTGCCCAAGACTAATCAATTTCAAGTGGATGTAGGACGATAAACTGCAATTTTATATTGTCCGCCATCTTGCCTCGGCACTATTATTACAGAACTACACTGTGTTATTTTGTCTCAGCTCTGTCATCATCCCGAAGATTATCCGTTGACAATGCATAATGGCAAACTAATTTGCAGCTTGATCCGTTTACAATAAAAGTGATTCAAGTATTAATTCAAGTTCTTCGATATTAATGACTAATCCTACTAATTATTATAAAGCCGAATATTTGTGATTTTTATGTTTTTATCTAAGATCTCCAAAACTACTGAACAGATCAAGATTAAATTTGAAGTACATTTAGAATATAGCCTGACTTAGATAATAGGCTACTCATTATTCCAAAAATGCGCGTGCAAAGCCGCGGGCAGAAGCTTAGTCTTCAATATTTGTAGAAACACTTTCATCGAAATACTTATCATGGATTATTGTTCCTTAGGCCGCGCGCCGCCCCGTGGTCCCTGTGTAAGAAACGACATCTCCAACACAGTCCGTGTATGTCCTAAAAACCGACTAAAGACTAAGGGAACCATGTGAGAAAAGCAGCAGCTTCCTTTTGTGTATTTTAACACCTTCACTGCGATCACCTGTCCGCCTGCCAAGCGTGGTGATTCTGGCAAACCCCCCTTGGCTAATAGGTTGTGTTTTGGGTTGGCCAATATAAATAAAATATTTATGTATATTCAAAGGAAAACCAGGAAAATCATTTATATTAATATGTTTAGCAACCTCAAACTTGTTTACCTATGGCAGTTAAACAAGTTTGAACGTAAAACATTTTTTGTACAAACTTGAAGCTCGTTTTATTTTTCAATCATTAATCCTAAATTATTATTTGCTTCTTGTAAATAATGTTCTTATTTTGTTGAAATTGTGATCAGAGAGATCACAAATTCAGTCTCCCCAATTGTTAAAGATATCGCTAGGTATTTATTAAGTTACTTTGCCTTAGATTCCGAGTTAGAGTCACGGAGAGCGTTTCGACGCTTTGATTTATTACTTCGAAACTTTGAGCTTTTTGTCGCCATTTTGGAAATTAGTAAAATCTTTACTTATTACTGAATCAACATTAAATTAAAAGCGGTTTAGTAGGTACCTATTTTGATTGATATTGGGAGAGTCTGATTGGTTCTAGAAACTTGAACTTTCAAACAGTAAAACACTCAAATAGTTTAAAACTTTCAAATAATAATCATAAATTCATCGATTCTCAAATGAAATCTTATGAAGATACTGTCAGCTTAAAGAAACAAAAGGTTATTAACCTGCCAACCTTAGTAAGCAAGCAAAGTGGTTGGTGGGATACAGGTTAGACACCATACGTGTAAAGTCAGAAGCAAAAGCATCTATCGTATACAAGCTACATGCAATCTGCCATCAAAACGTGCCGTATCTCCAAAACT
This sequence comes from Eupithecia inturbata, assembly GCA_963662085.1. NCBI lineage: Eukaryota > Metazoa > Arthropoda > Insecta > Lepidoptera > Geometridae > Eupithecia > Eupithecia inturbata. The sequence goes on along the minus strand of OY759179.1, from coordinate 1,025,123 downwards.
AGGACAAAAGTTTCCAGCTCCGATATTTTCCGCATCTCAGAGGGAGTCTTCAGAACTTTGATAATAAATCAATGCGTCAAATAATTGCTGGGGATTCTAGGTACATGGGTACAAAGGTTCTTTTGTTCCCGTGATGATGGTCAGATGATAATTATCCACTGTACTTATTTTATTTTTCAAGTACGCACATGTTATTTTTAGGATTAAAAGTTGTTAATTGGACTGTTATGATTTAACAGGTACCTATGTAGATGGACAGATCATCATAATCATCAACATCAACCTTTCTTAGTCCACTGCTGGACATAGGCCTCCCCCAAGGAGCGCCATAGCGCCCTGTCTTCAGCTTGCCGCATCCAGCATCTGCACGCAGTCTTTCGCAGATCGTCATCCCACCTGGCCGTAGGGTGTCCTACACTACGTTTGCCGAGTCGCGGTCTCCACTCGAGAACACGTTTATCCCAGCTGTTGTCGGTTCTTTGCGAGATATGGCCAGCCCACTGCCACTTCAGCTTGCTAATTCTCTGAGCTATGTTGATAACTTTGGTTCTCTGTCGGACGTATTATCATCTATTAGATGTTATGTCATCTGTTAGATGGACAGATATATAACTCTTATTGTAGGTATTCTAGCCAATTGTTTATTCAAGGCAGAATAGTTGATACCTAGCGAAACGGAGTGTGGGAAGACCTTCCACTCGTTGGACCGACGACATTGTAGCGGTCGCAGGGAGTCGATGGATGGAAGCGGCTCAGGACCGCTATTTAAGGCGTCGTTTGAGGGAGGCATATGTTCAGCAGTGGACGTATACGGGCTGATGAAAATTATGATATAGCAAAAAAAAATACGGATTGATCATTACATAAAAAGTAGGAAAGCCACAGCAAAAATAGAGCACAATACCTTCTCAGCTCACAAACACGAGTTGGGCACGTTACCCATTAGGTAACTATGCAGGCTGGCTGACCTTTGAGGCTACCAGGGTTTAATGAGATATTAAATATAGATAGATACAGATGCAATAGCTTTTTAATCATAGTATATTTTGGTAAAAAGCAAATAGATGGGCTTGGTTTAATAATCCCCTTAATGAATCCCTTCGAAGGGGATTCTTAGACATTTTGTCTAAAAATCCCCTTAGCGTCGCGTTTCAGTGACGTAAGTTAGACAGAAAAGTCTAAAAATCCCCTTAACCATGTAATTTAACTTAGCAATAACTAGCCTATAATTTAACATGTCATCCGACCCACGGTGACGCTCACTTGTGAAATGCCCACCTACCCATCCAAGGCCTGGCCGGGCCGAACTTTGACTAACATTGTTGATCGCTCAGAAACACCTAAGCCAGCTGTGCTATGAGTGGCTACAAATCAAACAAAAACAACTAATAAAATAATCACTGAATCTCTATTTACTTTACACACTAGTACCTAGCAAACCAATAGACCTAACCAAATATTCGTACAATTTTCATAAAACCTCTCATCAATTCTCATAATAACTATTATAGTATATTTACCTACCATCACACAAAAAAGAGCAGAACAATTTTATCTCTATTTCAAATAGTTTATTCCAAGTAAGTGATTTACAAAGTGTAGATGCATTAAATAAACACACATTTTTACAATTTCATACATTACATACAGCTTATAGAATTTATATTCATAACGCTACAATACGCTTATGAATATTGTTAAGCTACACATTATTTTCTAATAATCGGTATGTATACAACAAATGCACATATTGGACGAGTTTATTTTCGAGGGAATGTTTTTGTAAATTTTGTAGGTAAACATTAAGTTTGTAATAATATTTCTGAATAGTACCTAAGTACAACTCAAGTACGTACCACCTCCACCTCTATAGCCTATATTGGTCCACTAAATGAAATGAAATGAAACTGCAGGACCCAGGCCTCCCCCTGATAAGCGCCTTGTTGGCTTTTATCTCACGGGGGACAGTTTCCATAATCTCCACGCTGGGCATGCGGGTTGGGGATCGCAGTTCGGTGGTAGAATTCTTCTGCAGGGGGCACTGCTGCTGCCCACCTCCAACCCCCAAGTACGTACAATCTTAATCAAATAATATTTTGGAATAAAACTAAATTTTCAGTCACAAAAAGGTTAAATATCTCATTCCCAGGCAGGTACCCGTGTGACCACTATGTAATTTTTAATATTTCTCCGCCACCGCTTACTAGACTTGCGTTTCGTTTTGTTATTTAAATAAAGGTTTAGACGAGACAAAAATGAATGACGTTTGTATATTTTAACCTTTGCACTTTGCGCCCGACTGCTTTTAAAGTACCTATGTGTTTTAAACTCTTTAACCTGTTGGATAACAGAGCCAAAACACGCCTTATTTTAGTATCACCAAAAATTACTCAGGAAATACCAATTTTCAATTTTATCGTTAGGTCCTACACGAAAGTAGAATTGTTTTATGTGTATATTTTTATTATGCTACTTTTTCTCTGTGATGGTGTATGCAATCTTTTGATCATATTTTTCTTTCAAATAAGGTGAAAAAAATTTTTATAAAAGTAAACCAAAGTTTAAAGTTTGAATGGCACGGCCGTACCCAAGTACGTACCTGCTTTAATAAGCTTAGTTGGTACGTAATAACTAACCACAAAAATAATGCTCGATGTAAAAGAAACACCTAACGTAAATAACATCAATTTAATCTATTTTGAAGCCGCGACAAATGTCATAATTATAAACCCTTTGCTACACGTCATGCTTCATAAATTCCACTGAAACATATCTACACCTTCATTAGTTATGATTTGTTATGACACTCCTCTCAAACTGTGGATTACGACAAAAATAACTTGCAAAGCGGGATTTTGAAACTGGGAAGTCATTTCTCTAAAGTAGTCATTTTGTTGTGAAACTTCATTATGAGTTGACGTCTAAATAAAAATAAACGTAAATCATCAATCGGTCAAAATATTGTCCGACTGTTTTTCAGTGTTTTCCTACTTATATTATTTAATTTATAAGGCACGCTCTTGTTTGTATGAAATATTCAATAATATAATAAAAACTTCCAGTTTATTATTACATGGTAGTAAAAAAGCTAAGCAAATTGCTGATCACCCAACGCCATCTTATACATGACAGGTAGAAACCTATATTCTTGATTTTTAATACCAAATCTAGAATCAGATACTTAAAATTAATAAGTTGGTTAGTTCTATACTATGATAAATTGTGTTGTAAAGCTTAATAATAAGAAGGCATCCTTTTTTTTTGAAGTACCTTACCTAAGCAGTTTAAAGACGGGTACTGTTCGGTGTTACGGACGCACCGGGCATGATACGTTACGCGTCGCCGTGTGCTAAACTCTCGTTGCTCGTTGCGAGCGCCAGCTTCCCCCGTACTGACTGCACGCACGCTCGCTGTGTAACACGTTACATTACGCCACGTAACACCGGCCAGTACCTACCTTAATACTCTCACGCTGCTGTATCTGCAGCGCGCTGCGCACCTCTTCGAGTCGCACCGCAGATACTGGCAAAGAATGGGTTAAATGTAGAACATTACCGACAGCTATGTATGTATGTATGTCTAAATAATAAATGGTTGACAAACCAGTGTGCTGTTTCAATTTATTTCCACGAGAGTAAAAAAGAAGCGAGAGCAGGGAATCGTTTTAAAAATAGATTAAAAATTAATGGGTGTCCGAGATGAATAGGACAAGCTGTTATGCGTTAAATTATAATATCCTTCGGCCGGAGATGACGCTTGCGGATGGAGTCGCTTTTGATGTTGTGTTTACAGTTTTGGGTACCGATGGCTTTTTATAATTTCTGTTAAAATGTGCTTTTCTTTGGAACAAAGCAAACTTTCAGTGTTTACATTGCAATGTAGATATTTTATGACTTAGGTACTACGACGATGCCCTAGGTACTTGAGAATCACGAAATACTAATATTAATATAGGGTCGCAGTCGGTTAACGAAATCGTGAGTGCTCGTTCCTTTTTAAAATGGTAGGTACGGCTCTACCAAATGCCATACAGAAATAGAAATTCGTGCGTAGAAGGAACTAATTTTCATTATATAATATAATATAATGAAAATTAGTAATATATATATAATATATAAGTAAAAATAGATAAAAAAAAATAAAAAAATTAAATTGAAAATTAGTAATATATATATAATATATAAGTAAAAATAGACCACACGGAACTCAAGTCTCATCTCAGCATGTATCAAGTAGGTTAATACGCATTATTTGGTTCCTTCACCTATGTACTTTAAACACCTGTTCAGACCTACGCGGTATTCGTTACCCAGAGCGGTAATACTTCTGTCACTCAAATACTTACTCGACGGAAATGAATGGAGAATATGTAATTATGTAATTTATGGAGAATCCAAATCCAAAATCCAAACACGCGGAACGCGCGAAACTGAGCGCGAAATCCAAGCGAAACTTACCGCTATCAAATATAGGGTAGCAAATACCGCGTAGGCCTTTAGTTATAAATGTTATCTTCACACCTTGAAAAACTTTCTCTTTGCATTTTGAACAGCAGATGGCTCCACCTATTCCATCAATCTACATAAATTTAAATCGGGGGCCCGCAAACACGTAACACAGTTATTGAATCGTGGCAATAGTTTGTAAAATGGCCTGCGGGCCGTTTTAAAATATCATTTGCACTGAAAGCGGGATCGAGCTGAGCTCAGCCTCCAGATCAAGTATTTTGCAGGCCGAAACTATTTTATAGCATAAGTTAGCGATTTTCATCTGAAATGACAATGCTTCCAAAACGAAGTGTATGTACGTGCGCAGTCAGAAAAAAGTTTGGTACCTATGTGTTTCGACAGGAAAACTTTAAGAATGAACAAAAAACAGAACTAGGAAATAATGAACTAATTGATATTTTCTCTCTCTTCACATAGAATCTAGAGAAAGGTAGGTGGACAGTTAAAGTGATTTACAACGGGTTATTTACCATGATTTGAGGTTTGAGCTTTCCAATAAGTTTGACGCATGAAACATTGCCGAAATATTGAGAAGCTCAAAACTCATGGTAAATATCCCGTTGTAAATGACTTATGAGTTAATATCCACAATAGTTTAAAAAAAATTAAGCTGTACAGTTAATTTAGTGAGACTGAAGTTCAAATAAATTTTGCGCATGGCGCGCAGCAGATCTACGTATACGCACCTGGATATGTGCGTCATGGGAACTGAAATTGTTCAAATCTCGGCTGATTTCTAGCTGATCATGACTAAATGTAAATTCTTGATCCAGCAAGCTTTTAATGTAAATGTGCCCTCGCAGCGCCTAACTGGGCCGAACTCCAAGTTTCTTGAGAGCTAGTTAGTCCGAGCTCGCGGTTATACAATATTGATTCAAAATAAGTTCAAAATAAGTTTCCTTTTTGTTTGCTATTGGAAATTAACCCACTTCGCTCTTTTGTATTTCGCGGACTTCAGTTTCATTCCGAGTTTTTGAACTTTGAAGGTTTTTCAATAATTTTAGAGCAAACGATTTCGTCACTACTTTTGAATTCACTGAAAAGTCAGTAAGTTACTAGGTACATGTAAAAGACAATAATTATTATTTGAATAATCCTAAAACAGGTAGGTAGAAAAGTAATAACATTTCCGTGGTCATGTATATGGATCAGTTGAGCTACCTGTAGATTGTTTGCAACAGTCTGCAGTTAGCTTAATTGTTTCAATTGTAAATACTAGTTCTAATTTGTTTATAATTTTCTTTGTCAATAAAGGCTATTTCAGTTTTAAGATAAATTCTAGAATCCCTTGCAAGTGCTGCAGATAAAACAAACAAAACGCACCGAGAAGCGTCGTCAAAAAACCAAAAAGACACACTACAACGTCTCTGTCATGTCATCAAAACAATTTCAAAATGTCACGGTATTTAATTTATTTGTTAAGGCATTTATGTCCGTGTGTCGACAAATTAGCACCCAATTATTCCTTGATAGCATCTTGTTGATGTGTTTATTCCGTTTGAATTATCGTGTATTGACTCAGAAATGCAATTTATTGGTGTTGGCGAGTGCCAACTGTCCTAGAACCGGTGAGTGGTGGGTTGTGCCCACTAATGGGCAAGCAGGAAGGCCAATATGCATAGTAAATAAGTAAATTTCAAACGAAAGTGATGTGGCGATTCTGCGACGTTACCGTTGTCATAGAGAAGCGAAAGAATTGCGCCTATGGACGCAATACATCTTATAAACTTTAGTAGCACGACACTAGCATAGTCTTTGCATTACATAATGAACTAATATCTAAATTAAGACCTTATTTTGTACGCACATGTTTCTTGCAAATGAATGCGTATATGCCCGTCACTCAGCGGAAAAATCTCAGAATGGGTGGAAAAACAAGGCTTTCGTCTTTAGATCTTTGAAATCTATTGTAATGGTAATAGGCCTCGAATTGTAATTAGCACACATTGCCAGCACGCATCGCATCCTGCAAAGTCATTCAGTAGCATGACCAGCGATGTGCATCACGTCGCTCGTAAATCTCGCCGCCGGACGAAGATCGATCGCGACACCTCGCAACAGGGTGTAACGATCAATTCGCCAAATTGTTTCGTGAATTATTGCACATGCTTTGCATATTAAATTGGAGAGATAGCTGTGTGCAAGCGGCTACGTTGCAGAAATCTAGGTATCTACTCGTACAAGCCCTGTTTTAGGAAATAAATTGCAATCTACCTATATCTAACTGAGCTTTGAAACGTTAATCCCTCAATATTTTTACAACTTGCGTACATAAATAACGGTATTAACAAAGACGTTAGCTCTCATGCCGTCCCGCTCAGTTTGAATTCAATCTGAGAGGGACAGGATAAGAGATGACGTAATTTTCAAACCCATTCTTTAAGTACCCGGGTTATAATAATAATAATCTTCACATCAACTTTGGTCAGACCAAGTCACGAAAGAGAAAAGGTACTTAGATTCGGCCCAGAAAACCTCGGCATGTCGGTTAGCAAGACTACAAAAGGCAGATGATTATGCAACGTATCTACGGCGATTCACGATACTCCGTAACACGAAGGACGAAGAATACTTTCGTGTGACCACGGTCTCACCTACTGTTAACCTGATCGAACCTCAAATCGAACTTGGAACGCATAATGACCGTCATAAAATGCCGCTGCCAGTGTTGCTAACAAATAAACTACCGTACGTTTTCGTATATATTTTAAATTTTCCCAATGCACGACAATTTGCGAACGATTTCGAATGTGGTCGGATGGTAAATAAGAATTTATATTCGATAGCGAAAATGTTACACTTTCGCGCGGAGTGCTGGCATAATCTTTTCATGTCGGGAAAATATTTGTGTTGCCGCTTTCATATCTAGATTTTAAAGAGATTTTTTCGTAAACTCTTCCTTTATTGTTTTAGTATACAACTTGGATGGCTCTATTCCTATAACGAGGATTTTTGGATACTAAGTAAAATCTATTTCACCTGTTTTACCTCGTAGAAAAATTAGATCATGACCGTTAATCCACCAAAAAATATTTTAAGGGCACTGGGCAGTTCTAATAGCGTACCTTACTAAACGTAATTTAACTAATTGTCAGGCGCTGAACAAGAATAAAACAATTTAGGCTGATTTCAGCAATTATAAAATGTCGGCAATTATAAAATGGCGAAACTTTAAGAAAATAATTCGAGTGTCACGCAATTATAATTGGACCTCAATTTTTCAAACCAATCTAATCAAATATTATCGCTGTATGGCATAGTTACACCACTTGGGCTATAGATTTTAGTAACGTTATGCGTTTATTTTAGTTTACGTGATGGTAGAGTGTTTGGCTACCATCCCAGTTAATTTAGTTTAAATGTGACCTGAGACGTTTTCACTGGCACGTTTTCTGAATAACTAAAACTATGATCAATAGCATAAAAAACACTACAGCCATTACAATTTGCTTGAAACTTTAATAACAAAGAAAATTACAATAAGGGAATAGAAACAAATTAGGCCTAGTATTTACAATTGAAAAGATTGAGCTAACTGCAGACTGCAAACAATCTAGATTATTAAAATAATAAAATTAATAAAATAATAATAAATTAATAAACTAATAAACAGTCGTGAAATTATATCAGATAAAGTTACGCTTCAATGACTTAAATCCAAATCAATTTCAATTTCAATTCGTTTATTGTAAGTGATTTACAAAGTGTAATTAAATGTAATCACACATTTTACAATGTCATTACATTATACACAATTTAATGGGATAAAAGATACCTACTACAAATTTATTAACAAAGAAAATTTCAATTAAAAGATGAAAACAAATACGCATAATTACTTATTTCAATGTCATGTGCTGAGCTCCCAGGCAAAGGGCATGTCAGAAACTATAGTAAGCTTTTTTAGAGAATACAGTTTCCACATTTTTTTAGGGTTGATGTAATTTTTTTTAAGTATAATTTTAAGCTTAAGCCTATAATTGACTTATTAATTCTAACTAGTCTAGTAGAAATAGAAATAAACTCACCTGTTTATGTACAGCTGAGTTTATTTATTTTTCTCGTGGTATTAGATATCGTCGTCTAGTTTTTTTTTTGGTTAGCATATTTTTTTTTGTAATACATACTTGATATTGATTTACATAATACAAAAACGGCATTGTCATTATTTTAATGGTTTTAAAAAGTTATTTTAGGGAAACTCGAGAGCCAAGCTTATAGAAAGCTCTAAGTTCGCAGAAGCAAAAACTGCATTAGCCGCGGTACCCCACAGTAGTATGCCGTACGACATGACACTGTGGAAATAGTTGAAGTATACGAGACGTGCAGTGGTAACATCCGACATTTCACGCATTCTACTGCATAAGCAGCATGCAGAGCTAAGTTTGTTTGACAACGTATCAACGTGAGGTCCCCACTACAGCCCCTCATCAACGCGCAGTCCTGGAAACATAGTATCAGAAAAGTAAAGTAAAATAACATATAATGTATCAAATACATGTAAATAAGGTACATATATGGTGTATGTTTAAATAAGCCACAATGTATTTCTACCGTTTCGGCGTGCAAAATCTGGGTACAATGTCACTAAATTAAATGTATAGTTATTAAATCAAATTTCAAACGAATACTTAGTTAATAAGAAATCTAAACATTAAATTATAATTGAAATTTCATAAAATTTAAAACTAGCAATTTGTCATTTACATAAATCTAAAAAAATGTTAATCCGTCATAAAATATAGTAGCATTTACCTTCCAAAGTGATTTTTAACTTTTTCCCAAACAGTAGGACTGGTTGTTCTCTAAGTGATTTTGGCAGTTTATTGTAAATGGAAGGAGCCATGCAGAAAATACCCTTGCGCATCAAAGCAGTCTTTGAGTTTGGCGCAGACTTTGTATTGGTCTCGTCGATTTCGAGGCACAGCTTCGGAAAGCTGACAATATAAATCAGGGTTATTTTTCACAAACATAGCCGTTTCGTAAATATACAATGAAGGTAAAGTAAGGATATTATATTGAGCAAACTAAGGGCAACAGGAATCTGTTACCTTAAGACAAAACATAGCTCGTATACAGGATTTCTGATTGGTACTTGAAAATTATGTTAACGTCCGTTGAATTGCCCCAAAGTATTATGGCATAGCGAATACTTGACGCAATCAACCCGTGATACTTTTCTAAGTTAACAACATGGGATAATTTGTATAAAATGTAGACAAGACTATTATTTTTTTTACATAAATGTGCAATGTGTGATTTCCAATTAACGGTTTAGTCAATATGAAGTCCTAAAAATTTTGTATACTCAGTTCGTCGATTTTATTATGATTATATTGAATGTCAAGGTGAGTATGCAGCAGTATAGCGTTGTCTAAAATGTATAATATTGATTTTATTAATGCTTATTTTTAAATTATTATTATATAGCCCTGTTACTATTGATTTCAAAGTTGAATTTATTTCGTTTTCGTACTTGTTAATATTATTACATGAAATAATATTAATGATATTAATAAAATAATATTAATGATAAATAATATTATGTTACAGTGCTGTCATCAACAAAATAGAGACATTGGTTGAACTTGTAGAACTTGCAAGTTGTTAATATAGATTGTAAAAGTGAAGGTCCTGACACGCTACCTTACCGTAATTCTTGTTTAGATTTCATCGTATCCTAAACTATTTGTATTGTTGAGAGATATTATTATTTTTAGAACAACTGCAGATATAAACTCTTAATAAATATAAACTCTCTCTTACTTGTAAATAAAGAGCATTTTTTTTTTGTTTTATTTGACAACATTGTACCAAAGTTTTGATTGGTACAATGTTGTCAATTAAATGATTAAAAGGATTTACCATGTCAAGAGGATTCGTATAATTATATTATTACCTAAAACTATTTTACTAATGGGATCTTTTGGCAAATTATTTTTGTTGCTATTTATTATATTCCAAGATGCTTTGGATTTATTTTTCGATGTGTTTATGTTATAGAAATTTTGTGTCTTTTGGGTACTTTTAATTATTTTTTTCAATAAGCTTTTATATTTGTGGTAGTTACATCGATTGAGTTCAGATGGATTTTTCCTAAATTTCCAAAGTCTTCTTTTATTCTTGGACCGCAATTGTATTCCACGTGATAACCATCTAACTCTGGCTTAGAGGTAATCGTTATTAACATAAAGGGAAAGCAAAGGTCGTAAAACAATTTAAAAGTATCAATAAACGAGTTGTATGCAGCGTTAGGTTCCTTTTCGCCGTATACTTCCGAAGGTTGTGTTACTAATTATTTTACTGAACTTAGTATTTGTCTGCTAAGTAATCCTGTCTTTTGATTCGCCAATATTTAATGATATTTTTGTTTTAATTGGACAATTAATTAACTGACCTGTATGATCAGATAAGGCGAGGTCAAGAATTTCGGTAGAGCATGTTTTTTTTAAATGATGTTCAAAATTATATAAGCAGGTGCTACTGGCAAGTCTTGTAGGCTGTTTCAGAGCAAGTTACAATCCAAAATTTAAAAGAAAACATTCTAAGTTTAACGCTACGTTATTCCTATTTATGATGTCTATATTAAAGTCACCGGCAACTAGTATGTGGTCATAAATTCTTTTCGATAATTCTTGTAATACAATTTCCAAACGATTCATAAAAATTTCAATATTTTTAGGTTTTGGTACTCTATAAATAGATACAATAGCAATTTACAGTCTATCTACAGCACAATATTCAATAAGATCATATACTAGTTCGAGTTCCTTATTATCTATGCAAATGTTCAGAGCCTTAAAGGTATAATGTCTACACAGAGTGAATTTTATGTATTTAGTTTTTTGAGCGTGCGTTTTTGCACCAAACCAACAACGCATATGGCAGATATTATAATTTGTTTAATGATAAATATATAATATAACAAGTGTATGTAATGGTAAACAATAAGGCTTTAAAATATATTCAATAATAAAATATAATATAAATATCGGATTTCCTACTTGTTTCCCCGCTCAAATTCAAATACTAGGACAAATCAGTTTCATGAAATGAATAAGCTGTAACATGGTGTATTTAATAATTATAATTTGTATAATTGTGGTAAGTAGTAAGGTTTCAAAAGATATTCCATAATAAAATGTAACGGGCTTGATTTCCTGTTTGTTTGCATCTCAGATTCAAATACTAAGACAAATCAGTTTTATTTATTATTATGAAATAGCTTATATGATTAAGCTATTTCATAATGCGTTAAATTGGATGTACTCATAATCATATTTGTTAACTTAATATTTAAGACCATTTGTCATGGATATTTTACTACATTAGAAGATATTTCAATGTATTAGTAGTGAAATGTTTTGACAAACACTGTCGCCGATGTTTGGCGGGATGGCTCGAAGTTTAACGACAGCCAACGGGCCATTGAACTAATTATATTTATGGTAGATAGTGGGTTGGCTCCGCCACTCTTTTCTGACCCTGTAAGCTGAAATCATCTTTCATTATGGTAAGCTGTTTTACATTGTAGCACCTTTTTCTAGATGTGTCTTAGCTTGTTTTAACATTGAAATTGTTGAAGGTAAAGTTTGAATTATAAGGTTATACATATATTCTTTTAAAATGTTTCTATATCTATGGTTTTATGCTTCTACTTAAATACAAACATGTATTAGACACATAAGTGGTTATGTAAATGTGCTGGTGGTTTCTTTTTTTTTTTCTTCCACCAGTAGACAAAAGATAGAAGTGAAGAGAAATTCAATAACACTTTATTTCTTATTTGATAGGAATTAATTGTTTGGTATTTCACTAGTCTATCTATTTACTTATTTTATAAGCCTAAAGAAATAAAGTTATTGACTTCTGACTTCTGATTCCATTATTTTCGATTCCCAAAATGTTAGGTTGCATTGTAAGGTAGGCAATTCCATGATTCTATTGAATGAAGATTATATACTAGGTAGGTAAAGCCCATCATTCTATCACATGCTTACCAGTACGTCATTTATTTTGGTATTTGCACCGCTGTGATTTCTTATTGAGCTGAATTTGATATCGTCTGCAAGAAAACGATGTTTGTATGTCTTTTAACCAGAACAGACAAGTCATTAATGTATCAAGAATACGTATTGTCCCAATATGGCGCCTTGCGGAACCTCAACGTTTACTGGAAAAAAATATGATCTATTTCGATTTATCACTATCGTTTGCTGTCGCTCAGAAAGGTGACATTTCAGAAGTTTAAGCTCTGAAGGCCTTATACCATAATTTTGTAGTTTTAAAGCTATTAGATCGTATCGAATGCAATCAAAATAATAATAATAATAAATTATTTATTTCAGACAATTTCGAACTGTTATAGATCCTAATTAACTTATTCTACGGTCCATATTATACTATATACCTTAAAATAAACATACTTAAAATGAAGAAATTTAATTTATAACATGAAAATTTTATTATTGCGGCGACGACGCGACGTGTAAATGTCGCAATCAAGGTGTCAGATCACAGAAGATACCATAAGCATCCTCTGATCTTCCCTAGACTTTACTAAGTACTGGTGGTATTGAGATAGGTGTGAAGTTAGAGGGATCCTTACTACAGCCGTTCTTGAACAATGGAAGAACCTTAGAATACTTCAAAAGGTTTAGGAATATTATTGATTCCTGCTCCCCACAGACCCAGGCTAGAATGATGATGATGCTTTCTGCCACAAAAAAAATAATGATGTAATTTCGTGAAACCGGCCCTCGGTCCATAAATGGACCAACGAGACGACCGTGAAAGTCACGAGAAACCGCTGGATGCAGGCAGGGTAGGACCGGCCACTATGTCAAACTTTGCTGATGGCTGTGTTCAGCAGAGGACGTCTTTCGGTTGAGATGATGATAATGAACTTCTTGACGTGTCATTCAAAGAATAACGAAGCAGCAATCACTCAGCTATTAGAATCGTATGCTTAATTAAAAGCTCCGTTATAAAGATGTCTCAGCGTAAATTCTTGGGGCGACATCTTGGTGGTTCAAGTTGGGAGTGGAGGCGATAGCTATTAATATTTTTAACAGGTGAATATGGATGAGTTTTTTACGCTTCTGACATTTCTATAAATAGCTGTTAAAATGGATCTGAACTATTGGACTAAGTATAGTAGAATCTAAGGTTATTTTTGTTTAAATACAATCACTAAGTATTGCGGATGTTTGATATTTTTTCTAAATTTTATTTCTCTTTATGAAAATGCTAATTTTCCTCATATTTAACGCATTTCTTGCCCAGCCTTGCCACATCGAGGACTTGCAGATGGACCATGTAATAACGAGACAAGACCAACGAGATACAGCACCTACCTAGCCCAGGCCTAACCCTGGGCAAAATATAATAATATGGCCTTAGCGACCCACAACTAGACGTAGGTGACTTGTCATCATGAGCCAAAACATTTTGGAAAGATTAAAAAAAAAGCCATTATTCTGGTGCATAAATACATAATATATCAATAAAGTCGTTAAATGTTGTCCCTTGCACCCAACCCAAATGTTCAGAAACTTTGACGCAAACAGTAAATTTCGATAATAAGTTATTTCAAGAACAGAAAGAACGGGAACAAGAACTTAAAAATTCGCATCATCAATCTAATTGAAAGAAATTAAAAATTTAAATTATGACGCTCTCCAATTTGATAGGACTTAGTGAAAAGTTATGTTCTTAATTTCTCCATTTTAACGGTTGGAGTTTTGTGAAAAAGTTTTTTCAAGTTGGTAATATTGGGTCTATTGAGGGTTTATGAATTAAACATTAATTTTATTTTAATCACAAGTTTTTTATGGGCTTCTCTGCTTTTTTTATACTAATTACAAAGAATACCAAACATGATCACCATATGTGAACGCAAAGAAAAATTACAAATTTATTATCTATTTACATTTTTATTTATCTACATAAAGTACCCATAACACAAGCTCTGCTTAGCTTGGGGCTAAATGATGCTGTGTGGATTATCCAGTATTGTTTATTTATGAATTACCTACTATTGAAAATGCAATGAAGTGTGTAGACAATATATGAAAATGTAATTAACTAGAAATACTGATTTAGTTTAACGAACACATTCGGAACGTTAATATCGAAAAAAATGTAACTAATTATTTAAATTTTCACAACCTCCACCAAATATATCCAAAAAAAAAAGTAGGTATCTATGATAAGTACGTTTACAAATCTACTTGAAATAGGCATCAAGCCTCCTCTATGGAAATAAGTCAAAGGTAACCCACTCCTGTCCTCAAGGAACTGATAAAAGAGCCGATAAACCACGTGATGGATTAGCGAGGCGGCGATTACCGGCTATTAATCATAATTAGCATCGTTTTACCCGAGTTTTACTTGAACCGATCCACTTGGGTTTGTTTTGACAGGCGTTTTATACTTTTGGTTTAGTTTGACGGGCGTTTTATACTTTCGCTGTTGGCATCACCAAGGGTTAAAACAACTTTGGTGGAGCTGAGATCTAGTTGGATAAATCAAGAAAAATATATTATCCTATTTCGTGTCCTTTGGTTTCGGAAAATTGCCAAAGGGATCGAATTTTTAGGATTTAGTATATGTATGTAGGAAATAAACAACTTCATTCAATTGGTCGCGCGAAGAGAGACGAATCGTCCGATTTAATTTTGTGTTGTCCAGCTACGAAAATCCATGAATGAGTTAATCCAGTGCATCAGAGTGGAATAGGTCAAAGAAATACTCAGACCCAAAATCATGTTCGCTGATCATACAAACAATTGGCCGAATCGAAAGCACTTCCTAAAGTTGTAAAACTCGAAATGCCCCTGCGAATTATGTCCGGAACCTGAAGTGGACAGCCTCAAAGCTACCTAATGTTGTAGACACCCAATCTGCAAGTCTCGCCGGTGAATGCACTGGCTATTGCCCTCGGATTCGCTTTTGTTTGGACTATTGGGAATAAGGATTTACGGACTAAGAAGAAGTCGAGGGTTTTTGTTGGTTGAAGTGAGAGCTTTTATTTCTATAGAGATAAAGAACTGGATGGAAATGTAAACACAAATGGCTAGCTCAAAAAGCAGTCGTTCTTTCTATCGTCTTTGATAAAGCATTTATTACTCAAGCTTTTATTTAAGAGCGTTTACGCCTAAAGCGCGATGTGTGTGGGACTGACTTGAAATGATTTGCGCGCAGCGTTTTCAAGTAGTTTTAAAATATTTACAGAAAAATAATAACAATAAAATAATTAAAATTTTAAATGTACGATTTTAAAGAAGATGCTCTACTTTACTGGTAAGCTATTTTTATATTAAATTAAATAAGGTATATCGGTGAACAAATGATTTAAAATTCGTAAAAATTCACATTTTTTTAATTTTAATTTTAATATACGAAAACCAAACATTTTTTTAACTACCTATTTACCCAAGGATCATACTGATTGGTTATTATTTTTCTTGTTTCATCTAACCAAAATTCGTAGTCAAATGAATGGCCTGGTTCTATCATGATAGAGGGGATAAAGTGCAAAGGATCACGTTCGTTTGTGTGTTTTATTTATATATAAATATATTTTAGTATTTATTCTTATTTCGTACTAATTAATACTCAGTTGGTTATTGTATTCGTATACTGCATATAAATTTTACTTATTTGGCTTTTCTAAATATTCTGTAGGTACCCCTTATACATAATAGTACTCTAGATATAGGTTTTGGTCCTTAGCCTCAATCAAAAGTTTTTTCTACAAATTTACAGTTTGCGGATTTTTTCCTTTACTTGTGCTATAAGATCTTGCTTTTTGGCAAATTTTATGATTCTAGGCCAACGGGAAGTACCTACCGTATAGGTTTTGGTCCATGGCGAGAATCAAAAGTAATTTTTTTAGTGAATAAACTACAAATTTATGGTTTTCGTATTTTTTCCTTTACTTGTGTTCTAAGAACTTGCTTCTTTCATGATATTAGGTCTCCGGGAAGTACTCTGTAGGTTTTTTGTGTATGTTATTCCCTTGGACATTTCATAATATTGGTACATAAACGGGTGTATCTTTTGATTGCGTTGACATAGAAGTTTTATTAATATCACGGCTCCCAGAAGTTACGGACTTGAGTATTTGATGTTAATTTCAACTCGATACCTCCCACGCATCCTGAGAAAAGGGGATTGACAGACGGACAGACAAACAACAAAGTGATCCTATAAGGGTTCCTTTTTTCCTTTTCAGGTACGGAACCTTAAAAAAATTATAAAATTTTACTGATTACTGAAATTTATAAGACGAAACGGCACCTGACTTCGGCCACTCCTACACAATCAAAGCAAAGTTGTATCAAAATTTGCATAAAATTCCCTTACAGTGCACTATACAAACAATTTATTTTGAAAAGTTCACAAACTCAGGTAATTTCAAGTTTTGTGCAAACTGCGGGCGTAACAGTTACTCTTGAAGTTTTCTTTCTACGTTTTTAATTAAGTTTTGAATTAGTGGGATTGTTTTACGAGGGACTTTATCAAGGTTTGTGGTTGTTTATCTTGCTCTTATCTTGCCTGTATTTGTTTAAACTTCCACGGTCGTCTCTGAGACTCTATGAAATAAATAAAAATAAAATAATACTGAACAATTCGACCAGCGTTATCCAGTCCCACGCTAAGCAGAGCTTGAGTTAAGGTACTAGATAACTGGTATACTTATTACATTACTAAACACTAAATAGATAGATATTTTTTTTTATACATGTCCAATACTCATCATCAACCTATCTTAGTCCACTGCTGGGCATAGGCCTCCCCTAATGAGCGCCATAACGCCCTGTCTTCAGCTTGTCCAGCCCTGTACTTGGACTGTAAAATACTCAGTAAAACCGAAACAAATATCTAAAGATCGTACAGACATCAAAATCGAACCCGCAACATCCTGCGCCGCAAGCGGAGCATTGCCCGCTGCGATACTGAGGTCATCATAAGAATATAAGCTAGCAAGCGTTAGCCAGTGAGCTTGCATTGTAGAACATGTATGTATCATGGAAGGTATAAGTCGCGTAGATAAAGATTGGGACTGAAAATTACCGCCTCTTTCATGCTGTTCCGCTTAGATCTTTATTAGATCAAATACATTATTACTGGAGTTGGATTGGAATGTTTTAGGGTACTAGAGGTGGATGTCATGTGTGTGAACTCACTCATACAACTAGATCCGCCATCGACGACGAATAAAAACGTATACGCTAAAACGGGCCTGTAAAACGGACTGCTGTGTGAACGTACCCTAAGTCGGTGCTGTGCTGACAAGCCTGGCCCCTGGACCATTTGCAGCAATCACCAGATTAATTGTGCAGATTAGGAACCTACATATTAACTACGACACCATTAGATTATACAGGATGCTCTGCGTGGTTTGGACCAGTGTATCTGAGCCTAATGTGAGATGTTTTACACGCCCATCTTCATAAAAAAGTATGCTAGTAATGTAACTTAAAATCATCATTGAATGATTACTAAGCACTAGCTTTTGCCGGCAGCATGCACGTTTTTCTGGATACAAAAAAGTAGCATAGCTAAGAAATTTTATAATGTCCCAAAAAACATTCTTGACTTTGACGGGACCTGAACCCGCTACCCCTTAGTACGGGAATGCGCTACCGATTCCGCTACGGGGTCAAGTGACCGACGACGAGTCGAAACTCTTTGGGACTTCCTACGGACTCTAGGGCCGTTAGCTCCACCGACAGGGGAAACATTGGATTCTATCTTGTCCTGTTAAAATCCTATCAAAAACATCTTAGAAATTACCATGAGTGTGAAGAGTTACGCAATATAATAACATAAACCCTATACGTTATGTAGTTTTAGCGTGAAGAGGTAACAAAGATCTAAATATTAAAACTTTTGCTTTTATAAATGATTAGTGTGATGTTCGAGACCGTAGGTACCTATAATGTCCCATGAAAATGGCTGGAGCCATTCGGGAAGGCCAGTTGACTTACATCTGCTTCAAGCACTGACTTTTCGTATGAATTTTGTAAAAATAAATGTAAAAATAAGTACCTACCTACCTATGCAGTTTTTGTTTTCTCGAAAATTTAACCAAGGACTCCTTTCACGTTCTCTCTCTCATGCTTTCGGATTCGGCCATCCATTCCCATCTCAAAAAACCAACCTGTATACAAATATCTATGAAGTCGATTATAAATCTAAAAGCCCAGTCCATATTGAAAGTACTCCTACACGCTCAGTACGTAATGTGTTGTGAGTAGCCGCTGCCGCACAAGGTGAGGTACCTATGTACTCCCCTCACCTCAACAACCTCTCACCTATACTACAACAGCCTTATTGGCTTTTATATCACGAAGGGTAATGCCCATAATCCCCACGCTGGGCATGCAGGTTGGAAATCGCAATTCGGTGGTAGAATTGTTCTGCGGGGGGTGCTACTGCCCGCCCCCGGTGGATATCCCTTAGTCGCCTCATACTACACACGCGGGAAGAGTTGGGGCGGTGCAAATTCTAAGCCGGCACCACACAGAATTACCTACCGTCGCATAGCTAAAGACCTACCTACCTAGATATCAGCTTACCCATAGCCTATACTCCTGCATGCAGGGAGGTACTTAGGGCGGTATTAACATCGATGTGCCGGCAATATGCAGAGTAGTCAACACCTATCTATCGGATTAGAGCCGTAGTGGCACGTAGTACCTAGGTCTGAGTACCGTTATGTATACGCTGATAGTAGCTAAATGAAGAAGGCACCATGCCCGCCATTTTGTGTAAAGAATAGGCTAGGACTTCGCGTTCATATGAGCGGGACAGAGCATACGTTTTTGGAAAATCGTAAGTGCATAAATCAAGTTATTGTTTATTTACAAAAAACTACACAACTAGTTAAGTAAACTGGCTTAGAGGAACTACATAATTAGTAGAAACCAATGAATCAAAACATTAGTCATTTCAATAGACCGCAGGGTTTTTGAGATCTCGACCAAATTATCTATGAAACAGTACACTTTCATGATATTTTTTAATCGTACGTTTTTCTCAATCGTGTTATCACATAAGAGGATCCAAATAAATAATGTAGATTTAAAAGTACCTAAATCGAGTTATTTACCAGAATTTATACCTCCTAGATCTCAGTACTCACGGGGATCCCGTGAGTACTGAGATCTAAGGGGTATAAATTCCTTGGATCTAGGCCTAGTTTGACAATCAAACCCGTTGGGCTCGCTTCATAACATGAAGTCTCTTTGTATTCTTACAAAATGATTCATAGAAACCATGTCGACAAAACTTCATCGTTGTTATACCTACCGTGTTATTAACGCATATTATGTACCTTAGTAAGATGCGAATTATCACCATTTTCTTTTTTCCTATTTGATTGTGTATGGTATAAGTAGAAACTGTTAGGTATTATCTAAGAAGGTTTTTTACTCTTGATTGTAGATATTTATAGCCGATCTAAACTAACACTTTCATTGCCCTTAACTCACATTTGGTTCTAGTAGAGCTACTAGCGGACCGACCGAATAATGTAACTTGAGCTGTACTCTCTCAGCGAGAGACAGCTCAGTACCGAGATGCCTGGTGACGTCTTGAACATATTAACTATAGCTAAATTCAATGTGATTTTTTTGTGAACAAACCGCCCTTTCTATACCCTAAATTCTCGTTGTCGTCGTGTGTTTTTTACGTAATTTACATTCCTTGAGACCACTTCTATAAATAATGCTGAAAATTATGTCTGAAACGCAAAGCCAAAAATGTGTTTTTTTAAATTTGCTCTCTTTTCTTTATAAATATTTCACGTCGAATTTTGCTAAAGTATAGATCTACTTTTGATCGCTTAGCTACCGGAGTAAATAAGTATCTACATAATCGCTCATCGCTTATGGCTTGAACGGAACGAGGCGGGTTAGGAATAGGCGTGTAAAAAATCGAGCTGCAATGCATGCCAAGTCGACCGGACCGGACCGGACCGGACGGAGCCGGACGGCTCCCGCACCTGTACTGTACGCACAAAAAATACAGGAAAAGTACTCACACATATTTTCCTTATATTCTCTGATGTTGTGGTTTTTGCACGAGTTTGAAGAGCTGTAATAAAAAAAATTACACGACAGGAAAAATAAAAAAATAAAATAAAACAATCAAATTCAATAAATACATAAATATATACCAACGGCCGTGTTGTTCGAATAAATTAAAGAGTTTTGTTGTTTAATTTGTTAAGCCTTTCCTTATAGATGTAAATATACATATACAGAGTGATTTTTTTAAATGGGACAGTATGGGGAAATCCGAATCTAAAGGAGATAGAGGAAAAGTGTCTAAGGAGACATTAGGTGTTTTTTTATGTAAACAAATTTGGCTCGTTCAAATTTGTGGTCAAGCGTGAGTTGTTCTTAAAAAATTATAAAGTTGGTCAATTTTTTTTTTGACGCGGATCGACTCTGTTTCATGTAAGGATTATTTCATTGTTTGGAAAGAAAAAAATCTGAACAGCAGAAGTTGGTCAAATTTACTGAAAACTAATCTTCATACAGTTGCAGTATTCGCCTTATAATATTGTTACAAGTGCCTAGGCGTGTAAAAAAATATTTAAAATTATTCCATTTTTAAATTTTGATAATCGATAAGAGCTCCAGATGATTCAAGAGAAGAACATTTTTTTTAATCTTCGTAAACATCATGGCAACCGATAGTCTTGAAATTATAAAAAAAAGAATTCAAATTTGGAACGTAAGTTATTTCTGCAGCTGTGATTTTGTTTCCAATCAGTTCATGCTTGTAATTTTATTCATCATGGCGTTAACTAATTCACATAAAGTTGATTTGATTGAGGCGTATTTTCTTAATTATCGCAGTAGAGATAATGCACTTAAGTGGTATCAAGAACGCTATCCTGACCGTGTAGTACCGAATCGCAAGATATTTGATAGTTTAATAAAGAACCTAAGACAGGAAGGCTGTTTCAAGCCTAAGCGTAAAAGGCCGACAATAGTCAATAGTGAGTTTATAACTATTGCCGTATTGGGATATTTTGAAGCATACCCAAAAGCTTCGTTACGGGAAGCAGCTGAAACTATCGGTATTCATAAATCAACTGTAAGGAAGATATTGAAGGCTCATAAATACAAGTGTTACATAGAAGGTCGACTTGTACAAGCGTTACTACCTGGAGATAAAGACCGCAGGTTACATTTCTGTAATTGGTATGTGGCTCAGACTATTAGAAATAGATGTTTTCCTAATTTTATTATTTGGACTGATGAATGCAACTTTTC
This sequence comes from Eupithecia inturbata, assembly GCA_963662085.1. Taxonomy (NCBI): domain Eukaryota; kingdom Metazoa; phylum Arthropoda; class Insecta; order Lepidoptera; family Geometridae; genus Eupithecia; species Eupithecia inturbata. Next base: position 1,003,318 of record OY759179.1, on the reverse strand, counting down.
GAACAATGGCATGTACAACAGGAGAAATAACCATTACTGGTCAAAAATAAATCCGCTAAGAACTACAGAAACCCACAACCAAATCCGATTTTCTTTTAATTGTTGGTGTGCGATATTACATAACAGAATTTTTGCTATCAAAATTTACCAAGGAACGCTAAATAGTGAAAAATATCAGGAAATATTGAACATGGCTGCAGATTTAGTGGATGAGACTATTAGCTTAAGGAACTTTGGTAAGATAATCTACCAACAAGATGGTGCACCAGCCCACAACAGTAGGGCAAGTAAACTATGTTTGGACGAGCAGTTTCCAAACCGTTGGATGGGTACATATGGGCCGATAAAGTGGCCCCCACGATCGCCCGACTTAACGCCATTAGATTTTTTCTTATGGGGTTACCTTAAGGGTCGAATTTATGTATCCCGATACAACTCCGTACAAGAATTAAAAGATGCTGTTTACAACACTTTAAACACAATTCACCATAAGTCTCTGTTAAATGCAACTAGAAGTGTCTTGAAGCGTGCTCGTACCTGCATAAGACAAGACGGCGGCCACATCGAACATTTACTCAAGTAATAAACCAACTGTATGAAGATTAGTTTTCATTAAATTTGACCAACTTCTGCTGTTCAGATTTTTTTCTTTCCAAACAATGAAATAATCCTTGCATGAAACAGAGTCGATCCGCGTCAAAAAAAAAATTGACCAACTTTATAATTTTTTAAGAACAACTCACGCTTGACCACAAATTTGAACGAGCTAAATTTGTTTACATAAAAAAACACGTAATGTCTCCTTAGACACTTTTCCTCTATCTCCTTTAGATTCGGATTTCCCCATACTGTCCCATTTAAAAAAATTACTCTGTATAGGCCATCTCTCTACAACATGTATTTATTTATTTATTTATTAGTTCACAAAATACAGTAAAATCATTATACAAATTCAGTAGGTGCTTTGTAGTTACGAACTAGATTATACCCAAATATGCAAAAATAACAAGTGATTACAAAATGTTGCAATCTAAAATAAAAAACTCACCAAAAAAAGCTCGAGATAAATTTAATTAATAATTCTCTGTGTGTATTGTCCAGCTTATTTAAATATTTACTTTATATAACATATATTAATTTTAAATATAGTTAGGTTTATTTCGTTTTGTGATTTATGAGAGATAATATTTTTTATTTCAATCTGTTTCATGATTACGTACCTACTACTGCAACAAACGTAACACCCAAACATATCTTTAAGTGATATGACAATCTAGGTATTATCAGATTATGCAAATATAAGCACCACGACAGCCAAAGTCGTAACCTCTGTCTCGCACTCAGCCACGAGGTTTCAATTTCGAATCAAATGAGACGTCAAAGAAGACGTCTGTGTCTGCTAACGCTACTTCCGTGTCCGGGTTACGAATCAGGCGGGTCACAATTTGCCGCGGGCACCGGACGCTTACTGTGTGCCCAGCTGTAGTTGCGTACCTTTACATAACCTTCATCAACTTATAGGGTGATGATGACTGCCTCGTTGATTTCTCGGTTGTGTGTTCAACCGCTGATAATGAGGTCCCGGTTAGACATCTCAGGTCATGCCAAAATTATTTCACACAAACTCACAGCAAGGAGTCAGAATGTTGACGAACTTGCACCCCCGTGCCTTAGAAAGCACATTATGCTGTAGGCCCTGCGCCTGACCACTCCCGGTCGTGTCGGTCTGCCGTCCTTTCGGGTAATGAGAGTGAGGGAATAGAGTGTGTACTATAATTAAGTTCTGCGCACACGGTTAGTCTCCGTTGAGACTAGCCGCGCCGTGCCGTGGCCAAAATTCGGCTAGATGGACGTCATAATCATCCGCCTGATGGTGATGAAGGTTATTACTCGTATAACGGTTATACTAGGCCACTGCTAAGTATATGCCTCCACTAATGAGCGCCATAGCGTCCTGTCTTCACCTTGCCGCTTCCAGCATCATTCTGCCAGCAGTGTTTCGCAGGTCATCATCCCACCTGGCCATAGGGCGTAAATAGGTAGAAACAATTAGTTTTATATCATTCCGACAAAAATAAACACTTCCCTTGTTTAAAAACTTCTTTGAAATAATTGCAATTATAAAGTAAATGAGTACCTAGGTACACTGCTAAGTGTGAGAGCCCATCAATATCTAGCAGTAAGCATCAGTGTCAGGTGCCACCCTACTCGGCAGGGTCATAAACCTTCGCCATATGCATCGGCAGATCAGGTGGTAACTCAGCATGTTCGTAAATTGTCTGTTGCACTTAGATCAGAGAGCAATGGAGCCATACCGTTGGGTTGTATCTTGCAGAAATGTCTGTAAAGTTGGTGCATCCACACCGCAGTTACTTTTTGTAGAACAACGTTTCCAAGCGTGCAACATCCGCTAGCAATAAGTTATTTAGTGTTAGTATATGTTAAGTGATGTTGCTTAACTTTTAAAAACAGTCAACATCTGGTAACAGCTCGCTGGTAGCTGATAGTTACTCTTTGTTATATTTTCTTCATTTATGTTATGACCGGTATGGACACGATGAGTACCATTCATCAAATAGAAACAAGTAGCCACACAAGTTATCTGTAACGGTGCAACACGGTAACATCAGGTAACTCCAGAGAGTTACCTCTACAAAAGTTAACTGGTTGGATGCACCTTCGCATCAACATTGTTCTTGAAAGAAGTGAGTTTGTAATTTTGGTTCCTTATGATGACCACAAGAACCAACGAATACCGATTAGCCTTCACACTGCTCTGTCACACACTGGTGTCTTTACACCAGACCAGACCACAAAATTCGAAGGAAGAAAAAATTCTTCTACGTTACACTAGTGTTAATGATAGGAAAATTATCCGTTATCTTTACACTGTGTAGGGTTCGTGACGATCGGAAAGAAAAAATTACCTTATATACATATGTACGTACATATTTACAAAGTGAATGGGCTATGTATGTACTCGTAAAAACTTTATAAAGTGAATTTATTAAGTTTGTAGTTGCCTTTTCTGCAACTACGCGTTTTAGGATAGGAAATGCATAGAAAATCGTAAAATAAGGTCCATTTTTTATGAAATATTCCATTCTATTATGACTCCGCGAGCTTACCCACAGGCTTGTGCTTTCTGTCAGGGAACTGAAGATTCAAATTTCAGTAAATTTAATAAGCAGAAGTTAGGACGGTGTTTTGTTATTTATTACAAAATATTAGTACACAGTAGAAGTAGGTTTTTGCTTTGTGGTGCCGGCTTTGTATTTGCATTAGCCCAAGCCCCCTTCTTCCCGCGGGTGTCGTAAGAGGCGACTAAGGGATATCCACCGGGGGTGGGCAGCAGCAGCCCCTGCAGAACAATTCTACCACGAACTGCGATCCCCAACCCGCATGCCCAGCGTGGGGATTATGGGCATTACCCCCCATGAGATAAAAGCCAACAAGGCGCTTTTCAGGGGGAGGCCTGGGTCCAGCAGTGGAACATTAAAGGCTGTGGAGTTGGAGTTGGAGTGGAGGAGTAAGTACATAATAAGCTGCCAATAGACATTGTAATAATAAAGAAACAAATAGATTAGGTAACAAGTAACAAATCCTTTAGAACCCGATGAACACCTCCATCGCTGACAAAGCATTAATTCCGAAATAATTAAAGAAACGATTAGAGCGTCAACTCTGCCGGCCCGAAAATTAGTAGCAAAACAGGGCCGTAGAGTAGGCGGCACAGAGGGACCTTCTTGTGGCATAAGAATTGCCTACCAGGATCACAGGAAGTCCGTCCTATGAGAGTTGTAGCATTTGTTGTTTGTTGATGACACTTCATGACTTTCGTTTATGGCTAAAGGTTTGCTCAGCCATAAACGAAAGTCTTGATACTAATTAGTAAAGATTTTAGTTCTGGTTTTGATGGTGTATTTTGTTACAAATAGCAATTTTTTTTAAATATTTCAATAGGTCTCGAGAGTTTTGTAACAATCAACAAAATAGGTAGGTTTTGTTGGTCCGTCAAACGTCCCTCCATCAAATGTTTCTTGTTTGTTATATTGTTTTGCTTGGTAAGTAATACCTACAATATTGCTACAATTAGTGCACTCTCTACACAACTAAACTATTCCATGTCAGGGCTGTCTCAAGCAATAAACTTTGCTCAGGAATTTCATTAGTTCCGTTCAATAAATTAAGAGGTTATGCTCGCGTGTGTCGACCCTGCAATTACCTCGTCTGAGCTGTAATGAAGCACCACTCTTAGTTGGGAGTACTACATGGGAGCTTGTTACTTATTTCTTCAGGGACAGACGTTTTCGGGAAATGGGGACCTTGTCAAGCGTCTGAAGATATTTTAGTTGGGTTGGCTGGTGCCAGTGAACCCCTACTAAAGCGTTACCGCAGTAAGATACTGTTTTTAACACCTTTCGGACATCATTTACAGACAAAACGCTCAAAAGTTTTATAAAGTTTTTACCAATTCACGTTATTTCGCATAAGTATACAAAAGAGTTATACTAAGGTCCAAATTTGATGTGTGGATCAGAATCCTATGGAAAGACTCATGTTGAGAAAAGGTTAATGCGTGATACCGTGCTAAATTCGGGATGTCGGTATTCAGCTTTAGTTCATAAGCTATTTTTCTTCTTAAACACACTCACAATCAACTTTAATTTCCATAAAGTTAAGAAGCCGTCCACGATATTTAATCTGCAGAAATAAATTAAAAGAACCGTTTTAAAAATATTCCACTATCTTGACGTATTTGATAATTCCTGTCCTTTCCCGTGATTTAGTACCGGGGGTCGCCACAGAGGGCGCTTAGATCTAAAAAATACACAGTCTTCATCGTGATAAATGTCCTTGAGTTATACACTTGTAATATTATACTTAGAAATGACCGAGGCTTGTTGTTATCAAGTTTTTTTAAAGAACACTTTTTTTTTCAGTAACTTTTAGTATAAAAACACTGCAATTAATAGACGCGAATTTTTCATGGAGGTTACTAAACACTGACTTCACATTTCTGACCAAAATAAATAAAGCTAGGTTGATCCATACAGCCAAGTCTGACTACAACCTCACCCTGAATATGACCCTCGCTAAGGGTTGAAATGACGGTGTTCATTCAACACAAATAAGGTTCGTAGTTAACCCGCTCACATTCATAACGAATACTATAAAAGCAATAAAAAAACCTTCATGACATCTATAAGATAACACCATGATTGAGTTCATTACCAAAACTGGCTTTTAATCAACTACCTTCATAATAGGTTACTTTATATAAATCCACCCTCAACTGTCAAATATATAACATACCTCCCTTCTTTAAATTGGTACCTTTCAAATTTACACAATTATATAAATCAAAAAAAAAGCTTACTCAACAATCAAATTAGGAACACAGTATAATCATAACTAATCGGTAGGTACACCAATAATGTCTGGCCACCTCTCTGAGGGTGGTACTTCAATGTCGGGCTCAGCAGTTGCCTGAGAGTCCGAAGCAATTGTATCTCTGTTTTCATTGTCAATTAATCTAGCTTCTGCTGTAACTGTTCTCGCCAGTATCTGATCTGAATGTCTACGATGTAGCTCTCCATCTTCCGTTCTAACCCTGTACGAGCTGGGTCCCTCCACCCTCTCTACAGTGGCCCTCTGCCACTTCTGTCCGGCTCCATACATGTGGATCAGCACGGGTTGATCCATCACAAAGGCCCGCGCGGGTGCGCGCTGCGCCGCCGCCTCCAGCTGTTCTTCGCCTCGGCTCTGCCTGGAGTCAGGGTGGAGAGACGAAATAGCCGTCCTGTACTTGCGACCGTTGAGCATCTCAGCTGGGGTTTTGTTTGTTACGCTATTAGGCACTGTTCTCATGTGGAAAAGCACTTTGCTTAACGTTTCACTCCATGGCATGTCTAAATGCTGCATTTTCCTTATTTTATTTTTAAATGTTTGTATAGCTCTCTCTATCTGTCCGTTTGTCGCTGGGTGGTAAGGTGGGGAGAGCAGGTGTCTAATTCCATTTTTCTGTAAAAATCTACTAAACTCATCCGAAGTGAATGCTCTGCCATTATCAGATACCACCACATCTGGTAAGCCTTGTGATGCAAAAATTCTTCTCATCACTGTGATAACTGCTCCGCTACTCATAGAGTTTACAATCTCTGCTTCCATCCATTTACTATGACTATCAATCATAACAAAGAAAGTCTTTCCTAGAAATGGTCCAGCAAAATCTATGTGCACCCTCTGCCATGGCTTTTCAGACATAACCCATGTCTGTGGATCTCTCGGTGGACTGTTCCTTACTAGCTGGCATTGTTCACAGCTGGCCACCATCTGCTCAATCTGATTATCCATCTGAGGCCACCATACATAGCCTCTAGCATATGCCTTTGTTTGAACTATACCTGCATGCGGATCATGTAATATTTTTAGTACCTGTTCATGTAACTTAGCTGGTACTATGACTCTGTTACTCCACAATAAACAGTCTTTAGTGTGTGAAAGAGCCTCCCTTCTCGTCCAAAATGGCTGCAATTCAGAATCAGTGTTCTTATTTGGCCAACCATGCAGTACATGAAATGATACCTTCTGGAGCAAAGTATCTTTTCTGGTCTCCGCAGCAATACTTTCAGCGCTCATGTTCCAGCCTCTAGGTTGTTCGTCTAACAACAATACATCTTTCAGGTCCTCTTCAGTCAATGTCCCTGTAGTCGGTTCAGTCCATCTACTTAATGCATCCGCATTGCCAATCGATTTCCCTGGTCTGTGCTTAATGGTGTACTCGTAACAAGCCAACTTTAAAGACCAACGTAGCATCCTAGGTGAAATCTGGTCAGGGATTGGTTTACCTGGATTAAACAAGCCCACCAATGGCTTGTGGTCTGTTATTATGCAAAACTTGCGGCCTAACAAAAATTCATGGAATTTTAGTAATCCAAACATAATTGCTAGAGCTTCCTTGTCAATCTGCCCATACTTCCTTTCATGAGCTTGCAGGGTGCGCGACGCCATCATGATTGGTCTTTCCGATCCATCTTCCATCACATGTGCTATGATAGCGCCCACTCCGTATTCAGATGAGTCACATATGAGCAGTAATTCTTTCTTTAAGTCATATCCCACTAATGTCAGGTCCGACGATAATAAGAGCTTAGCTTTATCGAACGCTCTTTGCTCCTTTTCATCCCACCTCCAAGCCGTTTTAGATTCAAGCAGCCGATATAAAGGCTCCAATAAAGTGGCTCGGTCAGGTAAAAACTTCTGGTAAAAATTGTACAAACCCAGAAAAGCTCTTAAAGTTTCTTTATTTGTAGGCGCTGGTTTTTCTTTAATTTCTTTAATTTTGGCAGGTGCTGGATGAAGTCCTTCGCTATCAATCATGTGACCTAAAAATGTGATGCTATTGGCAGCAAATACACATTTGTTGCTATTCAGTCGAAAGCCCACTTCACTAAGCTTCTCCATCACCTTATGCAGCCTCTGGTTGTGCTGTTCTAGCGTCGCACCCGCCACCGCCACATCGTCCAGCAAACAGGCCACGCCCTCCATGCCCGCCAGCGTAGAAGACATCACTCGCTGGAAAATACATGGCGCCGCACTCACACCAAATGCCAAGCGGTTTACTTTCATCAGACCAATGGGCGTATTCAGCGTTAAAAGTTTGGCCGTCTCGTCATCAACCTTCATTTGTGTATAGGCATGTTTCAAGTCCAGTTTACTGAAAACTCGGCCTCCACTGAGCTTCGCAAATGCCTCCACTGACGTAGGGAGAGGATACTTGTCTACTTGAATAGACGCATTCACAGTAGATCGGTAATCCCCGCAGATTCTCAACGATCCATCTTCTTTCTTCACTATTCTCAATGGAGTAGCCCACTCTGAGTATCTCACCGGAGTCAGCACACCTATTTCGACCATCCGGTTTAGTTCGTCTTCAACCTGTTGCTTCATAGGGAATGGTACCGCGCGAGCTTTTAGAAATCTCGATACTGCATCAGGGCGCAAATGGAGGGAAACTTCTGGACCTTTGTATGTTCCTAGATCCTCCTTGAATAGCTCAGGAAATTCATTTTTAAATGGCACCAAATCTTCTTCAGCCCAGTACAGTCCAGTCACTTGTAGTCCCAACAACTGAAACCAGTTGCGGCCCAACAGGCTAGGTCCATCACCGGAGACCACAATTAGTTCACACTGCGCCTCCTTCCCGCCAAGAACAACACGAACGTTCGCCCGTCCTACTACCTTCAAAGAGTCTCTGGTCCATGTGACTAGTTTCACATTAGTACTCTGTAGTGCAGGCGGTGAAGACCATAACTTCTTGAAAGTCTTTTCTGACACAATGCTGCGAGATGCACCCGAGTCAATTTCCATCATCAAACTAGCTCCATCGATGACCACATTTGCTTTTATTGGAGGTTGATAACTGTCTACACACACATAAACACCCATCATGTCTTCAGTTTCTGATGACTTCTGTTTAACATCAGATTGCTCGTTATCTTCCACTTGATGTACTTTTGTTTTCCTGTCACAAGCTCTTGCTATGTGTCCATACTTATGACATTTAAAACACTTCGACTTCACAAATGTACACTTCTCTCCAGCCTTGTGTATTCTTGTACAATGTTTACACTCATTAGACTTGATTTTGCCAATATCCATCGACTCAGCTGCTGACTGAGGAGAACTAGGTTGAGCTTCTGAACTCTGGCCCGGATACATGTCTTCAAAAGTAGCTTGGTGATTGAGACACATCTGTATCGCTGTTCTGCAAGTCAATCCTTTGGTCTTCAGGAGCTCCCGGCGCAGACGCTCATCTCGCACTCCCAGCACGATCCTGTCTCGTATTTGGCGCTCCAAGTCCGTGAAGTTGCACTTAGCCGCTAGTGCATTTATTGCTGCCACAAAGTCCTGCACGCTTTCCTTGTATAGTTGGGCACGTATATGAAACTTTCCCGCTTGTAAAATCTCATTTACTTCTGGCTCATAGAACTTGTCCAAAAGACGCAAGATAGCGCCAAACTCTACTTCACATGGGCGTAACGGCACTAACAACGAAGCAATTAATGCGTAAGTGTCTTTTGCGCACTGTGACAAGAACAAAGAGCGCGATTTATCTTCGTCTTGTCTCGAGTCTCGCGACAGACCCGCCGCGTCCAAAGCACACAATAATTGTTCTTTGTAGTCACACCACACATCAGTTTTTGGGTTATACGGCCCCGGCAACACAATATTCGTCATATTGAATGCCATTCTTGCCCTTTTAGCACTTATTTTCCGAAGTCGCCACTATAAGATAACACCATGATTGAGTTCATTACCAAAACTGGCTTTTAATCAACTACCTTCATAATAGGTTACTTTATATAAATCCACCCTCAACTGTCAAATATATAACAACATCAATAGGTAGATAAATTTAATAGTGCTAATTTCATTATACAGAGATTGCAATTAGGAGTTATAGGAACCGTGACTTTCTCTTACTCTAATCCCATAACGTAGGATAACGAGCTCTAAAATATCGATAGTTTAGACAATAAGATCAGATTGAAATTTAACTAATAAACAGTCGCAAGACACTACACCACAATCAACTACCAAATGAAGCTCGTATTTTGACGCAGCAGCTCCCAACATAATCTAGGTTCTAGTTTTAATCTAAGCGATCGACTTGACAACGGTCTTGATTGAAATCGCTGGCTTCCGCAGCAGCTGGTAATAAGGCGTAGTTATGAACTATTTGTGCACTGCTTGTTTCGACGACTGTACCTTATACATAGTGGGGCTTGGTGTGGCGCTGAGCGAGTAGCGTAAAGCGAGTTTCAGCTGGAGCTTTGGAGGGGATGTGAGAAAATTTTGTTGTTTCCAATCCAGTTTAATTTTATTCCACGATTGTCTGAAAAATAACTACAAAGGCCACGGAAGCTGGGCAGTGAATGCGTCCAACAGATTCAAAATCAAAGAGCTTTATTTCCTTTATACCTTACAGAACTCTTGGACACGTCCCAAAATTCAAAAACTAAGAAATAATGTGAAATAAAGTGAGTAGAAATAAAGTGATCACTTTGATTTTTGTTCTTTTCAATCTTTTTAAAGTAAAGTAAAGAAGCGAACAACGAACAACGTATCTAATGGCTGTCATAACTTTCCCGAAATGCAAGCCTCCAAATCGCCATCTCTTGCACCGCACCGCGCCTGACCGCGTCCATAAATTCCGACACAATATTTCTCGTGAAGTTCCGATACCAACATGTGTGGTTGTCAACCAGCGTTGTTTATTGCGATATTTGCCTTGCTGAAGTTACTGTCAAACTGTTAATTTAAAACCTTTGTTGCGTTTGAATAATGTGGCCGGCGGCGGTTAGGCGGATTAGAACATAGATTTTGGGGTTGGAAAATGCCTGTGACAATTTTTTGTTGGATTTCCAAATTGCATAGTTTACAAGTAAACAAAGCAAAGAAGATCTTTGCACTTCTATTTGAAAAGCAACAAGCTCTAAAGTTGATGCTGCCATCTGAAAATACCTTAGCGTGTGCACCGCACCACCTTTGTCTTTGAATACAAAATACTGTACACATCAAAATGCAAAATGCTTACATTAAAACCATCAAATTTCCAGAAGCTTCTAATGCAATATAACGTTAAGTGCATCCTCAGGTTCGCTCGCGACGCAATTGTTCTCAATATTCGCATTCTGCCCTTAACCGCACGTTTTACACCCCAGACCCCAGTTTTACGCGAATTAAAAACAATATCGTTAGGGAACTGTCGTGTCTAAACATTTGTACCTATTTCCCGCATAATCATTGCTCGCACGTGTGGTTCTTACGAAAATTTACTGTGTCTAATACAATAAGTTGGCACCCCCGGCCTTAGTGGTGCGCCATAGTGCGGGAAACCAGTAAGGCAAGATCAACGGAGGAGGTTCCAACTAACGTTGTTGCTATAGGTTAAAGTCAGCATAGTCGCCTCAGTGTAAATCCTACCTTCAGAAAATCACAATCGTGTATTCATTCAATCAAATTTCAGCATAATGTCTGGGCTGTATGTATATTTACCATATTTGGTTTCTCGTAGCAAAAAGCTCACCAAAATATTTGAAGTGATCTTGTCTTATTAGACTTCTTAGCCAATATTGAACGCGAAGGCACACATACTGATAATGTAGTGTCAACTACAAAACAAAGCTTACACATACAAGCGGCAGATGCGTTTTGAAAATTATTATCGATTTTCAGTAATTCTTGATTTTGATCGTTTACCCAAATAAACTTTCACTCAAATGTTGGAAGGAAGAGAGATATTGAAATAACTATTCCTTAAATTATATTGCTCTCAATTCTCTCTTCAAACTGTTTCCGTGTTGCGCCATGCATATTGTGATCCAAACCAAGTATTGGGGTTTTATTTCTATTAGCATGAAAATCACCACCAATATTTTTTCACAAATACCTTTCTTCACAAATTTTAAGAATACATCACGCATGTGTATTTTTTCCACTGTGGCTCTTTCTCGTAGGGTTGGCGCGTAACGGGCGCGAGGCTAAATTATGTATTTTATTGTCGCCCAAACCAATTTCATAACCCGAAGAGAGGCAGGATGAGTCCGCACAGGCCTTATATCCCATCCTATTGAATTTTGCAATACATATCTACAAATGTGTTGATAGTGTTTTTGTGTGCGATAAATAATGTTTTGCTGCGAGTTTTCTATAGATTTTCGTGGTAACAATTGAAAAAAGAAAGTTGGTAGAAAATGCGTGGATATTGGAAATGATTTATTTTGTGAAATAGGATCACTAGGAAAAGCGATTTATACGCATAGGTTCCTGAACAGTGCATACCTAGAACCGGACAGTATCTCATCTTATTTTAGCACAACTCTTGGTCATTTCTTCGTCATCTTGTATAGGGAAGACAAGATTATATAGAAATTAAAAGGAACTGACATAACAACCAACAATAATAGCAAATCAGACGAAGATATGAGGGCATTGCACTCCATCGAAAAATACCTCGCACAGTAAATTATTTTATAATTATCATTGATAGGACTTTCCAGGAGCCGTAAATGAAACCCGAGCTTCCGAACCAGATTCCCAATTTCTTGGAATTTTTAACCCCAGTCCAGGGTTATCAAGTGTTAAATTAATTTCTGGAAGTAATTCTCGCAGATAGTTCATCAAACTTCCGGCGCCTGATGAGCATAAAACAAGTAAAGGTTGATGCATACATGTAAGCTAAAGTCAGCATCAAATGGTGGTTTTCGGGAAGGTAGTGTTCAAAAATAATAGTCACCACACCTAATGTAATTCTCGAAAGCGGTTTTTGATAAGTTATCAACAAATAAAAGATGCTAACTTACAACAATTCATAGCGTTAGTATTTTTTTTTAACTTTGTAACAGCATTGTAATAATAATATACTTATGATCTCAGTTTTGCTCGATTTTTTGCACAAAATATTATTTTCAAGCTCAGTTGGTAACTAAACTGTCAGAGACAGACAATAAAAATTAAAAGCATAATAATCAAAACGTTCAAAAGACACTCAAGGCAATACTAACGCGAGGTGCTGAATCATACTTTCAATTGTCGCTCAACCCGTAAGGGAAAAGTTTCTTGTAATAGAAATTGCCTGAAATATTTTTCCGAAGAGTCTAGTTTCGAAGTTTTTCAACTTCTCGTAACTGATGAATTTGCTTTATTTTAGTTTGAAGGGTGGGTGACTTTTTCTTTTCGTAATTTTATGCGAGCTCCACCAAGTTGAATAATGAGATATGCTATGATAATGAATTGATTTAATATGAACTTTAAAATAGGATATTTGTTCTGTTACTAAGAAAATTGGTTGGCAAAACTCAAACGTAAGCCCTAAGGTTCAATCTCGCCTGGCCTATCAAGCGTGACTCGTTCGCAGCACACACAATCTCCCTTTGCGCTTTCAAATTTAATAAGCGTTTAACACTTCAAAGGCTGCGTGTAAAACAATTTAGCTCAGTCGGTGAAAAACACAGAGTTTTCGGCTAGCTTCGTAATTGGTTTAGACTACAGTCCGTAGGGAAAAGATTAATTAGTACTGCTACAGCGGAGGCAGCACTTTAAGCTTTCGACTTTAAAACGTAATGACGGTACATCAAAAACACAAAAGTGTACGACAACTGTAAGACAATGCAGCAAAAGATATTTTCGCGTGATTTACTGAAACGTAACTTTGTGGAAATGCAGCGGTAGGCGTTTAATGTCCCATGTTTTAAAATTTCAAAGATGGAAATTGTGTCCAACGATTGTTGTAAGTACAGCAGTTTTCACTCTACCGTTTATTGCAAAGTGCTGTACAACCGAAACTGGGTCAAGATGAGGAATTTCCTTTAAAATTTTCTTAAAATGTACGAAAAATCGTATTAAAATCTAAACAATTTTGTTGAGATTTTAATAAAAAAATCGTACATTAGAGAAAATTTTAAAGAAAATTCCTAAAATCAATTATACCCTGGCTTAAAATTTATTCTTTAAAGCAGTTTCATGAAAGCCAAGATTTATCTGCTAATCAAGTTTTAATCAACGTGCAGGAATTAATCGTTATAACGCCGTTAGAAACCGTTTGGGCGAACGAGTCCCAACAATAAACGTGAGAAAGGGCTCTTACAAAATTATTTAAGAAGCTGGAATGCCGATAAATTTTGCATTTAAGTCTACTGAACGAAGGTCAGAGCTTTTATTAAATGAAGTGATTAATACTCGTTATTTCTTTGAACCAATTTTCAAAACAATGGAGAAAATTTGGTGTAATTTGACAGGAACACTTTTCAATAGCGCAAAATATCATCGCTCTCATCATCGATGTATGAAATATACCTTAACTGTTGACTTACCTTTTAAAAGTATTTTTCTTTAAGACACCAACTGCTGTACCTGAAATAAAACAGTATTAAATAATATTTTTCAAATTAGCACATTTAAGTAACTATAAGCTCGAGTTCACGTAATCAAAAGAATATTTTTTGAACCCCATTCAAGAAACTCAAATCTACCAGTCCAGCAATTCAATAAAACAATATTAAATTTCACTCAGTGAATCGACTGCCTCAATAAGCTGAACCCAGCACCTGAATACAACTTCTAATGAAAAATTCCTTTGCAGTGCTCTGCGTTAATGAACACGCCAGTATTCAAAGAAACCATAATGAGCTCCAGGTGAAAGCATACGTGTACTTTTCTAGAAAATTCCTTTTTATATAACTGCCTGAGACGAAGAGCGTCGTGAGTCGGGATCTCGGGTCAGGTTTTGAGAGAGCGATGAATGGAGTCGGCTCCTTTCATTTACGAGAAAATTATGCGTGCTTTGTTTGGTATGGTATGATTCGCTTTTTTATTTAGTAAGATTATAGGCGGCTGAAGTTTTGAAAGATTTGAGTCCTTTATTTGCGTATAAATTGAAATTGATAATTCATTTATTCAGACATAGAATCCATTTTGTTAGTAACACATAAAAATAAAAATAAAAACATGAGAATGGTTAGTAAAATTACAAAACAAATAATCAAGAAATAATAATAGTTTCAATTACGATTAGAGCTTGTCGCACACCTGAAACCACCGCTGCAGCACAGCACAAAAATGTGCAATCAAATATGGGCTTTAACTCGTAAAATTTTGATGCAGTATATGTATGGGGCTGCTGCCTGCGGCTTTGCATGTGCTTTTCAAGTAGCCGATGTCCATCCCCAGGATACCTATCTGCAAAATTTCATTAAGATCTGATCAGCCCTTTAGGCGTGAAAAGGTAAGTTGACAACCAAGTGTAAAATCTTTATCTCAAAGCTCATCCTACCCTCTTTAATAAAGTTTGAGCAAAGATATCAAGGAAACCCCTGGTTTTTCTGAAAGGTTAGCTGAGATCGGAATAATTCCGCGCAAATGGAAAAGCGTTAAACAAATTTGAAAAGAAACGGAAGGTAAGAAACTAAATAAGGCAGGTTTTTCAGCGTTAGTCGAACCTTCCCATTGTTACGAAGAGCGGTAGACAGGAGTTTTACCGACGTCACGCCTGAGGCACGGATTGGGTGGGGAACAAGATGAGAACTTTAGCGATTAGTTTATTATAATAGTACATTTTTCACCGAGGTGAGAAAGTGACTGATTCCTATCGAGTATGTGCCTTTAAATACACGAGGTAGGAATCGCACTTTTTGTCCTGAGTGTTACATAGTGCTCTATATTACACCTACGAGGCAAATAAAACATTTTCCGAAAAAGCTATTTTCAGGTTATGGTCCATTACCGTTAACTAGTTTGTTCTAGCTTGCTATTTTAGTTCAATGTTTATGATCACGACAGTCAGACATCACGACCAAAAGGACATTATGTCCGAAGCGAAAATCCATTCATTGTTGTATGCATCAAGCCGTGTATGCATAACAGTCCGGTTTATAATGTGACCTTATATGTTTTTGTCAAGATTAGGATGTATTCTTCATCCGCTGTTCCCTTACACCCCAGCCAGCACCTAGCCGCGAACGTGATCTCTGAATAGTCGGATCTTTGAATACCCGCGCGGGTGCAATTCACGAGGCGATCGCTAAGGCAATACGAACACGCTTTTTAGATACCCGCCGGTAGGTTTACCTGGCTCGAGCTAAATGTGCTGGGAATCTTCGAGATCTTGGATTTGGTCTGTATGTACAGGTTTTCTGCGCGGACCAGGAAAATTGTACTTATGTGTTCTACCATAAGTCTGTACTAGTAACTGGCGTTTATTACTAGAACTTTTTTGTTTTAGAAGACATCAAGGATAACCGGCCAATCAAACTAATAAAGCTTGGTTGGCAATCATTCAAGACAGCTTCCCCTCCCCTGCAACACTAATATTCCGAAAATACTTTGAAACTCAATGGTTGCACAAAGTTACGGTTAATACAATTTCCTGTTCCGAAGACAACTTTCGCACAAATAATGCAATTTAGGGATGGCATCATCGCATAAACACTATGCTGCCAAAATCACCCAACATTTTTCTTTTTCTTAAATGTTTAAGAAAAGAAGCGTTTTATAGTGATTATAAAGCATTAGAGCTTAAATTCAAAAATAAAATGCCCTTTAGAATATTTATAATACTCACATTTTGGCGCCATTTTACAATGTAGAGTTCGCATGTGGAAAATCTATCATTAACGTAAAAAAAAATATCATCATCCTAGCAAAATAAAAAGCAATCCCAAATTATATTGTTGTCCTTATCTGAGTTTGAAAATCGTTAGCAAATTTCAGCCCAAATAAGATCAACCTTATTATATCACAAAATAAGCAGTCAAACTTTTCCAGACACTATTTCAACCCTCACAACACCAAAACCCACCTGTTTAATACACGCGCTGTCAATGTCTTAGCTCCAAGTCTGCACTCAATACATCACAGAACATAAGGGTCGGCGCACAATGCATGATAACGACTGTGGTAGGTATTAAGGCGAGCGGACACCTGCGACTCATTGCACGTCGCAGCGCAGTGCAATCGCCTGACTCAGCAGGTTCCTCGTGGCAGTGTGTGCATGCTTTAATCTAGGAAGCGTTGGCAAAAAAAACTATGTCTTTGTTAATCCAGTGTCAACAATAAATTACCAGGATTTAGGGAAAAAAGTGTCGTGCGCAGATGACGTTACATTGCCAAATAATTGTATGACTAAACGAAATCTAAAAACCAACTTCTAATTCTTGATTTTTTACACTGTTTTTCAGTTTTACGAGACAACCAGTAATCCTCTCCCGCCAACGACCGACGAACACTATAATACCCATCCTCCGTAAACGTAAGAGCTAATTGATGTGTTAAATGCCTATTGATTTTATGCATCACTAATGGACTACCCAACTCATTTTCTGAAAGTATGTTATAATGTTTAAATGAACAAAACCGAGATGCCTGTTCTGCTATCCCTACTTCACCCACCATTGTCTCCTGCGATGAGTGCAGCGTCTAATTGATTCCGGCCCATTCAGGTCCGGGACCGATGACGACCGATTATTGCTAATGTTCCGATGATTGCTTATTGGAAATTGTACCCTGTTATTTCAAAAGATTTAGTTATATTTTTGTTTGAAAGTATTTTGCTTGGGAAGACGCTTTGGGGGCCGCTTTTTCACTATTTCATGCGCCGAGAACTAGGTTTTGGGTAATTTTCTTACAATTTTATCTAAGTTATCTCAGGAATGTACCTGATTCTAGAGTAATTTACCCAAACATTATAAAATCTTATGAAGGTCTAGAAAAATTGCAAGTTTAATAAATATTGTTTAATTTAAACTTTCTTGAAACTTTTTTCTGTCTTTTACCAATGTGTGTTACCAGTGAAGACTTACGGATCCAGACGTGGTCGCTGAGTGAAAGGCTTCGTGCTTAAGCTCAAAGTAGCGAGCTATAGAGAGAGCTATGCTTGTAGTTTCTCTACGCGATAGGATCCGGAATACGGAAATCCGTAAAAGAACCAAAGTAACCGATGTAGCTCTCAGAGTTAGCAGGCAGAAGTGGCGATGGGCAGGCCATATAGCTCGCAGAACCGATAACCGTTGGGGAGTGAAGGTTCTCGAGTGGCGACCGCGATGCAATGCGAAACGGAGTGTGGGAAGACCTCTTACTCGATGGAGCGACGACATACTCGTAGTAGCGGTCGCAGGAAGTCGATGGAAGAAGGTGGCTCAGGACCGCTATTCGTGGCGTTGTTTGGAGGAGGCCTATGTTCAGCAATGGACGTACACGGGCTGATGATAATAATAATGATGTTTAATTTTTAACACTCAGCAACATCCAAAAGGACGGGCATACACCACGTGGCTTTTTATCTTCATTAATATTCTTTGCAATTCAAAATCCAAATTTCTTTAAACGACAAGGTCTTAATTAAGGCCAATGCCATCCTCACTGCGTATAAACAGAAAACCACGAGCGAAGTAAAACCTGCTCCTGACATAGCCAACCCCCCATATCTCAAGCCAATACAAACATAGTCGAGAGTAATCCCCATTAATTTAGTAAATAACCACTTTCTCGTAAACAGATCGAACCCAGCAGGTGGCGCTGTAACCACTAGATATAACAGCCCACCCACAGGCTGCGAATTGAAGAACTTGCGGTAACTATTGTCTCGCACAAATTAGTTAGGTTTCTCTACCCTCCTATCTACTCTTGTATTGAATAAATATGCTTTTTAACTTTAGAAACCTCTATTACGAGGGCATTAATAATGTTAATTAATTAGCACAATCTATCAAATCATGTCAAAACTTTATTAACAAAGAAACTTACATCTAATAGGAACTGCTTAGTTTTAGGCTAGCGCCACATTGAACGGATAATCCGTCGTTAATCGAACGCGGCGGAACTCTAGTACATTTTATTTTATCTACATAGTTTCTATTCTAACACTACGCGGAAGATCGGTTCGAATCGAAAATAGGAACTAGATGAAATTAAATGTACTGGCGTTCCGCCGCGTAATATCGGCGAAGTATTATCTGTTCAGTGCAGTGCGGCGCTAGCCCTAAATTTTTTAAACTTACGCTACATGATAACATTATTATTTAAAGGGGTACTGTCTCTTTATCCTGGGTTTCCCTGACGTTTCGAGTAGATAACACAGCCGCCAGGAAGGTAGACCGATGACGCAGTGAAGGTTGCGGGAAACGGCTAGCGTAGGACCGGTTATTGTGGCGATCTTTGGGGGAGTCATTGTCCAGCAGTGCACACCTGTCGGCTAAGATAATGAAATATAACTGGAGTCAACGGACGAATAAAAAATAGCTATCACCATTTATTTTATTATTATTCTATTTTGTTTTGTAATGTTTAGTACTCAATGTGTAATTCATGGACAAAGTCAGAAAAAACAAACTCTTTATTTTATTTATCACTGTTAAGCGATGGTTTTTTTTTATAATGCGATTGTCTCTGTTTTGCGCTTGTTTTTTTTTAAACTAGCTTCTGCCCGCGGCTTCGCACGTGCTTTTCAAGTAGCCTATTTCCGTTCAGTCGTTTATACGTGAAAAGGTGACAGACAGTGAGACAGAATTACTTTCGCTTTTATAATGTTAGTTTGGATATGTAAAAATATTTATAGCTCTTAAATAATTTCGTGGTATCTTTTAGATTAAATTGTTTTTCTTTTTTTGTTTTGACGACCGATGTGGCGCGGCGGGCGAAGGTCCGCCTCCGACGCAGAAGGTTGCGGGTTCGATTCCCGCCTTGGGACAAATGTTTGTACGATCTGCAAATATTTGTTCCGGGTGTTCTGGGTATTTTCTATATATAATAAAAAATATCTATCTATGTTATGTATTGTATTAAGTTTATCAGTCATCTAGTACCCATAACACAAGCTCAGTTTAGCTTGGGGCTAGATAATGCTGTGTGGATTGTCCAGCATTATTTATTTATTTTAATTCGTATGCACTGTTGTTTCATTTGATTTCCGAGAAAATCGATCATGAATCTGACGATTGACAATAATTGTTTCGAAAACCAAGGTGTATACAGAAATAGCATAATACCCTAATTTGATTTGATTAATATCCTGAGCTTTATTAAAACCCGGAATAGAGCTATCACTATCACCCACATAAGCCAACAAACATCAAAACGCTAATAAAACAGGTTATAGAATCAGCAATAAATCAGAGGTAACTGTAGATAATTTCATCGCTAAGCCCGCATTTCACACTCGACTCGGCAATTACCTGTGATCTCTCTGATTAACATGCGTTGTTGGAGCGACGAAGGCCTGGTCGGAGTGTTAGCAGAGATGCAGGTGCTATCAGGGCTTGGTGAACATAAGAGCGAGAAGCGATGATTACTTTTGACATTGTCTTGACTCGGTGATGTTGTTATAAAGATCGGCAATTACCAATGATCTCTCTGATTAACAGGCGTTGTTGGAGCGAGGAAGGCCTGGTCAGAGTGCCAGCGGAGGTAAAATAAATAATCGGAGTGAAGTTAAAGTAAGAGCGAGAAATGGTGTAGGTAAGTCTTGCTAAACGTGTTTGGCTAAGTAAGGTAACATGTCGGACTCGACTCGGAAATTACCAGTGATCTCTCTGAATAAAATGCTTTGTTGGAAGGCGGAAGGTATGGTCCATGTGTCAGAGGAGACAATCGGAGTTTGGACAAAGAGCGAGTAGCGATGCTTCTTAGTTGATCACGCAATCCCAAATTTCTTGTAGATTCAGATCATGGATCTTCAGCATAGATAGAAACTACATGCTGAGCTTCCAACTGAATTTCACCGTATCTGAACTAGCCCTAATGCAGTTTCCACTGCCTCTCCTGCCCTTGCTTCCCGCTAGCAGTCCGTACCCAGCGCTACTTAACTTCAACTGACTATCGGCACGGTGGTTGCTTCTCTCGCTTCTCATCTTTCAGGAACATCCCTCCATGCTCTTTACCTATATATCTCTAATTCGCTTTCCGCGACCTCTCAATACTCAATCATTTATTGCATTCTATAGGTGTAGAGAGGTGTTTATAATCTAATTGAGTATCACTATAGACCCTGCTGGGCACACAATATGTATGAAGAGAGGAGGACGTCATTTTTAAAATGTCATGTATATTTTAGTCGTTTGCATTTCTAATTTTTCGTTTATATATTCGTCAATCGTGTAATATGCTTTTGTGTTTAATAAAAGCTTTAATTATTTTATAAAAAAAATCGTTTATCTCATTTTTCAACGCGTGTTGTAGTTTATTATATAATTTAATTGTCATTACATAGGGGCTCGATGAGTGAAGTTTAAGTTTGGAATCTGGTCCTATATGTTTGTTTTTAAATCGTAAGGAGCGAGAGATGTAGGTTTCCTCCCGAGTTTTATAAAATTCTTTATGTTTTCTGACGAATTTACACATTTCAAGTATTATATGCCTTCCATCGCTTACCGCTACTACTCCACCCCCACCCGCTACTTAATACCAACTAACACTGTCAGCTTGGTCAAAGTAGAAGCGTCATCTTTCAGAATCATCCATCCATCCGCTTTACGTCGATATCTCTAAGTCGCTATCCACTTTTTCTCCTGTCCGCGCTTCCCCCTAGCACTCTGTCCCCACCCGCTACTTAACACCAACTAACTGTCGGCTCGCTCGCCATAGACGCGCCATCTTTCAGGTGCGACGTGATTAATTCGCAGATACGCTCTGAGCTATTGTGACGTCATCGCGCACTAAACTCCACTCATTTACGGTAAAACATGCTAAATACTGAAAATAGACGCTGGAGAGAGATTGGTGATGGGGTGTTGTGTAGGGTAGAGTGGGTACAGGACTTTAGATTTGTAGTATTACTTATAGATAATGTACCTAAATGCAAAAATACATTTAATTTTAATCATGTTGATGAAAGAGATATTAAAAAAACCTTTAAACTATTATATAAAGAAAACTGCAGATCTCTGGGGAATTTCCGTTAGAATTATTAAACCATTGATTGATATCATTGCACCAGATCTAGCTTTTATATTTAATGAGTCTATTGATTGTGGCGTATTTCCTGATCTAATGAAATGTAGTAAAATAATCCCACTGTTTAAATCGGGTAGTAGGTCTGACCCCACTAACTTTAGACCAATATCAGTACTGCCTACATTCAGCAAAGTTTTTGAAAAACTTATTTTACATCAATTGCTTAGGCATTTCAATGGAAATGACCTGCTACATAGTAAGCAATTCGGGTTTACTCGCGGCAGGTCAACTACTGACGCCGGAGTTAGTAACGCATATTTTTGATGCTTGGGAGAAGTCGCAAGATGCATTAGGCATTTTTTGCGACTTGTCAAAAGCATTCGATTGCGTACACCATGAAACATTAATCAGGAAACTAAATCACTATGGAATAAGGAACAGCTCTTTGGGCCTTCTTACATCTTATTTGAGTAATAGGATACAAAGAGTTGACATTAATGGGAAACGGTCTTCGGGGTCTGTAGTTACAATGGGTGTACCGCATGGATCTATCCTCGGCCCTTTCCTATTTTTAATTTATATTAACGACCTGCCTCATCTTATTAAGAATAATCACGAGATTGTATTGTTTGCTGATGACACTTCATTAATTTTTAAAATGAAACGACAAGACACGAATTTCGATGATGTGAATAATGCAATCTCAAAAGTAGTCCATTGGTTTAATGTCAATAATCTTTTGCTTAACGAAACCAAAACGAAATGTATTAGTTTTATTCTACCTAATGTTAAACAAGTTCAGGCTGATGTAAATGTAAAAGGAGAAACGTTAAAATTTGTAGAAAGTACCGTTTTCTTAGGAATCACCTTATATAATAAACTTCAATGGGGCGCACACATAGATAAGCTATCGAAAAGACTTAGTTCTGCAGCATATGCTGTCAAAAAAATCCATCATCTTACAGACGTGGATACATCTAGACTTGTTTATTTCAGCTACTTCCATAGTATTATGTCTTATGGTATTCTACTGTGGGGGAACGCTGCAGATATTAACACCGTATTTGTGTTGCAGAAGAGGGCTGTTCGTGCTATCTATAGTATGGGTCCCAGAGAATCCCTGCGTGATAAATTCAAAGAAATAAACATAATGACAGTACCATGTCAATATATTTATGAAAACCTATTGTACACTCATAGAAATATCAATCGGTTCCCTAAAAATAGCGATGTACATAATTTGAATACAAGGAATAAACATAAACTCGCTGTGCCCACAACTAGACTACGCAAAATTAATGTATCTTTTAAAGGGCAATGTATACGCTTCTACAACAAAACTCCTAGTGAGTTGCAAAAATTATCAGTAAATAAATTCAAACAAATTGTCAAAACCTGCCTGTGTAAAAAGGCCTACTATAAAATATCAGATTATCTAGAGGATAAAAAAGCGTGGGACGGAATTTGCTCCAACTCGAAAAATAACTCGAAAAATAACAACTAACAGGCTAAAGGTTTCTTCGTCGCTTCTTTACTTTAGTCTACGTACCGAAGCGACTGAAATTAAAAATATCACTTTATTTCCGTGTCAGTGTTTAATTATTAAGAATTTGACCTTTTCTAAGTATACATTTATTGTATTTATGGAAATAAGGAGTTTTTGACTTTGACTTCGACTTTGTAGATGTTTGGAGTTGTAGAAGCTTTGTTGCTATAATTATGGCGTAAATTGTTTTTCGTCATTTAGATTTTGTATCTTGGACCATCCTGCTCTTTCTCATATTCCTCTTCATACTACGGCTATCAAAAGCCATTTCTTAGAGCAGAAGACAGCCTTCGAAGCAAGACTTTTAAGGTGGTCGTAGTTTCATTAAATTCCACTCAAATCCGATAACAAACGTGTGTTACCAAGATTCAATGTCATTTCACACAATTTGTACACCGTAATCTGTAAAACATGTTGATGCCTGCATTCCTACCTGGTTGTAAAATCTTATAACTACACATGTTTAAGCAAATAAATTATCTTTATCGTTATCAAGAGCGTCAAGTTCTACTACATCAAGGTTAAAATGATGAGATGTTTTCCAGAGCATTCAGAGCTATCACTACTAAACTACAATCTATTACATGCAAGAAGATGCAAGATCAGCTAAAATCTATATCCTTATGTATTTGAGCTGAAATTCCGGATAAAAACCTTCCTTGGGTGAACTCGCCCCAGGCGGTCAGAGCCTGATTGAGGTCTGTCCGGCGTACATACTCCATACTCTCCTAAAACTTACGAAAAAGTTAAATTTGGCCTTTTTATCACCATGTTAAATATAAAATATTGTATTAATAAACCTATTGTTTGCGGTAATATTTTACATTATTTTAATCAAACAGTGCATATTTCCGATAATATTGAGACGCGCGGTTGAACGTTTAGCCAAGTTAGGAAAAAAACTTGCGACGCAATAGCAGTGGAGTAACTTTACACAAACCATTGAGTATACCTCGTGTGTTCATAAGTCTTGAGACACAGTAAAACTAAAATATTTTTGGAGCTAAGTTGAGTATTCATTTATTGGATATTAAAATTAAAACTACTGACATCTAGATCTGTATTTAAAAATAAATCATTCAAAATGGCCGCCTTTGCATTCAATGCAGGCCTTCAAACGCGTGCGCCATTCATCTATGGCGGCACGAATCTTTTCAATGGGAATCCGTTTCGATTCTTTAATAAGGGCTCGCTTGAGAGAATCCAGGTTTGGGAGACTTTCTGCATGCCCTCAGCTCCAATTCCGTCCATAAAGAATAATCCAAAGGATTCAAGTCAGGGCTTGACGAGGGCCAATCTTCGCTCCGAATGAAGCCTGGCAAATTGGCCTCCAGCCAACGTTGGGTAGTCTTAGCTTTATGGGAGGGAGCAGAGTCCTGTTGGAAAACCCTGTATTTTCCAGCGAATAGCGTATCATTTAATGGTTTAACCACCGCTTCCAATATGTCGGTTTGGTAATTTTGTGCCTTCACCTTGACGCCTTGCTGGCAAAAATGAAGTGAAGTGACCCCCTCGTAGGAAACACCCCACCAAACCATCACACTTGCTGGATGATGAGTGCGCTGGACATGGCGTACAGATGGCTGGACGTCCTTTGAACTTCTGGCGTAAACCTTATTGTTCTGCCGGTTAAACTTTTCTTCCACCATGAAGATCTTTTCATCGGTAAACAGGATATTTTTTGGATCGTGTCTCTTCAATAGGTTCCGACATCGTTCCAGTCGCAATTTACGAAGACGCTCGTTTAAATAATGCACTTTCCTTCGACTGTAGGCCTTTAGTTTAAGATCATATTTAAGTATCCTGTTCACCGATATTCGCGAAATGTTGGTCTGCAGAGCTAATTTATTTTGAGTCCGGCAAGGGTTGCGATGAATTCGCTCTCTGATTACTTTGATGTTGGCGGGCGTCCTTACAGACCGCGGGCGGCCACATCTTCCACGGTCTTCTAAAGAGCCGGTCTCCTTGTACCTCTTTATGGTATAATACACAAAGTTCCGACTACATCCCAAACTTTGGATTTCACTAAAAACTTGCATTGGTTTTTTTCCTGCTTGAAACAGTGAAATTACAGTCGCACGCAAATCTTTTGTTGGCGCCATTTTCACGGAGAATGAAACAAATATTCAAATGTATATTTTTTCTGATTCAAAACATTCGAAATTTAAAATTTTAAAAGTTTAAAAAAGGTTGCATGAATTACTTTCTTTTTAAATTAATTAAATAAGTTCGTCTCAAAACTTATGAACACACAAGGTACTTTTGGTCCCGTATATATCTCAGACTTTTAAACCTACAGGCTTGCAATAATTGGCTTGCATGTTCATCCATGAATAGAGTAGGAATATCAAATTTTAGAAATGAATTATATTATTATATTATTGTTCTTGAGCCATTAAGGTCCAAAAAATGCCATTTTAAACAACTGACTCAACAAAACCTTAAACCACTTTTCGATAACCTAGGAAGTTGAAATTTAGTATGAAGGTAGATGATCAAACTTTTTGGAGCAAAAAATCCGAAAACTAAAAAAACCCATCGGCACCAATATTGATACCTCAAAATTAACATTTGTCGTATCAATATCGGTGCCGACATAGATTTTCGTGAGATTGTTTGTGAATATCTCATTGGATTATAGACCTTTTGTTTCATAATTTCACACATAGATGTACAATAATGACCCAAAACTGGAAAATATATTAAAATAAATAATTCATGAAAGATAAAGATACCCTCTCGTACAAAAAAACGTCGGCCGGGAAAATAGAATTGCCCCACAAAGTCAAATTTAGTATCAAATAAAAGGACACAACTTTGGCAATAAAACTTCCAAATCATATAAATTTATATTTATTACTTTCGGAGTTATCGTTAAAAATATGTGAGCGATCGTGTAAACAAACCCCGGGTTTAAATAATAGGGACCAATCGTTGCATTACTTCCATAAATTCATTACTAGATGTCGCTAGTAATGGTGTATGAGCTCTAGATCGCGCTGACGAGAACGCACAGGTTTGAACGACCTATATCGGTCGTTTTTGAAGGGTTCCTCCACCTCCACCTCCACAGCCTATACTGGTCCACTGCTGGACCCAGACCTTCGCCTGATAAGCGCCTTATTGGCTTTTATCTCACGAGGGGTCCATAATTCCCACGCTGGGCATGCGGGTTGGGGATCGCAGTTCAATAAATAAATTCAGTGGTAGA
This sequence comes from Eupithecia inturbata, assembly GCA_963662085.1. Taxonomy (NCBI): domain Eukaryota; kingdom Metazoa; phylum Arthropoda; class Insecta; order Lepidoptera; family Geometridae; genus Eupithecia; species Eupithecia inturbata. Next base: position 977,111 of record OY759179.1, on the reverse strand, counting down.
ATTGTTCTGCAGGTTTGGGCAATTCAAATGATTGCATTGTTGATAATTATTGATGTTGTATACTGAAAAAGTCTGAATAAAGAAGAGCGCGTCTCTTACTAATTGCAATAATTTGTAAGTTATACATTGGTAGGTACATACAGAAAATTTACTCACGGTCATGGTCCTGGGTTGCGGATAAAAAATTAACTTTCACTAAACTTATCAAAAACTAATTAAATATAATCAAAAACATAACTGTCAAAACTAGCCAAGTTCGTTCAGATAATGGCTTCACCGATACAAGAGCTGAGAATGCTGAGATCATAATAGATAGGTGTTTCATAGCAGTTCATAACCTTAATTTGTTACGTTCTTTCATTATTTAATTTGTGTCTTGGCAAGTCCAACATTAAAACAAATGCGGTGGACATAAACTTGCCGTAAGTTGAAGTATGTACAACTTTACAATTAAGTTAATTTTGTCCTCTAACTACGATGCCTTGTATCTAAATTAAAATTAAACATTTGCACGACTAAAAAGTCAAATATAGTGATAAGTACTCTATTCTAAAACCACCATTGTTAACCTATATTTAAGCAAATAAAAAGTATTTCATTTCATTGATACATAAAATTATACATAATATACAAAATAATGACATGCAAATACATTTTTCCCAATAAATTGTATTTCTGTGTTTATGTAATTTTCGAGAATTACTTTAGGTTGCGTCCATTTCAAATTTACGTAGGCACTAAACGGAGCTTAATCGGAGATCAATCAAGCATGGAGGCAACACGGCCTCATCCGTCAAACTCCGTTTTAGAAAGCAGCCCTGCGTGTTGGATGACACTTTGGTTTCAGTCACAGCATCAGTACTTCAATGACCAGCAGGCCTAAGATGCGCGCCACGAGAAGCGTGTTTCTTCTCGATAACTCGAGAAAAATGGCGGTATCTCGATTTCTTGACCGATGCTAGCATGCAGCACCAAATGTCATCACGTCTCGTCACGTGAGCGATTTTAGTGAATATATATCTTATCTGTGGTAACCTTTCTCGTCAAACGCTAAGATGCGCACCAAATTTTCTCAACTTTTGACAGTTTAGCGCGGGATAACTATCGTTTTTCAATTTGAGCACGAGAATTCTTGAGAAGTTTTTCTTGAATATTTTCTTAGAAAATTTTATTGGTCATGGCGGTCCCGTATCAAAATTATTTATTGGCGGTGTATAATAATAGAGAATTGAAAGATTTTTGTAGAAGTATCTATTTTACTTACCAGTAGGTACCTACTTATTGTAGGTACTTACTCAAGGTGAAGCTTGGGAACGGTGCCTGTATAATGATAACTAAAGTGTTACGTATTATTGTAAAATATCTCCAAGAGCTATGTAGTTCTACTTTAAGCGCTAAGGGTGAAGCACATCATGTACTTGCTGACATTTTTCTTGACCTAGTTATAAGATAGGTGTACGGAGTACAATGTAGTGACATTATCAGGGAAGAATCCTAGATGTGTCTGGATTCTTGTTCTTATACATTACATTGTTTTCCCTTTTTCTAGTGGCCAAGATGTACAAGGTACAATGTGTTATTCAGTCTATGCGTGTGATATCAAGGTTACCTAGCTTCCTATGTTATTATAGCTTAGCGATGTACGGAAGTACAATGTGTCAAGTCAGGCTGAGAATCTAGTTCACCTACAGTCCTACATTATAATGTCTACTTGCAATACGTGATCTTTGTTGTTCCGTATTGAACCTTCATGTATTCGACGAGTATTATGTCTCTCGTGGTGCGCATCTTAGAGTTAACGAGAAAACCACTGACGACGAGATAAATAGACGTCACGCGCGCGACATCTTTCGTGGCGCGCATCTTAGGCCCCCAGGAGGTGGTCTTACTAGGGGACCTTTATTGTGGCGATCTTTGGAGGAGGCCTATGTCCAGAGGGCCTACTCGGGAAAGAAAAATTGAAGTTTATTTTTCGTTTCCGTGCTAAATCAGCTCTTATGTCTCTTGCATAAGATTAGCGTTTGCACGAAAACGAATCAGAAACTTCGATTTCGTTTTTACGAGTACGGGCTCAGGTGTGGACGTCGTTCGGCCGAAATGATGATAATGCCAGTATTTCAGTAAAACTATCAAATAAAAACATTGTCTCCTAGTCCGAGAGCCAGCCGCCTTTCGCAAACGGTCGAGCGAATCCGGTTTGAGCGCTCATAAATCTGTCACTTGTCAAAGTAAGCCGCGTATCGAACGTACCAGCCGCCGGTAAATTATGAACTACCGCCCGTTTGCATTTTCAGTTTTATGTTCTCGTAATTGCATTATTGTTGAAATTTTTGCTCATTTTTTGAATTTAGTTTGTTATATTTTACTTTATGAATTTAAACGGAGTAAATCTATGTTGGAATATGATCTACAGGGTGTTTGGTGGAGGGTTAAATAAACTCGGTGGGTGTGTAATAGTCTAGTCTAGTCTAACCTAACCTAACCTAACTGTTTATTTTTTTTTTTAAATCCTGTTTTGTATTTTTTTAAGATTTTCCAAAATTTGAACTTTTTACCCCTACAATTTTTTTTGGAACATGTTTTTAATTGAACTTTTTATTTGGTTTTGGTCCCAGATGTATCCTTCGTCTATTGAAGGCATTGTTTATTTAAAAGAATGAGTAAATCATTAGTTATAACCTATCAAAGTAATCAAAAATAAAAAAAAATTGTAAAGGATGCCCACTTTGCATCGTTTAAAAAAAACTAATAGCGATCGAGGAGTTCAAATGATTTTAATTTTTTTTCTAATTATTGCTTATTACCACATGTAGCCGAAAAGTCGACAAACTAGTCAAAAATTTACACTTTAAGAGAAAACTTGCAAACTTGCCTGGATTTCGTTTAAAATAATATTAGATCAGAAATATCCCCTGCAAGGTACATACCTAAAGCTTAAAATAGATGAGAGCATAATAAATAACGTTAGATATCTGCTTCATATTTATGGCAGGGTTTTTCGAACGTGTACCTACTTGTGTTCGTAGGTCATGCAAGAAAAACAGAATCGAATAATACGGTATTTGATTCAAACGCCCGAGACGATTAACCACGTTCCAGGCTACCCAAAGGCTTTCAACAAATCAAACAGGAAAACTATCAGTTCAAATAAGAGAATAAAGCTAAGCACCGGCCGATACCACTTGGTGGGCACGTGACCACAATTAATGGGACAGGTAAGGTAAGAAAATTGCGGTCGGCTCCTTAACTGACTCGGAACAAATTTAGCCCAAGATGGTGTTTTGTTTACTATCGTTATTTATGTTGAAGTTAAAATAAATTAACAGTAAGTTAGGCCAAAAGGAAACACGCTTCGAAAGGCATCATATTATTTTTATATTTATGTAGGTCATATATTTGTGCTGCATGGCAAAGCCCTGTTATTTTTCCAGCTTTCCCTGAATAGTCACAACTTAATTTTACACTATCACAACGCGTCACCCAACAGTAAAATTTAATAGGTATTTTGGACATTTAATAATAAAATAAAATATCAATATTCATGAACAAATCTTCCAAATCAATGTGTAATGAATGTTTTACAACGTAGCTAATACAATTCTAAAGAAAATAATACATTAAATTCACAGACACATAAATAAATAAAACTACAATCATTAAAAAAAAAAGTAAAATATACACAATTTATCGTTCATAAATTCATTAATTACATTTTTTTGTCAATAAATCAGTCACTTTCTGAAACAACGCACAAGGTAATTCTCGTAAATACTGGCAGTTTATTATAGGCGAAAGGTGCTGAGCATATTATACTTTTAAGCATTAAGGTCGTTGACATGTCTAATGTCAATGTTTTGACATTAGACATGTCAAGCAAACAGACAGTTTTAGCAGCAGGAATTATATCTGAATCAAAGAATTGCAATCTAAATGTTATTTAATTATCATTTATATCATTAATTGTGATTAAATGCACCATATATTGGTCTTAGTGGGTACACAATGCAAAAAAACCCTGTCAGGTCACAACAATTATTGTAGGTGGTATGAACACATCTTCGTGGATCAAATACCGGGGCCCTTTTACTCAAATCAGGTTAACTGTCCACAGACCACATAATGGTCTGTAGAGCCACATCCATACCAGTCCACAGACCGTATGTGGTCTTTACGCCCGTACAATTTCTAAGCCATCTGACACTGTGGACGTAAGGAGAAAGTCTCTTAATTAATGCGGACTTGGCAGGTCACATCATAAGGATTATAAAAAGTGATGGGACGTAGGGAAATAATCGCTATTTTATTTAGGGTATGAAATAAAAAAGTGCCAAAAAATGTGATATTTTTTTCAAGATTTTTATAATATAATTTTTTCGAGTTTTATTGTTTCATTACTTAGAATTAGCTAAACCATTGTTTAGTAAGTAAAAAAATACGAGAAATGAATAGACAATTTATTATATAGAACAAAAGTTATACGTGAACTTTTTGAAAACATTGCAATCAATAAGGTTTCATGTAAATATTGCATATTTGCGAAACTCTTTTCGCCTTATTAGTGTATCATCTTATTGGTGTATCACCTGTCAATCTATGTCGCTCGTACACCTTCGTCTTTGTAATTTAGTCTAGGAAGTGCTAGGAGTCCACAGACCATAATGTGGAAAAAAACTATTGTAGTAGAGTATAAATATTTTACTAAACATAAGTATACATTTTACCGACATTTATTTAAAACACAACTGGACTTGTGGACCATTCCCACTCTGGAGCCCGGACAGTTAACCTGCAACTGAATTCTAAAATTCCACTTAAAGTCAGATTCTCTGCCTATCCCATCGTTAGCACCGGACTTTAGATCCATCTCTGTCACTCCATCCTCAAATTATACCCGAACCGAACCTCGAATCTGCTGACATCAGCAACCTCGTTAAAGTCAATTAACTTGAAGAACAAACGTAAAGTAGAATCTGAATGGCTCTCGATCGGCTATAAATCATTACGGGCCTCATTACGAGGGCCTCCTAATCCCTGGACCCCTGCAAGGATGTTGATTTCGGAAGAAATGATTAATGTGGATCAATGGTGCTTGTAGCGTTCGATTCAGGTATTTTACGTGAATAAGCCTTTAGATATATGTCTATGTGTTTATAATATATACTGATAGGCTGTGTAGTTTTTCGGTATGGTCTTTGATTTGAATTCAGAGCCAACTCAATTTTCCAGCAACAGTAGACTAAACCACAAAAAAGAACACATTTTTTTATGTGGCCCGTATAACCACTGAATGTAGGTCAATTTAAAATAAACCGCCGAGTGCGAGGCGACTTGCATACGAAGGGTTCCATACCGTAAAAATCAGGCAACTTTTTCAAAAAACATCAAATTTTCACTTTAAATTTACAATTTTACTATATTTTTAGTATATCTTGTTATTGCAGTTGAACTGTTACTTATTTATAGAAAGTTTCATGCGTACTAGTATGTATACAGTATGTAACTACCTATTGTAGTTCAAAAGGCCATGACAAATGAAGAGCAAAAATAGCCAAAAAATTAACGTTTTTTGTATTATGATATTTATTTTAATTTTATTATTTGTTGTTAAAGCGGCAAGAGAAATTCACATTCTCTGAAAATTTCAACTCGCTACCTCTTACGGTTCATGAGATAGAGCCCTGTGACAGACGGACGGACGGACGGACAGCAGAGGCTTAGTAATAAAAACTACACCATAGAGTAGGGAAATAAAAACACAATATATTTTATGAAAATACTTAATTATTATATTGTGTTTTAATTTTTCTGTGTGTCCTATACGTTTTATTGAACCTCACGGGATGTCTTTGTGTACGTTCCCAGACTATTCGTATAAACTGGGAACGTACATTAGTTACGGTTATTAACTAATCAATAGGTTCCAACATGTGTTTTTTACATGTAGACATTATAAAAATGCAATTTGCCACCCCTGTCTCCCTCCTCTCCATGAGACAATTTAACAGACAGGTCCACAGAACTCAGAGCCCTTCAAAGAAAATCTAAAACACCTTAGATCATCATTATCACCCCAAATGTAATCGTCGAGTGCGACGGACACCCTTCCACAATTAGTGTCAACGACTATTTTCGCCCCGTAATGAGCCTTCGAGTTGAGTTGGCCCCCGCTGGGTGAGGTTGTTGTTACTGCCCAAGGAAGTAGTGGGCGAAGTAAAAGATTTAAGATATTTCGGGCGGTAGATACAATATTTTTCTGAGGCACAAAGCCAGCGTGCGGTGAATAATTAAGCTGTGAACGATATTTTTTTAAATTAGATTTTTCCAAAACCTCCTTTCATAAATAAGTTGAATAATAAAATGGCCGTCCACATGTTGGCTATATAATGACGAGATTACAGACAGTAAAATCTATCATTACAAATTGCGATGACTCACCCATCATTGTGGAAAAATGAATGAGTTATGATCCCTTACGTTCAAAGAACTACAGCTGGCAATGAGTAAAGTTTGCCAAGACAATGTTTATATCCAAATACATTGATACCTTACAACGCTTCCCACGTAAAACGAATAAATAAAAATAACATTACACTTGGATTTGTAACGGATTTTGGTAAGAATTCAATACACGTTGCACAAACCATTTAGCCACATGTTCCAAAAAGCCGCTAAATAAATCGAGGGTCCTCAAGCCTGGTCGAGGCATGCGAACGGAAGAGGGAAGATATCCAACCCCCTGACAACTCCCTGTGGGTAGTTTGATGAGCACATGGTCAAGTGCTTTTATTGTAGACACGTTTTTAGAGTTCGGTTACCCGATGGGTAACAACAAGACCCTATCAACAAGCCACCTGTGTCTGTCCGGCCGTCAGAGGGTGTCAGAAGTGGCGTAATAACTAACCACAGCGTGGGGTGTCTTCTTTTCTGTAAAATTAAAGTTCCATTCTTAACTTCCCAATCTAAATAACGAAAAGTAGAACAAATTCATATCTCCACGCGTACCAAACAGAAACTGTGTCAAATTCTTTATAAAATCTTATGAAGGGACTCCCAATAATTTACATGTCACTTAATTCCACGCTGTCTTCACCGGAGTTCCTCCGAGTTCCCAACTTTCATTATCCTGAAAATGAAGGAGCGATCGAGGCGACTTTGAAACAAAACCGATATATCTCGCAGGCTGCTCCAGAGCCGAGATATTGGGAGAATCAAGCGAAAGCGAAACAAAATTCAACGAATAATTTTTAAAATGATATTAACGGACTTATGGGCTTGTGCACCGTACTGTTGTTCAAATAAGATGTTTTCGTAAGTGACTCATACTACTTTTGCATATAAGTCGTTCATTTTCTTTTGTGTTTTAGAAGTAAATAAAATGTGTGGCGAAAATAGTATGAGTAATACACTGACGATAAATGCGACCAGCAACCCGCCGCTCGTTACTCAAAATCGGTTTTAAGCCATATGGCTTTAAACTGGTTCATATGTGTATACTGTTATCATAATATATGATAATGTGCTGTCATTTCAAGAACATAAGATCAGAAGTTATCTTGAAACCACGGACTCTCATCTCTTCTCGGTATTTTTACTATACACTCCTCAATAGTTGTAGGCAACCCAGGCGATAGTTAAGTTCTCTTTAACACTACAAAACAAATAAGTTTACCTTGCACTCTGCTGACGTCGTCGTAGCAAAAAGCTGACGAGCGAATTGCAACCACGCTCGTGTTGATCTAGCGACTTGTCTACGCAAGCTGAGAGTGGAAGGCGAAGGCACATGAAGGCTTACGTAGTTCGACTTTAAAGAGTTTTCAGTCTGTTTGCTCTGAGCTGATTCCGACTCGAATCTGCGAGTTGGATGTCTTTGTTTAACTTCAAAGAAAATATATTTGGCCCGTATCATTCTCTTGATGATAGCTTGGTGTTGATATGAAATGAAAGGTTTATTTGAACGACACCTAAAAATTAAAATAATCAACCACAACTCAACTCTCTCTCTCTTTTTGTCTGTCAACGCAAACCATCCGCAAAACACCATCACGAGCTTTTTGTAACGAGTAGGTTTAAAAATATATATACAGGGTGATTGGTTAATTAGGAACACTACGTGAACTGCAGATTCTGCCCGTCATCACGAACACGTTCGAGAAGACGCCAGGTCTTAATTCACAAAATTTCATGACATCCACCTCCCATACAAAATAAAAAAGCACTGTAGACCGGAACCCAAGGAATTAATAAAGATCGATCTACCCCTCCCATTCTATTTGACTCTCCCACTGTTATTCTATGAAGAGACTAATGTAACTTAAGCATTAAGGCAAAAAAGTGCCTACAAAGTATCAGTGAGGGATTGCACATAAATTTTTCAATCCACAATTTGTTTTAAAGTTATGTTTCAAATTAATCCCCTAATATGATTAGATTTTAAGGCTTAGGTAAGTCCTTTGTAACAACTACTTAAATATGCTGAGGCTGGTATTCTTTCCCGTTATTTTTCGAAGAAGTATAATATTTACCTAGGCATATTCTCTCACTGAGTCATTAATGCAATAAACTAAGTATGAAATGTACCTACAGTACCTGGTTCTGTCGTCGAAGTATTCACTATCAAACTGTTACACAAATTACCAAGAAGCTGATTATTATTGGTCTTTTCGACACATTACACATATAAAATCCACATTAAACACTCAAATATTTCACACTAAAATAAAATTATCAAAACAACGCACCAAAATAGATATTTTTCAACTTCAACTTCTTTTTATTTTGGCGCCGCTTGCTTTTCGCTACGACTCTGCCAGTGTCTGTGTCGGAGTGTCATAAACTTCGAAGAATATGATCAGTATTATACTGATCATATTCTTCGATGTTTATGATAGTTTATGATTTTGCTACGACAAACGGACAACACAACATAAATAAAAGGACAACAATAGATATTTTTGTAACTTTCAATTCAATTAAGTTTGACACAATAACATTTTTGTCAGTAAGAATGTGGTTTTTTTTAGCAAGCAGGTTGTTCGTTTTTGGAAACGGCAGCATAGAGGTTGATATTGGATAAAAACCTTTATTGGATAAAAACCTTTACACTTAGTCTATATTATGTCTATATTTTTACGGTAGTCTATGGTGATTTGCAAAGACAGTAGCATAAGTTCCGTATTTGTACTCTAATAAATCAATTTTTTGAGTATGTGGCGAATCTACTAAGGAATTGAATCTTTGTAAGTCGTTATTTAAAGTTAGTGCTCAACTTTTTTGATAGGCTGATGATAACTCATTTGAAAGAAACACCCCAATTATTTAATTTGTATCAAAAAACTTTTAGGTTCATCCCACGAAAACTTTATTCTACCGCCTTGAAACATCCCTTTTGATTCCATTGGCAATTGAATAACATTAATAAGTTATTTGAAAAACTAGCTGTTGCCCGCTACTTCGTTAGCGTGGTAAGATTTATGGTGCCCGATCTTTTACAGTGACAATAAGAGACCACCTTTTTTAACCAGGGTAGGTAAGTAATAAGTTAATAAAATACCCAGAATAGGTACTTACACATAATATTTCTTAAACGTTTTTACATATTTTTTGTAAAAGCTTACATAGCTTAAAATCCGTAAATTAGTAACACTACGCTGGACCCAGTTTTGGGACATAAAAACAAGTCTAGGTATATATAGATTGCCTGTTGGAAATTCCGGTCGGTATTTATTTTAAACCTGATTTTCCAAAAAGTACGCTTTGTCGCACCCCTATGAACGTGAAATCCTATGCCTATCCTTTTCACAAAATGGCTTGCTTTGCGCCCTCTTAATTACATAAAAAAAACACTTTCAAACAAGCAACCCCTAACCTAAGCCTTGTACTCAGTTTTCTAAATTAAACTTCGATTTTTGTCGTTTAAATCATTTTTTTTTTTGGTGGCGCAGTCCAAATTACTTTCGAATTTATTAGTTTGCATACCGCCTCCCAATGCAGAGCTGGGTGGCAATTATTTGAGTTAGGTACATAAGGGCCTGTTCACACCTATTATTGACCTATTGTGGTAATCGCTACCCAGAGCGGCAACGAAAAACTTGGCTCAGTTTCGCGCATATTCCCGTCGGGCATTTTGTATGTACTGAATACACACCTACTACCTAGGTAGGTAGTAGGTGTGTATTCAGTAGATACATACAAGTTATGATACTTAGGTAAGTATGATAACTTCTTCAGAAGCGTCATAGGTCATATTGGCCGCATAAAATACATCTATCCACATACCTTCCATAATACAATTCTAAACGAACGCCACCCTTAGTTATTTTTAGGGTCCCGTACCTCAAAAGGAAAAAAGGAACCCATAAAGGATCACTTAGTTGTCCGTCTGACCCTCTTTTTTCGGGGAAGGCGTAGAGGAGTTGAAATTAACGACACCCGACACCCGCGGGAAGAGTGCGGGTGATGCAAATTCTAAGCCGGCACCACACGGCATTATTGTGTTTACTGCTACTTAAATACCTACAGCATGAATGACTACCGTTTTCGATCTACGCATTATTCTCTACAAGATGTAAGTCCCAACAAAAGCAATGAATATCTCAAAAGTAGCAGAACCTCAAGCGCCTTTATAAATAACATTTTGTTTCTACGGCCGGGTCTCAGAGACCACAAACTCAATCTTGCACATTAACATGGGAGCGGCTGATGGACCGTTCAACTAACAAAATTATTTAAAGTAGTCCTTTGACTTTTTAGGGTTCCGTACCCGAAGGGTGAAAACGGAACCCTATTACTAAGCCTCCGCTGTCCATCCGTCCGTCCGTCCATCTTTAAGAGGGCTCTATCTCATGAACCGTAAAAAGTAGACAGTTGAAATTTTCAGAGAATGTGTATTTCTCTTGTCGCTACACAGAAAATATTAAAATAAAATAAATATCCAAATTAAACTTCTTTACTTTAGTCTACGTACCGAAGCGACTGAAATCAAAAATATCACTTTATTTCCGTGTCAGTGTTTAATTATTAAGAATTTGACCTTTTCTAAGTATACATTTATTGTATTTATGGAAATAAAGAGTTTTTGACTTTGACTTTGACTTTGAAAACGGGGCTTCCGTCAAAACGTGAATTTTTGGCAATTTTTGCTCTTTGTTTGTCAAAGCTGTATCTTTTAAACCGTGAAAGGTAGACTGTTGAATTTTTTACAGAGTGTGCATTACTATTTTCACTATAACAACAAATAAAACATAAAATAAAATATACAATAAACATAAAATAAAATTTATAATTAAGGGGGCAACGTCCGTACCATGTGGAACTAAGTACGATGACCGAAGTTAGCAGCGTTTGGCGCTGTCAGTACTTGGATGGGTGACCGCGTCGTTCTGTTTTGTTTTTTTTGCGACCCATCAAAAAATATTTTTAGGGTTTCTCTTGTAAGATTATCAAGTTTGAAAGTATATCAAGTATGGAACTCAACCCTTCGTGTGCGAGTCGACTCGCACTTGGCCGATTTTATGTGTGTGTAGAGTGGAAAATGTTGACGTTTCCATAGTTTCTAGGTCCTTTTGGTGCGTCTTTACGAACTTCTGCATACGGATAGGTACTTAGTAAGCGTTATAGGAGGTCAAAATAAAGTTGCAAGGCAGTGTTGCCACCTTAGTGGATTTTCCACTAAAACTGGTGGTTTCGACTCCCGCTTTAGTGGTGAAATATTGCTATTAGTGGTTAGTCGATTTTTCTAGTGGTTTAGTAAACTTCGCCATCAAGCCACGTTTTGAAATATTATTATTTCTTCTTATTTCTATTGAGTTTTACATCTGTGTAGGCCTCACTGACTGATCCGTCAGAATCACTGATCTCCAGAATACACTATACGCAGGGATTTCCCGTAGAATATTTTTGGTAGAGTTAGCAAGCACTTTGGTCCTAAATGATGACCAGGGCAGGGTCCATAGACGGAGCCGGAGGGAGGCCATAGGAACTACTAAACAAAACGACGTAGGTACCTCATTGAGTTTAGTTTGGAATTAATATTGAATAACCCCTCATTCGCCATCTGCCGGCAGGTAGTGAAACTCCGTTGAGCGCCACGGTTGTATACCTTTGTAGAACGCAGAAAATATTAAAAACGGCTAAAATATTAGAATTTCGCGCGAATGTGTGTCAGATTCCGTGTCGAAGACTCGGAGACGGAGTTTCTGAATAGCCCTGTTGTGATGGTTTATTTACTCTGAGAACTATTTCTATCTCTTTTTTTGTATGTAATATGGAAGACAAGACTAGTGAATGAACAAGCAAAGATTCATATTATTCATGTGAATAAACTAGATCTTCGTCTTTGTTTTAATCTAATATTTTTTTTTGTTATTTTTGTTAATTCATTCGTTAGTTTTACATCTTTGACTAAGTATTGTATTGTTACAGGTTATAACTAACTAAGCAGCCTAAGATTCTGTTTAAACTAGAGACATTTTTTTTAGCATTTGAAGTTCCTGTTGATTTACTAATTATAAATATTTTATGACATTATAAAAAAGGATATTTACATACATACCTACCTGTTTTCGTTCGTAAAAACTAAAATTTGTTTAGTGGAAATTTTTGTGATTTTTACAGAAAGCCTACCGAAGGCCCCCTTAGGTAGGCCTTCTGTAAAAATCCTCATTGAGTATCGGTTTATACATTTGAAAACCGTTTTTGGAATTTCTGTAGGTTTAATACTTTTTGATATATTTTGATAAAACTCGAAAAAGTACCTAATCTTCCAAATACCCTTATCTCCAAAGATTGCAGAGCGATCTACGTGAAATGTATGTAGCGTTTGTAGATATGAATCTATATTTTACAGGAAAAATATAGAGAAGTCTGTAAGTAGAACACTTTTTCAAAATTGGTCAAAAAGGGAAAGCTACCTCACCGAGTGGGGTATCAAATGAAAGGTATCGGTTTGTATATTTCAAAACAGTTTTTGAAATCTTTGTAGGTTTCATACTTTTTGAAATATTTTGAAAAAACTCCGAAAAATTACGCATTCCTGCTCCGCTACCTCCGATGTTTACAGAGCGATCCATCTGAAATAGTAGCGTTTGTAGATATGGATCTATATTTTACATGAAAAATATAGAAAAGTCTGTAAGTAGAACAGTTTTTGAAAAATGGTCAAAAAAGGGGGGGATAATTTTAAAAAATTTCTGCACGTTTTATACTTTTTGAAATATTTTGAAAAAAGACGAATATTTTAGTATTACCCTCTAGCTTGCAAATTGATACATCTGAAATTTGATAACCTTTAATTTTTTGGTATTCATCAAATAGCAAAGTCTCTAACTAGTACCTAGTACATCCAATATGTACTTGACAACCGTTCGAAACCCTCGGCGCGCCAGGTCACACTCGCACTTGACGGATCTTGTTTATTAGTGATTTTAGAGGTTGAATCTGGTGGAGAGCAAGTTTAACTGGTGGTTGGAACACTGTGCAAGAGGACTTCATTTCTAATTCGTTTTCTAAATTAACTTCTGCCCGCGTGAGTTATTTAGCCCCTCCAGAGATTTGACAGCTTGTATCTTAAAACCTAGACTAGCCCTGGCAACTGCTGTGAAAATTACAAAACCACCACTAATTTTTTCCGACGTATTCATAAATGATTTGAATTGCCTTTCTTGAATTTATCACAAATCTTACCTACAGTCTGCATTGGCAAATATTTATCGGAAAGCTCGGGCTCGAATTAAAATAACTCGTGAATCGAACGTAAACGTAAAGCACTTTTATTTTCGCTGGCGTAAGCCTCCCGAATTCCAAGTGGGTAACATTATTCATACAATCCTACTTGCCCGTAATCTTTTAAAGATTAGGTATTAGATTGAACCTTTCGACTCAACTCTTTTTAGTATTGGTTTCCTTGCTATTGCACGATTTGTGACCATATTTCATTTCACACTTTCACAATTGGCATGGAACCTATCTGAGAGATATCACCGCAACCACCTTACATATCCACCTTCCCTCTTGTGACTCAGTTACCCAAACTGGATGAACAATATTATTAAATTTGGTTGGAACATTATTGTCTATCCCATGCATATATCTACTCGTATAAATGAAATGAAAATATTATTTATTCTGATATGTGCAGGTATAATAAAATATAAAGGTATGTATCTAGCTAGAGCAACAAACACGTCTTTATATGTATTATAAGATCTAATATCATCTCGGTTCTGTCTCGGACCTGTCTCTTGCTAACTAGAAGCAACGATTTAGAGGTTCTCTTCGTGATTCACCAGCATCAGCCCATATTATTCACCATTTCAAAAACCAGAATTTTTTTCAGAACCAAAATAGACCCATAGACGAGTCAAATTTAAACTAATAATTATTATTTTATATGGAATTTATTATCGTTTAAAGAACAAGTAATACTTCATTCAATAATGTATCACTGTAGGAACCCTTGTCTAGTTAACCAGTGATCACAATCGTCGCACAAATAAAATAGTCGTGTGCACGGCTGTCGCGGCGGCGCGGCGGTAAGGACGGCCGTAATGAAGCAGGGTAACGAACAGGAGCTGACGTCACCTGCCTCTCGCACGGTCATGATGCTCAAACTTTTGAAAAAACATGGAAAAATAATTTGTGGCTGCAGCCAAGAAGCTGTGTCGGATGAGTCGTAGACGAAATTGACTAAAATGGTCTCATAAGTCAAGTAATAACCTTGCAGTAACCCAAAGCGTAGATGAAGAGACGTGCCTCTAAAAGATTTCCATCTTAGTGACGGAAATCGGAGAGAAGTTTTTAAAGAAATGCCTAGTATACTAAAAAAAAAAGAAAAAGAAAAAAGAGAAATGGTAAGTATACTATACTTACCAACTGCAGTGTTAGACATTTCTTTCTACTCCCATAAATTAGGAGAATACATCAAACACAGAGGTTATTGTAAAAAGCAAGAAGGAACAAAATATGGAAATGGGCAGTTGTACCTCAGATACTAGGTACTACACCTGAGAATAGAACCTATACCAAAGGAGACCAGGATACAGAGCTCAAGAAAGTAAATAAGCATCTTATTAGTTGCCTAGCTATCTAGCTAGGCAACTAATAATATGCAGTCGTTATTTGGTGATAATTATCTAATTATCATCAAATAACGACAATTAGGTATACACTTTTACATAAGTTAGCACTTTTGAGCAATTTAATCTAAAATTAGATGGCATTGTAACAATATTCTGAAAAGCCGCCCAATTTGGAGCCGTCCTTAAACAATGCCTTCCGAAAATAACCAAAGCACAAACCATTTTCAAGATTGGTCCACCAAAGCGGAACATCGCAATCTTGCTTCCACAGTTCCACTTATCCACGAAGAGTTCCATTATTTACTTGTGTAGGTACAAAAAAGCATTCCTTTGTGAAAGTTTGAGAGCCTCTCTCGGTCGGGAAAGAAACGTTTTGTAACTCAATTTGTGGGAAGTGCAACTCTCCGTACCTACTAACATGACATTGCAAGGACTATGCAGTAATCGCTTTTTGATTTTGTAAGCCGCATTCTTGTTGTATACATCGAGGGGACGAGCAGCGTTTTAATTTTATGATGTTTTGTTATTTTTATTTGTCTTGAAGTTCGAATCAGCTCCGTTTCACAATGCGACCCAAGAGCGCAGTTACGATTCTTTATAAAGATCGATACTCACCTATTTTGTTTCTGGTGTCGACAAAATTCGGTAAGAACAACATTTTTGTTGATTCTTATCATGGCGCTCCTGTTTCAATAAAAAAAATAACTGACTAAATTTACCTACAGTTATTTTTAAGGGTTCAAGAGGACCACCAAATCCATCAAACGTGCAAAAAAAAATTACTCAATAGTAATCACCACCAATCACATGCCGCGCAAATATCTAACCTAATAAAAATCTCCTCAATATCTTTTCGCAAAACAAATACACAGCCATAAACGACTCCAGTTAACCGTTACAGCTGTAATGAAAACCATTTGTCTGCTTAATGTGCGTCCAGGATATCGTCTAATATGAAATAACGTCTGGCAGACGATGGGGTCATTATATCTAGGGTTATGTGTCTTCATGAGCGCTGATCGGGAGATATGGCCCAAGGTGCGAGCTGTTTTGGGTTGGAGTTGCTTTCTTGGTGTGTTTGAAACTGCTTCCTTTTTTTGCAACGCGTATTAGCCTGTTATAACGGCCGAGCCACGGCAAGCTTTCAATTGTACAGGTTGTGAAATCTGCCATCAATTGTGATGGCAGATTTCACAACCTGACAAAGTTTCTCAACTCACTAGGTATTTCATTGAAATACCTAGTGAGTTGAGAAACTTTGTCTTTCTGCAATGCGAAATGGTTTGTCCACACAAAGGAAGCTCGGCCTGTAGGCCGAGCCTACAGGCCGAGCTTACATGTATGTAGACAGACCAAAAAAGTTTCCGGTTTGTATCTTCTTCTAATAAAACCTTGACCTTGTTTTGGTGCGCTACACTATGGTTCATCAGTGACACTATTATTGACCTGACAAATCAGTTAATTTATTATCATCTTTAGGAGAACTTCTATTATTATGCCAAACCCATCTCCTACCAACGCAAACGCCAGCTAATCATAACATAACCCTAGTCACCTGGATCTTGGCAAACAGTAACAGTTGTCAATAGGTCGGGTTCGGCAATCACTCAGCTAGCTATCGGCCACGTCAGCTCGCTTGGCGCTTTGTTTGCGTTGCTCTTATCACGGCGGAGCTCAAACACGCGCGGACTGACCGAACTGGGAACTAGGAGGGCGGTGATACGGCGTATGATACGGATAGCGTTTAGAGAAGCAGTTTCTATGGGGTTATGGAGACAGTTTTTCTACAGTTTTCTGTAGAAAAATCTCTAGCTTTGTCCATCACCAAGAGATGAATTTCGATATTTCTTGTAAAACATGTTTCAAAATTCGACTGCGTACCAAAACGATGGATAGATTAGGTTAGGTTGTAGGCAGTGACGACGGCTAAACGCCGTACTGTGTCCAATTTTACGTGATACCGGTACGTTCCTCAAACCGAGTGTACCTATCGGAAGCAACTCAATCAGAGCTCTATTCGCCGCATCCACCGACTCTCGCTCCAAGCGCAGTCAAACAACACAGAAGCCGGGCCGAGCTGATTAATAGCACCACGCACCGTCCAAATGAATGCTGTTTAGAATCTAGATGTACTCGGATACACTCTGATAAATCGTACGTGGCCTGCAGTTCGCTTTGAGAACTATGCAATTTTTAGTAGATTTGAGCGACAATCGAGAATCTGGAGCAGGTTTTACGGGGATTGGACTGAGCTTTTTGTCATGAATGATTTACATGTTTCCAGTGTAGGCTCGTGCTTTTATACGTGCTGCGTTCTACTGGCGACGAAAAATGCTTGCTAGATAATCTTTGAATAGTCTGGGATTACAATTTATTTTCCTTATTATGGTATCTGCTAGTCGATTCAGATGTTGATGTTGATTGTGTGAGTGTATCACTCATAGTAATTTCGCCGCTCATTGGTTCATATTCTTCAGTTTTTAATTCGTACTCAAACTATTTTGCTGCTCATGGACAGCCCAAGAGCAGCGAAAATAGTTTGAGTGATATACTCACGGATACGTTTGTATAGACCAGCAGGGTTTCATTGTCATAATTTATTCATATAGATATTCAGCATAACCAATAAGCACACATACGTCCACTGCTGAACATGCTTCCCCCAAACAAGGGGGGGTTTTGTCATAATCAACACGCTTGGCAGGCAGATATTCAGCATACCATAAGAATTTTTGTAAACTACGTATAAAATCTAAGTTGTAATCTTTCATATAGACTATTAGTTTTCGACAGTATCTAATGGGTTCATAATAGTCAAACGCCTGTTTCTCTTTATAAATAACCATCCCTTGATAACAGTCCCCATTATTAGCAAACGTCTTTATTCTTTCATATTTGCGATACACAAATCTGACAAAACAGGACATGAAAAGCCTGCCGCATTCGTATGAATGCGGCAGGCCGGATGTTAGTATAACATCCGGACCACCTACCGTCCCCATCCTCATCAACGTATTAATGAGATAATTCCTGAACACAGATCTATTATGTTTTGTTCTATTGGTTTGCTTTGTCATCTGATTTATTACTTATTGACTGCCATTCAGTCTTGGTGCTATCGCCATGGTTATTGGTCTTGGAGGTCATAAACAGACAGGATATAGATCGAGGTGTAAATTCAGCTAGACATCAGCACACTCACGGACTCACTGCGTGCAGGTGATGCATTGATAGACCATAACTAACTTGGATTGAATTTTTTTTGTAAGCAACTAGATAAACATTTTGTTTTATATGAATATGTTCATCAGAGTGTCTGTGTCTCTCTGAGCCATAGGCTCCCAAGCAGAATAACCGATTTTGATTTGATTGACAGTGTTCTTAGCGTTGTCTGGTGAAAATCGGTACTACCGATCTAATGTTATGCGATATTCATTCATGCACCCAGATTCAAAGTTATTCTTCGGGGATTTTCTAATTTTAGATTTTCCACCTGTCTGTTTTCCTATACCACAATCAAATCAAAAACAACAGTAATCCATTACTAGCATCTGTATCACAATGTGGCCTCATTAGACAGTAAGTGTTCAGCAAATATTGGAGCTTTGGCCAATTGTTCGACAAATGGAGTGGTCATCCGTGCAAACAGTCATTAGACGATTAATTGTGGATGTTGACGGACCACTAGATGACGAGTGCTAGTCAAACCTGCCCTGATTGAGGGTATAAAAGATGTGGTAAATGGATTTTGTGGAGGCTATTGTAGACAATGTTTCTGATAGATGATAGGTTAAATTGGATGGGAGAATAGGATCTGGTGGTGGAATTTCTACATAGTGTGCACACTTGACCTCAAATAAATTATACTGTGTGCGAAATGCCTCATAATCATAAGGCAAATATCCTACCATTCAGATTAATTCCAGGATGTAGTAGAAAGAGTTATGTTGTCACACTGGGTGATGCAGCGTAAAGTGTGTCACATCGCTTTAAATAATTTTATGTAGGAACTTACACATAGGTACTGGTATAGTATTATAAAATCTGTGATGTAGGTAAAATAGGTAAAATGGGCTTTTAATGAAGCCCAATTAGGGAACAATACAACAGGTTTCTAACTGTACCTATGTTGGATTAATAATAATAATGATAATGTTTGTTTATTTTCAGATTACAAAAGATCCATAAGTTAGTAAAGTCTTAGCCTATGTTAGTTTTAACTATTTAATTAATGTGGAGATGGAGTGTCTGTACATCACTCCATCTAATTTATTAGCTATTGCTGACAGGATGGTGTTGGTACTCCCGCGTATTCTACTAAGCAGTGAGGCTGCCTTCTTCCTCATACAGGCGGCGAAACCATCTACGCGTGCCTCCGTAAACATGCCGTAGGCGCTGCAGAATCGCGAGAGCCCCAACAGCATCCTGAAAGCTTTATTGTACTGGACGCGAAGAGTATTGACGGATTTCTTCGTATACGTGAACCACAGGCTGTTCGTGTAAAAGGATTGGCAAAAGGATTTAAACAGTTATTTTTACTTCTGCGGAACAAAATTAATGACAATCCCTGTTACTGCTAAGTTTCTTCTTTCTAAGTGCCACCTGATTGCTCTCTATTATGTGGCACTTAGAACTCTCGTCTTGATGGCAGGATATAGAAAAAACTCATTTTGTTTATCATATTATGATAAACAAACATATGAAAACAGAGTCGTTGCCTTTACATTAGCCTCTTATCCACGAGACTCGATACGTTGGTAACAATGATTTGAATGCATACTTAATAAGGAGCAAATAATATTTTACGTGCTTTGTGACAGTAATGGATAGGTATGTAGGTACAATAGGTATCATCAACATCGTGAGTCACCCTATCCATCTCCCTCAAACAATCGCCGCTATGCGCCATCTACCGTCTATAATTCAGAATCACTCTCAATCCACGCGATTCGTCTCACACGATCGACTCTGAAAGACATGATACTGAGACCAGTGGAGTGTCGATTTAATACAGAGCTAGGAGTGTGAACGAACACGTGATCATGACGCTGCAAAGAAGTAGATGTTGGGAAACAAAAGTCACTTTGGCACTTATGTTATGAGGTCATTAAATAATTTGTATTTTTTTTGATTTTGGTTACTGATTATATTATAAAAAAATGAGCTAGGCAGGTAGATACCGTAATTATGCCCGATAGAATCGATTCTGTGATCTTTACACCTCGTATTTCAATAAAAAATGTACTCCTTCCATAGTTTTACGTACCGTTTTGAGCTCCTCGCGATCTTTTTTCAAATTTTTTTAATTCCTTTCATTAGAGAATGCGGTGATATAGGACCGCATGCGTGGCAGAGCAGCAGAGGTGAGCCCTAAGAGCCAAAATATATCCCTCTGTTTTGAGCCCCGAGTAAGTTTGAATGCAATCCGAACTAATGGTGGTCGACAACTATACATCACTGCTACAATAGCGATGGCGGCCGCACAATGGGTGAAAGATGATTTTTGTGCAACAGAAATAGTGTTTGGAGAATGGATTAAAGTTGTTTATTTTTTAGCGAAATCAAACTCTATTTGAATCAAGACAAAGCCTTGATTTGTCCGTGTTCTCCAAACCAATCTTATTTAGTAGGTATCTATAGATATTGGATGTTTCAGATAGCTTGTACAAATATTTAGATGAGTTCTTTATATTTTTTTATCAAACAGAAACCTGTCTGTCAAAATCTTATAATATCTCCAAAAACAAACAAAACCTGGTAAGCTGTGGGCAGACAAAGAATCAATTTTACCGGAGGCGATTATGAAACAATGGCATGAATAATTGAACGAACAGCCACCTCGGACAATGCGGAACAAATACTGCTTCTGAGACGCTGTTGTCAGGAACTAGGGATGTTACAATCACATGAATGTATCGATGAAATACATTTTGAAATTGTAAATCGTCAGGATCTCGAAATTTTTAATAAATATAAGTTTGCGTTCGTAAGTATTTATTTTATGAGTAGTACCAATATAAGATGCACACTGATCTTACCCCATGTACAATCCAACGATCATACGAGGTTGTCTGGCAGAAATTGCTTATAAGCGATAAGGCCGCCAATTGTCACATACTATACTTAATTGTTTCATTTGTAATTTGTTTCTTAGGTAAGTGTGCAATTCATAATTTTCTATCCATCTCTCTGAGGAACGAAGTTGAAAGTTTAGGTGATTAGATTTCAAGTATGACATAATACCTAATGGATAAATAACAAATTGAATTGGTTTGTAGATATGAAGATGCTACTCTCGGTGGGCAACTAGTACTTTGAGTGCGACAACGACGACGGGTGTTAATATAGAGACTAAACTTCTGTAGTAATCTGTGGATAATGTGATTGGTTGTACATTTAGAAACACATAGGATAAGTACATTATATAATGAGTCTGCATTGTACAATTTGTTTTTTGTCCTGAATAAAGAAAAATTAAAATAAAAAAATCAAACCTAATAGGCTTTTTAAAGACCGGTGAAACCAAAGGTCCGCCTGCGACGCAAGTTGCGGATTCGATTACCGCCCCGCGACAAATGTTTTTAAGATCTGCTGATATTTGTTCCGAGTGTTTACTATCTATAATAAAAAATATCTATCTATGTGTAATAATGTAATATGTATGTATAAACCCGCAGAATATAGCTACTTTTATATACCTTGGCACATGCGTGACACATGTGAGCCGTCGGCCCTTACGCTACTCACCGGGTTTAAATTATCTAGTTCCCATAACACAAGCTGTGCTTAATTAGGGGCTAGATGATGCTGTGTGGATTGTCCAGCATCATTTATTATTTATATATATTTATAACCATAATTTGAATCCTTATCGATAGTTCCTACCAACAATGGATTCCCCCCACCCCTACGCCGCAAGAGGTCCCGCTTGAGTTTCTTAGCTGATGGTGTTCCTGTGTAATCCGCACTATTTAGCCGCTGAGCCACCGCAGCCGTGTCACGAGGGATTTGAATAAGTCGCAGATACTGCCATTGTATTGGTTCATAATTAAAGCGGAATGCTTCGATACGATACGATTCGCTATTTGCTCCCTTTGTGATCATAAACAGTAAATCTTACTAATATTGGCTAATCTTTAGACATCTCTTTCTAGTCGTTAGCAGTGTGGAGCTTTTAAAGCTTGTAGTTCTGTTTGAAAATAATTACTGACAAATATCTTGTTGATAAATTTCGTAGAAATTAATATACTTACTCATTGGATTTATTTTCCATGTGTTGTGATTAATCTGTGAGAATTCGATGATATTGAAGCTGAAAATTTAAACTCTTCCAATTTATACGGTGTTCCCTCACTACATGAAAATGAAAATACTTAATACCTATTTTTGAAATGGTCCTCTGATTTGGTGAAGATCACAGGACACCGTTGGATGCGAGTTGCGTAGGACCGGTCATTGTTGCGTTCTTTGGGAGAGAGGTCTATGCGCAGCAATGGACGTTTTTCGAATGAAATGATAACGACGATGATGTGGTGTTTAGTGCTGGTGGTGTTCCTATCTATTCCGCACTATTTAGCCACTCAGCCGCCGCAGCCGTGTCATGTAGGATTTTCATAATACGTGCCTAAGTGTGTCGGCGGTTCCTCCCTTTTGGATGATAAAATAGGAAATCCTGCGAACTCTACATTGCATTATTGTAGAATACTAGGTGTCCACAACTTATTCTATTCTTGTTGTACGTCAATTCGGGATACTGGAAATAGATTTCCACATGAGATTGGATCCTTGATGTCCTTTTAGCCGAGTTTCATCTATTCCAGTCTCAGAAGGCTAGACAAGTGAGCGGGATATAGTATAATGCACAAGTGTGTGTGCAAGCACAGGTGCACTCTCTATTCCCTCACTTTTATAATTATATGGGACGGCAGACCGACACGACCGAGGAGAGGTCAGGCGCAGGATCAACGACTTGCTCATTGATTAGGTCTTAGGCATAGAGATGGTCAGCGTACAATTAAGGTGGCTGCCACAGTTTTGTATTTGATGGTTAGACGCGCTTTCGCACTCATAACGCGCTCCATTTCATTCGACGTGAAACAGCAAAAAATACTCCTGGGCTGCGATTTTGGAGATGTTCGTAGCCTTCTTAATAACTCAAGGTGAGTTATTACCAATAAAACAAAATACATTCTGCATAGAAACGAATATCGTGAATATAAAACAAATGACAGCATCGATAATAAACAAACGCTAAAACAGCACGCCTAGACGCGTTGTAAAAATGAGCTGTCAACCAGTAGATAAATCTAATGCCACAGTAAGATGCACTCGCAAACTGTTTCAATACATCAACCCTTGCCGGTGGACCGTGACGGCAATCATAGCGGACAGACTTGCACGAAAGTGTACATACAAAATAATATTAAATATTTTACCTTGGAGCTTTTGAGATAACATACATAATCATGGTAAATATCCCGTTGGAAATGACTTTAGTGTTATTAACCATGATGGATTTCAAAGATTTAATTTACACAACTTTTAACACAGGTTCAGCATAATGCTATGGTTTCATGCCGCCGTGTAGATATCATAGAAAGTGGATTTGAAGACAAGCAAAAGACATGCACAAAAGAATGTGATGCAAACCTTTGACCCACGCGTAGACTTTTTTTTTCTCTACGAGGTTTAAGCTGAAGTTAGGAACAAGTTACACGCAGGAGATTGAGGTTTTTTCAAGCTATTTGATTATTTGAGGCTGTTCAACTATAACACTAGGTACATAAAGTCAAACACAACTGCTGCTGTGTTTGCGCACACACTTGTGCACTTTAATATGTCCTGCGCATCTGGCTAGTCTCTGTAGAGACTGATCGCCGTGGCTGAAAGTCAGCTAGGAGGACATCATACAGTCAAAGTAGGTGAGTTATTTAAAAATGTTGCAATACTTATGTATGCGACTGTAACACTTGGCGCACCGGGCAGTGGCGGATGCAAAAAATATAATAAACGATATCTGTTAGAAAATGATGAAATCCATCAATAACGCGCGCCCCGTACTTGTCTTATACAAGGGGTGAGAGTTCAGTTTGTTTAAGGCTTAACAGAAGATAACAAACTGCCTTCAAAATAGTTAGTGTCTTATGTTAGAGTGGTGTGCAGTAGATATAAGAATGAATAAAATATTTTCTTTTCATTTTAGCATTCCTCTTATTGATAGACTTCAAACTAACACCAAAGACTTACAAATCCATAGGCATAGGTAGATATACATAATTTATTTTTATTACAGTTCCTTATTACCTTTCCTACTTTTTCAGTTTGCAACAATGTTTTTTTTTGGTAGAGTATGTCTTACCTAGTTCCCACGTGTGGTCTTAAATCATTTTAACAAGATCTCGACTGTACTCGACATTCTACACATTCAAAACTATGAATGATATCAATTCCAAATATAATTATAGAAAACTAGTAATGTTGGGAGCCAAACTATTAAATTTTCTAATGATATTGGTTTTGTTAAAAGCTCGCACTTAGAAAATTTTTATTCCAAACTTATTTGTCGAAATTCATCTATAATGATTTTTAGATCATCGAAAACTGTGTTCACCTCTCCACCTAAGATCCGTCATCCAAAAACCAAACATTGAGCTTGGATTGGAGACGTTGAATTATCGGTTGGATGGCAAGGCTAAATATGGCCGGACCAAGAGGGTCGCCATATTTAGCCTTGCAAAAAATAAATTTGTTTCTGTAAATTAATTTTGACGGTGAACCGTAACATTGCCAGAGAAAAGGGTAAATTTCTGGAATTTAGTCTTTAATTTCTTTTAGCAAGGCGCCCCTTTCTACGAAATTGAAGGCGTTTTGACATCTACCTTCAGAATTACTTCCCCATAATTTTGTACTGCGGCCTCACATCCGCCTCACGAACCAAAGCCTATCTGAATTGTTCAGAAATAGTCGCATGTGAGCCGACGGCTATAGGTCTTCTACCGCCATCCTTCTTTTTTGGTGCGCTAAGGTTTGCTCCGTATAGGAGTTCTGTGATCTCGCTGCTGACTCGGCCTGACAACATCAGGTTGATTAGAAAGGAAGAAAACATTATTAAGTTTACTTTATAATGTTCAATTCATTTTCACGTTATAAAGTGAACATTTTGAGATTTTTTCGATATATCTCACAGCTTGCTATCTAAAATCTCCGTCATCCGTCATGTCAATAAGTTCTCTGTTTATCACCTGAGATCAATTTATAACGAACACACCCAGTCATTATGCTCTACAATTGAACAGATAGTCCTGCGCCGTGTCGCAGCAAATTACATGGGCCTTCGACGCCGCCATTGTTGGCCAATTAACAAGAGATTTACCACCTGAGGAGTGCAGAGTGAACATTTTACGCAGAACCGTTCATTGAATAAGTTTCTTTTACATTATGTTTAACTTTACTAATAACACTAATTACTCAAATTCGATGTGTAACCACTTTTATTACACAAAACATGTTATATTACTCCTTACCTCAGATCGGCATTAAAAATCCTAAATCATTTCGCATCTCCAATCTAAATTAACTCGTTGTTTATTTTTAACCTAAATTCTCCTCGTCGCACGACGCGTCGACCAGATAATTTTATCAGAATATTTTTATTTATCCTGATTACAATATTTATCATAGTGCTTATTTTTTTTGTTGAGATTATAATCATAACACGTTGGTATGTTGTATATTTCAAAGCCTCACAGAAGCTTTTCTAAAATAGGCATTTATTCAGCTCTCACTAAACATATTCATAGCAGTTAGTGCCACCCACGCGAGGTACGAACACGCCTGTTACTGTTGATTTGTTACATCCAGATAAAATTTCTACTACAATAGATTTCCAAGTAGAAGTGTTACGATTGCGTAGGATAAGACTGCATTGTGGAGTGGGACTTTAGCCTGGCGTGGTTTTACGCCCTGTAGGCACATTTATACGAATCTAAGTAGACCTACGGTTCTACTTAGATTAGGTACTATCTAAGAAGGTAGGTACCTAATCTAAGTAGAACCGTAGAGTATGGAGTAGCACAAGAGTTGAAGACCTATACCCTGCTGGTTTTTTTTAAGAATTCGGGTGCGGCTTTTAATTGTGTGCAACGTGAGACGTAGGGAATAGGAACGTCTCACGTGAGAGGTCGGGAATAACCAAAATTATTACAAAGAAAAGCCATTTCTTTTTGATAATTATATAATAAAATTAAATAAATCATCCAAAATTCCATGTGTGAATTCTCCAGCATTATTATTATTGTTATGATTATAATTAAACTTATTAACTCCAATAATTTAGTAGTGATTCCTTGACAGCTAAAAAGAATCACTATAAAGTTGAATAAACTCACGTCCAAAATATATGTAATTTGTAACGTAATAAGTCCAAATCATATAAACGGTATCCAGTGTCACAATCAAGCTAATCGAATGACGTCGCGTCGCGTCGCGTCGCGTCGCGTCGCGTCGGTCAAACAGGCTAATATAATAACAAAACAAACAAGCCAATCAGTATGTTGTTTTTATTCCAATGTGTTTTTTCTTGATAGTAGGTTATTTTGCTGTGATTTTTTTCTTTTTTATGTCACCCCATTGATGGGAGGTTAATGGGGTGGTTGGGAATATATCGTAATTTTTCATAAAAGTACTGAATACTAGAATAAATAATGCTAGACAATCTACACAGCATTGTCTACACCAAAGTAAGAGGAGCTTGTTTTATGGGTGCTAGATAACAGATTTAGTTAATACGTCATTACATGTATTATACAAAGAAAACGCCCAGAACACCCGCAGAAATATCTGCAGATCGTACCAACATTTGTCCCGAGGCGGGCATCGACCCTACAACCTCCTGTGTCGCAGGCGGACCTTCGCCTGCCGTGCCACATTAGTCTTCGACATTATTTGCTTGAGACCGTGCTTTGTGTTTGATGTGTTTTGTTTACTTGACGTCATACAATTTTCTTCCCAGTTTGATACCTTCGATTTGAATAGCACAAGGTGATTTTTGTGGATGATCGATTCTTGTACTCTTATTGTAATTTATTTTATTTCAGAAACCTTTACATAGCTAATTATATTTCACCTAGAGCACGGACCAATTATTTTATTTGCTTTATTGTTTCATTTTTGTTGACTTTGAATAAACAGCCTCCAAATATCAAATATTTTGTCATGTAAGTCAAATTTTGAGCCTTAAATCCCCTCGTAAGCCTGCTCGGCTCAGCCCCGCAATTGATAAATCTCCCTTTATTGGACAAACAAACAAGCGTACAGGAATCAATTGTCTTGTCTTTGACTTGACAAAAGTGTAAGGGTTGATCAAGTTATAAAAAGTAAAGGTTCTGCAACGAATTTTCTTTATTTTGTTCGTGGGAATATGGCGATCTTTGTGTAAAAATCATATTGTTAATGAAAGATAACTTCTAGATACATAATACCTTAATACATACCTTCATAGATTCTTCTACGATTCTTGACCAAACCTACATTAAAGTTCAGAAAATATAGACAAAATGAAGACCAACAAAAGGTGTAATCTTTTCATGTTATGTAGGTACCTATAGATAGACGACTCAATGCTGGACCCTGAGGAATAAGAAACGCTAAGGATATCTACCTATGTATTTCCCCTAAGTCTAAGTTTACTATGTATTCTGTGTATGTCTTATAACATATATTCTATTATATTCTTCTATTGTACCTATTGAATCTTCCTGCCTATGGAATGGATCAATTTTATTTTATAGTTAGTATCTACATTAGGTACTTCATTGCTTACAGTCGCCAAACAGCCTTTGGACTCATCGTGTCAGCCCGTGAGCTGTTTAAAAGATCAGGGAGCGGTAAGTTATAGATGATGGTGGATAACACTTACAGAACCCTAAAACTAATCTGGTGAAGAAAAGTCCCCAAATTCAATGTTCCCGCACGTACGGAACCCAATACATCATTACCATCGTTGGGGCAGTTCCCTTCGTAGTTCGTTGAAGAAAACGTTGACAGTTTTTTGTTTATTCGAAATAAACAACTTTTTGCAAATTTTTAATGTATAGATTTTTGTGCGTAATGTCTATAAACCAATTGCTTTGAACTTAGCATTCAGCTCGCGTAAGGCTGCAAAAGCAAAGATAGGCGCGGCTTCCTTAGAGCCTAGAGCCTTACAGGCCATTTCAGCGAAGGCGCCAAGTGTGCACGTTCTACACACAGGTAAGCTCTAGGCGCTAAGCAAGCTGCCTGTCAGTGCCGCGGGCAGCAGCGGCTTCGCACGCTTTTTTCCGAAATAAAAGGTAGGCTATGTCCGGCCCCGGTATACCATCTACCTCGCTGCCAAATTTCACCGAGATCCGTTCAGCCGTTCTTGAGTTATAAATAGTGTAACTAATACGACTTTCTTTTATATACATATATATATATAGATAAACACAAACGTATTAATTGGTTTTTAAAAAATATCTTTTAAATTCCAAGACGATTACAAACAATGAATAATTTTCAATTCATTCACAAAATATCAATCTCCGCACCACAATAGCTAGAGCCACGTTTTACTAAACTAAACAAGAAATCTAATGAAATTCAAGAGTCGATTTCGCTTAAATATAAAGGTCTAATATTAACGGAGCACTCACTGGAGGTAATAAATGTAAATTCTATAGTGGAGAGGGCTAATTGCCATTCAAGCCCTCCGTGGGTAAATATTTATACAGCTCTATACTTAGCGTTTAAAATTTCTAATGAAATTGAGATTCGAGTTGAGACAGTTTAAAAAGATTAGTGTTTTTAGACTTTAAAATTTAAAAATTAAGTTTAAAATAGTTGCAAAAAAACTAGTTGAAAAAAGTTACTACTCACTAAACGAGGCATTCTATGATGTTAATTTCCGTCAAATTGTGTCCAACTAGTCTCTTTTAATATTATGGTCTCAATATTATATTTAATTTTTAACCTACTGATTATGTTTTACATTGGCCTCTTTACAGCCTCAACCTGTTTTAGACGTTTTAGATTGTTTTTTTTAGTTATTGCATTTGAAACCAGTTTGTTTATATTATTGTTTATTGAATAATGTTTGCCTCTTTACAGCTGAATTTTTTATCAACTGTCTACTTTTTCGTGTGATTTATTTTAAGTTTAATATTATTTTGACAATAGGCGATCATGTAATTTTGACATAACTTAGTGCTCATTAGCGTTCCTATAGTTGTAAATAAATGAAATAAAATGTATGTTTAAGTCTGATTTAAATATTTTTGTGTTTTCTTGCAAGCATTAAACCGTTTTAAAAACACCTACATAGCTACCTAGTTGAGCTACCTGTAGATTGTTTACAATAGTCTGCAGTTAGCTTATTTGTTTCAACTGTCCTATAAATACTAAGTTCTAATTTATTTTTATTATTTGATTGTAATTTTCTTTGTTAATAAAGTCCTACATAGCTTCCTACAATTTCATCATCATCAGCCTATATTAGTCCACTGCTGGACATAGGCCTCCCCTCAGAGGATCGAAAGGAATTGCATGATAAAGACCTTTTATCAAATTTAGGTGCAAACGAGCTAAAACAATGATGAATTACCTTGACGATCCAGATGACGAAATCTGTAACAATCAAAACACAGTGCTGAATATTCACGTAGAACAGTTTATGGTACAAATGTTCCAGAAATAGTTAACCGAGCAATCAGAACATTTTGTATCTGAGCTCTGCACATGCACAGGTATCTCGATCTATCAAAGGGTTCGCTTGCATAGTATGCAGATTTTCGCAATAGCCAGCCAGGATGATACACTGAAATTATAGATTTAATCCAATAGGAATACCCATTGGTCCCTAAGATATTAACTGAAATCGATATCTGGCTCTCTCGTTGTCATTTTGATTTGAGAACTGTCTCGAGTGTGGAAAATAATGTATTTCTAAATATGGCCTTTTTATGTCGTAGGCGCCTCCCACCTTTCATTGTGTGTCCGCTTGTGTCAAATCAAATGTTTTTCTATACGTATTGTATCTGAAGTCAATTGCGTAACTATTCATCCATAAGTACATTTATTTCAAATTATATTTTTGCAAAAGATTGACTCGACTAATCTGGTTTCTGTATAAATTCAAGCAAAGCTTTGTCGCATACCAGCTGCATACCGTATCGCCATTTGTTTTTCAAGTCTTACTTACTCCGAGAAAATTCAAATTCTAGAAACTCGTTGCGAAGTTGGCTCGTGCCCTCCGACTTAGCAATCTCTACGTCAAAGGCTTTTTGATTTATATGCGCACTTGTGTCTGTTTTGTTTGGATTTTTTGGAGCTTACCTGCCGGACTTGTCACGAGAAACTTTTCGAATCAGCTGGATAAACAAGGTCGAGACAGATATTTTAAAACGAAATATAATGTGTCTGATAAAATAATCAATTCCATGGCCTAGTACATTTGAAAAAAATATTTTAGGCTTTTATTAAACCATCGGTCACTTGATACTAATACTAAACAAAGCCTCCAGACCCTAATCAAATTATATCAAGGCTTTTAGTTTTTTGCTTACTCAATAAATAAACTAAACTAAACGTTTAGACGGTTAAAAAAAGATAACATATAAACGGTCAGCAAGTTAAAGAGATTTTGGAAAGCTGATAAACGAATTTTGCCAGCTAAAGAAGTGAATTCAGCTGCATCTAGTGGTCGGCAAAAATTACTAAATTGGTCAACAAGTATGTGACATTGGGCAGACTATTAAATATATTTACAGAATCACGATTCTGTGCTGCTTTACTGAGATATTAATATTAGTAAAGCAGCAGCAAATGGTGATAATGATTTGATAAAATTTGGCATGCTATCAAATTTATTTAGGTTTGCCAAATTTAATAAACCTACCTAGACATACTATAATCTTCTAACCTACGTGTACTGAACTCCTTAACGGCTGTACCAAATATTTATTATATAAAATATATACCAATAAATTTACTTCCGTTAAAAAAACCCATTCGACAGCAAAACAATTTTAATTTGATAGAGTAACCTATCTGACGGTAGCTTTTAACATTGCCGATATCGTCCTTTGAACCGCCAAAAGTTGTCCTATACTACATCCACCTTTCGAACTTTCGTCCTACGACCGCGCTACTTACAATGGAGTCGCAAGTTCTCGTTCAAATACTAACTTAGACAAAAGAGGGGTGGGTATCAGAAGTAGTTGCGCAGGGTAGTACCTTGGCCCGCCACTATTCGAATTGTTCAAACTTTTCCACTTTCACGTTTCCTTTATCCGTTCAATAGTGTTTCTGTTAAATTATTATTTTTTTGTTCGTCGCTTTGTGCTTTATGGCGCGAATGTGCCATTGAGACGTGCCGAGGAAAGTTTCAGACAGTCACTGTTACATTCTTTTTGTATTAGTCTTCAGAGACTTTTAGACGTGATACTACTGTAGCAAAAGTATTTTGAGCTAAGGAATCTTCAATTCAATTGAAATTCTCAGAGTCGATTCAAATTTAATTAACGTCAAATCCGTTGTTATCAATTAACACTTGTAAGTCGATGAAATTGCTTCAATTATTATCTAAAGCACGTTCCAAAAACACAAGTCGAGTAAGAACACTGTGGGAACAGCTGGTTATTATTTTAAGGGGTACTTTCATGAGCGATTCTTAGCAACGTTGCTCTCAGCACGTATATGTAATAGGTTATATTTCCACTACAAAAACATGTCCATTAAGAACAAAGAAGGTGTAGGTAGGTTTTCTGTTGTCATTATGAAACAACATATTTCAAAATATATTTAATGTAGTGAGCTTGGCGCAGACAACTGTACCAAGATAAAGGTAAACTCAAAACAACACAAGTTATGGTACCTAATTATCCAGTCAAATAAGAAAAAATACAACAATTACATTTAATTTCTAAGAAATCAAATAATTTTTCTACTTTGACGGGACTTGAACCTGCGTCCTTCCCTCAGTACGGAAATGCGCTAACAAATTACACCAAGAGGACAAGTGACATAGGAGTCGAAAAGCTTTGGGACTTTTAAAGCCTGTGGACTTTAGCGCCGTTAGCTCCACCTACAGGGGAAATAATGAAGTGTGGGGGCACTATAACAACAAAAATGTAACAATTAAATTTTTTGTCATACTACGAGTATTTAACGAATGTTGTGTCAAATATGGGTATAATTACAATTCCGTACAAAATTTGCTAAAATTGCTTAAAATTGAGAGCCTTTAAAGCAAAGATAACGTCTGAGCGCAGCATCAATATTAATTTTGCTCTTCACTGCTGGCGCGTTCAATTGTAGAGCCCCTTGTTTCTATATTGCCTCGCGAGACGTAATTAATGGCAGAGTGTTGAGGTATTTTTGAGTAAAATTCTCAAGTGCTTAACATGTACTAACAATCAAGGACATAAATTGCTAAACAGCGGATATGATAGAATTTCTTTGCAGGGAATAGGTAGGAAGTTATTGATGGCAGTGGAATATTTTAGTTTGCCGAGACACAAACAACAGCCTTTTTTTTACATATTCCACTTTCCCTGAACTTGTTACTTGCCAATAAGTTCCTGCAACACGTGCTGCAAGCCTATCATCCACAATAAGTCGGCCTAATCCAGACAGAACCGGATTTATCGAGTCGGATCTGCACGCTCCGGTGGAAGGGGCGACGCGACGCCTATTCATGTATTTCTTTTTATTATTTTTCTTATTTCTTTGATATTTCGATTCTAAATTGATTTGTGGGTTCTGAGTTCCGGTATCACCCTGAGTTTTTGATGATTATTTTTAATTTGATGGCTTACGTTTAATTTGTTACCTTATGCTTCTATTTGTTTTCATATCTTGCACGATTGGCTCCTTGATTATTTTTTAAATTTGTTTGGCTATATGATTTGTAGATAGGTTTTACATTTATTTATGTTATTATTTACTTACCTACTACAATTAAAACAAAATATCAAACGGCTGCACTGTTGACTAACGAGAATCGAACCCAGCTGAATCAACGCATTCGAGATTTACTGATAGACACAAGAATTCCTCAATAATACGTCATGTCCCTATCAGTAAATATCGAATGCGTCCATTCAGTCTGGGTTCGATTCTCGACTTTTATCGTTCACTCGTATCTTTTTGTTGGGCCTATGAACTAGTGAACATGTTCTTCAAACATTTCGGTGGGCAGTGGTTGTGAATTTTTAACAACTTTGAAATGAACGTTTGCCCGATGCGCGCGATATATTACGTTGAAAACTGTTAAAAATCCAATTCCACTTTCGATCCAGAACAACACCGAAAAGATTTATAATAAGTATATTGCGTGGGTACAAACGAGTATTACCAAATAATTTTTCTTCTCGATCTTCTGTGGTATTCCTCTTTCATAGAACTTTCACAAGGTCTGCATAACTAATTGTAACTATCATAAAACAGAGCTTAACAAAGTGTTACCACCACTATTCAAAATACAGATTCCAATGGCACGCAGGTTATAAACAAGCCTCCAGGGAGCCACAAACTTTTAAGACCTTATTACACTTTGAAACTATGACAATAATAGTAGAGTAGATTGTAATGGTTCACTTTTGTGCTAGCAGGAGAATGAGACACAGGCAACCAAGCGTGACGTATTAATTTGCGCACAAAGAGCGCTTTCCGCCGCCAATTTCGGCGAAATTTCATAGAGTTTTGGGAGTAGCTAAATTTCATAGACCAGTTTTGGAAGTACCTAAATTTTGGTTGGAACTAGGGTTGGGAAATGGGATACGATTGAATACGTTGCGGAAATCCGAAGCGGAATTTCTGATTGTGAGTTTTGTTTGATCCGAAGGTGGATGACGATAGTAATTGAATTAAATGTCTACATACGAAGATACCTCAATGAAGATCCGGCAAGCTTCGTCTGCTGAGCTGTTTGTTCGTAGCAGCGTATGAGCAAAATACTGCGCAATCATTCGCCTGATATGTCGAAGAGATAGTAAAAACTATCAAATAAATCTTCAATTCAATCCCCCTTGCAGTTTTATTCTGAAGGTGGCTGCCCACTCCATCTGAAGGCAATCTCCAGGCGCCTCCTCGCCATAAGACGGTTAAATGAAGCAGAAAATTAGGGGCTTCCGATGACCACCTCAATAGAATCATCCGTTTTATCAACGAAATAAATATTTTATTGTAGGTTTATTGGTCATAATAGGTGGTTGTAGTTTATAGAGCACTATAAAATTGACTTCACAAAAAATGTATCTTCATCTTTATCAAGGTTTATAAATATTTATAATGTACATAACTTTCTTCTGTTAATTTATTTTGTTGCTTTCTTGAGTGTGCTGAATAAATAGGTTTTATTTATCATAAAGGTACTATAGTTTCGCCTTAGAACAGATCAATATAATTTTAAACATTTGGTGAATATTAGTTTTTTTTAAATAATTATTCATTCATTCATTTATATAGACCACCAGGACGTTGATATTTAGCTAAATTATCCAACGTTTTACAAAATAAATGGCATTGATATTGAAAAATAAATGAACGTTAAACTAGAAAAATCGTGTCTAGGAACTTACAAATACAGCAACAAATTGTATCCCGATTTCCCCATTGGCTCAAGAATCAGAAGTTAATTTAGAATTAGTTCCCCGCAATCAATTATCGGTAACATTGCGGGGCTCAGCCCGCCACCTTATCTCTACATACACCCGCCGTATTACCGATTCGGGATACACGGCCCATAAACTAGTTAATGCTAGTGGCTTTGTTTGCTGGCTTGCTTATTTGAAGTTGAGTAGAACTGGATTGGTTGTCACTGAAAATTGGGACAATCGCCGCTTCTTGTAGGTAGCTTTGTTAAGCATGGCATTAACTACACTGGCACAAAACTGAACCTATTCCCAGAAGTGGAAAATAAATCTAGAGCTTGTTTCGTGCAATGGAACTTGGGTTAGCAAAGGGAGTTCACAAGCTGAGTTTAAGCCAACATACATAAATGGGGTTCCGTCGATGCATACAATGTGGCATCACATTGTAGGCATCGACGGAAACCCCGTTTAAATGAGTTTTAGAATGCGAACTTGACCTATTCTAAGACTTTTGATGCTCTTGAGTTACAAATTTCCTTTTTAAGTGACATTTAAAATTAAGTTTCTTCCGTTTGTTCGATTGTTTATACTTACCAAACTTTCTAAAGTTTAGAATAAACTTGTGATGCGACCAGAAATCTTTATGATTGCGTATGTTCTATACTCTTCTTTTTATTTCTCATTCAAAATGGGAAGGGACATTTCCTTACCTCCATGCTTAGAATAAAACTTCTCTAGGTGATCAACGTCTAAACGTCCAGGTTACTTTCCGTTCTATTATAAACTATATTCAAATTCAAAATTCGCTCAACAAATCTCGGTTGTAGGTAGTACCTGATTGCAACAGACCCCTGAAGCTCCGCAAGCCCCTTGTAGAACCGCTAGACTATGATAATTAACGGCGCGATCACTTTCGCGCAAATACCCCATGATACCTGGCCGGCTTAGGTACAAGTCGCGCGACTTTATGCCGCAGTTATCGAGTTTGGGGTGCTAATAATCGAGGTCGGGTTAAACTTTTGACATTGTTGTTTGTTGGAATATTTTGTGGCAGATGGAGACGAATAAAACTTTTCGCAATAACTTTGAATATTTTTTAAAAATAAAATAATACTAATTGTCAACAAAGCCTTGTTCGTGCCCGCTGCTTCGTACGGCTTTTCTTGGATAACTTCATCTTTTCAAACTTGTAGGTATTGTAGAACTGAACTCATTATTCATTCAGTATTTTTCATGTGGAAAAACCCCCTTTCATTCGAAAACTTCAAAACGATTTTTTATTTACTTATTAATAACTAGCTGCGCCCCGTGGCTTTGCCCGCGTGGAAATTGATTGCACACCCCTAGGGGTAGTTTTGTAATAATAAGACATATGTATCTTTGTTTATTTTAATAGTTTATTTATAACGAGTTTAAAGTGAATCGAACCAAGGAACAATTATTTTTCATAGAAACTTTACTACCCTTTTCAACCACCTCAGAGGATATTTTTTGTAAATTAGATTAGCCTATGTGTTATCCTAAAACTTATACTATATATATACCAAATTTCATCTAACTAAGTTAAGTAGTTACGGAGATACGTGAGTATGATTACATCACGCACAGTGGGTTCTACAAAATTTCTCACATCTCACCCAACCACTCAACCTGAACCATATTTAAAATAAATTTAATCTAAGCGTACCATGTTCTAAAATTACCTATCCTACCAAGGTCCTGGGGTCCAGGTCATCCAGCCCGCAGCGCGACCTCATCGACCTGTGAGATAGCGTTACCTCTGTAGTCAGTGTAGTAATGAGGCCTTTTGTTATCCGAATAATAGGTTGGGGCACCTACCTACACTATAAATTACTAATGATCTGGATTCAAAATCTAAGTTTAGTACATGTATATTTTATTCGAACCAAACCTGCAAGGAGGTATGTATGTAGTTCGATTATTTATTGGATTAAAAATATTTCTAATAGTAACACCGCCGGTTAGTCGAACATTTTGGAGGTAATGATAATCCGCGGTTAGACCTTCTTCCTGCCAAATGCCTTATGTCCTTATGTAAACCTTAAACAAAACTTTTATGGACCAACTTTTATGGTCATCATTTTTAAAGTCACCAAAAATCACTGACACAAGTAAATAATAAAAAAAAAGATTATTTGTTTAATCAAATAAAATAAAAAAAAACATTAGACGACAGACCGTTTTTATTTTATTAATTATTTGTTTATGACAGTGATTTTTGGTAACCTTAAAAATTACGATTATATGACCATAAAAGTTTTGTGAAAAGACTGTTGAGAATTCAAATAAATTGTCAAAACCTTCTTGTGTAAAAAGGCCTACTATAAAATATCAGATTATCTAGAGGATAAAAAAGCTTGGGACGGGATTTGCTGCAACTCGAAAAATAACAACTAACAGGCTAAAGGTTTCTTCGTCGCGTCTTTACTTTAGTCTACATACCGAAGCGACTAAAATCAAAAATATCACCTTATTTCCGTGTCAGTGTTTAATTATTAAGAATTTGACCTTTTCTAAGTGTACATTTATTGTATTTATGGAAATAAAGAGTTTTTGACTTTGACTTTGACTTTGTTGTTTTATAGAGATAATCACAACTTTGACAGATTGTCTGAGCTTAGATTCGGCCAGACAGATAATGTAGTGTTGGAAGATTAGGTACTTACCTAATCTTCCAACACTACATTATCTTGTAATTCCTTGGAAAGCAATTCATTAGCACTTTAGCACACAAAAAATTATCAGCATTCCAGTAAAGCGCAGTTTGAATACGAAACACAATGGCGTACAGCCATTCGACTCACACCTTTCTGGAATTTCAATCTACCCTCAAATCAATTACAAATAAAAGTCGCGCCATACGACTACTGGTAATAACGTGTGGATAGAACAGCTACTGCATAATTTTGGCAATTTAGGTGATGTGTCTTCCTCTAAACATAAAGTGTCGGTTCCATCATTGAACCGACACTTTGTGTTATGTCACGTGTGTCTTAATTAAATTTTATTAACGTTTATTGTTTTAAGTCTCTATTACTAATCAAATTGTACCTCTTTAATAAATACATAAATATCACACACATTGTTTTTTTTATTAATAGCCGTCGCTTGTAATATTTATCACAAATTATGAAACTAGGAACACGATTGTAATTTATTTTGCCAAACGACTATCGTATCTTGATATTATTAAGCACAAGATCAGATTTATACAAGATAGTAGTTTCAGTTCTATAGTTTAATTATACCGTTGATCTCGTTTCACCTACTGCATGAAAATCGCGCCAAAGATCATTAAATCACTTCGGCCCACAAAACCTATTTAAAAAAGCGATTTTTTATCCCGCCCTATTCAACATAGAAATGCGCATTTCGCCCTTATTGGTGTGGCCATGAAGCTGGTGGCATAATCCCTGAAGTTTTTATTAGGTTGCGTACTTGATAACTTTAAGAGTACTATAATTCACAAAAACGCAATAGGTGACACTTTTTGTAAAACTATTAACTAAGTATTGCAAATATTAAAACCAGAAATCAACATGGAAAACTATAGACATAATACTTTTT
This sequence comes from Eupithecia inturbata, assembly GCA_963662085.1. NCBI lineage: Eukaryota > Metazoa > Arthropoda > Insecta > Lepidoptera > Geometridae > Eupithecia > Eupithecia inturbata. The sequence goes on along the minus strand of OY759179.1, from coordinate 938,842 downwards.
TATGTTCCTGAATATTTTCACTAGGTAATTACTATCAACTTTTTCTTGACACAAGTGACTCTGTTGGGAAGTAAATTACTGATGTTATTAAGTTCAATTTCTACTATCCCGCAAGACTCCAAATGTCATGGTAACCCTAGTATTTCAGTATAAAGTGCTTACCTTGCACGACTGTTCCATATAATTTATTTCTAAGAAAATGTTAATTCGGGCCTTATTTGCAGAAGTGCTCCTTACGTGAAAAATAGGCTTAGAAGTTGTAGGTAGGTGTACCGTATACGGTAATGAGGCCTCTTTTTCACACTTATTTTATCCCCTTTATTAAAAGTTGTTAACAAAACACAAAATTTATGCAATACAAAACTTAAAAATAAATAATATTTATGTCGGTAGGTTCTTAAAATTAAATGTGGGAATGTATAAGAACTAATAGAGTTATATGCTGCTCCAACCCAACTAAGGGATGGATCCTCTTTGGCAAATATGTTATTTCTTGTAGGCGAGTTTTTATCTCTTTTTTTTTTATTTTCAAAAACATGTGTGTCTCTTAAAGGAAAAGAAGAGGTTCAGTTTAAGTACCTAGATCATCCAAAACTAAAATGGACGTACAGTCAATTAGAATAAAATTATTGTTTCTTTGTTATTTAAAGTTCTTTATTTAACATAAAAGTTTTACATGCGTAGATTAACTAAACACTGTTTAGAATCTAACTAAGTACAAGACCAATTAATAAATAACTCAACAAGCTAAGGACGCCTTTAAAAGTAATTTGATAAACTTTCTATTTATAATAACTAACACTTAATAAATCATTAACTAATTAAATTTTACAAAAAAATTTACCAGAACTTGCATAAACTATTACGTAGTATGAGCACTTTGTGTAGCGCGCATTTTTATAGATAAAAAGAAGATAAAAAGACTATAGTTATTACTGATAAATGAAAGTGCTGTTTATATTGGCATGAGTATATAGTATATACTATATATTTATGGTTATTGGATCAATAGATACCTTAGCCAATATGAAACCCCTCACAAAATCACCCGACCGCCCATTCATACGACATTCATAGGAATCCAAGAATGAAGCACGTAAATAATTGAATGAAATGAAGTACTCCGATATGTAAAGCAAGTTCCTTAGTAACGTAGAGGTGCTTAGACCCTCTCCACAGGTTATTTATTATTCAAGGTAACTGAATTTATTGTGCTGGCAATACTGGGTAAAGTTGTGGTAAATGTGCACAACTGCATCTTAAACAAGGGGTTTAAATTTAAGGCATGGTTAACTGAACCATAGTTTTTGAGGATTTATTTTGAAACAGTCATCATTTATCAACTAGATGCTAAATAACACATTTCTACTTAACATTTCTCTTATTTTATTTAATAATGGTATAATATAGACACTTTAATTATCACAATAATTTAAATGTAAATTATTTTTAAATCAATTTTATAAAACTACTGAACATAATTTAATAAGTGTTGATACAGCCTTGTCCAAAATTATCTTAGTAATAAATGCAAACACGCAATAAGTTTTTAATTTGTCATCATCATCATCGCCATCATTCTAATCTGACTTTACCCACTGCTGGGTACATCCTTCCTTAAACTCAGCATTCCGAAGCTTAGTAACCTAGCCACGATTAAACTTCTAGTGTGACGTAACCTTAGCTCGTTAACCGTTTTATAGCTCCACTCAGTTTTGAAGAGCTCATTATTACAGCTCCGGTTTGATTGCCAATAATGTTCCATTAACACTTTAAGGTTACTTTACCGAGGGTAAAGTATTGCTGTTCTTAGCCATGCATCTTCGTTCCGTCAGAATGACGTGAGAGGCTTTTAGCAATTTTCATGCAATCTTACTGTTACCTACTCAACTACACTCTGTAAAGACCTTTGTTTACACACGTATCTTTCGCCGTGAAAATCTACGGTTAATTCGCCGTGCGGAAGCATGGTCGCCACTGTTGTATGGGTAAAAAAAAGTGTATGTACATTGTACAAGAGCCCTAAGGTTGCATGAAAATTGCCAACAAGATAGAGATGCAAACAGCCCAAGACAGACAAGATAGTCAGAATAATATTTTTTTTAGTAATACATAATTTATTGTAAGTCTAGTAATTGGTATAGCTACATACCTCTAGGTTCGAACCAGTAAAAAGATACCCAATAAAAACATCTATTTATGATTAAAGGACTTACAAAAAGTTTGTTAAAATGCTTCAGGGTAGGTATGTTGTCTCCTCTTTGCTCCCAATTTTCAACCAATTCAACAAAAATACCTTTATTGTTTATGTGTTATAATCATGGATCTGACGAGATCCATCCAGAATTACCCAACAAATACTTTATACTTTTTTGGCTGTAAAGTAACTGCCACCTTTGCCAGCACTATTATTAATTCCATCATTGCCAGACAGTATAATATCTGTTCTTAGCGCATCAATTTTAATTGATAACCTCAAACCTCCGGCTCAGAGACATCTCTAAGTGTTTTATCCTGTCACACCGCCGCTGAAAGAACCGCTGCTGAGTCTTAGGTGCTAATTTATGGAAAACAGTCTTTGAAGCGTTTGCGGTCGTTCTGAATGTCTCTGAGTTTGATTGAAGGATTTGCTTAATTAGTTCTAGTACGTTTACAGCCTTTACTATCTACTATAATAATAAATTTCTTAAGCATCATCTTCACGAGTCTGTGGTTTGCTTTGACCTTAACCTCTGGGTTACTGAAAACCCATTTTGTATTGAATAAGCTTTAGCGCTTTGATGGCCACGGACGCATTTAGCCTTCTACAGCGGAGTGTTGCTAAGCGACGACGCGCCTCTCCGGGTTGAGGATTGCATAGCAGTGAAGGTGATAAGTCTTTAAATACCTTTCAAAGTACTCATTGTTTGGCATAGGTTGCTGACTCTACGTGCAAGTACAATTATTTTATCAGAGGTAAAGGCTAAAGGTTTCTTCGTCGTTTCTTTACTTTACTACATATCAAAGCGACAGAAATAAAAACAAACATCACTTTATTTCCATGACTATTTTAATTTTAATAATTTGAACTTTTCTAAATAAAGAATTTTTGATTTGATTTGAAAAGTGTTTGGTAGAAAACTAAAACTCAACTTTTTCGCTTAGGTATTATTTGCACTAAAGTTGCAATTACAACGTTGCAATAAAGTTAAGTAAAGTGAAAGTAAAGAGAATGAATCCTTTAAAATCTATAAAATATTCGTGGATTATTATGTCAAAACTATATATGTATCTGTCTCAAGACAAATCGGGGCGTAATATGCTCAAGCGTCTGTATTACTCTATTACTAACAGATATGTTAGATCGTGAGCCGACAGATTTATGTGATCATTTATTTCTAGTCTTCATTCCCAGTCTAGACTTTCAATAGCAGGTATTATGGCAAGACTACTTGACTTGAAAAATTCGGTTATTGGTACAGAATCGAATAACTGCATCTCAAATTTACCATAATCACTGAATGATGTATGAGAAAAGTAAAAACGATTGATAAATAGTACTTTATGAAATCGATTAATAGCAGAAGAAAGAAATAAAATGCGTTTATTTGAATCCACACACAGTAACAACAATAGTTCATTCATACTTGACATTAGGACATTATTTATGCAATAAGAAATGATGCATATCTACCATAGTGTCTAGGTACGTAGTTAAATATGTGGTACGATTATTTGTAACGTGACGTAAAAGAGGGCTTGATAAGGATTTATTCGTTAAATTTTACTATTTTATGCTAAAACATTATTTTACGACTCAAATTAAATCAAAAACTCTTTATTTCCATAAATAAAATAAATGTACCTACACTTAAAAAATTTACAAGTTTTAAACACTGACACGGAAATAAAGTGATATTTTTGATTTCTGTCGCTTCGGTATGTAGACTAAAGTAAAGAAGCGACGAAGAAACCTTTAGTCTGTTAGTTGTTATTTTTCAAGTTGGAGCAAATCCCGTCCCAAGCTTTTTTATCCTTTAGATAATCTGATACTTTATAGTAAGACTTTTTTGCACATGAAGTTTCTTACACGTCACGTTAATATAGTAGAGCTTCAGATCAGCTGTTGTTTGAAAGGCTTGTTTAACTTTTGATTGCCTAATGATGCAACTTTATTGAAAAAGCTAAAGTTCATCTACGGATCTATACTATCCATGTTCATCCACGTGTTGGCCGAGTCTTGACGAGCCCGTCTTCTTGCTCTGGTTTGTCCAGGCTGTCATGACAAATCAAACAAAAACAACGCTTGTGATAGCTCGCTCGGCCACATTTAGACGAAACAGAATGAAAAAGCTGGCAAAGGAAACTCCACACTTATACCTTCCTTCCTAAAACCTTCAGAAGTAACTCCTAGCCCGTTAAAATTCAAAGAACGCTGCGAAGAAATCGCAATTGTCTGAAGCAAATAGTGAAGTAGAACGATAAATTGGATGAAGACAGCAATATTGCCTGCTCAGGGCCGTAATAGGCAATTCTCGACATCGAATCGTAGGGCTTTTTAAATACTTATTTGGTGTAGGCATGTAGAGTTTATTTAAGGGATCTTTCATAGCGCCCCCACCACATTTAGATATGCATTAATATAAATAACAATGAATAAAATCAAGAATGAGACGCGCCATTTCAAAGTGTAAAATTATGTATTTCAAAATAAACAAATAAAGTTTTATTGCAGTAGATTCTGTTTCATTTGTGGAAAAAAACCAGGCAGCATTCGCGTTCAAAATCATTTTTAAAAGTTTTCCAAATAAAACCTACTAAACATTATTTGTGCCGTCCATCTAGATGTAAACACTGAGCTGTACAACTAGGGTTGCCTAATAATATAACACACAACACAAATTAATATGTTACAAATGCAAGCACTCCTATCTACCGGTATAATATTAGGTCCTTACATATGAAATTGGCGTTTTGTATGGGAGGAACAAAAAGTCGAATATTTTTTAATATAATATATTTAATTAATCAAAGTATGAACCATTATTTTCTATGCACTTTTACCATCTTATAGGTAGTTCATTGATCCCTTTACTAAAAAAACCAGTCGGACGGGAATCAATAAAATCTTTGAAGGCGATTTGGACTGCCCCATCGGAGTTGAATTTTTTCCCTTGCAAGAAGTTATCCAAATTTCGAAAAAAATGGTAATCTGTTGGAGCAAGGTCCGGGGAGTACGGAGGATGTCTTAGACTTTCCAATTGAAGCTCTTCTAATTTAGTAACCGTCTGTTGCGCAGTGTGTGGTCTAGCGTTGTCGTGAAGCAGCAGTGGCGTGGAGCGATTGACCAGCCTAGGTTGTTTAGCCGCTAGCTTTTCCATCATGGTTTGCAATTGCTGACAATAGACATCAGCCGTAATAGTCTGGCCAGATTTGAGAAAACTGTAATGAACAATACCGGCACTAGTCCACCAAACGCTTACAAGTAACTTTTTTGGGGTTAATTTTCGCTTGGGGCAGGATTTGGCTGGCTGGCCAGGATCCAACCATTGCGCTGAGCGCTTCCGATTATCGTAAAGAACCCATTTTTCATCACAGGTAATGATTCGGTTTAAAATACCTTCATTATTGTGCCGGTTTAGTAATGTAACGCAGCAGTCGACGCGCGTTTGCCGGTTTGCTTCAGTCAATTCGTGAGGTACCCACCTTTCAAGCTTTTTAATCTTCCCAATTTGCTTCAAGTGAATTAAAACAGTTTTATCACTAACATCGCAGCCTGCAGCTAACTCGGACGTGGTTTGCGATGGATCCGCTTCCACAATAGCCTTCAACTCTTCATTATCAACTTGAGTCTCAGGCCGTCCACGGAGCTTGTTCTGCAGGTCAAAATTTCCAGAACGAAAACGTTGGAACCAAAAACGAACTGTGTTTTCTTTTGCAACACGACCGCCATACACATCATTCACCCTTCGAGTTGTTTCCGCAGCACTAGTGCCACGGCGGAACTCGTACTCGTAAATAATGCGATATTTTAAGTTTTCCATTTTGTAAAATGAGTGACGCAAACAGAAAAAAAACAGAAGAAAAAAAACAAATGAATGACGACCATCGAAGCACAAATACATGAGTCTATAGCTGTACAAATTTGAATTTGGAATTCCTTACCAAAGAGGAGAAATTTGTGATTAAAGTGGCCAGTACGAAAAACGCCAATTTCATATGTAAGGACCTAATATTAACAAAAAAAAACAATTAGAATTGTAATAAACTTTGTTTTATTTAGCAATATTTTTATTAAACGCCTAAATAACAGTTATTCAAAATTATTTAATCTTAAAGTTTATGCCTGACCTTTAAATTTCTCTTGAAACTGTACAGTTTCATACCCGGAGGCCATCCTATCTTTTCCCGGATAAGCCGAACAAACCGCACGGCCGACGGTGGAAGCCCTGGCTCCATTCCACCATCAAAGTCCCTGTTTCGCGCCCGACGGCTCGCATTGTCTGAAATTAATTTTCCTGTTCCGTCGAATGCATCTTTTATGAGATAGTGGAACAAAAGTGAGAAAAATCCCTACTCTTATTAGGGAATTTAATTTGTAGGGCTCTAGGGCCGTTGTCATGTTTGGGCAATAGTGGCCGATTTGTTTTTTGTGGTAATACTGGCGGAAGATGTAGCAGGAAATAATGTTGATGAAGACATTTTATTAGAAGCTTCAATTTTTTATTTGTCGTGGCAGCGAAACGAATTAAAAATAATAATAAGCCATTTAGTTGAGACAACTTAGAACAGTAACAGATCTTAACTTATTCTACGGTCCATAATAATATATACCTTATAACGTAATAAACTTTATTGACAAAGAAAATTACAATTCAATAATAAAATTAAATTAGAACTAGTATTTACAATTGAAACAATTAAGCTAACTGCAGACTGTTGCAAACAATCTACTCAACTGATCCATATCAATACCAGTCGGAAGCGTCCCCAAGGCGCTGGCTGCATTGCCCCGCTGTATGGCAATGCTGATGCGCTGCGCCAGATACCCACCAGCTCTCGGGTCACGCGTCGCGTCGACCAGACGCTCAGATAACTTTTTAAAAACCCGGAGAGCCTCGGTACCCCACGAACCTAGGATCTCAACCCCAAAGGGAGCAAATGAGTAGGCTCTGTCGAGACCTGCATATTTGTGTCTCTTGAGATCCTCGGGCAAATCTGCCGCCGCACAAGCCCGCACGGAAGTCCTCGGAAGATGGGAAGGCGCAAGTGTGTCGACGCATGTAGCGTCCCACACAATGGGCCTCCCCAACTCCCATGGGACTAGGTCATGCCATTGGGCCTCTTACCATCCTCACGCAACAGACCATTCGGTTCGAGAATAGCTGGTACGTTAGCGGTAACAAAAGCCCGCCGGATCATGTCGTTAAGGCTGGCATGACGAAATATCGGACCGGCGGCCCTAGTACTCGATAATCCGTGATGACGAAGCTGTTCGACCGCAGTACCGCACTGGCATTGATGAGGCGCGCAACACCTTGCACCCAACCAAAGACATGTTGCGGTACGGAAAGTTACGGGATCCAATAAAGTGCCAGTGTTAAATGAAGGAAATGCTTGCAACCAATGTCCTGACTCCCATTTAGAAGCGGCCAGGAGACGGACACGGAGATGGAGACGGTACCTTAAACCTAACATACATAAAAATATGAAAACTTAATTTATGACATAATTATCGAAAATTATTATCGCAGCGTCGTGTAGATGACACAATCAGGGTGTCAGCTGACGACGACGCACGGCGGTGTCCCCTTGCAGATAACCTTCGGAACTTGACTCCCTTCGCCCAAAACTCCTCACACAAAAAACTCGACAGATTTTGAGTTGGAACTGTCACCATATATAAACTGAAGCTTTCATTATGGCGAGAGTCCAGCTTCTCGACGCGCAGCGAGAGCCCGGTCTTCAACTTCAGGAAGTCCTCCACAGCATCTGTCTGCACAGCGTAGTGAACGCGTGTGATATACAGCTGCGTAATACGGACTTCCGCTTTGAAGCCAGAGTTGATATCCAGCGTTCAAACACAGCACCGATTCCGTCTATTATGCTTCCGGCGTCTTGATGTATCCATCCGGATCACAGCAGGGACCCTTAGAATTGAATTGCCCCCCCCCCCCCTCCCAACTCAGGCCGTGGATGTCGTAAGTCTCGTCGAAACGAATTTACCAGAGGACTGGCAGTAGTTTTCTTCTGTGTATTTTAACACTTCTACTGCGATCGCTAAATCAGGATCTCAAAACTTCCCTTGTTTTGAGAGGAACGTTTAGCAGTGGACGTATGTGTGGTGATGAGGTATGTAAACAACAGTATTTTAATGTTAAAAGCGTCTCGAACGGCATTCACTGCCCAGCCACGTGGTAGCGCTGACCGACACGTGCGTCTTGGGCATAGAAGTGCTAATTTTTATTTTTAAAAAAATTGTGGCTGCATCAAAAATTTAATTTTATCGTCATTTCATGATAGCGTAGACCATTTTCTGTCTTTACTGGCGATTTTTATGACAAAGCTGGCAACAAAAACCATTACACACGTTAAAAAACAATATCAAGCTACAAAAGAACCACAAATATTTCAATTTCCTCAACATTCCCCATGCAACCACAACAAGGCTGCATCGGAACCGAAATATAATTTTTAATGAGCCTCATAAACCTCTCATTAAGCAGGCTGTGGTAGGCTCCGCGGGTTTCCTTTCCACTCCAGTTATCGCGCGAAAACTTTCGCCCAATCCGATTTACCTGAGTTAATTACGTTTTCTACTATTACGGCTTAGTATCGAGGTGAGGAGGATTGGTCTTGGACAATTATTTTTAGTTTTACAGCGCTGAACATCAGATATAAGGCGGAAGGGCAGATTTAGAAATCTTACGAGTATGTCCTTTAGTTAATGTACCATAAAAAAAAAAAAACTATAATTTGAAAAGCTTTTTCTTATCTTTAGAAATAAGTAGGTACCATCTACTAATTTCTCAGAAACAAAAGCTTTTATTTCTTATGAATATAAACTTTCATAGTCTATCTAAGTCGATTCATTCCAAGCCTTAATGTGGATTGGTGGATTCAAATTGTTTTGAGTGAGGCATGTATGATTAATGTATATTGTCTTGCTTGGGTCTCCTTGCTCGGTGTCCGCTTAATCGGAACAAAATAACTCTATAAGTAGTTTTTCATACACCTTATAATGACACTTGTTTAAATTACATTTTAATTTCAATAGAAGATCAATTCTCTCCTCTCCGACTAGCAATTACGAAATTCGTGTGAGAAACATCAGAAGTTGTCGGCACCGGGTCGGATCCGGATTAAATCTTGAGACGCGTCAATTATCGCTACCTACCTACGCATTCATTATAGTGGGTACCTCCATGAGGATCCCCGTCTTTAACTATTGTTTAGGGGAATATCCTACTTTAAAGATACTTATGGTGTTAGGGGTGAAAATATGTGAATGACTTAAACTACTTTGGTACGGAATAGAGTGCGGAGACTTGCGGATTGGTTCTTACATCAATAGTGTCCCGATGGGTCGTTACCTGAAATTGTAGGTACGTATAAATTTATGACCTTCTACTGGCTGTACCTACTGTCTAACCCTTTTACGAATTTGATATTAAAAAACTCTCTTCACAAGGTAGTTATTCAAATAACGTATCTTACGCCAAACCACATTACTTAAAGAACTATAGGGATGATAAGCATTTTGCGTCTGTTCTATGTGAGTAGTATTTTGAATATCTGAAAGAGTTTTAGATATTAAAAACTTATTTTTTCTTAAATATTGCGCTTCAAACGCAGGTAAGTAGAAAGGTATAAGTCTAGCCCTGATAGGAAACCGCCTAACCCAAGTTCTTACTTTTCCAGGCGTTTGAATTAAACATTAGTTTGTTCAAACAGGAGGCAAAACTAAACGGAGATTCAGTGCGTTCACCCTTTACGTTTCAACATCTAATGAAAATTTTATCGTTCCTACCAATTATGCCCGTACAATATTTCTCGGGAACAATATCCTAAGATTCCTTGCCTTAAATTAATACCTACTAGTAACAGAGAGTAGGACAGATAGCTCACTCATTCGGTTAAATGCAATTACGTATTATCTACATGATTGTGTTGAAACTCGTAAGAACATTATTGAGATACCACATTTATAGAACTCTTAGATACACATTACTAACTGATATTAGATTTTTATTTTTTCTGTGTGCCTAACTTTATTTTGTCAACCTACTAAACTATCCGGGAAGGATTGTAGTGAGTGTAGTATTTGTTTGATAGTTAACACAAAATTATATAATTTTAAAAAACGCGTCTTACTGAAGGCTAAGTAATTAAACGTGGAATAATTTGGTGAGTCGATTTGTAGAGTAGCGAGCAGTGCAAACCCCATGATTTCAGTTTAGTAGCTAATCCAGTCAATAGAAAACGGGCCGCAGCTTGACCAAAGGTTACTAGGTAGCTACGCACTCAACTCTATGTTTTGCTAAGTTTGACCCCGACACAAGTTGTAGTGAGCTAGCTGTACCCTCGCATTGTTAAGAAGATTCCCCATAATGACGGCCATAAAACAGTGCTACCATTAACCTGCCGCAATATATGCCTCCCTAATGTTGCTACTACGTTTTAAAATATATGGAAGGCCAAATTAAACAGCCTATTGCAGTCTTAATAAGGCTAGCAAGATTTTTACGAAGATTTAATGGATAATTAAATTTAATGTTAGCAAGGGCGCAAAAAGCTTTCATGTGGAAAAGCTCCATATTTTAATTTGTGATTGGATAAGCGAAGAAGTTTTCAACTCTCGGTACCAACTTTACCCATCATCACTAAGCCGACTGCTGACCGTGCCTCCCCCAAACAGGGGGGGTTTCCTCTGATTGGTGATTGTAGCAAAGGTGTTAAAAATGCACAGAAGAAAGCTGCTGCCATTTCTATGGTCGACTTTTACGACACCCACGGGATGAGTTGGAAGGGTCGATTCTTTCGCAAAATTTGGTGCCAATTGTTACCGAGTTTTTTCTTTAAATTACCTATGTACTTTTAAAAAACTTGTTGCTAAGAGTGGAACCATAGGGAACGATATACATATTATTATTTAAAGTTAAAGCTAGTTCCTTCGTATCTCTAGTACCTAGAAAGTTTATACAAACCTACCTACTTCAAAGAAGTGTAAATTTGTAGAAAATGGAGGCAATGTTGAAAGAAATCCCTACATTATTTGTCTCACAAATTGTGTGTTGATTTGCTTTTATCATCTCGCAGAACTCTTATCTGCCAAATTACAATCCGCTCGATGCAATAACACAAACAATAAAAGGAAAATTTCATTTACGCCATTTTGCTACTTGGAGACGGGAATGAATCTGCTACTTTTGAAGCTGAGAGCTGAGAATCGCCGCCGCGCCGTGGGGTAGGGTTGCCAGATTTATACAATAATAACACACCTAGATTTGATAGTGGCAAGTTAGGCTGATTTTCCCAAAGCTGTATACATATAGTTGCAACGTTGGAAAAACCAAAGGATAAGTTTAAAGTTTTGCAACAATCACTCGGGATTTGGTAGGTTAAGCACCTAGGTTAGTATTTATGACTGAAAAATAAGTGCATAAGTAAGGGCACCTTTTCCACTAGTCCCAGCTGTAGGACAAAGCAATGGTACGAACAACGAACGAGTTTACGTCTCCATTGTATGTCACTATCGGTGACCGAGTCGTGATTTTATTTACGTACTCGTATGTTGTGTTATGACTTGGAGCAACAACGAAAGAAGTGTAGGAGTTGGAGTATCCAGCAGTGGGTGAAGCCGGGATGATGGTGATGATAATGTCTTGAGCTTCTTTTAAGTGCACCGCCACATATGAATATAATGTAACCAACCTTTCTTAAACCACCGGTTAGTGGCAACCCTGCTCCTGTAGTTGTCGCGGTAATAATATAAAAAGTACGAGAAAAAGGAGGAAAATTGTTATCATAAGACGTCGCTGCCGGAGGTGAGTGAGGATGGTGTTATGCGGGATGAAGCAGTTTAAACTGTTTAGTTGTTACATAAATTTGCGATTGCTCTGTTCTAAACTTGCATTTGTGTCTTGGTTTGGACATTAGTCTGTTAACTAAGAACTTGTAAACTTCTCTCACCTTTTTATATTTAAGTAATGTTGAATTTTGCTACTTTGTAATGAGTGAACATATACAATTTGTTCACTCAATACAAAGTGGCAAATTAAGTGTGTTTTATGTGACATATAAATTATTTACTATAATATTACTACCTTCATTTAAACAATAGTTACAATTTTTTGTTTTATTCTGATAACATAAGTCAGAATGAGACAAAACACTGAGTAGCTTTAAGTAGAGATATGATAAAAAGAAAGAGAGCCGAAGTTTTCAGAATAAAAAAATATAGTTATAAACTATTATCTGACGTCACATAGCCTATAACTATCGGATATTGAGAGGAATCATACGACACCTGTACTTATTTGTTGCAATCGGACTAGTAGTTTCAGCGCTACGTGAGAACATATAAATCGGCTACATACATACATAGGATGCCAACCTCATAACCCTCCTCTATTGGTAGTCGGGTAAAAACCTAAAGAAATAATGAAATATTCTTAACTATCCATACTCTGTGGTTTGATTTTAGAGTTGACGTACGTAAGTAGTGTCTTAACGGGTAGGTAAGTATTGATTCTTATGCCTATCTATTGATAAAATCAGCCGATCTATATTTTTAACTCGAGATGGAGGCCCTTGGAACCATTAAAAAGAAGGTTTTCATTATTACACATAAAAAGAAAAATTCAATAATTGCTTTCCCGCATTTCTGATAACAAAAATTAATACTTTGAGAAGTTCATAAATCAAATTGATAAAAAACTTGTTGGCTCCATCGTTAGGAACACCGCCCCGGGTAAGTTGCGTTCCTGGCCTGATAAAATGCAAATTCACGAAGATTCTTCTAAAGTTTTCTTATTACTTGCGCTAATAAACGATTCCTGGGATGGTCTTACCTGTCTCTATCTACCTACGAGGAGTTTAGTTGGAGTTTGGGTATCACAGTTAGTTATGAGGGTTATAGGCTCGAAGATTGGAAATTTGATCGGGTAAAATAATTTTAGACTAGCTTTTTCGCGCGGCTTCCCACGCGTTTTTCCGTAACAAAAAGTAGCCTATTTGTTAATTCAGGTCTAGAACTACATTTGTGCAAGATTTAAGCGCGATTGGTTCAGCAGTTTTTGCGTGAAGAGGTAACAAGCATCAACCACCTAAGGTGTAAAGTTTCTCAATTATAATGTTATTGTGATTATTTTCGCGTTATTTTAACAACGATGTTTTTTAATTTATAATTTAAATTATTTTGATCTAATCCAAATAAGTATATTTGCTATGCACGAAACTGTTCGGTTGACTCTCAGCCAGGCTGATGCTACATATGCTTCTTCAATAGATGCAAAATAATGCCAATGATGATGAGTCAACATACTTGTAAAGCAATTTCTAAAAGTATGAGTTCTCACAATTATAAGGAAGCTGTGTTTTTTTATTGTGTTGTTTTTGTATAATGCTCTTAGTGATGGCTTCCGTAGCAATTTGATTTATGTCGATTTTTAATTAAGTATTTTCTGTTAATTATTTTAGACCCGTGTCATTTTAAAGTTTACGAGGACCGCGTTATTCGTCTGCCAGTAAGCTGTATTTAGTAGTAAAACCGACTATACCTACATAACTTACTAAACTAACTTCCTTATGTTCCCCATCGTAGCAGCTTGAACACACCACTCAAAAGGGTAGTATAGGGTAGTATAGGGTAGTGGTAGGGACCATAAAATTTCCCTCACAAATGCTCCGGGGTCATTAACCTTTATTTTATTACTGCTTTTACTAAACACAAAGCAGTTTACGGAAGGCTAATAGTTTTACTCGGTCTAAGATTACATAGTTGCAATAATCGTTTTTAAACCTATGTTATGAATTTCTGACATACTGTGCACATACTGAAACATACCTTAATGCTTATTTTATTTAGGACATACCTGCTCAGATATTCTTGCAGCGATGTAAAAATTACAATACATAATTAACAAAATAATTTATAATTAATATTAATGACATTATCTTTATTGACAAAGAAAATTACAATTCAATAATAAAAACAAATTAGAACTAGCATTTTCTTTGTCAATGAAGATAATACATAATAATATTATAGAAACTTTTCGTGTTACCAATCCACATGTCTGTTAGACAGTTTTTTCGGTATCTTTTGGAGCTTCAAACTTCTTTAACTACCTACTCAGGTTGAATTTTTTGCGAGCAGCAGTGTAGGTAGGTGAGCCCTAATTGTTGACATCCCTCTAAAAGGAAATTTCGCGCTGCACGATCCGACGTTCCACTGAGGACTTTTAAAAACCGACAACAGACATAAAGGTTATTAACAAAATCTTGTTTACTGCTATACTCAAACAAATACCATTATTCAACAGTAACAATAATACGGCAAAGTAGTGAAATATTCAGTAAGAAGTCCCGCGGGCGCCGGGCGCTTCAACGGCCACTGAGGTGTGTACAATGCGGGCACATGTCTTGTTTGCCCCAGCGATGCAGGACTACTTTATCTATGTTGTAGTCCAAGTAAGAAGAATGGGCATGGATTTTTGGGCGGGCGAGATGTCTGACCTATATCTGTGCCCATATTTCATTTAACTCCGCTGAACTGACAGTCGTTGGAAAAGAATGAGAAAGGAGATTGGTTTGAAGAATGTATGCTCATAAAGAAATAATTTTCAGTTGTCTTTTAATGAGACTATGCTACTTATTTTTGTGTTGTTAGGATAGCGCACTCATACTTGATAACTGCAATATTATTTTTACAATTTGAAAATAGGACTCGTCGAATATAAGAGACGAGGAAACATAAAAACGTGATAGGTATGAGATCGCGATAAAACTTCCTTGATACCATGTTGTTCAGTACATCACTTCTAAAATCGTTTGTAGGTAAGACAACTAAGAAACTGTTGGGAGGTAGGCTTTAAAATTATTCAAGTTGCTGATGATTGTAAAGCCTACGTGCCCTAAGAATGCAAAAAATCATAGTAACCATGAAGATTTATTCGTTCTTAGGGCACGTTGGGTATTCTGATACTTCAAAATATTAAACCTAGGAAACAATATTTGGATGATTTTGGTTACCTTTAAATGTATTCACTATTTTCCCCGATAACCTTAAAATGGGGTTGCTATTCAAACTTCTCAGTTCGCTGTCATTTTCATGACAATAAAATATGATGCATTTTATAAAACTCGACCTCAAGAAAAATGAGTCATTTAAACTGCCTATACATTACACTTTGCCTGCAGCATTCAGAAACATATTTTCCTAACATTATTCCATTTAAACAGCACTTCAACCGTAAACCCTATTTGCACGCTGTTTAGGCTCACATTTGAATGTTGTTTATAGTCTATATATTTCAGGCGTGCACTTTACGTGGCGCATACAAATCCTTCGCTCCATATTTGGAGCAGATATTTTCACTTGCCTCCATTTGTTGTTGCAATTTATGTGTTACAGAAATCTGAAGACCTTATCAAATAACTACTGATAAAAATTGACGCTCTGATGATATATTTGTTAGTCATGGATAGGGTAGAGTGTGGTACCGGCTTAGAATTGGCACCACCCAACTCTTTCTGCGGGTGTCGCAAGAGGCGACTAAGGGATAATCACCAGAGGCCACCAGGTTGGTGGAGCGCTGGCCAGCAGTGCCTCCTGCAGAACATCCACCACCAAACTGCGATCCCCAACCCGCAAGACCAGCGTGTGAATTATGGCATTACCCCATAATGATGAGAGCCCAAAAGGCGCTCATCAGGGGAAGCCTATGTCCAGCGGTAGACTGGTAAATGTTGTTGATGTGCTACATGGAAAGGATGGAGTTCCGGAGTCAATGAGACTATCACCGACGATTCAATCGACCGTATTATCGTATTGTGATCTCATAATCAATGACGATGTAGTCTTTTTCTTCATCGTGTTCTTCATTTCGAAGATCGTGACCGATTTGAAATGTCTTCGTCGAGGAGTTGACCAGCTGCTTTCACGTCACCCTATTCTCGGCTTGTCTCAGAGCAGTATTGTCACTGGGAGCCCAGTGATCTCCTTCACTATGTCAGTTCAGAAGCTAGGTGATCGTCCTCGTGGTCCTTTCCCATCTACTTTGCAAACCACCACTAGTTTCTCCGGATTGTCCGGGTTTCGTCTAGCTCTGTGGCCAAAGCAGCTGAGAACATGCTGGTAGTAGATTGTAGAGAGCCTCGTCTTAATTTTCAGCTGGTTGAGAATTTATATGTTGGTTCTTTTAACTGTCCAGGGTATCCGCAACATTCTCCTCCAGCACCACATTTCGAAGGCATCGATCTTTTTCCTATCTGCTTCCCGGGTCGTCTAAAATTTGGAGATTTACAAAAAGATAGAGAAAGCCAGCGTTCGCACTAGTCTAGTTTTAGTTACGTTGGAGACTTTCTATCCTGCCAGATTATTGTCAGCTTGCTTATTGCAGCTTTGGCCATTTGAGTGCGTCTTCTAATTTCTCTATCGCATCCTCCCTGGTCTAATTATCGACCCCAGGTATAAGAACTCCTTAACAAACTCTAGGTCTGACAGCTCGTCGATGTTCTCGAGTTGTCCAGCTCTATGTATAAGTATGACTTTGGTCTTGGCTTTGTTGTATTTGATGATGTAGTACTGATGCTGAAAATGCCCAAGAGCATTATTTATTTATGATAGGTACTTTCAGTGCTGAGCCAATCGGATCCCATACCTGGGCAATGCCTCGCATCCTCCATACTTCTCGATTTTTAATGATTGGGAATCTATCGCTGCGACATTTTATACGGAGTAATTTTCCAAAGGAAGGTGAACTTTTATAGTATTTTTCTTAATCATTTCCCCTCAATAGTAACTATGAGACCCTCAAGAGTTAATTTTCCTGTTCCCACTCTCTGGCATTGACTCTACCTACCCTCATTAAGCTCTGAATACGCGTGACCTAGTTCACTCGTCAGCTTTTGTACAGTTGCTTGGAAATCATTTTATTTGTCGGGGTGGGGATAAACTGTCATATTACCTCTATTTTTACAGAACCACACATCGACTGCTTTTTACCTACGATGCGCAAAAGATGCACTTCTTTGATACATATGGTGTGGACCAGTAACAACACCGTCCTGGAGATGATTGATGGTAAAGCCTAAAAATATATTTGATTATTGGAATTATTTTGATAATCTGTAGATCAGATATTGTCACCGGCACATTGTGGGTATTGAGCAAGACGGCTCGTTTTCACTTTTACAGTCTACTGTAGTTTAAGAAGGCATAAATCGTGTGTGGAGGATCCACCGTACAAGATTGTACCATCTACGAATTATATCATTGATAATTCAACAAATTCCAAAATATTGTAATTCTTAGAAAACTAGCAGTATCAAAATTTTACAAAAATAATAAAGGTTATCCAAAATACCTTCATTTAAAATCAAGAGCTACAATTTATTTTCTTATTTTTAAGTAAAATGCAAAATATAATTTTGTGGTTTACCATAGAATAAATATCTTTACCTCAATTCGTGCTACTAAAAATATAATAAGTATTTTCGGACATCATGTTTACACAGTTATTTAAACAGTTTTATACTATTTTAGATATAAATATTATGTAAATTTTTACGTTAGTAACGCAAGCATCATTTGGACTCGCAATTCAAGTCAAAATCCGTCATTTTCCTACGGATTTTTACATCTCCTTACGTTAGACGTAAAGTGATTGAGAGCGTAGTTCCATGTCCGCACGATAGAGGCGCTGTACCAAATTGTATGGAAAAAGGAGACGTCACGATCACGTCTCGTTACTAACGTCAAATAGACTCACCCTACTGCTTTTATTTTGTATTTTTTCTTTTTTGCCATGTTCTATGATGTGTACTGTGATATAACTAGATTTATCTATAAAAAAAAAATTAGACCATGTTCTAGATCTTAGTCTTCTTGATTATAATTAGGTGCTTATTTGTTCTTTTAGAAAATGTGTTTTACATCAACTTAACACTAAATCAACATGCACATTATTACCATCGTAGATAACTTAACAACAGGTGAAACTTTGTCGATACTTACACATTTTTTTCATTCTTTACACAAAATAAACCCTTTGAAACCGTAAAATAACCACAAAATGCAGAATAAAACATTTTTACCGCTGTAATAACTCTCCGACAATGAAACGCGAAGCGCGAAGTTAGTGAAAGTTGGTAACTACGGGTCGCCGGTTCGAGTCCTGGCCAATTTTACTGCACTTGGTTTTACGGCGCAATTTACAAGTTGGTGGAAAGTTTTTTAGTAAAAGTACTACTCCTCTCCTACCTGTGGCTGATTATACTGAGTAGGTACTACCTACCTAACGTGAAGAGGAGTAGTGTATCGGAGGAGAGGAAATTAAATTAGTTTGATATGACCATTTAATATAGAATGAGACCACAGTGCGATAGGTATTTAAAATCTTGTTTTTTCTCGATTTTATGCTACGACTTTGTCGGCCTTAATAATATGTATACCTATGCCAAATCAAAACAGTAATAAAATAAAAATGTGTAGATTAAATAAGTAGCTCTTTGCTTATATTTTACTTAATACCTAAGCCAAAGTGATCGTCGTCAGACTATTTTACTGCTCTAGTTATAACTTGATTGAAACATCAAGAATATCGCTTCACTGAAGTAAGTCGCCTATTGGCAATCATTTCTCAAGCCTCCACTATCAGTCATTCTAAATCCCAACTTATATGTCACAAGCATAAAGTCTAAATTCCCATTCAAAGGTCTACTATCTGCCTCTATACTTCAGGGTCCAAAGCGCATATTTTCTACAAAATTGAACCCTCACTGGATTTTATCAGAAGCTCAATTCGCTCCACTAGGCAAGTTCCAGGCGGTATCGCGATGTGCACTCGATAGACTTGCTGGACAACATGAAGGGTTATTGAATTTGACTGGATATTTGAATGGATAAAGCTTATCTTTGCAAGTGGAAAGGCTATGCAAGTGAACAAACAACGGGATTGAGAAGTAGATGGTTTGCACCCAAAACGACACGAAACAGTGGCTCAGCTATTTGATATTCAATCGTTTGATTGTATACGCATCGCCGCCGCTTTAGTGTAGTGTTTTTTTTATATAACTTTTATATATCTTTTGTTTTAATAAAGTAGGAGTCATTACCTGTCATTTTTGTTATAAAATAAGCTGGAGCAGCAGATAAAACAACTGACATAAATTATTTTTAATGTTGTAATAGATATACCAAACAAATACTAAATAATACGTCGATTATTTACCCGTTTTTTTGACCAACCGGCCTGTCATATTGAGTGCAAAGTAAAACACTGTTACTGAATTTGGTACCAGTAGCGCCATCTGTATAAATCTCCGTGAACTTGTTGTAGAATCTCCAAGAAGTCTACGGACATGGAGAAATATTCTGTATATTTCTCTATAGTTTTTTACAATGATATGGTGTTTTGAGTCCTAGACACACGAGGAGTGGCAATTTCGCACGGATGCACAGGTTTTATAATACACTGATGGAACCAATCAATCAGAACTAAGAAGGTAGGTGAGGTTTGTTGGTAACTACAAATTTTTCTCGAAATTTTGATCTTCATTAAAAAACGTAACGTTAGATAAAATTTGATATTAACGATGTGTTTTGTAAAAAAAATTAAGTTCTAAGAAATTATAAAATTTTCTTTTTGAAATACGTCTCGTAACAATATCATAAATACGAGTACTTCACTGGCGATAATTAAAACAACAGTAAACGGTCTGCTAGTTAACTCCCTAAAATTCGGGTAAGCGCCAGTCGTTTGTCAAAGCTCCGCAATTATATGGTTATTTATGCCGTGGGGCGCACGTGGATTTATTTAGTGCGAGAAATGATAATAGTTAGATAGTGAGTCATTTCTCGCGTCGCTTTTCTATTCTTATACCCGTAAATAGTGTAGTCATTTATGTCGAATGTTTGCTACGCTTTGCTCTTTTGTTTATGTTTTCCATGTAGAAGGTTATTCAATTATTAAATTTCTTGTGATGCGTTTTGTGAGACGAATAAAATAAATAAAATATTCCCAGTACTACATTAGCAAGTTAAGTAGTAATAAAATATTTTGCATTATGATGCACACAGATATTATCATGTCGTCCAATCTAACGATCATAATACATACAAGGTTGTCTAGGAGAGCTCGCTCTTGAGCGATAGACCGGCATTTTCACTCATTCTATAACGATTACTTTCTTTTGTAAATTGTTTCTAATTAAACTGCGCAATAAAGTGTTTTCTATATATCTATCTCAGTCTCTTATACGATTTGATTCAATTTTGATTTGGTTTGACTTGACTAGACTCTATTGATGAATGCTTTTGTAACGCAGTAGAAAACTATTTGGTTTTTGAACGACATATAAAAGAACTAAGATCTTTTACACTAGAACCTCTTATAAATCTTCCAAATTAACGAAGAAATACACGCACCGATAGGTACTTTCTTAAAGCATGAATAAAATTAACGGGAATTTGAATATAATCATTGGTACAAGAGCCCATTTGCATACCCACCGATTAATAAACGTTGATAACGTAGGGGGGAGGGGGGGTGATAGAATGTTCAAGAGTCAGTGATATATTACTCGGCCTGGTATGGGCATAAAATTTGGGACGAGCTGCGAATAGAAGTGAAACTTGTGTCTTAGAATCGTCAAAAAATGCATGAATTATTTACAGATATTAAATTACACTTCTTAGGGTACACTGTAATTTCTTGATCGTCACTGATTTTTCAGAATTTACGCGTAGGCAGTTCTTTTTATTGTTGATGGTACAGCGTTCGACCACTATCTCACGTATGAATGTGAAGATGTGAATGATGTGACGGGGCACGCTTTCCCAGAAGGAACTTATTCTCTCTGGATGTGAAGACTCCGAGGTTGTACTCTACCCGGAAACCTGACACATGAAGTTCGTTCCACTCTTTGCCGGTATTTATAACAAAAGTAGAGCGGAAACGGTTGGTTCGTTATTGTGGTATGTCGACCAAGTGCGGGTGGTATTTACTAGAGCACCTGCTTGTGCGGTGGTGGAAGGGGGAGGGAGGGATAAAGTCATGGAAAATCACTAAAGTGGGCGTTTGCGTCTCTTTATCAATTTAAATAAACAAGAATTTTTTTCAGATGAATTACATACAAGAGGCTATAAACTGTGACACTCTTTATGTCCAAACATAACGCCATCCACCATGCCAAGGTCTTAGTGACCCGTCCAGCACGATAATGATAACACTGGGACCTACCACTAGAATTTGTTTGAGATGTGATTAGAAGTTTCAGTTCTACAGCACAGCTTTTCATTGCTCACTCGATGGTATGAGGGAAGTTCTGCTTACGAAGCAGCAAGTTTGGAGGTAGGTAGATAAAACTTTACGTAGATAATATCGCGCATTGCTTACAAGCGCTCAAAGAGACTGCCTACAAAAACTTTGGAAGCTAATAAATTGTACGAGTACCTACGAAGGTAGTGTACCTATCAGAATACCTACCCGTATAGTAGGAAAAAGACGATATCAACAAAACTCCAAGATAAAGTATTTATCAGCGTGTCAAATAAATATTTGGAATTCACCTATGCTAATAAGTATTAATCAATATAGTACTCGTAAGTCTGAAATCGTAGTGAGTTCACCTATTCCATAGGACTTTGGATGTTTACTAATACTAATAGGAACTTTGGATGTATTTAACGTTTATCGTGATCACGGATTACAAAATATTGTGCCCATAAAGTTTTGGTTTACAATTTACATAGTTTACGAGTGTGTTTTTAACAAAAATTCAAAATTCAAAGTGCTTTATTTCCTTTAGACCTTACAGGACTCTTGGACACGTCACAAAATTCAAATTATATAAGCAAAACTAGAAAATAAAGTTATCACTTTGATTTTTGCACACTTCAATATTTTTAAGGTAAAGTAAAGAACAAGAAACCTTTACCTTGTTAGGTTGTTAGTTTCCGAGTTGGAGCAAAACTTGTCCCAAGTTTTTTTATCCTCTAGACAATCTGTTATTTTGTAGTAAGCCTTTTTACAAAGGATATGTTTGACAATTTCTTTGAATTGATTTATTATTAATTTTTTCAACTCATTTGGTATTTTGTTATAGAAGCGTATACCTACATTGCCCTTTAAAAGATACATTAATCTTGTGTAGCCTAGTTGTGGGCACAGCGAGTTTACTCTTATTTCTAGTATTTAAATTATGTATGTCGCTATTTTTAGGCAACCGATTGATATTCCTATGAGTGTACAACAAGTTTTCATAAATATATTGACATGCTACTGTCATTATGTTTATTTTGTTGATTTTTTTACGTAGATTTCATGACCAAGGTGAAGATCAAAACAACAACGCTCAAAATGTTTCCAATTTTGAAGTTTTCGTGAGTTGGAGGATCAAACAACACATCAAACAATCACTTCATTTACTTAGTGTACCTTTAATATACCATTGATGATATTAAGTTTTTATTTTTTTGTCATAATACCGGTCGGAGCTTTCATCTTCCTTAATATTTGGCGCTACTAAAACAAAATTCTTAAAATCCCTCGATAGAAAAAAACTAAGCATCTGAAACCTTCCAACCACCATCCCCAAAGATGAAATCCATGTAATCATACCGAAAATAAACGCTGAATATAATCCAAAATCGGAAGCACCTGGCGAAGATATGTCGGAGGCACCTCCATAAATCGAGGAAAGAAAACAGTTAAATTGAACGGCCCAAAGATATACGCGGATAGAAAAAACACTATTTCACGAGAGCGATAACATGGGAAAGTTGTTTGTGTTTCTTTTGTTATCGAGTATGATCGTTTGGGTTAGGTAACATAAAGTAAGGGCGTACTTGGATACAAGAAGCACAGAAAGAAGGTACTGGCAGAAGCGAAAAGAGGTCATAGTTTCCTATTCACCTTCTTGATTTCTGATTTGATTTGGTGGTACACAAAAAAGTCACATAAATTTACTTGTGTCTATTATCCAGCAATGGTTGCAACATAATTAATGAAGTGAAAAAAATATTATGATGATGAAATTCGTATGAGCATGAATGTGTGATAAGTTAACTTCAAAAGACTGTATGAACAGATAAGGAAAAGCTTATGAAGTCGTGAAGTACATAGTTTCTTTACAACCACTCAGTTTGGCCTAGCTAGACCAAGTAAAAGTTACCGGGGTAACCGGGTAGGGTGCTGTTCAAGGTATCTTGTCTAATAAATATCACCTGAAACTATAACACCGCAGAAGCAGATCCCAAATCATAACAAAACGGATATCTTGCCCAGCATCTCCACCATCCTCTCAGCTGACTCAGCCAAAACCCATCAAATTTCCCACCGTAACAGTTGCTTGGTCAACACCTAAATTTAAATTAATTCAAACCATACAACTTCCCCCATATATCAGTCCCAGCCAATGAGTTACGCCAAATAATAAACCGAAGTAACTAACGGGTCTAGTCGACCCAAGTATATTTCCCAGTTCTGAGGGTCTAGCAGACCTTTCTAGAATTTATGTCGACGGTACCCTTCGGTTACAATTAGTTTTTGCCGCTGACTGTAGCCGAGTGTCTTCTGGCGACCGCAGACGGACAGACAGACCGAGGCTATTATACTAGCGAATATTATTTACATTTTTGAATGAAGCTAGATATCTGAAAAACATATCAGTATTGAAGCAAGCTTTAGTAATCATCGGAAATATAAACTAACTGACTTTTAACTAAACGGGATACTAACAGTAATGTTAAATCTTGCTACACTAAAATATTTATGTGTAGTTAAAATATACGAGTTTATTTTTTCCAGTTTTTAGAAATCAAAATAGAAAAGCGTCATCATGCGTATTGATTATGAATCTAATGCACGAAAACTGTTTATAAGGAAATATTTTTTTAAATGACCTCCTGATTAATAAAATTATAAAATGATTTATACTATACTTAAATATTATTTGATAAATAGCAATAAGATTCAAAAAATACATAAATCGTTTATTTTTTTACGAAAATACCATAGAATAATAATTCATTTTATAGGGCACGGCTAAACTCTATCTTCATAGCTTCAACGAAACGACTAAAATTCACAATAGTTTAGGCACCTCCGGAATAGTTGCCGACCTCTGCATTGCTAATGCCACCCGTGACATATTCATTGCTCGCCAACATTCGGCTCGCCTGAATTTATTGTTTTAATTAACAGTCACGGGACACTTTGGTTTTGCAATATAACGTCTGTGTATGACGTATTTTTGAAGTATGAGTGTGTGTGTACACGTATTTTTGGAGTTTTGTTCTGTTTTTAAATTCATGAAGTTCAGATATGATGTTGGTATTAATTGAGTGGTGATTGAGTGTTTGGTCCTGTTGTACTATTGACTTTATTTGTTTACTGGAGTTGCTATTTTCATTTTAAATACACTATTTTGCTATAAGTTCGTTCACATTTTATAGGAATCGGGTGATATCTTAGTTCGTCGTAAAACATTATTTATTGTAAACAACTGTACTTTTGAAAACCTATGTAGTCATTACCCTATTCGGCCATATTGCTTTAATTAATAATAATAAATAATGCTGGACAATCCACACAGCATCATCTAGCCCCAAAGTAAGCAGAGCTTGTGTTATGGGTACTAGATGACTGATAAACTTAATACAATACATAACATAGATAGATATTTTTTATTATATATAGAAAGTACCCAGAACACCCGAAACAAATATTTGCAGATCGTACAAACATTTGTCCCAAGGCGGGAATCTAACCCACAACCTTCTGCGTCGCAGGCGGACCTTCGCCCGCCGCGCCACATCGGTCATCAATGCCAATCGCTATTAAATTCAAACTATATAGACATGGTCGTTTCGAGATTTAGACTTTATGATAACTAGTCTATTCGAGATTTAGTTGTATAGCGATCGATGCTTACAGGCCACGTGGATATATAGCTATGTAGTCCTAACGACTCCGACCCAAAAATAATTCATAACCCTGAGAATTTAAGTCATATTTCAGGATAATGACTTTCAAAACTAAAGCTGTACATTTCTTCATCGTGAAATCTTCTCGCTAATTACGTCACAAGGCTCTGCATTGTCATTTCGTGACGTCACAGCGCGAGGCGCGAAGTGACGACGCAAAAACTGAGGTAACTAGAAAATTATACAGTTTATATGCGGAGGGAAATTTAAGTTTAGCTGTGAAAAAGACAGTGTTTATATACATATATTGGGTAGATTTATTTTATAATGTTTTAGTTTTACAGTATTAAGAACTGTCATTTCAGAGCACGGTAAAATAAAACATTATTTTTAAATTATTATCTTTAAATTTATTATAAGTTCTGTTTTATCTTGAACCCTCCAAATTATAAGTGAATTTGTTTATTTCTGGGAAAAAATGATGTTATGTGATTGGTAGAAAGATTCACTACGAACAGTTAAAATCACATGATTATGAATATGCCGAAGCCCAGATTTACTTATAACTAATTATGCCACTATCAGTTCTATTGGTGTTTAAATACTGCACTTGAAATTTTCAGCATTTTGATTAACAAATAATGTATATTTTTATTTACTTAATGTTATAGTTATTTAATTATATTGCAGCCTGTAAAACTACATCCCTGCAATATAAAGTGATTCTTATATCGACTCTGCTGGTAGGCGCGGCACGAAGCCGCTTCATGTAATGTATTTCAAGTGAGCTCAGAGTTTTTACTGCATTGCTCCTTGATTCTATAGTACTTTATACAACTATACGAAAGATAAAATATTGTTTAAATGTAAGTAACATCATCATCAACCTATATTAGTCCACTGCTGGACATAGACCTCCCATAAAGTAACATATTTTTTGTGAAATATGATTTTCTGTATTAAATCTTTAATAACTCTGCAAAAACTGGAAAATTTCAACTAATTCAATACAAAATGCAGGCGATAATTGTTTTACAAATAATTTACTTCTGCATAGAATTTCTTTATTATCTATTTGGGGTAAGTAACTGGATATTATCTGTAATTGTAATTGACCATGCATGTATAGATACAGGCTGATAATGATGCTGATGGTAAAAATGCCATGCAAAATCAAAACACTAGCACATTTTTTATTTACATTCTCCAAACTCTCCGAACCAAGTTCTCACCGTAACCTTTAACCTTCTCCTAGCTTTTTATATAAACTTAAAAACCCTTTTACTTGGAATTGTTTTAACGAGAACCATAAGAAGTCTCGAGTAGGTACTACCTCTCCAGCCTCCGGAAACGCCGCAATCATGTAATTCCTTTAAGCGAACAAATATTTTTACTTAAGATCGGATATTAAGTGGTAATATATCTTGAGATGTCTTATGTATAGTTTGACGTCGTGACTACGGGTTATTCTCTTAGTTTTGAGTCATTTAGTAATCTTCAGTTTTTTTTACAGGGTTTATTCACGTTAAAATTGAAGAACTTTATGTGAAAACTCTCCTCCACTGCTGAACGCGCCTCTATCCAAGAAGGAGGGATTTCGCCATAATTACCACGCTGCTGGGCAGACGGATCAGTGATCACAGCAGAGGTGTTCCACGACACAGAAGAAAGCTGTTATCCTTCCTATGTTATCCTTCCCTTTGTCGACTCTTACGGCATCCACGTGTGGAGTTGGAGGGATCGATTCTTACGTCATGACCGCCACGGCTTGAAAATGAAAACCGGGCTATTGATAAATTCCTATAATTGTTTTATGATCAAGTTCCAGAATAAAAGAAGCTTGGTAATTAAACTTTGAAAGAATAGTAACAGTGTGGTCGTTAATCGATAAAATATATCCATTCTACACATAAAATTTCAAAATTGCCCACCAAAAATAAATGTTGGTAAACATAAAATGGTGAGTACAATGATTTTTTCGTTTTAAATTACATTTTAATTATTATTAATGTAATTATTATACCGTGACCAACTTAACGTTTTGTAATAAATATAGAAACTGAAAGCGAATTCACCGCATTATGAGTATTCTCAAAAAGCGTGTGTAAGAGCCCTAAGGGTACTTCAGGTGAGGTTACTTGCCTTTTCCCAGGTTGTGGTGAAGCAAGACATCAAATTTTAGTTGGGGAAAGTTTATATCTTTAATGTATGTAACCACTGCTCGTAGTGGGCCTACGCCGTAGCTTGCGGCTACGAGGCTACGAATGTGCTACGTCGTAGCACGTCTACGAGGAACGTGAATCGTTACGAAGTAAAATGGATTAAGAACTAACATCCTGTACATTATGTACATTTCTTTCGATTCATAATAACTTAACTCAATTTATAAGTTAACTTAATTTGAAATTTTTTGTCAAAATCATCATCATCACCTCCACCGAATGACCTGCACGCCTGGACTGTATACATTTTAGTAATATTGAAAAAATTAATATTTCTGTGTTTCTGTTGAAATAAGTAAATACAATGTGGGTACTATTATTAACAAAAGAAAACAAAATAAGTTGATATATAGGCCAGTTGGCTGGTTATAAAAATATTCATGTAGTAGGTACAAATATAACAATACAAACTCGATCGGTGATAAGTTCAATCAAAAACATAACTCTAAACTTTTCGATATCCATTCAATACTAACAATATTTTTCGAACTGCCAAAAGTTCTAGAATAATTTCAATAATGATAACATGAAGTTGTGAACGACGAGAAAAGTTTCAAAAATAACTTACCAGCTGATGACCCGCCGGCAACCTTCAAGCTTCAAACTCAGTTCTTAACACTATGTTCATAAAGTTTTTGACACGTAATTCTATCGTAAACACAACTACCTAAACACTGACTAACGCCGACTACGCAACTACTTATTCACAACCAACTGAGCAGCGCAACTAACCTAAGCCTAACTAATTAAAAACTGCGAAAATACTTCTTTATCCTAAAAGAGGTTTGAATAACTAAAACTCTTTAACTTCAAAATAGATTTTAAAAATAATATTCTGAAAGGGAATTGCTGTAAAAGGAGTTCGGATACGATCGATTTGATTTGAAATGCGAATCGCGTTAAAAACTTTTATGGAAACTTTTTTATGGTGGTAAAAAGTTTCGTATCAGTTTTGAGAGGGCGAGCGTGCTCCAGGGTCCGGCGACCGGTAAGCACTGAGTCTGACAATGTTGCCAGTGATAGCACGGTAGGACTAGATGTAGGCACCTCGGATGCCTATGTAGCATGTAAGGGGCGGGGTTTGAGGGCCTAGGGAGCGTTTTGGTAAGGAATTGCTTGTGAGTGGCGGAAAATGGAAGGAAAACTATTGATACTACTTTTAGTTAAAAAAAACATATTATTTATATCTGACTAATATTTTACTTAATTAGTCTTATTGATTCATAATCTTAACGTCCTTAATTTCAACATAACTTAGATTTAACCTTTCTGAGTTGGTAGGTAAACTGAGAAAGGTAAGTGATGTTGAAATTAGTTTTGGTCAGTAAAGACGCTAAGATTAGGAACCTTATTTCTACGGTGCGTATGGAAGAATTTCTGAAAATATACAAAAAAAAAAACAGATTTGGTTAAAAACCTTAAGAACACATATTAAAAGCCCCAAAAAGAGGCTTAGTGAAGTAAGCTTCCCACCGGAGGGATACTGCTGCAGCGCAGGACCGGTCATCTGGCGATATTTGGGGCTGGCCTATCTCCAGCAGTGGACGTCGTGCAGCTGAACTGATGACCAAAATAAAAGTTTCCACTGTTTATTTCAATATAAAGTAAAAATAAAAGCCTTACACAATAAATACGATTATTTACTGGTAACACTTCAAAGTAAAAAAGGAAATGACCAAGAAACCTCAACCAAAAATTTCAATCAATCAAACCCAATAAAATTCCTATGGATTTTCTTGCCCTAAATTCCATTGAACAAAGACAATTTAATACCACTACTTTGATCCACTTTCATTTGAAAACAACACTTTGTGAAGAAAAACACCAGATTCCGAAGGTGAAGTAACAATTCGTATACGCTTAGAAATAGGCGGATTCCGAGATACGAATCAAACTTTTGCCGTTATTGGGATCAGTTCAAATAGTTTGGGAGACAGGTAGCTTTACGGCTAAAAATGTGATAGTATGGAAGTTTACATTTTCCGAAAAAAACTAAACGTTTTCCTAAAAAGTTAACAATCTGTAGATGAATCTTGAATTATTTTCATATATTATTTTATTATTTTCAGGCATAAGTTTTGTAATAAAGGTATCAAGCCTTAAAGAGCACCTACCAGAAACTGTACTATACTGAAACAGACGTTTTATAGATTTTTTTATGTGCGAGATCATGGAATAGTCTCAAAAATAGCTACCTAATCTGTATCGAATAAAAGATTATGTAAAAAAATGGTTTTTACAAAAGTACCTACATTATTTTGTGCTTTTTTTGGATTTGTCGTTGACTCTGAAACTACAGAGATCTGTCGAAAGAAATTTACGGACACACGAGGGCATTCGAATTTGGAAATAAAGGCCGGAAAGGCGCGAGCACAATACTCGGACAAAGAGAGATTGCGTTTAGGTAGTACAGTCACAAACATAAAAGAACTCTGCTTATAAAGTTTCAGTCTTATTTTTTTGAAGTTAAAACAAAGTATAGCTTCAAATGGGTTTATAATCCAATGAGCTCGTAGGTAAGTATTTCATGCATTTAAAATGAAGAAGGTGGGCTTTGAATGTAAAGAAAAAATCACAATATCTATGTATCTACTCAGCTAACTTATTTTTCTCATTGGGTCTGTCTGTGCTCTGCTACTGTACAAAGTGATCCAGCAGAAACTATTATTTTAGTAGTTGAGTGTACACAACAATTGTGCAATAGCGCCATCTCTGCGCGGAAATAGAAACCGCTTAGTCGCGCCGTGATTGGAACGTTCGTGGACGCAGCGTGCAATTTGATGCAACCTTTTTGTTCAGTTTTGTGAACGTTTCCGATTTATGATTCGTTTATTAAGTAAAACGAGTTTCACGTTCACTTTTTTTTAAGAATCCTGTTGGGGTCTTCTTTTCTCTTTTGTTGTGATTGCTTCGTCGGTTAAATGAGGCGTTTTCAAAAAGGAAAAACTATTATATATCATGATAATATTATAAATGTGAAAGTTTGTATGCATGGATGTTTGTTACTACTTCACACAAAATCTCGCAAAATCACGCAAAACTATTGCACGGATCGAACTGAAATTTTGCTTTGATGCGACGTCTCGGTCATGTCTCGACTGTAAGTAGTTCGTGAACGTGTCGAGTAGCTGTCGAGCAGGGATGTAAAAATGGTTCTTATCTCCAGATAAGAACCATTTTTGATGAACTGCGTTCCAACGCAGTTCATATTATACAAACCATTGACATTATCACCTGACGACTCAAAGACAAGGTTATTATTTTTATTTGCTAATTATTTTGTTAAACAAAATGTCAGCTTTTGAAAAGCCAGCTAGGTAGTATACATATGAAAGAGCCTGTTTATTAAAAAATTTAAATGTTTTACTCGAGAGCAAAACATTGCAGTATAATGTAAAAGAAGCAAAGATATCAGTAGAGTCGTCTCGTGTCTCGTACGGAACCCGCGGACAGAGGAATTTACATAACAAATTGTATGAGGCCGCTGGAGCGCCCAGGACGATTTTTGTAAACAAGCCTAGTGTTGGGGTAAGGACTGGTCTTGAAGTGGCAAGTCTTCCAGTATCGGGTCAGATGGAACGGGGGCGGGTTGAGTGAGACCTAATTGAGGAAATTCAGGTTATTTTTACAGTCACTTTTTATAACTTCTTTTTCTCACCCAAAATTCAGTTGATACTGTGAATTTGATAAAATTATTGAAAATAAATATTTGATATAATTCTAATTATGAGACAAGCTTTAAACTTCATTTTCATCAGCGCTATATAGAATCAAACTTATAAACCTATCATAAAACCAAAAACATGTTGCCGCAATTTTAAGACCACTGCCACACCCCGGATCTTGACCATTTCTTCTTAAAAAAGTCGCGACTGGGCACATACATGCGCAACTCTGTTGCGCTGCATGTGCAACTGTCCATGGTCACTTTACTAACATATTGTTCGTGTGAGAGAGTTGCCAAATAACCCAAAAATATTTTATATTTTTATCTTCCTCTCACCTCTACGTCTCTAGGTGAAATCAAACCTCAAAACAAAAGAAATTTCGTATGTTCATTATAAAACAAAATATTCTATTCTAAACAAATTATCGAATACCATCGGCGTCGTCCGTCACTGCCATATGCGCCCGTGCGTGCGCCGTACGTCCCGTGCATTCGGACCGCAACAAAACTCGGCTAGGGTCCGGCGGAAAGAGGAAGCTCCGTCAGGTGGGAGGCGAGGAGTGTCCATTATACTATACGTTAGTATTATTGTATATTCTTTGCCACTGCGCTGGGCTAGGTTAAATCACTAACGATTGCTTTCGTTAAAAATAACAGTATTGCAAAAAAAAAAAAAAAATTTTTTGTTTTTTATCGGCAAGTTTAGCAGTAAGCGTATCGGTTGTCGCACGAACGGTGTTAGCATAAATAACATCAGTTATGCGGATAATAAGGTGCTGCTGAGCCCGACGGTAGGTGGGATTAGAGAGCTTTTAAAAGTATGAGAAGCCTACGCTGTTAAGCATGGGCTCACATATAATGTTAACAAAACCGAATACATGGTCTTTGAAGCCGCCGGTAAATGTCCCGATAATAAACTTAAGATTTCCCTGAATGGCCTAAATATTAATCGCATGTTTAAGTTTAAATATCTGGGACATATAGTTACCAACGACCTTATAGATGATGATGATATTGAAAGGGAACGTAGGGCTTATCGGTCCGAGGTAACATGCTGGCTCGCAGATTTTCCCGTTGTACTGAACAAGTTAAAGTCACACTTTTTAAAGCTTACTGTCAGAGTTTGTACACGGGAAGTCTGTGGGTCTGGCATACCAAAACATCGATGGACGCCCTACGAATATATAATAATAATATATTCGTAGGCGTATATATATTATATAATAATATATTTCGGATGATGTTGCGACTGCCCCCATTTCTGCAGTGCGTCGGGAATGTTTACGCAGTACCATAGATGGTTTTCATGCCATCTTGCGCAAGAGAACTGCATCCCTGATGCGCAGAATAAGGGACAGTCGCAACAGCATCCTGAGGACTGTGGTAGAGGGACTATCTTCTCCACTCTGGAGGTACTTTGTGGTGAGGGTGATCAATAAAGGAAAATATTTCCTTCATTGATTATCCTCAGGTCACCGACACAGTTTTTCTGTATATATTTTGTTCTTTATTATTATTATTTTTGTTTGTTACTTTTATTTTAAATTGTTTCTTTTGATTGTTATGGTGATTTGTATTGTGTCGTAAACCTATGGACTATTATTATGTGGAATAAAACCTTTTTATTTTATTTATTTTTATACAAATTAGTACCTACAAGATACAAGAAACAAACGCAAAAGCAATTTTAACAGAATGTCTCGCGTAACACAGCAACTTTACTTACAGTTACTTTTCAAGACTACAAGACCAAAGATCAATCTAGTTTACTAAGGCCAAGTAAGGTTCCAAGACACCATCACCCCAACTCTTCCTGCAGTAAGTTAGCGACGGGGCCAGTTTGAACACATTTATCTTTATTTATGCAAGGTAATGTTCAAGTCCCGCGACGTGGAATAGAGGAGGTAATTCTTCAAGCGAGCTCTTTGCTTCCATTGTAGATTTTACTTCTGTTTGTGAGTAACTCTTGTCCTAGTTAGTTGTAAAACTAGCCTTAGGCTGAGGCCGACACACTCAAAACAAGAACCGTCAAGAGCTAGTGTATGTAACTCGTGCGCCGAGGGTTTCGAACGTTTACTTTGTCAATTACACGAATATCTAATAAAATTACCGGTTAGAGACTTCGCTAGTTAATGAATACCTAAACAAAAGTAGGTACCGACCTACATTTCAGATGAACCGCTCTGCAAACTTCGAAGATACTCTATTCTCCAAAGTTTGCAGAATGATCCATCTGGTAATAGCAAATTTCTTGACTTTTTTCAAATATTCCAAAAACTATAGAAATTACTTAAATGTTTTGAAATGTAGAAACCTTTCATTTGATACCCCAATCGGTGAAAAATTATTCCCCCGCTTTTTGGCATTTTTCAAAAAGTGTTCTACACACACTTATCTAAATTTTTCCTGTAAAATATAGATCCATATCTACAAACGCTACTTACATTTTATATGGATCGCTCTGCAAACTTCGGAGATAGGGTAATGGGTAATTTTACGACTTTTTTCAAAATATTTCAAGTATGAAACCTTCAGTAGTTTCATTTATAACATAATAGAGATAATAAAAAGAGAATAGATCCATATCTACGAACGATACGTACATTCCAAATGGATCGTTCTGCAAACTTCGGAGATAAGTGTAACTTTATGTTCTTTTTCCAAAAATATGAAAATTTATTTTCAAAAAACGTGTGGAAATGTACAAACCGATATCTTTCATTTTATAATTCTTTTGACATTGTAGGTCTCTTTTAAAATATCGACTTCACAATTTGTACTGAAAATTTTCTGTTTCATTTCTTTTTTCTTTAAATCTGTACAAGGTATTATTATTTTAAATTTCATGTTGCTGCGGTATTTGCTCAGATATTAAAGAGGGAAAAAGGACAGAAAAAGCGAGACCATAAAGGTTTCGAAAATGATATCGAAACCCTAAAAATATGCTAGTTTGGCCTCAGCCTTAGTTAAAATATACCATTGGCATACTATGTTCGTGAACAGTTAAAAAACATCCAAGCGAATGAATTTATAATATTAGTGCGATTAATGCAATAGTTCTGTAGGTAAATGCTTAAGAAATGTGACAAGAGTTTTAATAAATTGAAGAAGATATTAATCGTGAATGTTTTAATAATGTTAATGCTTGGCCAGATGTCAGTCAGTTACGCACCTACTAGTATGTAAGAAATGCAATGTTGTGCTTAGCTTCATATAAATTGTCATGTACATATATGTTTAGATAGGTAAAATAAACATGTAGACACATGAGTGATATAAAAATGTTCTAGTGGTTTCATTTATTTTTCTCTTCTTCCGCTAGTGGATAAAAAATTGAAGTGAAGAGAAAAACAATAACACCTTATTACTTATTTGATAATATTTTAAATTATAAAATTTTACTTGTCTACTTAATTGCTTAATTTGTAACACTAAAGAAATAAAGATTTTTAAATCTGAATTAAGGCTATTTCGGTATCCTCCGGATTCAATGAATACTTTTTGCGTCAGAGATATTCGATTTCATTTGAATGTTCACTGTGAAAACCTTACAGAACAGATCACCGCTCAAATCAAGAACAGATAGGTAACAAGTTGTAGACAGTCTCAGGTACAGTCAGCTCTGGATTCCACCTGCGCAGACAACTGGCAAACTAACAACTCTGAAAACAATTTACATGGTGGCCAGCGGCGGGGACTCCATTTCCATAACTAATTAAATTGCGGGCAAGTTGCCGGAGCCAGGTGCCGGCTCTGCGTCCTGTTTTGGAAGTATCTGGGTACCTACGTTAGGTTTTACTACATCATTAGATAAAAAAAAATCACGCGTTTTCTAAAAAGAAAAAAAACCCTGTTTAACTAAGAACTATAGATGGAACATGAGATTCTTTCCCATCCGCCAAAGATCGGGGATCTTTGGCGGATGGGAAAGAATCTCATGGCAAAATAAGCACGGTCTGTGTACCTAGGTCTCTTCAAGTCATGAGTGAATAAGTATGTTCTAGACCTTCGCGATACATCTGCGGTCACATCTTCACGTTCTATCAGGTGAGAGTGTGCTCAAACGAAGGTCTACTTACTATAAAATATATGCATGGTTTATGCAACTTTAATTTAACATCCCCATTTAAAATTGCAGCCTTTTCAGTTTATAAGAAATTTATATAATTTATAATAGAATTGTTATATATTTTATAAGAAATCGCTAAAACATGTTATGTCGCCACGCCGCGCCAGTGGTAGGGTAACACGTGTCAAAAAAAAACTCCTTAGTGATTGCGTTTTAAAAGTGAAGGTTTTATCACAGACGAGTAGGGATAACCTATATGTTGTTTAAATTTATCTACCGAATGATAAACTTATCTATGCACAGTATGCACCTACCTAAATTCCACGTTAATTAGAGAATCTAGCTAGATGTACCTTACCTTTGGGTACCTTGGTAATTTTGGTGAGGTAAATATAATTAGTTACAACTATTAAGAGCTCTACCGGCTAACTAGAACCCCTTACCGCATATCTAACCGTAGCTACTCACTTACCTATCCAATACCTCAATTAAGTTTAACACCATCGAATTTGATACAGTCGGCTCATTACAGTAACGATTCAATTCCAACCGATTCCCGGAGGCTGTAACGATAATGAGCGAATTGCTTTTCGCTAATAGGCTTGACTTCCGGTATGGTTGACAATTATTATTTGTCATATTTTGGAAATTATGTGTAGGTATGATAGAAATCGTGACCTAAGTACGTATAGGTACATACTTATACTTTAATTGGTGTTGGTTTTAATAATCCCTATTTCCATTTCGTTTATCTGAAATATTTTGTCCCACTGGTCAAAAGATGAATGTCAAGAAAGCTTTAAAAAGTTCAAGAAAAACATAATGCGTAGGTTCTTATACGATGTTTGTCTATATTCGACGATGCGGGAGGGTACGGGTTCAATTCCCGCCTCTGGACCACTATTTGAACGATCTGCAGATATGTGCTCCGGGTTGTTCTGGGCGTTATCTGCGTATAGTAAAATATATTACTATCCTGTTTAAGTTACCACTGAACAACAATAGGGTCGCAAATATCTAGTAAGACTCTTGTTATACCCTTGGCCTTCACTTTTCCAATGCACTTATTTCCATTCAAAACAAAACACCTCCTCTAAATCCAAACCCACCAACCCCACGGCAATTCAAACTGTATCACCTAACACCAAAGTCTAGACTTCCTATCCCAGCCTACGCCACAGTATAGGCAGTAACAGAAGTAGTAAAATTTTACTGTTATCTCTGGGCTTACAGATAAGTGGCACAGGTACAGAGGTATGCTGGGACCGTTCTTATCGCTACCGTTTCTTGTTATACTGTGCAATGAGTGGATTGTATCTAGTTTGTAAAACTACTTAGTCTGGTATATTCGTAGGAAGTCTGCCAAGTTGCATAGATCTAAATAGATAAAATATTTAATACATACGTCGACTGCTGAACAAGGGGGAGGGGGGGGGGTCTTTAAGTAAGTATCTGAAGAATGTTAAGTTTTGTTATTATCTAACCGCGTCTGCTGTTCATCTTAGTTCTTCAGGCACAGAAAAGCCTAAGAATTAGGATTGCAAGTAACTAGGGGATAATTTTGAGTATTTTTTTGTAACGAGAAACCTTCGAAACATTGGATCCGATGCAGAAAAATCTTAATGGTTCTTATAAAATAAGGTATCTCTCTATCTTTCTTACTATGCTACGTTATATATATATACATATACCTATATTATAGGTGCCAAATTTGGAAAGTTACGGCCAGAACCTAGGAACCTAGTGAATACTTAAGGCTTTCTTTCAAGAGCTCTATTTTATTATGCGTAATAAACATAACAACTCATCCATAACTAAGTTCAAGATCACCCCAGTATCGTTCGATATATCTCTAGATCCCCGTTGATTTCTTCGTAAGGGGACTCGTCGTGTGATGTGTCGTTTTAATGTATGAATTGTTTATGCAAAGCGTCAGCCCTTCGGGAGATCGTAATAACTTTATTTAGGGTCTGCCGGAGCTGGTTATTGGCTGTGTTTTGGTTGAATTGCTTTTATCAAATGGGAAAATGGTCTATTTGCTTTATATATGGAAACACTGAAGTAAAGGCTTTTTAATAGAATCAGTATTTGTTCTCCGTTCGTAAAAACTCGACCTAGTATTTGCCAGTGTCTGGTTTGGTCTATAGATAACAAAACGCATTGGACTAGTACAGCTAAATGAAAACGAGTAACGCAGACCCCACCATGTAGACAAAGAAAATTTATTTGTACATCACAAACACAAAATGATGATGATGTCCTCCTAGCCGGATTATTGGCCACGGGGCGGCCAGAGTCAACGGAGAATAGTCCTGTGCGTAGGATATACATAAGTATTATTGCACACAAGTATGTGCGCAAAAACAGGTGCGCACTCTATGCCCTCACTCTCATAATCTGATGAGAATCCAGACCGACACGACAGAAACAAAATACCTGCTTAATAAACCGATAAGATAAGAAAAATAAACTTTATAAATTACCTGTCTATAACAAATTCAACAACTCGACAAGCAAGAGAACAAAAATACGTAAGAAGCAAAGTAAAATGACATCCATCAAATGGTATAAAGGGTGCTTAATGTATGCACGGGACTGATTGTCCAGTTGATACCGATTATTGTACAAATGAGACGGCATTCTCAAAGATATGGGTATGAGACAAGTCTTGGGGTTGATGATTGAACGATAGAGTGATAAAGTGATTTGTCAAAGTGATTTTAAATAATATCTGACGTGTCCAGGACGGTAAGGTCAAAAGAAAATAAATCACTTTGACCAAAGGAAACTTTGGATTATAAGGAAAAATTGGCTTAAGCCGCGTTGACTCGATCAGAGCCTGCTCGGACCGAGGTGACTCGGATCTACTCGGACGCAGCTCGTATTGTGGCGACGGATTCCGATATGAGTAGACTAACTCGCGTTCTACTTTTCCGAGTTAACTCGTATACAAGTAGGAAAACAAAATGATGTCTAGTAACAACAACCAAGCATCTCGTGATATTTTTAGATGTTGGCAAACAAAATGATCCGAGTGAACTATGTTAGTATCGGCAGCTATCCTAGTGCGCTCGTATGAAGCTACTCCTGCGAGTCCACTCGGTCCGACCCATATCCGAGCAGACTCTGATTGTGTCGCGGCTTCACTGTTGTATGTGTATCAAAAATGCCATAACTAAGAGCTCAGATAACTCTACAAGTATGTAGAAGAAGAACGACGAAATTTTATCGATTACAATTTTAACGCTAGGAATTTGAATTTGTTGACGATTTTTTTTTTTATATTTATTTATTCAATTTTATCAACAAATTGATAAAATTGTTTACTAAATAAAAACAACCAAATAACGATGTTAATATAATAACTTAACAAATCGCTAATACTATTTTGTTGTAATTTTTGTCGCGCCGCCACCATAATACTTATTCACCGCCTAATTGTTTTTTAGTCTAGCCCGAAACTATAACACCATTTTTTCAAACAAACAGCTAGCTTTTCAACCATAAGTTGTGTACACCCCATAGGGCGCTGCCATAAACCGCCAGCCAGACCGACATCCCATTTAATGAATATTCCTTATAATAAAATTATATAGCGCGGAACAATGGCGCTGTTGAACTAATGAAACTATAGGCCTCTGTTAATGCGACATACTGTATACACTATCAAGGGATATCTGTAAACATAGTGATGTTTACAGATTTTACTAAATAATAGAGAAGTATTTTACTATGGACACCTGAAATAAAACAAGTTGCCTTTGATTTAGGTACCTATTAAAACTTAGAAATATTAGATGTTGTACAGTATATGTTGTAGTGGTGTTGTAATGTGTAAGAATAACTTGTTTTCTTTTCTCTGTTCGCCCCTTTTTACAGTTCTACCCCAATGTAGAACACAAAAGGGTAAAACTATTACATTAAAATATACCTTACATCAAAGTATAAATTGAATACATCATAAGTTTTTCAAAGTCATAAGTTTTCAAGGGTTGTGCGTAAGTACATTCGTAAATCGCAGTTTCATAATATTTTTCACTTGTGTCGTTTTTTTAATTTTGCTGTTGGTCAAAATAACATTACGTTTGCTTAAGTTTCGATTAAAAATGCCGTGAAAATTTCTCGGATGTCAGTTACATTCAGTCTTATTTTGAGTGGGGAGGTGCGGCAGGTGAAACCAAGAAGACTAGTAGAAGTAATATATACACACCGCATTTGTTTTAATGTTGGACTTGCCAAAACACAATAGAAGTAAGGAAAGAACGTAACACATTAAGATTATTGCTATGAATCTTGGCACCTATCTAATAATCTCAGCTCTTTTATCGGTGAACTCGCCTAGTTTTCATATTTATGTTTTTGATTAGATTTCATTTATTTTTTGATAAGTTAAATTTTTAATCCGCAACCCAGGACCATGAGTACATTTTCTGTACTCATGTTTAATGTACCTCTACCAATGTAACTTACAGATTCATACAATTAGTAAGAGACGCACATTTCTTTATCCAGGCTTTTCCAGTATAAAACATCAGTAATTATCAGCTATGCAATCATATGAATTGCCCAACCCTATTAAAATGACCGATAAATCGTCCAAATCTGTGCGTTCTCGTCAGCGCGATCTAGAGCTCGTACACCTTTAACTAGCGCCATCTAGTTATGAATTTATGGAACTAATGCAACGATTGGTCTCTTTTATTGAAACCCGGGGTTCGTTTACACGGTCACTCACACATTTTGAACGATAATTCCGAAACGAATAATTGTAAATTAATATGATTTGGCAGTATTTATGCCAAAGTTGCGTTCTTTTATTTAAGACTAATTTTGACTTTGTGGGCCGATTTTATTTTCCCGCCCATCTTTTGTTGTAGTATGAGGGTTATCTTTTTTTTTTCATTAATTATTAATTTTATATATTTTTTTTATTTTTTTTTTTTATTAGTCATAATTATTGCGTCTGTGTGAAATTTTAAAACAATAATCAAATGAGATATTCACAAATAACTTCACGAAAATCAAAATCGGCACCGACATTGATACCTCAAAATATAAAATTTTTAGTTTTGGGATCTTTCGCTCCGATAAGGTTTGACATCTACTTTAATACCAAATTTCCTTCTCCTAGGATATCTAGAAGTGGTTTAGGTTTTCGATGAGCCAGTTGTTCAAAATGGCACTTTTCTGGTCTCCATAGCTCATCATCATCAACCTATCTTAGTCCACTGCTGGACATAGGCGTCCCCTAATGAGCGCCATAACGCCCTGTCTTCAGCTTGCCGCATCCAGCATCTTTCGCAGATGATCCTGCAGCATGCAGTCTTTCGCAAATCGTAATTCCACCTGGCCGGAGGGCGTCCTACACTACGTTGGCCCAGTCGCGGTCTCCGCTCGAGAACACGTTTACCCCAGCGGTTGTCGGTTCTTTGCGAGATATGGCCGGCGCACTGCCACTTCAGCTTACTAATTCTTTGAGCTACGTCGATAGCTTTGGTTCTCTGTCGGATGTATTCGTTACGAATCATATCCTTCAGAGAAACTCCGAGCATAGCTCTTTCCATAGCTCGCTGAGCGACTTTGAACTGGTGGACTATAGCCCTACCGTGAGTGTCCACGTCTCAGCTCCGTAGGTCATAACGGGTAGGACGCACTGGTTGAAAACTTTCGTTTTCAAGCATTGCGATATGGATGACGAGAAGACTCGACGTAGTTTCCCTAACGCTGTCCAGCCTAGCTGAATCCTCCTGTTGGCCTCCTTCCCGAAATCGTTTTTACCTAACTGCAGAATCTGCCCGAGGTAAGTGTACTCGGAAACAATTTCGAGAAGGTGGTCATGTACGACGACATGTATGGTCCTGGATCAATGTGGCCATTGATCATGACTTTGGTTTTATCCAAATTCATGCATCACGAGGCTGTGGCTAGGCCATCCAGCATCCGGTTGAGCTCCTCTAGCGACACCATCATTAAAACTATGTTATCAGCGAATCGCAGGTGCGAGAAAACTCAAAAACCTTTTAATTTTTGTTTATAAAATTTGGTATTCCTACTCTTTTTATGGATTTTACTAGACATGCAAAATTTCGGGCCCGTAGGTTTGATAATGTCTGAGATACAAGTGGGACCAAAAGCGTGCCCAATGGTTCGTGTAAAGATACTCACTGCTATTGCGTCGCCCGTTTCTTACCGAACTTGGCCAGACGCTCAACACTATCGCGCATCTAAATTTCTCAATTCACTGCAAAAATGTTTAAATAACAAACAAACAAACAAAATGTTTATTAATTATTCTCTTAAGTTACATTTTACGTTGTTCAGTGTTCGAGACCTCCTTTTAAGTATGTATATAAATACCTGTATTAGGAGGTAACGCTCTTCCTTATCATACATTATGATTACCTATGAGTTAAAATAATAGTTTATTACACAACATTTCACAATACTAATCCTATTAGAAACATGAACAACAATTTTTACAAAATTTGTTGAGGGTAGGTTTCTGTTTCTTTATACTTTATTCTATTGTAAGTTCAAGAATGTTGCGTGGTACAAGTGCAAGTTAGTGCGAGTTGAGTAGTGGGTGTAGTGAATGTTTGTGTAGTGAGTGTGTGAGTTTTGTTAGGTGTTTCTGAGGGCACCGGTCTCTTAAGAGTCCGGGCAACAAAAGCTACCTACTTAGTGTGTGAGTGTTGTGTGTTTGTGTAATGCATGTGTATGTTTGTTGATGTTTAGGTGTTAGCGTACTGTATGCAAGTCTTGTACGGTTGGTAAGTAAAATTTTGTAACTCAATCAATTTAAATTTAAATGAAAATAATATAACTAGGATAACATGATTATAACTTAGATACATAATTATATATATCACACTTTATTGTTTATTTATTTGCCTATTTCTAGAATAGATTCGGTTTGATCATAGTTAAGATCAAGTAAATAACTAGTTAAGCTAGATTTACATTCGAAATTATTCATGGAATAAATGTTTAGAATTTTATTTAATTTATTGTAAATATGTGCCGATTTAGCTACGGTTTGACGAGCGGCAAAGGTCGAATTAGTCTGTTTTTTATTTATGACGTTTTTATTTTTTCTTCTATTTTTATTGATGTTAGGGTCGTATATAATATTTTTGTGTAGCTTGATAGCTGAATGCAGTATATATAATTTTCTAATAGACAGTGTACTTTTTATTGAGTGTAATTTTTCAGTCGGATACCTAAATGGTTTAAAAAACATAACTTTCAGTAGGGATCTCTGTGCTCGTTCTAAGTTTATAAGTTTTGTTTTGATCGCTCCTCCCCAAACTGGTATGCAATAGGTTAATATCGATTGTGCCAGAGCAACATACACTTTGTGTAGGAGTTAAATGCATGTCAAAATTTAATTGTGGCTTCACCATATTATTTACTTCAGTGTGAGATTAAATACCTAGTAAAGGATTCGGTAACGTTGTACTTGTTTTTAAAAACTATTTTAAGAGAAATTTATTGGAAATTAAATAATAAAAATCGCTTTTAAAAGAGACGTCCATGAGCGTTTTTAATCTCAATACGAATGAATGATTAATTAAAACTAACTTAGGTGCTAAGTACCATCGACGCGTCTCGACACGCGTGGGCGATGACGCGACGGCGCGGCGAGGTGATAAGCATTCGCCGTAGAGCCCACCCAATCGAGCAAGCTTGCACTTTAGGCATTCAATGTTATGATGTCTCTACTGGCTGGATGCATAACTCCTCCCCCCTCAAGTGCGAAATTATCGGGTCTTGCAGGAGCTTTGATCCGATCATTTCGCGTCAAAACATAACGATAAAGTATAAGAC
The DNA here is from genome assembly GCA_963662085.1 of Eupithecia inturbata. NCBI lineage: Eukaryota > Metazoa > Arthropoda > Insecta > Lepidoptera > Geometridae > Eupithecia > Eupithecia inturbata. The sequence continues at coordinate 895,925 of OY759179.1, read as the reverse complement.
AAATTACGGTAATGATTAAAATTAAGTACAATAAAATGGTTCCTATACTAATGCTTTGGGTGTTTACGACACTTATATCACTTTCACTTTCACTAATCTCACTTTCCTTTAGCTTTAGGATACGCGAAAAATACTTAATTTCCTCCAAATCGATGTTCTTGATGTTGACCGTGGGCAGTGAAGTAATATTCGCTGATTTTAATTTTGGAAAAGTAACAATCGGTGTTATTTTATACTGAAGGTTTCCTGCAAACATCTTATGATATCCCAATTTCAGCTCACCCAAATATACTTCACAGTCTTCCGAAGTAGTTAAAATGTAAGTACCATGTAGAGATTCTCTACTGTTCTCATGATGACATTTTTCGGCCAAAACTGTTGGTTTCTGTGTGAATACAATCCAAGCATCTAAGCCAATCCTCTGAACCTTAATATCCTCGATGGCAACAGCATATGGTACACATAACGTGGGATCTGGCTGAAACTCTAGGAGCTGCTCTGCACAAGTGAGTATTGGAAACTGCATCATGTCTCGACAGAGAAATTTGTTGTTTTCAGCAATTTTCTCGCATGACTTTGAGACCGGCAGGTATTTCGAATTTTTCGCCAAAAGGTATGGGATTTCAGGAAAAACAACAACAGTCTTATTCAAGGAACTTTGAAAAATAGGTAATGAGTAGATCTTAAAATAATCGTAAGAATTTTTATCAATTGACGGAACTTCCAAAATGAACGTTATCTGGTTCAATTTTACATAAGCTTTTACTTCAATGACCCTTTCTAATTTTAATAAATTGCTTTCATTTACCTTATAAACCAAATGGTGTACATTTTCAATTTCTTTCAATAATAACAAAAGCTCTGTGGAATTTATAATTGATTGATGTAGTACAGACACTTTACTGAATGCCAGCGCTGTCTCTATCTCGTTCAACTCTACATAGATGGTTCTAAATGTACTTATAAACATATCGAACATACTTGATACGTATGTCAGATAGAGACAGGTGTTTTCTTGGAAATTTTGCAGTTTAATTAATTCTTCAATAACCTTAAAGCGTTTATCCAATATAATTATGTTTTCTTGTAAAGTTTCTGTACTGTTTTCGAAATTGTCCAACATCCTGGTGATCATCGTTATTCTTTTCTCCGTAGCCATCTCCTTTGAACTAATTCGCGAAATGAGTGAATCGTAACGAATAGCATCTTCATAGTCTAAATTACCCGAAACAGCCTTAATAAGTGACCCAAGGGGATTAACTAAACCTCGCTTATACCTATGCGACGGGACTAACTGGCGAAATTTCACGACAGTTGTGTTCCGTACGTACTCTACTTGTGTTTTTATGCCCAAAAATTCATGAGCAAAAGATTTATGACTATCGACTAACCTAATAAACTCATTGAATTTTACTATGTGAAAATCCAAATTACTACCTATGCCGCTTAAATCTAAAATCTTAACTATTAACCACTTATCTGTTTGCCTGAACGCTTGTCCTTCTTTCACAGGTAAAATACCTGGATTGTTTTCAATCTTTTGCAGATGAAGGGCCCGGCTTTGGGGAAGTAGGGTCAGTATGACCAAACACCACCTGTGAAGGGCGTTTCACATTTTTAATAGGGACCCTTGAATGTTTCTGATCAATTTTCACTGACGCTACATTTCGTTCTACTCTCGATTTAACAATTGCCTTCTTGTATCTGGCTTTGTCCTTGCTTTTTCTTGTATTTATATCTTTCGTATAAACTACATCTCCTGGCTCTAACTCAACCTGTTCTCCTTATCTTTTTTTCCTAGTTTTCTCCTTTCGCTCTACCAATTTGTCCGAAATATACTGATATAGATATTTAGTTCGCTTTGCATGATCCTTAAGTAATTGCTGCATGTACGATTTTTCAAACTCTCCATCGAATAACTTACTGGAATCTGTGTGTCCAAAAACTATTTCAAACGGAGTTAATTCTGTTGCTGAATGTATAGTATTATTATAAGCCATAATTGCATACGTCATTATAGAAGCTGCATCAGTACATTTCTGTTCATATTTCGCTAGTCTGTAAATCTCTATTATTGTGGAATGAAAACGTTCAACGATACCAGTCGAATTGGGATTGTTTGGGGTACAAATGTGTAAGTCAATTTTATACATTTCAGCTAATTCTTTCATCAAATTATTATTGAACTCTGATCCTGGGTCACTGCTGATCTTAGTCGGGACCCCATACATTGAAAAGTATTTAATCAGCGCACGTACTACTTCCGGTGTTGATTTATTTTCTATCTGAATAGCCTGACCTAATTTACTAAAAGCATCAACTATAGTCAAGTAAGATCTATTTTCAATAGAAAATGTATCGATAAAGATTTCCTGAAATGGAGATGACTGAGTTTGAGTCAGCTCTATAGTTGGTTTTATAGGTTTTCTGTCATATTTCATTTTTTTACAAGCGTCACAGCTATTTATGACCGCGGCTGTAATTTCTTGTATTCTATTCCAGTAATAATTTCTTTTTATTCTCATAACGGTTTCCTTTATGCCTCGGTGGCAAGTTTTCCCTTCATGATGTTGCAATACTATAGCTTTCTGCTCATTCTCATCTTCTACTACAATAACCCTGTCCGTGCATTCATAGAACTCTACTGTACCCTTTTTGAACAACCTAATAATTATTGCGTTAAATTCTTTTCGGTGTTGTTTGTCCTCAAAATAAATAAAGTATTTTGTTTTCGGTTTAATGTATTCTTTAAGGAATTGCTTTATCAGTTCCTCACAGTTCAATGGCAAAAATACTTCTATAACCTTTTGATGTTCTCTACTTAAAACTTTTACATTAATTTCTTTTCTAGGCCAAGTAAAAATAAGTATTTGGTTAGGTTTGGTATCCACCGCTTCTTTCAAAATAGGAATCCCCTTAGACTCTAGATCTGCGGCTGAATGGATTGTACCTTCCGAACTATGAGAAAGCGGCGGAAGTGGATAATTAGGTTCTAATTCGTCAATATTACGAGCTTCTTCCGTGTCAGATGCGTCTGACAAGACAATTGTCTCTATAAATGTTTCCTGATCATTGTCTTCCTTTGCTAAATCCATAATTTTGTTCGTTATTTCCTGAAGATGTTTCTGTAATTTTTGTTCTTTTGCATCTACTTGGACCTTCATAGATTCATTTGAAGATGAATCATCAAACATAGTATCTATCCCATCTAATGCATTTACTTTAATACGAGACAACGCATCGGCATTCGTGTTTTGTTTACCATCCTTATACTTAGTTGTATAGTCATATTCCAATAAGCGTAATCGCCAACGTGTCAATTTACTATTCGGTTCTTTAATAGAATCTAGCCAAGCTAGGGGCCGATGGTCCGTATATATAGTAAATTTATTGCCGTAAAGGTATGGCCTAAAATGTTTAATGGCCCAAATAACCGCCAAAAGCTCACGTTCAATAGTGCTGTAACGCATTTCAGTCTCACTCAGTGTCCTACTCGCATATGCAACAGGTAGATCAGTCCCTACAGTTCCTTGTGATAGTACTGCGCCCAGAGCTACGGCGGATGCGTCTGTCGTAAGTATGTACGGTTTTGATGGATCAGGATACTGTAGTAAGGGCGCATGGGTAAGAAGTTCCTTACATTGGTGGAAAGCGTCCAAATATTTCTGATCTATTACAATGCTATTCCGTTTTTTGAGGCAATTGGTCAATGGTTTTGTAATTTTTGCAAAATCTTTAATGAATCGTCTATAATAGCCAATTAAACCAAGAAAGCTCTTGATTTCTGTCACAGTTTTTGGAAGCGGATAGTCTAAAATTGCTTTAATTTTATCATCGTTTGGCTTAAGGCCCTGATCTGTTATTGTGTGTCCCAAATACAATACTTCCTTTCTCAAAAATTCAGACTTGTCTAGTTGAACCTTTAAATTCGCTTGTCTCAGCCTGTCAAAGATAGATTTTAAATCTCTGATGTGTTCCTGCATACTAGTACTGTAAATAATGATGTCATCCATATATACAAGGCAATGTAACCCTTGCAACCCCCTAAGTATGTTATCCATGGCTCTCTGAAAGGTCGCAGGAGCTGTTTTTAGGCCAAAAGGCATTCTCAAGAATTCATAGTGTCCCGCTTCTGTGCTGAAAGCTGTTTTTTGCCTGTCCTCCTCATTGATCTCTATCTGATGGTAACCGTTCGCTAGATCAAGAGTACTGAAATACTTAGCTTTGCCTAACTTATCAAACAAGTCAGTAATATTAGGCAAGGGGTACTTATCGTCTGTCGTTATTTCGTTTAAACGTCTATAGTCAATGACCATACGAAATTTTTGTTCACCTGAAGCGTCCATTTTTTTTGGTACTAAGTGAACAGGCGCGTTCCATGGCGAATGCGATTCCTGAATTACGTTGTTTTTTAAAAGCTTCTCTACCTGTGATTTAATTTCTTGTGTTTGAACAGGAGGTTGTCTATAAGGTCTAACATAAATCGGGTCTTCGTTTTTGGTTCTAATTAAGTGTTTTACCTGATTTGTGAAACTTAATGGAAGTTTATCACTGTAAAATATATCTTTATAGTCGCTACATAAATCAGAAATACATTTCTTTTCCTCTTCATTCATGTGGTCTAGCCTAAGCCTTGTCAAATTTTCATCCAATATATCTTCAACTTCCATATCTTTCATTTCTACGTCATTAAGATAGTTCACACCTATAATATTATCATTGGGAAATTCTTCAACCTCAAACGGACCTGTTACTATTAATTTCCTCAACTTATCAGTTGTGTTTTGAATAATGGTGGTAGCATATCCATTTTCGCAATTTACAATGGCATCTGGCATTCTTATGCCATCACAAAATTGTTTATAATTTAGAATTGCGGTGCCAGAATACATGTTTGTGGGCATTTTTACGCGTTGCTCAGATCGCGGGTTCAATTCGATGATGTGATTTCCCATACACCTCATTATAGGTAAATCTACTGTTCTAGTCCTGAGACTGTTATGCTTTAAATCAATGACAGCTTCCAATTGCAGTAACAAGTCGTTTCCTATTAGTCCCTCATACTTGGGGTCTACATCATACACGTAAAATTTATGATAGTCGCAGCTATTAAACGAAGGCATTAGGGGAATTTCAATAACCTCATTATGGTTGCTAGATGCATGCGTGCTTATAACTGTGAATGTTTCACTCCTAATGTACTCGCCAAAGAATTGGTATGCTTTCGCAGGGCTAATAAAGGAGCGTGTGCTGCCAGTATCGATCATAAATTTACCATCAATTTCGGGTAAGTATATGTACGGAAGATTTATTTTGGTATCGCAATGAATTTTTATCACTTCACGTCCTCTTTCGAGGCTACTACCGAAAAATTTTCAGCTTTCTCCTGATTTTGGGCGTTTCCCAACTGGGTAGAGTTGGGCAAGCTAACCTGCTGTTCATTCCAAACATTCATATCCATTTGCGGTTCAAAATAGTTTTCAGAATCAAAGTCACTGTAATACCCTTCATTGTTTTCGAAATTTTCATATCCGTATCCATACCAGTCATACCCATAACCATCACCTAACTCTAACTCATTTAGGCGAAACCCTTGAGGTTGTTGAGTCGCAGCCGGCAACTGTGGTTTTTGAGGAGGTACAGTTCTCATAGAAACATCCGTATCTCCAAGTTTTGCATTGGGAGGCTTGTAACCGAACTGATTCAACTGAGGCCGATAGCCAAATTGATTTTGTTGGAATTGAGGCCGATAACCGAATTGGCCTTGATTAATTTGTGGTCGGTAGCCAAATTGTTGCGGTCTTACATTTTGAGATTGCAACCCAAATTGTTGTGGTTGCATCAACTGAGGTCTGTAACCCATAGGAGCCTGAGGGGCAAACTGAGGCGCAGTAGGCTGCCTGTACTGCATATTTTCTGGAATCCCGAAGTTAAAACGAGCGGGAGCCAGAGGGGCTAGTGTTGGTCTAAAACCACTCAACTGAAAGGGCACGTTCTGCGTGGGAGGATTGAACTTGTTAAGTGCAGGTGTTGCTGCAGGTGCAAGCTGAGGCTTGAGCATTTTACTTCTGAGCGTATACTGCTCGTAGAAGTTCACTTCCTCCAACACATATTCTAATGCTTTTTCAAGAGTATGCGGGTTTTTCATTCTAACTGGTCTTAATACATTTTCAGGCAGGTTGTACAAGAAAACGTTAAGCGCCTTGTTATTATAGATTTCGGTTCTACTCGCCATCGTAAGATTGTTTGTCTGATTCACTTTGGAGATAAGTATAGACCTAACTGTCTGAATGCGATTGCAAAACTCTTGATAGCTTTCCCCTTGTTTCATCTTTAAGGTCTCTAGCTCTATCGCTAAGCATTCTTCACTTCTAGGATCACCAAAATGTTGTACCAAGAGAGTTTTCAGTTTTTCGTATGTGTCTATATCATTTCGCTCGCTTGCTAAGGCAGCAGCTTCGTCAATTAACTTACTCGTTATCGTGTGCAAAACGTAAGTGTTTTGCTCTTGTTCACCGCAAAATTTACTGACCACATAATCACATTTTCTTAAAAATAAATTTAAGTGCCGCTTATTTCCATTAAACAATGGTATTATACACAATAATTCCTTTGGAATCGGCTTTAACGTGGTCATTTTTATTTTGTTCTACTATATTTTCTTACAAAATTATCCGTCTAAATTTTATAGAGCAGTTTACCTAAATCTACTTATTCTAAAATCCCTACGATAGGAACCAGAAAACGTTATAATGGAAGAAGTTCGATTCCAAGAATAACATAACACAAAAACACAAAACACAAGGGGTAGGAAAGGATGGCAAAAATTCTACTCACCAGCCAGTCACCAACATGCTTGTTCGCCTCCCAAGACCTTCACAAATTTATTTGGTTCGACAGATCCGATCCGTCGGAAAATTCGCGGAAACTCGCGTAAAATCACGTGGAAAACTCGGAAAATCTGCCCCGGCTGCGCCAGTAAAGGATTCGGGAACGTTGTACTTGTTTTTAAAAACTATTTTAAGAGAAATTTATTGGAAATTAAATAATAAAAATCGCTTTTAAAAGAGACGTCCATGAGCGTTTTTAATCTCAATACGAATGAATGATTAATTAAAACTAACTTAGGTGCTAAGTACCATCGACGCGTCTCGACACGCGTGGGCGATGACGCGACGGCGCGGCGAGGTGATAAGCATTCGCCGTAGAGCCCACCCAATCGAGCAAGCTTGCACTTTAGGCATTCAATGTTATGATGTCTCTACTGGCTGGATGCATAACTACCTAGCCCCTGCCTCCATGCACATATTTATGTTTATACGTCAGAAATGGCGGACGGAAATGGCGGCAACGTCAATATCCGGTGTCGGCAGTTTACGGCATGACATTTTAATCGTTACTTTTTAAAAAAGATTTTCTTTTTACAGATTTATTTTTAGCTATACTTATAGTTATTCTGTGGTTAGACATAAATTTTGTGTTTATTTACAGAATTTGAATTTCGAATGCAGTTCGCAAATTACATGAAAACTAATTAAAATAGAGTTCGACTTTGCAAAGAGTTTGCATTCGTCAGAAAATACTCAACCTCTTTTGTTAATTCTCGTCCTGGCCTTCGATTGTTTGCTAGTCCTAGCCTTATTACCCAGTTAATTGTAATGAATAGATAAAAGCAACAATAAAACAGGTGTTCAACCAGCAAATCGCGTTATAGACACCGGGGGAGTAATAGCGTTATCAACAGCTCATTTATTGGCACTTTACATTTAGTTGATTTATTGTAATTATCTGCGAGTTTATATGTTACGCAGTTATGTGGAAATTATTCGGTTTTAATGACGGTAGTATTATATTCAAACATTCAGAGCTTTGTTAAATTGGATAGCTAGAACTGGATACAAATAAGTCATACTAATTATTAGAGTTAACTTACGAAGCTCTCCCAAAAAAGAGTAGGTTAGAAAACTAGCTGGATGAAAATAACATCATTATCCATTTGGTAAAATCAAATGAGGGCAAATACTAATACTCTTTTGTAAAACTACTGAAAAGTGTGTTATGATAGTGCTGTCCCAAAAAGCCTCATAAGAACACTATGGGATCATCGATCAAGGTATCCGCCGGCGCCCCCATATAGATTCACAATGCGCACCCCGAAACCGTCTGACATGTTAGGTTACCATTTGAACTAGTGTCATTTTAGCGCTCGGACATTTTAGCTGCCTAGCAAGATTGTAAAAATCACACGCCCAGGACAACAGTTTTTTACCATTATAATGTGCTATAGCCCAGCCCTATCCTCAAGAAATCAGTCTTGCATTTTTTTTTGGTTTGCTTATGTTAAGATTTTGACTTTGTTCCATATTCATGAATAGAGAGGCTATTGTTTTTATATTCATTATTTTATTATGTGTTCTTGCGTTTCTTTTTTTATTATTAAAATACAGGTTCGCAATGATTACTGGTTCAAACATTTATAAAGTAATAGTAAATAGTTATTTTGATTTTGAAAATGTTTATTTTCTGGTTGCATTATATTTGTCTACTATTGACTACACAGAAACATTTCTGTGACTACACTACCTACATACCTAACTATTTTTTGACCGAAAAAAAAAAGCTTTTTATAAATTTTCTTATTAACCCGGGAATGGTGTCCTTTATGTTTGTGGGACCGGGTGACTTGAAAAATTCGAATAACTTTTTCACCCGCCACCGATTTTCGTCGCGATTTCGACTCTGCCTCATTTCCCCTCCCCCACCGCCAGTTCACACTGCGACGACGTCAGAGCGGCCGCATTTCCTGAGTTTTGGCGCCAACCCGGTGTGGGGGTCACCGAATATTCAAATATTGTTTTTTGTTATGTTTTGTTGGTAGGATGCCATTTCTTGTTTATTATAAGTAAGTTCCTAGAGTCTAGAAACAAAAAAGACTCAACTAATTTACAAATAATGTTGATTGATGTGTTTTAAATTTTTATAAACGTTATGTTTAAAATTAACTAATTTTACAGGTTCTATATGACGTTGTCTAATCTTAAGAAAAAGTAAATAAAGGAGGCTGTAATTAATGCAATGTCGTTTTCTTAAAGTCAAATAATTTATAATTACCAAAAATAATGGTCAGATAAAAAACTATTTTGAAAAATCTTCCATTGAAAACTTCGGTGCGTGGGACCGAGGTCACCGAAGATGTAAGTCTAATCGACGCGACGTCACCGTTGGCGGGTTAGTTATAACTAAATGAATTTAAATTACAATTTATTATTTTCAGGTACCTACTTATAATTAAAATAAAATAAATTCGACTCCACTGATCTCTTCTTCCGTATGCACAGAACTTGTCACGCCCCTGCGCAAACTGTCTGCGTCAAACAATTTCGCAGACAATTTCGAGTGTCATTTTTGTAAATTTCTAGTTAACTACGGGGGAGGCGGCGGCAGACTCAGAGTTAAAATATTTCAAAACTATTATTTTTCTCAAAGCTTGCAAACTGGTTTTAATCTGTAGTTCCATACCAGATAGATTTCAGTGCAAATATTCACAATATGGTTCCCACACTCGATGTGTGTAAGTAGCTACCTACATACCTAACAAATCAACGTCATCACAAACCACTACCTCTACGCACACGTTTAATATTCGCAGACATTAAATCAGATGAGCGCCCAATCATCAAATCATCGCGTCATCGAATCGGCCTCCAATTGCCGGCAGAGGGCGCCATGAGCCCCTCAATATGTAAATTGCATTGCAAAGCCTAACTGGCTATTGTGCGGCGCCTTCCGAAGGTAGGCTGGTCTTTTGTGGTACGATAGATAATGGCTAGGTGGGTAGCGAAATTTGCAATAATAATTTATCAAAGTTATGACGTTAAAAAACAAAACGTCTTAAAGTTATCTAAGGGTTATGAAGATTTTAGTATGGTGGGTCGGCTATCGGGTCGGTAACATCGGCTACAGATAAAAATACCTATTGCTGTAATTTTCTATGTGCTAAATAAGACCCCATTGCTCTAATATTTATTTTTCATTATATCCCAGAAACCTAACGCTTTAGTTAGCACATTTTTTATTTGTACATATATAAGTTTCCTCTATCCAAATGATACTATAACGTTTATCGTGCGCGGCGATTTTGAAAAAAAAACAGTGTAGTAGCCGATGTTAAGGCCAAAATCTACAAAACCTTTACACCTCATTGCCAGGTCGAGTCTATATGTGACTATATTTGTAGTAATATACATATAATATAGTAATATGTGTAGTCTACTATATAAAAATAAGTCGGGTCTTCCTTCCTGACGCTATAACTCCAGAACGCACGAACCGATTTCCACGGTTTTGCATTCGTTGGAAAGGTCTCGGGCTCCGTGAGGTTTATATCAAAGAAAATTCAGGAAAAATTTAAAAAGAAAAGCGGGAAAATCTTTTTTCACATACAGCGTCATCTCTGATACATAGCATGTACTACAAACGACTGCTGGCGATTTGGTGACATACAAATCCGATGATGTTACATAAAACGAAGCCATCTGGTGGCGAAACGGAGTTCGCCGGGTTTGCTAGTTGAATAATAATTTTGAATCATTATTCTGGATTTCGTTTCCTTAAAAGAGTCCACAATCGAACGCGGAAATGTGACTTTCGATCGCGACGGAAATAATTAAACGGTAGTAAAACACTGTTTATACTCAGCCGTTTCTGAGGTATTCACCATTATTTTATAATAACATAAATACTCATACAAAAACGAATTCCATAAATTGCAAATGCATAAAATATCAGCTGATTACACTCCATAGGAAATTGCAGGCGAATGGCGAGCGGCCTTCGTATAGAGTAGCATGGACCACGCCGGACAAAAGATACATTAACATAGCAAATTGAAGGGCCTGGATGTTCGGTATCTACGTAGCTACGTGCACGCTTGGTATGTGGAACATAGGGTGCATGCACAAACTAGGTGGCTAGCAGAGGAAAAGGTGGAAAGCTTTTTGTATTTTACTCTTCCAGCTTTGCGTGGATGGAATCGTTGAATTGTAGTTGTTGCATACCATTGTGTTCCATTTAATTCAAAAGAAAAGTATAGGTACACTAAATTAAACACAAAAATAAATTAATAAAATTATATCCAATTTTAATTTTATTGTTTCCTGGTTTTTATTGTGGAATACAAATTTAATTAGGTTTAATTGAGGCTTATATTTATTTAATCAGATCAATAGCAAAATAGCGACTGATTTGATTGAATTCTTAAATAAACTTTAATATAATATGATACCCATACGAAAATACACATACAAAATAAAGTACCTACGAAGATTAATAAAAATATTTTCTCTTACTACGCTTTTTTCCAGGATAAAAAGTAGCCTACATTAATTAAGTTATTCCAGGTCTAAAAAAAATTTTTATAAAAATTAAATAAATAATGAATAATGCTGGACAATCACAGCATCATCTAAGCATTCATCATCTAAGCCATCATCTAAGCCCCAAAGTAAGCAGAGCTAATAAAAATAAAATTTTCATCTGTTCAATAGTTTTTACGTGAAGAAGAAAGAAACATCCAAAGTTTTGCATTTGTAATATTAGTGTAGAGGTCCCGTATAGAGGAGATACCATTGTAGTCCGTACAGAGGTATCTCCTCCGGGACTCCTGGTACATCCTAAATAGCTTCAAACTCACACCGAGGCGTATAATCTTAAAGTCAACAAAGACAGAGGAAGAACAGAGGTATCTTCTCTATACGGGACTACAATGGTACCTCCTCCATACAGGACTGCAATGGTATCTCCTCTACCCAACGCTTGGATGTGTCTGTCTTTGTTGACTTTAAGATTATACGCCTCGGTCTGAGTTTGAAGCTATTTAGGATGTACTGGAGCGTGGCGTACATTCGTATGTATTAGGTACCACTCGCTAGAGAAAGACTACACCAGTACTGGCTACTAGTTTAGGATTAGAGATCGCAGTCTATTATCAAATCTAGTCGTTATCTTACGATAAAATACAAGAGTACTGAATTGTACACCAACAAAAATGCATTACAAAGAGACAACACTTAAGATATATGATGGATGGTCTAATCGCTTAGAAGCGGCTTGTCCAGGGTAATTTCTATATGCTATTTTTCGACTGTTAATAATAATTTAATGTAGTTATTTTTAAAGACTTTTATTATTAAATTTGTTAAATAAAATAAATAATATAATAATCATAGGATGATACACAGCTTCGTCGATTAACTTTGACGTGTACGATAACTTCTGTCAAATAGTCAATTCAAATGTTATCGTCAAATAATTTAAGAAACCTAATTTTGTAATCATCGGTTAAATAAAATTCAAGTCATCGAGATGTTCAAGAGAAGAGACGGCCTCTAAACAAACGGACCACTCTTAAAAACGACTTTTTATTAAAAGTTCTACAGTAGGTAACAAAGTGAATTCCATGTTTCATAATTTCTAATTCAAGTTTTATTAATATTTTCTCAAACATTATAAACCAAACCAAAATATCACAAAAAAACTCTCAGAATTATAACTTGCTAAGAATTGCGAAGAGCTCTAAAAGCGTTTCTTGGTTTATTTGCAGATAACCATCCGCTTATTATTCAGCATGTAAATTGTTGGCAACTTCTTAAATCGAAATGTAACTCAAATCGGGATTCTTAAGAAGTTAGAAAAGTTTGCTTTTTTTATATTTTCTTAGAGTAATAACTTGATTATAATGGCTATAGTAGAAGTTGAGTAACACGTTGGTTGGCCAAATTATGTCAACTCTGAGTCACACAGGCTACAGGACACAGGACACAGGTTCTACAAGCTGTAAAATCTGACTTTGTTAACATGTAGCTGAACAATTACAAATTCTTTAAAAGGCTCGCATAAGGACAACAAATGGAAGTTGTGAAAAGTTGACTGTTCTACCAACAATACTAATTATTGTTGGTAGAACAGTCAACTTTTCACAACGGAGAGAAAAATCTAAGAGATGAGACCGTGAACTGTCTAGCACTATTTATTTATTTATATTTAGCTCTAAGAGAGGTTGTCAAAGCAAGTCGTACCCAGGTAAAAGTATATCACAGTAACTGTTTCTTTTTTGTGTATTTTACTCAAGAGTTCATAGTTTCACAGCAGAGCAATGTTCTTATTTATTACTCCAAGTTTATCAAGAAAACTTTCCGATTAAGATTTCCCCCGAACGTTTCGAATTAACATGAAAATATACTCTCCGTTTATCTTTTAGATTAATTTTTTACATAATCATGAGCTTTTTTCTCATAATGAGCTTTATAATATTCATGATTGTTTAACTTTTGGAATGTTTCGTTTATATAAAAATTTGGGCGATGAATGCGTAATGTGGATCAATTTGTTCCATTTGGAATTGCGAGATGGAATTTTAAAATGTGTGCATTTTGTATGATCAAATAGATTGGCAGTAAATATAGATACATTCGAGTGTTTTTCAATGCTTCTTAACCATGACATACATAGTAGGCATAGAAAACAATGTACAGATATATCGCTGATAATGTTACTTAGCTACCTACTAGGTTGGTTTAGGCACATAAAATACATAGGCTAACATAACTTTTTAAGGTTTCGCGATCTGTTAATATATTAAAGATTATTTGTCGGGTATTTATCACGTATCTTTTGTTTTATTTTCCCCTACGTTTACATCGCGGGTAAAATAAAAGAAAAGGTACGCGATAAATACCCGACAAATAATGTTTAATAGGCTAACATGTTGCCAGATAGCTTTGTTAATAATAACATTTAGGTTAGACAACAGTTAGGTAGGCATTACCATTTAAGATTGAATCAAAAGAAAATATATTTTTTTATTGTTGGAACATAAAACAAACACGTAAATACTTTTTCACTACTTCTTCAAAATAAAACTTACTATTTCTTATTTTTCATTCGATTTTCACCTTGAGAGTTGCTCATTACTAGGTCTTATTTATTAGTTACCTTCCTACTTCCTCAGGTTGAAATTGTGCTTGGGAATAAATGTAAGAAATTCTGGATTCAGAAAACAATAGAATTCGCACTGATGAGGATAAGCCATAACATTGGAAGTAGTAGTAGTCATTTGGATAACAACTAACTTGAATTAACCCAAACAACTCATGTGTTTTATTTTATCACCTACATTAAAATGTGAACCAAACTAACGACATACGAAACCGAATCCGTGATTACCCCGAAATAGAAAGGATTATTCATCCTGATGCCAAGTTATTACTCTACATGGCAAGTGATAACTCCATGCAGGTTATAAATGTACCTCATAAACGAACCTCTTTGGGGAATTCGAATTATTCATCTTTGGATGGGATTTAATTTGTCATTCTGATTAAAATTGGGGGAATTTTTGGGGTTCAGCAATAAATTGGTTAATATGATTAGCCTTATTCATAACAGGATAATATCAGGCCTTTATCATATTTATTTTATTTAAAAAAAATGGTAGACTGGAACGTAAGCGCGTTTGGCCTCACCAGGACTGATGGAAAGCGACGATGGGTCTTACCCACTAGTCCGCTCGCCTTGAAACCAAAAACAAAAATAAGAACCGTTTATTTCTTATTTTTTACAATATAATATAATTTTAAATTTTCCAGTATCCTAGTTGAATCTTTTCTAGAATAAACCCAAATAAATAGTCTTAATCCCATTCCTTTTGTTTTACTCCTGGTTATCTAATCAATGATCATAAACATGATATCAAATATTATGCTTAGCTCACCTACATATTGCATTAATATTGCTATTACTGAACCCACCTTTCATCCTATGAATCTAAGCTGCATTGATCCTAGCCATCGTTTTTTATCCAGGCCCAATTGAAATATCTGTAAGCCGTACCCTCCCCACACAGTAAAAGAGCCATTTGATAAATCAGTCTGCCATTACCATTAGCTACTACCATTTACTGGCCATGCCTGTGGCCATTCACGTTCGCCATTTAGTTGTATGCATTTCCCATTTCACTCATTATATGTAATAACTTAAAAAAAATACAATCTGACTTAAGAATCAAAAATTACTTGCACTATTGCTGAGCAGATTTAAAATGACTGAAAAACATTTTAACTTTAAAGAAATATTTATTTATAAGAAACGAAATTCTTGTATGTAGATTGTAGGTACATTCTAGTTTTAAGGAATCAAAATCTCTGAATAAGTGATGGGCAAGACATGAGTAAAGAAAAACCTTGCCTTTAAAAATACAGCCAAAATAAGAATCGTTCCTTTTTTTAAATCAGTTAAAAAAGAATTTGAGAATTTGGGACCCCAAAAAGAAAATCGTGTTTATCAATGTCGATCACGCAAAAACTTTACAGAATCAACTAAAACCCAATTTGTAAGTTAAAATCGAGTTTCCGCAGCATCAAAAGAAATTGGTCAATCTGGAAAATAATCGAATTATTTAGAGATCTTCTTTTTGACAAAAACCCTGAGCTAACGAACCGTGCGATACAAGGCGCTCCTAAGCCTCACCATACATCCTGAATCGGCTCCACTCCATAGATAAAGTCTGCATTGGAGCGAAAAGATACGTCGAATGGGAACAGGAGGGGTCCCAGCGTAAGCCCCTGTAGCACGTCAATGGATTTATTGTTCAAGATCGGAGGCTGGACAACCGCGTATTATGAACACGACGTTTTGGCTTCTCTGGAATCTGACCCTGGTTTGTTGAATAGTTGAAGTTACGTTTTTGACAGAATTGTTTCATCGGGTAGGTCGGTTGGTCAGCAATTTTTTATCTGATAAAGCTAATGAAAAATAGAAAAAACAATCGTAAATTTTCACCAAAATAAAATGTTTTGTAAATGTGTACTGTACATAAATTTTATTGGATTGTAAATAAGGACAAATGAGAGTAACAAAATTGTAACATTTAAATATAAGGCACCTACCTACTCAACATATTTAATCACGCAAGCAAACATGAATAAATCAGCCCATCGTACCTACAACGAAAATGCAAACACAAAATCCTTTTAAACGCCACCACAAGCGTTTTCATCAGAAACCCGCGAGCCCATATAATTGAATGAATATTCAAGCATCTTAATCAATAGGAGCATTACTAGAGGTCCTATGGAAGCATCCAGCAGCCTGTGAAATTGGACTAGGATAGACTGAGACAGAAATATCCCGAAAGTATAGGTGTAAGCAGGATGGGATCGCACCGAGGTTTTATAAATCATTTTTCCCGGCGTCGGAGATTTAGGCCAGCTGTACAAGGATGATATATTAGGAATCATCGCGGCAGTTTATGGAGAATTTATGGCGGAAGTCTAGACTTTGTTGCTATTTGCAGAGGATTTAGAATGCGTTGTATTGATCTTTGCTGGAGCGTTTGCTTTTAGAATTTAGTATTTTGTGCGCATTTTATCGGTTTCTAGCGTGACATAGGTCAATATAAAAATTAAAAATAATATGGGTAATTTTTACTACTTATCGCCATTTAACCCCAAAGTAAGTAGTGCTTGTGTTATGGGTACCAGATAGCTGGTAATATATACTACTTCAAAATAAACAAACCAAATAACTAGTACTATCTAGCCTATGAAATAAAAATACATTATTTATATCCCACCACATCATAATAATATAGAACTAGTTCAAAAAAGATAAAACAATAAAATATAATAACATCAAAATTATTGTGTTCAATGCAGGCAAATGACGCCTATTGTCAATCATAGAATGGTATATTAACACCAAAAATAAAGCCTCCATTGACTTATTTACAAACCACTTACTTACCAGATTTACCAGGCTTATTTACAAAGAAATGTTCCAGAAACGTATCCGAAGTCACATTTTTGAATCCGGCCGTCAGCAAGCCGCCTTCTGGCAAAACGCTGAATCCCTATTATTTCTCTTTTCGTTCAGTTAATCAATTATTGTAATGATGTTGGCTGAGACGTGTGCTTCCTGGGGTTTTGCGGTTTTGCCTAACGAGGTGTCCGTGTGTGCCCCGAAAACTGTTGGATGTGTGGTTCTTGACATTAGAGGAAATTTGGGATATGATGCTACTGCAGTAAATTTATACCCATGTTCATAATGTACCTATTAAGGCTAACACTGGATAATAAAAAGTTAAATAGGATGACTAGCGATCTGCTATATGTAATGGAAAGGTACAAGAAGAATTTTATAATATGTTCGTCAAAATCTTTGAATTGGTTTAAACAACAGAATCCCTTAAGTGATGATCGTACAGACTTGTTTGTAAATAAACTTACAGACTTATAAGTATCAAATTGACGGATTATTTTGAAAATTTGTATAAGCTCGCGGGGCTGAAATTAGACTCCGTTTGAGCTCAAAATCTTACTAGAAACAATACTGTGGATCGACGATCTAATCCCTTTCGATATTGGCTATCGATAAAAGACATCGTTACCACGATTTCATAAACAAACTTTTCCCATAGAAGCCTGACCTACCTCACATCGCGTGAAAATCGAGCAGCGAAAAAACCTCGTTTACGTTCCAATTGGGAATTTTAAGGGGAATCGGTGCAATTCCGCCCGCCATGCTAGAACGAGCAAACTTATTAGCTGGAGATAGAGCGCTCCTTTTCTTTTTGCAGGTTCGATTCTGGCTGCGATTGATTGGAGGGGAATTGGCCTCGTGACTCATTTCTGACGTCATGGCATTCGTGACGATTGGATGTGAAAGGTTTCGCCTTTGTGTGGATGGAGGGATTAAACCGGGTCGGGTTGGGAAGCAACTTCTTGATTTTTACCTATCTATGACTGTTACTGTTATGTACTAGTTCTAATGTGTTTCTATTATATGATTTTATTTGATAAGGTAACGTATTCACTGCCCGCCTCGCGACATATATGTATGTATAATTGTG
Source organism: Eupithecia inturbata (assembly GCA_963662085.1). Lineage (NCBI taxonomy): Eukaryota > Metazoa > Arthropoda > Insecta > Lepidoptera > Geometridae > Eupithecia > Eupithecia inturbata. The sequence goes on along the minus strand of OY759179.1, from coordinate 878,020 downwards.
TGATACTGCTGCACATCTGCACCCTCTACATGCGTGATATGGATACACTACCATTATGTGTTAAAGTTAGATACAATAAAAAGTTGCCAATAATATCCTCAATCCTCCTCAATCATTTTCAAATGTTAAAAGTCACTCTAAACAAACACTACCATGACAGCCGCTAACATTTTGGTAAAACATTTTAAATCTAAACCACAATGAAAATACACCATGGAAATACAAAGACTACCTACATAAATTGTGACAGTTTCAAAAGAGGCTTTCCCTCAACTGGCTCCAGGGCCGACCAGAATCCTCTTACGCTCATTGGTATACTGCAGCAATACGCTAAGCTGTGTTATCTAGTGCTATTTGAATATCACTTGATGGACATTGGCCCAGGAGTTTCGGGGAATTTATGTTACTAAAATCCTTTAAAACATTTTGGAATCAATGAAAACTTGTGATTTAAAATTTGAAATGGAAATAATAATGTTATTCTGTTACGATTAACATCATCTCAGCCAAAGGTAAACATAGACAGATAAAGATCGCCCAATGACCGGTGTCCTGCACTCGCACGATCTATCGTATCGGTGGTCCAGCGGTTTCCCGCGACCTTCACCACGTACGTATTCTGTTGTGAAATATTGCTGTATTATGTTTATTATCATTATTTAGTTGACTTAACTAAATCCTAAAAAAACCAGTAACCTGTGGGCCAGGACGACTCATCAATTGCTTACAAAAATGTACCCGCCTTACACGAATGAAGATAAATGTCAAACGATTTAAAAGTCATAATTAATACCATTTCAACAAATTCTAGTAACTGGTTAAATCATACCTGATCTCATAACATGCAGCCATGTCATGTTGTCAGAAGCAACAAATGCAGACATTTTACATTATCAATCAAAATAAAATACAGAATTGAAATATATCAACCCACCAATAACGGAAATGTTTGCCTCCAATAAATAATATCGGCCAAAACGAAGATCTCTGAATTTCAAATGAGCGCGCCTACTCCCGTCTTCTTGTAAACAATATATTCATGCGATAGGTTTTTCCCGGGAATATAAGAGAGGATATATCTCCTGTATTCTGTGTATAATGGAGCTGTTAAAGACAATATGCTGGAAACATATTGGATGCAGCGAGGGAATGTGTAAGCGAGCGACGACTACTCTCAGGTAAGAGCACACCGAGAGCTTGAAGACTGAGTTTTAAAAATATATTAATGTTTTTAAAACTCATGAATGTTTTTAAAACTCAGTCTTCAAGCTCTTAGGATTAGGATGTTAATGATGATGTTGCATTAAGTATTATAAATTTATTACCCATTTTATATTGCACGTTACCTATTGCCAATTGTCACTTTGTTTCTTTTTGTTAATTGTTTCTTAGTTATAAGTGTGCAATAAAGTATGTTCTATCTATCTATCTACCTATATAAATGTAGCTAAACCTTCCTGACCTCTAAACTGACCATTTACTAATAAAATTGTTTATTCTATTTTGAAACAAATGCTAGAAATATTTAGATGGGTATGGGTTCATCATAGTGCATAAAGTAAAAAAAACTACAATTATTCACACAACTTATTTAAAATGCCTTTATGAACCACAATTAAATATAGTATCTGGGGGGAATCCGTGATGTTTACTTATTTATTCAGGACTCTCAACAGAAAAATCACATAACATGCAGAATAACAAAATAATGTGATCTGCAGTCTAGAGTTGGTGATGATCATGGCAAGGACAAACTAATTACACAGATAGAAAGAACTCAACAGTTAGTCAGTTTACATTAGGATAGGGACTAAATATAAGCGAATAATAAAAGGTACATATTTTAAACCAACTCACAGTTTAATTATAGGTATAAGAAATTACATGCAAAAAAAGTTCTTTGGCTATGCTAATTTTTCAGCCAATATAAATATTTATTTAAATAAAATTTAAAAATTAAAATTACATAATAATTAAAACCTGTTTTATAAGGCGATGAAATAATAGTAGATTTTTTTACAAGGGACTTAACCATCCCATTATACCTCTAAGTATACGAGATTGACATACTGCCGAGCGCAGCGAGCGAGGATGACAAGACGAAATTATTGGTGGTTTTGGCCCGGTACAAACAACACTCTACTTTTCACTTCGATTGCGAGAAAATAAAACAGTCAAAACTTACTTTCATTAAATATTACACTTTTTTATTACTTTTTCACTTCTCTACTTCAAGAATTTGTCGTTAGTCTTAAAATATATTTTAAGTGATTTCGACCGCAACAGAAACTATTAATTATTTCTTTGCCCTTCTGTTTGATTTGCTTAATATTATTACGAGTATCTTAATTTTCGCTTGAATATGTTCTCGTTCACCTTGAGAAAAAATTACTTAGTGTTTACTACTATATTTTATAGTTATAGTAGTAAATACTAAGTAATTTTTATATTAAAACTTATTTTATTCTTATTTTTATGACAAGTTAAACCGTAGAAGGTTTGTCTAGTGTAGACAGTTACAGCGTGTTGCCACACATTTGGCATAAAGTTAGTCTACACACATTAAAAGTCTTATTCCTGTTATTATTTTACATGTTTTTAGATTTTATTGAACCTACGTTTAAAAACTAAGAGATATTCTAGCACCCAGTGCACCCCGCACCCAAACTGGCGATAAATCCGGAGCTACATCTGGGCCGCTCCGTTCAATTTTATTACTATTCTCTCCGACTTATTTGATCCAGCCGTCAAAGCAGTCTTCGGTTACATTATCGCGACGGTTATCTCCATCCAGCCTTTGTGGGACGCTGAAAGGAGCTGGAATTGGATGACGTTTTAGGAGGTAATGGATGAGTTGTTTGTTTATAATATCGGATATTGGCTGGTTTGGTTGTAGTGTTAAGTTTCTAAATATCGAAGGAAATCACTTGGCTTGATTAAAACTGTGATGACAAAGCCAGTTCTTCACTTAGCGTATTTAATTCTAAGGTAAAAGAGCATTATCTCTCTCTACAGTCATAGCAGATATTTAAATACCTATGTATTATATATTTTTTTCTTTTAGTTTAGTTTAGTTTTGTATGTAGGCTTTTAAAATATTATTCTCTGTACCTTATAATGTTTTTTTTCTGTCTTGTATGTACACATTTATCTATCCGCACTCGTTTCATAAATTCTCCTTATATCCATAGGGTTGCTGTAAGAATTAAGATGAAGATTTTAGGGATAAGCTCGCCTTTTTTTTTTATTTGCTTTAGGTGGCTTTCGTGTCACTGCGGCCATGAAAGGCCTATTGTGATCGCCACTCAAGTGTTCAGCCCTGAAGCTGCGACGTTCATAGTTCGCCACTAACCCTTGCAGCTGCTAGGAACTGCAGGATTTTCTTCAGGGTGATGGCTCGTAGCTCGTCTGGGCTGTGCAGGTGCTTGCCCAGATGGATGCTACGTTTTTGCATCAGTGCTCCGCACTCTCCTAGCAGGTGGAGAGTCGTTTCCTCCGCCTCTTCGCAGAATCTGCAGGATTGTGTGTCGCTTAGACCCAGTTTGAACATGTGCTTGTTAAGGCGACAGTGTCCAGTTAGGGCTCTTGTCATGATGCGAAGGTTGCTTCTGCTTAGCGCTAGGATTCGGTTGGTGAACCGTTTATCGAAGGCTTTTATTACTGACTTAGAGTGACTCATGCCCAAGGAATTCTTCCAAAGCTTGGAAGCTTCCTCGAAGCAGGAATCCAAGAGGGTTCTGTTAGCCAGGCTTTTAGGTAGGCCACAGAACGGCTCGGGGCCCAGCTGAGTCCCCTTGGCCCCGGAACGAGCAAGTTCGTCGGCACACTCATTGCCGTTGATTCCTGCGTGTCCCGGTACCCATCTTAGGACGACTCTGTTATTCAAGCCGAGCGCGTTTAGGCGTGACATACAATCCTCGACTAATCTAGATGTAATGACCTTCGAGTCCAGTGCTAGGAGAGCCGCCTGGCTGTCAGAGTTGATAAAGATCGTTTGGTTGGAGTAGCGCTTTTCCAGATTTATATCGGCACATTCTAAGATGGCGAATACTTCTGCTTGGAAGATAGAGGCGTAATTACCTAGGTTTGTACTTTTGCCAAACCTAGGTCGCTCTCCATACACTCCACAGCCTACATCCAGTACCATTTTGAAACCATCCGTGTACCAATTTAGGCACCCGTTCTTGCAGAGCACCTGGCTGTTTTGCCAGTCTTCTCTGCAAGGAAGTTCCACTGTGTAGTGTTTTTCAAACACATGTCGTGGGAGCCTGACATCAGTTGTCATGCCCAAAATTAGTGATTCCAGAGTAGTCTTGCAGAGATCTCAGTTTCTGGGAGAGCCAGTTCCTACCGCCCTGAGTACAGGCCCTATACATGCTGGTCTTTTCCTCCTTATGTATGTACATATGGAGCGGAGGCAGACCCAGCAGTGCATTTAGTGCCAGTCCAGGGGAGGTGGACATGGCTCCCGTGGCCATAAGGCATGCAGTCCTTTGTAGGCTATTTAGTTTGTTGATTGCGGTTGACTGAAGGGCCTTGTCGTACCATACCATGGAGGCGTAAGTGAGTATCGGCCTCACAATGGCAGTGTACAGCCACAAGGCAATCCTGGGGTTGACGCCCCAGTTGTTGCCCATTAGCCTGCCGCTAGCTCCTAGAGCCATCTTAGCTTTTTTCAAGACGTTGGCTAGGTGAGTATTCCACGTCAGTTTTTGGTCGATGGTAACGCCCAAATATTTCACTTCTGTGGAAAAGGTTATGATTTTACCGTTAAGTTTAGGCTTCACGAGCTTGTCTAGCCTTCGCTTATTTGTAAATGGTATAATCACAGTTTTTCCAGCGTTGACTGAGAGTTCACTGTTGCTACACCAGTCGCTGACAGCGTTGAGAGCTCGCTGCATGATGCTAGAAATGGTAGACTGGCAAAATCCTCGCACGATGATCACAAGGTCGTCCGCATAGCCTTGCGCATCTATATTCTGGTCTGCCAGTCCACACAGGAGCTGATCCACTGCTAAGGTCCATAATACGGGCGATAAAACTCCGCCTTGAGGGCAGCCCCTAGCCGTGGATATCTCGATTGTTGATCGTTGAAGGGTTAGTTTTGCGCCCCTGTTTGTGAGCATATCCTTAACCCATCTGATGGTGGACGGGTCAACATTCTTGTTTACCAACCCGTTCACCAGCAGAGAGGTAGGCGAGTTATCAAAAGCCCCTTCAATGTCAAGGAAAGCACATAGTGCGATTTCCTTGTCCTCCAAAGCCTTTTCCACTCTGTCAATGAGGCCACTCAGCGCCGTCTCTGTGGATTTGCCCTTGCAATAGGCGTGTTGGCTGTGGTGGATAGGAGACGCAGCTAACGCCACGTCTCTGATGTGTCTGTCTACTACCTTCTCCATGGTCTTCAGAAGGAAAGACGAAAGGCTTATTGGTCTGAAGGACTTAGGCTGGCTGTAGTCCTTCTTTCCAGCCTTAGGTATAAAGACGACTTTGACATTTGTCCATGGTTCTGGCACATATCCCCAGGCGAGGCTCGCCCTAAAGATTTTAACCAGATATGGAGTGAGGACGTCGATTCCCCGCTGTAGGAAGACAGGGAGTATTTCGTCCTCACCGCATGCTTTGTTAGTCTTGAGAGAGTTGACGGCCCACCTTACCTGGTTCGGTCTGATAATCCTAGCCGCCCTGTTTCAGTCCTCATTCCGAGGCTTATAAGGATTTTCAGGCGCAGGTCGGAGCGAACTTTTATCCTGCGAACCAGGGAAGTGGGTCGAACCAGCAACTCTAGGGTTTCCTTTTCATTAGTTGTGAACGTACCGTCTCCTTTGTTAAGAAGGCCTATTTGATTAGTTCTGGCTTTAGAGAACAGCTTGTGAAGTCTTGCACTTTGAGGCAGACTCTTAATTTCCTCGCAGAGCTTCCTCCAGGATGCCCTCTTTGCCTTCCTAATCTCTATGTTGTATTCCGTTAAGGCTTTGTGGTAGGCCTCCCATTCACGAGTCCTTTTAGCCTTATTGGAAAGTTTCCTGGTTTTGCTCCTTAGCTTACCTAGCGTGGAGTTCCACCATGTGACTTGTCGCTTTGTGGTCTTGGACTTTAGCGGGCAGCTTTCCTCATAGGCCGTGCAGATGCCTTTTGAAAGGACAGCTACTGCTATCTCAAGACTGTCGCGGGATTTAATACTTTTGGGGCAGTCTTCGAGCATTAGCCTTAGTTTGTCATTAAAGACATCCCAGTCAGTTGCCCTAGGGTCCCTATAAGTTATGATTTGAGAGTCCAGAGAGGCCTTTATCTCAAAGCTGATGTGTTTGTGGTCGGACATGGAGTTTTCGTTGCTAACATGCCAGTCATTAATGTGCCTGGCGAGGTTGTTAGTAGCGAACGTTGTGTCCAGAACCTCTTGTCTAACCCGAGTTACAAAAGTCGGTACGTGTCCTATGTTAAGAGTGGTTAGATTATTAGCTAAAAGAAAGTCAAAACTCACCTCTAGCGTTGACGTCCGTGCTCCCCCACGCTGTGTGGTGAGCGTTGGCATCGCATCCAACGAGAAGTTCGGCGTTGTTCTGGGCGGCGAAGTCGACCACCTTCGCCAGGTCACTCGTTGGGTTGTCTCTCTCTCCGGGTAAGTAGGCAGAGCACATAATTACCCTCGCCCCACTCCATCCTTTGAGATCGACAAAAGCGGCAACCAGGTCGTCGTTACATACCTCTGAGATAGGCAAAAAATTAACATAGTTATTGAAAATTATGCATGCTCTGGGCCTTGTGCCATTACTATTAACTAAAATCTTACCGGCAGCGTCGAGTCCCAAAACCTCAGTGTGGGCTACCCAAGGATCTTGGATCAAGGTGAGGCTAGCTTGTCCTTCAGACAGGCAGCACTCCATTACCGCGGAAGCTGCCGCGGCATGGTGGAGGTTACCCTGGAGGATCCTCGCCTTCCCTGCCTGGGTAGCCATTACAGGTTTCCCCGCTGGTAACGAGGCTTGGACCTAACTAGCTTCGGGCGCGCTCCGCGTCCTCCGCTAGGTTCGGTCGGCCTGTCACCCCTTGCTCCACCCCGGGAACCCCTACCACCCCGATCCGATGGCCCGGATCTGCCCTGGGGCGCTACATTGGAGCGCCTTGCCGCGACGGGTCGCGGCCCTGGTGCTCCTGTGCTTCGCCCCGAGGCGCCCGTTCCACCGGAGCCGGACGGCTGTGGGCCTGAGACAGCCACTGACTTTGGCTTAGTCTCGGGCTGCCTTTGACCTTGAAGGCTATCTTTTTGAAGCCCAAACCAGCCTGAAAGCCAGTGGCTCTAAGGGCCTCCACAGACAGATCATCCAAGGAGAAGGTTACCACAAACCCATTCCTCTCAGATCTGCTGTGCAGAACCTTCCAAAGGTCAGTGCGAAGTCCCTCATTCTGTGTCCTCAGTAGCTGAACGGCCTCGTCTACCGACGCCGCTTCGATACTGGGCACAAAAGTGACCGCAACCACAGGCTTGGGCAACTCGCTCTCAGGAATGACCGAGAGTTCTGCCCCAACCCATGGCTTGATCCTAGGGACCTCGCTTTCGAGCCAGACTTGGCTCTCCTGGTTCTCACACGTGACCAGTATCCACCCAGGTTTATGAGTAAAACTAGCAAACCTAGGCCCCTTTCCGCTGCTTGCAATTTTCAGTATTGCCAGGGTCAGGGAACGATGGACCTGCTTCATCTGGTCGTCGCTCATGGAGGCGATGTTGCGAATGCCTACTCGCTTCGCCTCCGCGATTTGCTTGAAGCTAGGTCTGGCCTCTGACTCCTGGAACAGCTTGGGGGCCTTTTTGGTCTGCTCCTTGGGCGATTCCTCCTCCGATCTTTGTCTTTTGGACGTTTTTGGATCGGGGGGAGCGTTCAGCTGTGGGATTTGGCTCCAAGGCTTTACCGCCAGTGCTCGTGCTTCTTTGAAGCATACATTGGCAGCCATCAGCCTTCGGAGCCGTTTCCGGGCAGCACCGCTCAGTTTACCAGCGCTTTTGCTTGGAGACGTAACCGTGGCAGGGGCCGCAGCTTCGGAGCCGCCGACCTCTGTTGGGTCATCTGCCAGGCAAGGCACTGTATGCATAGGCTCCGGAGAGGCCAGTAGGGCCTCCTCCAACCTATTGCAGGTTTCTCCCGAGACGGGAGAAGATGGTTCTCCAGAAGGAGAAGAAGATTTGGTTGGTATATTGTCAATATCCATACAAATCCCACGAGAAGCTAGGGAAATAAAACTACCCGCCAGCAGAGCCCCGCATGCCCACGGGTGGGCTGACTACTACTCCGATTCGCCCTGATTTCAGAGAGACACCGTTCGCAACTGAACAACCATCAGCCATTCATCCCTCGGCACGGTACGTTTGACACCTTAGATTAGTTTGTCGGATTATTGGCCGCCGCTAACCATATCCCCGAATAGAAAAATTGTTAGCGGTGGGAACCAAGGTGCACCGGCCCGCCACCTACTACCGTTACCCAGGGACGAATCCCCAAGCACAGGTAGCAGTACGGGCACACGAGGAGGTTATCCGACCACGACACCTCAAAAAGCTCTAAAAAGCTCGCCTTTGTACTTGTCCATTATTTGTTAACTTTTATGTATGATTTAACGTATGTGTGCAATAAAGAATTTCACAATGGACTTATTTGATTCCATTTACACTTCTATTAATACACTTTATGAAATAACTAGCTTATGCCAGCGGCTTCTCACGCGTTTTTTGAAATAAAAAGTAGCTTATTCTCGGTCCAAATCTTCATGTGTGCAAAATTTAAGTACCACTCAGTTCTGTTGGCGTTGTCTTTGGCCAAAAAATATTTACTTTGCCGACAAGAAAGGAAACTGCAGGAAAGAAAGAAAGAAATAATAAATATAATAATAACAAAGAATAAACCACCAAGTGCAAGTCGACTCGCACACGAAGGGTTCCGTACCGTAAAAATCAGGCAACTTTTTCAAAGAAAATCAGATTTTCACTTGTTCGAAGACCCCTTTAAATTTTCAACTTTACAATATTTTTAGCATACGTTATTATTCAAATTGAAATTTTAGTTATTTACAGAAAATTTTATGAGACAAAAACAGTCAAAAATATCACGTTTTTTGTATGGAAGCCCCCTTAAATTTACATTTTTATTTTCTTTTTATTGTTTTCTGTTATATCTATAAGAGAAATACATATTCTCTGAAAATTTCAACTGTCTACCTCTTACGCATCATGAGATAGAACCCTGTGACAGACTTACAGACAGACAGCGAAGGCTATTACTAAATAGGGTTCCGTTTTCACCCTTCGGGTACGGAACACTAAAAAAGACGAAAAGTGACAGATAAACTAAATTTATTTATTTGCATGGTTGCAAAAATGTCCGTCTCTTAATTCTGTATCATGCAGAAGTTAAAGTTATGGTGCTGATTACAGACACAGTTTGCTAGACAGGTCCATAAAAACTGCTAAAGGTTGGGTATTGCTGGTAAATTCTTACCCATCAAAAAAATAAATCGTCTAGAGTGGTTGAATGGTAAGAGGCATTTGTTATTTTATGTTTTTCTCATATATTAATTTTTTATTGTGCTCGATAAAATCTACGCAAAACTCTCTTAGACCGATAAATTTCCACCTACGAGTAGCACGCGAGGTTATAACATTCACCTATAGCGACGATCACTTATGTTTAATGTAGAATATTCGACTTGTTGTTTTCTTTTGACAGGAACAGAATGCAGTCGTTCGGTTTAGTATTTTTAGTTATTTCATTCGAGGCGACTTTACCCTCGACAGTTTTTGAAAATAAATTAATGCTGGTAAGATACTAACTTCTTCTAGATATCATTAATTATGCATCTAACTTTTCAGCCGGTAGGTACGAGTAGGTAAGGTACCCACTACTACTGGGCGACTGCACTACCTACTGGACGATGACCTCTTTATTGCGACAATCTGTCTGGTCCTATGCCTATGTATTCATATGGTCAGATGACCTTATATATCATTGTGTGTGTACCATGTGCTAGACAAAAGATTTTTTTTCTTTCTTTTGGTCGTTGGTCAGCGGGCGGGTGGTCTGGTGTGATACAGAATATCTTTTTAATTTTTATCTTTAGATTACTGATAGGAAAACTGCAGCTTGTATTAATGGGTACAAATACAATTTTGTTGTATGTTGTTATACCCAACCAACACGTCTACTGATTATACTGCGTGACGTCACTAAACAGCCGAGTTGTAATACAATTGTTGGTTGGTTTTTAAATTAACTAACACGTCTTAAGCGAAACTACATTACGTACCTATATGAACACACATTTGGATACAGGTATTAATATTACACATGTGCATGTTCTGTTACGGTTTATGAATAATATACAAATACTGAGACCATTACGTGACTCAAGCAATTTTGTGGTTTCAGAAAGCCTTCGAATCAAAGCCCGGTAGGAACATGGTGATTGGAAGTCTGCCGATTCAGTGGTCGCTCTGCAAGCTCGCCTCCGTCGCCACGGGAAAAGCCAGGGCACAGCTTGTGAACGCTTTGGGTATGGATGTCACTGAGGTGGGAACTCGATCTTAACACCCAGGTATAAAGTGAAGTTTTGATATGCAACGGAAGTAGGAGCGGAAGATCCTTAGAAAAGCATTTCTAGTATGTTCTTTCACAATATTTTGTGGTAAGAACGCAATTGAAGACATTTTAATGTAGGTGATGTGACACTTGAAATTTTAAATAAATAAATATAAGTAATGTGCAAATTCATGCAGCCCCGAACTAAGCAGAGCTTTGTATTTTGGTTTATATTTTAGTACTACATAGTCATTAGTATTTTTTATCTTTCAGATAAAAAAATGTTTCACAACAGTCTCCGAAATGTTCAACAAGCTAGCCGAATCAGACTTGATTCTGTTTAACAAAATATTCGTAAACTATTCAGAAGAAATGGACACCAAATTTTTCACCGACCCCCACAACTCCTTTGGCGTAGGAGTTGAATCTGTCGGGTTTAATACTCCAGCGGCTGCAGTGCAATTTATCAATAATAAAGTATTGTATTCTAGAACTTTCAACTAGGAATAGAAATAGATAGCATATCACGAGGAAATTAATTAATATTTTATTTAGCGCCAATATCAACCCTTGTACGCCATTTTGATTATTTTCTTCTTATTTGCTTTCATTATTTATGGTTGTGCGTGAGACAACAATTGGGGTCCTTTTTAGTGTTGAAGGTGGATGATATGGAATTCGAACAATTCCAAATCTTTAGTTTTGTATTGGTGCTGAGTTGTGTAATATGTTCAATCATATGTTATTGTGGAGTATGTTTGATGAATAAATAAATAAATGTTGATGCCGAGTATGGAGTAGGTACCTATACTATTTTATAATTACTGCACTTTTGAAAAATTCCCGTGGTGTTTTTACTGTTCAGGTTGCGACTGTAACATATAGAAGGGTCAAAGATATTTTGCTTGAAGATGATATAACAGAAGAGACAAAAATGATGTTACTGTCTGCTGCTTATCTGAAGGTAAACCTTAATCTTCTGTCCTAAGTAAACGGTTTTCGGTAGGCCGAGACAGCGAAGGTGGGAGAACGTTGGGCATTTGCTGAATGTTTCTGATAGAAATTCCCTTCGAAAGCTGTGGAAACTTCGCTTGTGTTAATTAACTACTTTTTAAATTAACTAACTAAAAACTTTTAATTCGTACGAAATCGTACTAAATGAATTAGACGAATGGTCTGAGGGGCGGGTCTATTTCACGTTAGTAACGAGACGTGATCGTGACGTCTCCTTTTAGTATCGGATAAGTTCCCTGTCCGCACGATAGAGGCGCTGTACCAAATTGTATGGAAAAAGGAGACGTCACGATCACGTCTCTTTACTAACGTCAAATAGACTCACCCGTCAGATATATTTTTATAAGCTACCTAATTAAATTTTTTCGGCTTCGAAGCAGGTGTGGGATGATCTAAGAAACTTTGTAGACGTATTTAAAATTGTTGTAACTTGTAGCCTTCCTGGCTCAGCTTTCCGTTTGATGTAAGTAAGACAAAGCCAAAAAAGTTCTACCACATGAATGGGCTCGTATCCGACGTCCCTATGATGGTCAGGCAGGACTTCTATGATGTTGAAGAGAATCAGCTTGGCACGGTTAGTAAGTCTTACTAGTTATTAATTTTCCCTTTTATTCATTTGTTATTTTGTCTCTACCTTTCATCTTCTTTACGATATTCATTCTGTTTGACTAACTAGTCAAGGCAGAGATCAGTTACTACACTACACAATAAGACAAGCTAAATCTCTCCCTATAGGTATTTAAATATACCTCTATGGTCTATGAACACTTTATTACTTCGGTTTCCAATAGTTAATATAAATTTATTTATATGTATTTATATTTATATATTAGTATTTATTGTATGTTCTAACTATGATACGCCACCGACTATAACTGTAGAGGTACAATAATTACGTGTCCCTCCAAAGGTTACCTGAAAGAAATCGCTCTTAGTGATAAGGCCGCCCATTGTGCAACTGTTTTTGTGTTTGTGTTTTTCTGTTCTGTTCTTCTCTATCTTGGTGTGCAATAAAGAGTATTTGTATTGTATTGAACAAAAGCTACTAACAGCTTGTGAACTGGAGAGACCAAACCTTCTGATCCCCTAGGATTTGATATCGTGATTGTAATTTGAATCGCTGTCACTTCCCCTATAGGTACCTCGGGGTCCTCTAAAGTTTGTTTTCGAGTTTTATTTTATTTTTATCTGTTTAATCTATTAATTTATAAGACACTAACTGCTGCCCGCGGCTTCGTATGCTTTTTTCCGGGTTAAAAGTAGCTTATATCCGTTCCCAGGATACCATAGGTTAAACCGACCACAACCCGCATGCCCAGCGTGGGGATTATGGGCATTACCCCCCGTGAGATAAAAGCCAATAAGGCGCTAATCAGGAGGCCTGGGCCCAGCAGTGGACCAGTATAGGCTGGAGGTGGAGGAAAACGACCACGCAGCATATATTCATTTAGCTGCGCTTGCAGTTGAATGCGTATTTGCTCGTGGTTACGTAAACTTACTCAGTTCACGATCGACCGCCATCGTTGCGGGTTCAATTCAAATCAATATTACTATCTCAACCATTTCGTAACATTTTACCATCTATACCATAAGTTGGCGGCGGCAGTAGTTAAATTATACCATAAATACGTGTGTCCTGGGAATATAGTCCGTACCACACCACACCAGTGACTTTCCTTGACCACCAACCGAACACCATACCAAATACCAATCTCAAGGGTCAGTTTGTGGATCATCCCCATACCAATACCCTTTTCAGATTTAATTTGATTAATTTTTTATAAAAATAAAATAATTTTATTAAATAGTAATAAATAAAAAAATATATAATAATCTAAACACCTAACACAGATCATAACATTACGTTTGAAAATGGCCTCAATGACGTTTGTATTGCCTAAAACACCCAAAGACTTGCCGAGGGTTCTCAACGAACTGAAAAAAAATCCGAGCACAATGAGGACTTCTTGGACAAGAGTAAAGTCTGAACCGAGGAAACTGCTGCTGCCGAGGTTCAAAATCAGGGCTGATTTGCATCTGACTGACATTTTGAAAAGGGTGAGACATAATACTGTGCTAACTGTACAAGGATGGTGTATGTAGTGTTTTCTTTATGCGGCACTTACAAATGCCTAAACGAGAACTACAGATGCGGCCGCAGCATTGACATCCGTGCGCCTCGGTCCCCGGTAGGTGATTCTGTAATTCTGTAATTCTTTATTGTACACAATAATACATAAGCATGAACTTATTAAATAGGATATATACATAGGCGAGCTTAACCCTGAAAAGAGTTTTCTTCCAGCAATCCTTAGTGTTATAGGAGCATATAGGAGAGGCGATGGAACAGGTAAAGGAAGTGTACAAAAACAATGAATCGAACAAGATAAACTGATAATTAAACTAATAGTAGGTAGCTTTGTACAATACATAATGCATATAATAAACATACTTAAATTATAATAATAATCATTAAATAAACCTAATAAATACTTTTCTTAATAATATACTATAGATAATAGCACAACTACGTAAGTGCCGCAAAACGAACAATACATTAAACCATCCTTTGTGGATGAAAAGGCCATTGATAATGACAGTACAAGTCATACCTACTTCGATTTCAATTGCGTTTTGTGTAGAATCTAGTACATTTCTACCAATAGCAAGTCATATGCTATTACGATGACGTGGAAACGGAATCTTGATGGTCAAAGCTGTCGGACACAGCTTTCATCTCCGTTCTGGTGGATATCGGGTCACCAAACATATGATAATAAGCAGATGTATGTGTCAAAGCCACCCCAAGCCACAAAGTTCTTTCTGACATCAGTTTAACACATTATGTCGCTTTCTGCATACCTAGCACGTCGTAATAGCGAATAGAATAGCATAGCGGAAGAGCAACCTAGATTTACAACGTGTGGTTCGATATAAAAATATTATAGACCTTTATAGAGGATTTGTGATATATATATAGGTACCATTGATTTCAGTGTGACGTCGATGAAATCCTAAATAGCAACAGTACAGGGCTGAACGCTATCCTCAAAGAGCAGTACCGAAGGAGAAGCAACCTATACGTCAACAGAGTAAAACAGAAGGTATTTCTAGAGGTGGACGAGTACGGGGCGTCGAGAACCGGTATACCAATGAGTTGAGTTTATGTCATTGCACACTAGACACGGTGGTCCACATTAGTATGGAAAAAAATTCAATATTGCGTAGACATTCGGCCACCCCCTCGTTTAGTAACACATATTACTGTGATTATCTGTGAATTCAGCTTCGTATATTGATAAGAAGAGTGTGTCTCTCTCTCTACGACTGTGAACAATTGAAATTTTCGGAAAATAACCATAACAAGTCAAAATGTTATGTTATTTCGATATGAAATTGGCGTTTTTCGTACTGGCCACTTTAATCACAAATTTCTCCTCTTTGGTAAGGAATTCCAAATTCAAATTTGTACAGCTATAGACTCATGTATTTGTGCTTCGATGATCGTCATTCATTTGTTTTTTTTCTTCTGTTTTTTTCTGTTTGCGTCACTCATTTTACAAAATGGAAAACTTAAAATATCGCATTATTTACGAGTACGAGTTCCGCCGTGGCACTAGTGCTGCGGAAACAACTCGAAGGGTGAATGATGTGTATGGCGGTCGTGTTGCAAAAGAAAACACAATTCGTTTTTGGTTCCAACGTTTTCGTTCTGGAAATTTTGACCTGCAGAACAAGCCCCGTGGACGGCCTGAGACTCAAGTTGATAATGAAGAGTTGAAGGCTATTGTGGAAGCGGATCCATCGCAAACCACGTCCGAGTTAGCTGCAGGCTGCGATGTTAGTGATAAAACTGTTTTAATTCACTTGAAGCAAATTGGGAAGATTAAAAAGCTTGAAAGGTGGGTACCTCACGAATTGACTGAAGCAAACCGGCAAACGCGCGTCGACTGCTGCGTTACATTACTAAACCGGCACAATAATGAAGGTATTTTAAACCGAATCATTACCTGTGATGAAAAATGGGTTCTTTACGATAATCGGAAGCGCTCAGCGCAATGGTTGGATCCTGGCCAGCCAGCCAAATCCTGCCCCAAGCGAAAATTAACCCCAAAAAAGTTACTTGTAAGCGTTTGGTGGACTAGTGCCGGTATTGTTCATTACAGTTTTCTCAAATCTGGCCAGACTATTACGGCTGATGTCTATTGTCAGCAATTGCAAACCATGATGGAAAAGCTAGCGGCTAAACAACCTAGGCTGGTCAATCGCTCCACGCCACTGCTGCTTCACGACAACGCTAGACCACACACTGCGCAACAGACGGCTACTAAATTAGAAGAGCTTCAATTGGAAAGTCTAAGACATCCTCCGTACTCCCCGGACCTTGCTCCAACAGATTACCATTTTTTTCGAAATTTGGATAACTTCTTGCAAGGGAAAAAATTCAACTCCGATGGGGCAGTCCAAATCGCCTTCAAAGATTTTATTGATTCCCGTCCGACTGGTTTTTTTAGTAAAGGGATCAATGAACTACCTATAAGATGGCAAAAGTGCATAGAAAATAATGGTTCATACTTTGATTAATTAAATATATTATATTAAAAAATATTCGACTTTTTGTTCCTCCCATACAAAACGCCAATTTCATATGTAAGGACCTAATATTACAAATTGTCACTATACTCATAAAAACCCATACAAAGCAACTAAGAAATGTAATGATTTAAATTTCAGTACCGTTTTGATCACTTACAGTAAGCTTGGTAACATTTTTTTCGACGAATAAGTTAAAAATATTTTTCTGCCTTCGTTCACGACGAATTGTGAATTGATTTTACACCTCTTTCTGACACCTTTAAATACATAACTAGGTTACAACGTACCTACCTAAGTCATAATAGGGCAGTTCTCATTTTAACATTTTCTCCCAAA
Organism: Eupithecia inturbata; assembly: GCA_963662085.1. Classification (NCBI taxonomy): domain Eukaryota; kingdom Metazoa; phylum Arthropoda; class Insecta; order Lepidoptera; family Geometridae; genus Eupithecia; species Eupithecia inturbata. Next base: position 861,506 of record OY759179.1, on the reverse strand, counting down.
CTCAGGGGACCGCTACAAAAGAAGTCTTCGATGTCTACAATAGAGTATTTTTGCAATTTCCTCTGCTAGGTTGCACTTGGTTCGGCAAGTTTCTACCTCAATTGATAGCTTAGCAAAGAGTCCCATATTACATGAAAATCGGCTACACCATGAGGAAATTCTTAGAACAATGGCAATTTTGTCGTCCCAAGACATCTTGTCGTATCATAAGACATTATAGATAAGTATTTACCACAAATCTTAGACACGTTTGTTTGGATGTGGTGGGCTATTAAGAAACTAACAAGCCGAAAACCCTAAAAAAATATTCAGCTTATCAAGGTAAAAGAAAGACAGAAAATAAATTTATTTGAACCCACTATAAATAACACAACACATTACAATAATGTACAGGTACAAGCAACACATAAGATTATAGTTAAAAAAACGAAAAGCAGATCGTTACAGTGTTACATAAGAGGCCAAAAAGGTGTTCAGGAACTTTTATAATACAAAGTCATATTGGTTTCACTGTCTATAAGTATAACGTGTATTGTTTGTTTATCTACAATTACGTTTTCTAGTGTCAAAAATCATAACAGATACCAAATTCACATGTACCAATCTATAATATGGAGCAGTTAAGTTTTTAAGTTTGTTTGGATGCTAAGGGCAATCCCTGAAAACAACTGTGCGATTCTGAAAATGATTTCAGTAGTAGTAGTAGGAAGTTATATTATTCCTAAGTATTATAAGCTATGTTTTATGTAAGAACCACGTGAGTGAATCCGCCGGGAGAAGCAGGATAAAAATAAAAATCAAGGGATTTTTACGAAAATTCTAAAAAAAACACTCGATTGAGCACCCTGATGCGCTTAAGTTAGGCTTCTAAAATGTCACTTTGTTTTTTAAATGTCACTATACATAGATAGTTATACATAGATTATAAACGCACCCGACCTGTCACCGGTCGTGTCGGTCTGCTCGGATTATGAGAGGTGAGGGAATAAAAAGCGCACCTGTTTTTGTGCACCCACTTGTGCACTATAATATGTATTGCGGTTATGGCTAGTCTCCGTTGAGACTGACCGCCGTGGTCGAAACATCGGCTAGGAGGACATTTTCATCAAACACGAAAGTTTGGATGTATGAAATATAAATAAAGTTTAATGAAGGGTTCAAAACCTCCACTGGGATCACCAATCCGTCTTCCAAGCGTGTTGATTTTGTCAATACCATTAATTTTAGGAGGAGGACTGTGTTCAACAGTGTAGGTGATGATGAGGTCTAAAATGAGAATATTGCTAACCCACTCGGTGTTACGTTTTAGGGTTTGAGAGGGAATTTCCGTCCAACATGCTGAAGGATGTTGTGCTGGACCGTCCGTTCTACTTTACCGTCGACTTTGACGAAGTCACCCAGTTAGTCAAGAGAGGGGTCACGGTGGTCCATCACGCACTACTGCACGGGGTCTATTATGGGCCGGAATGAGCCCGGGCTATACACAGTCCATGTAAAATGGCAGACAAGGTAAGATCGTAGGGTAAATAAAGTATTTGGATACAATATATGGTTGATTTTTTTTTTTACTAAGAGGGCAGAATGAATTTGTGTTGCTCATTAAAAATAAACATCTAATAAAGATTTGTATTCAAAGACCGTTTTGTCAATCCCTCCGCGTATGTTAGGAAATCGAAAATAAAATTAAACGGTTTTATCCAGGAATTCAGTAACTTCCAAGATATTTACGGATATCCTGGAGAAATTAATTTCTTGAATAATAACAAGCTTCTCAAGCAAATTTCAACAGATCCCTATGATCCGAAACACAGTAATGCTTAAGAGGCAAATCTAACCCAGCTGAGTTTTTTCAATAAATTATTAAGATTAGGTCTATACTCTATAATCAGTTTAGAATGTCAAATTTACACTCAAATAGCCAATAATAGCCTTGTAACAGGTCACGTGTACCCCACGTGTCCAATGAATGCAATCCAACCCCTAGAGGGGTCGCGTAAATGGGGTCGAAATAAAAACTAGTTAGTGACCAATTACAACGTGTCACTTTGATGAAATTTTAAACGTAATTGGCTGGATTTTTGGCCCTTTGGAAGAAACAGGCATTTTGGGTTCAAAATGCAACGGTTTTTGGTGGCAGATTCTGGATGCGGCAAGTTGAAGACAAACTGTTCATCACAGGAGGCTTATCACTAGCAGTGGAATAGAATAACATATGCCTGGACGATATTGTTTTAATGCGCTATTATAGAGAAGGTGAGGAAGGAGAAGGAACCACTCAGTTCTGACGGTATACATGGACAGGTAGATCTTATTTCAGGAGGCTTAAGAAAGTTCATTATTTTCAGGTCTAATATTATTCATAGAAAAATACAAACCATGTATCAATCATGATGTTCCCAGCTTGCTAAGCTGGTCCGTAGTCAGCAAGATATGAACTGAGATGATAGTACTTAATTCTAATTCTATGTGAGGGAACTGAGATCTGCACTGACATTGCGCATGGGAGTGTATTGTGCATTTCCCCCTGTATAACCAAGCCTTAACCAGCGCAGCTCCTTGAAGTACCGGAGCAGGACTTTTGGTGACTGACAGCTTCGTTTCTGCTTTTCTGTGTGCGTGGATGGGGTTGATCCCTGAATGAGACCATTCAGCCCCGTCTTGTGTCCTCTGTGGCCGGGCAGTGTCCACAACGAGTTCCACAGTCTCTTCAGGTGATAGTACGTATGATAGAGTCTACTCAAAGCCGAATCACAGAATAACCATGTCCCTTCAAATGCCTAGTGCAGGATATTTGCCCTAATCCATGCTACGCACAACAATTAGCAGCTAAGTCTAGGATTAATTTAGGGGCTTAAGTTATAGAGTAGATTTAGGGTAAATAAAACTTTTTTCTTTCTCTGAAAATACGTTGAGAGAGACAAATCGTCAGAATTCATTTGTTTCAATTTATTTCCTTCTGCACCTTTGGCGCATTTGGTTGCGATTGATGTGCGATCTGATCGAATCCAACATCCTTACTCAGCTCTTTCTAATAAACCTTCTTATATCTCATTCAATGTAAATCTCAAAACAATTCATTGAAACTGTATATTTCATTAAAAAAATTCCTCATATTGTGTATATAATTTAATATCCACGTGATATACGTACACTGAAGGTACGAAAGACAGAGAGAGCAATACTTAAAGCTTTGTGAGTGAGAGAGACGAATATAATGTAAAGCCTTCGTAGTTGATGCACAAGTAAATGCACTGGTTGAAAGTACAGTCAGAACGATACGATATTAACATTAAGGTCGACTTTTGTAAGGTCAGCAGATTATGAATAATATTTTGACTTATTTTTAAGTAATGAACGTTTCAATTAGCAAGTCTTAGACCATCGTAGGGCTAATCTGAACGCCCCGTAATTTTTTGAAATTTCAACTGGTAGGTACGTCATTAACCATTTAAGTACTTTTCTATGTTATGTATGATTTATAATATTGTATTGCGAATGCCATAGACATTATCAAATGACAATAGCTATGATATAAATTAACTATAATAGCAGTATTTTCCATATTGAAGAGCCTCCGAATCTACTTGGAGTATTCTTCACGAAACGTTACTCAGAAAATAAAATCAACCCGACTAAAGCAATCTCATGCGAATGTTGGGATCATATTATGTAATTTATTTTTTTGTTTTCTAGGTAATATTTTTCTAAGTAATGTTGATCTACATTAACCGTCCTTCATGGATGGTCCAAGATGGGACTATTTCCAACTTCACCTAAGGTCAAAGTTCAAAGCAAATCAGCGCCTATTCTGCGAACGCTACCCCACACGTGTGGCACAAACGAGCCGGCCTTATAATGAATAGCCGTCGCCCGCCCCCATATTTCAGCGCATTAACAAATGACCTCCTGTCAGTGAGAGCGCGGCACACGATTTTTCTGCGTACCGTACATGCCGTGATGTAGGTGCGGTGGCGTTGCACTTGGTGCCGGTACGTTGGTGCAATTAATGTGGGGCTTATGGAGGCCTAGGGCTGAATGGTCTAACTGTGACTGTACCTACTCTACTCTACTACTGGGAGGTGAATGAACTTGATGAAATTTAAAACTTTTTAAGCTATCGCGATTTATTAACATAATTAATGAATAATACCCGATAAATAATTATTAATTATGTATGAACTGTAATTTGATGACACAAAAAAGTTTTTTTTTTGTATCATCCTTATTCTTAATCATCAATCTTAAAAGTAGTATAAAAGTACTTATTATAGTGCCAATCGAGACATAAGCATTGGATGTTATAATTTTTTTCGCTCAATATTATTATTATTAGCCTTGGTCATCCCACTGCTGGGCAAAGGCCTCCCCATAATATCTCTTTCACACAATAGTTAAAATTAAGTTGCCATGTTTTCAATGAGCAATCCTTACTTCGCACCGTAATAATTAGAACCTCGCGGTTGAAACCGAGAAATTCAAAATAATATGCACCAGATTCGGGTAGGTGTGACCTATTGTCTGGAGCAATGTCCGCTCAGCCCACTGCATTAAAAAATCCATTGGTAAAATTGATTAGTTAAACACTCACCAAAAGTCAGATTTTAATAAAACCAGAAAACCCAATCCCAAACAAAAAATACACATTTTATTTATGTTTTAATTAGGTACCCAATAACATATATGTATTAATAGATTCAAGCTTTACTTTGCGGAAATCCCTTGTAAAATATTAGGATTCAAAATATTTAGTAACAATTCCGTCCAAATTAGTAAGAGCATTAAAAATCTGGGTATTTTCATGGATAGGCAATTCTCGTGGGAAACACAATTGACAGAGGTAAGCCGTAAGATTTTTGCATCGGCTAAGCTAAATTAAGCGGTTACGTAACTTCAAAACTTCTGCATACGCTTCATCTTCGGTCTGCGCAACTATAACCACATAATCGAGTACCGCAATCCGCCTTCGACGGGTCGCACACTTTCTCTCCTTCTTATACTCCATCCTTTTCATCCCTAATACTCCGCGTTACCTTAAGAAACGATTCGAGTACATCCACCAAACCCATTCCCGTTACTTTGTTCTACCGACACCCTCTCACTGAACACCCGCTCCTGCCAAGTCCATAGCTCTTCCTTCTCCGTGCGTGCCACAAAGCTGTGTAATGCGCTACCTACTGCTATAAGACACGCAAAATCTCTTCTTGTGTTTAAGAATATGGTTATTCTCGAACCGAAAAGTCTGTTGCGTGTCGATGGTAAGAGGCCCGACGGCATGACACTAGTCCCATGGGAGTTGGGGAGGCCCATTGTGTGGGACGCTACATGCGTCGACACACTTGCGCCTTCCCATCTTCCGAAGACATCCGTGAGGGCTGGTGCGGCGGCAGATTTGGCCGAGGATCTCAAGAGACGCAAATATGCAGGTCTCGACAGAGCCTACACATTTGCTTCCTTTGGGGTCGAGACCCTAGGTCCGTGGGGTGCCGAGGCTCTCCGGGTTTTTAAAAAGTTATCTGAGCGTCTGGTCGACGCAACGCGTGACCCGAGAGCTGGCGGGTATCTGGCGCAGCGCATCAGCATTGCCATACAGCGGGGCAATGCAGCCAGCGTTTTGGTGACGCTTCCGACTGGTATTGATATGGATCAGTTGAGCTACCTGTAGATTGTTTGCAGCAGTCTGCAGTTAGCTTAATTGTTTCAATTGTAAATACCAGTTCTAATTTGTTTTTATTATTGAAATGTTATTTTCTTTGTCAATAAAGACTCTGTTTTCAGAATATGGTTTATGAACACTATCTTTCTTCAGTCATGAATTGGAAGTTTATAATTTGCATCTTTTTTATAAAACTTGGTAGTACCTATGTTATTAAGTTATTATTATAGTAATTAGGTATATGTGTTTATACTATGTATTGTATATTTAAGTAATACGCCACTGTCTATACGTGTATAACTGCTTCGTGTCCATCCCAAGGTTGTCTGGAAGAGATCGCTCTTAGAGATAAGGCCGCCCATTGTGCAACTCTGTTATATCTATTTTCCTATTTTTTTTTTGTATTTTCTTGGTGTGCAACAAAGTGTATTGTGTTGTATTGTATTGTATTCCACGCAAAACCGTCTCTGATGTGATTCAACAAAATACATGGTATGCCAATTTACACATCAGAGAATGTTTTGCGCGGAATTGTTACTAAATATTTTAATCCTTATATATTACTTAATAACAAAAATATATAAATGGTTCAAAAATATTTTAAGCCTAATATTTTACTTAATAACAAAAATATCTATATGTTTCAAAATAAATCCAGCCTCCACCTTATTGGATACGTCTGGCGCAGTCTCGGACCTAACTCAGTTGGAATCCTCTCACGGCGTTGCGTTGTCACGTCGGTCCACGGTCATGCCATGGAGTGTGTAGCAGTGCATTTAGATATCTCACTACATAAAGAGATCTCGTCATTCAAATAATCTAGTTTGTATTCTCTGGGTTCCATTACAAGTAAAGTAATGATATGTACCTAGCAGAAAAGTAGTTTTGCTACCATTGCTAACCATTTGCTATGAAGGCATGCTAAAATTAACTTGTAATCAAATGTCGTTTTTAAGTCAATTGACATTTCTAACTAAAATCAACATTAAGTCAATACACTCCAAAAACGACGACTCAATCAATTTTGTTTTAGCATGGGTTCCTACCATAAGAAATGGCTTACAATTTTCGCAAAACTACTGTTTCACTTCTCATGTTCAAAAATGTTATTATTGCGTACCCTACGTTATAATAATACAATTTAAGCGGGACTAAAGTGCTAATATAATCTTTAGGGCTAAAAAGTATTTTTATTTTTGACTTATATCATCACATCAGCCAGTACAAAAACATTGTCCTCTTACATAAAGACTCAACTTCTTGATGTTTCTTAAACAAAAACCTTACAATAGATTTGTTTTAATGGAACCGTCACTGCCTTCTTGGTGATTGTTGGATGTTTATAAAAAGGTGAGATACAAGCTCAGCACCGAGATGCCTGGAGGGAGAAGTCACCTGGGTCGGCTGATCCACAGGATAATGTAAGTGAGATGAAGACGTAGATATAATAATCCAAGCCAATTTTCTTTTCTGAATTCTACCTTTCCTTGCATCTTTCACAAGTCTCTCATCACAATCAGACAAAAACACCCAATATGTTCTCGTCAAAATATAATATAGAAAAACTGAGTTCATATCAGTGTGCATAAAAGTCTCGACCTGTAGTGACAAAACCTTCTTCGTACCAGGCCGGTCCCGGTCCGGTCACGGTCTGACTTAGACCTGTATTTTATTTAGCAGTAGTGATGTCACCAGATCTACAGTGAGAGGCTTACCCCTCCAGGCCAGTCCCGCTCCGGTCACGGTCCTGCTAATTGAGTCCCTCGGGATGTCACCTGTCGGATTACGGACGATCAGCCCAAACTTGTCATTGATTTATTTACTAAAGATTTAGTGGTGTATTGCGGTTTGTCGAAAACGTTTGTAAAATAATTTGGCTTTTTTTTTGGACAGCGTACATATTCTGAAAATGCAATGTTACCTTTTTTCTGATTTTTTGGTGGAATTTAATAGATCTTCAAACATGCTATTGATTTTTATGAAACACCTGTTCCTACTTCTGCTGCTAAAATTTACTGAGTAAGAGTAAACATAAGGCTCTGTATTTTTTTATTAGATTTTAGGCATTGGAAAGACCTTCAGTGTGTAACTCAAACAAACTTTTCTATTTTACTCTACATAGACAGAAACTCGCATACAAATCCAGTCTACGGTACAATAAAGATTAGTCGTAACAATTCCACCCCCGACGGGCCAATATTCCTGCATTTACATAAAACACACCGCTACGCCGACACCGACGGCTTATAACTACCCTCGATTGTTATTTTACTACGTTTGAATAATCATAAGGCGTAGTGCCACCAACTTAGCTGTACGTCCACCAGTTTTTTCAGCCTTTAGTAAATTATTGACTAATTTGATTGTCTTTCATGTTTAGGAAATAGATAAGTAATCGACATGCATACCTACGACCTCGCAAGTTAACACTTAGATGGCCCAAGACGCACTCTTCTCTCCGCAGCCCCTCATGACGGCGGCGGCGGCGCGTCTAAAGCAGATAAGATCTTCATTTTCTCTGTCGTATTCTTCATTGCTGGAGGTCGTGCCCGTCCTGCAAAGTTTTTACGGAAACTCTGATTAACCGCTTCCATGTCACTCTGTCTTCGGCCTGTCTCGGGGCTGTAGGCGAAAGCAACATAACAAAAACTACCTACGAATTTTGACGCGACATTTTAATTTGACCCGTACAGCAGATTTTTTGGGATTTCACTCACAAGAACTCATAGGTAACTTTGAGAATTGAAAACAAAAGGTTCTCGTTAAATACCCGTTATTAACTTTCATAACCGAACCGTTAAGGGCGCCAGCTAAGATTTCATTATTATCAGAGAGCACTCACATTTTAAGGACGTCTTAGTTAATTCTTCCACCTTTACAGATAACTAAGTGGCACTGTTTAGTCATGCATACGAAGTGCCAAAACCAAGGGCAATCCTGATTTTATTACGACAATGTTTGTTTTAGACGTACTCGTATTTACAGAAACGTAGAGATCAAATTGTACGAGCAACAATAGTTTATTTAAATATTAGGTTGTTGAATTTGATGATGGCAATGGTTAGGTGTTAAATACAGCCATATGATGGCTTTGTAGATGTTTAATACCGTCAGAGACCTTTTTTTAATTAGTTTAAAAAAGTCTATTTCGATATCTAGCGGCGCAAAGAGCGTAAAGCCACTGACCCACTACGGCGCATGCTGTGCACGGCCACGCGGCGCATTTTAGTTGCGTGGATTCGTTTGTATGACAATGTGGGTCTACGTTTCCACTGCAGCACACGCTATACATTAAAACTAGCCCACGACTATGTACAGTTGTACATAGTCGTGGGCTAGTTGGCTAGTTACGGTTTTGGAATGTCTATAGGGTTGGTATTGTAGGGAAACACTCAGGTATACTACGTTGTATAATAATTTTATATAGACAGAAGATAGATACAGAAGGAGAAGAAACGTTTACAGGGATAGATGACAAATAACACAACGAATAAAATGCGAGTGGTAGGTGCATTCGCGACAGGTGCAAGGTTGTGACTGTCGAGCCGGCGCGCGGCGCAGTGCAGCTTCAGCGCGTGGGCAAAACCAGTTTCTAGACGGCAGCGCCCGGGTGCCCCGTACCTATGATATTTTAGCCGATGATGGAATTTGGAGTGTTATGTTTATTTGGTGTACCTAGTACTATTGTGTATATTATGTGTGTGTGTGTGTGTAATATAATATATGTGTGTGTATAATATATGTGAGTTCACCACATCACTCCCCCCGAGAGACCGTGGTACACGGGCGATAGTAATCCGGGAATCGGACTACGCGCCCAGAACGAGTAGTCTGCTTACAATTCGCTGTAGGAGAGACGGGTGGCGATGGTTGAGGATTTACTGGAGGAAGGTCGTTGGGTTGCGCAAGTATGTAGGCTGGCTTTAATCGGTCTACGCGGTACTGTTCTAAATCATACGAAAGTGAGTAAAGCTACGCTCTCGTCTATCTCGGGCATAGCGTTGACAGCGTTGAGCTGCGTGGGTGCCATATTCAAGGAAGCCACCCGTGTAGCAATGACGTCATTAACTCGTTTTGGTGCGACGCGTATTCGTGCGTTTCAGTGGAAGTTATCACATACATTTTCTTGCAAAGCGAAGCTAGACACACGTGCGTAGCCTCTCCGTGCGCAGCAGTGGGCTGTGGCTTAACATAGACCCTCGAAGACCTTGCTAATAAATAAATGATATATGATATCGAACGAACAAAAAAAAATAAATTTCGTTCGGTGCGGCACGGACAAGTGTACGAGATTCGAGTGCGTTAAGATATAAAAGATTTATTATGCAAAAAAAAAATAATTTCAAAGGAAAACCCTTCTTCGCATTTCATCGAGCACCCGTGGTCCTAGAGGGCATATCCATTATTTTATTTAAACACAAGAGATAGAAATCCAGATATCACGCAAACGAAGTAGTAATACGACATTAGTTCATTATAAACACATTAGCGGCTACATCGGCAAAGCTCATAGACACCAATGGTGTTAGTATTCGGATCGCGTAGCCCTGAATAAGTGATGACCCTGGGGTGCAATTAGGGTGCCTAGCTGCTGCCACGCCGTGTGTCTGAACGTGCATACTACACACACTACTACACATACCTACCTACCTATGAGTAACTACACTGCCCTGCAAAACTAAGTATCAGTGGTAAGTAGTGTAAGCACATAAAATGGAAACTTTTTCTAAACTAGAAGTTAGAGATTTAAAATAAAAAACGTTTTATAGCAAATTTTATCAGCTCCTATAGTAAACTATATATTTGTAACAGTTTTAACTTAAAACAAGATCGAGTACGAGTGTCACTCGCGCGCCGAGGGTTTGGAACGGTTGTCAAGTATACCAATATGTACTATTGGCACTGGTTAGAGACTTTGCTATTTGATGAATACCAAAAAACGAATAACAGGCACATTTCAGATGGTTTGCAAACTTCGGAGTACAGAGGGTAATAGTACCTACTACAGGAATTTCAAAAACTGTTTTGAGATGTATAAGCCGATACCTTACATTTGATACCCCACTCGGTGAGGTAGCCCCCCTTAACCATTTTTCAAAAAGTGGTCTACTTACTACAGAAATTTCAAAAACTGTTTTGAGATGTACAAACTAATAATAATAAATTTGAAAACTATACCCCCATTTTTGACCAATTTTCAAAATGTTGTCTACTTACAGACTTCTCTATATTTTTCCTGTAAAATCTAGTTCCATATCTACAAACGCTACTTACATTTCTGATGGATCGCTCTGTAAACTTCGGAGGGGGGGGAATGGGTACTTTTTCGACTTTTTTTCGTTTTTTAAAATATTTCAAAAAGTATGAAACCTACAGAAATTTCTAAAACTGAAATGTTGTTTTGAAATGTACAAATTGATTATTAACCTTATTGACAAAGAAAATTACAATCCAATAATATAACCAAATTAGAACTAGTATTTACAATTGAAACAATTAAGCTAACTTCAGACTGTTGCAAACAATCTACAGGTAGCTTAACTGATCCATATCAATACCAGTCGGAAGCGTCCCCAAGACGCTGGCTGCATTGACCCGCTGTATTATGGCAATGCTGATGCGCTGCGCCAGATACCCGCCAGCTCTCGGGTCACGCGTCGCTTCGACCAGATGCTCAGATAACTTTTTAAAAACCCGGAGACCCCACGGTACCCCACGGACCCAGGGTCTCGACCACAAAGGGAGCAAATGTGTAGGCTCTGTCGAGACCTGCATATATGCGTCTCTTGAGATCCTCGGCCAAATCTGCCGCCGCACCAAATTGATACCTTTGATTTGATACCCCACTTGTCATTGTAGGTACCTACCTACATTTCGGGTGGATCGGTTTGCAAACTTCGGAGTATAGAGGGTAACGGTAAAATTTTCGCCTTTTTTCAGTATATTTCTAAAAGCATTAGTAAACCAACAGGAATTTAAAAACTGTTTTGAGACGCACAAACTGATGCATTTTTATGCCACTCGGTGTGGTAGCCTTTTGAAAATTATTCCCTCCCCCTTTGACAATTTTTCAAAAAGTAATCTACTTAAAGACTCTTTATGTTTCCTGTAAAATATAAATCCATACAATTGCTAAATAAACTTCAAATGGATCACTGCAAAATTCGGAGATGGGGCGGGGAATGGGTAATTTTACGACTTTTTTCAAAATATTTCAAAAAGTATGACACCCACAAAAATGTCAAAAACTGTTTTGAGACGACCCGATACATTTCATTTGATATCCCACTCGGCGAGATAGACCACTCTTTTGATAAAAATCCCCCCTTTCTGTCAAGTTTTCAAAAAGTGTTTGACTTCTCTATATTTTTTCTGTAAAATATAGAACCATATATACAAACGCGACATACATTTCAGATGGATCACGCTGCATACTTCGGAGATAGGGGGGAATTGGCAATTTTTCAACATTTTTAAAAATATTTAAAAAAGTATAAAACTTACAGAAATTTCAAAAAGTCTTTTGAAATTTACAAATTGATACCTTTCATTTGATATCCCAACCCAACTTGAACTTGTAGGTCTCTTTTAAAATTTCGACATCACAATTTGTACCAACTGAAAATTTTAATTTTAATTTTTTTTTTTGCAAGTGCACGTAGACTATTATTATTTCGAATTTAAAGTTATTTGCTGCTGTAGTTGCTGAGATATTAAAGACGGAAAAAAGACTAAAAAGCATGACCTTCAGAGTTCGAGGGTTCAAGGGTTTCGAAACTGATCTCCGATCTTCGAAGCCCTTAAAAGCCTAACCCCCGAATACTCAAACGCAACTCACCATTTAAGCGCCTTCAAAGAAAATCGGTCAAAAAGTCGCCATTTGAGACATTTGAGAAAATCCTGTATTATTTATATTTCCTACGTGACACACGTTTACGTCTATAGAGTTGATATAGGGCCTCACGCAGACGAAAACAGCACCGCATAACGGATGGTAACATCCAACCACAGGAGGGCAGCAGTTGAATCGTTAGTAATTAAATGGATTGCACGAGCGTCTGCATAGTTGACTGTTTGTTATTCCACTCCGCGGTACCTGCCTGCGAGGATACAGGACGGCGCGCGGCGGTGTCACGGAATACAATTACAAATAATCCTACTTAATATTGTAAAGACTGCTATGGATTGTGAAATGTGGCTCCCTATTTTTCCTGAGGTTTCGTTCGCTAGCCATTATTATAATTGTTATTGCTAAATAACAAGCAAATTATTTTTGAAATCGTTTCATAATATCTGAGTCGAAGGGATGTGTGTTCCCTGTATAAGGTAGACATCTGGCGTTTGTACATGACTGAACTGTTGAATTTTGATGTAGAACACCCAAAATTCTAAGGAGCAGTCTTCAAACTATAAAAAAGTTGTTGTGTGGCGGGGCCAGAAGAAAATTGAGAGGTATATTAACGATGGAGGATTTTCAAACACACCCTGTATATCACATGGTAGAGTTGCCAAGTGCGATTGGACTGCTTGGATAATCTATAAAGTACTTAAATACGTTTTCAATTTGGAACTTTATGGAAGCACTACACACACAGTATTTGTACGTAATTGCTATTTGCAGCACCAACCTATCCTACTTCAAATACTACAAAATAGTGAAGGTACCTTCATAATAGGTATTTACTTACTTACGTACTCACTCCTAATATGGTCCAGTGGCATCAAGATTGTGTTGGCCTCAGAAACGAGAAATTTGTCTATTGTAAGGTTTAAGAAATTGTAGCCTGTAGATACTCATAACTCGAAAATCCTAAATTTTAGTTTTAGTGCCAATGTTGAAATAAATAAAATTCAAATTCAAATATATTTATTGCGTCAAACATGGTATAAAGGTGGTTTAGTTCTAAGTAATGCACTCATGTCTCACTATATTCTAGCATGCAATAATTATGATTCAGCACTAAGCATTAAAGAAAAGAGCTTAAAGAAGCCGCCAAAATGTCACCGACCAAGTCATCAACACCCAACTCGCCGGGCTGTGTCTGTCGGCGGCGGCGGCGGCGGCGTTGGCGACTTTGGTGTGTAGACTCCACTGAGCAGAAATAGACTCCTTTAGGTATTAATTTTCATTTAGCAAAGTCCCAAAAACATTTAGCAACATTAACTTTTCACTTTAGCTTCCACGACATAGGGCTCATTTTGAAAAGCGTGACAGTGCAATGAGGTTGGCAACTAGTTAGCGGCCGCAAACAGAATATGAGCTGTATCGCAATCAGAGGAATCAGAGGCATTTTGTTTGATTTGCACATCTCGTTAGCGCGAGACGTGTTTATTGTTGGAAGTGAGCAAGGCATGCTTTGGTGCGAATGCTTTTGAAACTGTTTACGGGTACAGATTTTTTTTAAATAGGCTTTTTTCAGTATTATTTTGTTTACTTTTCTGGTTTTCGTTACGGTTCAGTGTCTGAAAATGTGCGACTTGACCTGACCTTGACCTTGACGTGCACTTCGAATTACTGCTTTATAATTGGTTTTAAGGGCAATTTTGCAAACAATCGTAAATAACATATCATAAACTTCGTTCTTCGTCTTCGTAGGTTCAAATCCCAGTGCGAGACAATTGATTATTTTATCTGTTCATAGGTCCAAACAGAATGTGAGCTGTATCGCTTTAGCTCATAGTTAGCGAGAATAATGTTTATCGTTGGAAGTAAGCAAGGTTTTCATGTGACTACTGAAATTATTTGATAAATTTATGTCACGAAAATAAAGTTTTAAAGAGTTATTTTCAGTAGGTACCTAAATGTGTTATTGGAATGCCTATTATGTTCTGTTTTTGTAAAACTCGCAACATGCAGCGTGGTGCGCGGTAGTGTGTTAACCGCCTAACAGACAAGGTAGCGATAGAACTGCTGTTGGCTTGAGTTTCAATACAGAATCGTAGGTTTGAGTCTCGCCGCAAGTCACTTGACCACCCTGAATCTTTTCCAGAACCACACAGACTTTCCTGCTTATCGTGTTGAACGCTGCTCTAAAACCCAAAATAGTTTTTGAATCTTTAATTCCAAGTCCTAGAACACAACGACCTGAGAGTATTATTCGCCTTAGCAAAAATAACAAATAATAATATTCCGCTCCAGAAAGCTCTTGCAGCAAAAACAGCCAGAATCGATGGACAGCGTAAAAACAATTTGTAAAACTGTTGGAATGAACAACTCAATCGCGGCCATGGCGGCGGAATTGTACCGACGTGTGTGGAATGCTGACGACATGTTAATGTAAGGCTCGTCACACACGATGCTTCATATTTTATTTCTTATTTATTTATTGCATCATAATTATGATATATACATTTGTCAGGACTTATGGACTATAATATGAAATACACACTATTTAGGGTGTTGCAATGCGAGACGGCCAGATACGTTATATAATACTTATTGAAAAAAATGGTATGAAGGGTAAGTATGTCAAATAAAATTAATGCAAGATCAATTACAAGTCACCAAAAGTATTACTTAAAAAATCATTTAGATCATACTACCATTTTTCCAAGAGTATCTCTTTTAATCTAATCTATTTTCAGTTAAAGAGACATCAGACATTATTCTCTACCACTACTACTCCTCAGCACTCAGGCCTCCCCCAAACAGGGGGGTGTTGCCATAACCGCCAAGGCGGTTGACAGGTGGATACGTGACACTGTGGTCACCTATGGTGATAGCTGACCATGCTGACTTACACAAAAGGAAGCTCCTCTCGTAGGTTGTTTTACTCTTTACTTGAATTTCTTGATAGGCAATATTGGGTTCCTTTAAAATTATTTATTTTTACGTTACGACGAAATTTTTTATATCTTAGAAATTCAGGAAGCAGAAAATGTATTCATGATTGCATACATGCAATTGCTGAACTTCTTAGATTTATGTCTCCTATGGCATTTACAGCCAGAGTCGATTTCTAAGCTTATGCCACAACTAGGTTAAATTGAACGATCATAGACTTTTAAAAGAGTCGTAATAACACATCGCATGCCCACAAATCGCCAGAACACACCCTAACACTCGTTATTTAGCTATTCACGTCACAGCACGCGTTCAAAAAGCGGCGAACAACGATTATAATTCGCAATCAAATGAACACGCCTCTACGTGTTCATTACGTACGTTTGTTACGTTAACGGCAATTGGGCTATTAACGTGTTAAATACACGTTTATTTTTGACTTCGTTGAGTGAGGGCTGTCGGTTTGAAATGTGCTTCGGTATCGATTTTTTTTATTGTAATGCTGAATTGGAAGTTTTTGGTGGTTTTATTTATGACCTTTGTTAATAATATAATAATAATAATAAAATGTATTCAAAGAACGTAAATAGACAATACATTAGTTTACTAAACGAATAAATAAAGCTAAGTATAACAATTTAGCCTGAACTAGGTAATCCTGTGTCTCAGGCGACAGTAGTGCTAATCTATTATACTTATAATTATTAAATAAAATAATCACTTACTATTACGATAAAGGCATTTAGTTTAACAATGTTGTTTATGTTACATACAATTTGTGTATGATACACAAATTGTATAGTATGTAGATATAGTATTTGTATTGTCTCTACTGGTACGCTATCGTAAGTCTTTCTTTATTTACTACCAAGTTAAGGATAAAATAATAATTATAAGTATGTATATATTGTCATAGAAATCATTGATTTACGATTCTTATAAATTTTATTGTCAGAACCCGAAATGAGAAAAATGTGTATTGCCCAGGGGTTAAAAACTAGTTTTGTCTATCATACATAAATCATTATCGTATTTTTATTTTCTTTATCATTATTTTCTTTTAAACTTCACTGCTTCTTACTGTAGTTACAAAACCATTAATTTTTGAAATTTTGTGTACCTATAGTTAGACCCTATCTTTATTTGATAACGTTTAACAATAAGCTACCGAGTATCAATATCACTGCTAGTAACTTTATTCTATACTTGTGCTGTGTGTAAGATAAACATTGCGACAATGCTACTGGTGTTAAAATAAATAAATAAATAACTGACACCCTTCACCTTCCCACGGCAGATTATAGCCCCTCGTATGAGATTAGAAAAATGTTAATACGTAATCCTTATTGTGATGTAACACACACTTCGTATTGAAAAGATACGCAACAATAATTAAAATACATAGAAAAGTCGATGTTGTCCGTTTGGGCAACATCGAGTTTTCAAAGTCATGATTACATCTTGGATAAACGAAAATTTTAAAGAGATTATGAGGACGTTTTTTGTTATTTTTATGCTGTCAGAATTTTTCTGGAGCTAATATATCCATGAATACAAGGAAACAAAACAGTTTAGTTATATATAATTATAAAAAAATACTGACACAAAATTAAAGAATAAAAACTAATCTAATCTTTTTCCATAAAACTGTTAGAGCAGCCAAACTCAAAGTGAGCTCCGTGGAGTCCTGGGGCTCCGCGAGAAAAATAGGAACAATACGATTGCATAGAAAATTAAATATTATACAACATTCACTATATATACCCAGCAGTGGACTAACATAGGCTGATATAATAATTTTAAGTAGGTACTTCTTTATAATTGGAAGGCAAACTTGGGTATTGATTTTATATTTATCATATTACTAATTCTTGTCCCCTCAAGTTCTGACACTATTTATATCTTTCAGCCCCCGTAAAAAGCTTATTAAAAAGGCATATTTATTTTATCGCAATCCAATAAATGGACGCCTGCTCCGCTAGCCATTATTACAGCTTGATTTGGACAGTGTAATATGTACCAAAGCAAGAAGTTTTTAATGTGAATATATAACTAAAAAAGTATGCGAGTAGCTTCGCTCACCATTATTACGGTCACTATGCTGTGTCACATTGACGAAAACAGCTATTATTTATTTAGGAAACAAAAAGCTAATGTTTAGGTAACAATAGATTCTTAAACTAGAGCAAATGAAGCTTAAGACAGTTTCCACTCATAGTCTGTAAAATAACTGACTAGTACTAATAGATAAAAATTATAAATACTAATACAGTGAATAAAATTAACGGTATAGCGTGTCTTAACAGAAGTTGTACCTATTCATAAAATATCGAATCTAAAGTACAATAAAGATAATAATTTGGCGTGTTTTAATAAACGATAAACCGACTTCAAATTCCGGTTCATAGATAATATTAATATGTCTCGGACGAACGAAATCACCCCTACCTTACTTTCCCTGACCGAAGGTCTATGTTCACGTGCAAAAAAATTAGTTTACACTGACGACATCTAGTTATAATTCACAGTCTGCAGTTAGCTTAATTGTTTCAATTGTAAATACTAGTTCTAATTTGTTTTTATTATTGAATTGTAATTTTCATTGTCAATAAAGTTGTCCTTATAAAAAAAAAAAGAAAAGTCTAATTTAGTTTGATGACACATGGATGAAACCGCTGACGCCCCGTTGCCATGGAAACCATTAATTAGGTGATAATGAAATTATCATATTCTGAAGAATTTTTACAAACCTACGTTTGACGTCGCACATAGCAGTTCCTCGAGAATCAAACTTATACCTCACAATCAATTTTTATACAACAACGAAAGAATCATCAAAATCTATTAACGATTGCCGCAGATATCACCAAAACTGTTGTGGCTAGTCGTGATTCTCCAAATATATTATGTTGCTTTTAAAGTTCAACGGGATAAATACCAATCCCTCGGGAATAAAATTTTTATGGGACTCCCTCAGGATCATTATCTATACAATAGTGAAAGAATCAGTAAAATCGGTTACCCATAGGCGGAGATATCAAGTAACATACATACATTAAAAAAACATACAGACGAACTGAAAACCTTCTCTTTTTGAAGTCAGTTAAAAATAAAAAGTTCCAAAGCAGTATAAATCTAGTTTGGTTTGCCTGATGTCATGTCAGTATCATATGATGCGGATTGGTGACTACATAAGGATATTAGATACTTATCAATTATCGTACATAAAGTTGTTGTATAAAATAGTACATTATGGTACAAGTGTGTAATGTTGGTGATTACCGCTGAGGCGCCATTGAGACCCGAGGACGGTAATCATCAATACACACGTGTATCATACGACGTTTTTCAACACACTTGTGAAGAAAATAATACCAAAAATGATTTTATTCAGTACCCACCTAGATAATAGATATTCTTCCTTGGGAGTTTTCAGGTAGTAATTCTTTCATAACATTAAGGGCTTCACATCTTTTATCGGGCGGTGTACAACATAAATAGTTTTGTTCATAGTTAGTACTTGTAGACATTTTAATTAATAATAATAATAATAATTTATTCAAAAATTACTCAAGACAAATGTTTAACATATGAATAATAATAACTTAAATTCTAAAGATTACGTTTGCCTGAACTAGGTAAAACCTGTATTTCAGGCAAAATAGCTTACAACGAATACATGTAGGTATAATCACATAAATAAAGTAAAACAAAGCGACTGTAGATTTTCAAAATAACTTATGCTAACTACGCTAAACTAGACTACATTTTAAGGGTACCTGTAATACGAGTAAAAACAGATTTTGCTTATCATAAACCTTCTATAAAGAAATACCTACTATTATGCTTACTGTATCGGCACTTTTAGGCGCCTCCGTAGTCTATCGAGTTTATGTACCTATTTTCTGCAATTGTTTTTGCCGGACAGTCAGCAGAACCTGTAATGTGCTTACTCGGCTTCTTGAAATGTAGGCAAGTAGCACATTTGGGTTCTTCCGCCTTTCTAGTACACTCCTTTACTGAGTGACCTTGACCTCCACAGTGGCTGCAGATGTGGGTCATCTCTCGACAGGACTTGGCAGCGTGTCCATATTGCTGGCACTTGAATCATCGTGTGACCAAAGTGAAGTCCCTCACAGGACACGAGGACCAATTTACAAAAACCCTCTCCTTTGTCATTAGGGCCCTACGAATAGCTGCTGGTACTTCGATCACAAAGTTGCAGGTCTCAGCGTCCTTCTTGCCAGACTTATGACTCAATCTTATTGAGGAAAGGAATTTTTCCAGACTGAAATCCAGCAGTAGTTCGGCTATATTTTGTTTATAAAGGCAAGTAAACACATCTTTTCCTGCATTGATGAGGGCACTCCGATAACTACGACTCTGGGTTTGCGTTTGAGAGGCTCGTCTACCAGCAGGCCAGAGTTTGTAAGCTTCATCGACTGCTTGAGCTTCTCAATATCTCCCCTCGTTTCGGTGCTAATTATAACCCCACCGTTCCTTGTCTTACGCAAGCCTCTGACTTGCAGTTTCATCTCTTCGGGGCAAATTATTTTTTGGACAAGGGTTTTAGTTTCTTCGCTGGACTTAAGCTTGTCGTGTGGGTATATAGCCACAGAGCTGACATTCACCGGCTTTATGTAGGTGCTGCCCTTTTTCACCATTTCGGCAAAGGAATTTCCGGAGGGAGTTTTAGCTTTAGAGGTCTCATTAATGCTTATTTTTAGGTCTTGGAGTCGCTGCGACCGATCAATTTTCTCCTTGAGAGCTTGAGTTTCTAGGTTCAATGCTACTGCTCTGGATTTTACGGACTGGTAGAGCACTGCCATCTGCGATGTGCCATGTGCTATTTTACGGCACAGATTATTAACTTTGAGTTTGTGTTCAGAGTTTAACTTGCCAGATTCTGCGATTGAGCACACGTCGTTGAGGCACTGCTCGATGTCTGACATCCATTTCTGGATCTCTGGTGTAGGGACCAGTTCTAGGGCTTTTTCGTCTCTCTGGGACGGAGGTGCTGGGCGAGGCTGGGGCTCCGGTGCGGGAGAGGGCGTGGCGGGCGTCCGAGGTGGGCTGCGGGCTGTCCTGCCGCTCCGGCTAAAGGGGCTGAGTCCGTCCATATTATTAATATATATTAATAATATTATATTATTTATAGTCCATTTTCACAACTTCGAGATAAGCGTAGGTATGACACAGTTACTTTTACTGCTAGTAAACAAGGTCACGAGTCAGCAAGTGATTATTTAATTTTACTAATTTTGAGCACGTCTGCTCTAACCAACGGCAAATACTCTATCCATTAATTAATAAATAACTGTAATTTCAACAGTAAAAACGACTTGTGAAAATTTTTTCGCAATGGCGCGAAAAATTAATCAGTTTTCCTATGTGCATTGCGATCAGCCACAGACTAAAGGGATGAGGTTTTTTTTTTATTTTCCGCCCATAGGGTTTGCGCCTATTCTGCCAAAATGGGAAATTTAGTTTTCTTTTATTACAGAGAAAACAAAAGTTATATCTGAGTGAAAGTTTTATTTATTAAACACGTACGAGTTAAAATTATCTATTTAAATAAGAAGTTGCATGAAATGAGCAAGCAATAGGAACATTAATTTATTTGTTCTATTGAACACGATCTATTTTTTGAATAAAAACTTGTTTAAGAACAAAGCACTCATCCAATAAAATTTTTAAAAAAATCTATAACTAAAATCTAATAAAAAATCTATATCACTAGTTAGTTATAGCAATGAAAAAGTCATAGTTTGATTAAGGGTGTCATGCTGTGCCTAATTGCGGTGACCATAGAGCTACTTTATGAGCAATTGTGTTGAAAATAATAATATTTGAGGCCCTTATTCGAAGAAGTTAACTTCCTAAAAGCATTGCGCCTCGTGTTGAATAGAACATTTTTTTTGTTTATTTAGAGTTCAAAGTTTGCTTGGCCCGCGGTAGGTTCTTCCGGTAATTAGTGGCGTAGTTCGGAATATACAATTTGAGGTGGCTTCGTCGAAAAGCTCGGCTGGACGGAACGGTTAGTCCTCTTCCGGATAAGAGCGGGATGAGTCAATCATATACAAGATAAGCAATAGTGACAGGTCAGCAGCTTCTCTTCTCAACTCAAGCGGTAGCAAATTAATTTATGTAGCCGGGGTTAATGATCTTATGCTTGTATTAAGAGTGTTTCTCACTGCTGTGATCAATTTCTGTTAACAAACCTCTGATACACTCATGTTAAGATGCTCATGACGTCACTTTGCCAAACGCCACAACAAATCCACAATTATGTGAAGCCCCAGTGACACACTAGGGGAATGTGTCTCTTGGGCTCCATCCATCACTAGGGCTCCGTCAAATATTACGATTATAAAAAGGTCGTCGCAAAATAAATGTAGAACCACTGTGTTAGAATATACAATCGCTTGTGAAGTTGTAGCCACCTTTTCCTACGTCTATGTACGTAAGTACCTACCTACCTACATTGCAACGCACTCCAAACTTAGTAATCCAACTCCGATTGAATTAAACATTAAACATTTGACGTAGGCTCCATTATGTGAAGCAATCTAAGTTCTACAGGTCATGGTTGAGTTAAGTAACGCTAAGTTATATGCAGATCGACTCGACTGCTGTTTGTTCTGGCGTAGTTGCTGTTCTAGGGTTGCATTCATTTTGGGTTAATTCAGTTGACTCAGATGAATATCGCTATTCCACTTTCCTTGATATTTTAAAAGATTTTTCGGTAGCCAGCGGGTGATAAGTGGAAATCTTTGATAGTTGGAGCATTTGCCTGTGCGACATTCTATACCAAGGCTGTTACAAATTAGCTTCCGTACTGAAAATGCTGCTGAAGTTACTTCAAAGGTAGGTATGGTGGACACTGTTCAGCTTCACGTTAGCCTTTGAACAAAAGTAAGTCAAATTTAGGCTTTGCTTTAAGCCCAAGATTTACCTATTCTGGGTGCGATCAGAATGGTCAGAACCTATTCGAAAGAAAAATTTACGTCACATTTCTCATACAATACGGGCGTTGTTCAAATTGGATGAGACCTTTTCATAGTTAATATCCGACCGCTTTAGTTTCAGTTCCAAATGGTTTCATGTACTATCTCAACTCTATCGTTTCATCAATGAACTAATATAGAACGTTCTAGTTACTAAAGGGTTTCATCCGAATCTAAAAGTGAGCGGGTTATACTGCTTTTATAGCTTAATGATATTTTTTACGCACTTTTAAATCCTAAAAAGGTTTTTAGGATTGAAATGCGTAAAAATCAGTTCAAAGATCTTTATTTCTCATTTACAACAAACATGTTAGTTACATGAGAAACCTAAGCTAAGTATTCATATTATGTTATTTTTCATCTTTCTAAGATTATTTTGAAAAATATATCAACATATAAAACATTCTTAAAAAAATAATAACAAAACACAAAGAACCTTCTCGAAAGGGCTCACATCTGTCGTATTAGTCGGCACGTCCCGACTACCCTCACATCTCGTCCAATTACACGTGAACACAGATAATAAAGAAGAAGGCTTCAACTCCACACTAGGCGATTATTACGGCTAAATGACTATCTTGGGCCCCAGGTGGTCCAAGTTGAGAGAGCTAAACGGGCCTGATTTTTTAAACCTATTTATTAAAAGTGACCGATTTGGTCACCAATAACTGAGTAGGTAGATCATCATTCCAGCACTCAGTGTTGGCTGAAGAGCTCTTAACTTTATTCGCGTACGGCCTGCTCGGGTCCACTTATTGTATGCAATTGATGAGTCACCGCGACGGGAAGGTTAAATGCTCCTTTCGGTTCCTAGTGAGTCACATACATTACAGTGCGTTTTAAAAAATTTTGATTTCATCGTACCATCAGACAGACTCTTTGGTCTCCCCGTGTCTCTGGAACACTATTCGATTGCAACTATTTCGTAGGGCATCTTCTACATGGTGCTTAGAAATTTGGCAAACATTACTGTGACTTTGGAGTCATTCTGGAGGATGATTTTTTAGATTCCGGTTTACCTCTAAGGGACAATTTTTAAGGGGAAAACTGGAACTATCCATTTTGTCTAAGGGGTTTCACAGATTATTGTTGATTATGAAAGTAATCAAAGCAAGAAATGTTTGTAACATTGAATAACTTCTAAGCTTTTCCACTCATAAATTGCACCCCACAAAGAAACGGCAGGGAGTACAGAGGGCCCTGTATTGCCATCATTACGGGAACTCATCTCCCGATGCGCACTATTGATAACTGAACCGTCGCAAAAACTGTTTCAAAGAACACCTTTAAAAATATATTGTTTTCAAAATGTCTGGGAATTGGAAGAAAGACTTTCAGTGCAGTGAGCTTAAACCTATAACTTATTTCCGCGCGCTGTTACTGATAAATTGATAATAGACATTTCACACAGTTCGGTCTAGATCCGAACTAAGGGAGGTTTGACTATGGGTATTGAATCTGCAACATCTTACGTCTAAAACGGAGATTAATCCACTGCACCTCAGTGGTCGCAAACCAGTCATAAACTCGTGAAATAGAAACGACTCTCAATCCCCTCCCCTCCCTCTACATCTAAAACTATCAAGATAGACCTTATGCTTATCATTTCCATATTCTCTCCATTCAGCCCCGAAACTGTATTCAGCCGTCTTTTATCCACCCTTTAAACTTTTTATTTCAATCCTGTTGACCCTTGAGTCCCGTAGGGTCCGATTGTGACAAGCCAGTTATTTCGCGTCACTAAACTTATTAGAAGGGTTGTCCTGATTGGCTTCCGACCCTAGTTGACCGACGTGTATTTTAAATAGTCCTTTAAGAAAGGGCCGATTTTTTTGGTTCGATAAATCGGTTTTTTGCCTGATTTGGAAACCTTTGATTTGATGATGTGATTTGACCTTTGATTGACGGTTATTAAAAGGATTGGTTTACGTAAGTTTGTTAGATTTGATATTTGATTGAATTATTTCGTGAAATAAAGCCACGCCAATCTCCATTACATATAACGGAGATTGGCACCAGTGTTGCCTATGTATTTTTGTTGCTTCCAAGTAGTTACAATATCAGTACTCATTCAAGGATAACTTTTTTATATTTTTTATTTTTTGACCACACATTTTAAAATGAAGACACCGTTGACGATAATGGTGGCAATAAAAAAACCTATTCCTCATTTATAGGTACACCTAGGGTTCCTTAAAAGTTTCAAGCGCTCAGACGAGACAAAGAAATTGTAAAAGCGATAGGAATTGAACAAAATTGTCAATTCTACGCGATTTGGTCCAAACCGGCATAAGACGTTCAGATTCTTCAGATACACAGTATAATAGTAAGCAGAAGGGAAACAGCAAGTTACAAACAACCAACATTACCTAACCTATAATATCTCAATTTTGACATTACTAACCAAGCGTTAGTTGACTTAACCCTCCCCACATCGGTGGGTTAAAAAATTCAAAATTTAACTGAAGCTTTACCCCTAGCTCTTGATAGTACAAAAGAATTTAACTCCAAAGTAGTGTCTTCCTCTGAGTTAACCTAACTTTGCCATTTAGTTTTCTAGAAGGTAGTCTATTGAATAGTTTCTTTTGGGGAACCACCGGCCTTCCTTTGACTTACAAAAAAATACATTGGTGATTGAACATTTAATTTAGACGAAATAAAATAAATGCGTAATTCTATACCAGGCTGCCTTCTTCTTTAATAAAACCAGAATTACAAATATGACTTGCTTATTTGAAAAAACTGTTTAGATGTTTAGATGCGCCAAAGCTTATACTAAAAGACCTCACCTATCTTTTAATTTGAACCACTCAGTGCGCCCTCAGTGTGTCATCCCAAGTGTCTCTACCGTGGGTCCTTTGTGTTTGGTTGCGACCGAATCTTGAGGATTTGAATGTTGAATCGACTTAAAATTATCATAATCCTGTATTTGTGCCTTTAAGTTTTCTGCATTATTTGCAGCTTAGAATCCTGAGTGGATCGGGACATTGATCTGTTTACTTAGGAAAGGATTAGCTGCCGTCTACAGAGCTAGTTTTTGTAGAGATACTTGTCATACTAACATCTTGAATGAATTCTTCTTAAGTGCAATGTAATGTGCCTATGAGAAATAATGAATCTGAAGCTGCCCTAAGTGTCCTCTGCAATGAGCTGCCTTGCGCGCTTCAATCTGCTCTAATCAAGTTTACGCTGACAAAATCTTTGTACGAGAAATCAAATATATTTTTTAACTAAATTGATTATCGTGACTTTTTATAATGTGCAACAGTTGAAATAAAGCAAATTTGTAGAGAAGACGTACCTACCTAATTAGAATAATAATAATTGTTAAAATAATCCCAACCTCAAACACGACACGAACTACGAAAACGAGACAAATCTTACATCCAGGATGTAGGCATGTAATCACCAAGTTGTCTGACAATCGAGGCGACACAATATTTGCATATGGCCCCGGGCGCAAATGTGCACAGTGAATTATATACGGCGGAGATGCTTTCAATCGACGAGAGGGTGCTACGATAACCGTAGAGTGGTACAAAATTGTAGCATTCTACAGAGTTCTTATCAGTTCCAAAATGCTTTTAGCCTAGTGTCAAAACATGAAAATGTTGCCCGTAACAGACACCAGTGTGCGGTGTCTGTTACGGGCAACATTTTCATTTATTACACAGGGTTTTTCATTACATAAAAAGGAATTGGAGACACTGTTACATGTGTTTTTGTATATTTTACGTTAATTTTTGCATTATAACACTATGGGCAGGCTGCGGTCGACCATTTATATAATTATATTATGGTCAAAGCTCCGCTATGTTCTATGGGATAAAAAGTTGATTCCGGACTTAGAGCTATATCTATGCAAAATATCAGCCCGATTTCTTCAGTTGTTATGGCGTGAAGAGGTAACAAACATCCATCCAAACATACAAACTTTCGCGTTTGTAATATTAGTGTGCTTTTCTGGCTATTACTAATTTAGGCTGTGGCTGAAATGTAGGGGCGCGAACAACAGCCGACACTAACTTTCATTTACAAATCATTTGTTGTTGCATGTTGGGAACACCCTATATAGTGAATGTTTCAATTGAGATCACACATTTGCATACATTTTGGAAATTATATGAATATAAATTTATTTAAATTATTTTGTCGATTATTGAGTTTTTCAGACAAATTGGTTTTTCTTTGGTATGAGATAGGTATGAGTGGGTATGTTTGTATTACGTACATTTTTGTTCACACGTTTATTGCATTGAAATGTTTGGTGGTGAAAGTACTAGGCGCACATATAGGTAAGTAGGTAAACTATGAACCATAGAGGTAAACACTAAGGCGAAAACTTAAAAACACAGGACAGATGTACATAGATAAACAAAATGAAAGCTATACCTGCCTATATAGCAGTGGGTGATTGTGCAGCTCGCACACAATAAGAATTTTGATCATCTACATCTAGCCACAAAGTAAGCACAGCTGGTCTTATGTGAACGTGCTGGCTGGTATACCGACTAGGTACACTTTATTTTTATTTTACATGGGTTTATGGTGATTATGATAATGAGGAAGACAGTAGGTACATATATCCCGTGCCACCCTTTACCCTTTCCCCCTTCCCCAAAGTACCTTAAATGAATTTTCATCTCATTTAAATGTTTATTTAAAAGGTCGAAAATAAATATTGACCTTGCGATTGTCCACAGTGATTGGGTAGACGTGGACGCAGACGGGCTACCCCGGATGGACGGCCTCGGTTCGTTTGATGCCATTTTGTTTGGTGATTGGGGCGACCTCTGCATCAATCCTCTCAATTTATAGAAACGGATTTGTTAGCGAAGATGAAAGAACAAATACTTCAAAATTCTGAACTTTATGTCTGTACTTTGTGTTGGGAAATTAGATTTGAAATGAATAGAGTCAACGAAAAACAGCCTCTCACTCTTAACTAAACACAAGTGTACCTTTTTCCTTCTGTCGGGGTTAAAAAATGCTTGACATTGTTAATTTTCAAATTATTTTAGAAGGTTGTTGTTCAGCGACTTTTGTCATTAACTGTGCCATTTCTAACTGGATTGGAACAACTTACTAAAAATAAACTGTTTACAAAATCCATCTTCGTCTTCATCGTATGCAGCGACGTATTAGGCCATGTCTTCTTCGATCTCAAACTTCGTTTAAACTCCGTTTTGCGTGCATTCTCGTTTAAGCAACTTTTCAATCTATTAGGTTTAGCATGCGCCCCTCTCTACATAAAACCGCGGGTGACTTATCACAAAAACCCTGTCAAAACACGTCACGATCATGATTAGCCGAAGCTCACAAAAGGGTGTCGCGCAAAAAGTTTGACAGCTCGTTACGCGGGGAGCGGGGGCTAATTGGACACTACCTGGGAAGGGGAGATGGGGACCAGCAAACTACTCGTATTGTGCGGTATTGTGTTTGAGATGACGCAGATCTTGTGTTTGACATCTGTGTGGGAAGCAAGATTATTTGGAAACTAGAAGTGAATTTTCTTTTTTTTCTTTTTGTAGTTTCATTGTTTGTACGATAATCCTGACACTATCCGCTTTATTTATTTATTTAATAAGCACCACCAACGAGGATACACTTAAAAACATAAAAAGACTACATAAGACATCGTCAGTTTTGACCTCCCCATGGTAGGTCCCCTAAAGAGATTATTGCTACATTATAGCTTACACTTTAGCTATAATATAACACATTCAAATAGATTGAGTTGACAAGGCAAAACACAGTTACACACTTATAAAGGAACTTAAAAAAATAAATTATACAAAGGAAGAGAAGATAATAATGATGGTTATGTACACTTGAACGTTTCTGAGTAAGAATATATGGTTTAAATAAGCATCTTAGTTTGATTCTATAGAGTTACATGCTTATAGAGCTAAACTGTCTTTTTTCTTATACTTGCATAAAGGTTCACTTAAATCCAAATCGCATCTTTTAGAAAGGATACCTATTGTAAATCGACATAGTTAGGATTCAATTTCTGTTATTCGCGAATAAATTGAGGAAACAAGCAGTCTCACGTGACAATAATTAACGCGTTCACTGCCAAGGTTCAGCGAAGCGAACCGGAGTCGCCCGTCGCTAGCAGCACGCCGCCGAAGAATGCTACAAGCGTCGGTGGCAGTCAAGGTGGTAACTATCAAAATCGATTACAGAATCTCCAAAGGCACGCACACTGCTTTTTCTTGAAATTTCCTGAAATAGGTAAATTTTTACTGCAACTTTGCAGACTCTATGTAAGTATAGATATAAAGAAGTATATTAATATATGTAAAACGTCGAAGGAACCCTCAAATGCGCACGCATTAAGGAACCCCGCTATCCCGGCTGCATTTAATCTCTGTAATTGGTCCAAAGCTTATGAAAGTTGTTATGAGTATTACGAATGCGGCTCGCCAGCCTCGGAATTAAATAACATTGGATAGCCAAACTTTGCCGTGGTTCAACTACAGATGGACCATTTCGAAGCCTTTTTGTGCTTCAGTGAGGCATCATTTTACTCAGTGTAAGTGGAAAATTTTGCAGTTGGAATTTCGATGGGATATGAAAATAGAACTAGAAAATCCTTGAAAAAACTACCTACTTGATGCGTCTGTCTAAAAAACATTATGATGGCCTATTGAGGCCTTAGTAAATAAATAAGGTAAGGTGTCAGAAGAAGAATATAGTATTCATGTTACTACATAATATTCAGTTTTTAAAAGTGTGAACTGTCTGTAGTTATTAAATCTTTGGCTCGCAGGTAATACATGTTCCGATATTGCAGAAGAAGGTAAAGTTTTCCATGTTGCGTGGGGCGCGCCGTAGCTCTAAATTATTTTTTTGTTAGGCCTGTATTTTATTTACGGGATATAAGAATTTAATATTTTAAAATCAAGACACACATGTCAGCAGAGCGAAATTTAGACATAAAACGTTTTGCGCGGAGTTCCGAATTCGAAAAAGTTGCATCAACCGTTTCTGATTGGTCGAATGCATTCGTTTCCAGTCGAATGGACGCGCGCGTTCAATAACAGTCGCCAATCATGCGGCGTTCGAAATTTAAAAAAGCAAAATGGACGAACGCGACCGTTACTAATTTGACACGTGACGTCACATTTGTTCTGTGGCTGTCATTGGGCCATCGAGCACTGTTAATATTGAAAAATTAATTGAGAGTTTCGCACTAACTGGCAATTGTTTCTGAAATTCGGGATCGAAACCCTTTGTCACCGAATAGTGGCCATTGTCTCCGTCTGAAGCGCTCGGTGGCGCCATTATAACGGCAGCCAATAGAGTTGACACCAATTATCAAGTGGGTTCACTCAAAGTGCCTAATGGAAATTTAAACACTCGTTTCCGCGCGCACAATGCAGTGGCGACACCCCTAATTGTAACTTTTTTACACTTTATTCCTCACTTAAAGTGTCGAATTGGCTATTGTGGAGGTGCAATCGTGCGGCAGGACAGTCCTCTCGACGGCTTTTTAGTTTTTGTCACTGGCAATAGATAGAAAAGTGGAATTTTTGTTCGGCGATGCGTTGCGCAAGGAATGCATGCTTTTGTGCCTCTCGCGTAGTTTTGATTAACTTTTAAAACACAATCAATACCTGAAAAATGCCTGAATTCCAATTCAAAATCAAGCTTTGATTCAGTTTAAATTTATTTTTTTACTGTTTGACTACGTGCTTGTTTAATGTTTACTCATCAGTAGTCCGCGGCAACTACTTCAGTGTATTATAGATTGAGTTTACCAAAAAGTAATACATAAAAATAATGCTAAAAATAGATAACAAGCAATCAGCAACGGATCAGTAAGGTACCTATATAAATAAATAAATATAAATAATGCTGGACAATCCACACAGCATCATCTAGCCCCAAGCTAAGCTCTGCTCAGCTTGGGGCTATAGAATAGAGATAATATTAACGTGCATCGCTAGAAATTAATTGTAAATAAAAAAGTGTAGGCAATATCTGTGTTGTTGTAGTAATTATGCGCAAGGGATATTATGAATAACTTAATATTATAAAAAAAATTTAAGTAAACTTTCAATCTAAATCATCTAATTCAATATCTAAGCGCCGATGAATAGAAATGAATTCAGTGTGATTGGCACATTCGTTACTCTAATCCGCGATGATCCAGATATCTCTAATGAAATCGAAACATAGGGGCAACGGGATCGTGAAATTAACAGTTTGGATAGATTCGACGCGTTAGGTGAGGGTTATCAAGATAATGATAACTGTGAGTGGCTAAAAAGCCACTAAAAAGCTCTACTAATAAGTAGAGCTTTTTAGTGCTCTACTAATAAGTAGAGCTTTTTAGTGGGCTTGTTTGGGAGTTCTACTAACAGTATCAACTCACCAGTTTCTGCCGCCATTCACACGCTGGTGCATAGGTACCTACTTGTTATTTCTGAAGGAAGGTAACCAATAAATTATTATCGATATAAGTACAAAGAGGCTTTCATAACATTTTAAGTTGACGGACGCTGGTCAAAAATCTTTCTAAAAATGTGTTTCAACATTAGCTTGTATTGTAACATTCCAAGATAATTTTGTGCAATACAGGCAGCATTGCACCCTGACTGACGAACATCCTCTCGGATGTACATACATACCTAATGCTCGAATCTGAATGTAACATTACTGACGAATGCTCCGGGAGAGGCGCCGCCGCCGAACTCATAATTTAGAAGAAACTGTAGCAGATTTTCGACTGGTTCTAACATACGTTACGTTCTAACATACGTTAGAACCAGTCATTGCATAAATTGTGCGCTAGCGCGCCGCTTTGAACTCTGCCAAATATCCGCTACTGGACCAGAGGGCGTATATTTAGCTTCAAGTTTCTTGAGTCCCAATCAATACCTAAATTCTAATCTCCAAAGCTTTAATTACATTCATCAGTACTTTTAATCGCACTCCCTCGCACAAGTGCTGTTCAAATGAAACAGCGAGACAAGCAAATACAGACGCGTCTGTGCTTTGAGGTGTACTAACGCAATTTACGCCCGGCAAGCGCAAACTCATTTATTGACATGGAAATTGTAGGTTTTAATACAATTTGTATTTCGATAGGAGACGGTATGTGAGTCCGTTTGAACTACACTTGGGTCGTGGACGGTACGGGTGTTGAACTATCAACATAGTTAACGTAAAAAATCTCAATTAAGTACTTTTCAAGGTTGTCTGGGAGGGATCGCTCTTGAGCCAATTGCCAATTGTCGCATATTCCATAATTATTCTTTTGTATATTATTTCTAAGTTAAGTGTGCAGTAAAGTATTATCTATCTATATGGCCAATTGTTTCAATTTATTAAAGCGAGCGTAGGTACATTAAGGAAATTGCTTTTTTTTACCTAACGTTTTAGCTCGTTCCATGATAAATCTCGATGTACAGGGTTTTTGGTAATTCACTGACATTGCGTGAACTGCAGGTTCTGCCCATCATCGCGAACACATGCGTGAAGAGTTAATTATTAACAAGGTCTTAACTCGTAAATATTTCTGTAAATCACTACTAAATGAAAGGAACGTATGTCCGGGACCCAATTAAATACTAAAGACCGATCTCCCACTCACACACCCACTGTTAATTCAAGGCAGAGCCTTTTTTAAGCTACGTTTCTAATAAAGCCTGATTCTAACAATAATTGAACAGAGGGGTACCTACTACCAATACCAATTTTGAGAATGAGGACCTGGTGTCTTCACGCACGTGTTCGTACTGATGGGCAGAACCTGCAGTTCACGGAGTGTCGGTGAATTACCAATAACCCTGTATAATGTTACTGTTTAGGAGTAGGTATTTAAAAGTTTCAGCCGGTTACTCGTACGCTGATCATATGTTTAATTATCAAATGAGAAAAAAGAGAGAACTATTTGACATGAGATTTGATCATACAACCAGCTGTACCTAATTCGTGAAATGTAGATGAAGTCCGTTGTTACAATGTTGTCAAAGTTTGTAGCAGAAATGATCGCAAAGCTTTTCACAATATCACAATAGCATCGAAAGGCCAATTAGGTTTGATTATGCTAGACTAGGTAGTAATTCAAACCATAAATTAATTTCAACTATCAATATTGAAGCCTATTTATGGAAATCGCCAGCCACACTAGTTTATTCCCTCGTCATTAACAGCACGTCCATATACAGGGTGTCCCACGGCCATGGGACATGAAGGGCAAGCGCCGAAAATATTAAAGAGAGGAAGTTTTACTGAAAGGAAACATTCCTTTATATTTTGAAAAAAGTAAAACTACAGTCACAGATTTTTGAAAAACGACTTGCCTTGTCCAGTATTCGAACCCAGCTACAGATCGGTGCCATAATAAAATGCAGGGTGCATTTTATTATGGCACCGATCTGTAGAATCCATCATAAGAATCAAATCTGTCAAATAAATATTTTTAAACTTACGCGATCTGAACACATTATTATCAGTGCGTCGCGGACAGATACAGTGTGCAGGTGGATATGACTAGTTACAAAACCAAGTAAGGTTAGTTTAAAAAAAAAATCATCCCGTGATCACGACAGTGTGTAAACCTGTTTTAACGTCGGGAAAAATACGTAATTAAACGCGATAATTACCCAAATCTGTCTAATAAACAATGTGAAAGAAATCTGGCAAAAACTGGGGATCCGAATCCCTATTTAAAGCTCTTTTACCAGCTGGAGGTCAGGCGCTGGTCCTGTCCCCGGTCGTTTCGATCTGCCGACCCATCGAATTTTGAAAGTGAACTACTAGTAGACTGCTTCCTGAAGGCAAATCGCACCGCTTCTCGCGGAACCCGACCAAAGCCCTCATGGTGGACAGGACAAAGCATTGTCTTAGTACCTACACCAAGGCGATTGCTTTCTTGTCGTTTTCAAAAGTTATTTACAGACCGCCAAAACCAGTAATTGAATTAATATTGAATAAGAATATAAGATTATGAATAAGAAAATATTTATTTATAGCATTTACAAGAATTGCACTTAGCTAGTTTCTCAAATTACTCAACACTATAAGTACTACATACCTAACTACTATGTAATTAGAAAACATAAATGCTATAAAATGGCGTCCAACTCAGCATTATGTTGTGATAGCTATTGCGCATAGTTATCACAAAGCTGATCTTCCGTCGGAACCAAACACGTAACACGATGCAAAAAGAGTACGAAAAAAAGCACGAAACAATTATTGATGGTCCCCATCAGTCAATTGTAGCAGATAAGTGTTACTGGTCTAAACGAACCAGTCAGTGCTTCGTCTCGTCCCAGTTTTTGGCAGATTTCATGGTGTTTCTTTTATTTAATATGTAATGTTTAACGGACAAATTTGATTTTTATGATCGATCGGTGCCATAAAAAAATCTAGTGTTATTTTTTGGATCCTAGTGGGTTCGATTACCGGTTAAGGCAAGTAATTTTTAAAACACTGTGAATGCAATAATACTTGTTTTAAAAATAAATGTATGTTTCCTTTCAGTAAAACTTCCTATCTTTAATATTTCTGGTACTTGCTCTCCATGTCCCATGGCTGATGGTCACCCTGTATACCTGGTGACAATCAGGCACATTACGTGCTAAACGTTTCATATCGCACGCCCCCTGCATGCATTATAAGGAAGTCACTCAGGTACGTTTACTAATTTGATCCTTAATGTACCTAGGCACAGAATAACTATAGGTACTGATCTAGGCTTGTTCATACCTCGATTATGAGCAACGATTTTGTTTTTATGAACGATAATTTTAACGGGATTCTATTTGGGTACGCCAAATAGTTGATCTGAACTGAATTGTGTATCATGTGGTTAGGAAGGAAAAGCGGGAACGAATTTCTTGCGAAGTCTCAATGCGGAGCCCTCGATCGCGGACAAGTCAATTTCGCCATC
The DNA here is from genome assembly GCA_963662085.1 of Eupithecia inturbata. Taxonomy (NCBI): domain Eukaryota; kingdom Metazoa; phylum Arthropoda; class Insecta; order Lepidoptera; family Geometridae; genus Eupithecia; species Eupithecia inturbata. Next base: position 827,151 of record OY759179.1, on the reverse strand, counting down.
TTGCTTGGCGATCGCGAAGAGTTGCGTGTCTCGCTCACTCGTATGCAGTATTCTATGTGCAGGATAAGGATGGCGGGCATGGGGATATGACGACACAAAAGCGTTCGATTTTACGCAAAAAGATTAATTAATCTGATATTGATTATGCGCGCAACCACAATTTGTTTGAGAGCTCTGACAACATCATAATTATGTAAGCAGTAATATGTTTTGTTGCTGATAACCAAAGCTTTTGGGTGACAATTAACAACAATGTCACCCAAAGACTGTTGGTTTGATTTGTGCTATATCAGAAAGAAAACAAAATAATAGGTACCGACATAATTATGACTTTGATGCCAATTTATTAAATTAATAGTTTGACTGAACGTTGAATTATTAGCTTGAACAAAAACAGAATCGATATTTTTAGTAAATTGACTTGTTAGAAGCTTAATATAATATCCTCTGTGAAGTAACTTTATTAAATATCTATAAGTAAGGCAGAGGCACATGTTTATCAATACCAGTCATCCTTTGTATGCCCAATTTTGCCAACGTCCTTTGTAAAAATCACGGAACATGGCAGTTCCTGATTTCAGAGTCCCATGTCCGGCACACATTGGTTTACGGAGATCGGCTTCTGATACAGGACATCAAAGGAGGAAGGGTTTACGTCAATAAGCCCCTTGCGAGGGTCAACTTATTTAGGAATTGATAAACCCTTGCCCTCGCTGACAATAGTGAGGAATGCCTGATTATTCTGACAGGCAAGTGGAACTTGGGCTTGGGAAATTAAGTCTACCTTTTTTTTTATTCGGCGGGAAATTCGTTTACGAATAAACTGGTATGGGGGGACCAGAATTATGTGGGACTCGACGTCTTGAGAAGGACCCACTAAAACCTCTCCGGTGACCCTCTCGCCGAACCACGGGAACATTCACTTGGTCCACGGGACCAAGCGGCCTGACTGGCATCCCCTCCTCCTCCCATACATGGCCGGCGGGTCCACCATTCCATACACTAGCCGACCACATACTTCCGTCTCGTTTCCTCCCCCCGATTGGGACACAAACAGGACAGACACAGTTGAATCCGCGAATGTCGACTTCAAATTAAGTCTACCTATTTATGCGAAAACCATAACCGAGACTGAGGCGGTCGCGGCGTAAGAATCGACTCCTGCAACTCAGCCCTGGATGACGATAAAAGGCGACATGAACATACCAGGGGAATGTGTAAGCCCCTCTTGTTTGGGGGTAGCATGTTCAGCTGACGTACGCTGAGAAGGATGTGGAAAAACCTGGAAAAACACCGTATTTGGGCATAACTCATACAGCCTTATAAAAATACTCTAAAACTATGCATTTCTACACACAATATGAGAGAACAAAAATCTGCATGGTTTTAAAACCCATTATAACCGTACTGCATCAAAACGAATCCTTCCTCAGCCAATATTCTTTTTTCATTTCAGTCCAATCGACGGCCGAGCAGTGTTTACCTATTTCTCAAACAAACTCTTTACCAAAACAATAGTTCTTCCTACACTGGTTCGCCTGCTGCCCAATCCCAAGAGAAGGCCCTTTTGCTACTGCTAATAAAATTCGTGACCTCCAGATAAGTAGGTCCTGTTTAATACATCTTTATCAACAAAACTCGTAAAACCGTTTTATTAGAGTTTTTAGATAGCCTTCGGTTTTGGTAAGCGTTTACAGCGGTGATAGGCTCACAACCTGTCACTCGAAATCATAACTTAATTATAGGATTAAAGTTGGATTTGCCTTTGGATAACTAGCTCGAAAAAATTAAGAGTAGAAGGAATCACATTGAAATAAATGAATTCTTATTTGTGGCCCGACCAGACGCAGACAAAAATCTAAGGTTTCAAGCGATTTCATATCAAATTCAAATTCCATCAGCTCCTTTTCGGCACGTTCTCGGAAAGCTGTACGTTCAGCCTAACATAATCAGAGCAAATTTAGTCGTTACTATTAGAGCGCATCCAGTTTATAACGCAAACCATAACACGTCCACATTATACAACATGTTATATAACTATGTTATAAACAGAAGTAAAATAAGATATACTCGTAAGTAAAATCTGTAGATATGGTACGTTCTCTCAGCGCTTAATCAACATCTGGCCTGTGTTACAACTAAGCCCGAACACTCGCTCACAGTTAACATTTCAAATCTTGTGCAATAATTATAATGATCAACAAAAATGGAAAGACGTACCTAGACCGAAGTGGGAAAGAGACAACAAAACGCACGCGAAACAAACGCCGGCGGCCGCGGTCCTTCTGTCACTGAGGTGGTTGGAAATAATTGCACCTAAATTGAGCCTTCCACTTTCGAGAGGCTGGTACCTCATCTCCCCTTTTTTACTTAAATCGATGGTTTTATAACGGATGGTTTTGTTACTTAATTAGGACCCACCTTTACAAGCACATTAAAGTCTTGGGTTTTGTTTGACATATTTTTTAACAAAGTATTGCTGTGAAAACAATAATTGCTATACATATATGTATAAACAGTAGGTAGGTACAAAATTCCAAAGCGTCAAATCAGCTTATTCGCTTATTACATCGCATTGCACCCGGCCATGTGACCAATCAGGGGCCGTGACACGTGTCATTTCGCACCCCTTTGATGCGCATTCCTCTGTGAGGTGCGCGCGGACGGGCGGGTGTAACGCGGCGTGTTTAATGTTTTGCCCAATCGGATTAAAATAGGCTTACGTGTGACGTTAGTATACTGCTTTGCTCAATTTGGCGAGAAGTTTATGTCTGAAAGCGGCTTTTCTCAACGAATAAGATGCTTTTAAACATTCAAAGATATTTATTGGCGTCAAACACGGTATAAAGGTTGTCTAAATACATCACTATAATGTGTGATCAGGTGATCACCAGTGATCGGAAATTCGGGCGCTTATATAACTAAAGTTGGTGGAAAGACATAACATGGAGCGGTTAGTTTCTGGAATTCGGAGAATTTTTGGCATTCATATTTTCTAGAATATTGATGTATTTTCGCCAGAATCTTATTTATAGACGAAATATCACTTTTAGTCTGACGCGTTTTTCACTAGTCGATATTTCTGGAGAAAAATGTTTTCATTTTACCTACTTCCAATTTTCTCGAATGCTAATGTTTTTTTCCCGTAAGTAATCTTATTTCTAGACGAAAGACGAAATGTAATACACTTTTATTCTGGCGCGTTTTTTACAAAGTCGATGTTATTTCCTGAGAAAAAAGTTTGGTTTTTTACATAATGTCCAAATTTTCTCGATTGCTTACTTTTTTTGTCGTAAGTAATTTGGTTTCTAAACGAAATATCAGTTAATATTTCCCGTTTTTTTTAATATATTGTTATTAAGAAACTTGTCAGAACGAAAGTATTTTATGAGATCGGAAATTTTTGATTCGGAAATTTTGTGGTTTTAACCGCTCCATTATTTATCGCCAACTTTAAGTAAATAAGCTCCCAAATTTCCGATCACTAGTGATCACTAAGATCTAGCATGCAATGTACAAAAGGAAAAGCACGTGTATTAGAGCAGTAGCAAATAAACAACAAAAATAATATACATTTCAATTAATATATTTTTCACCACTCTCGCTCAAAACGGTGACTTTGCTGCTCAAAAACAAGGATTATTATTCAACTTTTTGAAAAAGTAATTGGAAATCAGAATGCTGTACTAAATTTCGATGGTGTAATTATGTTATTGAAACTCTATGGTCGGTGCCGAAAAAAATAATAAATTACGCGATCGTCCGATCGCGATCGAGATCCTCTGTAGGTATAGCACAACATGTTGAGCAAAAATAACAAAACCGATAACAACTTCATCATAAATAAAACCGTTTGTTATAAAAAAATAATTTTGTACAGCTTAGAACATGACGAATTTATTTTCACTCGAGCTGTCAAAAATAAAATAAATGCGTATAACAAAACGTATACCTAACGTAAAATGTTTAAAATAGTTTTCTTCCTCATTTGAATTTTTATGGGCGTTTAAACGAAAGTGATCAATGTCAATTTACAAGAATACCCATAGAGTCCACGCCTTTAAACAAAAAGAGTAAAAAGTACGGTTTTTTAGAGTCCCGCAAATCCTGCGGATCCGCGAGATCGATGTCCGTGAGATTGAAATTTAGATGTGGGATTGATTCCCATAATATGTATGCATTATATAATATATTCAAGTGCACAAACCATACCCAAACTAGGAACCAGTTTATTATTATTTTATTTATTTTTTTAGCTCTAAAAATTATATTCATGAAAAAATGGGGTAAAAGCCTCCCCAAGCGTATTTTCCCTGCCGCCGCCGCGCCGCCGCCGCCGCCGCCGGTCTCGCCGGTCTGCCACAGCGCAATAAACCCCGTGGGACGCGAGCAGAACACATTGCCTGTGACGGATCAGCATTATCGTTTGACACTGCATTTATTTAACTGGACCTTTGTTCATTATTTTATACTGTGTTGGTACCAGCCCGAGTGAAATTATGGTGTTATTGGGTAAAAATCTGCTATTTTTGATGTAAGTTTTCGAGCCCAGCAGAGGTTTTTGTGTTGTTACTGGCATTGAAATAAAAACAAGGACTGCGTGTAGAGGCACGCCACTAATAGTTGGCATGGGCCAAAACAAAGATCCTATTTTAAAAATTATTACTTCAGGAATAAGTATACAATATATTTAGCAGTAGGTACTTATTCCGAGATAAATTAAAGTTATATCGATCGCATTAACACGATAAAAACGCCGGGAAATAAAAACAGAATGGCACAAAACGAGATAAAATACTCGATATTACTATAATTAAATATTTTAAACTTTAATTAATTCCGTGGCAGAAATTAAACCCACGACCTCTCTTGTAGTTGGTCCTTGTCTAACCTTTCACGTCACGGGGGTTGGCTCTGCTGGACCCTGTACAGTCCATCTTCGCTCAGAAATAGCAGTTATAAATCTAAGGACAGTCAGATAGGACACAATAAATAGGAACTCAAGCGCATCAGCGTATGAAATCTAAACATGGCTGCACTGATTTACGATATTGGACGCGAGAGGGCGCGCGACCACCGGAACTGAACGTTTACTGCTTTTTGCTGACCATGTTTAGTTGTTTTGTTCATAGTACTTATTTATGCTGTTGAATACTGCTTTGACAAATAAACGAGCAATCACTGCAAAAATTTACTGCAATTTTAAGATTTCTCAAAAAATCTGATAAATGCAACGCTTGGCAGGCCGGATTGGGCATCGCAGTAGAGGTGTTATAATACACAGAAGAAAACTGCTGCTCTGCCTTCGATAGGTTCCCTTAGTCGGCTCTTACGACATCCACGGGTTGATATTGAGGGGTCGATTCTTAAGGTGCGACTGCAACGGCTATGACAGGTTCGAATGTATGTAGGTAAGTAGGTACCTTACCAACAATAACTATTTTGCTCGCGCTTAGCTTTGCCTATGAAACAAACAATTCGTTAAATATTATTGGCCAAAATTCCTTAATATTTTTATGCTTGAAAAAAAATGGCTCGCCAATGCCAATTTGTTTCAATATTAAATACGTAAAATCAATATTAAATCATTTTACTCCATCGAGAGAAAAAAAAGTCTTTATAGGGGACGTGATGCCATACAAAATGTACTAGATTGAATTTGTATAAGCATAACCAATATTTGACGTAAATTTGCTGGTGATGTAGTCATTGTAGGTATTTGAAGTTTATCGATAGCATCAAAATGCTTTTTAGGGTTTCGAAGATCGGAGACCGGTTTCGAAACCCTTATGGTCTCGCTTTTTCTGTTCTTTGTTCCTTATTCCGTCTATAATAAATATCTCATCAACTACAGGAGCAAATAACTTGAAATTTAAAACAATAATACATTTCATGCGCTTGTACAGATTAAAAGAAAAAAAAACCTAAATCAAAATTTTCAGTACATATTGTGATGTCGAAATTTTAAGACCTAAAATTCAAGAGGGGTATCAAATGAAAGGTATAAGTTTGTACATTTCAAAACAGTTTTTAAATTCCTGTAGGTTACTTACTTTACGAAATATTTTGAAAAAACTCGAGAATTTTGCTATGACCCTATACCTTATACCCATAAACTAGTCTCTAACCGGTACCTATAGTACATATTGATATACTTGACAAACGTTCGAAACCCTCGGCGCGCCATCACACTCGCACGTGACGGATTTTGTTTTAATTAAATGTTACTAAATTTTTCCGACAGGTGACATGTGTTTTATAACATCCATCAAGAGGACTATGAGTTATATGTAGATAAAATAAACCATTTTTTTTATATTGCTCTGCCTTCAATATTCTTATAAACTTGTGATACATCAGATTATCATCATTATAATTTGATTTTAGTTTGAAACTAAATTTTTCGTCAGAATTTACTATTAAATCTACTGCGCGGGTAAAGCTGCATAAATTCAGCTAGTATAATAGGTTTTTTTTGGGTTTTTTTATATGGACGATCTGAAATCATCGATTTATAATTAATTTTTACTAAGTTTTATGACTGCCTTTCTGACCACGCTATGATGACCTCAAGCAAAGCTACGCTGCGCTTTCGGGCATCATCATCGCGACCAGCAACCTCAATGACCTCGTCAGTAATGTACTATTACCGTCATATTACGTCAAAATCGAATTGAAAACTATGATATTATTATCTGGTTGGAACCGTAATCCTCTCCTTAAATGACAAAGCCCCAGTTCCTGGAGCCGTACAATGGCCGAGTTGGGCAAAATGGGCAAATCCTACATTTTGCGAAATATCCGAAGTTGTTTCAGCATTGCAGAACTTCACACTTTATGGGCTTCTGTGCAGTGTCGCTTCGCTAAGTAGTGAAGCCTTCTGGGCGATGTGCTACTGAATACTTATGTAGTTGATTTGTCGAATGAGAGGAGAATACAGAAGCTTTGATTTTTGCTTGTCCTTCTTCAAGTGTACACTTGGCCAACATTCTGTGGAGGCGAACTCGAGGTAGGCGCTGTCTTATTTAGAGAAAAAACTACAGGAACTTCGTGCTGCACTTGCAAAAAACAGAACACAAACGTGAAAAAAAAAAATTATAGGTACTTTATTTCCTGCATTTATAATTTGTAATTTGTGAAGGAAATAAAGCTGTTTTAGTTTTCCGAAGATCGCGTGGTCGACTGGATCGAAACGGCGGACCCGCAGGCTGTTCACGAATCTCGCGACAGGTTTGCAACAGGCGCGCGTAAACCTCGCGATCACCGCTGCCAAACGTCAATTTTGTATTATCTAACAGCAGCTACAACGCCAACAGCAATCGAGCACTAAGTCTCCCTCTGCTGGACAATCGGTGAACTAAAAATGCATTCTGATCGTATTCATGGTACAGTTTTGGTATTACCTAAGCATTCTTGACAACAATACGACAGCGGTAGCAAAGCGATTTGAACTGTCAATTAGCAACAACCCCAGCACCTGTTTCTGGTTTATTTGCTTACTGGTTGCTGAGAAGTTATTCAGAATTTTGTGAAATGAGAGTGCCTGTGTGAGTCCAAGAAAATAATGAAAACCCTGAAACATTACGTGAAACGCTCTGATTTTACAGTGAAACGATAAAAATATAGGTAAGTTGCAGTTTCTAGCAATTAATTAGAAATGCAATATTCAATTATTATAATATGCAGTCCTACGCAATTTAAAAATTATAACTTTGATATAAATTGTGCTTTTTGATATAGTACCTATAATAAAATAAAATAATGTTTGCTGTAGTTCCGAAGATATGGCACGCGCTTTCTTTCTCATAGAGGCACTTGATAGCGAAGGTAGGAGAGATGAACTTCTTGAGAGGGCTCGTTTGCGGCAAAATCTCAGAAATCAAGCTAAGCCTTTGACATTGTCAGATAGATAATTATGATGTGGATGGTTTAGAGCTCATTATAGGCTCTCTATAGAGTTATTTCCACAACTGTACCATGAACTCAAACCATACATATGTGGCCTGCAAAGTGAAGAAGAACAAGAGTGAGCTTGTAATGCTTATCAACATAAATTCAAACTGTTGGTGCTCTGTCGCTAGTGGCGCTAGTGTTCATGGGCAATGTGCATTCAGCAACAACTTTGCGATAGGCGGGCGATAGGCTTCGGTAATACGGTTTCTAGTAACATTTAGCAACCGCTCGCGTAGCGGTCGCTGTCGTTTTGCTGTTGCTTTCGCTACTACAACGTTTTACATAATAGGCGTATATCTAGACGACGACGCGACGGCCAAGATCCATTTTGGGTCGTAGCGCCATGTCAGTGAATACATACTAACTTTAAGTATCTATTTAGAAACTAATATATATTTTATAACCAACATAAAATTATGCTCGTTGCGTTGGTTTGACTTTCAAAGCCTATCCTGAACTAATAATGAAAATCTATAGCTGTAATATAGAGGTACATAGAAAAGTAATAATGTTTTAATCAGAGCGAAAAGCAATGCAATGAATTTTCATACAACCAGATAGGGGAGGTGGGGAAAACGGGCAGCGTTATGGAAATTTAATTATTTTATAGTGCGCACAATAAAACGGGTTTTAGGGAGGTTCTGACGGGATGTAATGTATTGTAACAGTTCGCGGGAAACTTTCTAGGGATTATTCGGATGGTGGGCAATGTGAGCTTGGAAGTCATATAAAGTAGAGCTTTCAGTGGCCTGTTTTAAATGTGGCAATAATCGGTAGATTCTGAAAATTCTGAAAAATAACCTCCCTGTTATTTTGTATAATCGAAATAACAAATTTAATTTAATTTTAATTATTTCAATGAACAACATTTAATACGAATAAATACTTTATTACAGGTACCTACCTTTACAGGCTTGGTCTAATAATCCCCTTAATGAATCCACTACGAAGGGGATTCTTATTTCAATAATTTGTATTAATAATTTATTCTGATGTACCATTCCAAGTAGCTGTCTGCGTAGTTCAATTTATTTACATTACAATAGAATACAATAATTTATTTACTGAAAAACACATTAGATTTAGGCACACTTAAATATTACACAAAAAGGAAACTTAAAGCTAATTCAATAGGTATGTCTAATAAGATTTGCTAGGGCCTCACACTAAGCTCTTGGCCCGTGAAGTGGACACCAGGGCACGATACTCAGAAGAATATAAGGTATATCAATAAACACAGTATAGCTAAAAATGTATGTAGGTATGTATATAATTACGACAAAAACGTTACAAATCTTCAGTTTTAAATATATACGAGTCTTCTGAAAAAAAAATTAAATTCGCCTATATACAGACAATTAAGAGACAAGTAATTAATTATTGTGAATATCACGTAAAGCCTAAATTATAAACACAATTGTCAATTAAACAAATCCAGCATCCGGATGAGCGCAGTCGGGCGGTGAACGAAGACGGCCGGTGCTCGTTCCCACCGCCTTCATCCGGTCGGGGCTAGGGTGGGGGGAGACTGGGGTAAAGAACGGGTATCTAGAATTTGTAAGTTTTTCTTGACTGATTTTGTTAGTATAGTGTAGTATAGTGAACGTGATTCAGACTTCAGACTCATGGCACTAAATTATTATTAATACTAAAGTTTCGACGTGAGCTTGTTATCGTGCACCACAACACAGAAGATTGGACCTAAATTTTGCATAAATGTATTTCTAGACCTGGAATAACAATAAAGGCTACTTATAACTAGCAAAAAACGTAAACGACAAGAGTAATAATAGTCTCTAATAAGCCTTTCTCTTGAGTGAAAGGTACTTTTGTGACAAAATGTGCGTTTAAACAATTGTGTTTAATAATTTGACTAATTTCCGCTGCTCAGATTTTATTCATCCTATAGAATAAAATGATCCTTACAAGGAACTGAGTCGATTGGCATACATTTTTTTTGACCAATTGTTTCATTTTAAGGCTCTATTCACGCTTGACCAAAAATGTTTTAATCCCAAAATGTTTTTCTCCAAACAGGAGCTGACGTTTAAAAAAACTGCACCTGTATCTCCTCTAGTAATGGGTGCCCCCGTACTGTCCCATTTAAAAAAAAACAGTGTATAGTTTTTCTGTGGTAAGGATACATACCTACAGCCCTTAGTACGGCCCCTAGTGCCACCCATCCGGGTAATCAGATGAAATCCGTCAACCGGACAAAAATTAACCGGCATTTTCATATTTAAACTTAGAAACTGGCTAATTTGAGGAAAATATTAATTCGGGAGCTTGCCGAAAGTTGAATTATTTTAGGAAGGACCTTCTTTAATGTGGAGAAATTAACAAGTCTGTTGATTAACCTTTTTTAATTTTACAGATCAAGAAATTTTGAAAGAACTGACTTTATTTCCTTAAATCATAAATATATCTCTAGGATTTTGTTATACAATATAACAGCAGCAATGTATATAGTGTGACTTTTATTTTTTTCCCATTGGAGTTGACCACCAAAGACTCCAATACAAAAAAGTGGACACAGACTTGCAGGTCCAGCGACTCCTAAAGCACCAGAAACTGCTTGAATGCTTCAATCAGTGTTGCACAACACATCAATCTCTGCTAATAACCGACAGGAATAATTACGTCGTTGTAAAAGCGCATGCGGGGCGGCAGCGGGGCGGGGCGGGCGGACGGCTGCGTGAGCGCTGACGCGGCAAATTTGATCGCGCGGTTTCGGCTTACCGGGTACGTTTAGTTGTTATCATACAGGCTGCTCTTTAAACTCGATTGTTGCCTTTCGTCTAATTTTCAGGAAGAAAAATTGGGACACTGAAGTATTTTTTGATTGAGCAATAGTGATTTTTCTTGAAGATTTAACCGTCACATTTATGGAAAATAATTCTCAAAACGCTTTACCGAATCAGCCTTTGCATTTTTCAGGGCTATTTTTCACTAATCTGAAAAGTTTCATTTGAAATCCCTCGTTTCATTTTCTTTGCGGTATTTTACCGTAAATTACATTACGCGTAATTTAAACGACATGTAAAAGATTGACGAGCAAATTTACCTAAGACAGCAAGCTTTATTCAAAGTCCCCAGCAGCCACCCCCTGTATAAGTGCAGCGGCGGAGCGGTTCGCGCGCAAAGAACCGTGAAATTGGTATATTCGACGAACCAATGAATAATTAATATTGTTACGTGCTGCCATATCTAGATTAAAGCAGATCGCATCTGCATGCATCAAATATGTGGGAAACTCAGCGTGCGAGCTAGGCTTAAAGGAGTAATGGATTGCTCTCGACGATATCAAAATGTTCTTTAAAAGTTTTAAAATTATCATATATCGGATTTCGGAAGCTGCATCTACATAATCCATTTAGGTGCTTTGAAAAGTTTTGTTGTATAAAATGCTATGTGTCGTTGTAAATTTAAAATTATCACCATAATAATCAACGTAGCTTTTCCTACGTTTCTTTTACGTTTACCATATTTTTGAATTCAATGTGAAACAGAATTTGAAAAGCAACAGTTCTAAATAATGAAATAGACAAAAACCACACTAGCTTTATTTAATTTAATCTTCATCTTCAGAAAAGTATTTTTCTAATTTAACTTTTCCTTCAAAACCTTTTCTACGTCTCTAAGGAAGATAACACACGATCATGATTTTCATCAAATACTTCACTAAGAACTCAGGTCAAATAAATATCTCCGTGAAACAATTGATAGATAATGTCCCTTCACGCGGAGGATGAATGGGGCCATGAATCACGCGCGCGGGTAATCTGCCATCGATTGCGATTCATTTCGCGCTTACCTGCGATTTTTACAACGCACTAATTAGTCAACCTTTTTGGGATTTGAATAAAAAATGTGCCTGATTTGAAAATTCGTTTAAAATAAATCAGAAAACGATTGGTTCTTTTGCAGCTTCGGTTTTGCTTTGCGTTAGTAAATAGATATAATTTAAAGTAGGTACCTACCTAGTTATATTAGCACTTACTCTGGGTTTGTATTTGCTTTCCATTTGAATGAATGCAAGAACAATCATTTGGAAGTATAAAATAATTAGTTCAGATTTTTTAGTTATTCTGCCGCGAAAGCCATGAATAAAAAATGTCTGATGACCAGGTATAGATTTAGCCTTTCTTTCTCGAACAGTAGTTACTAGTTAGTGATAAAAATAAATATAATTAAAAAAATTCTTTGATAAAAATTATTAGAACAAAAATCAAGTTAAATAACGCCCATTCCATATTATTTAGGTTAACTAAATAACACAATAGAAGGTGATCCTAAACTTAATAAACCCGTGGCACGATCAAAACAAGTAATTAATAAGACAATATTCTGGTCGGACGGACGTTAGGGTGCAGCTGATTGGGCCTGCAAATTTCATTAACTTAAGAATTGCCCAAGTTTAATGTTGGCTTGAAGTTTCAATTGAATATCGAGGAATAACTGCCAGATACTGCTTTAACTTTTAACTACTTGCACGGGTTTTATGGAATTGTACGTGAAGTTGTATTCATTGAGTTTCTTTCATTTGCTTTTTTGTGAGATATTTTTTCAAAAGTACCTAGATTTTTAACGTCTCGTTCTTAGTTCCTAGTTTACGGAGTTTGAAATAAAATAGTACAATTATAACAAAACTTGATCCGCCGAAGCACACAAGGGACACTAACATACTATGAAACTATTTCTGATGATCTTACTGTTAAACCAACCTAATCTATGTATATTTATTATGTACTCTGCTTGTACCAATTTTATTTAATATTAACTCGTGTTTACTTTGTAACATAAATGTTTAAAATTTACTTTTCCAAGTGTGCCAATGTATCTTTATGGAATAAATGAATACAATACAATAATCTAGGTATACAAAGAAAATTACAATCATATAATAAAAACAAATTAGAACTATTATTTACAATTGAAACAATTAAGCTAACTGCAGACTGTTGCAAACAATCTACAGGTAGCTCAACTGATCCATATCAGTTATAAAAATTATTATTATTTAATACTTATAAAAATCTGTAATAACAAATAAAATTACAATGAAAGAAAAATTAATTAATCAAATTAGAGCTACTATTACAATCACTTAAACATAACATAATTGAAACAGTTGGAGCAGAGCTAACTTACATAAAAGAAAGGCATGCAAGGAGTTCAAGTAATATTGAGGTACAAAAATCTTTAAAGCCACTTTGAATTTATCTCAATTTTCAAACGTTCCCTTTTTTTACGGCCATCTTATTCTTTCTATTTACATCTAAAAGGTAGATATTAAAAAGGTGAAAAGCGTTCACAAGCGCAATTTCAATTCATGTCTATAAAAACTTATTTAAAGAGTCTTCAATGAAAGTCAACTAGCAGGCGCGGGGGCGAGGTGACAATATTATTAGAGCCAGAATTGGGGATACGCCACATTTATTAAAGAGAAAACCACCAACAAAGGGATGATATTGAATTGTAGGAAAGGGTCGTGGATGGTTGAAAGCTAGGTAGATATGGCGTCATTAACCCTCTTGTATGTAGGACCTCAACATTTTTGTGTTGGTAATTTTAAATTAAACAACTTTAGTATTGCTATTTTTGAGCCATGGTTTATGCCGACATTCACTTGATTTGCAACTGTCATGGCTCAAAAATGTTGGAAAATTCTTCAAAGACTGTTTGGGTGGCTATTTGAAATAAGCTTGGCTTACGCTCACATTCTCCCTATCTTATAATAAAAACTTCTGCAAAACAATTACTCGCACGGGAGCGATGTGGTGACTATATGGTTCGGCCGTACGAAAAGTACGAGGAAGACTTTTCACAATCTGGCCGCTCGAAGATACCGTAGGACACCTAACATGGCTGTACAATATTCCATTGTTCGCAGCTCCATGTGCACAGCAGAGGGTTCCGAGGGTCGGCGGTGGGTGACACGCACAAAGAAGCGCCAACTTTCTTTCATTGTAGATTAAATTCTTTACTTCCCGCACACCTTGATATGTGGTGGACATCCAGCGAAAGCGAGCCACAACTACTCACAGATATTTTAAAATATTCGTTAGTATCTTTTTGAGATGAGGCCTATCGCATCCTAATAAACTTGCATGGATTTTAAGAGGTTTGGCTTGGTTGGTATAGAATGCGCTCCTGAATGCACTCAACGCCTACTTTCTAACAGGAAAGCAGGCTCTGGGCTTTTGGCCCACCATGTGTTATGAAAGCCTATTCAGACTATTCAGAGGTATGCGATACTACAAAATGCCTGATGATGAGCGTAACCAAGCAAAATATTTAGGCGCCGCTCTGGATAACGTTCACCACGACGAACAGATTGTATCAATCTGATCGGTGGCACTTCAGGACAGCTTTGTAGCGCAAATATTGTCCCCATATTTGCGTTGCCCTTAGCAAGCTCTGAGAAAAACATAAATCTACAATTGGACGTATCCGTCGTGGAAACAAACTATCATCTATCTTAGCGATGAAAATCTTTATAGCTCAGCATCGCATCGCTGTCACTACGTCCCTTCCGTCTGCAATATCTTTATAGCTCAGCATCGCATCGCTGTCACTACGTCCCTTATACGTGCAATATCGCTCACAGCATCTTAATCTCCTTGCTCAGGATTTAATACATATATTTCATTGGAAAATTTCACAAAGTAATACCTTTCTTCTCTCGCCACTTGTTTGCCAAATGCCAGTTTATTAACGCTAGCTTTCTTTTAATTTTTATGAGTTCCTGAAAACGGAATTTGGGTTAGTAAGCCTTTCGTAGCACCTTTTCAACAAAACCTCCAGGTTCGTCGTTTCGTTCTTAAAATAATGTACAATCATTTATCTACAGGATTATCATTCATCTTAAATGGGATGCTGTGCAGAACGGACTTAAATTACGTTTGGTAATAAAGCATTAACCCCCCTATCTACACCTACGTTCCTCATTCTGGCCTAACTACCGACAAAATTACTTCTTGTGGCGAGCGAGTAACAATTTTAACAACTTGAGAAAGGAATTTGACCTTGGTTTATTCTGCACAAGGTGTCTGCTCGGCCAGGCGACGGCTCAGCAGAGTGTTTTTTGGCACCAATGATGATAATTTTGATGATAAATGATTAGTTTAAAATTTCTGTATATTAGAAATATTTAACTATGTACCTGTATTAGATGGTGCTCGTAGACTAGTCGCATCATGTTCATAGCCTTTTTTATTGTACTATTCCACTCCGTGAAAAACTTCAATAATCTTTCTGGTATATATCAATTTGTAACTCTGTTAGTTTTAAGTTTGTTGTTTTGTTTTTTTTTATTTATTAAGTTTTAACATCTTATTTATTTGTCAACCGTTGCCGTAGATTATGTTTCTTTAATGATATATTTTTTAATGTTTCGTGTCTTACATTATGTGTTATCTTCCGTAACGTCACAAAACGGCTCTCTCGGAAGACCAGCGTTGGTTGTAATGTTTTTACAACTAGCTCATGCTGAGACAGAGACCGCTTCCTGACTCAATGCAAAAACTAGTTACAAATAAACTATTCTAATTCTCATTTATGCGTTTCTTGCTCGTACCTATAATATTATTGTAACGTGTCGTGTTATGTATCATATAAATGTATTATCTTTCTTCTTCTTTCTTGTTAATACTTTTATGGTCTAAGACGCACAAATCCCCCCGCTGCTCTTCGTGGCCTGCCTTCCGTGGCAGGCTGGACAGTGAATACGATATCCAATATTCTGCAATAGGTGTGTATTAAGTAGGTAACTAACGTAAACGTTTTGCTTCTCTCCCAAAATGCCCCAAAACTCCTTATCAACTTCTCAAACAAAAACAAACTTGAGCTCCCTTAATTTCTTAATATCAAAATCGACCCCCCGACCCTTGCCTCCAATTACTTACTAAACATCTTATCAATAGACAAAGATCATCCATTAGAACTTTCTTTGCAGGGGGCAAAGGGGGGTGGAAGGGGGTGAGGGGGGTGTCGTAAACACAATTGTTGCGAGTTTAAATCAAACAGTTCGCTACAGTCATTACCGCCACGTGCGACTTTATGTAGTCAGTCTAGAGTTTTGGGTGGGTTTCCACTGATGCACGATACGAAAGATACAAAAAAAAATATTACAAGCAATAAGAAAGTCTAGAAATAAAGAAAATTACGGCATTTTGGATCAAATAAGATATTTTAAATTTCTTATCGCTGGCCTTTATTCGTCCTTCATACGTGAGTCTTCATTCCTTTTTACGTGGGTCTTTAATGGATGCCACTACTGCAAGACCGAGGGGGACGGCTCAACTTACGGAGTATATACATAGCAGGAGGACAATGTGACGCAATGCCCATGATGATGTTACACGTCCACTACATCTAGGTACTTGTCAAAAAAGTGGAAAAATGTAGATACTAAATGACAACAATAGTTATGGAATTGACTCGCAATTTATTGTATGCAAATGGAAACAAACCCCTGAGAATAATGAAAGTACAAGTGGAGGGACATCCCAGTGCCGCAACTAACTGTGGAAATTTGGATGTTAATTTATCTCCTGCTCTTTTACTAATAACTCAAACAGATACTGAACAGATACGAGCATGCGAACTCACGTGAAGTTAGAAAATGGAAGGTGCCTGGCAAAGTGTTCGGGGAATTGATAACTTAAATTGAGGTAGGAGTGAAGCAGCAGGGGTTTAAGAATGGGATGTTATTAATGATGGTGCTCTATTTTTTTGTATAGGTTAATGTTCTGGTCCAAACCCAACGAAACTTTTAAAAAAATGCGTAAAAGGTGTAACACCGAAAATGCGTTTTAATTTTACTAATTATAAATTGTAATTTTTTGTGAGTTTTACATTGGCTGCATTGTATCCAACAGATCTAAAAACATGAGTTTCACGTTTTTATTGTTCTTGATATTTATTGTGTCTAAGCTAGAGTTGTAGGTACATGTGCCTATATACCTTCTAATGTCATTGACGAAATCGGGCTTAGTCTTTGTTGAATCTCTCGGGCTGGTAACAGTAAAAGAAGTAAAAAAACAGTTTAAGGATAACCGCCACAGCACTTCACTTAATAAAGTGCAACCCCTTATGCAAACTCCCAAAGTTTCTAAATCTCAAAGCCGGAATCCTATTTCCATTTGGAGCCAACTCCCCGTTAAGCAGGATGTATTATTATTCCAGCAATAACCGAGACACCAAGTTAAACTCTAGTGTAAGCACTATGGTATTATTCGCGCAATATTAGAATGGGATAGTACCATGTCAAATTAAAAGGTTATAGAATGAAAATTACAGTCAACCGAGCGAAGTAAAAGTTCTGAACAATGTTGGTGTCTAGAATAAACTTAAATAATTTGACAGTAGACTTAAAAAAATATTCGTTCCTTTACGATCGAAATAAAGAGGATAGCAAAATCTTTAGTCTCTAATGTTATCTTTAATTATTATTATCTTCAGTTTAGTCACAGATTTTATAATACATAGTTTAGTGTTGTTACTAAATCACTAAAGTTGTGTTAATATTTTTATTTTATTTATAACAACAGAATCGACACCAATCCATCACAAAACTTCATTCCATTCAAATCTCTCGCGAGGCATGGTTTTTAATACTATCTCGAGCATTGACGCGAGCTTGCAACTACCGAACTCGCGAATGTCTCAGTTCGAAAAGGTCCTATCCTATTCTGATTGCGCGCGGATTGTACCTGTAACTGAGTCTGAGTCGAGACCTAGGTCCAGCGCCTATGCTACGGCTGTAATCAGCCATTCCTATGCTAATTCGTGCTGAACCAACTATAGCTTTATGTAGGGGGTGGAGTCTAGTTGAGTTTGGTGCATACGACCTATCTCGACAAATTAAAGTAATTTTGTTCAGTGTGAAAGGTGATTATTAATACCCTGTGTGTATGTAATGTATCGAACACGAGGGTATAAGGTATAGAATATGTGTCACTTTTTCTGTCACACATAAAGGTGAAAGTTTCGATAATAATAATATGATGGGTGACGAGAAAAAGCTAGTTATGTATAATATCTCTGTCCAGGAATGATTTCTCCATCTGTTGTCATATCATCCATCCTGCAATGACAAAAGAAAACAACGTAACATGACAATTTTATCAAACGATTTGGAGGCACGAAAATTCTTGGACTTTGACGTCAAGTACAGTGTCAACAGCGCGAATGCATCCTTATCCAATGTTTGGGAGCGACCATAGTAGTAAGTGAATTTTCCCCTTTATGCAGCCACTTGCCGTCTACAACAGGCTACCTTTGATTACCACGCGAGCAGAGTGAATCTCTGCACGTCATGCGACCATACGTAGACCTTTATGGTTATTCCGCTGGCTAAAAAATTGCTGAAAAATCCGTCCAAGTGCCTCAAAAGTTGAGTATAGACTAGATCATTTAATTTTGCTCGAGCATTACAGTGTTAACGTTCTTACGAATGGTACAATACCGACTAATGTTTAGTTTTCTAGAGTGCTAATGTTTAGTTTTCTAGAATGCTCGACGTGTGTTCGACGTAATGCTCACGGCGAGTGAGAATTTATCTGTTTCTTTGTAGCTTGTGTACATTTTCCCTCGGCCCACGCACCTCACTCCCCGCCCTTCCCCGTCCCCTGTGCTAGTGCCATTGCTCGATTAAATGATACACCAAAACGCTCGATGGTTTTTAAAATTATGTAGTAACGAAACATCGAGCATTATGTTCGAAGTGTGGTTTCAGTAAATTTAAAAACAGCGAATGCTCGATGTTCTTTTACAAGTAAATGTTTTAGTCTATACTCACCTTATTATTTTTAGGGTATTATTTTGACTCTTATTCTCTCTTAAGTTTTGTTCTCCGTCTTACGGAGAAGGAACAAGGCTTGACCTCTTTTAGACTTAGTTGTTGCTGATGAACGAAAGAGATGTTCAAGTTTTCTTTATGTTGACGTTGAACATGCGACATCTTTTAGACGTCAAAGTATGTCGACGAAAGTTTACATCTATTTTTATTTAATTTATTCGCAAACAATGTTTACAACACATTGGCATTTAAATTCGGTAAATCTGTTTTTTTTTTTTACGAAATTCTTACCAAAACAGTCCTCCACCATGCCACCTCCAGATGACCGTTAAACAGTGTCGTTCTTCTGCGCCTGAGGGTTACAGACAGGTGTTCAGCAGTCGAGTCGAGCCGATGAGCCCCGCGACACTGATCCGCGCAATTGTCTTAAAAACGGTGAAACTTTGTGTTTACGCGTCCACGAATGAGATGAGTTCTGGGCCCCGATTCTGGGTGACGATAAATTATAGACACGTGTGTAATCGTACCGAAAGAACAAATAACGTTTCGCTTGTCGTTTGCTTTGCCAATTGATTTAGTGGACCTACTCTTCTCCATCCAGTCGTACCATCTCAACCCATTGACATCCCCTGAAGGTGGATTTTTCCCGGAGGCCGATTCGATTCGCCGGGTACCGATTCTCTGTGACCGCCTTGGTCCTTCGATCGTCGCCCCGCTTAGCAAGGCAATAGTGAAAATAAAGTCATACTCCTTTATACGATGTAACTTGAATTGTGACCGTCTGTCATATCTATTGTGTCGATTTTCATCGAACTCGTTCACCAGAGCCAAGGCCCTATGCAATTTCGTTTGGTTGCTCGTGTCTGGTGTTGCAGATTTTCTTTGATTAGTTTCTTATGACTTCTGTTGAGGGTGATAAATGAAAGAAGTTCGGCTCGCTAATAAAATGCCATGAAAACTCTGATCTTTGTGTTTTAAACCTTTGCAAGTAAGTTTTTGGATACCTACATTTGTTTTCCAGCGCACAGAAAGCAGATAATCTTACGTTGTGTGAGTAAGTAGACAACAAAGTTGTCTGGATACTTAAAAGATCCTGGATGTTCCTGCCTAAAATAGCTTGCGTTTTAAAAGATTATCTTTCCAATAAATTATCTTAAAGCGAAAGATCAAAATCAAATCAAGAAAGCCCCGCTAAAGGGTGCTGCTTAATGTGTTGTACCCTTTCTGTTATTGACACATCAGCTGACGACCAACCAAAATTTACAAATGTTTTTTTTGCATGCATTTCATTTCAATTTTGCTGCTGTTGTAATATGAACGCTACAGCTTCAAGGTAACTCACTGAAATATCCTTAAATGTTCATACTTTTGCTACCCGAGTTCCAAGTCACAGTGTAAGATAACCAAGTGTGTCGCTCTTTATATTCTGTACTAGTGCAAAGCGACACAGTTTCGTGTCGTCTACTTCTTAGGCGACTCACGTAGCCCCGACGAAAACCAAAAATTGTAGAAACAACGCTTGCCAACTCTCTTCATTAGGAGCTGTAAAGCTGCAGCCAAGGTAAATATCCTAGTGACAACAATAAGTGAATTACTAGTTAAAAACAACTGAGGTATCCGAAAAGTGGTTGGACTTTTGGATAAGAGTTCTATTTTTGCGACAGTGTAACTGAATAGACTCCTTAAATTTTTGTTCAGAAGCATTTATTCTGTTCTGTAACAGTTTGTGCATTTCAGATCGATCTTTTCAGTAGTTTTGGTACCTATATAAAGTATCAAATACCATCCATTTTAATCCTGACAACTGTGGAGATCACGTCCTAAATTCCAAACGTTCGTATGTAGCCGGTTATTGAGTAAACTGTTGGTTGATTGTACGATGATAAATACATAAATCAATGATCAAGGCTTTTTTTTCATTTATCTTGTTACATTGTTCTTTCAATAGTTCTTAACTTACCAAATGTCTTCAAAGTTAAAATCCTTTGGCACCTGATTGTCTCCATAGTGACAGAAGGCAGATCATAGGTCCGGCGGTCCAACACCTCGTTAAACATTGGACTAATGCAAAGGAACAAATCAAACATTGGCCGTCACTTGGCCGCGGGGGCGGTGATAAGGGAGGCGGTTATTGGAAGCGCAAACTACAATTACTACTGGACGGTTTGAGGGTCAGATGTAGAGAAGGTGGTGTAGAAAGGACACATTCGAATTACTGATTTAAAGTCAAGGCCTAGATTTCTCTGTACAGATATTTTTTCTTTTTTTTACCTAACCTAATCTAACAGTCTAATTATGCTACTGACTTCTGCTAGAATAAACGAGGTTGTAATGTGTATATCAATACAAAAACTTTTGAATTGAATGACTAATAACTTTAGATCGCATAAATTATCAGTTGCCTATTGGAAAGCTGAAGCTCAGTAGGATGAATTGTCCGCCGCGTTATGTTACCCCGACAGACATAGCTGGAGAGTGGAGAAACAAATTATTTGCTGTAAAAATTACTACTTCATCATGAAAAATACCTACCTACCTATTCTACCACGGAAAGTGGTAAGTACTTAACTGCTAAATTAAAAATATTTAACTCAACATCCATTAAACAGCGCTTTGTAAAACTGTGCCTGCACATTAAAGTGTAGGTATTTTTGATGAACTGTTATCTCTGCCCGTGTCCCATCTGTGTAGTTCGGTAGGCCGCCGTTTGGTCAACTACTCGTATTTGCATCGGTAATTCATATCAACGTCATTGTCCGCCTCCGTTTGATTTCACGAGTATAATTGTATTTCCTTATTGATTTTTGTCATCAAACACAACTTTTAGGGACTTTCAAAAGGTCTATAATCTAATTTAGATTTGATACAAATTGATTGGATGGCTGGGTTGTTCTGTTTTTGTTTAGTTTTGTTACAAGGGATGGACTAAAAGGATTCGAGTAATAAATATGATTTAATAATCAATAACTTTCAAATAACATTGATGCTCTAAAATAAATTGGAGTGGGTGAAGCGCTCCTTGTTTTCTTACTATATATGTATATATTTATATTCTATCAAGACTAGAACTAGCTTCTGTGCGTGGCTTCATTCACTTAGATATCAGGATTAATCGTGGCCCTGTTCCTGAGTCGGCAATACAACTACGCAGTAAAAATATTTTTTAAATCGGACCTATTCCTCCAGAGATATATTTTATTACAAACTTTTAGCTCCTAAAATATTTGTGTCTAAAGATTTATTATATTGAGGATGGAGTTCAAAGCCTTTTTGTATTTCCTACCCTTCCAACACTTATCCCTTTACTTTTGCAACCGAACATTTTTATAAGATTCCACAAAGTCGACGTGCATAAGACAAGCACGACGTTGCATCGCGCGCCGAAAATGTGACACACACATAGACAATCAAAGCTTTATCTCAAACAAGCAACGTTTACTTTCCGCTGGCTTACTATGCTCTATATGGCTCAGTTATATAAAGCTGGCGCGGTCGCCTCTTCTTTTTCGACTTCACATATCTCTCAGCACAGTTTAAGCAAAACAAAAGACTAGCGCCAGCTTTCGTTGCGCCATCCATGATATCGTAAGGCAATCCTTGCGGTTTGTGCCGACTTTAGTTTTATAAGAATAAGGTCGAATGTAAGCGTGGTTTTTAGATCTGGTTGTGTTGATCTGATGTAGACTTTAGTGTGTGGTAATAGGGTTCAGATGACGAAGGGTTTATCCATGGTTTGGACAAGCGGCTTTGTACGGACGCACGGTATTGTGACAGCTTCGAGGAAAGGATTACGTAGATAAATACATAGATAGATAATACTTTATTGTACCACACAAAGACAGGAAACAATACAGAAATAGACGAAGTACAAAGGCGGCCTTGTTACGTACTGGCTCTACCCGCGACTTCGTTCGCGTTAGCCATGCATTTGACCAGATTCTCTCATATTAAGTAACGCTGTGCAAAAAAACTTCAATGCGCAGAATTGGACCTGTTAAACTTTTAATGTTACCTATATTTAGGTAGGTAGTTAAATTGTGTATAATCCATGTAGATAAAGAATGGGATTAAAAATCAAAATCAAATAATGATCTACGCGGGACAGCATTCTGTGCCACCGTCATCTTCAATTCCATTCGTTTTCTACACTACATTAGTAGGTAATTATAATAATAATAATAATTTATTCAAAAGAACTTAGGGCTAAATGGACTACAAGAGTCAATAATATCTAATATAAGTATAAAATAATACATGTGCCTGAACTAGGTAATCCTGTATCTCAGGCAGAAAGTATTATAATACCCAATGGGTGACTTTTGTTAAAAAAAGAATTTCTTGTTTCTAAATGCTTTTTTATTTGAAACTAGCTGCTGCCCGCGGCTTCGCACGCTTTATTCCGGAATAAAAGGTAGCCTTTGTCCGGCCCCGGGATACCATCTACCTCGCCACCAAATTTCACCGAGATCCGTTCAGCCGTTCTTGAGTTATATATAGAGGTAAATAGTGTAACTAACACGACTTTCTTATGTATATATATATAGATTGTATTAAAATTTTAAGAACACCTTCATTACAATCAGCAATTAATTTAAAATTAAATTATCTGCTTACGTTTCTTATATATAGAGGTAAATAGTGTAACTAACACGACTTTCTTATGTATATATATATATAGATATAGATTGTATTAAAATTTTAAGAACACCTTCATTACAATCAGCAATTAATTTAAAATTAAATTATCTGCTTACGTTTCTTATATATAGAGGTAAATAGTGTAACTAACACGACTTTCTTATGTATATATATATATATATAGATATAGATTGTATTAAAATTTTAAGAACACCTTCATTACAATCAGCAATTAATTTAAAATTAAATTATCTGCTTACGTTTCTCTATGTGATATATGATATTTTTTGGTAATAATTTTTTTCCTTACACAAAATAAATTGTGTGCGGAAATTATGCTACAACTTATATAATAGAGCCAAGTACATAATTAACAAACTAAAAAACACTGAACAAACGTACAAAAACAGGAAGATACATTAATTAACAAACATATAATATATAGAAACAGCAATTAATCAACATAAACTACTTTAAAATAAACTAATTAAATAATAAATTCAGAATCGTGGTAACTCCTTATAATGAGGCCGAACGTAATCACACGCTTATCGCGTCTATGGTTATAAATAATAGCTCTTTTTCAAAATCTACTTATAATTTACTCCACTTTGTACCTTGCAACACTGTTTCGAAAAGTTTTTAATCAGTACGTCGTACCCATCATGACCCACGGAGCTGAGACGTGGACACTCACGGTAGGGCTGGTCCATTAGTTCAATATCGCACAGGGAACTATGGAAAGAGCTATGCATGGACTAATAAAGGCTAATGATGATGATAATAATGTTGACTGTTTTTTGACGATCTTGCAACACTATTTCTAACACAAAAAGAATGACAAAAAAAAATCGGACAACGCGTTGATAAATTATAACTCATTTCTATTTTCATCCCCTCTCCCAAAGGTGGATTACTATAGGCTGAGATGTTGATGATGTTGACTATTTTTTACAATCTTGCAACATTGTTTCTAACAAAAAAGAATCAATGAAATCGGACAACGCGTTGATGAATTACAATGAAGTACGCATTACGTTTGACTTTCATCCCCTCTCCCAGGGAACCGTTACGAATTCCGGGATAAAAATTATCCTATATCCTTCCACGTAGTATGAACTCAAATCATGCCAAGTTTCGTTATTCAGTAGTTTCGGAGTTATGCGCGGCCAAGATACATACAGACAGACGAACAGACAGACAGACATGAATGAAAAAAATTACAGTTTTGGCTTCAGTATCGATAATAGATTGCCCTCCAAAAAAAATTTCAAAATAACTTCAATGTACAGAATTTGACCTGTTATAGTTTTATTATAAGTAGGTATAGAAAATTGGTAAAAGTATATTAAAGGATGAAAAGAACAAAGAGATGAACAACACATCTCTTTGTTCTTTTCATCCTCCAAAATTGTAATAATCAAAAGGGACGAAAAATTAGATACCTCAAGACTTTGAGCCTCCTCAGCAAATGTACGTCAACTCCCAAACGTGCATTTCCCAAACAAGAGTTTTGTTAATATCACCACGCTCAGCTGGCTTGGTGATCGCAGCTGAGGTGTTAGAAATACACAGGAGGAAGCTGTATTTCCTCTGGTAAGTCCCGTAGTCGACTCTTACGAAGTGCACGGACTGAGTAGGAGGGGTCGATTCTTACGCCACGACCGCCACGACTAAGATCCGAGAGACTTAGAGCATTGTCAAATACTTCATTATTCAGAGGTAAGTCCAAAGAAGTTTTTATAAACGGTTATTTTACGGAAAAATAAACAAAAAAATAAAACACGGAAGTTTTTTTTTTTTTAACTTCACGCACGCACAATGACACTATACACCTTGTCCAATCCTACACATCAGAACCTTCTCTAAATCGCCGTCATTTTCTGTCTTGGTCTCCAAGTAGCGCAGGAACATCGTATGCCAGTCACAGTGGGATTGAGCCATATCTCTAATTCCAACACTGATCCTCCGGTGAGCGTACCTACTCCAACCGGGCAATAACCTTGAGTTAATCTGCAGGTATAAACACCATTTTCTTTCGGATATTCCTCAGATATTGCTGGCTCCAAAAATCTTCTATACATCTGCCGCTAGACCATATCCGTAGACTGATAGTAGATAGTCTACAGGCTTCTGTAGATGGCCGGAAAGGGATCTGCTGACGTCACCTGCTGCGCATTCCATACCGCGCGGCGTCGCTTCATCTAAATTGCGTCATCCTGTAAGTTGGCTATTTCTTTTAACCTCCCGAGGTGTGGACTTCACAGGGAGGGAGTCACTCCTCACTATTATTTTTCATTTTAAACACAACCCACACGTCGGCGCCTCCATTTTTGTATTATTATTGTCTATTCTCTAACTTTTTATGGGTTGGTTAAAATAAAATAGTTACTCGATATACTGAGTCTATTCACTACACAGAGACACGAGTACAAGATAGGGGTTACCTTTACGATAGTATATAATCCTTAGATAAGGATAATGTATGACCGCGGCAGAGGGTTGAGGAGTGACTGGTTAAACTCGGCTTAGCTACTGAAAAAGCTGAGATGCTGAAACGCGTTTGCGCCGCGTACTTTAAGCTGAACTGTGTGTACAGTACGAAAATAATGTAACGATTCATCACGAATTTTCATTTCATTTCATAAATTTATTGCCAATATAATATGTACATACATTGGTAGCTTTAGATCTAATTATAGCTAAAGTTAGTAGCTGTACCCTGCTGGGCACTGCAATTATAATTGATAGTCATTTACATAGTTACTTTTCATTCTTATTATTAATAATTTAGATAAATCTCTTAAAGTCAGCGAATAATCTATTTAAATAAAAATATACAATTGGTTTGGTTCAGGTTTTCGCTTGTAACTTCCTCCCATTGTAAACGATTTCTACTGATATGACTTTTGGATAAAGAGCCGGTTGAATCAGCAATAAGAATCGTATGTTAGCATTTAAAGTGTTCGGTGGAAACGAGCGTAAACCATAGACCATATAGGCTCCATTCCCCAACCGTCAAGTAAATAATGTCCCGAGCCGGCAGTGAACCCGCGTGCTTTACTGCAACTATGCCATGCCCGTGGCAACATAGCACTACGCGAACTGTGACGTCACGGTAAGTGTCACGCACTACATCCAGCTTGCAGTTAATGGAAGTTATGTTAGGTAGCGATAGGGGAAAGGCAACTATACAAAATAAACTTCAGACAACATAATAGCTGAATTTCTTCACCTAAAGATTGAAAGAGACCACTCTTGATTGACGTCCTATAAAATATTTATAATAGCCTACCTATTATAAACACGAGGCCCTCTTACAGTCAACACTTATAACAACAAGAGCAAATAACTGGAAATTTAAAATAATAATACATTTTATGCGCTTGTCATGCGCATCGCACAGATTAAAAGAACAATAAATTAAAAATTAACATGAAAATTTTAAGTATAAAAATGTGATGTCGAATTTTTAATAGATCTACATACAAGTTCAAAAGTGGGGTATCAAATAAAAGGTCTCCTATCTTCGAAGTCTGCAGAGCGATCTATATTTTAACAATTTTTGAAACTTCTGTAGGTGACTGACATACTTTTTGAAATATTATAAAAAATCTCGAAAATTTTACTATTACCGTCTATACTACCAATTAGCAAACCGATACATCTGTAATGTAGGTTAAAACCTTTAATTTTTAGGTTTTCAATAAATAGCAAAGTCTGTAACCGGTACCAGTACATAATGGTATACTTGACAAACGTTCAAAACCCGCGGCGCGCGAGTCCACGGAATAGCGAAAAACAGAGGAAATGATAAGTAGGCGTGGCACGCGTGCCACAATTAAGCGTTGTAACGCTAAACTGATCCCTATTGTGTTTAACCAACGCGTCGAGTTGCTAGTCTCGCGACAAATTAATTTTCCCGAAGCTATGCCGTATTGTTCCATTTTAGAGCGTAAAAATGATAGTAAGAGAAAAAATCTTCGTTTGACGCATACAGCATCTGCATGTAGTCTTTCGCAGGTCGTCATCCCACCTAGCCGGAAGGCATCCTACACTACGTTTGCCTAGTCGTAGTCTCTACTCAAGAACACGTTTACCCCAGCGTTTGTCAGTTCTTCGCGAGATATTCAACGCACCTACATGTTAAATGTATACTTCTATGAGGATACTAATACCTCAAATAAATAAATAAATAAACTCCCAACAAGTCTTTTCTTTGCAAATTGAACAAAATGTCGGGTACCTATCGATATTGATAATGTAATTCAATGTGCTACCTGGTGCAGCCATGGTCGAGTAGCAGTCGATGGTCGACCTATCACGGGAATGTCAATCATATGGCTAACGCAATTATGTTTATAATTGCGACAACTTTTAACTCATATTCATAAGGAAGAGCGTTACCTCCTAATACAGGTATTTATATACTTAAAAGGAGGTCTCGAACACTGAACAATGTAAAATGTAACTTAAGAGAATAATTAATGAACATTTTGTATTTGTATTTTGTAACTAAGAATACTGTCATCTATGGTCAAGTAGCGGAATTGACTAGTCAATCGAATGTTTAGTGAATATAGAGCGTAAATATGTTCTGCTGCTAAAGTAAAATAAATCTTATTTATAAAATTCAAGGTTTATTTCCAAATCTGTGACTTTGGCTAGTTTTGACTAAACTTAAAACTACAAATCAAATGAATTGTTTCTTTGTAATTCATTATATGATTATAGGTATATTTGTGTGAGTTTGGCCACAACGGTGCCTTTAGTAATGTTGTTGCCTATCACTTCCACTTTTCTTCTATATTCCGTGCGCGAGTCATACTCGCACTTGACGGATCTCGTCTCTTTAAGCGTACAATCCCTTATGGTGCTTCATTTTTCCTTTTGTAATAATAAATTCTGTTTAAATGTAAGTAATTGTCTTATTTCAATTTAGTAAACAACGACATCAAATTTATTTATAAATTTGTTTATTACCTACGGTGGACATAAACGAAATGTAATATCCTTACTTACGAGAAGTAGCAGTTCTACATAACTACGACGTAGCACAGTCTACGCTGTAGCCTACCGTACGACGTAGCAGGCTCTACGCCGTAGCAATGTCTACAAGGAAAAGACGAAATGCATTAGGTACTTGACTTTACAGGCAATAAATGTAACCGGTCCGTTCTGTGGAATTGTTTTTCTTTTTCACCTTTTAATCAAGTTTTAATCAATCAAAATGCTCAATTAGTTAATAGCAAAGGGCTCCTTTGATCCATCACTCATTAGCCGATGGATTTTTCAAACTGACCGCAAAGGGGAAGACTTTGAATGGATAATGTATGGGATAATACCGAGGGCTCGAAAAATACAAAATCAATAAGAAAATGCAACTAGAAATATAATGAAGCTGAGTAAAATATCTTAAAAACAAATAAATCAAAGAAAGTGTAACTGTTCGCGGACGTGATTGGTTCAAATTCAAAGTGCTTTATTTCCTTTAGACCTTACAGAATACGTCACAAAACTCAAATTACATAAGTCATACTAGGAAATAAAGTAGTCACTTTGATTTTTGTTCACTTCAATATTTTTAAGGTAAAGTAAAGAAGCGAACAGACACCTTTACCTTGTTAGGTTGTTAGTTTTTGAGTTGGAGCAGAACTTGTCCCAAGCTTTTTTATCCTCTAAATAATTTGATATTTTATAGTCCCTAAGCCTTTTTTTTACAAAGGATATGTTTGACAATTTGTTTGAATTGATTTAATGATAATTGAATGGTTCCCATCACCTAGCGAGACGTTACGAAGTGAATTAGTTATTTGGCTTGATGATTGATTAGTTATTTGGATTGAATGATAAAATAAAGTATTAGATATAATCAAGCCCTTTAGACTGAACCTGGTCCAAACTACAGCAGCCAGGGAAAATGTCATACAATTCTCACCAATTTGGTTTCGGGCGAATATAGTTTCAACGTCCTTACGACGACGGTGACACGTGACCTTTATGAGAAATCATTCTCTTTTACTCGTAACATCCGGTTTAATATTTTTTATTCGTAATTATTTAAAGGATGTCATTGGTCCCGTATTTTAACCAAACACATAAAACTAAATTTAATAAAAGAAACAGCGCTACACCATATTTACCCAAATAATTACCTACTAATAATAATCATCATTATATTTAAATCGACTTCAAAAAATGGAGGCGCCTAATTTGTGTTGTTGACTTTCATCTTCTTGGCAAATTATGATAATTAATTATGTAAATGTGCCTTATCTTCAAAATTATTTTAAGAACGAAATCTAAATTTAACAATTCAGATCACTCAACTATCAAAACGATAGAACGAACACCGAATGTTTATGGCCTACCTACACAGATAATCTAGCCAGAAAACAGCTAGGTACATCCTCTCTCTAACGAGCACAACCTACACCAGACTCTCAAAAACAAACCTGTGGCTACCCGATGTAAAGCCAGCCATCTTCCCAGGAGATGGCTGCCACGTATAGATAACTCCTTACTCTGGTCCATCGTACCGTACACTGCTACACATTGAATTGTCACCACAACTTATTATATATTATTAAAAAGATAAATAATATTTTTTTCTTTTTGTTTCTACGTAGGTAAGTTAACATAGAACGGTCGAGTTTTAAGAATTTACTAATATTTTTAACCGACATCGAAAAAAGGAAGAAGTTTTGTTTGTATAATATTTTCTGTGTATGTCCGTCGATTTCTCCGTCATTTATGGACCGATTAGGATGATTATTTTGCAGTTGTATAGAAGATTTATTTATTTATTTATTCAAAAATATTGTTAGTACACTATCCTTACAGGTACACCTAATGCGATAGTGTACTATCTATAGTCACAATAATCCCTAAAATCTAAGTCACCTTTGGTCATCAATATTTTAACACAATTACTAATTACAATTAATAATATCATTTTCAATTTTAACATAATTATTACCATTACACCAAATATTATGGATTACCGGATTAAAACTAAATCCAAATGCCTGTTTAAAAATTTATTCTGATGGTAGGTAGGTACCTACTGTATAAATGCGATTTCAGGTTTTTAGTTAATCATTCTTTGAGCACCTTCTTTCTTTGATCATGTGATCATTTTTCTGTTGGTTTAATTAAATTAAGAGATCCTCATACTCTGTGAAACCTAAAGTTCGATTACGATAAAACTCTACTCTGAAAGTAAATAATGTGAATAACCCAACTTTTTCCGTTCTCAAGTATAAATATCCTATTTATACGTTTATTTACCTATTTTTCCTGAAGTTTCAACAGGTTTACACACTGTCGTGGTCACGGGATGACTGTAGTCCTGGAGCTACCGCCTCCGCGAAGGGGGGCAGCATTATTTGTAACTACCCTCACTTGGTTTTCGAAACTAGGTATGTCCATCACGCAAACTCGGACGACACACAACACTGTGTCCGCCACGCACTGAGAACCGGTCTACCTACGACGAGTACACTTGGCTATAACTGGATTCCACGAGGCAAAGAGTTTGAAACCGTCTTCACGAATGAAATTAGGATATTTCTTAATTTTAATCGTTTCCAGAACCATTCTCTTGTGGATTAACACAAGGCCTTTCATTACAGATTATTTATGTAATTTGAATTTTGTGACGTGTCCAAGAGTCCTGTAAGGTCTAAAGGAAATAAAGCACTTTAAATTTTGAATTTTTTTGAATTTGAATTACTTTCGGTTTGTGTAATTCCTTTGCTTGAAACGTCGGTAAAAATAAGTAAATAAACGTAATAAATACCCGATAAACAATGCTAATAATAATGTGTTCAGATAGTGTAAATTTAAAAATATCTAGGTATTTCTGTTTTTAATTAAAGTTCAAGTCTCCATGAAAAAGTTCCCGTATGCAAATGAACCTCCCAAGAGAGTATTAGCCTCCCGATTTCATTCCGCGACGGTGAGCGAGCTGCCTGATGTCGCTATTCCTTATGGCAATTCTATTTTCTTTTTATACTTAATGGGTAAAATAAAGCTAAACAAATAAATACCCTTTGAGGTCTACAATAATCTAATAAGAAAATATTTGGCGCGTCTTTGGTGCGTAAAACCAATCAAAAATTATCTCAAATTGTGTGCAATATAAATAATGTACCTTCAAAAATGTTTGAAAGGAGGTTCTTTTGTTTTAATTTACCTGGTAGTTTAAATTGTGTTCCAATTGTGTGTGTGTGGACATAGTGAAACAGTTTTTTAGATTCCTTAGGATTCATTCTTTTTGAAATATTGAAAAATTTTGAAAAAGTCTAAGAGTTTACCGTTCCTTAACAATTAATCTTCTGACTATGGTGCCCTGGTGCACACGTCACAGGCCAGAGTGTGGGGGCGTAGCCCATCTTATGAGACATACATAATAAGTATTTAATAAGCTTTAAGTTTTCTTATATTTGTATTTATTATTACCTACCCACCCCTTTTGGCAAACTTAAACCGTCTTATTTTATTTTGAAAGCCTGTTGTTCCAAAGCAATGTAGAAAGTTAGACATTTCATTATATCTGCTCATATTTTCTGATTTTATCTCAATAATAGAGGTTGGCCATTTTCAGAGACGTTGTTTATTTGTCGTTCTGTTCCCCTTCGCTCTTCAAATGAAAATGTACGGTCCTGACTCTCACACAGTGTGTGCGTGCACCGCTGCATGGTATCATACATTCTGTTGATCGCGAATACGAGTTATATTGCATCATCAACCATCAGTCTGAGGTCCCGTAGCTATACCAATCTGTACTAGCTCACAAGAGACATCTCTACACAGATATGTATGCTTTGAGAAGTCGCGAGTCGAAAGACAAGATCGACTTCGGTTGGGTCGTTGAGCCACTGATGATGATGATGTCCTCCTAGCCGAATCTTCGGCCACACTCAAAGAAGACTAGGCAGGTGCGCAGAACATATTAAAGTGCCCAAGCATGTGCGCAAACACAGGTGCACTCTCTATTCCCTCAATCTCATAATCCGGTGGGTCGGCAGACCGACACGACCGGAGAGAGATCAGGCGCAGGACCAACGGCTTAATGTGCACGAGCCACTAGAGTAAGTAAGTATACTGGACAGATTTCCACATTGAATGAGCAGAGAGGGCTTAAATTTCTAACCTCTTGGTCACCCTATGTCTAAGTTCAGCCAAAAGTACAGGAAATAAAACGCCAAGTGCGAGTCGCCTCGCACACGACGGGTCCGTAAAAATCAGGCAACTTTTTCAAAGAACATCAAATTTTCACTTTGTTCGGCCTTTAAATTTTTCTTTATTTTATATAAGTATTATATGTGCTTTTGCGGAACATAGAATTGTTGATTTGAGGTATACATAGGTTAAACTTATATTTATTTCGTAAGACGTGAGTTTGAGGCGCGCATACATACATCCTGCCATTTCTCCATTTGTAGGTCGCAGGTCCGCTTCCACATCTCTACAGCGATTGTGCGAGTGACGGGACAAAGAAGAATGGCTTTGCGAACGCGTTTTAAGTTTTGTCAATAATATTACTTATTATTACTTATTTATACAGAGCTTCATGTGTCTACCTACTGTGGTTCAAGAGATACAGCCTTGATAACAGAAGAGCAAAACAGCCAAAAAATCACGTTTTTTGAATGGAAGTACCCTTTAATTTGTTTTTTTTTTTATTATTATTACCTGTTCTAGCGGCAACAGAAATTCTCTGAAAAATTTCAACTGTCTACCTCTTACGGTTCATGACAGACGCACATTCGGGCAGCGTATGCTTAGTAATAGGGTTCCGTTTTCACCCTTCAGTTACGAAACCCTAAAAAAAACGAAAGACGATATTATACAGGAGCCAGTTGCTCGTTTACCCCAAGCTTTAAGATACAATCTAAACAGTTATTCGTATACTACCAGGCGGACAGTAAAAGTTATATCTAGAGGAATATGGGAAGGATATAGTATTGGACGAACATTTTTCATTTACATTTCCGATCGTCAAAAAGTTTACGATTTCATATACATCGGTAAGGTAGCTCTGTACTGAGGTGGTTATAATAGAACTGTTATATTCCTACGCGTATCTGAATTTGGTAGTAGGCTCATAGTAGGTAGGTACCTACTGTGTACATCTTCACCAGGGTTACGTACAAAGGCCTGCTACGATAATCCATACAAGTACAAATACATTCGGATGTATGTATCTCTGTCTGTACGTCTTTCCGTCAGTCGTTTCGCGCCTAAACGGCTAAAAGGATCTTAATGAAATTTGTCAGGGAAGTAAATGATACCCCGGGTACGGATATAGTCTACTTGAAAAGCGCGTGCCAAGCCGCGGGCAGCAGCTAGTACTTCATATTCTAAATTGCTTCATATGTTCATAATAATATATATTCCTAAATCAAATAAAACTTCAAAGTTAACAGATATTTTCCGCATATTTTCAGGCTTCCTAATATTCTCATGCTTTATATTTTGCTAACATATTCCCAGAATGTCAAATATACTCAGTTGCAAGTCTCAAGAGGGTCAGGTAATTGGTAGGAAAATCGCCAAGTTTCGGCGGCTGGGCCCTGTTCGAGGAAGGAACTTGTACTCACCTCAAGATGTTCACGATTTAATTATTATTATGATCCTTGACAGGTTACTGAGGGAAGTTCAACTGAATTAGTAAGTTTATTTTCAGAAAAGAGATAAGTAAACTGGAAATAATAAGAAAAAAATGCTCAATCGTGTGTATGTTTCTTCGAATAGGTGTCTGCTTATTTATTTCGACATTTTTACTGCACATTTTAATGGCCAGTACTGAAGCACTTCTATGTTTATTTTGGTTTGAATTTTACCAACATGTGGGTTGAAGGAACTTTAGGTAGGTACCTACTGGTCAGGCCAAGCCTAGGTTAGGTTATAAGGATAGTCCATAAAAATTGTTTGTACGATACAAGATCACTTTTTTGACAAACGACGTTGACACATTTCAATCAAAATCTTGCGCTCGGCACCAAAATCCGCGGGCGCTGTTCGTGGAACAAAATTTGTTGCACGAACAGCTATTTTTGTGAACACTTTGTTGTGGCGATAATGATTTGATCAGAGAGGTGACTCTATTTGACGTTAGTAACGAGACGTAATCGTGATGTCTCCTTTTTAATTAAAAATAAAATAAAATACTTTTATTTTAGAAACTGGTGATAATTTGTTAGTAGCAGACAGATATCATATACCTCTATAATTAATGTTAGTATTACTTAGTTTACCTTTAAATAAAATTAAATTAAATTAAATTCCATCAAATTACATATAATCTAATAGAATTAAATTACAGCATCAAATCAAATAATAAATCAGATGAAATAAATAAATTTTAATTAATTTTTGTACGGGATTTGCGTAGCTCCCTGTCCGCACGATAGAGGCGCTGTACCAAATTGTATGGAAAAAGAAGACGACACGATCACGTCTCGTTACTAACGTCAAATAGGCTCACCCCTCAGTGCTAGAAAAGAATAGATCTTAGTTAGAAACAAATGTGTAAGTTTCACATCCAAAAGAAAGTCGTCAATCGCGTATAGCCGGCTCGAGAAACAATCGTACCTACACCGCTGAAATTACATTTCCAATTCATGAACTTATCCAAGTTTTCCCTTCCTTACCTTTCTCCCACTTTGCACCTTTTCTATGAATAACTTTTGGAGGGACTTGTTGACTTAATTTTATATCGGTTTCTTTATTTTAATGGAGGTGAGGGATCCCCCTCGGGCTATTGAATGCTAAACTCACGATTTGAGATAAGATGGATTGGACCAGACCAATCTATCTCTTATATGCAACTTACTCATGCGCCTATTTACCAAAAATGTGGAGAATCCAATAGTTATTCAAAATCCCTTACCTATAATATTCACAGTTACACAGGTAAATAAACAAATTAGTATACATATTTACGAGCAGACACGTCGATGAAACTAAAGGAATTGAATCGAATAAAAATCATGCATTCGCCTATCAGTTATCCTAATAATGTTGAGACTCAAAATCAAATCAAATTAAATCACACATTTATTTCAGACATAGCAGATTACATACACAATCCATATAAAGAGAATCATTTAGGTACATAACATGCAGAAACAAACAAATTACAATAATTTTAATTAATAAACATAAATTAATTATATTGATCATAATAATAACACACTTTTTTTTTTTTTTTTTTTTTATTTTAAACAAATATTAAGGGACTTTGTCGCTAAGCGACCATATCGCCCTATTAGGATATCAAACTTACATATTAATTATACCTACTTATACAACAATTTACTTAATAACAAGATGGACAAAAACTTGGTGAATAACAGATAAAGTAACAAAAAAAAAAAAAAAAAAATTAAATTAACTTCTTAATTTAAAACAACATTCTGCTAGATCATACAGCTGTGCTGCTTTGTCCGACAGAGGCGACGCCAATATAGCGTTGCAATGTCCGACATTGAGCACCTTGGAGGAACCAAACAATTTAGTTCTTTCACTTGCGTTCCGGCAACATTCCATCAACACGTGCTGTACATCTTCTATAGAACCACATACATCACAATTGGGCGAATCAACTTTTTTCATAAGAAATGCAAACTTATTAGTTGGAATGTGTCCGGAACGGAGCCTGAGAGCAATCACAAGTACATTCCTATCATAAGTACAGTCATCAATCCAAGGATACGACATAATTTGAGGCTGTATTGTCCGGTACCAAATGCCTTTCTCTACAGATCTTTTATCGAAATATTCCTGCCAAAGGTCAATGCATTGAGTCTTAACTAATCTGACATAATCAGAGTACAACGGGATTTTTAATAACGGGATTCCATCATAACTAGCTTGTTTGGCAAATAGGTCAACAATGTCATTTTCTTCTAGATTAATGTGTGACGGAATCCATTGCAAGACTATTGTTTTATTTTTAGATTGTAGCATTAATATAGATTCTAGAATAGTATAAGCTATCGGGCTGCCTCGCACATGAGAGGTGCACCGAGCTATATGTTGCAACGCACTCTTTGAATCGCAGAAGATAACAAATTTGTTGCATTCAATAGAATCTAAATATGAGATAGCTTCAGATAAAGCTATTAACTCGAGATGCATGATCGAAATATGTGAGTCAATTTGTAATTTTATGTTAGTATCTGTAAAGGGATCATAAAATGCAGCTCCACCTTTATCTCTATCCTTGGATCCGTCTGTAAATATTTTATAATGATCTGAATAATTAGTATCGATGTAAGTTATACACTTATTTTTTAAATCTCGACAAGTATATGAGCGCTTCGATTGTACAATCGCAGGAATGTTATCTATAATGACGTTAGTTAAATTTATATTGCTAACCCAAGTATGTAAGGAAAACATTTCAAGTTTATCACAGGAGTGAATTGATAAAGAGTTCAAAATTGGATGTACCGTAGCTAAAATCGGTAACTTTCGTTGAGCCCAGTACTGGGATCTTTGTGAAGCAAGCTCATCGATATATTTAATAACTCTATTGTCTTTAAATGACTTAGACTTAAGCCAAAATTTCTCGGCTAAATATCTTCTACGTACAAATAGAGGAGGTAGGTTCAAGTCACTCTCCATGACATGTATAGGTGTACTACGTATGTAGCCTCCAACAACACGCATGGCTTGGTTTTGTATCCTATCTAATTTAATTACATTACTATGGCAACTATTATCATATATAAAACAAGCGTAATCAATCCTACTGCGGATTATCGAAATGTACAATTTTCTCAAATGTTTTTGGTGAACCCCCCAACCGGAACCAGCTAAAACTTTAATTACATTGATATATTTTTGAATCTTAACACGTGTCTCATTAATATGTTTACCCCATCTTAGTGAACTGTCGAGCCATAATCCTAAATACTTAACGCTGTCACAGAGCTGTAATGAATAATTGTTAAGGGTAACATCTATTATGCCTCGATAACGGCCTTTTTTGAAGACGCATATTTTACTTTTAATAGGTGATACTTCTAAGCCAATACTATCTAATATACTACTTATTTTACCTAAAGCTAGCTGTAGTTCTCTTGCCGCATCGGTCACGTGTTTTTTAGTACTGTAAATCACAAAATCGTCAGCATACTGGGATATCTCCACATTGTTTATACTTTGACATATTTTTATAGTTGCTATATTAAAAAGAAGAGGGGATAACGGGTCTCCTTGGGCTAATCCTTGATACGTCCACCTCGTTAATACACTCTCCTCAGTGGTGATTTCTAACATTCTCATACTTAGGTAGCACCACAAGTACCTGCATATTTTGTAACCAACTTGAAATTCATCAAGAATTTTTAACAGAGATAACACGTTCACGTTGTTATAGGCATTCTGGATATCTATAAAACACCCTACAGTTAATAGATCATTTGAAAATCCTTTCTGGATGTGAGAAGTAAGGCAAGTAAGATTGTCCAGGCAAGAACGCGCTTTACGAAAACCAACCATGGTATCCGGAAATAGGGATCGTTTTTCAAAGTACCATTCAAGTCGTTTATTTAGAATGGAATGTAAAATCTTGCATAAACACGATATTAGTGAAATAGGACGCAGAGCTGATGGTGTACCATGTTTAGGTATAGGGATGACTTTAATCTTACGCCATTGTGAGGGGACAAATCCGGAAGTGTAGCATCGATTATAAAAGTTTAGTAACAGTAGTTTAGCAACTAGCGGCAGGTGCTTTATCATTGAGTAGGAAACCTCGTCGCTACCCGGCGCAGTGTCATTCTTTTTTATGCAATTCAGCAATTCAGACAATGTTATGTCCATTCCTAGAGTACAATTAGTTGAATAAAAAGTTGGATTATTTGGGCTAACAAAATCAGGTGTTAAATCTACTAGCAATTGTTCTGCCTTTTCTTTGTTCACGCTTTGTTTAGGTAATGAGCGGCCCTTTATCCATCTCATTTTATTCCACATTTCTGACGCAGACGATGTTTCATCCACAGATAAGCAAAACTTTTGCCATGACTTACATTTAGCAACTCGGATCAACCTCTGAGCTTCAGCTACTTTCTTTTTTAGTTCAGTCAAATTATGAGGCGATGGACAGCGTCGAAACGTCGCCAAAGCCAGCCTGCGAACTGCCACTGCCTTCGACAACTCAGGATTCCAATAAGGTTTTGGCACGAACTTATGTTTTACATCTGTAGGTATTTTTATGTATGGGATATGAGTGTTTGCGGCTTTTTGTAAGATATCTATAAACTGATCATAAAACAATTGGTGATCGTCTTGTGGTTGAAAGTCAGATAACGAATTCTCGATGAATGAGGCATATTCAACCCAGTTACTCTTTTTAAAATTTCTTTTTTTAATACAGTTTCTTAGAATATTTTCGATAAATGATATTTTAATGATAAGATGATCACTGCCAAGTGATTCATTTATAACACACTTAAAACTAACAAAAAGTGTGGGGAGTATTTACTCTACTTCCTTTTTAAACCGCAAGAAAGAAAAAAAAGCAACATAATATTTTTGGAGAATCACGACTAGCTACAACAGTTTTGGAGATATCTGCGCCAATTGTTAATGGATTTTGATGATTGTTTCGTTGTTGTATAAAAATTGATTTTAAAGTAGTCCCCCTATTAGTTTGATTCTCGAGAAATTGCTATGTCCGCCATAAAATGTAGGTTTGTAAAAAATCTTTAGAATATGATAATTTCATTATCATTTAATTAATGGTTTCCATGGCAACGGGCGTCAACAATTTCATACATGCGTCATCAAACTAAGTTAGACTTAAATTACAACTAGATGGTGTCAGTGTTTAACTAAATTTTTTGCACGTGAACATAGACCTTCGGTCAGGGGAAGTAAGGGAGGGGTGATTTCGTTGGTACGAGACATAGATGAAAATTATCTATAAACTGGAATTTGAAGTCGGTTTATCGTTTTTCAAAACACGCCAAATTATTTTCCTTTTACTCTTAAAAACCAAAGTCTCAGCTAATCGCCATAATTTCTGAGTACTAATTATGCAGCATCCCAGCGCATCAATTACGATCACGTCAAGTTAAGTGAGAGTTAAGTTTTAAGTTTAGACGATAGGTTCGGTTAATAGCTTAACTTTAGACGCTTTGACAAACGACGCCGATAACTTTGTGATATGATAGTCGATAGTCGGCTGAGGAAAAGTTGGGAAGAGCAGCCAAGTAGGTACCCTACCCTGGAGAAAAAGTTGATTAACTATCGACTCGGAAGGAACCTTTGCTGTGGACTTTTTATTAGTACAAAAGCGTGGAGGGTATAGGGGATATTTTCTCTTCCGTGTTAGGTTGCTTTCGGTTGCGTTACCACTATTTTATAGGCTACAAGCTTCTGTCTGCGGCCTCGCACGCGCTTTTCAAGTAGCAAGTCCTACCCCCGGGGTATTGTTTACCTCTCTACCAAATTTCATTAAAATCCATTCAGCCGTTAAGGCGTGAAAAAGTAACTGACAGACAGACTTACTGTCGCTTTTATAATATTAGAATATTATATTATACATATATTAAGAGAGATGTATTAAGAGAGGGTTATTGGTAACTCATTTCACTGACACTGCGTGACTGCAGGTTCTGCCCATCATCACGAACACGTTTGTGAGCACTATTCATTCTTAAAATTTTATATAATCACCTCGCATACAAAAGAATAACCAAAACGCAATTAATTACTAAAGAACGAATTACCCCTAGGTATATCAGTTCCCAAACCAACCACCCAACTAACCTAAAAGCATTTCCATAGATCTTTATTGACATGGAAAAACAAATTTTTATGCTACTTTTTATCCCGGAAACAAGTCATGCGTAGCAGCGGGCAGAAACCAGTTCTAATAAAAAAACTCACGTTCCTACAGTAAACCATAAACTTCACATTCAACGCTTTACCGCCACAATTAAAATGAAAGCATTAATCTGGGATTCCACCAATTAGACAGCAGGTCACTGGTGCGGATGGCGTCGCATCAGCTCGGCTTACGGCAGCTGACGACGTAACTCCATTACTGCCACCTGCTGGTTCACAACTCCTGAGGTTGAACGGTTTCTTAGAATGAGAGACTTAAACTCTTTGAGTTGTATGGTTAATTTTAATTAAAAATTGTTTATTGCATAAAAGAACGTGACACTAATTTAGGACTCTCTTTAGCAATATAAGCTAGTCTGAAAATAACTTGTATTTTGTTAGTGAGTAGTGAGGGCTTCCCCTTACAATCATTCCAACTGGTTATTGATAAAGACTGAACAGCACGTCTTTAAATGATTAAGATAAAATTAAAATAATTATATAACAGAAAAATTTATAGCCGAGTCCTTTGTTTTTAAGAAACAGTATTGTAAAAATATGAGCTATAAATAAATAATATAAACTGCAAAGAAACTGAAAAAATCTAACTGGAAAACAGTTACATGTTAATCTAAGTAGGTATATACTTAGATTAACATGTAATTGATGTCAATGCTGGAAAACCTCCAAACTGAACTCAGACTCGAGTATGAGTTTGATAAATACCAAAACGGATAAACCTCTAAACAGAAGCCACAAACAAAAACGTTGCGTAAAATTGGAATTGCTTAGGCAATTCTTCAAGCCCCAATAACAGATAATGGTATTGTTATTGGAGAGAACTGATCTATACAAATAAGTTCAAACAATTTAGATTTACCTTAGTAATTATCACATGCGAAACTCTATCCGATATATTTTAATCTGCCATGGATGGCAATGTATGCAGATAAAACAGTTAAACATCGGCTGTATAGTTGAACAGTTACCTGCGTGTACAGGGTGCTACGGAAATACTAGACAGAAAATATTATATTTAATTTTTCGTCTGGTGGCTGTCGCATGCGGCGCCATTTATGAGCACCACATCCACCTCCAGAGCGTATTGGTCTACTGCTGAACCCAGGCCTCCCCCTGATATATATAGTCCCCTTATTGTATTGTTATTAAAAATTTGTTTTTGAAAATATTTTCTTTTTCAAATAACACGCTTAGACATACCAATCCTTGTCACCTCACCTGGCGCACCCTGTATAGTAAAACAGTAGCGGCACACAGCTCGGCTTTATCCGGTAAATACGAACGGATTAAAAGTTCACGGTTAATTTAACCGCCTCCGAAACAGCTTATTTTAATTCCAGTAATTAATGTTCGATTGTTTTGTTGTTGGACTTTCATAATAAAATTGTTGCGTGGATTTCGAATTAATGTACGTGTAATTAATTGTTTCGAAGAAGAATGATTTACGTAGAGGATTTGATGGAGTGTTAGTTAGCATTACAACGCAGCAGTGAAA
This sequence comes from Eupithecia inturbata, assembly GCA_963662085.1. NCBI lineage: Eukaryota > Metazoa > Arthropoda > Insecta > Lepidoptera > Geometridae > Eupithecia > Eupithecia inturbata. Next base: position 785,392 of record OY759179.1, on the reverse strand, counting down.
AGTAAATATTGGATTTGATCTTATTGGATTTTTACACTCGAATAATATTTTATTGTTTGATTCAGCAATTGTAGGTTCTGATTGCTATGACAAATCAACAAAGATATTTTTGAGAGTCAAGAAACTCTATTTATTAACTAATGAGCTGGATAGGGATGTACCTAAGTGCAAGGCAATATCACAAGAAAAAGAGCATATCGCTTAAAATAGTTAGTAAGCATACAAACCAACACGTTCCGAATCCCATGCATCATCGGAAACTAAACTGAAAACTCGCATTGAATCGCTCGAGAACACATAAAACGTGTAGAACCTTCAGAACCTTTAGGGTCACGGGGCCTGAGGGGCCGGGGGGTGGCGGAATATCGCGCATTAACATATGAATTCAGTGAGAGTAATAAAGGAATAATATGCAAATAGAACCCGCGTGGAGACAAGTGGATGAGCGGTTGTGCTGATCAAAAGTTAGTTGACATGATTTCGAGTTAACAAACTCAGATTTCCGTAGAATCCAAACCAATCTATTAATAGGACATTACACAATATCACACTACATGTTTTCCTTGAAATATTTCTAGGATTTGGGAAGCCAGGGCTGGCACTATATTTCGAAGTAGTACCATATTAGATGCACTCAGACCTTACCCCATGTATTTCCAACGATCCTATCCATACCAGGTTGTCTGGCTAAGATCGCTCTTGAGCGATAAGACCGCCAATTGACACTTTATGTTATAATTGTTTCTTAGTTTTAAGTGTGCAATAAAAGTATTTTCCATCTATCTATATATAAGCTAGCTAAGCTAGCTAAGTAGGTACGTTCTTGCTTTAAAATAATTGAATTACCTACATAACAAACTTTTCAAAATTTCGCGATTTTTTAACATATTAAAGATTATTTATCGGGCATTTGCCGTGTTTTTTTTAACCCTACGTTTCCATCACGTTGCAACGATCGTGGTCACGGGGCGACTGGATGTTCTCGGAGTTACAGCCAAGAAGTCCACGACTACCCTCAATTTAGAATAGGAATATTTATTTTTACAAACAATTTTTTTTCAGAGTCAGGAATGTCGACGTTCACATTACGACACACTACACTGACCGTGTCCGACTGCAGTATAATCTGATCACGACGTGCGCACTTATTAATCACAGGATTCCAAAAAAGGAACACAAGGTACGCGATAAATACCCGATATATACTCTTTATTACATATCCATCTTACTTAGATTTCGTGAAGTTAAAGAAGACAAAATTTACCCATCGTATACTAAGTAGTTTTTCTGAAATATTCATAGAAAAAACTAGCCCTTCGTATAATAGCTGGGTGATCACCGATCACGAAACAAAAATCTGATTTGAACTTAACATTCTATGAAGGTGTTAACTTGGTTGCTCAGCTACTTTTGCCCGCTAGTCAGTGTTGAAATGCCAACACAACACTATAAAGTCGTGTTGCTGTTATGATTATCGTGTGCTCGCATAAATCTAGACTTTACTCTTGTTTATAACGATTATTGCCCCCGGAGGACTATGTTGCAATGAATTGCCCGGTTTTGTTTGTTAAATGTTAGTTAAAAGGATTAGCATGCAAAAACCGCGATACCGTCACTCTCGCGGGTTGCTCTGCTTGTTTTGGTTGGTTGTTTACCACTTTTGGAGTATTTACGCATGGTAATGTTGGAATTGATACTAAAGAGGCTATACGTTTCTCGAAGTGCTACGAAATATTGTTGTCTACAAAGGTCTGCGGTCAACATCCTCTACGAAGTGCTACGAAATATTGTTGTCTACAAAGGTCTGCGGTCTACGTCCTCTACGAAGTGCTACGAAATATTGCTTTCTACAAAGGTCTACGGTCTACGCCCTCTACGAAGTGCTACGAAATATTGTTGTCTACAAAGGTCTACGGTCTACGTCCTCTACGAAGTGCTACGAAATATTGCTGTCTACAAAGGTCTACGGTCTACGTCCTCTACGAAGTGCTACGAAATATTGCTGTCTACAAAGGTCTACGGTCTACGTCCTCTACGAAGTGCTACGAAATATTGCTGTCTACAAAGGTCTACGGTCTACGTCCTCTACGAAGTACTACGAAAGTGCTACAAAGATAAAAAAAAATCGAAGTACTACGAAAAGTACGCTATTCACAGCACAGCTCTATGAACAACCAAAATGTTGTATAACATTTTAGTGATACAAATAAAATAATATTAGCCCTAAAATATACACTAAAATTACAATTTAACAAGAGTAATTTATACATTAGATAGTATTTTAAACTAATTTGGCTGTTTGTAAATATTATGATTAATTTACAAATGAAATTTATGTAGTGCATAAATGTAATAGATAATAAAATGAAATAGTAATTAAAAGTATTAATTTTTGTACGGTTTATTCATTGGTGGATCAAGGCCTCCTATATCTCTTTCTAGGGTTTTCCGCAGGATTTTGTAGAAATTTCAATTCCATGTTCCTTGGCCTTTTGAGTAGGCGCGTAGGCTTGTACAGTTTAAGTGATTAAAGTAAAAAAATTACAGCTACATTATAGAAACTATTTAGAACTAGTATTTACAATTGAAATGGTTGTTAGCTTACTGCAGATGGTAGCAATTAATCCGTGATAAATAATTTATTTTTGTTTTTATTCTAAGAAGCTGCACCCGTTTAGAGGGATCTTGTTTGTTGATGTTTACTTTAAGTTCTAAAATCCCGATAAGTATAACTTCAATTGTATCCAACAGGTTCCCTGAAAAGGATGCAATATAATAGACTTGTAACATAAACGCATCTGATATCGACTAAATGCAACAATACCGTCCTGGACTTCTTCCGTGTCTCACAAATCGTTCAAAACCAACAGCGCTCGGCGGCGGTGCGGCGGCGGCGCATGAAATTGCCCGCTCCAGCCCGACCATAAACAACTGACAACTAATGATAGATGGCGCTAGCCGACGCAAGCTGGATAAATACCGAGTAATTGCTGATAAATGGGAGGATAAATGGTGGAAGGTCAGTTGCAGCAACCTTGGGAAGTTTGGCAGTTTTTTACTGGCATGACGTATTAGGTATTTATTAAGTATATTAGATATTTGTATATTCCAAATCGACCTCGTTTAGACGTCAGGGGTCAGATTATCTGGATTTTCTCCACAGTAGGAACGGCACGTACGTAGCTGGAGGCATAGATTAGCTAATGTTTCGGGGCACATTCTATAAGCATGCTTATATTAAACGCACCTTGCCAAGGTGAGGCTTGATTAAAGTTTGGTAATTAACACAATTTAAGTACCTACCTAATTGCATGAAATCGTGTATATACATTCACTTGTACGCGCCGAGCCTGAAGAATGGCAACGTTTCCATTAACAAAACTCCTGTTAAAAATGTAGATATTCCTTTTTCCCAAAGAAGCCCAATATAAATCAAGCCCCCGTTTGGTCCATTGAAAAAGTCGTTAAATCATTATCAGTGTTTCTTAATTCTTACGTTTGTTGGAGCTCGGTCCGTCGTTTGCATTTTTATTACTTTTTAATTTTATCGCCATGAGCAGACTTGCTGCATTCAGACAGGAAGCAGGTTGCAGCTGAAGTCTAGAAAAAGCTCTACAACGACTGAAGACGCCAATATTTATGATTGCAGAGTTTTCGGTGTAAATGCTGTCTATATTCTGTAGCTTCAGGTAATTAAAACCAACCTCGTCTTGGACTACTGGAAAATTCGTGACAGGATTTTTATGAAATTGATTACCTAGGAACCTATCTAATAATATATTTTCACTTACCTATAGACTAACGAACATCCAGAGGGGAACAGCTTTGAACCACAAACAGCGAAATTTTATTTGGAATAAAATAAGATTATGACCATATATTATATATTATTCTCATCATCATATCACACCGTCGTCGTCGCCGGACACAACAGACTCCTCGACCAGAACCCAGACCGTGATATCTTCGCAGATGAATGGAAGAGTCTGATGTTCGTATGCCTGAGGTTTTGCGAAAGTGAAGAATGAAAGGATGCATGTTTGTTTTGTACACATTATTTAGTTTTTGTATTTATTATCTTACTAATGTGAAAATCTAATTTATTTACTCAATCAATAGTACTTATTTGCGCAATTTCTTTTTTTATATTTATATTTAATTGTTATATCTAATGTTCTAAATCTTATGTAACTAATCTAATTGGTTGTAAATAATCGTATTAGTTACTAAATAAATAAATACAAATCACCGTAATATGTAAAACGGAGTGTTGTGAGACCTTCCACTCGATGGACCGACAGCGTTGTAGCGGTCGCAGAGAGTCGATGGATAGAGGCGGCTCAGGACCGCCATTTGTGCCGTCGTTTGGAGGAGGCATATGTATGTCCCATGCTTGAGACTCAACAGTCTTGAGCTAAATAGAGTATACGAGTTCAAGTATCTGGGACATTTCCTTACTGACGACCTTGACGATCAGGTAGACATAGAACGTGAACGCAGGGCGTTGGCGGTCCGCAGTAATATGCTGGCACGAAGGTTCGCTCGTTGCAGTAGGCAAGTGAAAATCACGCTATTCAAAGCCTACTGCCAATCGTTCTATACGGGTAACCTTTGGGCTAGCTTTACTAAAAGAGCGCTTAGCGCTCTGCGTGTACAATACAATAATGCCTTCAGGATGTTGTTGGGATTGCCCCGCTTCTGCAGCGCATCCTTCATGTTTGCTGAAGCCCATGTGGATGACTTATACGCCATCATCCGCAAGAAAACCGCCTCGCTGCTGCGCAGAACATGGGGTAGTACTAACACCATCCTGCAGGTTGTGGGCAGCAAGTTTGCCTCGCCCATCATGCAGTCCTTCAACAGAGTCCTCACTCTTTAGACTTCATGGGTTGGGTGGGAGTCTGTTTAATGACTGCTACAAGTAATAATAATAATAATCTGAATTTAATTTTAATGTTCGTCCGAATTGCCCTGTATTGAATTAAATACTTCGAACTAAATTTAAATTCTCTGTTGCAACCATGTTTAGGTATTAGTTACAAACAGGCGTAGCTAGGGCACTACCATTTGTTATTAGGTAACTTAGCTAGGTGACCGAAAAATACTTGAATGGAAGCACTAAAAATCTTTATAACAGAATATTTACCATGAGTGCTTTTGTTTTAAGTTTTCTCTAAATTAATTAGGTGCATGCGCCATGATGTCTAAATAGCAGTTATTTTGCTTTAGTAAAAGAAGATGCCTGTACCTCCCCCTCCTCAACATCACCAAACATCCGTCCACTGCCGAAATGCCTCCCCCAAGAGTGATCTACTAAATGTTTAGAATAGTTTTAGTATTTAAAACCTAGTATATTATGTTAAATAACTAACCCTATTTATAAGTGCTTGTAGGTATAAATTTACTAACAAATTATGGATCATTTGTGTTGTTCGAAATAAAATATTTTTATTTTATTTTTATTTTATTTATATGTTCAGCAGTGGACGTTAGCTGATATGATTATTTAGAAACCAAATGGGGGCACGTTTATTTAGCACATAGAAAGTTACAATAAATTTTAACCATAGAAAATACTTAGGTAAGTATGAAATGTATGGATATAAGTACAACAGCAGGTCGCGGTGGTGCGTGCTCGTTTATTACTAGACAGCAATTACAATGACGCGCGGTGCACGGCCGCGCGTGTGCCATCAGTAGCTAGGTAGGTATAGCTACATATTCATCAAAGTACCTACAACATTTCGTTACATACAACAGCATGTAAAAAGCCGTAAATTATAATGGTCTTCAACTACGACTAGAACGCATGACCACGCAGACAATCATACAGTCTCAATGCTGAATCCCCTGCATGCCCTCCTAAGTTCCCCGTAAGTCCCCACACCTCAGCGCCATCTCTACAATGTGTGTGCAATCACAAATGCATTAAGCACTCGAGCGGAGTGGCCGGTACAAACTTGCCCGCGCGCCGTCTCAAGTGATCCTATGCTAATGCCCAATTCTACGCATTTGGGAACTGATAGGCCTGGTACTCAGGGTATACTTGGGCAGGGATGTTGAACTATTGAGACCTTTTACAACAGAAACATTATAATATTCATGTGAGGATAGGTATACAGGGTTATTAGTAAATCACTGACACTGCGTGAACCACAGGTAGCCTGGTAATAAACCAGGCTACCTGTAGTCTACCTGTAGTAGTCTACAGGTAGCCTGGTAATAATGCTGTCTAAGGGAGAATAGAGAAAAGTTACGTCACTTTGTCATCAAATTCGTAAATTATTTGAAATTAATTTCTCCAATTTCAATAATGTACGCAATGTATGTGATGCGATGTCATTATTGTATATTCTGCCCTAGAGAACAATACCCGTGCTTGGCCTACAGGTTCTGCTTATCATCACGAACGCGATCACAATAGGCCTATCATGGCCGTAGTGACACGAAAGCTACCTAAAGCAAATATAATATAATCACGAACACGTTTGTGAAGACGCCAGAACTTAATTCTCTAATTTAGTATTAGTAGTAGCTACCCCGCTCCATTCAAAAATCGTTTCTAAGAGAGGCTTTATTTGAAACTAAACTTAAAAATGGCTCTGCTCGAAGATGTGAAGTGGAAAATCGAACAAACAAACATAAACAAAATTTATTTACTTTTACATTATTATGTCATGCAAAGTATACAGTAGCTGTGGATCCCACACTAGGACAAGCTGTGTCGCTGGTATCCTATAACGTTTACCAAACCGTATAATACATAAAAATAAAACAATACTAACAAACGATCAGCAACGGCTCAGTAGAGATTATATTAAAGTGCATAGCTAGAAATTAATTGTAAATTAGTAGCTGTGAGGTTATGGTTATTATAATTATGCGCAAGGGATATTATGAATAACATTGGATAGGATTTACATAAGAGATGCGACCAATAGTAATTCCGTGGCCTCATAGTCTAGTCAAGTGTGAACAACCAATTCATTAATATTCAACCAATACAATAATCAGTCTTTAGTAATTCATCGGGTTCCGGACAAACGTGTTTTTGAATTTTTTATCAAAACTGATTTAAGAAAATATATAAAAATAAGAAAAGGCGTCTTCAAGAACGTGTTCTTGATGATGGGTAGAACTTGCAGTTCACGCAGTGTCAGTGAATTACCAGTAAGGCTGAGCGCAGACTTGAGTTACGATAGTTTTAAGACAGACTATTGCTTTACAAAAATTATGAAAACGCGCAAACTTCAAACAAAACGTCTCATAGACAAAATTGTCTAATACCTACAAGAACTGCACGGCGACAAGTCTGACTAACGATTGTCGGCTTCCCTTTTGTATGTATGCGGGCGCGCACATCAATGACTAAACAGTCTAGGTGTCTCTAGTGACGCTTGCGTCCGAGCGTTCAGAGAGTAAACACGTCGCATCATGTTTACAGACGAAGAACTCGTAGAAAAATTAATTGACGAGGTTGAAAAGAGGCCTGTACTTTTTAATAAAATGTGTAAGGAATATTCTGATCGTAGAAAAATTAATTGACGAGGTTGAAAAGAGGCCTGTACTTTTTAATAAAATGTGTAAGGAATATTCTGATGTCAATTTAAAAAAAAGTCAAAACAGTTTCGTTTTAGGTGTGCGTCGTGTCGTAGGCAAAACAGTTTCGTTTTCGTTTTAAGGCAAACTTGTCTATGTGAGGAAAGTCTGTCTCAAAACTGTCGTGACTCCAATATGCGCTCAGCCTAACCCTGTAGTTTCGAATAGATGTTGAGTTATCGAGATTTATTTGATCTAAGCAGTATCGCTATAATAATTATTGCTGACTCTAAGCAGAGCTTAAACTGATGAAGTGAAGTTTTTAGAAATCGATTCTTTGTTAGGGTCGTATTCTAGAACAGAAGTTTTGAACTTAGTTCAAATTCCGTTTCAGACTTCTCTTCACTGAAGACGCAAGTTTGTCTATAAATGAAAATGAAAACGCACATTTGAATTTCGGAAAATTACGTTGGCATCACTATACAATCTAGGATGATGCAGGTACAATGCAAGCTAGACACACTATTTTGAAAAAAAATACTCGTCTTGCAAAACGATGCGATTTTGCAAAATTAAAGTTACAAAACGGCCTTATGGCCGCAAAATTGGCAAACTTTTTAAACTAGTTTGGAACCAATCAGCGAAGAAGAATGGCTCGACTAATGACCCTTACAATATCAAGCGTGCCTAATCAAGACTAATACCCTGAGATAAGGGAAGGGGTAAGAACTTTGGACTTTGATGGAGTTGCCGTATTTAGATTTGATCGTTTTGCTCAGAGTGTTTGAAGAGAAAACATTAAAATTGGTAGGGTTGCAAACTATTATCAGGGTAGACATAAAGGCCAACTGGACACTGATTTACAATTATTATGGTTACCAATATTTCTAGAACTAAAGCTAAGCTACGGGGTAAAAAAAACTATGTTAAAAAAGGTAAAGTTTAAACGTTTGTTTGTATCTAATGGTCATTTATTATCCGAAACTACTGGATCAATTCTGAAAAGTATTTCAATTATTACGTTTTCCATGCGTTTTATTCAGGTATACGTTTCTCTTGCGAGCGAATGCACGAGCAGAAGTTATTTGTTCAAATCAACTACTAAATAAACTAATTAATTTATCATTTACTAAAATAAACACTTTTTTACTAAAGTAATTTTGCTCAGCCACAAATATTGCTCCACAAATAATGCTTTTCGGCGACAATGACAGGACCATCCTGTTAAAAACTTTTACAAGTAAAATAACCTTCCTCCATCCAATACAAACCTCATCTGCCTCTGCAATCAGATGTCAGGGCAACTTTAATCACCTTATCCGACTGTTAAAGTAACACTTGACATAACAATAACGCTCCCCTAGCTCTAAATCCTGATTATGGCTAATTTCGAGGGTTTCTTTAAAAGTTTGCCAAGTTGCTTGTATCGCATTGTGGTGGCTCTAATCAAATTCTAACGAGGTTGGGAGAGCTTTTGCATTGGTTTAGGGCTGCGTTTGGAATGAGAATATTATCGAAGGAAATGGTTTTGAGGATGGGTTTGTTGTCGCATTGATACAGTGATTCCCATTCTTTAATTACTCAGGTTATATTTATTTATCTGCGAAACTAAAGACAATCGAATTATGGCACGTAAAACGTAAAATTATAAATAAATAATCCTGGACAATATATCATCAATAAGCTTGGGGCTAGATGATACCCGCACACTATCATCTAGCCCCAAGCTCATTGATGATATACTTAATACAATATAATATTTAGATAGATACTTTCTTAATACAGAACCCAAAACACAGATATTTGCAGATCGTACAATCATTTGTCCTAAGGCGGGAATCAAACCCACAACATATCGGTCGTTAAATGTTATAACTATGGTTCATAAGAGATGACTAGATTGACTTCCGAAACCTGCACACACACCATGATTTCACAATAGAGCAGTGAAAGCAAACTTTTTAAAATTATAAAATACATATATGTATTGATATATAGTAAATCCTTTGAACTTTGTGGTCAACTACATATTTACTAATTTTAACTACCTACTGTTAATTTCACTCTTATAACTCAAGAGTTTTACATTAACAACGGATCAAAGAAAACCCACATTCATCGAGATTATAGAGACTAAATCTTGCAACGAACAAGCTACGAACTTCTACGAGCGTACATCTTTCGTAATGGAATTTATCTTTTTTACTATGAAAACTATCGTAGTTGACGAATTCATTACGGTGTAACGATTCCGTTCGCGCTGCTTTAAATTGAACTTTCGCGCCGCGCACCGCGTCCTCCGCGATAAGTTGGCAACAGTGCGTCTATGCGCTGCGGGCTTGTCTTTGACTGAGTCAGAGGTGACCTTTCCTTGACTTGCGGACTACAAATTTTCAACACCTTTAATTGTTAATTGCTTAAATATTAAAGAATTCAAAGTTAAATTGTTATAAATAGTGAACCCCATATCGGGTGAGTGTTGCATTATTGTTATATAGTGTGTATTTAGTGCAATAAGTTGTGGGCTTGGTAAGTCGAAGTAACGGTCAATGACCTATCTAACCGTTAATGTACCATAACTGATATTAAATTAATTTACGTTCATCTATCTAGCTTGCTTCTTACACATCGCCTTCTTATATTAATTATCATTCATGGTACAAATACCTCTTGCCGCCTTTTAGCGAATTTCACTGTCATTTCATTTCCTTCATTCTTTATTCATTGTAAATTGTTTTATACAAATCACATCTACGCATTACGTACCTATCACTCTAACATCTTTTATTGATTTTCCGCCCATGTAATTAATTCCTTGACTCGGATACCTATCTCACAATCGAACCGATTTAGTGAGGTAGGTAAACCGTTATTTCATTTCCATTGTTTTAGCTTTAGTATTTCATTTGTATGACTGCCTCATCATCGATTACTGCAAATGCTTTTTGCCATTGCGCTTACGCTATGAGTTGAGGATGCGGCAGTCATATTACAAAACCGGACAACTTCTAAAGTGTCTGGACGTGGATTCCAGGGTTCCATCCTGCGGGTTATCCCTACACAACCGAAGCCGCCATTCTCCGGCGATTGCTCAACGGTACCACCGGGAAGAGCCGTAACGGTACCACCGGGAAGAACCTTAACGGTACCACGGAACATTAACCGCTGCACTTCTCTTGCCGCCGGCCTTCTCATCTGGATCCACTTGTCGCCCTACCGCGTCGGACCTCTCTCCAGCTAAGGCCAGTGGCATTCATTCCAAGAACCTAACGTATTTCGGAGACAACGAACGCAGACCCACTGCTAAATTCCTTTAATATATATTGTAAGCATTTTCTTCGTGTTTTCTTTGGGCCAAGCCACTCTCCAGCGTAGGCAGGTCACTAGAAAACCACAAGTGTTTCACTGGCGCCCAATACAGGTAACTTTGTCTCCGAATTACGTTACTTTCTGCATTTTTTTGGTTTCTTTGGTGTTGGCTATAAAAATCTTAGTCCTAAGTTTGATTTATGCTATGTCTTACCTATATGTGGTAGTTTTATTAGTCAAGCTGTTTTAATTTTTAATAATAATAAGTGTTTTGTTTTAGTTGAATATCACATTTAGGTCCGACTATTTAAATATTAAGTTCTTGCTTACAATCATTGTAGTTTTGAAACTTTACTGCAACACACACTCAATATGGCGTTTTCCATTAAGTTTTTATCCCTACAAAAGCCTGAATTAGAGTATGAAGTTGAGCTGCGCGGAGGCAATAGTGGATCTGTCCAGGAATTACGTAAACAGATTATCCAACTTGCACAAGATTCGCCATCAGAGGACATTCTTGAGTCCTACCTCGAACCTGATAAGGATTTAATGGGAATCCATGACGTTCAAGTAAAAGCGCAAGGCAACTTAACTACACTTAAGCAAAAATTTGATAAAAATCTTTTTTCACGAACGGAAACGTTACTCCACCACCTTTACCATAGGATTAATAGATTAAGTAGCATCGAATCGATTGCCGGTGGGTATCAGTCATGCCGTTCCACTTTTGAAACCCTCTACAAGGAATTATCTGCACTAAAGCCACTTAATCCCCAACCTAGACCTACAAACCTGAGTGCGACCTCTGAACAAATCGCACCTGTTCTTTCCGTGACATGTGAGCGAAATACTGCTGCGGACATTAGTAAACTAAAATTTACGGGTAAAACTTGTGTGCGCTCTTTCATCTTAAGGGTAGAAGAATTTGTTCTATCTAGGGGTATTTCTTATGAGAAAATTTTATCCTTGGGCTACGAGATTTTCACTAATGATGCTTTACATTGGTATCGCTGCAATAGAAGTAGGGCCCAGACGTGGGAAGAATTGTGTAAGCTTTTAATTGAAGACTTCAGCAGCAGTGACTATGACTACAGGCTTGCTGCTGAAATTCGAACTCGAACTCAAGGTGAGACGGAAAACATAACCATTTATCTTTCCATAATGCATGGCATGTTCTCCCGGTTGAGTAAACCTCTATCCGAGGATGAAAAATTAGAGATTTTGCTCCACAACATCAGGCCATGTTATGCCAGTACACTGTCCGCCTTTCCGGATATTAGGACTATCGAGACTCTCAAATCAGTATGTCGCAGTTTCGAAAACGTACAAGCGCGGTTTGCCCATTTTCACGAACCACCAAAGGCGTCTGCAAGCACTATCGCTCCGGAGTTCGCATATATGGGTAAAAGCGAATCAATTACAAACACTAAAAACTCAGGTGTCTCCTCCATACAGAAAGAGGAAACAGTAGCAGCTTTAGCGTCCAAATCAGGCGTATCTAAATACTGTCCAAGGTGCAGAACTACTGATCACTCTTTAAGGTATTGCAAAAAGGAACGCTTTCTAATTTGTTTTAGATGCGGAAAGAAAGGTTTTCGTATTGCAGATTGCCCCGATTGCAACAAAAAAAGTTCCACTGAACCTGATAAAGAGGATCAAAAAAACTAATTGGGCAGGATTGTAGGGTACAGCATAAAAATGTTGATCCTTCCGAATGGAAGAATTGGCTAAAATTCATCTCTTCTTTCTCTACTTACAATGCTGTCTCTTCAATCCGGGCTAACTCTGTAGTTGATAGATCTCGACCTTACGTTGCAGTTAATCTGAACAACAAGCAATTGATTGGTCTCCTCGACTCCGGCTCTTCTACCACTATCTTAGGTAACGGAAGTCACGAGTATCTGTTAGACTCCGGGTTCAAACTAGAACCGGTAGAAAATATTAACTTCATTGCTGCAGGTGGCAATAAACTTAAGTCTATTGGAGTTCTAAATCTTTCTGTTGGTTTTCAAGACCAAACTCACATTCTAAAGTTTTTTGTGGTACCTGGTATCAAGCACTCACTTATATTAGGTATGGACTTTTGGAGGACTTTCGGTCTTTTCCCTAAGTACCTAGATCGTATCGCATATTATAAAGACTCTGATACTGTCCTTGCTGTCACTGATGTAGTTCCTAGTGAAATCCATAATCTCTGTTCGTACGAGCATCTATCGGTTGAAGAAAAGGCTGTAGCCGATCAGATGATGTCTCACTTCCATGACATCTCTTATGAGAAACAAGGCCTAGGTCGCACTCATTTAATCACGCACGTCATCGACACAGGTGACACCCCTCCTATTCGACAACGTTACTACAGAATGTCACCAGAAAAACAGCGTATCTTAGTCGAGCAGCTGGATGAGATGCTTAAAGAAGACGTCGTCGAGCCATGCGAAAGCCCTTGGTCGTCTCCGGTCATTCTTACACCGAAAAAGAACGGCGAGTTACGGTTTTGTTTAGATAGCCGTAAACTCAACTCTATCACTAAAAAAGACGCGTATAGTCTTCCTTACATATCAGAGATACTGGACAATCTGCGTGATGCTAAATATCTTTCTAGCATAGATTTGTCTAAAAGTTTTTGGCAGATCTTAATTCAAGAAAATGATAGGAAAAAAACTGCTTTTTATATTCCTTCTCGGGGAACCTTCCAATTCAAATCTATGCCGTTTGGCCTAACTAATGCTCCCGCTACTCAACAGAGGCTAGTAGATGCCTTATTTTACGGGCCTGAATTTGAGCATAGAGTATTTGTCTTTGTCGATGATGTCATCGTTGTTTCAAACAGTTTCGAACAACACATGTCCTTGCTTAAACATGTCTTGCAAAAACTGAAGATGGCTAATCTAACGATCAACTCTAAGAAAAGTCAATTTTTTAGAAAGCAATTAAAGTATTTGGGGTATATTGTTGACTCTAGTGGGCTGCAACCAGACCCTGAAAAGGTTGAATCAATTCTGAACTACCCAGCTCCAACGAATCGTAAAGAGGTCAGAAGATTTCTGGGAACAGCCTCTTGGTATCGTAGGTTTATCCCAAACTTTAGTTCTTTGGCTTCCCCTTTGAATAAACTCACTTCTCAAAAGAAAGATTCACCTCCATTTGATTGGTCCCCTGAAGCAGATGACGCTTTCAAAAAACTAAAATTTCATCTCGTATCTGCTCCCATTTTATCATGTCCAGATTACTCCAAGCCCTTTGAAGTACACACCGATGCGAGTGACTATGGCATTGGAGCCGTACTCACTCAAACGTTGGATGGAACGGAAAGAGTCATCGCTTATATGAGTAAGTCACTGTCACAGCAGGAGCGTAATTACAGCGCAACGGAACGTGAAGCACTCGCCGTCCTTTCCGCTATTGAGCATTGGCGTTGCTATCTCGAAAATGGTCAGACATTTACTGTATTCACAGACCATGCTTCTCTGAAGTGGTTCCTCAATCTAAATAACCCGACTGGAAGGTTAGCTAGATGGGGCGTACGCCTATCAGCCTATAACTTCGACATCAAACATAGAAAAGGTTCCGAAAATGTTGTTCCCGATAGTCTGTCTCGTGCGGTTCCTGTTGCTGCCATTGACTCCACTACACCTTCTTCTATAACAACCAACGACCCTTGGTATTTAAATATACTTGATGGTTGTCGAAAATCTCCCACGTCATTTTTGAACTATCGTTTGGAAAACGGTAGGTTATTTAGGTACATGAAGTCCTTGAATCCTCTAACTAGGGAATTCGAATGGAAAGAGGTAATACCAATGGAAGCACGTCAAGATGTCATTTATAAAAATCATTCGGAACCAACATCAGGCCATTTTGGCATCTTTAAGACTCATAAACGTGTAAGTTTAAAATACTTTTGGCCAAACATGCATAAAGATGTGGTAAATTTTGTATCTAATTGCGATAGTTGCCTGTCTCATAAACACTCAACACAGCCCACGCTTGGAACAATGGGTCGGCCTAAAGAATGTGATCGCCCATTCCAGATGTTAAGTATGGATTTGGTAGGGCCCTTGCCTGTCTCTAGGAAGCAAAATACGTTCTTGTTAGTAGTTACTTGTTGTTTCTCCAAATACTGTATGCTTTTTCCTATACGGCGAGCAACTGCGGAGATCATTGCTCGAATTCTAGAAGAACAAATATTCTTGGTGCACGGTATTCCGAGCACACTACTTATGGACAATGGTAGGCAATTTACTAGCAATACTATGCGGAATTTACTAGCTAACTACAAAATACCTAACATTCACTATACACCACTATACACCCCGCAGGTGAACACCGTCGAACGTTACAACAAAACTATTGTGACTTCTATCTCTACTTTTATTGAGAACGACCATCGATCTTGGGATATCAACGTTCCAAAAATTCAATTCGCTTTAAACAGCGCTGTTAACGAAGTCACAGGCTTTACTCCCGCATTTCTTGTTTTCGGGCGTGAATTAGTTAGTTGTGGATCTCACTACCTTGATTCTGACTTAGGTAACGATATAGTATTTTCACCACGCGACTCTTACGCTGAAAACTTGGGGACTCTCCAGAAAATATTTGATAAAGTACAACTATCCCTCATAAAGTCTCACTCCCGGAACAGTACTCATTATAACCTTCGACGTAAGAAAGTTGAATTTGAGGTAGGTGACATAGTATGGAAGCGAACATTCTATCTCAGCGACAGGGATAAAAGGTTCTCAAAGAAATTAGCCCCAAAATTCATTAAGTGTCGCATTAAAGCAAAGAAGTCCAAACTGGTGTATGAACTTGAGGATATGTCCGGACACAATTTAGGGTCATGGCATGTCAAGGATTTTAAACTGACCTAGTGTTCTTAGCTTTGGATTTTACTCAGGAAAAATCCTAACCTAAAAAGGGGGGTATGTAACGATTCCGTTCGCGCTGCTTTAAATTGAACTTTCGCGCCGCGCACCGCGTCCTCCGCGATAAGTTGGCAACAGTGCGTCTATGCGCTGCGGGCTTGTCTTTGACTGAGTCAGAGGTGACCTTTCCTTGACTTGCGGACTACAAATTTTCAACACCTTTAATTGTTAATTGCTTAAATATTAAAGAATTCAAAGTTAAATTGTTATAAATAGTGAACCCCATATCGGGTGAGTGTTGCATTATTGTTATATAGTGTGTATTTAGTGCAATAAGTTGTGGGCTTGGTAAGTCGAAGTAACGGTCAATGACCTATCTAACCGTTAATGTACCATAACTGATATTAAATTAATTTACGTTCATCTATCTAGCTTGCTTCTTACACATCGCCTTCTTATATTAATTATCATTCATGGTACAAATACCTCTTGCCGCCTTTTAGCGAATTTCACTGTCATTTCATTTCCTTCATTCTTTATTCATTGTAAATTGTTTTATACAAATCACATCTACGCATTACGTACCTATCACTCTAACATCTTTTATTGATTTTCCGCCCATGTAATTAATTCCTTGACTCGGATACCTATCTCACAATCGAACCGATTTAGTGAGGTAGGTAAACCGTTATTTCATTTCCATTGTTTTAGCTTTAGTATTTCATTTGTATGACTGCCTCATCATCGATTACTGCAAATGCTTTTTGCCATTGCGCTTACGCTATGAGTTGAGGATGCGGCAGTCATATTACAAAACCGGACAACTTCTAAAGTGTCTGGACGTGGATTCCAGGGTTCCATCCTGCGGGTTATCCCTACACAACCGAAGCCGCCATTCTCCGGCGATTGCTCAACGGTACCACCGGGAAGAGCCGTAACGGTACCACCGGGAAGAACCTTAACGGTACCACGGAACATTAACCGCTGCACTTCTCTTGCCGCCGGCCTTCTCATCTGGATCCACTTGTCGCCCTACCGCGTCGGACCTCTCTCCAGCTAAGGCCAGTGGCATTCATTCCAAGAACCTAACGTATTTCGGAGACAACGAACGCAGACCCACTGCTAAATTCCTTTAATATATATTGTAAGCATTTTCTTCGTGTTTTCTTTGGGCCAAGCCACTCTCCAGCGTAGGCAGGTCACTAGAAAACCACAAGTGTTTCAACGGATGTAAGCGGGTTAACTACGAACAAAAATTTGAATATTGTAGGCAGCCGATAGTGTTATGTCAATTTGTCGGCGGCCCGACGACTTTGGTGTTTAGACGATGTAGGCCTCTACGTCGGGTTGTGTTGCCGACTGTGGTGTGTAGAGGTACAATCCATTAGGTGCAGATCAAATGAAAACACTGTTTTAAATAAACAAAACACGGTTTGATTCATATACATACATTCTATATTTGTAGAAGTTCCGTCAAGTGTGAGTGTGACTCGCGCCCCGAGGGTTTCGAACGGTTGTCAGGGACTGCTATTTGTGAATACCAAAAAATTAAAGTTACCTATACAATTCACATATATCGGTTTGCAAACTTCGGAGTATACACAGCTTTTGTTTCATATACTCGACTTTTATATCAGTATTCCGGGAAGAGCTAGCCGCGATTCCTACAGAGGGTATAATAGTAAAATTTTCGAGCTTTTTCAAAATATTTCGAAAAGTATGTAACCTTCAGAAATTTCAAAAACTGTTGTGAGTTGTACAACCGATACCTTTCATTTGATAACCCACTCGGTGAGGTAGCTCCCCCTTTTGAAAATTATCCCCCCCCTTTGGCCATTTTTCAAAAAGTTGCCTACTACAACCTTCTCTATATTTTTCCTGTAAAATATAGATCCATATCTACAAACGCTACATACATTTCAGATGGATCGCTCTGCAGACTTCTTAGATAGGGGGCGGGAATGGGTATTTTTTCGACTTTATTCAAAATATTTCAAAAGTATTATTAATTAAACCTACAGAAATTTCAAAAACTGTTTTGGAATTATCAAACTGATGCCTTTGATATGATACCACTCTTGACACTCTTGTCGAAATTTGTACTGAAAATGTTCATTTTCATTTTCATTTTGGAGCTCAATTTTGCGAAATGCGAACTCTATATCCCGGAAACCGAAACAGCTTCTAACGTATTAAACATAAAGAATCGCTTCGAAAGTTTAGCATCAAACCTTAAGTTTATAGATATGTAAGTCTTCGCTTTGCCTCTTAGGATCTCCAATTATGGATGAGTCTTTGCCTAATTTAGTGAACGAAAAAATTCTAAATTTTGTTTTGTTTTCAGATAAATTGCAAAACATCAATGTTCACGTGGCTTTTGTTATACTACGTTTCTGTCTATTTGTTCCTAAATTTACTTATTATTTACGATGCTCCCAACTCTGGAAATTCCCATTGCTTACACAGCAGTTGGACAGCATGATGCATGACACTTTAATAAAAAATTTTAATATACCTTTGGATGACTGAGCGTGGCACCAGGCCACTCTTCCTATTAGGATGGGAGGTCTAGGTGTCCGCAAAATTTCTAGTGTTTCACTCCCAGGATTTATATCTTCAGACTAGGTACTAAAGATCTTGTTCATAGCATTTTGGCTAAATGTCAAAATTATGAAATTACAGGTATCAATGAAGCTTTAGACTCGTCCTGATAGCCTGTCCTGACCAGAATCTGCCCAAAGTCCTTTCTTCTCAGAGACTGTGGGAGGAGCCACTATGTGAGCTAGTACGGAAAGATATCATTATATCATAATACGTCAACTAGCTCATCAGAAAGTGTTCGTCTACTCGCCGTTTCTGAGTGGGAATCAGGACTTTGGTTACATGTTCTGCCTTCCAAAAGTCTAGGTTCCCTTTTAGATAATAACTCATTTCGGGTGGCCACCTCTTTGCGTTTAGGTTCTCCTTGCCTAGTTGCACACCGTTGTCAGTGTGGTGAAACCGTTGATAAGTTTGGTCACCATCCACTGGCATGTGTCTCTAGTGCAGGACGTGTGCCCCATCACAGTTCTATTAATGACATCATCCGTCGGGCTTTTACCAGCGTCAGTGTGGCAGCTACCCTCTAACCACGTGGCCTTATGCGAGATGATGGTAAAAGACCTGACGGTATGACTCTGATTCCCTGGAAGATGGGTCGGTCTTTAGTTTGGGATGCCACGTGTGTAGATACCCTAGCGCCTTCACATCTTGCAAGGACATCGGTAAGGGCCAGCTCCGCAGCAACATCAGCGGAGTCCCTCAAACGGCGAAAATACGCTAATCTTGACCTATTTGAGCCGTTTGGGGTTGAAACCCTTGGTCCTTGGGGACCTGGAGCACACGCCATTTATAAAGACATTACCAAACTTCTTGTAGAGTCGACAGGTGATCGGAATGCTGGCTTCTATTTCGGTCAACGAAATAGCATTGCCATTCAACGTGGCAATGCTGCCAGCATTCTAGGCACTCTGCCTTCTGGTGACGGCTTAGATTTTTAAGAAATAGATATTAAGTGTTTAAACTAGTTGTAATTGTTTTATTTTGTTATTGTAATCTATGTGCTAAATAAAAATACCATTTTCATATTTCATTTATTTTATAGTTTTTTTTTTTTATCTGTACAGGCGCACGAAATGTATAATCGTTTTAAATTTGACGTTATTTGCTGCATAGATATTTAAGACGGAAAAAAGAACAGAAAAAGCGAGATATAATGTGTTTCGAAACCGATTTCCGATCTTCGAAACCCTAAAAAATCTAGAGAGAACACCTGGATCTCTACTAGACCTTTACTAGAACAAAATCAAAAAATATTTATTTCCATAAATAAAATAAATGAAAACTTAGGAACGGTCAAATTATTAAACACTGGCATGGAAATAAAAAGAAATTCTTCATTTCTGTCGCTTCGGTATGTAGACTAAAGTAAAGAAGCGGCGAAGAAACCTTTATCCTATTAGTTGTTATTTTTCGAGATCGAGCAAAACCCGTCCCAAGCTTTTTTATCCTCTAGACTAGATAAACTGATATTTTGTAGTAACCCTTTTTGCACAGAAAGGTTAAATAGAACCTATATAGATAGAACTCGTGCCTTGAAGATCTGTAGAAACTAGCTGTGCCTATCACCACAAACCAAGCCCATTCTTTCTAAACGCTAGAGCAGACTACGATCTCCTTATAAGCATTTATCATTAATTATCATCACTATATCCACCTCCTCATAAGATCTCGTCCTCTAAGTACCTACGTATAAAGCTCATTTCAGAAGCTCAGTGCAAATCCTTTCCCGTCGTAATCAGGTGTCGAGGCTAAAAATAAAAATCGCCGGGTGATACTGAACGTGCCACAATTTAAATGGCTTTTCCACCCTGAGATGTAAATTGCAATTGTAAAGAGTCTGAGAAAAGGTTCAAAATTGCGTAGGTAGAGCAAAATGCTAAAGTAAAGTGCCTATGAGAAAATGATTGTTGATCTAAGTTCTGTTCTTATATTTTTTATTGCACATTTGGGATCAGACCTTCAAAAATTGTAAGCAGGTAGGACTCTACATCATAATCATAAAAACATGATTTGTATAACCTTACTGTAAAGCTTTCAGCTTTACAGTAAGGTTATACATACACATACACATTTCAGTAAAATGGAACAGTAGCGGGCATGCCAGTTAACGGCATGCGCACGTAACTTGCATACAAGGAATACATTGCCTGTTTCTCCAAGACGTGACGACACATGACTTAGCTGGCACACTTTTCATTCTAGTTCACGCATTGACCTGATACCCAGTCGATGAGTTCACGTGTCAAGCTGACACGAGTCAGAAACAAAACGTGCCCCAAACGGCGACAACTCATCCATCAGCTACTGGCATGCCTGTACCTGTCGCGTGCTTTCACACGTGCCGGTTTTGAAGGCGACGCGGGGACGTTCCCTTATTCGTAGTGCATGCCAGTAGTTAAATCAAATTGCTTGCCATCTACTTGCTTGCCCGATACCGGCATGCCAGTTAGTGTATACACATGACAATAGATGGCACGTGCAAGGAGCTGTCATGCAAGAGTGCCTGATACCTAACATAGCCTTTGTAGATCATATCCCTACGAGTTAAGAGCATTTACTCAAGTCAGCTTACTCAATAACTCTTTCCAACTACATTTCCATGATCTTCAACCTCACCGAAGAGTCAATAATAATAAATCCTTTCTATTCAAGAGCGGGACCAATTTCATAGCTGATGCACAATATTTTCTAACAGAAGCAAAGCTCTTCTATAAAAGTCGGTAGAGGCGATACGTTTACAAGAATGAGATCAACGTGGGATTGATTTATTACTAATTACGTGTATAGCATAAACAGAGAGCCTCTGCCCAGCAGTGGGTGAAAAACGTGGTCGTAAGTGTACCGTCACGCTCGGATCGGTTACGTTGAATCGGGCATATTCGGCTCCTGTGGTCAACTTTAAATAAAATTTTAAACTTATAATATCAAATTGTAATTTTTATGCTCACATTATATTTTTTTATTAGTACATAACGTTTGTTTCTAGTTTCATATAATTACATTAATCACTCTACCTTACTCAAAGTACTTTCTGTAAAAAACTATATCGTACTAAAGGCATCGAATCGACGCCGATAAAAATGCGGAATCCTCTTGCAACGAATGGAATTGCGTATTGGGGCTCAGACAGGGCGTAATCTGCCTGCCTACGGTACCCTAACTGTCCCGAGAGTTCCGTGCCACGAGTACTCTGCACTTACTGCCATAGACTAGGCAGTGATGTGATGATGGCACCTCAGAAAATAGTGCTATGCTCTTAGGTTAATTGCTAAGTTTGGCTGTCCAGCCCCAGCATGCTACCTGTTGGTCAATTTAGATTATTCGAGAGAGTATTACTCATTAGTTTATTTTATTTTCTTTTTTAATCATCATCAACATCAGTGGCGACGACGATAGTATGAGTAATGCCAACACTGACGAATACTTGGGTACCTAGAGGTACATCTGAATTGACCTGCTGCCAGGGCGTGCCTCGGCATCTATTCTACCTAATGATTACCTTGCGAGAACCTACTCTACCACACTAGTTCTAAATAAGTATCATCTACTGTGCGTTAATCAGCTCGCTATAAAATTTTATAAAATATCGAGGTTACTATAGACATACATACACCAACGAAGATTGTTTGACTCCAGTACAGTGCAGTGTGTAAATGAACTATTCTTGACCGGACAGATTTCAGCGTATTAAAACACCGTGTCGTAATCACAGCTTCGAAAATCAAACAAAAGTTAATTCAGTAAGTTAAACTGACTTTCTGATTAGAATTTGTTATAGCGAGAACAAAATGCAGCAGCATCTAGGTACTTCCATATACGTGAACGCTGCATGTCACCTCTGCACGGCACGTCTACTCCATGGCCGGTGCATGGAATCGCGCCAGAACTAAATGAAATTGAAATTAGCTTTCTCTCCCCTGAGCCACTAGCTGAATTTTCCAAAATAAAAGCGTATTATATTTTAAAATACGATTCCAGTCGCTCTCGTAAATGGGAAAGTCCGGAAACTTAGGGCGTCTGGGCGGAGATAAAAATGGAGTTAAATTTACCTAGGCTACTAGGAATGTAATAAGCTATTTTCGAAATAGATGACAATATTAACTAGAGTTTGTGACAGAATAACTAGTATATAGTACTAACGCTTTTGTTTGGTTAAGGAAATGGCTCGTTTAATTTTTAATGTAGAGCCCTATAAACATAGGGCTCTACATTAAAAATCCAATTTAAAGATTTATTACACAATAAACAATAGGTATCCTTAATAGGTAATAACAATCTAATAATTTTTTTCGTCGTTTTGTTATTATCTAAGCCTCCTATCACAAACAAACTTTGTTTATGACAGGAGCACTAGAATTTATTATAGTACACCTTTCACAAACCTGTCACATAATTCAAAGCTATAATTTATGCGTCTTTTAAAGAATTCTAACAGCACGGTTTTATTTGCGAATATCCGAACAAAATGCGCTTGGTACCTAAAGGCTTACGGGCCATGTTTGCGTTCGGATACACGCGCCCAAAACTGAGCGCTACGCATACTCGATGAGGAGCGTGGGAAACTGACAACCAGTTGGAATCCTTTACGGGAATCGTTTTAATTAACAAATATTCCTAATGTTTTACTAAGCGACTATTTGAATAGGTAGGTAGGTAGGTACTTACCTAATTACCATACCTGGTATTTCAATAAACTACCAATGAAAATATAAATTCTATATTTTTTATCAAATACTAGCTGCTGCCCGCGGCTTTGCAGGCGATTTCCAAGTAGCCTTTGTCCCAGGACAACGTCTACCTCCCAGCCAAATTTCATTAAGATCCGCTCAGCCGTTTAGGCGTGAAAAGGTAACAGACAGACAGACTGTGTTACTTTCGAATAATATTTATATGGATGGATTCAAACTAAGAGCGCAAGTTCAATCGGGAGCAAAACTTTTGATTACTATTTTTATGTAAAAATCTGGAAACATGATGCATTTTTGTACATTGACTTCGTTTCTACTTCCTAATTCGTATGATCTCCTTGAACGATCTAGAGAGGAATCGAGAAAGGCGACGGCCTTTCTCGATTCCTCCCTAGAACGTTCCAGTCCAGCACGCACGAACGCGTCGCGAGCGCGCCTTGGAGCAAACACTAGCTTTGCTGACCAAACGTGCAGCAAACACATGAATTCACTACTTACCACGGTGGAGAAGGATTTTTTCAACTTTTGTTCAAAGCTCATGCCTTGAAAGATTAATTACCTATATAGGTAATTAAGCTTTTGCGTCAGTGACCCGATTAAGTAAACTTTTGCTCACTAAACAAATGGTCCCACAATAGTTATTAATATTTGGCCAGGTAACCCTGCAAAACTCACAAAACTCTTAGGTATGATGACATACAGGACTAAAAATAGAGGTGTTCAGTGCCTACTTGTGTTGAATATAATTTTCATTATGCAACTACAACATGCTTACTAACGTTAAATTTGCTGCAGATTGTCATGTCAGGATGGCCGAGCGGTCTAAGGCGCTGCGTTCAGGTCGCAGTCCACTTCTGTGGGCGTGGGTTCGAATCCCACTTCTGACAGATATTTTTGCTCTCCTGCTAGTTAAGATGCGCGGTGATCTCGGATTATTCACATTCATGCGACTATACGCGTTCAGTGTTATCTTCTTTTTGCTCTACATTGTTTGCGTTCCAAATTTATAACCAAACAATGTAGAGCAAAGAGATTTTAAGTAGCTTTGATGACTCTCTCAGGCAAGAAAGTCCATCTACGTCTTAATAAACACGTAATTATGCTAACTAACTTCTACTCATGGCATCACGTGGCACCTAGAAAAAAGATATAAAAATCGCGCGATTACTTGGACCGACACAATAGCGGCTAGGAGGCGATGGCACGGGACCCAAAGAAATAACGTGAAATGGGGAGGCCTCTGTGAAGGAGTAGGGCAGCATAAGCTCTTTAAAAAAAATCTATGAAAAAAAACGAATATCTAAAACTTTCGTATACCACATCCAAAGTCTCCTCCAAGAAGCCAGGAGTTAAATTAGTAACATGTTTGGTATTCAGAGAGCGAGCGTTGGTTTTTTCCTCGCTTGGCGCGCGGCCGTGCGTGTTCCAGCCTCTATTGTTCGCATCGCCATTAGATAAATAGAATACTGAATGGCAGACTGTTTACTTACATAAACCCAGCGCAGTACCCTCGCACTTACGCTACCTAAACGTGGAGCTTATTGAAAAGAGAATGGATTTTTTCCTGTTCAGTTTCTGACTCTAACGTTAACGTAACGTAACAGTTAACGTAGGCAAAGCTTATTGAGAAAAGATTTTATTTGAGCTTGTCGCACACCTGAAAAATACCGCTGCCGCACAGCACAAAAAGGAGCTTAATCTTGTAAAATTTATATGCAGTTTATATTGACTGCATCAAGATGACACACAGCTCGCGGACGCCTTCGTTTGAAGACTGTGGGAAGCCATTTTGTCACTGTAAATTGTATCTAAAGATAAGGAGTTTAAGCCCATAATTGAATGCATGTTTTTGTGTTGTGTGGTAGCGGTATTGGATGAATGTGCGCAGAGCTTTATTCTGGTTCCATTTTAGCAAGAAGTCAGATTTTCTTAAGAATTGAAAATAAATTCTAAGATGATCCTGGTTTTTCTCAACGATTTTGGATTTGCCTTAACTAAACTGCCTTCGCCTAGCCTTATTTTAGCCTTTTAAGGTTTCGAAGATTGGAGATCGGTTTTAAAACCCTTATGGTCTCGCTTTTTCTGTAATTTTTCGTCTTTAATATCTCAGCAACTACAGCAGCAAATAACGTGAAATTTAAAATAATAATACATATCGTGCGCTTGTACAGATTAAGAAAAAAAAAATTAAAATAAATTAAAATGAAAATTTTCAGTGGGGTTGAATATATCCATATCCATATCAAATGAAAGGTTGATTTGTACATTTTAAAACAGTTTTCGAAATTTGAAAATATACCTATTCCCCTCCCCCTATCTCCGAAGTCTGCAGAGCGATCCATCTGAAATGTATGTAGCGTTTGTAGATATGGATCTATATTTTACTGGAAAAATATAGAGAATTCTGTAAGTAGACCACTTTTTGAAAAATGGTCAAAAGGGGGGTGAGGGGGGGGGATAATTTTCAAAAGGAACCGCACCGAGTGGTAAATCAAATATAAGGTTTTGTACATCTCAAACAGTTTTTGAGATTCCTGTAGGCACTACTACTTATTACATACGTTTTGAAATATAATGAAAAAACTGGAAAATTTTATTATTACTCTTTGTACTCCGAAGTTTGCAAACCGATATATATCTGATATAGCAAAGTCTCTAACCAGTGCCTATATAGTAGGTACATATCGGTATACTTGGGACAACTTCGTTCCAAATCCTCGGCGCGCGAGTCACACTCGCACTTGACGGATCTTGTTTAGTGTTTCCTTTTACTTTGCTTGTGAATAAAACAAAAGTTGAAATGCTGAGTTCTACTTTTATTATTTAGGTCGGTCAAGTTTTCAAAGCATGCACGAAAAGCTTTATGGGCGTCGAGGATGTGTAAGTTTTCTTTAACTAGCCTTTTCTAGTTGGTATGGAACCACCACCCTTAGCTTCCCTCCGTTTGCGGAAGGGTGGCGGAGGTATATCATCCTGGGTTGGTGGCGGCGGCGGCGGCGGCGGCGGCGGCGGCGGTGGCGGCGGCGCCTGTCTTGCCACCTGACATTACCAGAAAAAATTTTTTTACTACTTTAAGCTTTAAAAAAGAGATATTATTAAAAAGCCTTATTTAGCTTCTTTAATGATTATGGTTATCGTGTACTCACTCTGTTTAAAACATGTTGTTTTTCACGTGCAAGTGTCAATTCAGCGCGAGGCGGAACTGCAAGCGATTGCCCAACGCCGAGCCAAAGGGCCACACAACTAACAAAGACAGCCAAATGAAACGTGTGTCTCATCTTCACTTATCACTGCAAATCGAACTTGTGCGAGATAAGTGCATTTTTATATGATACTCAGGTATGTTACCTTGCATGCCAGCCGCGGTGATAAAACCCGCGTATAACAATACAACTTCCTGCGAGATGCACGCATGAGATATGTGCTCTAAAAATGCATTAAATGCAATCTTCGTAACAAAGGAAATGTACTGTGATTAGTAAGGGCTCACCTAGGGCTGCCATTCGTCTACCGAACGTGTAGGGATGCCTACAGCGATAAAGGTTCAAGTTCGTGTCCAAAAACGTAAGCAAAAAAACCAATAAGCAAAAATGCTTTTAAAAACCATAAATTGTTGCGAACTACTACGATTTACCCAGACAGTACCAGCGTTGTAAAAAATATTTTCCATTCATCCTTCTTGGTTTTGTAACCCTTTGCTTACAAAAAATATCTAGGGTTTCAAAACAGAGTACAGTAGTGTGTGATCCCAGGCCGACCATGGTAGCCTTAGATTAGAGGCATAGCCGTTACAGCACCAAACGCAAACATTACAAACTCCACTCAGTTCGAAGCACACACCACTGTTTTTATAGTTGAACCACTTATACTAAGAATGGTTGAATGGAAATAATGTGAAAAATTAGCCCGTAGCCCTATATGGCTGGCCCTGTGTTGTGTTAACAGGTATAATTATAATTCTAACTTAGCATAGTTTGTTAATCAATACTAGATACTATAAAATAAATTAATGTACCTACTCTACTAAAAATATTGTTTTGGAAGAGCGAGATTCCCTAACACAGCTATTTTCTTTACACAAAAGGGAATCTCAAATTAGTACATTAAGTTAAATAAATAAATATGTATTTCTTATGTACAATAATACCTGCTATTACAACGCAGGGTCAGGCCCTGGCCTGTAAAGTACTTGGGTACCATTAATTTACATCGCGCATGTTTTTTTTATCTCGAAATCTATGACATCCACGGAATACAGAAAACAAGATGCTAGCAATTACCATACCGCTAACATCGTGTTTACACGGTCCCGGTAGGTTTGGTTTAGTGACAAGTTTACAAAATATATGTATAAATATATAATGATATATACAGTGGTGGACACATAATTAGAGACACCCCCTAATTGATCACAATAAACATGATTTTGGCACAACCATTAGTCAAAGTAGGTATCAAATTTAATGTAATTGTTACTAAATCATACATGACGTTGTATTCTTAAAAATGGGGGACAAAAAAGTTGTGTTGCTTGGTATTTTAGACACTGCTCACTATCTGAATCTAATACAAACTTTTTTAACGTACCTGTAGCTGGCCAGCTAATTAAAGACAGTGAACGCTGTGTTCTGAATATAAAAAAAGAAAGAGAACTACATTCGGTTTTTCATTGTTTTGCCGCGTATTTGCATGAAACGTCGACATTAATTATAACATTTTATTTTTTGTATTCAAATTAATACGTTTTATACCAATCGATATGGGAAAAACAAGAGTTGCGATTCGTCCACTAGAAAGATAATCTTGAACTTTCATAGCAAAGGTTGGTCATACAGAAATATCGCAAACTATTTGAGCTGTTCTAAGGACATGGTTATGAATGCTATAACGCATTTCAAGAAGTTCAATACGACCGAAAACTTACCCAGAAAACCGAGACCTAGAAAAACTACTCCGCGGGAAGACTCTAGGATGGTGTTGTTGGCAAAAAAGGAACCGTTCAAAGGATCAGAACTGATACGCTCGGAAATATATGGGGCAGGAGGATCGACGGGTGTGTCTGCAAGGACAATTAGACGGAGACTATGTGAGGCAAACTTGTACGGAAGAGTGTCTCGGAAGGTGCCACTTTTGAAAAAGCAAAATGTTAAGGCAAGGTCAGCGTTTGCTAAAAAATATGAACACTGGGCTGAACGATAGTGGAAAAATGTGCTTTTTTCGGATGAAACAAATATTAATATGATTAATTCTGACGGAAAACACTATGTTAGACGCCCCCCGAACAAAGAAATGGATCCGAAGTGCACCAAGAAAGTAGTGAAACATGGAGGGGGAAATATCATAGTGTAGGGCTGTTTTTCAGGACTTGGTGTCGGACCTGTCAGGAATATAGAAGGCAATATGGATAAATACCAGTACAAAAATATTTTACAAGAAACCATGCTGCCCTATGCTGAGCAAAATTTACCGGTAATTTGGACTTTTCAACAGGATAATGATCCGACACACCGCAAAAGTAGTTAAAGATTTCTTAAGGAACCAGTTTGTGACAGTTTTGGATTGGCCCCCGTACAGTCCGGATTTAAATCCAATCGAAAACTTGTTGTACCAGGTGAAAAAGACAGTGGCGGCAAGAGTAGGTACATCAAACGTCGATCAATTTTACACAGCTTTTACAGAAGCGTGGGAACAAATTCCGGTACATGTTTGTACAAAATTGATCGCTTCCATGGCTAAGAGATGTCGTGCTGTTATTGCTGCAAAAGGACATGCGACCAAGTATTGATACGCATCGAAATGCTCTATAAAAATGTATTAGAAATCTTACGTACTAAGATAATTTAAATGATAACAAATTTTTTGTTTAATTTCTTGTTACGAAATGAAGTGTCTTTAATTATATGGCCAGATCTTACTAACCTTATCTTTTATTTACACTGCTTAAATTTAAGTTTTACCGAATAAAAGGCAAGTTTTGTTATAAATGTTTCGTTTTAACAATACACAATAACAACACAAATAAAAATTATTTGTGTAGCAAGTTACAATGGCAGTCTGATAAAGTATATACACGAGGAATAGCTTAGTTATTTCAATATGCTTCCAGTGTCTTTAATTATGTGACCACCACTGTATATGTAGACAAAATATTGCTATGGGGTCGTCAATTAATCACGTGAGGCTCGAAGGGGGAAATCATGAAATACCACAAGGGGGAGGGGGCGTAGTGAGATATATTCACGTGTATTTTTATCACGTTTACGATGCTTTATTTTTTTTTATTTAATTTAGATTATACTTACCTGTATTAGGAGACAATAATTCTGAAATTTTTTGGTACTTTGTAAAATCACGTGATTTTTGGGGGGTGCATTCAAATATGGGCTATAACTCGTAACATTTATATCTCAGACGAAGGAAATCACCATCAGTTGACAGACAGCTCGCGGACCACTCGTTTGAAGCTTGTGGGAAGCCATTTTGTCACTGTAAAATGTATCTTAAAAAAAACGAGTTTAAGCCCATATTTGAATGCACGTTTTAGTGCTGTGTGGTAGCGTATTTGATTAATGAGCTTTAGCCCTACAATAGCTTCCATTCTCGGAACACATGCCAGCGGTTTCGCTCATTAATAAAATCAAAGACAAATATTCAACGACGATATTTATTTGCAAATATAACAATGTATGTATGTACAATTTGATTAAATAAAATATCACTTTGAGACAACTATTTATGCAGTGAGTGCAGTATAACTAAGACTAGGGTGCATAGGACGATTTACATAAAATATTTATGTCGCCGCCAGATCGTACCTACAGTCAGCCCGGTTGTAGGTTGGCTAGGCCGATTGCAAAACGAACGCTGATTTGTTGAAAACACCTAATTAATTTCATTCGAGATGGCTATGTGACGTTTAACCTTATTGTTGAACGAATAGAATAGAATAAGAATTTATTTAGCACACACACAAAAAAACATACACTAAAACACAACATGCATAAAACTAGCAGACATATTATAACAAACGATTAAAAACTAGTACATTATGAAACTCAACGTGTAGAGTCTGATGAGTGAAATTAGTCTCTCCCTAGTGCGTGGCTAAACGGGTCCAGCCTCAGCTTAACGCCGCTCCCGCCCGAGGACGGTGGCAACGCTGGTGGACGCTGGGAACGTTGATCGTTAAAATATCGGCCTAGGCAATTAATTGAATTGCGCCGTATTTCAATCGGCCTAGTCATTCTACAGGCTGATTCTACGATCCGGCGGTGATATTTACACAAGAGTACATAAGCGTTTATTTTTGACCCGCGTAGATAATGGCCAAAGTCATATAAATGGACTTCAGCTCTATATTATTGATCACTCTAGATTACTACTTTACTACACACAATAATAAAATGACTACGCCATGAGATGCATTTACCCGAAGGACACAGGAAGCAATCGAAGCGTTGTTATATCAAAAAATTACATAGCATATTAACCCCTATATCCACATGCTAGATAAGTACTAACACATTTATATATCGGGATATAACGTTTTATAGGCTGTCTTTATGATACTTCTTCAACTTTTGAACAACAATTTAAGTGAAGAGAATTAATTAACACTTTATTTCTTATTTGATAATCATTTAGTTTAAAATTGTCTTGTATATGAGCTCATTTTGAAGCCAAAGAAAAAAAATTTGAGTTCGATAATGATATTCGCTTCCAGCGTACCCTAACCTTTCGTGAATTCGTTGCTAATTTCTCACAAAACACACAAAATGGACTTATTAGTTCTGTGTTCACGGAGGTGGCGCCATCTTGCTGGAACTACGTATGCGAAGTGTTCCTCCTCCTCCTCCTCCTCTCTAAACTTCTGCATAAAATATTGGCTTATAATGCGACGTTAATAATCACTGGGAATTACCGAAAAAAATGGTCAGGTCAGATTATTCCAATCTTTTTGGAGCGCGGCCCTAACGTTGACTGTGCGTTTGTACAGGGCTAGTTAGTGCTCTAATCGCGGGTTTTGTCTCTTGAGTCTTCAATGCTGGCAGCATTGTCTATGAACACTAACATTTTTATGGAAATTTGTTTCGTCGAAAAGTGAACCCACAAATTTGTGGCGCACAAAGTGTTGGTCAAACAAACGCTTCTACTGTGAACGCACCATGCTCACAAGACCACTGCGAAATTGTGGTCGTAAACTCCGCATTCAAGCCGCGTCGAATGATATCTCATTCTATCTCATCCGGGCAACGGTTCTTGAAATGTTCAAATTTCAAATCCGAATTCTCCCACCAGACACCCCTACTACATTAATTACCTACATTATAAACAATCCTATCAATTTCCTACCGTATCGACTCCGTCTGTATGTCAGGCGCTCTTAGCCTTCCTATCCTTCACCAGGCTGGATATAAAGAACTCGCCAGCTCTATACGAAGACCTGACGAGCGGCCCACTCGCGGTGTAAAGGAAGCCTAGCTCAGACCCCTTGCTTTCCCACTGTTGGAACTTGGAGGGAGTGACGTACTCGAAGACTTTGAGATGACGTTTTGTTGGTTGCATGTATTGACCGAGGGTTAGGCAGTCAACGCCGGCGGTGCGGAGGTCTGGAATTAAAATAGATTTTAAAGCTACGTAGAACAGAGTGTAGAATGCAAAGACTATTCGCTTCCAGTTAGAGGGATCTCTTGCTCGACCCTGGTTTGAGGCTTGTACAAGAAGAAACTTCTAAGGTATTATGTAGAAATCGTCACACAGGCATTGACCAGAGTGTGGGCCAAGTAGTCTTCTTATAATAATAATAATAAATCATTTATTTCAGGCAACATTAGTCTAGTACAGGATGTAAAGTACTTAAAAACTAGGGCCCATATAAAATATATACCTTAGTCTAACATACATAAAATAAACCTATTTACTAGCAGCTAGTTATTTATTATGGCGTGAATCCAATTTGAGAGTAACCACTTGTAATAAATACAAATAGAATTTGTTTAATGCATACTACAACAAATATTAGGTACCTGTTCGGATTGTGAGGTGAAAGTTGAGATGGGCAGGGCACTTGGCAAAGAGTCACCGAATGGTGGCCTAGAAATATGGGGCGACCTCGAGGTTACCACCTGACAGACGACATTGTGAGGGCAACAGCCAGCTATCAGTGGATTCGGATGGCACAAGACCGCCAGAGGTACAAAATACAAATACAAAATGTTTTTATTTCGTTCACAAAGTACACACATATCTTTACAATATTTTAAACCTCCCTTTAAATAAAGATTACGGTGGTATGATAAAGAAGAGACCTTTACTTAGCAGTAGGGTAAGCCTAGACCACAAACCTGCATCCTTAGGTTCTCTTCATAAAAAATATATCAAGCTAACGTAAAATTGTAATTTAGTATGGCAATGTGTAAAAGTATGTATGTACGTATGTTACCAACGATGGAGCTTACCTTTCATAGTCTGCTCCACTTGCACGTCACTCTCGCCCAGCCCGAGCATTATTGAGGATTTCGTTATAAGATCTGGATTGATTTCCTTCGCCGTCTCCAACACTTTCAGTGTTTGCCGATATCTGGAAACGGAAAATATACTTTTTATTAACAAGTTTGGCTTCTCACACGCTTTTCCTGGATAAAAAGTTGTCCGAGTCCTTTACCGGAATACAATTGGGTAATGTCCTTGTCCAATTTCATTTCGACCCGTAAAGCCGTTTCGCCCGTAAAGGTAGGTAAGGACAAGGTAATGGACAGAGAGAGACAAAAAAATAAACGCTCAAAGAAATATTAACCAAAAAAGCTGCTGATCGTCTGATCTCTTAAGGATTAAACCATATTTTACTTTATGAAAGTTATGCACACGTAGGTACCCACATAACCGAAACGAACTGCGAACCCCAACCCTAGTACGATAATCCCCACGCTGGGCATGTGCCCAGCGTGTGGATTATGGGCATTACCCCCCGTGACATAATAGCCAATAAGGCGCTTATCAGGGGGAGGCCTGGGTCCACCAATATAGGCAGTGCACCAATATAGGCTGTGTAGGTGGTCTTTGCCATTCCTTCTCTAGTTTTATGTTTTATTTGTATGTTTTATTTAGTGCAATAAAGTAGTGGCAATGCGGTAGTGAGCCGGTCATGTCTCTTGAAGCCTCCGAGGTAGTCTGTTGAGACCAGTAGTAGTGGTAGAGTGGGTAACTCGATAAAAATAGTGAAAGGCCTGTGGTCGCGTGGGATGACGATCTGCGCAAGATGCTGCATGTGGCAAGCTAAAGCAGCCGGCGGAGTCGCGTCGCGTCGCTGCCATCACGGTGTGAATTGAACCTTATGATTGGCGGATGAGAACACCAGTTTAATGAACCCTTGGTACAACTCACCCCGCCCTCGGATCCCTGACGAAGGGTGTGAGTCGCTCCACCGTCTCTATGTTGTGTGCGAACACGTCGAGCCCGCAGGTGGCGAGGCGCCCGATGCTCGCGCGGTCCGCCCTGAAGTCTGGCACCAGGCACTCCACTAGGATCTCCTTGTTTCTGTGAACATAGGGGTTTTTAAATAGCGCCCTCTACATTGAAACTTGTAAACTACCTTCTCAACACACATACGACCACTGTTGAATGTGCCTCGCCAAACAAGAAGGGTTTCACCGTAATCACTACTCTCGGCAGGTGGAGTGGTGATCGCATCGGAGATGTTAAAAATACAAATGAGTAAGCTGCTGCCTTCCTACAGTAGGTTCCCTTAGTCACAGATTATAATAGGTCCTTACATATGAAATTGGCGTTTTGTATGGGAGGAACAAAAAGTCGAATATTTTTTAATATAATATATTTAATTAATCAAAGTATGAACCATTATTTTCTATGCACTTTTGCCATCTTATAGGTAGTTCATTGATCCCTTTACTAAAAAAACCAGTCGGACGGGAATCAATAAAATCTTTGAAGGCGATTTGGACTGCCCCATCGGAGTTGAATTTTTTCCCTTGCAAGAAGTTATCCAAATTTCGAAAAAAATGGTAATCTGTTGGAGCAAGGTCCGGGGAGTACGGAGGATGTCTTAGACTTTCCAATTGAAGCTCTTCTAATTTAGTAGCCGTCTGTTGCGCAGTGTGTGGTCTAGCGTTGTCGTGAAGCAGCAGTGGCGTGGAGCGATTGACCAGCCTAGGTTGTTTAGCCGCTAGCTTTTCCATCATGGTTTGCAATTGCTGACAATAGACATCAGCCGTAATAGTCTGGCCAGATTTGAGAAAACTGTAATGAACAATACCGGCACTAGTCCACCAAACGCTTACAAGTAACTTTTTTGGGGTTAATTTTCGCTTGGGGCAGGATTTGGCTGGCTGGCCAGGATCCAACCATTGCGCTGAGCGCTTCCGATTATCGTAAAGAACCCATTTTTCATCACAGGTAATGATTCGGTTTAAAATACCTTCATTATTGTGCCGGTTTAGTAATGTAACGCAGCAGTCGACGCGCGTTTGCCGGTTTGCTTCAGTCAATTCGTGAGGTACCCACCTTTCAAGCTTTTTAATCTTCCCAATTTGCTTCAAGTGAATTAAAACAGTTTTATCACTAACATCGCAGCCTGCAGCTAACTCGGACGTGGTTTGCGATGGATCCGCTTCCACAATAGCCTTCAACTCTTCATTATCAACTTGAGTCTCAGGCCGTCCACGGGGCTTGTTCTGCAGGTCAAAATTTCCAGAACGAAAACGTTGGAACCAAAAACGAACTGTGTTTTCTTTTGCAACACGACCGCCATACACATCATTCACCCTTCGAGTTGTTTCCGCAGCACTAGTGCCACGGCGGAACTCGTACTCGTAAATAATGCGATATTTTAAGTTTTCCATTTTGTAAAATGAGTGACGCAAACAGAAAAAAACAGAAGAAAAAAAACAAATGAATGACGATCATCGAAGCACAAATACATGAGTCTATAGCTGTACAAATTTGAATTTGGAATTCCTTACCAAAGAGGAGAAATTTGTGATTAAAGTGGCCAGTACGAAAAACGCCAATTTCATATGTAAGGACCTAATATAATGCTGTGGTGTACTTATTAAATATATCAGTTAACTAGTGTAGTAAGCATAACACAAGCTCTAGTTAGCTTGGGTACTCGGATAGTATTATAAAATCTGTGGCTTGGAGCTTGATCATGCTGTGTTAATTGTCCATTATTATTATTTATAATAAAAAATAGATTGTGCGTACTTACTGCTTTTTTATTTCCCTTACAGTTTCTGCTAAATGTGCGGAGCCACCATCAGGTAAATCTGAGAATTATAAAGTTATTTTGTAAACAAGTGAATGTCTTAAATGTTCAAGTTGTAAGGACTGTTTAATTTTAGTGCAGATAACATCAAGTGGGAGTGGGCGGGGCAGCGGGGCAGCGGGGCACGTGAGCCGCTTGCATGCAGGGTGGGCTCGGATCGTCACACGGTGCGGTGGGCGCCCGAGGAGGGACGGCGACGCCGAGGCAGGCCTCGACACAGGTTGCATAGATCAACAGGCACTGGATGTGTCAAGCAGCAGCAGCAGCAGCAGCGTATGCATTTTATGTCGTGTAGTAGAATTAAAGTATTAATTTATATTTTAGGTAGGTAAGTTAGTTGTGTTTTATGCTGATTTGATTATTAAACGATTCCATAGAAACAACGCGAGCAAATCCGCGGGGAGAAGCTAGCACTTAAATTATTATAAAGCTACTATTTTATCGTTGGTACTTACCGTCTCGATCGACAGACGTCAGCACGATATAGCCGAGGCCCCACTGGTTGATGGCGTGCGCAGTGTTCCTGGGCTCGTCGGGGTCCAGCGGCGGAGGCTTGCGAGACGTCTTCACGGAGCAGAACATACAGCCGCGAGTGCACGTGTCACCCATTAACTGGAAACACCAGGCATTTTATTCACACCTACAATCGTTATTAACCTTGTTTTTTAGGGTTTTTTTTTAAATGGACATTGCGTCGTGGGACATGAAAGTGTTAGTTTAGCTTTATTTGCAATACTATGTGGCGCAAAGGTCCGCCCCTGCGACGCAAAAGGTTGCGGGCTCGATTCCCACCTTAGGACAATGTTTTTTTATTTATTTATTTACAAATTTTATGTTTAAGGGGCTACAATCTGGATCAGAGCAGTAATTTAAACTCTATAGATATGTAAAAGTGATTGTACACTGCTTTGCAAAATTACAATATAACAAAAACATAAAAACATTCACATGTGATTAAAATCCCTGAGAAGTGTTCACAATCATCAACCTTTTTGACAAATTATTTTGTAGCTGTCCATCTTCATAATAGACTTTGTTTATAAAATTATTTTTAATTTGTGATTTAACATGCAAGAACCATTGCCTGTGACTTCAAATGCCAACATTTAGAAAACTTAATGCCTTCTGAGTCTAAGGGTTGACCCCTTTTTAAGAAACACAAAGACGGATGAAGGCTCTCCAGTGCAATAATAATTTAATTAGCATGCTTGCATTATACAAGCAAGTTCATGGTTTAGCAAGCAGGGAAAATTACAGGGTGTACCATATTGAGTGGATAAATAATAAGTAAAGCAGTTTAATGCAGACACAAAATTCAAGATAATCCTGCAGGTACATGTGAACAGGAGAGTGTGAAATGGGGTGTAATTTAAAAAAAATACTTAATTAGTTTAACTTTTATGGGTTTTTGTATTTGATCAACCTTGCCTTTGCACACACCCACCAGTAGGATTGTCAATTTAATATGGGACACCCTGCACTCGTGAAGGGACACATCAGTGCAGATCATTGCAGTTCTAGTTGTAAATTAGTAACTGCTTTAGGAATGGTATTTTCAAAAGTTTACCATAATAGTAGCGGTGGACATGCCATGCTTCCCTCCGCTCCAGCACTCTCCGATGTTCGGGCACCGCGCCTCCTCGCACACAGTGCTGAGGTTCAGGCTACGAAGCTGCTCCTTAAGCTCACTGAATTTTGATCCTGGAATATTAAGTAGGTAAATAATGAAACTCTGGAATATTAAGTAGGTAAATAATGAAACTCTGGAATATTAAGTAGGTAAATAATGAAACTCTGAATATATACAGCATCATTGCCTGTTTTGTTCCCTCATAAGTTTGTTTTTAAGTTTAGTAACCATCTATCTATCAAAGCAGAGCTTTGGCATTTATTGACAAAGAAAATTACAATCAAATAATAAAAACAAATCAGAACTAGTATTTACAGTTGAATAATTAAGCTAACTGCTGACTGTTGGAAACAATCTACTGATAACTCAACTGATCCATATCAATACCAGTCAGAAGCATCCCTAAGACGCTGGCTGCATTGCAGAGCATAGCTTGTGTTTTAACATCAATTGATTCATGAGATTGTTAACAAATAAGTAACATCTACTCAAAACATAATTTTGGAGAAGAGTCTCTTTGAGCTTTTTATTTTAATAGTTATTTCTGCAACTTGATTCTTATACACTATGGAGGACTTGAATTACAGACAAGAGTAGTAGAGAAGATTTGTTTATAAATGAGACAAACAAGGTCAGGTGTCATTATCAGTTGCTTTTATCTATTATCATGACATTAAACAATTGGTTTGCATTGTACCATGTGTGTAAGTGTAGAGGTTAATTTTTCATTGATTAACCCTTGCTAATCAATGAAAAATCAACCTAGATATCTTAGATATCTTGTTATTGAATCAGCAATATGTGTACTGGCCAACCTGCACATTAAGTATACTTAGATACACACGTAGGCCAGCTTAAGTATGTAATAACTTTGTACTATGCTGTGTGCGGAACAGTGTTGTTCCGTCATTTTAACTCCGTAACATACTTAGCTTGCTAACATCTTTAGCTTATTAGTATATCAGTATCAACTCCTAACACCAATATCAAAGTACAGAGTAGCATAGGCATGTGTGAATGTTCTCAAGCTGAAATATAAACCAACCAGTGGGAATAGTTGTTTTGAGCCACGGCGGTAACCTTAATCTTTCAGCTTCCCCTTTCTGTCGTTTTAATTTCCCCTCATAGTCATCCCAGTTCTTGGGCCTGTCTTCGGAAACAAAGTCAGCCAACCCTGGCCCTTCTTTCAGTTTATCGCGGATTGCATCGAGCTTGGCTGTGTGTTTACATCTCTGAAACTTAAGTTTATGGAGTATGAAGGGTATGTTAGTTTAGTTAGAGCTAACGTATATTCTTATTAATTTCTCTATGAGTTTAGTTAGGTTCAGTCGGTACTTTACTTACTACGTGTTCCTGCAAATCTTGTAAGGAATACAGGAAATTCGAAAGTTTATTCATTTTAGACACGATGATAACTTTACTCGAAAATACTAGTAACTGTAGGTAGGTAACTTACCTCATGCGTTCTAGGTACTATTTGTGACTTCAAAGTATTGCGAATCATATTTAGTTGCTATTAATTTCACTAAACAGCGAGAGACAAAGAGTAAATTGTATTGTATTGGCGAGAGGTACTACAAACAAAGTTGTAGAAATTACGAAATATTTTCATTCTGTTGAACTTGACTGACAGCAAAAGTCAAAACAAAATAGGTAATCTACGTTCTACATACCCTACATACATAACTACCTAAAATGGGCAGACCCAGCAGACGGCAGACGTCATTACATTAAACTAGATTTGATGCAAAATTTTTAAATTCAAGTACGTAAACTGATCATATTCTTCGAAGTTTACGACACTCCGACACAGACACTGGCAGAGTCGTAGGCGTAGGTAAAAGCAAGCGGCGCCAAATTAAAATATAAATTAGAAGTTGAAGTTGAACCTATTTTGACAAACGTTCCGAATCGACATTTCTTTAGAAAGGGTGATTTTGTTCGTCCAATAAAGTTGACAGTAAAGTTGGACATGCATGGACCTATGAAGTTTTGATTCTTCCTTCGAGACATGGATCGTTGTCTATGGATAGTTAAAGAGGGAGGGAGAAGAAAAATAATCTATGGATAATACGGGATAATTCTTTTTATGAAAAAACTTTTGGAGTCATCTAATTTGATAAAAAATAAAAAAGGCTTCTAAACAAGAACCTAGAATTCTGTTTAAATTTTTAAAACTTAAATTCACTTCACACACAAAACAAATTTTAGACAATAAAGCTTTTGACCTTGAGCATAGCGACTTGGCTCATCAGCTGTCAAAGTGAAGTGAAAATAACCTCTCAAACATTTACAGATGATGGAAATAAACAAAGTTGTTTTGTGAATTTTATAAAATGAGAAACGTCGATTCTCATCTTCTGGATGATAAAATGGATGATGCGGTTACGCATTACATAAATACGCATCAACCAGGCGAGGTATGTAACTGTTTTTTTATTTAGTTGCGTCAGATAAAAGCCCTTTGTGTACCTTTGAAATTTTTAATTCATAGCTTCACTATCCAACTAAAAAGTCTTCAGAATCTAAATTGGTTTGTCTAATTATTTTTTACTTACTAGATTATCAAGCTAGCAACCTAGCTTCACAGACCAGACTGGGTTGCTCTCATAAAGCATCATATAAAATAAACATAAAAAAACCTGTGTACATAAGTATACCTTCCTTATGTACACAGTAGGTAGTACAAATTAAAAGTTTCTCTTCCAGGAATGCCTTATTTTAGATGTATCCACTATCCACATACCTAAATAAGTTTTCCTACTGTATCACAAAGAAGTAATATAGTATATTATTGTTGTATCATCATTCTTAAGCCCTTATCCCTCCTAGAATATGTGGGGTCGTCACTGCTAGCTTTATTCTTCCATTCACTTATATCATTCATTATCTCTGCGCTTACTCATGTCATCTTTTACATTATCGTGCTAACTCTACTCCAATATCCATTTACTTTAACTAACACTCTTCTTGTAACATGACTCTCTTCCTTCATGACATGTCCACACCATACTAACCTATTGCTCCTCATCTTTTCCTTCACTGGTGCATATTTCAAACTCAGTTGCTGCAAAAGTAATAATGTTCTAGATATATTTTTCTACCCTTCAGGCAATGGCTAGATACCTTACCTAACCAATTTGATACTTGATACTTGTCATACTAATAATAAAAGTAATTTTATTTTTAGTAAACTTAT
Source organism: Eupithecia inturbata (assembly GCA_963662085.1). Classification (NCBI taxonomy): domain Eukaryota; kingdom Metazoa; phylum Arthropoda; class Insecta; order Lepidoptera; family Geometridae; genus Eupithecia; species Eupithecia inturbata. The sequence goes on along the minus strand of OY759179.1, from coordinate 745,278 downwards.
TTTATATCTGTTGTTCCCAGCACGTCCACATAGACACTGATGGAATGCCGATGTCGGTACAGGATGATGGCAGCAGGATCACCGTCATGCACCAGCAGACCTACTCCTCACATCTGTGCAGGTAAGTTAACTTTACAATTTACTAACGTCAAGTACTTATTACTTCATTGTTAGAACAAGAAACATGAACAATGATTGCCATTAGGATTTGGGGGTATGTCCTGACGGATCACGCAAAAACCGATCATATCCTGACGGATCACGGCAAAAGGTGCTATCCGATATCGTGATCGGTCAGGATAAGAAACAAGATAACGAATTAGTGCTGTCCGATCACGCCATACAATTCATACCTTACTTTTAATTTTCGTTTGTGCTGTTAATAGATTTTCTTTACTTGAAATGTGCAATCAATAACACATAAATAACTCATATGTGTTATTGATTGCACATTTCAAGTTAAATACAATTTAGTAAATGAAATTGTATTGTACATAAAAAGGTAAGAAGGGGAAATATACTGTAATAAAACTTCAATTCTAAGAATGTATAGGTACCTATATCCCAAAAATTTACGACACGGGCGGGACACAACTATAATACAACTTTGTGAGTCATTGTTTCGGCAAACTTGCTTTCTAGCTTACTGATAACTAATTCATCTCTTTTTAGCGCATTGTTTAAAAACAAGTTTTTCGTTAGTTGTTTTTGCACAGCTGAGCTTACCGGTCGTGTGTCAGTGAATAAAGAATAATTAGTTATTTTTTCCATTAATGAAGCTTTTGAAAGAGAGGTAAGTTTTTTTTTATAAAATTAATAAGTTATTAGTACGGATTTGGAGGTAGTTATATAAAATACAGGGTTAATTTGTAATGATTTACTAAATAATAAAATAATAAGTAATATTATGTGTTATTATATAAAATGACACCCAATGTGAGTCTGGTGTCAAAAATATAAGTGCAAGCATCCAGAAAAGTACATATTTCAGCTTTGATCTAGTTACTGTGTCCTTTAATAACTGTGAACAATTGAAATAACAGTCTTTGTTAGAATGCTGGACATTTTTCACAAAGCATCTAACCCCAAACTAAGCAGAGCTAGGGATATACATAATACATTCCTATACCTCGTGTGTTCATAAGTCTTGAGACACAGTAAAACTAAAATATTTTTGGAGCTAAGTTGAGTATTCATTTATTGGATATTAAAATTAAAACTACTGACATCTAGATCTGTATTTAAAAATAAATCATTCAAAATGGCCGCCTTTGCATTCAATGCAGGCCTTCAAACGCGTGCGCCATTCATCTATGGCGGCACGAATCTTTTCAATGGGAATCCGTTTCGATTCTTTAATAAGGGCTCGCTTGAGAGAATCCAGGTTTGGGTGAGACTTTCTGCATGCCCTCAGCTCCAATTCCGTCCATAAAGAATAATCCAAAGGATTCAAGTCAGGGCTTGACGAGGGCCAATCTTCGCTCCGAATGAAGCCTGGCAAATTGGCCTCCAGCCAAACGTGGGGTAGTCTTAGCTTTATGGGAGGGAGCAGAGTCCTGTTGGAAAACCCAGTATTTTCCAGCGAATAGCGTATCATTTAATGGTTTAACCACCGCTTCCAATATGTCGGTTTGGTAATTTTGTGCCTTCACCTTGACGCCTTGCTGGCAAAAATGAAGCGAAGTGACCCCCTCGTAGGAAACACCCCACCAAACCATCACACTTGCTGGATGATGAGTGCGCCGGACATTGCGTACTGATGGTTGGACGTCCTTTGAACTTCTGGCGTAAACCTTATTGTTCTGCCGGTTAAACTTTTCTTCCACCGTGAAGATCTTTTAATCGGTAAACAGGATATTTTTTGGATCGTGTCTCTTCAATAGGTTCCGACATCGTTCCAGTCGCAATTTACGAAGACGCTCGTTTAAATAATGCACTTTCCTTCGACTGTAGGCCTTTAGTTTAAGATCATATTTAAGTATCCTGTTCACCGATATTCGCGAAATGTTGGTCTGCAGAGCTAATTTCTTTTGAGTCCGGCAAGGGTTGCGACGAATTCGCTCTCTGATTACTTTGATGTTAACGGGCGTCCTTACAGACCGCGGGCGGCCACATCTTCAACGGTCTTCTAAAGAGCCGGTCTCCTTGTACCTCTTTATGGTATAATACACAAAGTTCCGACTACATCCCAAACTTTGGATTTCACTAAAAACTTGCATTGGTTTTTTTCCTGCTTGAAACAGTGAAATTACTGTCGCACGCAAATCTTTTGTTGGCGCCATTTTCACGGAGAATGAAACAAATATTCAAATGTATATTTTTTCTGATTCAAAACATTCGAAATTAAAAATTTTAAAAGTTTAAAAAAGGTTGCATGAATTACTTTCTTTTTAAATTAATTAAATAAGTTCGTCTCAAAACTTATGAACACACGAGGTACATAGGTCATGTTGGAATGGCCAGGAAGTATTATAGATTTGACTGTGCTGCTGGTCTTCTTTTATGCAATATTTCATAATCAGGTCTGCCATTTGCATATGACTTGATGTACTCAAGGAGAATGTCTCTTGGAACAGCATATTGACTGATGGCTGGATCCTGCTGCATCCTCTTGAAGTATGCCTTCTGGAAAAATAATATTAGTTCTAGGTTAAGTAGCTTCTCTGTTTAGTTTAGTCTTATATTGTATTCAGTACTGGGCAAAGGTACTTGGATAGATGTTGGAGGAAGTCTTTAACTAACAATGCATAAACTTCACATATAAATTAAAATCATAAAACTGAAATTATAAAAAAATATAAAACTTCTATTCAAAACTACCAGCCACAAAATGGAGATTCCTAAGTCACACGCCAGCAGATTACACATGGATTTGAACCAGAGAGGTGAATAATTCCTAAAATACTTGTGTAAATACTGGTGTGAGCGCAAGCTTCACATATTATCTTACCAGCAAAGAGTACTCAGTATCAATGATCTCATCATCATAAGTGATGAGCCGTTCAAACCAAGGCCAGGTCATGTAGTCAGCGTACCCTGGTTCCTCTCCATCCAGAAACTGAGTACCCTGACCCTGCAGTGTGTTCTGAAGGTACTCCAGACCTTTGTGGAATGCTGTGATGTGCCCCTCTGGTATTTCTCTGGCTTTTACTAGGCGGAAGAATAGTGGATGGACCTGGAATGCCGTGACATAAATGACCATAACACATAATGCATATACTGCAGTTTAAAATGATTGCACAGAACATTATAAGTCTGTTTCAACCCCTATAATGATAGCAGGACCATTAATGTGATTGTTGGGTGATCAGTACTACTAATAGATACTCATACTCAATTATGCGCCGTAGGAGCACAAGGCACACTTGGATACGTCAATATACAATAATATAGGTTACAGTAAATTGTGCATAAATTAATTATTCAAAGCCATAAAGCAGACAAGATAAAAAAAATTGCAAGGAATATAGGTATAAAAATAGGTAGTATAATAAATAGATCAGCTGCTAAATGTGTTCAAAGAATGGCGTGTCAATGGGGTTTAGTTGTTTCCTGTTTTCACTTTCTACTCATATTGACATGCTCAGGGCGTGCTTAACGCCAGAAACGGCAAGATATGGTCAGGAAGGGCGGAAAAGGAACAAGATAACTGACTGTAAATATCCTTATGTAGAGTAATATTAGGTCCTTACATATGAAATTGGCGTTTTTCGTACTGGCCACTTTAATCACAAATTTCTCCTCTTTGGTAAGGAATTCCAAATTCAAATTTGTACAGCTATAGACTCATGTATTTGTGCTTCGATGATCGTCATTCATTTGTTTTTTTTCTTCTGTTTTTTTCTGTTTGCGTCACTCATTTTACAAAATGGAAAACTTAAAATATCGCATTATTTACGAGTACGAGTTCCGCCGTGGCACTAGTGCTGCGGAAACAACTCGAAGGGTGAATGATGTGTATGGCGGTCGTGTTGCAAAAGAAAACACAGTTCGTTTTTGGTTCCAACGTTTTCGTTCTGGAAATTTTGACCTGCAGAACAAGCCCCGTGGACGGCCTGAGACTCAAGTTGATAATGAAGAGTTGAAGGCTATTGTGGAAGCGGATCCATCGCAAACCACGTCCGAGTTAGCTGCAGGCTGCGATGTTAGTGATAAAACTGTTTTAATTCACTTGAAGCAAATTGGGAAGATTAAAAAGCTTGAAAGGTGGGTACCTCACGAATTGACTGAAGCAAACCGGCAAACGCGCGTCGACTGCTGCGTTACATTACTAAACCGGCACAATAATGAAGGTATTTTAAACCGAATCATTACCTGTGATGAAAAATGGGTTCTTTACGATAATCGGAAGCGCTCAGCGCAATGGTTGGATCCTGGCCAGCCAGCCAAATCCTGCCCCAAGCGAAAATTAACCCCAAAAAAGTTACTTGTAAGCGTTTGGTGGACTAGTGCCGGTATTGTTCATTACAGTTTTCTCAAATCTGGCCAGACTATTACGGCTGATGTCTATTGTCAGCAATTGCAAACCATGATGGAAAAGCTAGCGGCTAAACAACCTAGGCTGGTCAATCGCTCCACGCCACTGCTTTCACGACAACGCTAGACCACACACTGCGCAACAGACGGCTACTAAATTAGAAGAGCTTCAATTGGAAAGTCTAAGACATCCTCCGTACTCCCCGGACCTTGCTCCAACAGATTACCATTTTTTTCGAAATTTGGATAACTTCTTGCAAGGGAAAAAATTCAACTCCGATGGGGCAGTCCAAATCGCCTTCAAAGATTTTATTGATTCCCGTCCGACTGGTTTTTTTAGTAAAGGGATCAATGAACTACCTATAAGATGGCAAAAGTGCATAGAAAATAATGGTTCATACTTTGATTAATTAAATATATTATATTAAAAAATATTCGACTTTTTGTTCCTCCCATACAAAACGCCAATTTCATATGTAAGGACCTAATAAAAGTAAGGGGTTTGAGAAATAATACTAACATAAGTCGTAACAACTTCAACAACAAACTTGCTGAAGGCTCTCTTCTTGGGATCTTTAGGCAGCAGAAGTCTTTGCGGGAACAGTTCGTCTAAGTACTCCAGTGTAATGGAGCTCTCGCATATTGTCTCTCCTTCATTTATTTCGATGGCTGGTACTCGGCCTGTAAAACGTTGTTTTACCAAATTTGAAGAAGGTTTTATGCATACTTTTTACAGACGAACTGGAAAAATACGCTGATTTTATAATTTACCATTAAATTATAATACGCACTCTTTGCTTGACTTTCTGCAGGTCAAATCAGATGGTTTCGTGAGTGTACTTATCACTAAAACTATTTTCGCTGCTTATTGCTTACATTTTGATGACGAAGAAAAAAAATTAACCAATGAGCGGCCAAAGTAACTCACGATACATCTGATAAGGCCAGCTGGTCAAAACTGATTTTATAGGATATTATTTTTGTTTAATTAAACCTGCGGCCAAATTTGCAGTGTGTAGTTTGTTGTATTCGGCCCTATTGAATACATAGGGCCAAATGCCACAAGTTTTCATCAGAATTAACTCACCCAGAGGGCTCTTCACGAATAACCAATCGGGTTTGTCCACAAGGTCGACATTGATAACTTCGTAGTCGATTCCCTTCGCGTTGAGGGCTAGGATGGTGCGGTGCGCGTAGGGGCAGAATCGCATGTTGTATACACGCAGTTTGCCGGTATGTGGAGGCAAGGCATCTCCTAAAATTATAATACAAATTATACAGAAATTTCAGCATATTATCAAGGGAAAAGTAAATAACCGCTTTATTCAACTATCCTTTAATACTCATGAATTTACCAGAATATTAAGAGTATCTCTAACAAAATTCTCTGGTAACTTCGACTACCGCTGTTTACATGAGTGCCCTACCTAGGTGCAAAGTATTAAAACAGCATTAACAATCCATCAACATTAATACCATTAAGCCCACACAGAACTTACCTGCCTTTAAATGCTTCGTATCAAAGTTGATCTTCGGGCCTTGACTTGCCGTCGTCGTTCTAAAATACCCAACTAGTCTTCCTACAGAACGAACACTCGATGATAACATTGTACACAAACAATACTCTTAACCAAACCTAACTCTACTATGTCTCTGCTATAACACTTATAATATAACTCTGTTATATTGTTGTTATCATAATGACAATGCAAGTCGTTTATGTGGGTATCTGATCTGATAATAGTTCGGCATTAGCTTAGGTACAAATCCACTGCAAAACACAAAACTATTTATAATATTTTATTCACACACAGCAGCAGTTACACTAATAGTAGAAGCTGTCCTACATTAATATACAAAGTATTAGCCACTTATATGATTTAGCTATTATTTTGTAATGAAATTGTACAAAATAAACAATAATGTTGCGCTCAAGTCTACGCTACGGGTGATATCAAGGTAACGATACGATGCGACGTCAGAGACTTGATAACCTTGAATTGAGCGCGTTTTACAAACGAATAAAATTAAACGTTGAATGCTATTTGCAGCGTTATCTGTACGTACCGGTATAATTGTAATGTATAGATACTTATACAATAGCTAAACTCGATAAAGAATGTTTGCAAACAAACAGCCGATACTTAATCTAAAATTCACTCTGTTGTCGGGTATTTTTACACGCAATTTACATTCGATTTGAGATCCTTTCTTCAAAAAATGTTGCTTACCATTATATCCGTAACTCGACGCCAAGCAAGTGAGTTTTAGTTATTTGTGTTGGGGTTTGTTTACAAAGTTTCTACGTCAAGTTTGACTAGTGTATAGTGAAACCGCAAGCAAACGTTGATTCGAACTTGAAATAGAGTAACCAAACCTGCTTGACGTCATGCATCTATCTGGATCCTTTCCTGGGCCTAGCCCGCCCAACTCTTTCGTACCGCAGGCTTTACACACAAGTCATCAACATCATAGTGGCGCCCGAAGTGGGTCTAGACCACCAGACATAAAGTATCGCCTCCGGCATTGTCCTCCGCCGCCGTCGAAGGTCCTCCACTTCATCGTTTAGGAATCTACTATCAAAACATTGGCTGAGATACACAACCTCGTCTCCCGCTGGTCACTAATTGGTCGTTTTCGTTTCGTCTTCGTTCCGTTCTTAGGCATGTATGTCTGTTATCAGTCCTTAGGCTAAAGCTCATTGTTTTAATGTTTTCAGGCAGGTAACCGAGCAAGTAGGCGATGGACCATGGGGCGAAGAGCTGCTGGACCCGGAGGGACGTATCGCTGCCATCGTGGCGCAGCTCGCCAGCTCGCGGACATCGCATCCGCACCCGCATCACAAGGTAATATACCGCATCTCTGTTCGCTGTTCCGCAAAGCGTTATTAATACAAGCTCCAAATTAATAAAAATCAGTCAGAGATATTCAATTTTGGATTAAAGAAGTAACAAAGATATGTTGTATCTAAATAACAGCATACATCTTGTCGGTTACAGGTGTCGGCGAGGAACGAAGTGGACACCTCCGTTATACTAGATAGCTCAGTCAGATTCAATGCACAGGACCTGGTATGTTATAGATAGCTCAGTCAGATTCAATGGACAGGGTCTAGTATGTTACAGATAGCTCAGTCAGATTCAATGGACAGGGTCTGGTATGTTATAAATAGCTCAGTCAGATTCAATGGACAGGACATGGTATGTTATAGATAGCTCAGTCAGATTCAATAGACAGGGCCTGGTATGTTATAGATAGCTCAGTCAGATTCAATGGACAGGGCCTGGTATGTTATAGATAGCTCAGTCAGATTCAATGGACAGGGCCTGGTATGTTATAGATAGCTCAGTCAGATTCAATGTACAGGGCCTGGTATGTTATAGATAGCTCAGTCAGATTCAATGGACAGGGTCTAGTATGTTACAGATAGCTCAGTCAGATTCAATGGACAGGGTCTGGTATGTTATAAATAGCTCAGTCAGATTCAATGGACAGGACATGGTATGTTATAGATAGCTCAGTCAGATTCAATGGACAGGGCCTGGTATGTTATAGATAGCTCAGTCAGATTCAATGGACAGGGCCTGGTATGTTATAGATAGCTCAGTCAGATTCAATGGACAGGGCCTGGTATGTTATAGATAGCTCAGTCAGATTCAATGTACAGGGCCTGGTATGTTATATATAGCTCAGTCAGATTCAATGGACAGGGTCTAGTATGTTACAGATAGCTCAGTCAGATTCAATGGACAGGGTCTGGTATGTTATAAATAGCTCAGTCAGATTCAATGGACAGGACATGGTATGTTATAGATAGCTCAGTCAGATTCAATGCACAGGACCTGGTATGTTATAGATAGCTCAGTCAGATTCAATGGACAGGGCCTGGTATGTTATAGATAGCTCAGTCAGATTCAATGGACAGGGCCTGGTATGTTATAGATAGCTCAGTCAGATTCAATGTACAGGGCCTGGTATGTTATAGATAGCTCAGTCAGATTCAATGGACAGGGTCTAGTATGTTACAGATAGCTCAGTCAGATTCAATGGACAGGGTCTGGTATGTTATAAATAGCTCAGTCAGATTCAATGGACAGGACATGGTATGTTATAGATAGCTCAGTCAGATTCAATGCACAGGACCTGGTATGTTATAGATAGCTCAGTCAGATTCAATGGACAGGGTCTAGTATGTTACAGATAGCTCAGTCAGATTCAATGGACAGGACATGGTATGTTATAGATAGCTCAGTCAGATTCAATGTACAGGGCCTGGTATGTTATAGATAGCTCAGTCAGATTCAATGGACAGGGCCTGGTATGTTATAGATAGCTCAGTCAGATTCAATGGACACGGCCTGGTATGTTATAGATAGCTCAGTCAGATTCAATGGACAGGGCCTGGTATGTTATAGATAGCTCAGTCAGATTCAATGGACAGGGCCTGGTATGTTATAGATAGCTCAGTCAGATTCAATGGACAGGGCCTGGTATGTTATAGATAGCTCAGTCAGATTCAATGTACAGGGTCTAGTATGTTACAGATAGCTTAGTCAGATTCAATGGACAGGGTCTGGTATGTTATAAATAGCTCAGTCAGATTCAATGGACAGGACATGATATGTTATAGATAGCTCAGTCAGATTCAATGCACAGGACCTGGTATGTTATAGATAGCTCAGTCAGATTCAATGGACAGGGTCTCGTATGTTACAGATAGCTCAGTCAGATTCAATGGACAGGGTCTAGTATGTTACAGATAGCTCAGTCAGATTCAATGGACAGGGTCTGGTATGTTATAGATAGCTCAGTCAGATTCAATGGACAGGGCCTGGTATATTATAGATAGCTCAGTCAGATTCCAAGGGACAGGACATAGTATGTTATAGATAGCTCAGTCAGATTCAATGGACAGGGCCTGGTATGTTATAGATAGCTCAGTCAGATTCAATGGACAGGGCCTGGTATGTTATAGATAGCTCAGTCAGATTCAATGGACAGGGCCTGGTATGTTATAGATAGCTCAGTCAGATTCAATGTACAGGGCCTGGTATGTTATAGATAGCTCAGTCAGATTCAATGGACAGGGCCTGGTATGTTATAGATAGCTCAGTCAGATTCAATGGACAGGGCCTGGTATGTTATAGATAGCTCAGTCAGATTCAATGTACAGGGCCTGGTATGTTATAGATAGCTCAGTCAGATTCAATGGACAGGGCCTGGTATGTTATAGATAGCTCAGTCAGATTCAATGGACAGGGCCTGGTATGTTATAGATAGCTCAGTCAGATTCAATGGACAGGACATGGTATGTTATAGATAGCTCAGTCAGATTCAATGGACAGGGCCTGGTATGTTATAGATAGCTCAGTCAGATTCAATGGACAGGGCCTGGTATGTTATAGATAGCTCAGTCAGATTCAATGGACAGGGCCTGGTACGTTATAGATAGCTCAGTCAGATTCAATGGACAGGACATGGTATGTTATAGATAGCTCAGTCAGATTCAATGGACAGGGCCTGGTATGTTATAGATAGCTCAGTCAGATTCAATGGACAGGGCCTGGTATGTTATAGATAGCTCAGTCAGATTCAATGGACAGGGCCTGGTATGTTATAGATAGCTCAGTCAGATTCAACGGACAGGGCCTGGTATGTTATAGATAGCTCAGTCAGATTCAATGTATAGGGCCTGGTATGTTATAGATAGCTCAGTCAGATTCAATGGACAGGGTCTAGTATGTTACAGATAGCTCAGTCAGATTCGATGGACAGGGTCTGGTATGTTATAAATAGCTCAGTCAGATTCAATGGACAGGACATGGTATGTTATAGATAGCTCAGTCAGATTCAATGGACAGGGCCTGATATGTTATAGATAGCTCAGTCAGTTTCAATGGATAGGGCCTGGTATGTTATAGATAGCTCAGTCAGATTCAATGGACAGGGCCTGGTATGTTATAGATAGCTCAGTCAGATTCAATGGACAGGGCCTGGTATGTTATAGATAGCTCAGTCAGATTCAATGGACAGAACCTGGTATGTTAGCAATTTTTATAGTGGTTTGTCATGTTTGTACTAATTAGCTAACCGATTTTGTACTTCACCTGTCTTACTGCTAAATTCATTAGTATATTAGTTTTTAGGGTTCCGTACCTCAAAAGGAAAAAAGGAACCCATAGAGGATCACTTTGTTCTCCGTGTGTCAACCCTCTGTTCTCAGGAACGCGTGAAGATATTGAGTTGAAATTAACATCAAACCTCTTGGAGCCGTGATATAAATCAAACTTCTAAGTCAACGCATTCAAAAGCTACAACAGTATTTGTCCGAATATATAGAAATTTCTATGGGAAGCCCATGCATGCAAAACCTTTCGGGTACTTCCCGTTGACCTAGAATTATAAAATTTGGCGAGAGGCAAGGTCAAGAAAAGGAAAAAATCCGAAAACCACAAATTTATAGTTTATTCACAAAAAATATACTTTTGGTTCATGCCATGGACCAAAACCTAAAGGTTACCTGCTTACCGTAGACCTAGTATCATAAAATTCAAGAAGCAAGGTCTTACGGAACCCTCGGTGCGAGAGTTCGACTTTCGCTTGACGTTTTATTTCCTTAAGGGGGCTCTGCGTAAAATTGTCCAATTATGTCCTCACCGTTTTAAAAATGTATCTAATACTAATGTAATATAATTAATGAAACAAATCACAAAATATGACCTTAAACGTTTTGGAATTGTAACCTGTCGTCTCAAATAAATTATTTAGTTATCATCATGAAGTTATGCCTTTTTATTTTGATATACTTACTTAATAAAAATAATCGTACTTTATTGTAAATTGTTACAGAATCAACAATCAGTGTCCCTGGCCGGTCTTCCGCCGATGCAAACCCTACCGCCGCTACAGGAGATGAAACGATGTGAGACGGACTGGTTCGGTGATAAGAACAAGAAGGTATGCCATCTTACTAGTGTCTTAATAAATTAAAACGTTCACTTGGAAATGTTAGTGATGACTTGGGTGACCTTTAAGGTGAGTTGCAGGCGATAGGTTCCTGCGTCAAACTACGATTTACTTAATACATACTAGTTTGTACCCACGGCTTCTTAAAGTTGCTTGTTTAATTCCAGGCCTTGATCCCCGCAAAAAGTCAGTCCGATCCATTCATTTCTATCCAAACTTTCGCATTCCTAATATTACTTTGAAGTCTGCAGGCAGATTGTGTATGCACCAAGCGAAGACGGGGCGCTTTGGCGCTCTTCAGGGGCGACAAGTCCAGCCGTGGACTAACATAGGCTGGTGATAATGTGTGTAAAGTAATGTCGCTTATTTTTCTATTCCAGAGCGAATCCCAAATAGCCCAACTAACGGACTCAGACGGGCCAGTACTGGATCTACCGAGCGGCTCTCCCGCACAGAACAGACAACAGAACAGAAAGAGTCTGCCTCACAAGAAGAGGATATCTCGGAAGCTGAAGAGGAACAATGGCGGCAGCACCCCACAACAGGTTCAATCTAAACTTTCACTTTCGCTATCCGTATTAGCATCTGCTTTTGGAGCTATCTTAAATGGATACTTGCAGACTTTTATCAAACTACGTAGAGCTATTATCGAGAAGTCGATATTGAAGATATTGAACGTTATGTACCTACCTACTTATGTATTGTACTGATAAAACATGTATTAACACGACAACTGCACTTAATTCGCAGGATCTAGTGGTGATCAACAACATAGACCGGGTGGTGACGCCGGTGGTGGACGAGGAGCAGATCCTGCCCGACAACTATGTGACGGTGCCTCAACAGTCGCACCACATATCGCACGAGGTAATGTTCTGCACTCGCTTCTGTCCGCGGTTCCGCACATGAACTACCTACTTAGATAAAAATAAATCCGTCCCTACAAAACCGTATCGCATTGCGGCCGTTATCCTGAACTTATTCAAATGCTTATAATATTACTGTCCCTTTCTCACCGGTCGCGGTCGAGTTGACAAATTAAAGCCAAATTGAGTAGGTACTAGTTTAGTTTTAAGAAACGAAGAATCGACTCGAATGTGTGTTACCTAACAAATGATTTTATTTATTTCTTTATTATCATATCAACACAAAACACGTTACTTTGGCACGTCATCTCGACTCATCAAAGAATATGCCTTTCAGAGAATTCCTTAGAGAGCAAATTGTTTTTTTTTCGGCAAATGTATTGTAAAGCCAGGATTAATATTAATCTATTCTTCAGGTCCAGGTCAGGACGAACTATCCTGTATTGACCTTTGAATGGCTTTCGTAATTTGCTATTGTATGGATATGATCATTGAAATGCCTTTCAAGGCCGTTCAAAGGGCTTTCAAATGTCAATTATAGGATGGGTAATGTTTGCGTAATTGCGCAGCAGGTCCGGCCCATCCTGATCTGCCAGATCTGCGGCGGGTTCTACGGTGAGGAGCAGCTGAAGTTCTTCCAGCACCTCAAGCAGCACTACGAGCCGCACAACATCATCATCGACAGCCCCGTCGCGGACCTCGTCATGGACAAGGTATAAAATAGCAACCAAAGTTAGAGTCAGCTGCGAAAACTGGGGAGCCTCCTCGCATCCCTTTCCGAGATCGAATTGAGTAAACGCAAACGCAAGGGACTCTAGTTTCTTGCGGTAGTTACGGACAAGGTAAGAATTATAAAACTTCCTAAGAACTACTTGACAAACAGACCAAGGCCCTACCAAGAGGGTCGCGCAGTAAAAATACTATTTTGAACTTATTTTTACACTGTCCTATTCATCGCGGATACCTTGATGGTAAGTTGCCTGTGACAGCATCCCACGCGAGAACCCCTGTGACAGTGAGGCTACGATTCACTTCTTTACATCCGTTAACTTCAGGGGTACATAGTCCTAATATAAGGTAGTTAGGGCCGAGCCTCTAATATAACCTTTTATCATCTTGTCGTCAATGACAATAATATCAAATAATACTGCCTTCGGCTCCACGCATGACTCAAGGGCCGAGCCTCTAATAGACCCTTTTATCATCATGACGTCAGTCAATGACAATAATATTTTTCAGATCACAAACACGTGTATAGTGAACAACGTGGCGCAACTGCCGGATTCCATCGTGGAGCTGTCTCTCGAGAACTCGGTGCCTAAGACTATGTACCAGTCCATAGACAAACATGCACACAGCAACATCTTGCCACTCAACTACAATAATATGAAGGTATGGAAGATATTAGGTATCACAAATGTGCAAGACATTTGCGGAGATAAATGTTTTGTGGTTTTGAAACAAACAAAGTACAAAAATGAAAGCTTCATTTGATTGACCCTGTCTCTTTTAAAATGAAAGCTTTACTTGATTGACCCTGTCTCTTTTAAAATGAAAGCTTTACTTGATTGACCCTGTCTCTTTTAAAATGAAAGCTTTACTTGATTGACCCTGTCTCTTTTAAAATGAAAGCTTTACTTGATTGACCCTGTCTTTTTTAAAATGAAAGCTTTACTTGATTGACCCTGTCTCTTTTAAAATGAAAGCTTTACTTGATTGACCCTGTCTCTTTTAAAATGAAAGCTTTACTTGATTGACCCTGTCTCTTTTAAAATTTCGACATCATAATATGTAGGTAGGTACTGAAAATTTTATTTTAATGTTTCATTTATTTTTCTTTTATTCTGTACGTACAGGCGCACGAAACGTATTACTGTTTAAAATTTCAAGTTAATAGCTGCGGTAGTTGCTTAGATTTTAAAGAGTGAAAAAAGGACAGAAAATGTCTCGCTTTGTCTGTCCTTTTTTCACTAAGGATCTGGACTGATCACGAAACCCTAAAAATATCAAGCAGAGTAAGCTTGATCTTTTAAGGGTTTCGAGTCCAACCTGATCCAACTTTCCTGAGTTTAGTGTAGGACGATAGGTACCTACTAGGAATGTTACAAGTCAAAACCTTTCTTTCGACATTCTATTGTGGATTTGTAAAGGTAATGCTAATCGATCGAGAGCTTGCTCTATTTCTGTATGAGATATGAAATCGAATCTAAATCATGCTTGCATGTGAACAACGGATGTTCATTAAAGAATATTCAGATTCAGTCATAGCCTCTGATTCACATTTAAGACGTTAAATACCCATCATCTCTTTTAGATGCAATACTCAATGGCAAACGTGGAAAAAGAAACCCCAGTAGAAGCTGAGAAAGCCGACCTATACGAGACATTAGATAAACTAGAGTTCTACAACTGTGGCAAATGCAGCATAACGTTTAGAAAGCAGAAACAGTGCGAGGCGCATATGAGGGAAGCGCATCCCAGTAACACGAAGGTAATATGGTGCTTCGCTGTGCTAGAATAAGGACCAAAATAGAGGTTTGTACTGCTGGAAGTAGCGCCGGGAACCGCAATTTACTAACGTTTTTAGTGAAGTTATTTTATTTGAATAAGCGGAAAGTGGATTCAACTGCGGGAAATGAAACAGTCTAATGGACTGATACACTAAACGTATGAATCACTAGGTAGTTTTTGACCGCGGCTTCGCACGCCTTTTCTAGATAAATTTATGCTAAAACTAAAACATACATGCAGCTCGATTCGTTCAGAATGTTGTGCGTAACTAACAAACAAAACTCATAGAAATTTGTACATTGTTAGTAGGATTGCGAATAAACTAGGTTCCTAGACGTTTTGCAAGATTACATTTTCAATTCAATTTATTTATTTAATTAGAACGGTCATACCACTTACACTAACTAATTAAGATTAAATAATACAATAAAAATACAAATTTCACATAAAAAGTAGCAATAAATTCTGGATTAAATAAATCAATAAAAACAACAAATTTTAAATATAAATCAACAATAGAATTCAGTTTAAAATATTACCTACAATAAAAAAAATCAGATAAAATAAAATGCAACAACAAAATGTCCAAATTCAAAAAGTAATATGTACCTACAATAAATAACGTCAATTTTTTTATCTATATATTATTATAATTAACTAGCTTAAGAGGCCCGACGGCCTGACACTAGTCCCATGGGAGTTGGGGAGGCCCATTGTGTGGGACGTTACATGCGTCGACACACTTGCGCCTTCCCATCTTCCGAGGACATCCGTGAGGGCTGGTGCGGCGGCAGATTTAGCCGAGGATCTCAAGAGACGCAAATATGCAGGTCTCGACAGAGCCTACATATTTGCTCCCTTTGGGGTCGAGACCCTGGGTTCGTGGGGTTCCGAGGCTCTCCAGGTTTTCAAAAAGTTATCTGAGTGTCTGGTCGACGCGACGCGTGACCCGAGAGCAGGCGGGTATGTGGCGCAGCGCATCAGCATTGCAGCGGGGCAATGCAGCCAGCGTCTTGGGGACGCTACCTGTAGATTGTTTGCAACAGTCTGCAGTTAGCTTAATTGTTTCAATTGTAAATACTAGTGCTAATTTGTTTTTATTTTTGAATTGTAATTTTCTTTGTCAATAAAGATTACTAGCTTAAATTCACTAAGTTAATGTCATGAGCAATAATAACACAGCCAGATATCAGCCGTCAATCTCACAAAATCTCATGCATTCACTAATAAAGTGTTTCCATTCATCATCAAATATGTCAACATGTGGATAGGTAGCTACCAGCTTGTTGAGAGAGTTCAGATTCAGAGTGCGAGGCGGCGGGGAGCTGGCACGCGCGACGGTTCGGCACGAGGGTGTGACTAAGACTGCAGCTCATTGTGCAAGACAATTGCGTCAATGGCGCAGCGTGCAATCTTGCACAAGTGATCATTTGATCATATGTCCTCCGCGTACTAAGGGAGTTGTACCCAAGGCACCATAGTAGAAATTTCGTAGGGTACATAATATGGGTAACGAAGTAATAAACATCCATCCACTCTTACAGTTAGAAGACATGGGCGAGTTCAGTGAGCCAGAGGATCTAATGGCCGGCATACACGTGTGCGTGAGTGAGTACGAGCCGCCCTTACTGCCGCATCTCACGGTAGACAACGGACACGTCACCCAGGACCACACTAGGCATTGGTAAGTTAATTGAGGTTCAAAATGTATGTAAATATCGGTTCTCACAGCCTAACAATCCTAAAAAAGGTAGCCATCTTTTTTTGTCCCTTATTCCCAAAGCTCAGTATAAACGCTCGTTGAGGGTGACTCCTCAAGCTAACTGCCCCATAAAAAAATTTTCTTTGTTACGTTTAAGCACATACCTTGTTTGGGTTTCAGTCGTTCTTAATTTTCTCTCTCTCTTAACCCGCGAGCACTCGCGCTATGAGCATTTTGCTCACAGTAAATTTAAAACACGCGCCATTTTGTCAAAATTATTCGTACGTACATTGTTCATTCGGTAGCTGAGTTTTGTTCTGTCCCCCACCCCTGTATGCAGTTCACTTCGCGCCAGTGTGCGCCAGTCACTTGGACGAGGTGGTTTGTTGCGCCGTGTACCATCAGGCGGCGTTTTGCTCATCGCGCGGGTATCGACGTAAGTACTTTTTTTTACTCATGATTTAATATTTTTTCATGTTAGCGACAGTTTTACTGCTACTTTTATGTAATATTATGATTTTACAATGTACCTCTATTTCTATTATAGATGGATCGTGATCGAAGGGACGAACATGACATCATTTATAAAGAAATTACGGGTATAATCATCACGCACAGAGACTACTTGAAACAACTAGCTCTTCAACTAACACAGCCACATATCCAAAGAAGAAGCACCTTCCAAAATATATCATATCCTCTTCAACAAGTGATGAAACGTTTTGTACCAGAATCTGAGTTACCAGAAGAAGAAAAACCAAGTGGTATCTGCGCGGTTTGCCCAAGACGCAAAAATCGCAAGATCAAAAAGAGCTGCATTTACTGTCAACAATTTTTATGTACCGAGCATAGTCGTACACTATGTGATATGTGTAAAGCTCGCGTATATGACGAAGATTAGTTATTCATACTTAGTTCAAAAGGTTTTCTTGAAAAGTTTTTTTTTTTCGTTTTTTCCCTAAGACTGCCTTACAAGACTGGCAAATTAGTTCCTATTGAATTGAAATTGATTGTTCATTAAAATAAAAAAGATTAATATTGTTAACTTTTTGAATATATATTTTGTAGAATAAATAATGTGTATTTTATTTAATAAAATATTTTTTTATTCATATTTTTTGGTAAAACTTGCATTTATTGACATTCATAAACGTGAGCAAAATGCTCTATACGCGAGTGCTGATGTAATTTCTTGAGGCGCGAGTACTGGCGGGTTAAGATCCGGAATCATTATCATTATCTGCCCGATTACATTTAGAAGATCACTTAGAAGGTCTACAGTAGGCCTTTTCCGATCTCTACCAGTCGCCTTTTGACATTTGTCTTCATGTAAAATGTCCACTCTCTGGGTTTGGCATAAGTATTTAGAAACTACAATTCCCTTTCACAGGTATTCAAGAAACGGCACACAACTAGATCCCTGTGACAGCTGCAACGAATGCACCAACGACGGCTTCTGCGCCGGTTGCGACCGCGACACAGAACAACACACACAAACGCACCACACACAGCCTCACCACGCACAGCCACACCACACACAGCCGCATCACACACAGCCGATCCATATGTCGGAGCAGCATATGGAACCGCACCAGAGTCATGATTCGCATTCACATGAACCTCAGCCTTTGAAGATTCTCAAAGGTATGGCTATCCTACATACATTTTAGATTAAATTAGTATTTTATTCTACCTAGACCTTTTTGATCAGTTATCTGCCACATCATCACTCGTTGGGTGGGATTGTGGTCAATCATTAATCAAAGTAATCATAAATGTGGCGGTCATTAGGGGAGGCCTATATCCAGCCGTGGACTAATATAGGCTGCTGATGATGATGATCCATCAAAGGTGTATTTCTGTTAGAAAAGTCTTTATAGTTTCTTCGTAAAAAAATCGTCAAATAATTCAAAGTACCTACGATTGATCGTTTTGGCAAAGATTTCTGAGTGGAACAAGAGTTTAGAGGTCTTAGGATTCATTGCAGGACATGATGAAAGCTGTCATATAAAACTTTAGCCTTGACTGTGAATAGTTATTCCGTAAAATTCTAAAGCTTTCAATTTAAGCCGACCTTACCCTATATTATTATTAGTATTTTTGTGCCTAATGTGTAGTTTCTGACTTCGTTACTGAGTACTTCTTGGTATTATGTGTCGCTAATCTATTTTCATTATTAATTCTCCTAATTTCAACAGAGGAAGTCCTCCAAAGAATATTCGAGAGCGAAGTCCCAACATCTATAGCCTACAGCAATAGCATTCACGATCAACAAAACGACCACGAGCCCAGCCCTGAGCATGCTAACAAACACAGCAACGAGCACGCCAATCATAACGATCTTAGCAATGAACATGCCAATAGCAATGACGTCTATGAAAGTAATGATTATGAGAGGAAACATAACGTGGATGAGAGGGAGAAGAAGTGGATCACCGTGACCGTTGAAGGCTCTAACGGTGGTGTTAAGGGGAATGGGAAGGTCAGTGGACTTTGTGATGTTTAACAAAGGCCATACAAAGCTCAGTTTGATACATAATTTATTGTACACCAGTTTCTGTCCGCGGCTTCGCACGCATTGTTTCTATGAAATGGTTAAAGGTTTTTTCTGAGCTGATTTATTGGATAAAAAGCAGCCTATGTTTTCATAAGGTTGTAACATACAGCCATCCTTTCAAACATTTGTGCGTGATATCTAGGACTTCTCTCAATTTTATAAACACAAGCGCGAAATCTCTCTATTTTCTAGAAGCCTAGAAAAAGACTCCTGACTTTTGAAATTCATCTCATTAAATACGTTTCAACCTACGAATAAGTAATATCAAGAAGCATAATTGAGAACAAATTCCAAACAAAAAGTCCCTACTTCAAACCGAAATGACGTATGATTTAAAACATCACTTTCAAAGTAACAAAAAGACATTTTTCGTGATTGGTTAAAAATTCAGAACGAATGCAGGGATTGGTTGGCGCTTGCTGAACGAAAGTAGGGATTGGTTCGCGCACGTGGTGTACTGTCATGCCATGAGAGCTGAGTCAGCGGCGTGGACGATGTATGCAATAAGTAGATCGGACCAAGTCCTTAATAGAACAATATTATTGTACAATGCTTTTATTATGTTTTTTTTGTTACTTTTTACAATTCAATCAAATAATATAAATATCAAACTGCTTTATTTCCTTTAGATATTACAGGACTCTTGGACAGTTTACAAAAATCAAATTACAAAAGTAAAACTAGGAAATAAAATGATAACTGATTATTTTGTTCACTTCAATATTTTTAAGGTAAAGTAAAGAAGCGAACAAGAAACCATTAACTTGTTAGGTTGTTAGTTTTCGAGTTGGAGCACAACTCGTCCCAAGGTTTTTTTATCGTCTTCTAGATAATCTAGTATTTATATACCACAAGCTGCAGAATTAAGTCTCTTCGATAGCTTATCTATGTGTCGGTCCATTGAAGTTTAGTATTTTTGATGATTCCTAAGAATATGGTACTGTCTACTATTTCTACCGTTTCTCATATAACTTTTTCATTAGTCTTAAAAAATACATGTTTTAATTCGTCCAAACAATGAACTTAATATTTTTAATGCAGCTTTAATGCAAGTTGAAAAAGCCAAACCTACTTTACATACCAATAACTGTAATCGTTCATTATTGTTCATTTTTCATTTACAGATGTTGTATCACTTATAGATGTTGATGTTTCTTCGCGACGAATCATCTGTATAAAAAACAGCTTAATTTATGATTTGATATCATAACATAATTAATTTTAATAATAAAACAGTAAGAACTTACTATACAAACTGGTACTGCAGTTTTGTGCAACATGGTGATATCCTATTAATGATTTATAAAAATAATTTTCCTCAAAATGAATAGAGCATACTCTGCTGGTTTTCACAGGCATCCAGTCATTCTCTTGTATTTCTAGCTTAACTGCAGCTATCCACTTATTTTTCCGAATAGGATCGGCAGGGAAACTAAAAGAAAAGCAAAAAAGCAAAATTCATACAATGTCTGTTTTATAATTATCTAAACTTATTTGGCAATGGCCTTTATTAACAAAGAAAATTACAATCAAATTATAACTAGTATTTACAGTTGAAACAATTAAGCTAACTGCAGACTGTTGCAAACAATCTACAGGTAGCTCAACTGATCCATATCCAGTCGGAAGCGTCCCCAAGACGCTGGCTGCATTGCCCCGCTGTATGGCAATGCTGATGCGCTGCGCCAGATATCCGCCAGCTCTCGGGTCACGCGTCGCGTCGACCAGACGCTCAGATAACTTTTTAAAAACCCGGAGAGCCTCGGTACCCCACGGACCTAGGGTCTCGACCCCAAAGGGAGCAAATATGTAGGCTCTGTCGAGACCTGCATATTTGCGTCTCTTGAGATCCTCGGCCAAATCTGCCGCCGCACCAGCCCTTACGGATGTCCTCGGAAGATGGGAAGGCGCAAGTGTGTCGACGCATGTAGCGTCCCACACAATGGGCCTCCCCAACTCCCATGGGACTAGTGTCATGCCGTCAGGCCTCTTCCCATCGTCACGCAACAGACCATTCGGTTCGAGAATAGCTGGTACGTTAGCGGTGACAAAGGCCCGCCGGATGACGTCGTTAAGGCTGGCATGACGAGATATCCGACCGGCGGCCCTAGTACACGATAATCCGTGATGATCAAGCTGTTCGACAGCAGTACCGCACTGGCATTGATGAGGCGCGCAACACATTGCACCCAACCGAAGACATGTTGCGATACGGAAAGTTACGGGATCCAATAAAGTGCCAGTGTTAAATGAAGGAAATGCTTGCAACCAATGTCCTGACTCCCATTTAGAAACGGCCAGGAGACGGGCACGATCCGCAGAGCTGGAGCACGTTTGTAACAAACTATTCCTTGTCAACTCACACAGAGGCCCGTCCCATTGCCGTTGAGACAAAAGAGATTTTGGGGGAGCAGCATTAGGGCAAGCATTATGCCAAGCCGTTCGAGCTTCGTCTAAAAATGAAATTTTGAATGAAATTCCAGGTGGGACCAAACAAGATGACTTTAAAATTTTTTCAACTAAAGAACTAGTGCTGTAGACGGAAGACAGGAACGCTGGAAGGGCTACACTTGAAATTTTGCGTATACCTAAGCCTCCCAATTTGACAGGCAGGGAGGCCTGCGACCATGCCTTGTCATCTAAATCGACATTCAAAACCGATGATAGAGTATTCTGTATTATGTTGTCTAAGCCTTCCAAGAGCTCACTGTGTTTCCACAGTTGACTACATCTCAAAGAATACGTAAATTTAGGTACAAAAAGACAAAATCGAATTATCGTAAAAGGCTATTAATTTTGAGCAGTCTGTCCGAAGTTTTGTTGAAATTTTGAATTTTCTCGTCTACAAAGGACTGAAAAGACTTATCAAGAATTGGTGAACCAAGGAGGCGAAGTGAACATTTATCAACAACTGTTATGTTGGGGGCTAAACTATTGAATTTTCCAATGATATTGTTTTTGTCTACACAAGAGTCCGAAATAAAAAGCTCGCACTTTGAAAAATTTAATTCCAAACCTATTTTTCGAAATTCATCTGTGATGATTTTTAGATCATCAAAAACTGTGTTTACCTCTCCACCTAAAGTTCCGTCATCCAAATACCAAACATTGAGCTTGGATTGGAGACGTTGAATTATCGGTTGGATGACAAGGCTAAATATGGCCGGACCGAGAGGGTCGCCCTGCTGACATCCAACAGCGGACAAAATGACTTTGTTCTTGTAAATTAATTTTGACGGCGAACCGTAACATTGCCAAAGAAAAGGGTAAATTTCTGGAATTTTGTCTTTAATTTGTTTTAGCAAGGCGCCCCTGTCTACGGAATTGAAGGCGTTTTTGACGTCTACCTTCAGAATTACCTCCCCATAATTTTGGTCTAAAAATGTACGAAGGGAATGTACTGCGGCCTCACATCCGCCACGCGAACCAAAGCCTAGCTGAATTGGTCGGAAATAGTCGCCTAAATAGTCGGCTTCTTTCCGACAGCAGACTTTAGCCGCAAGGCGGCGGTATGTAGTGCCCACGGCTATGGGTCTTATACCGCCATCCTTCTTTTTTAGGGCACAAAGGTTCGCACCGTATAGGAGTTCTGTGATCTCGCTGTTAACTCGGCCTGACAACATCAGGTTGATTAAACCTGTCAAGTCCTCCAGAAGGACTTCACCGGCTTGGCCAGACCCGCCAGACAGAAGATCTTTTAGATGCTGTGGAGTCACAGCATCCAGGCCGCCGCCGGCAAAGCCACTCTGAAAAGACATGACAGCTTTAAGCACGTCCTGGCTGGTCGTGCTTACAGCGACATCACTCTCTTCCGGTGGATCGGGGAGTTGTGTATTGGCCCCTGCTGGTGGATGCTTACTCTCAAGAGATATGAGAGTAGCATTGTCATTTGGCGCCATCGTGTCGTTTGAGAACATTATGCGTGAGGCACCTTTGATATCACCATCATTGAGTTTACTCTCTACAAGTCTGTAGATAGTAGACTCAGGCAATGGCTTATTAGAATTTGAATTTTGTGGTGTGGCCTGATCAACAGTGGAAATAGGCTGCCCTTCGCGTGCAGTGTACCTAACACAATTTTGTTTAATCTTAACCGTGACTGATGACTTGTTGCCCAAATCTTTCTTTATATGCAGTACGCTGTAAGGATAAACTAGTAAGTGCTCCCAAGCTCGCTTGGTGTTTTTTGAAACAGCATTCCTAATGGCTCCTGAGAGAGCGGAAGCGACAGAGATGCGGGCACCTCGAGGAATACGTTTAAAAATAGGAGTTGTAGCTTTGTACTCACTCAGAACTTTCCAAAAAAGGGGTGTATCAGCCGTATAGTTTGAATTTTGTGTCAAAACATCTACCGCTCCTGCAACCGGAGCAGACAGCGGGATACTGGGATCCTTATGGATTCTTGTTTGATGAATTTTGAGGCCTCTCTGTCCCTTAAAAAAGCGAGCCCGGGGACATTGTGTGCACTCTAAGAGAGGCGGCACAGACACGATGGGATGGTTTTCCGTCTCATTCCTTATTGCATTAATCGGTTGCGTGCACTGTATCATCACAATAAATGTAACTTATAAAATGTAAACAAAATTCTTACAAATCTAAATAAACTAACGGGATGACAGCGGCTGGCGCACGCGTGGTAGCCCGGGCTCCGGCAGACGCCCTCCTTACTGTAGAGAGAAAAATAACAAAGAATAATCTTCTGTCAAAACCAACGTAAACAAACTACAAAGAGAGAATCCACCTTTCAATTTATGTTGCGCTGAGGTTGTCCCCGGCCTGGAAAACAATACCTGATGCGGCCTAGGTGGTGGACCGTCGGCCCTAGAGCCCCAAGGCTCCTGAAAAGCCGTAAAAAAAATCTTTCTGAAAAAATACAAGCAAAGATAAGTTAGTAAGTTGACAGTTGTTTTTTTTTTTTTTTTTAGAAAAAAAAAAAAAACTTGTAGATTTACATTTCAATATTTCATCAAGAAGAAAAAAATTAAGTCACTTCATATTGCATAGTATTGACCATCTCGGTTTGACAACGTATTTGATCATCTTTCAATAAAATTATAATTTTGCTACTACTTACTAGTGAAAAGTGATCTCTGGACATTTAAATCTTGTTTGGCTCCTGCACCACTTCACAACACATGCTGGCATATTGATTTACAGCTAGTTCACAATGATAAATTCGAAAACGTTTGCGAAGATTTGACGTCTGCTCGCTAACAAGAACATTGTCTGATTGATGACGCACTGAACAGTACTTTTAACCCCGCCTACTTTCACACGACTTTTGTTTGGGCATTTTTGTATCGCAGTTACATTTCCTGATATTACTTATTCGTAGGTTCCAAGTTCCAACACATCACAGTGACACCTTCCCTATATTATTTATTACCTACATTTGATTGATAAGGTACTAATTATCTAGCTCCCTAGGTAACGTTCTACCCGACATCGATGCAAATATTCAAATATTGATTATTTAAGGTAATAATCATTTGACCCTTTCATAACATTTCCAGCGCAAACGCCTGGAGTGCAGCGAGTGTGGACGAGTATTCTCACACCGAAACAGTCTGATGTACCACATGCTGTCCCACGCCGCGCGCCAGCACGCCTGCCCGCACTGCGACAAGACGTTCTTCACGGCGGGAGCACTGAAGGTACATCCATCTGACTTCGTCTGAGAAACACCGGACGCTGTTACGTCGCGTCCTCGAAGCCAAGCCCATGCGAGTGACTTCATTTATTTTATTTTCATAAGAAGACTAAAGGTGCGCTATTGTATTGGGTACGCCTGTAACAGTAATGTGTGAGATGTATTAAAAATAAATACAGGAATATTTAATCACTGCTTTGGGGCTACACATCATCGGTCCACTTTCACTATTATGTAGTATGAAGATGGTGTAAGATCTTCATTAATTTCATCTACTTTGTTACGATTTCGTCAGAGCAAGCGTGGTCATCTTAGTGAGGCATACTAAGATGACCACGCCTGCTCTGACGAAATCACACACACACACAGCAGACATACACTTGTGAACAATTGTAGTGGCAGATTTATCGCGCCCGTATATCTGCGTGCAGGGGCTAAGGGATTTGTGGTTGGAATTTACTTACAGATAAACTTATAATAAGTATTAAAAATTTGTTGGGCTAATCTTACACAAGTAAAAAAAAGCTACGAAAATGTTAATTTGCCGGTAGTTTGAAATAAGTTACCATCGACGATGGTGCGACGTACACAACACGAACTTCCGAACAAAGGTTTGTCTCACGACATCTCGCCATCTATTTATCGGCTATGGCCATTTGCACTCTATTAAAAATGAATTAGGTCGCTCCTCTTTGGTGACGTTGCGTTGTAAAAATTGTGCAATTTGCTTCAGATTCACAAGCGGGTGCACAACGGCGACAAACCTTACAAGTGCGACCTCTGCGGCCGGAACTTCAGGCAGTGGAGCGACCTCAAGTACCACACCATCTCTCTGCACTCCAACCAGGTCAGACAATTGTTTTATAAGGGTAGATCATCACATGATCTAGGCTAACAATCTAGTCTACAATATTTTAAATTCATTTCTTCAACTTCAATAATTTTCTCGACGACCGTTGTGGCACGGCGGGCGAAGCCGCCTGTGACGCAGGAGGTTGCGGGTTCGATTTCCGCCTTGGGGCAAATGTTTGAACGATCTGCAAATATTTGTTTCGGATATTCTGAGTATTTTCTTTGTATAGTAAAAAATATCTATAATATCTATCTACGTAATGCATTGTATTAAGTATATCAACCATCTAGTACCCACAAACTCTGCTTAGCTTTGGGCCAGATGATGCTGTGTGGATTGTCTAGCATTAGATATATTACTTATTTATAATGTATATCGTTGCGACGTCATTTTTGACCATTCTACCCTAGACAACACTCCCTGTGCTTGGCCTTCAGTAAATAATAGACATGTGGAAAAAGATTAAAGTAAATATCAATAACACTCAATGTAAAAAATATAATTAGTATATAAAACACATATTATAGCTTGATTATGTAAGCCCAAAAATAATAAACGTTATTGATTCTAATTCTGATTGTACTATTGTGGCTGCCTTTCCAACCAATTCCATAATGTATGCTACCGTGTGTTGATCTCTTTCTTTTCAATAATTCTTACAGAAACACTTCAAATGCGAGTTCTGTGGCAAAGAATTCGCGCGGAAATACTCTCTGAACCTTCACCGGAGGATTCACACCGGGGAAAGAAATTACAAGTGTGATTACTGTAGTAAGACCTTCAGCGCGTCTTCCTACAGGCTGACTCATATGAGAACACATACCGGTGAGTCCTTTACGATGTTCAGCAACTTGTCCTTATGAGTCGCGTTGAAACGGACCGCCTCCCTCATGCTGCTTAGATCATTAATCATTCATTATTTAATTTTGATCGATCGCAACAACATAAGAGAAGCGGTCATTTTCAATCCCAATCTTTATCTACGCGGCTTATATCAATAATAATAGATATTTTGATAACTTAACAAAAAATAATAAACTACGTGCCTGAGCATGTGATTGCAATGGTTTTGTTACATATGTAACAAATATCGCTATCGATTTGCCTTGTGACGCGTATTAACTAATAACATTTACGCAAACAAATGTCTAAGCAGATGCAATAATTCAACTTTAATAAAGAAAACGAAAAACTCTTTACCAGCACACGCACGAGCACAGTTCCGCTGTGGTGGAAGAAGGAACTACATTGGGGGTTTCGCCATAATCACCACGCTCGGGAGGCAGGTTGTGGTCGCAGGTGATGATGATGTGCTTCCTCTGGTAGGATCCCTTAGTCAGCTCTTTCGACATCCACGGACTGAGTTGTAGGGGTCGATATTCCTACGCCGCGACTCCACAGCCTATCAAAAGATTTTCATTTAAAAATACATAACACAAAATTTCTCCCTTCAGGTGATCGTCCTTTCAAATGTGATCAATGCGAGAAGTCCTTCCGCTCCGGCTTCGACCTCCGCCGCCATTGCCAAGTGCACGAGAAAGTTCGCAACCGCTTCGAGGAAAACAAACCAAAGCCCAAAGACAAGAAAATAAAAACTGACAAAGATGAAAAACCAGCGCTGCCTAAAGAACGCAAACAAATTAAACCAGAATCGCCTGAACCGCCTAAAAAGTCTCCAAAGAAGAAATCGGCGATAAAAAAAGGCGCGCCGAACGTTACGGTCCAAAATCGGGACGCACAGTTCAAAATCGACTACCACAACTCAAATACGAACACGGAACTATTTGAACACTCGAAGAACTTACTGTATACCAAATTCAAAGTTGTCTACGATGACGAAGAGTTCAAAGATCCAATACCGTTCAAAAGTCAACCTTATAGGGATAGCGATAGAGACATGGCGGTACTGAGAACAGTTCGAGACGACAGATATTACCGAGAGAACACAGACGGGAAACTCCAGATATTCACTCACATTGAAAAGGGTAAGGATTACAGTGGACCTCAGGCTCTCGGAGACATCAGACAGATAGAGCGGGAAGTGGCGAGAGAAGTCAGGGGCGGTGGTAGCATGAACGGTGAAGCGGAGAATGGGTTTATAGAGAGATTGACTGCGTTGTATAACGTCCCAGCATAATGATATGATCTCGCAGCAAAGCGCGTTTTTACTTACGTCAAACCAGACACATGTGGCCAATAACAAAGAAGTCAAGTTAATTTGACAGCCTGTATCTTGTGCTAGTAAAGTACGGCCAGCATGATACTCAACCGATCCTGGTGCCATGGAAGCTGTAGATACATCCTGCGTTAAACTCAATACTTATCAGCCCCCCCCCCCCCCCCCACATATATAAAAGGGGGTTACCAGTTGATGATGCTCTCTGTACATGCTTGCTTACTGCACACTTCAAGCGAGTGGCCCGCGCGCTAGTGTATGCCGTCACTGTAAAATGTATCTAAATGTTACGAGTTTATGCCCATAATTGAATGGCCATTTTATGTGTTAATGTTGTTAGGTTTTATTTTAAAATGAGAGAAAAAGATGAAAAATGTGTTAACGTTACGGGCGGTACCCGGTACCCATCCAAGTATCCAAGCCATAATGGCTATTGAACGTCTTCCAACATTTCTTCCTGCAATTAACAAACTATGGCTGTTTCTATTTTGATTTCACTTATAACGATTCAGAGCTTCTTGTGTTGTTGTACTTTAGGTTTTTCTTTTCCTGAACTATTCAACTTCATATCATTTTGAAATAATGTTAAAAATACGTGCATTAAAAATTATGTTTATTTACATTAGTAACAAATTATGATCAAGTTGGTTGGTAAATAGTTTATATCAAAATTATTATTAGTAACATATTAAGTAAATTAACAAAATTAATGATACCCGATTAATAATCATTAATTATGTAAACAAATCGCGAAAGTTAAAAAAGTTTTATAGATTAGCAAATCAATAAAATTTGGTAACATCAATGTAATGTAATGTAATCAATTATCAATCATACAAAGTTATGTGGCGCGCTTTTCTTTTAATTATTATACCAACTGGAAGGGACCTGATTTAATAAAGTTCTTTAAAGACTGACTGATTTACTTCAATAATATAAGTAAATTATTCGTTTTAAGTTAAGCATAATATCGTAAACATAGACTGTTTATAAAATGTATATTTGCCTGATTAGCTTTCGATTATTAATTAATATCATATATTTACCGTTTTAATATTATATATTTTAAAATAACTAAAAACCATTATTAATTTGTCAATAAATTTCTAAGTGTTTCTAAACTAATTAAATTATCCATTGAATTTTAAGATTATTGTACTGACTATCGTAAATTATTAATTACCAGGAAATGTGATAAAATAAATTCCATAACTACCGAATAAATATATAAAGTTGTAACAGTTAAAACTATCGGTACAGACTGATTACGACTACTTTATTTTTTTTAAATATAGTAGACTGGACAACCCCATAAATGAATATTAAAACCTGATATGTATTAAGAGCGTTTACGCCTTCCATGCGCAGTTTGGCTCAAAAACAGTACTTTTCAAACCCGTTAATAACATGAACCACTTATCTTACACTATATGTTAATTAATAATAATTTTAGGAAATTTTGTTGTTCAAATATTTAGAAAATATTTCAATTAATATAGTATGTACGCGTTCTATCAAGATAACTTGTTAGAGGTTTTCTAAATTTCCCTTTTAGCCTCAGTTTCAAAGATCAAAATATAATGAAAATACTGATATATCTAATGAACAAAAAATAATAATCAATCAATAAGATCCTTGGAAAAATAGTTAGTTAAAAAGATGTTTGGTTTTGGTATCTAACTACGAGAAATTCAAATTCAAAAAATGTGAATTATAACGAATTTTAAATGATTTTTTCACCGATATACCTTATTTAATTTAATATAACAATAGCTTACCAATAAAGAAGAGCATCTTCTTTAAAATCATATATTTAAAATTGTAATTAATTTGTTGTTATTATTTTTCTGTAAATATTTTAAGACTACTTTAAAACGCTGCGCGCAAATCATTTCAAGTCAGTCCCATACACATCGCGCGCTAGGCGTAAACGCTCTTAAATTGTATCATACTACGCCCTCCTAGCCGTATCTTCGGCCACGGCGGCCAGTCTCAACGGAGACCAGCCTGTAACAGACTAGAATATATTATAGTGGCCAAGTGTGTGCGCAAACACAGGTGCACTTGTTATGGTAATATCGTTATAATGATCAGTAGATTATAATCAGTGCCTTTGATTCATAAAATTCTTAAAGTATATCTCTGACCAAAATATCAGATAAAATCATAATTAATCATATTAGTTTTGGTATTGGCGCTTAAAATTGTTTAGCCATCGGAAGGCGTACAATACTATATAAACTAGCTCTCCAAGCTCATAATATGAGCATGGAGAGCTAATACTACCTCGTGTGTTCATAAGTTTTGAGACGAACTTATTTAATTAATTTAAAAAGAAAGTAATTCATGCAACCTTTTTTAAACTTTTAAAATTTGTGTATTATACCATAAAGAGGTACAAGGAGACCGGCTCTTTAGAAGACCGTGGAAGATGTGGCCGCCCGCGGTCTGTAAGGACGCCCGCCAACATCAAAGTAATCAGAGAGCGAATTCGTCGCAACCCTTGCCGGACTCAAAAAAAATTAGCTCTGCAGACCAACATTTCGCGAATATCGGTGAACAGGATACTTAAATATGATCTTAAACTAAAGGCCTACAGTCGAAGAAAAGTGCATTATTTAAACGAGCGTCTTCGTAAATTGCGACTGGAACGATGTCGGAACCTATTGAAGAGACACGATCCAAAAAATATCCTGTTTACCGATGAAAAGATCTTCACGGTGGAAGAAAAGTTTAACCGCAGAACAATAAGGTTTACGCCAGAAGTTCAAAGGACGTCCAGCCATCTGTACGCAATGTCCAGCGCACTCATCATCCAGCAAGTGTGATGGTTTGGTGGGGTGTTTCCTACGAGGGGGTCACTTCGCTTCATTTTTGCCAGCAAGGCGTCAAGGTGAAGGCACAAAATTACCAAACCGACATATTGGAAGCGGTGGTTAAACCATTAAATGATACGCTATTCGCTGGAAAATACTGGGTTTTCCAACAGGACTCTGCTCCCTCCCATAAAGCTAAGACTACCCAACGTTGGCTGGAGGCCAATTTGCCAGGCTTCATTCGGAGCGAAGATTGGCCCTCGTCAAGCCCTGACTTGAATCCTTTGGATTATTCTTTATGGACGGAATTGGAGCTGAGGGCATGCAGAAAGTCTCACCCAAACCTGGATTCTCTCAAGCGAGCCCTTATTAAATAATCGAAACGGATTCCCATTGAAAAGATTCGTGCCGCCATAGATGAATGGCGCACGCTTTTGAAGGCCTGCATTGAATGCAAAGGCGGCCATTTTGATTGATTTATTTTTAAATACAGATCTAGATGTCAGTAGTTTTAATTTTAATATCCAATAAATGAATACTCAACTTAGCTCCAAAAATATTTTAGTTTTACTGTGTCTCAAGACTTATGAACACACGAGGTAATAGTAATACTTATTATATTGGCCGGTTGCCTTTTCTGAGTACTTACCTAGATTATAAACGAAAAACAATGTTTCCATATTTGTAAATTGAATACACATGTGGTGGTTTGATTTACGTTGAGGTGGGATTCAAATTCAATAGAGTTTTTAAATCAACATTTTACGAAATGCTCCAAAAGTACCATTGAATTCTTAGTTTTATCATAAGTTCGTAGAAAATGGTTTACGATGAGCGGCAAATAGGTACTTTTCCACTAGTTTTATTCCTTGTTGAATGCAGAAAGTTTAAATCCCAAAAATTTTTATCTCCCGAGCAATGTAAATCGAACGCCCATATTGAGTAAAACAACTCATTCATTGGTAAAAATGAGTTACTTCCACAAAACTATCACTTACCTCATTCATAATAAATAAGCCTTCCCAAGTACCTACCTACCGCATAGCATGGGAATACATTTATAATGTAGTTTAACTGTAAACATTTATAATTTATTACATTTTAATAAAATGGATGAGAACGTTAACTGTGTTATGATTTCTCATGGAGAGGAAGATAGAAAAGTAGGTACAATTAGTAACTGCTATTGCTTGCTCGCTCCTTACTTGTGACCGGTCGGAGTGAGCGAAGCGAACAGTCATGTCAGTGGCAGCTTCGGCGATTTGGTTGCATGTAAGTATGTGATAGCACAGACCAGTTTTGGTCTGTGGTAGACTTCGAGCATAACTTTAGAATCGTTGATCCGATGTGCATGAAATGTGATACCTAGGTGTACAGATTGAACTTGTGAAATGTGCTGGTAACTTATGATATGTGAGGCATAGTCGGTTTACTTGTTAGTTTTTAATTAAGGAAGCCCAACATACCTAGGTATAATAAGTACCTACGAAGTCGTAGAATATCCTACCAAATAGTTGGCCAATTCTGTTTTCATTTCAACTACATATTATATCACAAACTATCAATGTTATAAAAAAAACATTTTGAAACACACAATTAGGCTAGCATTTTCGTACCAGACTCAATTTAATTGGTAGAACATTTTTTTGAAAACATACGTATTCAACCAAATGATCACGGACTGGTGTGCCTTGTGCTCCTACGGCGTAAATGAGTATGAGTATGATAAGCCGAAAAACAGAAAACACCAAAATATTAAAAAAATATTAAAAATATGTACTACCTACTTCAATATCATATCTTTCCTTTATCATATACAGACTTTCGTAATTATTATTAGATTCAATATAATAATAAAAAAACACATTTTTGCAAAGCGCCTTGCGCAATATTTGGAGGAAATATATATTTTTCCAAAACAATTTCAACCTCATATTCTGATATGATTTTGGTCATATATTTATTAAATTGTTTCTATAGTTGTTATTAGATTCGTTTAAGAAATTTATTTTATTTCATAAGGTGTGGAGTGGACAGAATTGGGTGACGATCGATGTGGTTGGCGATGTACCACGATGGTCTAGTAAAATAAACCTTATTCACTCCTTTCATGAAGAGAGCCATGTTGTTATTGTCAGCATTGGCATGAATGATAAACGTAGAGAGAGCCGCTGAGTGCGGGTGAGAATTATGTCAAAATATGGTTAGTACGGCGCCATCCGTCTGCTTTTCCAGGAGTGGAAGGATGTGGGATCATGACACCGAGGAGCTCCAGTTGATCTTTTTTAACTAATTATAGGTAGGTACCTACATATCTAATCGGAAAACGGGAACCTAGACAAACAAACTCTATTTGCCAATTTTTTTGCAGATAGAGACGGGCTTGCGTTTTCGAAGCATTGAAATTGACCCAATTGGCTTTCTCAATAAAAGACCTGTTCACAGGGTTAGGTGAGAGTACTTAGGCTAGTTGAGTATAGCTACCAAGAAACCAATAAAAAAGATTACCCTTCCTCATAAGGTAAACAATATTGACTGCCATAAACGTAGGTACCATAAAGCTTTCTCACTAATCGCTCAATTTAGTATTATTTAACTGGTACTAGTCAGCCATTTTCTTCTAAAAGCGGTTATCAAAAGTAAATGACGTGAACTGCGGCAAATGAGTCAATGTGTATTTATTAATGGCGTCTAGCTGGTGCATGTGGCTCACATTCCGTACAAACACATACTGAACACCTTTGTACCTATCTACCAAATATTTGGGGAGACGCGTCATGGTGACGTGACGTCAGAGGGTGATGTAGTTTTGGGTTTGTTTTTTGAATACAGCAAACGACAATTAGTGACATGTCATGAGTTCCATTGAATCTTGGGTGCAAGTGTGAAGCGAGGGGGCTTAGCACACGCCTAGGTAAGTACTTTGTGTTCGCCACCCTTTTACACATGGATAAAACGGTAAATTGTAGAGTAAACTCTAACCCGCATACCTATCCATGGGTAAAACCATGATCATACTTATTCACTATCTATGGCATTCACTGCCTCTGCAGACTGCGGCGCGACCCGCAGGTCGGTAGGTAGGTAGGTACCTGCAGTTCGTACTTAGTTGTTCGACATGTGCGTCGTGAGCACCCAAAGTGCTATACCTATCTTTACAAATGTATTTCCTACCTTCGATCAGATATCGCGAAGACAATAGGTATCGATGGGTAGGCTGTGATCGCCTGGGCAACCGTAGTTTGTAATGGTTACCATAGTTGTGCCCATGTTGTGCCTTCCAATCCGTGTCTTCAATGATGATCAATCCGCTATACTTCGCCTACATCCATGAAACATGTACCGCGAGCTTACGCAAGATCACTGCGTACTTCTCACATGCTTGCCTTTGTTTATAAAATAACTAAGACACCGCAAAACACGTAAAGATATTGAACAGATAATATTTAAACAGAACGTGTGATTGACGGCCGGCCCAGTAGGTACAATATTTACCAACTTGAACTTGCGCGCCCTCTTTATGGTAACGTTACTCCATAATTCTCGTGACTATCAAATTATACATAGGTACCTACATATTTGTGGATTCCTGGCTTAATTTTACAGTTAGGTGATATTCCCACTAAAGTAGGAAAGTGCCAATCGGCAACATTGCCGATTTTTTTTGATTTTGACAAGACAAATCCAGCAGATTCCCCGAATAGAGTGAACCTAAAAGATATTTTTATAGTTACCACATAAGGATGTTCCTAATATATATCTGTC
The DNA here is from genome assembly GCA_963662085.1 of Eupithecia inturbata. Classification (NCBI taxonomy): domain Eukaryota; kingdom Metazoa; phylum Arthropoda; class Insecta; order Lepidoptera; family Geometridae; genus Eupithecia; species Eupithecia inturbata. The sequence goes on along the minus strand of OY759179.1, from coordinate 710,940 downwards.
ACTACTTAACAATACCTAACTACCTAATTCACTCTCTAGTCTCTAGTAATACGTATGGTCAATGCCATAACGACCATAGTTTTGAATCACTCTATGCGCTCACTATCGCATTTTTTTCTAGACAGTCGAGTCGAATTGTGTTAATATCAGACAAAAAGACTCAGTAGTCCAATTGTTTGAACCAACGACTACTGAGACGAGAGTCTCATCAGTCCGCTCATCGGACTACTGATACTAGGCGCTACACACGCCCTGCTATAGGGGGGACCTGACAGAATGACATATGGAAGATCAGGCATGTTATGAGGTACGTACCTACTAATACCAGCGGCCAGCAGTAGGTGTACACGTGCTGACTTAAATGATGACAGACCGCGACGACGCAACCCTTAAGTTCTACCTTCTAACCGATGCCACTGGAACTTAAATTTGCTGTCTTGCGATAGATTTGTGCTTTAGTGGATGTACCCTTAATTTTAGCACAAAGAAAAATAAATTGTTTTGTGCTGGTAGGTACTCTGTGGGGGCGAGTTATTTCCGAGTATTTACATCCACTGGAATTCGCTTCTGGTAAATTAGTAAGAAGCAGAGTATTCGGTTAAAGGTTGGTTACCGTGTGCAAAGGTGCTATGAGGGGATTTTCCTTAAGTACTTGCCTCTATTATTTGAATTGGAGCGGGTTATTGGATAATCAATTGAGTTGTGCTAGAAACCAGTGGCAAAATTTGAGGCCTAGACGAGCAGTTACTATGTAGAATCATAATAATATATCCTATACATAAGTAGACTATGCTTACTAATAATTTAATTTAAACAGCTACACAGAAAATGGCTTATACTAAAGCAGAATAGAACGTTTTTTAGTATTAGGTAACCTTAAAGCGTTTTGTTTCTACAGGATTTATGATCGCAGATGTCACCCATGCATGTTCCAGTTGATTGAAGGAGTCCCTGACATGAGAGTTTATCATGATAGAGAAAGAATAATAAATACTTATTTTTATTCTGAAGGCAAAATCGAAGCGATGACTTGGTGCGACTTCTATCTGGACCAACCAAAATGAGAAGGTAAGCCATTTCGCCCATTATGTTTACCAATGTGTGATTAACTGGCTCTTTTGCTGTCTACTCGAAATTAAGAATGCCACCAAGGGATTCCCTTATTTCGGTGTAGCAATTAGATAAAGAGACCAAAGGGATAAGGTAGGTAGATCACGATCACGCATTCTTAATGAGAGGTGCGCTACAAGGTTCAGTCACATCGACCCAAGAAATGTCAGATTCAACGCTGATTGAAGATGTATAACGCGCGGATCAACAGTTATGCAAGCAGATTCCGCTCATTCGCATTCGCGCCTGTTTCAAAAGCACCGCCATTAAAAACCGTTACAACTAAACAAGCGATCGAAAAACAATTATAAATCCCCATTGCACTTAACAAATTCCGAATAACACATCTGTCAGCGCACCTAGTGAATTTTCAGTAAATCGAACGTTTGAAAACAAACATGTCTGATTTGCGCGGGAAAATAAACAAATGTGGCGGGCGCGGGCATCAATCTGCCACGCGGGCCCACGCTAGAGCGTAACCGTGCTCCTTGTAGACGTGCTAGTGTTGGACAATAGACGGCTTTTCGTATAATTCCGGAATAGAATCATTGTAAACTGGAGGGTCAGTCGACCTCGAACGGTCGAGCAGGGTTAGGTCTGCATTCTATTTTTTAATGAAATTCGGCACAGCACCCTCAAAAACATAACAAACGCCATAGACAGAGGGAGGCGCCATGGTGCGTTTGTAGAACTTCTGCTTCCATTCCAAAATAGAAAGTTCGCTAAAAGTTAACTCAATTTTCCGCCTTCGACTCAGGTTTAGGTCCTGACGCGCTGAAACCAAACAAGCATCTTTCTCTAGTAGCAAATCTTAGAATCACGACATTGAAGTAAATTATGTCATGAAATGAGATTTACGACGGAGTGTCCGGTTTTTCCTTGGAATTTCTTTGTCGCGAGCAACTCTACCGAGTCTAAATAAAGACCAGTGTTTACACTCCTAAGGCTATTACCGTGGCTTGGACTAAATCTGACCTGCGATCCAGGAATAATCTCACGTACGCCGAGAATAATTCCATCGCGCGCATAATTTGCCTTATTGGGCATTGTTAACATAAAAAGAGAAAGTGATTGTTTTTCTTAAAGTAACTTATCTACTATTTGCAGATGTTTTGTCTCTATTCGTTTGTGTGTGAAAATATTTGTATACTAGGATCTCCAAACCTACTTTCTAAAGCGATGATTATAATATTTGACATGTTATTTAGGACATATTCTGACATATTAGATTTTTTGTATCCGGAAACAAAGCGAGCGAATCCACGGGTTAATGTTCGTCTCATATCTATAATTATTTTATTGATTTATCCTCTTTTTGAAAACTTACTACTCACCTACTTACTAAAAATAATAATGTTTTTTCTTACATGCAGTATTTGTTTTACAGCGATTCCTGAAAACTCTACAGCTTCCGTGGTTTACTTTCTAAAATAAGGTTATAATGTATTACCTCTATTGACCACGTAACCATCCAAATTTGTCAATTTGTAAACATTTATAGCCTCATTCTGAAAACTTCCAGCTATAGGTATGTCCGATTCCTTAGGCCTTTGATGTGCCACCCCACTTACAGCAAGTTGATGTGCCACCCCACTTACAGCAAGTTGATGTGCCACCCCACTTACAGCAAGTTGATGTGCCACCCCACTTACAGCAAGTTGATGTGCCACCCCACCTACAGCAAGTTGATGTGCCACCCCACTTACAGCAAGTTGATGTGCCACCCCACTTACAGCAAGTTGATGTGCCACCCCACTTACAGCAAGTTGCACAAATTTTATAATAATTTATGCGTTTGATCCGTACCTAAATATTACTCATGGTTGAAAAAATAAAACTTACGGACTTCAAAGAAACGAATGCGACTCAACTTTGACTCGTTGAAATCCCCAAGAGGTTAATCTCTTCTCTTCTAATATGCATTTCTTGAAATTTGACAGTGACTCTATCTACTCTACTTACCCAAGCTGTCGCAGATCAAAGGCGAACACAAAAATATACATTTAAATATTTAACTCGTAACATTTAGATGCAATTCCTATAGATAGACGGCATCAGATGACAGACAGCTTGGGAGCCACTCGTTTGAAGGTTGTGGGAAGCCATTTTGTTACTGTAAAATGTATGCAAATATAACGAGATTAAGCGCATAAATGAATGCTCATTTTTGTGCTGTGTGGTAGCGATATTGTATTAATGTGCGCAGAGCTTTAGTCCTCAACTCATGTCTGAATGTGGTGATGGTATATGAAATATCTGACGTGTCACGTTATGCTGTAAAGAATATAAAACCCTTTGTCTTTTGAGACGTTTTTGTGCGTCCATATGAAGAAAATTTAGAAACAAGGCCGGCAGAATGGATGAATATCTCTGATTTATGCTATTATGTCTCAATCAGGCTTTCCCTAAGGTATATCAGCCCCTCAAGCCCACCTACCAGTGTGTGCCCAAGGACTCAGTAAATAGATAGGTAATTTTCTCCCAAAACGCGTAGGTAGCACAATTCCTCCACGCCATGTATGAGTCACGGCGAAACGCCGGGTGCAAACAGCAGAACACTAGAACCGATCGCAAGATCTACACAAGACAAGATTTCAAAACATCATAAACCGTAATGAGGACGGCTGCAATTCCCCAGATATCCGGCCGTTTCCTCTTGATTCGGGGCCAATAGGCCGGCGGCGCAAGCGCATGCTTTTACTCACGACCTAAGGGACAACTTACATTGCCACGATGCGACAAAATTATGGTAACAATAATAATTAAGAATTATTAAAGGAAAACTATTTATGAAATCGATGGACAACTCGTTCATCAAAATCGTTTAGGTGCTACGGTGGAGCACACGTCAATCCTTCCCTCTTGGCTTCACCGAAGTCCTGTAAAAAGTGAAACGAATACATTAGAAACAATGCGTAAAACTATGACAGTTAAGGTAAAATAGTGTTATAGTACAATTATGATGACGTATGATGAGATATGTTTTTTCGTATGATAACAGTTCCGTTATCGCCAATAATCTTTCCTTTGTTATCGCTGACGCTGTTCACGCGACTCTACGTATCAATAGTTTATCTTTTTGCTAGACTTTTGGTCTAAGTAACTATTTGAAATGGTTAGATTCCGATATTTGTAAAATGACGTACTAGCACGAAAATACAGTATTTAGGTACCTATGTTTTCTGTATGAGTTTGAATTTGGCACCTCAAAATATGTATTGAAATGTTGCCCAAAGGGGACTCGAATCATTTGGCGTGTTTTAAAAAACGATAAACCGACTTCAAATTCCGGTTCATAGATAATATTCCTTTGTCTCGGATGAACGAAATCACCCCTACCTTACTTTCTCTGACCGAAGGTCTTTGTTCACGTGCAAAAAATTTAGTATACACTGACGACATCAAGTAATAATTCAAGTCTAATTTAGTTTGATGACACATAGATGAAACTGTTGACGCCCGTTGCCATGGAAACCATTAATTAGGTGATAATTAAATTATCATATTCAGAAGATTTTTTAAAAACCTACGTTTTACGTCGCATATAGCGATTCCTCGAGAATCAAACTTATACCTCAAAATCAATTTATATACAACAACGAAAGAATCATCAAAATCTATTAACAATTGCCGCAGATATCACCAAAACTGTTGTAGCTAGGCGTGAGTCTCCAGAAATATTAAGTTGCTTTTTCAGTTTAACGGGATAAATATTAATCCCTCGGGAATACATTTTTTATGGGACCACCTCAGGATTATTCTCTATACAATAGTGGAAGAATCAGTAAAATCGGTTACCCATAGGCGGAGATATCAAGTAACATACATACATTAAGAAATAAACACATACAGACGAATTGAGAACCTCCTCCTTTTTGAAGTCGGTTAAAAAAGAGATCTCATTTGATTTGTTTAGATTTGGTAAAACCGTCACCTTTTTCAGCTAACAGAGCTTTAATCACTTGCTTCCGGTGAGAGATACCTACTACATGACGTTATAAAGTTTTGTCGTAATGTGAAATATAATAATCTTTAAATGTTAACAGACCCTGAAAATAATGTTATATTATACAGGGTGTTTGGAAGCTCGGTGCAAAGCCTTAAGGGGGTAGTAGTATAGACCATCTAGAACATTTTGAGCCACATTTATCTTAACCAAAGTCTAATTGTTTTTTTTTAGGGACCTTTTACGATTTTTAACCAAAATCCCAAAAAGTTCTAATTAAGTGCTGATAATGCAAAGTTTAAGTGGAAATGTCTATTTATTTTGTATGTTTTTATTAGCCTAATGTGTGTTTAATGATATTAAATCATTATAAAGCACAGTTTATGCTAAAAAAATGACTTTCAGACTATTTAAACTTTACAGAAAAAAAGAAAATGAAAAAAAATTTTTTTTAATGACATTTAAAAAAATAAATAAAATAGCTGCAGATGTTCAGATTATTTTAAAAACACGCTGAGTTATTGCTCTTTCTTTTAAGGTATCATTTACTTAGATATCTATACAATTTTGGAAAATACGGTGCCTAAACCAGTTAAAGTCCGTAAATACTGATTTAAAGGAGATAAGAAAAAACGTTTTTGATGATTATTTTTTTAATTCTGATGCTCAAAATGGCTTCCACCATTGCGTATACATTTACGACAACGATTTCTAACTTCCGTCGTCGTGACTTTCAGCTGCATTTCCTGTTTCATAGTTGTGAAAGCTGTTTCAATCCTTTGAAGTAATTCTTCCCTCGTGGATATTTGGAGAATTATCTGCATTTTCTGCAAAATGATTTACCAGAACTCCTGTATGAAGCCGAAGTACCCATACTAAATACGGACAGGCCAATCATCTTTCAACAAGATGGATGCCCAGCACATTGGACGTTAAGTGTCAGGGAACACCTTAACAACTGTTTTCCAGACAGCTGGATAGGCAGAGATGGGCCCATCCCTTGGCCCGCACGATCGCCCGACCTGACCCCAGTAGATTTTTTTGTGTGGGGACGGGCAAAGGATCTCGTATACACTACCGAAATATCCACGAGGGAAGAATTACTTCAAAGGATTGAAACAGCTTTCACAACTATGAAACAGGAAATGCAGCTGAAAGTCACGACGACGGAAGTTAGAAATCGTTGTCGTAAATGTATACGCAATGGTGGAAGCCATTTTGAGCATCAGAATTAAAAAAATAATCATCAAAAACGTTTTTTTCTTATCTCCTTTAAATCAGTATTTACGGACTTTAACTGGTTTAGGCACCGTATTTTCGAAAATTGTATAGATATCTAAGTAAATGATACCTTAAAAGAAAGAGCAATAACTCAGCGTGTTTTTAAAATAATCTGAACATCTGCAGCTATTTTATTTATTTTTTTAAATGTCATTAAAAAACATTTTTTTTTCATTTTCTTTTTTTCTGTAAAGTTTAAATAGTCTGAAAGTAATTTTTTTAGCATAAACTGTGCTTTATAATGATTTAATATCATTAAACACACATTAGGCTAATAAAAACATACAAAATAAATAGACATATCCACTTAAACTTCGCATTATCAGCACTTAATTAGAATTTTTTGGGATTTTGGTTAAAAATCGTAAAAGGTCCCTAAAAAAAAACAATTAGACTTTGGTTAAGATAAATGTGGCTCAAAATGTTCTAGATGGTCTATACTACTACCCCCTTAAGGCTTTGCACCGAGCTTCCAAACACCCTGTATTAAAATTATACTGCTAGAGCAAAACTTTCAATAAATAGGTACCTTTCTATTGATTTCAATAACCTATTGTATCTATCTATATACCATTGGTATACAAATACAATCTAAATTAAGAGCCAGAGCTGAGGTGAGGAGAGAGATCAAGTGTCACATCAACCCTATGTGTTAAATTATCTTTATATGAACATCACGCACGACTATGTAGTCAATCGTTTTTGTACCTATTCAGTTATTTTTTATTTACTGCATTATACTTAAAGGTAATGTTACAGAGGTGTTTATAATCTACTAGCTAATATACGTATTCGATACCTAGGTCGATATGTGATATTTGCACAACTCTGCCTCTACTTTGGTGCCCTATTCCACTGTATACCACTGAGCTAATCCATCCACTCTTTTTCCACTGATCCACTGATGAATTAGTTTCGTTCATAAGTAGGTTGGTAAGTATATATTTAATTTCATGTCTTAGCTTCTTAGGTCGTTTGAGTTCTTAGGCCAATGAAGTTGGAAATGTTGGAATCTAGATTCTATTGTACTTAGATTATTCTCAACGATAAATTTTCATGAGTCAGTCGTGCAGTGTAGTGTCTCCCCTAATCTAATTCATTTGTCACTAATCCAATTTGTTTTAGTGAGTTTGACTGACTTTGAGTGTTAGATGAAAGGGCCCAGAACGGACGTGCTTGGAGAGCTTTTAATATTATTCACAGCAAAATTGCGTAAAATTAGTTGCTGAATCGTGCGTTACAGAATTTAGGTAAGTATTCGTTCTGGAATCTTCTATATGGGAGGAAAGCGAGTGTAAGACAACAGCTGTGGTTTCAGAAAGACTGGGGTTATTGAATGACGTGGATTTTCTTTTTAACCGACTTCGAAAAAAGGAGATGTTTTTGTTCGGCTGTATGTTTTTTATGTACTCGTATGTCCGTCGATTTCTCCGTCAATTATGGAACGATTTCGGGAATAATATTCCCATAAGAAATAATATTCCCGAGGGAAGGATTATTGTTTGTCCTGCAAAACTTAAAAACAGTGTTAAATTAAGGAACACTACAGAAACAAGATCTCCACAAAGGCCTTTAGACACGTTCAATTTAGATGTCACTTGAACTGGTTACTGACTTAAGTACTAGGGGCGAGGTCTGGTTAGACAGGGGGAGAGGCCTGGTTATCTAGGGGCATAATACAATCCTAAGAGTGCAGATTACGCTTAAAATTACGAAAACTTTCCAAACTCTACCTCATTAGGCAAATAATTGCCGTGACCAACTTACCTCATAGTGTTTTTTGCACAAATTAAGCAGATCTTCATACAAATTAGTTTATATAGCAGTTTGCGGCGATACTGACTCATCTAACGATTTAAACTATGAGGTAACGGCAGACTTCCAAAACGGTTCACGTGCCGGACATTAGGTGGACGCTTTAAGGAATGGAGCTGGGGGGCAAAGCACCAGCCCCTTCTTGAATGTGCGGAAAATTTATTCATAGAAGTAGTAGAGTTTTTGGTATTGGTTATCTAATTTAAGTACTTACAGCTTATGTTATAGATATGAACATAGATAATTATCGAATGAATCGCATTTAAACCTTTAAACCTAATCTTAGTGAAAGGTAGCCAAAAATGGAATGTTCGGGAGCGGCGTGTCCTAAAAACAGGATCAATTAAACCTCTAGACAAAAACATATATGTACTAAAATTAAACGAAGTCGGATGATCGAGTTCAAATAGATATTGCATGCATCCTTGTAGTTACTTCCTCGCTAGTACTACCTCCCATGGGTGTTCATAATAGTCATGATGACTAGGTTTCTTAGTTATGTGCGCTGCAGGTTTGTTTTGGAATCAAGAATGTGATGGTGGTAGGGCAGGTGATAGAATGGTGAGATCATTCACATTCTCTAAACAATTTCATCGATTGTCTTGTAAATACATTTACAGATTAAGGTATATTAATCGGTACTCTAAAAATATCGACATACCATACATCATTTTAATTCTAGAAATAAGAATAAACTCGCTGTGCCCACAACTAGACTACACAAGATCAATGTATCTTTTAAAGGGCAATGTATACGCTCCTACAACAAGTGAGTTGCAGAAATTATCAAAATAAATTCAATTAAACATATCCTTTGTAAAAAGGCTTACGACAAAATATAAGATTTCTAGAGGATAAAAAAGCTTGGGACGAGTTTTGCTCCAACTCGAAAACTAACAACCTAACAAGGTAAAGGTTTCTTGTTCGCTTCTTTACTTTACCTTAAAAAGATTGAAGTGAACAAAAAATCTTCACTTTATTTTCTAGTTTTACTTATGTGATTTGAGTTTTGTGACGTGTCCAAGAGTCCTGTAAGGTCTAAAGGAAATAAAGCACTTTGATATTTGGTATCAAAGTGCAGCATAACAACGCCAAACAATCTAACAAACAGACTTGTATACATTAGTTATTATTAACAGATTTATATGCAGTTTATTGTAAATATGCATGATGCGTACTCAAATAAAGTTATCCTTTTAACTCAAAAAATAACATAAAATTATACTTTTAACTAGCTATGCGTTGTGTGGCTGGCAACTTCAACAAAAGTTTTAAAAATTGATGATTTTGCACCAATCATCACTCCTAGGTCCGCCCCCCACTTATCAGTGACTCGCCATAGTTTAAAATGCATTATACGTGTACAAAAAGTAACAAGGCCAGCATTCGGAAATACCTGGTGCTGATCCGGGGGCTTTCTGGTAATCAGAGTGCGCAGTACTACCTAGTACGTAAACTACCTTCTTGTAGGACCGAAGGTTCAACTAGAGACCTCGTCAGTAGGCTATTCTTAAGTTACAAGCATTTATTAATTACGTTAATTTTATTAGAAATAAATCTCTTATTTGACCGGTACCTCAGAAAAGTATGTAGGTGCCTACAATCGGATAGCGCAACGAAAGGGTAACCCTATCGTTGCTAAAACCCAATGAAAGGGTTACCCTTTCACATGTGTTTTATACGGGTTTCCCAAACATGAGGTAACCCAATCGAAATGCGCAGACGATGAAGTGTGACCCATTCGAAGGGTAACCCAAATTCGGGGTTGTACGGTCCCTGATTTTGAATGCACGTTTTATTGCTGTGTGGTAGCGGTATTGGAGCGCTGAGCTTTAGTCGGGCGAACACAAACTAACAAACAATAGCATGATGTCAAAATAGCATAATCGTGACGACTTGTTTCCGAGATCAATAGGATCTCGTAAATTTAACAAATTCGATTTTTATTGATTTACTAGCTGCAGCCCGCGGCTTCGCACGCTTTTTTCCGGAATAAAAGGTAGCCTATGTTCGGCCCCGGGATACCATCTACCTCGCTGCCAAATTACACCGAGATCCATTCAGCCGTTCTTGAGTGATAAATAGTGTAACTAACACGACTTTCTTTTATATACTTATATAGATTTAATTTACAATTTTAGGAAAACTAACAGCTAGGTAACTATACTTAAATAAAAGTGGTGTGTAACTGACGGCTAATTATAACTTTCCACAAAAATATTGAATTTTTAATAACAGTCGAAAAAGGAAAGAATAAATAATAAATAATAAAGACGCGCGTTTGGTTAAAAATAAAAACTACATACAATAAACTCTTAATCTTTTTATTTTATTTAATTTATTTATTAGTTCACAAAACAGAGTAAAATCATTATAAAAATACAGTAGGTACAATGTAGTTACGAACTAGATTTTACCCAAATATGCAAACATAACAAGTGATGAAAAAAATGTTGCAATTTAAAAAAAATTACCAAAAAAACTCGAGATTTTTACAGTACATTATTTAAAATTAAATTAGTAACTAAGAAAAAATAAGAAAAATTACTTGAAAAAAAAATCAACATATAAACAACACAACAAGTGTTTAAGACGCTTGCTTGAGATATTAAATAAGTCTAAATAACTCAAAAATCTAGTACTTCGTCGTTCGTATCATTAAACACAGTATTTGCTTACTTATAATTGTAAGACTTGCATGCCCATAAGATTTATTTATTATTTAAAGGAAAACCAGCAGCACATACAAAAGTTTAGAATTAGGAAAATAAAAACAGAGGGCTATTAAAAGGTTTTCACGAGTAAGAAGAATAGTAGATTCATAAACAGTGTGAACACGCAAAGTAAACAGATCACCTACAAGATTACAATCAACTTAGTACATACAAAGAAATAATATAATAAATGAGAGAAGTAATAATATAATAAGCGGCCGGTGACTAGGGTTGCAGAGAGAGGAACTTCCTGACGATGCGCGCCGAGTCCAGGAGTACTGCCTATTATTATTATAACTATGTTGTGTCCATAAATGAGAGAACAAAAAAAACTAATGAAAGATGAACGTGTTCTGCCTGCAGTTCCTCCTCACCAGTGGCTCCTACAAGAGATGAGGCTTGCGGCGCGACCTGAGCCTATGTTCGTGCGGAAACCATCATATCAGCTGTAACAGCTCTGGACCGTCCACCGCGCTCCGTTCGCTATACTCATGAGATAGCATAACTCTGCAATATTCCATTTAACAATTAATTATTATAATAGTATTTAAAATTGTTATTTTATTTGTTAGTAGGTACCAATTTTAAGATTAGTTTTAAGATTTGACTTGTAAATATGATTTTACCAATTAAATAGCATAATATCTGACGATCTGACTATTTCCTACGTTCAATAAGAATAGGAAGTGGACTTTACGACAGCGTTCAGTATAATCTGACAGATGAATCTTCAATCTGACGTAAAAAACGTCTTTTGTTTCATATCTGCGCCCTACTCTGCTTTGGTGCAAATCGACCACCAAACAACGCAAAAGATGCTGTCACCATCAAGGGGGCATCCATAAATTACGTAAGGCGATTTTTAGAACTTCTCTCCTCTTGGTGAGATGTCGTGAGATTTTGCTCGAACTACTCTTAATCTCACGTGAGATTGTTCAAAACGCGTATTTTAATGTAAATAAGTTAATATGTGCTTGATTGCATTGCAGTAAAGACTTGTAAAAGAACGTACCTAGTCTAATACTTAGGATTGTTCGTTTCGTGTTGGCGCGAGATTCAAATTTGTTAGTGGTAATTTTTTTACATGAAATATACCTAAGTTAAGGAAAAGTAATTTGCCTCATAACGTAAACAATTTTCTATTATAAATTTCAATCTCGCGCCAACACAAAACGAACCACCTTAAAAACTGCTAAAATTTATGGAACAAAATTACGTGATATTTGCCGAGACCCCCTCTATCTCACATGAGATTCGGTGTGATTTGGCTCGAACCCCTTCCCCCTAAACGCCTCACATGTTCTCAATGTTTCTTATTCATATTCACCTACACCGCGGCGAATCTTGTAGTTATAAAAAAAAAATGTGAAATTCATAAGCGTCATGAAAACTGATCCGCTACGCCGTAGCAAGTTTCGTAGCACTCCCGCTACGCGCCCAAGTTCTGTAGCACTCCCCTTCACACGCTTTGGCATGCAACACCTGCCTGCAATTTTACCTACTGAGTTGTATTAATTAACTAGTAGAGTAAATACTAAAATAGCATTAAAAGTTTTAAAACGATCATGGTTATCTACATTATTAGGACAAATAACCGTTTGAGTTCAGTTCTCCGTAAATATAAAAATAGGTAACCAGTAATGAGGTTCGTCTGTTTTATCTTAAGAAAATCAATGACAATGTTTAAGGTAAGAAAAACTAAAGGATAAACCATTTTAAAAAAATTTGGTAATTTAGATTTTAGAAGAAAACTCGCGATTATCGACGACCAATTAAAACTTCGTCAGAAATTAGCAAGTTAAAAACTATTTTGGGGCAAGGGAAACCTATAGAGTTTTATGAAACGTAATGTAATGCATGACGCAAAAATATCGAAAATTGAGTTTATATGCCTAATACCTATACGATTTCGTATGTCCAAACAAAAAAAAAAGCCATTGAAAAATGTAGTATGAAATCATAGAATCTCTTTCAAATGTCAGCTCTTGTGAGATGGTTCGTAAATAATTAAAAACTGTACACGCTAGAAAACAAATAATCCACTTTGACAATGTACTCAAATATACCTTTCTTAAGAGACCCTATTTGATTTAATTAATTGATTTGAACCCTCTTTGAACCAGCTTATCTCAAAAATTCCTCTACGGATTTGGCCTCACTAAGTTACCAGCACATTTCACAACTGTTTTCAGTACACCTATAAAATATTAGGTCCTTACATATGAAATTGGCGTTTTGTATGGGAGGAACAAAAAGTCGAATATTTTTTAATATAATATATTTAATTAATCAAAGTATGAACCATTATTTTCTATGCACTTTTGCCATCTTATAGGTAGTTCATTGATCCCTTTACTAATAAAAACCAGTCGGACGGGAATCAATAAAATCTTTGAAGGCGATTTGGACTGCCCCATCGGAGTTGAATTTTTTCCCTTGCAAGAAGTTATCCAAATTTCGAAAAAAATGGTAATCTGTTGGAGCAAGGTCCGGGGAGTACGGAGGATGTCTTAGACTTTCCAATTGAAGCTCTTCTAATTTAGTAGCCGTCTGTTGCGCAGTGTGTGGTCTAGCGTTGTCGTGAAGCAGCAGTGGCGTGGAGCGATTGACCAGCCTAGGTTGTTTAGCCGCTAGCTTTTCCATCATGGTTTGCAATTGCTGACAATAGACATCAGCCGTAATAGTCTGGCCAGATTTGAGAAAACTGTAATGAACAATACCGGCACTAGTCCACCAAACGCTTACAAGTAACTTTTTTGGGGTTAATTTTCGCTTGGGGCAGGATTTGGCTGGCTGGCCAGGATCCAACCATTGCGCTGAGCGCTTCCGATTATCGTAAAGAACCCATTTTTCATCACAGGTAATGATTCGGTTTAAAATACCTTCATTATTGTGCCGGTTTAGTAATGTAACGCAGCAGTCGACGCGCGTTTGCCGGTTTGCTTCAGTCAATTCGTGAGGTACCCACCTTTCAAGCTTTTTAATCTTCCCAATTTGCTTCAAGTGAATTAAAACAGTTTTATCACTAACATCGCAGCCTGCAGCTAACTCGGACGTGGTTTGCGATGGATCCGCTTCCACAATAGCCTTCAACTCTTCATTATCAACTTGAGTCTCAGGCCGTCCACGGGGCTTGTTCTGCAGGTCAAAATTTCCAGAACGAAAACGTTGGAACCAAAAACGAACTGTGTTTTCTTTTGCAACACGACCGCCATACACATCATTCACCCTTCGAGTTGTTTCCGCAGCACTAGTGCCACGGCGGAACTCGTACTCGTAAATAATGCGATATTTTAAGTTTTCCATTTTGTAAAATGAGTGACGCAAACAGAAAAAAACAGAAGAAAAAAAACAAATGAATGACGATCATCGAAGCACAAATACATGAGTCTATAGCTGTACAAATTTGAATTTGGAATTCCTTACCAAAGAGGAGAAATTTGTGATTAAAGTGGCCAGTACGAAAAACGCCAATTTCATATGTAAGGACCTAATATCACGCAAATCGGATCAACCGTTAGACATTTATGCTCGAAGTGCCATACCTGTACTATCGCACCATACAGCCAAATCACCCAAGCAACCCCTGACATCTTCGTTTCTTTGTTTCGCTCACTCCGATCAAAAAATATAACCGTGTTTAACTGCTAGGCCTAGGGTATGCCTAGCAGTGGGACAAACCAGTATAAAAACTTCAAAATCGTTTAACTAAAAATTTGTAGTTAGTAAGAATAATTTAAATTAGTCATGACTTAAAATAAATAGACACGTATTTCGGGATTTTGTGAAATTCACACGCTAGAGGCCAATGATGAGCGGTCAAAGTTCACTGACTCATCATAAAGTCTACCTACAAGAGCTACGAAGCTGAAATAAGAATTCTTTTTATATAGCTCCCTTAGCGCAGATCCTGGCGCGATGTTCATGGAGTAAAGTCGTAGCTCTACGCGTGAAAAAAATCGGGTTCTTATACTATTTTCTAGGTTGTACAAGTAATTTAGATAGCAGATAAAAAGTTTTGCACACATTGTAAGCCATATGCTATGTTAATTACTTGTAAAACCTAGAAAATAATAAAAATTAGTTATTTTTAGCGCGTGACCTACCTCCGTAACTAATTACCTATTACAGGATACAATAGTTCCCAAGAAGTTGCGCACATGATTTGATTCCCATTAATCTCTAATCGGTCAACGTAACAATTAATGCTGACCTCAGTTTACCAGAACTTGCGTTTTCCTGGTCACATAGCGAACTGGACGTTGCCTGTGACTTCGGTCGCATTCATTATTTCTCAAACCGTAAGGTAGCCTATGTCCTTTTGCGGGATATGATTTATCTCCTTGCCTTCCGTCAAAAACCCGTTCAGACGTTAAAAATAAAATAAACTATCAAGTGTGTTTATTCAGCTCAACATCCACGTATTACTCAAAAATACACAAAATTAAACTATAATAAATAAATAAATATCGACTATCAAATCAATAGAAAAGAGAGTTGACTTTGTGACAAGGTGCCGAAAAAGAGCGTGTTTATTATTAAAACTTTAAAAGTTGGTGACTGGAGCCGAGAATACCCGAACAGTGAACCGCAGTGTGTGACCGACCCGACCCGACCCGACCCGACCCGACCCGACCCGATGTTGTAATGGTTCTGTTTCGTTCACTGTTTAGAAAAAAATCATAAAGAAATAGTCACTTCAACAAGCAAACAGAAAAATCACTTTTGCATTAAAAGTATTAGTAAAGAATGGATATGTAGAGCGGTGCTTACCGCAATAGTATTCTTGGAACTTGCACTAATCGCATTAGGTCATATTTACGGAAATGAGTGAATTGCCTACATTTTCTAAACATACTATTATTTATTTGTAGTAAAAGTCGTTACTTTGAGAGAGTGAAGGAGACACTTTAGAGGCACCAACTAATTTTAAACTTTCGAGGTGCTTAATCAAAATCAATAAAATTACACTAATATCCGGATAGTTGTGTTTATCAGTATTTGAGTTATTGAGAGCTACTTAATCAACACATTAATTAATTAAGTCGGGCATTACATATTTCCTTTATAATATTATATTATTTTCTTTGTCTTTGTTTTGTTTTTTTATATACTTGGGACACCCCCTTAAATTATTGTGCACAGAAACAAAAAAGTTTTTAGACTGAAAGACTTTTCCTATCTGCTTGGTCCTGCCTGAAATACATTTCATAACGACAGCATGACAGCAAACTCAGATCTTATTGATTAGGTAGAGTTTGTATTTGCAGGTGTTTCATAGATGACTAGCTGAGCCGACAGACGTTGCCCTATCTTAACTATGCATATAGAAATTTTCTAATTTTCCGCGCAACTTTCAATATTTTTTTCTTTCATAAGAACCTCCTCCTGGCAATAACAAATACAACAAAAAATTAAAGAATTAGCGATATCGGTCCAGCCGTTCACGCGTGATGCCGTGACCAAGGGAAATAGGCATTCATTTTTAGAGGGGTTGTAGGGTGAAAACGGAAAGCCTCCGCTGTCCGTCCGTCCGTCTGTCACAGGGCTCTATCTCATGAACCGTAAGAGGTAGACAGTTGAAATTTTCAGAGAAAGTGTATTTCTCTTGCCGCTATAACAACAAATAATAAAACTAAATTAAATATCAAAATGAAAAGGGCTCCCATACAAGAAACGTTATTTTTTTGCCTTTTTTACTCCTAATTTGTCAAGGCTTTATCTCTTCAAATACAATAGTTAGGCTCATGAAACTTTCTATAATTAAGTAACACTTCAACTGTAATAACAAAAATACTAAAAATAAAATGAAGTTGGAAATTTAAAGGGGTACCGAACAAGTGAAAATTTGATGTTCTTCGAAAAAGCTGCCTGATTTTTACGGTACGGAACCCTTCGTGTGCGAGTTGACTCTCACTTGGCGGTTTATTATATATAAAAAAGTGTATTTACTTGAATACCATACATTTTAATTATTTTGTTCCCATGATAAGGGACACAGTACAAATTTTTGATTATGTAGGTAATTCAACAAGGTGGGCATTATGAGGGCCTTTTCATGTGAAAAGGGCCTCATAATGCCCAACTTTTGAATGACGTATGCATGTGCAAATGGTTGTTGCCTAAACGTGGCGTGGAAGCCGCGCCGTGTAGTTACTCCCGCACTATTAGAATAGTAAATCAGGTAGTAAATAAAAGGTTAAAATAAGTTTAATATGTTTTTATTCATCAATTTAATTAATAAGTAAAATACTTATTACCTAATCATGTCCATCGCTTAGCTTTTAAAGCTTTAGTAAAATATACAGACAGGAAAATAATAAATAACTTAAATACAAATAAATATCAGAACTCGAGATTCGATGCCTTTGGCACTACTAAACTAGTTCTGTATTTAACTTAAAATAATAACTTACAAAATGCACATTAAAATAAATTAAGAGAGCTTACAACAAAGACGGTTTTAACAAAAGTTCTACATCTTAACACTTATTTCGAGCAATATATAAGTTAAGTACGAGTAAAGTTAAGTGCTTAACTGTAACGAGTAAAATAGCTGCTTATGTATCAAAACGTACGTTCTTTTAAGATTATTTAAAGGTCCATGAGGTAAGGATAGTTGATACAAGACGATGAACCGATTTCTACTAACTTAAATAACTAAAATACTAAAAAAATCGCTTGACTAGAAGCAGATAAAATCCTTCAATAAAAGCCTTTACACATTATCCCTAAATAGTTACAACTTATTAGAAATGGAATAACATATCACAATATAGGAATTGCGTTAATTTAATTTACGCCAACTTAAATTTAAACTAAAGCGAAATACTGAAAAGCGATGTCAATACAATTTAAGTACATTTTTACTAAAATTTTAAGTTATCTACACCGACTATCATTTACAAAATTTGTTCAATCAAGTAAAACCCTAAGGCGACAAGCTATATCTAAAATGTTAACCAAATAGTTATGGAACAAAGTAGCAAAGATACAACCAGCAACTTTTGGCCGCATTTATTTCACTATTACTAAAATAAATATCGTTTAAGTACTAATCATAATACTGTCAGATTCAACGACTTACAAACTAATACTGTCAGATTCAACGACTTACAAACTAATATAATAAGACACCGCTCAGTCGTTTGTTACGTATACCGTCACTATTTTAAGTCTCTTCGTCGCTGCTTAACTCTTCCTCATCTCTGTGAAACTCACTATGTTCACCTTCATCCCCATTCTTTTACTACCTACTTGAGTCTGCACTTTGTAAAGCATTACCCCCTCGAGTCTGTGTATTCACCACGCGAGTCTTGGTACTCCCCACTTCTGTGAACTCCTGGGACATTGAGCACAACCAGGTTTAGTCTGGTTACACCACCTTGAGCCTTCGCGCTCTCTTCAGAGAGCTCACATAACACTGGCAATATATCCACTGGTTTGTTGACTTCTTTTAGTTAAGTGCGGGCTCTCCTTCGAACCTCGCAGGCGCATTTAGTTAAGTGCGGGCTCTCCTTCGAACCTCGCAGGCGCATTTAGTTAAGTGCGGGCTCTCCTTCGAACCTCGCAGGCGCATTTAGTTAAGTGCGGGCTCTCCTTCGAACCTCGCAGGCGCATTTAGTTAAGTGCGGGCTCTCCTTCGAACCTCGCAGGCGCATTTAGTTAAGTGCGGGCTCTCCTTCGAACCTCGCAGGCGCATTTAGTTAAGTGCGGGCTCTCCTTCGAACCTCGCAGGCGCATTTAGTTAAGTGCGGGCTCTCCTTCGAACCTCGCAGGCGCATTTAGTTAAGTGCGGGCTCTCCTTCGAACCTCGCAGGCGCATTTAGTTAAGTGCGGGCTCTCCTTCGAACCTCGCAGGCGCATTTAGTTAAGTGCGGGCTCTCCTTCGAACCTCGCAGGCGCATTTAGATCGATTCCACCTCATATTCCGGTTCCTCTATAACAAAGAAAATTACATTGCTACAATTAATGCAATATTAAATTACATTGCTACAAGTAATGCAATAACAAATTACATTGCTACAAGTAATGCAATAACAAATTACATTGCTACAAGTAATGCAATAACAAATTACATTGCTACAAGTAATGCAATAACAAATTACATTGCTACAAGTAATGCAATAACAAATTACATTGCTACAAGTAATGCAATAACAAATTACATTGCTACAAGTAATGCAATAACAAATTACATTGCTACAAGTAATGCAATAACAAATTACATTGCTACAAGTAATGCAATAACAAATTACATTGCTACAAGTAATGCAATAACAAATTACATTGCTACAAGTAATGCAATAACAAATTACATTGCTACAAGTAATGCAATAACAAAAAATATAGGTAATTAATTCTAGGGAAGTTGACTTAATAATAACTGATTGGATAGGCTGATGTTCGGTATAAGAACAGGAATATGAATGAACGCCAGGCACATTACTGGGCATAGGGCTCGCTTGCACTCATTGCGGTCTTCTCCTATGATTTCACACTGTTGCGCCTGCAGCAAGATGATAATGGCTGAAATAATAATGACAGGCTCAAACAAGTCAAACCATTCAAAATAAAAACAGATGCAAAAATCAAAAGCACAAGTTCACAAGACAATGGATGTCAGCTCATTGGCACCAGTCGCGAGTAGAGTTAAAAGCAAACACATTAGGAAGAAAGCGTTTGTTAGAGAAGTATAAGTAGGCAAGAAAGGATCGAGTGACGACGTGACACAGCATAGTTAATTTAGTTAAGTAATACAAAGACCGTTCCCAGAGAAATTACTAAAAGGCAAGCGTTAATAACAGCAGCTTTAGAAGACGAATTCATGATAAATTTAGCAGTGTTAAACGTATACTTTATATTCTAATTATCTTCTCAATGCGAGACAAAGTTCTCGCAACTCCTTCATAGCCTAGTGCTGTCTTTAATCAAATCTTGTGTCATAATAATCGCGAAAAAAGGGTGCAACGTGCAAACGCTTTCTAGACAAACATTCGTGCGACTACATTTTAGACATCCATCGTCCTACGAACCTGCTTTTGACAGTCTCTGCGCTCCTCCAAGTTGGGACATTGACAGGCGCACTTACGGCGATTGAACACTTTGTGTTCCCCGCACTGGTCGGGACTCAGGTCACAGCACCCGCAGCTCACGTGCTCTTCTACTGGGTATGTGGCACAGTACTCCTTGTTTGTTTTAGAGTTGAACACGCGTATCTAAAACAATAGACATAGATGTTGAAGCGAGAGCTTAGCGTAATACTGTTGAATATTTTCAGAATATTGAGATTATTTTAAAGATTATACGCACGCAAATTACGTTATACTTTCATCTAAAATCTAAGGTTAGGTTCTGATTCTATATATTGTACCTATTTGCTGATTTTTTTTTAGGTTGTATATCCAAAGGCGCCATTACATTCCATACACAGTGAGCCTCCTAACTGTGTCAAGGTAACTCTAAGATAAAGACAAGAAGCTCACCGGAACGTGTCTCATGACGGACTCCCTGGCGACGCAGCGCCCGGCCTGCGCGAACTCGCACAGCCCAAGGCAGCGCTTCACCCACACGGCGCCCGGGCTCACCTGGGGAAACACACTCATTAACACACAACATTAAACACAATGCCTCATGACGATTTTCTCACGCAAATGAATTTTACGCGGATGTAAACGAGAAGTTATAATATTCAAATTGCCGAAAACCTAACCGTGTTCAGAACCTAAAGGTGATGGATGACGGTCGAAGCGTCTCGTGACCGACCGATATCTATTCGATTATTGATCTCGTGTGAGTAATTGGGCTTCAATTAGAAGAGGAGTAATAGTTATGTCGGCCCTATTTAATAATGTGAAAGGTATGCGGATCTGTTGCCAATTCGGAACAAGATACGGTGATCACACTTCCAGTGACCTTCGTTAAATGTGAGTTGCTTTCTCACTGACGACGCGGGAATACGATTATACCTAAGTATCTTTACTTTTCTTAAATAGGTCAACAAACCGTTGCAGTCGTTTTAAATTATTAAAGTTATTTTATAGAGATAATGCGCACTGTGATTGAAACAAACGAGGTCACCAGATAAGACTATTGCGTTATTGAAAACAGTTAAAGATATCTAGACATTAATTAACTAATTACCGGAGGAGCAATTTTATCTTGATCGAGCTTTAAATAAACCAACCAATTAAGCGACGAGTATCGTCCCTTAATTGGAACAGAAACTTAATTATATTCATGTACATGGCCTACTCGGTGAGTTATGGAACTGATGCAATTTGCAGATAACTAAAATAAGAGAGTTCTTGAAAGAATTAAGCACGTGCCATCATTGAAGAAGATGTTCTTTAGCATGTGGCAGAGAAAACAATCATGACTAAAGTAGTGTTAGAGTAGAGTAGAGATGCTTACCGTCTCGTGACTGCCCCGGGGGTCCAAATGTACGAAGACAGGCTTCGGCTCCCCGCACTGAGACTCTCCTATGATTTTGTCTCGTTCTCGAGCGTTCTCAGACCCGCAGACGACTGGTAACAAAATAAATTCTTTAAAGTTTTTGAAACCCTTTAATGAAATGACTGAAAAATTCTAAACTGAACACTGGCTGCAGGAATTCAGTCTATAATATTAAATTCTAAACTGAACACTGGCTGCAGGAATTCAGTCTATAATATTAAATTCTAAACTGAACACTGGCTGCAGGAATTCAGTCTATAATATTAAATTCATAAAAGTTTTACAGTAATTTGAATTATAAAATTAAATTTTAAGTTTTAAAATTAAATTTCATATTTTTTTTTAAAGTTTGTGTTGTTAAAGGAGGATTTGCATCATTGTCGAAAACGTCGGCGATGACAATCCATAATATTCACCTTTTCCATACGATGCAATGAATTCACTTTTAATTGATGCCAAAGGCGTGGCGTATTCATCCTTAGGGAACTTAGGGTTGGGTTTGTATGCCGCCACAACCGCCACAAACATCACAATGCACAAAAAATTATTTGCCATTATAATTATTAAAATCACTTTAAAAAATTCTAAATGAATATGTCTCTATATCACTTTCAGTTGTCTGTTATCGCTCAAGATCACTATCTAATTCACTGATCGCGATAACTGGTAGTGCGTGTTACTTGTCCGGTGTTGGGTTGTGTTCTGGTGGTTTGCTAGCGTAGCGGTATGGTATTATAAGTATGCCTGACTGACTCAACTTCACCACGTGTGAAGGAGGCCTGGCGTTACGTCACCATCGCGTCGACGCTCGCTGTTTGCACAGCTGATTCTACGTCACGCGCGTGCAATATCCTAAACCTGTTCAGGGAATGCTTCAGGAGTTCCTTATTTGGTAAACCTGTTACCCCAAGTTCATGAAGACATTTCACAACATTTATTTTCATATCCAAAGGTCGATGAGGCGTTAATCGTCCTATGCTACGGCCGAGATCACACGATTTTCGTTATCGTGTTATCAGTTATCATGCTATTGATTTTAGATTTTTTATGAAATGGAAATGTTTAATTGATTGGAAATTCCGTGTGATTATCCAACAATAAGTAACCGCATACCTGAATGATAGTTTATCAAATCCATTAACAAAGCTTGATTCGATAAGGTTTGATTAGGTACAAATGTTTATGAGAAGGGTCATCAATTTGTCTGTATCACTTAGTAGGCGGCGGCGCCTATGATGGATAAACTACTCGTAACATAATACTTTAGATTAGATCTAGAACTCTACATATTTGTCAGGTGAATAACTAAAACTTTATGAACTTATTATTTGACCTTATCTACAACTTAGCCTTACGCTTGTAGTCAACTCTACTAAAGTTTCATCATCCACCTTGTGCTTTCAACCGTTGATAACAAGCTATCCTTCTTGTCTGGCATGCTCTCCGACCTTGGCCCTCTATTGACTCAACGCTTTCCTGAGGTCATCGACCCAACCACGAGCTGACTTACAACCCGGTCAGCTTCTCTCATCCATACATACACATTCATTTCAAGTTCTCTTTCCACTGTAGTCAAACGTATTTGGCAATAAACCTCAACCAAACCTTGTGTGATTGCATGGTTTTGAAACTGAACATTTTTTCTAGCAAATTTTCTGAACATGACTAGCATCTTGTCCCAGCATGATGAAAGTCTTGTCGATGCTACCTCACGGATGTGCCAAATTACACGTAGATAAGCAACTGCCTACCTGTTCATTTGAATATGAGCCCTGCGTGTTTAGATTAAACAATCATTACGGTTTCCTCAAACGAGGCTAGTTACCACGAACTTTCAACTTTCAGCCTTAATTGTTCCAATGTATTCGAATATATTATGATTTTTTCCTGGAAAGTTTGCTTTGATGAAAGGGCAGTAGTGATTCAACAAGGTCGTGACGCCGCCGGTCGCCGTGACTGGCAGTTCAAGTACCACGCTTTCAGTCGCCGCCTGAAGCATTGTGGTCCAATTCACAAGTTCTGATTTGAAGGTTCCTTGTGATTCATTCT
The DNA here is from genome assembly GCA_963662085.1 of Eupithecia inturbata. NCBI lineage: Eukaryota > Metazoa > Arthropoda > Insecta > Lepidoptera > Geometridae > Eupithecia > Eupithecia inturbata. The sequence continues at coordinate 687,570 of OY759179.1, read as the reverse complement.
TGTACAACTAAAACTCATTTTCAGCTGTATTGTTTGAGGAATTGTACTTACAGACAGTCTACGCACCTGGTTACGAAAGTTGTAACATAGACGCACTATTAGGGACTTCGGATTAAACGATACCTACCAACCCTGTGAGCATTAGGATAATTTCCGCAGCATCTGTGTTAACACAATATTGAGCACAGAAATGTATCTTTCCCGTGATCCTGAGCAGTTAATAGTCCTGAGCAGTTAATGGTGATGTCATCGATATTTCTTACCTTTCAGCTAATTGGTACGGAAATTCCTCCGGCCGGTCTGTCGCACGCACGCCCCTCAAAGATACGAGCCAAGTGTGTACCTAATGTAAAGTCACGTATGTTTGAACAGCAACATATAATTAGAACAAGTACCTACACGTCGTTTTGTGAATGGACTGAGTTATCAATCACTATTGTCATTCGGCAGACGGTTCCAAGGTGTGGCACTTTAGTGGCCTTGAGTTTGCTTCAGTGTGCTTCAAGAATTCTCTAGATTGCATCAGCTGTCCTAGAATGAATTGGTCTACATATTTTATCAATCGTTGACCTTTTTACAGTTTCTTAGCTAATACTTTCTTTTATTACCTCATAGTGGACTTGTTCATTGTTGTTTGCTTTCTTTCAGTAACGTTGTGCAATAAGATGAAATTATCTGAACGAAGTCGGTATCGGTAGGTATGTGTCCTCCTCTATGGGTATCAGCTCCCGTCCGGTTCTAAATTATGAAATATTTACTTGGAGCTTAATGCGTAATAGGTACATAGAAGTAGGTATACCTGAAGATTGTGCCACCTCCAATATTGAAACACCGATTATTTTAGATTTGCTATTGGTTCGATCTCCACTTCCCCTAATGGTGACCCCGTCACCCACCGCAGAATGAATGAATGAATGAATTGAATGAATGAATTAACACTTTATTGTAGTTAAAAAATAACATAATATAAACCTTATAACTGACCTCAGACGTTAGTGTACACACCTTCTCCTATTGGTATATTATTTATATCTTATCTATTACCACAGATTTTATAATACTATACTAGTACTATTGCTAAAGTAGCACAGGCCTGCAGGACTTGAAATATTAAAAGATGACAAGGACAACGATTTTTCACAGATGAAGGGCCGAACGTTAGTACCTCTAGTCTAGTCTCTACCTACCTATTATTTATTAGGTAGGTATATATTCTCTAACCGAATTACTAAGATTATTTAATGCCTCACTCTAGTGTGCCTCGCTGTGTGACTGCAATGATCTCTTATCAAAACAGCAAAGGAAACGATGAAAGGAAGAAGCCGGCATTAACGAGATGGACTGAAAAAATGCATAAAAGGGAGCGGTGTGAACGTTGCAGCGTTGTGGTTGTGTTTGCTGGTGAAATTACAGGCGCTTGAGGCTAAGCCTCAGGTTGGTGGGCGCGAAATATTCGTAGAGCGTACTCCTCTCCTTTCGTGTGGGCTCTACATTTCTGGTGTACAAAAAATAAAATAAATAATCTATCTACGAGGTCGATTGATCAAGCTTGTACCCCGCTCCAGCTGTTAATTTGCACCTCGGCACACGCCCGAGGCGCGGCGGCAGTCACGTCATGACGTAGGCTGACCTGCGGACAGTTATCCGTGACGACACGCGCCGTTTTTGTGCTTCCATGGAATGGAAGCAGGATATCGATGACCTAATTACATGAGCATGCCGCCGGATTATCTGTTGTGTAATGTTACGCTGAAGCGAGGTTGTATGACTAATGGAACCAGTGTTCGGCGGCTATTATCTATCTATCTGTTTTTCCTCATATTGGTGAATTTTAGGCGAAAATAGCGCATGTGACGGCTATTTTGACCAGATGCAGCTTACTGACTATATTTTTATTTTCGTTGTCTACAACCTGGAACAAGCCGTAAGGAAACAGAAAGAGACTCCTAAGGGTAGTGCATCACATGGACATTCCACAAGTGGACTCTACGTATAGGACAGGTAACTTACTAACCTTGCGAGTCTAGTTCACAGTTATCGGCGGAGCGTGGTGGCGGAGCGTGGTGGCGGAGCGTGGTGGCGGAGCGTGGTGGCGGAGCGTGGTGGCGGAGCGTGGTGGCGGAGCGTGGTGGCGGAGCGTGGTGGCGGAGCGTGGTGGTCGAATTACCGACGAATACGCAGGAAGGTTTCTCCATTATTTTCGAAATTTTCTCAACGGATATTAAGGTTTCGTCATATCACATATTGCCAGTGCCTATTGCCCTTTTTTCTGTTCATCGATAAATTGTCATGTGCATTATTAAGCATTTGACCTTTTCTAAGTATACATTTATTGTATTTATGGAAATAAAGAGTTTTTGACTTTGACATGAAAAGCACTTTCCGGTTTGAAGATTGTTCAACAAGTAAGTACGTAAGTATATAAATTATTGATTAAAACATATTTATTAATGGTTCTCGACTAAGAATATAAATTCGTGGCGCCTGTTCCGCATTCAGCCGCCCATCATCCCACGGAATTCTTCAGTAATTTTTGATTTATGCATTGTCAATAGAGTCGCTCGCATTTCTCCCAACTGAATCACGCGACATTCCGGAATCTTTGTCCTGGGATCGTGATCTTATTTGGGAATTGCTGTCAGCATTAAAAAAACTGTTTATCTGGACAACAAATGTGACTATGGCACTAGGTGCCTATTAGTTAGGTACGCAAAGCCCTTCTTAGAATGATGAAAAATAATTTTTCTATTTAGAGAGTCAAAATGGCAAAGGGGCGGACACGTGAGCCGTACCTATGTAGGATAAACCCGGCTCTTTCCCATCTCGTATCCTTTCCATCTTGTATTTTTTTTTATAATGAGTGATGATGGATCCTTCCTACTATCATAGACATAGACATAGACATAGACATATCATTTATTTGCCACTGTACACACAAGATAAATTAACAATTTAGCAAGATAACAACAAGATATTAAATACATATTCAAAACCAATGAACATCAACGATGCAATACATTGAAAAAAAAAAAAATAATAATAATAATATGTATGTAGGTACAAAATAAGTAGGTAAATAATGTGCACTGCAGTAGCAAATGGGTCCAGGCTCAGCATAATGCCAACTGTTATGAACAGAAGGCGCTGTTATTCTGCCTAGACCAGAACAAGAACAATCGCAGGACCCTGCGATTACAAAATATGAAACAGAGAAAGTATATACTCGCTCAGTTATGATAGTAGTGCCTTATAAGATGTAGATAATTTAATACATATGTGCATAAATAAAAATACAACGAGCAAAATAAATAAAATAAAAAAGTAATACTTATAATTAGGAAAATAATATTAATGTACATGCTGCGTTACCAAAATAATAATAATATAAACTCTAACATTTATATGGGGCATCGGAACCAGGCAACCCAGATTTTTGTTGATCCAAAATAACACATTTTATTCGTTTTCTAAAGGTGAATTTAGATTTTAACAGCCGAAGGGGTGGTGGAATATTATTCCAACATTTGGTTGCTTGGTACCTAAAACTGCCCCGAAACCTAGCAGTTATGTGATTAGAATAGTGCAATAAATTTTTATTTGGCCTAGTACTATATTTAGTGCGTGACTGATCAAGTTTAGAGAACAGATATATAGGGGTACCGAAAGTCAAAACACCATGAACCAGTGTGGCCATATGCAAAGCCCGTCGCGAGGCCATGTTAAGCGTTGAACATGTGTTTAGGTATGGCGTGACGTGTGTTCGCGGCGGGATTTGATAGCAGAATCTACAGCATGCGTTTTGAATTCTTTGAATAAGGCGGCTAGTTTTGTATGCAAGACGCGGACCGAACACTAAATCCCCATAATTAAGTTTAGATAGTAACAGTGTTTCACATACATTTACACGAATCTCTTCCTTAAGATTATGCCTGATTTTGTAAAGCAGTTTAAGTCTGAAGAAACAATTTTGTGCTAGATTTAAAATATGGCGCTCAAACCTAAGTGCACTATCAAATACTATTCCAAGGTTTCTGGCTTCACTCACTTGCTCTATGCGATGACCTAAAATATTTAAATCTAGGGTAACGTTGGAAAGTTTATTTAACTGATTTTTTGTGCCAAGCAGTAAAAACTTAGATTTAATAGGATTAAGTACAAGAGCATTATTTTGAGACCATTTAGCTATGCAATCTAAATCTTCATTGATGTTCTTTATTTGAATGGCTACATCACTCGGAGTCATAGGTAGATATAACTGTGTATCGTCGGCATAAAGGTGGTATTTACTATGTTTTATACCCCAACATATATCAGCACTATATATGATAAATAGTAGGGGTCCGAGGATAGATCCTTGTGGTACCCCGCGGTCTAATGGTTCATGAGGAGACTTTAATTTAGTACCGTCATCTCTACTAATCTGAACATACTGTGATCGGTTACTCAAGTAGCTATTGAACCATTTCAAGGTGCTAGTATCTGTACCATAATATGACAGTTTAGAGAGTAGTAACGGTATATTTAGAGAGTCAAAAGCTCTCGAGAAGTCAAGCAGGACCAAGACTGTAGCCAGACCTCGGTCCTGGTCAACAATAATGTTATCTACTACATCCAACAGAGCAGTGGTTGTCCCTCTACCTTTACGAAAACCGGACTGTACATCAGGCAATATGTTGTGACGCTCGACATAGTCATATAGTTGATTATATACAACTTTTTCAAGCACCTTAGACAGTACAGGGAGCACACTGATAGGCCTAAGATCACTTAAAGCAATGGGGTTCGATACTTTAGGAATGGGAGTTACTGAAGCAATTTTCCACAAACTAGGAAAATTTGAGGTAACAATAGACTTATTGATGATTGCAGTAATAAGAGGCAAGGTATATGGCAAGGTTAGTAGTACCATATCCATTGAAAGACCATCAACTCCAGCTGCGTTAGTTTTAATAGAGAGAAGAATTTTGGTGATATCTTTTTCATCAACAGGTTGTAAGGAAAAAATATTATCGTTAAATTTATTAAATTCAAAATATGTTAAAGTAGAAATTGGAACAGAATTATTGCCTGGAACATTTAAGAAATGGTTATTTATTACAGTAGGGTCGCTTAAGTGGTCGGGAAGATAATCTTTACCATCCAAGGTGGGAAGAACATCTTGTTTAATATTCTTCCATAGCTGGTTTTCACGATGTTCATTATTTATCCGATGGTTATAATAAGCGCGCGTCTCATTGTATATGCCTTTATTAACTAGTGACTTCAATTCCTTGTAATATTGCTTGTGTACCTCTAGCTTCGTTCTACGATATTTCTCGTGAGCAGCATTACGATGGTCCATCATTATCTTAATAGTGTCTGTTATCCATGGTGCAGGTTTATCTTTGATAATAATAGATTTAGTTGGTGCATGCACATCAAGTAAGTTTGTAACAATGTTAGTGAAAACTTCCACCATTCCGTCAACCGAAGTCGCATCAAAGAAAGGACCCCAGTCAACATTTGAAATATCCGTGTCAAATTGCTTACGGTCAATATTCTTAAGAGGTCTGTATATAATAGTTTTAGGATGTATCTTTTCTTTTTTAATATTAAGGACAGCAGTAATAAAGGCATGTCCAATAGATGATGTGATTTTATTTACTTTAACATTCCGGATTTTGCAGTCGCTACATATTACGTCAATCAGTGTCTCAGAGCTATTTGTAAAATGAGTTGCGGAAGGTACAAACTGAGCCATACCTGTATAACTAAGAAATTCGCAAAGTTTTTTAGACAGACTATTACTAGGATCAAGTAAATTCACATTAAAGTCTCCCAAAATGACTATGCCCTCGTAATTGGAAAAATGTGCAACAGAGTCCGTCAGAGCATCAATAAAAGTATCCATTTTAATCCAATCAGGGCGGTACGCAGTACCAATTGCAATGCGAGATCCATTCACATTGAGTGATAACCACATCTGCTCAATCTCAGCATCAGGATGCTGGATCATCAATATTATCCATCTATATTAATTATTATAAAAGGTATTTATAAGGTTTATTTAGTGATTATTATTTTAATTTAAGTATGTTTATTATATGCATATGTATTGTATATAGCTACCTACTATTAGTTTAATGGTCAATTATCTTGTTCGATTCATTGTTTTTGTGCACTTCCTCTACCTGTTCCATCGCCTCTCCTATAACTTTAAGGTTTGCTGGAAGAAAACTCTTTTCAGGTTTAAGGTCGCCTATGTACATAAAATAAATAAAAATAAATAATGCTGGACAATCCACACAGCATCATCTAGCCCCAAGCTAAGCTGAGCTTGTGTTATGGGTACTAGATGACTGATAAACTTATTACAATACATAACATAGATAGATATTTTATTATATATAGAAAATACCCAGAACACCCGGAACAAATATTTGCAGATCGTACAAACATTTGTCCCAAGGCGGGAATCGAACCCACATATCCTATGAAATAAGTTCATGCTTATGTATTATTGTGTACAATAAAGAAATACAGAATTAAAGAATGGATGATACAGTCAGCTCTTAAGAATTACATCACACATACATCCATCCAGCCTATACTGGTCCACCGATGGACGCAGGCCTCCCCCTGATGAGCGCCTCTTTGGCTTTTATCACATTAGGGGTAATCCCCATAATCATCACGCTGGCCTAGGCTACTCTTTTGTCTCGAAATATCACAAGGAAGCTTGTATTATATTATTAAGGAAGTATTTGTATGTGCAATATCCATCTAAGAAGTACTTCGGTAAGGCACCTACCCGAGGCAATGAATAAAGGCATTGTTCGTTTAATCCAAGTAAAGACCAAGACTATTACATGTCTGCAGTAAGTAGTACCTATATCCAGATCCCTTCAGAGTGATAAATCTGTGCCTGCATAGAACAGGGGATCCCCGTAGCTTGGGTTTTCCCACTCGCAAGTGCAGGTTCGATTACGGCAAAACCCGGGCACCAAAGCGAAAACCTACGTACCTACCTACCTAAACCAAACCACTTGCACGGTGCAATTCCCGGAAACTGCATTTCAACTGGCTGTAGGTACTCATGCTCTCCTAGTAATCAAACGAATACTTACTTATTATAACATTAACGTTTGTGTAGTTGTGAGATGTTTGTCCGAAGCAACGCCAAGTCTACTGAATGCAACGGGCTGAAATTTTGCACTAATAAAGTTTTGGAGATAGAGTAACACAATGACTACTTTTTATCCCGGAAAAATGCGTGCGAAGCCGCAGGCAGAAGCTTGTGGTGTAAATTTGCCAGCTTAGTTTTGTTTCTTATTTTGGTTATTTAGCTTTTCCAGACTGTCTCAGTCTAACAGCCTAGGGCAATCGAAGCGAAAGGTTTTGCCAATTTTTCTAGGTTCAGCTTTTTGATTATAAAAACACATTATTTCTAAGGTAGAAATGTAAGGTATTTTACTTCATAGTAGATCAGGGGTTCATAACCTTTTTGCAATGAGGGACCAGTTGACAAAGGGGTTTGAAGCTTTTGGCCGTAACATCGATCACCATTTTGTATTTTTTATTCAAAATCGCCGCGCACAATAAAAATTATAGGTACATTTAGATAGAAGACACTAAAACAAATAAAAAAATCGATAAAATAATATCCTAAAACGTCAAATTTGTGAGATATTCATAATGAATATAACTATATTTTTACTTTAAAGACCACTAACTGTTCGGAACAAAAACAGTGTCATCATCGGTGAGCTGAGCGCCCCGCGGAAAATGGATGTGCGTTATTACATTTTCGTGTAATTTTTTGGTGCAGTAGTGGGTAGGTAATATTGACCTCAAACTGGGATCAACCTGTCGACTACATTGTGATTGGCGAGCAAAGCAAGCCTAAAAAAACGTTTTGATCAGATTTGTGTTAGTTTTTTACGGTGGTTGGCAAATATTGTATGCATCTGAATGAAACAGACCGAGCCTCACCACTGGAAAAAAACTGGTTGCTTTCGGGTTGAATTGAACACAAAAGTTGAAAGTAGGTTCACAAAATATCAGTTACATTGGCGAGCGGAGCGAACCACAACTTTTTTGTCACGGTGGAGATCATAATCAATGTGGTAGAAGTTAACAGTAGGAATCTATAAATAACCTCGAAAAACAACATCGAGCAATGTGTTAGCACATTTGGGATAAGGATTGCGCCGCGGACCACTTCAGATGCCTTACGAACCACTTCGAATGCTTCTACGGACCACCACATAAGTATTGAGAACCACTGTACTAAGCAGATGGAAGCCTTTTACGTTTTCATTCCCTTCAACAAATAGCTAGCAGCAGTGTTTGGATATCTGACACCAAATCTTAATCGCACATAGAGGTACTACTACTCACAGGTGTACAGCTCAACTCAATTGCCTGGTGGAAAAACCGGTGGGCTTATTCACAATCGCTTGCTATCATCTATGTACCTACATAATAGTTTTACACGCGTTCCATACTGTTTCCCATATTGTTTTCAAGGTTTTGAAAGTTGCACATGAAAGTTCAAATCGACTTTTATATGTAAGTATAATCTTAATATACCTACTCTCCAGACTTGAACACTGTAACAGGACCTCGATTGCTGGGCCGCACGCAGCGTCTGATTCAGAGAGAACGTGCGTTCGCTCGCTTTTGTTTTAAAATTCCTCCCCAGACTCCGCGTCAGAGGCTCCACCTCACCTGCTTACTTTTTGGAGTGATAAAGGACCGTACCCCTGGGTATTTACATGAGAGACTCAGTTGGATGTCCAAGACGAGATCTTTGCGCAAATGTTCTAAACAGTTGTCGACACATTGTCACCACTCGGCAGCTTTTAGCGCTATTTCCGGTACGCTGCAGCCAAGTGCTGGAACAACATTCCACCGCCTATACGGGAGCTTCAGTGTTCTTTAAATTTAGGGCCAAACTTGAAAAGTTTATTTTAGATTAACAAAAAACCACTGAAGAGCTCCGAAATGATATTTCAATTTTGTTGTACATATATTATGCTTTGTAGTGTGTAAATTTTTGTATTATGTATATATTTCTTTCTTTCCGGCCCGGTGAGGAGCACGGAGTGGGGCCTCAAGGCTTGGCCTCTATACCCCGGCTTCAACTCGAGGGGTGACGACCCCTCGATCCTTGGAGTGTGCAGAAAAAGCTGTTTTTTTGCATGTTTAATATATATTTTTAGGCTGCATTGGATTGGCTTTTTTTGTTATTTTTTCCCCAAGGACTTCAAGATGGTCCCGCGGAAGGGGTCGCCACGGGCGATCGTCCTCTGGGGGCCGGGGCTGGTGAGCTGCGAGGTGGTGGAGGTGTTGTATTATGTGCTCCACCTACACAAGCCTCACTCGTCAGAAAACCACTGAAGATTTCTGTAGGGCACATGATATTGTGTGGCAATATTATGATCACATAATATTGTGTGACTATATTATGTGCTCTACATAAACAAGCCTCTCTTCTCGCCCTCTTGCTCGGGTCACATGTTGGCTAATATTTTGAGAACCTAGATATAATTTTATTTTAATTATTAGGTTTAGTCTGCTTGTACATGCTTGTTTGTTTGTCCTCTTTTTAGGTTTCGCTTTATTGTCAAATATTACACCTTAAAAAAGGCATTGCTCGCTATTAAAATGATCTTAAGTAACGTTATCTATCGTAGGATATTTTATTATTTATAGCTCTAGTTATCTATCTATAGACTCCACTAGACTATTTCTTTACGTGTGTTAATGGTTTTGACGGAAAATCAGCGTTGTAGTAGCTATAACCTATAGCTATCACAACATATGCTGAGTCGAACGCCATTTTGTAGCTTTAAGGTACCTATTTTATAAGTGGGTATTATTATTATATAGTTTATATGGTGTTGGTCATTTAATTAGTTTTAGTATTCGTTTTTAACTACAAATAAAGTATATCTTTCTTTGTTTCCATAACATCTCTAGACTTTTAGAGCGAACCATAAGGTTTCGTGTAATTTGAGACAGCAATCGCTGGTGAATCAGCCCACTAATGGTGAAGACATTCGATGCGTATCAAATCTTGATCTGATATCTGAAAGTTCCCGGCACGTTTAGATAGCCGATGATTCAGACACAGGTGTAAATGTGCAAGTACAATGAATGACTTACAGAGGGCTCGTGATTACCATCAATACTACACAAGAAACGTTCTTTCATTTAACTAACTTTTAAAAGCAAAGGGATTACAAAGCCAAAGAAATATTGAATTATTTATGAAACAAAATCTACAGCCCTTAAGAACTAAAAATTTACAAGCTTATTCGCATAACATACGACAAATAAAGAATTTACTTTTTGTAAAATTTAAAACAAATTGTCTATCAATATAATAAAAATCACATTATGGAACGCTAAAACAATTTAGAATAATATTTAATGAGAATCTATGGTAAATAAAATTATTTAAGCTTTAAATTTACATGGAAACTAGAAAACAAAGACAAAGATACCAAGTATTTTACGACATTGGTTCATCGGAGCTACTTGCACTTTGGTTTTGAAATCTTTCGTTCATCATTATATTTGTCGCTAGTCCGTTTTCGGACTCGATTTCGTGAATGCCTTGCTGTTGTCTTGTATTGTTATTAGTTTTTGTTTTGTATTCATGCAAAAATAAATGCCTTAGTCGACATAAAATTGGATTCTAGAACCGACTAGGTATCTTAGGTATTATTATTTTAAAGAACTAACCTAATGTTATTATTTTAAGTAACTTAATAAACTATGAGCTTTGTCTACTGAAGCTTCAACAAGTCAGTAACTTATTTTAACCTATAGCAATAATGTTGTTTGTTGCCTAGGACAGTACCTAAGTGTGCTAAATTCAGCCCGATTTATTCAGTAGTTTTGACGTTGTCTTCGGCCAAACATTTTCACGACGAGACGACAAGCTTTTGCCTCTATAATATAAGTAGGCAAGTTTTGATTTAATGCTTGGATTAACTGTTACACCTTCTCTCAGTCAGTATACATACTCGTACCTAGTAAGCGGATCGCAAATGGGGAAGTCTTCTTTTTTTGGTGATTGTTTCTTCGTCATGCTGAAACTACTGAGCATATCGCGCGAACCTTTAATTAGCTGGGTCTGTAAGTAATAATAACTTAGAGGTTTTTTTATATTCCCCGATAAACGCGTGCGCTCGCGCAGGTAGACGCCTGTCGTTGGTAAATATCAAGTGGCTGTCGCAAGAATATTTCAGGCTTCAACGATGAATCAGACGTTGTGATCGACGTCACAAATCTAATGGCAATACCCTCCTAATTTCTATTAGTCACCCAACTTGGGATTCACTACTCGAAAGAAATGTAGAGGTAGTCATGTCGAGATAAAAAACGCATCGGTGATTATGTATGTACCTACCTAGTTGCGTTAATGCTGATATAACAGATGAGACCATGCCAAAATTGTGACGGCAAATTATATATTTCTATCCCCAAAGCACTTCGATAACCGACAAAATAACTAAAATCAAGTATTTTATAGTATAAGTAGTATTTTATAAAGTTCAATCAAACTTAAAGTTCATGGTCATGCCATTTCATGTCATGCAATTTCTGGTTGAAAATGGTGGCTTTGAAATTATAATTTGATAATTGATTTGAAATCTCCACGAGTAGAAATATGTTTTTTTTTCTAAAATTCGAAGCAAAACGGTAGATAACTCCTAGGTAATAAAATTCTTTACTGTTTGGTATGTCTGTTCATTTGCCAGCTCTATTTCAGCCACGTAGAGTCGTCACTGCACGAGCTTGACTCACTTTCCTAGAAGTGGGTAAACTTTACAAACTAAGTACCTACTAAGAGTGCTTACTTTCGTTGATTTGGATTATGTATGTTAGTTTAGGCTGACTCACCAGCACTTTCTTTGGGATGTTTGCCTCGTTATTTGTTTGCGCTTTTGACAGTTTTTCATGATCACTGTGATTTGCTCTTTTCTTGTGGGCATGACTTCGTACTGGATGGATATCGGTGTCCCGCGTGTGTCAATGTTTACATTAAAATACGGTGATAGCTTTTGGTAATTTCTGGGAGATTATATCTCGTTACTGTGAATTAAGGAACAATTAGTAGATTTAGGTGTTCCTGTGCGGAAATCCATTGCAAAGATTCCGTGCGTTTCTCTGTTATAATTATCCAACAAAATGCGATTCGCGTTTTCTCATTGGAACTTAGGTTACGGCACAGAGTAACTATAAAGTATTACGTAGTCGAGGGTAAGCGACTTGGCAATTTTTATTGCACTAGCCTGTTTTTTAGTACCTGTACCTATTCGGGATAGATCTATGTTGGGTCAGGTTAGACATTAGGTATTAAACTTACACGAATATATTACACGCACGCTCCAATCTGGGCCGTGTGCGTGTGAATCGTACAACGATATTGTAATGTGTGCTTCACAAATTAACGTAACGACAACAATTTACAGTTTTGGGTTGTGACTCAAAATGATAATATTTCCATGTGAATAGTATGATAGTAGGTTGATGGTGGAGATTGATGGAGGAGGCCTTTAAAGAAGATACCTAGGTGCCCAAATCAATGTACAATAATAATAATGCATGACATAGTGAAGATGTGTTTGTCTAAAAGATTACTTATTGCGAATATTATTGACAGATGCATGAATAACACATAGGTACTTATGTACACTTACCAATTCGAACATTCGTACATAATTAAATTTTGAGTTATAATATAGGTACTGAACTACAATATAATGCGCAATAAATATCAATAAAAATTTTGATCATTTAATATTAAATCAATTTCGATTATTAAGTATATACCAAAATTTAACTTCATTTTTTGGAAATAAAAGGCTTACTTACTTAGGTTGAGGGTAGGTATGGGTAAAAGTAGCTGGACTGAGTAAACCAGAATTCTAAAGGTCCCCGTTGATTTATGTCTTGGACTCCATTAAAATCTGGGTCCAAACTACAATAAGTAAGTTAATATAGAAATTTGTGCCGTAGTAGGCGACGGTCCGCCAGAGATGCAAGAGGTTGCGGGTTCAATTCCTGCCACGCGCCAAACGTTTGCACGATCTGCATCTACAAACTGTCACCCATAGGTAATTATGTGGATAAGTACCTACGCCGATAACCTACCGTAAAAAGGCCTTTCTGTTTACGCACTGAGGTGCAGGTAATTTCCCATACCTGCCTACTTCCCTGCCCTTGGATTTTATGCAGTTATGCGGTTTGGTAATTCCGGTCTATTAAGTAGATATGTAGTAGTTTTAAAAAAAATATCATTGTCTGGTGGAAATGACGCGTGACCCGAGAGCTGGTGAGTATCTGGCGCTGCGCATCAGCATTGCCATACAGCAGGCAATGAAATTGTATATTGACAGCAGGGCAATGAACCAGCGTCTTGGGGACGCTTCCGACTGGTATTGATATGGACCAGTTGAGCTACCTGTAGATTGTTTGCAACAGTCTGCAGTTAGCACAATTGTTTCAATTGTAAATACTACTTCTAATTTGTTTCTATTATTTTATTGTAATTTTCTTTGTTGATAAAGAGGTAATTGACTACATCTCAAAGAATACGTAAATTTAGGTACAAAGAGACAAAACCGAATTATTGTACAAGCCAAGGCTATTTATTATGAGCAGACTGTCCGAAGTTTAGATGAAATTTTGAATTTTCTCATCTTCAAATGACTGAAAAGACTCATCCATGAGACGCCTCCATGGCTCACAGGCCAGGTAAAATTAAAAATAGAAAAATAGAAATACGCGCTTCTGAATTTGTACAAAAAAAAACATGGAGTTACCATTACCAAAAAGTTTCTGGAACCAGGAGACACACAAATGGAATATGACTCTGTTCACAGTTCAATAAAAAGGAAACTTAAAAATACAGAAATCTACCTGCCTAGTGACTATGTTACTATAACGAAAGAAGCGAGAAAGGAGCCATACGAAACAATCCAAGCCAATTACATTTTTTTTCAAAAACTATGCAAGCCCTGAGCAATGGATTTACAAAAGCATCCGACCTGGAAGGAGAGCTGGCGATCCGCAAGTTGTCGGTCGACATAAGGGCTATTTTTTATAGCCCAGACATGGTTTTAAAGGCTGTAAGCTATGATGAAGAATGGACTGATCTGCCACATAGACCAAAACTACTTGGTGAGGTAAATTATCCTCAACTTCGTTTCAATAAGATTTCAATCTCTTCTACCAAGTTCAGCCATCTGCTGCACCTAAAATCAGTGTTGCCCGGTGATTGCCACAGTTTTTATGATTTTCTGACATACTCTAATTAAAAGTTATGAACTTATGATATGACAGATTGTTTAAGGTTATACATAGTTTTCTAAGTACTAAGTAGGAGGCCTATGTCCAGCAGTGGACTAAGATAGGTTGATGATGATGATGATACTTCAAATTGCCAAACTTTGGAAAAAAATATGTGATTATTTGACTATTAAAATTAAAGTGTTCTCTAACTATTATTTGATTATAAATTTATTAAAGTTGTTAGGAGTGTTACTTTTGTTTGAAATTTTAGTGTGAAAGAGTTTGATATATATAATATGGGATTTTTTTTAAACTATGTTTTTTTTGTACTTACATAAGAGACAAGACTCAGGTGACTGATAAATGAAACTTAAATTTTGAGGTTATTTTACTGTTATAAGTACCTCCTATCATCCCTTAAAATTCCTATAATTTAATTAAATTAACCAATACCTACCAATATCTTCTTCTTACTGTAAATAGTAGTTTTACAATTAAAAAATATGTCTTACCGTATTTATATTTCAATAATCAGACTATTAAAATGGATAAAACATGGACAACACAATGGACATTTAATAAAAATTTTAAAAAATGAGACGTTTTGTTCGTGTCCTGTAAAGTTGCAATTTTTTATATAGAAGATTTGGTAGTTCGTCGTCGATCCAGGCAGACTGGGATGTAATCCACCAGGGTCAATAAGTTTGTGTTTACAGACTTTCTTTAATTCTTTATTGCACACACAAGTTAAATCATACATAAAAGTTAACAAATAATGGAAATGTACAAAGGCGAGCTTAACCCTAAAAGAGTTTTAGTTTTCAGATTTTTTGCTTTAAAGCCGTGGTGTTCTTGACACAAGTACTTACTTACGAGCTACAAGAGCTCGCTGTGTTTCCACAGTTGACTCAAAGAATACGTAAATTTAGGTACAAAAAGACAATACCTACCGAATTATTGTAAAAGCCATATGACTATTAATCTAGAGCAGTCTGTCCGAAGTTTTGTTGAAATTTAGAATTTTCTCATCTACAAAGGACTGAAAAGACTCATCAAGAATTGGTGAACCAAGGAGGCGAAGTGAACATTTATCTACAACTGTTATGTTGGGGGCCAAACTATTGAATTTCCCAATGATATTGTTTTTGTCTACACAAGAGTCCGAAATAAAAAGCTCGCACTTTAAAAAATTTAATTCCAAACCTATTTTTCGAAATTCATCTGTGATGTTTTTTAGATCATCAAAAACTGTGTTTACCTCTCCACCTAATATTCCGTCATCCAAATACCAAACATTTAGCTTGGATTGGAGACGTTGAATTATCGGTTGGATGGCAAGGCTAAATATGGCCGGACCAAGAGGGTCGCCCTGCTGACATCCAACAGTGGACAAAATGACTTTGTTCTTGTAAATTAATTTTGACGGCGAACCGTAACATTGCCAGAGAAAAGGGTAAATTTCTGGAATTTTGTCTTTAATTTCGTTAAGCAAGGCGCCCCTGTCTACGGATATGAAGGCGTTTTTGACGTCTACCTTCAGAATTACCTCCCCATAATTTTGGTCTAAAAATGTACGAAGGGAATGTACTGCGGCCTCACATCCGCCTCGCGAACCAAAGCCTAGCTGAATTGGTCGGAAATAGTCGCCTAAATAGTCGGCTTAATTAAAATATCTTTAATAAATATTTTTTCTGTGATTGTTAATAAATAAATGTTATTTTTTTTTTTTTTTTAAATAGTAGCTAGGTAGGTTCATACTCAAATCAAATTTATTAATTTAATGTTGTATTTATGAACTTTGTAATCTAGTTTTAATGCATGCTTTAAACTTCTTCATATACTTGTTAACACAGAACTGCTCTATAAAAGTCATGATGTGTACACATACTTAGGGGTACAATCTAGATCAAAATATTGTGTCTTTCTATTTTGTGTTCCAAATAAATAAATGTTGCCAAAACCTGCGCTGGTTAAGTCTGATGTTGTCTTCAATTGATTTTGTTTATATATCTACTAATGCAGACGCAATCCGCTTCCTTAAATCCGCTCTGAGTACCGCAAATTGCATGTACCTCGGCCAGTATACACATGTATAATTATCCATTACCCACAGTATGATACATATGTAGATACCTCAGCTATGAATGATTTACAATCGTATCATCCCGGGGCGTGCCAATGGCATATTATGGCGTGCTCTGGTAATTTTATGTGTGTGTGTGTCATATCATTAGCTAGCTACGATTCATTTTCTAGCTCTAATCAGCCTTTTACTACGTGTTACACTAACTCTACAAACGACCTTACTACTTTCATTCATAATGTCTGTATCAAGACAACCTTAACCACCTACCAAATATTATCTACTTTATTCTAACGGACGAAGGTCAAAAACGCAATGACTATAGACATTTTGCTAACTAATCCGTGCTAAAATGATTTTTAAGCCTATTGTTGTAGCGATAAGAGCGATATTTGAGGTGTCTTATTCGGACACACGTGCGCCAAGCGGGCCAATGTAGTTATGCGGGCGCGTGGCGGGGTATCTTATCGTGGAGACAGATGTGCGGATATCCGAAGCAATTAATTAGTAATTGGAAGTTTCCACAAATTATAAACCTAATTTCACCACTTTCAATCGATTTTTTATGGTTCAACTGTTGTAAATTTTACAACAGTTGAACCATTAAAATTAGTTTTAGCTTACCTTACCTTAGCCAATACTTTTTTCACACTATGCTCGTCAATTATTTATCTGAAGAATCGGTAAGTTGCTGTTGTTTCAGAGTGTTTATTTGAGCTTTTAACATAGTCTCAATAGTATAATTATGTATTTGTTTATATCTATCATCGAGTAGAAATCGCCGGTACTCATTTATTTGCCCGCAAATTGGCCGATCGCTTGTTTGGTCTGTACATTTATAAATAATATAAAATAAAATACGATACCAAAACAATTTATACCTAGCTTTCAGATAAAGTAATTCAAATCACCTTAAGAGAGCAGCAAGTTGCAATTGGTGTAGTAAGGTCATCCAGCTGCCAAACTAAACTAGGTGTACCACAGGGGTCCATATTACCCTTTTTGTTTTTTGGTTTACGAACACGATTTACCCTTTGTTATTCAAAAAAAACGAAGTGGTGCTCTTCGCTGATGATACGTCACTGCTCTTCAACATCAAAAGATGTACATCGAATCTACTTCATGTCAATGAAACATTAGATTTAGTGTGCTCTGCCAACAATTTCGTATTAAACTCCAAAAAAAAACTAATTCACATTACCAAATGTACGAGCGTCAAAGCCAAATATAGCAATAATGGGTACACCTCAAATATTGACACCGTAGAGTCTCCGAAATTTTTTGGTATAGTTAAAGATAGCAAACCACAGTGGGGTTCGCATATTTCTGCGTTAGGAGGAAAGCTAACAGTGTTGCAAGATCGAATTTGACTAAATCAGTAGAAAGTCGAGTAGAAAATCAGTAGATTGAAGAATAAATCAGTAAATTTTGAAAAAAAAACTATTTATAGGTAAGATTTATGCAAGGGTATGATTTTGCTTACCTTCATTAGGTTTGGGAAAATTCCCTGATACAGGCTGGAATTGAATGTAGCCGCTAAAATTGGGGATATTTGATCAATTATGCTATTTAGCACTACTACTGACAGACCCAATAAGTCTTCAGTTTTCTTGGCCTTTAGGCTTTTGAAAGTTTTAAATACAGTCTCGGGTGTAACATGATGAAATTTAAATGTGTTAGTAAGAAGAACGAGCAACATTGTCCCCTAGAACTGGTTCTATAACACCCATGGGCTTATCTAGGTGTTGGGTTAGTTCAAAAGGTACTAGTAAAATATGACGCAAAATTATTAGCTATAAGCATCTTGTCATAAATTAGTTTATTATTTATTAGTATATCTACCACTCATACTTTTGATCTATTTGTATAAATGCGTAATTCATCTTTAACTTAAATTTAATTAGAGGTAATGCTTTGTTTGTTAATGAGTTATGCTTTGTTTGTTAATTATTTTTTTTATAAAGCTACCTATGTGATTGTGGCGAGTAGCACTCTGTATCTGCTCCGTGAGCACTGCACTTAGCAACCTGGCACCGCTGAAAACCAGCGCTGCTATGGCACAAGTGCCGTAGCAGCCTGATCCGGTGACATTTTTGTGTTACATTAAATTTAATATTAGTTATAAGCAATGTATGTAATGTGTTAAATTATGTTACACAAATAAAGATTTTCTATTCTATTCTATTTCATTATTATCACGTTGTTGTGACGAGGTTGATCTCTGGTGATTGATGTGTGCCGACGCCCAGCCGTCTCTCCCGAAATAAAAGGAGGCGTCTGATCTCTTCTCAGAACCAGCACTAAAATAACGATGATGAGTCTTTGCTGGAAAAAAGTGGTACCTATAGGTTCAGGAACCTATACCTAGGTACTTAGGCCTAGTTTGACAACGAAACCTGATTACAGACGTTATAGTCTAATTTAGAGTATATCAGAAGAAGTCCAGTCAAGAGAGGAAATAATTTCAAAAATATGGGGATAAAAAAAAGTAAATGTTTTCAACACAAAATAACCAGATAAAAGACACCGGGGAGGCATACAAATACTTTTATCACAATATTACGCAGTGCCTGCATGGACCTGTCCGGCATAGCACAGTTTGCTCTCATAAAACTTGCGAATGGTCGTGATGATTAGCATGGGTAATTTACGAATCAGCCAAAGAAACCGAGTGGCATGGCATCGGCCGGCGCGTGGTACAAGGTACCCAACCTTACCTAGGCTAAGGTACCTTGTACCACGCGCTCGTATCATTCACTCGGGCGCGCCCTCGTGAATGACCTACACATATGCGCCGCGCCCCGTATATATATGTACACGGGGCGCGGCGGTATTATAACATTGTTACCTACGTCACGACTACCACTATACACTTACTTTATAATTTTGAATAACTGACTCATTAATTATCGTGCAATAATTAAAATACCTACGGACATAGATCAAAGGCCTAAAATCAAAAGCTCTGATAAAATTATTAAATACTTACCTAGATACTAAAGGTTCAATTCAACACGTTTATTTGACGCATAGTAACCAATTGATCCGCGTGTACGTAGGTACCTACGTAATTATCTCAAAAGCGGCGATGATATAAAAATATTAAATTTTCCACTTTAGAAAACGTTGCAGACGTCATAACATTTCTAAGGCATTTTATATTTCTTTTTATCTTGAAATGATTTTTGTGATATGATTGAACTTTGTAAACTCGCCAGTTCTTTGGTTCTTCTTTAGGTATAATTGTTGCACATTCAGGCATTAGTGATTCATTGATGAAGCACGCCGCGCCGCGCCGCGCGCCGCTGCCCCGGTGAGACGGGACATGTCAATGCCACTGGCCTCTTCAAGTCATTACCTACTCATTATCGCGTTGCTATGTGCGTGCTGTCTTCCACGTGTTTGATTTGGAAGCACAGATGGCAGAAAGAAGTATCTCTGTCATGTGCGTTTGGAAGACACTACGCAACTCTTCGACAACACACTGGCCACTATGGTCCTTTTGCATTCATTTACTCGCCAGCTTCTGAGTCAAAACAAGAAGCTCACTGCACACAAATTACAATGACCTAGTTACTATTAAAATGCATTGCTTATTCAAAGCCGTGTAGTCAGTAGGTACCATTCAATTTAAATCTTACTTTGTATTGTACCTAATTTTCAGCTTCAGCCTTATTCCGGAACAAAGAGTGCACTACCTATGTCCGTTACCCGGCTACCATTTCTACTCCTAACAATTTGCATTGCTAGATAGATAGATAATTCTTTATTGTACCACACAAAGACAGAAAACAATACAGAAATTGATAAAAAAAAATTGAAATTGCATTGGTGTGCATTGTAACGTGATAGACAGACAGATATGTACGTTTATAATAACTATAAATTAATAGATAAATTATTATCTTACCGCCATATATTTTACATGGAAAAATCTACCTAAATAAAGTTTGTAACCTACATAATTGTGACGGCTCGATAAATACTTATAGATATCGAAGCTCTCCCGTTAGTTCCGATATATTAAGAGCCGACAGATTTCCATCACTAAAAAAACAGCTGCCATGAAATATTTAATTCAATGGCTAGGCAATAATTATGAAACTTCACATGGGTGCATAGGTCAAAAATTTCATAATTACCTACTTCAAGTAGTTCCCAGACCGTAAGTGGTAATATACTTACTAATAATATTTTCTGCCCAGACATAACACAGGTAACCGCACTGCAAGTATAAAACGGGTTGAACTCGCTCGATAGGTAAACATGCAAGCGGGGCATCCTTAGTGTGGGTTTTTTTACCCGAGGACTTTTAGACACAATACTAATGTGGAATTTGTATGACCGATATGTAGGTAAAGTAACGCTTCGAATACATTATACATTTCTTGAGGCATGTTATCTTTATTTAGTTCCAAATTTCCCCAACTACAGATACTTATGCAATAAGTTAAGTAAATATTCCTAACTAGGTACCTATTTGATAACAAGGCTACTGAAACTAACATGCTTTAACTAGTTGTTAAAGCATGATATAAAATACAGTTATTTGCTCACGTTTAAGATAGCGTTATTGGAGATAAACTTGTCAAGACTTGTAAGACACGTACCTATCAAAACGGAGGATGCCCTGACTTTATCATCAGTGCTGGATTCGACCTTTGATCTCGACGTCACGGTATTTTTCCAAACCATTGCTTTCTTTTCTGCACTGCATCTGTACTGCATCTGTGCAAGGGGTTCTGCTGCCAAAAAAACATCTTATTCATTGATGTTATAACAGCCAAACGCGCGAAGCGCGCTGCCTTGAAAGTTCTGCTCTACCTCCATTATAGGCACCCAACTACTCTTGTCTATAATGCAGCCGGTGTCCTGAGCATTAGAATAGAAAGCTTTTTATTTTTGACAGTCTCCGCCAATATCACTGTGAAACTATCCCGCCACCATCTACTTTGTCCGGCGCAAAGCTAAATGTTCCATACCAGGGGCCAAATCAACATTGACCAAAAGACTTACATAGTTCTGGTACCTCACCTATAAAGTACGAAATAAGAAACACAACTGCTCATGAATTAAAAATTAAAACAAAAACATAAACTCACTTGCTTAGCGTTGAGTTTCAGATAAAATTGTAAGCAATATTTATTGAAGGAAGGATCACAAATCGACAAGTAGGTAAATCGAGTTTGGCTAGTGTACCTACAGATAAACTCCTATCAGTTTTTTATTTAATTTTAAGTTCGAAACTTCTATACTTTTCTTAACAAATTTCTTCTTGCCATTTCATTTAGTCTTTTTTTCCTTCCGAGATATAATTCATGCTGCACAGTTCTCGTTTTGGTGTGCCAGTTAATATTTATCCCTTTAATAGCTCGCAAAATTTGGTGCCTATATCCAATAAGAAGCTTTAATTACCTAAATGACCACAAGCGAGGAGTTAGGTTATTG
This sequence comes from Eupithecia inturbata, assembly GCA_963662085.1. Classification (NCBI taxonomy): domain Eukaryota; kingdom Metazoa; phylum Arthropoda; class Insecta; order Lepidoptera; family Geometridae; genus Eupithecia; species Eupithecia inturbata. Next base: position 665,750 of record OY759179.1, on the reverse strand, counting down.
TCACCCACGCAATAAATCATGTGATTTCTAGAGTCACCAGCTACATGTCACCAGCCTCGGAAGCATTGCAGAGAAACTCCCATTAACGATGGCAAGGTGATCTCATGATCTCGTGGTAGATAAGATAAATATTGTGTATCAAGTTGTGGAGCGTCTCATTATTTACATTGTAAAATTAGGAGTGAATATTTTCGTAACTGATCAAAGTGATCAACTAAACTAAACACACAACGGACTAGGTAGGTACCTCCTATTATGTACAGGGCGGGGTGACACGGCGGCGGTGCGGGGCGGGGCGGCGGCCGCAGTGCCCCGCCGCCACTACGTGGCTACCCTGTGCGTAGGGTTCTTCTATGCCAATAAAAATTTATAACAACATTCCCCAAGATATAAAAGATTATTCAAACTTTTTAAGATACAAATATATTTTAAAGACATACTGATTAAAAAAAGTTTCTATGCCTTACAGGAATAGTTTGAAATAAGTAAGAAGTTACATTATTTTATAAGTCAAGTAAGGACAAGTCGTAATAATATGTTTTTGCTCCTTGTGAGTAATTTTTGGTTTCACATTGTCATGGGTTTTGCAGTATTAAGTTTTTCTCTAGATTTTTATTATGATTTATTTTAGTCATGAACTATGCCCTAGTTTGTCATGTTCATGTCCGTTTTGGATTAATTTTTATTTTGAGAATTTTTCGAGGTCAACTACCTCGAAAAAGCTGTCTGCAAAAAAAAACTGTATGAATGCTACCTGCTCTCCCCTACAGCTTCGGTTGGTTATTCGGGGAACACACAACACATTTGTCACATTTTTTTCGGAGAAGCACTAGAGGATTGTAGAATGTAGATCTTGGTAAGATTTGCTGTGCGTGCAGTGATGCAAATCATGCATTCTCTTTAAGACATTGATTTTGTTCAAAACCAGCTTTTTGCAATTTTTATAATGAGCTTCCAATTCTTCCAATTCTTCCAGTTCTTGTTTCAAATTTTTTTTTTAATATAAATATAAGTTTTTAATATTAACGCACGTAGACTCAGGCAGCGTTCTATTGAGATATATAACACACCCATTTTACAGTTCCCATAAAAGGTAGGTATGTCATGGTTCTGAAATTCTTGGCAAAGTTTCCAAATTCCGACGTCAGTCTACGTAAATCAGTCGTTTTTATTAAAATCGTGATTCACGGTTCAGGATTAAAAATACGTAGCGCATGTTGATGTATGTCTAAATATTGACCGGTAAAAATACTACAGAAATATGTGAATCGGGCGTAAACACCATACAGAATTATCTCGTGATTCAGAATATTGAAGAAGAGCAGATACAATTCTACTAAAGGATTAAGGTTACTTTGAAATATCCAAAATTTGTGCTGGGACAAGAAAATGCGAATACTTATAAAGTTTCAAGATCATTTTATTTTATATAAATATTAAGCATTGTTAGGGTTTCGAAAATCGGAGATCGGTTTCGAAACACTTCTGGTATCGCTTTTTCTGTCCTTTTTTCTGTCTATAATATCTCAGCAACAAACTATTGAAATTTCTGTAGTTTTCATAGTTTTTGAAATATTTCGAAAAAATACCCATTCCATTCCCATTCCCCCTATCTCCAAAGTTTGCAGAGCGATCCATCTGAAATGTATGTAGCGTTTGTAGATATAGATCTATATTTTACTGGAAAAAATAGTATATAGAGAAGTCTGTAAGAAGACAACTTTATGAAAAATGGTCAAAAGGGGGGGGGGGATAGTTTTTAAAAGGGATAGTTTTTTAAAGGATAGTTTTTTAAAGGGGATAGTTTCTAAAAGGGATAGTTTTTAACCTTACAGAGTGGGGTATCAACAGAAAGGTATCAGTTCGATCTCAAAACATCTTTTTGAAATTTCTGTTGGTTTAATACTTTTGATACATATAGAAAAACCTTAAAAAATACCCATTAAACTCGCTCTTGACGGATCTTGTTTAAATTGGCATAGGATTTACCTACACCTATCCTTTTTATACATTCCTACATTACGAATGTCAGGTACATTAGGAATAAATCATTTAAAAAAATTAGTTCAAAAGCTATACTCAAATTACTATTAAAAAATAACGCCTTATCTAAAATCATGTCAATCTCGCTTACGATGTTTCTCCGTATAGGGGTCGATATAATGGAAGTACCTATAGCGCTATAATTGTAAAAGACCCTTCATCATAATAGATTTTAGGTACTGAAATCCTGTCCTTATTCAATTCAGAAAATAATTGCGTTCTTTTCCAAGTGTCGTCATGGTCGTCATCGTCGGTGCGGGCGAATTCCTCATAGCCTCGGCGGACGACATCTTTTTTGTTTGACCACGTTTTGGTCATCGACGTGTTTTGTTTCTAAATATCGGTTCACCCACTTGGTCACGAACGCCTTCGACATATTCATATACTTTGCAGCCTGAACGGGTGAAATTTTTAGTCTTTTGGGATGCGAACAAAGGAACACTGCCTCATAAGCGGCACTCATCTCAAGAAATGTGCACTCTGTGCGAAGTAAACACGAAAATTGGTTAGTTTTATGATGCATTTATGGGCAAAACGTTGAGCTACCTTCTCGTTTCTTTTGTTTTGAAAAAAAGCCCCGAACACATTTCATTACGATGGTAATATAATAATATGTATATAATAGAAATATATCTGACGTGTCCTCTACTACGACACGTGAAAGTGTTTGAGTTCTAGAAATAAAGCACTGAGTTTTTTGAGTAGGCGTAGATATTAAACAAATTAGGAGATAGTTCGCAATATTCTGTACCTACTTAGCGTATCTGTTTCAATTATAGGTAAATAATCCCCAGGTATTGTAGCCGCACTATAACGCACATTCCCCAAGTCAGAAGTTTTCAATCTTCACTTTCGTCTCATGTTTTCTTTTTACTTCCAGTTCACGGTACGAAATTACGTGAACAAGAAAATGGACCGATTTGGGCTCACAGCACATTACGAGAAGCGTTAGAGGCTATTATAATAATGAATAATAATTCAGTCACATTAAGTCTCTGATATCATAAGCTCCTAAACGAATTTCTTGACTATGTTATTTTTTTTATAAAACTTGATTTATTAAGTGCTATATTTTATATAAGAAACTGTCTCATTATTTTCTTCTTAGTTTTTGTTTACTGTTTCATTATCATATCTTATTAAGTTTGATTAATAAAAAATAATAAGTTTAACTCTATTTTTCATTTATTTTAAATCATTTTCACATTCACAACGAACGACCAATGCATATTAATAAATTCAATTCAATTAATAAAATGATACAACAACACAAACTTTCTTTAAATAAGTAACACTTTAACCGTAATAAATAACGACAAATACTAAAAATATAATAAAGTTAAAATTTAAAGAGGTCTCCAAACAAGTGAAAATTTTAAGTTCTTTGAAACAGTTGCCTGATTTTTACGGTACGGAACACATCGTGTGCGAGTCGACTTGCACTTGGCGGTGTATTCAACTACGGTAGGTACCGTAGTTGAAGAAACCGACAAGTGCGACCTAGTGTAGGTATAATAGAGGTAGATAAAGATATAGAGACATTTATAATACACTTGCGCCTTAGACTTTCCTGCGCCTCCTGGTGATCAAATATAAATTTATTTAATTTTGTTCTAAATCCATGTAAGCTTTGCAGGTTTCTTATCAGCGGCGGGATATTGTTCCAGCACTTGGAAGCTGCATAGCTGAAGCTGCCTCTAAAGCAGGCAGAGTTGTGCCGCTGTGTCAAGAGCTGCTTAAAGCACTGGCGAGAGCCACAAGATCTGGAGCTAGACAACCATGACAACTTCTCGTAGAGATAAGACGGTGATTTATATTTCATAACACCGAACATAAGACTTGCAAGTTGAAATTTACGACGACGCTTAATTTTCAAGTTAAAATGTTTATATAAAAAGGGCGTGACATGACCTCTAAATGGCCATCGAAACAAAAACGGCTGCAGGCATTTTGGACTCGCTGAACTAATATTTGCGTTCTTGACAGTAATCGGGGTCCAATTACGTCTGCATAATTCAGGTATTAGACAGATCTTGATTGACATTTCTATAGTAATATTAATTTCAGATGGTTCACAAGAGCTATACACCTGAATATCGTCCACATAAATATGAAAGTAACAGTAACAGTTTGCACGTCAGCGGAAAAGATTATAAATGGGAAAGCCTAGAATTAGCCCGTGCGGATCCCTTTGTCTTACAGGCAAAATATCCGAAAACAAATCATTACCGTCACTCCGAGTTATCTTGGTGCGCTGGTAGCGGTCACTTAGATAGCTGTTGAACCGATGCAAAGCTCCCTGGTCTAAGCCGTAATAATTTAGTTTTGACAAAATTAAATTTATACTTATTTAAAGAATCAAATGCTTTAGAAAAATCGAACAGGACGAGCAGAGTACATAGCCCTTTATCTTGTGCGTAGAGTATTTGGTCAGTTACATCGAGCAAGGCAGTTGCGGTACTCCGCCCTTTTCTAAAGCCAGATTGTGCCTCAGGCAGAATTCCATTCTGTTCGACATAATCTGATAATTGGTAACCTTTTCCAACACCTTAGATAAACACGGCCGTATACTAATAGGTCTCAGCTCATTTATTGCAGTCGGATTAGGTATCTTAGGCAAAGGTAGCACAATAGCCCGCTTCCAAGGGTCAGGAAAAACCGAAGAGTTAATTGATTTATTAATCAAAGCAGTTAAAGTGCCAAGTGCCTCAGGTAGAGTCATCATCAGCATGTCTAAGCTGATCAGATCCCAGCCCACTGCTTTATAATTTTACAAATTTGGTCTAAACAAACAGGTTTCAGAGTAAAAATTAAGTCGCTAAATTTATGGAAATCGAAATAAGTATGATCAGAGATTGTCACGGAAGTACCTTGCAAAGTCAAACAAGATCCATCAAGTGCGAGTATGACTCGCGCGCCGAGGGTTTCGAACGATTGTCAAGTATACCAATATGTACTATTTACTGGTTAGAGACTGTTATATGAATACCAAAAAATTAAAGGTACCTACATTTCAAATGTAAAGTAAAATTTTCGCCTTTTTTCAAAATTTTTCAAAAATTATGAAACCTACAGAAATTTAAAAACTGTTTTATGCAGATGTACATACCGATAACTTTCATTTGATACTCCACTAGATGAGGTAGCCCCCCCTTTTAAAAATTATGCCCCCTTTTTTTGACAATTTTTTAAAAAGTGGTCCACTTACAGACTTCTCTATATTTTTCCTGTAAAATAGTATAGTTCCATATCTACAAACAAACGCTACATACATTTCAGATGGATCGCTCTGCAAACTTCGGTGATGGGGGGGGGGGAGGGGGAATGTGTAATTTTTAAAATATTTAAAAAAGTATGAAACCTACAGAAATTTAAAAAACTGTACAAACCAATACCTTTCATTTGATATCCCACTTGACATTGTAGGTCTCTTTTAAAATTTCGACATCACAATTTGTACTGAAAATTTACATCTTCATTTTTCATTTATTTTTATTTAATTTTATTTTAATCTGGCGCACGAAATGTATTATTATTTCAAATTTCACGTTATTTGCTGCTGTAGTTGCTGAGATATTAAAGACGGAAAAAAGGACAGAAAAAGCGATGACATAAAGGTTTCGAAACCGATCTCCGATCTTCAAAACCCTAAAAATGAGAGTTTATTTATTAGCGTCTTGTAAATGAACAGGAAGCTCAGAATTTAATTTTAGGCATAAGCGTATTCTTCAAATTCTTCCAAAAGGGTTTAGGATCACTTATTTTGTTATTTGTATTATTATTGAAGGACCTAGTCTTTCTTTTCGAGAAAGAGAGCATGGCTAACGGTAGACTTAAGGGTTTTACAACATTAATATTATTTTACTCTTGGGCTTGTTTTTATGATACTCTATTGCCGTCTCGTCACGTAACCTCATCATCTATTTAACGGTAGGTATCCGTGATCCAAGGGTGTGAACTCGACTTTACGAGCACTGATTTCAAAGGGGCATGCACACTAAATAGAGCGAAAACACTCCGAACGTAACCGTTAACAATATCGTTAACGTCACCGAGTGACGCAATTAGATCCCATCTAATGGAAACTAAACATAAAATAAAATTATCAATTCAAATATATTCTATGGGCATGTAAGTAATTGTAAAAGGTTGCGGTTTACTTTTTTAATATTAAATTCACAATACACAAGGCCAAAAAGAGATCCTAATGGTTCAACAGCTATCCTATTGACTTTAAGATCTGAGCAGATAACATTAATTAAAGTTTGTGAGGTATCAGTGAAATGTGTAGGCGAAAAAACTAATTGACATAAATTCAGACACAAAAGAAAGGTAGATAATTTGACCGATTGAATTTCAGTAGCATTAAGAACATATATTAAAGTTACCAAGTAATAGCAAGTGATCATAGGTAGGTAGAGCATTTATTGAGTATAAGGCGTCAAAGAATATATCAGCATCCAACCAGGGTGGCCTGTACGCCGTGCCTACGGCAAGTTTCATTCCATTGAGAGTCATAGTGAGCCACATTTGTTCACCTACTTTGTGTAACGGGTCAACCGGGTGAGCCCATGTGCGTACAGTTATGCCACGCTTAATATAAAAGCCGACCCTACCACCGCGCGAGCGCACGTCCTGCAGCCGCGGGATGTGCCTCAGACGATAGCCCGCCACGGCGGCAGGGGCGGCGCGGCCCTCCTCTCCCCCGGTCTGAGCCTGGTCTCGTTGATGGCGAGGACATCTAGGTTTAGCCGTGAAATTAAAGCAACAAGGGTGTCATGGTTAGTGCCGAGGGAACCTGCATTTAATAAACCAATTTTTAGCATACTAAAAACAATTTTAGGAAAGTCAGGTCGACAAGAGAAGAGCAAATAAAGTTACAAATTAAGTATTTTGAACTAAATACCATATCAGCATAAAACATAATAAATAAAATAAATATTAAAGCAATGTAACCAAGGTTGTAAATATGAAGTATTACCTAATAAAATTGTTTTTAAAATACAACTTATGCAGCAACCACTGTAAATTAGCACAGTATTTAATACAGGTAGAATATAGGCGTGATTGTTATTATATAATAATATTGTGTATATAGTTATAAGGACACAACTTAAACAATAGATACAGTAATTTAGTACATACTTGACTAAGAATATTACATAACAACTCCGACACATTTTACAGACCATAGCGATAAATTGATAGATGTAATTTGCTCCAACGTTAAGATTATGGATACTGTCGTTGATTACATTCCTGATCTAAGCCATCATGCTTTCCTTTGTTGTAAATTGCGTATTTCAAAACAAAAACCTTCGCCTAAATGGATAATGTACAGACCGCTTAAAGATATTAATTTTGATGATTTTAACAATGATCTTCAATCCATAAACTGGGACAATTTAATTTCTGAGGATGTGAATGCTATGGTAAATGATCTGGGTCTTGAAGTTACTGCTCTCTTTAACAAACATGCACCGTATAAAAATATCTATATACGAGACCATTCATACCCATGGATAACTTATAATATTAGGGAAATGATGAAAACTCGTGATAAAGCGCATGCTCGGAGCCGTAAAACCCAAAGTGAATCGCACAGACAATACTATAAAGACTTAAAACATCAAGTTAAAATTGCTCTTTACTATGAGAAAAAGTCATTTTTTGAACACAATATTAATAAAAACTTAAATAAACCACGTACGTTATGGAAAAACATCAAACGCAATGTTGCTGATTTTAAACCTAAATGAATTGCCGCCTCACTTTCAGGACCCAGATGCCATAAACAAACACTTCCTTTCACTGCCAGGCAACGACTCTGTACTGATCTCAGACTTGACCTATTACGAGTTTCATAGATTTGGCCCGTCTGTTTTCAATTTGTACCCCGTTTCTGAAACCACGGTAGGTAATATTAGAGGTATAAAGTCATTTTCTTCAAACGCGATGGGTATTGATTTAATTTCCCTGGACATGATTTTGTTGACTCTCCCGCAAACTTTAACTCTTATAACATCTATAGTAAACTGCAGTATCGAAACCGGTACTTTCACTAGTGCATGGAAAACAGCGGTAGTTAAACCGCTTCCTAAAACTGACCCTCCAAGCAATCTAAAAGATTTGCGCCCCATTAGTATTTTACCTTTTCTTTCCAAAATAGTAGAAAAAGTAGTCTGCCTTCAACTCACCGCTTTCTTGGAAGTCAATCATATCATACCTAAAAAACAATCAGGCTTTAGGAAGGGTCATAGCACAACTACTGCACTGTTGGACGTTGTAGATGATGTGCTTACTGCTCAGGACGGAGGTGAGGGAACAGTTTTATCGCTTCTCGATTTTTCTCGAGCATTTCATACAATAAATATTACGCGTCTTCTTTCTAAACTAACATACTACGGATTCGATCCCAAAGTCACTAGATGGTTTGCCACCTACCTTTCTGAGCGCTCGCAATTTGTCGAACTTAAAAACATTGACGGTTCAAGTACTTTCTCTAGGTCTTTGACAGTCACACGTGGAGTTCCACAGGGTTCCATTTTGGGACCAATTCTTTTTGTGCTCTACTGTGCTGATTTAACCTCTCTAATGTAATTCACTTTCACAAGATCAATCATTTCTTTCAATCACAAGAGGTTCCATCATTGTAAATACCATATTTATGCTGATGACCTTCAACCTTCAACGATACCTATATCGTCTATGCCTGATGCGGTACATAAGGCAATCTGTAATTTAGATGAAGATTTGAACCGAATAGTAAGATGAAGTAGAGCTAACGGCTTAGTTTTGAACCCTACCAAATCGAAATATCTTATACTGGGATCTAAACACCAAATAACAAAGATCATTGAGAAGGACCCGATTGTTAACATAGATAACACCCCTATAGATCGCGTTTCCGAGGCCCGTAACCTCGGTCTTCTCATGGATGGTACACTCCACTTTGAGAACTACGTAAAATCAGTTGTTGGTACATGTTTCTATAGGTTATCTGTCTTGTATAGAATGCGAGAGTTCCTCAGTACCGATCGCCGTATCCAACTGTGTGATTCTCTCATTTTGTCCAAACTTAGCTATGTCGATAGTGTGTTTGGAGGGTGTTTGCTTAGTCGATCACAAAAGCTTATGCAACGTCTGCAAAATGCGTGTGTTCGCTTTTGTTTTCCAATACCTCGCCGAGCCCACATCTCACCTTACATTAACGCTAATGGTCTGCTGAATATGTCATCACGCCGCTATATTCATTTTACAGCATTGCTTTTTGGCATTGTCAAATTCCAACAACCATCATACCTGTTCGAGAAGCTTAACTTCTCGAGCCGAAACATTCGTTTCGCCACAGAACGTCTGCCTTTCGTGGGAGCTTCCGGTATGCTGCCACGAAATGCTGGAACAATTTACCTCCTCCTATAAGAAATTCTAAGTCAATTTATTCATTTAAAAAATCGTTAAAAAAACTACTTTTACAATCACAAGAGGTTCCATCAATGGGCAGTCGTTCTGAGCGTCAATTTTGTCTATGATAGCGTCATATTAATTTAAAGTACCATAAAAATTTACTTGTTAGTTTTGATATTCTTTTGTATAAAATGTTATATATTACACACATACTTTTGTACCTATTTGATATTACTATTTCAACCACTAAGTATATACTTAGCGTAGCTTACTTGTCATTTTCGTTTTGCCGTGTTTTATTTAAACTTTTGTGTACCTTCTTTGTCCTTGTTTTACGCGCATGTCACAGCTGCGGCTGCTGCGCCCTCTAGGTGTCGCATAAAACCAGCGCACAGTAGCGTCATCGCTACTGTGCATAATGCTGAGCGATGACCTTTTTTGATGTCATGTTGTAACTATATTTGTTTGTACCAACTTTGTTTATAATTTTGTGACACAAAATAAATACTTTATACTTTTACTTTACTTTACTTTACTTTACTTTAAAGCCCAAATCTTTTTATTACTAAAATAAAGAGCATACTATAAACAATATTATTTGATTAACCTGTGTGTAATGTAAAGTTGCAGTTGCAGTTTGTGTACACTAAAAAGACAAAAACAAGTATAAACAACTTTAAGACAATACACTGACATCAGCCTCCGTACGAAAAGGGTACGCGCGCCACCTTGCCCTCGCTTTCACGTGCGTAGGGGCGGCTCTTTTTTGTCCACGAGTACCGCCAGTTGCGCTTCTTGCACGCTTCACGCACCCGGTTGTCTCTCGTGCGGGAGTCGCTCAGTTACGCAAATTCGCTTGCGGAGGCGCAGGCAGGCCACGATCCATAAACATGAGCGTACGACACACGCACGCTGCGCTCAGCAACACATCCCGCAGGTGTCGGCGTGCTAGCCGCACAGCCAGGCGACGCGAACGCCCCTCCGTATCGCGATCCTGGCCGAGCAGGAGGTCCCACACGCTCGGCGAACACGATGTCCCTATTTTCAAGAGACACTCCTAGTTTTGCCGCTAATATGGTGACAGGGTGAATAGCATTCTCGCCCTTTACTTCTGGGAATTGCCCTATGTCGCGGTCGGCCGATAGCGCCTCCTGGTCCCGGTCATTCAATTCACATTTCTGTTGAATTACCGTCTTCTCAAGCTCGGCAACCCCGACCGCTCCGGATGCCTCCTCTTTGGCTGCCATCACATCCAGACGACGCTACATGCCGAGATAAAGGCGCAGCTCTACCATGTATTCAGCTAACTCTTGTAGGATTTCTGTAATACTAGTCTCCACGGGAGGGGTACAGAGGGGGAGTTCCGATAATAAGGGTAGAAGTAAGCTGACGGTTGGACTGGTGACAGCATCAGTAGTCGGACCCGCAGCAGTGGTCGGACCCGGTGCGAGTGCATCTTTAATTTCCTTTACCGGTGTATTGTCACCCTTCCTAGTCCTCTTTTTGCAGTGAGGGCATACCCAGTTCTTGTTCACAATCACCGACTCAGGAATCGCAAGACATTCTTTGTGATAAATGCCTGCGCGGACACTACAGGTAGCGGCACCTATTGGCAAAATAAATTTTCTCCGCGCACAACAAGCAACATTCCACATGATGGTGTTTAGTTTAGGGTTCTCACAAATCAATTGATTAAGGTATAGCTACTGCACACTAGATGGCGCTGATAGTCAAAATCTCATGAAGAGTTGTAGATAGCAGTACCTAGTACCACAGACCAGTTTATAACAAGATATAAACTGGAGCCCTGACTTTAGTAACGAGACGTGAGCGTGACGTCTCCTTTTTCCATACAATTTGGTACAGCGCCTCTATCGTGCGGACATGAAACTACGCTCTCGATCGCTTTACGATATTAAAGTAAACTTTTATTTATATAATTAAAATAGTTTAAAACTGTTTAAAGGTACAAATCATGACTGAAATGGTAAGTAACAAAATAATATTTTGTAAGATGTTGCATTATTCATATTAAAAATAAGAAAATAAATGGTAACGATTGATTTGAAATAATCTACCTACTATCATTGTTATTTTTGCAATATTATAACGCGGCTAGTTTTCTAAATTACGGTAAGTAATTTGGAGTTTGTTTATTAGCAATAAAATAAATCGTAGATGGTAGGTACAGTCTTACATGGTGTATCCTGCAAACATGATCCAAGCTTACCTAAAATACAGTAGACTGTGTTATAGCTTGAATTTTTCTTTTGGTAGAGAAAACAGTAGCAGAACAATATTTTTTAAGATTTCTTACCCTACTACATTGGTACCTAAAGAAATATCCACACTACCAACCAGTGACCAATGTTTAGTGATAAATAGATTTGTATATAAGTATCTCAGTTTTGTCGGAGTCTTATAGAGTAATAAATAATACGTAGGAACTTAAGGAAATAATAAGGCGTAAATTATATTTTTGCAGAATCGCGACTCTAACGCCATCTCTTAGTAGTGCAACTACAACTACCATAGACCGTGTAGTTCTTCATATTACCAAAACGTTGCGTTAAAATCGCTTATTTTTTTGTTATTTTACCATGTAGAAATACTATTACAATAAAATAATGAAGAGTTTATCTAATAAGCAAATAAATTAATAATCTTGCGTATGAGTCGTCTGCTCGACAGCTTCTCGTCACGTTCACTACAGCTACCGGACTACCAACAGTCGAGACGTAATGGAGACGTCGTCGACGTCGACGTCGTCGACGTCTCCATCACGCCTTAACACTTTCAAGGGAAAATTATGTGCGTTTTTTTTTTAAACATAATAAGTTGTGGTACAGTGATGTTGTAAATGATCGTCCGCGTCCGCAACGTCAATAGATTTGCTTCCCAAATATAAAAGGCGCTTTGTAGAAACTTACGTGAATTTCATACCTTCTGCAAATAACAGACATTTCTTAACCTTTTAATGACTCCTGTCCTGAGATTTAAAACGCCACAAAGAATTTTTATTATGCTGAGATTTTTTATTTTGCACAGATATTCTCTGTATGGTTTTTGACAAGTGGATGACGATAAAGTTTTATGTCAAACTTTTATTTTGTTTGTTAGCAACACTCTGGTGCCTACACGTCAAATCATCGAATAGAATGGTTTTGGTTTTTGTGATTTGATTTTCAATTCTAGATTTTCTTTTCTGTTTTGCACTTTAGGCAATAAATCAAATATATTGATGTGTTAATACATACATGAAAAGGTGGACGTTCGCTTTATGTGTAAAAGTAATACATAACATTCCTCGTACTTCGTAAACTAATGTATTGAAACAGGTCTAAAGTTAGTAAAAATGGGTGAGTGGTTTTCCCGTCAATAAAGTTGTTTATCTGTTGTTTTTCTGTAGTATTTCATGATAATACTGTGTTTTTCAAGGTGGATTATTCAGTTACTTCAGAGGCTTGCTCGGGGCGCGGGAAATGCGGATATTGATCCTAGGTTTGGACGGAGCCGGAAAGACGACAATCCTGTACAAATTGCAAGTAGGAGAGGTGGTCACCACAATTCCTACCATCGGCTTCAATGTAGAACAAGTAACATACAAAAATCTAAAATTCCAAGTGTGGGATCTCGGTGGTCAGACAAGTATTAGGTAATTTGTAACAATCTCTAGGTTATGTCTTATTGGTCACGGTGTTGTGATGTTTATGGTTGTAATTACAAGGCTTTTGGTTTCACGATACTCATTATTGAATATACCTGCATTAACAATGTAATCTTACTATTATTATATTGGTGAAACTTTCTGCCAAGACAACACCGCAACATAGAGTGGACTGCGCTGAAATTTTTCATGGGAGAATTTGTTTGCCTGGAATAAAATAATGGCTATGGATTATACCAAAAAAATGCATGCGTGGCTGCAGGCAAAAGCTAAATTTGAACAATTGTTTAGGTAACTACTCCAGCAGGTGCTGCTGCCTTTAAAATGTAAAATCATTAGGTACTTACGATCCCTCAAAGTAAGAAATCTTTACAAACTTGTCTAAAAAGTTCTGTTTCCATTGTATTTCAGGCCCTATTGGCGATGTTACTATGGGAACACAGATGCTATAATTTATGTAGTCGACTCTGCTGACAGAGATCGAATAGGAATATCTAAAGATGAGCTAGTGCATATGTTACGGGTAAGTCACACTACTGTTCAATAATTGATGTAACTTTATGAATCCACTTTATCTTCGAATCAACTGATTCCTTGTTATATTGAGTGAGTCATGATTGGCCAATAATGCCTAAAAATATCTTAGCTGTCTTGTACCCACTCGCCTGATTCATTTTGGTTCATTTTTATTTTTTTTATTAAATCATAACTAACACAGTGTAACATGGTAATTTTTGTAATACATACAAAAAGATTTATGTACATAACATTTACCATTGAGTTGCATGCACTGCACCATAACCTCAATTAAAAATAAAAAGAATTAACAAATGCAAATGAACTATACTAGTATAGTACCATTAGAAAATCTGTGGTATAGCTTAGCTCACATAGCTGACACAGTTGTCTGCTACTGGATGAGCTAGGAGAGCTAAGTGTAAACTTAGTTTAGCATTCAGTCTGCAAACCACATCATTCACTTACATTCAACAAGTACTGTCACATCTTTCAGGAAGAAGAGCTAGCTAATGCAATCCTGGTGGTGCTGGCCAACAAGCAGGACATGGCGGGCTGCCTGACGGTGGCTGAGGTGCACCAGGCCCTGGGGCTGGATGCGCTGCGGGACCGCACCTTCCAGATCTTCAAGACTTCGGCTGTGCGGGGGGAGGGGCTCGACCAAGCCATGGACTGGCTCTCTAACGCACTGCAGGCTAGGAAATAACTAATTGTTGGTGAGTTATTCACATTGGAGCACGCGCATTTAAGTAATCTAACGCGCCTGAGAATGCATGTGTATAGATGTAGGGTACCAGATGGTATTTAAAACGGATGTTACCAAAGTGCCTAATTATTTATCCACTATCCCATTACCCATTAATTTTCTCATCACTCTTCACTATGCATGTCATAAAATAAATGCGAAATTTTGTATACTTGTAGATTAGCAATGCCTTAAATGAAAGCCTATGTTAGGTTTGTTTAAAAGGGCGCAATGTGCGCCATTTTGTGAAAAGGACAGACATTGGATTTCGCGTTCATAGAAGCGGGACAAAGCATACGTTTTTGGAACGGCGCGGCGGCGGCGCGTAAGCGCGAAAATCAAGTTATTGTTTATTTACAATAAAACTACGCAACTTAAAAACAAACTGGTTTAAGGAACCAAATAATTAGTAATAGCCTACGAATCTAAACATAAGTCATTTCTATAGACCGCAGGGCTCCTGAGATCTCGGCCAAATGATGTGCGAAACAGTGCACTTTCATGTTTTTATTTACTGTATTTTTTTTCTCAATGGTGTTTACACTTTCAAGGAAAAAAAGAAAAAAATTAAAATAGTACCAAGATCTAGGTCTAGTTTGACAACCACCCCCGTTAGGTTCGCCCCCTAGGACCACTGGGTTCGCCCCCTAGGACCACTGGGTTCTCATCTATTTTAAATAGAATCTATTATACATACTGTATTTAACATACAATCCTGCATTACCTAGAACCTAAAAGTTATAATCGGGTATACATAGCAGAGGCTGTAGCAGTGTAAGCTGTAGATGAGAGAAACTCTAACCAACTTGTGCGCAGTAAGTATGGTCAGAGTTAGACAAACTGCAACCAAAAAGGTTATAACCTGTTGAAATGTTGTTCCAGGCTAAAGACAAATGGGAGAGATCGAGAGCTCGGACCGCCGGCCGGCTGATGTTGATAATGATATGTTTAACGCCATTAGAGTAGTACTTACTGTCGTCGCCGGGTAGTTGTAGGGATCGGAAGATAGAGATAAGATAGTCGTCGGTTTATTTAATGCAAGATGGAGGTCAGTTTGTTTCTCTGCATTACTAGCTGTCCCGGCAAACTTCGTTCTGCCTCAGAATCAGAGTTGGCGTTGCGTACGATAATTTATACAAAAAACTAATTTTCCTATATTTTTTTCATATCTTTTATTAGTATTTCTATTTGGGACGGTAACAAATCCAACAAATCAAAGATCATTAAAATCGGTTCAGCTGTACTTTAGTTATAAATGGTGTAACGACTTTGTATAATGTTTGTCTCCGATTACTGTTGGTTGATTACGTAGTGAGTAGGTATACATTACAGTTGGTTACCTATATGTATGCAAGTAAACTACGATAGAATTCGGTTTTTGGCTTATCTTGTCGTAAATAAATCGAATTCCAGATGAACTAAATTAATCGATAAACGGCGAAGAATTTCGAGACGTAAATTCCATCGAATCCATTATCGGTACATAATAAATGTCGGTACTTGCAGCTCTGTATTGTCATACAAAGGAAGGCTTGGAACACGGTCGTCGTCCTTCAAACCAAGTAGGTACTACACAATGTATGTACTTTTGCATTTCAGTCATGATAATGAAGTCCAAGCAGAAGTCAGCCACGGCGGCGGCAGTCCCAACGGAGCCTAGTAAAAGTTAAAAGTAAAATATAAAAACATTTTGTTGCACAATTCAAAAAATATATTTAAAAAAAAACAATCGATTAAAGTTAACAAAAATGGCCAACACTCAGCGGGTGCTAAGACAGGAAAATCCTGCCGTAGCGCTGGTCTTCCTTGCAACCCAGAATGAAGCGCGTGTGACGCCGCGCGCCGCGAATAAATCAAAGTTTAAAATATTCAATCTTACGACATTAAAGCTTACTTTTGAGTTTAACAAGTTATATTAATTGAACTGAGCCCTAGAACGGCTGTATACCATGTTGTTGAGAATTCTTTGTGATTCTCTATGATATTTTTTTATTGATTTCTCGAATGCCCAAATTAATTGCCTAGCGCGCTGTGTGCGCACGACATTGATATTAGTACTAGTGGCTGAACCATACTAATAGCTATCGTGGTAGCCTATTTATTTATTAAACGGTCTTTCAAGTATTAGGCAAATGTTGCTCCACTTAAAATAACTAATAAAAAATTTCGATATCATTTCATAGGTATGCAAAATGTGTAACACTTTAAAATTAATATTAGCCACAGGTACTTTAAAGTTTTCCAGTAACGCGTATGAATGCTACAGTTTTATTATTGTGAATACCTACAATGATCAATCACTTAGTATTTCCATATCATTTGCGATCCAAGTTATCTATTTATGATGTGATAAGATAAAAATCATATTAGTGGATTTCTTGGATTCAGTGGACATAACGTGGAGTTGTGTGAAGTGAATCTGCTACTCTGTTCTAAAACTCCGGCGACGACGCAACTGTAATAAAACAAATTCAGTAGCTCGCACGAGGCGGCGGCGGCGGCGGCGGCGCGTGTACCCTAGGTTATAGTTACATTTTAATTATTGAATATATAATATTTTGTATCAGTGAGGTTCACCAAGCTATTATTTATAACAATAAGAGAGTAAGATTCCAAATACAATATCATGTATTAATTTTATTGAATTTCTTATTGAAATTGAAGGTCATCACGTAAAAATACAATAAGTTCCTACTACTCGTCAGCAGTCAGCACACACAACCGCAGCCGCACGTGCCAAACACACAAGTCCACAGCTGCACGTGCCAAACACACAAGTCCACAGCTGCACGTGCCAAACACACATGTACACAGCTGTGTACATGTGTGTGTGTTTGGCACGTGCGGCTGCACGTGCCAAACACACAAGTCTACAGCTGCACGTACCAAACACAAGTCCACAGCTGCACGTGCCAAACACACAAGTCTACAGCTGCACGTACCAAACACACAAGTCCACAGCTGCACGTGCTAAACACACAAGTCCACAGCTGCACGTGCCAAACACAAGTCTACAGCTGCACGTACCAAACACAAGTCCACAGCTGCACGTGCCAAACACACAAGTCCACAGCTGCACGTGCCAAACACAAGTACACAGCTGCACGTGACAAACAACAGCACAGAAGGAAGCTGCTGCCCTTCCCCTGATAGCTTCCCTTAGTCGACGACTACGACCTGCCCGCGGCTTCGCACGCCTTGTTTCCATTGAATATCTAGAGAACTACATCGATGCAAAATTTTAGCCCGATCCGTTCAGTAGTTTTAAAGAAGAAGAAAAATGTATTTATTAGACGCTGCACATAAACAAACAGAGAGACAAAAACACAGGTGAACATTAGATGTAGTAGGTATAACACAAGCATTGGGTAAGTTTTGGGTTGGTACTAAGTAGTTCACATAGTACCAACCCAATGACAAGCAGAGGAGCGCGTGTGTGTAGGTCTACCAGGTCCTGACTCAGCTCGTTGCTCAAACAAAAGCCTAAGGTAATTTGTGAATGAAAGCTGGTTTTCAGTCAGAACCATGTAGAGTAAGTGAAAGACACGATCTCAGATCCACACAAGACTATGTGCGATAGGTATGAAAATAAAAAGGAAACAAGGTGGCAACACTGGTTTTGGAAAAAAGTATAAGTAGGTATGACATGAATAACATGGCACAAAAAGTAAATCAGTTTTATTTTCGCATTTATTATATAAGTGAGATACGATATTGATGTAAATACCACATTTACTGTCGAGGAGTGCGTCTTGCAGAACGATGCGCCAAGTCTATCTCACTAGCCGAGTAAAATGGTTACAAGTATTTACCAAAATGTTGAGTTACATCAAAGAATTTGTAGATAGGTAAATACCTAGTTCTTTGACAAAGTGACCTAAACTGTAGAAAGCTTATCAGAGCATAACAGACTGCTCCTCCAGGGGGGCAATATAAAGAAGAAGAAAAATTCAAACCGACGCCGGCGGCGGCGGCTGCCTGCAACTCCTGCGAGTTCTCGCGAAGACAGGTTATCAAAAAGACGGAAAAGGTACAGAGGCCCTCACCATCTCACTAGTCTCTTCGAAACAAGAATCAATAATTATAGACATTCGTGATACCTACATCGTCACTTTCCATTACCTACGTGAGATTGCGGTCAAACAAAGGTTTATTGATTATAAAAAACAACAAAAAAGCGATTAAAATGGTGCCCGTGATGGTAGCGTAGGTACCCATAATCGAAATCACGTTTGTTGTTATGCCTTATTTTAGAGCATAATTAGTACATATCTACCTACTTAAAAGAAATAGTGCCTTTTTGGTTTAATAAATAATGACCATATTATTCTTAGTGGGTACGCTAGCGGAACGTTCCGCTGGCGTACACAGGACCGTACACGGGTACTGCAACGGCTGCACTGCACGGGCAATGAAATTTACACAAAAATTTAGCGTTTTAATAACGCCCGAGCTATGCAAAATTTCATAATGATAGCTTTTATAGGAACGGAGATATTGAACAAGACTTCTGAATGACATTGCGTAACCATTGAACAACGTAATAGTTCTTATAGAAAATTAGCTTTTCTGATTATAAATGATATAATGTATATTTAGCGCCTGAAATACCGCCTCTACCAGTAGTCATACTTTATGCGAATTCGTAGTGAAACATTAAAAAAAGTCGCTGTGAAGTTTACGAACAAAAGTACTGTTTAAGTATGTACTAATTATTCACTAATTATGCTCTAAAATTAGGCATAACAACAAACGTGAATTCGATTATTTATTTATTTATTGAAGAAATTATGGGTACGCTACCGTCGTCACGGACACATTAAAATGGTAGCCGCTATGGTAGATTTAATTGTGGTTATAATAAATAAGGAAATTACACGATTTATTGGTAAGTACGCTAAAATTACTCAAAATATGTGTTACTTATTTAATTGAATATAACCTAGAGAAGTGCATATGTGTAGTTCAGCACTTTTCTACAGTTTACGTCAATA
Source organism: Eupithecia inturbata (assembly GCA_963662085.1). Lineage (NCBI taxonomy): Eukaryota > Metazoa > Arthropoda > Insecta > Lepidoptera > Geometridae > Eupithecia > Eupithecia inturbata. Next base: position 646,378 of record OY759179.1, on the reverse strand, counting down.
CAGCCAGATTTTCATTCAGGCGGAAACTTTAATCTGCCTGGAGAAAAACAATATGGACCGATTATGGGCTCCGGTACTATCGGGTCTGGTTTGAGGATGACTTTGATGGCGAAGGCCACTGTGCCCAGTCCTAAGGCCAGCATGGAAAAGAATACTATCCAACAGGTTTCACATTCTTCATCCGCCCCCGATGAACCTGCGGAAAATGGTAAAGGTACCTAAGCTATTACAGATTCTGATGGTACGAAGCGAACAGGAGTTGCATTATGTATCCGAATAAGGCATGAGCGACTGGACTCGGGATTCGTCCTGAGTCCAGTCGCTTAAGTACTTCGGTAGGTACTTAAGTATAGTCAGGCTAGGCGCACTCCGCGCTCGTGTCCAATTCTAAAAGTCTATAGCCTGCCCGTCTCTCCGGGCTAAGACACCTAAGGTTACCAAGCGCCGCTAAACGGCGGCGGGGCTAATGTCTATTTTAACGGGACTTTATAAGGTTATTCGGCAGAGAGTGTGTTAAAAATCTACTCTGCCACCTTACAGCAGTACCTACAGTAGTAGTTCAGCTCGCATTGCGCTGTCAACCTATAAATTTGCTATCACTTTGAAACATATTGCCCTTATTCGTTGTTAGGCCGTAACATACAAACGCTAGGGCTGTCTTCTTGTGACGGATATAGGAAGCGAAGTAATCAGCACCACAAGTACCTAATCATAATCAGACGGTTGACATTTTCTTCCAAAAAATGATATTGTAGCGTAATGCTCGCAAACGAATCTTAAATTGGATTGTTACATTACAGACGAATGCTTTGCTTGCAGTGATAGAGCGCCAAAAGGAGGTTGGTCCCGCATGAAAAAAAATACCGGTTTTGTAAACTTTTTAGGTTCTACCAGTAATTTAGATAGCCGTTATGAAGTTTTGCTCACATTGTAAGCCATTTGATTGTAATTGTAATTGTGGAGTCTATTGACATTAAAGATCAATATTATGTCGATATGTGAGTCTTGGGCCGTGAAAGTGTTAATTGAAGGGGCTTGCGGAGTCGGTCTTCTGTACGAAGTTATTATAATATAATACAGGGTAGGTATTATTTGAATTAGTGCTCAATACTGCAGGAGGTAATTCACATGCTGCTACATTAAACAAAGCAAGCCGCAAAAGGATTTTTTTTGTAGATTTTGTAATTTTATTACATTACAATGCCATAATATTGTTATTTTTTGGTAGGTTTAATTTGACCTTGGACCTGTTTGTTAATTTCATATTATTCTGTGGCACTAGCAGAACGTCCCCTTTCGGTATTTGCACGCTAAAATGACTAACACCTTAGAGTTATTCTGTAGTATAGTTTTTCTTCTAGGAAAGATAAAAGCATAATAGCTATGCGCTCGCGCCTAGCGTGTTTCCGTACTAAAATAGTCTACGCTTAGGTACTTCCTCGGAATACTATTTACTTCAAACAAAAACAAAAACCAAAATAAAAACTACCGCTAGAGTGTCTGACAGACGAGATAGAATGAGGATGGTAGGCCTACCATGGTTAGAGGGACTGGAATAATAGCGGAACCTATGGAAATAATAGCGCCTTGAAATAAATGAATGCAAAGTCGATTGTTTGCTTTACTAAAACTTGTAGTTTCTAGCCGAGGTCATTTGGGCAATTGACAGCTACGAAAGGTGATTTAGGTGCCATCAGTTTATTTGGCATAGCCAGCCGAGATGTTCGTGCGGAGTAGGGCATGCAGAACCGTACCCGGTTCCAAATTTCTGATACCCGGTACGCTGTCAGAACCGGGGGAACCGGTTCCGCCGGTTCCAGGTAATACGATTAAAATAAATCATTGATTTTAAAAGAATAAGTAATTTTCTGAGAGCAGTGGATCACCGGGGCTTAAAGTTTTTCAGAGGCGGTTCAACTCCATTACTCTCGAGGGGCAAACGCCAGAGGCGTGGAACAAGAGTGTGGTACCACCATATTCCTGTTCTGGCTGTTCCATAACAAAGTTTACAATTAAGACAAACAAAAAGGGTTCCGAAAAGGCTTTAGTACCGTAGATCACATAGGTACTTCATCCATTCCGGCAGATTATACAGAAAACCGAGTAGTATAATCGGCCGTTATATCTGGTGTTTGTGGACGACGAGAAATCCTTTGATTCAGTCGAAACTTGAGCAGAGCTACAGCCTCTATCAGCGATACCAAATCGACTACCGGTACCTATATCTAAGTGTTGAAGTGTTTGGCATGGCCACAACATCTATCTAGATCCAGAACATGAGCACAAATCAAAACTCATTGCAAAAAAAAAAGGTGAGCCAGGGAGAGTACGCTATATGTATTCCGAAACTGTTACTCTCTGCATTAGAGGATAAATTTATGTTCGGGGTCTGGGATGGATATTGGATATGGAATTAATATCAATGGCGATTACAAAACTCACCTTAGTCCGACGATATAGTCATTATCTATATGGCGGAATCGCTAGAAAACCATAGCAAGATGCTTAGAGACCTCAACACCCGACAGGTAGGTCTTAAAATAATCATGGGTAAAGCGAAGATCATGTCGAATGACCATGTGCCCATACGGGTTCATGTTGGAAACGATGTTATTGAAGTTGTTGATCACTATGTATACATAGTGATCAACAACAGTGATCAGCGATAAGGCCGCTCTTTGTACTTCCTTGTTTCTCAGCATTTTCATCTGTATTATATTTTGTGTTTGTGTGGTACAATAAAGAATTATCTATCTAACAACTTCGATAACATCGTTAGCTAGACCTAATGGACCAACTAGGTAAATCCAACTACGATAAAGTGATCAGTGGACGTGTGTGGGCTGATATGAGCTATCGGAAAACTTAAATCAACCAATATTTTCATTAAGTGCTTCATAAACCCTAATAAAATCTATAAAATTAAACAATAAAAATTATGTTAACAAAGTAAAATATTTTTTTAGGTAGTCATAGCCAGTACCATATTAAATTATTTTCTTTCCGGACATATTTACCTCAACTTTCTATGCGTATAATACGAGAAATAAAACCACTTTCATTTTTTAAAAGAACCGGGGGAACGGGTTTTACTGCTTTCGGAACCGGTTCCACACATACCACTTCACAAGAATCGGGTATACCCGGGTATTTCAGAACCGGGTAGAACCGGGTGCATGCCCTAGCGGAGCTAAGTACCGTACCCAAGTATTTAGGAGCAACAGTTCGGAGGGCAAACAATATGGGGACAGACAGCTGCAGTTATGTTTCGATGGCTGGAAGCGGTTCAGATTCGCTATTTCTGGCGACATTGAGGCTTACATGTGCAGGGGGTGTATAAGGATTGATATGATGGTTATGTATGATCCTTACTCCTGTGTCGTGGTAGTGATCTACTTCGCCCGATACAAGTGGGGGGGCATTTCCAATTCCTCTGCCCATCGCCCATAATAACGCACCTGGACTTGAGACAGAGGCAGTCATATTTGTGCTGTGTCAAGGAAGGAGTGTGGTAGCTTATTTGATTTTGAAAGTCATCAACGCTTTTGCATCTTTTACGCGAAATGTTTGTGCCTTCGTATTGAAGTAAATTTATAAAGTATTTTTAAAGGGGTTTTCTTTTTTCATTGAGTTTTTCAAATCGACATGATTATTACAAGTCTTGTTTGTTTGTCATTTGTCAGTCATCAATTTTGCGATGTTTTCTGTCAAGTTTCTGTCTCTACTTTTTGACATAATGTTTGAAGTATGGGATGAAGTATGAGATGAAGTTCATCAAGGACTAAGAGTTAGTATAGTTTATTCAAGGAAGATAATTTGTCAGTAAAATATTTTACCTACGAACCTACCTACGGTAGAAACACGTAGAATTGATGAACAAACGAAATTTACAATTCTTTGTTTATTAAAACAAGTTTATATCTAAATATATAGGTATGTGTGAGTTTTGAACTTATAAATACTCTACATGCTGTAATTTGTACGTGTGTGAAGTAAACTTTATTATTTTTCTGTCGACAGGATTGCCTTGCGTTTTATTAGCCCGGCAATTGCTGGGCCCTTCGGAAGGCCTCATTACACGTGTGCGGTTCCATTCCCGGAAATGCCGTGACGCGTCAACCGGTCAGCATTCCGAACTCTTCCGATGCTACCAAATACTCCGATGATGGACGACGCATTGTCGTATCTCGGTTTGTTAATTGCAAGTAGATTGCAACGCACGCATTGCAGTAGCTAAGTTGAGAACAAATGGCGTTTGTCTCTGTAAGCTTTACAAAAACACGCGAAAGTAGCTCTGTATTGTGTCTCTGGCTGTGTTTTTCTTTATTAGGTTCCTAACCTAATAAAGACGACGATTGTCGGCTGTCCCAAGTCGTAATAGATACCTACGTTTTACTATTCAATTATTCGAAATTATTTTCATTTAGGTTGGTACATAGACTTAAAATGTGCACGTGTTATTTGCCACGTTATAACAGGTTAAAAAGTAGATACCGGCTGTGGGGTGCGGAACAGGGGGTGCAGCTATCACCACTGCTATTATATCTGTCACTGACAGCTGGCACTTTTAGCCGTCGGTTGAGGCTAGGCATGAAGTCTCTTTATTATAATATCTGTGGTGTTCTTGTTGTCATATACGAATAAAAATCTATTTCATTTTCTAACATAATGAAAGTCCGGAGTTTGGATTTATTATGAACTGTCCGACTTGGAATTTGGTAGCCAACACGAATAATTTTACATCTTTGCTAGGTGGTGGTCGTGATTGTGACTCTTTATTTCCATAAATACAATAAATGTACATATAGAACAGGTCAAATTATAAAATTAAACACAACACGAAAATAAAGTAATAGGTATTAGAACTACGTCTCTTCGATGGCTTATCTATGTGTGGCTACGCATAGATAAGCTATCGAAGAGACTTTGTTTATTTTAAGTTTATTATACTAGAAGAATACGGCAGTTTCTATAATATCTAACGTTTCTGCTATTACGTTTACATCAGCCTTTAGGTACTTGTTTAACATTAGGTAGAATAAATCTAATAAATTCCGTTTTGGTTTCGTTAAGCAAAAGATTATTGACACTTAACCAATGACCATCGTCGAAATTTGTGTTAATGTCGTTTCATTTTAAAAATTAATGAAGTTCCATAAGCAAACAATAAGTTCTCGTGATTATCCTTCACAAGATGAGGCAGGTCGTTAGTATAAACTAAAAATAGTAAAGGACCGAGGAGAGACCCCCGCGGTACACCCATTGTCCCTATGGTCCGCGTCCCTATGGTCCGCGTCCCTATGGTTCGTGTAAAGATACTCACTGCTATTGCGTCGCCCGTTTCTTCCTGAACTTGGCCGGACGCTCTAACGCGCGTCTCAATAAATAACGTTTATTGTCAAAAAGATTAATAGGTAGGTAGGTACAGAGAGAGAGAGAGAGAGAAAAATTTATTTGTAACTCAAATAAACAAAAACAAGTATGTTTTATAAAATAATAACAAAGCTTGGGTAGGTACTAGTTTTTGAATTGAGTCACAAAGCGGTCTCTGTCTCAGCATGAGCTAGTTGTAAAAACATTACAACCAACGCTGTTCTTCCGACAGAGCCGTTTTGTGACGTCACGGAAGATAACACATAATGTAAGACACGAAACATTAAAAAATATAACATTAAAGAAACATAATCTACGGCAACGGTTGACAAATAGAAGATACAAATAATGCAGAAGTCATGAAATCGTGATGTTTCTACAAAAATTATAAGAACTCAGGATGAGACGCTGAACCACAACATAATTAATTTCCACTGACAGATCAATTTCAATGGTACGTACATCACATCATCAACCTATCTTAGTCCACTGCTGGACATAGGCCTCCCCCAATGAGCGCCATAGCGCCCTGTCTTCAGCTTGCCGCATCCAGCATCTGCCTGCAGTCTTTCGCATATCGTCATCCCACCTGGCCGGAGGGCGTCCTACACTACGTTAGGTAGATGCGTGTTTTCTGGTAAATCTGGTTCTGGTTTAGTCTTAATCCAAAATTAGGTTTATCAATAAACTAGAGTTCTGTAAGATAATTTATAATCACGCTTATGACAATAGTAGGCAGCTACGCACAAACACAGCCGATGGGGTGGCCAGAATGCCTTGCATACATTTACGACTGTGCCGTTCTTAAAATTTCTCGAAAGTGCATGTAATCTAAGTGATGAAAAATATCACATTATTTAAAAAAATAACTGCTCTTCAAAAGTTTGTACTTCCTCTTTAAATACTTTGTGTAGTTTTATAGTAAATCACTGGAGAAAAACACTCTAAAAAAATCACGGGTTTTAACTCTCACAGAAAATATAATAACTCCAAATGAATTAAATATATTAAAACAACTACCTACTTCTTTCCGTTAATCAATCGTATTTTTTATAGGATTCTTATATTATATATTTTAATACAATTATAATAAATCCCAAAAAGCACATTTTTGTAAGGCGTTTTGCGAAGTAACTGCAATAACGATAATATTTTGCCAAAAGAATTTCAACCTTATTATACAAAGTGCGAGCTATTTATTTTGGACTCTTGAATTTTAAAAATTTTATTAATGAAAAATTCAATAGTGTGGCCCCCAACATAACAGTTGCAGGTAAATGTTCACTTCGCCTCCTTGGTTCACCAATTCTTGATGAGTCTTTTCAGTCCATTGTAGATGAGAAAATTCAAAATTTCAACAACACTTCGGACAGACTGCTCAAAATTATCCATATGGGCCATATGGGTTTTACAATAATTCGGTTTAGTCTTTTTGTACCTAAATTTACGTATTTTTTGAGATGTAGTCAGCTGTGGAAACACAGCTAGATCTTGGAAGCTTAGACAACGTAATAAAGAATACTCTATCATCGGTTTTGAATGTCGATTTGGATGACAAGGCATGGTCGCAGGCCTCCCTGCCTGTCAAATTGCGAGGCTTAGGTATACGCAAAATTTCAAGTGTAGCCCTTCCAGCTTTCCTGTCTTCCGTATACAGCACTAGTTCTTTAGTTGAAAAAATTTTAAAGTCATCTTGTTTGTTCCCATCTGGAATTTCATTCAAAATTTCATTATTAGACGAAGCTCGAACGGCTTGGCATAGTGCTTGCCCCAATGCTGCTCCCCCAAAATCTCTTTTGTCCCAACGGCAGTAGGACGGGCCTCTGTGTAAGTTGACATGGAATTGTTTGTTACAAATGTGCTCCAGCTCTGCGGATCGTGCCCGTCTCCTGGCCGTTTCTAAATGGGAGTCAGGACATTGGTTGCAAGCATTTCCTTCATTTAACACTGGCACTTTATTGGATCCCGTAACTTTCCATATCGCAACAAGTCTTCGGTTGAGTGCAATGTGTTGCGCGCCTCAGCAATGCCAGTGCGGTACTGCTGTCGAACAGCTTGGTCATCACGGATTATCGTGTACTGGGCCGCCGGTCGGATATCTCGTCATGCCAGCCTTAACGACGTCATCCGACGGGCCTTTGTCACCGCTAACGTACCAGCTATTCTCGAACCGAATGGTGTGTTGCGTGACGATGGTAAGAAGTCCGACGGCATGACACTAGTCCCATGGGAGTTGGGGAGGCCCATTGTGTGGGACGCTACATGCGTCGACACACTTGCACCTTCTCATCTTCCGAGGACATCCGTGAGGGCTAATCCGTGAGGGCTACTCGAAAAATAACAACTAACAGGCTAAAGGTTTCTTCGTCGCTTCTTTACTTTAGTCTACGTACCGAAGCGACTGAAATCAAAAATATCACTTTATTTCTGTGTCAGTGTTTAATTATTATATTAAGAATTTGACCTTTTCTAAGTATACATTTATTGTATTTATGGAAATAAAGAGTTTTTGACTTTGACTTTGGGCTGGTGCGGCGGCAGATTTGGCCGAGGATCTCAAGAGACGCAAATATGCAGGTCCCGACAGAGCCTACACATTTGCTCCCTTTGGGGTCGAGACCTTAGGTCCGTGGGGTACCGAGGCTCTCCAGGTTTTTAAAAAGTTATCTGAGCGTCTGGTCGACGCGACGCGTGACCCGAGAGCTGGCGGATATCTGGCGCAGCGCATCAGCATTGCCATACAGCGGGGCAATGCAGCCAGCGTCTTGGGGACGCTTCCGACTGGTATTGATATGGATCAGTTGAGCTACCTGTACATTGTCTGCAGTTAGCTTAATTGTTTCAATTGTAAATACTAGTTCTAATTTGTTTTTATTATTGAATTCTAATTATCTTTGTCAATAAAGAATATTACACTAACTTCAGTCGGACGGAGGCTGGATGCTTCTCGGATGGACGTGAGGTCACGTCACTTTTTTGTATTTTGACAGCTGGTGATGTCATACAAATTACGATGTTTGATTACTTTTGTTTTCCAGTTCCTATGGTCTCTATATCATTGGAATAGAGTTACTATTGAAATGCACGAGCGGCGAACTGTATTTGTTTTGCATATGTTCTAAACGTAGAGTTACACATAAAAGTTTATTGATTAGAAACTAACCTAACTATAGTCCAGCTTAAAGTTAGCTACAACAACAAAAAAATCACGTGTCCGAGTTATCAATATTTATTGAAGAAAGGATCTCAAATCGAGAAGTTTTTTTAATTGTGTTTAAAATCAACAATAAGGAATTTCTAATTTTTTTTTGAGTACTTAATTGATAATCTACATAAAAAAACACTAATTGCTAAATGCTGCTAAGCGCAAAACTAGGAAACGGCTAGCCCAAATTTAGCTAATGTATTTTTTTTAATTTCTTGAAGCCTGGGAAGTTTGCGCGAAAAATCACAAAACTCCTAATATCTCTCAAAATAGACGTCGCAGAAAGTTGCAGATTTCACCATTGTGTAGAAAGTTTTCTTTTCTTTTCTGTAATATAACTCACTTTCCCCTACCCTTCCCACTTCCTTCCCCATAAAGAGAAATATATTTTAACGTAGACCTTCGTAGCACGTGCTACGATGCTACGAAGGACCGGCGTAGCATACAAAAGACTTCAACGCGCACACACTTTCTTACTGCACACTAAATAATATTTTGTTTCGAGGACCTTCATAGCACGTGCTACGAATTCTGCGTGAGTCAGATGGCTTGGTACCAATGAGTATCAATAGTGTAAACGTTCTTGGAAAACTTTCAAACTAATAGGATAAACCTTTAGTTCTACAGTTAAGTCTACACTTTTTTCTACTTTTATACTTTGTTTATTGATATAACGTGATATTATTGCCAATAATGTAAAAATTACTACCACATACCTTCTCACACACACTTATAAAATCAAACAACACTACCTACACTAGATCTTTATTTATAATTTACTATGTACCTTTTCAGGGTTCCGTACCTTATACTTGTAGATTCAAGATTGGAGCGAGCTATGGAAATAAGAGAGCCAGAATATATTTTAAGTGCACTAGAAAAAAAAGAAGCTGCTAAACGAAAAAGTAACGCAAATGATTACAAAAATAAAACTAAAAACCTTAAACATCCTGAAATTTTAGTCTAAATGAATTAGTATAAATGAAAAAACAGTTTTTTCTTGTTTAGCACTCACAACAGCTTTGGGTTCTTATTAAATAAATAAATAATGCTGGACAATTCACACAGCATCATCTAGCCCCAAGCTGAGCAGAGCTTGTGTTATGGGTACAGATGACTGACTACTACATTATTTGTGTTCTTTTTGAATAATAAAAATATTTGCCATGATTTTTAAACACCGATTGACAATTTCAATTTTGTTTTACTAACCTTTTATTATATTCTTGTAATTCTATATAAATAATGAAAGTAATCTTTGTAAGGAGACTCATATACCTATACTCCGGAATATAAGATAGTATTAAAGAAGGTAGCTGCTTCTAAAAGTAGTAAATTTGCATAGGTCTATGGAAAATCTTAGCGCCCTCTGACGTCTACATTTGTAAAAGTTCGCATGCCATTTGACCATCTGAGTGCACCCTGGTAGGCCCATTTGCTAGAAAGTTTATTTTTATCCAGTAAAAATACGTGCGAGGCTGCGGGTAGAAACTAGTCAATCATAAGTAGGTAGGTACCCAATAGATATTTGTTTCAGGAAGGCGGACCTTATTATTGAGTTTCGCATTTCATGTCGTCGTACGACCGATGATCAAGCTCTGCACAGTAACTGTTCTATGTATTCCCACTTAATTATGCTTTTGGCATGCGTAGATTTATCTCCCTGTCGAGCCCGCTACTCCATCATCGGCAGCCTGTAGCCAGCCCAACACGATCGTAGTTCTTAACATATCAATGTTACTTTATGGTTGAATCCAATTTGGCTCGCCTCACTGCATTTCTGTTGTTTTTCGACAGCCTACGAGTATGTCCATAAACAGAGCTTCTGCTACTTCTTACGATTTTCGACACCTTTTCAAAGGTTTCCTATCGAAGTTGCAATGTGATCTGCTGATTTGAAAATAACTCTGGAGGCCAATTCTGCGCATCATTAATATGATTAATTTCGAGCCTCCAATTATGTTATATCGAGTCCCGCCAAAAGCTGTATTCTCGTGAGACTTATCAAGCAAATTATCGAAGAAAATCCCTCGGTAAATATCGAATTGCAGATTTTGAGAATACGCATGTTTGCTACGAAGCAATCACACGATAGGTATTTTGTCAGAATTGCCCTTCTTTTTCATAACTACGAGTACGTAATAGTGGAAGTGCATAGCTACTGTCTCCTAGGCCCTTAGACCTTAGTAGGTGCATCCATTCACTCAGCAACATGTGTCATCAGGGCGCGTGTGGTGGGGTTGGTCATCAAACATCTTCAATTTGTGTCATCAGGACGCGTGTGGTTGGGCTGGTCATCAAACATCTGCAACTTGTGTCATCAGGACGCGTGTGGTTGGGCTGGTCATCAAACATCTTCAACAAGCCGGTGAAGGTAGCTCCCGCCTTGCAGCACGCAATCTATTGACCGCTGATTCTGCTTAAGGTTCTGCTTTTCACCTATCTTTTGCGTATGAAAATGTTTGGCATTTTTTTGTGGATATACCTAGATGTACGATGGTAATTTAATTACTTAGGACTACTAGAGCCATGTTTTTAAGATTTCTTTTGTCATGAGCCAACCACAATAATATAAATATTATCTATCTGCACTCTGAGCGCTGCCTGCATCCAGTATCCACCGCAACGATTATGCAGGACATAAAATACAAACCGGGTAGGTAAGTACTTTATTTGTAATCCTGTTTGCAGCTAAGTTTCCTGCTTCTTGATCTGTAGGTACTCAGCAAAGCAATGAAACCACTGAAAGCGGTTTCACAAACCAATAAACTAAATTAACGACCTAGAAGTTTCAAAACGCTGTCATTTATTGAAACTGCAATATTGTGTGCAGTTGCAATGATTGCGCGTCGCCTCGGCAGGTGCACACCGCGCCGGCGCGCGCCCGATCCGGCCCTTATGCCGAAGGGATACGGTCCATAATGGACAGATATTGGACAAATATGTAGAGAACCCTGCAAGGCATGTCTTGTACGAAATAGTTGATGTGACTTTACCAAATCTTAAAAAAGCTAATACGCCGATTGGTGCTGATTGAGTTTGAGTTGTAGCGGCTGGGTGTAAGGTTGTGTTTCGGGCGCGGAGTGTAAAGTTTGGGGCTGAAGTGCGCGGGAGGGGCAGCGGTCGGACGGGTTGCGAGCGACGACCGGAGCCTGCGTACAGTCCTGCGCGCAACTCGCTAATTAAAAGCCACGTGGTTGGTCTGGTAATCTTGATGTGGAGGAATTCACTTTTGAACTTTGTAATCTTTCATCTCGATTTCGTACAGTTTTGTGCAATATTCGAGAGCGGGTAACATTCATTTAGGCAAATGAAAGTGACCCGCTCTCGAATATTGCTCAAAACTGCACTTGGCGTTTTCGATGGTCCTGTTCTTGTTTTTGTTTTCGCTTTTATTAAGTACATTCTTTTCCTTAGATCAAACCTGAGCTTATCTATCATCCCTACCACAAATAATTTCCAGATGTAGGTATATCTGCTGTAATGCTATAGGTATCTGCAGGCTACCATAGTTATGTACTCTACTTCATCGAAGTACCTACTCGTCGTTCTTCATTTATATTACAAACACTACATCCCTTACATCTGAACTCCTCCACGAAGGGCGGTCTCCACACAGTTTTCGGCAGAACTGTACGGGGCCAAGTTCTGGGCACGAGTCTTGTAAAGAATTTATAGGAGAGGCAGGCGCGGGCCGAGGCCCACAGAAGTGCCTCGCGCGAGCCCGCAGCGCACGCGCACGCGACAAGTAAGAGTGCAACTGTGCAGTGTTGTGTTGTGGCGCGGACGACGCAGCCCTGATGGATGGCTAGGTAACCTCGCCAATAAATACGTCTACCTACCTCTACAAACAGTCCGCTGTTGTTCGCACGCCCATGGGAACGTGAAAGCAGCTTTTTAATGTATTGTTGAAGCTTTTATTTGGTATTGTTTGATGGGGTTTGTTTTTGTTGGTGACTTTTAGTTGTTGGCGGTTTGAATTTGTGAGGCGAAAGTTAATGTTAATTTGCCTTAGATCCATTAAAATGTTAAGTTCTAAATAAGGTCAACCATAACAAATCTACGGTTACTAAATGTTTAATAATATTTTGTCTCTACTTTGGTCTGAACTAACTATCCATCGTATTTATATTCATTGAGCCAACTGAATTATATCTCGCATAGGCCGCGGTAGGTACATACGTTTACATATTCCAAATAATACTTACCCGACGATGACGTTTAGGGTGATGTTCTTTCTAACAGCTCGGTTAACTTTGACGTAAAATACTCGTACCTACATAAATATCAACACTGCTGTACCTATTATCTTTTGGAAGAACACAATACCTAGGTACCTAAGTTTATACTTTATAAAACCTAAAACATTGAAATGTTGGAATTGCTGTATCTTGCTCCAAAGTCAAGGCATTTATGTGAATGAAATATATTTAATTATGTATGTATGAACTAACTTTTTAATAGAATTATTCGATAATTGTTGAGAAGTAGGAGAGCCTAGGTACAATGATCTGTGTCTGTGGCTGTTGAGCGTTTTTGTTGTACCTAGAGCCATTTGTGTGAATGATTTATGACTATAATTTCAACTTCACTTACGTCGCTTCTAATACATACCTACCTGAGATCTGATGATATCACCACTATTTTGCTATCCGATAGAGATTATCCCTAGCCTATAAACTTTGCTATCCGATAGAGATTATCCCTAGCCTATAAACTTTGCTATCCGATAGAGATTATCCCCTATCCCTGGCCTGTAAACTTATTTAATACTAACGTACTACCTCTAAGTACTTAGGTATATCGAAGTGCGTCGTGTGAGAGGGAACGTGGAGGGAACCAAAGGCCACCCTCGTTTTTGTAATAAGTAAACTTCGGAATAAAAGTTATGCGGGTGGCTAAAGTAAAAACAGTAAAGGTAGGTATTTATTACCTATCTACACCTAGGTAGGTCGGTACCGGTAGCTCGAATAGGTATCGTAATATTTTCTACTGGATAGATGTAGCTAATAAAGGTTTTAATTAGGTAACTCTATACAATTATATACCGGTTAGAAAACTTATATTTTTATGATCAAGTCCAACCAAGGCTATAGGTGCCTACTGACTCTCATTCAGCCAAAATGACGGCGATGAAATCTGCGCAGGAGTTTTCTTAACTATTCATAAGCCTAACTATCACTATAAACTATCTATGTGACAGGTCTGGGAGTAGGCTACTCAGTCTACCTACTTGCAAGTTTCTAGTTGCAACACAACTACCCCTACTAATAACATAGTACCTACCTACTTACCTACCTTGGTAGGCAGTACTGGCAGTACTAAAGCAAGCTACATAACGAGTTAGAACACCTAGATTCTATCCTAGGTGATTGTTGTGGAATTCCTAGGTAAATAGTGGACCTAGGCTGCATTCCACCGCGGAATAGCTACAACTAAAGATTGACTTTAATTGTGCCCTGGCTTACTCGGCATGCTTACTGCTTAGACGTAAAATATTGCAACAGTTTGCTATAACGTACATTTAGAATTCATGAAACATAAAAATTCCATTCTGTGAAAGGTACAAAATAGCTTTGTCGGTTCTCAGATAGTTCGCTGTCTGCTTACTTTGTTAGCTTAAAGTCGTTTCTTGAAAAGCCGCCATTTAATAAAACCTTGCCATTTCACGAAATGGCGCTGGTTTTCCAAATACTCTTCAATACCTGCACTGTCCTATGTCCGGCAGGATGCAAGCCTATATATTCCGATGAACATCAAGTTGATATGAGATCTGATTGTCGCCTATCGGCACTAAAGTGGATCGATCGTTGACCTCCTCGCACGGATGAACTCTTTCGATCCGGAGTCACATTTGGTTATTCAATTTCTTTGGTCACAGTAACAAATTGGACCACAGAATAATAATGATAGCGGGATATACGATAGCCCAACGCTAGCTTGGGACCTTCTGATTTTCTGTAATTTTTTTTTTGTAAGTAGGTAGTGTTTTGGTTGGATCTTCCTTGATTTCTTTGTTTTTAGCGTATTTTTACTCATCTGCAGCATCACATAATCTGCTGGAGTCAGTCCGTCTTATGTCCAGATATTCGCAAACTGCTCGTGCTTTGCCAATTTTCCGGCCCAAGTGGTAAGTAAGTAGGTAGTTATAATAATTTAAAGCCTTTATTGGGTTTTCATAACCCAAGTTTTTGCGGCACATGCACACATGCACTAATGCGCTTATGATTAGTGTAGAGTCCAAACAACTTGAGGGTTTCGTCGCCGCAAGTTCGTTGCAGGTTTTTGTAGAGGGTTTATTTGCCTTTGTTTGTCTTCAGATCTTGCATTTCTATATTGGTTTTCTGTCCTGCGTCGCTGGAATCAGATCTCTTACAAGCTTTCGTGTTCTACTTTATTATCTCTTTTGATGACTCAAATTAAAACCACGAAGCACTTCCTATAGCTAGGTAGGTGCTCCTAAATCTTAAATATTATCTAATTCTACTATGGTCTTTGGCTCGACGCTTTCCAACGAAAAATAAACTAAATACCCAATGATAGATATTTGTGTAGTAGGCCGAGAGCATAAAAAATTCGAGAGCAATAATTATCCTATCCTAGGTATGTCAATGTCCTTATACTAATAACAATATCCATTATCATACGTTGAGCTACTTACTTAAAACCAAATGTAAACTTCTCACTTTGCTTATCAGTTTACGTTAATAGTTTTGCTGTTGATGGATGACACCTTGGCCACTTGTAAATACCTACTTGTGCCTGATATGCCTTACGCTGATGGTGGTAGTCACATAAATGGTAGGTACCTTACCTTACCTTATCCTACTTCGCTTGTAGCTAGATGCTTCGTTAGTACGTTCATCCACAGCAGCCCCGTCGCGCGTCGTCACTTCACAAGACGCAGTTAGACGCGCCCTAGAAATATATATCTACATATGAGAGATTTTATAGGGTTGTACATATGTATGTCGTAAGTTTTGAGATTGCGTTTTCTTGGACCACTGTCCAAGACATTTACCTCTATCTAAATTTGTAATTGTGTTCCTTACATTCTGAAGTTTGTTTGGGTTCGTTTGGAGAGGTATACAGTAGGTACATTTTAGTCTTAATAACCCAAACACGATGCCATAAATATCGACGACATTAAATAGGTTTCTTTTAATATTATTTTCAGTTGTTAGGTAAATAAATAAATAAAAAGTATTTATTTATTTAACAACTGAAAATAATATTCAATAGAACTCATAATATAATAATAATAATACGTAAGGTGAAGTTGTTCCGCTCCGACCTGGCATGCGGCTACCTCTAAGTAGGTACAGTGGCGTTCATGGATAACTGTGCCCCTAAACTTTGCTCTAATATATATTTTATGACTGCTTGAAGTAACTTCAAGCAATCATAAACTAAATGCAAAAACTTTTATTGAAGCTAGGAAATAAAAACAAATTAGAACTAGTATTTACAATTGAAACAATTAAGCTAACTGCAGACTGTTACAAACAATCTACAGGTAGCTCAACTGATCCATATCAATACCAGTCGGAAGCGTCCCCAAGACGCTGGCTGCATTGCCCCGCTATATGGCAATGCTGATGCGCTGCGCCAGATATCCGCCAGCTTTCGGGTCACGCGTTGCGTCGACCAGACGCTCAGATAACTTTTTAAAAACCCGGAGAGCCTCGGTACCCCACGGACCTAGGGTCTCGACCCCAAAGGGAGCAAATATGTAGGCTCTGTCGAGACCTGCATATTTGCGTCTCTTGAGATCCTCGGCCAAATCTGCCGCCGCACCAGCCCTTACGGATGTCCTCGGAAGATGGGAAGGAAAAGGGAAGTGTGTCGACGCATGTAGCGTCCCACACAATGGGCCTCCCCAACTCCCATGGGACTAGTGTCATGCCGTCAGGCCTATTACCATCGTCACGCAACAGACCATTCGGTTTTGTATGCGAGACCCATACCTGGTAGTATGGGGCAGAAATGCCCATCTGGGCACAGAGTTCGACATTCGCGGCTTCAACTGTGTATGTCCTGTCTGTGCCCCAATCGGGGGGAGGAAACGTGACGGATGAATGGGGTCGGCGAGTGTGTGGATGGTGGGCTCGCCGGCTATGTATGGGAGGAAGAGGGGACGCCAGTCGGGCCGCGGTAGGTTTATATGTTCCCGTGGTTCGGCGAAAATGGCGAGAGAAGGGTCACCGGAGAGGTTTTAGTGGGTATTATATTACGTCCTTATCAGGACGTCGAGTCCCACATAATTCTGGTCCCCCCCAGACCAGTTTATTCGTAAACGAATTTCCTCGGCCGAGAAAAAAAAAAAAAAAAAAAAAAAAAGACCATTCGGTTTGAGAATAAATTATTAATACAGTCTGCTAGCTTTAGGTACTGTTTCAATTGTTTATTGTTTCTTTACCTGTAATTTTCTTTGGTGATACTTATAATTGTAATTTCGGATCCCTGTATTAGGCCCAAGTTATACAAAAAGACAAAAGAACTAATGTTTTGTTAAAAAAACAAAAAAAGGGATATTTGCAGAATTCGAACCTGGTATGGTCGCCGCGAGATAAGCAAATTATGAACGGGTCTGTCGGTGCTACCAAATATTAATTTTCCCTCGTGCTAAATCAGAAATTATAGCTTGTATTTTATATTGTATATTCTATGGCAAGCTGCTGGCCACGCACGATTACTCGTATGTTAATTTGTTTGTGTCTCCCTCTAAACGTCCCCTCACGAAATTCATTATAAATATGCTGCGGCATACGTGATTGATACCACTTAGCTTGACATAGCAGCATGGGCATCATCCTCTCACGAGCCACTGACCACTGTTTCAATCATCCTCAAGTGCTACTTTAAAATAAATAAACAGGTCGATAACCTTTATACTCTACGATTTATTGCCGCGCGCGCGACATATTTTCAATAACTTCCATAGAAAAGTTTTGTTTCTTAGAAATTAAAAGAATTTAGAGATGTTGTGGCAGAATCTTCCTACTGCATTACAATCCTAGCTCGTCATATCTAAAGTTTCATTTTTTGCCGTCACATTTTCTGATGGGAACATCTCCAAGCAAAAACCATGGGAAGTACTCTTAGAAAGTGAAAGTGTAACACAATGTAGTGTGATGTGAGAAGCTCACTCATTTAACAACATTTGTTTCGAGTGATGCCATCTTTCGACGAATGGGAATAAATTGTTTTTAAATTCAATCAACCCATTACTTGCATTGATTGATTGCTTCCGCCATGTATCTGGCTGGGCAATCTTACTGGTGCCTTGGGGAGTCTGCAGTTGGCCGATTTCTGTAGAGCTCGACGTTGTTATATTCAATGGTTTCTGCGTATGTATGGCAGTAGATAACATAAATGTCTATAGGATAGTTAGTATGAAAGGTTCCAGAGTAGATAACATAAATGGTCTATTCTATAGGATAGGTAGTTAGTATGAAAGTTTCCAGAGTAGATAACATAAATGTCTATAGGATAGTTAGTATGAAAGGTTCCAGAGTAGGAAATAGGTACAGAGCACATTTATTTCTTATATCTGTTTCATTCTTTCTTTCATAAGAAAGTAGGTACGCTATAATGCACAGTAGGGGAAGTCCAGCAGTGGACACGAATAGGCTGATCATGATGTTGAATTTCTTTCTTATACCAATGGGTCTGGCTGGATTATGGGCAGGGGCCGTACTTAATCACATGAACGTAGAGTACTTTCTGATTATTGCATTTATTACTTTTATATTCTATTTTGCTGAATTTATTTACATATCTACTCTATTTCGTATTTCACAATTCAGGCCACCTTATGTACATTCCTATTTACCAATTTGATGTAATTGATCGAGGCTGTTTAGATTATGTTCGGTTTATTACTACCGCCGCAAAGTAAGTCAGTTTGTAAGCATTCCATTCGCTTTCTAAGGCTTTGCTCGTAAAGCAGTAAACCTTTCAATAAGGACAAGATAAAGGGGCACCGTCAGTGTGCTTAACTAGCGGCAACGTCCGGTTTTAGCGAGTTAGTGGACACTTACCACGGCGTGCCAAGGGTCAGGCGAGGGTTTATTGCTTGGGGACTCGCGGAGTTAGCTGTGTGCTCAGATACATGCTTAATCCTCAGAGCCTATTGTCGTTGTCACCTAGCTAACAGGAACTTAGACCTACTTAAAAATCGAAACCTGGAATAGCCACGATGATTTGCCTTTAACTTGAGGCGTGGAATTTAGCCATAGCTTACGGCATAAGCTTGCCGAGTTAAGCACTAAGATACGATAGCATGATACCTGTTGAAAGGCAGTCCGTAAACTTTCCGTAAAGAACAGATTTAATAATACCTACCTGCCAAGTACCTACATAAAGTAAAAACAATTCCAATTTAACATTAATGACTGTTATGAAATCTAAAGTATCGTTGTACTCCGGAATGCAGAGGGATGCATAAATCTGGCGTCTCGTCAGTTGTTTTTGTGCGTTTTTGGATGCCTCTCTGTCAGGTACAGCCGGCATCCACGCGGGCACTCAACGCGGGAATTCACCAAATATCTCGATCCTTGGAATTTGAGTGTATTGAGCTGCAAATATTTGATTAAAGATTAAGAGCCAAGCGTGCTGTACGGTTTTGAGGAAAGATTTCGGAAAACAATATTTTAGGGTCAGGCCGAGGCAGGTTATGAAATGTTCAAAACATTATTATAATAACATACTAACCTATATTAACAAAGATAATTATAAACAAATTAGAACTAGTATTTACAACTGAAACAATTGAGCTAACTGCAGACTTTTGCAAACAATCTACAGGCAGCTCAACTGATCCTTATCAATTACAGTCGGAGGCGTCCCCAAGACGCTGGCTGAATTGCCCCTCTGGCAATGCCAGATACTCACAAGCTCTCGTGTCACGCATCGCTTCGACCAGCCGTTCAGATTATTTAAAAAAAATGCCAGTGTTATTATGAAGCCCCTAGTACACGATAATCCGTGATGACCAAGCTGTTCGACAGCAGTACCGCACTGGCATTGATGAGGCGCGCAACACATTGCACCCAAGCGAAGGCATGTTGCGATACGGAATATTACGGGATCCAAGAGAGTGCCAGTGTTAAATGAAGGAAATGCTTACAACAAATGTCCTGACTCCCATTTAGAAACGGCCAGGAGACGGGCAGACGGGACGGGAGAGCTCCGCAGAGCTGGAGCTCGTTTGTAACAAACAATTCCGTGTCAACTCACACAGAGGCCCGTCCCATTGCCGTTGGGACAAAATAGATTCTTGGGGAGCAGCATCGGGGCAAGCATGTATGCCAAACCGTTCGAGCTTCGTCTAAAAATTAAATTCCAGATGAAAACAAACGAAATGACTTTAAAAAAAATCAACTAATAACTGTAGACGGAAGACAGGAACGCTGGTACAACACACTTGAAATTTTGCGAATACCTAAGCCTCCCAATTTGACAGGCAGGAAGGCCTGCGGCCATGCCTTTTTATCCAAATCGATGTTCAAAACCGATGATAAAGTAGGTAGGTATGTTTTAGTTATTATGTTGTCTAAGCCTTTCAAGAGCTCGCTGTGTTTCCACAGTTGACTACATCTCAAAGAATACGTAAATTTAGGTACATATTGACAAAACTGAATAATTTATAGCAGTCTGTCCGAAGATTTGTAGAAAATTAGAATTTTCTCATTTACAAATAACTGACAAGACTCATCAAGAATTGGTGAACCAAGGAGTCGAAGTGAACTTTTATCCACAACTGTAATGTTGCAGGCCAAACTATTGAATTTTCCAATGATATTGTTTTTGTCTACACAAGAGTCCGAAATAAACAGCTCGCACTGTTCTTTTTTTATTTCAAGCCTATTTGTTGAACTTCATCTGTGATGATTTTTAGATCATCAAAAACTGTGGCCACCGTTCCACCGACGACGCTCTTCAAGCCGCCGCGCCGGGGTTAGATGCATCTAAGAAACATATTACACAGTATACTTACTGACACAAAGTTGGCGCGATATTTTCCCTTACCATACGCGAAAAGGATAATTATTTTGGAATCTTCTATCATAATATTTCAAATAAATTATTCCAATTAAGAGCGAGATTCCTCGAACACAAGCTCAGAGCAACGGGTCAAATTATCTTCAGATTTGAATGGCATGGCCTCACGCGAGCTGCTCTAGTAATTTGACTTTTATATTGAAAGGGTTTGGTACAATTATTATTAGAATTATTTAACGGGTATTTATCGCGTTTGTTTGCCTATTTTTCCCGACGTTTCAACAAGTTTACACACTGTCGTGGTCACGGGATGACTTACAATCTAGCGAAGTACGTAGCTGGGGTTCTACAGCCACTTACGGGAAAGACGTCGTCCTTTGTGAAGGATTCGCGCCATTTTGTCAGTATCATCGGTGACATAACTTTGGAACCTGGAGATTTGTTGGTGAGCTTTGATGTTGAATCTCTGTTTACTAATGTTCCACTTATTGATTGTCTTGATGTTTTTAGACAGAGATTGAGTGATGATGAACTACCTGAGCAGCACGTATTACTTCTGCAGAACTGTCTTGATGGCTATTTCTTTTTATATCAAGGGCAACATAACCTTCAGATAGACGGTGTAGCTATGGGTAGTCTTGTAGCACCTGTACTTGCCAATATCTGAATGGAACATTTTGAATCCAGGATAGACCTAACAGCTTTTGTAATAAAATTGTGGAAGAGATATGTCGACGATGTGCTTTGTATAGTCAACGGAAGTAACCAGGAGGTGAATCAGCTTACAGCATATGAACTCCATACACCGAAATTGAGGAGAACAGATCGTTGGCTTTCCTTGATTTAAAAGTGACGGTTTTACGGACGGATGATGACGGATGACGGACCTTAGCACACACAATGTACAGAAAACCGACACACACGGACAGATATCTCAACGCTGCATCACACCACCATCCGTCACATCTGGAGTCAGTAGTATCTTCTCTAGAAAACAGAGCTAATGATATCTGTGACCCTGAACACCTAAACAGTGAGCTAGAACATGTTCAGGAGGTTCTGAAACGAAATGGCTACAAGACTAGTATCAGATGGCAACCCAGCCGGAGACGCAAAAACAAAAAAAAAACAAATAAAAACACGTTGAAGTGGCAAGACAGCCGGCGTTTCTGCCTTATGTGAAAGGAGTGACGGACAAAATTGGAAACATCTTAGGAATTTTTCGATTAATTCGATCTACACTCCACTCACTAAGATGACGAAGCGACTTTGAACACCAAAAGACGTAGTGCCCTTGCAAGTTCCTGGAGTCTACAACATCGATTGCAGCTGCGGGCGTTCCTACATAGGCCAGACTAAACGCACGGTCGCGGAACGTGTTAAGGAACACATAGCAGCGGACAAAAATCGACAAACAAATAAGTCGGCAATAGCTGAGCACGTAGTAGACTCAGGACCCAATCACTGGATTGAATTACACAAACCGCAAGTCATCTGTAATGAAAGGCATTACTACAAGAGAATGGTTCGGAAAGCGATTGAAATTAAGAAATATCCTAATTTCAATCGTGAAGGCGGTTTCAAACTCTCTGCCTCGTGGAATCCAGTTATAGCCAAGTGTACTAGCGTCAAAGACCGATTTCTCAGTGCGTCGCGGACACAGTTAATGTTGTGTGTCTTCCGAGTGTGCAGATGGACATGACTAGTTACGAAAACCAAGTGAGGGTAGTTTCCAAACATGCTGCGTCCGCTTCGCAGAGGCGGTAGCTCCAGTACTCCAGTCATTCCGTGACCACAACAGTGTGTAAACCTGTTGAAACGTCGGGAAAAATAGGTATGTAACGCGATAAATACCCGTTAAATAATTCTAATAATAATGTGTTCAGATCGCGTAGGTTCGGAAGTAAGCTAAAAAATGCGAACCATGTTGCTTTACTTAGTCCACTTTGGTTAATATCGAGTAATTTTTTTTGGTTAAATTATCCAAGGCGATATAAAACCAGTATTAAAAGCTGATCTAAACACCGAGCAGGTTACAGCCGCCATCCGAGCTGTTGTGAATAAACACTTAATCAAGTGTCGTTTCACTTGCGAACACGAGATCATGTAAAAAATCTTAAAAACTGACGCTCAGAAATGAACATGACTATTGATAATTATATGCCAATAGTTTTTTTTATGGAAGACGACTATGTAGAATATTAGCGGCTAGAAACACCTGGCACACACAGCTTTGTCAATAAATGTTTCTCTATCTCTATCTATCTTGTTTGCAACAGTCTGCAGTTAGCTTAATTGTTTCAATTGTAAATACTAGTTCTAATTTGTTTTTATTATTGAACTGTAATTTTGTTTGTCAATGCAGTTTGATTTAAAAAAAAAACTATCTATCTCTATTAATATTATTTAAACTAGAACCAAGACTTTATTTTCTAGTTCTACTTATGTAATTTGAATTTTTGTGACGTGTCCAAGAGTCCTGTAAGGTGTAAAGGAAATAAAGCACTTTGAATTTTGATTTTTTTTGGGACGGTTTCAGAAACTGATAAAAAATCACAGTCGATACCCTAACCCCTAAGATGTGGGTAGGTATGTGCTTTATTACCATCTTATCCTTAAGTTTATTTTACAAGTTACACGCTTTAGTGTACTACAAAATACAACTAAGTGTAAACCGTTGCCGTCCGTGTGGCATGCTTGGCTTGCTAGCTCCAATACAACTAAGTGTAAACCGTTGACGTCCGTATGGCATGCTTGGCTTGCTAGCTCCAATGCAACTAAGTGTAAACCGTTGCCGTCCGTATGGCATGCTTGGTTTGCTAGCTCCAATGCAACTAAGTGTAAACCGTTGCCGTCCGTATGGCATGCTTGGCTTGCTAGCTCCAATGCAACTAAGTGTAAACCGTTGCCGTCCGTATGGCATGCTTGGCTTGCTAGCTCCAATACAACTAAGTGTAAACCGTTGACGTCCGTATGGCATGCTTGGCTTGCTAGCTCCAATGCAACTAAGTGTAAACCGTTGCCGTCCGTATGGCATGCTTGGCTTGCTAGCTCCAATGCAACTAAGTGTAAACCGTTGCCGTCCGTATGGCATGCTTGGCTTGCTAGCTCCAATACAACTAAGTGTAAACCGTTGCCGTCCGTATGGCATGCTTGCCTTGCTAGCTTCAAAACATCCTAAAACTCTGGATGGAATTATGGAATTTTCTTACATTAAATATTTTTGTTTTTCATCTCAAATTAAACCAAACAAAAACTTCAACAATCAGATAAAATAAACCTTTATCTACAAAAACAATGGGCACTCGCGGACAAATAGCTGTGTATGTATGTACCTTTCGTAATAAGCGGCGCGGGCGCAGGTCGGGCGCTGATTGATGGCGGAGCGGCGGCGCGGGCGCTGCTACCGGGTGCCCCGCCGCCGCCGGCTACAAGCTGCTGGAACGCTCACTGTTTCCTTGTTTTACGAAAGAGCATGAATGTTTATTCCACGCTAAAATAAATGCGAAAATAGCACAGCCGTGATTAGAATAATAAAAAATAGCAGCCCAATTTTTTTTTAATAATAATAATTTGGTTGTTTGTTCGATACCTCTCCCCAGTCGAGTCGGTCTGCCGTCCCATCGGGTTATGAGTGAATAGAGAGTACACCTTAGAAAATAACCTGTTAGAGGTACCGGGAAATGATAACTCCAACGATGATAATTCGTAACTGGTTTATTTATTAGATTTAAGTGAAATGCGGAACAACAAAGATCATTATTGCAAGTAGACTTATAATGTAGGACTTAAAGTGAACTAGATTCTCGGCCTGACCTGACACATTGTACTTTGTACATCTTGCCCACTAGAAAAAGGGAAAACAATGTAATGTGTAAGAACTGTGCAACACAAGAATCCACAAACAACTAGGATTCTTCCCTGAAATGACCACTACATTGTACTTCGTACATCCTGGCCACTCGCAAAAGGAAACAAGTATTTAATAAAACATGATAACAAACAAAGTAGGTAAGTAAAAGTGTACGATTGTAAATGAAAAAGTAAATAAATCTAAACTATACAAACTGTATGAAATAAAGAGATCTCATGTTTTCAATTGTCATATTAAAGTGGGAATATTCTACCCTAAGCTCCACCGCGATACACTCAGCGCTGCTTCATTTCGTGCTTCTATCGTGGGAATGTTCAACCCTGAGCTCCATCGCGAAACACTCAGCGCTGCTTCATTTCGTGCTTCTATTGTGGGAATGTTCAACCCTGAGCTCCATCGCGAAACACTCAGCGCGCACTGCTCGGCCCATGCTGCTTGATGCTGTGCTGCCTTGGGGCCTTCCACAACGGCCGCCGAGTGGACCGTCGCTGTCAGATGAGGTCCTGCGTCGGCTCGCTGCGCCCTTCTCCGTCGTTGTTTACGAGAAGAACATTGGCGTAGGCTTTTATGACTTCGATTTCTTCCAAGGGATTCGGTTTGTAACTGATGCACGCTGTGGCGATTCTCTTCTATCTGCTGCGTCATAGCCTTACCTGAATCGAATGTTCATAATCTCCTCGATCGTTTTCATAACTTCATATGCGTTATTTTCGCCATTCCTGATAGTCGTAGTCGACTGCACATGAGAATTTAATAAATAATTGTGGCGACCTTGGCAAACTCTACATGAGCGCCTGGAACGACCTCATGCTGACCTGTAGGCAATTTTCACAAATGCCTAACTGCGTCGCTGTCTTTGGCATTTAGTTTTATGAAATCATCACATTTGTATATTGCATGATGGTGGCTACAAGGACAGGTCAATAATGTGCAAGCTGTTGAAATAAATCCAAGGTCGCCTGACTTACTGTAGCTTGATTGTTGTTGATTATTTAGCTTCCTGCATGGTCTCTTTTACTGGCTTAAGGGTTTCTTTGCTTGGAGAGGGATTTTGTCTCAGGGGCTGCCGCACTAAAGTATCCATTTCCTCCTTGATTATTAGTAAACTGGATTTCGGGGACTGCAGCACGGATGTATCCTTCTCCTTTTTCATCATTGGTACTAGATAACTGAACTTATTTTCCATGAAGTCCAGAAGCTTATCTAGTCTGTTTATACTTGTCACAAGGTGCTTATGAGTCTTCTGACTGACTGGATCCTTGAGGAAGTTGGTACTGAAGCTATGTTACAACATAGCTTCAAGAATCTCCTCAAGTTTCTCCTTCAAGTTATCCATGATTAGTAGGTAAAACAAGACCTCTTTGATATAGGATACTTGTCCAAGATCTGCTCTGAGATGTGGGTTCCGACTACTTCCGACCAATGTAGGGAACACAATTCGCACAATACTACGTATTTATGCGACGTTGTAGCCTTATGATAACGTTTTAGTAACGTACCTTATCACGTTGTCCTTCGAGAGACAGTGGTGAGCGCGACCGCGGATTTAGGCTGTGAATCCGGCTCGAATTATGTTAGAGGTACCGTGAAATGATAACTCCAACGATGATAATTCGCAACTGGTTTATTTATTACATTTAAGTTAACATGAAGGTTCAATGCGGAACAACAAAGATCACGTATTGCAAGTAGACATTATCATGTAGGACTTTAGGTGAACTAGATTCTCGGCCTGACTTGACACATTGTACTTTGTACATAACCACATCCCAAAAAAATCGATTTCGACGAAACTTGAGCTCGTAGTGTAATTGGTAGCGCACTCCGTACTGAGGGAAGGTTGCTGCTTCAAGTCCCATCGAAGTCGAATATTTTTGGGAAGTGATGCACTATTATATTAATGATAAAACGAACTTACCCTGTGTGTGAAGTTCTATCATAATTATCTGAGCTGCTCAATTTAAAGTGATTAATTACTCGTAGTTGTCTGTCATGTTAGGCTATTTACACGAATATTTTAAAGAAAGCTTGATGAAAACCTGGGATGTTGATATCGTTTTGAATTAATTAGTGAAAAATGTTTTCTTAAGAAATATTTCTTGAGAAGTTAAAAAAGACTATTTCAACATTTTTTACACTAATACCTTCAATCACAGGTCACTGGGTCCTCCGGGCATTACCTTCAATCACAGGTCACTGGGTCCTCCAGGCATTGTTTAAAATGAAATATAGTTACAGACACCTTTGTTTAATAACCAGTCTCTCAAAATTATGTAGGTATGTATGTACCATGTTATAGAGGTACAGATGGGCAGAAATGTATCCTGCTAAAACATTGGACGTTATAATATTTTAAGAAATACCAGTGTAGTATAAGTTATAGTAATTTATCAAGATGATTTGTTAGCTCATTCGATTCTTCAAGTTTAACTTTTTATGCTATGTTTCTCATTTGATAAATCTACAAAAAATTATTGAATGCTTTGTTAAAGTCTCAAGAAACTTATTATTTACAAATTAACTTAACTTTTCTTTTACAAATTAAATTGTGCGTACTTAAACTTGGAGGGTAAGTCACTTGGCAATTTTATATTGCGTGAGTGTATTGTTTACCTTCTCTGATTGCATGGAATGCCAATTTGTGGAAAGGAGGGCGGTGCACGTGAATTGCATTTTGTTGGATCTTACCAGAGAAGGTTTTGCGCGGAATTGTTACTAAATATTGTTTCATCGTAATATTAAGTAAGTGAAAATTGAATTGTAATTTTCTTTGTCAGTAAGTGAAATGCAAACAAGTAGCTCACTCGGTACGTTCAACGTTAGGACGCAGGCAAGTATGAAGTCCCGTTTCTGAGCTCAACCCGTTGATCTGAAGGTGCTCGAAGGCACGACGTAGTTTACCAACTGTAAACTAAAATCAAAATCAATTACCGAATTATTGCTGCGCATAATTTTGAGGCGAGCTTTGGCATAATTTTGCACCTGATGCGTGTCGATAATCATCGCCTGCAGATCAGAATCTGCACCGAAATTACCGAGACCCCATCAATTTGATCTCAATGCGTAACGGCTTTCGGACAAATGTAGAGGTGTTTTTGATTTAATAAATAAATTCAGGTTTATTTTTCACTTTGTTTGATTGTACTTCTAATATTTTGAGAATATAATAATTTACGAATGTAATTATTAGCGAATATAATATTTTGCTGATGTAAAATTATGAGAACAAAGGTTGTCGGGTCGTGTTTCAAGCTCGTAGCAAATAGGTAAGCTTTGCCGCGCAAACTTTAATAATAATGCTGATTAATATACACACATACATACAGCATCATCTAGCTCCGAATTGTCACGCCCTTGTGTTATGTTAAGGGTACCAGATACACGTATTAACTAGGATTTGACTCCTTCGCCTTCTAATTATGGTCTTGCCCATTTGTCCAATAATTGCAGGGAGTTTTGAAGGTGCGTGAGGAAGTGGCACCTACTTGCCCGATGGGCCGTGGTGGAGACAATGGTTGAACTCCGGTTAATGTCAGGCTTCGATGCGTGTCCGCTTCATCAGGGGTCTTCAACTGCAATTTCTATGTAGATGTAGGTAGATGTGTTCGAGAGTGAAACTACAATCAGTGTGATGTGACTGAACATGGACTTTTATTCCGAGTTTGTGACAAGGTGTTTGCTATATCTATTCTGTCAGGCTCGTTTTGAGTCCTACTTGTACAATTGAATGATTTATCTTTACCAACTATATTGCTAAAAACTGCTTCCATCATCAAATTCAATGGTAACATTATGCATTTTGCTTCGAAAATTACGAAATAAAAAGTAATGTTTGAAATTACCTGTAGACCTGTCGAAACGCTAGAGATAGTTATAGACAGATTCATAATGGACAGCGATTCAATAAAGTGGATAGTAGGTTTAATCTGTTTGATACCTAGACTCCAATCTTCGCCGCATGCATACCACCGAGCTAAGTGCCGCCCGGTCGAACGGATAAATAATTTCAAAGCAAGGATTAAATTAAATAAAGTCGCCAGACCACAACCGTGTCCTATCTGAGTTATAACTCCACCATAAATATGCCTTTCCTATTGAGGTTCGGATAGATATTATGGAATGCAAATAGATCTAAACCCAAGCTCAAGGTCTGAATTCCACTTGAACAGCTAGATTTGTTGGGTATTTGTGAGGTTTAGTGTGTGGGGCTTTAAAGCCACTCACGGAATTGTCGAAACGAAACTAGGTCCGGGGCATTTCTTGAAGCGTTACCAAAATACGAAAATGCCAAATATGATGATGAGCAGGTAGGTATGCGTGGACAGATATCATCTGCCTGATTGATGGTCTATCAAATTTGGTAGAGCAAAACTTTGCCCAAGTAACGAAATCAAAATTGAAAGTGAAAATAAATTCATGTATTCAGACATAGCATCCATTTTGTTAGTAACACATAACAAAGAGCAGCATCATTTGGTAACTCCTTTAACATGTTACACTTCTACCGCTAGAGGGTTACCACTTTACCAGTTGATGATGCAGTTTGTACATAGATCTAAGTAATTTTTTACCTAGATCGATGCTCAGGTACTTTCTACATTTTTAGCTGTTATGATTTGCAAGTGTTGATAATGTTCTTCGCATATAAAGTTGTTTAGTATTTCGGCCAATAATTTATAAATATATTGTTGATATTTTATTTTCAGAATGAAGAATTTTGTATTCTGTTGAGACACCTAGGTACGTAACCAACATATGAGCCTGAGTAGTTTTCTAGACACATTGTTAATACAAAAATTTTGTCCTTCTAAGCCTGCGTGAAATCTTAATAAGTATCATGTGTCAGCATTCCACATTCGATTCCTTAGCGGTATCAGCCAGTAGGCAAGTGTATAATACGTGCCTGGGACAGGGTATAATCAATTCCCGGTGCATTGGTATCTCCCGGCGGCGGACCGGGCGCACTTGGAGTTAAGGCTGAGGACGTCCTATAAAACTGAGCGATTTGATTGATTTCTTTAGCAAATGCTTGACGGGTCTTGATGATTTTTATGGTGTGAAAAAATTCCAAGACGTGTGTTATTCTTTGGTATTGACTCTCGAAGGGTATTCGCGTGGTTTCCAACAGATCGAGATGTGTAAAATATGTACCTACATACCCGAATACCTGTCTACATGTCGTCATGGTTATGTTGGCCTGGTAAACCTGGAGAAACTCCAGTTTCATAAATAAATCCATAATTCAGGTATAATTTACACATTATCTCCATCTACGACCCCGTGTTATTTATTTACATCGAGATCTCCCTTTTGACAACCGTCCATAGGCTACCAATATTAGATAGAACCAAAAAGTGAATACTTGCTAACGGTAGGGCAGCTGAGGCTCGGACTGTTACAAAGTCTTACAATAACATCAAAAACAACATAATTGCACATAATTAATCAATATCTAATTATTCTATTAAAACACTATTTCAGAAGACAATGCCTACAGTTATGTGACGCTTTTTGGTCACAGTCATTTTCACGGTCTCCGCTTCGCTGCCCCTAATCGCTCCCTCTATTTCCTTTTATTCTCTCATCCACTGGTTGCTCCGCGTATGGGTCAGTACCTATCACATCTTTACCTATATCCTACCAGACGAATGCACAAGGGTACCATTGTGCAGCGCCACACGTGCTGAACTCTCAATGTGCAGCGCCACTCGTGCTGAACTCTCAATGGAGGTTATTCAGAACCGTTCGTGGTATCCTGGGATTTATGTGCTATACGCCAGTTTTAGGTCAAGTGTGATGGAGCTGTGCGCTTGTTCGACTACATCGATTGCTTCATTCTTCATTCATAACATAGCTCTAGAACGAAAATTATTGAACCATCCCCATAGGTTGAATAATGTTGTGTGGTTAACGTTTAGTAGCGATGGGTGATTTATGCTTTCGCTTTCGATCAAAAGTGGTGAAAAGTACGGCTTTGTTGCGTAGACACGAACCGTGAGTAATGCGTTGTTTGTTATTATTAAATATAGCGATTAATGACTATGTTTTACTGGTTTCACCCATTCACTATACGACCCGTAGGAGCGCGGCGCAGCTCTGCCAACTCGAACATGGAGAAGTGCAGTAAAAGGATCATGTGCAATGAAGGTGTTCATACCCTAGCCATCGCAGTTACGGCGCGCATCGCATGTCCGGAATACTCTCCACGGCGCACAACATAATATTATGGTTCTCCTATAGTTTTAAACATTTGTGTGACGTTCTCGTATTGTTCCAGTGAGGATGCGTGCCCGGCGCTGGCGGAGGCGGCCCCGCTGAGCGGCGCGGGCGAGGAGCGTGGCTGCGCGTGCGCCGCGTGGACGCCTCGCCGCCAGCCCGCCCCGCACGAGATACTCAGGCCCAAGCCTAGGAGGTAACCGCATCATCATTATTTAGTCCATTTGCACCCACCTCCTTGCCTTCTCCACGCTCTCTGTAGCGCTAAGGGCAAGTCCGACTGAGGCGCAGAAGGTTAGAGGTTCCGCGAGACAAACGATTGTATGATCTGCTAATATTTTTTCCGGATGTGGATGTCTATACCTAGGTGTTCTTTCTTTGTAAGAGGGGAAACAGCTCCCAGCAACAGCAACGCGCTGTGTTTTCTGTAAATGTACACATCGCGAAATTCGTGTTATGGCTAACATGTAACACTATAAACGTCGTAAAGAAACTAAATGTTGTACTCTCTACTGCAAACTCCCTAGCGCATAGTCTAGCCCGGGCTCTACGGGATAGAATAATAATGTTGTACTCTCTACTGCAAACTCCCTAGCGCATAGTCTAGCCCGGGCTCTACTGGATAGAATAATAATGTTGTACTCTCTACTGCAAACTCCCTAGCGCATAGTCTAGCCCGGGCTCTACTGGATAGAATAATAATGTTGTACTCTCTACTGCAAACTCCCTAGCGCATAGTCTAGCCCGGGCTCTACGGGATAGAATAATAATGTTGTACTCTCTACTGCAAACTCCCTAGCGCATAGTCTAGCCCGGGCTCTACGGGATAGAATAATAATGTTGTACTCTCTACTGCAAACTCCCTAGCGCATAGTCTAGCCCGGGCTCTACGGGATAGAATAATAATGTTGTACTCTCTACTGCAAACTCCCTAGCGCATAGTCTAGCCCGGGCTCTACTGGA
Organism: Eupithecia inturbata; assembly: GCA_963662085.1. NCBI lineage: Eukaryota > Metazoa > Arthropoda > Insecta > Lepidoptera > Geometridae > Eupithecia > Eupithecia inturbata. The sequence goes on along the minus strand of OY759179.1, from coordinate 614,741 downwards.
TAGAATAATAATGTTGTACTCTCTACTGCAAACTCCCTAGCGCATAGTCTAGCCCGGGCTCTACGGGATAGAATAATAATGTTGTACTCTCTACTGCAAACTCCCTAGCGCATAGTCTAGCCCGGGCTCTACGGGATAGAATAATAATGTTGTACTCTCTACTGCAAACTCCCTAGCGCATAGTCTAGCCCGGGCTCTACTGGATAGAATAATAATGTTGTACTCTCTACTGCAAACTCCCTAGCGCATAGTCTAGCCCGGGCTCTACTGGATAGAATAATAATGTTGTACTCTCTACTGCAAACTCCCTAGCGCATAGTCTAGCCCGGGCTCTACGGGATAGAATAATAATGTTGTACTCTCTACTGCAAACTCCCTAGCGCATAGTCTAGCCCGGGCTCTACTGGATAGAATAATAATGTTGTACTCTCTACTGCAAACTCCCTAGCGCATAGTCTAGCCCGGGCTCTACGGGATAGAATAATAATGTTGTACTCTCTACTGCAAACTCCCTAGCGCATAGTCTAGCCCGGGCTCTACGGGATAGAATAATAATGTTGTACTCTCTACTGCAAACTCCCTAGCGCATAGTCTAGCCCGGGCTCTACGGGATAGAATAATAATGTTGTACTCTCTACTGCAAACTCCCTAGCGCATAGTCTAGCCCGGGCTCCACGGGATAGAGTTGTACTCTCTACTGCAAACTCCCTAGCGCATAGTCTAGCCCGGGCTCTACTGGATAGAATAATAATGTTGTACTCTCTACTGCAAACTCCCTAGCGCATAGTCTAGCCCGGGCTCTACTGGATAGAATAATAATGTTGTACTCTCTACTGCAAACTCCCTAGCGCATAGTCTAGCCCGGGCTCTACTGGATAGAATAATAATGAACGACATACATGTACGTACGTAGGAACTTTCCTACTAATTAGGTTCACAGTAAAAAGTATATTTTCGTCATAATTACTCCATCACGGAAGCATCTTCTCCCGTACGATGTTGCGCCATCTGCTCCGGCTCTCGGCGACATACTCTGCTTCAGACAATGTTGTCGAGTGTGGTGCGGATCTGGTCAGACCAGCGCATTGGGCTCCTTCCTCTCGATCTTTCCCTTCACTTTTTCCAGGACGTTGAGTTTTTGTAGGTCATCTAGGTACAAAATTCATTTGCAAACCAGACCGAGAGGGATAAAATCTGATGATGTGTACTTTTACGGATTAAACGATCTTGGTTGCATTCTCTGGCAAGTGCAACATCTTGATTTTCTGGTCTTGTTACAATTGGGGACTACAGTTTTTAGGGTTTCGAAGATCGGATATCGGTTTCGAAACCCTTATGGTCTCGCTTTTTTTGTCCTTTTTTCCGTCTTTAATATCTCAGCAACTACAGCAGCAAATAACTTGAAATTTAAAATAATAATGTTTTCTGTAGGTTTCCTGTAGGTTTGCCGTAGGGACACACATTTTGAAACATACTGAAGAAAGTCGAAAATTTTACCCCATTTTACCCTTCGAAGTTTGCATACCGATCCATATGAACTGTCTAACCAGTACCTATAAGTACATATTAGTACCTATACTTGACAAACGTTCGAAACCCTCGGCGCGCGAGTCACACTCGCACTTGACGGATCTTGTTTAGATCTTAACCTTGCCCTGCACATTATAATATTGTTTTTCACCTGATCTGACGCCTAGTTAAGCGGCGAAATGTGTAAAACACAGCCAAAAGGATCTCTTTGCGTTTTTAAACTGTAAACTTCTGTCATCTTAAATAATACTAGGTATACAATACAATAATTTATTTTCTTGAAAAATACACATTTAGGCACACTTAAATATTACACAAAAAGATAACTTAAAGGTAATTAAATAGGTACCTATATAAATAAATAAATAAATTAAAGCCCATTCGGTGGGTTTTCTTAGCTTAGACGGTAAGCGGACGCTGCTAATTCTAGTACCATGTACTTATGCATCGAGGAGGATTCTAACTCGATGTACCTACTCGTATGTCATATTCTCAAAGACGTTTTAGTGTCGTCCTTTACAAATCTTCATAGAGCTTAGTTTTCTTGTAGCTGCAGTTCTCGGACAGCAACTAGTTAGCAAGTCAGGCTACGTTTAGTTTAGGTGCCTTCCTTTACTGTCATCTGGTTCTCATATAGCTCTGCTTAGTGTGCAGCTAGATTGCTTTGAAATGCCTAGCTGTATTTGTTTATTATTTGGTAACAAATACCGGCGTAGGTACGATTGCTGGATCTCTTAAATGGCATTTTGGAGATTATTGTCTTATAGAAATGTATTAAAGGCATGTAAGTTGCATAGAATGCCTGAATCATTATTTTGGAAACTGCATTTTTGTTTACATATCATTGACTTAAACAATGCATAATCTTAAATAAACTACATAAACACTAGATACCCAACCTACTACGATCTGAGATTTTTCTATCAGTCAATCACCTAACGTTTTAAACATAATACATACCTTTTTTTATTATAAAGTCTAATACATACCAATTCGATGTTATGTTTTCGTTTTATGATCCAGTAAGTGCGTTATAAAGTTATTTGTAGAGAGTAATTTAATTTATTGCAAGTAGATGGTAACAGTAAAAGCGGAGAGCACGGCGATGGTTTCCGAAAGCGGGTCGTTCCAACGGATTCGACTGCAGCCAACAGATATGTTGCGCTCACCCAAAACCGATTATGCTGTATTTTTTATGTAAGATTTAGTTATTATTTTATCGAATGTATATAAAACACACTTTATTATAAGTTTAAAGTAGAGGTTTTTGTTTGTAATGTTGTTGACCGCAGATGGTCATGACAACATCACAGGACGCCATTTTTATCACGGGGTTGAATTTTCAGGGTCCGTTCGACTAACCCAAACTATGTAGGTAGTGGCCATGAGACATCCTTTGCGAATTTATGTTAATTTCCAGATGTCTCTGAGAGTTCATCCTACTGCAATATGTTCTACTTAGCCCGTGATCGTGATCACAATCAGATCATCATGTACCATGTCATAAGTACCTATTTAAAGAATCCTACTTAATATTATAATATACTTATATTATAAACGCGAAAGTTTGTGAGTATGTACATATGTATGGATGTTTATTACTCTTTTACGCAAAAACTACTAAATAGATTTTAATGAAATTTTACAATAATGTAGCTTATATATCAGAATAACACTATTGCTATAATTTATAAATATATTGTGTGAATTGTCCAAAAACTTCAAATTACATAAGTAAAAAGCTATCCATACTATTATTATAAATTCGAAACTTAGTCTGTCTGTCTGTTACCTTTTCACGCCTAAACGGCTGAACGGATCTAAATGAAATTTGAGATGTCCGTGCCCGGGATATAATATTCTTAGAGATATATGTATGATATCCCGGGCACGGACATAGGCTACTTTTTATCTCGAAAAAGAGCGCGCGAAGCCGCGGGCAGCAGCTAGTCTAATCATAAAGTAATTCATCACCAGTGAACTTCCACGTGAAAATATGCAAACAATGGTTGAAATGAACTTCAATTAAGCATCACTTTCGCTGGTCCCACCGTCCCACGGGTGGGGGTGGGATTGTGAACGGTAAGGAACAATACCAACTTGTTACGGTACATACCATTTTATGCAACGAAAGTATAGTTTGTTTCGCCATTTCACATTACTTCATTATGGCTTTTAGTTTAATTAATGTTACGTAAGTTTGTTTGATAATAAATGCAGCGCTACATTACCATCAGATTGGCTCTCCCCAAACCCCCCCACCCTACCTCAGCCCGCTACTTATACAGTTTTTCCAAATCCTATACCGATTTTAAAAAGTCCATAATCTATATTTTATAAATATGTAGGTTCTACATAAGTTTTTGGGCACCGGGGCGGCGGGCGGCACGGCGCGGCGCGGCGTCACTAGATGGTGGCCCATTCCATTTGCATCGCCCAACCGTCTTTGTGTTTTGATTGAGTACTTACCTATTATCTCGTATAATATGAAAGAGCGAGGAATGTATGTATGTTGTGTGTATTTGTCCAGCATATTTACTTATTTATAAAATTAACTCGTCGAACTGAGTCGGGCGATAACAGTTATAATTAGTTTGCAATTACTGGTAGGTACCTGAGTAGCTCTGAAGGAAGTGCATCGCTCAGTGCATCGGTGCTAGCGACGCAACGCATCGAACGAGGGGGCTATTACTGAGGCACTCGAAGTGATGTTGGGAATGTATCACTTGTCAGAAACACTTTTAGTCGTGATCGAGATAGCTTTGACATTTTTGAAAAGTACGTACCTACCTACCTAAACATTTTTACAGTTCTATGTAAGGCTGCTTTTTTAGAGAGCACGAAAGGAGTAGATTTTTATGTAAGTACATACCTACTACAAACGTTTTCTTAGAAATAATCTACCGCTCCGTTGCCCACCGAAAACGCACCTAAAAAAATTTTAAGAGAATTTTCGGTATGATTCTAGTTGTAGATAGGCAACTATGACAGAAAACAACATTAAAGGTGGGGTACTAGGGCATGGACACCGGTATTCGGTATTAGCGAAAAACCGGTAATGCCGGGTTATTTAAGGCACTTCCGAATACCGGTATTGGGATTGCAAATACCGGTATTTCAATATTATGAATAAAATGTTTAAATTAATGAATAAAACTCATAAGGTGGCTGATTACGCTAATAACAAACAACTAACGCCCGAATACTCAAACGCAACTCAGATTAAGCGTGTCGAATTTTTAACAGATTCTCATTGAACACTCTCAAAAAACGCAACTTGAGACGTGCTCAAATCTGATTTGCGTTTGAGTATTCGGGGGTTATTTTATTTTATGATTGAAAATTGCACAAGTATTGATGTTGTAATTTCTTGGAAAAAACCGTCAGACCCGCGCGGTGCATTTTGTGCATAGTGCGCTCTCGCTCGGTAGGCCAGTTCTCTATTCATTGTTACTACGCACCAGCACACTTTACAAACGGCATTCAGTGTATCCCAGTATTTTATAGTGAACAAGAACAGATTGTATGTTGTTTTGGTTTTGGAGACAATATTACGATAAATTATCACCGAGGAGATAAACGCTAAGTAAGAAATAACTATTATGCTGAATTGCTGATGCATGTAAATATGCTGATGATTGTAAATAGTTATTATTATACGAGTAAATTCAAAACAGAAGGTTTTTTCAACCGAGTTCAAAAAAAGGTAGTTCTCAATACCACTGTAATTTTTATGTATGTTACCTCAGAACTTTTTTTCTGGGTGAACCAATTTTGATGATCCTTTTTTATTTGAAAGCTGGCGCTTCTCATGTGGTCCCATATAAATTTGACCAATATCTGACCAGTAGTATTAGTGTTATCGTTTATAATGCGTATTTTATTGACATCGACTACTTTGATTTAAAAAATTTGAAGTCAGTTTATAGTTTTTTAAAACACGCCAAATTATTGTATAGTGGCGTGGACCGTGAATGTTGGTTTGCATACTGACATTGAATAGGCGTGAATTAAGTTATTAGTTTCATAAGTTATTCTAGATTATTCCTACTATAGGTACCGCCAAAGCATGTCGCGACCGAAATTGGGTCGCCTGCCTGGGGAAAGGCAAAATATCTTCAATCTTGAAAATATAAAATAGAATAGAGATAAGAGTTCTACTTAAATTGTTTTCAAATAAGTCTTTTATGTTTTTGATTATTTTGAAACTTTATTTATATGTAAGAAGGAGTGTTACATTTCAATATTTAACTATAATTATGTCAGAGAAGATCTTTGTAGTTTTAAATGTTTAATTGTTTATTATTTCGAAGGTCTATTAATATATTAAAAGAAAAATTGTTGTCTGTTTCATTTAATCGTGATTATTTTGGTTTATTGATGTTTGTAAGAACTTTTGAGTTTTAAATGTTTTATTCAGTTAGCAATTGTTTTATTATTATGATAAATATTTGATTGTTTAAGTTAAAGAAAGGTTACATAGTAGTAAGTACCAAAAATTATCAATAATAGTTACGTTGATTTAAAAATAAGGTAAGGTGGGGTAAGACTAACATAGTTTCCTGCTTGACCGGAGAGATCGGTTTTTATGGCTAAGGTATTTGACTTGCCTCTAAGATAATAATGTAATTGATGCTTTAAAACTATAAGCATCTAGGAAAAGATAAATATATTTCCGGGAACGCATTCAGAAAAGATATTCTTAATAAATTGAAAGCCAGTAAAAATAGTTATAATAATATAGTTATAATAAATAGTAAGTGAAGTTTTTTTACTGAAAACATAAAGTTATTATAATTCCTAAAGGAAAATCGTAAATGTTAAACGTACATTCATTTAATTTAAACTCTATCAAAACGCTACAAGGTTTATGTTTGCGGTAATTTGTAATGAAATGAATTGTGGTAAGACTAACACACAACCGAAATCAGAGGCGCAGAAACTTTTAAGTGACATAAATTATAATAATAATAATGCGTGACAATCCACATAGCATCATCTAATTCCGAGCTAAGCAGATCTTGTGTTATGGGTATATAACGTCACTTTCTACGTTAATATGATGTTACTTACATTGTACACATCTCAATTTAACACTTATTATTGCCAAAATTTTAAAAGTTTGGGAGACTCAACTACGGGCAAATATATTTTTTATTAACTGACATTTACATTCCAGTATGTTGACGCCATTTACCAGCAAAAGCGACATCTGTGTTTTGAGCCGAGAAACTTTTTATCAAAACAGTTGTAGCGACATAACCAACTCAAAAATAACTCGTTACTTTTCGAGATATTTGAAAGTGATAGTCTTTCCCCGCTGGTAGTTTACCCCATCAAACCTTAATGCTTTTTTTATAACCTTTTTTTATTATTAGTTAGGTATTATAATTAATTCAGCCTTAAACCACATGAACACACATGAAGTGAAAATATATTTTTGTATTGTTTTAATATTTATAGTGGAATACCGAAACAATACCGGGATCCCGGTTTTAAATATTAATATTAAAATATAAATATTAATACCGGTATAGTCAGTAAGTCCAAAACCGCCATGCCCTAGTAGGTACATTAATTGTGCTTGTGAATAGAACCTACACCTGCACAACAGAGTTACTACTATAGTACCTACACCTGCACAAGAGAGTTACTTACAATAGGCTCTCTGATGATCATTACAGATTTCAAGGACGATACCCATTACTAATCAAACCGTATGCCGCTGCTAATCTCTTTTATGGTACATTGTAATCAGACACGCACATAGAACAATTCGGCCGCTCAAGCCCTCAAACTGTAATGAAAATTCAATGGCCAATAAATTTTGAAAAGTGCAACTGCACTGCGGTGCAATTACAGCTCTGCGATATTACTCGAGTGGTTCACTAATAGCCCCCGAGTGCAGCTCTATATTTAGTTACAACTTATGGCTACGTTCACCTCGGGATATAGACGTGGATAAAGACGTGTTTGATGTTTCACGTGCAATTGTATCGGCGGATATTAAACTTTTACGAGAATAGGAACCGACTCTATTACAGTTACCGATTAATGGGAATAAGCTGTCGGAGTCTTGAAACAGTTGGCTGCGTCTTGTGAGGCAGAGCCGATCTCGTGACCTTTCAGAATACGAGAGGTTTCGTGCGAACGGTATCATAATCCGTGGAGAACACGCGTGCCATCGCCGTAGCGGGGTAACAATGATTGGTGGTAACGGGCTCGGCGGTGGCGGCGGCGCTCAGTGCGGCCGGTGCCCTCGCTCAGTCATGCTGTGCCCGGCGCGATGCTCGTGCTTCCTCTGCCGCGAGCTGCAGTCCTGCCGCGCTGCTGACGCAAGGAAACCCCCCAACAAACACAACATGTGCGATAACTTCATACTCAAAAAAGCGGACGCCTGGGAGCCGATGAAATTCATCCGCGGCGCCGCCCGGCTGTCAGTCCGCCACTGGCAGGGTCGCGAGCCGCTGAATGGCAACAAGTCGCGGGTGGCTACGCACAAATCAACCAGCTGCGAGCAGCTGTACCCGCATCCCTCCGAGAAGGACGAGGGACCCTTCGCGATGCGCCGGGCTCCCAGCACCGACAGGATGAAGCCCCATTCCGAAAGCAAGCCCTTGTTTAACAAGCTCCTCGGGAATTCGAGGAGCAAGAAAGTCACCGATCCCGAATCTAAGGTTCGCCGTAGCGTCCTAAACTTCTCGAAGAAACACGACTCGCCTAGTTCTAAGAACGTGCATGAGAAATACATCCCCTTGCCCCAGTCTCCCTCGGAGCATATCTACAACGAACCGAAGCCCTGGAGCTCTCAGTTCGACGACTGTTGTCGCCCTCCCGTTTACCAAAGTGTAGAAAAAAAGAAGGAAGACAACAAAGCATCATCGACTGACAAGAAAGCGTTTAACAACCGACTTCCTTGTTACGAGGAACTGACACAAAGACTTTCACAGGAAAAGAGTAAGAGAGCTAATCTACCACTTAACGAAGGTGGGTTTGCTAATAAAATAACACAAAATAACAACAAAGTGGTCATATATTTTGGTGACTCGATAATTCGCAAGCATAATGAACAGAAAAAAGAAGAGAATAAACAAATTGCAGCAGAAAAGGAAGAAGCGATTTACGTAAACAGACTTTTAGACCAGTCTGATGATCAGGGACCAAGAGGCAACGTCGATAAAGACGGAGGGATAACCATACCTGAGGTACAAATCACTGAGGCGATCTATTCAGAAATAAAATCAGATGAAACTGACATAGTCACCATAAACGACGCGACTTATAAGAAGGATGTCTTCGGGACTGTGAGCTCCGATGGATTTTTAGTGGTAGAATTCGAAGGGAACTTCGAAAGGGCTCGTCAGCTGGTAGATTTGGTTCACGGGACCAGTGGAGTGGATCATCATGAAGCAAAACTTCTGGACGAAGATGAACATTGCGATTGGAGCTTCATTCAGGATTGGAGGAAGCGGTGAGTTGCAAATAGTTAGCCTACATCAGTTTAATATAAACCATAGATGGAGTAGGTACCTAAAATTATTTGTGACAGGTTTAGTTGCAAATATACAAAGAGCTTGATCGACTTCCTAAAGTCATACCTACATAATGTAGTTGTAAACTCGTAACCTCTCCAGACGACCTGACCTGGATCTCATGGTTGTCTCAATAGTAATCGTAATTCATAACAGTTTGGTGTGAGCTTTTGCGGAAGAACAATGTCTAACGTTATATCACTTTTTGTGTTATTGCTTCCACTAATTAAAAACCTATTTAGAGGTTTTTAATTTTGGGTTCCGAAGATGAGCGGTATTTTAATAAGACTTTATTATTGCGGACCTTAATTGCGGAGATATACCAGAATCTATTCGTCGACAAGATTGATGTTAGGAGAAAAACACTACATTTATCCCAAAAGCTGTCTAAGCGCTGTCTCAAGTCTCACGTTGTAAAGTTATAAGAAGGTTGCATTTTATTCCTTCCGACTTTCTCACAAGATATCGGCTCTGATCGAATACCGGCTGCCCAAATATAGCAAGTCGATTGTAAATTAGATATTCCCTAATCTTAGAAAGCCATTTGCATGCCAACCGGCCATTTCATTAGATGTTTGAGCGTTTCTGCGAATCTCCGCATCCGGAAAGACATTCGCGCTAATTGCTCAGTAATTCCCTGATAACAATCGCTGGTCGATGAACCCATGCGAGCTTCTGACTCTTTGAACACTGATAACATCAACCATCCGAAATATTTGTATTCTCAACCTTATTGCTTTACGTAATTTGTTGCATCTTGAGAAGCTGCTTCTGTTTTATAGAATGGGTGTTTAGAGTTGCGCTATCGCAGCTCATCGGTGTTTTTTGCGAGCTTTGTTTCCGTGGGAAGTCAAACAGTTAGCTTCCAAATTAATGCCTCGGCTACTTCCTAGGTAATTAACACTTCTAACGACGATCTAAGAAGATCGTTGACTTCTAATCAGTCTCAGATTTTTTGTAAAACATTTTGAGACGTCACCAACTGTTTCGTAATGTTTATAATCTTGATCAATTCGCTAAGAGTAAGTAATTATCTTCACTTTCTAAGCATCTCTTTTCGTAGCCACGTAATTACATTACGAGTTTTTCTCGGTAACTTCGGCCCTAGATACTAACAGTTTAAAGATCTATTTGCATTGCCGATTTAGATACATTTTTTTTAACAGATGCTAGTGATATCCACATGGGAACGAGTCATACTGTAATTCAAGTAGTCCTATTATGAAAATAATGTAAAATCCGACAAGGCCAAACTAATCTGTAGTCTAAAGTAAATCTTGTGTCAGGTTTTCAAAGTTCAAACTCAATCGACGTCCACGATTCGCCTACTACTTCCACATTGTGTGGTGTGCACGCGAGTGTGAAATTATCAGCTGATGACGCTGTTGCAATCACTTGCAAATTGGGATTTTGGGAGCGCAAACGATGATCTATTTTTAAACAGCATTAAGCAACTTTTTGGCTCACCCTTGACCCTGGCTATGAGCACGCACTAGCTTCGCCTGGATGCCGGCGGCGGATGCAAAAGTTAATGACAACACTTATTATATTTGTAGTTTTCTCGTTGATTTATGATAGAACTAAATTGAAGTCTCCAAAATTATATTTTCCACAGACTTAGTTTTTTACCTTTGAAAAACAACTAAAAAACTGCCTTTAGTTCGAAAAACTGTACATAGGTCGTTGTTTCAAAAGTTCAAGAGACCACAACAAGTATCTCAATAGTTTAAAACCCCACCTCCAGCGAGGTACCTACTCGTACACCTACTACGTACTCGAAAGCTTCTCACCTTGTCAATAACAACGGTTTCTACATAAACGGTCATTAATCAGAATAATCCATTCGCCGCGAACACTGCATTCGACGCGGCCACGCTTTCTTAGTCTCGCCCTAAAGAACCGGCGGCAGCCGAGTTGACTGGACATTTACCACAGAATAAGAATTCCTGTATAGGGAATTCCTGAACTGAAATGGTCCCAAAAATGCTGAAAAATACTTGAGACGTGTAGGCAGAAATTGGTCCATACACGCGTAATACAAAACATCTGCGCGATCTGTAGTGACATGCAAGTGTGGTAATGGTTCGTTTGCAACGACGACCCTCGAGATTATAGGCACTTTTATAGGTGTTAATGTACTCTATACATCATCTGGACTAGAATTAGCTATAGGTTCTAAAAGCCATAAGTAATAAGTTTAATGAGATGTGACACTTGTACTGCTAATCTATAGCACATTATTTGTCATCTCTTCAGTTTCCATGAAGCCATTAAGGTATGGCATCCAGTTATAATGCTCAGCACTACACTAGGTCAGTCCAACACTAATGCTAGAACAATATTGCACTACTCAAAGTGAGATTAGAGATTAGGAGTGACATGATGTCGACCAGTAGGTACTGGACCAGAGCTGGTTACCGTATTTGAAGGCTGTTTCACGGCTGCGCATCGGTCACGCGTCAAACATGGAGTCAGTTCTAGTTTAAGGGTTTCGAGATCGGTTTCGAAACCCGTATGGTCTCGCTCTGTCTGTCCTTTTTCCCTCTTTAATCCCACAGCAACTACCGCAGCTAGTAACTTGAAATTTAAATTATAATAGTAATACATTTCGTGCACCCGTACAGATAAAAAGAAAATAAAAAAAATTATAATGTTCAATAAAATTGTGATCTCGAAATTTTAAAGGTCAAATGGGGTATCAGTTTGTACATTTCAAAACGGTTTTTGTATATTTACCTACAATATTTTCGTAGGTTTCATACATATTGAAATGTTTTGAAGAAGATGAAAGGTATACATATAAACTGTACAAAAATTGTTAAAGCAAGATCTAATAATAAGCTGTAAATTTAGATTTTACCCAACTGCGCGGAGGGTTGTGTTTTTGGATATTCGACTCATTGTTAAGGTGGATCGATTCGTGTTAGCTCGAGATTTTGATTTTTAGTAGTTTTAATTTATTCTACTTTCTACAAGGAATAAAACTAACGGAAAAGTATAATTTACGGCAAACCGTAAACCACTTTCAACACTTGTACCAAGTCGATTTTCAAAAATGTGTTTCGACTATATGATCAGATGATGGTACGAAACCTACTTACTACTACTTCTGATACATCATCGCCACCGTCGTCGTCGTTGTCCTCCATCATGGGAAAGCCATTTATGGATTTTCCGTGCCAATTGTAACAATTGATAGAGCAGAGCATGAAGGCCTTCTTACACCCACATCTAGTACTACTGCAGTCAGTGCACCGGCAAAATACTTAGCCTCAATATTTATCCTTTCATCCCGGGTCCACCGTGTCCATCCTCATAGTTCAGGGGAAAGATCATGCCCAAGCCAAGCCTGGACCTGATGGTGAGTACGAAACAATGCTCGATCGCTGCTCCCTCCGTTGGTGGAAGGGAGGAAATGTCTGGTTTGACGTTTGATACCGACTGGACTGGAGGAAACGCTGGTATCGATAATTATATATCATATATTTGAATTGGGAATATGTAAATAGTGTATAAAACCAAAGATGTAGAGAATTTTATCAGCTTTAATTATGTAGTACCCACAACAAAATGTCCTATGACGCATCGATTACGAGATGTAAGCAAAAAACTAAAAAACTGAACCTTTTTTGTTCTTCCTAGGGCTCATCTCACAGGGGGTAGTCCAAAATAAGTACCGAAGTCAAACTTTCTGCTTTCGACCATTCCATCCAAAATCCTTTGTTGACTGGACTATTTTCCGTTAGTTTTATTCCATGTAAAACGAAGAAAAAACTAAAAATAAAACAAAAATATCTCTCGCCTTCGATCATCGCGATCAACCTTCAGAGGTCCATTTCATCTTGATCTCAAGTAGTTAGGGATATGCTGCCATAGCGTTAATTCCCTGGAAGTTGCAACATGAACACTATACCTATGGCAATATGCTTTTTTCGGAATGGAAAACTTTAGCATGACTTCCTTTCAGAAGGACAAATAAAGTATCTCGGCTTATAGCGGTGTCTTAATCTATTAGCCCAATGGCTTGTCCAAATGCTCATGGTAGCTGTAAAGCGAAAAAACTGTGAGTACCTACCTAGACAAGCAGTGTCCGTTAAGCAAAGGTTACAGGTCGAAATAAATGGGCTGTGCCTGATGCGACGATAAGTACGTGGGTTCTGATCTAGTAGAAGTAGGTTCTGATCTGATTCTGTTTATTTGATGCTGTGATCTGTCACAGTGGCATATTTTATGACTTTGTCGTTTTGTTAGCTAGCCACTCGGACGAACGAAATCACCCTCCCTAGTTCCCTGATCGAAAGCTAGCTTAGAGCATTCAACCAGAATTTAATGCTCTAAGAAAGCTAGCCACCTCTACGTCACATTTCTTCGGCAATGAAAATCTTCTTCTCATTTGTTTACTCTTGGCAGAGTAGTCGTGGTTATGATTGGGTTCTGATGAATGGCTGCTCTCGCTATGGGCTTTCTGTCTCTGTTGGATGTGTTGTGGGAGCAGTCGGTCATAGAAGACTGTGTAGGCAAAGAGGGTTCGGTAATAATCCGATCATCTAGTAGGAGAGCGACCTCGGGATTCCTTACCCGTGGTCATAATGTACCTACCACGCATATTACCCAAATTTGGAATCCAAACGCGCCCGACTTATACACAAGCAATGGCTTCTGGCTGCTCCACGCGACCGACTTTGGCGACCATGTGTCTTAGTAGTACTCTACTCCTCGTATATATTCTTACCCGGAGACTGAGAGCACATTACGAAGAACGAAACAGTACTTATATACCATTCATTCTGCCTTAGACCAAAAGACATTCTACCATTTTCGTTCTAAGCTAGGAACCCCAAGAACTTTAGTATATCCCAATAAAAAATATTTCAGCTCTTACTAAATCTGTGGTCCTCCCCAGGCCATCAAGCGGCTGCCGGCCGTCTTCCGAGGGGCAGTGGTGCGGCGCGGTGTCAGGCGCGCGGGCGCTGCGCGTGCGCGTGGGCGGCGGCGGCGCTCCCACGGCGGCGTCGCCCGCGCACGCGCGCCGCCTGTCGCCGCCGCCGCATGCGCACAGGGCCACCACGCCACCGAGGCCTACCTCACCTACTGCTAAACGTAAGTATACCTACCATCAACATCATTGGAGAAAAACGTAAACGTAACTGGGGAGACTGCCGACTCTTCAAACGTAATGTGGGCTCCCCAGCAGATCAGATGTATGCGCGAGTGTATCACTTATACTATTTTCGGCACTCAATGGCTACATTTTGATAACAAATAAAAACAAAAGTATATGAACCAATTACCGGCCATAGTGGTACATGCATGAGTGATACACTTACAAACAGTTACAGTCGATTCGACCAGCAGCCAGGTGAGACGACGCGACGGTCTGGGAAAGACTGATTGTGATTGATTATGCAACGCAGCTAGACAATGTGCAGCAATTTTTGTCGGTGACCCTGCATAATACCTACTACTATATGTTCGTGGATGCCTTTATCCAGCACGGGACTAATATAATAATAAATAAATAAAATTTATTAACAAAGTAACGTAAATAGACAATAACATAAGTGCACTAAACGAATATAGCTAAGTATAAAAATGTAGCCTGAACTAGGTAATCCTGTGTTTTAGATGACAGTAGTGCTAATCTATATTTATAATTATTAAATAAAATAAAAATATGAGTAGATGATGATGAAATGTTTGTTGGGCGCTAGGTTAGAAAATAGAAGGTGTTTCAACGCGTCACTTCCGTCCATCACATTGCTTTACCATAGCTGCATTAGAACCGTGATTATGAACAAACCGCTATTCAGTATGCACTGTAGTAACCTCAATGAAAGTGACTCAAGTCATAAATTACGGACAGTTCATGAAGTCAAGAGGTTCCATTATTGAAAATAATCTCTAGATTAACCGACCGATACTAAGTCGATTTCCAATCCACCTTGCAAAAAGCACTTCAAAGCAAAATGCATTGCAATTTGCGATTTCAGGGTTTGATGGAACACTTGAGATTCCACTTCACAAGGATCATCAATTAATTGTAATTGCTACTTGAGGTATAAATAACTCATCTTAATAGGGATCAATTTATGCATTGATTTATTTTTTACTCTGCCTTTTTGACGACGATTAATCCTTTGCCTTTTTGACGACGATCATTCATTTCATTACAGATTAGAACAGTGCATATGTAAGCACTCGTATGCAAACAATCAATATCGATCCTTCCTTATACGCACTATCTTATAAAACAGACGGGTTAAAGGTTTAATTATTAGTTTAATTAGACCGAGCTAGCACCTCACTTGGCTAAATTGCGTATAGCATCCACGTTCTAACAATGCTTTTACCCCCTCAGCTCAGCACGAAGACGTTCCGCAGCCCCCTGAAGCGGCCAGCACGGCCCAGCTGAAGTCAGTGAGCGCGGTGTCTCAGCTCACGGTCGCCAGCTCGCCCGTCCGCAGCGCGCCCGCACAGAGCAGCTACGCGCTGGAGCGGCGCCCGCCCAAGCATGAGCACCACCATCGACCGGTCGAGCCTACCTCTCCGGTAAGTCATATCTCTATGTTCATTGTCATAACATAACAGATAAATTGCTCTAGCATTGCACCGAAGACGAGTCACTAGAAATAGATGAAATCTGTTCGTGTAGGTTTGGCTTGAGTTCATCAAGATCACGTCACCGTCGTTACCGTTACACGTCGTCTCTCACTCGAGGGAGTGAGAGACAACGTGTAACCTTCGTGACCCTTCGAGAATTACGGCTAAAATGAAATCTAGGCTTGTGTGATAATTGATAATTCTCTCAAAGTAGGTATAAAAACATAGGTGTCTGCATCTTAGAATTAAACTAAGAAACCTTCAGCTCAACATGTTCTCGGCCGCAGCTTGCGGTCAAGTGCGTGATAAGCAGCAGGTTACGTAACACCTTGCTTGTTTGTTTCTTGTAAGATCCTCACCGCAAGTTGCGGTTGTATCTAAAGTATACCATCTACTGCAGCTCTGTTTATTCTGCGGCTTCTAGTTTAACAACTGGAATTGCTAACTGCTATCCACTTGCAGCTTTAGTAAACATCTAGGAATTAACAGCTGTGTTTACTTTTCTCTCTTCAATAAGTAGGTACCAACATAAAATAGGTACCATATAAAGAAACGTGAAGTTGTAACCACTTGAATCTAACATTAGTACTTACTTTGTCTTCGTTTCATTTTGAGACGGCAGACCGACTTATGAGAGTGAGGGAATAGAGAGTACCTGCACCTGTGTTTGCACACACTTATTCACTACAATGTGTCCTGCGCTCCTGGCTAGTCTCGTTGAGACTTATGAGAGTGAGGGAATAGAGAGTACCTGCACCTGTGTTTGCACACACTTATTCACTACAATGTGTCCTGCGCTCCTGGCTAGTCTCGTTGAGACTTATGAGAGTGAGGGAATAGAGAGTACCTGCACCTATGTTTGCACACACTTATTCACTACAATGTGTCCTGCGCTCCTGGCTAGTCTCGTTGAGACTTATGAGAGTGAGGGAATAGAGAGTACCTGCACCTATGTTTGCACACACTTATTCACTACAATGTGTCCTGCGCTCCTGGCTAGTCTCGTTAAAACTTATGAGAGTGAGGGAACAGAGAGTACCTGCACCTGTGTTTGCACACACTTATGCACTACAATGTGTCCTGCGCTCCTGGCTAGTCTCGTTGAGATTGGCCGAAATTCGGCAAGGAGGACATCCATCATCGTCTCATTTTCTTAAATTCATAAACACAAGTTAGCCCTTGTATTGTTCCAGCGATTTCTGATAACTGTAATTTCTCGGAAAAAGCAGTAATTACCAGTGTACTAGCTAGTATCTAGATATCATATAAAAAAGACTGCGGGCTATCGGGAACAGGCCCTGAGTATAATAATAACGTTAAATGGTCACACCGCCTAGCCAGGCCCAGGCTATTAACTTTATAACCCAATCGAAAGAGCTGATCACCATTCATAAACACATGTCACCGACTTCAGAGCGCATAAGGCGTTAATATTTTATGTTATTGCCCTTTATTGCTGCGACTTTTAAGAGCCATGGTAATTTACTACGGTTTTATAGGCTTTTATGTTTAGTGCGTTATAAAAAATAGTAGGGTTCTTGTTTCAATGAGAGCTTTTGGTTTCTTTACGTTTTGTAATCGACACTTTGGGGAAACTTTTGTATAACACAGCAAATCAAAAAGAATACCTAAGTAGACAGAAGACATCGATTTAATCCTGCTACCGAACAGTTAGCAAAGCTGTTTATCTTAATAAAACCAGCATTGCCGATGATAGAGCAAGAATAGAGCAAAGCAATAATAGTTGAAACAATAGCAGCACGAATAACAAATCGATGTCATCGGGTCATCGGTTCCAATGCGGGTGCGCACGCGGAGCTAATGTCTGTTACGGGATTTGGAAATAACATTATTATATTACAAATTGCCACGGAATGGTTAAAATTAGTTTTGGCCTTACAATATGAGTTGTTAAGAACAAGACCTTCATGTGCAGATGTTTACATTTGCTAACATTACTAAAGTTTCCTAGGAGATGGCTACGGGGATAATTTGTGAGAAAACCTAGCGCCACCTCAAATTATAAAATCGAGAGAACGTAACTTACAAATAAATGATTTAGAAACAAACTTTACTAGTCAGTTTGGCTCCCTACATTTAAAGCCTCTATTATATAATAATCATAATACTTCTGGGTAGCTTATCAGTCTTCTAACAAGCTAGCCTTCTAATTAGTCGCGATCACATGCTAGTAATTGCTCAGTGAAAGTGTTACCAGAAAAAATAAATAAGCATTGTCTTAGCGAAGTCCCACGATCTCTTGATAGGGAAAAGCGTATTATGTGGGAAGTTGAAAGCGAAATTGTCGGCGACAATAGCGGCCATGTTCTAATGTGACTGCTATTTCGTAAGATGGGCTTATCTGACCGAGGGTAAGACTTTGTAATGATGGCGTAATTTTATATCCGAACTGACTTTCTGTTACCTCGTTGTTTGTTTGAGAATTAAACACTTTCATTATTATTTTTCTGATTAGCTACTTGCTTGACTATTGAGATTGGTATGTTTTAAACTTAAAAAGATTATGATTCCGGCATAAAGTTTGTTTGACGGCAGGCAGTGGGGGATGAAGCTAAATTGATAAACTCTCACTCACGAGAGACCCGAAATCTTTTAAACTTTTATCTTTTTCTGTGTGTTTTCATATTACAAGAGTAATCCTTTTTAGAGCCAAAGGTACCTATCCTAAACCTTTGTCATATTCCAGAATGGAGTCCGTGAATGCAACAGCAGTTCTGATGAGAACCGGTCGTCGGGCCACGCCTCCATGTCCGACAGCGGCGGCGGCGAGGCGGCACGGGACGAGCCGCGGCGGAGCAGGCAGCAACCGCCCAGGAACAAACATAGACCTCACAATAAGGTATCTAATCATATACTTATTTAATTTTTAAAATTGTTAAAAACAATGAAGTCAATAGTATGGAAATACAGGTCTTAAAAAAAAGCGCCAACAGGTCAAAAAAGAAGTGTTTATGGTTGAAAACTTTTCTGTTGTATGATTCTGATATTCTGTGCTTCTAAAGACCGACACCTAGAGATAAACCTAGAGTGTGTCATCATGTGAGTAACATAACAGTTGTTATGCCAATTCCCTCCAATTTTTTACAAAATGATCTCAACATCCTGACATAATTCTCAAGCTCTCTTCATCTCTTCTTTTCTACAAGTCCCACAATTGGGTCAACTTACCATTTCCTTCTTCCAGTATTTCCATCAGCTGATCACAAAGTATTTCCGTTTAGTTGCAGTCCCCATGGCCGGGCGGGGGCGGGCTGGAAGACATCAGGTCCGCCATCAAACAGCTGACTCTTCGCTCCCGAGACAGTAGCAGCACGGCCACCAGCGGCGCCTCCAGTGCTGGCGGGGGCAGCAACCACGGAGCGCCAGGTACATATTAACTGATTCAAGACCAAGCAAGACGTCAAAAAACAGTAGGTATACCGATTTTTATAGGCAATTCCAACTAATCAGAATATCTGCTCATCTCCCATCTGCCGTGAGCATTTCTCTCAAGCTCTTGTCAATTTTAGATATAGTATGACAGCAGTCCGTGCTTCACATACTCTGACCGCCCTTTCAACAGTACAAGCCATCTTCAGACTTGTGTTTGGCCTTAGCAAGATGAGATCTTGCTAAGGTACTCGTATGCTATGCTTTTATAGAACAGTATGAGAACACATTGTGTTCTCATACTATTCTATAAAATGTACATTTCAAAGTCTATCCTACGATGATACATAGAAGCTATTAGCTTTATGTATAAAAATATTATTTACTATCAAGTAAATAATATTTTTATACTTAAAGTTTACCTAGTTAGAATAGAGATTAATCTAGTTTTACTCAATTTAAGTACCTACATATTATACACAAATTTTTTGTAACATAAATAAAATTGTTAAACTAAATGCCTTTATCGTTATAGTAAGTGATTATTTTATTTAATAATTATAAGTAAGTATAGATTAGCACTACTGTCGCCTGAGACACAGGATTGCCTAGTTCAGGCTAAATTGTTATACTTAGCTATATTTATTCGTTTAGTGCACTAATGAATTGTCTATTTACGTTACTTTGAATATTTATAAAATTTATTTTATTTATGTTGTCTTTCTGCAGAGAGTGGTAGCGTGGCCGAAGCCCGCAGAAGACGAGCGCCGTTGGAGCGACAACCCTCGCTCGACACCGTCTGCACCAACGTCACCAGTGCGGACGAGTTCGTGTGGGTCGACTCACACAACAGGTGTGAAGATATGGTTTCATGGATTCAGCGCAAGGATCGCTGTGGGGACCTGGGAATAGGAAATTCATAATTTAGCTATTTATAGATTATAGATTATCACTTTATTGCACCATCAATACACTTATAAAACAAGAACTTAATACTAATTATATATAATGTGGCACAATCGGCGGCCTTATCGCTAACAGCGATAAGGTATTATATTTATGTACCATGCTTTAGGATACAATACTAAACGGAATACATACTAAACTGTAGTATGTATTTATACATTACCTCTATATGACTATTGGCAAGATCCTTTTCATGTAGAAGCAATATTGAATCTAAGGACACAAGCTTTAGAAGCCATTAAGAGGTCACCACAGTTAGAAGCAATACCTAATGCAAATCGTAAAACAAAGCAGAACGATGTTTAAAGCCGCTATTCCACTAATGCGTGCCCATGATGTGCAGCCTACACGTGTCTGATGTCATCCCACTATGCACATGTCAGGTTGAATTGGAACCACCTTATTTCTAATAATTATCTTATAATTTTTTTCATCATTCTGTAGACTGGTGGAACTCCGCTGCGTGCCGTGGACGGCGACCGAAGTGAGTCGCGCGCTGCAGTCCGGCCGCTGCCGCGAGCTGGCGCCGCGGATGGCGCCCGACACTCCGCCAAGACTGGCTTATCTGCTGCAGAGGTATACTTCAAACAGCGAACGACAGCCAATGTGAACTGAACTGTTTATTTGAGGAAAGCTTAAATTTGGTTATAGGATTAATTTTACATGCGCATCTCGTTAATTTTTTAATTTTTGATAAAACAATTCCAAATCGGGACGATTTGGAATTTATTTTTCCTCCATTGCCTTTTACGACAGCTAGAACTCGTAGCAGACAACTTATGATACTAATCCTGATTCTGAGGGTAGGTAGGCTGCTGGCATTCTCCATTTATGCCCCCGTTATGTAATTGAAAAAAGCTTAATGTCTAACGAGAAACTTGGGGCATAATCTTATTTAATTATATGTCAATCATAATCTTATTAATATATAATCTTTCTCTGTAACTGTAACACAGTGGACCTCTTCTGAAAAGAAAGGTCCTACAATGATCAATGAGGTATTTCAATAGCTGTGTATGTTTCAGAGCGCTAGTGCGGATATCGCGAGAGGCTCAACGACTATCGCAGAACTTCAGCTTCTGTTCCAAGCACGAGGTGGCGGGCGCATTCAGAATAGTTCTCAGCACGCCGCTGGCAGATGCTGTAATCAAGGTACCTACTCACACTGGTGGCTTTGCGACTCAAAGGGGATCTAGGCCTTTGACATTCGACTTGGCTTGACATAAACAAAGCAACTCTGATGATTAGGAGGGATTGAGGAGTCGTCGCTTGCGCGACAGTGGTGACGCACGCGCGGGTTATTGTACTCAAGTTGGTCATAGAAATAAAATCATGTCGACTGCAATGTGTAGTAATTGTAAAGTGGTGATCTGTGAATTACTGGCTTTTATTCAAAATAAGCTACCAGTAATAGATCAAATAAGCTTAGTGCAAATATGTTCATCTGCTTTCAATGCTAGCGATATCCTTGAAGCGAAGAACATACTTTATGATTGTGTGAAACCCGCAAGCAAGAAAACGATGAGGAAGAGAGAGGGAAAGGAACAGCGTGACTTAGAAGATATTATTGGTTTATTCCGGGAACTTGATCCAGTAGATATTCCCGTGTTTGTGGCTAAGGATCTTAATAAACTACCCCCGGTTTATTTTGACCATGTCGATGTAACGAAGATTTTACGAGATTTGCTTCTGTTGCAAAACGATGTTGTTAACATAAAGCAAAACTATGCGACGGCTGAAGAATTAAAGGATTTGAAGAACCATGTAGACAATATTAAGTTAGCATCAATAGTTAATGAGTTTGAAATGACTAATGTGAATGCTGGACGAGGAAGTTCGAGAAGGAAGGTTACGAATGACTGCTACGACAGCGGGCCTATAGGATTACTGCATATCCCTGACCCTTCAGACTTAACAAAAGGACCAGTAAAGGACTCTTCAGACTTACCAACAGGACCAGAAACGGACGCAGTGGCGCCTCAAGATGTTAGGCGTCTGTCAACCAGTTACAACAGTTCGAAAGCATCGCCTGTGTTTAGGAATATGATCACTAAAAATATGGGAGTAACACCTGGACGTATTACAGCATCATCTTCATCATCAGCACGAAAACCTAAAAATGATCATATACCCACATACCAAAAATCGTTTGCCCAGATAATGCATCAAGATGGCGAGTGGAAGGATAGAGAACCGGCTGAAGAATGGAAGACAGTGCAAAGAAAAAGGTACAGAAATAGGCTAGAAACTACTAGAGGGCAAGCTATAATAGAACCTAAAAATAAGTTCAGAGCGGCAGACATCAAAATTCCGTTATTTATAAATAATGTCGATAAATGCGCCTCTGAACAGGATATATCTAGCTACATATTAGATAAAACGAATATGCACGCCACCTTGGAAAAAATTGTACCTAAAATGGAGCGAGAATACAATGCCTATAAAGTGATAATACCTGAGAGCAAGCTTAGTATTTTTCTGGATGCCAATCTGTGGCCCGACGGCATTTCATTCAGGCGCTATGTTAATTTTAAAAAGCGATACGTAGCGGGATCGAGTGAGCATACAAAAACATAATGGATTGCAAGCTTATCACATTCAACTGTAAAAGTGTGAAGCGGTCGGCTCAGTGTGTAAAAGACTTATGCGACATGGCCGATATCATAGCTTTACAAGAAACTTGGTTACTTCAACATGATATTCCATTCCTTGGGACCATACATGAGAACTTTGAGTACACAGGAAAATCATCGGTGGACACAGCCAAGGGGTTACTGCGAGGCCGGCCATATGGTGGAATCGCGTTATTATGGCGCAAAAATGTATTTAAATCCATAAAAGTTATCAGCTGTGCGAGTGCGCGCATCGCGGCCGTGCGGTTCGAGTTAGCAAACCGGTTTATCTTAGTGTTTAGTGTTTATATGCCTACTCAGTGCGATGATAATTTACCGGAGTTTATTGACTGTCTCAGTGAAATTAGTTCTATTGTTGAGAGTCATGAGGTGGAAGCGGTTTATATGTTGGGTGATTATAATGCTCATCCATCGGAATTATTTAGTAACGAGTTATTGAACTTTTGTGCGGATCAGTGCTGGTGTTGTGCGGACTTAGAACAGCTGGGAGTGGGATCCAGTGAGTACACGTTTGTGAGTGACGCACATGGGTCACGGCGGTGGTTGGACCACTGTGTTGTCACGCAAGCGGCACATGACACTATTAGAGACATTAAGGTATGTTATGATGTGTTGTGGTCGGACCATTTTCCTTTGTTAATTAAGTGTGACCTGAACGTTGTTCGAAATAAGTATAGTTTACCGTTGTGCAATAATAATGACTTAGATAATAAAATCATTTGGGGTGATCGACATTTAACGCAAATTATATCCTATAGTAATTTCTGCAATGACAATTTAAAATTAATTAATTTCCCTACTGAATTTATATTGTGTGCTGATAATAAATGCAATGAATTATTACATAGATCCATAATCGATAAATTATATAATGACATTATAAAAATATTGAGGGAGGGGGCGATTTTGACGTCTAAAATAAGACATTTCAAGAATAAAAACCGTGTAATTGGGTGGAATAAACATGTTAGTTCAGCGCACAGGGATGCCCGTATGAAATTCGACTTGTGGTTTTCATATGGTAAACCGAGTAGTGGTCCTATTTATGAAGACATGTGTAATACTCGTAGAAAATTTAAATCTAGGCTAAAATGGTGTCAGAATAATCAGGATAAAATAAAAATGGACATTATTGCTAATCTTAAAAAGGACAAACAGTTTTCAAAATTTTGGAAAAATATAAAAAAACTTGATGTAAAACCGAGTTTTCCCGCTACTGTTGATGGTGTATCTGACCCAAAGAGTATCGCTAACTTGTTTAGAGAACATTTTAATTTACCTTTATTGGAACCAGATGTGAGGCGGAGCGCTGCCGATGATAAGATCTGTCCTTGTACCGATAATATCTTGACCAGAGTTGCAGCTAGCGAAGTTAAAAAAGTCATCCAGTCCATGACTACAGGTAAATCTCCGGGACATGACGGTCTTAGCATCGAACATCTGCGCCACGCGGGAGTACACTTACCCAACACTCTGGCGATGTTTTATTCGTTATGCATTAGTCATGCCTATGTACCTGCTGAATGCATGAAAACTATTGTTGTACCAATAGTGAAAAACAGAACTGCGGACGTAGCGAATAAGACCAACTATAGACCGATATCATTAGCGACCATAATAGCGAAAGTATTTGACCGGCTGTTGGATAGCCACCTGGAAAAGCACCTACATCTGCACGACGGGCAGTTTGGGTTTAAGAAGGGTCTATCGACCGAAAGTGCTATACTTAGTTTTAAACATACAGTTAGGTACTATGTTGACAGACAGACGCCGGTCTACGCGTGCTTCCTCGACTTGTCACGTGCATTTGACACTGTCCGATACGACATACTGTGGAGGAAGTTACGTGATACGTCGATGCCCAGAGAGCTTTGTTCTGTTTTTGAATATTGGTACGAAAATCAAAGTAACGTTGTTAAATGGGCTGGAGTCCTGTCTGATGCATATGGGCTAGAGTGCGGTGTGCGGCAGGGAGGGGTAACTTCGGCAAAGTTGTTTAATTTGTTTGTTGATAGCCTAATAGGTGGCCTCAGCTGCTTGCCGGTCGGATGCACTATTGACGGAGTCTCAGTCAACAATCTCAGTTATGCTGACGACATGGTACTGCTGGCGCCATCTATTGGAGCTTTGAGAACCCTTATGGCCTACTGTGAGACATATGCTGCGAATCATGGATTGCAGTATAATGTCAAAAAATGTGAATTTATGATGTTTAGTCCTAGTGGTAAAAAGATTGAATATGTACCTCCCGTTATGTTAAATGGAATTTTAGTAAGTAGGGTAAATAAATTTAAATACTTAGGACATATGATAGTTGATAATTTAAGGGATGAAGAGGACCTAGAGAGGGAGCGAAGAGCTTTGACGGTGAGAGCGAATATGCTGGCCCGCAGGTTTGCTCGATGTTCTGATGACGTCAAAATAAGTCTTTTCAAGTCATTTTGTCAGTCATTCTACACGAGCAGCCTGTGGTTCAGTTGCACTCAGAAAGCCGTCAACACTCTTCGCGTCCAATATAACAATGCCTTCAGGATGCTGTTAGGGCTCCGGCGGTTCTGCAGCGCATCCGGCATGTTCGCCGAGGCGCGCGTGGATGGCTTCGCTGCCTGCATGCGCAAAAAAACGGCCTCACTGGTGAGCAGGGTCCGCCGGTCTACTAACAGCATCCTGATGATGATAGCGGACAAGCTAGATGGGCCGCTATACAAACACAGCATTGCTGTGTTTTTAAAATGACTTGCACTCCTATGACAAACTAACATAATTATTAAGACAATTGTTACTAACCATTATATGGATTTATTATTATCTGAAATAAATGACTATTATTATTATTATTATTATTATTAGTGTGCTGTGAAAAAACAAACTCTTACCCGCACCACTTAATGAGTCCGGTGCTATCTTCTTTTAGTGCAAGTGGCGCAACTATTCAAATACTCAGTCGAATCGACATTCTACTCGGGTTGCAAACGCGCAATAACCCGCTATGGTATCTGTCTAACTGAGTCGTTGCACCAGGGCATTCTTGGACTGGTCTTGGCAGTTTTTAAATTTATTTATAACTGGATGTGCTTATTATGCGGAACACTAATTGTTTGATAGTTATTCTGCTATTCTGAAAAAAGTAGCCCATCACCCCCTAACTCTCCGGAATTACGTTGGTTGCAATAAAAAACACCCTTTATAGAAGATTAAAATGCTTTTGCTTCTCTCAGGGTTGCCAGCGCGCCGCCACAATGTATGCTACATCTGGCAGCGCCGCGCGGCGGCTGGGCTCGGCGGGGCGCGCGCGCACCTGCCTCGCGCCGGGACGCTTCCAGCGCTGGATGCTAGACGTGCGCGTGGCGGGCTTCGTGCACGAGTGAGTATCCATTGTTGCCAGCGCGCCGCTACAATTTACAAGACGTTTGGCATCGCTCTATTACTTCAATTTGACGTTTGTGACCCGATGAAATTTATCTGCGTGGAGGCAAACGACGTGATTCCAATCCATGGTGCATGATCCAGACGATGTACGCAACTCTTCTAATGCCCGCGATGCACTTGCCGAGCTACCTACGAGCTGTACCTGAGGTTGGGCTGTGAGTGCCTTAATTAAGATCCGTGCGGTTAATTTTCGCCGGACACTGCGTTGTTTTCTTCAGTTTATAATTTTTGAGAAGGTATTTACAGGTGTACGCTGACCCTAATGCCAAGTAACCGTGACTGAAGAAAGTAAAAGTCGTAATTATTCAAATTTTTGTCATTAGCTACTGACACTGTTTAAACTTAAAGTGTCGAAAGTAGGTGTCTGGTAAAGTCTAAGCGCCGCATTATAGAACAGATGCTCGTCATCGAGCTCAGGCATAAACAGATCCTAAGACAACAGTCTTAGGATCTGTTTATGTTGGGGTTTGTCTTGAACTACTTTACAGTACAAGTCCGTAAACGAGCTAAACTCTTCCTTCGTTGAAAGAGTACGTGTAGCTGTGGGATATCGCTCAATCCAACAAGAGTTACACATACATATCCATAAAAATAATTTATTGTTTAACGTTACCTAATTTCAAAAAAATGCGTCATTTCCAGGTATGCAGCAATCTACCTATGCGCTGGCATGGAGACCCTCCTAGAAGAGGTGGCGCTGATAGCAGCGTCAAGCGTCGGCTCAGCGCCCGTTACACCGGCGGCTGTGGACCTCGCCGTCGCCAACTGTGCCGACCTGTGGGGTCTGCTGCAGCCTTACAGTCATCTCAATGCAGGCAGAGTAGCCTCAGGTAACAGCATAAAGCGTGTGAGCGATATTCTAGGTATGTATGTATGTGTGAATTTGTAACGTTATCAAGTCACGCTTGACGCAAACGACGAATTGTTATTCCGTCTGTAAATAACCCGTGACACATGTACATTTTAGAACTACTGTAATAGCATGTTGTCTCACAGGTGCCCTATCTCTGTCCCGCTGGGAGTCGATAAGTTCCCTGGGCTCGAGCTCGTCGGGTGGCGGAGCGGCGCGCCTCGAGAACCGGCAGTTAGGACTCAGCCATGATTCCGGGATCACTACCAATGGTTCCGGTAAGTTAGCTGCTCTTCATTCGATTGTAACTGATAGCTCTACTTAACACTGTCACAGGAAGAGATGCTGATAAATCCTCGTTTGGGGTTTAAGACCTTCTGTAAAATTTGCCTGTTTTGTTTTTGATAACGGTACTACCTACAGTCATGTGGTTATCATAGGTGGTTCAGGCGCATCGTTAGAATCAAGCTGCGGCTCCGGCGCCTCCGTGCTGCTAACAACATGCTGCGGCTCGGCAGGCGAGCTGCGCGCCGTGCTGCGCCGCGTGCACCCGCGACACCCACCGCTCGCGCCCTCTGCCGAACGGGCGCTGTACTACTTCATGAGATGTTCACAGGTAGAGTCCAACTCAGTGCATAAGTACGTACACCCGAAGCCTGATGCTGACCACCAGGGGTTGGGTAGCCCAAAGTGTTGATCATGGTGCGGGCCTCTTAGCCTTATGTTTCGTCCGTTTTTGTTTCTCTGATGTCATACTACGCAATCTTCTGCTAACTCTCTTTTGTGCTTTCTGACGTAGCTTTGTAACCTTCCCCTTTCTCTTCCAGTTGGAGCACAGCAGCAGCACCGGCGGCTGCGGCGGCGCGGGCCTGTGGGGGGAGCGCGGCGCCGGCGCCCTGCCGCCTCTCGGAGAGTGGGTCCGAGCGGCCCGGGCGCACGCAGGGCTGCGGCCCCCGCCTGCAGTGCCTGACGCGGATGACGTCATGCAGGCCGCGAGGCTCCTGCTGCCGCATGCTGACTGCCCGCCGCGGCCTATCACGTGTGTATAGTGCTCAACGAATTGTTTATCGATTTTATTAGTTCCTGATTGTCGTCTGTAATTAATTAGCCTTCTAGAAGTAACTCCGAATACAAAACTGTGGCCAAAATTGTGGCCAATATCATAGGCATTCGCCACCTCTCTCGATACCATTTCGCACTGCAGTCAATGCCGCGCCCCAAAGCCTTCAATTACGCGCTTTCAAAACGATTTTTCCGTGGGTTGATATTTTTTTGCGCAAATACAAAGTGTTGCGTACTTCTCTTCCAGGCTAGAAGACGCCATCGAACCAGTCTGGTCGCGTTGCGCCCGCACGGCCGACGAGCCGCAACGCGCCGCCCTCGGGCTCGCGCACCGCGCGTTGCTCAGCGGACGACCCGAACTGGTGGGCGGGATCAAGGCTCTGCTGCCCCCCGCCGGGCTGGACGCGACCGACGCGACCGGGCTCACTGCGCTCATGAAGGCGGCGGCGAATGGCGATGACCAGATTGTAGCCGTGAGTAGAACTACTGGACCGGGAGTAGGAAGGGGAAGGTGTATCTTTGTGGCGGCGCGGCTGGCCAGAAATAATTAAATATAAATAATGCTGGACAACCCACACAGCATCTTCTAGCCCCAAGCTAAACAGAGCTTGTGTTATGGGTACTAGATGGTTGATATACCTACTCAATACAATATGTAAGAAAAATACAATCAAAAAAAAAGAGAAAAGAATTGAATCAATTAAGCTAACAATACAATTTTATTTTATTAATTACACAAAATCCACAGCTCTCTCAAATAAAAGTAACTAAACCTAAAAATATAACTTACAGCCAATAACAGGATTTACATTTTATAAACTATGAAAAATTAAAGACGACAGCCATCAATATTGTCAGTATGACATTAAAGAAAAACATATGGTTTTGGTTGACAGAAAATGCCTTAGCATTAAGCCCACCCTTCGTACCTTAGTGCAATAAAGTGTTAAAATAAATAATAAATAAAGAAAATAAAAAATATATTACAAAGATAGATATTTTTTTTGTTATACTAGAAAATACCCAAAACACCAGGAACAAATATTTGCAGCTCGTACAATCATTTGTCCCAAGGCGAGAATCGAACCCTGCGTCGCAGGCGGACCTTCGCCCGCCGCGCCACATCGGTCGTGAAGATGTTTCGAATAAACCGACCACGCAACAGATGCATTGTAGCTGCGCTTGCAATTGCATGCATATTTTCTTGCAATTACCTAAACTAGCTCAGTTCGCGATCGACCGCTTGCGACACGGGTTCAAACAAATATTTCCATTTCAATTCAACCATTTCGTTATAAAGTTGGCGGCAGTTGTTTAATTAACCAGTATAAACGTGTCTTGTGAATATAGTCCTAACCATACCTTACCAGTGACTTTCCTTGATCACCAACGTATCAATCACAAAGGGCAGTTTGGGAATCAACCAGCACCATCTACCACAACCTCCAACCACAACCTTGTTCAATCTAAATAGGTAAAATTTTGTTCTTTTTATTGCGTACGTGATTATGAACGCATCACACTCGATGCTAGGTAGATCCCTCGATATGACGTTGATCCTTAAACTTCATAGAACAGATGCCTTATCTACTAAACTAGACGCAACTGACAGAATGTTGCCTTGTGCAGATGCTGCTGGAAGCGGGTGCAGACCCCAACATTGAAACAGGCGGCACGACGGCGGCACACTGCACGATGCCCCTCTCGCCGCGCGCGCCCGCTAACCAGACCACCGCGCCTGTGTACACTCCGCCCACAGCTGGTAACATTGTTTCCTCTTTTCTCCTCTTGGTATAGGTTCCTGGGTTACCCACAGGTACTGGGTTTCTACAAGAGAAAGTTCACGGAACATAGGGCCACCTACCTACAACAAGCTCGTAGTGAAGACGTTTTGTACCTACCTACGACGAATTTATAAATTCTGAATAACTATGCATTAATTTTATTATTATTTTATTTTGATAAGTGAAAACAGATATTGTGACTGTGTATAATTTGATAAATTATAAATAAAATGTTTAGCTGCGGGTTCAGGTCCCGTCGAAGTCGATAAATTTCAGGAAAGCAACTGTGCGAGAGAAATAGTGACGGATCGCCAGGCGTGTAGCGGCTTAGAAGGAGAATCGAGTTACCGAACCCTGACTTAGGTACCTCCAACCATACGAAACGGAATCACCTCCCACTAACTAGCTAGATAAACCATCGAAATTAATAGCGCTCGCGGGGAGTCAACTCGTGGAGGCGGCTGAGGATTTTTAATTTAATGTATTTTCATTTCATGTGTTTCATTTATTTAGGAAAACATATAGTTATATAACTAGACTAGATATACATCAATAATCTTAGATAATAATGCAGCCCACGATGCAATTCACAGATTGCTTTATGAGGTAGTTACTAAAAAATTCCGCTAAAGTTTATAAACAACCAGAACAAACGTTGAAATATTTGGATGTTTATTAACAGGCTGAAAAGTAAAATTTAGTTGGAAACAAAAATCAAAATACTAAGAATTAAGACAAATTTAAAATTAAACTGCTACAATATAGTTTATGTAAGATATGCTTCTTAAATTGACTCTCACTGCACAAAAATATATCAATGTCTAGGAAATATTTGTTATATGACTCTACCATTCTTCTAATTGGTGTACGCAATCCTGAGTTAGTGCGGCAAGTATTGAGTGCAAATAAGCGACCGGCACGCACCTTGCTGGTATGTAATGTTCTAGGGACAGCGTAACAAATATTCTGCACTAATTCAATGCTGTCGAATTTGTTACGGACGATCTTATAAAGTGTAGTAGCTTCCATATATAGCCGTCTGGACTCAAGCGTAAGCATATTATATTTGTTGAGAATTTGGGAAGACGATAAATATCTTTTGTGACACCTATAGTGCATTGGTATTGGAATATCAACAGCTATGTTTTCTTATATAGATTCCATCTATTCGAAAAGAGGCAAAGGGTTCCTCAATAAGAGCGAACGAAGTGGGTCATTCCAGCGCACTTAATAACAGTGACGAAATTACTTGAATTTGGAACACTATTTAATTAAAAAGCTTCAATAAAGTCCTGACACCGGTCAGGAGGCGCGATAAAACAAGCGCGCGTGCCGACGTGGCATTGGCTACCCAAATTTAAAAAGGATACGCGGGAACTTTTTATTTGTTTCGTTATTACTTTTTATCAAAATAATACAGACAATATTAATTTGATTCACACGAATTGACAAGAAGATGAGTTCTAGCAGTGAAAGTG
Source organism: Eupithecia inturbata (assembly GCA_963662085.1). Lineage (NCBI taxonomy): Eukaryota > Metazoa > Arthropoda > Insecta > Lepidoptera > Geometridae > Eupithecia > Eupithecia inturbata. The sequence goes on along the minus strand of OY759179.1, from coordinate 583,487 downwards.
AAATATTAAGAAATAAATTTGTAATTTGGTTATATACCTACCTAAATATAAATATTCGTCACTACTAAAAGCATCTCATTTTTTTCTCGTATTAATAATTTTTCTTATAGTTTAGGATGACAAGCAGTGTGCCACAAAGGTACCAAAATTATTTAACTTGGAGCGAAGTAGGTATACCTACTTTGAATCCCTCGCTACGCTTAGGATTAATAAAATCGCCGCCCTAATTACCTACATTATTTTGTCCCTTGTGACACAATCTACGTAACAATTTAACAACAATCTGAACAAAAGCTCGATTGACAATGACTTACAACTCTTACAAGAGATTAACAATAAACTATGTACCTACGTAAACTTATTGTAAGTATAAAACATATGTACCTACCTACTACGTCACTGTTTGACTATTTTCAACAGCAGACAGGTAAGTACATTATGTAGGCTGAATGAATGGAACAGATGAACTGACCTGCGTGTGTGTTACAGGTTGGACAGCGCTAGTGTACGCGTGCGGCGGCGCGAGCGGCGCCTGCGCGACGGAATGCGCGCGCAGGCTGCTGGCGGGGGGCGCGCGCGTCGAGGGCGCGCCGGCGCGCGGCGACCATGTCTGCACTATCACACCGCTGCAGGTAGAACGCAACAGTCGACACGCTCACGCTTTATACCTACTTACCACAAAAACCACCTTACTTTAACCGCCCCTAGAATAAGGTACTAATCGAAGGCAACCACGCACCGGCGCGTTTCACGTCGCGTCGTCAATCCAGCTTTGTCGCGGCGCCGCGGCGGCGCTGCGGCGCGACTGACTTGACTGGTTTACGATCAGATAATTTTCCCTCACGCTTTCTTCGCTGGCCATAAATACGACACGAAAATTAGGCACGCTTTAGGAATTTGATTTCAATTTCGTTATTATTATAACCTGCGCCTGAAGGCCAGAGACCGCGATGAAACATAATTTTTGCAAATGTTGATGAATTTATGGATTTGGCGCCAAAACAGAACAAAATTTAGAGTAAAAGTTATAAAGTTTTGTTGATAAATTTTGCCAAAAAATTTCCACGTTTTATCTTTTTTAACATACTTATAGGTATGTTTCAACATTACGCTAAAAACGTTACCCATTCATTTTAGTTGGCTGCTTCTATTCACAGATGGCGTGCGGTGTCGGAAACTTGGAACTTGTTCAACTTTTATTGTCAAAAGGTGCCGATCCGTTCCTCTCGACGCAGCTCAACGATGCACTTTGTTATTCAGCAGCGGCTCAATACGGTTGTTACAGGTAACTTACATGATTCGTTAGTTAGAGATCAAAATATTGCTTTACTTTTATGCGTTGGTTCTTTGTAAATATGAATTGTGCCTATTTCAGTGCGGTGGCAGTATGTTGTTCACACGGTCGACGAGCCTGCCTCAGAGCAGCCGTGCGAGGCGGGTCCCGGGGCTCCGGGGCGGGCGCGGTGCTGTCGCTGGAGGAAGTCCTCGCAGAGGGCGCATCAGGCCCCGCCAGTACCGGCGGCAACAGACAACCATCCTTCACTAAGCAGCAACAGAGGGCGCTGCAAGATGCTATGTATTATGCCTCCGAGACTGATCATTTGGGTAGGCCTTCAATAATAAACTTTGCTTTTCTTCGTATTAGGCTAATTGCTGCTTTACATAAACGGTATCTGTTTTCAGATATAACATTAGAATTACGAGGACTGGGAGTACCGTGGTCTCTGCACGCGTGGACGCTGTCGCTAGCGGCGGCAGCAGACGCAACGCTAGATCACGTTATTGACCAGCTGTTACAAGATTTTCTTCAGGTACGCTGACGTGACATCCTGCAGCATTGTCTAACAGCGGCTCCCTAGAACATAAACTATGGATACTGACATTTCTCGTGTATGTTTCCAGGTGTGTCCGTCCGATGACAGCCACTACAGTAAACAATTTCTTTACGAATGCCTTCCTCTGCTGTTCAACATACTACGATACAGCAAGGTGACTTTATTCATTTCCTAGTCCTGCGTGATTTGCCATTATTACCTTATTATTATTATTTATGTACTTACTACAAATTATTCTTTGCAAATTAAAAACTGTAGGTACTTAGTACATACAATTTTCAATTGGCAAAAAATAATTTTAAAATAAGTATTAATTTCACCTATTTATGTTTTAGAAGGAGGGCACGGTTTTGTTGCTGGCGGACATTCTGTGCGCGTGCTACGGACGCGAGCCGGTGCCTGCCGTCGCGCAGCCGCCGCCTCCTCCTGCGCCTGCGCCGGCGAGAGTGGACCTCTCCTATGTGAACAATCCCTCGCTCGCTGATGTGACCTTCAGGTATCTATCTATCGAATTCTCTCAATTAATTGTTTTGTTTGCTAACTCAACATTTGAAGTTAAAATATCCTGCAATGCTGGAAAACTAACGATCAACTTGTTGCAGGGTGGAAGGTCGTCTGTTCTATGGACATAAAATCGTGCTAGTTTCGGAATCAGCGAGGCTGCGGGCGATGCTGGCTCCTACTCGAACCTCAAATGAAGCCGCATCACCACCGAACACCGCCCCGCCCCTTGTACAGATCAACGACATTCGGTACCACATATTCGAGGTTAGTTAGAAATTTCTAAACATTTTTTACTGACAAAGAAAATTACAATTCAATAATTAAGACAAATTAGAACTAGTATTTACAATTGAAACAATTAAGGTAACTGCAGACTGTTGCAATCACTCTACAGGTAGCTCAACTCAACTCAACATTTCATTCGTAGCAAAAAAAAATCCTTGATATTAATGTTATATTTTGTTTACAGCAAGTCATGAAGTATTTATATTCGGGTGGCTGTACCGGTCTAGATATTCCTGAAACAGATGTTCTGGAAGTTTTGGCCGCAGCATCCTTCTTCCAACTTCTACCTTTGCAGAGACATTGCGAAGCGCGTGCTGCCAAGTCTGTGAACCTGAACAATCTCGTCTCGGTTTACATTCATGCAAAGGTTCGTTGGCAGCAATGGAGCTTTCCTTTTTCTATAAGACTTGACAAAAAAAAAAATGATTGCTTTACTTATCACAATTATTTTGTTTTAGGTTTATGGCGCTACCCAACTTTTGGAGTACTGCCAAGGTTTTCTACTGCAGAACATGGTGGCATTGCTCACTTATGATGACTCAGTGAAACGACTGCTCTTCGGCAAACGGCTGCCCGGTCACAACGTTCTAGGTGCTCTTCTGTCCACACTGCAAAAAAGAATTGAAGCTCGCAAGAACCAAGCAAAACCGAGGTAGCAGGAGATAGAGCAAATAATGTTTACCTGTTTTATTTAAATCGACTGTTAATTGTACATTTATTTTAATGGAGCCTGTATGTATTAGAATATAGCAAAGTACAAAAATGAATATTAAACGATGTAAGTTTCAAGTCTACCGTGGTTAATTAAGAATCTAAAACGTACCATACACGTGCCCAATGGATACGAAGATGTTTAAAGAAATATGTTTTTGTTTCATTTTATAATAGGTTACCTATATAATGAGATATTTAATGCCTTCTAAAACTAACATAAGTACTATGTACGTATAGGTAGAGTAAGTGATGGTACTTATCTCATAAGATTATATTGTCTACTAAACACTTATTTTAAAGAACTGTTTCAGTTAAAAAAATATAATTGGTGTTTGAAATTTTAATAAATTAAAGAATAAACACATTTTAAAGTTTCTGAGAGTAAGAAAACATTTATTTAATTAAAAAAAGCTTGTGCTTTGTAATTAAATGTAATTAATTTGTTAAAATATAGCTTGTGTTGTTATTATTTCATCCTTATTCAGTAATCCTACTAATAGGTATTATTATGCTGAAAGTTTATAAATTTTATTTTGTTATATAAGATCTCCAAAATTACTGAACAGATCATAATGAAATTTGAAGTGGGTAGGTACCTACATTAAAGAATATAGCCTGACTTAGATAATAGGCTACTTATTATACCGAAACTACGAGTGCGAAGCCGCGGGCAGAAGCTAGTGTGGAATAAAACATCTTTAGGTACTTAAAATCTACCAGCAATAAAAGATCTGCCCTAAATGATACAAAACATGCACCTACAAAGCTGACAACAGAGTTTATGACATAAGTTTACTCAAGAGGCTCATGATATTTTGCCTTACAGCCCGGCCACACGCTCCGTCTTGCCTGCGCAGTCCAATTTGTGCAGTCATAGTTGTACAAAATGATGTAACACCGTATAGTGGCTGGACTGTGCAAACCTATAAAGACTCTATTTGCCGGACTTAAGCGCGGCTTGATTAACTAACTACTCTACGTCTTGCCTGCGCAGTCCAGTTAGTACAGTTCAGCCTTCAGTATGTCAACGATTGCACAAGCCGCACTTCGTTAGGCTCACGTACCTACTTACTTTGTAATTGGTCAATTAATAAAAATCTAAATGTTTAAAGTAGGTAGGTATCTTTAGCAGTTTATGAAGAATAAGATCCAACGAGCCGCATGATGCAAACAGGCAACCATACCTGCCATTGAAGAAACCAAAACGCACGCCTAAATCAGGATAGAAATAACCTTTGAACGTTACCACCATTATACAAACGATACAAACGGATGAGCCTACCTCAGGAAAATTCCTTTCCACAGAATTATGGTAACAAGCTATTTAGTAACATAGCTTTTAATAGTCTATGGTTAATGTTTTAAATGTTTCTGTCAAAGTCACTGCCATTGTGTTGGAAGGAAAAAACACAAGAAAAATCAGTTTGTCTATGACACGCGAAAAGTGGTGTGATGTGATGATTGAAGTGGTTTTTGCAAATTTTTGGCTAAAATTTAATTAAATATAGTGAATGTTCATGTGTTATGTGTAAAGTTATGACGTGACAGTGAAAATGCAGTTCTTGAAAGAAAGAATACTCAACGCTGCACAGTTGAAAAGACTTGGTGAACATAAATATTCGTGCACCAGCGCCAGCCTCCTAGATGCATGGCTCCAACCCTGGTGGTGCTGGCTAGTGTCTAAAACGCCACTATGGCTTGCGCCGAATCTCATCACAATCTTAGGTCTAATAATAAATATAGTAACCACACTTATTTTAGTATGGTGAGTATTCAAGTTGGCTAAGTACACTTTGAGTAAATTGTGTGAGTCGTACCGTAACGACTTTCATTTTTGGCATCTTCCTACAAGCCAAGTAGGTACCTTCGCGCTCTAAACATTAATGAAGCCTCATTGTTTACGTTGTATTGCTATCTTGCCATTGGCCGTCGAAATCGCGCCACTGTCTCTTGATAATTAAGTAGGTAGGTACTCAAGAGATTAACAGTCCACTGTGTCTTGTTCCTAGGTTTTGATTAGCTAGCAGTCCACTGTGTCTAGTTCCTAGGTTCAGATTAGCAGTCCACTGTGTCTTGTTCCTAGGTTCAGCTGAGAGATAGAGAGAGTCTGTGGTATCTGGCACTACAGCTGATGTAACCCTGTTTGCCGTTTATTTAACTGTTTGTTTCATTAGGGCACAGTGAAATAAGGTTAGCTAACATGATAGTGAAACTACGCTTACATGTTGCAACCCTGAACAAAAACCATCTATAAATTAAAACTGGCCTGAATGCATGATGTTAAAAGTAAGATTACTTTGCATTAAATTTAGCTGAATCATCTAAATTATTATATTTAGCACCAACCCTTAGGAAAGCACCAGGAAAAGCATAAAAAAGAACATAAAAGATAATGACTTGATTCACAGACAAGCATAATTATTATGGACTATTGTCAACTTGCATTTGTAAAATAACAACAACATTGCATCACTGTGACATCATTACACCCCATTCTTATTTCCTGAAAATAAGTTATTAGACCCAACAATGACCCATTCACTAACACAAAATGTACTGATACTGCAAGTAACAAAACATTTTAGTTTATGTTTTGTTACTTCCAAGAATTTTCAGTTTTTGCTGTTTATTTTATAACATTTTGTTTTGAACAAGACAAGTTTGTTCATAACAAAACATAAGTACCATGTGTTAGATAGCCAGTTGTAAACTCCTTAGACAAAACTAAATACTATGTATAGTTCAAACAGAGACCTGATGCCAATGTGATAGGTACTGAAGGTTACCACAGAAACATGGTATGACATTTTGTTTTCACCTAGACCACCAGACCAATAAATTAAATGCACATTATTTACCTTAACACATTCTCTGCTCAGCCTTTGTGGCGCGACCTGCAAGGGGCGCGCAGGCGGCAGTTAGTAGGACTCGCAGAACTAGATGAGTGTTGTGTCGTGTGCAATAAAAGTTTTAAGCACTCTTTACAATGGTAGAACTAAGCATGGCTAGCAGGGTTTCCATAAAAAAACACGTTTGTTTCTAGGTCCCCTCCATCTCACTATAACTTGCCTAAATCCTAGAGGATAAGTACACAAGCTAAAATGAACTAGATTGCCATGCGGCTATGATTTAAAATGTATTTCTTGCAAGCCCAGCTGAACATGCTATGTACTACTTTAGAGCAAAAATCCGCACAGGACGGAAACCCGGGCCGGGGCTTGTAGAGACTCTAGTGTTCCCTTGCAGGTATAGCCCAGACGCGCGGCAGGTGCCCCCGCGATGGGCGTGCGCACTCTGCGCCCTAGGAGTATTCATCTACCAGAGCCTCGACGCCATCGACGGCAAGCAGGCGCGGCGGACGGGCTCGCAGTCCCCTCTGGGAGAGCTGTTCGACCATGGCTGTGATAGCATCTCTACGGTGTTCATAGCTCTGGGGGCGTGCACGGCTGTGAAGCTGGGCGAGTATCCTACGTGGATGTTCTTCCAGGTTTGTTGTAGTTATTACTAGGATATAAATTTAAAACTAGCTATGACCCTAATTCTTAGTTGAGGAATTGCAATCTGCACAATACAGGGAGTGTATTGTGCATGTGAAATATCAGTTCACATGGGAGTGAACTAATATTTCCGGAATAACTTGTCCGGGATAGAATTCATAGAGGATTCGATCCCGGACGTTTTCCAATCCCGAAAATTTCAGGATTACATTTGGGCACATCCCGTGACTTTCAGGATTGAACAATCAATTTGAAGTTGCTAAACACACTCATTTCACCTGTCATGCTATTTAGTCTTGCTAGCAAAAGGTGTATGAAAACTCGCGCATTCGAAAACGATGTCACGTTTAAGCGGTATATTATTTTGTACCAATAAATACGAGGCACGGCCTCAAGCAGAAGGACAAGCATTGTATATATAAACAGCATGGTACGATAGAAGGATTGATTCTGATACTACATTATCTCGTACCAGTAGAGTTTATTTTATTTTGTATGTTTGTTCAAACGTTATTTCTTTTACTTTATTTTTCATACCAACATTATTTCAAAAAAATCAAATCAAATCAAATTCACATATTTTACGAAACATGGGTTACAGGGATGTTAGGTTAAAATAGAATGAGCACAACCATGATCAGCATGCAAAGTCACTATAAATGTATATAAATAAATACAATGTCAATAACTACTTAAATTAATTAATAATCAATGAATTGTCTTATTCTAGAATTTATCCATTAGATTTTCATTAACATGGTAATAGGCCTTATCAATTAACTATTGTTTTAATTTGAGTTTTAAAAAATGAATAGTATTGCTTTCTTTAATGCTTGTAGGTAGGTGATTATAGATACGAGGTGCCATACAAAAGGAGGGCAATGAATTTTCTTGTCAAGGCATTTGAGTTGTCAAAGAAATTCAGATTACTTTTACGAACACTGCAGTCTCAAAGATGTATATGGATGGCAAAGTTAGGATTTTTAACTGAGTAAAGAACGGTTTACAACTCTCCGTTTGTTTGATGCCGCAGATTGATTGAACGCATTTCTTTTGTGCTTTAAATACTGACTCTTTGCCAGTTGAATTACCCCAGAACAGAACCCCATACCTTAGAATGGATGCAGCATATAAAATTAATACTGACTTTGAAAACACTTGGCTACAGAAGGTACTAAGTTATGTTTAGCGTGTAGCGCACACGGGTTTTTTAATAAATAATGCTGGACCATCCACACAGCATCATCTAGCCGCAAGCTAAGCAGAGCTTAACCTTACTCCTAATAATAAAAACACTACTTTCAGCACTATTCCACCATGGGCTGGGCATAACTGGGTTCATGATAAATTGACCCCTCCAGTGTAGGAAAAAGTACATGATACTGACAGCAGGGTGGGTACGTGTACGTAGTGACTCCTAGCAGCAAGCTCGTTGTCCACGCACGCTCGGCACAGAGCCATTATCAATCGAGCGCTTGAAGCTTGCGGTAATCAAGGCGTAAAACCAACGAGCAATCTAATCAAGATAGCGGCGAGCTCGCCTACCGCGCGTCTGCTATGCTGTCTCTGTTAAACGTTTCATAAAGAGTTACGAGTTTAGATTACGAGTTTTAGGCCCTATTCAATGCTTATTTTAGTGCTGTACGGTAGCGGTACGGCCAATGTAATACAACCTTAACGAGTTGATTGTTGAAAGGGTAGTTTAAAACAGAAATCGTTACAACATTTTTGGAATTTTAATTAATTTAAGTTAGATTTTGTTGACTTTTTACTGATTATTTTAAGAACATTTCATAATGCTGTTGATAAAAATATAGAAGAGGGAGATGGGGGAGGGGGGATGAGAGAAAAGGCTGTTTTTTGAAAAAAAAAACCTGTTTTCATTACGTGTGGCAAATCCCGAGATTGCCTTAAGTCAATCCCGAAAATCCGGGATTGGAAATAAGGACCGCGATCGAATCTTCTAATTGTGCATTATTCCTGAGCTTGATTCTTGAAGTGTTTAAGAGGAGAGTGAAAAGGTGTCTTGTAGATCTTATCTTATCTTATCATATCTTCGGCCACATCGTCGATACCATCAGGTTAGATTGTGGTCAAACGAAGGACTATTCCCGATAAAAAAAAAATCTAGTGAAAGAGAAATTTTAAAAATCTTTATGCTATATTCAAATATGAATGACGGAACATTAAGTGGAGAGGTAAACACAATTTTGATGATCTAAAAATCATCACAGATGAATTCGAAAAATAGGGTTGGAATTCAATTTATCAAAGTGCGAGCTTTTTATTTCGGACTCTTGTGTAGACAAAAACAATATCATTGGAAATTGAATAGGAGGCGAATTGAACATTTATCTACAACAGAGATGTTACAGTTGTAGATAAATGTTCACTTCGCCTCCTTGGTTCACCAATTCTTGATGAATATTTTCAGTCCTTTGTAAATGAGAAAATTCAAAATTTCAACAAAACTTCGGACAGACTGCTTAAAATTAATAGCCCTATGGCTTTTACAATAATTCGGTTTTGTATTTTTGTACCTAAATTTAAGTATTCTTTTACAAATTTGCTCCCTTTGGGGTCGAGACCCTAGGTCCGTGGGGTGCCGAGGCTCTCCGGGTTTTTAAAAAGTTATTTGAGCGTCTGGTCAACGCGACGCGTGACCCGAGAGCTGGTGTGTATCTGGCGCAGCGCATTAGCATTGCCATACAGCAGCAGGGCGCTTCCGTCTGGATTGATATGGATCAGTTGAGCTTCCTGTAGATTGTTTGCAACAGTCTGCAATTAGCTTAAGGCGCTGTGTGTTCCTAAAATCGCGGCAGAAACGACTAAGAGAGTTGCCAACGGCAAGCTGATGGTGGCGCACGCGTATCGTAAATATTATTGTTAATAGTTTTTATGAGACCGTGTTGCGTGTTAGGTACCAACCTACGTAGGCAGGTAATATGGCTTTACTATAGGTAACTTTACCCACTCCTCTTATCCTGGCAACAGCTGCACCTGATAATACTACCTCCTAAGTACCTACTGCATTTATATTATATCTCAATAACATTATAAAATATTTAAGGCCTACTACCTACCCTACAAGATGCAAGAGGTTCGTGAGCCGCCTCCATCCGACTCACCACGATCACTACCTATTATTGATCAATCTATTAGCAAATGTACATGATTTTGATTTGTATCTCCATAATAGCTAACAGAGCCCAAGCAATCGGGATTCTGCACATACCAACTTTAAAAAAAATATTGATAAAATTAGAATCCTAGATATAAAATCGCAGGATCCCGGGATTACCTAGTTTAAAAACATATTGGTGAAATTGGAATCTCATATATAAAATCCCGGGGTCCCGGAATCCTGCACTTAAAAATTGGTAAAATAAAAATATTGGAATCCCGGGATCCCGGGATATTGTATTTTTAAAAAATTATGAGTAATAAAATTTGTTTATTCAAAAGTCAAAAATAGTTTATTCATTTATTATCAAATTTGTTCAAAAGCTAGCTGTCTGCTGCAGCATGGCTGGTCGGTTGGCAAAATATCAAAATTTATTTGCCTTGGCTGTATCCCGGTTTGTTCTGCCTCTGATTTATTTGATTCATTGTTCCTCAGTAGCATGCCCCGCATTTTCCTTGAATCAACAATTTCCGGCAACAGCCAATCCATGTAAAATTTTGTAATTTTTTCCTTCATATTATTTTCCCAATAGCAGTTTTGAGTGGTGTGTTTTCACCACTCCACACAGCAAATAGGCACATTTTTTTTTGGGTTACATGGAGTTGGTCTTGGATCTGGTAGTACCAGTTACTCTTTTTGTTCAAAATAAGGTTTTTTTTTGTCATATTTCCATATTTGTATTTTGTTTTGAGTAATTGCGGTTTCTAGACCGTTTTTAAAAGCAACTATAGGACACTTAACTTCCACTATAGTGTCGTGGCATATAAGGCCATCTGGTGAGGCACCTACATAAGGATATTCGTGGTCGACGTACAATCCACATGGCTCAATAATAACTTTTTCTTGCAGGGCGAGTTGTTTTAAAGCCAGTTGCTCATTTTCCACGCCATGTGCGATAGCCGCTATATTGCCTAAGTTAGATTTGTACAATATAATTTCAACTAATTTTGCTTTGCTGCTGTTTTCTCGTCTTTTTATTACTATTCCAAAATTGGATACTGTAATCATATTCTTTCTGATTTCTAACCCGCTGTTGCTGTCTCTTTGGTTTATAGCCGATTGTTGTATTTTTTCTTTGTCCGATGTTAACTCTTTTAAATTTTGTAGAAACAATTCTTTTGCTCTTTCTAATTCTTCTGGTGGCATATCAGGGGCGCTACTCTGAGCACCATAATCATGTTGTAATTTACTGTCTTTTTTAAATGATCTTTTCTTCTTATGAGGATTAGCTAGGTTTCTTTTCCTTTTATCCAATCGACGTTCTTCAATAGATTTCAAGATACTTTTAGGACTTTTACCTAAAATTTTCTTCTGCAATGTATTAATTGGATGAGGATAATTGAAAGATACGACTGCAGCAGAACAACGTGCACTATAGCCTCTTCGAAGAGAAAAGTTTATTCTTTTCCCTCCTATGAATTTCGCTACTATGCTGTTAAATAGCTCCACTACGTTCGTATCGACATCTTCAAGCTTCAAGACTTCTCCATTTTGATAGTACTGACCCAACAATTGTTTTAATTCTAAGCCAGAATATGTTGCTTTCGATTTCCATGTTAGTTTGAGTTGTTTTTTCTTTTGAACAATAAAATTCCTTACAATGTTCATGATTACCATATGCATGGTAGATAGAGTTTTGAACTTCATTCCTAAAACTAGTAAGTACTTCCGGAATATCCTTTTTTAACTTGTACTTCTGTATTGAAGCAATTATTACCTTACGAATACTCATTATTTTTATATCAATCAAGGTTTTTCTGAATTCTAAAGGATATTTGGTTTCCTTAGTTAACGCTCGAAGTTTGTTGCACATATTGCGCATAACATGGTTTCGGCATTAAATTTTTTGCACTGTGTAATTTTGGTAGGGATTGCTCGCTAGTATTTTCGCATTATGTAGCTGAGTCACCATCCGCAATCATCCTTCCATACATAATATTATAAGTTTCTATCGATTTTTCAAAACCTTGGCAAATTATTTCCGCCTCCATACCACTTGATGATCCCGTATAATTTTTAAAACAAATACATATGTTCTGGTTTGGAAATTTGCATCTTTTCTGCCCGAGCACATACAACACAGTATTTATTTTTTATACCAATATACAAAACTTCACCAAATTTACGACCCACAATTGCTGCGCCACCAGACAATGCTCTAAAGTTGTTACCATAGGATCGCGAGGACCAACAGGCATCTGCTAACACATCTATTATAGGTATTCCGTCTTTGCTAATTCTTCCATCGGCTATTGCTGCATCACGCTCGCGCATAGCAGCTCCTTCCATTGATTCAACAGCAGTTTCTTCCCATTTTTCATAGACAGCGTCTTGTATTTTGCTATAAAGTTTTTCTGTAAATACAGGTACATTGAGACATGCTGTGATTTCCTAGAATTGTGAATATCCGATCCCTGTAGATGTGATCCCCGTTATCGCGGCCATGTTTGCGTCTATATTTTCTTCGTTTTCTGGATTTTCACTTTCTACAATGAACCATTGATTACACATGTTACATATAAACTTAAATTTACATATTAGTCCAATTCTTTTTTCTCCTATAAGAGTCATGTCTTTTAAATTACAGTTGAACATGGAACTATGACTAGATATTTTTTGAAGTTGTTGTGTATAGTACACTATATCTATTATTGTTCTTCCCTGTGGTTGACTGTATAGATCTTCTTGAGTTTCTTTATCAATGGTGTATGGCAATGTTTCTCTGAAAGAAACAGGTATCATTAGTATTAATGTCTGTATTACTTAGGTAGGTTTGTTTTTAAGAGTGACCCACACTTTGTTGATTCTTATTTAAGTCTTTCTACTGGTCTATTACTATCCTATCGTAGTCGTTATTTTGAAAAACAAGTAGTATTTTAGTCAAGGTTGGACTTATCCCAAATCCCGGGATTATAGTACTGTAGCAATAATCATTGTATAAAATCATAATTATCTTGTTCAGACATATCCTAGATCCGGGGTTACGGAAAGTACTACAAAAATACTGGGATTAAAAATACTACGGAATATAATTCGTATTTACTGGTTTGGCAGGTCAGGTTCCACTGTAGTTTGAAGAGGTGTCAGTGTAGGTATTTCCACCAGTCTGAAATATTATATATGAAAAATTATAGAATTTTATCACATTAGAAAATCCCGGGGTCATCTTGACTGCTGTAGGTACAAGTAGTATTCTGAACTTAAGTAAATTTGAATAATAGGTAACAAAATAATAGAATTTTTAAACTGATTATAAAATCCCGGGATTTATTTATACTGCTGAATATTATCCATACATACTTATTTTGTTCAACTGCGGGTTTTACTGTGGTTAGAAGTGCTAATGATGATGCAGAATTGTAATCCTCCGTCAAAGTTCTGAAAATAAATTGGTTTATGAAAATATATTTACCAAATTAATATTATTTAGGTAGGTACCTACATTTAGTTTTGGTGTGAAGGAGTATCAAAAATCTAAACAATCCAACTTTCGCACTTAGGTAGGTACCTATGTAGTAAATGACCTAATGTTAGTGAGATTATAGCGGTGTACCTATCTTGTACATAGGTACCTAGACAGAGTAGTACTGGTAGACACCTAACCTACTCGTATACCTACCTACAGAGGCGTGTTCTGTTTTGGTTTAGGCCGAGAATAAATATGGTTTCATTTTACATCACCATAATTTAGCCCACACCTACGTCTCCATAGGTCACTACAATGTTTATGCTAGGTAGGTAGATATCATCTAATATAAACGCCGAGCAAAACACCACACTATCGTACCTATAGAGTTGATTAGTATTTTTATGGATGATGCCGGTAGATATGTAAGATTGATAATAAAGTACGTCGGTACTTACCGTTTTGTTTCCCTTATATTATTCACATGTTCTCTTTGGGCTCGTAACCTTATCCTCTTTTTTAATATTTTTTTAGAGTTGTTACCCATCTTTAGGGAAGGTAATACGTAACTATTTATTTTTTGGTAACGTTCAGAAATTCGATTATAACAGAAGTTCACAATAAATAACTCGTATGGATTGCCACCGACCGCTGCGACGACGTCAAACACACATCCGACATTGACAGTGGTCACAGAGGTACTGATTCACGGGCGGCACGCGATGCGCCTGCATATTTTCGAATAAATTGATGATTAAATATAAATATGAATATTTATCAAAAAACTATCTTAGCAAGAAACTAGATTAACATGTTACCTATCTTTAACAATAAATCCCAGGTTGATCTTCATAGTACTTATCAAAATATTTTGATTTTAAATTCTAAAACGTATCATTTTGGAAAAATATTTTTATCGAGAAAAGTTTCTGCTATTATGTTTTCAGCTTAGCCAGAATCTAGGTAGGAACCTGAAGTAATATATATATAAAAATCGGAGACGTGGCTTGTTGAGAAGTATTATTTTTTTCTATTTGAAAAAGAGCAATCGTCGACATGCAGCGCCTTAATTGTTTCAATCGTAAATAGGTACTAGTTCTAATTTGTTTTTATTATTTGATTGTAATTTTCTTTGTCAATAAAGATCTTTTTACTTAGTCAGATGTTTAGTATGTTTGTGGAAGTCTCTTTCCTTTATTTTATTAGATCCACTTATTTTGTTAAATCAATACTCTATTTCCTGTAATTACTGCCTTAATATAATTATAAACTTACATGGTAATTAGAAACTGCGCAAATGAAGCGAGAATGAATCGCAAACGGCCCCGAGGCCGCCGCGGTAGCTCGGAGGTGTATCGGATCGAGATTCAATACGCGACACTCCAGTGGGATCATTATCTTATCGTATCCGATAACGTAACATAATAATGGATTCACCAGAGATTTACGCGTTTACTACATGTGTTATAAAATCTAGCTAGCCTGATTGCTTCATTCATAATAAAAGGATCAACCTAGTTAGGTCCTAGATGGTATTCAGTACTCCTTAATCATCAGCCAGCACAGATAAGACCACTGCTGAACGCGCTGGTAGTACTATTATTGGATGTACTGGTGATTTCTACGTGGAATTATTATTATCAATAAACGCGTTGAAAACGCAATAACTATGATTACCTATTGACGAGCCTTATTGCGGAATAGACAAGGTCGTATTGAGCTATTTAACGGCTTTAATTGATGCGCAATTTTCCTTCACGCTGCGTGCTCTAGTATCCTATAGGATATTTCCATGCTGTGAATAGGACGATAAAAGATCATACCGATTGGGAGTTTTGCTGGCGTACGCCGCCTTAATCAATATTTAATGCTCCTAGTCTTTAAAAAATGTATTTAACTGCTCTGCTACCCGTGCGAAGCCGGGGCGGGTTACTAGTTAGTAATTAAGAAAACCGAAGGAAAGGATATATAAATTTGACGACCGATGTGGCGCGGCGGGCGAAGGTCCGCCTGCGACACAGGAGGTTGCGGGTTCGATTCGCGCCTTGAGACAAATGTTAGTACGATCTGCAAATATTTGTTCCGGGTGTTCTGGTTATTTTCTATGTATAATAAAAAATATATATCTATGTAATGTATATTGTATTAAGTTTATCAGTCATTTAGTACCCATAACACAAGCTTTGATTACCTTGGGGCTAGATGATGCGATGTGTATTGTCCAGCATTATTTATTTATTTAATAGCGATACAGATCTCGCAAGAGCAAAATGCCATACCGTTAGGTAAATAAAAATAAAATAGGGATTAGGGTAAGGACCAAATTTTTTGCATCGTTGCACAACGGAAATCACATCTGAAAGTGTCACAACGGAGCAAATGTAGCACAACGGAATTTGTTAAGGTTAGTGTACATGGGTCTAAAAATGATCACAATGTTTAGCATAATTAATTACATTCATATTTTTCTCAACCTTGGAAAAATAAATTAGGTACCTACTTACTTAAAACCCTAAGTTATGATTTTCCTTAGTTTAATTATTCTATTGCTTACCTATTACTTTATAGATTGGGATGTTGTGGGTAAAAAAAAAACAGCGTATGTATTTTGATAATATTATATATTGAAAAAAAATATATATATACCACTATTTATTAATTTTAATATCACAGATAATACATATTGTACTACCTAAATGATAATGAAGACCTACATGAAGTAATTTCATTTCATTTCATTTATTCTCAAACAATTTACATTGTGTCGGAAATTACACATCGACAGGTACACAGATACAAAATAGAGAATTACAAAACAGAGAATTATAGTACAGCTTCAATATTAAAAAAAAAAATGTTATACATAGGTAGTAACATAGGTGGTAATAATAGTGCTTAATCAAAATATTACCCAAATGTCCAAACAATTAATAATCAAGAATGTCAGATTTCAGGTCAAAAATATTCATAAAATTATGTCAACTATGTTACTTAAATGTTAAATTATTATCATTACAGATTCTCAGACTTATGTTTGTCAGCGCAGAACTCCTCCAAAGAGTAGTAGCACTTCTTCAACAAGAATTCTTTTAGTTTATTTTTAAATTTATCTGCATTATATACACTTTTATAAGGGATAGGCAATTTATTATATAGTTTTACAGCCTGGTGCCGTACGCTGTGCTCTGATATGTCTAGCTTAGGCGAAAATTCCTTTACTATGTCCCTTCTTCTAGTTTTTTCACTTAAAGCCCTTGCCTCAGGGGTTTCGAATGAATTTAAGTGTTTTACTAGGTATGTGAGTAGAATTAAGAGATATAGACAAGGCACAGTAAGTATGCGCAAAGTAATGAAATGTTCCCTACATGATTCTATTTGAGATATGCGTATCATCGTCCTAATCGCTCTCTTTTGCATCACAAATGCTGAATTTATATTATAGTTATAGCTGTTTCCCCAAAATAATATGCTGTAACGAAGCTTGGACTCAACTAGTGCAAAATAAACTATCTTTAGCTGTTTCAGCGTCACTTCATCTCTTAAACTTCTGATGGCGTAGCATGCAGAGCTTATGTAATTATCTATAGATTTCAATTCAGATTTCCAATTTAGTAACATGTCAATATTAATACCTAAGAACTTAACTATGTCAACTGATTCAATTATTATGCCTTTAAAATTTACAAGAAGCTTTTCATTATTTTTAGAAGTGGTCTTAAACAACATTAGATTAGTCTTTTTCATGTTCATTATCAAATTATTCATATTAAACCACGTGTTGAACAAAGCTAGTGCATTGTTCAGCTTCACCGTAAGTTCTGTAACAGAACCAGCTGAAACAATCGCATTTGTGTCATCCGCGAAAACTACCAAACGGAGATCGGCCATATGACTATTCATGTGGTTTATAAGATCATTAGTGAATATTATAAACAAAATTGGTCCCAATATCGACCCCTGTGGGACCCCCCTCGTAATTTTTGTCAAAGCTGAATTAAAAAACACCTCTATATTAATATTGTGTACCTACCTTAACAATGTTCCGTTGTGACACGTCGCACAATTTCGTGTCGTTCGTCGCACACAGGAGTAAAAATCTCCACGACCCAGCAATAAACGATTCTCACTGCAAAGAATAAACACCTATAAGAATACTCATCAGAGTTGTTCAATAGTAGACAAAATAAGCTCATAGAATCAATAATGCAAAGTAGCAAAAGTTAACACAAAACACTTTAAAAGTCTTACAGAAGATCCGGATTTTTAATGGTACGCACTTCAAACACGTTTTTTCAACTGAGTGAAAAACAACATGGCGGATTTGGCCTGAATTTAGTCACAAGTCAGATGACGGTGTTGCCATTGCAATAAAGCATTATTTGTTATCCAATATTGCCAAGTTCTTGAGTTATGCTGTCGCACAACTGAATCGCACAACGGAACGAAATTTGTGACACTCATTATGATTATTATTATTAATAAACTATAATGTTTAACGAGATCCTAATAATAAAAACGTAAAGATTATATATTGGTGACTATAAATAAAACAGAAAGTCCGTGAGAAAGTTATTATTTTTAGAATAAAATTGCAATAACCTAGAGGAGTCGGAGATGTGACATTCACATACAGTATGAAAATCGAAAATGGATTCAGTATCTTGATTTTCCTAAAATGAATTTTACAGAAATCTAGTGAAATAAATCTTTATTTGAATTAGGCACAGGTTGCACATTAAATTAAACTTTAGTAATCAAGTCTTAAAACTCACCTAAGTTAACAACTTTTTTTTATTCAAAGTAATGTGACATCGTTCCCTCGCACAAAATGCAAAAAATTTGGTCCTTACCCATTATTGTTTGTTTTGTTGAAACGGCTCTCGGTGCAATGACCCACGCTACGGTACTCACCTTGAGCTTGAGCTAGAAATGACGTAACATCACCCAAATCCTTGCAACGGTTCTTGTGTGTGACTCACGATGCCCAGAAATTATATCCGGTTCTTGGGCACAACGTCCTTGACGCATTTGTTAGAGAAAGCATAAGGACGTAGTCTATTCAAGTGTGTGTTCATTGGAGTGGCATCTGGAAGTACCATTAGTAACACGTTGCCTTTCCTTCAAGCAACTATGATTCACAATTGATTGGCCATTTGCCATTTTTAATATGATGAAATACACATTTTGCTCTTCTGTAAGCAAGTCTATAACCGAATTGGTTCTTCTCGTGCTAACTTCCCTATTTCTGACGATGCAATGTGTAGCAGTAGAGACATACTTAGCAGCAGGTATTAGAGGCTTGTCACGTTCACTTAGTGTCTGTAGTAAACGAGGCATATCGACATATTCTATTAACTGTACTGCAGTGTTTCCTCTATTACCAATTGAAATTAGGCCATTGAGACGCAATGTCTTACCTCCTGTCTTTTCTTTATGGTTAGGTACGTAACAATTGTCAACGACTTGCAGTTACTCAGAGAATTGACGCAAGGCTTCCACGCTGACGCTCAACCATCGGTCACCTTAGCGCATAATGATCCTATGTGTGCAACAACACCGTATTGGGTACTACTTATTTAATATGGAGTCTGGCTACTGAGAGTTGATACTGAAAAAGCGCTATGTTCAGTATCCTTTTTCGTACGCACTCCACATTTTAGCGTTTTCTTCAATTTCGGACTCGTAAAATAAGATCTCTTGTTTTGTAGAATGCATGTTGTCATTTAAATATGCTCTATATTCGTATATATTTATTTAAAAAGTTTGCAAATATTTTGAGGCTTAACATTCAATAGCCAAACTCTAGCCGTGTTGGTCTCTACCTATTATGACCTGTTAGTAAAAAGACTTTCGTTTAACTTAACTTTCCTAATGGTGATCTGAATGTTTATAATCTCCAATAAAAGCAGAGTATCGCGGCTAAATATAGGCACATATAAAATCAATAAGCGCAGGCCGAAAACAACTTAGGTGGGTTTCGTAACAAGACGTTGGATATTTTCGCGATTTGTACAACACCACGGCACGACAAAGTTACGTAAATTCAAACTTCATACAGATGCCGATAGGTTGTGATATGATTGAAGTGTTATCGTCATTGATTTAATATTAACCTTGTTAGTTATAGTACGATTTTTGATGAACCTACTCGCTAGGTGTCGAATAACTGATAGGGTTATCATATCAGTTACAAATTCAATTCTTCCGGATTTTGTACCTAGATACCAACCAAATTCACGCAGAAATATTCACTATCACAACGTCATTCAGTTTAATGTTCATCGTTGCACCATCCCTTAATAGCTACCTCTGATATTGCCTCATTTCCTGACTGCGTACTAATTTAATATACATTACTCTTTAATTGCGAGTTTCCTCCAGCAACTGCGTCGCGACCAAACCAAACAAAACTCCTGCCAACTTTCTGTAATCTTTCGCGAATCTTAAGGTAATTATCTGCAAGCTAGTCTACGAGTATTCTCATTCGGGAAGGCTGCCAACCCTCGGGTCGCCTAGACGCTGGGCTGCTCAGATTGTGGAGGCGAGCCAACCACTATTTTGTGTTTAGTGTTTTCCTAAATCTGTACAATGGTTTATGATTCTTACCAAGATAAGCCGGTATCGTCTACTGTTGCGCATGGCCATGCATCTAAAGTACTTTTGTTTGATTTTTAACTTTAATCATATTACCTATCATACAAAGATAAAGATTACACAGGTTACACAGATGTTAATAATATTTTAGTTTCAGTTATGTTCTACTAAGACTAGCATGCAAATGTTACAGTAATTTCAAATTAATATTGTATTCTTATTATAACCTACATATGTAAAACGTAATAGTCGACAATGTCAAAAAAAAAAATATCCATAGTAACAGGCACAATAGTAAAATAAAGTGATGTCAAAATTTATCTGTCATAAAATCTTTAATATTATAATAGCATTTGATAATTAATAATTGTTTTAATTTAGTCTTAAATATATTGTCGTCGTGATCTTTTAATGATTTAGGTATTTTATTATAGATTTTACGTGACATACACTTTTTTGTAGGAAAACTGTTTTACTGTTAGGCATTTGGAGATTACTGCCATCACGTTTATTTCGCACCACGAAATCAGATTTGCGTGGGAAAAGATGGGGATGTGTTCTAACAAATAGTACTATTTCTAACATATATAGCGACGGAAGCGTTAGTATCTTGTGCTCAATGGACAAAGGTCTGCAACTATATGAGGATAATTTTTAATTCGTTGACTGAAATGCATTGTTTGTTTTATTTACCTATAAGTAATTATTTTTAGAGTATTATTGTCAAGCCACAATCATTGTATTATAATATAACTTATTAGGTACAGTATTTATTTAGCAAGAGCTGGGTTGTCTTCTCAAAATCATGAAAAACAATACAAAGACCCAAAAAGGCTTGATTATCATTTGCCTCTTTTAGCCTCTTTAGTGACGATTGCATTGCTATATTAAAGTGAACGAACTTGATATAAGGAAAATGATGTAGCATCATGTCATGTCATGACTCATGAGTTTTATCTCACGCAGACGTATTCACTCACATATAATGACATCTCACGGTCGTTTGCGGCACTTGCTAGATTTGTTCCCAAACCATAATTTTAACACTGTCATTTTGATTTAGTATCAGAATGGATAAGGATTTATGATGACTTTACATTTATTTATTTCAGTGTGGTGACTTGGGGGGTTTTTGCCCAGGATTGAAAGTTCTAGATTTTAGAACGATCTGTCCAAAAATTTTGGCTTCTTTACAAGCTTTTGCCTTTTAAATTGTACGGGACTCTTAATATTTGCTCCCTGCGTCATCTTCAACAAACATTTTGTTCAATGTGAACAAACATTTCGATATCTTTACTGAATCAATATGTTCTGGGTAAACAAACGAATTCCTAATAATGAATTAATCAACTCCATTAGAGAACGGCTTACAACAAAATAAACATACGATTGCGTCCATTGACTTGTTCAGAAGTTGTGTCGTGTAATGTTAGCAACGTTGCCATTGAAATTTCAGTTTCTTACTACCAACAAACAATAACGAAATGAAAATCTGTCTGGTTTACACCTAAAGTGATTTCAATCGTGTATTTGATGTTGAAAAAGAAGGAAAAATCGTGTCTGGAAAGTACCTCGGGCTCAGGTAATTACAGACAATTGACTTTGCCCTTTATGACCTACAGCTTCTGGAAAATCTTATAATCACGATGACACGAACCGTTCGTCTCAAACAACTGCTAGTCGGTGGCGGCTCGTGGCGGGTCCTTCACCGTCCTGCGCAAATACAAGGAGGCACACTTCACACTTAAAATCATTCATCAGCAGGCGGAATGATGCATTATTTGACGACTGTGAGATTGTGTAGCCAATATACAACTTCATGAATACAAAGATAGACATAGACATTTTCAATGATAGTGCTCCAAAATTTAAAAGTAAACTGCTAGACCATTTCCGGCATTCTCTAGTCTAGTGGACCCGCCTGATTAATTAGTCTTATTGTTAATAACAATATGTTTTTATTTCATATAGTTTATTCTCAGATAGCTTATTTTTATTATATTATATATTATTTTAAATTTTTTCAGTGTATATAATGCTAGCTGCGCCCCGCGGCTGCGCCAGCGTGGTAATTGATTGCACACACCCTAAGGGTAGTTTTGTAAAAATAAAAAATACGTGTATTATTATTTACTTTATTATAGTTCATTTATACCTTTATCATTTTGAGTGAATCGAACCAAGGAATAATACTTTTCCATAGAAACTTTAACACCCTCAGAGGTAAATTTTTTAAAATTAGATTATTCTATGTGTTATTCTATAACTTACCAAATTTCATCTAAATAGGTTAAGTAGTTACGGAGATACGTGGTAATAAACATTCACATGAACTTTCGCATTTATAACATTAGTATGATATAGTAGACTTGTGAAGGTCATTCCTACAAATGTCGTGTTGACCTGCTAGTAACATGCTTATCAGAACAGGACCTAATTTTAAGTTTGTTTAAATTATTGATATGTATGTGGTTGGTAAACCTTTATAATAAATAAATAAATTATTTGCTTCGCGCAAGATCACGTCCCATTCGATAGCGCAGCGCAAGTTTAAGACCATTGAAATAATGCTGCGGTCCTCTCTCAGTAGCCAGCCCTTTGGTTATCCCAGACACAGATTGCTTTGCATATAAAGATGATATAATTAAAACTCATTCATGAAATCTGTTTATGTACTACTTTTGAAGAGTAGTAAGTAAGCCGCCTATAATTTGTTTTCTAATGTCGTAATCTTCTCCCCTTTTCCAGTGTTTCTGCGCAATGACATTGTTCTACTGCGCGCACTGGCAGGCCTACGTGACGGGGACCCTCAAGATGGGACGCATCGACGTCACGGAGGCCCAATACTCTATCATCTTCATTCACATGGTATCCGCCATTCTCGGACCAGATTTCTGGGGCACTCAGGTAATGCTGTCTACACAGAACTTCACACCATTCCATACTAGATTAAAGAATTTGTAAAATACAGAGTTAGGGCCGATCTCAATGACTTTGCGTATCGGTTTGTCTATATAAATTTTTCGGTGTGTCGAAGTTCACCTGGTGATGAGCACATCGATGCGTGAATTGATTATTGGATTCGGTCTTGATTAATGGTGTGTAAGGTAACGCAGCAGCCGAAATAAGAAGCCTTTTAAATCATAACTAGTCAAATATTAGGATAAAAAATATTTAGTAACACTTCCGCGCAAAACCGTCTCTGATGAGATTCAATAAAATGCAATTCGCGTTCACCGCCCTCCCTCACCACAAATTGGCATCCCATGCTATCAGAGAAGGTAAAATCAGACTTACGCAATATTAAATTGCTAAGTCACTTACCCTTCAACTTCAAGCACACGCTCAACTTAATTGTAAAATAAAAAACCACACCATCTACGCAATGAAAAAATCCATCACAGTAAGTAGTCAACGAATTGCATTTTTAGCCGACTTCGAAAGAAGGATAAGAGGGGAAAAAAGGGGTTATATCCTCGGCTGTATTATGTTTTTTTTTTAATGTGTTACGTACGTCGATTTCTTCGTCAAATACGAAGCGATAAAAAAAAATATTTCTCTTGTATAGAGATTGTTCCCGAGGTGGTCCCATAAAAATGTAATTACCTAGGGATATACAAGAGAAATATTTTTTTTATACCATTTTTTATACTTTTTTATAATATTTTATACGTATTTATCCCGGAAAACTTAAAAACAGTGTAAAATTAAGGGATTCGTAATAGGTTTTTAGTTTATTTTAAACAGTCAAATGAAGTATTTTGTTATTAAAGATTTTTTATCGGGTATTTATCGCGTACTTTTTGTTTTGTTTCCCCCTACGTTTCCATCGCGTTGCAGCGATCGTGGTCACGGGGCGACTGGATGTACTCAGAGTTACAGACAAGAATTGACGGCAGTATCCACGACTACCCTCAATTCGTCTTGAGAATCAATAATAATAATATATATAAAACAAAAAATAATAATATAGAAGTATAATATAGAAGTATTTGAATCCTTGAGGAAAGGAAAGGCTGAAAAGTTTTGTGCGGAATTGTTACTAAATAATTGTTTATCGTAATATCCTGCAGTGTAGTGTAGGTACTCGTGTATCCGCGAAGTAACGCCTGAATCTATTTTTAACTTAACTAGTATTAAAAGGAATGCAGGTGAGTCCGAGCTCTTCGAATCACACGCTTTTGAACATTGCTTAAATTTTGGCTGCTGAGATACCATTAAAACTTTAAGTCTACTGCGAAAAAATCTCTTAAGTAACTACACATATCAATTTTATCTCAAGATGTAACTGTCGATTATCATTTCGCAGTAGACCAAACATCTCTCATACAGTAGATGGTGCTAGGTAAATGTGGCCAAGCACATAATTGTTTCACCACCACGATCTGTGACGTTATTAGAGGCTCCACAATGTGTTACTCGATTATAAAATCAACATAAACTTTACAAAAGAGTTTAAAAATACCCACATGACTATACAATGTACTTACTTTGTAATTAACTAACAGTACAGTTTTTATGCATTGTTTATATGTATCTAATATAAATTTCCCTCCTTACCTAATCACAATCGCTGCAATGGACCGATAGAAAACAATCCAAACAATTATATTTATAAACAACATCATACGTACGGAAAATATAAAAATGGAACAGTCCTGGTTCAATTCCATAGCGATAAGAACACTCGATCAATTCTTTAATCATAAGTACACAATAATACTTTTCTAATGCCATAAACTTAGATTTTTAACCAATAAAAAGCAGAGACATTAACTGCTTTATTAGCATTTAATCAAGATCGTAATTCCACTGGTAAACAGTCAATTGAATACTGAATTTTATAATTGTACACGAAATGTTACCCACCGCGATATTGGCGAATCAAAATAATGTCTTGTGACTAGCATCTAAGATTTGAAAAGCCTACTGGTTAAAAAGCACAAATGGCAAAGTATCTTGGCTCGGTGACTAGAGACCAGAGTCAAACTGACCGAGTCGTGTCCCCAGCTTGTACAATAGTTCGTTAGAAATAAATAATATCACCTTTTCTAAACACAAGTGCTATGCAGATTCGATCTGCCTGAACTAAACAATTAAACTCAAAAATTATTTATTTCCACAAGTTAAATAAATAAACATTTGTAAAAGTAATATTTCTTATCGAACCTATGCTTCCCCAACTAGAAGAAGCGCTGTGACCCGAACTTCTCTAAGATCGTCGAATAAATAGTCTTTGTCTTATATAAAAAGCAGATAGTGTTTGAGTGAACCTAAGCGGATAGTGTTTGAGTGAACCTAGGCGGTGTCCCCAAGTAATAGTTGGTTAGAAACTGAAGTAGATGGTTGTCTAAGAGGCAGAGGTGTGGTAGGTGTCTGGCGGCATCGAGTACCGGCACTCCCTGGCGCTGTGCGCGGTCGGGGGCACGGTGCTGTCGGCCGCCGCGCTTGTCTCCGCCATCGGCTGCGGCGGCGTCGGCAGGAACGGCTCCACTGTCGCTGTGAGCTTACAGCCGAGCCGGCACGGGACGGTCGAGCACATCCTTCTAAATTGTTAGAAAAAGCTCTCCATAAAACCGTACAAAAAGCTTCGAGAAAATCTAATTTTAAAAGAAAAATACTATAAAATCTATAATCGATATTATGTTTGAAACTTAAAGCCAATGTTTTGTTTCGATAGGACTGTGTAAAATACTTAAAAAAAAAGACAATTTAAAAACTAAAAAATACTAGAAAATAATGTTATTTTTCATTATCTTCAATTCAAACATTCGTGCAAAGAAGTAAAATATAAATCAGTACCCACTAGCCAAGCCAAACTAGATGTAGAATGTTTGTAAACAAGTACAACACAAGTAACTAAAATTCACTCGCTTGGCGCCCAGTTTCAGATAAAATCGTAAGCAATATTTATTGAAGAAAGGATCTCAAATCAACAAGCAATGTAAATTGCGTTGTTTGCTGTTATTTTTCAAGTTTTATAGCCATTGTCAAACCTTAATAAAATTTATTGAGAAAATACAAAATTTTTAGTTAATGTGAAATTAATGGCGGCGTGCCAACATATAACACAAATAAGTAATGTTTAGAACATTTTTACCTGTAACTCCCTGAAAAGTAATAATACCTATTTAGTTACCTACCCGATATTTTAAGTTAAATGCTTATCTTCAAAAGCAAGTTTCTTAAACACTGTAAATGAAATGACAATGTAACCAGCACCTCGCGAGCGAGAGTGTAATGTAATGTTCCTGTAGACAAATTAGTTGACCCAACAGGGAAATTGAATAAGCCAGCGATAATGCCCTTCCAATACATATTCATTGCTGGAAATTTAACCGTACAAAGATTGTAAAATTGGAACTAAACTATGACGCTGACAAATCAATATTTGCATGACCCGAAATTTGTAAATGAACAACAATAAAACATGAATGTCTTCCTTGTAAATTAAAATGTATCTCGTGCTTACCGTCCCATGCCGTCTCTAGTGCTTCTAAATGTTCAGGACTTCGACTTGGGTTGGATCGTTATCAGTTCATCGGTTGATTTAATATAGCGATAGTTTCTATTGGCATCTCTTAGTATTTGACATTTACACACGAATTTTCTACTAATTACTAAATGAAAACCCAATGGAGGGAATTCACTAAAATACGTCCTTTGGTTAGTATTGATTTCGAGTTTAATTTACTTGTATTTATCTAAATATTTGTCTTTATTTAACTTTTAATAGTACTACTAAATGTTTCATAGTCAAATCATGTTACCTACTTATTTATCCTCTTAACATTTATTTTTCTCTTAAAGTCGTCTAACCAACCTTCCCATAGTAAAATCAATACTGATCAAACCAATTGTACTAAAATATTTCTTTAATTTCCGTGTGTAAATGCGTATTTCTCCTCTCGCTTCTGTCGACTGAGATACAGTTGACTCCATCGCTTATCATGTGGGTTTTTTTAATAATAGCATGTATTTAAAATACCACAGTACGTCCTTCGACACATTGGATTATGCTCACTGTTTTATTTCGTTTATTTCGTAACATGGAGCATGGTCTAGAGCGGTTACAGTCACCTGTAGGAACGTTCTGCCGTACGCGAGTGGCCGACGACTGAACTGAACCTATTGCTGCGAAAATCGTAACCATAAACCGGTCAGAGTGGCTTCGACTTTATGTCTCGTAGTATAATCATTTTTGGATATTGTTGTGATT
Source organism: Eupithecia inturbata (assembly GCA_963662085.1). Taxonomy (NCBI): domain Eukaryota; kingdom Metazoa; phylum Arthropoda; class Insecta; order Lepidoptera; family Geometridae; genus Eupithecia; species Eupithecia inturbata. The sequence continues at coordinate 556,249 of OY759179.1, read as the reverse complement.
ATAATTAAAGGTTTATGTATGACCTTTGATTAAACATAATGCCAACCTTACGCTGCCGCTCACGAGGCCATTCATGGAATGTATGGGGAAGGGCTGATTCGATTGCAACTACTTGTAAGCACGCAGTGCAAACGGAGTCCATTACTGAATATTTGTTTAAATGTGTAAAAAGCTCAATGTATGTTTTCACAGCAATGTTCAGATAATAAATCATCAGCCACTTGTGTAAATGGGCTGGTATTGTCATGTCCTTAGTAGGTTAAGTGGATATATGTGGCTGGTCTTCTATTTAGTCAGCAGCGTGTGTCTTCACTCATTAACATCGCACAGACCAGCCGCTGTACCTGGTTTCATTTAACATTTTAAACTGAAGGACTATTCTAGTTTAACTCTGTGTTCTTATATCAGCCGTTTAGAGATTACAACCTAGGCTTAGAGTTTTGCTTACAAATAATATTAAAAAATACTTGACAGAAAGGGACGAATCTATACCAAAATATAACTGTTCTTATCTAAAATGTGTTTGATGAAAAATATATCTGTCCTTTTTTCTGCTCCAACGGAGGAGCAGAGATACCGAAAAAAATGTCATTGTCCTTGCGTATTGTGTAAGAATAGAACAGAGAAATGCTAAACCGAATATGTTGTGTACATGTGTTTTGGAAGTTGTTTTAATAATTGGCGGGTGGTACAGATCCCGGTGCTAGGCGTGCCCGGTAGCCTGCTTGTCTCGACGATGTGCAATGGCCTGCAATGTTTCTTTATCCTCAACTTCGCCACCACGTTCCGGTATAGGGGATGTGGCAAAAACGGATCTACTGTCGCAGTAAGAGTTCTGTAACACAGGGGTTTGGGTGTTTAGAGACGCTTCAGTCATGGTTCTAAGTTGTAAGGTTTATTTGGTTGCGGCTTCTACGGTACTTTGGCTAGAAGTAATCTAGGAGTGTGGGACGATACTTCAGGATTATCTTGGTTTGGCGAAAACGCAAAGATCTTAGGGTTTGTCAGGGAAAATACATGACTGATTCGTCTCATTCAAAAATATATAAACAAATTCATAAATTGTATAATTGGATCCGCATGAAACCGACTTGAGTCTTTCATCGTGTAAATAAAGACAGAGCCGTGTCATTCATTTGAAATCAACGAGGTGATTGGTCTCATCAAATGTCATAAATCACAGAATTTTACTAAATGGTCACTACATTTTGTACCTCACCATGGTGCTCTGGCGAATGAGTGAAGACAGCACGATAAATTTATTTCCCCGCCCTAGATTCAGGTCTTTGATCGATATTAATGGCATGTTATGTGTTTCTTTTCTCTGTGATCGTCGACGGTCGGGCCCCGGTCATCGGACTAACCGCATGCCGTCACATCACTCGGTCACCACTCGGTCTAACACTACAGCTGCCATCGATAAACATCAGTTTGAGTCTATTGTCCAACTATGTGGTAGTGCTGTTCACTCTCTACCTAATAGCTGGATACGTAACCGTGATAATGAGGGGCGGAGTGGGGAGAAACGGCTCCACGGTAGCAGTAAGGATCATTTTGTGTTTTAACACAATGAATAACACGATTAAACAGCTGCACAACTAACGGCGTGGCGCTAAGCTCGCACGAATGCCTCCGCGGCCGGCTGGCTGCTCGATGTGACATCTGTCCGTCTGTAGTGTTGTGCTGTGTGTAGCCCACGAGCCGCGAGCAACTCAAACAGCGCCTATACATTTAACACTTTGAGTGCCTACGGCGTATGCCGATCCGCTGCGAGCTGTACCTGCGGCCGCCCGCTGCGGGTTACGCAGCTCGGCTGGGCAGGTGAATGCCTTAACCGATACCAGCTCCCAAATAAACTGTACATATTCGTAAAGCGCTGTTTGATCTGGTCGTGGCTTCGCGAGGTCTAACTGCATGTCATGTCTGCACTCATACTCATCAGCTAAGCATTGCATGTTGTGTTGTGCCGCCTGGCTTGTCATTGCATGGTAGACGTAACTTGTTAGATAGCTGTATTGACCGTGAGCTTTTTATTTTGAGCATTTATAACAAGCTAATTTTGTTCAATGTTCTAATCCTTTACAATAACATAAAGACAGCTAATTGTCATTAAAATCCTAAAAGATTTGATTTGATATAAACTACTCCCGTAATTCTGAAATAATCTAACAATATTTTTTGATATACCTAAATGTCTCCCGCAAATTCTCAATCGTAAATTCGAAAGAACTAAGACATTTTGTCTATGGTTCAATGTCTCCCCCACCCCAAAGGCCCCGGTACACCGCTCCCCTCCGCAGGGCACGAGCATCCTGTCTCCGGTGATCCCGTTCTCGCTGGTCGTGGTCCCCGCCTTCATCATTTTCCAGAAGAGCGAGTCGCACGTCTACGAGAACCATCCCGCGCTGTACATACTCGCCTTTGGAATGGTGGCTGCTAAGGTCACTAATCGACTTGTGGTAAGTTGCCTGAATACTACATGTTCAAGTTATGTCACGTAATAGCTTCGGCCTCCGGCTTTCCTGGATTAAAAGGAGCCTAATGTTCTTTCCCAAGGTGCAGTATCTATCTTCTCACCAATTTTGAGTAAGATTCGTCAGCCATTCAGGTTTGACAACGTAACAGACAGGTACTTTCGCGTTTATATGAATTGATCGTGCTATTGTATAACCCGTGGTTTGGTCACGAGGTGGTTGATTTGCTGAGTTCCGCCGAGAGTCGACGGCAATTTCCTCGATACGACATGACGTCATATTAAAGTTTAATTTCCCAAGTTAAAAACGTTCTACCTTCTGCTTGCTGCGTTCCACTCGAATAAAGAGCATAGCCTTCAATATTACAAAAACTCATTGCGTCTTTTAGTTTTAAAAAGTATCATAAAATATAATAGATAAATGTGTGGATTGTCCAGCATTATTTATTTATAATTATTATTATTATAATATAATAATTTATTTACTGAAAAACACATTACATTTAGGCACACTTAAATATTACACAAAAAGGAAACTTGAAGCTAATTAAATAATGAATAGGTATGTGTAATAAGATTGGCTACGGCCCCACATAGGCTCTTGGCCGTGACGTGGGCATACACGGAGAGGAAAAGCAATAATCTAACAAGGTATCTCTATTTCAGGTGGCTCACATGACAAAGAGCGAGATGGAATACTACGACTGGTCGCTGCTCGGGCCGGCCATGCTGTTCCTCAACCAGTACTTCAACAACACCCTGCCCGAGTACATCGTGCTGTGGCTGTGCACGGTAAAGACTTTAAACAAAAACTATTTATTTATTTATTATTGATTTCAACTACCTTAAGACTATTAAATATATTACACAAATTATAATTTTAGTCCATACATATTATTACATTATTTATCCCTAAACGTCCACAATCATATAATTACTAAATAAAGTCTAAATCATCATAATCCTTCAGCGATTCCAAACATGTAGAAATGTACATATTTCGGAACGTCGTCCATTCTCCCGCGAGCACTTCGAAGTCTGGACTATATAAAACAATGCTAGACGTTTTACGCAGCGCCATCTAGTTCCCATTTGCAGACTAAGCAAATCACGAACTTACCGCTTAGATCAATTTTACTTTTACCCCATTAAAGTGATCATAATTACATTTTAAGATTTTCTTCACAATGCTCTTTGAAAAAAGGTCCGCTGCACTTGGGGCTGAAATTATTAATATTGGTTAGTGGTCATCAGAAGTAGTAGTTTGGACTGAAGAATGCTGCTGCCCAACCCCTTGTTCTCATCAGTTGGAGGTGTTTGACCCCAGAGCAAAGCTAAGCTGGCCGGACAATCTATAGGCTCATTGCTGAGCGATCCCCAGAACCCTTCTTAGACCTTTGGTAAACCTCCGTCTTAGAAGCTAAAAGTTTCAGACCAACACCATGGCGCCACATCATTACCATAAATAACTTGCAGATATGGGTATGCTGCGACCTGATCCGCTACTGCGGGCAGATCTGCTTGGAGATCTGCGCGCACCTCAAGATCCGCCTGTTCCGGATCACGTACCCGCCGGTGTCGCCCCCTGGCGGCGCGGGGAAGGCGCCCGCGGAGAGAAACGGTACGAACGCGCGCCGCACCGCGCAGCGCCAGGCCAAGCGGCAGCACAGTCAGGCGTAGTCGTGTCGGGTCCCTGGTGCTATACATGCTCGATAGACCGTTCATTAGGGCTGAGGATTCACTTGGGGAAATAAAAGTGTTGATTTCTCTAGTATCATTAAAAAAAAAGATCGCTCTGCCGCCATCAGCTTTTAAAAAAGTAATGCCAGCCGTGTATGTAGTATACGGCTGATAAGTTCTCGTTCTTTGTGAACTAATCATACAGTAAAGAATCTGATCGCTATGAAACTTATGGCGGTCTTGCTAAGCTAGTCAATCACGCTAGATGGCGCTTGATGCTCCCCCCCCCCCCCCCCCATGTGAATCTTCGGTTTCAATATCTAACGATCGGTGGAAAATAGTCATCTCATATGATCGAGTCATAGCTCATTCGATCGAATACCCATCGCCATGGAACCTTTACAGTCTAGAAGTTAACTGTCTCCTAAATAGATTTGAAGGTTTTCATAGCTCATGTGTATATTTGACGAGCTTTGACTAACGAAGGCACATGATGTTTATATGAGTTTATATTTTCAATGTAAAACAGTTTAAGATAGAAGTTGACATGTTAGAGTTACTAAAACAAACGGAATGAAGTTGGCTAGAGTTGACGGGGAACAATTTGAAGATTACTTTAGTCATTTCTTTTAGCTAGTTGATTAAGTCTTAGTAACAAGATAACAAATTATAACTCACACAACTTAGAGTGGTTATAACATTCTAGCAAAAAAGTTGAACCGTTATGTTTCACATTTCACCTCATGTTCATCATGTTTTAGAATAACTTCTTCTCTACAATGTAAAGCAATAATAAATCGTGGTTCCCTGAGATACAATTATGAACCATAACTATTTTCATATACATCTTATTGTAGAATTTAATATTTGTTAGGATTTTGTAAATATGTGCGATCGTTTTTGTGAATTGACGTCTCAAAAATTGTTATAGACTTTGTGAATTGTCTGTTGCGATGGTTGAAGTGTACAGTCAACGGATGAGAACTATATTTGCAAGGTTTTTGCACATAATATTTTTTTGAATTTTCGCCTATTTGTTAGTTGAGCAGTAGAATTAGTGAGTTTGTTATTTATAGACGTCATGATACAAGTAAAGGAGCGTGTGTATGCGATGTGTTGATGTTATTCGTATTAGTAAACGGACTTACTGTAGCTGAATATTCTAGATACAAATGTATGAAATATTGTGACCAAAATAGCTGATTGTTGAATGCAGGTATACTTTTCAGATGATAGCGCGTATGCCATGCCCGCCGCCGCTCGTGGCGAGAGGCCCCTTAGTGAGCATATAAGTAATACTCATTTATTTATGCTTGTATCGGACACGCCTGCCTACTTATGAAATCTTATAAATAACTGCATTATTTCCATATTTAATGCTGCGAGTTAGCAATACCAATGTTTCACTATACATATGTATGTGACAGATTTTATAAATAAGTAAGGTAATGGAAGCAAAAAGGCTCTGGTTATAAATTGGCGTCTGTTTCGGTGGATGCTCCGCATGAGGTGTTGAGGTGACGGCAATTATATATTAAACTAAGCTAATATAATAATTTAAGTAAAACTAATCACATTTCTCACAATGATACCGGCTCCGGCTGTAATCATGAATATTCTTTAATTCGGTTTAAGGGTCACGGATCGCCATAAAATTTAGTGAACTTAAAAACATTGTGTTGAAAGAGCACTTATTTAAAATTCACTGTTGTTATAATGGTATAAAGATTATTTTTGTTGTAGATCAGAATCCAGAATGTTGGATCTGCATAGACTCTGAGAAGTAAGTGGAGACGAGTGGATGATGTTTGGGATTTTTGATTTGCCAATGATAAGAAATCGTAGTGTTCGTATGCCGAATCGAGTGTTATTTATTTTGTTACTAAAGTATTGATTGAAGGAGCTAGCCGCATGACGGGTAGGACTTTTATTACGTAGTATTTCTTAAATGAAATCAAAAAATGGCAGTTGATTAGGTTCAGTTCCATCAATCCTTGTCAAAGCCAGACTAAACAGCTATCAGCATCACACATTGTTCAACAGCTACATAGAGTGAGGCTCATTTGGAGGTAGTACAGTTATATAGACTTCTATATAACTGTACTACTTTCTTGTGTGTACTTTACACTAACTGAACCACATGGTTCAGTCAACTTCAGTCTAAGTTGCAGAACATTGTTGATGTTCAAACAGTTGTAGACTCCTCGTATGGGTACATCTTCAATCGCTTGTTCTAAGTTAGCCCTGTTTAGCATTATGTCGTTCACTGACCGGACGGTCTTATGAAGAGTTGCTCTTATATTTGGTTCAGTTTTTAACAACCTTAATATATTATACAGGGTGTTCGGCAGACCTTGTGCCATATGGTAACTGGGAGTAGGTGGAATCAATGCAATAGCTTAGATTTTTTTACTGATAAGTCGCTAGCCTAATTTAAAATAATAAAAAAAAACGATTTTTTTTCGATTTTTCAACTATATAATGCTGTAACTTTTATTGTAGAAAAAACCTGGCTTACCATTTATTTTATTACACCTGGCATGTCAACCCGTACTATTAATATCAATATTAACGTAAGATCTAGGTAAACCCTTTATTATTATTATTTATTTATTATTTTGAATAACAGCATGCTATCCCGCGTAGACCCTACACAATTTATACTAAATGTGGGTTCCTAAATACAGGTACTTATATTAAAAGTGTATCTAACTAGTCCAATTCTGCACATTGAAGTTTCTTTTGCTCAGCGTTTCTTTATATGAGAGAAACCGTAGTCAAACGTTAATAGATACCTAATTAGTCGGCAAGAATGGCAATGGAGTACAGCTAGTTTGGAATAAACGCTTATTTTGTTATGTTTTTATGTAGTTTTGAAACATGTGTCATACCGTTGAACTGGATAAGCTTTCAATGAATTGGAAGATCAAAGACACACTTAGTTTTTTTTTTCAATCCATAGTTAAACATTCAGTTTTAAATTTTAATTTTTCAACACTTTACATGCCCATAGCTGCTTTATTTACCTAAATTTAACAATAATATTGTAGTTTATTTTAATAGTACGGGCTAACATGCAAGGTGTAATAAAAAAATTGTAAGCCATGTTTTTCGTACAATAAAAGTTACAGCCACAGAGGTATATATAGAGAGATGCCAATCCTTTACGCTGAGTACAAAACCTAGTGTCGCATTAAAAGCTCACGCACACACTGTAAACCAAATAAAAACAATACTTCGCGTTGTGTGGTTGTCATTCACACAAGGCATAGAGTGCAACTATTCGTTCGCACACTAGGTTGCAAGTGATGTTCGTACAGCACCACTACAGACGCAACAATATGCGTTTACGATAGGGATTGCTTGACGATAAAACGTGAAACGATAGTGTGAAGTCCGTAAACAGACATTGCTTATTCTTTTTATGAGTTACTAGACGTTATCGTAAAATAAAATACAGATAAATGGATAATGATTATTTAAAAAATATAATTATATAGGCTTTAACAGCATTACCAACAAAATGGAGCATACATAGATTACTGTCCAGTAAAATGTCTGTCCAGTTAAAAGCCCCTCCTCCTCTTTTTCCTGTTCTATCATTAGACCCTGATCACCATCTATCTGTAACCTATTCCTTGAGACAATTCTAATAAGCCCAAACAATAATATTAATAATATTTGACTACTGGCCCATCTGAACCTGATGTTGCAGAATCAGGTCCAGGTTACTAGGTCTTTGCAGTATTGTTGAAGTGACAGGATACCAAATTTCGAATCGATCATACCACTGGAAGTTGCTTATATCCTTTCAGCCGCTATAAAAGAGCTGATATTTCTCAAACGGGAGAACTGATTTTCATGAGATATAGCTAAGAATACTCTCGATCACGTCAGCTTTCAAACAAAAATAAAGCAACATCAAAATTGGTCCATTCGTTTAGGAGCGATGCCACAGACGGACACAGATACACATACACGTCAAAAACACAAGGGGGTGTTATAAGTTTGACGTGTCTGTGTATCCTATACTATCCTTTTTCGGTCGCGGGTTAAAAATTATTAAATAACGTAAAAGTGAGTAATTTAGTAAGTAGCTCAGTTACATTTATTATAGATCTGTTTTGTAGTAATAGTACTTGGCCTCAATGGAGTAAATAATTAGGTAGGTATTAAAAATGTCAATCTTTATCGCAAAGAACACTGTCGCGGCACATCACTAACTCACGACTACGAGCAGTGGCCGTACCACGCGGTTAAACGTAATCTGTTAGTTTCAATATGTTAATTATCCATTGCGGTATTAGAACTCAACGTTCGAATAGTCATTAGTACAGAGCACGTATTGTAAACAGTTTACAACAACATCGTGACTGGCGTTCAGTCACATAATAAAGAAGTTGCAAAATCAAGAAATCAATCAACGTATAATTGTTTTTAATGTTTTAGTATAAAAAACATATTATTTTCAGTACTTTCCGATGGTATGAGATTCAATTTGACTTAAAGTTCTTAATTTCACTTATATTTTTACAAATTACTATGGAACAAGACAGCGTTTTGCTATAATATGAAGATCCGTTGTACTTCACGATACGTTCGAACTTCAACTAAATGAAACTATTAACGCCGTGAGCAATGTGTTCTGGTTTTGGGCATATTGCTGCGACACCCGCCCCGCCCTCTTTTCACGTCTCCTTAGTTTCTGATACCTGTGGTTACAGCACTAAATAGTTGAAATTTCGAAATAATATAGAAAAATCTTTAAAAAAATCTTATAAACAGCCGAGCGGCTTTTCGGGGTTAAAAAAGCCGCCAAGCTATTGCACTTGGTTCCACCTAACCCCAGCTCTGCACACGGTCTGCCAATCACCCTGTATAACGTACGCTTGCTAGAGTGTTATCCATATAAAATGTTGGTTAAAGATGGACGGAGCAGGAGTTGTTTTTAAATTATTAATTTTGACCCGAATCAAACTGTCTAAATTCTCTAGTTTTATGCATTGAATGCTATTATCTTATACTAACAAACTACCCATTATAAACCCTATCGTTCAAAACATAAGGTGTAAAATGGTCTCGGTGTTGGCTGCCATTAACTTTCCCTACCCGCTCTATCTACATATCTTCCATGTAAATATAGGCGCTATAGTTGCTAATATATTGCAATGTCGAAACGGTTCAAAATCCCTTGAAGTTATCAGATCAGCTCAATCTACCGTAGCGTAAGCTCTAGTGCTTAATAAATAGACACTTCGACAATTAGAAAGAGTACGAATATTGCGTTCGGTTTTGCATAGCGCCGTCTCTGTCATTCGATCGCGTGAAGCGTTGAACGTAATCGCTCAATTTCAAATAATACGAAAAGTATAGCTTTCTCTGTTACGGTCTGCCATCTCAGTTGGCGCTCACACATGTAAATGATGTAAATATGTGTTAGATATTGTCATAGCTGTTGCGTGTATTTTGTATGTCAATATAAGCTAATGTAAATTTTCTCCTATTTGTTTTATTGTATATCCCACGTGGTGCTTCAAACACATCACAATGCTAGGCATTTTAGATAACTGAATTTGAACTCTAAAATAATATTTATTCGTGTCACGCTATCTGTGGTATTGATTTCTTATGATGGTGCTGAAGGATGTTCTCAGATAAGTAAAAGTGCTATTCTTTATGCTTTGTTTGTACTCTGTGCTTGCTGCAGTCTAAAACACGTGCTTTGTTTGTACTCTGTGCTTGATGTTGTCTAACACACGTGCTTTGTTTGTACTCTGTGCTTGATGTTGTCTAACACACGTGCTTTGTTTGTACTCTGTGCTTGATGTTGTCTAACACACGTGCTTTGTTTGTACTCTGCTTGCTGCAGTCTAAAACACGTGCTTTGTTTGTACTCTGTGCTTGATGTTGTCTAACACACGTGCTTTTATAATTAACCCTAACTTATACGTACAGGCCCGGATTAGCCCCTAGGCCCACGAGGCCCGAGCCGGCCTAGGGGCCCTCATGGCGGAACATTCATGCCCCTAAAGTCTGGAATGCCCGAAAAATTGGCATTTATTTTTCCAAATAATAATAGGTAGGTAAGTAAATAACAAGATCCGTCAAGTGCGAGTGTGAATCGAACGCGCAGAGGGTTTCGAACGTTTGTCATGTATACTCATATGTACTATAGGTACCGGTTAGAGACTGCTATTTAATAAATATCTAAAAATGGAAAGTACCTACATTTCAGATGGATCAGGTTACGGCTGTTTTGAGATACACAAAACGATACCTTATATTTGATAACCCACTCGGCGAGGTAGCCTTTTGAAATATATCCCCTGCCTTTTGAAATATATCCCCTGCCTTTTTGACCATTTTTCAAAAAATTATCTACTTATGGACTTTCTATATTTTTCCTGCAAAATATAGATCTACATCTACAATCGCTACATACATTTTATATGGATCGCTCTGCAAACGTCGGAGATAGGGGGGGAATGGGTAATTTTTCGACTTTTTTCAGAATACTTCAAAAAGTATAAAACCTACAGAAATTTCAAAAACTGTTTTGAGATGTACAAACCAATACCTTTTATTTGATACCCCACTTGGTGAACAAGCCCCTCCTTTTGAAAATAACTCCACCCTTTTTGTAAATTTTTAAAAATGTACTACTTACAGACTTCTTTATATTTGTCCTGTAAGATCCATATCTACAAATTCTACATATATTTCAGATGGATCGTTCTGCGAACTGCGGAGATATGTAGAGGGGGAATGAGTAGATTTCAACTTTTTTCAATATATTTCAAAAAGTAAAAACCTACAAAAATTTCAATAATTGTTTTGAAATGTACAAACTGATACCCCATTTGATATAAATTGGGGTATCAGTTTGTACATTTCAAAACAGTTATTGAAATTTTTGTAGGTTTTTACTTTTTGTTTAGGTATCTTTTAAAATTTCGACATTAGGTACAATTTATACTGAAAATTTTCATATTTTTTTCTTTAAATCTGTACAGGCGCAAGAGATTTATTATTATTTTAAATTTCAAGTTAATTGCTGCTGTAGTTGCTGAGATATTAAAGACGGAAAAAAAGACCGAAAAAGCGAGACCATAAGGGTTTCGAAACCGATCTCGAAACCCTAAAATAACGATAAATGCCAAAAATAACGATGTCTTTATAATGACAACCATAACATAAAGGAGGGTACGGGGTGCATGTATAAATATGGCACTTGGTATTTAAGGCAGAAGGCGCTTAAATACCAAGTGCCTAGGGGTCCTGTGTCCCTTAATCCGGGCCTGCGTACATACCTACCTACAGTCCACTCGATGCTAGTTATCTGTACAGTTTTTCTAAATCATTATATTACATTTTAGGAAATTCATGTTTTACGCAAGTTGCTACAGTTTATTGAAATAGTAGAAATTAAATATTAGCTGGGAGTTGTTTGTACGAACATTAACATTATTGTTCATGCACAATTCGAAATGAAATATTTAAATAAGCATTTTGCTAGAAATTTAAGAGACAATCTCGATGATTTATAACATAACATAACACTAAGTCGTTAATTTTAAATATTTCATATTGAACCGTGAATAGGTACAAGAGTTTTTGAAAGCATTTAATAAAACGGATTATTTCTTTTACAGTGTCCAGTGAAAGCGAAGATTCGGAAGACTCGGCGCCTCTCCTCCACAACAGCATCAGCTAACGTTTCATTTCGGAATAGTTCAACAATGCCGTCATTCCTCTAACCACATTCATTGTTGTTATAGAACCACAATTTGGACACGAGCTATTTCAGTTTGATTCATAGGAATCAAACAGAAATAGCTCGAATCCAAATGTAGACCACATTATTTAGGTAGAGTCGACTTGGGCATAACAAAAGCTTTTAATACCACAAATGGCTCCACGCAGATGATGCTACGCAGAAACTTTATATAAACTGAATTTTTTATTAATTTTTCTCTTTTGCTCGCTCCGACTAATTGATACAAGACGACGTAACATGCGTGTGAGACAGAGCGAGACAGAGAGAGATTTCGTCGTTTGGTCTAAGAGTCTTCTGGATAGCTTGAGGGTAATGCTATATACAAATTTATAAAGTGTTTAGTGCCGTTACTATTTAGCTTCGGTGTATAAAACAGTTAGCCTTACGACCCTTAAGTCCAAGCTTTTCTTTTGTTGATCAACTTAGTGTCTGGTTATATACAAGTTCTTTAAAAACTCTTCATAATGTCTGTATAGGCTGACTGTAAAAAGTTTTAAGCCCGTATTATGAGCAAGCTTTCATAATACGGGCAAGTGTGCTGCTAAATTCCAAGAATTGACGATTGATTTTCCTTCGCTAAGTCGCTAGAGTAGAGAATACGCAACCTATGTGAGTAAATTATTGTAGCATTAAATAAAATCGGGAATACTCAAATTACACTATGGTTTTATTTCCAAACCTCCTCAGAGTTGTCTTTTAGGTTTGTAGATATCCGGTGATTTAGGTGCTGCTAAGTTTTCGTTGTCTAAAAACTAATTTAAAGACCAGCACCCGAATGCGAGATAGCCGCTGCAGCAGAGTGCAGCCTTACTTCAATGATTTGCTAACTTCACGTCGTCGTAGCGACTTAGTAATATGTCACCAAATTAACGTCTAGAAGTTATGTTAGAAACCATTTTAAAATGTGATATTTTATGTATGACTGAACATTGGCTTAAAGACTTAAACATAGCTGTATTCATTTCAATAACTATAGTCTGAGTAGTCACTATTGTAGAACTAATATCGAGCACGGAGGTGCTTTTTTATGCAATTATTAGACGTAATTTTAAAGAATTTGTTTTAAACATTAGCATTAATACAACAAGTATGCGAGATTGCTGCTATAGCATTAATTGACTGTAACACAATTGTTGTTTGTGTATAGGAACAGATCAAACCAGACGAAAACATCCGATTTCTTCCCTATTTTTGAATGAAATCTTTATTTGATTTATTAAATAAATGTGATTAGGATTGCATCGTTGTGGGTGATTTCAACGTTATCTGGATATGTCCTATAAACAGCGACCTAGAAAAGCTGGTCGACATAATTAACAAAAGGAATTTCTTTAATATTGTACATATCGGAGCATCCTGCCTAATGGGATTTTTAGAAATAGTGACGTCGGCCGAACTACCACCAGCAGAGCTGGCGCCAGTAAGGCCAACGTCACCACTCTCTCTAGGATCACTCATTTCAAACAAAGAACCATTAACTTACACTGTACACTTTTGTTTTAGATTTAAAACTTTACAATTCTTATGATTAAACTACTAGCTATATCTAGGTTTAAAATTACAAGGGTACTCACAAGATTCAGTATTATAAGAATAATCAAGACTTAGGTTTACATGAACGTAAAAATTTAAATCTGCGTAATAATTCAATTAAAATCAACAAATTAAACAGCCTATCAGGGCATTAGCCTTAATTAATTAAATTAATAGTTATTTCTAAGGAATGTTTCGTTTTCAAACGGTTTTGCGTCGTCATACATTTTCCAACTAAGGGCCAACTAGGGTGACTTCCGAAACGAGTATTTACTTGGATCATAATTTATGTAAATAATTAAGCTTGCGAGGTTAGGAATGGTAGGTACGTACAAAACGCTTGCATACGGATCTAAGCGACTACTATGCCGTGCGAGCCATCATTGAGTGTGAGTCACCGAAATCGATGGTTCTGCTACATACCGCGCTAGCTCGTATTCACAGGCGAATACTTACGGTTTTATCGGAGCAATCGATCTAACTACATACGGCAATATTAAAATATATCATTGTCATCAAACTATAGTCTATATACTAATGTTTTAGTTCCCACAGGAAAAACACTGCATGGTTCACAAATGATGTACCTAATCGCTTAGGAATATTTGACGAAATGAAATATTCCTAAGCGATTGATGAAATGAGTGAAATATCACAAAGTTTCCTGGATAACGCAACTTGATGACTTTGATATTGATATTGTGAAACTCGAAACTGGCCAAAACACGCAAGTCTCTAGACTTCATTGAGGCTTTGCGGAAACATGACGGGTTAGAGATTTCGTAAATGCTGCTGCGACGTGTGGCGCGCCCGCTGCCTGCGTGCCGTTAGCCATGCGAGTGCTGAGATCTTCCAGCAAGGTGGCGGAAACCTCACTCAGGTTTAAGCTTTTTACGCCTGCTGAAGTATGTAAAATAATTCAGGTAGGCATATCTCATAAAAACACCAATGATATTTACGAAATGTCAACATCACTCCTTCATACATAAGACCTCCGAGCCATTAGCCTTTATTCTTTGCATTTTATTTAACAGATGTATAAAAGAGGGGGTGTACCCGCAGGTGCTTAAGGGCGTACGAGCGAGAGTATAAGGGGAAAGGGCGCAAGGAGGATGTGAATAGTTACAGATCTGTAAGTATTATTCCAGCTAGAGCATGGTCTTAGTACGCGTCTTCTGGAGTACGTACCTATCGAGTACCGCTTCGCTGTCTGCAAGGAAGCACGCCTACCGGGCCGGGAGGTCGACGACTGATGCTGCTAGGGACCTCCCTAGCAGCATCAGTCGTCGACCTCCCGCTCTCGCCGGACCACCTGGTCCGGCGTATTCTTGAAGCGCGCGAGTGAACTAAGTAGCGGTCTTGTTTTGCGACTTGTCTGCGGCGTTTGACGTCGCAGATAACGCTCTACTCGTCGAAAAGTGTTTGACGTCGCAGATCACGCTCTACTCGTCGAAAAGTGTTTGACGTCGCAGATCACGCTCTACTCGTCGAAAAGTGTTTGACGTCGCAGATCACGCTCTACTCGTCGAAAAGTGTTTGACGTCGCAGATCACGCTCTACTCGTCGAAAAGCTCGCGCACTATGGAGTTTGTGAACCAGCGCTTCAGTTGTTAGCTAGCTTTTTAACTAATAGAAATCAGGTCGTGACTGAGAGAGGAGGAAGGATCAGATCCCAGGCTCTACCTACCATATTGTATCATATTGGAGTCCCACAAGGATCGTCTTTACTCTGCTCATGAACGACCAGCCAGCATGGATCAAGAATGCGCACGTTTTCATGTACGCAGACGATGTGGCGGCAGTAGTAGAGGCTCCAACAGTAGACGCACTGGAGGCAAGACTCAATACTGTAGCAAGTCGATTGCACCAGTGGTTTAGCTATAATGGCCTGGTCTTAAATGTAACAAAAACTAACTTTATCCACATCAACCTCGCTGGTCGTGCGTATAGGCCGTTGAATGTGGCTATTGACAGTTAGCATCTAGGCCAAGTCAATGAGACGGTGCTCCTAGGGTTTACCCTGGACAAGACGCTAACTTGGGAACAGCATATTTATACCTTGAGCAAAAAAATAGGTAGAGCCTGCTTTACTCTATGGCGCCTTTCATAAGCCCTAGATAAAAAGATGGTGAGAAGTCTGTAGGTACTTTGCCTCTGTCCATAGTCACTTGCAGTACGGAGTGGACCTTTGGGGCGCCTTCCGCGAGTTTTCCAGAATAGGTACATCAGCCAGACCATACTTCAAGTCCCTGGGTATAATGACCGTACCTGCCCTCGTTATCTACCAGGCCGCGCTCTGTGTCCAAAACCTCCTAGAGGAATACTCTAGACACGGTGATGGACAGATATATGATTTCAGGCACGCCAAGAGGCTAAGGACTATTGACCATAAGTTGGCGAAATCCAGAAAGCTCGTGCACATGCTCGGCCCGAGTGTGTACAACCGACTGCCACCCGACGTCACCAGCGCACTTTCGATGCAATCCTGCACAAACTTCAAAATTGGCTTATTGACAAGTTTTTTACGATGTAAATAAATTTATTATAATGAAAATGAATTAATTTTTGACATTCTGCTTTTATTTTTATAAACTTGCTTTGTTTATTATATACCTATGATTATTTTTAATACTTATGTTTTAGTGTAATTTTTAATTAATTTGTTATTTAATACATTCATTGTAATTATTACTAAACCTGTAACTACATATGTTGCCAATAAATAATCATTCAGATTATTTATTGGCAACATATGAATTAAAAATCTAGCTAGACATTGTCCTTTTTATCTTTGCCAGAAAATATACATACATACATACATAATATGTTATATGTGTTGTATAGGCTGACTTATGTTTTTAAATGCAATATGATAACATCTTAAACTATTTATTTCTTTAGTATTTCGTTTATGTAGTATTATTAGTTTAAATTTTAGAATTAATAATTGTATTAACTCGAGATTAATATTAACATTGGTAATTATTTGTATTCATTGCTATGTAGGTATTGTATAATATTTGACTTACTATGTTTTTATTTGTTATTTTTGTGTGAGTTCCTGACTCTTGGACGTTTTGGTTTTAACTGTAAGTCCACTTGTAAAATAAAATAAATAAAAAAGAATAATAATACCAACGTCCTTACCCTATCTGAACTAACTAAATGCTCCACAATCTCTACATAGAGGTACATACTTATGTGAAAGTGCTTATCTGTAGTTGGTAGAAGTAAGTATATAGCATACTGTATCTATTGCATGCCTGGCCAACCTGCCAATAATACCACAGTGATAAATATAAAACCGTTTGAATGTGCCCCATGCTTACTCTAGTAACAATAAGTTTATTTATAAATGCGCGTCGACTGGTATCAATACCTTATCTATCAGTGCAAACAGAACAACACAGTAGGTACGTACTGTTCTGTACTGAACATCCACGATGCGATGTTACGTCTCGCATCAAGTATTTAGTCGTCATTTCCAGCGCGGAGAATGGCGCGCTCACAAAATGCCAATGTTGAGTGAACGAGGTGGAACAAAAGTATCATTGGTAGTGCCATGGTTCCCTGGAGAGTGTGCCGAGGGGACTACGAAGACCTTGAAGCCACAGGTATGTTATAACGTTCTGAATAATAAAACCGCTGTATTATATTGAAATGCGATGCGAGGAGGGTGCGCTTATCTTTGTTTTGATGTTTGATAGGGATGTCTGTTCATGAAGGTGCCGTAGGTAATTAGCATATTTCTCAGATGGATCTAGCAGCCTTACCTTTAACTAAGTCCTATGGTTCTGTGTCCACTGTGTCCATTATGACCGATATGGCTGGGTTATTGACATACCTATGTCAATAACTTAAGAGTTGGTACCAAATTTTACCGTCAACAAAATAAACTTAGTAACTATTTGTTACCCACTGATCATGTTGCAATTAATATCAACAAAAATTACCTTCAAAAAGGTGCATCCACACCACACCATTAAAAATGTACATTATGTGCCTACTTGCTCTACCTACCAATCTGTGGAGATAAAAATAGTAAAGTGTGATAGATTTTAGAAACTGGGCTAGTGCCAATAGCATTAAGATTTATTTACAGCTTGATTAGGCTATAAATTTGTCTTCACAGGACCGCGTCGGGTCGAGACTCTCGCCGGGTCGTTACTGCGCTGGGTGCGTCATGGCTGGTCTCTAGGTGATGCCTGGCTACGACGGGTGTACACTTGGAGGCTAGGTGAGTGATTGTGTCACTTAGTGGTAGAAAGAAGATTGTCTTCCTAATGCAGGTAGTTGAACAAAGAACTCAGCGGCAGGTTATTGTATGTTTGACAGATTTGGCTGTATGGTGAAATAGTCACTTCGAGTTTAACTGTGCAACCGTTGATCCGATTCGCGTGAAATTTGATAGGTGTGCTGCTAAGACTTGAAATTAGCTGGTAACTTAGTGAGACCAAATCCATCGAGGGGTTTTTGAGATTAAGGGGTCCAATGTCCGTAGGGGGTTAAAATCAATCAAATAAATCAAGTCGGGGAATTAGAAAGGTTTACTTGACTACATTTTAAACTGGTTTTTTTTCTAGAGAGTATAGTTTTTTAATTAATTACGAGCTACAAGAGCTCCCATTTGGTAGAGATTCTATGAATTCGTAGGTCATGCTCAATGGATGAATTGAAGTGCATTCATTTTTTTTAATACTAATTCTTATATCGCATTCTACAACGAACTCAGCTAACCTCTTTGACCGTTCCTAAAGTTACTTTTTTTTTCGTTTTTGCGTCGTTCTACCACGTCTCTTAATTTCTTTTCGGTTCCCGCGGCACCAAAATAATTTTTCTCTTGCTATTTTTGTCAAAGTCTTAACATTTTGTACATTATTTTGAATGTTAATTTTTCTGTTTTTTTTCAAAAAGTATGTCATAGATTTTCTTATACATTTTGCTGCTATTGCGTCTCTTATAAGTAGGTGAGAAGAAGGTCATACCAATAGGATTCGAACGGGACCCTATTCTAAGCCTCCGCTGTCTGTCTGTATGTCCGTCGGTTTTAGCTTGCGTCTTGTTTGCCCTGTGCATTCATGTAGGGAAATGTAGGTGATGGGAATCACTTAAGCGGGAATTCAAATAGAAGCAAAATTATAAAAGAACCATTGTTTTTTTTCACACTATATTTATTACTTATTAAATTATGAATTCAGTTCTTTCACGAAAGTTTATTACTTTAGGAACTGTACGAAATCATTAAAAAAGACAGGATTGATGACCATTGTCTACATCGCTAGGCAATGGTGATCGACTGATCACCATTGCACATATCACCTACATGATTGCAGGCAGACTCCCACCCAGGTGCAATCTGGGTAATCCCTAAATCTGCAGAGCCTTTTCTAGTTGTTCCATATAGACTATGAAGCAACTAGTAATTTTTGTCTTTCGAGGACGATCTTTCATCGTGAACAAAAAAATACTTTTTCGTTTTTTTTGTGTGATCCCCATTGCTAACTGATTCTGATTCCCATGCGATAAGAAACAAGATCCGTCAAGTTCGAGTGTCATTCGCGCGCCGAGGGTTTCGAACGATTGTCAAGTATACCAATATGTACTAGGTACTGGTTAGAGACTTTGCTATTTGATGAACACCAAAAAATGATGTACATTTCAGATGTATTGGTATGCAAACTTTGGAGTAGGTATATAGTGTAATAGTAAAATTTTCGTCTTTTTTCTAAATATTTCAAAAAGTATGAACCCTAAAGAAATTTAAAAAACTGTTTTACTTCTCCATATTTTTCCAGTAAAATATAGTTCCATATCTACAAACGCTACATACATTTCAGATGGATCACTCTGCAAACTTCGGAGATAGGGGGGGAAATGGGTAATATTTTACCTTTTTCAAAATATTTAAAAAAGTATGAAACCTACAGAAATTTCAAAAACTGTTTTGAAATGTACAATCTGATACCTTTTATTTGATACCCCACTTGACATATTATATACAAATACATATATACAAATTTCGTCATCACAATTTGTACTGAAAATTTACATGTTAATTTTTCATTTATTTTTATTTATTTTTCTTTTAATCTGTACAGGCGCACGAAATGTATTATTACTTCAAATTTCACGTTATTTGCTGCTGTAGTTGCTGAGATATTAAAGACGAAAAAAAGGACAGAAAAAGCGATGCCATAAGGGTTTCGAAACCGATCTCCGATCTTCGAAACCCTTAAAAGGTATCGTTTTTTATTTTAAAAATTAAATTCATGTGAAAAGAACACGAACTCGTTGTTTGTTTGTTTTCAATATTAATTCCTCACTAAAATAGGGCGTGTCACGTCGAAATGAACAATCATTAAGGGTTCATTAATCAAGGGAGGTATTTCAACGCAAGTCGTGAAGGGCTCACCCTTCCCACCAAGTACCTGTAAACCTATACAAAACAGTTGATACGAAGTTTACCTACACACGTTGTCTGAAGCCGGCTCGGGCGGAACTCTTTAGCTTGTTTATAGCGGCATGGCATGATCTGCTCTGCACATGCTATGTGGTGTCCGATTTTGTCATCGTTGTCCCTAAAAACACCTTTGTTTTAAGTATATTATATAAACAGGGTGTTTGGTATTGCGACCGACATAATTTTTTGAAGAGGTGGGAGGGTCTTCTAGTTCGGATTAAACCCTTTTCAAAAACGTTTCAATGATAGAAGAATTCAGTATTTTTTGGATAATAATTCACAGTCTAAGGGTAGGTGAGTGAGCTTATTCTACGCCTTGTGTCAAGCTTCGGGCACATACCTATAGACTTTAAGTAAGTAATATAAGCTTTCATTTTCTGGCATGAAAGTTTCAGCGACCATAGCGCGCCCTTGTTGACAAACCAGAAATGAAAGCTTTTAGCACCGTTACCGGCGAACTGTCCACTCCACCCTTTTGTGTAAAAAAAACCTCGCGCAGTCACGCTCTATTGGACATACTTGACACTCCTTGATTTTATTTTTGAAATTAAAGCAAGTACGTGAACTCACAGGCAGTACGTGAACTCACAGGCAGTTACCTAAAACCGTTTTGTGTTTGCGTTAGGAACCTGAGTAGTACTTTGTTAGATAGCAATGGGACTGTAAAGAGATGTGCTACATACCTAAGCAGCGGAGCTTGTTGTAAACTTAGATCCAAGCAATGGGATCCCTTCATTTTCATGTGTAGGGTTTGACACATTCTACTAGTGCTACATAACACACCCCTGGTGTAAACCCTCTCTAATAAGAGAAGGTAATTATTCTAGCTAGAATTGGTACTTTATGTAATCCATCGTATCTATGTGCAGTCATTAGGGACATTGTTGCGGCTCACCTAAACCATGTCGGCGGCGTGTGTTCGCGTGGGTGCGAATGAGGGATATGTAATGAACGTGCCTCGCCTGGAGTGGTTATAGCATTACTACAGGCACTTTGTCATCTACTTGAACTTCACTTCGTCTTCACTCACTAATCTGTACGTGCTATGTAGCATTCGGCAGCTGACGTTGAAGCCAGGCGGAAAAAAATTGGCAGTATTTTGCTCCGATAAAACTGCGCTATTATTTAAAGAGTACGTGCTCTAATGGTATAGAGCAAGGCATGCTTATGGAAGTTTCCCATAAAAGTGTGGCATTTATAAACATAATAAAAATGTCGTCCAACGCGGCCGCCCGCCCCCGGCTGACATTCAGGAGGGCGGGGGATGAATGCGGCTAGAATTTTACTGGAAATGTATCTTCCATTTTCCCACAAATATTTTTTTATTCGAATATTATTTTCGTGAAATTATAGAAAGCTATACTTTTGTTAATCGGGCACTGATTTTCTATTAACAAAGGTACTTAGCATTAAAGCATAAAATTTTTTGTAAAATAATGGGAGACATCTGTTTTGTTCTGAGTTGGGATTTTATGGTACTTATCTTTAAGGCTAACTATAACTTTGAAGGCTGAAACTGGTCATCGTGTAGCTCGTCCATTGTAATTTTAGACAATGGCAACAAAGCGCAACCGACACGCAATGCGTAGCCAGCATGTGCGTGATCTATGAATTTAATTTGTGGAATGTATGGGCTGTGATACCTTCTACCTAGATTCTAGGTCGTTAAAAAGCTAATTGTGTTATAATTACCGAAAATAGAGACTAGCCTTATCGAAATCCTTTTGTTAAAGTAAAAAACTAAAATGTAAAGTAAATTAAGGTTCCGATTTCAAAGGCTTTGCGAAAATTTTTGTTTATAAATAGGTAGCTCATCTTTATTTTCGCGTTTTATAAAGCGGAGTGTTATCTCAAAGGCGTGGGGTTTACGATGAATACCTATTGTGCCCGTCGTGTAAATACAGATTCATCTGCCTATCTGCCGCTCCCACAGAGAAGCACGTTAATGCTGTTGGGTTGTTTGTTATCCTAATTCTTTCAAGCATTTAGTATCAGTCTGTAACCTAGTCACTTTCCGTAAATTGTTTCCTTCCCGAAGCTCATAGAAAGAGTTCTAGAGTCCGACAGAGATCAACACAACTTGCAGATAAGAATGCTGCCATCGTAAGTTTCGCTTCCGTTCCGATAAGTTATTCAGAATGTGTTTGCTTCTCTAATAAGCTACAGTTTGGATCTGCACCTTAATCACCGTGATTACTGGCATCGTGGTGATAACTTCTACCTATGTATATTGAAATAGTTAAAAAAATGTATAGCATTGTCTATTTCGGAGTAACTACCTATCTGCTGTATTATAATTTCTGCGAATTGTGAAATTCAGACAGTTCATTGTTCAGATATTGGAGACGTCGTCGGTTCGCTTCCGATAACTGGGTAGCCACCGTAACATAAGCCAAAACCTAGCGTTTATAAATATTGCTGGACAAACCTCTGCATAATCTGGCCGTGAAGTAAGCAGAGCTGGTGTTATGTTATGGTGATTTCTATTTATTTGTAGGAAAATCAACAGCTATGAGAACTTTTTCTACTTATATTAGGTCCTTACATATGAAATTGGCGTTTTGTATGGGAGGAACAAAAAGTCGAATATTTTTTAATATAATATATTTAATTAATCAAAGTATGAACCATTATTTTCTATGCACTTTTGCCATCTTATAGGTAGTTCATTGATCCCTTTACTAAAAAAACCAGTCAGACGGGAATCAATAAAATCTTTGAAGGCGATTTGGACTGCCCCATCGGAGTTGAATTTTTTCCCTTGCAAGAAGTTATCCGAATTTCGAAAAAAAAATGGTAATCTGTTGGAGCAAGGTCCGGGGAGTACGGAGGATGTCTTAGACTTTCCAATTGAAGCTCTTCTAATTTAGTAGCCGTCTGTTGCGCAGTGTGTGGTCTAGCGTTGTCGTGAAGCAGCAGTGGCGTGGAGCGATTGACCAGCCTAGGTTGTTTAGCCGCTAGCTTTTCCATCATGGTTTGCAATTGCTGACAATAGACATCAGCTGGCCAGACTATTAAGTCTGGCCAGATTTGAGAAAACTGTAATGAACAATACCGGCACTAGTCCACCAAACGCTTACAAGTAACTTTTTTGGGGTTAATTTTCGCTTGGGGCAGGATTTGGCTGGCTGGGCAGGATCCAACCATTGCGCTGAGCGCTTCCGATTATCGTAAAGAACCCATTTTTCATCACAGGTAATGATTCGGTTTAAAATACCTTCATTATTGTGCCGGTTTAGTAATGTAACGCAGCAGTCGACGCGCGTTTGCCGGTTTGCTTCAGTCAATTCGTGAGGTACCCACCTTTCAAGCTTTTTAATCTTCCCAATTTGCTTCAAGTGAATTAAAACAGTTTTATCACTAACATCGCAGCCTGCAGCTAACTCGGACGTGGTTTGCGATGGATCCGCTTCCACAATAGCCTTCAACTCTTCATTATCAACTTGAGTCTCAGGCCGTCCACGGGGCTTGTTCTGCAGGTCAAAATTTCCAGAACGAAAACGTTGGAACCAAAAACGAACTGTGTTTTCTTTTGCAACACGACCGCCATACACATCATTCACCCTTCGAGTTGTTTCCGCAGCACTAGTGCCACGGCGGAACTCGTACTCGTAAATAATGCGATATTTTAAGTTTTCCATTTTGTAAAATGAGTGACGCAAACAGAAAAAAACAGAAGAAAACAAAACAAATGAATGACGATCATCGAAGCACAAATACATGAGTCTATAGCTGTACAAATTTGAATTTGGAATTCCTTACCAAAGAGGAGAAATTTGTGATTAAAGTGGCCAGTACGAAAAACGCCAATTTCATATGTAAGGACCTAATATTAACAAGACGAAAGTTTGTGATATTTTTTGTCCACGTGGTAAAACGAGAGCGAAGCCACAGGCGAAAAATAATCCAACAAAATATAGACTTTCACTCAACTTGATAAACCTTGAGCTATAACAAAATTAGTGTTAATTACTATGAACTATTATGTCAACTTGCTCAACATTTAACAGCCTCTGTAATTGCATTATGTATGTGAACCATCCGAGGCCGGGCGCGGCCGATGCGTGCCGTTCTCGCGTGAACCTCCGCTCGGTGGTTTGCACGCACTCGCACTCAAATTAACATTTCACTGTAACTGTGATTTCATACGCCCTGCAAGCTAATTAATTATGAAAATTAATGTATTCATGTTTTCAGCTAACTCACAATTCATAAACCTTGTCTTTTTCATGGGTAGTTAGGCAGGTTCTTACTTGGTATTGTTGATGTTAATGGTGCGTGCTTTTTGTTACCGTTCAACAGTGAATCCCATGACATTGAGCACTCCGTCTGTTATTCTTGGTAAAATTTTGCCATGGCATGCAATTTTGGCCATGGCGTCATGGCGTAAACCGTGTAAAGCCACCATTGCTGAAATTAGGTCTCGTCTCTATTGTCTCGCCTTTCTGTCCAGTCATGTGCATTTTCATCCACTCTGCTTGACATTTGTATACTTATGACAGTTTGTTTTACTTAATAGTTTCAATATAAATTAGCTCAACCAATAACCTTATGAAAAAGGCGGGTGAAAGCCGGAAGTGGGTACCTGCCCGCGCCCACTTCCGCCCAGCGTCGCCGCCCGCCTTACTGTAAATGACGTCGTCATATCTACACTGATATTATCGCTCACTTGCTGACTCGGCGCTTCCGGTTTGGATTTGGTTTAACGATAAATGAAGGAAATTGGTTCACATGTACATACATAGGGGAAAGTAGTACGAGATGATCCCCTCTTAAGAGAGAAAGGCTGTAACTTTTAAAACAATTATTGAAATCTATTTTCAAGACATACATTAATTAGGAAATGTATGTGGCTAGCTTGCTGCATACTCAGAATGCTGAATATATTTATCTCCTAAAAATATAATAGGTTGTTTAAAACCTTGCAAAGTAATCATCTTGTACACCGGTGTGTCCAAGATGATCCCAGGAATCATTTTGCCCCCACTTGGCCTATTTAAAGGTTCCGTAAATAATTGAATCGATTGGCAGTAATTATTGCAAGCCTGTATTTTTAAAATGTAATATTTATATACTTGAACAAGGTTTTTATTTCGGCTTATTCCAATAATCCCCTGCCATAATCCCCTGCGCAGGGGATTTCAGGATTTTTTCTGTATAAACAGAATAATACAAAAGTTGTTTACAAACATACAACAAAAAACTTTTGTTCGCTTTATGCGAACAAAAATCTAATTTTATATTATCGGCTACGCAAACAAACAGACGAGCACGTGCGAGTTGCTTGCTGGCGGATCATCTAGGGATCGTATTGCCCAAATCTCAATTTTTCACTCATGGTCACTTTAAATAATCTCCAAGCATTGGACCGCCGCAATAACTGTGAAAACTCAAAATTTAACATATAAGCAAGCAATGATACAACAAATACGGGGGTTTCATCGTCTACAACAAAAGTAATCAAGGTTCAAAGTCAGGCTTACTTTACATCAAAACCGAACAATTTTTATTTGCGCTCATTTTGCACTTGTCACATGCACCGCCATTATGTTTTGATTGGCGCGCTGGAGTGTGTCGGACTGAAGAAAGTTACTAGATGGCGTTAATAGTTTGGCCACAATCGTGTGGGATCATCTTATCTCGAGGTACCAACTTCCCCTATTGATGCTTCTGTTTTTAGAGTGACCTAGTATTTATTCAAAAAGATTTTAAGAGGTTGCAGTAAGTTTAAGGCTTCTTTTTCACAAAACAAAAAATTCTAAGTGACAAATTTATTTCCTAGTTACGTTATTTTAAATTTCTCATAACTCCAAGAGACTTGTATGGTCTAAACGTCTAAAGGAAATGAAGCACTTTGAGTTTTGAATAGCGAGGCAAAGGTCCCTTGCTCTACATCCCTTGTTTTCACACCGTTGTGTGGGTGGTGCTCAAGGTCAAGCTCGTCTCTCCATCGAAGCATGGGTCTGGTCGCAAGGTAGTTTCTTGACACTTGGGATCCATTCTGTGGTAGATTTCGTTCACGACTCATACAACAGACGTGATCAAACACAACATTCAAATGGCCAGGCTCCAGGAGAAAACAAAAAAGTTGGTAGAAGAGAATAGATTCTGGCTCTGACGTTACTATTTTAATGCATCCACAATCGGAACCATGCGCCAGCTTCATGCATCTCGCATGTTTTGTTAGACTTTCTAGTCTGATTGTCGTAAACTAGGCTGTGAACTTCAACCCCTCTTTGTGTAATGCATAATGAATAAATAATAGACCTTACTCGGGTGTCGATTATAGGATATATTGATTTGTATGCGCCATGTATTTGAACCTACTACTCGAATGAATTAGTGATGGCATTCTAAGGGCAGATATCACCTACTTTAAAACTAAATTATGTTTATGACGCATCAGCAGCTGTCAGTTGAAAGTGTAAACTTCATTTAAAAGCGTTGACCACGTTCAAAGAATTCGTAAATTATGTAGTAAACTCATTCGTTTGCTGGACTCTACTCCGAGCAACTTTCTAACAAAAAGGGGTAAATCCCTCCAACCGCACGTGGCGATCCTAAGAACCAAAAAAATAAAGTACCTAGTTTTTAAGTAAACAAAGCTTATTTGGTTGCACGTGCAGTTGGTGCGTTCGTTTATACAAATTGGTGTTTAAGCGTGCTGTCTTAAGATGGGAGTGAGTAGGTATATTGGATCAGAGCCAATGCTTACTTAGCCAGAATGGTTGAATAGCTTGTGACGGCAGTAAATGCATGCTCAGATAGGTTAGGTACCAGGTTCTTGGGCCGAAATGAATAGAATCGAAATGCCCTTGACAGTCAAGTGTTACCCACACATTCATATCCATCATAGTGTATGGTGTAGGTACGAGTATGTAGCAAATATGCACCATTTTTATTATTATTATGCTCATTATGAAGGTAATGTGTTTTAAAGACTAAGACCAACTAAAACACCGGTACATGTTAAACATTGTATCCGCGGTCATTGTTATTTCTATTTTCTTCTATACCATTAGCTTTAGGAATAACTCTAAGTAGTAAATAATTGCGATGCACAAACACGTATAGGTCGCGTATGTTCGATTCTAATTATCGATTAATTTAAAATGAGCGCCGCCCGCCCTTGAAACCCGTGGCCATTGCTTTCCGATTGACTGACTGTGAACAGTGGCATCGCCGCGGCTGCACTCAGGCCGCGCCAGGGCCAAAGTGTGCCCTTGATAGATATCACTCAACAGCTTGGATCATGCGCATGGTTATTTTCCAAAAGCTCAGCTTAAGTGACGCGACTAAATAAATAAAAGTAGAATCTGTATACGACACTCTCCTAATAACAGTAGACTTAACAAATTGAGTGTTAAGGAACGTTAAGAAGTACCTAACTAATTAAGTAGGAACTCTGTGAATGGGTTTCTATGTTGTCTACATTTGAATGTGCTAGCTACGATACAGCCACTTGCCGTAGTGTGGGTAGGTAAGTAGAAGCCTACGAACACGGCTCCTATGGCCGCAGCGCGCGGTAGAGCCTTGAATATTTCATTCGGAACGTGCGCGTGATAAAATACCGCCGAAATTCACTTTATGGAACTGGGTTATTTGTTTAGGGAATTTTTAACAACCTTCTGACGCTTACTTTTTAGTTGTCGCTCCCATTCATTATGTGTTCATCCGTTTTCTGAAATATTTGAATAGTTAATGTTCAATACAACAAAACAGCTTTATTAATTTTGGATTTCACTCGGAAATTTTTAGTAAAATAACATTTCATACCAGCGACAGCGTAAATCCGAGATGATACTCATAAATTGTCACCAAATCTCTGTGTTATTTTTATAAAATAATTCGTATTGTTCGCTCGCAAAACGTTTATTAAACGTTACGTGCCCGGGCAGGGCTCTAGATGCACTTCTGAGAAAGAACATTTTATCTTCTGGGAGAACTTTAATTTCAAAAGATAGGTACATCCACGAGACACAATGTTACGGTTGTGAGGCGGGTATTTACGGGGCCATCTGCTGTAAAACGGCTATTTTAAAACGACACACTCAAACTCGTAAACTCGGCCCGCGAACGGCTTCACGCTCTAACTATTTACTATAACAACATGATCACAACATTTTAGTAATTCATTGATCTTTGAAAATAGCTCCTAACAACCAACATTAAAACCAAGCTGATCCTGCCCTGCATTTCATATGTCATTCAAACTTTGACGCTCTCTGTAATTATTAGATCGTTTCTCCATACCTTATACTTAAAGTCCATAACTATACCTCTCTCATATTTTAAACGGATATGACGACTAAAGGTTTCATTGAAATAAAATATTGAATTCAAGATAGACGAATAGGTAACCACTTAAAATTTAATTTCAAGATTTATCTAACTGCATAAGATCGTGGCTCACTTGCCTATTTTATTACCGGCAACCATTTTATATGATTTGTTTTTCTTGTATAACCACTTTGAAGCAGAAAAAAAGAAAAAACTTAACAAATCTCACCGAATACCTATTAAAAGTAATGAATACACGTGACAGAAAAGTTATCGAAGTTTCAAGTGAAGTAACTCGCAAAGCGCTTCAGAGCCGGCCGGCGACCCGCGGCGACCGCACGCCCGCCCGCCCAGCGCCCGCCGCCCAAACCCGCGACATATCACAACGATTATATCAAAACTTTTTAACAACACTTTATCGCACAATTTCTGAAAAGTGTTCGCGTTTTAGAGACGTTTTCAGTGAGAGTTAGTAAGTGTATACGAACTTTTTTGAAAGAAATGTTAAATAACGACATACTCATAGGTTTCTGGAATAAGATCTGCAGGTCAAATATCAATTTCAATTACATAAGCTAATTGTATATCAGTTCTTGAGTTTTTCTAAATTCCAACACTTACTTTGTTTTGTTTACAAATTCAGTAGGTAATTGAAGAACACCATTCAAGGCTTTGAAAGCTCAGTGGCAGTATCAATTAATTATTAAGCCTTGTTTTACCCCTTTTTGATCAATCGTGCGACATTCAGGTGGTCATAAAACATATAAGGTATTCTGGGTATGTCCTTGAACAATTACATCGCGCCTCCAAAATGTCAACGTTTTTCGTTGATCACTAAAATGATGAGTGATTTTATCCCTTCTTATGTAGGTGTCAAAGTTCAACGAAATGTTACTAATTCGAGTTAATTTCGAATATTATCTAGGTAGGTTACCTACAATTATTTTCTACAACCCTGGGGTATATATTTACTAGTTTAGTTACCTGCTATAAAAGTCCGGATACTTAAAGCAGGGAAATAAATTCATTGAAAACCATTCTGAAAGCAAATATAAATTAGAACATCGTTTCCTCGAACTACGATTCAATTGGTTCACGCGCTTCGCTTCACTCGAAGGCTAATTAAATGGTTTTGTAACTCCAATTCAGGATTGAGATTAGTTACTTGACATCCGTTTGTAATAATTGAACGAAGGTTTGATACACTCCTTTAAAATGTTTGTAACCACATATCGTTACACAGCTGTGCAAATCTATTCCCCAAATCCTTTATTTATTATTAGACGAATAATAATTATTGAGGAAAAATGCCGGGAATGAAGGGGTTTTTCGGGAGGTTAGGTTAGGACTCCTAACCTAACCTCCCGAACCCCTTCATTGCTTGATCCTTCATTCATAACACAACAACACAACATAGCATCACACAACAACAACTGAGAGAGAGAGAGAGGAACATACTTAAACCCATTGAAATTAGACAAAGAGTTATTAAACGGGTCATTACGAAATTGATTATTAGCAAACTCATGTTATTATGAGAAAGGAGTTTGTATCAAAGTGCGCATTCACACTGACGTACGTTTTACCGGATCGGTTCGTCGTACTCGTAAAGTTACGTTTTCCCGGCTACACCTAGCGTATGTTAGTTGGTCGAGGTACGGACGAGTTAACACACACACGGCAGTATTCCAGATGCAGTCAAAAATACCGACCCGACAAAATGTACTGCGGGTTCGGTTTATCGCATAAGTACTGTTTTTTTCGGTGATGGCGTATTATGTAGAGGTAGTTGTAGGTTGTAGGACTTGTAGTGTCTACTTCAAACACCTGACAGTAATCCTTATCCGGAAAACACACAACCGGATTTTTTTACTGTGTCCTGTATGACGAAATATGTACCTACGGTATAAACATAAGCTCCCGTAGCAACGGGTCCGTTAAAACCGGTACGATGAATACGGATCATCTGTGTAAATGCGCACTGAGTTCTGTAGTAAACTACGATTGAAAAATCTTTGATAATTTGTTTTGTTATCTTTAAACCCCGAGGCGTGCTAAATAATTGTGTTGATGTTGCCAAGCACAAGCTAGACAAGTATAGATAGTGTGCATTCACTTTTGGCCGAACTACGGGCAACTTTTAATTAGAAATTGTGTCGTGTAACGATATACTTAATCTAACTTCTAAACAAAAGTTGATGAAGTTGTAGCCAAGATGATAGGGCATTTATATCAAAAGCAGAATTTATACAATAAGCATTTATATTAAAAATTCGTAACATTTTGTTAGCTCAATAGATAGGTTTTTTCCCGCTGTTACTACTTCTTTTTGTCGACCGCTGATGGTCATCGGGGAAATGTTGCCCAGTGGGGATCATCGCCACAAACATTATTATTTATACTCGTTTAATCAATTTCCTACTATGTGTAAGTTTTTTGCATCATTTGAGAAATCCTTTTTGTTGTTCTGTGAGTTTTGAATTGCGCCCGAAAACGTTTTCGACCGGATGTGGTCTGAATATGAATTACCCTCATTCAAGTCTTGAAACAATCGAAAGAATGCAGAATTTTTACATGAAAAAATACTACAAAATAAACAAAATCAACTACTCCCCTTTAGATTGTTGAAAGAGTCAGGAGTGGTCTCAGTTAGATGGTTTACCCCTTCATCTCTATAGACTTAATAATAATAATAATAATAATAATAATAATAAATCGTTTATTTACCAAAAACACATGCAATAAGTAGAGTGCCAGTGGAACTCAAACTAAGCAAGAATGCTTGTATCTTGAGATCCATGAGTGCGTTTGACAGATACGATTTCAGAACACTGGAAAATGTAGTACATACTTATAAATATTTTTTTTTTTTTTTTTTTTAATAAGATTGTAATTGATTAAAATTAACATGCAAAATTTATAATTTAATTAATTAAATTGACCATTCTGGTATGAACATGAGAGCCAGTGAGTTTGTAAAATTGTGTTAGGTGTATAGTGTACCTAGAATGTATGTTTGTGTGTTGTGTGTGTTTGTGTGA
Organism: Eupithecia inturbata; assembly: GCA_963662085.1. Classification (NCBI taxonomy): domain Eukaryota; kingdom Metazoa; phylum Arthropoda; class Insecta; order Lepidoptera; family Geometridae; genus Eupithecia; species Eupithecia inturbata. The sequence goes on along the minus strand of OY759179.1, from coordinate 525,005 downwards.
TGCATGTGTGTACTGGACCTCGTGAGGCACCAGAGCCTCACGACTAATAAACGACCTAGTCTAGTAAATAATCACTGAAGCTTCCAAGAAATTATCATTAAATCATAATCATTTCTGTATCCATTGCGTCTGCAGATTATTTTGTTAACATCTAATATTGTGTCAGCAACTCAGCATAGGCTCCATCTACTCCGGATTATTCTACAGAAAACCTTTATCGCAATGAATATCTCTACATAACGGGTCTGCCGTTATGATCGTTTCGAGTGTCGCAATATGTACGCATAGCGTGAATGGCGAAATTATATAAAGCATTTTATGTTAGTTATATAATTATTGTTTGATGAAACAGTGAGAGATAGGAAGGGTATTGATATTATTAAACTATGATATGACTCTAATCTTTTTAGATGGTACAGCCAAGCTATTATGCAGAATCAATAATACATACATATAAGTATATTCTTTTGCCTGTAAGTATGTGTAAGCACCATAAGAACAGATAACCTCTAAAATGCATTACTCTATGCAACTTATTTCAATTGCTACGCCTCATCTACGACACTTGCAAAGTACTACGACACTGTAGAAGCTCTACGCCACCCTCTACTTAACTGCTACGCCACTGTAGAAGCTCTACGCTACCCTCTACCTAACTGCTACGCCACTGTAGAAGCTCTACGCCACCCTCTACCTAAGTGCTACGCCACTGGTTGAAGTTCTACGCCACCCTATACCTAAAAGCTATGCCACTGGTAGAAGCTCTACGCCGCCACCCCCGTAAGTGCTACGCCCCCAGGACACACATCTTTTCTGGAATACTTTGATTTTACTTATGTTTTTCACCAATATTTTGTACTTTACGATGAGTTGGCTATTTCATCGTAAAGTACTAAAAAGACAGTATCCTCGGGAGCGCCAAGCTCACAAACCACACACACACCCTCACACACCCTCACACACCCTCACACACATGCACACACTGAGTACCTTTCTTAAATTATTCCTTAATTTGTTTTATTTTTGCTATAAGTACACAATTCTATTATATACCTCTATAAACAGTTTAAGTTCAGAGTAAAACCTATTGTTAACTTGTATAATATATACTTATGTAGGTACCTACACTCTGTTGGAACTCCTCTAACTCTAATCCCAGAGGTGGGCGTTGCGATCTGCGACACAGTGTTTTACTTCTGCAGGTCGCATCGCTGCCTACTTTTGATAATATTGTCCCTCAATATGTTCCTAGATAAAGACTCTTTATCTTTATCTTATTTATGTTATTGATGTTTTGTTTTAAAAATAACAGTAAACTATCTTAATTATACACCATCACACAACTTGTTTATTATTGATACTTCTCATTGTCAAGTTGTACATTGACGCTTGACCCGACACCTGGTGAGTATCCAACGCAGCGCATCAGCATTGCACATACAGCAGCGGGGCAATGCAGCCAGCGCAGCGTCTTAAGGACGCTTTCGACTTGCAAATTGTTTACATTATAAATACTATCTAATTTGTTTCTATTATTTGATAGTAATTTTCTTTGATAATAAAGTTGTACATCAATATAAGAGAATATAAAAATGTAATTTGCCGCAATCCCATCGGAAGCACGTTCGTAATACAACCCTAAAATAGTTATTCTGTGGTAAACACCCGCTCGATGTCAAGATCAGATTGATTGGATGCAACGCTACATAGGTACCTACTTCATACCGGTAGGTACAGTCTAGTACTGATATTAGGTATGTTTCACAGTAGGTACAATACGTTCTAAGTATTATTGTCGACGTCTGTCCCCGTGTCGACGCGTATATCGTGTTTTCTTTGTCTATTACCTAATGTTTAACACGCTTAGCTCTAATTATTCACATACCATACACTTAATATAAGTATAAAATTCAGTTCGGTAGGTACACATTACTATTAATAATTATCATGCAAAATCACAGGAAGGGGTAAGTAAGAGAAAGGTAGCAGGTAGATAGGCAAACAGGTGGATTAGTCTTGAGAGCTCTCGTTCCTATCTCCTGAGTAATAATGGAAGTAATTCAGTTAGTGGTATCCATTTCTTGAATTGCAACTCTTCGCCACGCATACACTGGAGCGGCCTGCTATAGTACTTACCGCATTGCATTCCTTAGCCTTTGAATCACAGGAAGGGGTAAGTAAGGGAAAGGTAGCAGGGAGATAGGCAAACAGGTGGATTAGTCTTGAGAGCTCTTGTTCCTATCTCCTGAGTAATAATGGAAGTCATTCAGTTAGTGGTATCCATTTCTTGAATTGCGAAAGCTTGCGTGTAATTGATTCATTATAATTTATAAGTACGTAGTGAGCACGCGTATTGAGTGATTTGAGTGAAATATCGAACGAAGAGTTTACAATTTTTTATTAAAATATTATATAAAAGTTGACTACAAAACATAGTATAATTTTATTTAAATTATCCACATATTATTTGAATGGGGACGAACGCTACTGAAAAACTTCCCGCTGGTCCCTATGGGGACCAACGGGAAGTAAACTTCCCGCTGGTCCCCATTAGGGACGAAACGTGGGGACGAGCGGGAATAACCCGAATTTTCTGGTATAGCTAGATACTCGTATATCAAGTTGTGGACGATCACAACTTGATACCGTTCTGGCACCATTTAACACCAATCTCTAGGCATTGAAGTGTTCCGTCGGTATAGTTCAATAGACATAGAAGAACATAGGCATTTGTTCCGGGTCTGTTTGTGCGGATCAGAGATCCGTACGATACCTGCCTTGGCACAAGCTTTGCTTTCCGTACGGTACCTGCCATGGCACAAGCTTTGCTTTCCGTACGGTACCTGCCATGGCACAAGCTTTGCTTTCCGTACGGTACCTGCCATGGCACAAGCTTTGCTTTCCGTACGGTACCTGCCATGGCACAAGCTTTGCTTTCTTCGGTGCTAGATTGATTATTTATTTATTTCATTCATCAATAACTTGCGAAAAGCTACTTTTAATGCGTTAACTGCAGGCGCACCCGCCTTCAAGCAACTTGAATGAGTAAATTAAAGTAACTATTATCTACAAATAACTAGGTAGGTACCACGAAAAGTTCTTTAAGTATGGAAATATTTATTTATTTTATTTTATTTATTTATTCATCATCAAATCTATCTTTACAGGCGCAGGCACCCAATGCAATAGATTACCTCACAAACATTCCTTACAAAAACAAAATACCATTAAAATAATAATAATAATTACATGAAAGAAAAAATAATAATAATCATTTAGTAAAATAATAAAATAAAAATCAGTCAAAGTGATTACAATTTCATAATATTAAAACATAATAAATCTCACCCCTTATTCATATAACATAATATAAATAACAAAGCCCTTTAAAAATATAAAAATTTAAAAATATAACATGCCTTGAAATTCCAAAGTTTAAAAAAAACGCATTTACTTGTTTTTTGTTAAAAAGTAGGTATTGCGACTGAAAATACCGCTAAATATCAGCAGACCTCGCCGCAAAAGGTCATCTTGTGATTTTCCGAAATCCTTTAAAAAGCCAATTAAAAGCAAGCTGTGCCACCGCGGAACTGCTAATTAACCTGGACCAATGACCAGACGGACGTGTGCTGCAAATTAACTTTATATTCAAGCGAATTAAAACTAAACGCAAACCTTGCCTCGCCGAATGCGTCGAGACGGCCGCAGGAATGGAATCTTAGTATGGTTTGTTTGTATGAAGTTAGTTAACCTATTTCTATGGTTGAATTTGAATTTAAGAATTTTTGTGTAACTACGCACCCTTGTCTACGCTGAGTTGAGTCCGCTTATTAGATACGTTCGGTAACTTTTCTGTACACAGAACTAGTGACACTTTTTGTTCCATTCATTCTGTGCTCCAACAATAAAACACCTACCACAATCGTTCGTTGCGTCGCGCGTCGAATAAATTATATGAATCCATTTGTTTCAGTTATAAGCCTATTCGCCGCCGCTCCTCCACCAATAAACCGCTACACTTTTATTAATATTTTGGGCACGTGAATCTTCGTAAGAATTTAATGATTTTCGGTTTTTCCTCTTGTCTTCCCAAAAGTTTATACTTACTGGCATTGTACAAGAAACTAGGCGGCGCGCGGCGAGTCTATTCCGTAACGATTGCTGTCGCAATTGCTTCTTGCGATTGTAATTTTTGACAAGAAATGTTATACCTACGAACTACATAAACCTATAGACCTCAGACTTTGTTACCGACACCACAGAATTGCAACGGCATTCACAGAATCTGGAATCTATAGATAGAAACGTATTCATTAGGTATTTCTCAATCATATCTGGTATTCGAGCAAATAAACCATCTGCACAATAACCCCGTGGAAGGCCGGCATCTGGCCCTGGCCACTGTCCAGCTCCAGCTAGCCACTTAGCACGCTTTACTTATTGCCAGGTCCGCCGGGTTCTGGCACTCTTTCATAGGAAACGCTATAAATCATTTAACTTTGCTGTAGCTAGATTGAGACGCGCAGCAGAACGTCCAGCTATGCTTAGAATGAAACGTGTAACGACGCTATAGCATTTAGTATCTTTACACGAACCATTGGGCACGCTTTTGGTCCCTTCTGTTTCTCAGATGTTAATAAATTCATACATAAAATTTAAGAAATAAGGAAAAACTAGTCAAACCAATTGTACGCCTTACAAAGGTGCAAAAACATGGAGATTATATTAAAATACAAGTATATAATAAACTACCAATTAACATTACGAACATTGACAACTTTGAACATTTTAAAAACTTAATCAAGCATTTCTTTGAAAGCCATGCATTCTACAGCATCAGTGAATTTATAAGTACTAATTTATTGCAATCCCATTCTTTAGAAAACATGACATTGAACTTTATGATCTGGAATTAATTGAAATGTGTATTTTATCTAGATTTTTAAAATGATTTATATAAGTATGGTTTTGTCTTTTCAAATTGTACAATTACTGACTTGCCTTGTATAACGACCTATGTTATAAATGGTAAATAAATAAATACAAATAAACCTACAAACTTGCAATTTTGCATGTTTGGTGAGATCCATGAATAGAGTAGGATTCCTTAATTTCATAAGTAAACATATTGAGGTTATAGAGTTATTGAATTTCAAATTCAATTTGTTTATTTGTAAACATGGATCACAAAGATGGAAGAACGGTAATAGATAAGCACCATGTTTGTTCATGTTTATGTAACGTTATTAATCTGTACCTAAAGAAACCATTAATACTTGCCAAATTATAAATTCAATATCAAAGAACGAATTTTCTTTTAAATCAAATGAATAACGTTGTATATTCCTATTTACGATTTATGGCACTGTTATATATCTTGGCACCCATTTAGATTTCATCTCTTTTATTGAGGAAAATGTTTCCTGAACTTTGCTCACTTTGGCTAAGGAAATTTCTAAACACGCTGCACACATATTGCAGGAGGAAGTGTAGGTACCTTCGGTCAACGACATAAATGGCTACTAGTGACAATCTTTAAATCGTTTCTAAGAGGAGCTGGTAGGTAGGTATCTGAGCTGTGAAAGAATAGCTCTTTACAACAAAATTTCTCGACCAAACCTTCAGCATTTGTTCAGTCAATATCAAACAGCCTACTCCGTTGCAAACCACAAAGTAAAGGTGATAAGTCAACGTGCTACCCACGCGAAACGCAGAAACTTTAGTATCTAAAATCTAGTTTGGGTGTACCTACTTACCTAGCAACAGAAACCTAGCTGGCGATTTCGATCAGTACTTACGGAAATAGGCGATCTCCCACACCCTTCGTAAATCAGGCTCCATCGGCTCGCCTGTGCAACCTCATTACTGAAACCTGTGCCTTTTAGTTTAATCATCCAGCTCGTAAAGGGGAGCGCCGGGTTATGTCATTTGCACGGTGGGGTGGCCATGCGGACCTTCCGGAATCACGGACTGGTTGATTGATGCGTCCCCAGGAATGTTGTGTTTACTCATTGTTTTATTGATTACACAGACCTTTTCTATTTGAATTATTTATGGTACCCGCGTAGACGTCTATATCCCAACAGAATGGTTGAACTACTGCTACCTACCGCTAGCTGCTGCGAGTGCATTGGGACGACGAAGTGCCTTGGATGTTTTAGGTAACAATGTTTTGAAAAGTTCTTCGTCGTACGGCATTAAACAACACCGAAAACCGTAATTTAAAAACAAAAAAAAACCAACATAAACACATCTAAAATAAATAAATAAAATGGTAGTCATAGCATTATCATATCTATATATCATAAAGCCCCAAACTCTGAGTCTAAGGTCGGTTTATAAAAGCTTGCTCAGACATCGATCCATGCTTGAGTAAAGCTTTTCTATGGCACAAACGTCACTCAAGTATAGATCTGTAACTGAGCAAGCTTTTATTGTATGAGCCCAAGTGGTAGACAAAGAGGTAACACTTACCTAAGTATAAAACATCCAGAGCCGAGATCAAATAACAATGTAACATGATAGTTTCGTAATAAACAGCACACGTTGCGGTCTGCTCTTTGTGCAACCGCCAGCATGATGCGAACGTAACACATTCACCGAACTTTATCAAAATGCTTTGAATGTTGTGTGTGCTGCACATTTATACAATTCCTCTTCATTTTCCTAAAGAACTTTGATATAACAAAGTGAACGGAGGATTCGTTTAGTAAGTAATTGTACAAAGTTTCTTAGAAACGTGAAGTAGGTACATATTTGATGTATAGATTTTACACTAAGCTCATGATAAGACTGACTCTAACAGAAAAATCGCCTTTACGTCATGTAGGTATTTTAATTATCCCAAGTTCTTAGGAAACTTGATCATGTCTAAATGGATTGTGACTCCAAACCGTTACGTTAAATACGCATCAAAACTAGAGCTTTAGGATTTATTAACTTTAATACCTACTTCATTGGCATTAGGTCCCTATTATATCCTGGAACACGTAAAATGATGCGGTCCCTCGTTCGCACGGCGGCGGCGGCAGGCTGCGGGGCGGCACGTGACGTGATGTCACCGCACCGCACCTATGCGTCTCACTGAGTCCGGACCCGGCAAGAAAGAGCTCGTCAATCTCGAATTTTAATTAATTATAGTTACATGATTGAATGCTACAAATAACCTAGATTATAAGAAAAGACAGGTAAAACTTAACAATGACTTTAACTTCACTCGCGTAAGGGTCCTGCGTGCGCTCTCTATTGTAGGCAGGTAAGTATGCGATTGCGGGTATCCTGGCCGACATTTAGCTAGTATAAGTAAAACTATGGACTGGTTTTGTCTGAAATAATCTTTAAAAATCTATTTTTAGATGTTCGTTCCCTTTATCCAAAGGGAAAAAGGGACCCTTCAAAAGTTTGTCGGCATATTTTGAAATTTCCAAGGGAATCACATGTACACAAAACCTATAGTACTTCCCGTTAACCTAGATCCATGAAATTTGGCGAGAAGCAAGGTCTTACAGCACAATTATAGCGAATTATCTGAAAACAGCAAATTTGAAGTTTAAACACAAAAAAGTTAACTCGGTATGGACCAAAACGTATCATGATTAGTCAATGGTACTTCCCATTGACTAATCATGATACTTATTTGGCAAGAAGCAAGGTCTTATAAATATACGGAACCCTCGGTGCGCGAGTCCCACTCTCACTTGACGTTTTATATCAATTATAAGGAATGGTCTAAATAACCTTCCAAACAGAGGACTACTGAACCATTCAGCGACGATCATTAACAAAACAAGGAAATACCTAAAATAATACGGAAAACTTCCTAAAACCGGAAAACACATACACACACAATACTTACACCATCAGCTGACCATTAACCAAATTAGAAAACCATTATCATTATTATTAGTAGGTATTGAATAATTGGTTGGTGAGGCAGCACTACGCTTACATTAGTACGACTCTAGAGTGATGTGTAAATATTGGAGACTTGGAAATTGTGTTATCTTATCAGGTCGACTTTTATCATATCGTTATGGGAAACTCTTCTACTGATAGGCGCAAGTAAGGTGATGTCTAGTCTAGAGGTAAATGGTAAATGGACCAGTGCACGGATTGTTAAAGAGTGGAAATGGTCGCTAAGTGTCGAACGGTTATAAGTAGGTACCTAGCGAAGGTACGTTTATTTATTGTAAAAGCTGACCCCTTTTATGATCATTAAATTAAATTATGTGAAGTGGTGTTTAAGTATTGAATTACTTACCGAGATATTGAAATCGTAATTCTAAAAACTAATTAAACCCAGCAAGGTGCTCGGCATTGCAACTGACTTCCCTTTGAGAGCACTCAGTCTAAGTTGCTTTGAATGTCGGTAAGCTGTTGAAGTTCAATAGACTTGACGCCCCGGTGCGGGTGGTGCGGCGCGTGTCCTAGTTCTGCGTTGTGCGTTATACAACTTAATGTAAGGGGTAAATATAGCGGTTTGTGATTTTCTCGGCTGTGGTAAGATGTGCAGGGATGGTGGTAAGGACTGGCCATATTCGTTAAATGTTGTAACCTTTTTAGGGTTTCGTGTTCGGGTACGAATCCCTTACGCTCTGCCTGTCCTTTTTCCCTCTTGAATATTAATTTTATAATAATAATAAATATCGTGCACCTGTACAGGTTAAAATAAAATGAATGAAAAATTAAAATGTTCAGTAAGTACAAATTGTGATGTCGAGATTTGAAAAGAGACCTTCAAGGTCAAGTGGTATCAAACAAATAAATGAAGGGTTTCAGTTTGTAAATTTCAAAACCGTTTTTAACATGTTTGTAGGTTTCATACCCTTTGAAATATTTTGAAAAAAGTCTTTAAACTGACCCCTCTCCCCCCTTATCTCCAAAATTTGCAAAGCAATAGATCTGAAATTTATGTAGTCTTTGTCAATATGGATCTAAATTTTACAGGAAAAATATAAAATAGTCTGTACGTATAGAAAACCAAACTGTGAGGTGCTTTTTAGGAGAAATTTAAATTTTTTATTTATTTTAATTAATTCTCATTTATTAGTATAAGTGGTTATTTGTATCCCCCTTAGCAGAACAGTTTTTGAAAAAGGGTCAAAAAAGAAAATTTTTAAAAAGTTGCTCGTTTTTTAATTTTTTTTTAAACTCCCCCGTCCCCCTTAGTTGTTCTAAGTACTAAGGGGGGAGAAATAATTTTCAAAAGGGGGGACTTCATGGGGTAGGGTTAGTATACATTTCAAAACAGTTTTTGAAATGTTTCTGGGTTTCATACTGTTTGAATATCATTATCCTCTAAACTCCGAAGTGTGCAGAGCGATATAGCTATCTGAAATGATGTTACCTACTGTCTTTAGATATTCATTAAATAGCGAACTTTCTAACTGGTACATATAGTACATTTATATAATGGACAAAAGTTCGAAACCCTCGGCGCGCGAGTCACACTCGTACTTGACGGATGTCAAGTACGAGTGTAAAATGAACGTCAAATCTCGGTGCTGTGATAAAAGACGGGTTAGATCAGCCTAGACATCCAACGAATACAAGCCGACAACATTGTTTTAAGCACCTTTGAAACCAAAGGTGCAATCCGGCACATAAAGAAGTATCGTACGAATATCGTAAGAATAGCCGGCTAAGTCACACATCAAGGTCACGTATCTAGTCTTAGGTTTGTCTTTGATGAGCACGACAAGAAAGACGGTGAAGTTGATGAAGATTTAAAAATAAAAACCTAGAGGTGCTTGCGTTAACGATCATTCTTGTTTTGATTGTGATATCAGAACAGGGAAAATCCATTGGGATTATAAAATTCTGTGCTGGTTCATTCATTAAAAAAAAAATGTACGATTCACTCACATCCTAAGTGCGCCCCGTGCGCGACAAGTTTAGCATAATCCCCCTGAGTGGAACTCCGCAAGCTTACCCAGCTACCTACTAGAATGCAGCTCCTGCACAACGTGCAAGTATCTACACACCTGCCTGCGCGACATTAGGTACCCACCAGACAGATGATCAGTATACGTGGCTCATCAATCATTATGAATGAATCGATTGCATAGAATTTAGCGAAATGGGGCAATTTAAAAATAACTTGCATTAAGTTTCATCGGCTATAACGTATTGTTGAAGGCAGTTTCAATTTTCTCTACTTTTGACGACCTCTCGAAATGCCGGTGTACAAAGGGTCCACCTAAGTAATTCAGAAGGTTGGCAGTTCAATTCCCACCGTAGGAAAAATTAACGTGTATAGGACTCCAGTTATCTGGTAGGGCTAGAAAATGCAGAGTGACAAATTCCAGTATTCAATCCACATAGGGATCAAATGACCATGCCTGTAAAATTAACAATATTCTTTATAAATAGTTAAAGCTTATTCAGCTCGGTTGAAAATATTCGGTTGCAACAGGCCACAAATTGCGCGGTTCTGTTTATCTCGCATCTGCATTCAGGAGTGACAGTTTGTTTTATCATCAGTCGTGTTGGGTTCACATCTACATATTCGGTTTTCACAATTATTCCCTGGTTTATTTTATTTTATATGCAGTTAAATGTTCAGGCAGTATTTGGCTTACTTATTGCGTGATAAAAAGTTTGCTAACTGATTTTTGTGAAGGAAATGTTAAAATTTCATCTCAATCTATAAATTAAACACAAATTCAAAGCTATTACCTTAAATGCAATTTAGGTACAACGCTGAAATTATTCCTAAAATTAAAAGAGACATGGTAATAAAATGCTTTTATTTTTATTTTGGACATTGTTTATTTAGATTCGACCAAGTCTTCTCAACCTATATGTACCTATCAATCCAAAATCACCGTACATCTTATTCCATCTTTTGTAAGAATATACTCAGTAAACCAATGTGTTCACGACATATCACCCTCAAGTGAATTAAACTTAAATTTTTATGAACCTGCTAACTCCGCCGCGGTAATTTGAACTTTTTGTGGTAATTTGAACGTTATTAAAGGAAATTAAAACCATAAGTTAATTGTGTACGTGCCCAGTGTGGTGCTGAACTGGCGAGGAATGAAGTGAAGGTTACCGCATGGTGAGTGGTCGGTGATGGTGCGCGATGGCGTGGCCTGGAGGCACGGAGACCGTGGAGCTGCCACTGCATCAGCTCGCTGAGGAGGACCGTGTCGAGGTCGTCAACGCGAGGCGGAAGAATAGTGAGTAGTAAACTAGAAAACACTTTGTATGAAATACGTAGCGATGTAGAGTATTGTAGAGTTATGTAGAGGGCGAGTGCATACCTACCTCTACTATGCGTTTTTTTGTAATCTTTTCACCGCTGCAGCTACTGAACGGATTTGATTTATTAATTGATTGATCGCCAACATAGTGTACTTACAGTTTGGTGTACCCACACTATAGATACGAGACGATACTTAGTTAGTTATAGTTCTAACTAACTCTAGCATATACAAATCATGCCACGTGTTTTGTAAGGATAATTATATCTGATCTTAATTTGTATTCTGGGCAAGGACATTATACTTTAACAAGGAAAAGCTCGAGCTGAACCGTTGGCGTAAAATAGAGTTTTGGTTTGGTCTCAGACGCATTACACCGAATGTAATGGAAATGCGCAAACACTGTAAGTAGGAAGACTACATAGACACGCTACGGTGTAGGTAGAGCCTGTAGCCGCCGCGCCGCCGTACAGCCATCACCCCTTGTTGTGTTATTATGTTCTAATTTTACCTTTTTAGGGTTGAGGTTAAAGAATCTTTATTTCTCATAAAAACTAAAAGTTCATTTACAATGAGAATAAGTAATTCGTAAATAATGTTTAAATTACATATTACCTCTAGGACCTAGGTACTTATGTGTAGGCATTAGATAATCAAATTTTTTATATAATAGTGCTATTTAACATAATAATAATTTAGAAGATAGATCGGTTTCGAAACTTTTCTGTCCTTTTTTCCGCCTTTAATATCACAACAACTACAGCAGAAAAATACCTTGAAACTTAAAATAACAATTCATTTCGTGCGCCTGTACAGATTCAAAAGAAAAAAAAATTAAATGAATTTTGAGCAGGTACGAATTGTGATGTCGAGAAAAAAGTCGAAAAATAACCAATTCCCCTCGCCCTCTCCCCCCTATCTCCGAAGTTTGTTGTGCGATCCATCTGAAATGTATGTGGCATTTGTAGATCTATATTTTATGGATCTAGTATATTTTACAGGAAATATATAAAGAATTCTAAAGTAAGTAGAACACATTTTGAAAAATGGTCAAAAGGGGGGAATCATTTTCAAAAGGGGGGCCTACCTCACCGAGTGGGGTATCAAATGAAAGGTATCGGTTTGTAAATCTCAAAGAGTTTTTGAATTTTTTGTATGTTTCATACTTTTTTAAATATTTAAAAAAAAATATTTCGAAAAATTACCCATTCCCCCACCTATCTATTCCGAAAACTCCGAAGTTTGTAGAGCGATCCGTCTGAAATGTATGGATCTATATTTTACAGGAAAAATATAGAAAAGTCTGTAAGAAAAACACAGGGGGGGGGGGACGATTTTCAAAAGGTATACTGTTTGGAGATGTACACAGGTTTGTACATCTCCAAACAGTTTTTAAAATTCCTGTTGTTAAAATTATTTTTCGAAATATTTTGAAAAAATCTCGAAAATTTTACTATTACCCTCTATACTCCGAAGTTTGCAAACCGATACACCTTTAATTTTTAGGTATTCATTAAATAGCAAAGTTTCTAACCGGTACCTATAGTAGGTACATATTAGTATACTTGACAAACGTTCGAAACCATTGGCGCGCCAGGTCACACTCACTCGCACGCACTTGATGGATCTTGTTTATAAGGGTGCCTGTTGTGTAGGCAAGCGGCAGCGGAAGCGGTGTAGTCTCAGTAGTCCGATTACAATTAAGTGACCCGGACTCTTGAGTCGCTCGACGACTAAGTAGTCCGGCCGGTTGTCTGATTGAACCGGACTGTTGAGCCGTTTTTTGCGCGGATTTTTGACATGTTTTAATATCACGTTTGCCCACCGCGCGCGCGGTACGTTCGTGCTAGCGGACACGGGAACGGCATTTCAGGGTTATAGATGTTTTATTTATTTTTAAATTATGGATTTCAAGATTGAAACTCAATTTTTCCTAGTCAGTAGGTACAGTCCTAACAAGGTTGTAAGTCGAGCAACTAATCTGCGTCCCGATCGCATTACACTTGACCATACTCTACGTAATTCAGATTCACCTTGTGGAGGCTCTTGGCAGGCTTCTCCTCAGTCCAGCGTGGCGGCCCGTGCAACATGCTCGTCCAGATACTGGTGGGTCAGCCTCTCGGTGAACTACTTTATAGCTTTTAGTGGTGAATGGATCGAAGACCTTCATGGTGGGGTTGGTCCTGTTTGGTCCGACTCCAACCATTATCGTAAGCACTGGAAGGAAAGCCGGCCCTAAGTGAAGTGTCCATGAGCATATTGCTTCAGTAGGACAAGTTCGGGGATTGTTGTCTAGGGTAGAATAGAGAAAAAATACGTCACTTTGTCATCGAATACGTAAATTGTTTGAAATTAATTCCTTCAACGCCAATAATGTACGCAATGTTTGACGATGCGATGTCATTATTGTCTAATCTACCCTAGAGAACAATCCCCGTGCTTGGCCTACTGTGGGTTACAATTTGGTCCAGACAAATCCATACCTACGGAAAGTTCAATCCAAGGTCTACGATTCATGAGCTACGGCATGAATTGCAATAACGAGATCTCGCGAGAGAACAATCATGATGTCTGCTTTGTGACAGTTTTTGTGCTGACTCCACGGTAGGTAGGGATTGAGTTGTTCACCGGGAGACTTGTCCGTCCAGATATTCACGTACATCGCGACCTGTCTGCAATTCTACGTGGCGCACATCATAGACTACTACTGGACGGCTTTATGAGAGTTAAGGAGGCAGAGTAGGGGGGCCGACGCGGACAGCCCCCACGGCGTGAGTTTGGTGATGGTGGCGTGATGTGGCGCGGGGGCTGTGCCGGCGCGAGGGCGCTCTGTCTGCGGTTCAGGAGGCTCGGTGAGTTTGCATCTCAACAAGAGATCTTATAGTCATTTATGGTCCTTTCTATAAAAAAGAAAATCATTTATTTGACAAAAGTATACTTACATACAATAATCTAAATTAATCCATGGACTCCCAAACTAGCAACCCAATTTGCTGTAATAATAATTATTCTGATGTAGGTAGGTTCTCACATATTGAAACCTTCATTTCATTTATTTATTGCCAATAAGTAGGTACTTATAGGTTGGTAGCTTAAGATCTAATGATAGTTAAAGTTAGTACATATACCTACACCCTGTTGCACAGCAAGTTTGATTGTTAGTAATTTACATACCTAGGTAATAACTTTTCATTCTCCAGTAAAGCATTACCTACCTAATTTGTGGTAAGGTGTAGGTACCATGGATAGACCGACGGCTATAATAAATGACCACTTTGTAGGTAGGTCCATCGAAGAGGAGGAAAGAGGAATAGGTACTTACTTCTATGTACATACTTGCCAAAATTAAAAAGATAGGTGGCTTGTTTTGGAATTAATTGTGCCCTAACTCAAATGGCCCTCACATGTAGATAACGTTACCTACATGTGAGGACACATGACTAATACTTTAAACGCTTGGTTACGCTCTATTGCCTCTTCAATAAAGCGAGTGTTAGAGCTCCGAAGGTCACGTCGTACCATCTTCGCTTTTTAAGGTCTGACCTCTGACGAAGTCGCTTGGATGGTTTCTCGTCTTTTTGTCCTAAGCCCAAGAGTCTCATCCGAGAGTTTAGACTTCATGCCAGTGCACGGATTTTGAAGAGCTTAACCTACCCTCGTTCCTCAGAGTTTTGACCAGATTGTGTAGGGTCTTGTCAAGACCCTACACAATCTGGTTCAATACCAGATCAGATCAGATCTGGTATTGATCCTCAAAGTCAGACTTACTTTAGGTACCTACATCCAAATCAAACAATTTTTATTTTTGCTCATAAATTTGCACTCGTGACTTGCACTGCCAGCCATTACGTTTTGACTGGCGCGCTGGAGTGTGGAAGTGAAAGGCTACGTTTTAGTGAAGAAATTTACTAGATGGCGTTACAAAAACTCTTTATTTCCATAAATACATTAAATGTAGGTACCTACACTTGAAAAGGTCAAATTCTTAATATTTAAACACTGACACGGAATTAAAGTGATATTTTTGATTTCATTCGCTTCGTTAAGTAGACTAAAGTAAAGAAGCGCCGAAGAAGAAGAAGGAGAAGTTTGACCACAATCGTGTGGGATCATCTTACCGCGAGAGATCAACTCGTACCAACTTTTATTAAAGCTTTGTGTAGTTAGGTGATAGTGATAGAGCGAGTGGTGGCCTTGAGGTTCCTATCGATCGCACGCACGCGCGCACGTGGCGGCGGTGCCACTTTGGCGGGTTTCGGACCTACCGATGTCCGCACAAAATATACGTATTTTCCTTATTTATCATCACATCATTCTACCCCTCAATAGCACGGAAATGAGGAATGTAATAAGATAACAGCTAAGACCAAGAATCCTACGTTAAGTTTACAGATACTTACTTACTACTTTATACTTACTTTAGTTAGGTTTACTGTTATGCTATTTTTTTACCCAGTTTTTGGGGAAAAGCAGCTTTTAATTTTGTAGGTAAAGTGCGCACTTTTTGTTGGCAACTCTACCATGTCTAATGTCACGCTAATCAACGTCATTAGTTTTCACGGAAAGCCGCAGACGTCGCCACTAGTTTCATAGAGAGATTAGTGTTGGGCTCGAAATAGGATATGTCAAAAATTCGGTTTGAATTCGCTTTAGTTTTGATAAACCGAATAAAATGCAAACGATCCGAATAATAAATTACGCTGATTGCGACAGCGACGCGTGTATAGTGTAGTATAGTTTCCATAGTTTACCCTGTAATGTTGTGTTCTTGTTTTCAATAAACGAATTGATTTAAATTTACCCATCTACTGGCATAGATAAATATATTTTTCATCTGCCTTCTTAGTACATAAGTACGTTTGTGAACTATGCTCGGTTCTGGAGTCCAAGATATTTAAATCAACAGACGTTTTTTTATGAATGAAAGCAAACAACAAAAACAAAGCTGCAAACAATAACAGAAAACAACAATAAAAATGAAAACACAAACACAGCCACGCATAATTTCACACGCATAGCTAAAGTTAAAAAATATTTTTTTTTTAAACTTCTGCGATTTTTTCCGATGTACTATGTCGTCAAATTTTTTCCACCAATAGGTATTACTATGATTTTTTGACCCCTTTGTTTACAAAAAACGCGATTACGCTAAAATCTCCCATTCCCCTTGAATGGGCCATCCGGGGAGACGGAGCATAATCGTTTTTAGTTTCCAGCATGTTACCAAAAAATAAACACATCTTTCTGGCGGGATGGAGCCGATCGACGACGGAATTGTTAACGTCAACGTCAAGATATAACCTAAGCCAAAGTCTATAGTAGTATTACTCACACTTGACCTTTTTTGCACGAATAAAGTAATTCTAACTCAAAATTACAAACAGTAAACACATTACAGTAATGAAACGTAGTCAACAAGAATCTTATGAATGAATCTTAACTTTATCGTATATAAAGAAATCAAATAATATGCCAAAAATGTTTTGACTTCGACGGGACTCGAACCCGCTTCTTTCACTCAGTACGGGAACGTGCTAACGAACTATACAACGCGGTCACGTGACAAAAGAGTTGAAAAACTCTGGGACTTCTATCGGACTATAGCGCCGTTAGCTCCACCTACAGGGGACACATTGAAGTTTTATCCAATCCTGTTCAAAGACTAAAGTGTAAGATTGGTGTAGCGGGTAGCACTGCACTTCACCCTAGCACCGCTGTAAACCAGCGCTGCTATGGCCCTTGTGCCATAGCAGCATTAAGCTGAGCTGGTGGCCTTTTTGTGTAGCATTAAGTCTAATATTAATTCTAATTTTAGTCATCATGTCATGTTATGTAGTATAGTTACACAAATAAAGATTTCTATTCTATTCTTTCTATAAAGGCTTACTTTGAATTTGAATTTGTCTTTCTGTCTGTCTTTCTGGAAATCGCCCGTGGAAATGTCTAGTTTTTTGATAGGTGAGATGCACTCTAACCTGAGGCCTTATTGACATTTAAACTATAAAAGTTGACGTTTCCTATACATACTATATCTCCTTGCAGCGCCCCAAACGAATACTAGGGAACTACTTTTTGTAGTATGACAGCGATCCAATAGTTTCATAGGTTAATAGTTTTCGAGAGATTTTGAGAAATTTGTTGCATTTTGGCAGTATGAGTTCCATCATTATCAAGTAGGCAGTAGTACTCAAACGTTCTAAAAACTACTTCCTTTTTGGAGACAAGACAAAGACGTTTAGTTCGTTTGACGAGAGGTGTTCCTCATTTCTAAGGTTATCGTTCAAAGGAATAAAACATTACAATTGAGTTTGACATTCGTGATATTTTGACGTTGACAGCTTCGCCGTCAGTCGGCTCCATCCAGCCAGAAAATTGTTTGTATGTATTTGTTTTTGTACCATGATATGGAAACCGAAATCGTTTAGGTATACACTTTATACCCAGTCTCCCCGGATGGCGATCCATTGAATGGGATATTTTACCGTAATCGCACAGCCGGTATCACCTATTAGGAACTTCCTGATGATGAAAAAGAAATATTGTTACCTCCTCTTTATATAATGTCGACAGTTTGTTTGTGTTTAATATTTTTCAACAAATTGGGATTTCCTCAAAGAAAATTGACAAAATTGCAAAGCGTATAACGTAAAAAAAAAAGGATGGAACAAAGTTACTGGCAAAAGTGAAGAGAAGATTTTTAGTAAAAATAAATCCAACACACCTACCTACCTAATTCGTTTTTTTTTAACATTTTCTCAAAACTTTAGCCGAATCTAGGCCGAAACCGAATAACCGAATAATAATATACCGTTTAAGCACGTCGTCGCCTGAAAATATGAACGCAAAACTGTCTGTCTGGCGGACAGATCGATCGGGAGGAAATCGCGATCGCGATTCGTGAAGCGGTTGTTTGTGATGGCAACATGTACCTATTCCTACTGCATTTACTTACTTTCGACATAAATTCAAACGATACGAACGAGTAGTGTTAGGTATTCAATAAATTAGTCTTTCGTGAGTTAGACAATAATATTTGTAGAGAAGGATAAACAATAAATAAATAAACTCTTAATTAGCGCTCCTTGTATCCTTGATTCTCATTTCCCAGTGATTTGCGCAGTGATGATGTGTGTCAAATGTAGTGTTTTATCAGTGTTTCTGTTATGAATAGTGTTGGATGGGTATTGCGGCGGAGGCATAGAATAGTATAGGAATCTAATCCTGTGCGGAGACAGAAGGCTAAACCATGGCTATGTGGGGGTATTGGAACAGCCTCGTGCAGATGGCACAGGATGCCATGATTCCCCTGTCCCGTCTCTACGAGGCGATGGTGCTCAAGATGAACCAGCGTAAGTCTTTTTAAAATTGAGGTGGGAAAAGCTGAACCTTGCCCAGAGACAGACAGAGTAAGGCGCCAATTGAATGGCGACCAACATCTGGGCATAGTACCTTAGGGTCCAGTGGTGAGGTAGGAGGACAACATTGTGAATGTCTCAGGGAGAACCTGGATAAGAGTACCCCATATTGTAGGAAGTAGCACAAGCGTTTGAAGGCCTATAGCCAGCTGAGGATGGTCAGGATAATAAAGTCTTGGCTGATGATGATGATAAAGTCTGTTAACCAACAAGCAACTGTTTAGGTAGGTACCTCCATAGTCAATTCTGGCTAATGTGTCTTTACATTCTATTTCTAGGGATTATTTTGTTCTGACCTTGAGAATGTCTATTATTATTTATGAACTTGAAAAACATAATATTGAAATGACGCCCAAGGGCTACCTACGCAAGTATTGATTAAGTTCTATTCTCAGTCAGTTGGTGGGAAGGAATGATTGGAGCATGTTGGTTGCCCTAGATGGTGAATTATTGTCTCTTGTTTCTCTCATTGGTTAGATTGATTATAAGAAATCAAATAAGTACCCTGAGTGTGAGGGCTTACCCACTGGGTAATGCCATGTAGGTAATGGATGTTACATCGTACACCTTTACTTGCCAATAAAATACTACATTTTAAAGAAAACATGGCGATGTCACTGTTTCAATACACTCCACCTAATCAAAATTATCGTAAAATTTATTGAAATTAATAATGTCTATTAGGCAGTACAAAAATAAAGAGCCATTTATGTGCGTAAGGGGTGTTATACAATCTGGCCTCCTAATACCAGATTGCCTGTAAAAAATGTGAAACTGCAAATTTAGTAAGTTTACATTTAACAACTCATATGTTTACTGAAATTAAGAAATTACTTTATACTATAGGATAAGTGTTGTCAAAAATATGCCTACAGATTTATTTTAACTACGAATTTGAAATTTTAACAGGTGTTATAGCTTGGAGTAACGGTTGTTACGGATACAAATCCTAAACAGTATTTGGAGTAATAAGTCTATTAAAGATAATATTTCGTAGTTATTTATAGTGAGAGCACTTATACCACAATATTTAATAAATTTACATGAGAATGGTGCTCTAAAACTATACATAAAAACTAAAACAAAATAACAACTACTACTCTAAACTATACACCAAAACCATTGTCAGTTTTTTTATTGGTACAAATAGGCGAAATTTCAGAACTACAGAGTAACGTGTTAAAACTAGGTAACTAAAAGTGTTAAAAAAAACTGTCCCAGAATTTGTGACTCTTCTGAGTTGAAAAGTTTAGATCAATTTACCGAACCCAGTTTCATAACTTTTTCGTGCCAATGCAACGGGTTTTACATGATATTTCCCCTTCAATATTTTATAAATAAATCAGCCAAACATAAAAAAATTCGCAAATATAACGAAGTTGCGCAATCATACCAACATACCACCATAACAAACTTTTACAATATTTTCGTAAAGGGTGTTACCAAGCAATGGGACAGCTTTAAAAGCTGATGAAAGTTTGTTTCTACCAAGTTTTTATTCACGCACCTGCAGAAGAAAATATATGTCTAAGAATGGCTGGTTACGTGCAAGCTGATCATTTTACAGTTCTCCTTTTTTTAGTTGGACATTATCAAAAAATAAACTACCACTTACATTCTTTCATTATTTAATTTGTATCTTGGCAAATTTATATCCACTGCATTTGTTTTAATGTTTAAATTTAATGTAGGTTTTAATCCGCAACCCAAAACCATGACCGAAATGTTCTGTATGCATCTCTACCAATGTAACTTACAAATTCATACAATTAGAAAGAGATGTGTTTTTATTTATTCAGGATTTTTCAGTACCTATAAAACATCAGTAATTTAATTATCAACTATGCAATCATTTAAATTGCCCAACTCTTCCAAAGCGATCAATGGAGGTTGTTCACACCTGTACATTCTAAAACAATATATTATGTTTTAAAATGACCTTATCAAAACAAATTGTAATTGAATCTCCATAAAACTGTGTTTAAAAATCTTGATTGAAATGTTGTGATAACAAAGTTTGTTTAGCGCTACACAAAACATACTACACCTACTCTAGAGCATTAGTTCATTAACTCTAGAGCTCGTACAGGTTACGTGTAGTCATTCAATATTCTTGTCAGTCAGGTTGTGTTGCATTGCATGCCTTACTGTGTGATTCCCCGACATTATGCCACACTGTTGCAAGTGGTTTTCTTTAATCAATATTTGTGTATCACACTAAAATTGATCATTATCATTAATGTTAAGTAAATTAACCTCAGTGCAGACTTTTCTTTAAGAGACACTCAATGGGTACCCATAGGTAGGTACCTAGATGAAGAAAAGACATTAAGGTTAATCATTTAATGTTATCTCTGTATCCACCCATCAAATTAACAAAAACTGGACATGAATAATTATTGATTAGCATACTTACATAATAGGTACTACTTACTAGCTAGTTTGTACCAATAGGAGCCTAATTCGTTGGGCTTTGCGAATCAATGGCATGTTTTAGTCTGCCTTCATTATTCAATAGAGTTCCATTTTCACAGTGAAAAAAATTTAGCTAATTTTAATAGTTTATCAACTTGAACATGATCAGAACACATTCTCATTAACTAAACCTTTTTAATGCCCATTTAAAGGCATTAAAAAGGCGGTAAATAGTGAAATCCATATTTCATTGGCATTTAATGAAATTGGCGAGAGGGCTGACGAACGCTGTGCTATCTAATAAAGTGTACGAGTTTGCGCTGGGTGACGTCACGTCATACATAAGTCATAATATATATATATAATGACTATACTACACTATATATATATATATATATATATATCATAGTTTTAACTAGAAAATGTTTCTTCAGTTCCCTACTCTAGCTAGAAAAGCAACTTCTACTTACAACAACATACAAAAAGTTAAAGAAATAATTGTTGAATCTTATTTTTTAACCGACTTCATAAAAAGGAGGAGGTTCTCAATTAGTCTGCATGTTTTTTTTATGATCACTTCATGATGTAGGTAACCGACCCTTTTATGAAATGGTTGTGTATTTCATGATACGGCCAGCTAACTATACCGTTTAAGCATCAAGGTTTAATGATAAGTCAGTCAACACCAAAATTGAAACCCTTCATTAATGACATCATAATGTAGGCATTGATGATTAATCTTATTAATCACCAAATAACGAAGGAACGTTTTATTTTGTTCTGTAAATAAAATGTTCATTGTAGGTAATATAATTTATAAGTAGGTATAAAAAAAAATTGTAAAAGTTAAGTAGTTTTGTCTCGTAACGGCGGCGTTTCACTTTATTTTTATCTTCAATTGGCCTATTGTGAGCACAGAATAATTGTCCGCCGACGTGATGCAACAGAGCACTCTAAATGTGTAGTAGACTAGTAGTGTGTAGTTCCTATACTATTTTTTACCTTAGATTAATTAACATAAGTTACCTAGATTTACCATCGCCTTAGGGCAAAAAAAAAACCTGTAATGATGTTATTTCTAAATAAATCAATAAATAAAACAAAACAATATCAGCGCCTCTAACGGTGGATAATGTAACTATTTTATGATAATAATATGTTCACTAATGTTTGACCATAAAATATAATGAAGTGGCCGTGCGTGCTAAACGCACAGCTTTTCATATTGTCAAACGCTGATTATTCATTGATCTGGGCACACTAGGTACAACATGATGTGGACAGCGCGTAGTTTCCTTATCATAAAATACAACCATTTTATGAAATGGGCAATACCGTTAGTAGGAGTGATCAATTCACGGATGTGTCCAAGACATACTAAAATAACCATTAGCGGAGATATCATCAGATACAGTAACATGTGTATATTACTTGATGTCTCCGCCAATGGTCAGTTTATTTATTTATTTATTATTTATTTATCTGCGCTAATTGTTGCTAATTGTTTTTGATGATTCTTTCATTGTTGTTTATACCTCTAGATTGATTTTGAGGTGGTCCCCTATAAGTTGTAGGTATTCTCGAGGGATTGCTATGTGCGCCGTAAAACGTAGGTTTGTAAAACATCATCACATTATATTTACACAATCACTAGGGGTAGGTAGGTACTTAGGTACTTACTTGTAAAATCGAAGATTCTGATTCGTTATCGTGTTAGGTGTAGTAACGTACCTTATGCAAGTGACGTTACAGTCAGTCTCAAAGATCTCTGTATTCTTGTATTTTATACAAGAATACAGACAATAAGAGGATGCAATGCGCGCCATTTTGTGAAAAGGATAGGCATAGGATTTCGCGTTCATAGGAGCGGGACAGAGCGTCCCGCTCCTATGAACGAAATTGTCAAAACCTTCTTGTGCAAAAAGGCTTTCTATATAATTTATTTATTATTTATTTATTTACGTATGTATTTAGAAACAACATCATTACAGAAAATATCAGATTATCTAAAGGATAAAAAAGCTTGGGACGGGATTCGCTCCCAACTCGAAAAATAACAACTAACAGGCTAAAGGTTTACAAATTACAAATTGGTTATTGCCTGCTATCATCTAGTTATATCGACCGACTGTATCAATCGAAACATTCGAAGGGTCACTGTCTTCAGCTGGCCGCATTTAGCATCTGCCTGCAGTTTTTGAATCACTAATATCCAAAATAATCAGAGATCATGAAAATATTCAGAAACATTAATTTGCTACGGCCCGCAAATACAATCAATCAATTTATCGCGTATTATATGAAAACGTAAACAACGGCACGTCTAGTCTGTCTGCTCGTCGCGTCGCTCGTTTGTGAATCTGCTAGGAGCCCCCCCGATCACTCTACAAAGCTTTTCAAAGCTCGAGCCGATGTCTAACTCGACTTTCGAGTTTTTGTCAACATTGACGAATGATACCTAAATCCATTCGAAATGTTTGCTTGTTAGGCAAAGGCATGCACCGGACATTGCTTTTATTTTCCTCTGACTAGCTACGTTTAGTCCGTTTGATGATTTCGAGAGCCACGAAACAGACTCGTTACCAGAGGGAGTTGTTAGTTGAAGTGTAACAAATTGTCAGGCCTATAATAAGATCGACACTTTATTGAGTTTCTAGTCGATCATAATGAGATTGTAATTAGGTATACGTTTATGAGACACAGCAGAGGAGATTTAATGAGATACGTACTTACTACTAACTCCAAAAACAACAAATACCTATTGACTCAGTCAGACAAAATATTACGTAAAAGATATTTGAAAATATGAAGTCGCTGTGATTTCACACACCTCTTAAGCAGAGGGGCTGATGTCATCGCTGAGATACCTGCCTAATTTAATTTGTTTGTCTCTACGTGTTAAACATCACAAAATAGACACAAAAACAATCGATTCTCATTATACGTATAAACATATGAAATCATTATCGAATTGAATCTTTCAATTCCATTTAGTGTCCAATGTAAAGAGCTACAACAAAATTGTACTTAATAAAACCTAGTGCACGGCGGCCATTGAATTATTATATTTGTAGCTCAATGTGCGCGGCACAATACAATGGAGTCGGCAGAACAGTATGTACACACAAGAATACAAACCAAAATAATAAGTAGAAACAAGTAATGGATCTTTTATAAAAACCTGAAGTATCAATCGGTCAGTAGCACCTAGTCTAGTTCGACCGATTTACTTAGTTTAGTTAGTTTAGTGCTGTGTGGTGCCGGAATAGAATTTGCACCACCCCCACTCTTCCCGCGGGTGTCGTAAAAAGGGCGGGAAGCAGCGCCCCCTGCAGAACAATTTTACCACCGAACTGCGATCACCAACCCGCATGCCCAGCGTGGGGATTAAGGCCATTATCCCCCGTGAGATAAAAGCCAATAAGGCGCTTATCATGGGGTGGCCTGGGTCCAGCTGTGGACCAATATAAGCTGTGGAGGTACTTAGTTTAGTATCGTACCTTTAAAGTTTGTCTGGAGTGGACTGATATTTCTGCAAATTGCAAATTATTTTCGTAATGAAATGAGGTGAAAGTAAAATGCCGCACTCCCACTTCTGTATCCAATGCTGAGTATATTTAGTTAGAAGGGGTTTTCACTAATACCTTAAGATCCATTATCGGCTTATTTCTTTCAAAGATTATCGAATGAATACTCTTACACTTGATTATTCATGATGTCATGTGAAGCGTTTCAGTTTTCCTGTAAGTATGTATATTTTCATACCTGATTATTTTCAGTCGATGTTTATTTCGAACGAATCGTACTCTGTAATTTGGTTGAATGAAAGGCAGTTGTAATGAATAGCTTATAGGCCTTGTATGTACCTCTGATTTAAATGAAATACTTTGTTTACATCTGTCGAAGCGAAGCGGCGCCGCGGCGTCAATAAATAAGGAACCTGCGTCACATTCTTCATAGTTTAAAAAAAAAAACAATGGGATGTTGGTTTCAGTTTTCAACGTAATAGTAGGGGAGCCCAATTGGGGATTTTGGGATTTACTCGAGCTCGGCAGATTAACATAGCGGGGATACCTTGTACCCTGTTGAGTACCTCTCCCATTGTTAGTCTATTTTGTGAGTAAGGCGTCAGAAGCAACCGATCACAAATGTAAAAAATAAAAAACCGCCAAGTGCGGGTCGACTCGCACACGAAGATTTCCGTACCGTAAAAATCAGTCAACTTTTTCAAAAAACATCAAATTTTCACTTGTTTGGAGACCCCTTTAAATTTTAAATTTTATTTTATATTTAGTATTTATTATTATTTACTTAACTATAGAAAGTTTCATGTGTCTACCTATTTTTTATTTGTAGTTCAAGAGATACAGCCTTGACAAATTAAGAGCAAAAATAGCCAAAAAAATCACGTTTGTTGTATGGGACCTCTTTAATTTTGATATATATTTTATTTATATTATTTGTTGTTTTAGCTGAAAATTTCAACTGTCTAGCTCTTACGGTTCATGAGATAAAGCCACGCGACAGACGGACGGACGGACAGCGGAGGCTTAGTAATAATAACGATCATTAGAAATACTCGAGCGTCGTCGTTCAGGTCGGAAGCTGAGTCTTACCTTTATGCCATGTTAAAACAGATACCTACGTATATGGTTCAGTTCGAGTAGATTACCTTGCACAAAATTAAATATCTAGCATGCCCTGCCTTCAAAACTTTTACAAAAAAGAATTAAAACTTACTATTTATTAAAAGAATTAAGACTTTAGATCTTCCTCCGACAGATCCTCAGATCATCATCACCATATTTGTGTAATCTTACGTTGTCTGTTTATGGTATCGTCATGACGACTGATGAGGCGCGCCGGGCGAAGGTCCGCCTTCGACGCAGGAGGTTGTGGGTTTGATTCCCGCCTTGGCACTAATTTTTGTATGATCTGCAAATATTTGTTCCGGTGTTTATTGTATGTATAATAAAAAATATCTATCTAATGTATTGTATTAAGTATATGAGTCATCTAGTAGCCATAACACAAGCTCTGCTTAGCTTGGTGCTAGATGCTATATGGATTGTTCCGCATTATTATTCACTTCATTTATTTTAAATCTCGTCATAAAATATAGTAGTATCTAGCTGGCAGACCGCCTGGTAGATGATACAGCGAGGTTATCAACTAGCTAGACAATCCTCTGCGATCAGGCAGACCGATATGAGTGGTGATGGGCGAGGTATGATCAAGATGTTGGTTTATTTCCAGATGAGGATGAGGTGACGACGTCCGGCGTGACGGACGGCGAGGCCATAGACGAGCAGACTCGAGTCATCTTCGTCAACCGCCCACAGCCCGTCAAGTTCGTCGACAACGGCATATCCACCGCCAAGTACAGGTGAGATTCAGGACTAGAAAAATCTTCGCCCATTTCATTCGATCATTTCGATTAAACTTGATCGTTTTGTGTTGGTACGAGATAATTTTTTGTTTCTAGTTTGAATTTTTTTTCCTTCTACAAGGAATAAAACGAACGGAAAAGCAATTTGCCGCAAATTGTAAACCGTTTTATATGAACTGAGCCCATAATAAAACCAATTTCGATTCATTTGTATTGTGGGACCATTTGGCAATATACAAGTATTTTGACTTTTGGGCCAAAATCTCCTATGTTCCAGATATACTAGTGAAACGAAGTAGTTTTCTCAAGTTTTTCTTTTTTTGCTACCTGTAGTTTGTTTGCAACAGTCTGCAGTTAGCTTAATTGTTTCAATTGTAAATACTAGTTCTAATTTCTTTTTATTATTGAATTGTAATTTTCTTTGCCAATAAAAATTCTTTACGGTTTTTTCATAACTTATAATAGAAAATTATTGACAAATCACTTTTCCGCTAGTTTTATTCCTTGTCGAACGCAGAAAAAACAAAAACCTACAGGTACATACGAGTATATCATGATTGATTATAATTACCCACCCCCGGATATAACACTCCCGACGTTATTCACATCTCGCCACCATGGATGTGGATACACTTGGCGAGATGTCCGCGACAAAACAGTTTCACAACGGAACCACGACGTCGCGTCTGTCTCAGACATGAGGATAAACGACGAAAGGAAGGTAACTGAACATAAGTTTGCCAAGATTTCTCTGATAAAAGCAGCCGACCTACATATATATTACGCTATTTTCTACACAGATCTGTCAAGCTTCGTCAGTTAATTATTTTCGACTTGTTGTGTTAACAAACATTCATCCAACTCCTCTAACTAGCGGTCGCAGCATCGCACGTTCAAACCAGTTACCTATCCCACAGCTGACTTGACCACAATTAGGTCATTAAGTTTTATATTCGTCCAATCAACATGAACGTTGACAATTTCCAGCTGCGTTTTGTGCTGCTGTTCTAAAAATGGATGTGACATTGACGTTCCAGTTCCACACACACCATACCTACCACCTGCCTATTAGGAAGAGGAAGGTCGTTAGCAGTGCAAGCGTCGCATGACATAATATGTCGAACCATACTCGAACCTAGCCGTATTTAAACTTCATCTTTACAATTTGCTCCATCCAATGAATGAACACTTTATTGTACTTACATACAAAATGTAATAAAACCTTAAATTAAAAAAACTTACAATAGGCGGCCTTTTTGCTTAAAGCAATTTCTTTTAGACTACGTTGTTACTAACAAAAGATATAATTAAATTAAGTCAGCAATTACAGGAGCAAACAGTAAACAAGTGTATTATTATATTGATAATTTGATACCAATGTATTTATTTTTTTGTTATAAATGCTTTTTTTGATTGTAAAGTCTGCTAAGTAAGTTAGATTCGCGCTCTCGACAGAGCCTACACATTGCTCCCTTTGGGATGAGTCCGTGGGGCACCGAAACTATCCGGGTTTTTAAAAAGTTATCTGAGTCTGGTCGAAGCGACACGTGACCCGAGAGCTGGTGGGTATCTGGCGTAGCGCATCAGCATTGCCATACAGCGGGGCAATGCAGCCAGCGTCTTGGGGACACTTCCGACTGGTATTGATATGGATCAGTTGAGCTACCTGTACATTGTTTGCAACAGTCTGCATTTAGTTTAATTGTTTCAATTGTAAATAAATACTAGTTCTAATTTGTTTTTATTATTTGATTGTAATTATCTTTGTCAATAAAGTTTTATTAATTAAAAAATTGCGATGCCATCATGATTTATGGTCGATAGCAGAATACTGCTATCGACCATAAATGGGAAATGGCTCTGCGTCTGGTTTGACGCAATAGCGTCAAACCAGACGCAGAGCCATTTCCCAAGAAGTTGAGGTTCAAGCAGCAATATTTATCAGTTGCCATATTAGCAGTATCCTCTAATCCGCCTTAAGATAAATCCCGTGGGAGTAGGTGTATGCAATTCGTCAGATGGACGGATTGCGCCGCGCCGCCGGCGTTGTTTACGCGCCGCGCGATCTCCTCTTGGCCGCTTGCCCAGGACCAAGGGTGACAAAAACGGTATGATACACATCGTACACATATTTTTAGATCGACATTCATATATCAAAAGGCCTAATATGATTCCGTCACTTAAGTGAAGACTTACTGTTGTGCATGTAGTATGGACAGATTATAAAAGGAACTCGAACGACTGGGCTTAAAAACATTAACCTCGGGCATGGTTAAACGAACCACGCCTTTTGATGTTTCTGAAGAGGCGTGGCGTGGCAGCCCTGCCGTAACTGATGTCACGGGCGTGAATAATGCAAGCTTTTTTTACACAGATACTAATTCGTACCCATCTGAATATCGTGTATGGCGGCAACTTAAGAAAGGTCACTGAAGATCGGAATGACGGACGACTGACTCAGTCTGCCGTACTACCTATATGTAAAGACGATGTACCTACCTACTCATACGCATCTTGCTGATGGCTGGTGTGGTGATGAATAAGCTATTATAAAATATTAAAAAGTTACTATCACTAGTGAGTAGTGTAGTTCTTGAAAACTGTTATATTTATGGCGAAATAAAACGGGGTAAAGTAGATGACATAAGTATATATAGTTTGTTCTTAGGTTTCCGTACCCGAAACGTGAAAACAGAACCCTATTACTAAGCCTCCGCTGTCCGTCCGTCCGTCCGTCTGTCACAGGGCTCTATCTCATCAACTGTAAGAGGTAGACATTTTAAATTTTCAGACAAAATGTATTGCTCTTGCCGATATAACAGCAAATATTAAAAATAAAATAAATATCCAAATTAAAGGGGGCTTCCATACAAAAAACGTGTTATTTTTGCTCTTCTTTTGTCAAGGTTGTATCTCTTGAACCACAATAGAACACACACATGAAAGTTTCTATAAATTATTAACACTTCAATTGTAATAAAACTACTTATGTGGTCCGTATTATGTTCACTTTTTGTAAGTTCGTAAAAGTTACATATTTTAGAAAATGTTAATTATTTTTTAAAACGTTAACGTTTCTCTAGAATTTTTTTATCGTTATGATAATAATTTGGTATCAAAAATTATACCTACCAAATGATTATCAAACAGTTTAAAATATATAAGGCTGATTACACTTCAAAATTCGAAGTTATATTTAAGATAATTCATAAGGTGGTCCATATATCTCCTCCTTATAGAGGTAGTGCTCTTTTATTCTACTAAAAATAAAATCAAGTTGTAAATTTAAAGAGGTCTCCGGATAAGTGAAAGGTTAATGTTATTTGAAAAAGTTACCTGATTTTTACGGTACGGAACCCTTCGTCTGCAACTCGGCTCGCACTTAACGGTTTTTTTTTTGCTGCTTTAGTTTTAATAATATAAGCAACGTTCACTGTGTGAACCGTGTCCCGTGCGTCATACGTTGGTGCCCAGGCTGGCCTAGGTCATATCCATGGTTCACCATAATAACACCTGTACTTAACTTACTAGGTATCTATAGTTGTACTGAAAGCGCTGCTATCAAAGCTGATTTCTTTAGTTTTCAAGGCTGACAGCGGGTTCAAGGACTTAGGGTAATTTCTATTTTAAAATTCAGAACGCAAGGTGTAGTGTATGCGCACTATGCGCTGCACACCTAGTGTAGATTGTATCGTTGCCTTGGTTAGTACATCAACTATAGCGCTAGTTTACGCCCTCCCTCAATCTAGAAGCAACTATACCTACACGAGCCAAACTCGATGTAGAGTGTTTGTAAACAAACCACGACATAAATAACTAAAACTCACTTGCTTTGCGACGATTTTCAGATATAAGTACATAATTGTAAGCAATATTTATTGTAAAGACGCAGCAAAAGAGAGAATTTTAGGTTAAGTATGGGCGGTTTGTTTACAAACATTTTAGTTCGAGTTTAGCCAAACTCGATGTGTATAGAAATACATCTGTCGCGTAGGTACCTCCGCGACTTTGTCCGGAATTCCTTATAAGCTTTGTGACAACACTTTCTAGGAAAACCTCAACAAAATACTTTCGTACTAGGGATTACTGTCCACTGTGTTATAATTATTTTATTGTACGATTTGATAGTGTTATAATTATTTTATTGTACGATTTGATAGTGTTGTAATTATTTTATTGTACGATTTGATAGTGTTGTAATTATTTTATTGTACGATTTGATAGTGTTGTAATTATTACGACTTACTTTTATTGTTTCATTTTGAAGCATTCGCGGCGGAAACATTCAAACAATAGACACGCAACGCAACGTACCCAACGCCTGTGAGCGATTAACTGATATAACGAACAAACCGAAAGAAACTACTTCCCAATCGTTTCCATACGTCGACATACTCGTACGTACGAGTACCAACCGACCGCGTTCAGCACTCTACCTAGTGTCTTGTGAATTCGTGATCGAGTTGCGTTTGATAATTTGAAACCGGTAGTTGTGTTAACGAATGTCGTAGCGTAAGATAAAAGATGAGAGTAGATTATCTGCCAATAAAAACTCACTCACAGTGACTTCAGTTATTCCGTGACCATGGCGTTATTTTTGCTGAAGGCACGATTTAACATTGAATGAATGAATGAATAAATGAACACTTTATTGTACTTAAAAAATAACATAATAAAACCTTATATCTATATACATTTAACAAATACTCAGTACAATAGGCGGCCTTATCGCTGAGAGCGATTTCTCCCAGGCAACCTAGGGATGTAGAAAAAGGAGAGTTGGTAGAGCACAAACAGTATAAGAAAATTATTCTTAAAATACATACTACATACAATATAATACAATACAGAACTAACTTAGGAGCTAACCTACAAGTGTACCTATAAATAACTTAATACAAAAGGTTCTACAGAAATATACCACCACATCTGGAGCTACAGAAGGAGGAGAAAAAGAAGGAAGACTTCAGGAAGCTGAAGATGGGAAATAGGACTTCAGTTTAAATTTGAAGGAGTTGATTGAAGGCTCAAGTCTGATATCGACAGGCAGTTTGTTCCAAAGCCGTACAGCCTGAACGCTAATAGAGTTACCATAGAAGGTTTTGGAATGATTGGGAAACTTGAGTAGTAGGTTATCTGATGACCTAAGATTATGGGAGTTAGAAGAATGAAGAAACTCAAACCTTTCTTTAAGGTACGCAGGAGAAAAGGGATTAAAGAGAATAGAATAGAGAAGAGAAAGAACATGCATGTCCCGGCGAAGTCGGACAGGGAGACACTTGAGCATGGTGCGAAAAGGACATTGCCGCCGGGGGTTCTATCAACATTAAAATTATCATACATGGTGACGTTGCTAGCACCAGGGACACAACGCTCATCGCACCATTTCTGTACCTATGTAATGTTGTCCAATAAAACGAAACAAACGAACAAACAAACATAAATATGTTTAAAATGATGAAGGAGGTACCTACTACCAAACTTTAACCCAAAATAGATGTTAATTGATATTGAAATTGCTGCAAAAATGCGGCCATCGAAGAAGTTTACCCAGCGTGTGCCATAAATGGGTGGAGTAAAAATATTAGTAACAAGTATATGACTGATTTTCAATAAACAGTAGGTATAAGTACCCAGATATACTGGTTTTCATTTTAACGTAAAACACCGACCGGGCAAAGATATAACCAAATAGTGTTGTACTTATACACCATATTTTCTTGTTGATAAAGATTGATTGTTGATAAGAGTTAAAGTGGTCTAAGGTAGGTGGCTAGTGGTTAAGGGTTAGCTAAACTTATTTTAGTCATATTTAATGATAAAGACGATTCTGAGAACAATATGCCACCGTAACGCATACATACTCGTATAATAAAATAATAATGTAATCTAATCTGCAGTTTAGTTTAACTAGTCTCATTAAAACACCCTATATATAAAACCGTCGCGTACGCGATAACACAAAAGTATTTTATCTGTAGGTTCAATGGTATGTGTTGTTGCAGCGTGCCGTCGTTCATCCCTCTGTTCCTGTTCGAGCAGTTCCGGCGCTACTCGAACTGCTTCTTCCTGCTGATAGCGCTGCTACAGCAGATCCCGGACGTGTCGCCGACGGGCCGCTGGACCACGCTCATCCCGCTCATCCTCATCCTCAGCGTGTCGGCCATCAAGGAGGTCGTCGAGGACTTTGTCAGTACCTAGTCTGTTCTGTTCTTTTGTATCATACTGGCTGACTCCTAGGACTCTGCAAGCGTCATGTGTTGGCCTATGTAATTCTAAGTGGGGGAACTGCGATCTGCACTGACGTCTCGCAAAGGAGTAATATGCATTATCCCCCTGCCTAACCATGCCCTAAGCAGTTCGAAAAGAATCTCCCAAGTAATTTAGGTTTTATGCTTTAAAATTTGTAAAAGTTAAATAAAGCGGTAGACCGCTAGATTACTGCCCGATTCGGCGTAATGAACCATGAACTTTGAATTAATCTTGTAGCGGAGTGCGCCGAGCAAGGCCGTGGCTCGCGCGAGACAGCGGCCTCGCTAGTGTCAGTGTTCCTACACGAGTGCATTTTGCTAAATTTACGGTAAATTGTTGGCTAACACATATATTGCCCATAATGCACTTGCCCATGTTCAACAGCGCATGCTTACAAATCAATTTGAATTTGTTTATTTTTTTATATAGTAGCTGCTGCCCGCGGCTTCGCACGCTTTATTCCGGAATAAAAGGTAGCCTACGTCCGGCCCCAGGATACCATCTACCTCGCTGCCAAATTTCACCGAGATCCGTTCAGCCGTTCTTGAGTTATAAATAGTGTAACTAACACGACTTTCTTATAACAAATATAGGTATATATTTGAATGTATTCCCTTGTTTAACTTAATAATAAGATAAATTAGGTGGCGGCACTAGTCTGGTTCGAGATAGCGCCTGAACATTAAATTTCACGGGCCAGTCCGAATACATTACCAATGGCGCCCGTGCAGGCCGCAGCGCTGTGGTTGGGTAGAAACCGCGTAGCGTAGCGTTGAACTAAAGTTTTTAACTTCTCGCCTCATTCCTTACTCATTCAAAACAGATACATAATACTTATTTGCGATAGTTTTTGCAATGTCTATCGGGTGCCAAAAGGAAGCCGAGAAGTCGGGGTTGGCCGCGAAAGAAGAAATCATCACCTGAATTGTAACTTCGTTGCGTTGCAGAAGCGCCACCGCGCCGATGACGAGACAAACCGTCGCAAAGTGCAGGTGCTCCGTGCTGACAGATGGCTGGCCACGCGCTGGGAGCACCTGCAGGTGGGGGACATCTGCAAGGTGCTCAACAACCAGTTCTTCCCGGCAGACCTCATCCTACTGGCCTCCAGGTCAGTACACACACATACCCAAGCCCTGCCTAGTCGGAGCACTGGTAGGCTGTATCAGGGACGCAGCCTTAACGAACTATGAATAATTATACTGCACAGCATGTCAAGCACACAGCGCTCGCCAAGCTGTTGTGAGTTCGCTGCTCGTTTCGCTCCTCGCACTGGGATGGCATGTCTTTGCAAAGCACAGCTCTCATCGTCCGCCAAGATGCCTGCTGAGTAATCATTAAATAGCTCAGCGCGCGAATACAGCGTCTTTTACGCGAGCGACATATGCACTACTACGCGCTTATAAGTGACCCCTTAACATGGGGCCCTTATTAACACATTTTACCATTACAGCGAACCTCAAGGCATCTCCTTCATCGAGACGTCCAACCTGGACGGCGAGACGAACCTGAAGATCCGTCAGGCGCACCCCGAGACGGCGCGCCTCGACGCGCTCGCCGCGCTGCCTTCCTTCGCCGCCACGGTGCAGTGCGAGCCGCCCAACAGACATCTCTACGAATTCAATGGCATGCTGAAGGAGAACAATGCTAAGTTTGTATTACCTGTTTGTTGGTACATGATATTGTAAGGATGGAAAACGAGAGGCGTATCAGAGGAAACCCACGGCTCAGTAGACCGGTGGTGTGCAGTGCAGGTATCGCTGTGTGGTCAAATATATTTCCCTGCTAATACCTACCTAGCAAGTTTTCTAGAAGCCCGGCCTACTTCTGCCACGTCCAACTTGGGTACCATTGTGTCTCACACACTACCTAGATACTAAGACTGCAACTGTACACAATGATTGCATTTATTTTATTAGCAAGTTCTGTTTGCAGAAACGTCCTCAACGTTTTTGCAAACAAAACTTATCATCTTTAAAAAGCAGTTCCTAATGCTTAGAGCCAACTATTGTCCATAATCAATCAGCAGTAGAGAGCAAAGTACAGCATCAAGTGACAGCACACATAGGTAAAAAGAAAATGTCACAAACAAAACGAAACCAAAATAGCACCTTTTCATCTTTATCTTAGTCGAGCAGGGTGTTAAAGAGAGGCAGTCGCCTCTCTTTAACACCCTGCTCGTTCAGCGCCGCGCAAGCCCCGCCCCACCTGTTTGGTATCACATCTGTCAATCTAAGAAAACCGGTCGAAGGATAACATAGTTTTTAGTTAATATGTAGGTATTTATAAAATATTATATAGGTAGCAATCTAATAATATAGATAGGTATTGTTAAATTGACAAATAAAATTACAATTCAATAATAAAAACAAATTAGAACTAGTATTTACAATTGAAACAACTGAGCTAACTGCAGACTGTTGCAAACAATCTACAGGTAGCTCAACTGATGTAAAGTATTTAAATTATTAGGTCGATAATTTCCCATATTGGGTTCCTTATTGGGAGCATTCCTGTTTTTGGTATACATTAATGACTTGCCTTTTCTGGTTGAAAGATTAACAAACATCGTTCTATTTGCAGACGATACATCTCCAATTTTCAACACAAAAAGAAATCACAATGGTGCAAAGACAAAAATTAATCATGTACTGGCAAACATACATAGTTGGTTTCGTGCGAACAACCTGCTATTAAACGCTCAAAAAATTACATGCATAATATTCACTCTGTGTAGACACTCTAAGGCTCTGAACATTTGCATAGATGAAAAGGAACTTGAACTAGTATCTGATACTATGATAACAGGACTGCGCGTTGATGCAGGGCTGCAGTGGGGACCTCACATGGGCACGTTGTCAAACGAACTTTGCTCTGCTGCTCGTGCAGTGCGCAGAATACGTGAAATGACGGATGTTACCACTGCACGTCTCGTATTCTTCAGCTACTCCCACAGTGTCATGTCGTACGGCGTAATACTGCTGATGCAGAAACCATTTTCATTCTTCAGAAAAGAGCTATTAGAGCTATCTATAAGCTAGGCTCTCGAGTTTAAAATATCTGTTTAAAACCATTGATAAAATGTCAACGCCTTCTTAGGATATACATATGAACATCACGTATGTTAGACAAAACTATGACCAGCATAAACAACAAGGCGACGGCGACGGGCGTCCATATGATACCAGACATAGAAATAACTTCACCTGTATGTATATCAACTAGACTAGCTAGCATTAATAAGTCATTTATAGGCCTAAGCAACTAATTATAAAACAAATTACCAAACTACATACCTAATAAATAAACCAACCAAAAAAAATGTTTTTTTTTAAACGTATACTCTCTAAAAAAGCTTACTATAGTATTAAAGACTATCTGACAAAGGGCCTGGGATCTCGGCACATGAAATTAAAATAATTACGCTGTATTTGGTTTCATAATTTAGTTGAAATTTTCTTTGTTAACAAATTTCTAGTAGGTATCACTTTATTTTAATAAGTTGTGTTTAAAATAATATAATGTAAAAATGTGTCTTTACCTAAGTTCACTACCTTTGCAAATCACTTACAATAAACGATTTGAAACTTGAACTTGAAACTTGAATCATAATAACGTTCGTTAGGAGCACGCCCTTGAGCAATAAAGTGTTCGAAGACTACATAAGTATGTGTAATGTGTGTGTTGGCGCTTGGCACAGGTCCATCCCCCTGGGCCTGGACCAGATGATGCTGCGCGGCTCCATGCTGCGCAACACGGCCTGGATCCACGGCGTCGTCGTCTACACCGGGCACGAGACCAAGCTCATGAAGAACTCCACTAAAGGTAACAAACTATATCTCACTCATATCCACCGCGAACTAAAGCTTATCCGAAAACAAGATCCGTCAAGTGCGAGTGTGACTCGCGCGCCGAGGTTTTCGGACGTTTCTCTTACAAATATGTAGTATAGGTACCGGTTAGAGACTTGATGAAGACCTAAAAATAGTAGGTACCTACATTTCAGATGGATTGCTTTGCAAACTTCGGAGATAGGGAATGGTAATTTTTCGACATTTTTAAAATATTTTTAAAAGTATGAAAACTACAGAAATTTCATAAACTGTTTTGAAATGTGCAAACCGATGCCTTTCATTTGATCCCCACTTGGTGAGGTAGCCCCCCTGTTGAAAATTATTCCGCCCTTTTTGACCATTTTTCATTTTTTTGTGGTCTCCTTACAGACTTCTCTATATTTTTCCTGTAAAATATAGAACCATATCTACAATCGCTACATACATTTCAGATGGATCGCTCTGCAGACTTCGGAGATAAGAGGGGGGATACCTTTGAGATACCACTGTGAGGACAGACAGAGCGAGACCATATCATGGTCAGAAGACAGAGAACCGCCTGGTCTGGTCAATCTAAAAAAGAAATAGCAAATATAAAATCTCGGAGTCTTCAAATCCAGAGTAAACTAGTTTCCTCTAGGAAAGCGTGCTGCATTTGCAATAAAAAAAAAAACTCCTTTTTAGGGTTCCGAACCCAAAGGGTGAAAACGGAACCTAAGCTTCCGCTGTCCGTCCGTCTGTCACAGGGCTTTATTTCATGAACCGTAAGAGAGACTGTTGAAATTTTCAGAAAATTTGTGTTTCTCTTGCCACTATAAGAACAAATAATAAAAATAAAAGTTAGTGTTTATTTAGCACATAGATTACAATAACAGAATAAAACAATTACAACTAGTATATACACTTAATATCTATTTCTTAAAAATCTAAGCCGTCACCAGAAGGCAGAGTGCCCAGAATGCTGGCAGCATTGCCACGTTGAATGGCAATGCTAATTCGTTGACCGAAATAGAAGCCAGCATTCCGATCACCTGTCGACTCTACAAGAAGTTTGATAAGATCTTTAAAATAAAAATAAAATAAATATAAAAATTAAAGAGCCCCATACAGAAAACGTTATATTTTTGGATATTTTTGTTCTTCGTTTGTCATGGCTGTATCTCTTGAACCACAATAGGTAGGCTCATGAAACTTTCTATAAATAAGTAACACTTCAACTGTAATAACAACAAATACTAAAAATATAATAAAGTTGAAAATTTAAAGGGGTCTCCGAACAAGTGAAAATTTGATGTTTTTTGAAAAAGTTGCCTTATTTTTACGGTACGGAACCCTTCGTGTGCGAGTCAAGTCGCACTTGGCGGTTTATTTTCTCTAGTAACATGTTTTCCCAAAACGTGGTGAAATTTACATTACTAAAGGAAGTTTATTTTAGAGCACTTTACGCTGGAACAAGCCTTATCGCGAGTACAAGTAACTTATCAAAGCCATCAGCAGTAAAACAATGAACCCCTCATTCAATTTCAGAGGTGAATCATTACGTTCCACGCGTGGAACAGTTCTGTTATCGATACTGTGCTTCTACGTTGGTTTTGCGAATCACAAAACCAAGCATGACTATTATTTACATATTTTTTTTGGAATATTTTTTAGGGTTCCGTACCCAAAGGGTGAGAATTGGGACCCTATTACTACAGATTGTATAATACTTATACTAAATGAGTGTATAGAGGGGTGACCACTTCTTCAAACTTGGAACTGCTGCTTGGTGTATGACACAATCAAATCGTAGACGGCGCTGTCCGCCAAGAAGAATGCTCTTCACAACCTAAGTTGCCAAGGATACCGATCCCTCAGCCGTCAGTGAAATCATGACATCTTGACCTGGACACCAGGGTTTGCAGATCGCGTAGTTTGTTCTTTTATTTCGGCGCCGACCTCAACGACACAACAAGAGTCTCAATAACTACGAGTATCAAACCATCGAAATGTACATCAGCATTCTAAATTGCCAAAAACTATTTTGCTCACTGTTTTCGAGCAAGTGTAGTGAATATATATTTACTGCTTCAAACGTTGTATAAAGTTAGTAGGAGTAAAGTAAAATGTTCTTCAAGGGTTTAAGTTTTTTGTAAAATGAGCTTGTATTTGTGTAAATGCGGGCACAGCCGCAACGCAAGGTGCGACATCGTCGGCCGGACTGTACAGTCGATGTT
Source organism: Eupithecia inturbata (assembly GCA_963662085.1). Classification (NCBI taxonomy): domain Eukaryota; kingdom Metazoa; phylum Arthropoda; class Insecta; order Lepidoptera; family Geometridae; genus Eupithecia; species Eupithecia inturbata. Next base: position 486,281 of record OY759179.1, on the reverse strand, counting down.
CCTCCGCAGCGCCCCTGAAGCGGTCCTCCATCGACAAGGCCACCAACACTCACATCCTGATGCTGTTCATGATCCTGCTGGTGCTCTCCCTCATCAGCGCCGGCTTCAACGAGTACTGGATACGGACGCACAGCGAGTGGTACATCGGACTTAATGGTACCTATATATTTTAATGTTTCCCTTTTAGTAAACGTAAATGTTGTTGTGATAATGCAATGGCTCCCCGTCTCTACCACGCCTCTAGCGGATCAGTTGGGTACTACAATATGCATTTTCATGCTAACCAAAGTCATCGACATAGTTCAAAGAATGATTAAACTGAAGAGGCAGCGGGCCGGCCATATCTCCCGGAGAACCGACAACTGTTGGGATCAACGTGTTCTTGAGTGGCGACCGTGACTTGGCAATCGTACCTAGTGTAGGACGCCCTCCGGCCTCCGGCTCCTGCGAATAAGAGCAGGCAGATGCTGGACGCGGCGTTATGGCGATCATTAGGGAGGCCCATCCCCAGCGTTGGACTATCTTCATGGGCTGATGATGACTAGGCATTCTGGAACTTTCACTTTGCGCTTTAGAAGCATGACTTGTTCAGCTGAGTTGTAATTGTACGTTTATTGTTACAGAGGCGCAGAGTGTACACTTTGTTTACAACTTTTTGACGTTTTTGATATTGTACAACAACCTCATACCGATATCGCTACAAGTGACCGCTGAAATCGTCAGGTTCTTCCAAGTAAGTGTTGTTAGTCGACTTCCTTTTCAGACATACTCTGTAAAACAATGGAAATTGTATTATATGTACTTAATATATGTTGTTTAATGACAGGCAAAGTTTATAAGTATGGACTGTGAGATGTACCACGAAGAGAGCGACACGCCGGCCATGGCGCGGACGTCCAACCTGAACGAGGAGCTCGGGATGGTCAAGTACATATTCTCAGACAAGACGGGGACACTCACCTGTAACATTATGGAGTTCCACAAGTGCTCGATAGCAGAGGTATTCATATATATATATCAAATGTCTTTATGTCTGTGATACCGTGCAAGACTCAATCTATGGACTTTACGAACTGGCCTTTTCTTCAGCACATGCTAACACCGTGTTGGTGTGTTCCCCCGCAGCAGTATACCATAACATATACCACTGTGGAAGTCGTTGTACTGACCTACTTTAGAAGTATCCGGGTATTTCAATATATGTGTCAATATGTGTGTATATGTGTCGAATTGTCGCTTACTTTAGCTGCGTTGATAAATGCAGTAAACCTTTATTAATTTGATGATGCATTCCAGATAATGTACAACAAGCCGAACCTCGCCGACGAGTTGGACGTGAGCCTCCTCCAGCGCCACCTGTCGGGCTCGCACCCCACGGCGCCCGTCATCCGGGAGTTCCTCACCATGCTGGCCGTCTGCCACACCGTCATACCGGAACGACGCGGCAACAAGATCAACTACCACGCCGCCTCGCCGGGTAAGGTGAACGACCGGGTAGTTACACGTGAGGGAACAACCGGTTACATGAACAAAGTAAAGTAAAGTAAAATTTATTGCATCAAATACATGTAAATAAGGTACATATGTGGAGTATGTTTAAATAAGACAAAATGTATTTCTACCGTTTCGGCGTGCTAAATCTGGGTACAATGTCACTTAATTAAATATATAGCTAATAAATCAAATTGAAAACGAATACTTAGTTGATAAGAAAACTGAATATTAAAATAAAATTGAAATTACAAAAAAAATCATAACTAGCAATTTATCATTTACATAAATCTAAAAATTGTCTGTCAGTCATGAAATCATTTAATGTATAGTAGCATTTACCTTCCAAAGTGATTTTTAACTTTTTCCGAAACAGTGATGTTGGTAGTTCTCTAAGTGATTTTGGCAGTTTATTGTAAATGGAAGGAGCCATGCAGAAAATATCCTTGCGCATCAAAGCAGTTTTTGAGTTTGGCGCAGACTTTGTATTGATCACATCGATTTCGAGGAACAGCTTCGGAAAGCTGACTATATAAATCAGGGTTATTTTTCACAAACATAACCGTTTCGTAAATATACAGTGAAGGTAGAGTAAGGATATTATATTGAGCAAAGTAGGGCTGACAGGAATCTGTTACCTTAGGACGAAACATAGCACGTATACAGCGCTTCTGATACTTAAAAAATTTTGTCAACGTCCGTTGAATTGCCCCAAAATAAGTTAAGAATAACAATCATTTTATTGTATATTATAGTAAGTATCAACAATTTAACCTTCTTCGGACATACAATCTTAGTCTAGGCAGATAATTATCTAATGTCAAATATTTCCTTGAAATAGTTTGTAGTGAACGTTATTATCAAGCCACTTCCTTAACTTAAATTAAAACATGTTTCCATCAAGTTGTTTTACTTCTACTGGTCAGTTATTGAATACTTTGATATCTGTTACATACATATGTGCTTTTGTAAAAAATTGAATTGTTGATTTGAGGTATACATAGGTTAAAGTTATATTTATTTCGTTAGACGTGAGTTTGAGGCGCGGTTCATTTGGCTCATTCATTTGGGGTAGGTCGCAGGTCCGCTTCTACATCTCTACAGCGATTGTGCGGGCGACCGGGACAAAGAAGAAAAGCTTTGCGAACGCGTTTTAATTTTTGTCAATAATATGTTCCAGACGAGCGCGCGCTAGTGATGGGCGCCGCCATGTACGGCTACGTGTTCAAGACGCGCACGCCGAGCGCCGTGGAGATCGAGGCGGACGGAGACCTGCAGCAGTATACCATCCTCAACGTGATCGACTTCACGTCCACCAGGAAACGGATGTCTGTCATCGTGAAGACTCCTGGCGGTATGTAGCATACGGCCTAAATTCTTCAATTTTAGGATTTGCATTCAAGACTCCATGGGATTTTACGAAAACAAATTCCACCATTTATACAGAAAACTCCTAATAATCTTAAAGCGATGCGGCCCAAAGGGTTTACCCTTTGGGCCGCGTCGCTGGTTGCGAGCTTGCTAATGCTACGCGTAGAAAATACTTGGATTATTCTTGGAGATGACTCAGGCTCAAAACACTGAAATACATGGCGAAAAAAGATTTAAATTCGAAGATTATTATCTCACCCGGCCGGAGGGCAACAGTATCGTAGTTGACAGTTGTAGCACGCTTGATGAAACGAACGGGGATGCTCTCTGGCGTCTGGCGTCTGGCGTCTGGCGTCTGGCGGGGCCGAGCGCGGCGCCGCACAAGTCTTGGGACCCGACAATTCAATAAGTTACTTTCTTTTGACCATAAAGTAGTTACTTACATTTGCACGCCAACTTACTACACTACAGTACATCTGTAAGTACTTAGCCCGTCAAGCCGGTGACCGCGCGCATCTTTTGAGGCTTATCTTGGCTTGTCTTGAACCTACGCATTATTGAATGTTCACTCACATGAGTCGTTCACCCCAGGTGCCATAAAGCTGTACTGCAAGGGCGCAGACAGCGTGGTGTTCCCGCGGCTGGCCGGGGCGCCCTCGGCGCGCTACGCGGAGGCCACACTGCAACACCTGGAGGCCTTCGCGACCGAGGGGCTGAGGACGCTGGTGTTCGCGGTGGCCACTATACCGGACGATGTGTACGCGGTGAGTACGAACCGCAGCTGATGGAGAGTTAGTACTAAACTGTACCAACCATCATTTACTCTAAACTATTCAAAAACCCGACTCGGTCCCCACCTTTTTCCTTTTTTTTTGCTTTAGATTATTTATATGCAAACAATCTACAGGTAGCTCAACTAATTCAGTTGAGCTACCTGTGTGTGTGTGATTGTTTGCATCAGTCTGCAGTCAGCTTAATTGTTTCAATTGTAAATACTAGTTCTAATTTGTTTTTATTATTTGATTGGAATTTTCTTTGTTAATAAAGGTTTTGTATGCAAAATGAAGGACGAAGTTCTACTAAATATTACTACTGTAATATGTACGAGTATGTATGTAGCTAATATAATAAATAAAAATAAACTAAATAATTCAGACAAGTGTTGTGATACCTCATACGTCAAAATCGCTTCAGCCGGTTCGTTGCTTTGAGTTACTACGGTTGTACTACCCTACGACCTACGACACAATATTACCAACCAAACATTGTAGACACGAAAGACAACCACAAACTTGGGATAAAGTATTGCACATATACGTTTCACGTTCAACCACCGCGCCCTGACACAGCCACACCCGCTTCATTCCTGCTCTGTGCTCAGCGCCAGTAAGATTCGTTGTGTGACCTTCTTTATAATATTATTTGTCAAATAACCAGCAAACAAACATTGTCCGTGCAAGTCTCTGTACATTCTGTTCTAGGAATGGTCGAACACGTACCACAAGGCCAGCATAGCGATACAGGATCGCGAGCAGAAGATCGAAGAGGCGGCCTTATTAATTGAGAACAATCTACACTTACTCGGAGCGACGGCCATCGAGGACAAGCTGCAGGTAACACTCACCTTCGGTTTGTTTCTACGTCATTCCTCTTCGTCGTCCTCTGCAGAGCATGCCTCCCACAGCAAATGCCCCCTTGGGTTATGCTGGGTAGATTTTAAAAATACTCTGAAGCTGCTACCCTTCCTCTGTTAAACCTAACAGAGGAAGGGTGGCAGCTTCTATCTGCCGTCTAAGGGAACGCCCTTAGTCGGCTGTTACGACATCAAGCAATGGGCTGAGTTAGAGGGGCCGATTCTTACGCTGCGACCGCTATGACCCAATTATAAACTGCCAATGGAAAATTATTAACACTTGGAAAATTAAAGAGTACAGAGATAGTGCCAAACAATCTCGTATCTTAACGATTTTAAAATAAAACGGATTGAATTCGTCTCGATTTCTCTGTCATGCTGTGATGTGCATATGAACGACTAGCTTGTCTTCAGGTCGGAGTGCCGGAGACGATAGCCGCGCTCCTCAAGGCCAACATCAACCTGTGGGTGCTGACGGGAGACAAACAGGAGACGGCCATCAACATCGCGCACTCGGCGAGGCTCATCCACGCACACATGCCTTTAATTCTACTCAATGAGGATTCTCTCGACGTGAGTACAGCAGTTTGAACCTTATCTCCTTGTGTTAGAGTGCAACGCCGCACATCGCATACACATATCTATACTTGTATAAGACCCTTGTTCGCTCTCAGTTTGAGTATGCCGTTCCTATCTGGAGCCCTTACTATAAGAAGCACATTGAGGTTGGTGAGAGAGTTCAGCGTAAATTCTTGAGTGTTATGCACTATAGGTGTCACAAAAGATATCGTCTTCCCGAATTCTCAGGAAATATAATATGCTTACGCTTGAGTCCAGACGGCTATATATGGAAGCTGCTACACTTTATAAGACCGTCCATAACAAATTCGACAGCATTGAATTAGTGCAGAGTATTTGTTACGCTGTCCCTAGAACATTACATACCAGAAAGGTGCATGCCAGTCGCTTATTTGCACTCAATACTTGCCGCACTAACTCAGGATCGCGTACACCAATTAGAAGAATGGTAGAGTCATATAACAAATATTTCCTAGACATTGATATATTCTTGTGAAGTGAGAGTCAATTTAAGAAGCATATCTTACACAAACTATATTGTAGCAGTTTAATTAACAAATTCACAAAATTTAAAAAATCATTTATTTCAAAATTAAATCTACAATACAAGTGACACGTATCCTTGGTTTTAGTTTAATTTAAAGTGAATTACAGAGAACCAGTCTTCCCTCCTACACATGGTTTGTAAATTAAATTATGAAATAAGCAGCAAATGTAACCTAATAATAACACTAATATATTATCTAAAGTAAAAACTTAAATTACGTTTAAATTAGCGTATGTTAGTTAATTTTAAATTTGTCTTAATTCTTAGTACTTTTATTTTTGTTTCCAGCTAAGTAATTTACTTTTCAGCGTGTTAACTTACATCTAAATATTCCAACGTTTGTTCTGGTTGTTCATAAACTTCAGCGGAACTTTTAGTAACTACCTCATAAAGCAATCTGTGAATTGTGTCGTGGGCTGCATTATTATCTAAGATTATCATATTATTATGTATCTAGTTATAAAACTATATATTTTGTAGCCATTAGCTTTTCCTGAATAAATTAAATTAAATTAAAAAAAATATTCACAGTCTCTCGCCCAGCACTCGGTCATTGCTTAGGTTCGGTGTCACTCCTAGCGCAAGTGATACATCTTCCGTCATCTCTTTAGGCCCGTATCCCGCCCTAGGGGTGGGCGGCACAACATGTCTTCACTTGCCCACTCCACCATCAGCCGTCATCATTCTTACAATTTTTTGTTTGGCATCTGACTTAATAATTTATTTGGTTTTCCTCTCCCTTTGTGTAAGGTGAAGGTGAAGGTGAAGGTCCCTACACCTCGGGGGTAATAATAAGTGATAGTATGATATATTGATGAAAAGGATGGGAGCATTAAATGAGAACCACCCGAGTCCGTGTCTTCACGTGAACTGATATATTGCCAAATGGTACTTAGTGTACGGAGTACCGCACGATAGGTACAGTCCATGAACTAGGTCACGTATAGCTAAGCAGATATACGAACTCAAACACATGTTCTTGCACCAATTTGCTTACCTACGTATTATTGTGTAATTACTTGTGAATAATAAATCAGTGTCAAACTAGCACTCGGGGGTTTGATTCGTACTTTATCCTTCCCTCTAACCATTTAACTATTAACTTAACTTATTTATTTTTTATTTTCCAGGGTACTCGCGACAGCATATCCTGCCACGCGATGGAGTTCGGCGACAGTCTCCGGCAGCAGAACGACGTGGCGCTAGTGATCGACGGCAAGACGCTCAAGTACGCGATGGGCTGCGACCTGAAGAAGGACTTCCTGGACCTCTGTGTCTCCTGCAAGGTGGTCGTCTGCTGCCGCGTCTCGCCCCTGCAGAAGGCAGAGGTATGCAGCACGTTATTATAGAAGGAATATCTGCAAGACAAGCCACTCAAGTAGTCTAAGTTGATGGTCCGATGAGGCTCTACAGGCAGACCCGACTCTCGTCTCACCTCCTTTCTAAATATTTATTGAAAAGAAATCCACAATCACAGTGGTTAGTTCTATGTGAAGCTAACGTAAGGTATTATTAGTTTCTCTTTAGTGATAGTACAGTGTCGAAGCAGTTGTTCCACAGCTTGTTTTACTCGAAGCAGTACCGGCACAGGCCGTGACTGGAGTCTCCTAGATCCTGTCCACCATCTCTTTCACCGGCCATCAGTCTGTTCTTGCTAATGCTTTGGTCTGACACCTGTCTCGTCCTCAGGTGGTGGATATGGTGTCCGTAGCGACGGGCGCAGTGACGCTGGCCATCGGCGACGGCGCCAACGACGTGGCGATGATCCAGCGCGCCTCGGTCGGCGTGGGCATCTCGGGCGTGGAGGGGCTGCAGGCCGTCTGCGCCTCCGACTACAGCATCGCACAGGTTCTACACTCTGTCCTAGAACACAAGATATATATATATATATATATATATTTATATATATATATATATATATGTATTATGTCAACGAACACATTTACAAACGAAAACTTAACAAAAACTTATTAAAATAATAGACAACAACAAAGTACCAGCAAGGTAATCACTAAAACAAAAGCTTCAGTAACGCATCACTGCGCACTAGACAAGGCTTCGCTGATGCTTCATTTGATGCTGAAAACGGACGAGAGACGAATTGGATGAGAAGCTTTCAAAACCAAAAGTTGTTTCAAACTTCTGCGATTTTCTCCGGAGATTCCAGTATCAGCTACGTCACATCAACGTCGTCACAAGGTAGCTCCGCACCGTGGAGGAAGCAAAGCGAAATGGAGATCTCGTGAACTGTGGCTCGCGCACTCGGACTGATCATATCAGTTACCGCTCAATGCAACATTCGATTAGCTGGCTCCCTTGTCGATGCGACACCCAGCATGACACGGCAAATGGAAGGTTGAGGAGTCTCTTCCCAATATTGAATACATGTGGTGATCTCTCCAACTTCGGGCCGCACTTTCGAAATTGTTGTGTTGTCGAATTGTTGTTTAGTGAACTTTTCCGCGATAAAATGTGAAAGCATACCATTGTGTTTGTCAGTTCCGGTACCTCCTGCGCCTCCTGCTGGTGCACGGCGCCTGGAACTACTCCCGCATCAGCAAGCTGATCCTGTACTCCTTCTACAAGAACATCTGTCTGTACGTGATCGAGCTGTGGTTCGCCATCTACTCCGCCTGGTGAGTACAACAAGCTCCATACCTAGGCCCCGGCCGCACTGCAAGCGGCTCGTTGACGGGTAGTGCGGCGCATAGCTTACTTACTGTAACTGGCCGCTCAGAACACTGTCTGCCCATAATTATCCGCTCCCGCTGGGCGTCCACGTGGTAAAAATCCAGAAAACAGACATTGCCTCGCTGCTCGCCGGGCTACTGACTAAGATATGTTAAATGTTTTTTTGGCGTATTGCTGCCATTATCGTGGCTCTAACCTCTCTAAACACTCGCCAACCTACGCGCCTGCACTGCAGCAGTGTAAAGTTATATGTATGTATGTATGTATGTCTTTAAGATGAGTTGTGCATAGTTTACGCAAACTATAAACGTTTTTGTTTCATCTTATACATTTAGCGCATTGCAGCGCCCTTACCAGATAGAGAACCACTTCTCGTAGCATGACAGCGATCTAATAGTTTCATACGAACGCTTGATCTTCTTTGTTTCGTGGCTTGTGCGACTATTTGCCACGATTCTGCCAATTCAATTGTAGTTATCGAATGAATTTGAGCAGTACAACTGACAGGTTGGTAGTTAACGAACACTTTTTTCGTTTTGGTACATAGTATGCAAACCCATACTAGCCTCTCAGACATTTTGTTTGGTACCCCAGAAGCTGGATCTGCTTACTCTGGTGCTAAGTACAATTGATTAGTATTTATATTATGTCGAGACCAACCAGTAACACGGGCTCTCTCCTGTGTGGGATGAACTCGTACCTCTGATGATGTTCGTTCAACATGCGATGCGACGTTGAACAGGTCCGGTCAGATCCTGTTCGAGCGCTGGACGATCGGGTTCTACAACGTGATCTTCACGGCGCTGCCTCCCTTCGCCATCGGACTCTTCGAGAAGATCTGCTCTCCGGAGATCATGCTGCGGGTAAGTCGGTTATTTACTTTATTTATCGCTCTCAGCAATAAAGCCGTACCCATATTTTTTATTTCTGATAATTTGTAGTACAATAAAGTGTTAATTAATTCATTAATTATTGCAGGTAAGGTTGTATGTAGTCGAACTCAATGTTCAGACTTTTTGCTCTCTAAAAGTTTTTTCCTGACGTCATCCAGCAGAATTCTTTAGAAGTTTGCAGAATGACAAATTAATGGTCCCTTCTTTGAGTCTTTCTAGTGAGTAACTTACCAAATCCTTATTAAAAAGTATTCAAAATCACATCATCATCATCAACCTATATTAGTCCACTGCTGGACATATGTCTCCCCTAATGAGCGCCAGAGCGCCCTGTCTTCAGCTTGACGCATCCAGCATCTGCCTGCAGTCTTTCGCAGGTCTTCATCCCACCTGGCCCGAGGGCATCCTACACTACGTTTGCCGAGTCGCAGTCTCCACTCAAGAACACCCTGCTGGCCCATTGCAACTTCAGCTTGCTAATTCTTTGAGCTATGTCGATAACTTTGGCTCGTAGTCGGATGTATTCGTTACGAATCCTATCCTTCAGAGATACTCCGAGCATAGCTCGCTGAGCGACTTTGAACTGGTGGACCAGCCCTACCGTGAGTGCCCACGTCTCAGCTCCTTTGGCTTAGTCATATGCGCGCCGTGTTCAATTGCACCCTGGGACTTACTCTTCCTACCTCCTGACGTCTTCTTCCCATATGATTCCTCCACCTTGCTACCTCTTACGGTGTGATGTACAATAATTCCAGCACCCCGTGCTGTACGTGCCCTCGCAACAAGGTCTGCTGTTCAACGTGCGCGTGTTCTGGGTGTGGGTGGTCAACTCTCTGCTGCACTCGGTGCTGCTGTTCTGGCTGCCCGTGGCGCTGGCGCAGCACCACGTGCTGTGGCCCTCCGGCAAGGACGGTGGCTATCTCGTGCTGGGGAATATGGTCTACACGGTACTTATTCAATTAGTTTTGTTGCAGAACGTGAACATGAGTTAAACCATCGGATGAGCTGTATCAGGGACGCAACCGCAGTAATATTTAAATAATAAATAAACTATGCTGGACAATTCTCACACCATTATCAAGCTGTGCAGAGCTTGTGTTATGGGTAGCTAGATATCTACAAATTACATAGATATATATTTTTACTATGGATATAAAAACCCAAAACAAATATATGCAGACCGTACAAACATTTGTTCCGAGGCGGGGATCGAACCCGCAACCTGCGTTGCAAGCAAACCTTCGCCCGCTACGCGACAGAGGTCGCCACGGAGGAGCGTGCCTCGTGCGTGCTACAGCGCAGCGCACGTGACTCGTTAGTGAGGTGCCTCGCCGGGCTCCGGTACAACCTGTCGATACAAACGTTAGTGAGGCGCCTCGCCGGGCTCCGGTACAACCTGTCGATACAAACGTTAGTGAGGCGCCTCGCCGGGCTCCGGTACAACCTGTCGATACAAACGTTAGCGAGGCGCCTCGCCGGGCTCCGGTACAACCTGTCGATACAAACGTTAGTGAGGCGCCTCGCCGGGCTCCGGTACAACCTGTCGATACAAACGTTAGTGAGGCGCCTCGCCGGGCTCCGGTACAACCTGTCGATACAAACGTTAGCGAGGCGCCTCGCCGGGCTCCGGTACAACCTGTCGATACAAACGTTAGTGAGGCGCCTCGCCGGGCTCCGGTACAACCTGTCGATACAAACGTTAGTGAGGCGCCTCGCCGGGCTCCGGTACAACCTGTCGATACAAACGTTAGTGAGGCGCCTCGCCGGGCTCCGGTACAACCTGTCGATACAAACGTTAGTGAGGCGCCTCGCCGGGCTCCGGTACAACCTGTCGATACAAACGTTAGTGAGGCGCCTCGCCGGGCTCCGGTACAACCTGTCGATACAAACGTTAGCGAGGCGCCTCGCCGGGCTCCGGCACAACCTGTCTACTAAGCAACTGCTAAGCAATCACTAATTAAACGAAACCAACAAAGCTATAACCGAAATAGCCCTGCCTATCTCGGTTCAGTCCATTGGAGCAGGCCGCCATCTTCCATCGTACATAAAACTTGTGTGTGTTCCAGTACGTGGTGCTCACAGTGTGCCTGAAGGCGGGCCTGGTCACGCACTCGTGGACGTGGGTCACGCACAGCGCCATCTGGGGGAGCGTCGCGCTGTGGTTCCTCTTCATACTGCTCTACAGGTCAGACCTCACTGTGTGACTCATCAACATTTTGTAATGTGCATTGTTGTAGTGTACATTTTCGAACAAAGGGAAAGCACCTTAAGCCTCAGCCGACAGACGCGGCCTACGGCGGCGGTCAGAACAATAGACGTTGTATTCGCTTGCAAGTTGTACTGGCACCACCGCAGAACGCGTCTGTCTGGGAGAGGCTTTATAGAGATGGTCAGGCAGGGAATTATATCAACAATAAACAAGATAATGTAAAGCCATCAATCGAAATTCAAATACCCAGAAGTAATAACAACAATTATTACCATGCCGGTCGCGGCGTAAGAATAGACCCCTCCAACTCAGTCCTAGCATGTCGGAAGGGCCTACTAAGGGAACGTCCCTGAGCAAGGACAGCAGCCTCAGAACACCGTTACCATCACTAATCCGCCGCCATCGGTGATCATAGCAGAACCCCCTTGTGTGGGGGGGGGACGTTCTGTATTGTGTGTGTATTTTATATCTGCAACTAAGTTTGTTTGTGTGTAATAGGTAAATAATTTTCTTTTTTCTTCTACTGTGTGTGACGGGAGTGTCAATAAGTAAACTGATAAGTTGGTAAATTGTTATCTCCAGCAACATGTTCCCACTGGTGGGCGTGGGCGCCGTAATGCGCGGCATGGACAGCATGGTGTTCTCGTCGCTGGTGTTCTGGCTCGGCCTCGTGCTGGTGCCCGTCTGCACGCTGCTGCCGGACCTCATCGTCACCGTGTATGTATACCCACCTACCCTACTCTTTAGATAGATCGTGATGGAATGATGTGGTCTCACTGATGAGAGGCGCAGACGACTCATCAGGAACAAGCGGGACACGAGCATATTTAGCACTGAAGTGATTGGTCGGTTCCGCGTCAGTGGGAGGGAACACACCCGTTTCCCAATCTTTTTTTGCTTTTGCCTGTCAGTAGTTGAATTTTGATGTTTTTTGTATAGAAATGTGTCAAAATGTAACTGTAGAAGGCCAAAACAATGGTTAAATATTGGAATCGCCTTAAGCAGACGTCAACAGTGACATTAGACAACTGTAGAGATTAAGATAACTAGTTGAAGATCATAGCGGCGGTAGTAAGGTGCAGACTGGCAGCTGACGATAATTCCGCTACAGCGGAAACCGTACCCTGGGCTCGGAGCCCTACCACGAGGTCCGCATGCTGGTGCTGGCGCCGCCGCGGGACTGCGTGTGCCCCCACCCTGCGCCGCCCTATGCCACCGCGCGCGGCCGCAGCCCCCGGGCCGGGCGGTACCAGGCGGTGGCGCTCGCGGTGGCCTGCCAGTGTCCGCTGGAGAAGAAGGAGCCAATGTTCTTGGATTCCACCTCCGAGCATTACCAGCTCGATATACCTGTTATTATTTATCTCTGTTTGTTGGTCGTGTAGCTGCGGAGCTAGGGAAACTTCGTCTCGCGGATATTATATTAAAATGAAAGGCTTCAACGCCATTCGCTCTCAGAACCAGCCCACAAGAACCCTGTTATTCTTGTCTGACGTTCACTACAGTGATCATCTGCAGTGACCAGCTGCTCGTGTCTTTAACGGAACTTTTCCTTCCTCCGCATGATACAGGGTGTTATTTGAATTAGTGTGCAATACCGCAGGAGGTTATTTACCTGCTGCCACAGATTAATATTCTTTAAACAAAACAAGCTAACGTTCTTTTTTTGCAGAATTTTTTTTTTGTTGCAAACTTTTAACTTAATTATTGTACTAAGCCATCTCAAAAATGGCGACAAGCTCTTTGAGGCGTTTCGCCACGCCCATTCTCGCATCACCTGACGTCCGCCCTAATGCTACGGCCACACTATCATGATAATGCGAAAATTTGCACTGTTGCGACAAGTCTGGCCAAGCAATTCGTCCTATCGCGAATCATCGGTAACACGGATGCCCTTTGCGCCGCTGTCGGTAAATTGCCGCACATCAAAGGGTTTTATCGCGACAAAGTTCGTGCGGTTGGCTACACTTCGCGCGCTTTGTTGACAGCGAGACGCCGAGCGTGAGCGGTTTGCTCGTATTTTTGTGTGTTGCATTGTTTTTCTGATTTCAATTTATTTGCAGACATGTAATAAAACGCAACCGCCTCCTCCATTCTTTTCGTGAAAATGAATTATCGCGACGTTGCGAAGTTTTTTTCCAATGTGGCCATACACTTCGTCGTAGATCGAACACGAAGTTTTATTGCGACAACGCGAACGCGAATCTTCTCCTTGTAGTGTGGCTGTAGCATAAGTACCTACGCGGTCAGTGACTATCGCCTTGTGCCACCGTGTTAGTCGGCGCGGCGCGGCGGCGACCTCGACGGCAATAGGTTACCTACAACCGACGGAACACAGGTGCATATCTCTTTATTAAATTCGTGGCTACCGCTGCCTAGGAGTGGAGGAACTACTACTCCATAGTCTACTCGTCAGAAAATGGAAATGAGTAGGTATTTATTCATTTCTTTCGTAGTAGTTACCTACGTAGTTATGTAGAGGTTATCCACCTTATGAAAAGAAATCCACAAGAAAAGCTAGCAGCTAGCACTCCAATCCTGGTTAAACCTGGCACTTCTGATCAATTCAAACGTATTTGTTACCTTAACACGCAATGCGTTGACGATGCACATAAAAAACCGTAATTTTCTTTTGCTACACAATTAGGTATTGTGAATAAATCGCGAAATAGATCGCGCGTCTTTTGCTAATTAATTAGGCACCAAGACGACTCGCAGGCGTGTTGACTTTCGGCTGATTGACGACATTTGAAGGAGGCGCTGGCGACGCGACGGCGCAGTGGGGTACGCCCCCACGTGACAGTGACAGCTATAACGTGATAAAGAGAGACAGAGTTCACGTTTCATCGCACATGTAGGCGCAGTCAGCTGTCTGTCGCCGCACGGTCAATGCCCTCCATGTTGTAGGCAAGTAGGAATCATCTTTTGTTGTTATGTCCAGCATTATTTATTTATCTGTTCCGACAACGGTGTAACGTATTATGAGCTGGCAAAATAAGTTAGTTGCAAACATTTTGCGTAGATATAATGTTGATGTTGACCTGTTTGTTAATATAATATTATTCCGAGGCACCGGCGGCGGAACGTCTCCGCGGTATCCAGCACTAAATGACTAACACCTAACACATAGTGTACAGTAGTATAGTATGTAACCATGTAACATAAATACTAATCAGTTTGATGTAAACTGTAATGAATGACTGTTAACTGCGTATATAACTGTTGTCCTAGCATATATAGTGTACAAGGCGTCTCCTTCCATGCATTTGTTTCTTGGTTTGACCCAACCATATGAAATATTATTATAAAAATAAAGAGTGTTGTCTCTGTCTAGCGTGCACAACTCGGCGTTTAAGACGGTGACGGAAGCGGTGCGCGAGAGCGAGATAAAGCAGCGCGACCCGGCAGAGCTGCTCGCGCAGCCCAGACACTCGTGAGTACACAGCTATGTTAGCTCTGCGACTATCTACAGACAGTACCGTACAGTACAGTACAGTAAACATTCAATTGTTGATAAACATGCAATTCTCCACAAAAAATAAACAAATAAGAACATGACTAAAATTAGCATATTTTTACAAAGGTTTTAATCAATTTTGTAAATAGTCTCAGAAAACTTTCATATCAATTTTATAATTCATATAATCTGCCAACTTTAAGCAATGACGGAGCAGTGTTTTTTCTTATTCAGACTTATATAAATAAACCAAATGGCTCTTAGCTATTGTTGCATATATATAGACAGTTGTATAAGTAAAAGAAGAAATTTGCATATTTACACAAAAAAATATAATATTTGGTCTAAGAAGATTTTATAAAAAGCTTGTTGTGTAATATTGTTCAATGTTGCCAGTTGGAAATATTACGAAGTGGGTTTGTGTGGAATTTGAAACTGAAATCGCACTTTTTCATGATGGTATGGGATGCATTGCTCTCAGGACAATAATATTCATGGAATTTCAGTCTCTCACTGTAACCTTCGCTAATTCAATACGAGCTGTAAACAAATGAGTTTGACACAATGTCTTATTTTGAGTGAAAGTAATCATGAAATTGAATGTGTGTGGAGTCTCCGTAATGCAATGGTTTGGAATGGATTTCGCGTGTGTGCTAAACCTTATTAATATATTTAGTCATATATTATTCTCACACGTAGGTTTATTTATTTTATTAATAAATCAATTTGCATCTGACTATGCAAGTATTTGCTGTAGCTAACACAGTAGGTCCCTAATAACATTTTGCTTCCTTAAGCATATGTAATACCAAGGTATAGAAATCATTTACAAGTTTAGTATTTACAGTAATGATGACATGGTAAACATTAAATATATTTGTACATATACATATATCAAATATATACATACATTATTTATCATTGTGTGATACGGTATCAACTCGCCTGTTTATTTTCTATATAATTTGAGTAGGTACTTAGCTGATTTGTCAGGCCTTGCTTTTCCATTTTTTTAAATTATTTACCAAGTTTTATCAAATAAAGTGATGGAGAAGCAAGGCCTGCAGCAACACATTTCGTATCGTTCATTAGTTGGCACCACATCATAGTCCGTACCGTTAGTTCGCTTCGCATCGCCCTCCCCGCACTTCGCACCGCGTGCTGTCCGGTGCTCACTCCGACGCACGGACGCATGAGGCACCCGGTCCTAATGTATTCACCACAGCGATGTGCTCTGCCCTGTGTTTGGTATATCGCTTCAATGACGCATATCTTCTAGCAATGTATATGATGTAGTTTAGAAAGAGTCCTGCGGGTTGTTAGTTGGGTCGGTGCGGTCGGTAAGGTGAGCACGCGGGCGTTGGGCACTCTGCTAGGTCGCAGGCGGCGGTATGTAATGTGTGGTTGTGGCGGACAGCAAGCGGCGCGGCTCACCGGTGGGGCTGCGCTGGCGGCGCGGCGTGGCGCCCGAGGACGCGCCCCCGGCGCGCCTCACGCTCACTCCGGACGCACAAAATGGCGGCACTCCACAAAATGGCCGCTCCCCCCGACGCGCTCGAGCGCGCGAATCCCACGTCGTATGACACTTCTCACACTCGGCTGAGTGCGGCCGCGTAGTTTTGGACTAATGTAACAGCCTAAAGCCGCAGTTGTATCACAAACAGCCCCAAAATTGTAGTTCATAAGATAATAAGAATCTGAACGAGGAATCAATCTGAAGTAAGACTGTACTGTACATTGGGTAGCGTAGTGTAGAGTCGCATTGCGCAGGCGCTGGTATGGAGATGGATAGCGACTGAGTATTTCAGTAGTTGTGTAGTTTCGTGTTGTCTCGTGATCTTTGACTGATTTAAAATCTCCGAGGGCTACTGTGCGCTTTCCAACGTTACGAGCAGTTTATGTGAGATTTATAAATAGTATTGTGAATACATTTTCGCCTGCGCTAGTAATAAAAACAGTAGCCCTTTTTGTCTATCAACTTCGTATTGTTCCTTTCATATGTTGTGATAATTAAAAAAACATATTACTAGCTATATCTTACACAATTTTGATTAGCTACTGGTAATTGCTTGATCTAATCTGAAGTCTTCTTAAATATTTTTCTAAGTGTTTATATTAATGTAAGTTATTGATGTAATTCATTACTAGTTGGACTTACGTGAGCTGTGTTATAAGAGGAAAGGCTGCAGTGAGATGGTAAATACGTTTATATGTACTTGTAGTAGGTATGCGCTAGTGTGTAATCTGCGGAAATCTGCCCTCTTCAGTGATGTCACAAAAACTAAATTTAGTATTGATGCAATATTTTTGCAAAAATCAGGAACCCTTATGAACTATTAGCAAACCAGTAGTTGTAGATTTTCGATAAATGCAGTTAAAAATATTTAAACAATTTGTATCGGAGTACCTCCCTGGAAACCACGTTGGTAGGTCCTTGCTGGCTGTCACAGTGATCTTTTTCCAGTCAAGGATGAAATAAATTTACTGGTAAATTGACTTACATTCCAGCCTATAGAGGCCACATAATATTACAAAAATGACCAATTGCTTGTCTTCATTCCATTGTGACTTCCCACATTCCACTGTGTATTGTAGATATCTTTATTAATCGTTGAGTCTGCCACAAGTAAGTACAGATATTCTAAATTTATCTAGGTACTAAATATTTATATTCTAAATAAACCGTCTTCAATAGTATGTAATTTAAATGTTTTTCTAGTTCATGTTGTAGATTTTGTACTAGTTAGATTTGACGAGTTATATTTAATAGAACCTCTCGTGTGCTAAATCGTCTATTGCCTCATATTGTTATTCTAAAAAGTACCCCAATGTTTGATCCTAGACCTCAATATAATTTAACGAGATCTGTTCTACATGAATGTTGAGTGAACCTCTGCGCCGTACACTTGTGTATCATTTGTATTTTAGATATGTTATGTTAATATTACATGTTGTATAGTTATTTGATGATTTTCTTACAGTTAGTAGTCAGTAGTAGTTACTTACGGCTAGTTTGTGATTGTATCATGTTCATTGTTGAGCTACATGTGTGTGGTTGTGTGTGCTGTGCACACTGTGCTTAAATACTGTTAAAAATATTTATACTCAAAAGTTTGAACTAACAATATGTTTAATTATTTAATATTTTGTAAGAAAGTACTGGTTATATTTTATGATGTGATCTAACGTGATAACAAATTGTTTGTTGATATTTTGCAGATGCGTTACAAAGTACATATATAAGTGTAATTGTTAGCACTTTATGTCCGTGTTAACAATTTGTTCCGTCTGTGTAAATAAATGATATCAAACGAATGTATTTTGTACTGTTTCACAAAGGTCCTCGCTATACTACTCGTAGTTTGCTTTAGAGTAGTTCACTTCCCTCCACATGATCTCTGTACGGAGTAGCGTACGGCGCGGCGCGGCGGCGTGTACCTACAGTACAGTTCGAGCTCCTGTTGTCTGTGACACTGTATATTTCCATCATCTAGTCAAGTTCTCGCTTCAGATCATTATAAATACGTCCAAATCATAATTTTTACAAAATGGTTTCGAGCTCTGTAAAATACATTGAATGATTTAAAAAACAATAAATGATTATTTTTTCCATTGCTGAAAGAAATGCTGCGTAGATACTATCATACATCTATATTAAGATACATAATGATGCAATCATGTAAAAAAGCTAGGTACCTATGTGAGTGTTTTAAAATTTTGTATTTATTTAACGTGTATATGTTATTGTGTTGTTAATATTCATAAGCATTTTTCAATTATTTTTATTTGTTAATAAATATTTGAACATGTGTCTGTTGACATTCTGATTTCATCTCAATCAAGTATTATATTTCGTTACAATCTACATATGTATATTAAGATTCATAATTGCTTTCATTTCAACGCAAACAACATTGGTATTGCAGGGACTAATCAGCTGTCTTCCAAATTTTGTAACCAGACTCATTCCTTACAAGATGCTTTTAAAATAACCGGGAAGACACAGTTTCATGTTTCCAGCCTTCAGTTAGTTTTGCATTATTTCATGTCTTTCTGGTCCAGAATGTCGAAAGTTCCGAATGAATTTGATCAAAAACTTGTAACTCTAGGCATTTCAGTGTAATCCTTGTAAGAGATGAGTGTGGGAGTGATTGGTAGGTCGGTATCGGTAAGCTAAGCTCACTAACGTGTTTTCCTGGTGACGATGCAGCGCGGCGGACACGGCGCACGCGCTCGTCCGACTGGCTCAGTGTAAGTACTGTGCGACGTTCCACAGGGCTCGTAGCGTACCGCCGGTAGTACCGACCGCCACACTAGTGGAAGAACACCTTCACTTGCTACCGATCATAATTTTACCTTTATGAGGTTGCGAGACGGGATTGGTTCCAGTGTCGGTACGCGACGCGCACTGTACAGCTTGCATGGCTTGGCATGTACGCTTGCTTTTATTAGTTAAGTCGTAGGATAGGGTAAATTCCTGTTATATGCCTTATTCTACGTCTGCATGGGGTTTAACGCTTGATAATTGAACACTTGACTTGTTGGGTTTTGCATGATACTGTGTGAAGTGTCCTCGCGACGGGTAACCTGACTCGCGAGGAGTCAGGTTACCCGTCAGCGTCATGCAACATTTTAGAAATTAGGATTTTTCCTAAATTTGGGTAGATAACTTATTCTGCTTTCGCAAATTAAAGTTTTAATTACTAGTGTAGGTACTGTTCGGCCACAGCCGTCGAATTAGCATTGACGAGGAGCACCATCTCGCCTCTTGATACTTTATTAACTAGGGAAGGGAACATGTTTTGGTGTTGTGTTTATATTGATGGAGGCGAATCGGGACCGGACTGTAATTTGTCATTATTAAAACATCATCAGAATGAAGCCTCTTAAAAAAGAGTTAGGATGAACAGAACTGCCTAGACCAGGCCTTGTCTAGGCTAGGGTAGAGAAAAATTCAGTGAAATGCGTTAATTAATGAAGTTGCAGGAATTACTATAATTTTAAATATTTTACGCATTTCACGACGATTTGATGTCATTTTTGTCGATTCTACCCTAGACAAATAACTGTCTAGGGTTATCATATCACGCAGCCGGTGAATGATATTGTAAATGGGTGATACGGTCCCGATTGGTTGTTGTGCGCGGGTGGGGAGGGGGAGGGTTTGTGAGCGGAGTAGTGAGCGCGCGCTTGTGCTGCAGCCTCACGGAGACGGCGCGCCTGCTGCACAACGTGCGCAGCGTGTTCTCGCGCCGCGCCGCCAACCGGCCGGACACCGAGCTCGAGCTCTCGCGTGAGTACCCGCACACCACACCACCCGGGCCTGTCTGCACCACACCACCCGACAACTACTTCTCCCATCGCCCCGACACCCTATGGTACCAGTACCGTTGCCGAGGACAACTGAGAAGAGATTAGAGCTAACTTGAAACGAGTTGACAAGTGTTTAGGTCAGAAACTTTTGTCGTTGGTCTTTAATCTGATATGACTGAGCATCTCCCGTGGGCTGAGCCGAGTTTTTTTTATAGCGCTTCACTGCAACAAACTAGTGAAGTGAGAGTTCCCGGTGGCAGTGTGAACAGCCATCATCGTGAGTGGCAACAGTGAATATTCAGCTATCAATTATTAATATGTGTATTGACACGGGAACTAGATCTTTTGAACTTTTCTTGAGCAAGAAAGTAGTGGGCGAGAAAGCGACTATCCTCGTCGGCGATGAGTTAGGTGCCTCCTTCTTGCCGTCCCTTCTATCCTTCCTTCTCACTCACTCCCCCGCGCAGGCCCGGCACACGCACCGCAGCGTCCTAGACGCACGCGCACCTAGACAAACACCCCAGGCTAGCCGTCAACCGGATACAGGTACTATCCTATTCAATTCCTTTCGATCATTTTACATTATACACTTGTGTGCACACAAGCACGCATAGTCTTGAATATTATTTGCTGGTGCCTTTAGCCAATAGATAGTGACCAGTGTGTTGTGTGCGTAGATGGGTTCGCATTCTCGCAAGAGGAGGGAGGCAGCGTGTCGCAGGCGGACGTCATCCGCGCGTACGACACCAGTCGGCCGAGGGAGGCCCGCTCCTGAGCTGACGGCGCCCGCGCCGCGGCCCCGCAGCCCCGCTGAGCCCCGACCGCCGCCGCACCAGTGCTTTTATATACCACACGTACAAATTCATCTCAGTCTCGTAAGGCATCTGTTGTGAATCTACTTGTCGTAAGCTAGTACTTAATGGTTGATTTCACTGTAGAGGTAGGTACCAGAGGTCGGACACAGGGATCTCTGGAGAGAGCGTAGGAAACCGCTTCTCTGGTTTACGCGTTCATTGTTTAGAAATCCAGTGCATATTTTAAAGATTTATTTAAACACAAATCCTGTCAATTTAATTTTATTTTTTGAAATATGTTTTGTATTTTTTATTTTATTGTATGACATAAAATGATTTGTTACATCTTGGAGATAGAACATGGTATGGTCCCGCATCACATGTGTGTGTGTGGGGCCTAGCCTAGTAAATCTGTAAAATAACAGAATATAACATTTATATATGGTATAATATCATTATAGGGTTGAACTCATGATACTTATAATAAAATTTAATGAAATTTTACAAAATATGATTTGATTTGAACTGTTGTAAAATTTTAGAATACTTACCTATTTATTATTAAGTTTGGTTGTTAAGTTGGTACATTTCTCTTACTCTCAGTTTACGAAAACGAAATATTTTAATATTTTCTATACCTACCTGTTTGAACATCATTAAGCAATAATGATTTTTGTACGTAGATACAGTATTTTAATTTTTTGTAATCAATAAGTTATTATGGCCTATTTTTTCTCAAAATATTAACGTAGTAATTTTCAGATGAATAATATAACGTACCTTTATGTAAATGACTATCGATAGTGGGCAGAAAGAGCCTAGGGGCAGCGCAGCGGCTCCTGCCCACTCTGTGGGACGTGCCCACCTTCATGTTCACTTTGTTATACTGAAATGAATATATGTGCATTTTGTGATGTTGCTTTGTGTTAGAATATTAATCAAATATTTAAATCTAGATAAGAATCTATTTATTAAAAATATGTATGACGAGTAAACAATTTGGTGCATTAGGTAAATTCAAAATTTCGTCTTAACTAAATAAAATATACCTTCTCTAAAATATTGTTTCACGTTTAGTAAAAGATCAAAATGATCTTATTGCACTGAATTACCACTTTCGGAACTTGTACTGGCACCCTATTGACATGTTTATACAGTTAATAAGAAAGAAACTACTAGCTAACGCTTCTTTTAGTGTGAGTGACAGAACGAGCCAACCCAAGTTATTATACATAATTATAAAAACAAATAACTACCTGCCTAGGTATTCATAGTTTTCATAGACACTTTGAATACCTACCTACTACTCAAAAGTAAAGTGCTTTATTTTGAATTCACTTAATTTTTTTATCCTGTGTAACGTTGGATATGTTCACAATGTATCTGTAGATTCTACTCGTTTGACCTAATGCGTTCTTTTACTCACTCACATAACCTTACTCGTATAAAATATAAAACTAACGAAATGTATTGAGATTAGAGTTTATAAACGACTTGTTCGACTTGTACTCGATTTAGGTGAATGCCGATCTAATACTTAATGTAGAGAAAATAAGTTGTTATCACACCAATTTCGTTGCTAACTCACCTTCCCCGAGCGCAAGTCAACAAACGTTGCGTGTCTATGTATGTATGTATGTAGATGCTGATGTGATATAATAAACAATGTGAAGCAGATTTTTCGGATTCTTTACAAAAGTGCGCGAGTGATGTTTTGTAGTTCTTGTAACCGATGCATGTAATATGTATGTAACAGTACCTATACCTCTCGCAGTTAATTGTTGTTAACTGTTCATTTACTAAGAGATCACTGCGCAAGATGGGCTGCCGTTGAACAAGATCTAGCAGAATATCTATATACTTAATATTTATGTTTTAATTTTAATTTCATGTTGTAGCTTAGCTTAGAATCAAGTACCTACCTAACTAAGTACTAAAATATTTTAGTACTTACTTAGGTAAATTGTGAAGGTGAAAATTACAGTGTTTTTTAAAGATATGATCCGCTCGTTGGTCCTCTCGACTCATGACTCATGTCCATCATCTACTCGGGACCAAGCGACTAGCATGTAACATGTTTCTGACGGTAGGTAGGTAGCTACATTATAGACAAGTAAGGTTTCAGACGGTTAGAGTGCAGAATCAAACGGCATCCCCTCTTGTGTCGGTCCTTATAATGTAAGCGAAGTTGTGCATGTGACAGAAATAAATGTTTATTTGTTCTCGTTCATTAAACTGCGTTTTATTTGATCGCCAGATTTTCCAGATAGTAAATACCTAGGTTAGGTAACTATATCATGAGATCTAGCCCAAGTTCAGGTCACCTGACTAATATGACGTGTGTGGTACCTGCCCTGCCGTCCGACGCATTCAGTTTACCTACATATACTCACTATAGGTAAAAATACCGTTCACACTATACTATAGTCTGTTGCACTGAGTGAGAACTGTATTATTTTTATTTTTATACAAATAAATAATGCTGGACAATCCACACAGATCTGAAGATAAAAAGTAGTACCTATCTAGCCGTGGAAACTACCGACATTAGGTAAGTATCAGCAGGAGCTCCAAGGTCATCAGGCACGTCGATCGATGTCGAGATCACGAACGATGATAAAATTAGAAAAAAAAAACAAATCAAAATTAAATGATTGGCGCGAGAGGAAGGCGGATGTTGATAAATGTCAAAGAAGCAGA
This sequence comes from Eupithecia inturbata, assembly GCA_963662085.1. Classification (NCBI taxonomy): domain Eukaryota; kingdom Metazoa; phylum Arthropoda; class Insecta; order Lepidoptera; family Geometridae; genus Eupithecia; species Eupithecia inturbata. The sequence goes on along the minus strand of OY759179.1, from coordinate 462,606 downwards.
CCAGCAGTTTACTCAGAAGTGCCAGACAAAAACGATGATGAATAGGTTTTACTTGGACAATCCCTCCAGCTCCCCATGGCCCTGCCAAGCTGCCAACCTTGACCGAAACTGCGGGAAATAAGCCACTCGGGTGACTCTCGCACTACTCTACATTATCACATCCTACGCACTTTGTCATGAACACTTCCCATCTGACTTCTTTGCCGGGGTGCTTCACCCCAGGTAGGTATTGCTCTGTGCTCCCCCTCCCCTTAGTCAGGTAAAAGTGAAGAGGAGTCTGGGTAGCGTAAGAATCTGAAAAAGGAAAGTTCAGATTGACTTGTGCAGAATTCAAGATCAAGAGCCATATGCGATATAAACTCCCTGAATAAAAAAAATAATAATAATAATATAATTTGTAAATACTAGTTCTAATTTGTTTTCATTATTGAATTGTAATTTTCTTTGTCAATAAAGATTTACTCCCTGAATCAATAAAATCATTATCATTGATTCTGTAGAAAATCTGTAATCAGAGCTCCACTGGCACTGTAGAGCAACATTTAATTGTTCTTGCGAATTGGGCCGATAACTGAGTTAGACACGCTAACTGCTAATTGTCTGTTCTGTGCTATGATATCATCCAGCATTGAAAATTGCGCGTGTCCTCGATCGCGGGTATCGGCCTAGGCAAGGGGTACGGTACCTACCTTACCTATGTAGGTACCGTACTCCTTGCCTAGGCCGACTACACAATGTCTATGTAAGACTACAAAAGGCAACCCTAGGTGTTTAAGACAATAATGTTATCAATAAGTGGAAGTGGCGACTACGACGATTACCTGCCTGCAGGTAGAGAGAGACAGAATGTTAATAAATCGACATAGAGCCCCACCCTGCGTAAGTAACGTTAGAACAGTCTCCTATTCAGTCGAAATGCTTTCAGTTTTTGAACCAAAAATAGAACCTAATTCCGTTATCGTAAAAGCAATTGGAGCAACAAGCCTGCGACCCTCGGAACTCGGAGACAATAGTTCGTTATCACATCAGTGAGGCAACGTGCGGCAGGTGCACCCCTCGGCCGGCACGCGCCGCCGCCGTCGGCAGTGCTCCTCCGTGCCTGCTCCGTGTCGCTCGTGCCTTCACTCTCGCAATTTTAACTCATAAATTACGATAAGTTTCACACATGCCTTCCACGTTCTAAAAGTGCTTGTAAACAAACAAGCGGTGTTATAGTTCCGTGTGTAGTGAGACTAGTGCTGTGCCGGATGATGTGAGAGCGGCGCAGCATGGCGCGCTCCCCGCGGCGCATCTCGGCGCAGCGCCGCAGCCGCAGCCGCGAGCTCACCCGCCTCAGGACGCAGCTCAACGGGAAACGTGAGTACCGGACCACATACAGCACGCAACCTTTATTTAGGGTAGGTAGGTCGAGACCACACCAAAACTGAAAAGCATGAATTTGTAAGTAAAGGGTCGATGATGCGAAGGTAAGTCACCGCGTTCAATATAATTATCTGAAAGAATATTTCCCAAGTTTCGTGAATGTGGAAGTTTTATATGCTTTCTATGTACTTACCTATGTGTGTGTCGAAGTCAATGCTATTCTATTCTAAGTCGGGTTTTTCATAAGTTATTAAACATTCATTTAGGCGCGCGGTAGAGTGCCAGTCAAGTTCGAAAATTAACTTCAACAGAAACGTTAAGGAAACGTGGTTATTTTACTATTTTTAATTTACAATTTCTAACGAATGTCAACTTTTACACATGCGCGAATGCGAATATTGACTTATCGAACCAATTTGATAAGTCAATATTCGCATTCGCCAATTTCTGTAGTTTTTTTACTTTGGCGCTCTCACATGTCGACGCCGACGTCTGCTTTACATAAATCTATTGAATAATGTATGGCAATTAGTTCCAAGTAGCTCGATATATGGCATAAAATGGCCACTGGCATTGTATAACTGAAAGAAACCAACATGAGAGCTTAAAATCGCATGGACAAACAAAATTACCTCTCCCTAATCAAAATTCTTATCGAGGGTGAATTATTTTTCGAGTGAATCTCACATCAACTTTTGGAAACTAAAACCTTATTGGATTATGGAATAGTAGATTATGCGCCAAGAAGGTAAAGCAATGTCTTCCACGTTCACCTTATTGAATCTGAGTGGAACTGAGGTTTGTAGATTTTGTTGATGGATGTTATATGGCGTCCGTAGTCAAACTTTCATCTCTCTCACATAACATATTTATTTTGTATTATGAATTCATTCACGACTGAATTAAATGGAATGATTTAATTTAATCTTTGTATATATTGTATGTTAATCGATTACTCCGTCAATTGTGGACCGTTTTAATAATTTTTTGTTATTGTATAGAAAATAATCCCGAAATGGTCTCATAAAATTTTTATTCCCGAGTGATTAGTATTTATCCAGCAAAAGTTAAAAATCTCTAAATATTAAGGAATTAGAAGTCGGTTTTTAGTTTTTTAAATACAATCAAATTATTACATCCGAAGCTCGCACACACACACATCACTGTTAAATGTGATTGCATTGGAAAACTTGCCATTTTTCTGAGTGGAGTGTGTTGGATTTGTATTAACAATCCGAACGTGACTAAATAATAGGAATTTATGTCGTGTGGTAAAGATTTTATTTTCTTTAATATTTTCCAAGGAAGGTAATTCAGTTAAGTTCCTATAAAAGATGAAGTTTTCTTTACCCTTAAACATTCGCATAAATTCTTGAAAATGCGAATGCGAGTATTGAAAATCCTGCGAATATTCGCGAATGCGAATGCGAGTATTTGTTACATCCCTAATTTGTACGCATTGAAACGAAATGCGGTGCACAAATAGGTATTTGTAAAATGCCGAAAAAAAACCACTCCATTAGTTCACGATAAAGGTACCTACTTATTATTTGTCGCGTGAATTCTGTACAAACTAGGACACATTTTCGTGTTAACTGTTCACGTTCTGGACTACACTACTCGCCGGCGCCGGCGCGGCCCTGGAATCCGTAAACAGTCAGTAGCAGATACCTCGTCCTGTTCACGTTCTGGACTACACTACTCGCCGGCGCCGGCGCGGCCCTGGAATCCGTAAACAGTCAGTAGCAGATACCTCGTCTCAGTTTTTCCCACATGCCGAGTAAAGAGCGCCCTACCCTGTTCCAGCTGAACTGGTTAGGTACCGCTTATGGCGGCGCCTGCACAGCACAAACGTAGCAATTAGCTGCAAAGCTGGTGCCACCACTGTTTTCACGTAAATTAAATGAATTTGCATAATTTAAACGCCCATAGCATAGCGGTTGTGAAAACGACGACACTGTCCGGGAAAGAACTGGTAAACTTTCTTACGACCGATTAGCATTCATATCAAAGGCTATATATACGCTATATACGCTGTGATAATTTGTCCTCCTCATTAGGTAGAATTCTTGGAGTATATCTAACATAATTATGTAGCGTGAGAGCGCGCCAAGTTCGGCGGTCGAAGCTGTTCCACCGTAAAGGCGGTGCGAGGGTGTGCGCGAGGAGCGGCTCGCCTTGACCCACCTCTGGGCCGCTTCGCAATTCGGGCCATGGCCACGTTTACAGCTGCAATCCCATGTTGGATCATCACAATTAAGCTCTGTACCCTTAGTACGAGCAGTTACAAAAAAACATTCGATAAAAAATTTCGAAAGCTCGAATCGACTCTTTGCTTACATTTGGCGCCTTGCAGCGCCTATACCGGATAGAGAGCAACAAATGAAAAAACATTTTTTGGTGGTTTTATTCAATAGAATCTACAAATTAGAGCTCCTAAAACAGGTCTCCGAGAGTTTTTGCCTAAACATGCATCGGGAGAATGATTATAACTACATAAAAAAAAGAAGTTTACTAACATTTGTTTTATTATTATTATGGTAGAGAAAACGAACTATTATTAACCGGTGATTATTATTACACGAAACAAACGAAACCATACAATTTCACTACGAAACCGTGATATTCCTCGTTTTTTGTTTTTTTTTTGTCTCTATCTATCGTTATTTTGTGAAGATAATTATGATATTGAATAAGTGCGATCTACATAGGTACATTGTACACATTTTTATTTGCATTGTCTAAGTGCTTTGTATAAGTTTAAAGATGAAATAAATTACTTCAATGACTTAAAAAAAAATGTAAGGGACGTATTTCATCATGTCTAGTATACCTATTAAAATCCTTAGCAGGACAATTTTATTATAACGCACGTAGGCATCACAAACACGATCATATTTACAGGCACTTGAATCAACACCTTGATAGTTGACGAGTACCTAAATGTAAACCGCTGCTGCTACAAACAAATAAAATAGGTGACGTGACGGTAACAAACCATTGTCAAACCAAATTATATTATCCAGTAGGTAAGCGATCCTAGGGATAGGGACCGCTTGCCATATTTCCCGAAAGGGCCCCAAGACCACAAGCGATAGCTACTTACCTAACCTTCCGGGGCGTTACATAACTGGGTCAATGGCCTGATTGTTTAGTTTAGATCATAACTTACATAAAAATTATGCAATAGCTGTGTGAACTCTCTCAGCGCGTTTCGCTTTCTCTAATAAATGTATGCTGTTCACTGTTGTACTCAATCCAGATGCATCCTATAGCTGTCCTCAAAAACTGAAATGAAACGTGCGTAACTATCACATTTTACTTAGGTATTTAAAGATAAGATTGATAACTATAAATATATTATACAATATAAATATTTTATAATATGGAATTCACAGCTCTGTCTTTAGCTTAACTGACATGAGTTTGCTTAGGTGCGAGATGTTGGGTGTTACACTTAGTGTTTGTTTACGTTTCACTTCTGAGAAACAGAAATTAACGAATTTATTGTTAGAAACGGAAATTATTAACAACAATACGCTGTTTGCAAACTTTACTGATTAGGATTAGTCTCAGTTTGTGTGGAAATGGACGCTATCGATGTGAATTGGTAAAACGAACATTAGAACCGATAGAAACCAAGTTCTACAGCGTGCCACGAAACGTGTGTAGTACCTACCAACCAACGCACCTAAGCCGTGAGTGCGCCAGGAATAGTTATCGAGATCAGTAAAGATGACCATACTATGTCCACACCTCACACGGTTGCACCTACGCACTAAAGTGTCTTTACAACTTTCCACTCCAGCGGCTTGCTTGAAGTTGTAAGGCCGTGAGAATAATATAGGTAATCTGTTCTGTTCATTATGATTATAGCTTACCTATGAAAACCGTCCTTGTTTCAGAGATATATACGTCCTGCATGTTTTAATGCATATCAAATGTATACGACACATCTATGGGTAGTTCAGCTGTGGGGCCTGTTATGTATGATGCCAAGAACGATTTCTATCAACCAATTACTCGAAGGAATCCTTCGTTCGTCTCAGCATCTCTACTCTACCAAGAAACATTTTCTTACCCGAGAAATTACGCAAAGGGCATTTTCCTGTTGGGAAATAAATTGTTATCAGAAGTGATTAAAATGTTTAATAATCAACGTTAGTTCTGCTTACGTTATCTTGAATCAGCACGTATGTATATTGAACTCTCGAGAGTGTCGTATCTTCCACGGCCAATAGATTGTGAATAGGTATCTTTGTCTCTCTTGCGCACTTTCTCTGAATTATGATTTCTCAAGTGTACCTAACGAGAATAGCAATAAAATATCAATGATTTCCAACTCACTTTTTTACGAAAAATATTAAAAATTGGTAATCTTTTGTAGTATATGCGTGCCCCTTCAAACCAGAACTGCTAAAAGTCAGCCCTAAGACGAAAGGTCACCACGTTTTCACCTTCTCTTCGACGAAGGCCTGTCCGTTCAGCTACTCCAGATCCTTGAACACTTCCATTGGGAACCTAGTAGCACTCTATGAGTAGAGTAGATTGTAGCGTTTCCGATAATTCAATGAACTTTACTCTCTTTTTGGACAATGACTTATAAGAGCATTCTGCGAATGTGAGATATTCTTCAGAATTGAAGCTTATTTATTTTAGTGATTGAAAACAGCAGCGGCAGCCGCGCTCAGCTCGATGCGTTGATAACTTACAAACATGTTGTTTGTGTAGGTCCTGTTCTGCAGATAAGTAGGGGAAACTGGGTACACATGATCCTTCTGGGTGACTTGGTACAGTGGAATAAAAACATTACTAAACGATTTAGATTATTTTAGGACGGCAGCACTGATTCGTTTTTGAAGCTTAGATACCGCAGAAAAGAAAGATCTGTCAAATTCAGTCGCGTTTACATACGGTCGCAGTTTTTTCATTTGACACACACACGACTTTTATTTTGGAGGATTTGGATGTGGATTTGTAGTGGCAAATTTAATGACTGTATAATTGTTGATAAAAGAAAAAAAACACAAATATTGTGTGGTTTTATTTTCCTTTAACCCAAATTTCTATTTGTTATTGGTTTAATTTATATGAGATAATACATAAACTTGTTGGGATTGGGGAGACTTCATACAAAAGTGTGCTGTGTTCCATTCCACAAGTGCTGTGTTGTGTAGGTACCGATTATTATACCTAAGTTTCATGCTTTTATTTAATCGGATAGGTTCGTTGTGACTGTTTTTTGGTTAAAATATTGGCGATTTAAGCTTTAGATTTTATTTGGTTTTAAGATCCTTGGATCGTTAGATTGCTTGTTGTATATTCTGTTTGTACTATGCCTAACATTTTATTCGTTTATATTCTTTTTATAAGTGTTGCATTTGTTTAAACATTTATAGCGTTGGTTTTAAAGCTTGTTTCTGTTAGTTCATTATGCATGTGATTGAAAAGATCTGTGACTAGTTTTAGTAATAGTATGTAATAAGATAACAATAACTGTCCACCAGTAGGTACTTACTTTGCTACCCAGCAGTGGTAGCAGTCTACTACTTTGCTGCAAATGGCTAAATGTAAGCCTGGTAAAAAAATTATGGTAAAATAATAATTATTTTAGGTTTTTTTATGTAAGTTCCTACAATAGAACATCAAGTGTTTTTTATTTTAGTAGAGTAGGTTTCTCACCATCAACCGTTTTGAGCACGCGTCCCCTAGTCTCGCATGCATCAAGTTTCCCATACATAATGGGAGACTTGTTCCACCCGGATCAAGTCATCTGACAGGCAGGATCAAGTCACCCACATATAGAGGACACTTGGTACAATTACCATTTTTTTTTTTTTTATATCTTTTAAATCTTATAGAAAAATAGTAACTATCTTTAAACATTCTTTTACTAGATAAATTATGAATGCTTAAGTTACAAATCATCACAGTTTCGACGTAAACCTTTTATTTTATAGACCAAAATAAAAGTGGGGGATCAACTGTACCCAGTTTCCCCTACACGACTCGGAGCAAACATGTTGTTTGTGTAGGTCCTGTTCTGCATATAAGTACCTAGACACGACACGAAGCGAACATGCTGTTTGTGTAGGTCCTGTTCTGCAGATAAGTACCTAGACACCACGACACGAAGCAAACATGTTGTTTGTGTAGGTCCTGTTCTGCAGATAAATACCTTGACACGACACGAAGCAAACATGCTGCTAACATCAAGCTTATAGGTTGTAGATCGACCGGTACTTACTTTTATTTTTATAGTGGTCTATTCTAAAGGCTCCGTGTGAGACTGTATGGTGTAAGTAATGTAATGGACGGTAAATCCAAATTAGTGCGCCGCGTAACCCACGTCGCCAGCAGAGGTTGTAGGACAGCTACCGTTATTTATTACTAAAGTCATTTGGAGCCTTGGACAAGGTCCTGGACTAGGAGGTTTAATAGAAAAAGCTGTACCTTAAAAAACATACTATTAAACTTGATACCTACCGTGACGTGACCTATGTCAGAGGCTTACGATGAGTAGCTACCTGCCTCCATAAATTCGTGGAAATGAATCACATCAGATAAAAAGATGTGATTCAGCGTCACCAATCGGAGATTTTCGTAGGCGGCCGTGACGTCACGCACTCTAACACGGGTGCGATTGTATACAAGTTCGCGCTCGAAATGCATTTATCCGAAACACCTTGATACAGATGCACTCGCAACCTACTTAAGCCTCGTAAGTGCGACAAAATGGCTCTACCCATCTACTAGTATATAGCTCTACATAATAGCAGGTAATGAGGTGCTGTCCCGTTCATAATGTAGCCGACCATACCAGATTAGAATCCTGCAAAAAGGCATTCTTTGCTTTTTTCAACAAAACATGAGAATTTTTGGGCATTGCGTGTGTCTTATACAGAGGGTCCAAATATAAAAGTATCACAAAAGAATTACAGCTTAAAGTTAAATAATACAAATGAAACAGTTAAGATTACATTATGTAACAGAAGAGCATGACCGGTATAAGTTTTCAACTAATTTTTCTGAATATATGTATGCGTGAGTAAGCTCGGAGTCAGTAAACGTTTTTTTAGCGTTTTTAAGTTTAAGCTTCATCAACGCCCAAAAATTTCTATTAGGTTTACGTCAGGAGATTCTGAGGGCCAATCCAAGACCTCGATGCCTTTATCTTGTTTCCACGCGGTGCATAGCCGACTTCGGTTTTTGGGGTCATTGTCTGCTTGTAATATCCATGATTCACTTGGGCTTCGGAACAGCCTTCGGGCAGGTGGTAATAATGCTTTCTGGTATATTTGGTTCATCCTTGCAGCTTTCAAAGATCTGGGAACCAAATTCAAATAGCCAAAACTACGTTTTTAAAAGCATTCCCAAACATGCTCCTTTACCGTTCGTTTAACAGTTATTTCGAGAAGTCTGTTATCGGCAGTTGACCAAGCACGAGGTGAGATACTAGTTGCCCAAAACGAAGCTTCGTCAGAAAAGATTATCTTGTCCCAGTCGCGGGTTCTTGTGCCCAGAATCATGCATTCATTTAGAACGTGCTATTCTAAAAGAAGCGGTTTCTTCAATGTGCTGAGATAGATCTGCTAAGCTCAGTAAATTGGAAACCGAAGGTTTTGTCGGTGCAATTATGGATGAGGTGGTAAAGACGAACAATTACCGAAAGTACATATATTATGAAAGAAGGCACGATCCATATTTTTCGAGCGTGTCACCTTCCTGGGGAGACCCTCCGTCATATGCTTACGGGTTGTTTGGACCTTGCCAACTCCCAGTACTTGCACAGACACAACCAAGTAACCAAAATTATACACCAGCAATTTGCTCTCCGAAATGGTCTTACCGATCCTGAAGTTCCGTACTATAAGTACACACCGGCGACAGTTCTCGAAAACGGCCGTGCCACGCTGTATTGAGACCGATATCCTTGCGAATAAGCCTAATATTATACTGACAGATCGGTAAGAATGAGGGGCGGTGCTCGCTGATGTCACCATACCACATAATATTAACCTCGTTAAAGCTGAGAAAGATAAACTTAGCAAATATCTTGACTTGGCTAACGAAGTTATCAGCATGTGGGATGTAGATTCAGCGACCATCGTCCCGCTAGTCGTTTCGGTGAACAACGTAATAGCGAAGAGCCTCGATCAACATCTCAAGATACTCTCGCTAGGAAGTTCCAAAAGGCGGTACTTTTGGACTCGGCGCGCATCTTCAGGAAGTTTCTCTTTCTGCAGCCACCAGCCGCTTGAGGCTAGCTTCGCGGCCGGTGATTCACCGTTTTGATATATTTTTTACTCTACAAGGTGCCACGTTATTCATGTACCAAGCCGAAACTGGGTTGTTGTGCACCCTATACCCAACTGATCCGCATGGTTGATTTCAGAAATACGTTGTTTTAAATTTTCATACAAAAAAACTCATCTCAAACGCTAACTAAAGCGACAACCCTATCACTAACGCAAACACACTATTTTGCCGAAATTTTAGGGTTCCTTTAACTAGGCCGCCTTTTTGTACTAGATTGAACTTAGTTTTCTATAAGATTTATTTACTATTTTTCATGTCCAAATAAGGCATACATTCATTAAATAAAAAAATTTAACTAGGCACGTACGAGTACGTAGCACTTTTTAAAATTTCCCGATTTTCAAACATTACTGAAAATTATTTATCGGGTATTTATCGCGTAACTTTTATTAAAATATCGATAAATAATCTTTATAAGGTATCTACGTAGACGTATGTATCTACCACTAAACAAAAATATCTACCTACATATAAACATTAAACAATAATAGCTTAGAAGAAAACAGTACGGAACCACCGTAAAATACCGAAATAAAAATTTAAATTGTGGGCATGGCTAAACAAAACACGGCTACTCGCCGCGGTTGTCTCATTGGCTCACGCAACGTACCTACTACGCCTACGCAATAGGAACGCGCCAATGAGCGGTGAAAATTTGATGTCACGAACTTTACTGATGAACAGCTGATGCTAGGGTCGGTCACTTACATACATACTGGATGAAAGTTTCGGAGTCCTTTTTTCAGTAAAAAACCTTGAAACACGGAAAGTGCTGGAACATAAAATGTTCGTGGGACGGGGGTAGACCACCCCTTTCCGCTTAGTACACTAATACCGTGTCACCTCGTATAATAGTTTCAAAATATTTTATTTTCTATAGTAAAACATGTAAAAAAGGTAAAGCTAATTATGAACGCCACTGTATCTATCACACAAAATTTTATTTTGGGTTTGGTCCAGTCTAACTCAAATTCATTGCTAAAACTTGCATTCAGTTTGCCACACACACACATCACAAGGAACAGCTCATAGCTGTAACAAATAGCCTGCTTGCACGTACTCCTAGCTAGGTCAGTGTGATCGCTGCACTTGACGCAAATAAATCTGGGATATGCCCTTCACCTCAATTGAACAGCATGTGAGCTGTGCGCTACATACATACACAAGTCAACTATGCACTACATACATACATACACAACACATTGTAAAGTTTTATCTCAATTATAGTAACAGCGAGACGCTACGGAGACCTCTATCTTCCCTTACAAAAGACATCAACGCGTAATATATTTATGGTAATTTTTCAACAAGCCTAAATATCCATAGAAATACAACATAATATCACCAAAGTACATATTTTACATCAGTTCTCAGCAGCTTCCCGCTCTGCAAACACCCGGCTTCCAAAGTAAAGAGTAAACGAACCTGGCATGTCAAACAGCGGGTGCCGTTCTCTCGTCATACGATAGCACTCTGTACATAGGTCTCTAGGAGGTGCCGCACTCAACCGCGGGTTAACTAGCAGCCTTGACCCGCACTTGGCCGCCGCCGCCGCTGCCGCCGCCGCCGCGCCGCGCGACGCCCAGCTGGGCGCGCCGATTGACTCGTCGTCGAAAGGTTTACGGATGATGTCGACTCACGTTAACTGTTGAACGTACATTGATTTAAGGCTTTCTCGGGAAATTACCTCCAGCTAATGGCTCAATCAACCCTGCTCTACCTCGACTAAAAAACCTATCACTTTACGGATAGCATTAACACCGATAAAATAAAAAAAAATATATATTTCCTTATAACCTATTTTACATTTTTATTCTTATTATTTGATTCTAGTAAATTAAAAAGAAAGAAAGAAAATATTTTATTAACCCTAAACCTTCAATCTACTACACAACTTATGACACTAATGAATCCTATGTACCCACCTACATAGAGGTGCTTATTTTTCGTGCGCAGCAGGGCTTTGGATAAACATGGCCTCCACTCAGCATTGTGCTGGATGAAAACTGGTGTGTCCACCCAGCGCTGGTTTTCAGTGAAGGCCATATGCGTGTTACGTCACGACCGTCTGGGGTGGTGCGTTTATAAAATAATATACAATCAAACAGGAAAATAAATGCATACAGGAAAAACAACACAAAAGCAAAATTACATATTTTAACATGAGATACAAATAATCAACACATATATTAATTAACTCAATATATTTTTGATAACGTGAACGTAGGTACTTTTAAACTAACTGATATTAGATCTAAGAGTAAGGACTGCCGAGGGCGGTGAAAGCCTCTAAACGACCACATGCACATCTGTCTCGTGCGGGTCTCGGCCAAAGCTTGCCGGCTTTAACCTTTTCGATGACGTCGCGTCGCACCATCGTTTCACAGGGTCTCCCTCTGCGACGCTTTTTATCCCGAGGGAGCCAGTTTGTCACAACTTGACACCATCTGTCCTCCTTCATTCTCTGCAGATGGCCTGCCCACTGATGTGCTTATTTAAATAGTTTAACCTATTTGCTCTCTTGGCGGCAAGGTGCTTCAAAAACTAAATAAGTAGCCTAATAAGAAAGACCGACTACAGCTTGACTCAACGGTCACGTTTTCTCGTACGAGTACAAATACATACTCGTATGTGCTTAACCTTCGCGCTGCATTTATTTAATGCGTTACATAAGTCGAGAGTCCTCGAGCTGCTATTGAACCTAGTCAAAACAAATTTCGGTAAAAACAAGTGATATTCAGTAACTACTTATATAGATTTTGCGATATGAAACTGGCTTTTTGGCTGATTGGCTGGTGTGAAACATTCATGATCCGAGCTGTACAAAGAGATCCAAAGCAATACCGCGTGTTAAGTGCGTAAATCATAATCGCCAGTAAAGGTAAGCTTTAGTCTCCTAAGTTCATACTTAGGAGATCCGTGCGCCCAGGCGCACGGATCTTACATAGTCTCGTAACGTGAACGAGCTTCAGATTTCATAATCTGAAGCTCGTTCACGTTACGAGACTATGTAAGATCCAATCTGAAGCTCGTTCACGTTACGAGACTATGTAGAGGTAAGATCCGTGCGCCTGGGCGCGTCACCGCCCACCCGCTGCCGCGCGGACGCTGGGCGGGCGGTGGCGGTACCGCTTACGGCGCCTCTCCACGCGAACCTCGCTTAAGGCTGGCCGGTCCCTCCTCGATTACCTAATTCATTGTTATGAATCATAATCAACAATTCTGCGGACTTGGCCGGCACTTATTTATAGAGGCTTATTTATATGAATTCACAACTGAAACTAATTGATATAAATTGCTTGGGGCCACAGCTCCTAAAGCACGCCACGACCACGGTGTATATGGTCATGACCAGCAATTATTTGCAACAAAGTATGTCCTTGCTCCTAATTTCACGTATGGATTGTGATCGTTAACCGCCTCTATCTTATACAGAATGGGGCAGTAAGGAGAGGTATCTTAACTGGTGCTTGTACATTTTTTGTAAATTGAGAATAATGTTGAAAATTTTTCTAAGAAATTTGGATAGTCTCTTAAAACCATTTTCCTGTAGCTACACCGGTTAAGGTAGCCCCTTACTGGCCCGTAAAAAGAAATCCACCCTACATTGGTCAGAGAGTATAGATAAGGTGTGGACGACTTATTCAACTTGTGCCAGGGCTCTTCAGACTCCATAACTTGTGCCAGGGCTCTTCAGACTCCATAACTTTCTCTCGGAACCAAAGTTCAGACATTGTAGGCTAAGTGCCTACTAATTAAACTAACAAACTACCCGCATCTACACTTGCCATTTCAGAAAGCTAGCTTTCGGTTGGTCGAGTCAATAATCTGTGACATAACAATGGGCGCGGCCATTAAACTAATGAGTCGCATTCGGTAACGAGGCTGGAATATCTAGTTCGTGACCTACAATAATTAGTTTGAAATATTAGCTATTATTTTTCATAATTACTGAAATACTGTAAACAATCCAGAAATTCACAATCTACTCAGAATTATGACATGCAAATATTTTATCTAGGTATATTTTGTAGGTCTTGCTCAGTTCAGTGAACCCTTGCGTGTGCATCCTGGTTGTTACAACCTAGGTACCTAGGTAGGTACTGCACTTCCTTTTAGGTACAACTTGTTACAACCTAGGTACCTAGGTAGGTACTGCACTTCCTTTTAGGTACAACTTGTTACAACCTAGGTACCTAGGTAGGTACTGCACTTCCTTTTAGGTACAACTTGTTACAACCTAGGTACCTAGGTAGGTACTGCACTTCCTTTTAGGTACAACTTGTTACAACCTAGGTACCTAGGTAGGTACTGCACTTCCTTTTAGGTACAACTTGTTACAACCTAGGTACCTAGGTAGGTACTGCACTTCCTTTTAGGTACAACTTGTTACAACCTAGGTACCTAGGTAGGTACTGCACTTCCTTTTAGGTACAACTTGTTACAACCTAGGTACCTAGGTAGGTACTGCACTTCCTTTTAGGTACAACTTGTTACAACCTAGGTACCTAGGTAGGTACTGCACTTCCTTTTAGGTACAACTTGTTACAACCTAAGTACCTAGGTAGGTACTGCACTTCCTTTTAGGTACAACTTGTTACAACCTAGGTACCTAGATAGGTTCTGCACTTCCTTTTAGGTACAACTTGTTACAACCTAAGTACCTAGGTAGGTACTGCACTTCCTTTTAGGTACAACTTGTTACAACCTAGGTACCTAGGTAGGTACTGCACTTCCTTTTAGGTACAACTTGTTACAACCTAGGTACCTAGGTAGGTACTGCACTTCCTTTTAGGTACAACTTGTTACAACCTAGGTACCTGTTGGTGCATAATTGCAGCACAGAAGTTATTTTACCCATTGTCTCCACATAGTTTCTACACGATTCGTGATACGACCGATGAAGTCATAAAACTTGTAACAAAACTGAAGTTCATGAATGACATCATTCTAACGCCGCCGGCGCCGCCGGTGGCTGAAGTAATGAAGTTAGGTTATGTGGTGTCATGTCACTGACATGCATGACAACGACTGACATGCATGCACGACAACGACTGACATGATGTCAGTCGTTGTCGTGCTGATTACTTACACACGCAAAGTTAAAATGTGTACCAACTAAAAGACGAAAACCACTGCAACACCTCACCACTATCGATCAAGAACGTTGGAAACCAGTCAGCCTGACTTTAAACCTGTTAATTCAACCTATCTCTACTAAAATACCAGTCAATTTAATTGCAGTAAAGATCCTTGGTTTAGGTAAATCTGTAAACAATCGCGTTGCGAAACTTGTAAACATTTAATTGACTTTTAAAGACTCATAGAGAGTTCATTACTTACAGCCTACTTCGATTTACAGCACGAACGTCGGAATCGATAATACTTACAATACAATTTACATAAATCGAAGGCGCCCTTGAAGTCCGCCGACGCGCCCTTTTGATTAGCAGGCGGTCTGTAAACAACGCCGTAAACTCACCTGCCAAGACTGAACCATGCTACCTGACGAACAAATCAGGTCGAAATATTAAGGTAAGTAGGTAATTGAATAGCTAGAGGCTGGTGTTCTTTTGTTATCGTTTATTTCGACATTGCTCTGAAATAATTCGAGTTATGGCGCCCGCAGGCTGGTAACCCGAGCGTGTTTCGCAAGCAGTGGTGAGCGGTGGAAGGCGATAGCCCTCCGGCCTCCGCTCACAGTCGAGTTGTATCGGCGTGAAGTAGACTGGTGCGGGCCAAGGGAGCGCGCTGGAATGCATTCACATTGTACCCGCTGCAGCTATTACGGCATGTTGGTTTTACCCACATACATAGCTCTGCGCTAGCACGGATTAGAAATTCGTTTTACATTACATTATCTACATTTGCATTCTTCCTCCCAAGCTAACTATGCAAATGTTGAGATTATGTAAACATAAGAACCTAAAAGGAACGATATTATACCTACCTACCTCGATTTTTCGTAATAAAGTAAGAAATATGAAATGAAAAGGGGTCTGTACAACCTCGTTCGTTTATGTCTACTATATTAAGTACACAGTCTGATTACTTTCGTTGTATTGTAACAGGTGGGCACTTTCGAAAGACACGTGAGAGTATCTCCCGGCTTCCTGCCGCGTGACGCGGTGCGCGCGCACGCGGCTGTGCTTTCTCCCGCGGTCACGGTCAGCACCAACTCTTACACAACGAGCCACATTCATTAATTATTCCTGTCGTTCGGTTTTTTTTACTACCAAACATTATGTATTATTCAGCAAAACGAAACTGTGACAATCTTGATTTACAATTAACTTGAATCACGATGTACCTATATCAACTATACATAACGTACCTTAGCCAAGTAGAGGACTGGGTAGGTACCTACCAACTACCAAGGTGCGTCCAAGTAGCGCACATCCTCGACTGTCGCCGCGACGCCGCGGTCGCACCCCGTCCACTCGTGGCTGTTCGAGCGCACTCGACCTCATCCTCACATTAACTTCTATCATACATATTTGATTTGCTTATCAGAGTAGACGGCACCTCTGGAGATCTCGCCACGCTGCCATTGAGCTCCTTATCAAAGATACGTGATGCAAGATCGCATTATAACGACTTCTATGCCATCGTCTGTCATGCTACCTATAATCAAATTAATGTTTGATCGTATAATTAAGTGTAGTCTACGATACCTGCTCTTAATATTCAAATACAATTGCCTGCATGTACATATATTAGGGACATTTGTCTATTTGTGAAATCACCCAACCTATTTTAAGACGCGTAGAGATGTGATTACTCGGCAAAAACGGATCAAATTTAACAATTTAGTCTACAAACCCCAATTTCATAAAGATATATGTATATACAAGAAATGTTTATAATTGCATTACTGTTTACAATAAATCACCAGAAGACTTAAAGAAACTTAATGGAAATATATTTAGGAAAAAGTTAGTTAATTGGATGGTTGCTTGAAACATGTTTCTATAATGTAAACGAATATTTAGAATATGATTTGTAACATAAATGACTAGTACTTTTATTAATAATATGACTCACACAATACTTGCACGCCTGCATGCAGGCTGAATACAGTTACTAATATAGATATATGGCCTGACATTGTAAAATAATTATGTATTCTTGGAAATAAATGAATGGTTAATTGATTGAATTGTAAATATTGTTCATGAATAAATCATTTATCTATCTCGCGAGTCTACTGAGTCAGCTGTATGTAAGAAACGAAAACATTTTTCAATAACAATAGGAAGTTTGGGCTATATATATAACAGTTTTACCTAACTACTTGAACTAAGCCAGAATAGGTGCCTACATATTATAATCATCCTCAGCAGCTCCTACGTCCAAACTAGACTCCAAGCGGCTCCGAGCAGTCTTAGCATAGTAGGTACCTAATAGATACGCAAATGCAATCGTTCAAGTCACAGGTGTCTCGTTACTCTACACACGCGAAGGATGTGGAGGTCTATTAAGTATCGGCTGCGACGCAATGCTTGATAATAATTGATAGCAATAAAGAGATGAGTATGGAGGTATCTCTCCACGGGTAGGTAATAACATCATGACATTAGAAACAAGGTCGATGTAGAGTAGTTAACAACAAACAATGGTTTAGGGTAACGCACTATAATAACAATATATTCGGCTTGGCAACAGGGCAGTTAGGTGGCATGGTGAAGGTGTTCTAAAAAGCCCTGTCCTTGAGATCACAGACGTGAGCTGAGCATCTCTCTAGCACGCTTTATTACTTCAAAGCATCTTTCTCTGCAGACCATACCCTAAATCACTTTTGAATAGGTATCGAAATATTTTTATTATTATAATAATAAAAAAATATATGTAATATGACGTGAAATCAATTAAACCAAATATTTTGATTAGGTATGAGAACAACGTCGGGTAGACAATGGGTGACATTCAGACAGTGGACCGGCCATGAGTAGAGACATCCACAAAATGTCAAGCTCATTAGAGTCGTAATTTCGGCGATGGATCCCGCCCGCCTGTAGGTATCATGCTGCTTCCGCTGATAGCCGAAGGTCGATTGCCATCTGATGGAGCCTAATCGAGAACTGTGCACCGTGAAATAGCCTTTTTCGATCTAGATTCCAGTAATAAAATAATAATGGAATTCAAATTGACTCTGATATGATCTTGTCGTTATAAATTATGCTCAGTGTTAGCAGAGCTTCTTGCTCTGCTAACTGGTAATTGTAGAAAATATTACGAATACTTATTGCGGTGAAAAAAATACCAAACAAAATAACAAATATGGAATTTAATGTAACCATTATTAGTTTAGGGAGGCTATGAGATGAGTGCATGTGGAGGGTGATGTAATAGGTACAGAGACCGTCCAGACTTTGATGACATCTTTTTGCTTACAAAAAGGCGTCACAAACAGTAAGCAGGTAGTATTTGAACATTCCTACGTCGTTTAATCTCGCACCTTCAATTGTAATGGAAAATCCTTGAATTTCATAAGCATTTCATCCCGTTACTAATCGTGAACATGAATAACGTCGAACAGTGCTTACAAACAATTTCTTTGTAACAGAATCACCTTGACGCATTAGCGTGGACTGAAAGTATAAACAAGTTGTTTCGCCTGTTCATCGCAGGCCGGCGCGGCGCGGGCGCGGCGCGGGCGCGGCGCGGCGCGGCGCGGCGCGGACGGCTAAAGGGTACCACCACCTACTCGTGTAGTTCAAGCTGGTCGTATGAGGAGTTGGGAGGAGTTGATACTTCCTCGACAAATAACGGTTCGTTCGTGATACTACGAAACCAATAAAATCAGTTCCGCATACAAAAGCTTTTGTTGTCTGACCTTACTTCTACCATGATTTCTTAAGAATCTTGATCGATGCCTACATACGTTTCTTTGTAAGCTTGAATGTATAGAGGTCTCGGGTTTTTTGAAGATGTTATTAGATCTGACACTACCAAGCTCAGCGAAGCCCGAGGTCATCCTAACCAACTATTCCACCACCGCATTCGTTTCAACCGCTGATTTAGCAGTAGGTAGATACCTACTAATGAGAAATGACCTGCCCGCTAATCAGCCTGTCCTGTACCTGCTCCCGAGTGCCGGCCGTGCGTGAGTCAGCGCGAGTGGTACCGGCGGGCGGGCGGCGGGCGGCGGGCGGCCCTGGCCCTGAGAGGTCGTTGTCGGAGCCTGCCCGACTGGTTCACGACGTCCCAGTACTTACCCGTGGTTACTACACACACTAGCATCGCATGCCATGGAGTTATACATCCACCATCACGACACGAGCCGGCTCTTTACGCAAAAACTATTCACTATTTATTTTAACCAACGCTAAATTAAAAATCCATGACATATTGTAGTTTATATAAATATTTTTTTATTTAGAATTTTAGAAATCAAGGTTTATTTACTCGCTCTCGGCAACGTCACTTGGTAGCTACTCGTTGTCTCAGTTCAAAGCGTTCAAAATGTTTTTGAACTTCCTGAAGTTCTTAAATTATGAAACCACATCGATGTTAAGAAACATACAAAAGTTTTTTTGTGTTGTGTAAGTTGGTCTACAAAACTATACTCCGGCCAAACTCAAGACACGGAGTTTGTAAACATGGTCTCCATATTTTACTCAACGATCACTTTTTATTTGTTGATATTCCTACAAAATTAAAACTCGACGCCATAAAGAGAATTTTGGATTTTCGTATTGTGAGGTGTTTACAAGCACTGGATCTAGAGAATGGCTCGAGTACTTATAAGAAATGGCATTCAAAATAATATTGGGAACTTGTGCCACAGGCCAGCCCATGACAAAAATCAGTTCGTTAGTGTAGTGCAGGGCGAGGTCTGCGTGGGATCCAGTCGCGCAGCACACGGCGACCACAGCCGGCTCCGTGCTGCACGGAGTAGCAGCACGGAGCCACGGAACAACCAACTCCAACTCCGGCGCGGTTCTAGGTACCAGACTCTACCGAGCATGTGTTTGACGCCAGGTACACTGGGCAGGTGGCCTACGCACTTGGTGAATACTTGTAAAAACATACAATAATCTACGTTGTGTCGGTTGTGGGATATTCTATTCTCAAGGGAATCCATGCTGGTTCGGCCGCGCCGGCGCCGGCGCTCCGAGGACATCGCGTCCTGTGCGAATAAAACATGAGGACATTGTATCCCATCTGTTGATTATACTAATTACAATTACTCAACCTGCTGCCCGCGGCTTCGCACGCTCTTATCCGAGATAGAAAGTAGTCCGTCCCCGGGATGCTATCCACCTCCAAACCAAATGTCATTAAGATCCGTGCAGCTGCAGCTGTATAGGCGTGATACCTTACACACGGACAGAGTTACTTCCGAATGGGTATTTAGTAGAAAAACATTGAGTCAAGTGAATGCAAACAATTTATTTAGTAAAAAGTAAAGAAGCTACTTACATGTTAACATTGATTATTGTTTTCAAACTTTAGCTTTACCTGTTACGTAAATAATTAAATGCTACAAAATAAAGTACAAACGGTACAACTTACTTAAGCTCTAGACTAGACTAGACTATACATCGCATCAACTCGGTACTATCAACTAGCGTTCAATGTTACGCCTCGAAGCAGACGGTGAGTGACGACCCACATTTGAAACTAACCAGTGCGTCAGATGGAGTTCAACACCATGACGATTAGGACGTTGTGCGCGCGTCTCGCGGCTCGTATACTTGTGAATGTCCAGTCTGGACGTGTGTTAGTTAAGTTAGATATATAGCTGAGAGACCAGTAGAGCCGCAGGCAGTCGCGTGATGGTGGGTCGCTCTAGCAGCGCCTGAAGCAGCGGCGCCGGCGGGAGAGCGGGCGGTCGCAGGGCGCGGCGCCCGCCCCGGCTTGCACCTGTATGCAAAAATGTATTTTAGCTGGCTTAGAATATATATTTTTACCGTTGACTGAGACATCTACGCTAGGCTTGTAAAGTCCGTGTCATAGACATATATGCCATCCCTCGTTACAGTGACACTGATTTTGTAAAAAATATTTTAAAATGTAAAACTCCCGTGTACGTAGGTACCTACATAATATCTTAATATTAAATACATCTGGATCAGTTGAGCTACCTGTAGATTGTTTGCAACAGTCTGCAGTTAGCTTAATTGTTTCAATTGTAAATACTAGTTCTAATTTGTTTATATTATTGAATTGTAATTTTCTTTGTCAATAAAATACATCTGAGATTACTATGTAAGATCAGTATATTTCATTAAAAAATATTATTTATAAAGATATTAACCCTTGTCCACACATTTATGTTTCGTGTCTCATGTACCTACGCCTGATTCATTCACTCACCTGTCAACAATTAGAGAACTTACCTCTAATTGTTGACAGGTGAGTGAATGAATCACACAAATATTACATAGACACAGTTACTTCTGACTGATAGAGATGCGAATCTGTCGTCTCGACACATATCGCGACTTACAAAAGTTTCGATTAAGTATGTACGACGAAGATTATTCTAGATGATATTCAATGAAAAAGTATTGAAAATAGTATAAAAATTATAGTTTACCACAGTAACTCAATCTGTCTTACTTTTTATCACGGAAAAAAGCGTGTACCTACCTAATGAAGTTGCAAATAAAACAACAAAAATATAAATATTTTATTGTATGTGACATTCTGATTCTATATACAAAGTCATTTAGACGCATGAGTAGGTATGTCTGTTAAATAATACAAAATGTTGAGTAAAACTAACAAAGTCGTTTACAACTTGTTCATAAACAAAATCGATTGTCATACAAAATGGAATCGGTAAAGCGTAATGACGACGCACAACAACAGACTCATGGATATGAGAAGAGGGAGGAGAAGGGTGTCACTCGAACTGACAGAAAATTCATAAGAGCGTGGACAAGGTCTAATATAGGTAATAAAAATAATATAAAATAGTTTTAAGATACCGTGCACAAAAAAAGAACGCGCCAACTAGTATGTGTTTGTGTGCATGCGTGTGTTAGTGTGTATTTTATATAAATGTTATTGTGAACTAGTTTCTGCGCGCGACTTCGCATGCGCTGTTTCTATGGAAACGTTTATTGGTGATTTCTATCCCATGGGAACTGATTTATGTGATAAAAAGTAGCCTATGCTTGGTTCCAGGCCCGTGTTAACTGTTTGCTAAATGTCAGCCCGACGAGAGAAGGTAACAAGCATCCATACATCCAAACTTTCCTATTTATAATATTAGTGTTACTATACTCCAGCCAAACTCAAGGTACAATGTTTGTTACCAAGGCTCCCATACTTAACCTAAAAATCTCTTTCTTGTTGTTGTTGCTCTCTTGACAGAAGGTACTTCCACTAGGTACTTGTCGATTTGAGCTATTTCCTACAATGGTTGATGCTGACAATCATTTGACTTGTGTGAAAGCTTGTGTTGTACTAAGCGTAAATAAATAAAAGTTATTGATTTCTGATTTCATGATTCCATCAGGTACTTCTGAATAAATAATGTTAGGACGTCTAGTGAACTATTGGATGGTCGGTTCACAAAATGCAGTTTTATCGCAAAACACGTGAAGTTCATAAAATCGTAGTCATAGGATTTTTAGAAGTTTATTTTTGAACTTGATAGGACCCGCAGTCTCTGCATATTTATACCTACTATATGCTTATGTATTCATCGATAGGAAGCGAACGTGATTGCGCCGATGAAACGCTTATGTACCTACTGTACCTACATTACGAATGGGACAATAAAGAACTAATAGAGAGGGTCACGGTCTGCACTGGGGGCTGCCATCGATCGCGCACCAGCACGTGGGTGGCTCTCATCGATATCGACGTTTATTGAACAATGAAACCGTGACATTTGACACCCGCCATTACGATAAATTCCTTCAATTAAAACTACATTAGATTCTATTACCACTATTACAGGTGCTGTGCTGAGGCACTGCAAGTTGAAGGACAAACATAAATCAGAATGCCAACGATTACATCATCATCGGGCTAATTCATTCTAATTTTGTTGATTAAAGCCTCTGACTACGTGAGTGCGAAATCTTCCATCATTGAGAAGGAATTCAATTTAATACAAAGCAAATATAATTATCACATCAATAAAACTGCAAACCAATAGGGTATTTTACTCTATATGAGAACAAATCTAAAAATATTACATATACTCATATCGATGAAAAATATATTATTATTTATCTTACGCAAAATGCATTTTAAATCTGTTTTTTAACACCATGAAATAGTAGGCGCCATGTTATTACGTCATACGGCTGTGTAAACTAAAAAGTGTCAACTGTCAACTGATCAGCGTACGTACCTCTTCGTAACCAACGCAACCGCATTTGTCAACAGCCAACTGACCACTGTCATTGACCACAGAGCAATAAGGCGGTCGCTCGCTGCGTCCAGCGATTTCGTCAAATTATACGCAAAATTTGAAAAGGTAAAGTTTAAATGCATTTTTATGCACTTATCAATTGAATATAAATTTTATGTTTTTTTATAGTTTTAAAAAGTAAAGAATCTAATTGAGACACTTTTCAAAAGTGGGTGTATTACCCTATTGCAAACGCGAAGAGATAAGGCATTCACAGTCCAGCTTCAGCGGTGGGACCGAAGACTGATGAATCCTCTTCATCTCCGAGATGTGCGTCGTATAAAATAAATAAGTTTACCTAGTTACGAAAAGTTTATTACAAAACTTACGCAAACAACATGGCGAAAAGCACGAACTTATTACGACATAACCGAGAAGTGAAACCTTGGAAATGCAAAGTACCGATGAGCTTACGTCCACTTGCAATAACAATACAACTTGTAGGGTAATGTAATCTAATGAAGTAGAGTACATATTATAATTATATTACTATAAATAAGAATAAACTCGCTGTGCCCACAACTAGGCTTCTACAACAACATACCAAATGAGTTCAAAAATTTATCAATAAATAAATTCATACAAATTGTCAAACATATCCTTTGTAAAAAGGATTACTACAAAATATAAGATTATCTAGAGTTAGAGGATAAAAAAGCTTGGGACAAGTTTTGCTCCAACTCGAAAACTAACAACCTAACAAGGTAAAGGTTTCTTGTTCGCTTCTTTACTTTACCTTAAAAAGATTGCAGTGAACATAAAATCAAAGTGATCACTTTATTTCCTAGTTTTACTTATGTAATTTGAATTTTGTGACGTGTCCAAGAGTCCTGTAAGGTCTAAAGGAAATAAAGCACTTTGGATTTGAGTTTGACTAATAGGATGAAAGAAGGGTGAGAAGAGACCCCGAGGATGGTGCAATGAGCTGGCTGTGGAGTGTGGGTGATGGGGGACTGGAACTAGAGCTTGTGTCATGGTGAGCCATTGCGGGTATTGATCCAGCGCCATCCGACGCGCGCCGCGCGCCGTGAGGACGGTGTCAGCCGCCTGGCCTGTCTATATGACATCTACGAACATCAGTCGTCAGAGGAATGCATTATCGAATCTACATTTAGCAGAATCAGAAGTACGGAAGTGTTCCTAATAAAGACATTTAGCAGAATCAGAAGTACGGAAGTGTTCCTAATAAAGACATTTAGCAGAATCAGAAGTACGGAAGTGTTCCTAATAAAGACATTTAGCAGAATCAGAAGTACGGAAGTGTTCCTAATAAAGACATTTAGCAGAATCAGAAGTACGGAAGTGTTCCTAATAAAGACATTTAGCAGAATCAGAAGTACGGAAGTGTTCCTAATAAAGACATTTAGCAGAATCAGAAGTACGGAAGTGTTCCTAATAAAGACATTTAGCAGAATCAGAAGTACGGAAGTGTTCCTAATAAAGACAGTAAGCAGAATCAGAAGTACGGAAGTGTTCCTAATAAAGACATTTAGCAGAATCAGAAGTACGGAAGTGTTCCTAATAAAGACATTTAGCAGAATCAGAAGTACGGAAGTGTTCCTAATGAAGACATTTAGCAGAATCAGAAGTACGGAAGTGTTCCTAATAAAGACATTTCGAGGGACTTAATAGGGTGCTAGAAATCAACTCAGAAACGGATTATCAACGGTGTTCTTCGTATGAAAGTCGTTTCAGTTCTAAATGTTATGCAAGTTCGGAATCCGCGGTATAACAAGTACATTGACTGTTGAGATGAAGTAAAAAGAGGAATTTTAAACATAAAATATATATTCCCGATTACGACTAGGTATACTGGAAGCTGCAAGCGCCACCACACCACCTGCTAACTTTGAAACTAGTAGAGATGCCCTCACATTCTTCCATAATATTCTTCTTTAAGCTTGACTGCCCGCTTTTATGATCCTTGCCCCGACCCTTCCACGAGACGCACCTACCTACAGCTGCATGTTCCTACCTGTGCGACACATTATCCTAAGAACTCATTCGTCTCTCGAACTGCTGCTCTCTCTAAGATCACTAACAGCACGCTGTCATCGATCTCTTTATATCCAGGCCTAATGAATATAAAACACTATTTTCCTCGGCACAACACGACCACCTTCCTAATCTTTATATATGTATATTGCTAGACACTGCTATATTATTTAATTATTATTATTATTTATTATGAATATGTTATGTTATGAATCACACATACATACTATGTATAATATAAACAATATCATACTGACTACATGAACTTGTCACGTAAATTAGAAATGAATCTTAATATTGCGTCGGTATAAATAAACAATAAACCCATCCGTTTCCCACTTGAACGATTGATATGGCTCTTTAAATAAACAATAAACCCATCCGTTTCCCGCTTGAACGATTGATATGGCTCTTTAAATAAACAATAAACCCATCCGTTTCCCGCTTGAACGATTGATATGGCTCTTTAAATAATCAATAAACCCATCCGTTTCCCGCTTGAACGATTGATATGGCTCTTTAAATAAACAATAAACCCATCCGTTTCCCGCTTGAACGATTGATATGACTCTTTAAATAAACAATAAACCCATCCGTTTCCCGCTTGAACGATTGATATGGCTCTTTAAATAAACAATAAACCCATCCGTTTCCCGCTTGAACGATTGATATGGCTCTTTAAATAAACAATAAACCCATCCGTTTCCCGCTTGAACGATTGATATGGCTCTTTAAATAAACAATAAACCCATCCGTTTCCCGCTTGAACGATTGATATGGCTCTTTAAATAAACAATAAACCCATCCGTTTCCTGCTTGAACGATTGATATGGCTCTTTAAATTATTTATATATATATAGTTGTTGTAACTTGTGTTTATGTATAATATTTTCGAATAATTTATTCTCTTTCTATGTGTGGAAACTGCATAGCCTAATTTTTGTAATGTTAAGTGTTTAATTTTCTAGTTCTAAAGCTTTTTGTTTCCTTAAGATAAATAAATATAAATGTATTAAATAAAATAATCGCTACAGCAAGGGAGTTGGTGTTTTCACACACTCGGAACAAATTGCCATCACTGAAAAGAGTGATACATACATACAAACAAAAGAGGCGAGGAGATCCCGCTGCGTGCGTTGCGTTGCGTTGCGTTGGGTTGTTACGAATCATACCTTGCTGCGAGTGCGAGTCTTAGTAGGTACATACTATATACTTATTCTGTGGTGCAGCGCTATTCAATTATATTAGCAGATATTGTGTTGTTGGGAGATTCAACTTTCGTACTGGTGCCTATAGCCGACGAAATTTATAAATAAACACTGTAGTCAGATCTACGAAACTAATAAAATGATACGCTAGGCGCCTGCCGAGGTATTAATGGTCCAATAAATTATGTTTTATCTTTCAAAAGTAAGTATATGAAATCTATTTGAATGGCGAGCGCGCAAGCCGGTCGGCAATTACCCAGGAAATAGTGTTTACGTTTGAGGCCGTTTCCTGATTATTCGGTAAAGTCTCGGTGCGACATCAGCAAGCTCGGTACACGCGGTACGCGGACTCTGCATAATTCTCTGCAGACAAGTGCGAAAGTGCAGGCGGCGCGGTATGCCTTCGACATCCGACCGTGCTGATGTCGTATCGAAAGCTTACCGACGGCCTCCAGTCGGCGGCACCACCTAGACGACATGCATGACGTGACCCGCTCCACGGCCACTTCGTGTTCATATTAACTGTCTTGATGGAACAGATAAAACACAAGATGATGTTCTTTAATCGTCATCTATAAACCGTTTCAAGCGTTAGTCCCTCTGATCTGTTATAAAGCTGTCGTCCGCACCTCGCAACCCAGAATGATTCCATTTTATTTGGTTAGGTACCTACTTACGGCCGAGACCTTTTTGCTGCTGTAACAGTCTACTTTTTGAAAATATTTTTGTGTAATTGTTTTTGTCGTAATGTAAGTTTACTATTTTTCAAAATGTATTTTTTATCTGTTTTGTACTTATTGTGTGAGGTGTTTGAGCAGCAAATAAATGATTGTCTATGTCTACTTGTTGGTTGGCGTCCTCATCGTATGACTGTTTGTGCTAAATTGTAAAGGATTGTTAGGTTAGTTAAATACTTCATTTGCTGGCAGATTTTTTCACGATTCTTGACTATTTTCAAAGAAAACTTTCTTTCTTTTTTTGCGTCGTTAGAATTTTTTTTTAGTTTCAATTCAGCAGTATAATAGCAGCGGTACCTAAACGGTCGAGCTCAGTTTTAGAGCAGACAAAAACTGCAGAACATTAATTCGATGCAGATTGGAACGAACACCCGCCTTCGTTCAATCCGTCAAGTCAAAAGGGTCTTTTACAAGAGTCTTAATTGTGGTAGGTATAGTGGAGTTGTTACACCATGAATGCAACACCTGAGTGGCTAGTTTAAGTTTGCACAATACCAAAACGGAAAAAGAACCATTTTGGTACTACTGCTGACTAAGTTGTCAAAATTGTACCTAAACGCAACAAATCACTCAAAACTATTCGTGCGATTATGCCGCCCTGGTGAGTTTAACACAACAAAACAGAATCAAATCCTAAAAACTAAAATGAAATCTACGTAATTCCGCAACATAACCAGTCTGTACAACGCAACGTTCGGTTCGAGCTGCCTCCGCAACAGGCTCAGCTAGACCGCTCTTGCAGTGACCAGCCTGTGACAGCCTATAACTAAATGACAAATACTATTTCTAAAGGATTCGTTGCGAACACACATCGTCTATTGAATTACATAGTAGGCAATTCGGTGTAGTTAATTATTTCATCAAATGTAAATATACAAAGTTATTGCCTGGGATGTGTCCGGATCCGGATCGAAGTCGTAATACAATAACTGTTTCGCGACGATTCAACATGTTATTGTCAATCCATGGAGAACTCAACAACTCAACTACAACTACAACTCAACTCGTATAAGAAACTATTAGATCGCCATCAGTAGCCGACAGGGGCGCTGCAAGGCGCTAAATGTATGGAAGGAATCGAAAAGTTGTATAGTTTACGTACACTATGCAAACCTCATCGTTAGGTACATTGTACAGTATACTGACCAGTATAGTCCGCTCCTTAGCCTGGTAGCCCACGCCGCACGACGCGGAGCAGCGCGACCACTCGCTCCACGAGCTGTACTCGCAGTCCGGCCCATTCCCAGCCCCTCCCGCCCCTGTGCCACACAGAAATACAAAACTATAGACTTATACGCGTAACACTAGCGCCACGTAGGTTTATCTTTCGCAAAGATTTCATTTCAAATGTTGGCTTCACATGTTTGTTGTTGGCCATAACATAGCACTTTACCACTACTCTGGGAGACTCTGGAGCTGCCGGTCGGTGGCATAAAGTGGTTTAGCGGCTTTGAGTGGGTTCTTATAATCCGCAACTACTTCTTTGTTTATTTAGTTAAATAACTGCTCGCGCTGGCTGCCGATTAATGGTTCTCATCATCACTCAACTGATCGGTCTAACAAACACGATGTGCAGGATGGCACACAAACAAACGGGTGATGGAGTGAGTGGCCATGTGTACGGTCTAATGGGTCACGGTCGACGTCCCGCAGACCGCACACAGCTCCAGACTTCAGTGGGCCGCAGATCGCACACAGCTCTAGACGTCAGTGGGCCGCAGATCGCACACAGCTCCAGACGCCGCGCTCCGGGCAGGCTGGGAGGCGTTACTTTACTGACAGCACCATGAACTTTTTAAACACGTCGCACTCGTTTATACATTTTACATAATGGACAAATAAGTCGGGGCACAAATTCAACATCATCATAGTCAGCCCTGGTCCCCCCGCAGCCGCACATATGTAGCTCTAGGTGTGTGCACTGGCGTCGGTCCTGCGCTCGCCTGGGCCATCTACAGCCCATATTCCTGCAGATGACGGCGACCCTCACAATAGTGGACGGCCAATACTCTTACAAAAATTAAGGGCTACCAATGAAGGCGGAAAGGATCGAAGCATGGGCCGCAGATACGAGTATAGGGTTAAATCGGTTTGCAAAGTAGGGCTGCGTGCCTCTCGCTGTTTGCCTTGAAGTATAAGACTGTGGAGCAAGCCTACTCACCGCTGATGGAGTTGGGCAGTGGCGGAGCGGACACAGCTCCAGCGGCGCCGCCGGCCGGCGACGCACCGCCGCCTGCAAATGTTCACACTATTGAAGTATTGCCTCTGAAATTGACTTGCGTGAATATTCTCTACAAAAACACAGATCCTCTGCGACTCCTCCGCGAATCCAAATTTAAATTTGACATGCGATATATCCACTAAACAGAAGTGCATTAGCTCTGTTCCCCGAATTTTTGCAATCTCCAGCGAGATCTTATCAAAACACCTCAGTAGATACTCGGAAGTCGGTTTTATGTTCATCAATATCAAAGTAATGTGAAATGTAGAAACTAGTGGAATGGGAATGGCTACAAGGAATAAATAGTAGGGACATAAAACCATAACTACAGTAAATAAAACGTTCGAATTAATAATGTTAGTAGTATGGTCAAATCAAGATATACAGGGTGTTTGGAAGCTCGGTGCAAAGCCTTAAGGGGGTAGTAGTATAGACCATCTAGAACATTTTGAGCCACATTTATCTTAACCAAAGTCTAATTGTTTTTTTTTAGGGACCTTTTACGATTTTTAACCAAAATCCCAAAAAATTCTAATTAAGTGCTAATAATGCAAAGTTTAAGTGGAAATGTCTATTTATTTTGTATGTTTTTATTAGCCTAATGTGTGTTTAATGATATTAAATCATTATAAAGCACAGTTTATGCTAAAAAAATGACTTTCAGACTATTTAAACTTTACAGAAAAAAAGAAAATGAAAAAAAAATGATTTTTAATGACATTTAAAAAAATAAATAAAATAGCTGCAGATGTTCAGATTATTTTAAAAACACGCTGAGTTATTGCTCTTTCTTTTAAGGTATCATTTACTTAGATATCTATACAATTTTCGAAAATACGGTGCCTAAACCAGTTAAGGGTAAGAAAATTACTGTGTACCTAATAATAAACTTACCTGAACAACAATGTAGAGAGGGACAATGTAAACAGGTACACAAATGTTTATTAAATTAATTCCAGTCGTTCAACACATCTTTAACAGAATACTTTAATTAGAATGCATTTTTGTTTTAGGAGTCTTTCCAAGCCAAATTTTCAATAAATGTATGGGCTGGAATAATCGGACGAACATTGATTGGGCCACACGTTTTACCAGATAATTTAAACGGTGAGAATTATCTTCATTTTCTGCAAAATGATTTACCAGAACTCCTGTATGAAGCCGAAGTACCCATACTAAATACGGACAGGCCAATCATCTTTCAACAAGATGGATGCCCAGCACATTGGACGTTAAGTGTCAGGGAACACCTTAACAACTGTTTTCCAGACAGCTGGATAGGCAGAGATGGGCCCATCCCTTGGCCCGCACGATCGCCCGACCTGACCCCAGTAGATTTTTTTGTGTGGGGACGGGCAAAGGATCTCGTATACACTACCGAAATATCCACGAGGGAAGAATTACTTCAAAGGATTGAAACAGCTTTCACAACTATGAAACAGGAAATGCAGCTGAAAGTCACGACGACGGAAGTTAGAAATCGTTGTCGTAAATGTATACGCAATGGTGGAAGCCATTTCGAGCATCAGAATTAAAAAAATAATCATCAAAAACGTTTTTTTCTTATCTCCTTTAAATCAGTATTTACGGACTTCAACTGGTTTAGGCACCGTATTTTCAAAAATTGTATAGATATCTAAGTAAATGATACCTTAAAAGAAAGAGCAATAACTCAGCGTGTTTTTAAAATAATCTGAACATCTGCAGCTATTTTATTTATTTTTTTAAATGTCATTAAAAAACATTTTTTTTTTCTTTTTCTTTTTTTCTGTAAAGTTTAAATAGTCTGAAAGTCATTTTTTTAGCATAAACTGTACTTTATAATGATTTAATATCATTAAACACACATTAGGCTAATAAAAACATACAAAATAAATAGACATTTCCACTTAAACTTTTCATTATCAGCACTTAATTAGAATTTTTTGGGATTTTGGTTAAAAATCGTAAAAGGTCCCTAAAAAAAAACAATTAGACTTTGGTTAAGACAAATGTGGCTCAAAATGTTCTAGATGGTCTATACTACTACCCCCTTAAGGCTTTGCACCGAGCTTCCAAACACCCTGTATTTGTCGGTATATCCGCTCGGTAGTCGAGTTGTACTCACACTTCCAATGTCGGTAGTGTCCGTAAAAATAAATGAAAGCACATTTGCCTGTCATATGCTGCGCTGTGACTTCAAAGGACGATACAATGGCACCTTCAGTGTTCTAGCTGAACGATCATTTGAACTCATACATATATTATTTTTCGAAAGGCTACGTGTGTGTATAATTACTTTAAAGGTTTTTTTTTTTTAAATTAGCCTAAACCCTGTTATTTCTTTTAAATAGTAGTAATAACGACTATCAAACAATTATGATAATATCTTTATCCAAAACTATTTATTATAATTTTTATAGCGCCACGTTATTTTTCTTTGAAGTCTTTGATTAGAAAAATCTTTTTTGGCAACATTCCAAGGGCAGGTGGTAACTCAGTCTTCTGTAGAGAGAGACCCGACACGGGGCCGGGGCGTGGCGAGTAGGCGACGTGATTGGTTGGCGTCACGGGCGACCGACGTCGCCGACACACTGCCCTGATGACATATCTCGAGGGGTGCCCGTGACGGTCGAACCACCTCTTTTAGAGGGTGATGCTACGATCAAAATGTTAATTGGTCTGATTATAAATTTTAGTTTTAAAGTTAGTTTAATCCGAGCGGAAAGGTGTGTTTATAATTTTATTAATGTCATGATTTGACTGTTTGGTACATATAATGTAAATTAAGATTAATAATACCTGTGATAGATAACATAAAATAGTACCCAATAGCATCACAGATTATTTTGCTTGTTTGTAGAGAGCACCTTCCTTCCCGTCAGGTCGACAGCCCACACCTCAACATCCTTTAAGTTCGAGATACATAGACTTATAAGACAGTTGTTCGCTCACCGGTAGCTCCGAGTATGACCTTGCAAGTGTTCATACAGTCCTCCTGCGTGAGGAAGTTGTTTCGTGTGCCACGACAGCCGCCGTAGTAGAAGGGCACGCACATGCCCTTCTGCGCCGCGAACGCCCAGCGCTGGTACAGCCCGCGACACGGACCCTGCTCCGCCGCCTCCATGCAAATACCTGCGTTATACAACATACGTTAAAGGCCTGCGGTACCAACTCGTCATTCGTAGGCAGTACTTATATCAGAGCAGCTGTGGGTCCACAAGCACAGCTAATAGGGAAGACTACGACATTGCATCGAGATGATTGCGAAAATTATTGAAGTAGAAATTTTAATTATTTTACGCATTCGATGACAATACAATGTAATTGTGTATTCTACCCTGCACAACAATCGCGCTGCTTGGTCTACTGTCGGGAACTCTTTGATCAGGTTCAGATTAAATTATCAGAAGACTGTCAAACAGAACTATGGACAATAGCTGTGATGCACTAAAGTTTTGCAACTATAGCAACACCCATCCATCGCCGATAGTGCATCAGGTTATGTCTCAGAGGCAGTCGTACCTATCTATAGTGTAGATAAGCAGGCGTGTTGTATTTAAACTTCGCCTACATACAGCTTAAAGCACCTGCATCGTTGTTTAGTGAAACACCATCTGCCCCGTCTTACAGTACTACATAACATTAATTCTGCGCACAACAGATTGTTTACATTCATTCACAAGTCCACCGACTGCTCCTCGTTAGCACGCGCTCCCGCGCCGAGGGATCACTTTCATTATGAACAGTTAGCTCCTGACTGCGGCCGAGTAGTTTTAATACGGCCGTCATTCGGTGCACAGCGCACGCCCTTGGGGCCGCGTGAGTGCTGCACGCTGTCATTGCTCAGCTGTGTCGGTGAGATGACAAAGGATTGCTTCGAGTATAGGTGTCATTAGTGTCGAGTAGTGTGTTAAAGCAAGAATAGAAGAGATTCATTTATGTAGCACTTGGATAAAAACTTATTCTAGCTACTAGTAGGAAACTTAGCATGGGCCAATGAGACATCCAGCTCAGCAAAGATGTTGAGGGACAGGCCCAACTGTAACCTTGGAGGTCGATGCGGGTATCCTCTCGAAGCTACCAGCTACTAAATCAAATGATACTTGTACTTACGTTTGGCAGTGAGCATGTCGAGCGTGCAGTCCTGGCGCTCGCTGCAGGTCCGCTGCTGCATCAGCTCCGTCTTGGAGGAGCACTCCTGTTGGCGCTCCGCCGGTACCAACAGCAGGCGGGTTCGGAATCTGGATGCAAACATAACGCTTACGAACCTCTGTATGAACCATCGCTCTGGCTTCTAGCTCCAAGATGTAAAGTCTAAGTGGTCACTATTTGCAAAGTCAGCAGAGACTCTTCGAGTGTCCATGACGTGTAGCTGCGTCGAAATTAATTTCATATCAATTTATCTGCGAAAGACTGCAGGCAGCTCCTGGATGCGACGATCTGGTCACTGGGCGCTATGCGCTATGCGCTAGCGAATATGATCTGTATCAACATGGATAAGCATAGCCCAATGATGTTCATCATTTGAGCTCGTATGCACCCACAGTAGGCCACAGTATGGGTCTCCTACAATCTGCATCCAATCCTGAAGCACTTTGGGTGTCCTCGGAGCATCAAGCTGATGATGTTACTCTGGGGTGTACCTGACTCCTTGTCCGCAGGAGGCGGAGCAGGGCGACCAGCCGACCCACTCAGTGGTGGGGCAGGTGGGGTCTGACACGTCCGTCAGGGTCTCTTCCTCGCGGCATTGCGGCTCCATGCACTTGCGGTTCTCCTCTGGAATATAACACATGTGTTAACGCTCTATTGTAGCAGGCGAACCTGTTCCACCAGCCCAACTCCTTGAACTTTGGTTACCGATCTGTACGAGGGGACACTTCTTGGCGCCCATGGGGTGTGCGAAATGGCGGCGCCGCGTGCTCACGCCGACGCCGCACGTGACGCTGCACTCGCTCCACGGACCCCACTCCGACGTCTCGCAGACTCCGCTCGTGTCTACCAAGGCGGGCGTATCCACGGCCTCGGGAGCGATATCACCTCTGTGACAAAAAGAAGCCCAGGATAAACAAAATAAGCTGTTACGATCGAGAATAGAAAAGGATTGCTCGGCGCGTTTAAGAGCGTTTACGCCTTCCATGCGCAGTTTGGCTCAAAAACAGTACTTTTCAAACCCGTTAATAACATGAACCACTTATCTTACACTAAGTATATGTTAATTAATATTAATTTTAGGAAATTTTGTTTTCCAAATAGTTAGTTAAGAAAATATTTCAATTATTATAGTATGTACGCGTTCTATCAAGATAACTTGTTAGAGGTTTTCTAAATCTCCCTTTTAGCCTCAGTTTCGAAGATCAAAATATAATGAAAATACTGATATATCTAATGAACAAAAAATAATAATCAATCAAAAAGATCCTTGGAAAAATAGTTAGTTAAAAAGATGTTTGGTTTTGGTATCTAACTACGAGAAATTCAAATTCAAAAAATGTGAACTATTACGAATTTTAAATGATTTTTTCACCGATATACCTTATTTAATTTAATATAACAATCGCTTACCAATAAAGAAGAGCATCTTCTTTAAAATCATACATTTAAAATTGTAATTAATTTGTTGTTATTATTTTTCTGTAAATATTTTAAAACTACTTTAAAACGCTGCGCGCAAATCATTTCAAGTCAGTCCCATACACATCGCGCGCTAGGCGTAAACGTTCTTAACGACGATTCCAAATCGCCTCATTTTTTAGAAACATAACTCTTGTAATGCAGGTGTTAAAAGTAAGGGACAGGAGCAATCTGGAAGGCAATTCTCGCCAATATATCACTCGATATACACTGCCGGCCAAAAGTTTGAGACCACCTACATCAAAGTAGGAAAATGAAATAAAACTCAAAATACAAAGCAAGAGGTTTAATTATGAATTAAAATACTTATTTCCTAATACACATACATTATGAAGAAATCAAAAAAATCAAGAAAAATCAACCATTTACTTTAAAAATGTCGCTCATATTTTATACAGATTTTTCGTCGAAAAACCCTCCCTTGCATTTTATTACTACTTTCACTATTCTTGGCATACGAGCAATCAATTTGTCGATTGTATCTTGTGATATATTGTTCCAGCTTTCTTGTAAAGCCTTCCACATGTCTTCTTGCGAAGTGGGACAACAACTGCGCACATTTCTATCAAGCTCTTCCCACAAAAGCTCAATCGGGTTGAGATCCGGACTCTGAGGGGGCCACACCATGTTTTTTAAAACCCCTTCTGTTTCTTTGTGTTCTAAATAATCCCTGCATAATTTTGAACTATGTTTTGGGTCATTATCTTGTTGGAAAAAAAATCCATCTCCAATTATTCTTGAACCAGACGGAATGGCATTTTGCTGTAGTATTCGTTTATATTGCTCCTTTTTCATGATTCCTTCGACTCGTACCAAATCTCCGGTTCCATGGCCCGAGAAGCATCCCCAGACCATAATGGAACCACCACCATGCTTGACTGTTGGCACCACACAGTCTGGCATCATCTTTTCCTCGACGTTACGTCGAACAAAAATTCGTCGTTTTGAACCAAATATTTCAAATTTGGATTCATCTGACCAAAGAACTTGTTTAAAGTCTTCTTCAGTCCAGTCTCGATGGGTAAGGGCCCACTGCATCCGTTTCTTTTTGTTTTGTGGCCTTAGTAGTGGTTTTCGAACGGCGACGCGACCAAATAACTTAGCATCTCTCAAACGTCTTTTTACTGTAGTCAATGATACAGGTTCTGATCGGGATTTGTTCACTTCTACGCGGATTTCTGGTGCTGTTAGGCGTCTATTCCGCTTGCTGGTAGTGACGATGAAGTGATCCTCGCGAGAAGTGGTAGTTCTCGGCCTTCCCGAACGCGAACGATCTTGATTACTGCCAGTCTCCTTGTATCGGGTTATTGTGTTATGAACACAAGTCTTCGACAACATAAGTTGAGAGGCAATCGCACGTTCAGATTTGCCTTCGCCGTATAAAACAACTATGGCAGAGCGAGTTTCACTGCTAATTTCGCGAACTTTTCCCATTTTAAGATGTCTTCACTGTAACAACGACGAGCTCAGACTAATAAGGTAGAAAATAATTTACTCCATAAAAACTCAGGTACTAAATATGTTTTAGGAAGCTAACATAATCCCTGATATCGGTTAACGCGAAACAAACCCAAAACAATAAGTAATGAGCAGATCATAAAAATATTACAATGACTCTACCACCTGGTCCTTGCGCGGCGCTCATTGATGTTTTGAAACAATAGACCTTTTTAGGATGATAACTTAAACAACAACATAAATAATGACTCTTAGAAATTCTTTAATAATAATAGAATACGCAGGTGTTCAAATTAGCTCATTATCATATGTGTACTTTGAAATATTTTGTTGGTGACAAAGATTTTTACAGTGGTCTCAAACTTTTGGCCGGCAGTGTATATCAAAAGAACAGTCGATTTCGACAGATTTTCTTAAATAGAAGAACTGTCAAAATTGTTCTTCAGATTTGTTCTTGCCATATTTATCGAGTGATGTTATTGGCGAGAATTGTCTTCCAGGAGCTCATCTTCTGAATCGCCCGCAGACTTCATCTACGCCTTCGCTAGACAGCTGATTTCATAATTTGGCATTGCACAAGTGGTTCCACACGAACTCAAACGAAAACCAATAGCAATTGAACCACACTGCAAGCACTTGGTGTATAAGAGAAATACAAAAAATGTCCAGCTCCTGCCTGGTGAGTGCTGCACCGGTACTCAGGTGTCTCTCGCCTGTGTCTCCTGTAAAGAAAGAAGTAAGTGTGATGTGTAAGATACGCACTCGCACTCGGCTATAGCCGCGACGCACATCTCCTTGGAGACGAGCTGCCGGTCGCAGGCGAACATCTGCGCCTTCTGCGGCATGCGGTAGGCGCGCGTGCGCGTGCGCAGCCCCTTGCCGCAGCTCACCGAGCACGCCGACCACGCGCTCCACTCCGATACCGCGCACTCCGCTAAACGAAAACAGAATGCTTGTTCAGAGAACTGTTCGGGCGTACTCAACAAGGCAACGGAACGAAGTACAGTCTAAGATCTCGAGGTTGAAGAACGTCTTACGAGTATGAGCAACCTCGGCGCCGCTTTGTTCGCGGATATAGTTATTTGTTAGACAAGAGACCAAAACTATTTTTGTTGAACGTGCAATCCAGAGCTATGGCGGCAGTTAAGAGTAGAGTCAATTAATAACGAGTGTCAGGATCTTAAAACACACGAAACTGTTCTGGTACTCACGTGTCTCTCTCGCATGCGTGTCCTCCTGCACGTCGGCCACCTGCTGCAGCAGCACGTCCTCAGTACAGGAGCGGGAGACCAGCTGCTGGCGCACCACGTGGAGCCGCGCCATGGGCGCCACCTCCTTGGTGCGCGGGTCGTAGAATGGCGCGCGCGGGTCTTCGGGGTACATGGGGGTGATGCGGTACATGCGCTCGCGGGGAACTGTCTCCACGTTCGGGGACTGTTGAATTGCGAAGACATATCAGCCAAATGGACAGCAGTGCACCAGAACTACCACTCTCTGTTCATCGGTAATTGACATTCAAAAAAAGATTTTCAATAATATTCTAAAGCATCCGCTTTGCTTGGAATATAAAAACCATGGAATATTGTTCTTACTTCAATTTACACACTGAAGAGATACAGTGTTCAGATAAATGAAATGTTCCCCTACCTTATATCCGTCCGTTCCGCAGTCGCAATGGGTATACGAATGAGGTTCATGTTGACCACTTACCCTCTTATCCGGAATGGGTATACGAATGAGGTTCATGTTGACCACTTACCCTCTTATCCGGAATGGGTATACGAATGAGGTTCATGTTGACCACTTACCCTCTTATCCGGAATGGGTATACGAATGAGGTTCATGTTGACCACTTACCCTCTTATCCGGAATGGGTATACGAATGAGGTTCATGTTGACCACTTACCCTCTTATCCGGAATGGGTATACGAATGAGGTTCATGTTGACCACTTACCCTCTTATCCGGAATAATGACGAGCTTGTATTGTGTACTATACTATACTATTCTATTGCTGGCGGTCGACACTCACGTAGTCTCATGAAACGTCATGAGCGCTACTGCTGTAGTCGCACGAACGAACAAACCTATGTGAATAAGAAATGGTTACC
The DNA here is from genome assembly GCA_963662085.1 of Eupithecia inturbata. Lineage (NCBI taxonomy): Eukaryota > Metazoa > Arthropoda > Insecta > Lepidoptera > Geometridae > Eupithecia > Eupithecia inturbata. Next base: position 424,205 of record OY759179.1, on the reverse strand, counting down.
ATGTAAGAGATGCCGCTGTCAGTGCCAGCGTCGTAGGGGTAGAGGTCGATGATCTTGGACTCCACCCAGGAGCAGTCTTTCAGGCAGAGTTCCAGGCCGTTCACTCCCACCACCCAGTCGGGGGACGGACCTGGGAACACAACAGAACGACGCGACGTCTAAAAGATAAACATCGTGGAGAGTCAGACTAATACTAATATCGTCCATAAACTCAACAGGGCTCTGTTCGGCGTCGGCAGTCAGCTGCGACGGCGACTATAGTTCACGCAGTCGGTCAACTAAAGAGATAGATATATAATGCATGTATTAGCTGCTGCAACACACAGTACAAAAGTAAATAAAACACAATATAAAGGTACATAGTTAAACAGACAACTAAGCAGTTCCGAGTCTGGAGGGCTCCTCTACTGAGCGCTGGAGCGTCCTGTCTTCTACTTGCTGCATCTAGTATAGGCTAGAAGTAGTTATGCGCAGATCGTCACTGCGCACAGCACAGGGCTCAGCTAACACTACGTTGGCTGAGGCGTGTTCTCCGATTAAGAACTCGTTTATCCCAACGGTTGCCAGTTTCTCGTGGGCTGCGGCTAACTCCTATTGCTGTTGTATTGTATCGTACAGTAGGTACTGTACTGACCGAACATAGAGGCGAGGGACAGCAGATGTCTCTTCCTGTCGACGGAGAAGGCGGCTGTCGTGTTGGAGTTGACCCTTGGATGCCAAAGCCCCGGTGCCTTCACGATGGACCGCAGCGTGCCTCTTTGCTGCTGCAGCTCGCGTTCCATCAGACCCACGGAGCCCCACTCTGCTAGGGACCTGAAACGGATACCACTTAAGAGCCGAACGGCTTGGTTGTCAAACTAGGCCAGGATTTCAGTACTCACGGGATCCCCGTGGTTATAAACTAGATTAACATAAAATTCTAAATGTTTTCTTTGGTTCCATGAATGTAAAAACACGACTGAGAAAATCATGAAAGTACTGTTTTGCACATAATTTGTTCGAGATCTCAGGAACCCTGCGGTCTATTGAAATGACTTATGTTTTGATTCGTAGGTTTTTTTTAATTCTTTGGTTCTTTGAACCGGATTTTTCATAAGTTGTGTAGTTTTATGCTTTGCATGTACTTAAGCAATAACTTGATGTTTGCGCTTACGCCGTTTTAAAAACGTATGATCTGTCCCGCACCTATGTACGCGAAATCCTATGCCTATCTTTTCCACAAAGTGGCGCGCATTGCGCCCTCTTAAGGTCAATCTAGGGCAATGCATTCCGGAAGCCTACCGGGCGTCACAAGTACCGCTAGAGCGATGAAGTCGAGACAGACATGTCGGAGCGGAGTCATGCCGTCATCTAGACTGAACCGGCGACGGGGACGCGACAGTCCACGGTCTCTCGACGTGTATCGTTTGGCCAAGTTTCACTTCGGGTCAGTGCGCTCTGTATTTTAGTTCAGTAAGGTATCGTTGAACGGAGTCAATGGTCAAAGGAGCATAGAGATAATCTTAGGGTTATTAAATCACTAAGAAAATTTACTAAAAAATAATTTATGTAATTTATTTTTATTTTATTTTTAATAAGTATTGTATTTAACTTTTAGACCTATAAATTGTTTTTTTTGAGTGCAAGTAGATTCATTCCCAGAGCGCCGGAGTACATGTTAGATAGGACATCTATGCTTCTAGAATAGTCTGCCTGTCTGTCCACTCACACCTGTCGCCTGAAACACAGGATCACTCAGTTCAGGTTAAATTGTTATACTTGGCTTCATTTATTAGTTTAGTGCACGAATGTATTGTATATTTACGAGTATCTTTGAATACATTTGATTATTTATTATCTTATTATACCTGAACCCGTCGCTAGCGACGACGCCCTCGCCCCAGAAGCTGAAGTTCTTGGGATGCGTGGCGCCGATGACATCGGAGAAGTGCGTCAGCCACAGCGCCTGCGTTGGGAAGTCCTTAGGGTGCGTCTGCGGAGACCACAGGCCCTCGAACACGAACTAGAAGGAAATACACAGCGTCAAGGCTTTCATCAAGATGATAAACAATGATAACTTTAGTCCGCGCGTAAACAGAATGGGATAGGGTGTTATTTTCCTGTTCTGGGGGTAGGACCTTTTGGAAGTAAGGCACGCGCGGTCGGTACCGTGTGCGCACTCGCGTTGACTGAATGACACTCAGGTGGACAGTTACTGTTCAGAAGTTGTTTGGTAACTGACTGAATGACTCATAAGAGTACGTTGTGCTTGTTATAGCTCTCTAGAGAATGGTGGGATCTCCACCGGTGGTTACTTTCACCCCAGTTGTTGAATGAGCCGGTAGCCCTAAATTTGGCTTACCTTGTAGTTAGCGTCGTCGCAGGCGCAGCAGTCGGACGCGGACAGAGACGTGTCCTCGCAGACCCGCGTGGTGAGCTGTCCGTCCGCCGCGAACCAACGGGTATCATTCTCCATCACCATGGCCCTGGAAACACAACATGTTTGCTGTACTCAATGAGGTTCCGTGGGTTTTCTTGCACGAAGCAATAAGACAAAACCAAAGCAGCTTCAATGAAAACCTACCTAAAGAGTAAGTCGTCCTAAAAGTAATGCATCTGCAATCTGTTTTTGGTAATGCAATGCGAACAATAAAGAGCGGCTCACTTGAGCAGCACACATCCGGAGCCTGCGGGCGGCGCCTTCCACATGACCTGCACCTCGGTCTTGGGCAGGTCGTCGGCCTCCAGCACCGAGTTGAGGCACTCTTCGTCGAAGCGCGTCAGCGTGTCCGCGAACAGCTGGAACTGGCCCTGCGCGGAGGAGCGCGCGCGCGTTCGGCCGTCCAGCGGCTCCAGCGTGATCTTGAATCGCGTGAACTGCTGCACCACGTCGGCCGTACGCGACCCCACCAGTGTCACTGGAACACATTCACATGCCACCCACAGCTTCAACAACGTTCGGGATCACTTCGTTACTAAACTGCTCACTAGTTTATCCGAACAAAAACAATAATGCCCAGTCTCGTCTCGCAACACTTCCGCCAAGCCGTACTAAGTGTTGAGATCACGAGAACTATTCACTTGGCAAATTACCTAGGTATAAGCAATTTAGGAAGTTTCGAGTACCTAGGTCATTTGCCAACTTTATAAGCGAAGGTCATAAAATGGTTGCATAAAATACAAAACACCCCAATAGCCGGGTCCAGACCAGACTGGGTGGCCCCACGCGCGGCAGCCGGTCGAAGCCACGCTTCACAATGGTTAGGTACGAGTAGCCTCGCGAGGCTGCTCGCCTGGTCTTGACGCAGCCATAAAATATTTAGCAATCATTCAGTTCAGTGGCCAAAATAGCTTATCAGTGGAATAAAATAGTTTGTTATCAAATAGTACATAAAATTAGAACATGTGTGTTGGAACAACATATTTCCGCGAATTCTAGATTATATAAACAACAATGTTGTTAGTTCAAAGGGAAGTTGAAAGAAAGTATTGTGATTGAAACATTGTGATACTGACTAATACTTACTGAAGGTTACCGAACTAACTAACTAATAGGTACAGACTCGTGTGTCCTTGGTGGTCGTGGGCTTGTTTGGAGTTCTCATTAACTATACAACAACTGTGTTCTTCCTGTTTGGAGTTCTCATTAACTACACAACTACTGTGTTCTTCCTGTTTGGAGTTCTCATTAACTACACAACTACTGTGTTCTTCCTGTTTGGAGTTCTCATTAACTACACAACTTTCGCAAACGAATTTGTCGCAGTTTTTGGCTTCATCTACTATCATTAAGTAATATAAATAAATAAATAATGCTGGACAATTCACACAGCGTCATCTAGCAAGCTAGATGACGCATATGTACTTTACCACTTTACTGTACTACTAACTAAATAGATATTTTTTATGATACATAGAAAACGTTCAGAATAGTCGGACGGAACAAGTATTTGCAGATCGTACAAACATTTTTCCCGAGACGGGCATCGAACCCACTACCTGCGTCCCCGGCAGACCTTCGCCCATCGCGCCACAGAGGTCGTCAAAATTGTCATTCTAAGCCTTCTTCTTGTAAGGTTCTGGAAGTAAAGTTCTTACCGACGTATCTCTGGTTGGGCGCGTACCGCTCCACCTCCCCGTTGATCAGCAGCCGGTAGAAGTTGTCCCCGGGAGCCTTGGGCACGGCCGCGACGCCGCCCGCGGGCGCCGGCTCCAGCGGACACGCCAGCAGCGTGCCGAACCACAAACATATCGACAACACGCGCCACATATTGCCCATCGCTTTTCTCTGTAAACGTCAACGTCACACTTTGAAATTCGGGAACATCAAATGGCGACAAAATCAATAAAATCATAAAAAATTTAAAATGGTTGCACAGATTTTAAGAACACTCTCGAATGAAGTCAAAAGAAACTAAAACTCTAGATCCGTTCATACATTTGGGGACTACGATGCTACAACACAGACCCGCGGACATCCAGCTTAGATCACAAGACATACCCGCGGACATCCAGCTTAGATCACAAGACAGACCCGCGGACATCCAGCTTAGACCACAAGACAGACCCGCGGACATCCAGCTTAGATCACAAGACAGACCCGCGGACATCCAGCTTAGATCACAAGACAGACCCGCGGACATCCAGCTTAGACCACAAGACAGACCCGCGGACATCCAGCTTAGACCACAAGACAGACCCGCGGACATCCAGCTTAGACCACAAGACAGACCCGCGGACATCCAGCTTAGACCACAAGACAGACCCGCGGACATCCAGCTTAGACCACAAGACAGACACGCGGACATCCAGCTTAGACCACAAGACAGACCCGCGGACATCCAGCTTAGACCACAAGACAGACCCGCGGACATCCAGCTTAGACCACAAGACAGACACGCGGACATCCAGCTTAGACCACAAGACAGACCCGCGGACATCCAGCTTAGACCACAAGACAGACCCGCGGACATCCAGCTTAGACCACAAGACAGACACGCGGACATCCAGCTTAGACCACAAGACATACACGCGGACGTCCCGCTTAGATGACAAGACAGAACCGCGGACACACAGTTACGTACACGTTACACCTATAACACCCCTCAAGAGTCATAACGACATCAAGAGAGAACCGTCACTATTTAGAGGAGAGATTTCGTAAGTCCCTGTCGAGCAGTTTCACTTACACCGAATTTGGCTGACGCTCTATCGCGCATCGACATACAAACCTATAAGTGAAACAAAGAAAATGGCACACAGCCTTCTACGATACAATATATGTAGGTACCTGCAGACATTCAGATCAGATTCCGGCTCATGAGGCTACAACGAAAGCTCTATAGTCTATATTGAAACGCGAGAATAGGTAACCTTCTGAACACAAAACCCGACGTAAACATTTTGAGCATTTAAAATCAGTAGTTTTTTCTAGAAACAACTACAGCAAGTTTACTCACCAGCAGCGATGCGAGCCGAGTGGCTATCGGAGGCAGAGCTGCAGAGATAAGGGGTCAGGCAGGAGTCAGGAGTCGGCCGGCCGCTCCGATTGTGCCATAGATAACACACGCCACAGCGAGCGCGCGAGCTGACGACAACCCTAATGAGACAGTGTTATGCTCATCTAACTGTTGCTACAATGAGGTCATACGCGTGTCCTAGGCGGAGGAACAATGTTAGTGTGTGATGTGAGCTTGCTTGGTATTGAGAGAGGGGTATGAACCGTCAATACTTTTATGATATGAAAGTTTAAATTTGCTTAGATAGGTCTCTAATGTAATCACAATACCTATCGCTATTATATTTCAAAGTGAATGTTAGGATAAAGGTTAGTTAATTATAACTAGGTCCTCCTTTACTGCTCAATAGAATATATCTACTGTAATAGTTCTAGACCAGGAAATACATTTAAGCCCTTTAGAAAGTGTCCAAAGCTGCGGAAGTAAACTAATCTGTGATGTACTACTATATATATATACTATATATTCATTCGCAATACTCGTCGCTCTGCACTACGCACACGCATCAGAATATCCCTCAGAGGTCTGTTACCTAGATTAGTTGCACTGACGCGGGCCCACGCCTTTCCAGAATTCCAGACACTTAGTACCTACTTAAATTGCAACGTCTAGCTTTCACTACTAACAGAACAGCGATTCTGCAAACTCTTGCAAATAGGTGATTAGGCTATGTAACAAATTAAGCCGACCTGGGTGACGTCACGCAGCGTTCAAGGCTTCAGGGGCGTAGAGAGCTACCTATGCTTATTGTATTGCAGAAATTTAGAGTAAAGTCGGCGGGTGTACCGATGCACAAGACGAGCCATGACGCGAGAGTAAAGTCGGCGGGTGTACCGATGCAACAGGCGAGCCATGACGCGAGAGTAAAGTCGGCGGGTGTACCGATGCAACAGGCGAGCCATGACGCGAGAGTAAAGTCGGCGGGTGTACCGATGCAACAGGCGAGCCATGACGCGAGAGTAAAGTCGGCGGGTGTACCGATGCAACAGGCGAGCCATGACGCGAGAGTAAAGTCGGCGGGTGTACCGATGCACAAGACGAGCCATGACGCGAGAGTAAAGTCGGCGGGTGTACCGATGCAACAGGCGAGCCATGACGCGAGAGTAAAGTCGGCGGGTGTACCGATGCAACAGACGAGCCATGACGCGAGAGTAAAGTCGGCGGGTGTACCGATGCAACAGGCGAGCCATGACGCGAGAGTAAAGTCGGCGGGTGTACCGATGCAACAGGCGAGCCATGACGCGAGAGTAAAGTCGGCGGGTGTACCGATGCAACAGACGAGCCATGACGCGAGAGTAAAGTCGGCGGGTGTACCGATGCAACAGGCGAGCCATGACGCGAGAGTAAAGTCGGCGGGTGTACCGATGCAACAGGCGAGCCATGGCGCGACTGCGACGCGAGCCGAGACGCCTAGGTGAGATGAGGTGCGCTCCGGACGCAACGCATGCGTCTGTGTTGTCAACACCCTGCGTCACGTCGATACTACGAGTTGTAACAACTCCTTCATAGAACAGTTTTATTTCAATAACAATTGTACAACTTGATGCGCTCCGGTTACAAAACTTTTGAACACGTTCAACGATCCACGTTAACATCATAAACCTAAACGTTAGAATAGGTAACCCATAAGATGCAACCGCCCATACGGTTCGGCGAGCTCGGCAAATCGTACAACAGAACTATAACATGTGAGCTAAATAGTATTTCACGCGAAGACGTGTCGTGTCAGTCCGCGTATTGGTGCGTGTACCAATGGGTTTAGTCGTCGCACGAGGTGGTCACCTCCTAATATGCGTAAAAGCGGCCAGAGGTGCACTGATTTTTTATTTTAACAGCCTTACATAAAATAAAAATTCAGCAGCATTTTTTTACGCACCTCACAATTGTTCGCAAATCAAGTTGCAGCAAAAAATTGTAAACTTTGATGCCGATACACTTACCGATTCACTCAAAACAACCCTCCGGGAGCGCGTGCGGGGCTAGCTTGCGCGGCAGTACGTGTTTAAATATCAAGCGGACTCACCTATCCTTGTGCCGTGGCTCGCGGGCTAGCTCCCGTCAGCAAGTGAGGCTTCCGGCGCGTGCCGCTCCCACGCGTGCGCACATTACCCACTTCCTAGTCCAGTTAGCGGCTCATAGCTCATGTCACTGGACATAATTACTGCCCGTCGCGACTCGCGAGCCCTTCCTAATCCGGACGGCCAGTCCCTTGCCTCTCTCGACGCACACACTCCGTAGGATCACCCCGTTGCGTTGAGCGGTTGTGTTATTTCGCTTCAGCCAGAGCTTTGATGGCTTCATTACTTTAGTGTGTTCCGATCAGAAGAAGAAATAGGTTTAGTGTTTAATGTTTCAGAAGGAAAAACATCACAAAAATTAATAAACAAATAAGATCTTAGCTTAAATACTATACACTAACCAAACTCGATGTAGAATGTTTGTAAACATGCTACATTAGTGGGGACCACTACTCTGCAAAAGTAGTGTAGGACGCCCCCCGGTCAGGTGGGATGACAGTCTGCGAAAGACTGCGGAAGATGCTGGATGCGGCAAGCTGAAAACAGGGCGCTATGGCGCTCATTGGGGGAGGCCTATGTCCAGCAGTGGATTAATATAGGCTGATGATGATGATCAGTATCATTTTATTTTTTTATTTATTTATTTTAATAAATAAATCATCTACGAAAGTACAGAAATAACATCATGTCAATTCAGACGTATTAGTGAGCTGTTGGTGCTGCGCCTGACCTCTCCCCTGTCGTGTCGGTCTGCCGTCCCATCGGGTTATGAGAGTGCACCTGAGTTGGCGCACACACTCATGCACTATAATGTGTAATGCGCACCTGGCTAGTCTCCGTTGAGACTGGCCGCCGTGGTCGAAATTCGGCTAGAAGGGCCTCAGCATCATTCGTGAGTGTATCACTCGTACTATTTTCGTCGCTCAATGGCCGTGGTTTGATTATGAATAAAAATATATGTAGATAGTGAACCAATGAGCAGCGAAAATAACTAAACATGCACACACAACGACACGAATAACTAAACATGCACACACAACGACACGAATAACTAAACATGCACACACAACGACACGAATAACTAAACATGCACACACAACAACACGTATAACTAAACATGCACACACAACGACACGAATAACTAAACATGCACACAGAACGACACGAATAACTAAACATGCACACACAACGACACGAATAACTAAACATGCACACACAACAACACGTATAACTAAACATGCACACACAACGACACGAATAACTAAACATGCACACACAACGACACGAATAACTAAAATTCACTTGCTTGGCGGCGAGTTGCAGATGTAATTGCAAGGAACATTTATTCAAGGAAGGATCTCAAATCGACCAGTACTCGTTATGTAAATTGCGTTTTTAAAGACGTGGCTACAGAGTCAATTGCGTTTATAAAGACGCGGCAACAGAGTCAATTGGGTTTGTAAAGACGTGGCAACAGAGTCAATTGCGTTTATAAAGACGCGGCAACAGAGTCAATTGGGTTTGTAAAGACGTGGCAACAGAGTCAATTGCGTTTATAAAGACGCGGCAACAGAGTCAATTGCGTTTATAAAGACGCGGCAACAGAGTCAATTGGGTTTGTAAAGACGTGGCAACAGAGTCAATTGCGTTTATAAAGACGCGGCAACAGAGTCAATTGCGTTTATAAAGACGCGGCAACAGAGTGAATTGCTATAAAACAAACGTAGTTTGACGAATTCATTACGGATGTAAGCAGGTTAACAACGAACCTTATTTGTGTAGGAAGAACACCAACGTTTCATCCCTTAACGAGGGACTTCTTCAGGGTGAGTGCGGTTCGCGACGCGCCTGTACCGCTGCCGTGCGCTCACTACGGGCCAGAGCCCGTAACGCGCGGGTCGTAGGCGCCGGGAGCGGGGGCAGGATGCTTCTCGATGCTGAAGAGTAGGAGTAGGAGAGTCATCATCTCGCGGAGATCCCATCGTGTCGGGTAGTGTAGGTATACTCTGTGTGCATGCGGAACTAACAACTGGACCTATCGAATACAGCTCTGGGGCTGTACAAAAAGGACAAATGTAGCAATCATACAAAGATTCCAGAACAAAGTACTTAGGTCAATTGTTAATGCTCTTTGGTACGTAAGAAATGACGATATTCATCGGGACCTAAATATTGAATTTGTCGACACAGTCATACAAAAATAGGAGGCTTCATCATCATGTGAACGTCGAGGCAATCCAGCACCTCGACAACACGGACATCGTGAGAAGGCTCAAAAGAACAAAACCTTTTGAGTTAGTGTAGTGATAATTATAGTGTATGTGCATAAGTGCTATCTTAAAGAACACATGAACAAAGTGTCTTCATCTTAAGTATAGAGACAATAAGAAAAGTGCCAATGGACACGTTCTTAGTAATATGTTGTTATAAAAATAAGTTAAAACTAAATTACCCATTAGCCAATTCTATGGCTAGATTGTAATTATAATCTAGTGTATTTAACATTAATTTAGAATGTGATTACTAGACAAGAACAAAAAAAAAAAAATGCGGAACTAACAGTATCTCCACCCGGCTCTATACTGCTATCTGACTTCCCATGGAGACACGGCTTCCAAGCGGGTGGTAGGTTCCAACCTCTATCTCTATTGAAGTTAGGCCAACGTCCAATATCTATCGCCTCGCGTATGTTACGGGGAACAAAGAATTTTTCCCTAGACAAGACACGGGCTTTGTCCAAACGTACGTAATGGGATGGTCCTTCCTCAATACAGTGTTCTACCACCGCCGAGCTATTGGTGTCAACATTCTTTACAGCGCGTAAATGCTCACAGAGCCTGGTGGATATGTTCCTTTTTGTTTCACCAATGTAACGTTTGCCGCAGTCACATGGGATCAAGAATACACCTGGCACGTCCAGTGGCTCTCTATCCTTGGGAGAGCGAAGTAAGTGCCGTAGTTGTGTATGAGGCCGAAATGTCGTCCTGGTGCTTTATTTTTGTTGCAGTAACCCACCAATCTTACCCCACACCACCTAAAATCTATGGTCTACCAAAGGTTCATAAACCTAATTAGCCCCTACGCCCTATTGTTAGCCAGATAGACTCACCTACGTACAAAACAGCAAGATACATGGCGAATCTACTACAGCCGTATGTAGGAAAGACTTCTAGCTACGTGAAAGACTCGACGCATTTTACGCAGCTCCTAAAAGATGTCTCGCTGCAAGAGGATGAACGACTGGTTAGTTTTGACGTGTCCTCCTTGTTCACGAATGTACCAATAGCAGACTTTACAAATACATGGCAGGAATACCTATTGAGTACATGAAGGTGATAGAACATACCTTAAAAAGCGGATACTTCTTATGGCAAGGTAATTATTACCTAGAGAAGGTTGGGGCACCAATAGCACCAGTCGTGGCTAACATCTATGTATATGGAATGGTTCGAAAGCATGGCGTTGGAAGGTGCACCTATGAGGCCGAAACATTGGTGGCGATATGTGGAAGACGTGTTTTTTTTTTATTTGTTTATATTAAACATTATTTACATACTCATGCTACAGCTAACATAAACCGTTGATCGGTTTGTCCGTCGGCCAAACCTATTATACACAAAGACCAAATCAACACGCTGTTGGAACACCTCAATGGCATACCTACATCCGAAAATAGCATTCACAGTGGAGTGTGAGAAGGACGGAGCTCGTGGAGTGTGAGTAGGACGGAGCTCTGCCTGTTCTTGATGTGTTGGTTCAGAGAGTACACTCAGGGCGATTGGTACACACTGTCTATCGCAAACCAACGCATACAGATAGGTATCTAAAGGCTGACTCACACTATAATCCGTCACACCTTGCTTCAGTACCACGCACCCTTATAAATAGAGCTCTAAGGCTATGCGACCCGCAATATATAGACAGTGAACTGCGACATGTCAAAGACGTACTAGAGCGAAATGGTTATGGCTGGAGACAGAGCTGCCGCATTGCCAACATGTCCGAAAGAAAGCGGCCCATTCCGCCGAGAGTGCTGTCACATACCTACCCTTTGTCAAGGGGCTCACAGATAAGATTGGTGGGTTACTGCAACGAAAATACAACACTAGGACGATATTTCGGCCTCATACACAACTACGGCACTTACTTCACTCTCCCAAGGACAGAGACTGGACGTCCCAGGTGTGTACTTGATCCCGTTAGTTCCGTAGATACTGTTAGTTCCGCATGCACAGAGAGTATATCTACGCTACCCGGCACGATGGGAGCTCCGCGAGATGATGACTCTCCTACTCTCCAACATCGACAAGCAGCGTGCCCCCCACCACCCCCGCCGAGTCAATTGCTTTTATAAAGACGCGGCAACAGAGCCAATTGCGTTCATAAAGACGCGGCAACAGAGTCAATTGCGTTTATAAAGACGCGGCAACAGAGTCAATTACGTTTATAAATACGCGGCAACAGAGTCAATTGCGTTTATAAAGACGCGGCAACAGAGTCAATTACGTTTTTAAATACGCGGCAACAGAGTCAATTGCGTTTATAAATACGCGGCAACAGAGTCAATTGCGTTTATAAAGACGCGGCAACAGAGTCAATTACGTTTATAAATACGCGGCAACAGAGTCAATTGCGTTTATAAATACGCGGCAACAGAGTCAATTGCGTTTATAAAGACGCGGCAACAGAGTCAATTACGTTTTTAAATACGCGGCAACAGAGTCCATTTTCTACATACATCGTGTTTGGCCTCGTAGTGTATCAGCCTGCATCGCCTAATTACATTTTTCTTTTTAGTTTCAGGTACATATCTGCTGGTCGATACATCTGTAAGTTTCCTAAGGGTTAACTAAGGGGGCATTCTTCTAAGAGATAACCGGACGATTACATTTGAACTGATGTTCATGGCCGATGTTTCGTACAATATAGGTAGGTACGCCAAGCATCCCAAGCTGAGCTACCGACCGTCCGATGACCTCTCACAGAACACCCCCAGGAAGACAAACGCCGTGGTATTGCTCGCATAACTTTATTCAGTTAGGCAGGGTCCTCTCCGCCCGAGTATCTTGACCTCCGATCATCCACTTGCAATTATAATAACTGTAACGGTTAGCTTTCAGTTCATTGTTGCGTCGTCAAGTATTTCATATTGAAATCCTATCTATCGTTTTTCTGTGACACAGTTTTAATAAGAGCACTTCATTGATGCTTACACTAGGAGGGATTCGCTCCCAGTATAGTTATTATAATTGCACTATATGTAATATTCATAAATAGTTGAGATTAGTACGTTCCACACTCCGCACCACTAAGCGCCGCTAGCCGCCGACCTGCGCGCGGAGCGCACATACACACGGACAGATAACAAACTGTAAGATTCTTGTGAATATTGCAGATCAACAACTAGCGATTCCCGTAATCAATCAAATCAACCTTCTGTAATTGTATAAAAATAACAGTTGTCATACGGAACTGTGCTTTCGGTCATCAATATCAATACTTCTTATATTAATCTTAAATGGTATTTTAAATGCTCTAAAACTGATCGGAACATTTTTGTTGAAATGATTTTTTTCAGTATAGTATAGGTACATTTCTATTAACATAAACTTACACAACTTAATGACTAGAAATATAAATAAATGAGATAGTCGTACAGGTGTATGCAAACCGCATAATACGCACTTTTGATTAAATAATGGCACAGGTAGGTACTGCTACCAAATATAAAATACCTTATGATTATTCTAGAAGGTGGTCACCGCCACAGTTCTAGTAGACCGGACTCAGTCCGATAGTCTAGCTAAGTACTAGAATGTCCTGTCCAGTAATCAGAACCAGAAGGCAGCTTAACACAGCTTGTGCATCTGAACCTGTACAATATATGCTAATTGCAAAGGTACCTACACCAGGTCTCGTACACAAACAAATATGTGCCACCTTCAAGTCTATCAGAATTACAATCATAAACACTTAGTTCTAAATTGGAATAAGTTCACACATTATTACTTTGTGTAAGTTACATACTTACTTACACATAACAAAAATAAATTCTTTGGCTTTAATGGTTGGCACCATTCACTCAACAATTCAAATAACAGAGCCGCTAGCATTCGAAATAAATAGTAGCAAAAGCTACCTACTCTAGTAAGTAGGCCTCTTAATCGAGGAACGGTAGGTACAGTCAGACAACTACAATATATATGTAAACCTCTTAATCGAGGAACGGTAGGTACAGTCAGACAACTACAATATATATGTAAACCTCTTAATCGAGGAACGGTAGGTACAGTCAGACAGCTACAATATATATGTAAACCTCTAATCGAGGTACGGTAGGTACAGTCAGACAACTACAATATATATGTAAACCTCTTAATCGAGGAACGGTAGGTACAGTCAGACAACTACAATATATATGTAAACCTCTTAATCGAGGAACGGTAGGTACAGTAAGACAGCTACAATATATATGTAAACCTCTTAATCGAGGAACGGTAGGTACAGTCAGACAACTACAATATTATATGTAAACCTCTTAATCGAGGAACGGTAGGTACAGTCAGACAACTACAATATATATGTAAACCTCTTAATCGAGGAACGGTAGGTACAGTCAGACAACTACAATATTATATGTAAACCTCTTAATCGAGGAACGGTAGGTACAGTCAGACAACTACAATATATATGTAAACCTCTTAATCGAGGAACGGTAGGTACAGTCAGACAACTACAATATATATGTAAACCTCTTAATCGAGGAACGGTAGGTACAGTCAGACAACTACAATATAGAGGTATATGTAAACCTCTTAATCGAGGAACGGTAGGTACAGTCAGACAACTACATTAGCAAATCGGTACGAAAAGGAAAGGCTCACAACACACGTAAGGCAACTCTCAGGGAAACTAATATTTGACAATAATTCAAGTGTTATGTTATTATATATGATGCAGTTTAACTAATCGACTATTTACATATTATTTAGTACATTGATGTTTCGGTTTAATGTAAACGTGTAAAACGTCCAGAAGGGAACACCCAACATTTGAATAATTCATGAATGAGATCCTCTTGATGAGTTTCATTGGAGAATTGGGATTCCCTAGTGTTATTTGTATTTAAATGAACAGCCGAAGTTCGGACGGCCGATAGACCGGGGTGAGGCGCTAGGCGGGGTGGTGGTGTCGCTAGAACGTCAGGATGGGCTCCTCGCGGTGGTCCAGGATGTCTGGAATGTTAAAGCATTTATGCATAAACAAAGGTTCATAATTAAACAATAATAATAAAAGGATATCTATCAACAAACAAAAAGGTAAAATTAATATAAACAAAATGAACGAAACAAACGAATACTCAGCGTTTTCCACTAGTTTTGCTTGCTCGTGGGAAAATGGATGATGTGAGAAAACTTTTCGATGCACTCAAACCACTGAGCTTCCATTATACAAGTACGCGGGAGGGAATATTCTATACCTACGCCATGACAATTGTTTATTGTGCCGATGCACAGCGCCCTCTCGCCCGTCTCTGGGAGAACATTGACATTTGTTGAGGCGGACCGCAACATACAACCGTCATATTAGTTCCATAGACGGTCGCGCCGCTCAGCGCCAAAACGGCGAAAATCAAATGGCCTCAATCTGTTATCAATAATGACACAAAATGGAGCTCAGTGAAATACACTAATCAAAATAATTGTTCTTGTTAGCGAAGCGTACATGACATAATGTGAGCTGTAAGGCAGGGCGATGCGCGATGCCGCGGTGGAACGTAGCGCAAAACGGGCGTCGAAACATAAAACGATGTGCGGAATAAAATAAAATACATCGAAAGTGCGGCGCACATCAACAACCACAGTGCAATGAGGGGGTCGGATGTTACCTTTAGCGATGGCCCACCAGGGCAGCGTGACGTAGGTGAGGTACGCGTTGAGAGGCTGCGAGGCGGCACGCCGGCCCTCCTTCCACAGGTGGAAAGTCTGCGTGAACCCGCGCATGGCCCACAGCGGGTTGTACGCGCCGTCGTCCAACTCTGCAACAGGCGAGGGGTCAGAGGGTGCCTGCAGCGGCGGCGGGCGGGCGCTAGCGCTAGGGGAGTACCGTGCGGCGGCGGGCGCGGCACGTCGCACCAATAGTAGATGTCCGTCCCGTCGGGCGTGCTGCGGCGCGGCGGCAACGCGGCGTCGCGGAACAGCGCCGCAGCCACGCCCGCGCGCCGCCGCGGCAGCGTGCAGTAGGCGCGCGCGCCTCGGTTTGGCGAGCCTGGCGCCTCCGGGGCGTGCGCCACCGCGCAGCGCTCCTCGCGCCCGCGCACCGTGCGCGCCGGGAGCACCGCGCCCCCCGGCGGCGCGAGGTGGCGCGCGCCGCCGCACGAGGCCGGCTCCTGGCCCAGCTCGTCTGCCTCGTCCGCCCGCTCGGGCTCGGCGCGGGCGCGGCGCGGCGCGGCGGGCAGCGGGCGCAGGGGCGGCGCGCCGCCGCGGTGCGCACGGCAGGCTGGCGCGCGCGGCGCGAGCGTGTGCAGACAGGCGGGCGTGGAGACGTCGGGGCGCGCGCGCGCGTACACCTCGCGCATGTCGTGGTCGCGCGGCGGGCGGCAGCACCAGCGCGCGGAGGAAGCCTGCAGCCGCCGCCCTGCGCAGACACGCGCGTTACACGGGGGGCGCGGGGGAGGGGGTTTGATTACAAGAGGACCGGGGCTCAGCTGGCTTCCTCCGAGCGGAGTAGGGCGAGTGCGCGATGCGATACGTTACGTGCATGCTCACACCATGCCCCACATCAACTAACTACTACAAGCATCGACCACTTTACAAAACTAAAGCTTGTTATTTGTTTATTCATTTTTATTTATTTATTTACATTATTGGAAAACCAACGGCTTAAACTAACTTAATCAATTTACGTAATAGCAACAGAAAGACAATTAAAGATTTTCACGTGTAGAAAGAATTTTTCAAATAAATGATTATAAAATAAATAATAAATAAAAAATGCTGGACAATTCACACAGCATTATCTAGCCCCAAGCTAAGCAGAGCTTGTGTTATGGGTACTTTAATACAATACATTACACAAATAGATATTTTTTATTATACATAGAAAATACACAGAACACTCGGGCTAGATGATTCTGTGTGTATTGTCAATTATATTTATTAATTTATTTATTATTATTTATTAAATATTTATAGATCGGACACACATTGGTCCCAAGGCGGGAATCGACCTCCTGCGTAGCAGGCGGACCTTTGCCCGCCGCGCTACATCGGTCGTCGTTATGATTATTGATAATAGATAAAAAAAAGTTTATCCTCAATTTGTAACGAATCAACGTAAAACATCTACAGCAAAGTGTACAATTTGTAACTGAATCAACGTAAAACATCTACAGCAAAGTGTACAATTTGTAACTGAATCAACGTAAAACATCTACAGCAAAGTGTACAATTTGTAACTGAATCAACGTAAAACATCTACAGCAAAGTGTACAATTTGTAACTGAATCAAAGTAAAACATCTACAGCAAAGTGTACAATTTGTAACTGAATCAACGTAAAACATCTACAGCAAAGTGTACAATTTGTAACTGAATCAAAGTAAAACATCTACAGCAAAGTGTACAATTTGTAACTGAATCAACGTAAAACATCTACTTCAAAGTGTACAATTTTAACCAAGCTATTGATACAACGAATTGCTAAACAATGACGGTGCTGATTGTTCAATTGACTGATTACGCAACTACAATAGAGTGAAGTTTTAAAATGATAGTTGCGGTGCAGTACCTGGTGCATCCACCCGGGAACCGGGCCAATGACTGACAGGAACCTACCGCAACACAGCTGCAGCGCTTGCCTGACTCTATCGTAAGCACACAGAGAGAGTACCAAACCTGGCGCTACACTCCCAACACAACCCTCTCTCAACAACTGCTGCAGTAATATAGGATTATCCGTACGATAATTAACTAGTCAACGATTTAATCTTCTCAAATAAATCATCATAAATAAATAATCTTGTTAATTAGTCAGTCGTAAGTGCCATGACCATGCCCTTCAGTTAATATAATTGGTTTGCCGTATTCATTCTAGTTAAATAATACAAAATAAAAAAAAAACCAGTTAGCGAAGCGAACAAACTAATGACCGCCTGCTTTTAACGTAAAACTCCGTTCAGAAGTAGTCAGCACAACAAGCAACCAAGTGAAGATATACCCAGAACTCAACTTGTTCTCTTTGAGTTTATGTCTCATATTATAAAAATATATGCAGAAATTATATAGGTATGTTAAGTATTTTGTTTTGTAGAGTAGTGTACTGACCGTCCCTTAAGTCTCCGCCCTCCACCTCCGCGACGCCACTGATGAGGGAGTCCAGTTCTTCGTTCTCGGAGCGACTCTACCCGTCCTTGGAGCGCCAGCCGCCGCGCGAGTAGTTGTATTGTAGTGTACTGACCGTCCCTTAAGTCTCCGCCCTCCACCTCCGCGACGCCGCTAATGAGGGAATCCAGTCCTTCGTTCTCGGAGCGACTCTTGCCGTCCTTGGAGCGCCAGCCGCCGCGCGAGTAGTTCGTTAGGTTAGCACTTGGGTCCGACAGGCGGCGCTGAAAGATGTATAAACAATTTGTAAAATACTTGGTTTATTTTAGATTTCCAGTAACTCAAACAGTTAAAGCGAAAAAGTTCTCTCTTCAACCGAGGAGGAGGATGTTCTATGTTCTGGTGTTTTTAGGGTTCCGTACCTGAAGGGTGAAAACGGAACCTGGAGGCTTAGTAATACTAAGCCTCCGTTGTCCGTCCGTCCGTCTGTCACAGGCACATTTGAAATTTTCAGAGAATGTGTATTTCTTTTGCCGCTATAACAGAAAAATATAAAAATAAAATAAATATAAATAAATAAAATAAAAATAAAATATATATTTATTTTATAACAAAAAACGTGTTTTTTTTGGCTATTTTTGCTCTTCGTTTGTTAAGGCTGTATCTCTTGAACCACAACAGGTAGGCACATGAAACTTTCTATAAATAAGTAACACTTCAACTGTAATATCAAGAAATACTAAACATTTAGTGTAAATTTGAATGGGGACCTCCTAACAATTGAACATTGTATGTTCTTTGAAAAAGTTGCCTGAATTTTACGGTACGGAGCGGTTTATTTTTATGTATTTTGCTCGCCGATTTCTCCGTCAATAGTGGACCATGAAGATTATTTTTTTATTGTATAGAGATCGATCCCGAAATGGCCCTAAAAAATGTATTTTCGTGATATCCTTTAAGCTTAAGCGTTGTCCTGCGAAGCTTTACAAACAGTGTACTAATATTTATTATGGAAATTGATTTCTATTTAAATTGTCCTTGCTTCGAGAAAACGGCCTGCGAAAGCCTGCAGGCAGATGCAAGATGCGGCATGCTGAAGACAGGGTGCTATGGCGCTCATTTGGGGAGGCCTATGTCCAGCCGTGGACTAAGATAGGCTATTGACGATGAAAGAAAACGGTCGGCCGAAAGCTTTTTGTGTTTCAATTTCAACAAACCTTAGCTTATTTCTTGGATTACTTTTATTTACACCAGCCACGCGATAACTTATGTAGTGTTCCCAGAACAACAACTCGATAAGTCGTTCAAATACTTTAAATCATCCATACACTACACTAACACCTTTTAAACTGTTATATATTTTAATTATTTGTAATTAAAGTATGTAGGAAAAATACGTTTTATTTTTATAAACGTCGTTAAAATTCTTAATTGGATGGTGTAAGGAGCGACCACAAAATTGGTGGCGACCTCTTATGTCCAATGAGAGCCCAAACGTTTAGGGTGCGTTGCCGCCGCGCCGCCGCGCCGCCGCGCCGCCGCGCCAGTCGAGACGGCCCGTTCTCATGTCTCGCTGACGTTTCGGTAGATGGCAGCACCAGTAGAGTTCAACTCGATAAAATATTTTAGGCTAGAAAACAGTATCTTTTACTTTGTTTGTTGATTCTTTAAATGTGTCCCAGATGTTAAAACATTTGAATAGAGGACTTAACAACCAACTAGAACACATGGTGTCCAAGAACATGCACCTGTACTGGGTGTAACTGTGCCTTCCAGGTCTCCAGGTCAGGCAGTGATTGAGCTAAGACTGTACGGGTGTTGTGTTACCCACCTGGTTGCGGTACATGAAAATCTCGTCGGGGTCCTCCTCCCAGTCGTCCCACAGGTCAGTGGCAGGCTCGGAAGCCGGCGTGTCGAGCCCGGAGCCCCGCGGCCGCGACACGGCCATCTCCGCGTGTCCCTTCCCCCCCGGCCCCTTCATGCGTACGAACTCGCAACGCGCGCCGCAGCCGCCGCCACCGAGCAGACCGAAAGACATGCGCTGCGCCACCTTCGTCGACAGGGATGTTTGCTGGAAACAACAAAACAACTGTTCATGTTAACGTATTCAATTCAACCATTACTATATGCTGTAAAGACTGGTAAAGTTGAAATATAAATTAGATTTTAAAAAATCTTCACGCTTAAACGCCCAAATAAATACCGGTGTAAGTATTTAATGAAACTAATTAGTTCATACATTCTTCCAATTTAAATGATTCCTGAACGTTCAGTGTCCTAAGAAATGTTTACATACACATACTATAATGTCCATTTGTTACAATATGTGGAGTAGATGACGATAAATCGATGTCACTAAATATCAAAATCCTCAGGGGTGCCATGTTGCCGTCGGAAGTCGGTTGCGTGTTGCGTGTCAAACCATGAGACATTTCAGACTTCGACTTATGGCATCGCGCTCAACATTTTGACATGAGGGTGATACCGATACTATCCAGTACCTCAGGTACCTACTTACTTAACATTAGCTGCTTTCCGTCACATCGTTCATTTGTTAGCAAGCAGGCCTGCATGTTGATAAGTAAGACAGCGTATCTAGGTACTATCTGTAAGTAGATAGGATAATGCTGATACAGGATATACCTAGTTGGATTAAACGAGTGTGTTAGACATTATATTTAATTATAGTAGTGTATATGAGTTATACAAGTCGGTTTGACGTATATGGCACATAATAATAGCAATATTCTTGTTAAGATAAAATGACGTCGTCGGCGCGGCGCCCCGACCGCAATGGAAGAACTGTGTCGTTAATAACTCATTGGTGTTGATTGAATACCTACTGTATTCATTACATTAGACGCGTTCTTGAATGTATGTAACGGCGAGTAGGTACATATATGTATAGAGGTAGATAAAAAATGCTTTTATGTAGTAGGTACTCCCTTACGAATAATTCAGTTATTGGCATGTACAACAAACTGTAACTCGTCCTTGACAAGAAGATTCGTTTTGATTTCATTACCAATGCTTACATTCATAATGAATATGTCAAGCTACGACAGTTTCTATACCTAGACTAAACTTAGATGATGTTTATTAATATTGATCACGTTGATTCTAGGCGGATTCCAAAGTGCGTATTTAAACACATGCAATCTGTATGTATCTACCTAATATGAAGCACAGGCACGCGACGCAACATGCACTGCTCACGCCATGTGTTGCAATTACAATACAACGTTACAGAGTCGACGCCGACGGGCGGGGCGCGGCGTTCTTTCAAACGCATACATCAGACGGAATGTATATTATAATATCCGTATTGTTATAGATATATCTAATACGGAATAAGTGCAAATTGGCACGAAGCACAAGACGAAGCGCTCCCAGTACAATACCCAAGCACATGTGCACTCCACGCATGTTGTCTCAATGCTGCACGCACACGCACACGCCTTGAGCCGCGAGTGTCGTAAAGTCCGAGTGTTTACGATTCTCAATGTTACGATATCGCTGGAACCCTCCTCATTCAGGCTTTTGAATGAACCTTTTTACAAATAAACAACAATATTATTATATTTCCGTCGCACAGCAGCGTCTAGCTAGATAGATTTCATAGTACAAAATTGAACAGTGCGAATTTAAAGTTAAGTGTGGATTTACAAGAACAGTGCAGGGCAGGCAACAAGTACCTAGTCCGCTCCGCACAAGTATAATACAGCTTGCGAAAAGGTCACGGACGAAGTCGCGCCTTTAAAGCAGTGCTTGTCTAACTAGGTATATCTACTACTTGCCTTCGTAAGATCCAAGTAGGTACACTAGTTACCTACCTGCCTACAACATTGAACCAAGGAAGGGAAGGCGAACCACTACAGTTTCGATGTATAAAACATTATTTAGACGCGGAAATGACTCAAAGTTTCTTGTATCTACCAAACTATGTGCAAATCGTAAAACTAGTCTGACTAGTGGGCGGACTGTTTGTGTTATTGCAAAAGGTATTTAGCCAATGCTAACAGGCTGCGGTGATGAACGAGCCAGGAGCGCGACTCTAATCCGTTTAGCATAATGCTGGCAGGATGCGAGTGACGTGTGCACAGGGCACAGCCTAGCCGGTGGAGTCTAGCCTACACTACATGGCCATTGGCCAGTACCAGTACGTGACGGATACAAGCATGCAGCGCACCGAGCGACGTGAGGCAACACCGACCTAGGATCACATAGACGCAGCGGGTGTGTCGGAGCCCGCGGGACTTACATGCGAACGTGTTACTAGATAAGCATAACCCGACTCGCCGGATGAAGCTATGCTTGTGCTAGGGCAATACCGACTAATACTGCAGCGTTATCAGCATGTTATCAGCTAAACTGGTTTCATATTTGAAACTAGTGCTCTGTTAAATATTTCTAGCTAGAGCATTTACATTGCTAACATTTTTGACCTTGTGAAAATTGGATTACGATAAAACCCCTGAATATTTTTGGCTTAGTAGTACTGTCTGTGGTAGTACCTACTTACTTGATGACGAGGATTTCCGCTTGGTCGTTGTCATTAGAACGAACAGTGCTCGAATAACGTCGCAAGCCGCTCGTAAGCCGGCAAACGAAACTTTGACAGTTATTATTATGCCATCGGTCGGAGCTTTGTCGGGGCCCGCGGCCGCAACGCAGTCGCCACACTCCGCCGCGTGGGAGGAAGGAGACTACAATTACGTTGTATTCATATTTCTTTACTGGGTAAATATTCTTTTTGTTGATTAACAGAACAATATTGTACTGCGAGAATTTGCAACAAACAGGAAATCAGGTAGGTAATAACAATAACAAGACTGCTTGCATAACGATAACATTTTTTCAAAGAGAAATAACGTTTATCCTATTCGCAAGGTAGCGTAGCGTAGCATTCGACCCCCGACCACCAGTAGCTATGCTCGCTCAAGATTCACGTATGATGTTCAACGTGGACGTGTCCAAAAGTCACTAATGTAATAATGAGTGTCCATCGATTCGTTCGCGGATGACCCCGCCGATGTCGGCGGCGGCGCGGGGCGCGCGGGGCTCAGCAACAAGTATCAGAGACCAGATTGCCGCCGCGCCGCCGCCGCCGCCCCGCGCCGCCGCACCGGCGCACAGTGGATCGAAAAAGCCCTTCCTATAGACATAGAACTTTTTTTTTCTAAACATGCTTTTTCTTATTGGAAACCAAGACAGAATCTTATTAGAAGCCCAAACTATATCATATTTTATGAACCTAGGTGATAATGACGCAGAAAAGATTTTTTGAACTTTAATTTGTATGGAGAAAAACATGAAAATCGATATTTTTCGGCTCTCGTGCGAGTGCCCGTTATTTCCTCCGGCATAAATAATGTTTCTATTTTTTACTATCTTTTGACATATAGCACATTTGGGGCACTCGATGGACTTCAGGTGAAAAAAAATTAAATATATTTTTAAATTTTCATTTTGCATTTTATTCATTATACAAGGTACATTACGACCTATAAATAATATTTCAACTCACCTAATTATTGTTACAATTTTAATGTAATATTTCACCTATCATAATAATGAAAATATATAAAATTTTTATATTTTGTTAAAGTAAAAGCATAATTATCAAATACAGTCATTATTTTTAAAAAGAAAAGAATAATAATTACAAACTACAAAGGCGATTAAACAATTCACACGAAATAAATATTACTATTTTTTTAGACACAAGGCAAATTTTTCTATATTACAAGTTATTATACACAATAATTATTTAAAAAACACGTATTATGTACCTACATATAAGTTACAAAGTTTCTGTAAAACAATTAGAACATATTAAAAGACACATCCATATCAGCATCTGTGTCAGAATCTGTGTCTTCTGGATCAATGAATTAATGTGCTCTGACTTGAGGCACCATCAAATCCCCATTTCGATATTAATATCATTGATTGGTTTGTAATCTCGTCAGGTAAACTTTTTATTATTCTTTTAACAGTTATGTCAAGGAGTGCTTGAAGAGCTACTTTGGCCATTGTATCTGTAACAGTGATTGCGTCTTTCGGAGGAAAGCAATCCATCTTGGCTTGCTGCACTTTGTAATATGATGGATACAAATTTGTAATGCCTTCTTGAATGGCAGATTCTCTCAACGTTATATACTGGCACTTTGATAGTTTAAGTGACTGTAATAAGCCGAGCGCTTTGGTAGGGGTGAAAACACATTTATTTTTTTCATTTGCTTGTTCCACGTGTTTTTCCGCCTCTTTTGGATTCTTTAGAATATGATTTATGGCTGCTGCCAAAATATCTTTACCCTCATTTTTCATATTAGCAATTAAAGCAAAGGCCAATTCTGAACTTTCTCGGCCTTTATAATTATAATTTTAAATCCTTCGTACCTTTTGTTTTGTTCCAAATTCTGTGAAAGGTTTGCGCGGACTTGGAGCCGTTTTCGTTGATGTTCCAACAGTTGATGTACTCGGAGAGGGTAAAAACAATTCGCCAGCTTCACTTGTTTCTTGAATTGCAGTATTTAGCTGTTGTGGTCGTATATTTTCACGTACACAAGTTGGCCACTCGATATTCTGCTCCAACCAATCTGTATAGTGTTTTTTGAAAGTTTCTGTGTTACATTTTGCAGATTTCCATCTTTTTATCACAGACTGACTAAACTTCGACAGAATTCTTGGAGAGTGTCTGTATCTTCTTCAGATAAACTCAAATTCAACTGAAATTTAACACTTTCTAACAGTTTTAAATAGTTTCCAAGCTTGCCAGACTGTTTTAGAATCACAAATAGATCCAGATTGGTCACCACACTATGCTTTTCCATTTTTAACTCGAAATTTCACAGATGTTTTACGTAGTAAGTTTTAATATAACTAAAAAAATATTCAGAACCCTCCATATTTATACTTACTTCATACCGGCTAACGACTACTAGAAAAAACTAGACAATGACAAATTGTTAATTAGGTAAGTACCTACTTAAATAACATCCATTTTTAATAATAAAGCCAAGGGGCTTAAGGAATTCTTAGAATAATAATACAATCATAAGTGACGGGTTAGCAGGTAGTTCAAGATAAGTAGGTAAACCTCTGCAATGAATTTTGTAACAATGATAAGGTCGAGTACCTAACTTAATGGCCCCTTGTAAATTTAACAAAAAAATATACAATAGGTATCGTCTTAAACGGCTAAATATCATAAAACCACCATATAATATGGAATTATCAGGTAAAATTATAAAGTATGGCTGGTGAAATATTGCATTAAAACTGTAACAATAATTAGGTGAGTTGAAATATTCTTTTTAGGTCGTAATGTACCTTGTATAATGAATAAAATGCAAAATGAAAATTTAAAAATATATTTAATTTTTTTTCACCTGAAGTCCATCGAGTGCCCCAAATGTGCTATATGTCAAAAGATAGTAAAAAAATAGGAACATTATTTATGCCGGAGGAAATAACGGGCACTCGCACGAGAGCCGAAAAATATCGATTTTCATGTTTTTCTCCATACAAATTAAAGTTCAAAATATCTTTTCTGCGTCATTATCACCTAGGTTCATAAAATATGATATAGTTTGGGCTTCTAATAAGATTCTGTCTTGGTTTCCAATAAGAAAAAGCATGTTTAAAAAAAAAAGTTCTATGTCTATAGGAAGGGCTTTTTCGATCCACTGTGCGGCGCCTTAACACATTTTCCTAAACTGTGCGGCTCCAAGCTAGCTCATAACGATGTACAACTATAGGTAGGTAAGCAACGCTCTCATAAACACGACTACCATTCCGAATATCTTGATGATATCTGTGAATCTGCTGTCATCGCTATATTTTGTTAACTACGCGTTTGTATCAGTACTTAGTATTGTAATTGCTAGGGTTCGCGTCTCCCGACAAGTTCGCGAACTACGGAAGGTAGAGTAAACATCTGTTCGGCATTGTATTCCGCAGTCGAGTGGAGCGCTGTCAGCGGGTCCCTGCACCGCGCGATCTGGCTCACCAGCTGCAACGGGGGCCCAGCGCCAGCAGCGCGACCCGGTTCGCGCTAGTGCCAAGCCAACCAACCACCCTTGCAGAATAAAGGGACGCGAAAATACTTTACAATATGCACTTTATAAACACAGCTGCCAGAAAAGTAGACGCACGCATATTTCGTAAAGATTCAATTTGTTAGTCTCCCAAACCAACGCGCAACGTTAAATAAAATATTTAATCAGTAATCACAAATGTCCAATTGGCGGTCGCCTACAAGTTCAGCATGCAGAATGACTCAACTAGGTACCTCAAAAAAAAAACATAATCAGACTACAAAATGGTCAATTAGTCGGGGAGAAAATGGGCCGAATAAGCAGCGCTCGGTGAATATTTAATATAAGGGTGGCAGCCCTAGGCGAATGTTCGCGAACTTATACATAAGTCAATGTCAAAAACTCTTTTTTTCCTTATACAATAAATGTACACCTAAGAAAGGTAAAATTTAGGGATGCAACGATACCGATGCCGATAATCGTAAACCGCAGGTTATCGTTATTTTTGACGATAATCGGTATCGTAAAAAGTATTACGATTCATAACGATTCTTGAAAATTTGGTTTGATGTTATATTTTGCGTGAAAAGGAATGCAAGACAGTGAGAATAATGGGAACTCGCTATGATGATATAGATCATTTGCTGTTGAACATGTAAAAGAGAGATTGCATCAAGAAATAGAGTTGGATGCCTCTACCACATCATGCACAAACCAAATTCAAATAAATACTGGAACCTACTTAAAAGAAATAGAATGTTTGTCAACAGATAATATCAGACAAAGAGTTTGAAGAACCTCTATCAATCAATCTTTTTAACAAGTGAGTTTTCTTTATGTGTTTAGAATTTCAGATACTACCTAATAATACCTATACCTTATAAATAAGTAAAATCGGTAGGTACATAGAAAATAGATTTTTTTAAACTGCAATGCATCAAGCTGAGATGAAGATGACTAATAGTTATTACTTAGTTTAGTTTACAAAATATTGTTATCCACAGCTGGTTTAATCCACATGAATTTAAAAAACAGACAGAAACCAGAAAAAAAATGTTTTTTTAGTAACAATTTACCAGAAATTAATTATATATAGTATGTCATTCAGTTAGATGGTAAATTTTCATTTTATTTTAAACTCTCACTTTACCAAATTGTGCCTATTCTTTTAATTTATTTGTAAGAATGTAATGTGCCTATGAGAAAAAAATGAATGAAACTGAAACTCTCTTTTTTATTAAATGTAAAATAAATGAATCGTAATGCATTCGTAATCGTAATCGCTATTACGATGCATTCGTCATTCGTATCGGTATCGTAATAGAAATATCGTTGCATCCCTAGTAAAATTCTTAATAATTAAACACTGACACGGAAGTAAAGTGATATTTTTGATTTCAGTCGCTTCGGTATGTAGAATACAACAAGACAGGGTAGGTAGATGTTTTACACGAAAACGTGACTGTTCTTGTCTTGAATTACAAAGATAATTTTATTACAGGTTTAGTATCCCATTAACATGTCTCAACCTGCGAATGTAAACTAAGTAAGCTAACATACATTTTGCTAGTTCAGTTGTAAGAACTGGGCTACGGGGCGGTAACATATCAACCAACGTGCAGCCGGGCACGCGTAGTCGCGATGACGTCACGCGCCTCCCCTACGCGCTAAGCTACGTCCGAAGTAGTCCGAACCCTATGAGACCTCGGTTGACAAATACTCCCTCCTTGTCTAGAACTATCAACGTCTGTAAGATGACGGATTTTTTTGACTGCATACGCTGCAGAAGTAAGTCTCTTCGATGGCTTGTCTATGTGTGGGCCATTGAGTTAAGGTTATTGCCAAGAATACGGCACTGTTAACAATTTCTAACGTTTCTCCTTTGACGTTTACATTAGCCATAGGTAACTTGTTTTACATTAGGTTGAATAAATGTTGGTTTTGGTTTCATTTGGCAGTTTTTGACAAGTCGCAAAAGACAGCATACCTACAGCATCTTGCGACTTCTCCCAAGCATCAAAAATATGCGATAGGTACTAACTCAACACCGGCATCAGTAGATGACCTGCCACGAGTAAACCCGAATTGCTTACCTACTATGTAGCAGGTCATTGCCATTGAAATGTCTAAGCAATTGATGTAAAATAAGTTTGCTGAATGTAGGCAGTACTGATATTGGTCTAAAGTTAGTGGGGTCAGACCTACTACCCGATTTAAACAGTGGGATTATTTTAATACATTTCATTAGATCAGGAAATACGCCACAATCAATAGACTCATTGAATATAAAAGCTAGATCTGGTGCAATAGTATCAATTAATGGTTTAATAATTCTAACGGAAATTGCCCCAGAGATCTGCAGTTATCTTTATATTATATTTAAAAGTTTAAAGGCTTTATTAATATCAGTTTCATCGACATGGTTTAATTTAAGTTTATTTTCACATTTAGGTACATTTTCTATAAGTAGTGACTCAGCGATTACTTGAGAAGAGTTTAGACACTTTGTAGTAGAGATTGGAATGTCAGTAAAAAGTTTTCAAATGCTTGGGCTACTTCAACGTCATTTTTGATTGAGCAATCATTAATCTTTTAATTGTAATCATTATCGTAGGTACCTACTGACCTTTCCAGTCTCCCTATTTATTTTTTCCCACGTGATTTTATACATTTTCACTATTTCTAATTTGTGAGCATATAATTTGATTTTGCTACATGACAAACTTTTCTAAACATTTTTGAGAAGTTTTTTTATTTTTCTTTGAACTCCTGGCTAAAATTGTATTGTTTTTCTTTTCATACAACTTTTGTCTACTCTTATGTAAACCCACTGTTGCCCACTCACTAAAGTTTTCTATTGGGGTGTGAATATTGAATTGAACGCATTCGTGAATTTATTAAAAAAACTACAATACGACTCATTTGGGTTGTTATGTGAGTAATTAATTAGGTGATGTTTTAGAATCCCAATCCAATATCAACCGTTCAAATCAACTTGTGGCACAGTATGTATTTTATTTTTTTGTTTTAATTTTTTATGTGGATATCTAATTTAATTAGTTGACCTAAATGGTCTGATTTTAAATTGCTTATTATTTTTTTACTAACAAATTCATCAGTTTGGCGCTGACTAACCGGAAACACTTGGCCTCTTCGTGAAACGAGGAAGGTTATTGTTAACATCACAGAGTTCGGATAGGACAGTGAACAGCTTGCTTAGCTTAGTGAGGGTAATTATTGAATAAGCATGCCAATGCCAGTTATATGGCAATACAATTCTTTATGCGGTAGTTTACTTAATTATTCATAATGGTTAATAGCTGCAATCCTCCTACAACCCAGCTAGAGGCTGCACCGTGTCCTTGCAAATGTAAT
Source organism: Eupithecia inturbata (assembly GCA_963662085.1). NCBI lineage: Eukaryota > Metazoa > Arthropoda > Insecta > Lepidoptera > Geometridae > Eupithecia > Eupithecia inturbata. Next base: position 394,951 of record OY759179.1, on the reverse strand, counting down.
TTAGCAATGACGTCAGATCAAGATCAAACAACATTCACTAAATTGATTTTAGCAAACGGACAATCACCGTGAATAAATCATTATCATTATCAGAGACTAGTTAACCTCTGACACCCTCTGAATCCTCACGGAGTATAAGAACGTGTGTGTGACCGCTAAATGAACGGCAATCGTCGTAAGTCGTAAGTACACCATGTAAAACCCGTTTGAAACCCAAAACGGTCCGAGCATTAATTCGGCTGATATCCTCAAAGTGGAGGTAAAACTACGCGGTAGAGCTATCGGCTAGCGGATAGTTAGCTACGGAACACATGTTCAGTTCAACGGCAAGGGAAAGCTGTTGGAGGGTCGATGTGGGTGAATCGATGAGCGCCGAGTCAGCATCTGTAGAGTCTCGCGAGAGGAGGCGCCGCGCCGGGGGTGTAGTGTAGTGTCGCGGGGCGGGGGGCAAGGTCGCAGGACCCGCCAGACTGACGCCGCGCGCCGGGAACGACACCACGCGACCGAACGACACCACGCGACCGAACGACTTCCATGGAATAGGTACCTACTCATTATTTGTTATCTTGCAACATTATAAAAACAAGATCCTTCAAGTGCGAGTGTAACTCGCACGCCGAGAGTTTCGAACGTTTGTCAATTATACAAATCTATAAACTTATAATAAAACTGGAACAGGTCCAATTCTGTACATTGAAGACTTTTTGATTTTTTTTGGTTGGTCGACTGTATATTTTTTTTAATTTTTGTCTGTCTGTCTTGGCCGCGCATCACGCCGACACTGCTGAATAAATTCAAATAAAACATGGCCTAGGTAGGTTCAGTTAATATGTCCTTGCTCGTACGTAATTTGAGTTCAAACTACGAGGAAGGACATACCTACCTATGATACTTTTTATCCCGGAATTCATTGCGGTTCCCTTGGGAGAGGGGATGAATCATACCGAAACTACTGAATGAATTCAAATAGAATAGAAAATATTTGATTTACTCTAAACCTTAAATCTTCTATGCAGCACACTAACATAATACACTAATTAATCCTATGTACATAGAGGTGCTTATTTTTCGTGCGCAGCAGGGCTTGGTATAATCAATCATGGCCTCCACTCAGCATTGTGCTGGATGAAAGCTGGTGTGTCCACCCTGCGCTGGTTTTCATCGATCATCAAATTTTCACTTGTTCGGAGACCTCTTTAAAAACGTTATTACAGTTGAAGTGTTAGGTACTTGTTTATAGAAAGTTTCATGTGTCTATTGTGGTTCAAGAGATACTACAGCCTTGACAAATGAAGAGCAAAAATAGCCAAAATATATACATTTTTGTATGGAATTCCCTTTAGTTTGGATATTTATTTTATTTTTATTATTTATATAGGTACCTAGCTATTATAGCGGCACCAGAAATACACATTCTCTGAAAACTTCAACTGTCTACCTTTTACGGTTCATGTGATAGAGCCCTCTGACAGACGGACAGGCGGACGGACAGCCGGAGGCTTAGTAATAGGGTTCCGTTTTCACCCTTCGGATACGGAACCCTAAAAAGCAAGAGTGAACATAACATTGTAAATCAGCTATACTTATGCCACTTTAAGATAAGGTATTGAGACTATTAGGCTAAATCAGTGTAGATTATATTAGGTCCTTACATATGAAATTGGCGTTTTGTATGGGAGGAACAAAAAGTCGAATATTTTTTAATATAATATATTTAATTAATCAAAGTATGAACCATTATTTTCTATGCACTTTTGCCATCTTATAGGTAGTTCATTGATCCCTTTACTAAAAAAACCAGTCGGACGGGAATCAATAAAATCTTTGAAGGCGATTTGGACTGCCCCATCGGAGTTGAATTTTTTCCCTTGCAAGAAGTTATCCAAATTTCGAAAAAAATGGTAATCTGTTGGAGCAAGGTCCGGGGAGTACGGAGGATGTCTTAGACTTTCCAATTGAAGCTCTTCTAATTTAGTAGCCGTCTGTTGCGCAGTGTGTGGTCTAGCGTTGTCGTGAAGCAGCAGTGGCGTGGAGCGATTGACCAGCCTAGGTTGTTTAGCCGCTAGCTTTTCCATCATGGTTTGCAATTGCTGACAATAGACATCAGCCGTAATAGTCTGGCCAGATTTGAGAAAACTGTAATGAACAATACCGGCACTAGTCCACCAAACGCTTACAAGTAACTTTTTTGGGGTTAATTTTCGCTTGGGGCAGGATTTGGCTGGCTGGCCAGGATCCAACCATTGCGCTGAGCGCTTCCGATTATCGTAAAGAACCCATTTTTCATCACAGGTAATGATTCGGTTTAAAATACCTTCATTATTGTGCCGGTTTAGTAATGTAACGCAGCAGTCGACGCGCGTTTGCCGGTTTGCTTCAGTCAATTCGTGAGGTACCCACCTTTCAAGCTTTTTAATCTTCCCAATTTGCTTCAAGTGAATTAAAACAGTTTTATCACTAACATCGCAGCCTGCAGCTAACTCGGACGTGGTTTGCGATGGATCCGCTTCCACAATAGCCTTCAACTCTTCATTATCAACTTGAGTCTCAGGCCGTCCACGGGGCTTGTTCTGCAGGTCAAAATTTCCAGAACGAAAACGTTGGAACCAAAAACGAACTGTGTTTTCTTTTGCAACACGACCGCCATACACATCATTCACCCTTCGAGTTGTTTCCGCAGCACTAGTGCCACGGCGGAACTCGTACTCGTAAATAATGCGATATTTTAAGTTTTCCATTTTGTAAAATGAGTGACGCAAACAGAAAAAAACAGAAGAAAAAAAACAAATGAATGACGATCATCGAAGCACAAATACATGAGTCTATAGCTGTACAAATTTGAATTTGGAATTCCTTACCAAAGAGGAGAAATTTGTGATTAAAGTGGCCAGTACGAAAAACGCCAATTTCATATGTAAGGACCTAATATTTGTATACTATTACAATTGTGCGTAAAAAGTTACGTGTGTGTGTGTGTGAGCCGACTACTACACCTTCAGTGCCTTTACTGTGTTATAAACAAGCTAAGAGTTTCCATTCCAAGTCCTTGTAATCTGTCCGCGCAACTCTGTTTGAATCTGATGACTTCACAGAAGTAGAGGTAGAGCCGCCCACAAAATACAATATCAACATTCTATTTGTTGTCTCGAAATGCTTTGCGCCGCTGATCCTCACTTCAGCAAATTGTCAACAACAGTTCAAATACAGACAAAGCGAAAAAAACAAGAGAAACAATGCTTCCGATCAACTAAGTACCTACTTACCAATAGTATTTAGTATTGAATGTATGATTTATCTAAATCCATCAGAGATACGTTATCAGCAGAACGGATCCTATAACTAACTGCTGCAATAGTACGTAGGTAGGTAGGTAGGTAGGTAAGGTACAGCAAACATATCGCATGATTTGCCAACTCAATTCAAATGAGTACAAAACAACAGAAATATCTAAAGGGTGACATCATCATGAGCATTATCATTATCCGCATTTATTTCAATGTTTGTTAAATCTTATGTTTTATTTGAACCTAGTCATATACCGGGTGCGGCGATTGAACTGTCCCTATGTGAAAATGAAATATTTCTGTTAATTTTCAATATTTATTTATACACTTTTGGCATGTGAAAATAGAAAGTTCAAAGTTTTATTATCACTTATTCCGAAGAAATAAAACCGCCTTTAGCCTTTAGTACAAGCTGAAGTCTCTTTCTGAAAGAAGCGCAGGCTGCTCGAATGACATCGTCACTCAAACAATTCCATTCTCGCGTAAGAGTAACTTTGAGCGCTTCCAGCGAAGTGTGTTTTTTAGCACAGGCCCTGACCTGTAAAACACCCCAAATACAAAAGTCCAACGGATTCAAGTCGGGTGATGACGACGGCCACATATCTCGGTCGATCAGCACTGGAACGTTTGCTTTTAACCAATTTTGCGTTCCAATTGCTCTGTGCGATGGTGCCGAGTCTTGCTGGAAAGTCCAACGCTCAGAACCGAATGTGTTGCGTGCCCACGGTATCAGACCTGGTCGCAAGACTTTATCTTGATAGATTTGTTGATTTATTTTGACTTGGTTGCGACCCATTGGAAGAAAAACAAGCGGAGAACGGCCTTTTTCAGACACCGCCGCCCAGACCATGATTTGGTCGGCTCCTTGGCGTCGAGTGACTTGCAATTCATCTGAATGGTCGCTGACACGTCCCTTCAACCAAACACGGTCATTTTGTTTGTTTAAAAACTGTTCAACGCAAAAAGTTTTCTCATCTGAAAACAACAAGTTGGGAAGCTCGCCAGAGTCGAGCAAGCGAATCAGCTCTTTCGATCGATCAACCGTTTGCTACGCTGTAAAGCAGTGAGTTCCTGAGAAAGGTTTTTTTTTAAAGGTTTGACTTTAAGCTTTTCCTATAATATGCGACGAACGCTGCGGTCGCTCACCTTGAGATCCTTCGCGAGCTGGTTTGCTGAGCGCGCTGGATTTCTGTCTAATCGATGATGCACCTTTTCGACAACTGCTGGCCCTGTTGCAGTACAGCGTCGTCCGCCACCGTAGCGTTTCTTAACGCTACCAGTCTTATTATATCGTTGAATAGTGCGATGCACAAATTTCTCGTTCAATTGAAGATTTGGCAGCGCTCGACGTATTTCAATATTCGATTTTCCCCCCAAATGAAGAGCAATCACTGAATTTCGTTTTAAATTCATTGTTCTAAATTCGAATGTGTGTTTCTCACAACAATATCACTTCAAATGAGGATAAATAATATGTCAAAGACCAACATTTGAAATTTTGGCGGCGTTCGATTCAGTGGTTTAAATTTTAAAACAGTTAGATAGAGACGGACAGTTCAATCGCCGCACCCGGTATAACGTGTGCGTGCTTCAAAACAGGTATGTGATTACAAAATCAGGCAGTACCGCTACGAGCGAGTGGAGTTGACCCAAAGTGAATATGTTGATATACAGAGCGTTCCCCGCGGCTTCCCTCCCTTGACGCCGCCGTCGGCGACCTCGCGGCACGTCCACAGTTGGATCGTAAGTCCCGTCACGCGTACCTCACCTTCCTACTGCATCATCGACTAACGGACTTCTTATTTTCCGCTCAGAGACCAACGAACTTCCCTTTCCCTCTTAAAATCATTCAAAGTAATTTTCTCGACGAATCCCCTTTAAAGGCATTTCCTGTTGAGATGCTGAAAGCGCTAATAATACATTCGGAACTATTGCGTTCGAGAGAAACGTTTGAAGTAGTCCCTAAGGAGCCGCCTACTGAAATAGAACACAATCCTGATGACGTTCATAAACACAAGGCGGCACTTCGCAAAGATATAATTTTAAACTGGGTTTCTCATGATCGAAAGTTTCTCAGTATTACTTTTTATGTGTACTTAATAAATTCGGAATCTGTGCTCTTAAAAACAAGTTCGGAGATAATCGGACAATCAAACTCATCCACCGCGATGCAGAACTGCTTTCAACGGCACTGCGGGGCTTTGTCACGATCATAACTACTCACCATAACCATTTGCGGAGCAGCATCGTGCTGGCATTATCAGCAATATTAGCAAGTCCCATAATTTAGGGATTTCTAGATAATTATCAAGAGAAAATATTTGTTAATTTGTGAGCCGCGCTCTTAGTTCCACTTCCGCCGCCATAGCGACAATGTTAGTCCGGCGGCTGGCCCACACAACAGCACGTCACATCAACAACGTCACTCACATAAATGAGGCAACGTGTTTTGTTTACCATCTCGACAATAGATTAACGTCAAGAAAGGGTCATGCATACGATGAGATACGTAGGGCTGTATAAACACGAGCAAAAGGTTAGTGGAGCGTCCGATAACAAAGCCGGGTCAACGTCACAGCCGTGGTCATGTCAGGTCAAGTCATGTCACACCCGGGGAAGGTCGTATCAACCGGGGCGGTCGGCTTTGTAAAGGGGTCGCGGCAAATTGCCCATATCCGGCTATCACCCGGCGCGGCGCGGCGCGGCGTGGTCGCCATCCCGGCCTGCTCTGCTGGGATCATTGTTATTATGCTCTCTTTCGATATTGACACCACCATCGATGTGATGAGAGATGTATGAGATCATCAATGTTGACTTAAACCTTTTTGATGGAGTTGTCAGTGATTTCGTGGTTAGTAACGAAAACGTTTGCCTTCTGTCGTATACCACTTGAGTGCCTTTAGCTACTGACTAATACGCGTAATATCTTTGTATACAATACATTCCAACTACAAGATAACGCAGAAGTCGTTCATCGATGATAGTAAGTAACCACTTGAGTATGATGAATGCGCCACTAGGCCGGACAAGCGTCCTCGACATTTTTACGTTTAACTATTCGTTGAGACATTATCAACTTGCTAAATTATTATTAAATACTTATAAAGTTGTGGTAGACACGAGCCTCCAGGAAAACGTGTCGTTCCGGATGGGAAGATGACGACGCAGGCGGCGGCGCAGCGGCGCCGTGCCCGTGCACCACCTGATCCACGCATACCATCTCTGTGTGTGGTGTGTACTCACCCTGGAGTCGTAGACCCTGGTGAGCGTGTCGTATCGTATGGAGCCCAGGAAGATGACAGCGCAGGCGGCGGCGGCGCCGCGCCCGCGCGCCACCAGCTCCACGCACACCATCTCACCATCGCGCACCACGATGTCGCAGAATACCTGCACACACACATCCACCGTTACTTTCATTTCATCTGTGGGTACAATGGGTACAGATGAAATCAAAGTAATGCCTGTCGCGTTTCATTACCTGCCTGTCTAAATTAGGTTCTTACAGAAGAGGGGCTCGGCCCCGAAACCCCCGTATAATATTTGATTACGGTAAGTTTCTCGGCGAGTGTACTCTCAGCAGAGCTGTTGGTTATTATCACCTTGCAGCCCGTTGTAAATATTCTGCTACCTGTCTCTGTCAAACTAATGTAGGGCAAGTACGTCAATAATTTTATTTTTATTTAGATGGAAAACAGACAGCTTGTACAACTTAAATGAGTAGAAACATTGGTGGTATAACTAAAGCTTAACAGTTTTCACTTATAGAACTTAAATATGCTTAAACTAAAATGTATATAATCTAATAAGGTTGGTACAAGTAATTAAATGAATGAGTACACTCAAGTTTGAAGTGGTTTGCCTGCTTGTGAACATTTTGTTGTTAAGTAGTTTGTAAAAGACACATAAATCTAGATAAACATTAATATTTAGTAAATGGTGTGGTTAAAAACATTCATAATGATATTTCATTTCATTTCATTTATTCTCAAACAATTTACATTGTGTCGGAAATTACACATCGATAGGTACACAGATAAGCTACAATATTAAAAAAAAAATGTTTTACATAGGTAGACCCAGAGCAAAAAAAAAAACAAACAATAATAGTGCTTAATCAAAATATTACTCAAATGTCCAAACAATTAATAATCAAGAATGTCAGATTTCAGGTCAAAAATATTCATAATATTATGTCAACTATGTTACCTAAATGTTAAATTATTATCATTACAGATTCTCAGACTTATGTTTGTCAGCGCAGAACTCCTCCAAAGAATAGTAGCACTTCTTCAACAAGAATTCCTTTAGTTTATTTTTAAATTTGTCTGCATTATATACACTTTTATAATTATAAGGGATAGGCAATTTATTATATAGTTTTACAGCCTGGTGCCGTACGCTGTGCTCTGATATGTTCAGCTTAGGCGAAAACTCCCGTTACTATGTCCCTTCTTCTAGTTTTTTCCCTTAAAGCCCTTGCCTCAGGGGTTTCGAATGAATTGAAGTGTTTTACTAGGTATGTGAGTAGAATGAATAGATATAGACAAGGCACAGTAAGTATGCGCAAAGTAATGAAATGTTCCCGACATGATTCTATTAGAGATATGCGTATCATCCTCCTAACTAATCGCTCTCGTTTGCATCACAAATGCTGAATATATATTGTAGTTATAGCTTTTTCCCCAAAATAATATGCTGTAACGAAGCTTGGACTCAACTAGTGCAATATCTTTATCTTTAGCTGTTTCAGCGTCACTTCATCTCTTAGACTTCTGATGGCATAGCATGCAGAGCTTATGTAATTAATGTAATTATCTATAGATTTCAATTCAGATTTAGCACATATACCACCTTACATACAGACAAACGTCACTGGGCACTTCTCTTGAAATCGGCGGGGTTTAGCCGGGGGGACCCTGGTTTAGCGGGGGGCTGCTTCCACAACCGGTGCCCTGACCCTGGTTTAGCGGGGGGCTGCTTCCACAACCGGTGCCCTGACACTGGTTTAGCGGGGGGCTGCTTCCACAACCGGTGCCCTGACCCTGGTTTAGCGGGGGGCTGCTTCCACAACCGGTGCCCTGACCCTGGTTTAGCGGGGGGCTGCTTCCACAACCGGTGCCCTGACCCTGGTTTAGCGGGGGGCTGCTTCCACAACCGGTGCCCTGACCCTGGTTTAGCGGGGGGCTGCTTCCACAACCGGTGCCCTGACCCTGGTTTCCCAACAGCCTGTCAAAAATCTAGAGCCCCCGCCTTTTTATTTTGCCTGGCATGTTCAAGTATTTTATTTTATAAAAAAATAAGTTTTTAGTAAATCTTTTGATAAAGATACTTTATTTGCATAAACACGTGTTAACAAAGATGGTAAATAATTTATGACACAACCATGTTTGACCAATTTATATCGAAATGCAAAAAATACTTTTATTGTTAAACTAGCTGTACTTGCGACTTCGTTCGCGATTACCATACCATCTCCGCTGGCAGGCGACCAAACCCGGGTTGTTTGACGTTTAAGCCCGCCAACTGGCAAGCGACCATTCCCGGGTCGTTTATTTTTTCGATTTTTTTGCTCCGGAAAAACTTCAAATATCTACCAAACAGTTGGAGCAATCGGTTGGAAACCAACACAAAAACCAAAAAAAAGTTTAGAATAAAACCTTGGTCTGGCGTCCAAAACTCGGTCAATCCGGTGACCGAAACTCGAGCGCTGCCAGTCGAAGGTGAAATTTTATTTCCTTTATTTCTAATTGATCTTGGATGACAAGTAGATTGTTTTATGTATGTATTCTGTGGTAAATGTTACGTACTACGTGAAATTAGAAAGATCTAAGTCGGAAAACAAAAGATTTTCGTTGTAGAAGCAAATTAATGAAAAGCGCCGCGGGACGCCAAATTCAAATTTAGTTTTTGCTCTCGGCCTCTTTGGTTCTTACTCGGAAATAAAAAAAGGCACACTGTCGAAACATTTATTCCAAGTAGTCGACTACCCAATCTGATTATCAAGATAAACACCACCACTCTAGAGCTTGGCATTCGTCATCCATCAGCCTCACAGACACTTGACACGGGACGGTTTTTTGCGCCCGCTTCGGAACTCGCGATAAGGTTTTATGAGCTACTTGTGTAAACAAATTGTTTGGGAACGTGCTGGTTTTTTGTTGGGTACTAATGTATCTGCTCGTTTTGGTTCCTTCTCGTCCCACGTTCGTAGAAGAGGCGGCGCTTGAACTTGGATGTCAATTATTTACGATTCAGATCTAGTTCCACGCCATTCTACCTCTATGTCGTCACTTTTTTGTATGCATCTTGTTAATTAGACAATGATAGGTAATTTAATTTAATTTTGCGTTTCGAGAAATAAGGCTTTTTTATTTATTTAATATCTAATTTCACGACGATCAAGGCGAGGTATAGCGGTACGATACAAGACGCGACGAGAAGCTGCCCTCAAACTGGTTTGTCTGCATACTTGCGGTGCGGCCGCGCGCGACGAAATCATTTTAATAAAATAGGCAAATTAGTTAGGTTGGTACTACTCGTATAAATTCCTTTACTCCGGCTGACTAACCTATAGCTAATTGTACAAAATGAACCAACCTATCGTGCAAGAAACTAAATATTCTCAACACATCGCCGCCGCGCGCGCCGTCCGAGAAGGTTCGCGCGAAACAATGATAAGTCAACTATAAACTGTAAATATAAGTGTACTTATTTACAGGGCTAGATCCTTGAGGGGGTTCTACTTGCATCATTATTACTCACTGATCTGACGTGATACACCATAACTGAAACTTAATCGTTTTCGAGATACAGAACTTTAAAGTTTAAAAAAAATTTATAATTTTTTTTCTATTTTACAACTTTTTTGTCTTTTCGTTTTTTATTTTTTCACGACTTTTGTGATGTTCCTTTAAATTAGTTGCTTTATTATTTCCAACACCAAAATTGCACGTAGATAAACAAACTGGGTCGTACGTAGTAGGCAATCGATAGTAAAAAAGAAATTATTTTTCTTAAAGGAATATTTAAAAAAAAGGTCGAGTTAACCATTCACCCTGTATCTATAGTCCCCTTTTATTAAGCGCAGGCCTCGCCTCCTGTCAGGGGCTCCACCTTGCCTCTCGGCTTTAATTTGTTTTCAACAATCGCGTTGACATCAGTACTCAAAAGGACGGTGGAGACTCGTAACGTAATCTATGAAAATTACGTTCATTACAGCACTATCAATCATTGAAGAGGAACTTTCGACGGAGATGATGATTGAAGAAAATATGAACATTACTTTTATTTATGTGATAAGAAGATGTGGGGAATATTGATTTTATTTTCCCCAAAATTGGGGATTTTCAGTCAGGTTTTGGGGTAATCCAGACCATGGACATCGGCAACGTACCCACTTCTTCACCCGATCTCATGGTAGGGGGCGACGTATCATCTCTATCTTTCATTGTAAAAATTATTTGTTATGCGCGACTGTACTACTGTACATTTGTTCGTAGAACTTCACAGCGACTTTTTTTTATGTTTCACTACTAATTCGCATAAAGTATGACTACTGGTAGAGGCGGTATTTCAGGCGCTAAATATACATATATCATTTATAATCAGAAAAGCTCATTTTCTTTAAGAACTATTACGTTGTTCAATGGTTACGCAATGTCATTCAAAAGTCTTGTTCAATATCTCCGTTCCGATAAAAGCTATCATTATGAAATTTTGCATAGCTCGGGCGTTATTAAAACGCTAAATTTGTGTGTAAATTTCGTTGCTATAGTACCCGTGTACGGTCATGTGTACGCCAGCGGAACGTTCCTCTAGCGTACCCACTAAGAATGGTCATTTTTTCTTAAACCAAAAAGGCACTATTTCTTTTATGTATGTACTAATTATGCTTTAAAATTAGGCATAACAACAAACGTGAATTCGATTATGGGTACGCTACCGTCACGGACACCAAGATTGCTGTCATTGCCTCTAAAGTTAATTGTCGTTTTTTCCATGCATAGTACCTACTTACCTACGGCTTTCTATTGAAAAATTAACATTGAGATGACGCAAGTCAAGTACCTACGAAAATGTTGATCTCACTAAATAAACTTTAATGCCCGTATTATGAAAGCTTGCTCAGTAATCAACCTATGCTTGAGTAGGTAACTCTTTTCTATGGCATAAGCGTAACTCAAGCATAGATCGATGAGTGAGCAAGCTTTCATAACACGGGCCTATGTGAATGATCGGCATACCTATAGAGAGGCAGCCTCGGGCGAGCTTCCAGTGACTAGAACACGAATAACGACGAGAAGAATTACAAGTTACCAGGTGTTTGTCACATCACAACATTATCTACATACACCAGCAGGGCTAAGATGCGCGCCACGAGAAGCGTGTTTCTTCTCGATAACTCGAGAAAAATGGCGGTATCTCGATTTCTCGACCGATGCTAGCATGCAGCACAGCACCAAATGTCATCACGTCTCGTCACGTGAACGATTTTAGTGAATGTATATCTTATCTGTGGTAACCTTTCTCGTCAAACGCTAAGATGCGCACCAAATTTTCTCAACTTTTGACAGTTTAGCGCGGGATAACTATCGTTTTTCAATTTGAGCACGAGAATTCTCGAGAACTTTTTTTTGAAAATTTTCTGCAAATTTTCTTGATTTTAGTAGTCCCGTATCAAAATTATTTATTGGCGGTGTATAATAAGAGACATGAAAGATTTTTGTAGAAGTATCTATTTTACTTACCAGTAGGTACCTACTTATTGTAGGTACTTACTCAAGGTGAAATTTGGGAACGGTGCCTGTATAATGATAACTAAAGGGTTACGTATTATTGTAAAATATCTCCAAGAGCTATGTAGTTCTACTTTAAGCGCTAAGGGTGGAGCACATCATGTACTTGCTCACATTTTTCTTGACCTTGTTATAAGATACGGTGTACAAAGTACAATGTAGTGAAATTATCAGGGAAGAATCCTAGATGTGTCTGGATTCTTGTTCTTACACATTACATTGTTTTCCCTCTTTCTAGTGGCCAAGATGTACAAGGTACAACGTGTTATTTAGTCTGTGCGTGTGATATCAAGGTTAACTAGCTTCCTGTTATTAGAGCTTAGCAATGTACGAAGTACAATGTGTCAGGTCAGGCAGAGAATCTAGTTCACCTAAAGTCCTACATTATAATGTCTACTTGCAATACGTGATCTTTGTTGTTCCGTATTGAACCTTCATGTATCTTAAATCTAATTAATAAATCAGTTGCGAATTATCAGCGTTGGAGTTATTATTTCACGGTACCTGAAACAATAGGCACGTGCATAATAGAAAACATACATAATACATAGTGTAGTAGCTAACTGAAGCGGAGATTTTCGCCCGCCAATGTTGAAATAGCTTCTCCTTCTTTTTTTTTTGTTTGGTTGTGTTTCGACTGTTTACCACCATTCTACTCGTACCAGTGAAAATGTTCAAACTACCAATAACAAGGTGAAAACTAAGAAGGTTAGTTTATTTCTTCCGTGCAGTTCACAAAAACCATAGACAATTGAATGAACTAAACGGGTGTTCGTCTGGGAGGCTGTCTCTACGCGAGAAAGACTACTCGACAACGAGTATTATGTCTCTCGTGGTGCGCATCTTAGAGTTAACGAGAAAACCACTGACGACGAGAAAAATAGACGTCACGCGCGCGACGTCTTTCATGGCGCGCATCTTAGGCCCCCAGGTCCTTCTACTAGGATATTACATGTTATGTTTAGAGTTGTAAGGTCGATAGTTGTGGGAGCGGGTGAGGTACAATGTAATGCGATAGGGCAGGGAGGGTAGGGCGACAATGCACGCCCGCGCCGCCCCTGCCAAGGATGTCAGGTCGCAGTCACCTGACACTCGCTACACACTGGACCAACTGATTCTCAAGTAATGAAACAGATAGCACGATCATCAAATGGAACGGTTATTGTGAGGTACCTAGTGAGAGAAAGTATGCATTTCGCAACATTGATAAGAAATTGATTACAAGTGTTATTGTTATTTTATTATACACCTAAAGGAAAATAAATGCTTTCGTCCTTTGTTATTTCGCTCGTACAAACCTAAACTTACAGTAAGTTTAATATTTTTACCTGTACGTTTAATTGTAGGTAGGCATTGTAGACCGAGTGTGTATATGTAGGTACTCACTTAATAGTTAGTACCTATGTAGGTAAATTCTTTCCTGGGTTGCTCGACACAATCTTATCAGTGGTGTCGACCGCAGTGAGTCGTACTTAGACCTAATCAGTTCTATCGCACAAAGGTATGTGGGTTCATAGAGAACGTGTGTGATCCCAAAAACATAAATAAATCAATATAGTGCGAATCAAAGCTATCGATCATTTTATATTTTAGACATGCCTCCTTGACCGCTCACTGTTGTTTTGAAGCACGTAAATAATCAGTATTTACGTGGTACGGAAAATACATGCTTAGTGTGTGGGATGCGTCGGCCGGCGACGACGGGACGTCACGGAAATCGGCCGAGGCCATGACGTCACTGAGAGCTAAAGGCAAGTGACTCACCATCGGACAACAAAGTTAAGGTGTACTCATGCATGACTATTCGATCTTTGCACTCATTATCTGTTTTCCTGGACAGAGTATTGGTCACTCCTCCTTCTGCCCGTGGTAAATGACACACTATTTGTAAACACGGGTAGCACCGCTAACAAATTTATAAGCAACCCGTTGTCAACATAATTAATAATCGTATTTTGAATGACCAAACCAATATTTTTCCTTCGTAGTAAATCGTTTTGAATGCCTGCCTCATCAACAACATTCAGCAGATGGGAGCTGATGTAGAAGAAGACATGCGATGAGACTGGTACCTATTGATAGATACAGTACTTACAAGGTTTCTTCGTCGCTTCTTTACTTTAGTCAACATACCTACCGAAGCGACTGAAATCAAAAATATCACTTTATTTCCGTGTCAGTGTTTAATTATTAAGAATTTGACCTTTTCTAAGTGTACATTTATTGTATTTATGGAAATAAAGAGTTTTTGACTTTTGACTTTTGATATGGATCAGTTGAGCTAGGTACCTGAAGATTGTTTGCAACAGTCTGCAGTTAGCTTAATTGTTTCAATTGATAATACTAATTCTAATTTGGCTTTATTATTTGATTGTAATTTACTTTTATAATAAAGGTTAAAAATATAAAAATTGATAATAATGAGATGAGACTGAGATAAGAAAGTCCAAAATGTAAACAACAAATGAGTAAAAGAGCGTAACTGAGAGCCAAAGTTGGAAGGCGGCGCGGCGGCGGCGGCGCGGCGGGGCGGGGCGGCGGCGCGGCGGCGGTCTTCGACGACGCGACGTGAGATCGAGATACCTACGAGGTCTGAGCCGCGTCGCCGACGCTGATCCACTTGTGTCAGCGCTATCCGATACCGCTCCACTCCACACACCTAACACAAGCATTACTTATACACAACAGCATTGGATAATAATAACCCTTCACCTTTAATGACTGTGTGTTTAAATGAGGCTAATAATATGAGGACAATCAGAGTTTGAACAAAGTTTCCTGATGTGTAAACCCTCCAAACTAATCTAAAGTTGGACTTTGTAGCGTTATTAAGTTATTATTATAAACTTCTTGTTTAAAATCCACGAGCATTTTAGCTTCGGTAACTGAAAGACCTAGGTGGGATTCACCGCACTCACACGTTATTGATGCAATAAATGGCACATTCTAGCTGCAGAGCGATTGTGGGCTACATTTCAATGCTTGTATTCCGACTCCGGTAATACATAATATTAGGTCCTTACATATGAAATTGGCGTTTTGTATGGGAGGAACAAAAAGTCGAATATTTTTTAATATAATATATTTAATTAATCAAAGTATGAACCATTATTTTCTATGCACTTTTGCCATCTTATAGGTAGTTCATTGATCCCTTTACTAAAAAAACCAGTCGGACGGGAATCAATAAAATCTTTGAAGGCGATTTGGACTGCCCCATCGGAGTTGAATTTTTTCCCTTGCAAGAAGTTATCCAAATTTCGAAAAAAATGGTAATCTGTTGGAGCAAGGTCCGGGGAGTACGGAGGATGTCTTAGACTTTCCAATTGAAGCTCTTCTAATTTAGTAGCCGTCTGTTGCGCAGTGTGTGGTCTAGCGTTGTCGTGAAGCAGCAGTGGCGTGGAGCGATTGACCAGCCTAGGTTGTTTAGCCGCTAGCTTTTCCATCATGGTTTGCAATTGCTGACAATAGACATCAGCCGTAATAGTCTGGCCAGATTTGAGAAAACTGTAATGAACAATACCGGCACTAGTCCACCAAACGCTTACAAGTAACTTTTTTGGGGTTAATTTTCGCTTGGGGCAGGATTTGGCTGGCTGGCCAGGATCCAACCATTGCGCTGAGCGCTTCCGATTATCGTAAAGAACCCATTTTTCATCACAGGTAATGATTCGGTTTAAAATACCTTCATTATTGTGCCGGTTTAGTAATGTAACGCAGCAGTCGACGCGCGTTTGCCGGTTTGCTTCAGTCAATTCGTGAGGTACCCACCTTTCAAACTTTTTAATCTTCCCAATTTGCTTCAAGTGAATTAAAACAGTTTTATCACTAACATCGCAGCCTGCAGCTAACTCGGACGTGGTTTGCGATGGATCCGCTTCCACAATAGCCTTCAACTCTTCATTATCAACTTGAGTCTCAGGCCGTCCACGGGGCTTGTTCTGCAGGTCAAAATTTCCAGAACGAAAACGTTGGAACCAAAAACGAACTGTGTTTTCTTTTGCAACACGACCGCCATACACATCATTCACCCTTCGAGTTGTTTCCGCAGCACTAGTGCCACGGCGGAACTCGTACTCGTAAATAATGCGATATTTTAAGTTTTCCATTTTGTAAAATGAGTGACGCAAACAGAAAAAAACAGAAGAAAAAAAACAAATGAATGACGATCATCGAAGCACAAATACATGAGTCTATAGCTGTACATATTTTAAATTTGGAATTCCTTACCAAAGAGGAGAAATTTGTGATTAAAGTGGCCAGTACGAAAAACGCCAATTTCATATGTAAGGACCTAATAGTTTATCTCCCGAGCTCCCGGGAAGCAATAATATCTCCGGTTTTTTTCTAGAATTAAGCTTAGGTATTAAAAATGCAGCCTTGCACTCCCAATTTTTGTGTTAGTGAATCGGGAATAAATGCAGTCTTATATGTATTAATCTCTCTCTGTCTTGTGTAATTTGTACACACAAATTACACAAGACAAAATACAAAGACTTCATTATATTTTGCATAAAATACACATTTTATGCAAAATATAATGAAGTCTTTCAGAATGCCATTAAATTACTGGAATCCGACAGAGTAACAAGCACAGAAATTCATGACATAATGATTAATTTGAAAACGAAGCTACAAAACAGACAGGCTGGTCAATTTAATGGTAAATCTGCTTAGGATTTATTAAACCAGTTGGATGAACTGCAAAAGATAAACTTTGAAGCTGATTGACATAACTTTTTTACGCGTTGTTGTTAGAATTATTTACAATAATGGTATACCAAACTTTGAAGATCCGGAATACCAAGCAATGAACATTTTATCATTAAAAGAACCAATCACATGGTCAAGCATCATTAATCTGCAAAAAGTTTTAAATATTGAGTTGGATCAAGACAAACTGTACGATGAGGTTGCCATATTGCGTGAAATGCAACCACATATTTCTTTAGCAAAAGCAGAGTTACAAATACTAACAAACTTTGATTTTTCATGTGGCATCATTTACGATTTTGTGGTAAAAAACCGACAAATATTAGATGCTGCTCGAAAGCAAAGTAAATATAAGTACGAGTATAAAAATAAAAATTAATAGTTATTTGAGATTTTTATACAAAACTCCACCCCTTCCCTTCAATAACCTATAATCCTCCCGGGTTAGTTCATTCGAGAGTTGGTAACCCTAGGCACAGTACTCTTTGACAAGCAATTACCGGATGAATTGTGAGCCTTTGATTGAAGCGCATTGCGTTGCTTGCTTCGAACAACGTTCGTGATGTGGCCGTGTGAGCTCCAGAAGCATTTAGAGCGCAATGCGTTGCTTGCTTGGAACAACGTTCGTGAGGTGGCTGTGTGAGGTCCAGAAGCATTTAGAGC
Organism: Eupithecia inturbata; assembly: GCA_963662085.1. Taxonomy (NCBI): domain Eukaryota; kingdom Metazoa; phylum Arthropoda; class Insecta; order Lepidoptera; family Geometridae; genus Eupithecia; species Eupithecia inturbata. Next base: position 377,496 of record OY759179.1, on the reverse strand, counting down.
GCAATGCGTTGCTTGCTTGGAACAGCGTTCGTGGTGTGGCCGTGTGAGGTCCAGAAGCATTTAGAGCGCAATGCGTTGCTTGCTTGGAACAACGTTCGTGAGGTGGCTGTGTGAGGTCCAGAAGCATTTAGAGCGCAATGCGTTGCTTGCTTGGAACAACGTTCGTGAGGTGGCTGTGTGAGGTCCAGAAGCATTTAGAGCGCAATGCGTTGCTTGCTTGGAACAACGTTCGTGGTGTGGCCGTGTGAGGTCCAGAAGCATTTAGAGCGCAATGCGTTGCTTGCTTGGAACAACGTTCGTGGTGTGGCCGTGTGAGGTCCAGAAGCATTTAGAGCGCAATGCGTTGCTTGCTTGGAACAACGTTCGTGAGGTGGCTGTGTGAGGTCCAGAAGCATTTAGAGCGCAATGCGTTGCTTGCTTGGAACAACGTTCGTGGTGTGGCCGTGTGAGGTCCAGAAGCATTTAGAGCGCAATGCGTTGCTTGCTTGGAACAACGTTCGTGAGGTGGCTGTGTGAGGTCCAGAAGCATTTAGAGCGCAATGCGTTGCTTGCTTGGAACAACGTTCGTGAGGTGGCTGTGTGAGCTCCAGAAGCATTTAGAGCGCAATGCGTTGCTTGCTTGGAACAACGTTCGTGCAGTCACTTTTTCTGGGTTTTCTGCGAATAACTTAATCTCATTCCTGAGCGCATATTGAAGACCTAATCAAAGGAGACATTCATCGTTAGGAGTCCATGATACTTGAAATCGTCTGATAGATATGACAATTATTGATATCTTGTCGGTCTAGGTCAGCTAATCTATACATATAAAAGAATGTCGTGTTAGTTATACTATTTATAACTCAAGAACGGCTAAACGGATCTCGGTGAAATTTGGCAGCGAGGTAGATGGTATCCCGGGGCCGGACATAGGCTACCTTTTATTCCGGAAAAAAGCGTGCGAAGCCGCGGGCTGCAGCTAGTTAAAGCTAAAACAAAGTGTACCAACAAGAGTGGCGCACGCGCATGGTAGGTAGGTATGGTGGCGTGGGCGCACATTCGGACAAGTATACATAATAGAAACGACTGCTGGGACGCTGAGTAGTATAGTATCCCACGCGTTCAATGACCAATTCGGAATCGCGGTCAAGTGCGAGTCGCGTCCTTTCTCGTGTCAATGTCCCACGCATCGCAGGTCACCCACCAAAGACAAGGAACATGGCTCTGTTTTGCCAACACTAAAACATTTTTACAAAAATCTTGCTTGTTAGCTAGTTGCTTGTACTTGCTTGCTTGTACTCGTATTTCAATCATATTTGATACATCTTCCTCGTCAATACAGCACAGAGACAGCTCTCTGCTGTAACGAATCGCCCACAACACAAGGTCACCGCGACAAGCGACCGTTTCAAATTCCTCGACCAATCAGCGGTCGTCGGTAGCACTAATCAGTTTCATTGCCCTCTGCCGTACATCCCTCGCTGCGCTCAGTCACTGGGCAACGGGCAACGCGCAGGTCATACTCGTCCCTACACAGCAAACAGATTACAAGCCGATGCGCGACGGTTCTGACACGGATCTCCTCTATCCAACCATAAACTGTGTCAGTGGGAGCTCTAGGCTTAGAAAGAGATCAGCACCATTTCATTTAGGCTTATTCACTCGTTTTATGACTTGCTGAATTTAAGTAAGTACTCTCTCAGATTACCGATGGTACTATAGAATGGAATAGAACAATCTCATCGGTAGCTTTATACAAAATAATTAACACAGCAAAAATAGCTTAACTAACTAAATTTAAGTTAAGAGGGCGCAATGCGCACGATTTTGTGATAGGTACGGATATGCACAGGATTTCGCGTTCATAGGAGCGGGCGGGGCAAAGCATACACTTATTTTGGAACGGGGCGTAAGCGTAAAAATCTAGTTATTGTTTTTTTACAAGAAAACTGCGCAACTTAATGAAGAATTTGGTTCCAGGAACCAAGTAATTAGTAATAACCTACGAATCAAAACATAAGTCATTTCGATAGGTGCAGGGTTCCTGAGATCTCGGCAAAACTACGTGTGAAACAGTGTGCACTTTCATGCACACTGTTTCACACAAATAAAAGTTATATATTTAGATAAAGGACACTAAAACAAATAAAAATGTTCTATAACTTAATGTCCTAAAGCGTCAGGTATCTGAGATATTCACATATGAAGAAAAAATATAGTTATTTTAATCTCTGAAGATCTCAGAAACCTAAAGCTGTACGACATTATTTTATAAGACATTTTTCATTTTTTTAGTGTCTTCTATCCACATAACAATTATAGTGCGCGGACATTTAGAAAAAAAAAAATGGTGACCGATGTTAGGGTCAATATCTAGAAACTCCTTTGAATCAATAATCATTATTATAGAGGTAGTTTTGGAGTATATCGACATAATGTTTTAATAAATAAATAAATCTCTTTATGTGCATATACTCCAAAACGACAATTGGTTCGTAGTTTGTTTTGTGGGTTCATTGAAGTTTTATCCATATTATGTTACTCGCACATGATTATTAATTTGCATGCTGTCTTCACCTATAATAATTATATAAAATCATGTCAAGTGTCAGTATAATTATTATACTGACACTTGACATGATTTTCAATAAGGTAACTCAAAGCTTGTTTTAGTGTACACTATGTAGGTGATTAATAAATAAATTGCAAATGTCTGAGGTAAGTACCTACAATGTGCGCTGTTAACTTGTAAAATCAGAAATCTCATTAAAAACGTTTTTTTAATAACATAATTTCCCTTGACGAGCTAATAACATCGATCTAAGTAAAAAAGTGGAGATGAGGTGGGCTGAGCTTCTCGAAAGTGGAAGGCTCAAATTAGGTGCAATTAGGTCCACCCACCTCAGTCATAGTCAGACCGGCGGCTGTGCGGGCAGCGAGGCGTTTATGTTACGCGTGCTTGCTACGAGGTACTTTATTGTGATTTATTGACTAAAAGACTACAGCAATACCCTCGTGTTTGTTCATTATAATTATTGCACAAGATTGGAAATGTAACTGTGAGCGAGAGTTTGCGTGTAGTTGTAACACAGGCCAGTTGTTGAGTAAGCGCTGGGAGGGAATCAACAGATTTTACTAAGATCTATGGCTAATATAATAAAATAACCAACATTAGCTCGTCTTTGTGTAGCCTAACTAAACAACACGTTCCAATATCCGCGTTGTAGACACAACTTGACACATCAAGTCACGAAGCTGGTCACCTTTTTGAGGAGACAGAACAAATAACAATTAGAATGGCTTTTCGAATCAATACAGAAGCAATGTCGCATTTTAAATACCCAAGTTAAAAATTGTATAGAAATTAGTGATAAGTGACCTTTGTTATCGAATGTTGCCTTATCTTGTTTCCTATAAGCAGTGAGGGACCTCTGCGCAGGTCATGCATGGTTCTAACTAAACGGCCTCAGTCCCAAGTCCAACGATATAAATTTGCGATATTACCTATATAACCCCTTCCAAAACATTTGCTTTCGTTTGGGTAAAATCCGATGATTTATCGACCGCCTTATTTCAAGTGCCCTTAACCATTTATCTGTGAATTTTATTTTTAGTTAATTCACTAAACGAGTTTTTTAATTCACTAAGTAAAACTGAGAACGTACCTAATTATTGAGACCCCGAGACTAAGAGATATCACAGTATCTCAATCTTGCAACTTGCGCTGATAAATATGAGGTCTGTGATAATAAATTAGAGAGATAGATAACACTTTATTGTACAACAAAAAAAACCATACACACATTATATATGTAAGTTAATTACATACATGTAGTGAAATGCGTTTTAGTTGTTTCTAAAAAAATCGAATAACTCAACAACGTTCCTACGTAGCAGGTGCAGTGAGGGGGCGCATATATACTCGTATATTACGTGAGGCGATTTGAATCGCCTCTCTCCCCTTGGTGATTTTGCTGGACCACCTCCCCCTCCCCTAATAGATAGATAAAACTAACATTGAAACAAACAACCTTAAGTAGGAACTGGTAAAATACGTAAAAAACTACGTGACCCCCCGAACGCCGCACGTAATTAATAGACGCCCCCATATATAATATAAGCGCCTCGTAGAGTTTGGTAAGATTGCAGCGTGTCCAAAAGCTTGTGTTGTGTATGACATGGTATGGTGTGGTGTGTGGTGTGTGATGTGGTGTGGTAGTCACCTCGTCGAAGTTGTCGACCATGAAGCAGATGTGCGGGTAGGTCATCTCCTCGCCCTCTCCTTTCGTGTCCATCTTGCGCCGGCTCGGAGACGCGTACACCTGATAGACAGATCAACATTATAGAGGTAGGGACCTCGATAATAATTGTTAGCCTCTTTAATCTCACTGCAGGGCAAAGGCCTCCCTTTCCTCTTTCCGTTTCCGTCTATTGTTGACCAGTTCTGGCCGCTCTTAGAGGTACGCGTCCAGCTCGTTCTTCAATCTACGTGGGGGCCTTACACGCGGCCTCCGTCCTCTTGGACTCCAGGCTTTCCCCATAGCTCCCCCGCATACGGCACACGTGTGTCGGGTGCCCGCTCGCTTTATGTACAAGAAATCAAAGTCCAACAAAAATGTTTATTTATTTATCTACCTATCTATTATTAATATTTATTACCAACTGTTGGTTTTCCTCCCAGTTCGTGCGGTCTTACCTGATGGAGTCATTCTGTTCCCTGTATTTACAGCAGCGTAGTTTAAAGTACTTCTGTTATAAAAGTTAAAAAGAAAACACAAGCCCAGCTCCAGCTCGTGGCTCGCGGTCACGCGGCACACCTGCCGTCTAGTGCCGCTAATGTCCCCATCCGCCCCGGGCCGAAACAAACTAGCTTGCTCTTATTTCCTTATTTGTTAGGTACTCGTAGGTATATCATTTATTTTCCTTAATTCCACAAATAACTGCAGCATGTCTCATAAATGTTTGCATTACTTACGCTTAAACATTTGCATAAATGTTTGCATTACTTACTCTTAAACATTTGCTCTGCTTACGTTACTCCTTTAGCGCCTTTGCTTCCGTTTTCTCCCCCGCCAGAGACCGACAGCGGAGGCTTGGTAACAGAACAGGTCACCCATCCAAGTACTGACCGCGCCCGACGTTTCTTAACTTCGACGATAAAATAAATAAATAAAAATAATGAAGGGGACCAAAGTCCATACCACGTTGAGTACTACCGATCAACGAAGCAACGTCGGGCGTGATGGGTGATCGATCGTCATGTTGGATTTTTGTTTACTTTCGATACATCAAAAAATAAGTTTTTTAGGGTTTTTTGTGTTTTGATTGCGAACGTGTTTTGTACGATGGTACGTAACATCGGATCGTGTGCGATTCGACTCGCACTTGACCGGTTCTACGGTTGGGCGGTTTTTTACTTTCCAATAGGGCCCCAAACTCTTGTGTGCACAGCGGCCCCGGCATGGCCTAAGACAGCCCTGAACGCACCTACAGATTTATCTCAATTCAAGATTGAGTAGGTACACAGACAGTGGTTAAGTTCAAAGATCTTGTAAAACGTCAGATATGATCGATCATTGTCAATCGAAGGACATCTCAGATCCAAGGAGCTGCACTGTCTGCGAGCGATAAGACTGTACCTCTACTCCAGCTCCTGTCCTGTAGATACGAGTAGGTATATCCTGACCTGACCTGACGTGCACTGCACGATCAGAACTCATTGTAATAAACATTTACGACAGAGTGAGTGTAGACCTGTTGAAACGTCGGGAAAAATACGCGATAAATACCAGTGAATATTAATTAGAAAAGAAAACAATGTCCTTCCAACCACTTTAAAAACGTGTCCTTTTTAAAGTGGTTGGCTGTATGAGCGTGAGAATATTTTCACAAATAATGTTCTCACGCAAACTCAAGCACAATATCAAGCATTAGTCGAGGTACCTAGCCTCGACAGGAATGAACACATGGCCGACAAGACAAGGCACGTAAGCAAGCGGGCCGTAACAGCCTTGCTAGTGCACAACAAAATGGGATTATTTATATCTCGGAAGAAACACAATTCCGAGGGGCGGTTAATGTTGTAGGTATTCACAATTTCCTGATTTGGGCTAATTCATTATATATAACTAACTATACAATAACGTAAACCAAAGAATTTGATGAACCCAGACGGATACATTGTAATCGATAATTTTAGTAAAACCGTCGTCGGGGGTTTCAAGAGGAATGAATAAAACAGCAATGATAATTTACTTAATTATAATCAAATATAGCTAGCTTTTTTTTCACCTCCCCGGTCATTATTACAAAGACAAAAAAATCCGTCGAGGGCTGCCATTGCCATTATCTCTTAAAATTTTATATAATGAAAAACATAAATGTGAAAACTAGCCAAGTTCGTTCAGATAGTGGCTTTACTGATTATAGAGCCGAGATCATAGACAGTGCCACTTTTCATAGCAATTCATGATCTTAATTTGTTAGGATCTTTCAATATTTAATTTGTGTCTTGGCAAGTTTATACCCACCGCATTTTTTTTTATGTTGGGCTTGCCAAGACACATCACATCACACACAACAGACACACGGTCGTCAGAAAATCTGGTGTTAAATATGTCATCTCACCGAACCAGTTTCTAGTAATTCCTAGAAACTGGTTCGGTGAGATGACCTCCTCCATCCAGGCCTAAGGTTGTGGAACGCAACCAGAATCCTTTACAAAAGTGAATAGGTACCTATTGATACTTTACTTGCTATTTATTTATGTATCTAAGTAGTATATTTTGTACCTTTATATATTTAATTAGGTACCTACGAGTATTGATTATATTTATTTTAGATCATGTTTGTTACACCCCCTCCCTTTCTTTTATTCACAATTCTTTCCATCCAAAGGTTGCCTGGTAGAAATGGACCTAAATGTGGTACTGAGTTTAGTTTTCTCCTAAAAAGTTCTTCAGTTATTGCCCTTTCCAACGATAAGCTACATGACATTAAAATATAATATTAAGGTTGTCAAGTAATATAATGTATATCAGAAATACTTCCCCGCTAGAGGCATGCATGCATGATTGATTTGATTATGCAGACACATTTTTATGTTTTCTTCTTCTATTGTATTTAAATCACAAAATTTGTTCAAATTGGCCTCCTTCTCATTTTACGCTTGCACTATATTATAGTAAATTTTCGTATAGATAAATCAAGGAATCCCAACGAGGCCGTGGGTGAGACACACAGCCAAACCATCGCGAACTTTCAATTGATTCGGGTGCTTTGTAAACAAGTGTCTTGTAAGGACCGAACTTCACTCAAGCACAAACCGAAACAATTTTTATTTCAATGAAGTTAAAGCTTTTTATAGAACTATTTAGATATTTAATGGCCGATATCGCGGCCCGTGCCGCCGCCGCGCCCCGCCCGCGCCGCACCGCCGCCTTGCGCCCCGCCGACTGTATTCCGGCCCGGCCCGACTCATTGTTTACTTTCTAATTCAGCACTGTTTGTGAGCATGAGCAGTGCACCCCATTTCATTCCTTCTGCTTCCCACAGTTACTAATACTGTGCTTACTGTGCTTTGTTTATTTTAAAGCAACGGCCTACAGAAATATACGTGGATGCTATTTCTGGTCTCGCAGTGTGTTGTGTATGTATTCTAGGAATACAAATATGCAGATTAGGTATGTTCACGTACTTTACGCAGAACTACGTTCCACACTCAGCGGAGAGTGAGGCCACCATGCGCGTGCAGTGCACAGCATACCTACCTACTGACTTTGAATGTTTCACTCATTACATGACACTACTAGTACCTACAATAGTTGTACCTAGGTAGAGTCACATTATTTCCAAGACTGCTAGAACAGCGTTTACTGACTCATTCAAACTTGATGTGTTTCCTGCTAGGCATAGCTACTCTACTGTACTAAGTACTGGCATACTTTAGGCATGTTCAATTAGCTTCGTGCGAAATATCCTTAAGGTGCGTAGGTATAGTTTATGCATAGATAACAGAAGTCTGTGCATAGGTATAAGCATTGCACTGCACGTGGCGATAGCTCGGCGCACAAACAAAACGCCTTTACAGTTACAGCCACCCAGCCGCGTTAGGGTCGGTCGCGCGGTCGCCGGCATCAGCTGGTTTATATTTATACTTTTAACTGACGAATGGCATGTTAGTCACTCACTCACTACTCTCATCTCATTAGCGAATTGCTTTCCTAAATACGCTAGATTCGTAGCCTACGCATTTTGTTTCAGGTATTTTAATGAGGTCATTAGACAAATGTAATGTTATTATTAGTGTTATGAATAGAAAGTGTCATACAACTATTAAGTTATATATTTGGATTATTTTCCGTGGGTCAATTGCAGGTATTTCTTCAGGCCTGTGAGTGGCCTCTGAAGAAAGCCTTTAACTACTTACATCTATGCTAAGGTAAAGTATACTAATAACAGAATGGTGTGCACTTGCGTGGGTGCTTTCCTACCGGCTCCACTGGTCTCACGTCACCAACTGGATCCAATCGAGAGCATAAGTACCTAGGTAGCATAGCAACGTCGGAGCCGACCTTATAAATAATAACAAGTAATTATGAGAGACTTTTGGACGTAAGCACCGCTTGTTGTTCCAGTCTCCACCACCTCTCGAATTCTAAACAATGCTAACTGAGAGCTGCATCTTATGATGCAGATCGGAAAGTAACTTGCGGTGTCGATCCAACAAAACAACAAATATAATTGTACCAGAGGTTGGTAGGTGCTCAGGCAGTCATGTCATTACATTTGTAAGAAAAGGAAATCCAAGCAACTTCTTCATTCAGTGTGGCTCAGGCTGGGTGACGGCTGCGTGCGGCGAGTGCGGCCGCACCGAGCCGGGCGGGGGCCGGGGGAGGGGGCAGAGGGCGGCCCCGCTTGTGACGTCACCTGCACGTTATTTGCTTCCATTGAGCCGAGCGAGCCCGACTACTCCCGAGCGCTTTCGGACCGCAGCCAACCGGCGCTACATATTTTCTAGTACGCCTGTTCGCGGTCGACACATTGGACGCTCGCAAGCGAGCTGCGAGAGCCAAATAAAAATATCCTTTGTAATCGCTACGGAGTTCTGTGACCTATGTAATGTCAGCGTAGCGGCATACATACAGCTTCAACGAGAGGAACCCGCCGCGCGCCGATCCTTCGAGTGTCTGTGCAGTGAAGTGTGTGGATATCGGTTTCCATTTCGACCTCATTCACGTGAGTCTGTGTGGTCGCGCGCGGGCAGCGAGCGCGGCCGCCCGGCTTTCTATCGGGCAGTGGGGACAGGACAGCAACACGCGAATCGATGTGCCCCGCGTTCCCGCCGAGTGACGAGCACATTGATCGGGTGAGTTTCATTGGGAATGGGAAAGCGCCCTGACGAGCAGGCCGAACCCCGCGCTCTACGATTGTTTACGGAGCACATTCTGTGGGGCCGGGCGCCCTGTCTCGGCACTCTGTAGCCGCTAATTGTTACCGTCTGCCGCGCGGAGAGGGGGGGGGGGGCGACAACTGCGCCGCGGATCAGCCGCTCAGCCGCCGCGGTCGCCGAACCGAAACTCCGCTCTTTGTTGATCTGATCACTTACAGACACTGTCGAATATTCTTTTTAGAAAACGTTCACTTTCAATTCAAAATTTATAAACATTTAATGTTTACCAAAACCTTCCCTATACTCCAGCCAAATTCGATGTGAAATATTTGTAAACAAGCAGCCCATACTTAACCTTAATTTTGCTCTGTGGTTGTGTATTTTTATGCGCATTTTACATTCCTTGTCAATTTGAGAGGACTTCTCTTTGAGATCTAACAATTATGTCTGAAACTCAACGCCTCCGAGCATGTGAAATTTAGTTTATTGCTGTGCGTGTGTAACCTAAATCTAGTATAGGCCTACCTATACTAGATTTAGGTTAGTATAGGTAGGTATTAAGAGTTACGGTATGTATGGTATCATAGCCACTACAAGGACCTCGGCCTCGCCAGATGCAGATTGGAGAAGGCTGCTCGTGTGAACGCTGCTGTGCATCTGATAAACGTCGCCAACGTCAACGTAAACATGTAAAGTTAACAGTTTGCAAAATAGGTTTATTAACGTTACATTAATTGGTAATTCATTAAACACGGTGTTGTTTATTTAATTACCGATGCCTAGGCAGGAGTTACTATCGATCGGTTAACACAGAACAAAACTGTTAAATCATTTTATGAATACTTATTCTTTGACTAATAGTGTTGCAAAGACAAATTGTATTTTTTAGTTACATACCTGATACTGACTGAGAATGATCATTTCCAAAAGTGTCTAATCGAAGCAAGAGCTTCGCTAACCACTTAAAGAGGTTCTACAAAATCTATGCAGCATGTTATTCTTGCCACAATTACAAGACATTGAATTTCACAAGCTAAACTCGATGTAAAATGTTTGTAAACAAACCGCCCATACTTTTACTAAAATTCAATCTGCTGCCAATGTCTGTTGCCGCGCTTTTTTACGGAATTTACATTACCTACTTGTCGATTTGTGGTCCTTCCTTCAATAAATATTGCTTACAATTACCTATATCTGAAACTCGACGCCAAGCAAGTGAGTTTTAGTTTTTGTGTCGTGGTTTGTTTACAAACATTCCACATCGAGTTTGGCTAGTATGTATACCTAAACCACATCACTAAAATCTTACAGTAGGTATATTATCTTTAGTAGGTTGGCCTAGTGTAGCTCCAAGTGCGAGGGCACGCACTAGGCAACCTTACGTCCGTCTGTGTCACAGCGCGTCGCCGTCGTCGGCGGCCGGCGGCGGCGGCGTCGCGCGGCTATCTGATTAAACATCGTATGACATATTACCCTTATCATCAAGTAGGCCGACTCCAATAAGCATACTAACCTGCATTTTCTACGTTTCAGGTTCAATCCAAAGCAATGGTGATTGGATGACGATCTCTGTGCGGGGACCAGAGCAGGAGCCCTCGCCGCCCAAGCAGATCCAGTTGGCGGAGCCGCTGGTGGCGTCCGTGCGCGCCTACCTCGCGCACGACTCGCCGCGCCCCGCCGCCGCCGCGCCCGCGCCCGCCCCGCCGCCGCTCTGTGATGCGGACATAGCAAACGATACCGCGCGCGAGGACATCAAGGGCATCAATTTCGAGGCGCGCCTCCCGCCTAATGACCTGAACAACAACGCGTCCCGCTCTCCCCTGCCCCGCCCCGCGGGCACCATGCCCAACCAGTCGGAGCTGATGCAGCGGCAGCCGCTGCTGGCGCGCGGCGCCAAGGTGGGCGCGCCCGCGCTGGCAGACGAGTCGGACCCCGACCGCGAGCACTCGCCGCAGCGCCTGCCACCCGACTTTAGCATCGAGATCCCGGCGGGCGCGCGCGAGGACCGCTACCCCAAGGAGATCTGGAAGACAATCCTCTCCTTCTTCTTCCTCTTCTGCTGCGTGTGCATCAACATGATGTCGCTGTCGCTGGTGCATGAGCGGCTGCCGGACCGGAACACCACCGCGCCGCTCAACGACATCGTGCTCGACAACGTGGCGGCGCGCGACTGGGCGCTCGCCGTCTCAGAGTACATGATCATGGCGTCCACGACGACCGCCATGCTGGTGGTCGTGTTCCACAAGCACCGCTTCATCGTGTCGCGCCGGCTGTTCTTCATCATCGGCCTGCTATACCTGTACCGGTCGGTGACCATGTTCGTGACCGTGCTGCCCGTTTCCAGCGCCACCTACTACTGCAGCCCCAAGTCCAACGACACGTCGCCGCTGCTCGTGCTGCGGCACACCTTCTACCTCATCTCCGGGTTCGGGCTGTCCATCAACGGCAAGCACACGTACTGCGGGGACTACATCTACTCGGGGCACACGATGGTGCTGGTGCTGTCGTACCTGGTGGTAGCGGAGTATTCTCCGCGGCGGCTGTGGCCTGTGCACTGGGCGCTGTGGGGCTCCGCGCTGCTGGGCATGGGGTTCGTGCTCCTGTCGCACGGGCACTACACAGTGGACGTGGTGATCGCGTACTACATTACGACGCGGCTGTTCTGGACGTTCCACTCGCTGCTGGCGACGCCGCCCCGCGCCTCCGGCCCGCACATGATCCAGCGCGAGTGGTGGTACTCCTTGTTCGCGTACCTGGAGCGCAACGTGCGCGGGCCGGTGCCGCGCCGCTACGACTGGCCGCTGCCCTGGCCGCGCACCAAGCTCTTCTCTCGGCTCACCTAGTGTCAGCCGCCCGCGCCCGTCCCGCCGCCGCCGCAGCGCGTCTGACTCACCTTTTGCGAGTGGCGGCGCAGCACCTGCAGCTCCTTGGGGCTGGTGCGCGTGCAGATGGCGAGCGTCACGGTGTACTCGAACTGGTGCACGATCAGGTTCAGGTACACGGTCTCCTCCCAGTCGATCTCGGGGTCGCCGATCGGCAGCTTCTTGGAGTCCTTGCGGAACACCTCCACGTCGGTCTGCAACGAACCACGACATGACTTCTTGGAGTCCTTGCGGAACACCTCCACGTCGGTCTGCAACGAACCACGACATGACTTCAACACCTGTGCGAGTGCTAGTGCTAAAGCCGTTAAGGAACTTTTCAAAGTGATGCTGATGCCCTGATGCTTTCCTTATTGGAACTGAACAGTGGTCACTCGACCGAGGACGATGAGGCATGCGCCGTGATTGAGAACAGTTCTTGTAAGTTTTGTTTTGTAATTTGTATATTTTATAAGTGGTTATCGAGAACAATTAACTGTGGGTCTAACAAGAACACATATTTATTAGCGAGCGAACTGTGATCTGATTCTTGTTTGAGCGTCGCGCCGCGCCTACAGCGCGTACTAAAGTTGGTGTAATGGAGCAGCCTCCTCTAAGAAATAATATTTTTGTATTGTTCGAAAATTAAGTACATACTTGACTGTTTATTAGCGCATAATAGGTTTTGTATTCCCAAAGATGTCTGATAGATTTTTGTAACGTTTATCCAAATGGTGCTAACCTAGGAGTAATGGAGTCGCCCCTGGAGGATCGCGGCCGCGCCGCCGCGCCGCCCCGGCTGCACAGGCTCTTAGTCTTGTACTGTTCCACATACATACTACTACTTGGGCAAGCAACTATCAAAGGAATACTGTATTCTTCCGATACGTTATTTTTACACCAAGTTGGAGAGAATATAATATTGCCTTAGAACTGAATAAGTACCTAAGTAGAATAGGTAGATAGTTAGGTCTTCGTAAAAAATTGCCATTTGTGATAGAAATCATGAACAAAATGTATGCCTTCTATAAATAAAATAATGTTTGCGTAATTATATATTTGTATTAATAAACAGTATGGAATTAATAGGATTAGTATTTTTAAACAGTTATTTTTAACACTAAGTATATTTTAAAACAATTAGCAGCTTAGTGTATCATGACCAGTCCAGCTTATGACTCCTGCCCGGCTTACTCTGCAGTAACACACCACCTTATGACTCCTGCCCGACTTACTCTGCAGTAACACACCACCTTATGACTACTGCCTGACTTACTCTGCAGTAACACACCACCTTATGACTCCTGCCCGACTTACTCTGCAGTAACACACCACCTTATGACTCCTGCCCGACTTACTCTGCAGTAACACACCACCTTATGACTCCTGCCCGACTTACTCTGCAGTAACACACCACCGTATGACTCCTGCCCAACTTACTCTGGAGTACCACACCACCTTTTGGCTATGTATGAGGCTTAAGGAAATATTTTTGGGTCAAAATGTAGTGTCTGAGATTTGCTTAATACATAACAGGCGGCAGTCTATTAATTCCGATCCAATTAGTCTTTTCAGAACAAAATATAAACATTCTTTTATTTATCAGAATAACAAAATTTCGGATATCAATTATATTTATAGCACCGGAGCACAATTAAAATGTCAACACAATGAGAATGTATGTACATAAGTAATAAAACAAGTGAGAAACTGAGTGATACATCCATTAACGCCAAATACGGCTCGCGTGGCAATCAAACGATGGGCATTGAACACTGTACCATCAACTTTTCTCAAATCTACAATTGGTTGGACATCACGTAGGTCACACACATGTAGGTCATCATCATCATTAGGTATCACTGCTGTACAGGCCTCCTTTCCCTTATGCCAGATTCCTATCTCTTTTGCTTCTTGCAACCAGCGATGGTCAGGCGATGGTCAGACATCGTTAAACTAGCCGCGACTGTGGACGAGGGACGCACAACAGCAAAGCAGCAGAGCAGAGGCCTATATCACTCAGGTATGGGTACGAGTCTCGCGATCGTTAGCAGGTTAGGACTGACCTCGTACTTGGGCAGATACCGGGAAGAGCCCTTAACGTGGCGCTTGCGCACGAAAAACAGCAGGTCGTCGCAGTCGATGGCCTGCTCCTCCTGGAACAGGAAGTGCCGCACGAACAGGTCCGTCCAGTACGTGGTCCCCTGCAGCACCACGAACCCGCTATCTGCAACACCCGCGCGCGCACCCACACACTCTTAGAGCATAGCCACCTAACGACAACCACACTAACACTATGCGGTCAGTAATAATAATGATACTTTCAAAAGTTCTACAACCACTCTACTCTCACTCATTGATTTACCTGAACAGGTACCTACAGCTGTAGACCACATGCTTGTCCATTAGGGTCTCACTTTATTTTGATATGTATGTAAGCAAGCAAAGTCTGGACTCTCATGCTAGACTGACAGTCAGTGGTCCAGCTACAGAGAGCTTTGTCCTGACGTACATACTAAGTGCCTTTATTTATTAAGTAAAACATAGGTATTAGGTAAGTATAAAAAAAAATCTTGAAATATAATAATGCTTATATATTTTTCAATCATTGTTTATAGTAGATATAGATAGGTAGTAATAATTATTTTTGAAATGCTTGTCTCAAAGTTCTCAAACTTTTGTTTGTTGTTTGTTAATTCTGTCTGTTTTGTACCTAACATTTTTCTTTTGTAAAATGTGTGATTAGTGTATCTGTAGGTGTAGGTGTAGGGGTAGGTGTAGGCACAAAGATCAAATCAAATAAGGTATTCACTGGAATCTCCAAAATGCAGTTATTTTCTAGAAATGTTCTTATATCTTTTCAATACTATCAATGTGATTCAAACAACTAATGCTATGTTCTAAACACTGTGTGTACTAGGAATGTGTTAATGAATTTGTGGAATTAATTAAACATTTGCCAAATTATGGCAAATGTTTGTATAAGTATCAAATTGTTGTAAATAAATCTGTATTAACTGTAATTCTTTACAATGGAAGTTATGGCACCAAAATACCTTTTTGCTCAAGACAAAAATTTAAGGCATACAGAAGGTAAACAAGAATGCATAGATCATTTTCATTATGAAACTGTGTTTTTCATGTTTTTTGCTTGTGACAATTAAACTTGTGGGCCTGCATATTAACTTAAGTATTTCAAGTTATGAAAATTAAAAAAAATCAGAATTAAAGAAAAAGAAGCAAAACTGTTATCCCTAACTTAATGTGTTCGTACTGAGTTTTTTCTAAGTATAGTAAAAAATATCTATTATGTATTGTATTATATTAAGCATATATCAGTCACCTAGTACCCATAACACAAGCTCTGCTTAGCTTGGGGCTAGATGATGCTGTGTGGATTGTCCAGGATTATTAATTTATAACTACTACACCTCTGTTAATATTGTGATTACATAAGATACATTCCGAGTTTGCTGTGCAATATTAGGACAGTAGACAAATGTGAGAAATGTCACCAACTGTTTATATCTTGCTGTTGTAGATAAACAAAATTAAATGTTTTTTATAAACAAGTTTTCTCTTATGTAATCCCTTACCCCAAGTTACATAAATAAATGCCAGAGAGACTTCATTTGGATGATATGTTGTTAGAGGATCCAAACCCAATACTTCCATCCAAACTAACCTCTGCTCACGGCTTTGCTCATGTGAGTTTTTGTATGGTTATGTTACATAAAACACAGCCATATGTAACACAGGAATATCAATCAATTCCAGAGAAAAATTTCAAAATTGGACCAGTATGTCAGAAGATTATCACCTAGCGCAGGAACGGGTGAGTAGCCCCCGCCCAGGGTGGGCGGTGACTGCCTACTCGTTATATTAGGGCTTGTGCACTGGTGGTAACAAATTTTACCTTTCTTGTTATTAGCGTAAATGCACAAAAACTCGGTAACTTTACCATTTCACAAAGACTACTTAACTGGGTGAATACATTTTAGTGAAACTTGGCAAGGAGATACTAGGTTCTAGGGAAGGCCATAGTGCAGAGAAGAATTTGTGCAAAGCATGCGTTAACTACACTATATACTCGATTCTAGAATCCAAGATATTTTATACTATTTATTTGATAACACTGCAGTAACGTGGGATGGGAGTGCTAGTAAACTTACCATCTTTCATCAGCTGCCGCATTTCCTTGGTTCGCTGAAAGTTGATCTCCTCCAGCAGCTGCTCCAGCATTGTCGTACTCTTCATGAACGTTAATCCTCCCAAAGCCATCGTTCACCACAACAGCAGTTTGCCTCGAAATAAATAGGTACACAAGCATCAACACAGTCCAAGTTGAGCTATTTTCCGTAAAAAATATCGGGGTTTTACCACTGGCAAAGCACATATTCTCCAGAGAGAGAATAGCAGCACATTTTTATTATGAAAAATATTAAATTGTGTTGTATCTAGATTTCTAAAGAAAACTGCCCAAGAAAAATGAAAATTTAGGGAAACCTCGCCAACCAATGTTGCCAACTGACTTCAACTTCAACTTCTTTTTTTTGGTGCCGCTTGCGTTTCGCTACTACTCTGCCAGTGTCAGTGTCGGGGTGTCATAAACTTCGAAGAATATGATCAGTATACTTGAATTTAAAGATTTTGCTTCAAGATGATTTTGCTATGACAAACGGACAACACAACATAAATAAAAGGACAACACAACATGTAAAGCACAATGTATAACGCAGAATAAATAATATTACACAAATTACACTAACCTAATTTTATTTTTTTTGTAATTTTATATTATTGATTTTTACAAATTTACAGAGTATAAAATTAATTAAGGGGGAAAAGGTTAGGGATAATATAATTTTAAATGAGGTAGGGCGGGGGATTTCAAGGGGGAGGACGTCGTAGAGGGAGCATTGTAATTTCGGGCAATTGAAGAAAATGCCAACTGACATAACTTGACTTGACGTCGTTGTATTTGGCATATAAATAAATAAAATAAAATAAATAATGCTGGACAATCCACACAGCATCATCTAGCCCCAAGCTAAGCTGAGCTTGTGTTATGGGTACTAGATGACTGATAAACTTAATACAATACATTACATAAATAGATATTTTTTATTATATATAGAAAATACCCAGAGCACCAGGAACAAATATTTGCAGATCGTACAAACATTTGTCCCAAGGCGGGAATCGAACCCGCAACCTTCTGCGTCAGAGGCGGACCTTCGCCCGCCGTGCCACATCGGTCGTCAAAACAAAATATGTGACTGGTTTGTCAGTTCTTAATAAAGATTTTTGTATTTGTATTTGTATTTTGTAATTAGGTACTCCACTCTCAAGGATACAATTCGAGCTGCGAAGGATGAGGAGCCTTCGTGTAGCCGTCAGAGTACTGAATCATACTTGTACTTTGGACAACGTAGACGAGCTAATAACCACAGATATTCAGGAAATGGGGCTAGATCATTTTTCACAGCGAGTAGGATACAGAAGTATGCTGGCGAAACCGCAAGAACATAATCGTGGAGGTCAGAATCGAGATTCGGGTAACCAACAGCCCAGGGGTTACCGTGGTTATAGGCCAAATAGGTTTCGAGGTTATGACCGAGGTAACTGGTCGACAGATAAAAACAATATGCATTATATGCACAATAACTAGGTATCAAAATAATAACACGGAACAGAGTCAGGCGAACCAAAATTCTATTGTATACAAATTCTGAAAAGTCAAAAGACGAACTCATGCAATTTTTTCGATAATAACTTTGCGTGTGATAACAGTAGCTCAGTAGATTTATTTTATTCAAAATTCAAAACATACTTTTCTAGTAGATTTCGGAGCATCTTTATCAGCGGTGAAATATGAAACAGTGCGGCGGCAGTGGAACATTCCGATCCATTCCGAATGCATACACATAAAAGGTATTGGGGGCAAAGTGTCAGAAGTTTTGTGCTATCAAAAACTTAGTATAAACAACATGGAATTTTAGGTAGAGATTGTATGAAAAGGTATAGGTAAAGCAATTTTAGATTTTGAAAATAATATGTTTTCAATTAGAAATGATAATGATTACATAACGTTATCCATGAATAAAAGTTCGTCAATCAAAGATATTTATTTGACAATCCCACCAAGATGTGAAAATTGTTTGTTATAGACAGTAGAACCAGTGAGGAATGTGTGGTATTACCATGCGAGGTGACTTAATGTTAAGTTTTCATTGCAAACCCCACAAAACAATCTATAGGTTTCAATAAATGATTCTCAGATATAAGAAGACTGTAGCAAACAATCTAGAGGTAGCTGGAATCAATCATTGATTCTCAGATATAAGCAGACTGTAGCAAACAATCTAGAGTTAGCTGGTTTCAATAATTGATTCTCAGATATCAGCAGACTGTTGCAAACAATCTAGAGGTAGGTAACTGGTTTCAATAACAGACAAGACAGACCAACCGGGTTCCGTAACCGATCACGAAACCCTAAAAACGTAAAATAAGCGGCGAAAATAGTACCTATGA
Source organism: Eupithecia inturbata (assembly GCA_963662085.1). Classification (NCBI taxonomy): domain Eukaryota; kingdom Metazoa; phylum Arthropoda; class Insecta; order Lepidoptera; family Geometridae; genus Eupithecia; species Eupithecia inturbata. The sequence continues at coordinate 358,731 of OY759179.1, read as the reverse complement.
GGAAATTTCTTTTAATTATTAGTTTATCGTTACGGCTTCTTTATAGAATTTTATTTTGTTGACATTGTTGAGTTACATCAAAATATCAAAATTAAATACAAATAATCACCCAGTACCTATGAGTAAAAACCCATACCAAAACGATTGTCATACATCATAGGTACTTATCCACCTTTCCTCGTTCCACAGTCGGGTCACTACCGCTTTTTATTGGCTAAATGGTGGTTATATAACGTTGGATATTGCGGGAAACTGGTATCTTCCTACTGGTTTACATCTATCTAAAGGTAGGTTAGGTACCTACCTCGTGTAACTTGACTTCTTTGTGTTTGGCAATTACCTACATATTTATCTACCTCAACTTCAACTTCAACTTCTTTATTTTGGCGCCGCTTGCTTTTCGCTACGACATTGCCAGTGTCAGTAAGGAGTGTCATAAACTTCAAAAATAATAAATATGATCAGCTAAAAATCGGTATAGTGAAAGCAGAGAAATATTTAAATTTAGCATCAAATTGATTTATCTAATTTTAGTAGGACAACACAACCTAAAAAGCAAAAAGCACAATGAATAAAGCAGCAAAGGTTATATACAAATTTATACACAAAACTTTACAACCTAATATTATTGTTTTTTACAAATTTACAGAGTATAAAATTTTTAATGGGGGAAAATACCTAGATCGTGTCGTTATCTACCTCGTATGCACTGAAAGAAATATATTTTGACATTGACACAAATCAGATATAACGGCAGTTTGTGTTAAGTGTCAAATTGATTGACACTTTTGACACTAACATAAATGTACAAGAATGAAAAAGAAAAGTTCCTCGAGAAAATTCTGAAAGCGGAACAAAATGAATTTGTAGACAAATTTGTTAATTGTTTCGACCGCTACTATGCAATATTAGACAGAAAATGCAGCAAAAAATGTAAAAAACACCCATCGTGCGTCGTCACCGATTCTCAACGAAATTATTGTCAACCAACTAATGAAAAGTCACTAGCTAAACTAAGAGGATGTCAAGAATTCGATCCACACAGAGCATGTTGAAGTCGTTGCGGCGCACGGCACGGCTGGCCAGTATCTCGTCCCTGCCGCCGCGTCTCGGCGGCGGCGCCGACGGGGACAACGGCCACCGGAGATGGGCTTCTGCCCGCGCGCTGCTCGGCGCCGGCTCGCTCGGACTCGCGCTACTAGCAGCTGATCATGCGTTCAATGGTTAACATTCTCTTACTCCTTGTACTTTGATTAATCAGGGTAAATTTGTCAGTTTTATGAAATAAATTGGGTAGATTAGATAGGTACATAACAGCCTAAGTGGGGGAAATATGAGATATTGAGTGAGCAAGACCAAACAAAGCACTAAAATGAGCCTATTCATTACACCATCTAAATTATTTATTCAATAGGACATCCAACATGCGATCACAAAGCTAGATTAATGAACAGTTATTGTGTCATGTGTGTCTATAGAACAGGACAACTGATGCTACAGCTAAATGCTTTTTTAAAATGGACAACAAAGTAGCTATGCATTTAGAAATTCAAATAATATAAAACAAGTACAGATACAATATTTTTATTGACAAGGAAAATTACAATTCAATAATAAAAACAAATTAGAACTAGTATTTACAATTAAAACAATTAAGCTAACTGCAGACTGTTGCAAACAATCTACAGGTAGCTCAACTGGTCCGGAAGCGTCCCCAAGATGCTGGCTGCATTGCCCCGCTGTATGGCAATGCTGATGCGCTGGGCCAGATATCCGCCAGCTCTCGGGTCACGCATCGCGTCAACCAGACGCTCAGATAACTTTTTAAAAACCAGGAGAGCCTTGGTACGCCACGGACCTAGGGTCTTGACCCCAAAGGGAGCAAATGTGTGCCCTTACGGATGTCCTCGGAAGATGGGAAGGCGCAAGTGTGTTGACGCATGTAGCGTCCCGCACAATGGGCCTCCCCAACTCGCATGGGACTAGTGTTATGCCGTCAGGCCACTTACCATTGTCACGCAACAGACCATTCGGTTCGAGAATAGCTGGTACTATTGGACTTATAATGAGATATTTTATGTAACTATTTAGTAATATACTTATTAGGCCGCGCGTGTGGTCGCGGGTGGTGGGGTTAGGCCAAAGTTTATCAGATGTACTACTCTACTCCATGTCCTACCCGCCTTTGAGAAAATTCAGGCTAAGGTACAAATGTAGATTTTTATTAGGAGTAAGCTTAATCTGGAAATAAGATGTGAACTGGATTGTTTGTAATAAGAATGAAATAATGTAAAAGTTCTTGTTTGTGTTCATAACATCAAAACTAACTTGTTTTCAGAAAAGAGATTCTTCAAAGCAGCACAGCTTGGCAATGTGCAGGAGATACGTAGGTTAGTCAAAATATTGTGTCACATGTGTTTAAAATTATAATTTTGTTTCTTTAACAAATTGTCACTTGTATAAGTGATATGAAGCTTCAAATAAAACCAACAAAAATAACTTGGTTCTCGGACCGAGACTGCTCTATAATTTTGTTCTCTGCACCGAGACTGCTCTATAATGTTATTCTCTGCACCGAGACTGCTCTATAATGTTATTCTCTGCACCGAGACTGCTCTATAATGTTATTCTCTGCACCGAGACTGCTCTATAATGTTATTCTCTGCACCAAGACTGCTCTATAATGTTATTCTCTGCACCGAGACTGCTCTATAGTTTTGTTCTCTGCACCGAGACTGCTCTATAATGTTATTCTCTGCACCGAGACTGCTCTATAGTTTTGTTCTCTGCACCGAGACTGCTCTATAATGTTATTCTCTGCACCGAGACTGCTCTATAGTTTTGTTCTCTGCACCGAGACTGCTCTATAATGTTATTCTCTGCACCGAGACTGCTCTATAGTTTTGTTCTCTGCACCGAGACTGCTCTATAATGTTATTCTCTGCACCGAGACTGCTCTATAGTTTTGTTCTCTGCACCGAGACTGCTCTAAAATGTTATTCTCTGCACCGAGACTGCTCTTTAGTTTTGTTCTCTGCACCGACACTGCTCTATAGTTTTGTTCTCTGCACCGAGACTGCTCTATAATGTTATTCTCTGCACCGAGACTGCTCTATAATTTTATTCTCTGCACCGAGACTGCTCTATAGTTTTGTTCTCTGCACCGAGACTGCTCTATAATGTTATTCTCTGCACCGAGACTGCTTTATAGTTTTGTTCTCTGCACCGAGACTGCTCTATAATGTTATTCTCTGCACCGAGACTGCTCTATAATTTTATTCTCTGCACCGAGACTGCTCTATAGTTTTGTTCTCTGCACCGAGACTGCTCTATAATGTTATTCTCTGCACCGAGACTGCTTTATAGTTTTGTTCTCTGCACCGAGACTGCTCTATAATGTTATTCTCTGCACCGAGACCGCTCTATAATTTTATTCTCTGCACCGAGACTGCTCTATAATTTTATTCTCTGCACCGAGACTGCTCTATAGTTTTGTTCTCTGCACCGAGACTGCTCTACAATGTTATTCTCTGCACAGAGACTGCTCTATAATTTTATTTTCTGCACCGAGACTGCTCTATAGTTTTGTTCTCTGCACCGAGACTGCTCTATAGTTTTGTTCTCTACACCGAGACTGCTCTATAAATTAGAGTTTTTAATGGATATGAGGTAAAGGGTAGACATCAATTTGTTGTGTGTTCAGGCAAATAGAAGCGTTAGTAGCTGCAGGGGGCGGCACAAAGGGCGAGGGCGCGGCGGACCGGCGGCACGCGCTGGGCTGGACGGCGCTCATGGCCGCCGCCGCCAACGACCAGCCCGCAGCCGTGCACGAGCTGCTCAAACTTGGAGCCAAGCCAGATCTACAGGAAAGGTCAGCATCTCATTGTCACCTCATCAGCACACTTCTTCCTTCTATGCTCTTGGAGAAGATTAAGGGTTTATTAGGCTACCCATGGTCAGAGATACTAAAACAATGTTCTCTCTACCAGTCTTGGAAACAGGAGGATAGTATATAAAGAGGATAAATAGAGAGGATAGTTTAATATAATTGGCCACATTGCTAGGTTAAAGCTTTATTTTATTCATTTGATTGTGCTGATATTTAATTTTATTTGAATTTGAAATTAGTAATTGTGTATTTAAATGTGTATTAATATAAGTATCTCTGGTCTGAAATGATTTTATTATATCATTAATAAGAAAAACCTTCAAAATCACTGAATGATTCTAGGAACAAAACTTGTAGCGATATGATAAGAATCTTTTAAGTTAGTTTGTGAATGTGATAATATTTCCAGGTACTCGGGTGCGTCGATGGCGGCGGCGACATCCGGGCTGCACCCGCTGGAGGTGGCGACGCGACGCGAGGATGAGTTCAGCGGCGGCATGAACGCGCGCGCCTCCTTCCTGGGCTGGACGGCGCTGCACTACGCCGCGCTGGCGGACTCGGCGCGCTCCGCCAAGACGCTGCTGGAGGCCGGCGCCGACCCCACCACGCGCGACCACGCGGGCCGCCGCGCACTGCACTACGCGCGCGACTCTTCCGCCACGCGCGACCTTATCCAGCAGCACACGCGGCGCTGGGAGGCCGTAGCCGAGGCCGCCGCCGCCGAGGAGCGCCGCCGGTTCCCGCTCGAGCAGAGGCTCAAACAGTACATCGTCGGACAACAGGTAGCGGCTTACATTTCCTACCTAGGTGTCAAAAGAGCGACACTAAACTCTGAGATCTATCTATCCTATATATCACCTACCTATCTTAGGTTGACCCACCCATGATTCCACCTATTCCCTTGCTGCGCAACTTTATTACCAATATTTCGTAATTATTGGATCCGGTAACGGGATCCAATAACTGCGAGCTATTGCTAATAAAGTTATATCGAAGACGATATACCAGTCACCACCAGAACCCGATGGTGCGTGTAAGTCATACAGTGTTGACTCACACTTCACGCATCTTCAGCTCAGGGACCGCGGAAGTAATCCATCACGGTGGGGGCTAACTACTTTGGTCACCCCACCCCCTGCCTCCTATCTCCGGCTTTGCGTTCCTCCTGTGATGTTTTTGTACGCAATAAGTAATAAAACTAAAAACTGGTTTGTGATAAAGATTAAGTAAGAAAAAATAAATAACAACGAGCAGTGAGAGCCCTAAAAATATCAAAAAACTGCGATAGAAGCTAAAAAACCATGAATATAAATAACGACTAGCGGAGCAAGCCGAGGTACCTAATTTTAAAGTTGGTGAGGTCGGGCGGTAAGATATGGCGTCATATTCTGGGGAAACTCAACAAATAAAGCAAAAGTATTTAAGCTCAGAAGAGACGCTTTAGAGCAATGCTCGGCCTAGGACAGACCGACACGTGCAAGGGTGTTTTTAAACAGTGGAAAATTCTTACTCTTGCTTCTCTGTACATATATACAAAATTGGAAACTTTGTTCGAACAAATCTAGATCGATTTGACCTGTACCCGGTTGGCACTCGCCGTGAGGGTACTCTACGTCTACGTCCCCACTCATGCAAAACTGCTTTACTTAGGAAGAGTGTTTGGCATGGCACCTGGTATCGAAAACCAAATCCCTTTGTCAATACGCTCCGAAGGTATGATTGCATTTAAAAATATATTAAATAAATTATTGGAGGGAAAATTATAATAAACGGTTGATGAATTTCTACATTAATATTGTACTTGTATTTACTCTTGACATCAACTTCTTATTATTGTTATTTTATTGTTGTCATTAATAACAATCGTTCGATACATCGATCACGCAGGTATGTATTTAGCATCATCAGCAGTTTGACCTAAGTAGGTTACTCGTGCCGCGAGCGCGGACCGGGCGCCTACGGAGGTCAGCGCATCAGCAGCAGCCATTTCAATCGCACTCATTAACATCAATATTAGGCCTAGTTTTATACAATATAGCTATTGTTACATTATACTCGACTTTAATATCAGCATCCCGGGTAGAGCTAGCCGCGATTCCTACAACAATACATTATTGACATTCTAATTCATGTTTTAATTGTGATATTGTTTGACTCTACCTACATTTAAAACGTAATTTTTTTTTATTTATAAACGTTAGCATAATTTATTGCTAATTTCTCTTTTTGCATGTTAAGCTGCAAGCCTGACCATGGTAGACTAGAGATACCAAATAAAGATTGACATTAGACCAATGTAGACATTACCACCTAGTTACACAGCAATCAAATTCATTTATCGGGTTATCAACAAAGACAAGAAAGCGTCGGCGAGCGGAGATAGCCGCAACATTTTAGCGATTTTTTTCGGTGATTAAATAAAAGTATTAAATACAAAAACTAAAATGATTTATATATGATATATGATATTCATATATTTGAAATATCTAAGATATTTTAGATATTTGAAATTTTTGAATGAATAAATGAGAATATTTTATTTTTAACTTAATCAATAAAAACAAACATGATGTAAAAATAAAAGACAAAGCTTAGGATCGCCACAAGGACCGCTCCCCTGCCAGCCACACTGCGCATCCCGGTACATGCTCACCGCGCGAGACCCTAGACCAAACAACCGTCGATCCTATGCTACTGCTACCGACTGGTCGCTCGGCTGCTAAAAAATAACTAAATAGAAAAACATTAACACTTCCATTTCCCGTGATGGTATTCTGAGTTGGTGGTGGTTGTCAGGCGGCGATCGAGACGGTGGCGGCGGCGGTGCGGCGCAAGGAGAACGGCTGGGCCGACGAGGAGCACCCGCTGGTGTTCCTGTTCCTGGGCAGCTCCGGCATCGGCAAAACCGAGCTGGCCAAGCAGCTGGCCCGGTACATACACAAGGTACACAGGCGGAGATGGAGGCACCTTGAATACCAGAACTTCACACATATGTGATGTTGTAAGTAGGTGTTTGTGGTGTGCAGGACGAGCCGGGCGCGTTCATCCGCCTAGACATGTCGGAGTACCAGGAGAAGCACGAGGTGGCCAAGCTGATCGGCGCGCCGCCGGGGTACGTGGGCCACGAGGAGGGCGGTCAGCTAACCCGCGCCCTGGCACGCCGGCAAGACGCCGTGGTGCTGTTTGACGAAGTGGACAAGGCCCACCCCGACGTGCTTACGGTGCTGCTGCAGCTCTTCGACGAGGTACCGTCTAGCGTGCCCCCCGCGTGCTCGCGTGTACACGAGGGGGCTTGACCATCCCTGAGGCATCCCGCACAATGCTAGCTGAGACTGAGTGCCATACTGATGTTGCAGGGTCGGCTAACAGACGGCAAGGGCAAGCTAATCGAGTGCAAGAACGCGATCTTCGTGATGACATCCAACCTGGCGGCGGACGAGATCGCGCAGCACGGCCTCACGCTGCGCCGCGACATGGACGCAAGGGCGCACAAGCGCTCCAACGTCGTGCTTCCTATCGTCGCCTCGGGTGCGTACCACCCTGCGTACTGCCCCGCTATTCCTCGACCACTAGCAGTAAGCCCCTAACAATATCGTCGGGAGCGTTTTAGTTTCAAGTCTACCCTAGACCTAGTCCAGAGCAATCAAGTTCACTTCAGTACGAAGGAAAACAAATGCGAACTTAGCCACAGTACGAAGTCATTGAAACTCTTCACAAATAGGATCTCGTTCTGTTTTTTTTTTTCTGATTGTCAAAAAATATTGAAGCTATTCATTATAATTGTAAGCTTGTAGTTAACTACGGATCTACTTTGTTAAGTAAAACACAGATGCTAGAAAAATGTAAAACTTCTTTTCAAAATGAAAAGAAAAGGCGCACATTTATATAGCACATGCATTTTGAATAAAATTCTACAAATATTATAAATAAAGTCGTTAAAAAAGTTTGTGAAATGTGAATTTCTTCCTTATCTAGGAACACCAAAATTACTAAACAGATCAAGATGAAATTTGGCATACATTTAGAACGTAGCCTAACTTAAGCACGTAATTATTATTTATTTATTTAATTAACACGGTTATTAAAACCAATTACATTAATTAAAAGAAAACAAAATCACATCATAAGTTACATACAATAGTCATCAGACAAAGGATTAAAATGTCAGTAAAATTCATGAATAAAGAAAAACTAAATTAATTATGACGTTCACAAAATAAAAAAAACTCAATAATTTAGTCATTATTACATGTTTTCATAATTACATTTTTGATGCGCTCGTATTTAGGTATCTGACCCAACACACTATAACAAAGTGCCCACGCAAACACTCTAGAAAAACATTGTGACAGAGAAATAAGAGACAATACACTCTCTCACAATCCACTACATCCGCAACAACATGCCTACAGTAGAGGTTAATCAACAGAATCCGCCCTACAGAGCAACCAACACTCGCGGCCTTTATAGATATTGTCACAATCTACACAGATGGCTCCAAACAGATATGGGCACGGGTGCTGGGGTTCACTCAATGAACCTCAACATTAGTATATCAATAACGGGTGCTGGGGTTCACTCAATGAACCTCAACATTAGTATATCAATAACGGGTGCTGGGGTTCACTCAATGAACCTCAACATTAGTATATCAATAACGGGTGCTGGGGTTCACTCAATGAACCTCAACATTAGTATATCAATAACGGGTGCTGGGGTTCACTCAATGAACCTCAACATTAGTATATCAATAACGGGTGCTGGGGTTCACTCAATGAACCTCAACATTAGTATATCAATAACGGGTGCTGGGGTTCACTCAATGAACCTCAACATTAGTATATCAATAACGGGTGCTGGGGTTCACTCAATGAACCTCAACATTAGTATATCAATAACGGGTGCTGGGGTTCACTCAATGAACCTCAACATTAGTATATCAATAACGGGTGCTGGGGTTCACTCAATGAACCTCAACATTAGTATATCAATAACGGGTGCTGGGGTTCACTCAATGAACCTCAACATTAGTATATCAATAACGGGTGCTGGGGTTCACTCAATGAACCTCAACATTAGTATATCAATAACGGGTGCTGGGGTTCACTCAATGAACCTCAACATTAGTATATCAATAACGGGTGCTGGGGTTCACTCAATGAACCTCAACATTAGTATATCAATAACGGGTGCTGGGGTTCACTCAATGAACCTCAACATTAGTATATCAATAACGGGTGCTGGGGTTCACTCAATGAACCTCAACATTAGTATATCAATAACGGGTGCTGGGGTTCACTCAATGAACCTCAACATTAGTATATCAATAACGGGTGCTGGGGTTCACTCAATGAACCTCAACATTAGTATATCAATAACGGGTGCTGGGGTTCACTCAATGAACCTCAACATTAGTATATCAATAACGGGTGCTGGGGTTCACTCAATGAACCTCAACATTAGTATATCAATAACGGGTGCTGGGGTTCACTCAATGAACCTCAACATTAGTATATCAATAACGGGTGCTGGGGTTCACTCAATGAACCTCAACATTAGTATATCAATAACGCTAGGAACACACAGCTCCATATTCCAATGTGAATGCGTAGCAATAACCCGGGCAGCTACGGCTACGGTAGTTCGTTCCTACGACTCCACTCCCCCACTCTGTCCACATCGCGTTGAAGGCGCTCGCAGTCTGTTTGCTCCTTGATCGGCAAGAGCAATTTGAGATCATCCGCGAAGAGTAAGCATTTGGCGTCCTTGACCACCGCCGGAAGGTCGTTAATCATAATGACGAACTGAAGCGGGCCCAGATTACTACCCTGACTCACCCCCGTTTTTGTAGCGTAAGCCTCGGACTTGCACCCTGCGTAGTCGACATACTGCTGCCTGTCCCTCATGTAACTCGCGAAGAACCGCAGCAGCTTGGTTGTGCAGCCGATCGTCGCCAACTTCTGAAGCAGTATGTCATTGTCGACCATGTCGAATGCTTTTCTGAAGTCGAAGTAGGCGGCGTCGACTTGCACCCCTGCGTCGACGTGCGGAAGCATGTAGGTCATGGAGTCTAGGAGGTTGCTGGCGGTGCTACGAGCCGGACGGAACCCGTGCTGCGCATCAGACAAACGAGCCACGATCTGCTCTTGCATGCTGCGCTGCACCGCTGACTCGAACACCTTTGCCACTGTCGAAAGAATCGCCACCGGCCTAAATCCCGTTACATCATTTCCCGGTCCCCCTTTTGGTATAGGAATCACACGTGTTGTTTTCCAGCGTTTCGGAAAATATGATTCCTTTAGGCAAAGGTTGTAAATATAGGCGAGTGGTTCTGCAAGCGCCATACGGCAGTCTCTCACTATGTAGGCCGGAACCCCGTCCGGACCCGCGGAGGATTTTGGCTTGAGCCTCGCAAGCGCCACGCGTACCTCGCGCAGCATGAGCTGCGGTACGTGCACTCGCGCAGCACTAGCACTGCTCGACGCCTCCGCGGCTGGAACGTCCAGTTGAGCAGTCGAGGTGCCGTATACCGAGTGAAAGAACTTGGCAAACTCTACTGCGCATTCCGAATCAGATAGAGCTCTACCATTTCTTGTAATTTGCTTGCGATTGACGGTCCCTCTCTTCGCTCTTACGTACTTCCAGAATGATTTTGGATCTTCCGCTAGATGGTACTCCACTTGTTTCCGATGGCGGTCCTGGGCATCCTCTATCATTTTCTTTACCCTCGCTAGAGCGAGGGTTTTTCTGAATGTAGACATTCAGAAAAAGCAGAATAATTAAACTTCGACCCTTTCGCCTTGTAACGCCTATGCAGGTTAGCCTTTAGTCTGATTTCTCTTATGATTTCTGGCGTATACCAAATTGGATAGCTATATCTAGAGGTCTCCTTCTTTTGCCGTTTTTTAGGAACCCATATCTCTAATAAACCCAGAACCAGAACCAAAGATTGTACCATCTACCAATTATTTCATTGATAATTCAACAAACTCCAAAATAAAGTAATTCCTCGAAAACTAGCACCGTCTAAATATTCCAAAAATAATAAACATAAAATATTCATTCAAAATCAAGCGTTACAATTTATTTTCTTATTAATTATAAAATATATTTTTGTGATTTAGCATAGAATCAAAATATTTTTACCTTAATTCTTGCTACTAAAAACATTATAAGCTGTTTCAGATATTATATAAACCTTCAAACATTTTTTCAATACGAATAAATAAGTCAGGAAGTCTAATATAGAACAAATTCCAAACAAAAAGTGGCCCTACCTCAAACCAAATCGACTTATGATTCAAAACACGAATCACTTTCAAAGTTACAAAGAAACATTCTTCGTGATTCGTTAAAATTCAAATCGAATGCAGGGATTGGTTCGCGCGCGTGGTATACCTAATGCCTGCCATGCATTACAGCTGGATTCGCTAAGGATCACACAAACCTTTTGAACACACAAACCTTTTTATGAAAGCACGTGATATTTACCCAAGGACCGTTAAGAACCGAAATAGAATTGTTTTATCTAGAACGCCCAGAACTGCTCTTTACCAAAAAAGTTATTATGCGATGTGTGGACGCATTTTCAACAAGATACCTAAAAATATCAAACCTTCCAAAGCTTTAGCATTTAAGTTAAAAAAGTGGCTTATTGACAAATTGTTCTATACTTTATCTGAATTCCTTAGCCATCGAAATTGACATTATACTATAAATTCAATTACATTTTAAGATTATAACTCATATTTATATGTTTTTTAAAGTTAATTTACATGTATTTTATATTCTGCTCAATTTAAATTTATATTTTGTTTCTATTTTGCATGCCGAATTTACCGGTGAATTATGTGACCTTATTTTAAGCCTAAGACCTTTATAATACCAGTTTTCTTGCAATAAAGTGATTATGATTATGAGTCATAGCGGCGTCGACGATGTATGCAATAAGTAGATCGGACCAAGTCAATAATAGTACAATGTTTTTTATATGTTTTTGGTTACTTTTTACAATTCAATCAAATAATATCAAATATCACTTTGATATTAATATTTTCCTCAAAATGAACGCAGCATACTCTGCTGGTTTTCACAGACATCAGAGGAGTTATTCTCTTGTCTTTCTAGCTTAACTGCAGCCATCCACTTATTTTTCCGAATAGGATCGGCAGGGAAACTAAAATAAAACCAAATAAGCAAAATTCATACAATGTCTGTTTTAAAAATATCTAAACTTATAGATTTACATTTCAATATTTCATCAAGAAGAAAAAATACAAAAATAATAAATAAAATGAAGTCATTAAAATATTTACTGACTTCATTTACATAGTATTGACCAACTCGGTTTACAGAAATTTAATAAAAAATTAAGTTTTCAAAAAATACCAGCTATTCTCGAACCAAATGGTCTGTTGCGTGACGATGGTAAGAGGCCCGACGGCATGACAATAGTCCCATGGGAGTTGGGGAAGCCCATTGTGTGGGACGCTACATGCGCCGACACACTTGCGCCTTCCTATCTTCCGAGGACATCCGTAAGGGCTGGTGCGGCGGCAGATTTGGCCGAGGATCTCAAGAGTCGCAAATATGCAGGTCTCGACAGAGCCTACACATTTGCTCCCTTTGGGGTCGAGACCCTGGGTCCGTGGAGTACCGAGGTTCTCCGGGTTTTCAAAAAGTTATCTGAGCGTCTTGTCGACGCGACCCGTGACCCGAGAGCGGGCGGGTATCTGGCGCAGCGCATCAGCATTGCCATACAGCGGGGCAATGCAGCCAGCGTCTTGGGGACGCTTCCGACTGGTATTGATATGGATCAGTTGAGCTACCTGTAGATTGTTTGCAACAGTCTGCAGTTAGCTTAATTGTTTCAATTGTAAACACTAGTTCTAATTTGTTTTTATTATTGAATAGTAATTTTCTTTTCCAATAATTAACTGACTTCATATTGCACCATCTCGGTTTGACAACGTCTTTGAATAAAATTATAATTTTGCTACTGCTTACTAGTGAAGAAAAGTGATCTATGGACATTTAAATCTTGTTTGGCTCCTGCACCACTTCACAACACATGCTGGCATAATGATTTACAGCTAGTTCACAATGATAAAATCGAAAACGTTTGCGAAGATTTGACGTCTGCTCGCTAACAAGAACAATATCCGACTGATGAGTATGACGCGCTGAACACGACTTTTAAGCCCCGCCTACTTGCACACGACTTTTGTTTGGCTATTTTTGTATCGCAGTTACATTTAACTTAATAATTATTCGTAGGTTTTATACTATTTTAAAGAAAATATTTGCGTAAGTAACGTAAGCATAATTCGGACTCGCAATTCAGGTCAAAATCTGTAATTTTTTTATTTATTTGGATTTTTACATTGCCTTACGTTAGTAACGTAAAGCGATCGAGAGCGTAGTTCCTTGTCCGCACGATAGAGGCGCTGTACCAAATTGTATGGAAAAAGGAGACGTAACGATCACGTCTAAATATTAGGGGTTAAAGTATGAAATTGCCGATTTGTCCTGAATTTTTTTTTTATTTATCATCTTTTTTTAATCAAAATAATTACATTTTTTTTTGTACGGCCTCCTGGGAAGAAAACTTTTTATCACGTAGAAAATTGTCCAAATCACGAAAAAAATGGTTGTCCGTTGGAGCAAGGTCTGGCGAATACGGAGGGTGACGAATAGTTTCTAATTGCAGTTAAAACGGTTTCTCGTGCTGTATGATGTCTCGCGTTATCATGGAGCAATACTGGTGAAGATCGATTCATAAGTCGGGGCGGTTTCACTGCTAGTTTTGCTACCATTGTTCGGAGTTCGGCACAGTAGACAGCTGCCGTTATTGCTTGACCAGATCGGAGAAAGCTATACTGAATAACACCATACTGAGACTGATACCACCAAACAGTTACCATTACCCTTTTATTGGTAAACTTTAGGCTGTTTTAGGACAATGTCGCAGCGTTTGACCTGGGGTCAGCCATTGCATTTTTAGCTTACGGTTATCGTAAAGAATCCACTTTTCATCACTTGTCACAATTTGATCCAATATTCCTTCATTTCTGTATCGATTCAACAAGGCAACATAAGTTTCAACACGGGTTCTTTCTGCAGACCAGTCAAATCATGAGGCACTTATTTTTATATTTTTTTATTTTATTGATTTGACGTATGCAAATGAGTAAATGATTATACGCAATGAGTAAATTATATTAAACCATGCCGCTAATTCCTGGGTAGTTTGGCTCGGATCGGCTTCAACCATCTCTTTCAATTCATTGTTATTCACCTGTGTGGGCGGTCTTCCACGTGGTTCGTTCTTCAAATCAAATTCGAAGTACCTATTACAATAAAACGGCAATTTCATACTTTAACCCCTATTACAATCGTCAAATAAACTCGCCCTACGTCAAAAATGTGTTCATGATAAAGGGTAGAACCTACCAGTTACCAGGTTACCAGTAGCCAGTTAATGTCAGTGAGTTACCAGTAACTATAATGAAGTGGTTTTATTATCTTTGCCAGTAACCCTATACTCGTAGGGGGTAACACTTAGTGCCTCCCTACCCAACTACCACACAAGCGGTAATTCTGAAATCCTAAGCGTTAGACAGCTCTACGCAGTTACCATTTCGATACACAGGGCAAACGTTAAAACATTACGTGACGATAAATCTAAATCTGGTCATCGTCGAACTAAAATGAAAGTCCCTAAGGCTCGTATTAGAAAAGCTTGCTGCGTCATCGATCTATGCTTGAGTAACGATTTCGTATGGCATAAACGTCATTCAAGCATAGATCTATGACTGAGCACGCTTTCATAATACGGTCTACGTTCGTGAGACGCTTTCGGTCTTTCTCCTTTCCGTTCATTTATTGCCGTAAGTATTATAATGCACTGTGAGCTTCTTTCATGCTCCCTGTTCGGAGTCAAGGAGAAGGTTCGAAGGTTAGTCTTGCGTTAGATTATGAGGACGCTACCTAAAGACTTCTTTCGGTTCAAAGATGATTCTTAAAAAATATCTTTCATCTCATCACATACACCTTTTTTTTTCCCAACTCTTCCCATCCCTACCTTCCCAATCCCGCGCGTTGTATTGTAAAGTTGTAATGTATGTAAGATTTTTTGTATTTCTAAATAATAGCTGCTTGGTACATACATATTCTTAGCGGCACAATTAACCGCCCACCCTTTTAAAGTGGCAAATTTTGATGTTATCGCAGTTGTAAGTTATTGGGCATAAATAAGTCAAGTGTGAAATAAATGTAGTGACGAAAAAACTACAAACTACCCACTTAACTTTGTTTTTTTTACGCATAAGTTGTGAATAGGATAAATTTCGAACTTCGTCGCATTATCGTTATCGTTGCCATACTGCTTACATTGCTTCAGTGGCATTAAAAGTAAACAATTTGAGTTTGTTTTGGTTTCGTAACTTAAAGCTAGTGTTTGGACATCACAAACATGCCATTTGATGCTAATTCAGTGGCGAGAGCCGTCGCTCTTATCGTCGAAGGGTTTAGTCAGCGTTACGTGGCGCGGAAGCTTGGTGTCGCACGTACCACCTTAAGGGATGCAGTGAAACGGTTTCGGGAAACTGGCTCTTATGAGCGAAGACCAGGACAGGGCCGAAAAATATGCACCTCCGCTCGTGACGACCGATTTCTTGTGACCAATGTTCTAAGAAATCGGTTCACTACAGCTGTTGAGGCACGAAACCAACTTCGTGAGGTTCGCAATGTTCAAGTGAGTGAAAAAACAGTGAGAAGAAGACTAGGAGAGAATGCCCTTGGAGCTTTTCGACCATCTCGAGTGCCACAATTGCTCGTAGGCCACCGGAGAGAAAGACTTCGTTTTTCCCGAGAGCACGCCGAATGGAATATGGAACAATGGAAGAATGTTATGTTTACTGACGAGACAAGAATATGCTTGCACGGTCCTGACGGTCGCCAGCGTGTATACAGACGCAAGAATGAAAGGTTTGCACCATGTACTGTTGTGGAAACAGTAGGTTACCAAGGTGGCTCTATCATGATATGGGGCGGCATTACTTACGAAGCACGCACCGACTTGGTTATCTTCGAAAGAGGTGGAATAAATGCTCAGAGGTATGTAACAGAAGTGTTGGAACCTCATGTAATGCCATTTGCTCCATTTATTGGCGAAGATTTTTTATTAACGCAGGACAACGCTCGCCCCCACGTTGCTAGAGTTGTTACCGCGTACCTGGATACCGTCGGCATTCGAAAATTAACATGGCCATCCCGGAGCCCAGATTTAAATCCTATTGAACACATATGGGACAATTTAAAAAGACGTGTTCGAAGCCGCATACCAGCTCCAACCACCATAGATGAATTAAAACAATCCGTGATTGAGGAGTGGCAGAACGTTCCACAACAACAGATCAAAGATGTCATCGACAGCATGCCAAACCATTTGATGGAAGTCATGAGGGCTAGATGTGGAAATACGCACTATTAGAATTCATTTATTCAGCAGATTTTTTATTTTTAATATAATATAATAAATAATGTGATGAAATGGTCATCACATTTGTTAATTTACGGTCAAAGTATTTTTCAGACTTTTTTATAAATAAACGTAATAATTAAAAACAATATTATCTTTCATTTTACTTCAATATACCTACGTTATAAAATAACATTCACAAGTAAGGCCACAATTTTCTTTTTTAACCAAAATCGTAAAAAATCAAGGTGGGCGGTTAATTGTGCCGCTGAGTGTAGTTATTGTCTCGAGTGAACTGCTGCTGTTTAGTACATTCAATCTCAACAGTAAACCGGCCTCCCGCGATACAGGCTCTGGTCCTAGTGCGGGGACCACAAGTAAACCGGCCTTCCGCGATACAGGCTCTGGTTAGTGCGGGGATCACAAGTAAACCGGCCTCCCGCGATACAGGCTCTGGTCCTAGTGCGGGGACCACAAGTAAACCGGCCTCCCGCGATACAGGCTCTGGTTAGTGCGGGGACCACAAGTAAACCGGCCTCCCGCGATACAGGCTCTGGTCCTAGTGCGGGGACCACAAGTAAACCGGCCTCCCGCGATACAGGCTCTGGTCCTAGTGCGGGGACCACAAGTAAACCGGCCTCCCGCGATACAGGCTCTGGTCCTAGTGCGGGGACCACAAGTAAACCGGCCTCCCGCAATACAGGCTCTGGTCCTAGTGCGGGGATCACAAGTAAACCGGCCTCCCGACATACAGGCTCTGGTCCTAGTGCGGGGACCACAAGTAAACCGGCCTCCCGCGATACAGGCTCTGGTTAGTGCGGGGACCACAAGTAAACCGGCCTCCCGCGATACAGGCTCTGGTCCTAGTGCGGGGAACACAAGTAAACCGGCCTCCCGCGATACAGGCTCTGGTTAGTGCGGGGACCACAAGTAAACCGGCCTCCCGCGATACAGGCTCTGGTTAGTGCAGGGACCACAAGTAAACCGGCCTCCCGCGATACAGGCTCTGGTTAGTGCGGGGACCACAAGTAAACCGGCCTCCCGCGATACAGGCTCTGGTCCTAGTGCGGGGACCACAAGTAAACCGGCCTCCCGCAATACAGGCTCTGGTCCTAGTGCGGGGATCACAAGTAAACCGGCCTCCCGACATACAGGCTCTGGTCCTAGTGCGGGGACCACAAGTAAACCGGCCTCCCGCGATACAGGCTCTGGTTAGTGCGGGGACCACAAGTAAACCGGCCTCCCGCGATACAGGCTCTGGTCCTAGTGCGGGGAACACAAGTAAACCGGCCTCCCGCGATACAGGCTCTGGTTAGTGCGGGGACCACAAGTAAACCGGCCTCCCGCGATACAGGCTCTGGTCCTAGTGCGGGGACCACAAGTAAACCGGCCTCCCGCGATACAGGCTCTGGTCCTAGTGCGGGGACCACAAGTAAACCGGCCTTCCGCGATACAGGCTCTGGTTAGTGCGGGGATCACAAGTAAACCGGCCTCCCGCGATACAGGCTCTGGTCCTAGTGCGGGGACCACAAGTAAACCGGCCTCCCGCGATACAGGCTCTGGTTAGTGCGGGGACCACAAGTAAACCGGCCTCCCGCGATACAGGCTCTGGTCCTAGTGCGGGGACCACAAGTAAACCGGCCTCCCGCGATACAGGCTCTGGTCCTAGTGCGGGGACCACAAGTAAACCGGCCTCCCGCGATACAGGCTCTGGTCCTAGTGCGGGGACCACAAGTAAACCGGCCTCCCGCAATACAGGCTCTGGTCCTAGTGCGGGGATCACAAGTAAACCGGCCTCCCGACATACAGGCTCTGGTCCTAGTGCGGGGACCACAAGTAAACCGGCCTCCCGCGATACAGGCTCTGGTTAGTGCGGGGACCACAAGTAAACCGGCCTCCCGCGATACAGGCTCTGGTCCTAGTGCGGGGAACACAAGTAAACCGGCCTCCCGCGATACAGGCTCTGGTTAGTGCGGGGACCACAAGTAAACCGGCCACCCGCGATACAGGCTCTGGTTAGTGCAGGGACCACAAGTAAACCGGCCTCCCGCGATACAGGCTCTGGTTAGTGCGGGGACCACAAGTAAACCGGCCTCCCGCGATACAGGCTCTGGTCCTAGTGCGGGGACCACAAGTAAACCGGCCTCCCGCAATACAGGCTCTGGTCCTAGTGCGGGGATCACAAGTAAACCGGCCTCCCGACATACAGGCTCTGGTCCTAGTGCGGGGACCACAAGTAAACCGGCCTCCCGCGATACAGGCTCTGGTTAGTGCGGGGACCACAAGTAAACCGGCCTCCCGCGATACAGGCTCTGGTCCTAGTGCGGGGAACACAAGTAAACCGGCCTCCCGCGATACAGGCTCTGGTTAGTGCGGGGACCACAAGTAAACCGGCCTCCCGCGATACAGGCTCTGGTTAGTGCAGGGACCACAAGTAAACCGGCCTCCCGCGATACAGGCTCTGGTTAGTGCGGGGACCACAAGTAAACCGGCCTCCCGCGATACAGGCTCTGGTCCTAGTGCGGGGACCACAAGTAACCTGTATAAACTATGTTTTCTTTTAGTAAATAAATGCCTTTTGTATTTGTATTTATTTTTTTGTTCTATTTGTGTCATTATGTTCAAATACCTTTTGAATAGTGTATTGAATGGATTCAGATGATGGTCGCAACAACGATGAGCACCTGTCGCCCGCCGACGAGGCCGATGAGAACGTCGTCGAGGAGACGCTCGAAGTGTCCAGAGTGTTCAAGGTAAACTTTTAGTTTATGGAAGACGTAAACATATGTAACAGTATGAGGCCCAGGGGAGAACCCTGTGGCACACACCACGGCTGACTTAGCGTTGGGGATGACGAGCATTTACTGCCGGTCGAAAGTTTATTGTACGAGCACGCACATTGTGCATTGCCCTAATTAATGCCAACCGCGCATTTACGCCAGTCATCAATTTTAGCAATACTTTTTATTATAATTTATTTTATTCAGTTCGCGATCACCTGTCAATCGACACCCGCGTCTCACTTCATTTCATTAGTAACTACAGTTTATCGTTAAATATATCAGTTAAAATTTATCTCTTGGTTTTACTGATATATCCAGCTTAGTTACTATATGTGGTGTACGGACCGTACATCATTTTTTTTAAATTTTAAAACTGATATATCACCCTCGCGAGTGCGTAAATCAGTGCCACCAGTGAGGATTTCTGCTAAAAAGTGGAGATATCAGTGTGAGCAAGCAGCTCACTGGATCACAGCAGCGGGTATCATCAGATACCTAAGGCCGTAAGCCAGGCCGGCTTGCGACCACCTCCGTAGCAACTGCAGGCGTCAACAGACACCGCAGGAAGGACACAGGAGCAGCAGGGCGTCAACAGACACCACAGGACGGACTTAGGAGTAGCAGCACCGCATCACCGTTCATCCAGTCCAGAAGATATCAAGTAAGATCTTTCCATTTTATCTTATTCTCATCACTTACGAGTACTAAGATGTCGACTATGGAAGAACTATTATCGGCTCAAGAGCGAATCGTTTCCGCAATTGAGCAACTTTATTCGAATTTTAAGAAAGACGGTTCGGATAGGAAAACTCCAGACTATATTCAGCGAAGGCTAGACACTCTAGATAGCTACTGGAACGAATATCAATCGAATCATATTAAACTGTGCGGATTAGGTACTAAGTCTAATCCATACTTTATTACAAATAAATTTGAAAGCACTGGAGAAAGATACACCTACATCAGGGCAGCTATTCAAAACTCAGGAGCGAGGGAAGGGACTCCCTCCTCTCTTATCAAGCCAGCAACCCTAATGCCAGGGACTCCATCGCAGGAAACCTCGTATCAAGCTCGGGGTAACAATAGCAAGACCGATGAGATGCTGCGGAAACAAAGCAGTAATTTCAAGGCATTCGAGCATACTATGTCGAACATCGACTTAGATTCAATATCGGAGAAATGGGAATTTGATCACTTGTTGCGTTCTATTCAATCACGTTGGTCTACCATCGACACCCTTCATTGGGAGCTAGATAGCGAATCGGCTAGTCAGAAAAGCCCGGAGTACGAATCGCATTTTTTTCAAGCTGAGAGAAAATTTAATGAGATCATAAAAGCTATCAATAGAAAATTCTCCTCTGTCTCTCACCGTGAAAACACTACTCCAAAAATGGAAATTCCAACCTTTTCTGGCAATTATCAACAAT
Organism: Eupithecia inturbata; assembly: GCA_963662085.1. NCBI lineage: Eukaryota > Metazoa > Arthropoda > Insecta > Lepidoptera > Geometridae > Eupithecia > Eupithecia inturbata. The sequence goes on along the minus strand of OY759179.1, from coordinate 338,151 downwards.
GGTCTAGTTTTAAGGATCTTTTTACTGAAACTATTCATGCCAATCCAAATCTATCCCCCGCTCAAAAAATGCAATTTCTCAAAACTAAAGTAAAGGGTGAAGCGGAAAGACTTATCCAGCATCTTTCCATCTCGGCTGATAATTATCAAATCAGTTGGGAGCTTCTGAATAATCGCTACAATAATAAGCGTTTAATTTTAAGTTGTCTCTTCGATCTAATGCTCAATATCCCAGCGGCGCAGCAATCGTCGCTAAATCATATTAAAAAGATCCATGACGTAACTCGCGAAAGTCTCAACGCGATCAGGAACCTGGGAATTAACGTAGAGTCATGGGATCCTCTTATCATTCATCTCATGTGTCAAAAGCTCGACACAGAGACCCTTAGCGAATATCTCTCTTCTGTGAACGAACCTAAAGAGGTACCTCATCTCGAAGAATTTCTATCATTTTTGGAGAAGACATTCACAACAATGGAATCCTCACGAAGGAAGTCTGATCCAAAACCTGCTCAACAAAATCATAAAAATCAAAAACCATTTTATAACCCTAATACGAAGCCGTCATCGACCGGACGTATTGAGCAATCCGCGAATAGCAAAAATGTTTATGCCGCAAAATACTATAGGTGTGCAATTTGCAAAAAGAATAATCATTCTATTTTTATTTGTAATAAATTCCGTGAAATGTCACCATCATCGAAACTTCGAACTGCCGAGAACCTAAAATTATGCGAAAATTGTCTTTATTGCCACAATGGAAACAAATGTATTTCAGAAAAACGCTGTCGCGAGTGCAAGCTTGCACATAACACGCTTCTACATGACGCGTTTTCGCTAAACTCTAATGAGGCCGGGGCATCGACTTCTAGTAGCGCGAATGTCAGCGAACCCAAACAGGGTCAAAAGCCAACTGCTAGGAGCTCACATGTGTCTCAAACTGAAATCCCTGAAATCCTTTTAGCAACAGCTGTGGTAAAAGTTGAAGCATCCAATGGTTCCTTTATCAAAATGCGCGCTCTTTTAGATCAGGGTTCTCAGACTTCTCTCATATCTGAGAATGCTGCCAAACAGCTAGGGCTGCCTCGTCAAAAATGTCAGGGTGTGATCACAGGAATAGGCGCGAAGCAGTCGAACTGTAAAGGAGCAATCAATATCAAATGCGTTTCAGCCAATAACAACTTTGAATTTCACACGGAAACACTTATTATGAATAATCTTATAAAAAATTTACCAAGCTTTTCTTTTGCCAAACCTTCATGGTCTTACTTGGACCATATCACTCTAGCCGATCCTGAATTCAATCATAGCCGTCCCGTGGACATCTTGTTCGGAGCAGATATTTATTCATTAATCTTATTAGAAGGTATCTGCCGAGGCGAGCAAAATCATTCACCTATTGCGCAAAACACGCGTTTAGGGTGGATTTTGAGTGGTAGCGCAAGGACTCTTCAATGCAATGTCATCATTAATGATCTAGAGGAAATCCAGAGATTCTGGGAAATCGAAGACATTGCCGAAGAGTCCAATCTATCATTAGAAGATCAGGAGTGCATACAGCACTACAAAAACACAACCACTCGACGAGAAGACGGTCGGTATGAAGGTCGGTTACCTATGAAATCAGGTTTTGAAAAGAACTTAGGATTATCAAAAAATAAAGCAGTTGCTCAGTTCAAATCATTAGAAAGGAAGTTTATCAAAAACCATGAAATGGAAAATCATTACAAATCATTTATGAAAGAGTACCTATCAATGGGCCATATGGCACCCGCTGTCAGTAGCACCAAACCCGAATTTTATTTCACTCATCACGGAGTGGAACGAGCGGAATCTACAACTACTAAGTTTAGAGTGGTGTTTAACGGCTCAGCCAAAACTTCGTCAGGCTAAAGCATTAATGACGTCATGAAGCGTGGACCCAATCTTCAGCAAGACCTTCAGTCGCTGATTATCAAATGGCGGCAATTCAAATTTGCCTTTACTGCAGACATTGAGATGATGTTTAGACAAATTTGGATAAATAAAGAAGATCAAAAGCTACAAAAGCTTATCTATCGAAATTCCGAGCAGGAAAATATCAAAGAATGGGAGCTTTTAACGGTCACTTATGGTACCAAGGCCGCGCCTTTCTTAGCAATGATGACCCTTCGACAGTTGGCATCAGATGCGAAATCTCACCAACAATACAGCGCAGCAGCTGCTGTCCTCGAAAGCTCCTTCTACATGGACGATCTCGTTCATGGGGCGCATCAGTTAGAAAACGCAAAACAATTGCGCGAGGACCTCATCAATCTACTTAAAACCGCCGGATTCAATTTAAGAAAATGGATGTCGAACGTTGCCGAACTTTCAGATGCAAACATGCACAATAATCATGACAGCTTCGACTTCAAGCAACCAGAATCTTCTAAAACTTTGGGACTTAGCTGGAATCACCAGCATGACATGTTTATGTTCACGTCTAAAATTGAACCGACGACCGAGAAGGAAACTAAAAGATCACTCCTCTCGGATATATCAAAGCTATTTGATCCCCTAGGCTGGCTAGCGCCAATATCAACTAAGTTTAAAATAATTTTTCAGAAGGTATGGTTGTCCGCAATCAAATGGGATGACCCCCTGCCTGAAGAAATTTTATCTGAATGGATCATAATCAAAAACGATATCATTAACATCAATAAAATACAAGTACCTAGGTGGTTATCAACAAACGAAAATGACGCAATCGAATTGCACGGCTTTTGTGACGCATCGACTAAAGCCTACGCATGCGTTATTTATTGCAAAATAAAACGAGGTAATCTGCCTATTATCACCCTATTGGTTGCTAAGACAAGAATAGTACCATGTGGAAAAAATATCTCTCTCGCCAGGTTGGAGTTGATGGCGGGTCATCTTCTCTCAAAGTTAGTACTTAAAGTGCAACAGTGCTTAAGTACCTACCAGCTTGAGATCTATGGATGGTCTGATTCCATTATTGTTCTAGGATGGCTTAACGGAGACCCAGCTAGATGGAAAACCTTTGTGGCCAACAGGGTCACAGATATCAAAAAGACAATGCCATCAACATGTTGGCGTTACGTCAAATCAGAAGAAAACCCGGCGGACTGTGCCAGCCGTGGATTAACAGCATCACAGCTGACAAAACATGACTTGTGGTGGCAGGGACCATCATGGCTATCAGACTTCGATGGACAAGGCAATCAGCCAGCGTTTACCACTGACCTGGAAATGAAGAAAGTCCGACAAGTCAACGCTGTCACTGAACAAGATTTAGAAAACAATATCGTAAATCAATTACTTTCTAAACATAGCTCTATCAGTAAAGTTTTTAGAATTTTATCGTGGGTACTCAGATTAAAGGAAAGAAAAAACAGCAAGCATATATACCTTTCACTATCTGAACTTCATAAAGCTGAAATTCTTACCATCAAACAAGTACAGCACATTGAGTTTTCAAGTGAAATTAAAAACATCACTGAAAACTGTAAGGTACATTCTAAAAGCAAAATATTACAGCTTAATCCATTTTTGGATGAAAACAGAATCCTACGAGTTGGAGGACGGCTAAGAAATTCCAATCTTCCCATGGACATGAAGCATCCGATCATAGTACCTGGCAACAGCCGCTTAGCCGAGCTTCTGATTGACCAAGCTCACAAAGCTTCTTATCATGGCGGAGCCCGCCTGACATCAGCTTTCTTAAGAAAGAAGTATTGGCTCGTAGGAGGCAATAAAGTTGTTAAAAAACAGTTACGTGGATGCGTCAAATGCCGCCGCCACGATCCTATTAAGCACGAACAAATAATGGGAGACTACCCAGCAGCTCGTATCAGGCCAACCCGACCATTTCAGCACACAGGTGTTGACTATACTGGATTTGTCGAAGTCAAATCTAGCAAGGGTCGCGGTATAAAATCAACCAAAGGCTATATCGCAGTTTTCGTGTGTATGGTAACCAAGGCCGTACACTTGGAACTAGTCTCCGACTTAAGCTCATCAGCATTCCTAGCAGCATTACGAAGAATGGCAGCGCGAAGAGGCGCACCCAGTCACGTATACAGCGACAATGGCACCAACTTCGTAGGCGCTAACAAAGTTCTCAACAGAGAATATTTAGATCTTCAAGCCACTTTGGATCCTAGCTTCTATTCGGCTATCACCGATATGAAAGTCCAATGGCACTTCAATGCTCCAGGTTGGCCTAGCGCGGGAGGTCTATGGGAGGCAGCGGTGAAAAGCCTCAAATATCATCTAAAAAGAGTCATCGGCGAACAGAAGTTGACTTTCGAGGAATATTCAACGTTGCTTTCTCAACTAGAAGCATGCTTGAATGCGAGACCTCTCTGCTCCCTAACTGAGGACCCTGAAGACATGGAGTATTTAACACCAGCGCACTTCTTAGCTAGTGGTCCCACGCTTACTATCATTGAGACCGAGAGAGATTTGCGTACAAGATGGCAACTCACTCAAAAAATCTTTGAAGATGTCTGGAAGAAATGGCAATCGGAATATCTAAGCCAACTATCGACGCGAAGCAAGTGGCGTCAACCACAAGAAAACCTAAATATCGATGACGTCGTCATCATTCACGACGCCAATCTGCCATCTGGGAAGTGGGCCCTAGGCAGAATAACAGCTCTACATCCAGGGAAAGATGATTACGTACGCGTAGTCACCCTGAAAACAAAAAATGGTGAGCTAAAGCGACCTATCTCTAAAATTTCTAAGTTACCTATACAGGATACCGATAAAGTTCAACAGGACTGTAAGTTTAGTAGTAATAGTTTAGTGAAACAAGATAAAGTTTGCTCAGCTACAATCACCAATCAATCAAAGAAATCTTACCTAACACACTATATGTTTATGTTGTTTATGCTATTTTTTACAATGATGGCAACTCCCGTCTACGGTAAATATCAAGTTACCAACTTAAATTCAAGTCAAGGATTTTACTTTGATCATATGAGTAACATTCGACTTGAACGAGATCAATGGAATCTAGTCATCTATTACGACATGGATCCATATTGGCAAAGCCATGACCTACTTATTAAATACATAAATCATTTAGACGGGGTTTGCAACGATCAAACAAATAAAAAGATAGCACAATGCGACATAGTCCTTCTTCAATTACATCATGGGCTCAATGAACTCGCGCACTACAACAACATTTTGCTCGGTAAGCAGTTCCCACGGAGTGCGCGCACGCGACTACCGCGCGGCCTTATCAACGGGGTCGGGTTTCTAGCTAACAAACTGTTCGGCGTACTTGATCAGGATTTTGCAGAACAATACGAGCATGACATTGAAACTATTAGAGATAATGTAAAACATTTAGCAGTACTTTGGAAAAATCAGACATCTATCGTAGAGGGGGAATTTAATCTTTTAAAGAGAGTAGAATCTTCTATTGATAAGCAAAGTAAAATCTTTAACCAGCATATAAATAATCTTGAAAGAACGTTTAACAAGCAGAGAGACGATTTACAAGTAGTATCAAATTCCTGTGACTTCACCTTATCATCAGCTATCGCACAAGGTATCCTAGTCAGTCTACAGAATATACAAGAAACCGTCATCGATGCCTTAACGAATGTCTACGCTGGAAGATTCAACTTTCACCTTGTTACCCCTGAGCAGCTACGCGACGAGATGAACACCATCACTGGACTGTTAACCAAGGACGTATCATTGCCCTGGAATCTTCAATCAGACATAGCGAAAATGTATCATCTACTCTCCGTCAGAGCTAGAGCTTCGAATAAGTTTATAATATTTGAAATCAAAATTCCTTTAGTCGCCAGAGACAACTTCGAACTTTATAAGCTTATACCTATCCCACAGCAATTTGGAAGAAAAATGACGAGCCTAGTTCCGATATCCGAATATGTAGCAATAAATATGCAGAAGGACTCTTATGTACTACTCGCTGAAAGAGACGTACATAGTTGTGTAGAGTTGGATAAGGACTCTCATATATGTCCTTTACACCAACCTATTTATCAGATGAAATTAGACGAGAATCTTTGTGTCAAAAGCCTATCCGACCAGTGTCAATCATCATCATCACCCTGCAAGAGTATCTGGACTGGATTGAACAACATAAACACCTACTTATATTCCTGCTGCGGTCAATGCTCTGTACGAATCATATGCGAGCATCAGATTACCGCTGACCAACTACATAGGTCAGGGATAATAAGCATCGATGAAGGGTGTATCATCAAGAGCGAAGCTATCACGATCTTCGCTCACAAAACTCTAGCAAATACTCTTCGAGAAGAAGCGGACGTGCTGAAGATTGAGATCCCTCCTATCAACAACATATTCAAAATACCAACTCCTCTGTCTACCGTCCTAAATCAATCTGATTACTCTAATCACCAAGAGTATTTAGAGGAGATAGAGAGGCAGCTCCAACAGCTTAAAGCTAATGCCGCAGAAGGAGAACTGACTGACAGAGTCAGTTATCATGACGTTCACCACTACGTCGCTATTTATCTGGTGTTGTTCGTAATCGTCGTTGGAGCAGCAATCCTGTTGTGGCGCCGCTGGCGGGCGCGAGCGCAGCCCGGAGCGCCTGCCGCGGCGCCGCCCGCCCCGATATCGCCGCCTGCGCCTCAGCGCGCAGAGGGAGCGCCGATTGAACTACGAGCGACAAGCTTAGAGCTTGCTACGAAATCTGTCAGTGAAAGTGCAGTACATAAGTGCTGTGTTCGTAGCGAGCCTGAGTTAGAAAAGTCATTTAGTGCGCGTGTGATCTCAGATAAATCTAGTTCGCCCTTATTTTTCAATCAAAAGTTCAATCGTACCGCATGAACTATAAATCTATACAATTCAATGACTACAAGACTGGACAATTAGTTATTCTTAAGAACTATTATATCATTATTTTATAAACTATATTGTACCATCAGAATCACCTTGTATCACGTCATCCACCTATCATTTTCTCCAGCATCTTATCCTTAATTTCTGGCCCGGGAATATGTACGAGCACGCACATTGTGCATTGCCCTAATTAATGCCAACCGCGCATTTACGCCAGTCATCAATTTTAGCAATACTTTTTATTATAATTTATTTTATTCAGTTCGCGATCACCTGTCAATCGACACCCGCGTCTCACTTCATTTCATTAGTAACTACAGTTTATCGTTAAATATATCAGTTAAAATTTATCTCTTGGTTTTACTGATATATCCAGCTTAGTTACTATATGTGGTGTACGGACCGTACATTTATTATATATTTTTAATATATCAAAAGCACTTCTAAAGCCATTGTAAGGGCAGGAGGTGACGTTCGTTAAATGCAAAAAGTGAATAGTGTGATGTATGTTGCAGGACAACGTGGTCCGTCCGATACTGAAGCGTCACTTCGGGCGCGACGAGTTCCTGGGGCGCATCAACGAGATCGTGTACTTCCTGCCCTTCTCCCGCTCCGAGCTGATGACGTTAGTGGCGCGCGAGCTGGCGCTGTGGGCGGACAAGGCGAGGCGCAGGCACGCGCTGGAGCTACGCTGGGAGGGCGGCGTGCTGGGCGCGCTCGCCGACGGGTACGTGTGTGTGTGTGCGTATATGTGAGGGCGGGAGGGCGCCAGTGCTGACGGTGTGCGTGTTGGCGCGCAGGTACGACGTGCACTACGGCGCGCGCAGCATTAAGCACGAAGTGGAGCGGCGCGTGGTGAACCAGATCGCGTTGGCGGCGGAGCGCGGCGCGCTGCCGCAGGGCGCTGCCGTGCTGCTGACGGCGCGCCAGGGCCGGCTCGCCATCGCCGTGCGCGCGCCGCAGGACCAGGACTACAAGCCCATCGACTTCGCGGCGCTTTGACCGCTGCAACTTGTTCGGTGACCAGTCGAATAAGATTCTCCCTCCGATGACCAGACTGCGCTGCGCTGCGGTACCACACCACTGACCCTCTCTATTTCCTTTTATTAGAGATAGAGTAGTGTGTACATCCATCGGCCATCTATACTATACTGTACTGTACTGTGATGGGATAATACTGGTTAGTATATTTTAAAACCACGACGTGGTATTACTTTTGCGATACGGGATAGGTGCAATGAAACGACAAGTAGATAGTGCTTATTTAATGAAACTTCGCACCGTTGTATACAAATATAATGTATAAATAAATAACAACTCTTATATATAAAATATAATGTACGTGACAGCGAGTAGCCGCCCGCGCGTCGCCAGCGCGCGGCGCGGGGCGCAGGTCGAACGGACCATGCGAGCTGAGTTACTTCCAGTATGCCATGCTAAGTACTGATTCGCCTGTCGACGCGACGTTTCATGAACGGACAAAAAGATTAATAAATGTGTCAATTGATTCCTGAGCTGCAAGCGAACCATTTTGTTATATATTTAGTAGTATCGTATAGCGACTCGTTTGTTCTAATCTGAAAATGTTTCGTCTTAACGCCTTAGAATAATTTAGTAATTTGTCATTGTAATGTTCAACATCAGTAACTATCGATTTGCGCGTGCATTTCCGTTTGGCCTGGCTGGGTGGCTGCGCACTGCGCAGGCACATACATCAGGGCAGGGGCGCCAGGCGCGCACTGCGCAGGCACATACATCAGGGCAGGGGCGCCGGGCGCGGCCCTACTCCACTGCCTGCTCCTGCAAATTAATTGTGCTTCGAATCGTATACTGTGCGAGGCAGCGCTGCGACCGAGCCGCGGGCGGCGCGTGCGCGTTCGTGCGCGTACTACGGACAGCGTCTACTGGTTATCAATACTATTGCATTTCCTTTACAAGTTTATGCTTGACTATAATATAATAACTGTTTCTAACAATTGTCAGACCCATTAGGTACATTTATTATTACATTATTTGTGTCATAACATAAATATAAATAACTGAAAACATAACCTCTGATAAAAGTACAAATAATACTTTATCTAAGGTCATACATTGTATAAGTATTGTTGTCAGTGCACCTCACAGTGCACCTGGTCTTACAGTTGATGTACCAACTTACATCATCACATTACAAATAAATATATCTGAAATTATTTTTTTATTTTTATGTTAAGATCCCACTTAATAAAATAAGCATACAATAACATCAGGATTTGAAACCCAACTGCGAGCTGTGTTTGCTCAGCGCGACCCGTCCACGGGCGCGGGCGCGGGCGCGGGCGTGCCTCGCCACGAGGTTCTACATTCGTTGATATCGTATTGCATCACAGCACAGACAGCTTCCTTAGGGACTTATAATAAATACTAACTAACAGATCGTATCGAGTACAATATCATAAAATACTAGAAACAAACAATTCACTCTGTTACCTATTAAAAGAAAGAAAGAATGGTTTCTAAAGAAACCATTACTTTTGAGAAACACGACGACGCGGTGTTTCAGTTGAATAGTTGACAGTGGTTGCGCACGCGCAGTCGGGTTTCAGTTAAAAAGGTAATAATTAGTTAGTTAGGTTAGGCTTGGACAACATACGATTGGAGCCTGTTCCTTCGATTACATCGGCGCGTGTGGGAGTCTAGAGGTATCAGTATGTCTTACATAAAATCCCTGTTTTACATTTTTGAACTTACATGGCTATGTGACTGTGTGACTGTGTGACTGTGTGACTGTGTGACTGTGTGACTGTGTGACTGTGTGACTGTGCGCCGATCGAATAACTTATTGGAAAACTTTCTGGAACACATTCATTTTATTATTTACTTACATAGCTAACCGTGTCGTCTCTAATTGCATACAAAATGTTTTGAAGTCAGGACGAGGCTTTCAATGTTTGAACGGATAATACAAAATACAATAATGAAATAAAATTTAGATTAGAGTTTTCTAATATAATCATTGGTAAAGTACGAATATAAATGAAGCGTAATTTCTCCAAGACATTTTGCCAGACAATTACAATTACAATGCCTAAGATTTGTTTATTTATGTAGGTTACTTAATACTTGTAACGGTCATATAAAATATCTAACGTCTAACAAGTAGGCTACCTACGTTAAAATATGAATTTGTATCTACTTATCTAATTGGTGTTCGATAAAATATGTCTTCGTTAAGTACCTAGGTGTAGTGCGTAGGTACATAGGTATAGTACTTAATAAAGAATAAGAAGAGCCACACTCTCATAATCTGTATATATCTATACATATATATCTATACATAATATATATATACATATATATAATGTACTTACACAATTTATTTGCTGTACAGAATGAATATAACTTAATATAGTAGTAACTATCGAGATGACAAGTGCAGACGACTCGTCAGCGCACACGGGACACGGGGACGTTCTGATGGAAGCCCGGCCATAACTCGATATCATCATTTTAGATAAAATGAACTGCAATGCAACTGTCTTTTTGTAACAGCACAATAATCGGGTTCTCACATTCATGTCCATCGTAGTCTAGTCTAGACAAAGCGTCGCCCAGGCTGTGCATGTGTGCATGGCTCCGGTGCGGGGCTGCGGAGGCAGCACACGGCGGGCGGGGGAGGTGGTCGTCTGCCGTGGGTTGCTTGTCACAATCACAGCTTGCTTACAATAACGTCTTACAGGAACTAACAACTCAGAACAAACCTTGGAGCCTCGGTACCGATACTTAAATGTAATTAGTGCCGTGCCGTCATAGGCTATGGACATGTCGGAGCGGGGCAATATTCTCAAAACTTAAATAATACCTCAGTAGAAAACAATTTTTAATCTGGACATTTAGAATTTCAGAGGTTGAGAATGAATTCTGCGCTCGCAAGGTTTTTCCCTCGTGCGAAGAAAGAATCACAATTGTTGTCTAGTTCCACATAGGTACAATACAACCTACCTATACATTTATTATATTTAGAACAAGTAAATCTAGTTGTTTTTACTTGTTGCATTTATTTGCTGCGAACAAAGATTTAAAATTAAATCTTTGTTTTATATAAATTGAAACCAAAGGGAATTCGTCGAAAGGAATCCGTAGAACGCCGTAACTGAGGGGGGCGAAGCGTCGTCGTGAGGCAGCACAGCGCGCGTCCTCGGAGCGACCGACGCGGACGAGCTGGAAGTGAACACAGATTGGTGGGTGCTGTTAGTGCTAGGAAGTGACAAACTTGATTGTTAAAGGCTAATGGGGGTGGTTCTTACGGGTGTGCTAGAGCCAGCCGGCGGAGTGGTGCGGCGCGTGGCCGTGCAGCGGCGTGACGCCGGCCAGCCGCGCCAGCGCCGCGCAGCGCCCGCACGCTGCGCCCGTGCTGCCGTCCGCGCCGACCCCGCCGCCCGCGCCGCCCCCAGCCGTAGTGCCCCCGCCGCCGCCTTCGTACCCGCACTGGCTGCACGCCTCCTGCTAACGAAACGTAGTCTATCACTGTGATACCATTCCGCTGATGCCTGATGGATGCAGGCCGTGTAGGACCGATCATTGCGGCGATCTTTGGGGAAGAACGATGCCCAGCAGTGAACGTATTTCAGCGAAAACTATTAGTGATGATCGCACGAATGTATTAGTTCGGTACCTTGTGTGCGTCGTCGTCGAGGCTGGCCAGCAGCGGCTCCCGGCTGCCCCCGCGCGCCGCCACGCTCTCCTGCGTCGTGGAGGGGGAGAGCGTGGGTGCGGGGGGCGCGCTCGCCCGCGTCGGGGGCGGGGGCACGCGAGCCGGGACGGAGCTCGCGCGCTGCAGGGCCTGGGAACACCACGCCACATTAAAAAGGCACCTACCTACATTTCAAGGCTAGCAGTGACTTAACACTAATTGGGTATGCTTGAAGCTTCTTGAATGTGTATAGTGTAGGATCCGTCTGCAGAATAACCAAAGTGACTGCCATAGCTTTCAGAATAAGGAAGCTGAAGGAACGGTGATATTATAGCTGGAAACAGCGGTAACAGCTGCGTAATACCTAAATTCTATAATATCGATTTTGTTCAAAATGCCCAAATAACGTTGACTGCAGCAATACAATAGCAGATACAATTGATACTGACCTCTTGGTTCTATTAGCGTTAATTAGTAGATTGGTCTACAAGACCATAATCTACACTAATAAAACCAAATTAATACTTTCAGACCCTGTCAAATCAACTAAAATATAAAGTAGAAGATGTACCAGAATTTAAACTACTTGGACTAACATTAGATACACTCTCCACAGCCTACGAGTATGTTGCTCCACTGCTGGACCCAGATAAGCGCCTTGTTGGCTTTTATCTCACGGGGCTAGTGCAATGGTGCAAGTTCTAAGCCGGCACCACACAGCAAAAATAAATTTATTTATTTATTTGGGAAACAAAAAGCTTATGTTTAGGTAACAATAGAATCTTAAACTAGAGCAAATTAAGCTAAAGACAGTTTCAAAATAAAAATGGAAAAAAGTCTAAACTAAGCGAATTAATCTATGGTCTTGGTATTTTAAAAAGCAATTCTCATCTAGAACGTGCCGGCGACTTACTGTGCATATCAAATTATACCATATTAATGCACACGTGGGAGACGGGTGGATTAAATATCCTATAATACTTTGGGGTTCAGATGCAGGACATTTTATACTAGAAATAAATGCTTACGCGTCCTAGTAAGTAAACATCCATCAACCTGAAAGTTGTAGATCCGATTTCAAACAAGGCCCAAAAAGTGCGTGTGAGTCAGGTTTCGAACTTTTGTCAAGTATACAAATATGTACTATAGGTACCGATTAGAGAGTTGCTATTTAATGAATACCTACAAAATAAAGATACATTTCAGATGTATCGGTTTGCAACCTTCGTAGTTCGGACTATATCTAGGGGTAATATTAAAACTTTCGCGTTTTTTCTAAATGTTTCGAATAGTATTAACCGTACAGTAATTTCAAAAACTGTTTTGAGATATACAAACCGATACCTTTTAGGTATTTGATACCCCACTCGGTGAGGTAGCCCCCCTTTTTAACAATTTATCAAAAAGTGTTCTACTTACACACTTCTCTATATTTTTCCTGCAAAATAGACCCATATCTACAAACGCTACATACATTTTAGATGGATCGCTCTACAGACTTCGGAGATAGGGGGGGAATGGGTATTTTATCGAGTTTTTTCAAAATATTTCAAAAAGCATCAAACCTACAGAAGGTTTAAAATCTTTTTTGAAATGTACAAACTTGATAGATAACTTTCATTTGACACCCCACTTGACCATGTATGTAGGTCTCTTATAAAATTTCGACATCACAATTTGTACTGAAAATTTTCATTTTAATCTTATTTTCTTTTAATCTGTACAGGCGCACGAAATGTATTAATAATTAAAATTTCAAGTTATTTGTTGCTATAGTCGCTGAGATATTAAAGATTGAAAAAGGACAGAAAAATCGAGACCATAAGGTTTTCGAAACGAGACCGATCTCCTACCTTCGAAACCCGAGATACCTACTCTTAACTAAAACTTACTACCTACTCAATTAAATAATTTATGGACGATAAATTATATTAACATAAACTTTACTTAATTCAACCTCGATTTTAGATAATTAACTCTGTGCAATACTTATATAGAAATTATGTTAACCTAAGTTGTGATAACTTCTTAATTAAGATATTATCTAAGCTACCTCTCAAGATGCATGGCGTCCTAACAGAGCTCCTAATAGGTACCTAGCCTTTAACCCTTCAAGGATTTTTATTAGAGTAGTACCTACTCCTTTGTCCGCGGTTAGATCGGTCCTCTTGTAGATTGAGGCCAGGAAGAACATGGAGGATCAATGAGACCACTTGATCCTCTAGTCTAGGGGTTAAGTGAAATTTTTAAGAACTCACATTAGGATGGCAAAATATATAAATACTTAAAGCTTTTCGTGCGAAACGAAGTGTTGGCTGCCAGACCACCCACTCGGTGGACCGACGACATGCGATCGCAGGGAGTCGGTGGATGCAGGCGGCTCAACGGGCTCAACCGTCGTGTTGAGGAGGCCAGTGTCCAGCAGTTAACATGTGTGGGCTGACTAGGTAGTTCACTAACCATCATCATTGCACATATGACGATGAATAGTGAGGTAAGACTCGCCGGATAGCAGGTAGGTACTTAGGTAAGGTACCTCGCCCCTCGCCTCCGCCTCCGCTTTGCGCGAGTCGGAGAACTTCTTCCGCTTCCGCTTGAGCGCGGCGAGCGCGCCGAGCGGGCCGCCGCGCACGGAGCTGCGCGCGGAACCGCGGTCGCGCGACTCGCGGCTCTCGCGCGACGCGCGCATGCTGCCGCGCGACGCGCGCGTGCTGCCGCGCTCCGGGCTGCGCTGCGAGTCGCTGCCGGACTCTGACCGTTCGCTGCCGCTGAAAACAACCAGGATCCTCTCTTAAACTACAAGGTATTACCTAGTAGTTTAGAGTCCTATGACTCAGCGACCAGTCTTATGTCATGGCGTTCGCCAACAAAAGTCGCAATTTTGGTCTGTTCTCTGTGCAGTTTTTCGCTAGTCCTCCGCTTGCAGCTCTCATTCCACATCTTTCCAGCGGCACTTTACGATGTGTCTGTGTCCAAGATAAGCAGAAAGGTCAAGAAGATTCAGCTCTAAATTATCCGTTAAATACCTTTAAGAGATCTACGGCTGTGAAACTTACGCACGCCACGGTCAGTACCTAGATAATATTGTCGGGTGTAGGGCGGAAGTCCAAAACATTGTGGGGTATTTTTGCGAAGAGGAAGGTGGCTGGAGAGTCTAAAAATTCTAGAGAGCTAGTGAAATAACCCTCTTTTTAACGGGCAACCTGTATTTGGGTCGTCCTCGAGTCTCACCTCGGTGACTGTCTCCCGTGGTCGCAGACGGAGTCCTCTGAGCGCGACCGTCCGATGAAGCGCGACATGCGTGCTGCGCGCGCTGCCTCGATGATGGTGCCCCAGCGCCGCTTGTGCGAGGACGGCTTGCGGCGCGTCGCGCCCGTCCCCCCACCGCCCGCGCCTCCTGACCCGAACACCAAACATTACACCTAGATATATATATTAATCCCATGCGGAACGCAAGGCTGATGAGAGGGCTAGTCGCGAACTTCGCACCATATATTAATAATGGACGCGTTGCTTGCCTAATGCGGATTTTATACGGAGATGTGGACAAGTGTGCCTACTAGATACCTACTGGCGTGGGTGTGTCCGTAAGTTTGCGTACCGTCGGAGAGCGAGGACTGGCTGGTCCGTAGGCGCGTGGCCAGCAGCGCGGACAGCGAGGCGTGATGCGCGGCGTGCGAGCCGTGCTCGTGGTGCAGCGATGCGAAGAACTCGTCCACGGGAGGCAGGGCTCCGCCGCCGCCCGCGATGTTGAACCCCTTCATCAACCGCCGCTCCTTCTGACGGTTCTTCTTGCCGCCGCCGCCGCCTGTCGATACCAACAACACGATTTTACCTCATGCCAGCGGGGATACGAACGATGGTAGTGCCACTCGCCAGTCAGCGCCACATTTATCAACGTACGGAAAATTTGCATTTGTCGCTGACCAGTTTATTATTGTCATCACACAAAACTCGTTATTTTCTGTCAATAGGTAACAAGCTAACACACTGCACACGTGGGATTAGTTAAGTTTATTTTTGTCACTGAAGTGTGGTAAAGAGGGTTAGTGGAGTGGCGTGGAATGTGGTGGTGTGCCTGCGGGTGCGGGCGGTGGCTGTGGGTGTGCTGGTTAGTAGGCACACACCGGGGGCACCTGCGTTGGCGGTGGAGGTGTTCATGCCGCTGTTGCGCAGGATCTCGACCAGCTCGCAGCGGAAGGCGCTGACGTCCTGCTTGATCTCGTTGACGTCGTCCTCCGTGACGCCGCCGCACTCGGCGCGCCGCTGCTGCACCGTCACGTAGCGACGCACCAGGTTGCGCATTATCGCCTGTACCAACAACGTTAAGCTACACTCACACTTCACTTCTGATTGAAGCCTTGCGGCCTTGGTCTAATTAGATTATGTGTCCGGCGTCGCATACGCACTACTGTGTATGCGACGCCGGACACATAATCGTTTTGTTCGGTCGAAGTCTGCGTCAGCAGTGCGGGGCAAGCGCGGTGAAGTGGGGAGTGGGTACTAGGTAGGTACAACGCACAGCGCGGCGTATCACGCTGTGGGGTGCGTCAATGCGCGGGGCGGCGGCACAAACAAATCCATTGTCGACGCCGCCGCGGCGTCGACAATGGATTTGTTTGTGCCGCATACCGCTGCGGCAAAATCGTTAACGCTGTGTCGCGTCGTGCCGCATATCACAGCGTGGTGCGTTGCGAACAGGAGACCAAGGCTTTACAGAGAAACTTTTTTCTGTTTGTCAGGCACAGGTTACAGAATATTGACGTAACTTCATCAAATCCTTGTTATTTACCTGATATCGGAAGTCGCGCTCGTTGGCCTGCTTCGCTTTCCTCTGCAAAAAGAAAATTAGCATTCATTATTTTCATCCATAACACAACAATACTTACTCGTCTATTCAGTGAGTTACCCTGATGGTGCGCATGTGTTCCCGCTTGGCGCGCGCGTGGCCACACAGGCGGCGCTGCAGCCAGCGCCAGGCGTACAGCAGACTCTTGGGCGAGGGCAGCGCGTGGCGGTGTGTATAGTGAGTTACCCTGATGGTGCGCATGTGTTCCCGCTTGGCGCGTGCGTGGCCACACAGGCGGCGCTGCAGCCAGCGCCAGGCGTACAGCAGACTCTTGGGCGAGGGCAGCGCGTGGCGGTGTGTATAGTGAGTTACCCTGATGGTGCGCATGTGTTCCCGCTTGGCGCGCGCGTGGCCACACAGGCGGCGCTGCAGCCAGCGCCAGGCGTACAGCAGACTCTTGGGCGAGGGCAGCACGTTGAAGGGCGGCGGCGCGGTGCCCCCCTCCTCGAAGTAGCTGATCCACAGCTTGCTGCGCGCGAACTTCCACTCCACGTCGGCGCGCTCCTACGGAAGGTACGACACGTTACCCTAAGGTAGGTGTAACAATTTGTAAGAGACCGGTAGGTACGGTTCGGTTAGCTTTCGGTAGATCCAAATAAGTACGTTATCGTGCGCGCTTGAGTTATCTTATCAGTTATCAATGGTATCATCATCAGCCCGTAATAGTCCACTGCTGGACAAATTTATATACTACAGTCACATCTTAAATATGTACTTTTACCTAATAAGAACCTATTTAAGATATGACTGTATTATTCCTCTAATAAATACGAATAAAGTCATTTATTGGCAAAGATGGTATACCTCTAGATACTTACATTACAATAACACTGTTCATATATCATTGTCATTACATATAATACTCATTCACTTGTCAAATGATACATGATGTGTGTGCCGTAAAGGGGCACTATTTAACCTACTCTTATGGGAGGTAGGTACTAAAAACGCTTTTGATTTCGATATGGTTGTAGTTATTTTCCAAAGATCCTATGACTAGGTACCCTAACTAGGTACGTACCTAACAATAAAACATTTTGTACGGTACAGACGAAGTTATAGTACCTACCTACTTAATTTTCAATAGATTTTTTATAAAATGGGAGCTTACTATAAAGTTTAATTCCAATAAGGAGGTTTTTCAGATAATTTTAGACTAATGATATAATATCGTTGGTTTTATTCCTCGTGTCCCTTTTCTTGCCTAAAATGTCATCATACTGGTTCAGGTTACATTTCATGTAGGTACCTACTTACAGACTTTTAGTACCTATGTACTAGGTACCTACCTACCTACACAGATACTGATGTAAGAATTCGCAGTTCTTTTAACAGGTTGCTGCTTGACGTCATGGTCCTAAGTTGCTTTAGTGCGTAGATTCCACTTGACATTTCTTACGCGCGATGTCTATGGTTTTTCCATGATAATAAAGGATCCAAATTGAAACCTTACAATTTAACTGTGTTGGAACTGATAATGGTAGGTACCTACTTCCACCCTGTAACATTACAGGCATGTCATCAACTTGCATCTGAGAGGTCGAACTAAGAAACATAATATTTGTTTTGTCCTCATTAAGTTTAGGTCCTTTGATTGTAAACCTGTCCAATCAACGCATTTACTGCTTTGCTTATTTTGCTAACTATTATCTACAGTTTTATCAACTATTAAGATGAAATGTCATTTAAAAACACCAGAAATAGTGTGTTTCTAAAGAGGACCCCTGGGGACGCCTATATCACATATATGGGCTGCGATTCTGTATTTTTTACCATCTACTGTTATTTATATAGTCTGTTCCCTTTTTGTGATAAATGATGACAGTAAATCCGATCTTTGGCCTCTGTTAACGTAAACCCCAAGCTTCTCTATGAGAAGTTAAAGAATCAAAAGCTTTCGATAGGCCTAGGAAAACAGAAGCCACTTTATTCCTGTTCTCCAAGTGCTTCACGATACTCTGTAGACAAATTCAGTCAATTCAATCTGTAGGCAGATGTCGTAGATTTGCTTGGCACAGGCCAGACATATACAGATGTATGTTGACATTCTAATAGTATTTTAATGTCGATAACATGTTTCTTAATACATTCTACCAGTTTTGATATTGTAGGTACCAAAGTTACAGGTCAAAAGTTACACACATCTGATGTAATCTTTTTACCCTTTACAAAATTAATTTTTGTAGGGTACCTATCTAAATTAATAAATAAATAAATAATGCTGGACAATCCACGCACAAATAGTTTGGAGAGATTATTATTAGAGATGGGCCGAATGCGCTTTGAACCGAATACGACCTTCGGCCAAACTTTGGTTGAATTTCGCCGCGCTTTCTTGAGAGCGACACGCCATGACCTGTTTATTGTTTACGCACTTACATGAATTGTTGCTAGATGCCTCCCGCCCGCACTCCGCGCTTCCCCGCGTGGCCTTAAGCCGGCCGTCATTGGCAAATACGTCATCGGCATGTCGCGTGCTTTTGTTTAAATTTAACGAATTAATTATTTTAAGTTCAACTAACTTAAAATAATTAATTCGTTAAATTAACGAGGTTTAAATTATAAATTTTATTATTTGCTTGTTGCAAAGATGAGTGGAAGGAAGGAATCAAGTGTTTGGACATTTTATACGGAAACTGACTGAGCGACTTTTCTCAGAGGCAGGAAACGTATACGAACAAAAACGTAACAAGCTTCTGCCAGAAAACGTCGAACCTCTGTTGTTTTTTTTACACCACAACCTGCCTCTAGTAAATTTTAAATATGAGTAGATGGAGATAAGAATAGAGTTTTAAACCTTTGATTGAAATAAATCACCCTTTCATAATTCTAAATGTTTAGTTTGTAAACAAAAAAGGGACTTGAATTAAATTAAATTTGTAACTGCCGATGTCCGTAAGAAGTGCTTTTATTAAATTAATGTTACACAAATTATGTAGTTACACTACTTACTTATATTTTTTAAGAAGAAGACTAAGTTTATTTAAATTTAGTTCGTTCTCTTTTAATTAGGCAAAGATTTATAAGACTCTTCAAACAAAGAATTTAATTTTTATCACACCGCAGGTTAACCCATATATGCCCAGAAAGATTTAGGTCTCCGATTTTCATGAATTTTGGATATGTTGGTCCCTAGGGGTTGCAATTAATCTACAAAGAAGTAATTTTCAGTTTCAGTAAGTAGAAGTATTTTTTTTTCAATGGGTCGAAATCGACCCCTTGGTCAAATATGGTCCAGCAATGGTAAGAAAAACATAGGTAAAATAAAAAATGTTTTGTATCATAATAAGAGCTCTTGTATTCATTGTAATTACTTTATAACTAAGAATATATAAATCAACAAAGTAGGAACGTTATTATTTGGCATCAGGCAACTTACAAACATAACAACATTAGGGTAATAATAACGCATTAGGCATGGAACTTCTCAAAGCATTTGTCATGGAGATTTACTCCACATGAACGGCACATTTTTGTTTTATTTTTGCAGTAGGCACACCTTCTTCGGTTCTGACCAACCATGATCATATGATCAGCTGCATGTCTTCGCACGGACAATGGCACGTTTGACATCACTTTTAGAGGAAGTCCAGGATTCAATCTCGCAGTCCCATATTTTAATAGCAATGTTCTTGCAATCGAGCGTCTAAACTCCAGCGTATCAACGTTGGTTCCCAGTGATCTGGCCAGCAAAGCGGAGTTATTGACTGTCACGTCAATCAGCCATGTCAGTAGACACGTATACCATTTTTTCCCCCTTATAGCAATGCGATACGCACCTACGTTGGCATCTAATCTATCTACTCCGCCCATGAATCGGTTGTATTGGGCGACCACATTTGGCTGATCGATGTCGATCCTTCGTTTCACAGCTGCTGAGTATCTGTTCCCTTTTTGGATGGGTTGGACGCCAAATTCATTTTATAATAGAGTCACCACGTTATTATCATTCCAGCGAACGGCACAAATGCTATCGTTTCGATCAAACCGATAGTCGTAAAATCCTCTGGGTTCCTTCTTGAATGACTTCACATCAAGAAGCGGACATTTGTCCACTCTATTCTGGCGAGCTGTTCCAGTAATTTTAACGTTCTTCCCTTGTAGGCTACTCAGCAGAGAGGGCGACGTGAAAAAGTTGTCACAGTATACCGAGAACGCACAGTCTGGGTATACGTTCTGTACAGCCTGTGTTAGCTTTGTGACTACGTGCTCGCCAAGCCCAGTCTCACGTACTTCAGACCGTCCTTCGTAGAGATCTGCTTGCAAGCAGTAGCCTAGACGAGTAGCTGCCACCCATGCCTTGAAACCGAAACGGATTGGCTTACCGTGAATATGCTGCTTGCACCCGTGACGACCAAAATACAGAATCATAGACTCATCTATACTCATGTTTTTTTCAATGGGCGCATATATCAAAAACTTTTCATTCATCTTGTCAAACAATGGGCGTACTTTTGCCATCTTATCCCCTGGGCGCAGATTGTCGTTATCAGCCACATGAAGGTGTCGAAAAATCTCTTCAAAACGGTTGCGTCGCATGGATTTGCTGATAAGAACGTTATGCGTGTCCTCGTTCAGTTCCCAATACATTCGGCGTCTAGGCAGTGGAGCGTAGCCAGTGAGAATGAGTATACCTATGAAGCAGTAAATCTCGTCGGTAGATAGAGTGAAGGTCGTGTTCGGGTTTTTGCTCATAGCATAGATTACTGAATGCCGAACAATGTGTCTAACCAACTCCTGATCGAAAAAAAGTTCAAAGAACTCAACAGGCTCACTTTCTGCCGATAGTGTGGTTACTGATCGTGGTGGCGGTGCTGACCACTCAACTTCTGGCTCACGAAGATCTCGCTTGATCCATTTTCTTGGTCTGGGTTGAGTAGTACTACGTTGTTGCCCCGACGAGGAACTGCGACTAGTGGAGGGTGCAACATATGGATTTACTCTCACAGGTACCTGAATCACTGGCTGTTGAACCTCTAGATCTTCTATTTCGCTAATGACCTCGGGCTCTTCATTATCTTGCGAGTGCTGTAAAACCAGCTCGGCGGGGGCAAGAAGTTGATGACGGTTAAAACTTGCAATATCGTTGCCATCTTCTTCCCCTGAGTCACCGTCAGATACCGTACCTCCACAAGGCGGCTCTAAATATACGTCGGCGCCACGATAATCTTCATCATCAGCCAAATTCTCCAAGAAATCAGCAATTTCATTCGTAGAAAGTACGCGACGTGACCTGAGAAAAAGAGTTACACTCAGTATGATATTTGCCCAAAGGGTCGATTTCGACCCCAACAAATTTTCGTTTCAATAATAGCGAAATCAACGAATCCTGTACAGATTTTATTAGTTGTATTGATGCTAAATATATTCATTTTACTAATTTATAAACAATACATGTGAAATACAAAGTAAAAAATTAAATACTTACATTTTCGTCACCAAGGGTACACAATTTTTGTCGAAAAAAACAAGCCCCAACTTGCATGCAAACTTTTTAATTCAAATTGTTCTAGTGTAGCTAGTGCACTCAGCTTACAACTTAGCTAAGTCTTTGAATAACTCATAGATGGCGTTAAACTTAAATATTTATGAATAGTTTTGATTTACGACGCTTTAGAACAGAACGTGTACTCTTGGGTCGTTTGAGTGCTCCTGGGCATATATGGGTTAAGGTTTTTCCTAACTAAATAAATGAGTGAGTATTAAAAAGGCCTAATTTTATTTTACGGTTATTAAGATAGATATGATTTCTATTAATTTCAGTCAAAATTGTATGCAGGTATTTTACTTTTTTCTTGCACCGAATGTTCGGTATTTAAACCGAATTTCGGCCGAATGCCGAAGTTCGGCTCAAGCTGCCGAAATTCGATCTAACCGAATGTAAAACGAATTTCAGTCGATCCCTAATTATTATAGTATTGACAAGGTAATGAATGTGATCAAATAGCTGTCCCATAAGCTCACAAAGAAAATTACTAGAATATATCGTAGGTGTAACTAGATATCTTTAGTGCCCGAATTCTGGATCTTGTATTTAACTAGTTTAACCCAAGGGACATTAGGTACTAAGCAGTTATATATATTTAATGCAATAGGGTTCTGTTGCTTTGTTGACTGCAACACGGCCACACGTAGGTATACTCGCGAACATTTCAAAATGTACAGATTCTAGTTTTCAAATACCTATTTGCTAGACAATGGTCTGTTTTCGCTGCCTGTCTTTTTAAGCTAAATAATTCGACACTCGGTAGTTATTTGACTAGCCACCATTTCTCTAAACCTCGAAGGAAAGCTCGGCGCGGCACGCGGCGCGCGGCGCGCTGCGCGGTGCGGAAATGTACTTCGATTTCATGTATCCAGGTCACTGTCGGCCACTACTCATAACTGGGCCGAGGCGGATTGTAGCGCTGCCAATAAAACACTGTTGAAATCACCTCACGTAGGTACCTACACTTTCCTACGATCAAAATATGGATATGGATTTCGGCATTTATTCTGTAGACGACGATAATCACTACTGTTTCGAAATGTACAATCTGATATTTTTCATTTGATATCCCACTTGACATTGTAGGTGTCTTTTAAAATTTCGACATCACAATTTGTACTGAAAATTTTCATTTTCATTTTTTTTTTAATCTGTACAGGCGCATGAAATGTATTATTATTTCAAATTTCACGTTATTTGCTGCTATAGTTGCTGAGATATTAGGTCCTTACATATGAAATTGGCGTTTTGTATGGGAGGAACAAAAAGTCGAATATTTTTTAATATAATATATTTAATTAAAGTATGAACCATTATTTTCTATGCACTTTTGCCATCTTATAGGTAGTTCATTGATCCCTTTACTAAAAAAACCAGTCGGACGGGAATCAATAAAATCTTTGAAGGCGATTTGGACTGCCCCATCGGAGTTGAATTTTTTCCCTTGCAAGAAGTTATCCAAATTTCGAAAAAAATGGTAATCTGTTGGAGCAAGGTCCGGGGAGTACGGAGGATGTCTTAGACTTTCCAATTGAAGCTCTTCTAATTTAGTAGCCGTCTGTTGCGCAGTGTGTGGTCTAGCGTTGTCGTGAAGCAGCAGTGGCGTGGAGCGATTGACCAGCCTAGGTTGTTTAGCCGCTAGCTTTTCCATCATGGTTTGCAATTGCTGACAATAGACATCAGCCGTAATAGTCTGGCCAGATTTGAGAAAACTGTAATGAACAATACCGGCACTAGTCCACCAAACGCTTACAAGTAACTTTTTTGGGGTTAATTTTCGCTTGGGGCAGGATTTGGCTGGCTGGCCAGGATCCAACCATTGCGCTGAGCGCTTCCGATTATCGTAAAGAACCCATTTTTCATCACAGGTAATGATTCGGTTTAAAATACCTTCATTATTGTGCCGGTTTAGTAATGTAACGCAGCAGTCGACGCGCGTTTGCCGGTTTGCTTCAGTCAATTCGTGAGGTACCCACCTTTCAAGCTTTTTAATCTTCCCAATTTGCTTCAAGTGAATTAAAACAGTTTTATCACTAACATCGCAGCCTGCAGCTAACTCGGACGTGGTTTGCGATGGATCCGCTTCCACAATAGCCTTCAACTCTTCATTATCAACTTGAGTCTCAGGCCGTCCACGGGGCTTGTTCTGCAGGTCAAAATTTCCAGAACGAAAACGTTGGAACCAAAAACGAACTGTGTTTTCTTTTGCAACACGACCGCCATACACATCATTCACCCTTCGAGTTGTTTCCGCAGCACTAGTGCCACGGCGGAACTCGTACTCGTAAATAATGCGATATTTTAAGTTTTCCATTTTGTAAAATGAGTGACGCAAACAGAAAAAAACAGAAGAAAAAAAACAAATGAATGACGATCATCGAAGCACAAATACATGAGTCTATAGCTGTACAAATTTGAATTTGGAATTCCTTACCAAAGAGGAGAAATTTGTGATTAAAGTGGCCAGTACGAAAAACGCCAATTTCATATGTAAGGACCTAATATTAAAAAAAAATTATTATAGAATCAATACGTACTCATTTATTTATGTTTTTAACAGATTTTTATCACAATGGTTAGTTCTATGTATCTTATAATGATAAATAAATTGATGTTGTATTATTTTTTCCTATTTTGATGTTGTTATTCTAGAAAAATATAGATAAATAATACAATTATATTAGATGGGTAAAATAGTAGGCATCTTTATTATCTTTAAAGCATAAGGTAAGTACTTTATTTTAATTGAACGCAATCCAATTATGAATTTGAGATATAAAAGACGTTTATGTTGAAACAAACTCTCCATGTTAAAAGTTTTAAGTTTCCTTAATTCCGATTATTACTCATTATTTGAAACAACTAATTAACTAGCTGATCAATTACAATTACACAAAATAGTAGGAACGTACCTAATCATTAATCACACACATACACCACTGCTGAGTGAACCCGGACTGCGGAGGCAAGGCTCGACTTTACTACTAGGTAATATGTACTCGTATGTACACACATACACCACTGCTGAGTGAACCCGGACTGCGGAGGCAAGGCTCGACTTTACTACTAGGTAATATGTACTCGTATGTACACACATACACCACTGCTGAGTGAACCCGGACTGCGGAGGCAAGGCTCGACTTTACTACTAGGTAATAATACATCATTCAAATTTAAATAATCTATATACCTACATACCTACTTATAATAAAACTGTAACAGGTCCAATTCAGTACATTGAAAATATTTAATAATTTTGACGGTGAGAAAAGGGAAAATTTCTGAAATTTTGTTTTAATAATAGAAATACATATTCTGTGCAAATTTCAACTGTCTACCGTTTACGGTTCAACAGATACAGCAATTGTTAATGTCGGGCAACAGATACAGCAATTGTTAATTTCGAGCAACAGATACAGCAATTGTTAATGTCGAGCAACAGATACAGCAATTGTTAATGTCGAGCAACAGATACAGCAATTGTTAATGTCGAGCAACAGATACAGCAATTGTTAATGTCGAGCAACAGATACAGCAATTGTTAATGTCGGGCAACAGATACAGCAATTGTTAATGTCGAGCAACAGATACGGCAATTGTTAATGTCGAGCAACAGATACAGCAATTGTTAATGTCGAGCAACAGATACAGCAATTGTTAATGTCGAGCAACAGATACAGCAATTGTTAATGTCGAGCAACAGATACAGCAATTGTTAATGTCGAGCAACAGATACAGCAATTGTTAATGTCGAGCAACAGATACAGCAATTGTTAATGTCGGGCAACAGATACAGCAATTGTTAATGTCGAGCAACAGATACAGCAATTGTTAATGTCGAGCAACAGATATAGCAATTGTTAATGTCGAGCAACAGATACAGCAATTGTTAATGTCGAGCAACAGATACAGCAATTGTTAATGTCGAGCAACAGATACAGCAATTGTTAATGTCGAGCAAAAAATTACCAAAAAAACATGTTTTTTTTGTTGAGCCCGCTTACATTTTTTTTTATTATTTCTTGTTTTAGCGGCAAAAGAAACACACACTGTGTTAATTGCAACTGCCTACGTTTTACGAAACATGAGATACAGCCCTGTGACAGACGGACAGACAGACAGCACGGAGGCTCTGTAATAGGGGCCCGTTGGCAGCCTTTGTATGCTGAATCCTAAAAAAGTGCATAATTTTTCGAGATTTGGTTTTGATTGGAAGAACCATCTACCTATACTCTGTTCGCCGAAACAATCGAATAGGGAAATCATAAACTGCACGTTAATGGTCGCAGATAACGAACATAGGGCACGTGCACGCTGTGCACGCTGTGTGGCCAAAAGTTAGTCTTATCTGTCTCTTGTGCGGTGCGGACGTGTCGTTTGGTGCTCGTTACATGTGTTCTCAGTATTGGATTTTTTTACATTGACCTGGCTTGCTTTTTGGACTATTTTATGTTTACCTCGTGATTTGGCGTGTCGGACTGATTCTTGTTTTTTTGTTGACCTGGCTTGCTCATCGGACTGTCTCCTATTAATTTTGCGACTTGGCGTGTATGCGTGTTGGACTGATTCACTGTTATGGCCGCTACAGCCGGTAACCCAGTTATTAAAAGGCGGAAACGACCTTTTTCATCA
Source organism: Eupithecia inturbata (assembly GCA_963662085.1). Classification (NCBI taxonomy): domain Eukaryota; kingdom Metazoa; phylum Arthropoda; class Insecta; order Lepidoptera; family Geometridae; genus Eupithecia; species Eupithecia inturbata. Next base: position 311,668 of record OY759179.1, on the reverse strand, counting down.
AAGGAAAAAACTATTTTTCAAAAATAATAAAATATTTAAAAAAAAAATATTTTTTATACACTACCCAAATTAAACAAAATGTATATTTTTAGGTTCTCAGTATCAATAAGTAGGTCAATTATCAATAACCCACTCATCCACAAAACCCCGGGCGAAAAGCTAGTGAATAATGTAAGTAATAGTATATTATACTCTGTTCACGGAGACAAGCTAATATAGCGCGCGCTCTTTTGCACAATTGTATGAAAGTGAAAAGGACGGGACTACTAGCGTGAGAGACTAAGATTGGTCAGTGGGAGTGACCATTATTTTAAAATGTAAAGCTATGTTTAGATTGCTCACTTCAAACTATTACTTACGTTATTCACTAGCATTTCGCCCGGGGTTTTGTGGATGAGTGGGTTATTGATAATTGACCTACTTATTATGATACTGTGAACCTAAAAATATATATTTTATTTAATTTGGGTAGTGTACAAAAAATAAAACATCAGAAATTTTCTTACAAATTTATTCACCTTCTGATTCACTTGAATCATACTCCAAGCTTATAATAAAACGTTCTGCCATATTTTCTACGTTCCTATCCATAACATCCATACCAGGCTCTACTACATCACGTCCGCACCGCACAAGAGACAGATAAGACTAACTCTTGGCCACACAGCGTGCACAGTATGCACGTGCCCTATGTTCGTTATCTGCGACCAATAACGTGCCGTCTATGATTTCCCTATTAGCTTGTTTCGGCGAACAGAGTATAGACCTATTTGACTCATAGATAAATATTTATACGAAATTAAAGAATTATTTTGTTAATTCAAATTCAATTAAAATATTGTACGTGCATAATCTATGGACAAACAGTTGATTCTACCTAATTTAAATAAGATCTTTTGTACACAGTTTCAACAATAAATATATTTCATTTCATTTCGTTACTAGTTTTGTGCGTTGTTCCACCGCGCCGTAGCTCGTACTTAGTCGCCTTACCTAATTTATCTGATTTTGATGAATGAGGTGCTAATCGATGTTCTCCTACCTGCCTACTCGTAGTCGTAGGCATCAGGAAATGATGGATGATAGATCGGGTGTCTTATGTTACATTCTATACGAACAATATAAAAGAAATATGGGGAACGGGATCCTCTGATTTTTTATTCGTTTTTCTTATTTTTTTATTGGTTTTGCTTTTCTTCTATACCTACCTTACCTACCTCCATGTAGGTATTTACTTATGCAGTGTCTGCTTGTCGATGAAATGTTGATATGAGTTGTGTTAGGTACCCATATGAGCTGGTAAGAGTGGTTCATCATGCCTATGAGCAGGTTGAGCAACACGATGACGTTGATGACGGCGTAGGTGCCGAACATCAGCATGCCCCAGAAGTTTGTGTTACCGATATGAGCTGGTAGGAGTGGTTTATCATGGCGATGAGCAGGTTGAGCAACACGATGACGTTGATGACGGCGTAGGTGCCGAACATCAGCATGCCCCAGAAGTTTGTGTTACCGATATGAGCTGGTAGGAGTGGTTTATCATGGCGATGAGCAGGTTGAGCAACACGATGACGTTGATGACGGCGTAGATGCCTAATATCAGCATGCCCCAGAAGTTTGTGTTACCGATATGAGCTGGTAGGAGAGGTTCATCATGGCGATGAGCAGGGTGAGCAACACGATGACGTTGATGACGGCGTAGGTGCCGAACATCAGCATGCCCCAGAAGTTTATGTTACCGATATGAGCTGGTAGGAGTGGTTTATCATGGCGATGAGCAGGTTGAGCAACACGATGACGTTGATGACGGCGTAGATGCCGAATATCAGCATGCCCCAGAAGTTTGTGTTACCGATATGAGCTGGTAGGAGAGGTTCATCATGGCGATGAGCAGGTTGAGCAACACGATGACGTTGATGACGGCGTAGGTGCCGAACATCAGCATGCCCCAAAAGTTTGTGTTACCGATATGAGCTGGTAGGAGTGATTCATCATGGCGATGAGCAGGTTGAGCAACACGATGACGTTGATGACGGCGTATGTGCCGAACATCAGCATGCCCCAGAAGCGCGTGAAGATCTTGATGCCGTCCAGCTCGAACGAGTCCAGGTCCACCAGCCCGAAAGCGGCCCAGAACAGCGTCTGCATCGTCTCGAACAAACTGAAACACGATTGTAGATATTAGTCGTCCATCATCGTCCAATATGAACACAACGGCGGCGGCGAAGCATACCTATTGGCACGATGAAGGTCGCTCTTTGGCCGCGTTCGGTGTTATCGGTAATCATATCGCAATAAAGACATCAAAAGCAAATTTTATAGAGAAATGGAGCTTGCATAGAATTGATGGCAAGGGGCCAAACGAGCCGCTGTCACAGCGCCGTAACAGTTGGCGCAAGTGGGCTGGACGGGACCCTCGCCAGTCGCCACGGTCCCACCGACCGCATTGGACGCAGGTAGTTCTGCTGCCAGAGCGGCGCGGCGGCGCGGCGGCGCGGGCGTAGTGACTCGACGAGGGGCGGAAGGAAACAATAAACGATCGCTTTTATGGTAATTGTAACATTACTCGCACAATGTTAGCAACAGAATACACCGCCGCAGCCGCCGCCGCCGCCGTTGGAGTGAATGTTGATCACTGGCGAACGAGGATAATGATGTACAAATTGGCCTGTTATCGGGAATGTGCTGTTTTTTTTTCTCGTAATGAAAAAGGCGGGAAAAGAAGTGGGTATTTAAGGGGCGCTAGTGATAGGTGATTAAATAAATGTGCGGAAATGTGTCAGAGCCTTGCAAGTCGACTCACATACGAAGGGTTCCGTACCGTAAAAATCAGCCAATTTTTTGAAAGAATATCAAATTATTGGAATTGTTCGGAGACCCCTTGAAATTTTATACTTTATTCTATTTTTAGTACTTGTTATTATTACAGTTGAAATGTTACTTATTTATAGAAAGTTTCATGACTACCTATTGCGGTTCAAGAGATACAGCCTTGACAAACGAAGAGCAAAATAACCAAAAAAAAACACGTGTTTTTGTAGGAAGCCCCCATTAATTTGGATATCTGCTTTATTTTTATTATTTGCTGTTATAGTGGCAAGAAAAATACACATTATCTGAAAATTTCAACTATCTACCTCTTACGGTTCATGAGAGCCCTGTGACAGACGGACGGCCGGACGGACAGCGAAGCCTAAGTAATAGGGTTCCGTTTTCACCCTTCGGGTTTGGAACCCTAAAAATGAAAAGGAAGGAATGATGTTTACTTAGCGAAGCGGCGCCATACGACGCAGGCGTCGGGGTCGGGCAGCGTGCCGTTGGCGGCGATGGACGTGCCCGTCGTGCAGCGCTTCTTCTCCATGTCCGCGTAGTACCAGAGCAGCTGGTTCAGACCTGACCACACGTTCAAACATCACTGTCTACTTACAATACGCACCTACCTGACACTAGGCGACATACACTCACCGCAAGAGAATGCAAAAATAACCAATATATCTAGCACGAAGAACTTGAGGATATCGAGCACCATCCGGCTGAGCGAGACCTGCAGCGGGCCGAGGTGCGGGTTGACGCTGAAGATGTAGACCAGCTTGAGGCTGCTGAAGATGTTGGCGGCCGAGAACAGCCCCTCGGACAGCAGCATGGGGTCCCAGGCGTCCCACTTCTCGCGGGGCTGATTCCACTGCAGGCCCATGCCCATCTCGCGGCGCACCTGCAACCAATGCATGCTCCGTCACGTCGCGACACTGCTCTTGTTTCACGGAGGAAAGGGACCTGCTCCTGTCAGGTCGTGGCGTGTTCTAATGTTCTTTAGTTTTAACGTGACTTTTGGAAGTTTTAAAGAGTACACGGTGTCAGAGTTGAGAGTTGGTTTGGCTGGTTGGAGCAGTAGGTAGGTTAAATACTCGTAGGTACCTGGAAGTGGGAGACGATGCGCAGTGCCACGGTGGCGACGTACAGCGAGTTGGTGACGAAGTCGATAACGTTCCACATGTCGTGGACGTACTCGCGCAGGCCCATGTCCCACAGCTGCTTCACCTCGCTCCAGATCAGACCTGCCAACAGCGCACCCTTAGTAACAACTAGTTTATTTATTTATTTATTAGGACTACCAACTACAGATAACACAAAATTAAAGAAATTAAAATTTATTTACACCAATAGCCTACGTGAGTCGTAGTTTTTACGAGACTCGTACACAGATCAACTGGAAGACGGATCGGCTCATGGTCATCGCCTCCACCACCGCGTTCTCGTTATGTGCGAGTGAGACAATCTTCAGAATAACTCCTGCTTGCATAATTAACAAAACAATAAATATTTTTTTTTGTAAATAAAAGGAAAACTTTCGAATTTAATTTCACTAAGTGTTACTTTTTTATTCGCAAATAAATAAATAATGTTGGACAATCCACACAGTATCATCCAGCCCAAAGGTAAGCAGAGCTTGTGTACAATAGGTATATAATATAACATATAGAACGAGTCACGTGACGTTCGACGTGACGGAGGGATCTGGACTGTGACGGACCAGCATTATACATTTAGTACCTATATAATTTACCACCGTAGCTAGTTTAGTTAGTGGTTTAGTGGAGGATGAAGGAACAGGCTCGTGCACTTACCGCTAACCCAGGCTAGGATGAGCCACTCGACGAGCGAGGGTGGCGCACCGCGGCGGGACAGCGGCTCGTCGGAGTGCGCCGCGCCCCACAGCAGCCCGCCCGCCGCCGTCTCAATGCGCTGCGACGCCAAGATCAGCAGAACTGACGAAAAAACACACCAATCAAAAACAGTCATCCAAACAAAATGACGTCTGCTTGACTTCACGTAGGACTCCCGCAGAGTTTGTCAGAATAAATACATACCTACATAAATAATGTTGGAAAATGAACACGTCATCTAGCCCCTACTACTACTAGGTGACTGATATACATAATACATTATAATACGTAAATATATATTTTGTATTAAACATAGATACACCCAGAACGACCGGGACAGATATCTGCGTCTCGGGGACGCGTCCGCGTCCGACTGCTATTGATATGGATGACTTGAGCTAGGTACCTGTACATTATTCGCATCAGTCTGCAGTTAATTAAAATATTTAAGACTAGCTGCTGCCCGCGGCTTCGAACGCTCTTTTCCGAGATAGACTGTGGCCTATGTTCGTCTCCGGGATACCATCTATCTCCATGCCAAATTTCATTAAGTTCCGTTCAGGCGTGAAGGGGTAACAGACAGACAGACCCGAATGTATAATATTAGTATGGATTCGAAAGTAACTCTGTCAGTCAGTCTCAGGACCAAGCAGCCAAAATAACTTTCTACACCTTATGGGGTTACCATTAGGTTATGGATTTCAATGAAATACGAAACACGTCTTCCATCAATTCTGTTAATCACACCCTAAACGCATATACCGTCTCCGTTCCGTCGCGGGTAAAAAAGGTTTATGCAAAATTTGAAGTAGATTGGACCAAGGAATCACGTTGCCCCATACAAACATAGCCCCTTTTTCAGCCCCTTAAAGGTAGAATTTCGGAAAATCCTTTCTTTTCGGATGCCTACGTCATACAAAGAACACACCCTCCTAGTTTCAGGTCTCTGCGATAGCTTTTTAGGCTGCGTTGATCCATAAGTCAGTCATTCAGGACAAATCTGGGGAGAGCGCTCCCACCCCTAGAGTACTTACCCTTCTAAACGAGTTCATCTCTTCAACTGACGCTGACGTATTCTTTGACAGCATCGCCAAATTACACCAGTTGATGCTCTTATTTTTTAATTGTACGTTTTGACCTGTTTTTGTTATTATTGACTAAGTATTAGAGTTGATATAATTGTTAATTTAATTCTTTGACATATCCATATTTTAGACTTTACCATTGACCTGCTATTGTGATCTGTCTATGAAAGTATTTGTTTTACAGATAGTTACTGATTATTTAATTTTAAATTTTGACTTATGTTTTTGTGTTATGTGTAATAATATTCTACCTTATATGTTGTAATAGTGTTTGACGTTTTGGAATATATTGTAATTCTGTTAGTCATGCTTGAAGAAATAAATAAATAAAAGCATTGTATATGTATAGATTATTATTTATCGCGTTACCTACCTTTTGTTTAATTTTCCCCTACGTTTCCATCGCGTTGCAGCGAACGCAGTTACTCGTAGTTAGTTTCAATTGTAAATACGAGTTCTAATTTGTTTTCACACTCCTTCAAGCTCGTAAAATGGAATAATGAGATTTAACTTGGAACTTTTTAAGAACGTTTTACCGATGATCCGAGCTGTGTGAACCTGGCAACCGACTTTGAGATATTCATGTTTTTTTGGTCACGACAAACACACAAAAAAAACGTTGAATCAAATGCGTGTTTATTTTGTAAGTGGAATTTTTGTAGGTCTTCCTCCTCCTCCACCTCCACAGCCTATAATGGTCCACTGCTGGAGGACCATTATAGGCTTACCCACTGCTAGGTCAACAAGGCTTTATCTCACGGGGGTAATGCTCATAATCCCCACGCTGGGCATGCGGGTTAGGGATTGCAGTCAGCTGCCTACCCCCGGTGGATATCCCTTAGTCGCCTCTTAAGACATCCGCGGGAAGAATTGGGGTGGTGTAAATTCTATGCCAGCACCATACAGCAGCGGTCTAATGCTTATGGTTGCTGAAATACAGAGCAATTTCGTTTAAATTTCCAACCCCTATTTTGAACCTGATTATGTGCGAATTTTAAAATTTCCTTTCTTAGTACACCCCGACAATTTTAAATAGGCAGTTTTATAATTGTTTGCCCCCTATTGCCCGCAGGAGAGAAGCTATCTGGAGGAGAGAAGCCGCTTGTTCGTTTTACTGCTGGACAGGTCAGAAAGGTCCTGAGTGGAATGAGCGGTGGTAAGTGTACCGGTCATGACGGGCTCAGTGTTGAGCATTTAAAGTACGCAGGAGTTAACCTTCCAAACGTTCTTGCTATGTTTTTACAATGTGCATGAGCCACTCACATCTACCTCTGGATTTAAAGAAAACCATCGTTGTGCCCATTGTTAAAGGCAGAACGGGGGATGTGTCGGACTTAAGGTAACTACAGACCTGTTTCTCTGGCAAGCATTATTGCTAAAATGCTTGATGGTCTTCTATATTCTTATATCGATAAATATATAAAACTTCATTACGCTCAGTTTGGGTTCCGACCCGGACTGTCTACTGAAAGCACAATCATAAGTCTCAAGAATACCATCCAGTATTATACTGACCGCAGGACGCCGGTATTCGCCGGTTACCTCGACCTCTCTAAAGCTTTTGACCGTGTGTCATACGATGTTCTTTGGAGAAACCTGAGGGACAGGGGCTTCGGTTGAAGTCCTTAGAATGTTTAAGTATTGGTATGACATCCAAATTAATAATGTTAAGTGGGCCAGTTCTCAGTCTGAAGCACACAGGTTGGAGGGCGGGGTGGGACAGAGGGGGGAATACGTCTCCGAAGCTCTTCAATTTGTATGTTAATGACCTCATCGACGAGCTCAGCAGCATGCGTACCGCCGCGGCTGCCGCATGAGCGGCGCGGCGTAAGCATTAACAACATTAGTTATGCCGATGATATGGTGCTCCTGACCTGAGCCCGACGGTATTAGAGAACTACTGAAAGTTTGTGAAAGGTACGCTGTTGTGTCAAATATGTATAATGTTATAAAGGTACGCTGTTGTGTCAAATATAGAGGTAATGTTATAAAGACAGAATGCATGGTCTTTAAGGCCGTAGGTAAATGTCCCGAGAACAAACTTAACATTACCCTTAACAGCTTAAACATAAATCGCGTGTCGAAGTTTGAGTATTTTTGACATTTACTAGTCGACAACCTTAAGGACGATGAGGGTGTCGAAAGGGAGCGTAAGGCTCTATCGGCTCGAGGTACTCGTAACATGCTGGCTTGAAGATTTTCCAGTTGACCAGGTTAAAACAATATATTTCGAATGATGCTGCGACTGCCTCGATCCTACAGCGCGTCTGGAATGTTCGCGCAGCACCACACAGACGGTTTCCATGCGGTTATGCGCAAAAAAAACAGTGTCCCTGATGCGTAGAGTACGGCACAGTCGCAACAGCATCCTGAGTACTGTGGCAGAGTGCCTTTCATCTCCACTCTGGAAGTGCTGTGTGCGGAGGGTGATCAATGGAGGAACCTATTTCCTTTATTCATTAACCTCGGCGTTTTGAGCTTCTGTTTAGTGTCTATTATTTGTTATATTATTTTGTATTTTATTTTATTTTATTCTAAAACTCGAACTTTTTATTTTAAATCTGTAACTCGTAGATATGTATATGGACCCATGGTTTCTGAAATAAAGTACTTTTTTTTATTTAGTTTTATTGTTCATATTGTTTGTTCCCTACTTTAATTCTAAAATTAATTTATTAGTTATAAAAATGCCTATTTGAAATTTTCGTTTCGATTTATTAAAAACACCCCCGTAAATTTCCTCTTAATACACTTCCACAGATTTCCGAAATAAATTTATCTTTTTTACATTTTTTGTTATAAGAAAAATGAGAAACATAGGCAACTCTGTAATTTGATAATTATATTTTTTTTAGTGTAATACCATTTACGAAACTTCATGAAGTAGTCATGTTTTCAAAACAAACCCAAAATAACATGTTCTTTGATAAAGTTGCCTGATTTTTACGGTACGAAGGGTTCCTTCGTGTGCGAGTCGACACACGCACACATAGGGTTCCTTCGTGTGCGAGTCGACACTCGCACACGTAGGGTTCCTTCGTTCCACGTAGGGTACCATTTCATGATTCTAAGCCAACGGGATATATGTTTTGTGTACACGCGATTCCCTGACAAATGACAAAATATGCGTGTGTACAATGGCTATATCTTTTGATTGCATTGACTTAGAAATTAGTTTTTTTTGAAATGTACTAAGAACCATGATAATTGTGAAAGTACTTCTTACCGATGCGTGAATTGTACCGGAAATCATTTAGCTATGCAAAGGATATCCAATGTTTAGAAAAGAGAGGAAAGCAAGGGAACTGATGGTGGAGTTTAACTGCACTTATAAAAAGGTTCTCACCACTTACGTTCCGCCTTTTCCTCCCCTGAGAACTACCCACCTATGTATGCAGACCAGGAATTCGACCAGGATGTACCGGCTTCTCGTGATCGTCCAGTATATGTGAGGACCGTCCCCCCAATCCGAAGACAGAAATTATTAATGTCGCAATTGTTTAGTATTAAACATTTGCCCGCAGCAAAGTACACACACGCGACTGCCCCCTTAGCCACGGATGTTTAGTATTAAACATTTGCCCGCAGCAAAGTCCACACCCGCTACTGCCCCCTTAGCCACGGATTAAAAAAATACGTTCAATTTAGCACAGAGTCGTAAACAGTGCCCCCTCCCCTGCCCCGCAGGAGAAGGACGCAGAGTGGAACAGGGAGTCAGAAGATGTTTTAGAGGACATTACGACTTGAAACAGGATGTCTGTTTCAAGTCGTAGAAGTGAGCCTCGGAGAAGATCAGATTAAAGACTTGAGTTTTGTTAATTTAATTTCTAAACTATTCCGTATTCTGGTGAGTGAAGATTCGTAACAAGCTAAAATAGAACAGGTAGTCAGAATTTGTACCGTGGATATTATCTTAAATAGTCAGTAGTATGTCGGCTGGCTCCTTCATTAACATGTTTGTTAATGATGGATAACAACATCATCAATATTGATGTCAATATCTTACAGTGGACCTGTCGTAGTTTACGGCCGAAATCTGTGGCATCTATACTTATCCAAGAAAAAATGCACATCGCTGTATTCTCAGCGAAACGTGGTTCCAGCCTGATAGTTACTCGTTATACTACCTACAGGGCCGACAGCGCAGATGATCATGGCGGCAGCAATTTTAAAACATAAATCGGTTAAAAGCGTTGCGTGCATGACTCATTGTCATAATCATAACACAGACATACATTGAACTTATTCATGTTAAAATTTTAAACTGAATGCGTATTGAGAATATACTGTCGGTTGAATGTACTTCGTCAGTACATACGACTCAAAATGATTCGGATCATGTATTTTCACTTGTAGGCGGAAAAAGTTTAAATTTAGGCGATTTCAACGCGAACCATATTAATTAGTTTATTAAAACAGATTCAAGAGGGACTAAACAATTTGATGCAATTTTAGAACATAGCTTAGTACCTACTACTATACATTTGAATAACGGGGAAGCGACAACAATTCAACTTGTTGATGGTGTATTGCGTAAGACGTCACCGGATATCTCTTTAGTCTCCACGGAGTTGGCAGCATTGTTTACATGGAAGGTTATACTAACGAAACTTTAAGCAGCGATCATCTTATGATAGAATTATAAATTAGCTTAAACTTTTATCAAAACAAAGAAACTTTAAATTCAAATATATTTATTGCGTCAAACATGGTATAAAGGTGGTTTAGTTCTAAGTAATGCACTCATGTCTCACTATATTCTAGCAAGCAAAAATTATGGTGGCAAATTAAATTAGGTATTATTATTTATTATCTTACATTTAAAAACTCATTGATGTTATAAAAATTCATTTCATTCAGCCATCTAAGCAATTTGATTTTATATAAATAATTATTTAATAATTTGATTTCATTTGGTAACTTATTGTATATTTTTACGCATAGAGTCAAACAACTTTTGGAAAACTTGGCTGAACGCGGGGCGGGGGGATTTAGGCAGCATCATCTTATGATAGAATTATAAATTAGCTTAAATTTTTATCAAAACAAAGAAACTTTAGGCAGCGATCATCTTATGATAAAATTATAAATTAGCTTAGACTTTTATCAAAACAAATTAAAAAAAAGGAATTATAAATTAAGTGACTGGTCTTCTTACAAAACATGTATAGAAAATTCCTTTGCCGACTGTCCAATTCTAGATTAATTAATTAATAACAGTTAAATAAATAAATTTAATTATCAACAGTTTTATGATATGTTCGATCACACATTACAGTTAGCGGCTAACAAAAGTATCATCCCATTTAAAATTATCCCTAAAAATATTTCTATTAAATTTACCCCAAAACCTTATGGGAATGTTGAATTGTCTAAGTTAGTGGCTGAACGTGGTCGAGCTTTAGGTAATTTTAGAAGTTGCCCATCTCCCAGAAATTTAAAAATTTTTCAAGAAAAAATTATAGAGGCGCAACTAGCCATAAGACTTGCCAAAAGTAAGTCTTGGCAGCAGTTTTGTACTTCCATAGATGAAACGAATTCCCCAACTGATATGTGGAGACAAATGAGATGGGTGAAGGGACATCACTCATCCGCGTCTAATCGCTGCTTAGATAAAGATTTACTTGACGCTTTAACACCTGATTATGTTTGTCCACCGCAACCATAGTTTCATTCAAATAATTATTTACTAGAATCAGACATTACATTGCATGAATAAGAAAAATCAATAAAAAAAACGCGACCTGGTAGTGACGAAAATTCTTTCACTTTTTACTGCTACTGAACTCATAAAAAAGTTTCATTACTAGCACTGACGCAGGATCTCTTAAATACGTTATCTTATCTTATCTTATCACTATACAACTGTACCCAACTTGACATGTACATACTCTCTCATGTTAATCTTTATGTTATGACGTTATATCTGATAGTATTTCTGAAATCGTACGGGCTAAGCGGACTACAATTGTAGTAGGTACTCTTAAAAATATTTGTTTAAGTTATATAAGCCTTTATTTGCAAAGAAAATTACAATTCAATAATAAAAACAAATTAGAACTAGTATTTACAATTGAAACAATTATATGCTAACTGCAGACTGTTGCAAACAATCTACAGGTAGCTCAACTGATCCGTATCAATACCAGTCGGAAGCGTCCCCAAGACGCTGGCTGCATTGCCCCGCTGTATGGCAATGCTGATGCGCTGCGCCAGATCTCGGATCACGCGTCGCGTCGACTAGACGCTCAGATAACTTTTTAAAAACCCGGAGAGAAGGGAGGGAAGGGAGCAAATGTGTAGGCTCTGTCGAGATCTGCATATTTGCGTCTCTTGAGATCCTCGGCCAAATCTACCGCCGCACCAGACCTCACGGATGTCCTCGGAAGATGGGAACGCGCAAGTGTGTCGACGCACGTAGTGTTCCACACAATGGGCCTCCCCAACTCCCATGAGACTAGTGTCATGCCGTCGGGCCTTTTACCATTGTCACGCAACAGACCATTCGGCTCGAGAATAGCTAATACGTAAGCGGTGACAAAGGCCCGCCGGATGACGTCGTTAAGGCTGGCATGACGAGATATCCGACCGGCGGCCCTAGTACACGATAATCCGTGATGACCACTGGCACTGGCATTGATGAGGCGCGCAACACATTGCACCCAACCGAAGACATGTTGCGATACGGAAAGTTACGGGATCCAATAGAGTGCCAGTGTTAAATGAAGTAAATGCTTGCAACCAATGTCCTGACTCCCATTTAGAAACTGCTAGGAGACGGGCACGATCCGCAGAGCTGGAGCTCGTTTGTAACAAACAATCTGTGTCAACTCACACAGAGGCCCGTCTCATTGCCGTTGGGACAAAAGGGATTTTGGGCGAGCAGCATTGGGGCAAGTACTACGCCAAGCCGTTTGAGCTTCGTCTAAAAATGAAATTTTGAATGAAATTCCAGGTGGGACCAAACAAGATGACTTTAAAAATTTTTCAACTAAAGAACTAGTGCTGTAGACGGAAGACCGGAACGCCGGAAGAGCTACACTTGAAATTTTGCGTATACCTTAGCCTCCCAATTTGATAGGCAGGGAGGCCTGCGACCATGCCTTGTCATCTAAATCGTCATTCAAAACCGATGATAGAGTAATATTGACACGTATGAAACCGAAATAAACTCAACTTTGAAATCAATAATAACATGGCTAGATAATAATAATTTAAAAATAAACATTAATAAAACCAATGTTATACATTTTACACAACACGATACTGCTGCACATACTCACCTTGACATTCAATATAATCATAATAAAATCAATAAAATTGACTCTACAAAATTTTTAGGACTTCATATTGACAAAAAACTTAATCGGAAACCACACATTGAACATTTATGTAAAAAAATTAATAGTCTCGTCTACATTTTATACAAATTATCTCATGTTGTTAACTTGGAAACGCTTCTCATAACGTATCACGGGTTGATTGCGTTAAATATTCGCTATGCTATAATATTTTGAGGCAATTCAACGGACGTTGACAAAATTTTCAGGTATCAGAAGCGCTGTATACGAGCTATGTTTCGTCTTAAGGTAACAGATTCCTGTAAGCCTTACTTTGCTCAATATAATATTCTTACTCTACCTTCACTATATATTTACGAATCGGCTATGTTTGTGAAAACTAACCCTGATTTATATTGTCAGCTTTCCGAAGCTGTTCCCCGAAATCGACGAGATCAATACAAAGTCTGCATGCCAAACTCAAAGACTGCTTTGATGCGCAAGGGTCTTTTCTGCATGGCTCCTTCCATTTACAATAAACAGCCAAAATCACTTAGAGAACTACCAATATACCGAAACAGGGGTTTCGGAAAAAGTTAAAAATTACTTTGGAAGGTAAATGCCTACCTACAGTAAATGATTTCATGATACCTACAGTAAATGATTTCATGACGGATAAACATTTTTTAGATTTATGTAAATGACAAATTGTTAGTTTTTAATTTTATGTAATTGCAATTTTAATTTAATATTCAGTTTTCTTATCAACTAAGTATTCGTTTTCAATTTGATTTATTAGCTAATTAAGTGACATTGTACCCAGATTTTTTGCGCCGAAACGGTAGAAATACATTGTGGCTTCTTTAAACAAACTCCACCTATGTACCTTATTTACATGTATTTGATGCAATAAATTTTACTTTACTTTACTTTACTTTAGAGTATTCTTTATTATGTTGTCTAAGCCTTCCAAGAGCTCGCTGTGTTTACACAGTTGACTACATTTCAAAGAATTCGTAAATTTAGATACAAAAAGACAAAACCGAATTATTATAAAAGCCATTAATTTTGAGCAGTCTGTCCGAAGTTTTGTTGAAATTTTGAATTTTCTCATCTACAAAGGACTGAAAAGACCCATCAAGAATTTGTGAACCAAGGAGGCGAAGTGAACATTTATCTACAACTGTAATGTTGGGGGCTAAACTATTGATTTTTCCAATGTTTTTGTCTACACAAGAGTCCGAAATATAAAGCTCGCACTTTGAAAAATTTCATTCTAAACCTATTTTTCGAAATTCATCTGTGATGATTTTTAGATCATCAAAAACTGTGTGTACCTCTCCACCTAATGTTCCGTCATGCAAATACCAAACATTGAGCTTGGATTGGAGACGTTGAATTATCGGTTGGATGGCAAGGCTAAATATGGCCGGACCAAGAGGGTCGCCCTGCTGACATCCAACAGCGGACAAAATTACTTTGTTCTTGTAAACTAATTTTGACGGTGAACCTTAACATTGCCAGAGAAAAGGGTAAATTTCTGGAATTTTCTCTCTAATTTTTTTTAGCAAGTTGCCCCTCTCTACGGTATTGAAGGCGTTTTTGACGTCTAGCTTCAAAATTACCTTCCCATAATTTTGGTCTAAAAATGTACGAAGGGTACAGTAGGGGGCGAAGGGACTGTGGCCTCACATCTGCCTCGCGAACCAAAGCGTGACAACATCAGGTTGATTCTAACCAACCTGATGTTGTCAGGCCGTGTTAACAGCGAGATCACAGAACTCCTATACGGTGCGAACCTTTGCGCCCTAAAAAAGAAGGATGGCGGTATAAGACATAGCCGTAGGCACCACATACCGCCGCCTTGCGGCTAAAGTCTGCTGTCGGAAAGAAGCCGACTATTTTCGACCAATTCAGCTAGGCTTTGGTGATTAGAACTGTCTAGTACTCCAGAAGGACTTCACCTGCATGGCCAGACCCGCCAGACAGAAGATCTTTTAGATGCTATGGAGTCACAACTTCCAGGCCGCCGGCAGAGCCACTCTGGAAAGACATGACAGCTTTAAGCACGTCGTGGCTGGTCGTGTTCACAGCGACATCACTCTGGATCCCTGTGGATCGGGGAGTTGCATATTGATAAGTTGCATATTAAGTTATATATATGATAAATATAGCGGCTGGTATAAAATTTTCACAGACGGGTCCAAAGATAAGTCCGGGGCTGGTTCGGCTTTTTTAGATCCCCAGATAAATAAGGAGCGGAATTAAACTGAGATCGATTCTGACGTCTCAATTATGCATATTGAATTGATTGCCATAGCGGAAGCGTTATCATCATACAGCGATTCAGTAAATTTCGATCAATTTGTCATTTTTACATAGTCAAAAAGCTCATTGCAACATTTGGCTCGTTGTACCTCTTCGGTGAGAGGTTTACCGATAGCCTATAGGATTTAAGAATCGATCTTGAGCTTACAATCTCGTAACATACTCGTAAGGGTGGGTTTGTTGGATTCTATCTCACTTCTATTCAACTTCAAGAAAATGAAGAAGTCGATTTGTTTAGCTAGACAGGCGACTGAAGAATACTTCGACGAAGATAGATCACTGGAATAAAGTTAATGGTACAGAACAATACAGCCACAAATAAACCAATTTCCATGGATCGATGACGTACTCGTAAGTTTGTACACAAATGTTTTAAAGGCCGCACTTAGATTACGTTCAGGACACAAAAAAATTGCATTTTTAATGAAAAAAGCACCATCTCCTAATTGTAACGATTGCGGTGTCATTGAAGATATACACCACATATTGATGGAATGTGTCCGGAATGAGAAGGACGAAGTAGTTTTTCCTTTACGTAGTGTGTAGTTAATAAAGATAGTTGTTATATAATAAGTTAATTGTTTGTGTTGATTTTTATGGGACGGTGTGGTCGACAAAGCCCAATAAAGCTAAGCGACAAAGTCCTTCTTTAAAATATAAAAACAAATATTTTAATACATTAAAATATTAATTTATAATAATATATATATTTTTTCAAGGCTATCGTTGGTTACGGATTTGAGAACCTATTTGATACTAACTTCACCTCGATACCTTCCTCACCTCCACGCGTTCCTGAGAAAAAGGGTTGACTGACAGACGGACAGCCAGAAGGACAACATAGTGATTCGGTAAGGGGTCCTTTTTTCCTTATGAGATATGAAATCCTAAAAAATAGTAACACCTTCATAATTAACTTGGTGAATGTTGTAGGTATGTGTGGCGTGTTGTAACTCACATAAGAACATGAAGTAGCTGGCGGAGTGGCAGAGGAACTTGATGAAGGGCTTGCGCAGCGTGCGGCCGGGCGCGGAGTGCGGCGCACACACGTAGGCCGCGGCGTAGAGCGGGAACAGCGCGCCGATGCGCACCATCTCCGCGGCCTGCAGCAGCATGTTCTTGCGCCGGAAGCCGGGCACCGACTCGTACCAGATGGACGCCAGCAGTTGCTGCACGTTCGGGTGCGCTACGAACTGCAACACACGCGCGTGTCACCGAGACGAGAGTGGCTCACTGCACTGCAGCGACTGGAGGGGGCGCTTACCTTCTTCTGGCGCAGCTTGATGGCCAGCTTGAGGCGCGAGAGGCGCATGCGCTCTGGCGCGCCGGGCTCCGGCGGCGGCTGGTGCGGCGCGCCCGTCTCGTGGTTCAGCAGCACCTGCAGCTCGTGCGAGGTGCGCGTGTGGTCCAGCAGCGCGGTCGCGAACTCCTGGCACTGCGCGCGCAGCTCCTGGTACTCCGTCTTGAACTCGTGCTCGAGCGCGGAGAGGCGCCGCAGCTCCCAGCTCAGCTCGAAGGCGGTCAGGATGGGGTCCTTGGAGGAGAGCGCGATCAGCGAGGGCGAGGCGAGCGCGCGGTACGCGTTGATGCGCGACCGCGAGTGACGCAGCGAGTCCTCGCGCCGCGACCGTACGCACTCGTCGCAGCCGCACCGCACGTCGTGCGGCACGGGCAGTGACGCGCCGCGGTCCAGCAGCAGCTTGATGATCTCGTACGAGTCGCGGTGCGCTGCCAGGATCAGCGGTGAGATGTCTGCCGTGAACGTCGCCGTCTCCGGCGGCAGCGCTTCCCAGCTCTACTCGACAATACATACAATATTACTCGGGACACACACCCTACTACTTGGTAGGTAGGTACCTACTAGGTAGGTATATTGGTAGGTACGTACTAGGTAGGTATTAAGTATTGGTGGGTAGGTAGTAGGTAGGTATTAAGTATTGGTGGGTAGGTACTAGATAGGTATTAAGTATTGGTGGGTAAGTACTAGATAGGTATTAAGTATTGGTGGGTAGGTACTAGGTAGGTATTAAGTATTGGTGGGTAGGTACTAGATAGGTATTAAGTATTGGTGGGTAGGTACTAGGTAGGTATTAAGTATTGGTGGGTAGGTACTAGATAGGTATTAAGTATTGGTGGGTAGGTACTAGATAGGTATTAAGTATTGGTGGGTAGGTACTAGGTAGGTATTAAGTATTGGTGGGTAGGTACTAGATAGGTATTAAGTATTGGTGGGTAGGTACTAGATAGGTATTAAGTATTGGTGGGTAGGTACTAGGTAGGTATTAAGTATTGGTAGGTAGGTACTAGATAGGTATTAAGTATTGGTGGGTAGGTACTAGATAGGTATTAAGTATTGGTGGGTAGGTACTAGGTAGGTATTAAGTATTGGTAGGTAGGTACTAGATAGGTATTAAGTATTGGTGGGTAGGTACTAGATAGGTATTAAGTATTGGTGGGTAGGTACTAGATAGGTATTAAGTATTGGTGGGTAGGTACTAGATAGGTATTAAGTATTGGTGGGTAGGTACTAAGTAGGTATTAAGTATTGGTGGGTAGGTACTAGGTAGGTATTAAGTATTGGTGGGTAGGTACTAGATAGGTATTAAGTATTGGTGGGTAGGTACTAGGTAGGTATTAAGTATTGGTGGGTAGGTACTAAGTAGGTATTAAGTATTGGTGGGTAGGTACTAGGTAGGTATTAAGTATTGGTGGGTAGGTACTAGATAGGTATTAAGTATTGGTGGGTAGGTACTAGGTAGGTATTAAGTATTGGTGGGTAGGTACTAGGTAGGTATTAAGTATTGGTGGGTAGGTACTAGGTAGGTATTAAGTATTGGTGGGTAGGTACTAGATAGGTATTAAGTATTGGTGGGTAGGTACAGATAGGTATTAAGTATTGGTGGGTAGGTACTAGGTAGGTATTAAGTATTGGTGGGTAGGTACTAGATAGGTATTAAGTATTGGTGGGTAGGTACAGATAGGTATTAAGTATTGGTGGGTAGGTACTAGATAGGTATTAAGTATTGGTAGGTACTAAATGTACATTTCTTTTAAATCACATTACCTCCCCGGAGACCTCACCCCGGCTTACGTGGGACGTACGTGCTCCGATTATAAAATACGACGCTCGTCATCCAGTTCCCATATAACTTGGACAAACATTTCCTTTTAAACTTGTAGGTATTTAACTAGGTAGGTACAGCACAGCAGTGTCGAAGGAAGAGAAAAGTTCACCAAAAGAAATGAGCTCTGTACCATTCTATTGTTTGTTATTCTAACTAACCAGTACATCCGGTACCTTGGTAACTCACAACTAAAATAAAACAATATTGTGACATCTTTACGTGCTTGGTTGGCTTTATTCGCCATTTTATCGTTCCGTATTATTGCTCGAGCCATTACTGAAAATAACGACGCGGCGTAAGAAGGGTGTTAGAGTCGGATAAAACGTTTTTGATCGAATTCAAACCGACAAGTATCCAGCTAAATGTTACTTTAAAATTACAATTAAGTAATCGCCATTTAAGGTTGAGTAAGTGCTCGAGTAGTGTGGTGTGGGTGGTAGTGTACTCACGTTGGGCTCCCCCGGCTTGCGCGTGCGCTCCTCGTGGTCAAGCAGCGCCTCCACGGCCTCAACGAACTCCTCGGAGATAGCGTGCAGCAGCGCGTCGCGCGTTTCCACGCCGAACTCC
Source organism: Eupithecia inturbata (assembly GCA_963662085.1). Classification (NCBI taxonomy): domain Eukaryota; kingdom Metazoa; phylum Arthropoda; class Insecta; order Lepidoptera; family Geometridae; genus Eupithecia; species Eupithecia inturbata. The sequence goes on along the minus strand of OY759179.1, from coordinate 292,619 downwards.
AACAGCAGGTCCACCATTTCCAGGTTCTCGTTGTCAATGGCCATCAGAAGCGCGGACCGGCCCAGCGGGTCCACGCAGTCCACGTTCACATGCCCCGTGTCACGCGCGCGCTGCAGCACGCGCCGCGTGCCCGCCACATCGCCGCGCTCCACGCCCAGCAGGTACTTCTTCTCCTCCAGCGACAGCACTGCCATCTCCTGGTGCGGCCGCACCACGTTCTCCTCCTCCGTCATGCCGTGGATGCTGTGCCGCTGTAGGTACACAACACGCACTGTTAATTTATCTACTTATAGCGTAGCATACACGTGCGAATATAACTACGCCGCGAGTACCTACCTCCGCGGTACACGATCGAACGGGCCGCGTGTTGTCTGCTGTGCAGATGGCTCAACGTGATAAGAGAACCGATTCGATCTTGAATGTATTATATATTTTATGGGCCGCCGCCGGCGCGGGCTGGGACCGCAGTCGCGCCCTCTGGATCGTGCCCTAGGCCGCTAGAAGACCTGGCTGCGCGAGCAGGAGCCCTGGCCGCACGAACGAGCGTGAACCGCCCTGCGCTGGACACTGGCGCGTCCCATAGACGACATTATAAAAGCTTTATGTATGACGTATTCAAACGACGTCGCAAAAAAGAAATAAATAATTTCGTAGAAGTGGGGATCACCCTGGGAATTCTTCACAATATGGCTAATGAAATGGGACGGCCGAGTGCCTACTGCCCGTAATGGGTATTGGTATTTTGTGGTCATAAAGCCATGTTCGGCCGATATTATAGATTTATTTGCTGTCATAAAGCCATGTTCGGCCGATATTATATATTTATTTGATCAAATCAATAGGTACTATTACAAATCAATAGGTACTATTACAAATCAATAGGTACTATTACAAAATTGATTCCAACAATGACTGGCATAGTTTTCAGATTTCAATACCGTTATTTCTTTAGACTTACGAAAAAAGCACGATATGTACTCAAAAGCACGATATGTACTCAAAAGCACGATATGTACTCAAAAGCACGATATGTACTCAAAAGTAAAAAAATACCGTTCTTTTTATTACTATGAAGTTGGCAAATTACCTGTGTAACTTTCGAATAATTTGCCAACTTCATAGTCGAAAGTAATAAAATGGCTGGGTTAGCTCTTCTCGTGATCTGAACACTTTGTCCAAAGTCAAAGTCAAAAACTCTTTATTTCCATAAATACAATAAATGTATACTTAGAAAAGGTCAAATTCTTAATAATTAAGCAAATAATAATCCGGCCCCCGATGTCCGGCGCGGGCGGAAGTATTACGAGATGAGACTGGGCATAGTTTACCTACATTAATGTTTTTTTTCGGATCTTATTACTTTTTCTGGGTTTTGAAGGTACTTTTATTTTTGTGGGGTTCACATTCCACACACAGTCTTGCCTTAACTTTTACCCCATTCACTAGAGTAAACCACCTACTGACTTTTTAATAATAGGAATATTAAATCTCACTATTCATATACCTATTCATTTTCCTGTTCACACAATTGAGGATTACTAATAAGTAGGAACAGTCAAACCTGAACTTGATTTGCTCAAATAAGTTGGCTTTTTTATTTCTGACTGTTCCTACTTTTGTCAATAACATTTTTCGTAAAATAATCACTGCGCAAATTTGTAAAATCAAATAATAATCTTTGAATGCTGCACTTTAGATATTATTTGTAAAATCAAATAATAATCTTTGAATGCTGCACTTTAGATATTATTTGTAAATCAAATAATAATCTTTGAATGCTGCACTTTAGATATTATTTGTAAAATCAAATAATAATCTTTGAATGCTGCACTTTAGATATTATTTGTAAATCAAATAATAATCTTTGAATGCTGCACTTTAGATATTATTTGTAAAATCAAATAATAATCTTTGAAAGCTGCACTTTAGATATTATTTGTAAAATCAAATAATAATCTTTGAATGCTGCACTTTAGATATTATTTGTAAAATCAAATAATAATCTTTGAATGCTGCACTTTAGATATTATTTGTAAATCAAATAATAATCTTTGAATGCTGCACTTTAGATATTATTTGTAAAATCAAATAATAATCTTTGAAAGCTGCACTTTAGATATTATTTGTAAAATCAAATAATAATCTTTGAATGCTGCACTTTAGATAATATTTGTTTGAAAAATTATTGTATATTATGATTCCAGTAATCACACTATATTTTACAATTATTTTTATACATATACCTAATTATTTTATAAATAATATAAAGTATATTAGTTATAAAATAACTTTGTAACAATTTGATAGTTTTTATTTTCAAAGATGATTGTGAAATAAATAAGTAATAAAACAAAGTTTTTTAAATAAGCAAATGGTTGTTAGGTAATTTAGTTTATTTATTTATTTCATTCGGAATGCCATCAGCTTAACTAATTACAATAGAAATTAAAATAGACACAGTACACGTACACGTCACGAGCTGCGGTCCGTGTTCCCAACGGTCCGGCAAGTTGACACTTATAATGATACAATCACAGCTGAAAATGCTAAGACGAATCGAATATACGCAATAAATGCTATTGACGAGTCTCGCGAGGTGGCCACATACCGTATCAAGACAATGTGATACCAAAAGACGTTAATAGCTGTGGTGGTTTTCTTCGCCTCATAAAGCTAAGCAAGGAGTCGCGAGTAATGCTGAGGCAAAATATTTCAGTCACCGATGAATGGCGTAATGGGAATTCTTAAAAAAATTAAATGGCCAGCTCTCCGCAGAGATCAATTGGAGGAAGGGGAGCTACCAGAGGCTGATTTAATAAAGTTTGAAGACGTGACTATAGGTTTAAGACTGCAAGATGTCGATGGTTGCGTAGCCGTGTCCCCTGCTTCGACAGCAGATCAAGCGGTACGAGGATACGGTGATGTGGAACGAACAATGCTTCCAATAATATTGAGCAGGGCCGTAACCGTCCACAAATTACAAGACACAACACTAAACACTAAAGCTGAGACTGACCCTTTTGGATTCACTACGGCGCAGCGCAGGAACGGGTGAATAGCCCCCGCCCAGGGTGGGCGGTGACTGCTTACTCGTTATTAGGGCTTTGTTTTGCTTTAAATATTATTATTTTTTTCCTTATGTATACGTACCTAAATACTGTTTTTGTTGATTTGTTATGTTTTCCTGTGCTGTTTGTGTGTGAACTTAATAAAAAAATCTTCCGTAGTAGACGTAGGGAAAAAAAAATTTGCGAAAGGGCAAATCTATATCGCTTTAAGTCGTGTCAAATCGTTTGAAGGACTTGCCCTTTCAGACTTAGATTCAAATAAATTAATGATAAGACCCCTCGACGAGAGAGCTCTTAACGAGATGATAAGATTGAGAAATACGGACTGATATCCATATTTCATAAAATTATCGTTTTATGTTCAGCAGGTCGGTGCCCCCGCATGTTGCTGCACACCGAGCTGTTGAACACGCGCATGAGCTACCTACCTGTGCAAGTGGTATTCCTTATAGCACTTGTTAGTCAATTATTTATTACGTTCTATAATGTTACTAAGGTCCTCTTATCTTGCTTATTTAAGATCACTATTGACCCTCCTGCTGCTGGCCACGGCAATGATGTATGAAGAGAGAGAAAGAGAGAGAGAGGAGAACGTCCTATTCAATGTATTTACCAACTGTATTTTATTATATTCGCGTAATATTTTTTATTTGTCATACCTAATAAGTTTTAGTAAGTAATAAATTCTTTGTTTTTTTATAATATTTTTTCACGTTTCAGGTATTTCTTTTTACCATAAAATAAATGAAATTTAAGTGCCTGTTTGTAATGTCAAATTAACAGCTTTAATAAATGCCTAATGAATGAAAGTAGTCTCTGGGTACTGAGCGTTGATAGCGAAAAAGCGCTAAGTAATTTCGGACACGTAAATTGGCTACTAACATCTTGCAAATATTTAGTCTCAACATTTTTCAATAGATAGCCAGACTCTATAGAAAGTAGGAGGTACTTATCTTTATTAGATTTTTTTTTACACACTCCCGAATATCTCCTCACTGCTACCATAGAGTTAGGATAGTACAGCTTTATCAGTCTCCTTGGTGCACCTTGGAAAAATCTATGGATATAAGCAATATTTAGTTTGATGACATTATAAAAAACCATAGTCCAAATTCCGGTACCTAGATAATAAGATAATATTCATCTGTGTCTCGGATAAACGAAATCACCCCTTCCTTACTTTCCCTGAGCGAAGGTCTATGTTCACGTGCAAAAAAATGAGTTTACTTTGGCGACATCTAGTTATTATTCAAGTCTAATTTAGTTTGACGCCCGTTGCCATGGAAACCATTAGGTGATTATAAAATTGTCATATTCTGAAGAATTTACAAATCTACGTTTTACGGCGCACATAGCGATTCCTCGAGAATCAAACATAGAGGAGACCACCTCAAAATAATTTTTTATAAAACAACGAAAGAATAATCAAAATCTATGAACAATTGGCGGCAACAGATATCACCAAAACTGTTGTAACAGTTTAACGGGATAAATACTAATCCTTCGGGAATAAACATTTTATGGGACCCCCTCGGGATCATTCTCTATACTATACTATACAATAGTGAAAGAATCAGTAAAATCGGTTACCCATAGGCGGATATCAAGTAACATACATAACAACATAAAAAAAAAACATACAGACGAACTGAGAACCTCCTCCTGTTTCAAGTCGGTTAATAAGGGTCAATGTTCAACCTCTTGCTGAAATCATTGACAGTTCTACTCGCTCGCACTATAAATGCATTTTGTCTATAATTAGTTCCAACATGTTGGACATGTAGTAGGGGGTTGGTAGGTAGCTTTTTTTATTTTTTTATGTAGCTCTTGTACTTTAGAGTACAAGAGCCCTAGGAAGAGGCCTTTAAAGGCCTTAGTTTTTATAAAGAGAATGATTGTTTGAATGTGATTAGTAGGTAGTTAGGTGCACTGTGATAAAAGTATTTGAATTTTGAATACAATTACTGCACTCAAGATATTATTTGTTAGAAACCTAATTACGTATGACGCTTTGATTACTCACTGTTTTTCCTAAGATAATACCTAGATAATCTTTAAAAATATCTGTAAATGTATTGTCAATAACATTTTTTGTAAAATTACGAGAAATGTTATTGACAATAAACCAAAACTTGATTTGCTTAACTAAGTTGGCTTTTGTATTTCCGACTGTTCCTAGTTATAAGTAATCTTAAATTATGTGAATAGTAATATGAATAGTGAGATTTAATATTTATATTATTAAAAAGTCAGTGGGGTGGTTTACTCAAGTCAATGGGGTGAAAATTCCCATCCACCCCATTGACTTGAGTAATGGGGTGGATGTGATTTTTTCCCAACCACCCCATTGATGGGGAGGTTAATGGCACCCCATTAATCTTCCCATCAATGGGGTGGTTGGGAATATATCCAAGATACAGACAGACGGAGACAAATTAAAAAAATACTGTTTTGGTGTTTTGGCTTCATATCGTTAATAATGTGCCCTCTAGAGGTAGAAAATGTTATCAAAATTGTTTTAATGTACAGGGTTGTTAATAAATAATGCTGGATAATCCATAAAGGCTGTAAAACTAAACAATAAATTGCCTAACCCCAAAAGTATATTTAATGCAGGCAGACAAATTTAAACATAAACTAAAGGAATTCTTGTTGAAGAAGTGCTACTATTCTTTGGAGGAGTTCTGCGCTGACAAACATAAGTCTGAGAATCTGTAATGATAATAATTTAACATTTAGGTAACATTTGACATTATTTTATAAATATTTTTGACACTTTACATAACAATTATTAAATTATTTTTTTAAATTTGACGTTTTGGAATTTTTGTTTTACATCTGGCATTCTTGAATAATAATTGTTTTGACATTCGAGTAGGTACCTAATATTGACGTTCTAGTAAAATGTTGAATAATGTAATTGAATTTTGAAAACTATTGTATCGGTAGCTTTTTTGGCGCAAGAAAATGATAACAGGTAGTATTCTTATACTTATACACAAATCAATTAAGTTAAAAAGGAGGACTGATATCTGTCAGTAGAACATACTGTTGAACTAGCATGCGTAGAAGTAGGAAAACATTATAATTAGCATATATAGGCCACCAATCTTAAGTAACTTTAAGACATTCTTATCAGTTTTGGATGATGTTATGAGAAGATTAAGCCACAATAATAATAAGAGTCTAGTTACGGCTGGTGATTTTAACGTAGATTTATAGTTGACTCCACACAAAAAATTAATTAGGTATTAACACTTTTGCAATGTTACAATCTTGTTTTTCAATTTCTAGAACCGACAAGAATTACCAGTCACTTAGTAACATGTTTAGACAATATTTTCTGTAATTGTCTGATCAACGAAAAAACAATTCAACATTACCATAAATCTGACCATATTGGTCAGTTTATTGAAGTGCCTGCCACAAGAACATATTCAAAGATATTGTTCAGACAAGAAGAATTACAAAAAATTAAATAGACCCATTTAAATCTAATAAAAGTGAAAATTTAGCGCGTGAATTAAATTTAGGTAAATTTAATCCTAATTATAATAACCTATTTGACATTATTGTAAACTTTAATGATTTATTCCCAGTAATTCAAACTTTATAATATACTGTTCCTATGCATTTATAGATCTCCCTCAAATAATAACGCTGACATTTTAATACATTCACTCAACATTTACTTAGAAAGTATAAGAAGTTGAAAACATTGTGGTTGATTCATTATTGTAGGAGACATAAATATAAACATTTTACCTAAACCAACAGAAAATAATCAATATCGTAATAACAGACTAAACTATTTAAATATGCTGTCAATGCATGGACTATTGCCTACTAAAGAAAGTAACTGTTTAGACCATAATATAATACATTGAAAATTAATAAGAATAATACATCAGCCATTATTGCGATAGTACAGACCTCTATCACAAATCATTTAATGGTTTGTCTGTGCTTGGCTAAATTAAAAAGTAAGAAATATTTAAAACCTAAAATATCAGTAAATTATGAAAAAGCACTGCAGAGCTTATCTAAAGAAAATAGTACAAATTTGTTAACACTAAATGAGAATAAAATATTGAATCCAGCTACCTCTAGATTGTTTGCAACAGTCTGCTGATATCTGATAATCAAATACTGAAACCAGCTATCTCTTAATTGTTTGCAACAGTCTGCTGATATCTGATAATCAAATACTGAAACCAGCTATCTCTTAATTGTTTGCAACAGTCTGCTGATATCTGATAATCAAATACTGAAACCAGCTATCTCTTAATTGTTTGCAACAGTCTGCTGATATCTGATAATCAAATACTGAAACCAGCTATCTCTTAATTGTTTGCAACAGTCTGCTGATATCTGATAATCAAATACTGAAACCAGCTATCTCTTAATTGTTTGCAACAGTCTGCTGATATCTGAGAATCAATTATTGAAACCAGCGCCAATGGGTGGACCTAGCTCTTGTTTTACCAATCAGGTATTAAAGATAGTGTTTGTGTCGAACTAGGTACATCTCAAAAAATAATTACTTAAGCTAGAAATACAAATTATAATAGTTATTATAAAACAATATTGGATTAGTAAGAGCAATAATTATGTGATGATTAGTGTGTTTTTAGATGTAATTCCTATAATTTATTGTTGATTAATATCAAGACTCAATATTAAACATATTGTTTGTATTTAAACTTCTAAACACTGTAATCGGGATGCGTTTCGAAAACAATTTGATTTGATTTCTTGTCGCCACGGATACCGGGATCAGCGGGTAAAAATATTTATTTCATTTTCGTGGGAAACCGATCCCGGTATCAGTGGATACAACTTGGCGGGATCAGTGGCTAATTCAATCTGATCCCGGTATCCGTGACAAAAACCCGACTTTCCTTATGGCAGCAGCGAATCCCCCTAACATATGTAGGTACTTAAAAGGGGGATTCCAAAGCAATTAAAGATGTATATAAATTAAGTCAAAGAAATAAACTATGTTGACTGTTTATTTTTGATTTGATCAGTATATTAGTTTTTTGAAATGAAAAGTAAATGAACATTTAATGATGGGGCCACAAGAGGCATTAGAACTAGCTAAGCAGAGACACAATGTATGTTAACTTTATTATTTAATATCAGTAAACACAAGTGAGAGTTTAGCAAATGATGTCAGGCAGCAAAACTTTCAAAATAGTTTGTATTCCTCTTAGTCGAGGGTAGGGCTTACAAATATTCGTTAATTTTGATATTCGAATATTCGATTTTTTTTCGGGTACTATTCGAATAATTCGAATATTATTCGAATAATAGAAAATTGTTATAATGACGTCTTCTTCTATTATTTTATGAGTTATTTAACAAAATAACACATAAAATAAAATGAACAAAATGTTGTGTCGCCGTAACGACATTGGTGATTTACACGCACAATCAACCACAAATTCTTAGTAAAAAAACAGTCTTCAAAATCTAGGTTAGTAGGTATTTTAAAAATATCTGCAATAAAATTTTACCCAGTATCAAGTAGATAAATAGAAACGGTAAGTAACTGTTACACGGTAGTAACATAGATAAATGAATTATTTCGTCCATGGTAGTAAGTAAATTAACATTTAATAAAATTTATATATTTTAATAATTTAAAAATCATGAAAGTGCTTTGTTTCGCACATAATTTGGTCAAGATTTCAGGAACCCTGCTGTCTATTGACATGACTTATGTTTTGATACTAATTATTTGGTTCCTTGAACCAGTTTCTTCATAAGTTGTGTAGTTTTCTTGTAAATAAGCAAAAACTTGAATTTTGCGCTTACGCCGTTTCAAAAACGCGAAATCATATGCCTATCCTTATAACTAAATGGCGCGCATTACGCCCTAATTCTAAGTGGGGGAACTGGGATCTGCACTGTCACCTCGCATGGGAGTGTATTGTGCATTGTCCCCCTGCCTAAACAGGCCCTAAACAGCCCAACTCCTTGAAATACCGGAGCAGGACTTTTGGTGACTGACAGCTTCGTTTCAGCTTTTCTGTGGGTGTGGATGGGGTTGATGCCTCAATGAGACGCCGATGCCGTCTTGTGTCTGGCCTCCTCTATGGCCGTGCAGAGTACCACAACGTGTTCCACAGTCTCTGCACTGGTTTGTTGATTTTATTCTTAGGGACGCTGCCATTGCTTCCTGATGTATGTGAACGTGCAAAGGCGTTAAACCTAGTATTATGTCTAGTGCTGCTGATGGGGCTGATTTCCTGCATCCGCATATGAGTGTGCAAGCCAGTCTTTGAACTTGCTGTAATTTATTTATGGTGGTGACTAAGTTTGTTCTAGGCCACCATACTATAGCACCGTAGGTTAGAACTGAACGGACCATGACTGTATACAGCCATAGGCACAGCTTAGGCTTGAGGCCCCAGTCCTTGCCCACCACTCGTGTGCATTGCCATAAGACTTTTGTGGCTTTTAATATAACATGATCTAGGTGTTTGCCCCACAGTAGTTTACTGTCTAGTCATATGCCATTTACCCTCTTAACACGATGTCATTTACGTGAGAGACAGAGACAGATAGACAGAAGAGTCTCGTCAAATACGCGAATGCACTACGTAGTTACGCGCGGCACTCCCGAGTGTTTCCGAACCCTATAACTTTGTCATGTTGTTAACCCGAACGACGTAAACTTGTATTGTCTTGTATGGATATATAGCGCGAACTTTTGTTTGGCATTTTAAGCACATCAGAGTTCAGAGTTTGGTGTTATTGAGTTAAATCGAATATTCGGATATTGCAATTTCAGTATTCGAATATTCGAACTAATCTAATATTCGAATTATTCGAATATTCGAATATTCGAATGCAAGCCCTAGTCGAGGGTTTTACTCAAATTATTTATTTCTTTTAAGATTACAAACTACTTATCCGTCGTGGGTTTTACAAAAAAAATATTTAGTTGTTATTTTAAAATTTTTCTAGCCGGACTAGCCGGCTGCCGAATATTTGCACGCTGAGGTTCTGGTGCATCAGCAGAGCACCAGCTGCTCTCTGCTCATAAGCAAGTGCTACTCATCAAACACTATCACTAACACAGTAAACCCACAGTATCTAAAAAAGTTACTTACAGCGCCCCCTGGCGAGTAAACACCATAAAACTTAGCTAAGAACCATCGGCAATGAACCTCATACATTTTACAGAAAATTGTGTCTAAATTTTAAAAGGTTGATTGGAGCGCCCCCTGGTGAGTAAACACTATACAACTTAGCTAAGAACCATCAGCCTTCTACAGAAAACCGTGTCTAAATCGATCAAATCGTTCATGAGTTAAATGGGAACATTGGTTTTCGCCAAATACACACACAACAGCGCCCCCTAGCGAGTGACCACTATACCACCCAGCTAAGAACCATTGCCAACGAATTCCGAACCCAATACAGAAAACCGTATCTAAATCGGTCGAGCCGTTTTATAGATAATTGGGAACATGTGCAAATGCGCACACACACACACACACAAACACACCCTACACACAACATCACACCCTAAACACATATACCGTCTCGGTTCCGTCCCGTGTAAAAAATTAAACTAAATCAACTTGTTTCATACTTTAACGTTAGAAAGTTGCTTTTTAATAAGAGTTAAATACTGTTTTTCTAAAGGGTGAGCACCCTTTAGAAAAACAGTATTTAACTCTACAACTGATGCCGTTGTTAACTTCGTAAAATACGTCTATGACTCATGGGAAATATCAAATGACGTGCAGAGAGACATTTGTGATCTATCTAAAGCTTTCGATTGTGTCAAGTGACAACCATGAAATACTTCTTTTAAAACTTCGTCATTATGGGGTGAAAGATAAAGCTTCGGCATCTGTCAAAAAGCAAGCAGCCAGTTGATATGAATGGTGCACTGTCGAACGCTCTGAGTTTTAATATTGGTGTTCTGTACAAGGTGCCAAGTTATTGGTGTACTAAGTGGAAGGGGGTGGTCCACCCCAAACATTTTTTGTTCTAGCACTTTCCGGGTTTCAAGGTTTTTTACTGAAAAAATACCTCGAAACTTTCATCCCAACTAGCGCATTTCTATGTCAGTGACAACCTTACATCAGCTGTTTATCAGTAAGGTGCTTGACTTTTCAATTGCTTTTCTTTAGCCAATGCCGACAATTTTATGATGGTTCCGTATATTTTTCTTCTAAGCTATTATTTTAACTAACAATTTTTAATGTTTATCTGTAGGACGGTATGTTTGTTTCGTGGTAGATACGTCTACGTAGGTACCTAATAAATATTATTATTTGATATTTTAACAAAAATTTACGCAATAAATACCCGATAAATAATGTTCATCATAAGGTAGGTATGTTAATAATCGCGAAATTTTAATAAGTGCTACGTGCGTGCCTAGTTTTATTATTAGCATGAATGAAAAACTTTATTGACAAAGAAAATTACAATTCAATAATAAAAACAAATTAGAACTAGTATTTACAATTCAAACAATTAAGCTAACTGCAGACTGTTTCAAACAATCTACAGGTAGCTCAACTGATCCATATCAATACCAGTCGGAAGCGTCCCCAAGACGCTGGCTGCATTGCCCCGCTGTATGGCAATGCTGATGCGCTGCGCCAGATATCCGCCAGCTCTCGGGTCACGCGTCGCGTCGACCAGACGCTCAGATAACTTTTGAGTACATGAATGAATGTATTCTTTATTTGCATATGAAAAAGGAACCGCAAAATTTTGTCGGCAAAATACCGGGCGTTACGTGTGCATGCGTTAGGGATAGGGTGGTCATTTGTCTAAGCGTATGCGTAAAGTTATTTTTTACCATGAAAACTTAAAAAAAACTTATATCTGAAAATTAACCATGCGGATCAGTTGGGTATAGGGTGTGTTAGGTATGACGTATTCTTCACAATTTAGCCAAGACACCTGTCAATGTCATCTGTGATTAAAACGGCTCCTCTTATCTTTCATCTCACTCGTGCATGCTCTGTCTCATTCCACTGTCGACTCCAACGTGGACGAAGCAATGTCCTCCTGTCGTGACATAATTATCTCCTGTATTAATCCAATCTTTGACTAATGATCCTTGTAATGTGCTACTGTTATATCTGCTTATATGTTGAGAATATAAACCAAGATATAGACCGTGTGTGTATTTCTTTTAATCCACCTGAAATGGCACACGCAATCTGCTAACAGGGTGCCCGACCTTTCCTTTTGGCTTAGTACACCAATAACGTGGCACCTTGTAGATTTAATATATAATTTAGTTTAAAATTTTACTTGTCTATGAGCTTATTCTGTAGGCCTAAGGACATTAAATTAGTTATAAGGTTTGTCGTTTTATGGTCGTCTGGTAGAAATATCTGCAGGGGACAAGACCGCCTATTGCAGGACACGGTAGTTAGTTTTTTAAGAACTTCTTGTATTATTAGGAACTGTAACTTACACATATTTCCTGTATTACATTTTTTATTTATTCATTTTGATTATATTTGATAGAAGCTTTAGTAACTTCTTAAATTCTTTATTGCACACACAAGTTAAATCAGTTTTGTATGATTTAACTTGTGTGTGCAATAAAGAATTCATTAGATAGAAGATACGTAGGCAACGTATCTTGTACTCGTCATAATGTTGAAGACGCCATGAAATGAAGTTTTTCAAACGGTTCTATAAAAAGTGCCTACCTACCAACGAGAATCATAAGTAAACAAGAGGCGCGTAAACGATGAGTCACAATAGCGGGGCCGAACGACGGTGACGCCCGAAGGTAACGATCACTTGATAGAAACGATAAAAAACTGATGTAGGTCACATGTCGATGGGACATGTCGTACACAAGCGGCCTACACGGGAAAGGAAAATCGAAGTTTCTTATTCGTTTTCGTGCAAAACCAACTCTTATGTCGCTTGTATAAGATTAGCGTTTGCACGAAAACGAATCAAAAGCTTCGATTTTGTTTTTACGTGTACGGGCCCAGGACAGGGTGTCGTGTCGAGTGTCGTGGCCATCGCGCAGGGCTGCGGGGCAGCGGCAGCGGCGCCCACCACCGCTCATTATGCAAATAGGTCGCGCGCGGAGGGCGACATCGCGCGTAGGCGCTGCAGTCTACCTACGTACTCCTGAAATATATATCACAACGGATACCGGTGAGGTTCACTCCAACCTTTGCTAAGGTGAGCCGAGTCGTAGTCTTCATCATGTGTGTGTGCAGGCAGGGTGCTCGTGCCACGCCCACGGGCGAGCTGGCCGGGCGCGTGGCTAGTCTCTCAGACGCACATCACGCGAACAGCGCGTAACGAGCAGGCGAGCTGAGCAGGCTCGCCTGCTCGTTACGCGCAGTTTGTGTAAATATTTACGTGACTCGACTTAAACTCTAATGCAGTCGTGGTGGAAGCTCCTCACTCCGCGCTCCGGTGCGACACGTGGTACCAACCCAACTCAACACATAATCTTTACAGTACTCGACAACTAGAGGTAGTACCGACTAGCAGTAAGATCGATACCGTAAGATCTGCATCTTACTGTACTTACGATGGATGCATCTTACTGCTCATTGTAATTTATTCAAGTAACTATTGATTAATTGGAGACGTGCGTGTTTAGTGACCGAATGAAATGAGTCATTCAGTCAACATCATTTAAAGCTAATGTACCTACATTTATCTAAATAAAAATACATTAGCTTTAAATGATTTTGACATATTAAAACAATAATAATATAGGTAAGTTTTCGTTTTGTGCAGGAAGTCGTTTCTATAGGTAAATAAATATATTTTAATTTATTTATTTACTTATTAATTGTGTGTATAATCTCATTTTATGACGCTATTTCTTAAATGCTCTACCTATTAGATAGCCTCTTGTTATTTTAACGGAGAAAGGTTTTTATACAAACTTTTATACAAGCTTTTATTTAGTTTCACCTGTCTGTGTCTGTGATCAGAGGTTGAGCTTTTAAAAAGTTTCCACTTTTTCGTCCACACTGATCCATAGCCCGGGTGAATCAGATTCCACTGCTTGAATCTATTCCATTCTGATCGAGTACCTATGTAGTGTAGGGAGGTCGAGTCTGGGACACGGGAAGACGGGAGCAATTACCTACAACGTTCATGAATCACGGGAGCGTACGGAGTATGTGTAGGGCCGGGAGCCTTAACTAGTGCACGTAGTGTTGGTTGGGTTGTGAAACATAGCGTACCTTGACTTTATTGTCAAGCGGGCGCGGCTCGGAGGCCAGCAACGCGCCCATCTCCACACGGCAGGTGGAGGGGCGCCGCTGGTCACACTCGGCGCCGCCGCTGCCGCCGGACATGTCGGAGCCGCCGCTCTCTGCGGACACACGCGAGGGTCAATGCCGGGTCACTCTGGCGGGCGCTCCACCCGCGCCCACCCGCCAGAGGGAGCGCGCGCGCAGCCACCGCGCCGATTCACCGCTACGCAATGCGGCCAGGATATATTTAGCGAGGGCGGGCCGCGCGCTCCATGTGGTTTAGAACGATGTAAATACTCACCGGCGCCGTCGCCGCTTGCGCCATCCCGCGTCCGCTCCGTGAACTGAAACGTTACATAGGTCGTGAGTGGCGGGCGCGCAGGTCCTGGCTGGCGCATGGCAGCGCGCGCGCTCGGATGTATAGGTACCTGCACGCGGCGGACGCGACGCGCGGCGATCTGCCGCGAGTGCCGGCGCAGAGCCTCCAGCGCGCCGCCGCCGCCGCCGCCGCTCAGCAGACGGCCGCCGCCGGCCGCATCGCCCGCCAGCGCTCCGCCCTCTGGCCCGCCGTTCTGCAAGCAGGCATGTACTCAGACGTCTGAGCGTGTTGCTATTGCATCGTTAAACGTTTGTTTACCTTCAGAACGGCCGGTAGGTGTACGTTGCCGTACCGTTACATTTTACGTGTACATTTTTAGCCTTTTAAATTATTTTTTTATGCACGAGGATGACGCAACACGTTTCTCGTCCCTAGTGAACGAATATGGCTCTTGTTGCAAATTCTAATTTGGTAATGTATTTACTATAAGTAGGTAGGTACGTCCTACATAAAACTTATTTCGCTTGCCCCCCCTCGACTCGTGCTTCACTCTGTCTTAAATACTCACATCACCTAGCTTTCATTGATTTAGAAAAAGCGTTTGACAAACTAGTTTGGAAAAAGATGATAGTAGCGTTAAAAATATTGGAGTAGATTATAGAAACAATATATTATGTATAAAAAAAAATTATGTCTTGGTTTTTGTACAACTCATAATATGAGTTGTACAAAAACCAAGAAACTATAATAGAAGTTGGAAAGGAAAGAGACAAAGCCCAGATCAGACAAGGAGTAAGACCTTGATGTTCACTGTATGTTCAACATCTTTATAGAAGCAGCTAAAAAGATAATATCCGAAACTTCAAATAGAGGTGTAAAGTCCAACGGTGGACAATCGAGTTCATAAGAGTGTAAAGTCCAACGGTGGACGATCAAGTTCATAAGAGTGTAAAGTCCAACGGTGGACGATCAAGTTCATAAGAGTGTAAAGTCCAACGGTGGACGATCAAGTTCATAAGAGTGTAAAGTCCAAAGGTGGACGATCAAGTTCATAAGAGTCGCAGATGATAGCGGCTGTTGCGGAAACACAAGACGACCTACAGGATTTTATTTCAATTATGGATACCATTTCAAAGAATTTTCATTGAAAATAAACATAAATAAAACCAAAATACTAATAATTTCTAAAACCAGCATAACTTATCAGATTAGATAAAGGCCAGATTAGGTATGGCAAAACAGGCATTTCACAACAAAAATCACATATTTACATCTAAAATATCAATAAACCGCCAAGTGCGAGGCGACTCGCACACGAAGGGTTCCGCACCGTAAAAATCAGGCAACTTTTTCAAAGAACATCAATTTTTCACTTGTTCGGAAACCCCTTTAAATTTTCAACTTTACTTTATTTTTAGTATTTGTTATTATGACAATTGAAGTGTTACTTAATTATAAAAGTTTCATGTGTCTACCTATTATAGTTCAAGTAATACAGCCTTGACAAATTAAGAGCAATAATAGCCAAAAAAATCACGTTTTTTGTATGAGAGCCCCCTTGTATTTTGATGTTTATTTTGTGTTTATTATTTGTTGTTATAGTGGCAAAAGAAATACACATTCTGAAAATTTCAACTGCCTACCTCTTACGGTTGATGAGATAGAGCCCTGTGACAGACGGACAGACGGCCGGACAGCGGAGTAATAGGGTTCCATTTTGACCCTTCGGGTATGGAACCCTACAAAATGATGAAGTCCCTCGTTAAGGGACGTACACGTTTGTGTTCTTTCAACACAAATAAGGCTTGTAGTTAACCCGCTTTCATCCGTAATACATATCAAAAAGTTTATAAAAACATATTTTTGGGCGAAACATGGACCATGACTCAGCGGGATAGAGAGAGGATTGAGGCGTTTGAAATGTGGTGCTGGAGGAGGATGGAAAGGATTAGCTGGACGGAGAAGGTTACTAATGAGGAGGTGTTAAAAAGAGTTCAGTAAAAACTTTTTGATGCACCTATACCATTCAAAACAGAAGAGGGAGAATGATTGGACATCTTATACGACATGACAACTTCATATGTAGGTAACATCAGAGAAGGAAAAATAGAAGGAAGGGGAATACTAAGTATTTTCGGAGTCAGATCAAGGAGAAAGTCGCTGTTAAGTCGTATAAAGAAATAAAAGACATTGCATTGAAGAGAGAAAAGTGATGGAAATTAATCGTTCCATCGACAAAAGCTCTTTAAATTAAAATAACTCGAGGGAGTTACTTCCATTAGATTCCTAAAGGAAGTAGTATTTTTTATTGCCTTTAACTAACTTCAGTACGTGATCTAAAGGGTGTTTTTTTTAGAGGTATAGAACTTTAAGTTGGCAACACTTTTTTAGCTGGCGCCCATTTTGTGAGCTGTCAAGTGATTTACGTTTAGTTTGGTTTGGCATTTCAGCATGAATAGACTGACGCCTGAACAACGCTTCCAAATTGTGCAAATTTATTTTGAAAACCATGGTTCTGTTCGAAACACGTATCGCGCACTACGGCCATTTTACGGTCGACATAATCGTCCATCAGAGCAATTAATTCGATTAACTATGGAACGTTTTCGCACCACCTTTACTCTAAATGATAATAAGCATCCACAGAGATGTCCTACAGTGCGTACAGAAGAATTCATTGCTGCTGTAGAGCGTAGCGTAGAGGAAGACCCGAATCAGTCTATCCGCCATCGTGCACAGGAATTGGATATGTGTCCATCAACTTTATGGAAGATTTTGCGGAAAGATCTTGGTTTGCGTGCTTACAAAATCCAACTCGTGCAAGAACTAAAGCCACGCGATCACCTAGCAAGGCGTAATTTCAGTGAATGGGCCCAAAACATGATTGCTGTTGATCCCGATTTTCATAAGCGAATTTTGTTTAGCGATGAAGCTCACTTTTGGTTAAATGGATACGTCAATAAACAAAACTGCCGTATTTGGAGTGAAGATAATCCTCAAGTGTATGTTGAGACACCGTTACATCCAGAAAAACTGACTGTTTGGTGTGCTTTATGGGCTGGTGGAATAATTGGTCCATACTTCTTTAAAAACGATGCTGGCGAGAACGTTACAGTCAATGGTGACCGCTATAGAGGCATGATTACTGACTTTTTCGTTCATCAATTGAACAACCATGATGTGCACGAGCTGTGGTTTCAACAAGACGGCGCAACATGTCACACAGCTCGTGCCACAATCGGTTTATTGAAGGAAACGTTTGGTAACCGAATAATTTCACGTTTCGGACCCGTAAATTGGCCTCCAAGGTCTTGCGATTTAACGCCACTTGACTATTTTCTGTGGGGATATGTGAAGTCGCTAGTCTACGCCGATAAACCCGAAACGATTGACCACTTGGAGGACAACATTCGCCGCGTTATTGCCGCTATACGGCCACAAATGTTGGAAAAAGTCATCGAAAATTGGACCTCCAGATTAGACTACGTCCGAGCCAGCCGTGGTGGTCATATGCCTGAAGTCATATTTAAATTATAATGGCAGAAGATTATCTTTCGAATAAAGTGAATTTCATATCAATTTTATAAAAATATCTTTGTTTTATTCCATTTCAAAGTTCTATACCTCTAAAAAAAACACCCTTTACCTACTCTTACGCAAACAAATCCATCAAATGAGAGTGTGACTCGCACGCCAAGGGTTTCGAACGTTTGTCAAGTATACCAATATGTACGTGTCTGATTTAATAAATTAATTTAATTAAATTTAATTAATTAATGGCTTTGCCGGCGACTTGGGTGCTGTGACTCCACAGCATCTAAAATATCTTTTGTCTGGCGTGTCTGGCCATGCAGGTGAAGTCTTTCTGGAGGACTTGACAGTTCTAATGAACCTGATGTTGTCAGGCCGACTTAACAGCGAGATCACAGAACTCCTATACGGTGCGAACCTTTGCGTCCTAAAAAAGAAGAATGGCGGTATAAGACCCATAGCCGTGGGCACCACATACCGCGCCACCTTGCGGCTAAAGTCTGCTGTCGGAAAGAAGCCGACTATCTAGGCGACTATTTCCGACCAATTCAGCTAGGCTTTGGTTCGCGAGGCGGATGTGAGGCCGCAGTACATTCCCTTCGTACATTTTTAGACCAAAATCATGGGGAGGTAATTCTGTAGGTAGACGTCAAAAACGCCTTCAATTCCGGGCGCCTTGCTTAAAGAAATTAAAGACAAAATTCCAGAAATTTACCCTTTTCTCTGGCAATGAAACGGTTCACCGTCAAAATTAATTTACAAGAACAAAATCATTTTGTCCGCTGTTGGATGTCAGCAGAGCGACCCTATTAGTCCGGCCATATTTAGCCTTGCCATCAAACCGGTAATTCAACGTCTCCGATCCAAGCTCAATGTTTGGTGTTTGGGGGACGGAACATTAGGTGGAGAGGTAAACACAATTTTTGAAAAATCATCACAGATGAATTTCGAAAAATAGGTTGGGAATTAAATTTTTCAATGTGCGAGCTTTTATTTCGGACTCTTGTGTAGACATAAACAATATCATTGTAAAATTCAATAGTTTGGCCCCCAACATTACAGTTGTAGATAAATGTTCACTTCGCCTCCTTGGTTCACCAATTCTTGAATGTCGGTTTAGATGACAAGGCATGATCGCAGGCCTCCCTGCCTGTCAAATTGGGAGGCTTAGGTATACGCAAAATTCCAGCGTTCCTGTCTTCCGTCTACAGCACTAGTTCTTTAGTTGAAAAAAATTTAAAGTGATCTTGTTTGATTCCATCTGGAATTTCATTCAAAATTTCATTTTTAGACTTGGCATAGTGCTTGCCTCAATGCTGCTCCCCCAAAATCTCTTTTGTCCCAACGGCAATGGGACGGGCCTCTGTGTGAGTTGACACATAATTGTTTGTTAAATACGTGCTCCAGCTCTGCGGATCATGCCCGTCTCCTGGCCGTTTCTAAATGGGAGTCAGGACATTGGCTGCAAGCATTTCCTTCATTCAACACTGGCAGTTTATTGGATCCCGTAACTTTCCGTATCGCAACATGTCTTCGGTTGGTTGCAACGTGCTGCGCGCCTCATCAATGCCAGTGCGGTACTGCTGTCAACCAGCTTGGTCATCACGGATTATCGTGTACTTTCTCGTGTGTGTCGGACATCTCGTCATGCCAGCATTAACGACATCATCCGACGGGCCTCTGTCACCGCTAACGTACCAGCTATTCTCGAACTGCATGGTCTGTTGCGTGACGATGGTAAGAGGCCCGACGGCATGACACTAGTCCCATGGGAGTTGGGGAGGCCCATTGTGTGGGACGCTACATGCGTCGACACACTTGCGCCTTGCCATCTTCCGAGGACATCCGTGAGGGCTGGTGCGGCGGCATATTTGGCCGAGGATATCGACTTTTACGCGATCATTCGCAAAAAAGTCGCATCCCTATCTCAGCGCGCGCGCGCCAGTAGCTACAGCATCCTGCAAATGATTATGTCTCGTCTGGACTGTCATGTCCCATCCGAAATAAGTGGATGAGGATATTAATAGGGAGTAGCTCCATTTAAGCTTTAAGTTAGGTTAGTAAGTGTGTAATTGTGTTATGTAATTAATGTTATTATGTAATTCTAATTTAATCAAAAACCTGTCTAATTTAATTCATCATATTATTTAAGCTAAGATTTTATTTTAATTTTATTGTGACATTTTTGTATATTTTATGGATGTATTATCTGAATTAAAATGAGTTAATAATATCAATAGACGCAAATATGCAGGTCTCGACAGAGCCTACACATTTGCTCCCTTGCTTTGGGGTCGAGACCCTAGGTCCGTAGGGTACCGAGGCTCTCCGGGTTTTTAAAAAGTTATCTGAGCGTCTGGTCAACGCGACGCGTGACCAGAGAGCTGGTGAGTATCTAGCGCAGCGCATCAGCATTGCCATTCAGCGGGGCAATGCAGCCAGCGTCTTGGGGACGCCTCCGACTGGTATTGATATGGATCAGTTGAGCTACCTGTAGATTGTTTGCAACAGTCTGCAGTTAGCTTAATTGTTTGAATTGTAAATACTAGTTCTAATTTGTTTTTATTACTGAATTGTAATTTTCTTTGTCAATAAAGAATACTGAAAAATTAAAAAAAAATCTAAATATTTAATGAAACCTAAAAATTTAAGATACATACATTTCAGAAGGATCGGTTTACAAACTTCGTACCTAATGGTAAAATTTTCGACTTTTTAGTTTTTTTTTTGGTTTTAAATGTACAAACCAATACCTTTCATTCGATACCCCACTTGACCTTACAAAATTTCGACATCAGAATTTGTACTGAAAATTTTCATTTAATTTTTTTTTTATTTAACCTGTACAGGCGCACCAAATGTATTATTATTTTAAATTTTAATTTATTTGCTGCTGTAGTTGCTGAGATATAAACACGGGAAAAAGGACAGAAAAAGCAAGACCATAAGAGTTTCGAAACGAAACCGATCTCCGATCTTGGAAACCCTAAAAACGCTATCAGAGGAAGACTTGCAACCTGAACTACTAACTAGCTGGCATAGACTCCAACCTTAACTAGTGAACTCACTCATACAGGTACATAGTGTGGGGCGCCATCATGGTGCCATATATATACCTAACTAACTATCTACAAGTAGGTATGTAGGTAGGTACCTAAATTTTTTTTTTTTTTAAATCTTTAACATCATCTTCATGTAAGGTCAATTCAAACCATTCAGTCTACAGCGGCCATGCCATGCGCCACCGCGCGTGCACTGTGAGTGTGAACGCACACTATGGGAACTAAGTAATACAACGATGCAAGTCCATCGAGTTTGGGCTCGTAGTAATTTTTTATTAACAACTAGTTTCTGCCCGTGGCTTCCCTCACGTTGTTTCTGGGATTAAAAGTACCTAATTCCATAAATACATCCGGTCCAACCCAACAAAGACCTGATTATTGTTCAATAGAAACGTTTTATAAATTTTTAACCGTCTTCAAAAAGGAGGAGATTCTTAGTTCGTCCGTACGTCTTTTTTTTAATGTATGTAGGTGACTTGATATCTCCAGCGATTTTACTGATTCTTTTACTATTGGATAGATGAGAATGATCCCGAAGTGGTCCCATAAAAATTATACCCGAGTTATTACTATTTATTCCGTCAAACTTAAAAAGCAACATAATATTTTTGGAGAATCACGACTAACTACAACAGTTTTGGTGATATTTGCGCCAATTGTTAATATTTTGATGATTCTTTCGTTTTTGTATCTAATTTATTTTAAGGTATAAGTTTGATTCTCGAGGAATTGCTATGTGCGCTATAAAACGTAGGTTTGTAAAAATTCATCACACTAGGATCATTGTACTATCACCTAATGGTTTCCATGGCAACGGGCGTCAACAGTTTCATCTATGTGTCATCAAACTAAATTAGACTTGAAGTATAACTAGATGTCGTCAGTGTAAACTAAATTTTCTAATCACGTGAACCCCTAAAGACCTTCCGTCAGGGCGTAGATTGAGTATCTTTCTACGCGTCAGGGAGAGTAAGGGAGGGGTAATTTCGTTCGACCGAGATATAGATGCATATTATCTACCGGGATTTGAAGTCGGTTTATCGTTTTTACAAATTATTTTAGATAACCGAGTAATATATAACACGCTACTGTCAGAGTAAAAAAAATACTTACAGCTAAAGAATAGAAATAATAGTACATTATGTTATGGTACAAGTGTGTAATGTTGGTGATTATCGCTGAGGCGCCATTGAGACCCGAGCCGTTAGGCGAGGGTCTTAAGAGAGCCGAGGACGGTAATCATCAATACACACGTGTATCATACGACGTTTTTCAACACACTTGTGAATAAAGTAACAATAAAAACTCATTTTATTTAGTCGATAATAGATATTTTTCCTTTCCTTTTTTTTTTTTAGAGTTTTCAGGTAGTAAACTTTCCATAACGTTAAGGGCTTCACATCTTATATCGGGCGGTGTACAACATAAATCATTTTCTTCATAACTAGTACTTGTAGACATTTTAATTAATAAATAATTATAATTTCAACAGTGAAAATGATTTGTAAAAAATGTTTCGCAAAATTAATCAGTTTTCCTATGCGCGCGCATTGCGATCAGCCACAGACTAAAGGGGTGAGGTTTTTTTTTTTTGTTTCTAGGTGCTACTTTTTACTTTTTTCCTGTCCTACTATCTTTTTACGTGCAAAATCCCCAAACCTAATGTATTCGAACCGAAATAAGTTGGCAACCCTAGTGCTAAGCCCCATGGCTACAGGCGTGCCGACGTCGTCGCTGCGGTGCGGTTACTATCTCCTGGCTTTACGACGCTCACAGACAGATAGACGGCGTTACTAGCCCAACGAGAATACCAACTGTGCCACTTTACCACACAGCACAGTGACTGTGCTCTACCTCTACAATCTACGTAGGTGCTCTTCCACTCTAGTTCAACACACAGACAGATAGACAAGGCTTGTTCCACCTACAAGCGTGCCCAGGTACCTAGTAAAGTAACTATATTTTTGCTTGCTCATAAAGTGGCTCTAATTTCACCGCAATTAGGTACATAATGACACCTGTTATCTAACTGTGACTTTTTCATTGTTATAACTCACTAGTGAGTTATAGATTTTTTTCAATTTTATTGGTTGCGGTGCTTTGTTCTTATACAAGTTTTTATTCAAAAAAAGATCGTGTTCAATAGAACAAATAAATAAATATTCCTATTGCTTGCTTATTTCATGCAACTTCTTATTTACATAGATAATTTTAACTCGTACGTGTTTAATAAATAAAACTTTCACTCAGTTATAACTTTTGTTTTCTCTGTAATAAAAGAAAACTAAATTCCCCATTTTGTACGTGGCAGAATAGGCGCAAACCCTATTCGCGGAAAATAAAAAAAAACCTCATCCCTTTAGTCTGTGGCTGATCGCAATGTGCGCGCATAGGAAAACTGATTAATTTTTCCCGCCATAGCGAAACATTTTTCACAACTCGTTTTCACTGTTGAAATTATAGTTATTTAAGAATTAAAATGTCTACAAGTACTAGTTATGAAGAAAATGATTTATGTTGTACACCGCCCGATATAAGATGTGAAGCCCTTAACGTTATGAAAGATTTACTACCTGAAAACTCCCAAGGAAAAATATCTATTATCTAGGTACTGAATAAAATGATTTTTAGTATTATTTTCTTCACAAGTGTGTTGAAAAACGTCGTATAATACACGTGTGTATTGATGATTACCGTCCTCGGCTCTCTTAAGACCCTCACCTAACGGCTCGGGTCTCAATGGCGCCTCAGCGGTAATCACCAACTTTACACACCTGTACCATAATGTACTATTATTAAAGTTACAGAACATGCATTATTTCATAGCAAAATGGTCATTGTATAAGGTTTAGAAATTAATTAAATATCATATAATCTTAAGTAGGTAGGTACCTAAGTAATGAAAATTCAGGACGAAAACGATCTATGTCCACACTGTGTTTACTGCCAATAATTATAGATGTCCAAATGATCTGTTTATTGACCTTGCGGTTCGATCATATTAATTTGCACCAAGAGGAAGTCTATCGTAATAACGTTTCGCCAGTTTCATGACCCTGGAGTCGAAGTTTCTCTAAAACATCACTCATTCTGCCAGTCTTCTTTCTTTTCTTCGTATTTGTGCTTGTTATGTTGTTTTCGGCTATAATTTTAAAAAAAATAACAAAAAATAACATCTAAGCGTTTATCGTAACCTTAGGTACACAACGACATGATAATATACAGACTGAAAAACAATTGACGGGATCGCCGCTGGTTTGACAGCTAGGTGGCGCTCATTGGACATAGATCATTATTGCAGTGTACGCCTGTGACATTCAGCGCTACAGCAGTGCAGACGATTATTTAAAATGCTTTTTCTTGGGACTGCAAGCGATATTGCCAAGTTTGAAACAAGAGAACAAACTGCCCATATCAAATGACCGATGACGGTGCTAACTAAAACTTCAAGATTTTGTAACTTTCATCGTTCTTGCCCTTCGTATATTTTTTGGGCTTCGAGCTTTTGTTACAAGTGATTTATTTTTTATAAAATAATCATAACTATTATTACACTCTATATTTAAATTACAGTAAATCGTCAGCTCAGCTTTGATTAGCTGAAGGTTCGCTGTCTTCTTGTCTTCCCTCTATCTGATATTCATTAATGAGTGTACCTATTGTCTCTGTGTAGGCTGAGCTAGCTTGTATAGGAAGCAAAAATGAGACTACTTTAAAAGTATTCTAAAATAATTTTTTAGTAAACTAAAAATTGATTTATATTTTTGTTTGGTACGTAAGTCTTCAAACCGTCACTATTTCGCGTCTCGAGTTTGACAGTCACGAGTAAGAGTTGTACGTACGGCAAATGATTGTCATCTACTCAAGCCAAGGATTCCTTCAAAAGGCAGAGGATTCCTTCCGTTTCACGCAAAAAAGAATTGCTGCATGATATTATTCCTTTGAGCCCTTTTAGGCCTCAAAAATTAAATAGTTTCACCTACTATATTTTTTTTTCAATAAATATAGTACGAGCTGGTGGAGCTTAAATACAGTACGACTAGCTACGGCCCGCGGCTTCGCCAGAGTGGAAATTTATTGCACACCCCCTAGGGGTAGTTTAAAAAAAACGCGTATCATTATTTACTAGTGTACTTAGTTTATTACGAATCACAAACTTTAATAATCCGATTTACCCCAAGCACAGAAAAATTTAGAAAAATCCTGAAATACTTGTTCAATAATTTTGTATTCTTAGTATTCTCTGTAAGTTTCAAGCTAATCGGGCCACTGGTTAAGTTCAAGTTTTTTGGTGAGTTACAAAAACACCAAAAAAATTCAAACCCCTTTTCACCCCCTTAGGGGTCGAATTTCCATAATCCCATTTTAGCGGGAGGTTGTGTAGAACAGGTACCTGCTTTTAAATTCAGCTTTCTAGCTTCAGCGGTTTGGGCTGGGTGATCTCACCAGAAAATCGCTTGTTCTTTTATATATTGAGATATATAGTAGGGTTGGCAACCCTACTTAGCACCGAGGTACCACCTCGTGAGAAACTTCAGAAGAGACCACATTCGTTTTAAGGTTTTTATTATTATAGTGCGTAACCCCTCACACTCGGGGAAATTTATAAGAAATCAAATAATATCCCAAAAATTCAAATCGGGTTCTAGTCCTGTCGAAGTCAAAATTTTGTTGGGATATTATTTAATTTCACATTTGTTTTGTATGTCAAAAAATAAGATAATTAAAAAATGAAGGCGCGAACCTGTGCAACACATCCCATGTGCGATTGTGCAAACCTGTTCATATCTAAATGTAGGTAGTAGTGCACCTATATCTTTATTTTGATTTTTATTTTGCTTCAGTGAGCTAAGCAGAGCCGAGTCGGCTTCAGTCTGCAGTTAGCTAACTGTTAGTTTCAACTGTAAATAAATAATAAATAAATAATGCTGGACAATCCACACAGCATCATCTAGCCCCAAAGTAAGCAGAGCTTGTGTTATGGGTACTAGATGACTGATAAACTTAATACAATACGATAACATAGATATTTTTTATTATATATAGAAAATACCGAGAACACCCGGAACAAATATTTGCAGATCGTACAAACATTTGTCCCAAGGCGGGAATCGAACCCGCAACCTTCTGCGTCGCACCGATGTGGCGCGGCGGGCGAAGGTCCGCCCTTCGCCCGCCGCGCCACATCGGTCGTCAGATGTACGTACTCGTTCTAATTTATTTCTATTATTTGTGTGTAGGTACCTGACAGAGCTTGTGTTATGTTATGAGTAGGACTAGATAACGAAAATATTATAAAAATATGTACCTACAGTAACCACGGTAACTATAAAGGTCTGTCTTAGTACTTGTATCCCGAAACAATGCGTGCAATGCCGCGGACAGAACACGTACAAAATAAAAAAAATAACACAATTGTATTCTATTGAATAATCGGATTCTAAAATAAAGTCATTTAAACGCCTGACTAAGTACAAATGTCTCTCATGTGCAATAATACAAAATGTTGAGCAATAATAATAATTTGCCATGTTTGTGTTGTGCCGACAAACCGACTTCAAGTTCCGGTTTATAGTTAAATATTAACTATAAACCGGAATTTGAAGTCGGTTTATCGTTTTTTAAAACTCTACGTCTCGGACGACCGAAATCACCCCTCCCTTACTTTCCATGGCCGCGGGTCTATGTTCACGTGCAAAAAATTTTCTTTACACTGAGGTGACATCTATTTAATTTAGTTTGATGACTCATCCATGGATGAAACTGTTGACGCCCGTTGCCATGGAAACCATTAATTAGGTGATAATGAACTTATCATATTCTGAATAATTTTTACAAACCGACGTTTTACGGCGCACATAGCAATTCCTCGAGAATTAAACTTATAGGGGACCACCTCAAAACCCATTTTTATACAACAACAACAGAATCATCAAAATCTGTAACATACATACATTAAAAAAAAACATACAGGCGAACTGAGAACCTCCTCCTTTTTGAAGTCGGTAACAAATAACAAAGTCGATTACAACTTCTTAAACGATATTTCGTTTAAGAACAACACGACAACAACAAGAACGACAATCTATTGATTGTCATAAAAAATCGAATCGGTAAGGCATTAGGACATTGACTGACTTGATTGTCACTTGAGCTGTTAAAAAGAAAAATAATGGGTGGACGGAGATCTACAATTCAAATTCAAAGTGTTCTATTTAGACTTTACAGGACTCTTGGACACGTCACAAAATTCAAATGACTTATGTTAAACTAGGAAATAATTGATCACTTTGATTTTTTGTTCACTTCAATCTTTTAAAGGTAAAGTAAAGAAGCGACCAAGAAACATTTACCTCGTTATGTTGTTAGTTTGCGAGTCGGAGCACAACTCGTCCCAAGCTTTCATCCTCTAGGTAATCTGATATTTTGTAGTTACCTTGTGAGGTTGTTAGTTTGCGAGTCGGAGCACAACTCGTCCCAAGCTTTCATCCTCTAGGTAATCTGATATTTTGTAGTTACCTTGTGAGGTTGTTAGTTTGCGAGTCGGAGCACAACTCGTCCCAAGCTTTCATCCTCTAGGTAATCTGATATTTTGTAGTAAGCCTTGTTATATAATTCATTACAGAAATATATTTTTATCATACATATTATACACCCGGAACAAATGTCTGCAGATCGTGCAAATGTTTGTCCCGAGGTGGGAATAGAACCAGCAACCTCCAGCATCCTGCGTCGCAGATGGACTTTCAGTTGCGTTGCAGCCACAGAGAACAGAGAGTCTTAGAACCCGATAAGTTTATTTACTTATCTCATCCATGTAGATAATAGTTATGTATACAGGGTTATTGCAATTCACTGACACTGCGAGTCTCAGGTTCTGCCCACCATCACGAACACGTTCGTGAACACGCCAGGTATATGTATATATACATATATATATGTATATGCTATTTTCTTTTTGTAAATCAAAATTATAAAATACGTGTTGTCCGGAACGCAATGAATAAAACCGGAACCGGACCTAATACCGATCTTCTTATTGATTAAAAGTTAGATGCGCTACAACACCTGTGCAGTGAAGGGAGAATTCGGAGCCGCCGCGCCGCCGCCGGTGCAAGTGCATCGTTCCACTCGCAGCACAAGTTTCAAGTTTCAAATCGTTTATTGTAAGTAAGTGATTTACATAGGTAGTGAACTTAGGTAAACACACATTTTACAATGTCTTTCGGTACATTATATTATATTAAACACATAACTAATAATAATACATATAATGTTATATTATAACATTATATTATTGGGATAAAGTGATACCCACTAGAAATTTGTTAACAAAGAAAATTTCAACTAAATTATGAAACCAAATACAGCTTAATTATTTTAATTTCATGTGCCGAGCTCCCAGGCCCTTTTGCCATCCGATAGTCTTTAACATAAGAGATTTGATTCAACTGATCTATTTTATACAAGCAAGAGAGGTTTAAAAAGGGATCTTATAAAAATTGTAGGAGACACTGCGTAGAAAGTATGTAGGTACCCATTTTTTATTTTTTATTTCATTATTTATAACT
The DNA here is from genome assembly GCA_963662085.1 of Eupithecia inturbata. Lineage (NCBI taxonomy): Eukaryota > Metazoa > Arthropoda > Insecta > Lepidoptera > Geometridae > Eupithecia > Eupithecia inturbata. The sequence goes on along the minus strand of OY759179.1, from coordinate 263,840 downwards.
TATTTTTATTTTCTATTATTATTATTATTTATGTATTTTATTTAGTTAGGGAGGTACCTATTATTATTATTTTTATTTACTTTAAGTTATGAGTCACCTACATATATCTCTACCTTTGTAAAATGAAATAGTACTTATGTTTTGATTTTTAACATTAATTTAAACTTGCTATTTGACCGTCTGCTTTAATATTATCATCTATAATATGTAAATCCGTTATTGGTCGTAAGAAAAAATTATATTATAAGTTTATGTAGAATAACGACTGTGGATTTTGTTAAAATAAATAAATAAACATTCTAGAGGTAGTAAGCTTTTTTAGAGAGTACGTTTTTTACGTTTTTTTTAAATTTATTTTCTGATTGATTTATTATGTAGTTTGGTAGTTTGTTTTATAATTTGATGCTTAGGCCTATAAATGACTTATTAATGCTAGCTAGTCTAATTGATATACAGGTGAGGTTATTTCTATTTCTGGTATCATATAGACGCCCGTCGCCTTGTTGTTTATGCTGGTCATAGTTCTGTCTGACAAACATGATGTTCATATAAACAAAGAAGGCATTGTCATTATATCAATGGTTCCGGCACCAACCGGTGCAATGTTTTACTCGCAGCATAGGCACCAACCAGTGCACTGTTCCACTCGAAGCACAAGCACCAACCGGTGCACTGTTCCACTCCACCAACCGCCTGCTCTGCATGGCGCGAGGACGACCACATCGACTCCTTCTAAACTAATGTATAAAGGAGAACGTACCCACGGTTTAGTAATTAGAGTGTGGACGTGATGGCCTTATCGCGGGTCTCGAGGGGTCGGTAAACCTGTAGGCGGGTCGCGCCTCGGGAGCGGGCACAGCGCGCGCGTTCTCGGAGCTCGAAGCGCGCACCTGGCGGCCGCTACGGCGCTTCACAACATTCCACTCGTTAAATCTATTTCGGGGCTCGGGGTGAGTCGCGCGCTGGTCGTGTGCCTCGTGCGTGTGCGGCGCGTGGCGCGAGGGCGCGCTGCAGGCGGGCGGCTGTGGGCTCCCGCGCCGCGCACTGCCGCCGCCGCCGCGTGCCGCCCGCCCTACCCCGCCGCCCGCCCTACCGCCTACAGAGACACAGCTGAAGCGAAGCCTACTTTTTTTCTAGAACAGAGCTTAACTTTGTTTAGAAAGTAAGAACGAATGACTTTGGAGCGACAGTATTTTAATTATTTCTTTATAATTATTAGTATATAGCCGCCTATATGAGTTATATATATTCATCATAAGATACGCTTATAGATTTATCTCCCAATGATTGTCGTATTGACATGCCGACTCACTGCTATCGCTCCACTGTGGTGCCTTCAGCGCTATTCAAAATCGATCAAGACTGATTGAAGAATGACGCTTCCGATGATTCGGCGATCCATCCGCTGACGGTCGGCATCTGTCCGCTTCCTGGTCCGCTCGCGACGCGACGCAGCTGCTGCCCAATTCCATTTTCACTCTGCTTGTAATGGTATTAAGCATAGGTACCTACACGTAGGCACATGAACAATAAAATTAAGGAGCTTGTAGGCACTATACCAGGGTTCGGACTTTTTCATATTTTGAGCGTGATCGGTCCAAGACGTTTTACCCGCCGGAACCCGGACAACGGCATCTTTAAAAGTTATTCAATGTAAAGAAAGTCCAAACAAACTGTGACTACGTCAGTGTTTATGTAAAGTTTCATTGCAATAACAACCAACCATATAATTTTATTCCATGGATGAAATTTATTACACGTAATGTAGGCACCTACCTACTTATGTAGGTTTCTTAAAGTTCGAGAATTTTTAGGCTGTTTTTATTATTTTCATAACTCGGTTGAATACGTTTCCGATGACCATAAAGTCTTCTAAGCCTTTGCTTAATTAATTGGGATCGTATGACATTCGATAATGATATCGGCAGAGCTTGCAGACTCGCTCTGCTCGTTGTTTGTACGTGACTTTCGATAATGATATCGGCGGAGCTTGCAGACTCGCTCTGCTCGTTGTTTGTACGTGACTTTCGATAATGATATCGGCGGAGCTTGCAGACTCGCTCTGCTCGTTGTCTGTACGTGACCTTCGATAATGATATCGGCGGAGCTTGCAGACTCGCTCTGCTCGTTGTTTGTACGTGACTTTCGATAATGATATCGGCGGAGCTTGCAGACTCGCTCTGCTCGTTGTTTGTACGTGACCTTCGATAATGATATCGGCGGAGCTTGCAGACTCGCTCTGCTCGTTGTTTGTACGTGACCTTCGATAATGATATCGGCAGAGCTTGCAGACTCGCTCTGCTCGTTGTTTGTACGTGACCTTCGATAATGATATCGGCGGAGCTTGCAGACTCGCTCTGCTCGTTGTTTGTACGTGACTTTCGATAATGATATCGGCGGAGCTTGCAGACTCGCTCTGCTCGTTGTTTGTACGTGACCTTCGATAATGATATCGGCGGAGCTTGCAGACTCGCTCTGCTCGTTGTTTGTACGTGACTTTCGATAATGATATCGGCGGAGCTTGCAGACTCGCTCTGCTCGTTGTTTGTACGTGACCTTCGATAATGATATCGGCGGAGCTTGCAGACTCGCTCTGCTCGTTGTTTGTACGTGACTTTCGATAATGATATCGGCGGAGCTTGCAGACTCGCTCTGCTCGTTGTTTGTACGTGACCTTCGATAATGATATCGGCGGAGCTTGCAGACTCGCTCTGCTCGTTGTTTGTACGTGACCTTCGATAATGATATCGGCGGAGCTTGCAGACTCGCTCTGCTCGTTGTTTGTACGTGACTTTCGATAATGATATCGGCGGAGCTTGCAGACTCGCTCTGCTCGTTGTTTGTACGTGACTTTCAATAATGATATCGGCGGAGCTCGCGGTCTCGATCTGCTCATTGTTTGTATACGACCTTCCTGCGGAATGGGGGAACATGTTATGCTTAGTTCAAGTGGGAAACTTGTTATCCTGCAGATGATCGTGATTTAACCCGCCTCAAGTGGAAGCTCCCGGCGCTCTCGTGGCCGCCTGCCTCAGCCTGTGTCCGTCCTGCGGGCGGATCGTTTACCGGCGGACCCGCCGCTTCGTGTGATATGCGTGGGGGCCAAGGCGGGCGGAGGCGCGGGGCGCGCTTGACGGCGACATGCGATTTAACTCCCCGGCTCCCACACTTAATTTATCGCCTCGGGGCGCCTCTCGCGACGGCTCCCGATCTGTGCAAGATTGATGCGCTGCCGCAGGACCCTCTTGTCTCATAATGGCTGTTGTGATGCCAGTCCATTTTGACAAGAGCTTGACACTTTTGATTTATGAGAAGGCCCAAACGACTCCTATCATACAGACTTATTGTTCGTGAAACGAACAAGCCGCGGGCGACGATGGAGGTTGAAGTCAGGCACAAGCCGCACAAGGCTTCAGTGTGAAACTAGCCTCGAGGCGAAGAGACGTGCGCGCGCACGGAGATCCACTCCGCGGGTCAATCGAGTAAAATGGCGCATAATTGACTCGCGTAATAATTTAAGAGCGTCCTTCATTTCAAAAACCAACCTGTAAAAATCTATCAATAAACCTTGATAAGTGTTCAAAGTCTTTTATTGAACAATTGGCGACCGTGACAGGACATTGGAAGTCAAAAGGACGTACGCGGTGTCGTACAAAACATTTGCATCACCATTATTGCTGCGTGTCGAAGATTGGACTTTGGAATAACGGTAAATACCGTTGGAAGGAGTTGGAGAAGAAGATTGCCACTTTGGAGCCTCTGGGGATCATCGTCAGAATAGGTCTATTCCTAAAAAAGTGAGCTCAATCCCTATTTCATCCAAATTTCCTAACTTTAAAATTCCTTTGTTCAATATTGTGACGTAAGTGCAACGGCCGTGTGCTACAATTGTAGTATCAATTTTGCGACTCAAGCGTTAGATATCTTATCTAATCTAGCTTACCTGAGTTAGCCTAAGCTTATAGCACGCTGTAGCTGAAATCCCAAGGTAATTTTCTCTTCGATTACCTCGGTATCTTTAGGTACCTGTCTCAAATAAAATAAAACTAGGCATAATACTACTTTATCTATGCCTCAGTAAATAAAACTAATTTTTCCTTAAAAACAAGTAACTGTTTTGCTAATTCTACTGCACAATCGCACTATCACTATTTGTTAAAACTTCAGAATAAGCTTATCTGTTCCTTAGTAGAAATCAATTTATATTTAGGTATGCCTAAACCCTGTGCCCGCTTGAAAGCATAATAGTTATTTCACTAGTAAATAGAGATTTGCCGACTATTCCAGCAAAACGCAGCGCTCTGCGCGCGGCAGTCCGGACTTCTTACTAGTGGGCACAGACTCATGCTGTCATCTTCTTCAGCCAGAAGTGGAAGCATAGTGAGTAACGAGCAGCGACTGGATCTGGAGCTACTCTTCAGTTGTTAAGGTTGGAGGGAACATTTTATATCTCATTGTTTGTTGCCCATTACTTACTACCTAAAACTAGATATTTAGTGAACCGAGCTAAACCTTATTACGACTGATAAAATGAATGTCAACGATCCCAAAGCTGACGAGAGGGAGAGGGCTGAATTAGCAACGTTAGTAAAACAAAGAGGTATTATAAAAGGGAGGTTGACTAAATTCAATGAGTACATTTCAACAATAAAAGGGCAGAAAGAAATAGCTTCTGTAAAGTACAAAGAGTTAGAACTAAAAATTAATAAATTGCAATTGTTGCTTAGTGACTTTGATGCTTTGCAAGATAAAATAGATTTATTACATTCTGATTCAAATGAACAAGTTAAAGAAAGGGATGCGTTAGAAAATCAGTTCTTGTATTTGTTATCTTCTAGTCAAGAAATTCTGGATCAACGCCCAGCCACACAAGACCCTAGGGTTGAGGTTAGTAGTTGTCACTCCTCTTCCGGGATGAATGCAATTAAATTACCTACGATAAAATTACCAACATTTGATGGTAATTATTTGAATTGGTTAGAGTTCAAAGATACTTTTGAATCGGTGATCATTAACAACGAAGGAATTCCACCAATAAATAAATTCCATTATTTACGCTCCTCGCTTGAAGGAAGCGCCTCTGTAGTGATTAAATCTATAGAATTCAGTGCTAAAAACTATACAGTAGCTTGGGAGTTGCTGTGTCAAAGGTATAATAACATGAATATTTTGATAAATAATCATTTAAAAGCTCTGTTTAACATAGAACCTTTGCGCATGGAATCTTTCAAAGCTTTGCGATTTATTATCGATAATGTGTCGAAACATTTACGTGCACTCGAAACTCTTGGCCAGCCTACAGACAAGTGGGATACATTGATAATATTTATGATTTCTTCAAAGTTAGATATCAACACGAGTGGAAGGTGGGAAGAGTTCAAATGTAACTTAAACAATTTACCATCATTAACTGACTTCTATTCATTCTTGCGTGGTCGTGCCGACGTATTAGAAACTACCTACAGCAATAAAACAGCTGAGAGTAGACAAAAGCCTACCGGCCAGTCGAAGACTTTAGTATTGTTTAGCGATAAGAATAGCGATAAGAAAGGTTATAAATTGTGTTTAGTGTGCAAGAATGAACATTATTTGCACGAATGTCCTACATTCAAAGCTATGTGTGTTGAAGATCGCTTCAATGAAGTTTCAAAATTAAAACTGTATAAAAATTGTTTACGCAGTGGTCACAACGCTCATCAATGCAAATTAAAGGGTTTGTGCTTTTCGTGTCATAAGAAGCACAATACACTAATTCACAGAAATGATCTGACTTGCGCTGAGTCACAACAACCTACTACTTCATCTTCGTTGCCCGTTTCGCTGACGTTAGCGTCATCCACTGGTCAAGTATTGTTGTGCACAGCACTTGTAAAAATTCTTGTGAATAGAAAAACTTACACTGCTCGCGTCATGTGTGACTCGGGCTCACAGAGCTCCTTTATCACTGAGCAATTAAAACAAAAGCTAGGGTTAAACACAGATAATTCTAGTTCAATTAATGTAAGCGGCATTAATAACTGTGATTTTAAAATAAATGAATCTTGCACGATTCAAATACAGTCACGAGTAAATTCATACGAGTTTAGGGTGAAATGTTTAGTTGTGCCTCGGATAACTGGTGTTCTTCCAAACGCTATAATAAACAAAGGCTGCTTACAATTGCCTTCAAATATAGAACTTGCTGATCCTACCTTTTTCTTCCCAGCAGAGGTAGATATTCTTTTGGGAGCAGACGTCTACTATGACCTAATAGGTTCTAATATAATAAGACTTGGTTCAAAGAAACCGGTTCTTCAAGAGTCTAAGCTCGGTTGGCTTGTTGGTGGGCCCCTTGTAAAAAGTCAGTCAAATAATAAAATTAATTGTAATTTTTCACAAGAAATAAAAGATTCATTAGAAAAATTCTGGACAATTGATGACTTACCACAGACAAAAACTCTTTCAGTCGAAGAGCAACTCTGCGAAAATCATTTCACCGATACTTTTCGTAGATTACCAAGTGGTCGATTTTCAGTACAAATGCCATTAAAAGAACCAGATGAGTTTTGCAAAAACTGGTTAAGTCTAATAAAGGAATTTTCCATCATGTCATTGATAACAATTCCAAGACGAGTTCTGGCTGAAAGTCCAAATAATATTGAATTGCATTGTTTTGTAGACGCGTCTCAGCACGCTTATGCGGCATGTGTATACTTACGTTCAGAAAATACGGACGGAGGTATAACTGTAAAACTACTATGTGCGAAAGCTCGAGTTGCCCTTATAGCCCCAACGACAATCCCACGTCTTGAGTTGTGTGGAGCTCTTCTGGGCGCGCGCCTGTGTTCGAAGGTTTTACAGTCATTGCGTAGCAATGTTATTAAAAAATACATGTGGACTGACTCGACAGTTGTGTTAGGTTGGTTGAAGACATCGACTAAAGATCTAAAGATGTTTGTATGTAACCGCGTAAATGAGATTCATGAGCTGACAAACAGGTTTTCATTCAATCACGTTCCTACAGATATGAATCCGGCGGACATGGCTTCAAGAGGTGTAAGTCCCAAGCGTCTTCAATCTTCTACGCTTTGGTGGGATGGTCCTGCATTCTTATCACAGGATAAATCTAATTGGCCTCAACCAACACATTCACTTTCTCTACCAAATTTACCCGAAATTAAAAACACATCTCATTGTCATATCGCAACTACCAACAATCTAATTCAGTTTGAGAAATTTTCAAATTTAACTAAACTCAAAAGAGTTTATGGTTATGTCTTAAGATTTATAAATAATTGTAGGAAAACAAATTTGAAACTTACTGGACCCTTGCAAATAGATGAACTGAACAAATCTTTATTGACATTGGTAAAGCATAGCCAACTTAATAGTTTCAATGAAGAATATAATGCAATAAAAAATAATAAAGTTTTAAATCCAAAATCTAAACTTTTATCATTGAACTGCTTCATTGATGCAGAGGTTTTACTAAGAGTCGGGGGTCGGATCAAGAACTCTGACTTTGATTTTGATAAGAAACACCCCTTGATTTTAGACGCGAAACAACATCTAACTGTCTTGTTATTTAGACATGAACATGAACGCCTTTTCCACGCTGGGCCACAGCACCTATTAGCGTCAATAAGAGAAAGGTTTTGGCCTATAGGTGGACGGTGTTTGGCACGCGGCACGACCAAGCAGTGTATGATTTGCATTCGTTTACGCGGACACACATTGCAGCCCCTTATGGGCCACATGCCTGCTCAAAGAAGTTATTCTTCTTTTCCCTTCTACTCGTGTGGTGTTGATATGGCAGGGCCTTTCATGATTTCTAGTCGAAAAGGAAAAGGCAACCGTATTTCTAAATGTTATCTATGTTTATTCATATGCTTAGCATCAAAGGCAATTCATTTAGAACTAGTAAGTGATTTGAGTACGGAGGCATTCATTTTAGCATTACGTAGATTCGTATCAAGAAGAGGCAAGCCTCATTCTATATTTTGTGATAATGGTTCTAACTTTAAGGGCGCAAACAATGAAATTGGTAGAATACTTCGATCCAGTCGTGAGCAAGTTACGGACTTTGCCTCCAGTGAAGGCTTCAGATTCATATTTAGCCCCGCATATTCACCCCACTTTGGGGGAATATGGGAAGCTGGTGTTAAATCAGCAAAATATCACTTAAAGCGTGTTGCCGGAAACGCTTCTCTCACATTTGAGGAACTAACGACACTATTCGTACAAATCGAAGCAATATTGAATTCGCGTCCTCTTACCCCCCTATCGTCAGACCCCATAGACCCCACTCCTCTGACTCCGGGACACTTTTTAATAGGACGACCTGTCAGCGCAGTACCTTCCTTACCCATCACTGCAAAGCGCCCCAATCGACACCAGCTCATCGAGCAGCTAAGGCAGCACTTCTGGGACAGATGGCGCCGGGAGTTCGTGGCAGAGCTTCAGCAACGAACAAAATGGAAGACAAGACAGCAAGAGCTCCAGGTCGGCGATTTGGTCATACTAAAAGAAGATAATCTTCCACCGTTACAATGGCGGCTAGCCCGAATCGTCAAACTATTCACTGGGACTGACGGGATAAGTAGAGTGGCTGATATTCTAACAACAAAGGGAACTATAAGAAGAGCAATCAACAAAATGTGCATAATCCCTAAAGTGGATAACAATGAAGAAACAACTGAAGAAGCTACTAAAGATAGTACCAGCTAAGGAATCTGCCCTCTTTTTGAAAACAAACCTTTTTGAAAGAAACACTTTCAACCCCCCGGAGTATGTTCGTGAAACGAACAAGCCGCGGGCGACGATGGAGGTTGAAGTCAGGCACAAGCCGCACAAGGCTTCAGTGTGAAACTAGCCTCGAGGCGAAGAGACGTGCGCGCGCACGGAGATCCACTCCGCGGGTCAATCGAGTAAAATGGCGCATAATTGACTCGCGTAATAATTTAAGAGCGTCCTTCATTTCAAAAACCAACCTGTAAAAATCTATCAATAAACCTTGATAAGTGTTCAAAGTCTTTTATTGAACACTTATATCAGATATAAGAAAGGTTTATGATGTTGTATCTCCACATCACACTTTACTCCCTCTCAAGCAAGTCGGTAAAACCAATAAACTAAAACTCTACGTTACAGACGTGCTAAAGTCGTAGACCCTCTACGTTGTAGACGTGCTACAGTCGTAGACCCTCTACGGTGTAGACGTGCTACAGCCGTAGTCCCTCTACGGTGTTGACGTGCTACAGTCGTAGACCCTCTACGTTGTAGACGTGCTACAGTCGTAGACCCTCTACGTTGTAGACGTGCTACAGTCGTAGACCCTCTACGGTGTAGACGTAATAAATTGTCGTAAACATAGAGTAAAGTCAAAGTCAAAAACTCTTTATTTCCATATAAACATCTGACAAGAAGAAGAAATACAATAAATGTACACTTAGAAAAGGTCAAATTCTTAATAATTAAACACTGACACGGAAATAAAGTGATATCTTTGATTTCAGTCGCTTCGGTATGTAGACTAAAGTAAAGAAGCGACGAAGAAACCTTTAGCCTGTTAGTTGTTATTTTTAGAGTTGGAGCAAATTCCGTCCCAAGCTTTTTTATCCTCTAGATAATGTAATATTTTATAGTAGACACATTTATAGTAAAAACATGCTGAGCGTTACGTTGTTTTAGTATTAGCAGACTGGGCTCTGGTATTAGTGACATTCATTCTTTTGCGATTTGAGGTTATAATGACGACCAATGTGGCGCGGCGAACGAAGGTCCTGCGACGAAGGGAGTTGCGACCAATGTAGCGCGGCGGGTGAAGATCCAGCGACGCAGGAGGTTGCGACCAATGTCGAGCGGCGGGCGAAGGACCTGCTACGCAGGAGGTTGCGACCAATGTGGCGCGACGGGCGAAGGTCCTCCCGCCGCGCCACATTGGTCCTCCTGCATCGCAGAGGAGGTTGCGGTTTCTAATTCCCGCCTTGCCTTCTTTTTACGATCTACTAATATTTGTTCGTTTCGGGGTTCGGTATTTTCTATATATGTATAATAAAGAAAACATCTATATCGGTAAGAAATATGTATGTAACCTACAAGAATTTCAAAAACTGTTTTAGATACAAACCGATATCTTTCATTTGATACCCCACTCGATGAGGTACGTAGTTCTCCCTTTTAAAATTATTCTCCCCCCCCCTTTTTGTAAACTTTTCAAAAAGTGTTATATGTACTTACAGACTTCTCTTTACTTGTGGGGGGGAGGCGCACGAAATGTATTATCATTTTAAATTTCAAGATACTTGCTGCTGTAGTTGCTGAGATATTAAAGACGGAAAACAGGACAGAAAAAGCGAGACCATAAGGGTTTCGAAACCGTAAAATCTTCGAAACCCTAAAAATGAAAGTCATGTCATTTCGTACAAAAAAAGTTATATCACAAAAAAGTTCAAATTTGGGGAAAATATAGAAATTTTTTTAAAAGCTCCTTAAAAAAGCCGAGTGGCTTTTAAGGGTTAAAAAGCCGCTAAGCTATTGCACTTGGTTCCACCTAACCCCAGTTACCATGTGGCACCCGGTCTGCCAAACCCCAGCATAGATAATATCAGTCATCTAGTATCTGTAACACAAGCTCTGCTTATATGAACGCTATACAGCATGTCGCCACGCCAGCGCCATGCTGGAAGCGCTATCTCGTCGAGAGGTGCAGGTTATCGTATGACAGTGTTGAGGTTACCAATAATCAGTGTAGGTATCTTGTTGTAATTGGCCATGAGAATGGTATCTACGGTCGTGCAGCGCCAGGCGGGCGGGGCGGGCGGGGCGGGCGGTGGAGGGCGGTGCAGTGCTCCGCTGACCCACTTCGGCTCGTTAATCGTATCACGTGAAGAAGCTCGCGTGTCGCGGCCGTCGACCCCGCGGCGCAGCCTTCGGGCACGCGCACGGCAGCGCCTCCACTCCACCGAACATTTCCTCTATCGACAGCTTCCTTCTTCACGCAGACATAATTACAAAGGTAAGGTGCTACTTACACTAGGTATACCTGAAGCTAAGTGCTTACGAAACTATTCACGGTACCTAATTTCCGATTTTACATTGTAAAAGTATTTTTTTTAAATAAGTAATTTAAGTACACTTAATTAGCACTAATAAAGCACTTAATTTCTTTTATTTAAGACCTACTCATAAATTTGCAAAAAAATACTGTGCGAAATTCGCTTCATCGTTTCGTTGGCACTTTCACTTTCACTATTTTTGATCAAAATGACTGGTTGACCTGAAAATCCTACCGATATCTAGTCTCGCAAATCCAATTTTTTGTATACAAATTTAGAACCGTTGGAAAGGTGACGAACCAGAAAAATAACTTAGAGTAGAATAAATTATTCAAAAACCGTAGTTTTTTTATTATTTTAGGATAAATATGATCGTAGTTTCTTTTTTTAGGTATTTTTTTTTCAAAGCTCGTTTTTTAATCCTAGTTTGAGGGAAGTTACGACATAATTTAATCACAAAAGTTTATGACTACCAACAAATAATAAAAAAATATAGAAATAATGAAAAAAAAATACGAATGTTCAAGGTCAAATTTAGGAAAAATCTCAATAAAGTATAAAAAATTACATATCACCAAAACTATAAAACTTTAGTTAGTAAAAGTAAGGTCCAATAATTAGCAAAAGACCTCTATTTGCGAATTCGCTATGGCGGGTTGAGTTCCAGTCACCTGTACTGTATACAGAGTGCTTTCCAACTGGGACATTGTGGGGGCAACCAGAACCAGAACCAGTGAAGGTACCTACAGGTACAGTTTCAACTGGGACATTGTGGGGGAACCAGAACCAGAACCAGTGAAGGTACCTACAGGTACAGTTTCAACTGGGACATTGTGGGGGCAACCAGAACCAGAACCAGTGAAGGTACCTACAGGTACAGTTTCAACTAGGACATTGTGGGGGCAACCAGAACCAGAACCAGTGAAGGTACCTACAGGTACAGTTTCAACTGGGACATTGTGGGGGCAACCAGAACCAGAACCAGTGAAGGTACCTACAGGTACAGTTTCAACTGGGACATTGTGGGGGCAACCAGAACCAGAACCAGTGAAGGTACCTACAGGTACAGTTTCAACTGGGACATTGTGGGGGCAACCAGAACCAGAACCAGTGAAGGTACCTACAGGTACAGTTTCTTTGAAACATCAACTCTTTTTTGGAGAAAAACATTTGGCAGTATGACTCATTTTTAAGCGCTACTCAAGCTAGGCCAAATGTGTCAAACAATCTACTAATCTATTTTCCTAATGTAAGTATATCAACTATCTACCCAAAGAACACAAGCTCTGCTTAGCTTGGGGCTAGCTAGATGATGCTGTGCGGATCGTTCAGCATTCTGAATTATTCGTGAAGCGGGTTCGGGGCGGGAAGTCTTAGTAATCGCGGCCTGCTCACCCGCAATGAAGCTAAGAGGAACCCATGGGGCCGTGCCATCGCAGACGGCGATACGGCCGGCCCCGGGAGGGATTGCTCCTCTGGGGTTTGCTCTCTAAGCCCAGTTGGAGCGGTAGTAGGTTGCGGCGTCGTATGGAAGGCACTGCAGCTGATAAAACAAACAGGTATGCAGGTATCAACATGTTTTACCGATTACGGTGTACAAATTGTGAGTGATGACATGCAGTAGGTAACTAAAATAATAATAGAGTTCTTAGAAGCAATGTCAACAAATTAAAATTAGGTAAAAAATTACGATACTGAATTCTAATAATTATTATTCTATACATGTCCATTAAAAGTTATAATTTATCATTTAGAAAGTCGTCAATCTTATAATAACATTTTTCAATTAACAATTTCTTAAATTTATTTTTAAATTCACAATTATTAAGCTTCTGGTACATAGCTCTTTGATATTTTGTTGTAAATTTTCGGTGCCATTGACACTAAGCTCTTATGTAGTAACGCAGTTTTGGATGGAAATAAACAAAGCCTATCTTCACGTCTGTTTCTTGGAGTTTCGTCTAACTTGCGTGGAAATAGGTGGTGGTTATTTCTTACAAACAGAGCCACTTCGATTATATATAGCGACGGAAGTGTTAGTATTTTGTGCTTTGTGAATAGAGGTCTACAGCTATCAGTCACGTGTATTCTAAACATGGCTCGCATACAACGTTTTTGCGCTGAGGCGGGTGGCTGTGCCGTATGGGCAGCATGGCCGCAGAGAGGTGGAGGCCACGGCGGGAGAGGAGTGCCGGTATTGAGGTACGCCGCTCTCCCTGCCTTCTTCGGTGTTGGCGGGGTCGCCACCGTTTGATGGCGGACGCGGTGGGGTCGCAGGGTGTAACAGCACAGATTTCAATCCGCCTGTTATTTGCAAATATAAAATTAATCAGATAGTCATAAACTTTATAGGGTGAAGGATTGGAGATCGAGTTAACAGATTCAGTCCCTTAATAGGGCTAGTTAAATATCAGTCAACAATTTAGATTTAGCTTTCACAGGATGGAAGCAATTTGTCTACGTTAAAAAAAAACTACCGAAGTCTTGAAAAGATTGCTACAGATATCCCCATAATAAAATGACCGAATTTATGACATTTTTTTACAGTCATAGGAATTCAACACTAAATGCTTTTGCTATCAATAATTTGAGAGGTTGGCAATAAATTAGTCAAGTTGCTTTCATACGAGCACTCGTGTTATAAGCATGAATATTAAATATTTCACCGAAACGTGGGAATGGAGCGAGCGTTATCTTAAAACCAAATCAGTTCATGGAAAAATTGTCGATGTTTGAACAAATTCTAGAAATTTACCGTAATAAATAACCTTATTTATGAGAGAAGTTTTTTACAGCCATTGAAATTCAGCATAAAAGTTGGGTTGTTAGACACTCGAAATATTAATCTATGTGCTGAAAACATGGATAACGAGTTTCTTGGTTTAACTTAAGTGGAACTACATATTCGTAGCGCCGTAGGGTTTTTTACGTTGAAAGCCTGTCGCGCGAACCGTGTGAACATTTCATACCAGAATTTGGTGCTAATTTGAACCTTAAAGATTGGATAATCTTTGTGATATCCTAACAAACTGGGTTTTATAATAATGTTTACGATAATAGTAATCGCTCCTAATACAGGTGACATTACGTTATCGAGAGTTAATGATCACGATGTGATTTTAAGAGAGAATTACAGGGGTCATAATTGTGAAAAGGTTCGTTTCGAACAAACGGGATTTGAAGGATATCCTTGGCCCGAGACTGGAATATGCATACATCAACTAATGTCTAGGTAATCATCATATTGATGTCGTGTATTGATAGAAATAACCACTAACGCCATCTCGTGGAGTAGCGTTGCAAAACAAGATTCAAATCAATCCGAAAAAAATAATGGGTCCACCAATACGCGTCGAGCATTTAACTTCTGGGAGGTTCAAAATGGTCGTAGGCGTCGCTCAGAGAAGCTTGGTAAGGGATGGTATATATAGATTTTTGGGGGGCTGGAGACGGGAGTTCGCGATTGACTACGAAAGAATAACGTTCTCTAATTAAATTCAGAATCCCTACGAGGGAGTTCGCGGCTGGCTACGAATAGAGACCGTTCTCTAATGAAAAGTCAGGATCGCTGCGCGGGCTTTAGCGGTCATAAACTTTATAGGGTGAAGGATCGGAGATCGAGTTAATAATTAAAATCAATTGTTGAAATATGTGTTAATAATAAAGAAATTGAATATCATTAGTAAGATCAGTGTTGAAAATTAATGTTAAAAAAAAATTAATAACGTGTTAGTAATAAAATTTGCTTATTAAAAATAGAATCAGTTTTGCAGTTCATGGCGCTAGTCCATGTAACCAATTGAGTGTTCAATTAGAGTCAGTTGAGAGGGAGGAAAGCTGAGTTCCTGGTTCCTGTAGAAGCTAAGTCGCATGATTTTATTATGCACGCTTATTAATAATAATAATAATAAGATATTTATTTACAAAATGGTACAGGTAGAAGGTAGAATATACAATATACAAAGTACTATGGGTACCTATACGTGTAAGAGTTAATGACACCACGCTCTAACTAAGTTTACATTAAACTTGTGTTTAGACACGAGGGCTCAAACCTCCGGCTACTTTTAGGTTCATATTTTAATAATTTATTTTGTACAACACTTACTATTAAATACTTATAATAAATGCTTCTAAGTGTAACTAAAAAGGAGACTTATACCTAACACAGAAATAAAACTCTTTTTTTATAAATAAATAAATAAATAAATAAATTATAGTAAAAGTAGCTGAAAAAATTAATACATAATACATTTAAACACACAATACAATTAAACACACAAAGCCAAAAGTTTAAGAATGGATATCTAACAACTGCTCTACCTGGGTCAAGGTTTTGCAAGTATCGTGTGACATATCGCTTACATCCTAAGTGGGTTTTAAGGTGCAAAGATCCTATTTTATTAAGCTTGTTAAAAATATACGGAGCTAAGAATTGCGCGTGATGGTGAGCGAAGGATGTTTTATAAGAGTTTATTGCGAATACTTTATTTTTCCGTCGTTTGTATGAAACGTCATAGTGGGGTGTTATTTTGTGTTGTTTGAGAATGAGTTGTTTTATAAACGTTTTCCTAACAGAAAGGATTTGTGTATCCTGGTAGAGTAGGGTTGTTGGGTATCTGTAAGGCTTGCAATAAGCCACCTTCAACACCGCTCTTTGCGCTCTCTCCAGAGGGAGAAGATGCGTCTTTGCAGCCCCGCCCCAAGATCTAATGCAGTATAATAGTAGAGACTGGCAGAGCGCAAAAAACGTGGTTTTTAATTGTCTCTCGGCCGCCGCATGTCTTATGAGCTTAAAAACTGCGATTAGGTTGCGTACTCTAAGAGTGATCGCTCTAATATGGTAATCGTACGTCATATGTTGGTCCAGTGTGACGCCAAGATATTTTATGGTGGAAACTCGTTCCAGAATTTTACAGTTGCAGTTTCCACAGGATGATCGGAGACACTGGTTGGTATGTGCTTTAATGTAGAGCTCAGAGTTAGGTTGACCTGGTTTGCGGAGGGAGAATGTTACACACTTTGTTTTATTCGCATTTAGAGTAAGTATATTTTTGTAGAGATACTTGGAAACTAGATCGAAGCCATCCTGTGCTTGTTTAAAAAGGCCCTGCCAGCTCTCATCTCTAAATAACAGGACTGTGTCGTCGGCAAACGCAATAACTCTACAGTTTTTGATCTGGAGACTGCATATTTCGTTTATATAGACCAAGAATAGAGTCGGCCCGACTATTGATCCTTGGGGAATACCAAATGTTACTGGTAGAGTTGAGCTGGTAAACTCACCAATCTTGACACTTTGAGTTCTGTCGGTAAGGCAGCTTTTAAATAGGTTTAACTGCTCTCCCCGTATTCCCAGACCTTCTAGTTTATTCAGAAGCAGCGGTATAGAGACCGTATCAAACGCTTTAGCCAGGTCTATGAATACTCCCAAGCATTTCACCCCTTTATCTAAGCATTCCACAATAAAATCATTGAGCTCCGTTACTGCGTCTGCCGTTGACCGCTCTTTCCGGAAACCGAACTGATTTCTCGAGAAAAGGTTGAACTCTTCCAAATATTTTACCAATCTGTTATTAATGGCTTTCTCGAGAATTTTCGATAGAGCCGGTAGTATTGATATTGGCCTATAATTACTCACCTGCTTTTTATCCCCTGCCTTATGGATAGGTAGAATAATAGATTTCTTAAATGCACTTGGAAAAACCGATGTAGAGAAGCTTAGGTGGCATATATGTGTAAGTGGAGCTATTAAAAAATCTATATTTTGTCTTAAGATTCGAGTTGAGATATTATCCCATCCAACGCAGCAGTCGTTTTTAAGATAATTTATTAGAGCCCTAATTTCAATTGGATCGATATCTAATAATCCAAAAGAATTTGCCGCTTTGTTTGCACACATGTCATTATCATTTATCGGACCTTCGCAGATATTATTTGCCAGGTTCTGACCAACGCTAGCAAAGAAATGATTTATCGAAAACAATGCATTATGCGGGTGTTTTGCTGGTAAAAGTTCCTGGGGTAGAGATTTTTTTAATTTAAAACTAGTAATGTTGTTAATAGCTTTCCATAATTTCTTGGGATTATCACCAGCTTCCTCAAACTGAGTCTGCTCATATTGACGTTTTAATTTCCGCAAAAGTTTGTTAAAGAAATTGCGATACCTCTTATATACAATCTGCAGAGTTTCATCATCCGGTGACTTACGCAATTTTTGATGAAGGTTGTCGCGATGTCTCATGCACCTAATTAATCCAGGAGTCACCCATGGCTTAATTGGTGTTTTACGAGGGGGCAATTTTTTTAATCTTGTATGCTTATTTATAATGTTTGACAAAGTTTTAACAAGTTCATCCGTGGCACAGTTACAGTCAGAAGAAAAAAGAACTGAGTTAAAATTTGCTCTAGAAATGTCGTCATTTATAGCTTTGTAGTCTATTTTTGTTGTAGCGTGGGCCATGGAAACAAAAGTGTTATTCTGTAGAGCTAAAAGGAGAGGATTGTGGTCCGTGACACTGCTTTCAACAATTAATGTGAGTGCAGTTCTTTCAGATTTTAGAAATATGTGATCGAGACAGCTTGTTCCTCTGGTAGCACAAGTATGCGTTGGTAAGAAACCATGAAATGCTAATAAATCGAGGTAGTCCGTCGTTTTTTTTGAATTCTGATTTTCTATTATATTAATGTTTATGTCACCAATAATAATGGTGGTTTTGTATTTGGATAATTTGAGTAATATATTATCCAGTGAAATCATAAAATTTCCTAAATTTGTGTATGAAGGCGAGCGGTACAAGGAAACTATGGCAATGTTACTATTAATTATAGAGATGAGACAATTGGCATCTAAGAATGAAGGTTCGTACGAGTGAGATGTGATGTTCGATTTTATATATACTGCTACTCCATCATTTTGAAGTAAGTGTTTTGTAGTCGATGTGGAAACATACCCTTCTATTAGGGGTAGATTAATAGATTTGAACATCCAACACTCAGTGAGGATAATAATATCAGGTGAGGTATTTATTCGCTTTAAGCTAGCTATAGAAATTCATTCATATTTTTAGATATGCTTCGTATATTTTGAGTCAAAATAGAAAATCGGTTTTTTAATTTACCTAGATACGACATACATTTTTCTGGGGTGCACACATATGTTTCCGAAACAGACACATTATCTATACCATCATATAATTTATCTATATTCATCATATTATGAAGCCGAAATAGTGACGTACACTACAAAATAACATGCAGTGTACTTTATTATGAGTATATGATATTAATATTAATGTGATAGCATAAAGTCTGGTTCTGTTGCGGATTTGACATGTAACTTGAATTATTTTATACTTGGACTTAACTGGGTATGACGTACTCTTGGTGTTCATTCGTTGAAAGTATCTAGAAGAGGTTGGACAAGTTAGAGTGTTTGACTTGGACATGTTGTTTTGGGCTTTGTGTGTTATGCAAGGTTTGTGATTTAGTTTATAACAATGTAAATATACTATAATTTTAGGACTTAAAATGTAGCAGTTAGTTAAAAATAAAATTAAAAAGCAAATAATACTGGTAAACTTATCACTATGTAATAGCCTATAATATCCTAGTCATTCATTATTTCCTAGTTCAACTAATTGTTCTTCACTTTTAATAAAAACAATTTTTCCACCATCCTCTTTGCGCATGCATATTTGACCGTTTGAGGTCCAGCAGTGGGCAAAGTTGTTCTGCTTTGCGTATGTTCTTGCTTTGTAGAAAAGGCCCTTCGTTTTGTATGTTAAATGCTCACTAAGATATACAGGTATAGGCGGGCCTGGTAAGGACAGGTGAGTAGTGTTGAGTTTATCGTTACTGTTCGCTTTATTATAAAGTTTGACACCTTTTATGATGCTGGCTTTGGAATCAGCATTCGTTACTTCCAAAAGAACTGGTCTATGTGCGTTTGATTTCCCCGGTAGTCTTTTAATGCTACGAATTTCATTGCTTATACCCTCCAGATTTAGTTTTCCCAGAAGGCGTTGGACTATTTGCTGGAGTTCTTTCTTAGATTCCAAAGGCAAGGAAGGTAAGTTTCTTATTTCAATTTTATACTGACATAGTTGCCTTTCCATAGCTTCAATTTTACTTTCCAGTAATTCCACTTTCCCAGAATTTATATGCAACTCACTTTCCAGCTGTGTTGTTTTTAACGAGACTTTTTCGGTATCTGAGCTGAGAATTTTCAATTTAATGTCTGTCTCTGCCTTAGAGTTTTTGATTTCCTGTACTTCCTGCTTAATGGCATGTACATCAGTCATAAGAGTTGCAAACTTGTCATCTTGATTTTTTTGAAAAGATGCAAATAAACTTGACATATGCTCCGTGATTTGCTGTTGGAAAGTGCTTAATGTTCCTTCTAACTTGAAAGAGTTTACAAGTTCCGGGCTGCGTAGCATTCTACGTTTAACACGGCGACTGATAACATTACAGTCAGATTCCTGATCAGTTTCGGAGACGCTCGTGCCTAGGTTTTCCGAATCCATTTGATTCGTTTTCGGCGGGGAATGCTGCATCATGGTTATGTGAGCTTAGAACAAGAACGCCTTATGTTTATTAAATCAACCCGTGTTACGAATTGCTTTTTGTAAAATTTCAGGCGTTTATTAATTAAATAATTTTCTTAAGAAAGGTGTTTTTTCCTTTTTGAAAATGTTAATTATTAGTCTTTGAAAGCTTGCAGCAATCAGTTTGATGCTTGAAAAAAATATCCACTTGCAAAAACAGTACTTCTCCACAAACAGCACAAGCAGTTCTGGTCCGAGATTCGAAGCTTGTAGGATGTGGTCAATAATTTTAAAACAGCGGCTCACTACTCTGATGGTCTAGTGGTAGCCACCCGACACCAATGCCGGACTTCGAGTGACGAAAGTCTAGCTCGAGGCAGATTACAGCAACCACTCACCGAGCGGTCCAACGCGATCACTGGGGACTCCCGAAGACAGGAGGGCGTAGCACCAAATGCAGCGGCAGCAGGGCGGAGTCTCCCACAGCAACAAACGAGCAGCCGACGACACGTCCGTACAGTTCAAGAGCCGAGAGGCGAGAGATTAAGTATCGTCCATGTACTGCATTTCATTGTGTCGTTTCCTTAGGAAGCCTTCATAGGTTCACCCCAGAGTCAGGAGACTAATTAATCCATATAATATTGATATATTATATTGTATTTGCTTTATACTGATTGCCGTAATACCTCTTAGAAATAGAGCTGTGCGAAATTGTATCTCACTGTGTTTTCCCTTAAAATTATAGGAAAATTTTCATTACAGAGCCTAAAGATTGACTAATTTACCAAAGGTTGTAAAAAGCCTAATTGAATAATTACTAAAAGCTGTTTAAAGCTCGCATAGTGGGTTATTTTGGTTTCAGGTATCATTATGATCTAATGTTTACAGTGCTAATTTAACTGTATTTTTGGTATCTCCAGTAGAGAGATTATTTATATTCTGATAAATCTAACTATAGCTTGGTGCGAACGTCACCCTGGATATACCTCTGGTAATGAGAGAGTCCTTTATAAGCTATGAGAAGTAATCTCTGTTGGATAAATCATTATATCTCATTATCATAAAATTATGTTCTACAAGTTAATCTGAAAATTGGAAATACCCTACTATTAGAAGTTGTTGATTTCTTAAATTTAAACTCCCACGAGAGGAGGTGTTTATTACTATGAAAAGCTGTAGTCTTTTCGGGCAAAAACTCTTAGTAAAGAGGCCCAGTAAATTATAGGAAATAATTCCTATAGGACTTAAGTCCATTATCAATTCTATAACGAATTGGGGCATCAGTCTTGAAACAGCCGATAGATAGGCTGTGGATAGAACTTTTGTATGCACTCCGAGGGCGCAAATTAGGGACCTTTCGGTACTAAGCTGGGGTTGCTTAGTAGAGTTAGGTTCCGCAGAGAACTAGAGAACTGATTACTTAATGTGAAAGATGATGGAATGATTGTTTTGAATTAAATGTCACAAAGTAATATTGCCCATGAATGCTATTAAATTTCAACTGACTATGACTAGACTTAGGAATTTTGATAAAAGATAATGTCCTCTTGTCCCCAACTGACGGCCTGACCTGACGACTATGACTATTTGTGACATGTCCCCTTGTCTCATATTGGTAGTTTAGCCTATCAATATGCAGACGATACGAGGGAGGTTATCCCGTCTGGAGTCGAGAACCACCGGTAGCGGCGGAGGTGGGGCTGCTGCCCTATGTCGTATTAAATTCAGTAAATCAGAATGAAGAATGCTTATCTCGCTATCTACAAAACTATTAAGCTACTAATATCCTAGACTCCGAAATTAAAGAAAACTACCTGTCTGAACATCACAGTTATTCCATGTTTATCGTATAATCTTAGTACATATGTAAATACTTCAAACCTTCGAAACTTTAGATATGATAATAAATTAATACTATAAATGTAAGGGATTAAGTTATCGGTTAGATTAGTTCGTTTGTCCTTATCACCTAAAAGAATCGAGTTACTACAACACAACGTAAGAGTCCTATCACTAACTAGACGATCAGTTGGCCAAACTTATCATTAACACTACATTCGATATGCTAAGAACCAAGCTATCAAGCAGCAGTAGGAGTTAGGTTAATTAAATTAAACACTGACACGGAAATAAAGTGATATTTTTGATTTCAGTCGCTTCGGTATGTAAACTAAAGTAAAGAAGCGACGAAGAAACCTTTAGCCTGTTAGTTGTTATATTTCGAGTTGGAGCAAATCCCGTCCCAAGCTTTTTTATCCTCTAGATAATCTGATATTTTATAGTAGGCCTTTTAACACAAGAAGGTTTTGACAATTTGTTTGAATTTATTTACTGATAATTTTTGCAACTCACTAGGAGTTTTGTTGTAGAAGCGTATACATACATTGCCCTTCAAAAGATACATTGATTTTGTGTAGTCTAGTTGCGGGCACAGCGAGTTTATGTTTATTTCTTGTATTCAAATTATGTACATCGCTATTTTTAGGGTACCGATTGATATTTCTATGAGTGTACAATACGTTTTCATAAATATATTGACATGGTACTGTCATTATGTTTATTTCTTTGAATTTATCACGCAGGTATTTTCTGGGACCCATACTATAGATAACACGAACAGCCTTCTTCTGCAACACAAATACGGTGTTAATATCTGCAGCGTTCCCCCACAGCAGTATACCATAAGACATAATACTATGGAAGTAGCTGAAATAAACAAGTCTAGATGTATCCACGTCTGTAAGATGACGGATTTTTTTGACAGCATATGCTGCAGAACTAAGTCTCTTCGATAGCTTATCTACGTGTGGGCCCCATTGAAGTTTATTATCTAAGGTGATTCCTAAGAAAACGGTACTTTCTACAATTTCTAACGTTTCTCCTTTTACATTTACATCAGCCTTAACTTGTTTAACATTAGGTAGAATAAATAACATTTCGTTTTGGTTTCGTTAAGCAAAAGATTATTGGCACTAAACCAATGGACTACTTTTGAGATTGCATTATTCACATCGTCGAAATTCGTGTCTTAATTTTAAAAATTTATGAAGTATCATCAGCAAACAATACAATCTCGTGATTATTCTTAACAAGATGAGGCAGGTCGTTGCTATAAATTAAAAATCCTTCGTCGCGAAGGGGGGTTGCTCCACACCCCCAGTGAGTGGCCCGATGTCGAGCAGCCGCGGTGGGTTCGTGGAAGAATAGCGTCCCCACATTCCCACAAGCGGCAGAGGCGGAAACACCCTGAGGGTTGTAGTGGTGTTGGTGTCCCACATAATCGTACTGTCTCCCCGTGGCAGTACAATGTGCGCGCGCATTTCCCTTAGGATCATAAAAAAAAGGTATCTATACATACATATATTATAGGTAACCTACTCAAGCTAGCTAGGTAGGTGCGGCAAATTACTTAGCATTCCTAATTCTTATTCTTATGAAGTTTCATGTACAATAAATACCAGCACAGGTGCTCGGTACCCACCTATTGTGCCTAGCTGCCTCGTAAGGTACAAAGCACGTCTTTACAAAGAACGAGCGACAAAGCGGCTCTGCTGAAATCGTTGAACCGCGGCGTACGTTAGGTAGGCACCTACCTGCTTATTATGCCTAACCTACCTGGGCCGTTCGACTCCTTTGTAGTGCAGATGCCGAGGCGAGATTAAAATGATTTATTTGCGTGCCGCGGTGCGCGAAGGTCTGCCTACGACGCAGGAGGTCGTAGGTTTGATTCCCGCCTCGCTTTACAAATTTAGTTACGATCTGTAGATATTTGTTCTGGGTTTTTCTATGTACTACCTAGGTACAATATAAAAATATAGTTACGATTTTACACAACACTAGCAATATTCAAAAATTTTAAAGTAGCAAGTCTGTGAAGAAATTCATACTAATATTTTAAAAACGAAAGTAGGTACCTAACTCTGTCTGTCTGTCTGTTACCTTCACGCCTTAACGGCTGAAAGGATCTTAATTCAATTTGGCATGGAGAAAGATGGTATCCCGGGGACGGACATAAGCTACTTTCTATCTCGGAAAAAGCATGTGAAGCCGCGGGGAGCCGCTAGTAGAGTAAAAGACATGTTGTTGCATTGTTCTTATATTTATCTAAAGCATTTGATTGCGTCGATCATAAAATACCTGTTGTATCTTATCTTAGCAAAACCACTCTCAAAGTAAGTAGGGGAGACCAGGGACAAAAGTAACAGTTTGTACTTCAAGCCTGATTTCTCGTTAGTAATAACATTTGTGATAAAGTAAATATAGTCATATTAAACTTCCGTTTATGGTCTATAAATGTACATTATAATTTTATCTAATATATCATAGTTTCGGTTAAATATAAAGCTGCAAAACATATTTGGAGAGACTTTCGACCCCATGGTCAGGTTGAAAGTAACAAAGCGTGGGTCGAATATAACACCCTATAAGTTCTGCCCAATGTTATAAATAGGTACAATGAAAAAGACATAAGATTGAATTAAATAATTAATTTCAAAGCTACAATACAAAAATAATTACGTTCTTATTAAGTTAAACTTGATATTTATGTTTTTATTCTGAAAAGGGTAGTGTTTGGGGGTTGTGGTAGATGGTGCTGGTTGATCCCCAAACTGCCCTTTGAGATTGGTAATTGGTATGGTGTTTGCTCTTCGCTTTCTGAAAAATTAAGCAATTTATCCTTATGGTGCAGAACGATATTGCAATGGTAATGGGGTTTCATAGTGCCGCAGAGGAGCCATCCTAGCTGCGTCTGCTGAGCGATTGGTAGCTCGTCAGACTCTGCTCTTAAGATTCCCCCTAACATTATTTTGCTGTAAACATCAGCCCCAAAAAGTAGGTCTACTGGTCGACTTAAATTAAATTCTGGGTCTGCTAGTTTTATACCATGGGTATGTTCCCATGATGATACCATCATAAAACCAAATAGGTCACTACCTGTATAGGTAGTGACCTATATGGTGACCAAATAACTCACGGTTTTCTTTCAATACCGACGTCATAATTATGAATAGCTTGATTTCACTACCTGTATAGGTAGTCACCTATTTGGTCACCCTATAGGTACAGGCAGTGACCTACATACAGGCAGTGACCTACTTGGTAGGTTCGAAATCAAGCTATTCATAATTATGACGTCGGTATTGAAAGAGAGCTGGTCATAGATCGAATGCGCTTCTATGGTAATCATTCCACTTGTGTTATTTTGGTTTTTACCGACGCCAAATATTCTGCCCTTGCATTCACTTCTCTTCAACCCCAAGATCTGAGCGGCACGCTCATCTATGAGAGAAATTTGACTTCCTCCGTCTATTAATGCTCTCATGGTGTGTTTTTTGCCGTCGACTGCCGAGATATGGACCATGGCGGCTGCCAACAGTATCTCGTTTGTGTCTTCCACTGATGCTTGAAAAGATCCTAGCATTGGTTCGATCTCCTCTTCTTCATTGGTAGTCATGAAAGTAGGTTGTGATAGCGAATATGGTTTAACTAGTGCTTCATGAAGCAAAGTATTGTGAGTACCTAAGCACTTGCGACATCGCTTTGTTGATTTTATGTAGTTTTCGCTAGAATGGTTTAATAGGCAGTTATGGCAATAATTCAATTTCTTGATTTTATGTAGTCTTTACTCGGGCGTTGATGCTAAGAATTGCTGAAAATGCCATGACTGTACCGTGATCGAGGTTACGCACTCCACAGGACGTTGACCTACCTAGATACATGGAAAGCATTCATATTTGATTTATTTTTGTAATCATTGAATGAACCTTTTGTTCATTTTGGTTATGGTTTAGTTTTTGGTATTGGTTGGAGATAGATGGTTGTTGTTGACAGTTAGTCTTCTGGTTGGTTGGTTCGGTTTTACGACGGGCCGCTTCTAAAGCCTTAAACTTGGATTCTAAAAATCCCAGGAACTCCAGTAAAGAGGGAAGCCCCGGGATGCCCTGGGATTTTGCACCGATTCCAAGTACTCCGTAAAAAAAGCGTTGTCCTGCTTATGTGCTAGTAGATGCACTAGGTGTGGTTATGTCGAAACCTAAGTTACAGATACCATGAAGACATTCGTTGGTAACGTCGTGCAGATTTTTTATTAAGTCGTAAGATTGGTGTTGCATAGTAGGGAAGTCGAGCAAAATGTTGACGTGCGACATGAAAAAGGTATTGTTTGGTTGGTGGTCAAGGAAAGTCACTGGTGTGGTATGGTACGGACTATATTCTCAAGACACACGTTATTTATGGTATTATTAAACTACTGCCGCCAACTTATGGTATAAATGGTAAAATCGTACGAAATTAAATAAACAAGTGGTATAGTATAAACTGTAAGTAAACCTTATCACTAAAATATTGTCTCTTCCTCAAAACCGTTATTATCTAGCCCCCTGTCCGTTCTACCCCGCCTAGCCACTCTGTCCGGCCAACGATTGGTACCTATAAATATTGAGCTGAAAAATGTTTTCACTCCTTTTATTAAACCGATTAACAGTGAGCACAAGGCCCTTAGGGCGCCTATTTACCCCACTAGCACTGATTAGTGCTAGTGGGTGAAATAGGACTTCAACTGGTGGTGGTGCACTGGTGGGCCACGGCGGAGTGTAAGTTTCCGCAAACTCCTGTTGATGGTGACTTCCGCGTCGACGCCGAGGTCTGGAGGGCGCGGCGGCACGCAGCAGGTGCTTGCCGGCAGCAACGTCCACTCCTCCACATCCATGCTATTACAACGCTCACTACGCCCACTAAAGTGGTATAGCTGGTGGCGTAGCAGTGGATGTTATGGTAAGATATTTCCTCGACTTCTGTGTTACTATTCTTTAGTTTCTTGATGGTTATGTTATAAATGGTAAAATGGTACGAAATGGTTGAGATGGTAATATTGATTAGATTAATATGGATGGCGGTCGATCGCGATCTAAGTAAATTTAGGTAACCGCGAGCAAATACGCATTCAACTGCAAGCGCAGCTAAAGGCATATCTGCTGCGTGGTCGGTTTACCCGAACATATTCAGTAAATACTCTACTACTGACTATAGACAAGTATGCGATGTCAACTGTTAGCACAATCAAATTTCTAGTTATTGATTTTGACAGTAAACTAATTTGGAATAAGCACATTGACACTCTTGCCAAGAGGTTAAAATCAGCTGTATAAGCAATAAAAACTATCAGAACTCTTAGATAGATAGATAGATTATCACTTTATTGCACCATCAATACAATCTTAGTGATATAATAACTACAAAAACCGTGTATCATGCATATTTCCATTCTTTAATGACTTACGGGATTTTAGCTTGGGGAAACTCGTCGCATGTCAATAGAATTTTCATTCTGCAAAAGAGAGCCATACGTTCTATTTTGCAAATGAATAAACTAAAGTCATGCAGACTTAAAATAATGACATTGACAGGAAATTTAATATCCATAAGATTCTGAAAGATATATTATCTTTCAGAATCTTATGTATATTAAATTAAATATTAATGAATTTGAAATGTACTGCAACATTCATTAACATGATACAAGAAACAATAATAATATTTGTCTACAAAAACAGGCTAGCCAAAATAGGAAAGAGTTTTGTATGTTTAAGTATAAAATTGTTCAATAAGTTGCCTTTAGAAATAAATAAATATTGCTTTTAGAATTAAATTATTATTTAATTCTAAAAGCAGCATTATTATTAGTTAAATGGAAAAATCTTATTATAAACTTGACGATGATCTTGCTGATGATTTTAATGCCTGCATTGAAAATGTACCTACTATTTAATTTAGTTATAATTCTGTACCTATTGTGACTTTTCCAAGTGTACATTTATGTAGGTATCCTAATGGAATAAATGAATCTGAATCTGAATCATACATTCAGAAGAAATTGCTT
This sequence comes from Eupithecia inturbata, assembly GCA_963662085.1. Classification (NCBI taxonomy): domain Eukaryota; kingdom Metazoa; phylum Arthropoda; class Insecta; order Lepidoptera; family Geometridae; genus Eupithecia; species Eupithecia inturbata. The sequence continues at coordinate 236,376 of OY759179.1, read as the reverse complement.
CATGATGATTAATCAATATCTTCTTGCTAAAACAATTAATAACTTCATAATAATCAACAAAACAAACAAACAATTACTTCTTAATGATTTTTCAACTTCTTAAGTAAATTCACACAACAAAAATCAATTTCTTTAAGATGTCAAGTTTTGTATGAAATTAGCATGGTACTTTTGTCCTGCCATAAAATGTTACTTTTGTACCCAACCCCATTATTGTTATTTTATGCAATCTAACCTTAAATTAGAACATGTTATACGAAAACAAGTTATAGCACGCTAAAGGCAATGTTAACGTTAATTATAGAGTTACTAGTTACATTAATAACATCCTCTTAATTCTACGTAAACACTAAATTAATGAACAACAAAAAACTTCATTTCAGTGTCAAAAATCACAATTCGTCTACTAACCTAACCTTGCAGCTGAGCAGGGGCGCGGAAACTGAACACAAGCGCGAGGGGCGGTGCAAGCTAACAACCAACGGTCGTTCGGATCGTTTCGGCCATTTAGACAAGGCTACAGAGCGTTTGTTACTTTCGACCCGCCGCCGTTACTTTTGTCCCCGGTCTCCCCTACCTACCTAGGTAATAGTCGATACACCAAAAAACTTTCAACACACGTCCTTCTGTTCTGAGCTACCGGAGCGGGCTGACGATGACACAGCGCAAACGAGGGTTTGGTGACTTGCGCTTCGATATTATTAGCACTCCAGGGGGCAAATTCTCGCCAATTTATCTCTTGATAAATATAAAAAAAAATGTCAACTTTGATAGATCTTTCATATAAAAACTGTCAAATTTGACAGTATTTGCCATATTCCATAGGACCCTGTTATATATTCTATGCTATTCTAATAAGGTTGACATTGTATAATTTGGATTGACGGAATTTGTTTATTAATATGTTATTGTTATTTTATGTTATTTTAATTACTAGGCCTGCAAATATTTGTATTTTTAATGTCTTGATTATTATTATGATACTTATTATGTTATATATATAAAATATTGGATTGACATGTAGGTATGTACAAAAAATTTTATTCTATTAGATTTAATTGTTATAATGTTAATGAATTCTGAATGTTAGTAATAATAGTATAGTAATAAATAAGGTACACTATTGCATTAGGTTTCCTGTAAAATAGTTGTACATTGTAGAAATGAATAAATAAATATTTATCGAGTGATAAATTGGCGAGAATTGGCTTCCAGGCTGTTGCTAAGCGTAGTTTAAGCAGGGGCGCGGAATTGTCAACCAACTCTCCCCTACACATGTCTATTACCTACCACTAAATTGAACTGTGCTACCTGTAAGGATAGTGTACTTACAATATTTTGAATAAATATATAAATAATCCATCAATGCCAAAACTGGCATGACACAGTCTTATAGCTTATCTGCTTTTCTTCTATATACTCCTTATTTTTTCAAATCGTGTGTGCTAGCGATAACATCCTGTCTGTGAAATTTTAAGTGTCCCGAAGATAAGTAAGAATTAGAAGTAGGTAGTTAATTGATGTGCTGTGATGTAATTTATCACACACAACTACTTACATAAAATACTTAGATATAAATATTCATCCCGCAGCGGGAATCGAACCCGCAACCTTAGGCATTATGTAGGTAGGTACATTAGATTTTCACCCGATAGGTAGGTGTAGTCTGTCACATGCCATGCTATGTCATGTCAGATGCCATTTAGCATCAAACAAACCCCCGTCACAGCAGAAGTTTATGTACTTTTACCGAGTAATTATTATTTCTCCAAGCCACATCGTACCACCATCAGACCATAGATTACTAAGTAATATACCTACTCCGGCGTCAGACGCAGCAGCAGCCAAAATCAAGAAGTTAAAGAAGTTTGAACCTTTGAAAACGCTAGAAACCAAAACACAGCATAGCAGGGCAGGCAGATGTTTGTGAGCGGCAAGGCTGTTGCATGACGGACGGGCGTGCGCCCCCGTAAGGCGACGGGGCGCGGCGCGATGTCTCGACGTGATGGGCGGGCACGGGCAGCCCGGCGACCAGGCGGCTGTGGTGGTGTGGCGGGTGCTCTCGCTCTATGTGATGCTGGTAATGCTGCACGCCTGCATGTGCTGGACGCGCGCGCTAGCTCGCCGCCTCTTCAGTGTACTGCGGGACTTGCTCTTCAGCACGCCCGAGGACTGACAGCCCGCGCCCGCGCCCACCACGGGCTGCGCCCGTCCTTCGGCAGGTCGTGCTATTGCAAACGCCAATAACTAAATGGCGAACTTCCATTATAATGACAATAAATTTTAATACTGTCTACTATTAGAATGAGAACCCAGGTAGGTCTCATAAACGATAATACAACACTTGAAGTATTTCTTTAATTATTTTTTTAATTAGTTATCGCAAATTTTAAGGCCAATTATTTGCGGACCGCAATTTGCGGTTGCTTTTTAGACAGTACATGTCTATTTGAGTATAAGAGCAGTTACTTATTAATATATTGGATGCCTATTGCTGTATTTGCTTTGGCTTCCTCTTACCTTAATTATATAGGTACCGGTTACTATTAACCGACTTTGCAATTCAATGAATACCTACCTAAAAATTAAAGGCACCAACATTCAGATGGATCGGTTTGCAAACTTCGGAATATTGAGGGTAATAGTAAAATTAAAGGCACCAACATTCAGATGGGTCGGTTTGCAAACTTCGGAATATTGAGGGTAATAGTAAAATTAAAGGCACCAACATTCAGATGGGTCGGTTTGCAAACTTCGGAATATTGAGGGTAATAGTAAAATTAAAGGCACCAACATTCAGATGGGTCGGTTTGCAAACTTCGGAATATTGAGGGTAATAGTAAAATTAAAGGCACCAACATTCAGATGGGTCGGTTTGCAAACTTCGGAATATTGAGGGTAATAGTAAAATTAAAGGCACCAACATTCAGATGGGTCGGTTTGCAAACTTCGGAATATAGAGGGTAATAGTAAAATTAAAGGCACCAACATTCAGATGGGTCGGTTTGCAAACTTCGGAATATTGAGGGTAATAGTAAAATTAAAGGCACCAACATTCAGATGGGTCGGTTTGCAAACTTCGGAATATTGAGGGTAATAGTAAAATTAAAGGCACCAACATTCAGATGGGTCGGTTTGCAAACTTCGGAATATTGAGGGTAATAGTAAAATTAAAGGCACCAACATTCAGATGGGTCGGTTTGCAAACTTCGGAATATTGAGGGTAATAGTAAAATTAAAGGCACCAACATTCAGATGGGTCGGTTTGCAAACTTCGGAATATTGAGGGTAATAGTAAAATTAAAGGCACCAACATTCAGATGGATCGGTTTGCAAACTTCGGAATATTGAGGGTAATAGTAAAATTAAAGGCACCAACATTCAGATGGGTCGGTTTGCAAACTTCGGAATATTGAGGGTAATAGTAAAATTAAAGGCACCAACATTCAGATGGATCGGTTTGCAAACTTCGGAATATTGAGGGTAATAGTAAAATTAAAGGCACCAACATTCAGATGGGTCGGTTTGCAAACTTCGGAATATTGAGGGTAATAGTAAAATTAAAGGCACCAACATTCAGATGGGTCGGTTTGCAAACTTCGGAATATTGAGGGTAATAGTAAAATTAAAGGCACCAACATTCAGATGGATCGGTTTGCAAACTTCGGAATATTGAGGGTAATAGTAAAATTAAAGGCACCAACATTCAGATGGGTCGGTTTGCAAACTTCGGAATATTGAGGGTAATAGTAAAATTAAAGGCACCAACATTCAGATGGATCGGTTTGCAAACTTCGGAATATTGAGGGTAATAGTAAAATTAAAGGCACCAACATTCAGATGGGTCGGTTTGCAAACTTCGGAATATTGAGGGTAATAGTAAAATTAAAGGCACCAACATTCAGATGGGTCGGTTTGCAAACTTCGGAATATTGAGGGTAATAGTAAAATTAAAGGCACCAACATTCAGATGGGTCGGTTTGCAAACTTCGGAATATTGAGGGTAATAGTAAAATTTTCTAGTTTTTTTCAAAATATTTCGATAAGTATGTAACCTACAGAAATTTCAAAAACTGATTTGAGATGTACAAACCGATACCTTTAATTTGATACCCCCAATCGGTGAGGTAGCCCCACCCCCCATTGAAAAATAATCCATCCCCCTTTTTGAAATTTTTTCCAAAAGTGTTCTACTTTACAGACTTTTCTATATTTTTCCTGTAAAATATAGATCGATATCTACAAACGCTACATACCTACATTTCAGATGGATCGCTCTGTAAACTTCGGAGATAGGGGAGAATGGGTAATTTTTCGACTTTTCTTAAAATATTTTAAAAAGTATGAAACCTACCAAAACTGAAAAGTACAAACTGATAGGTACCTTTCATTTGATACCCCACATATCCTTATTAAAATTTCGACATCACAATTTGTACCTACTGAAAATTTTAATTTTCACATGTCTTAGGGTTCCGTACCCGAAGGGTGAAAACGGAACCCTCTTACTAAGCCTCCGCTATCCGTCCGTCTGTCACAGCGCTCTATATCATGAACCGTAAGTGGTAGCCAGTTGAAATTTTCAGAGAAAGTGTATTTTTCTTGCCGCTTTAACAACAAATAATAAAAATAAAATAAATAAAAAAATTAAATTTAATTTTGATATTTATTTTACCACACAAAAAACGTAATTTGTCAAGGCTATATCTCTTTAACTGCAATAGGTAGGCACGTGAAACTTTCTATAAATAAGTAACACTTCAACTGTAATAACAACAAACACTAAAAATAAAATAAAGGAAAATAAAGTTAAAAATTTAATATAATAATAATTAATTATTTTATTTAATTTTTTTTGTAAGTTGAAAATTTAAAGAGTTCTCCGAACAAGTGAAAATTTTATGTTCTTTGAAAATGTTGCCTGATTTTTACGGTACGGAAACCTTCGTGTGCGAGTCGACTCGCACTTGGCGGTTTATTTTCTTATAATCTGTACAGGCGCACGAAATGTATTTTGAATTTCAAGTTATTTGCTGCTTGTTGCGGACGGTAACCTGGTTGACCTGGTTCGCCCTGGGACAGTATCCCAATTTGGGTTCGACGTGCGTTCCTTTCCTCTACCGTAGCCGGTAGACGCACGGCGCCACGCACCCCTGAATGCGTATGATGCTGCGGTACAACGACCTGCTCTTCCTTCCTATGGGGACCTCGACTTCCGAAGAAATGAAAGGCAGGATAATCTTCTTGAAATCTTAGGTTTCGGCTGTTCCTAGGTTTCCCTACTACTACTTGCTGTCTTCCTATTATCTTGCTTTCACTACTTCTTGCCTCTTCGGTGACTGATTGCCGTAAAAAATGCGCTTATATTTATATGGCCGTGTTTGACCGGCTAAACGCATGTGCGTTTTTGACCAATTTCTCCTAACATTTTCACTAGAGCCGAAACCTTAAAACCTTTATTTCTGTACCATTTTCTTAAAAAAATACTGACAAATTTATGTTTTTACATAGTAGAAATATACCTTATTGATATACAATCATAATGTCTAAATATTTTAAAACAATCAAAAAAGTTCCTAATACAAAGACAAAGACTTACAAAAATTCACGAACTTTCGGAACAATTTCCTTATACAAATCTTAAAGTATCTTTAATTAAAACTAATAACCGATTTACATAATTCAAACTGGAAACTCAGTTTTAAACCTAAACCTTTAATTTAACACTAGGTATTTTTATTATTATATATCAACAAACAAAAAAGTAACTACAATTTCAATTTACGTAAAAATCTTTTAAAACTTAAGCAAATTGTCACTTGTTCAATGATTCTACGTTAGTTAGAGACAACTTATCAGAAATAAATCAATCTAGTAAGATTCTAACTAGAACTAATCAACATAATTCTTACATTAGGGTTTTGTCGCTGACACTGCTGTAGTTGCCGATATAAATGATGCCGGAAAAAATGACAGCAAAAGCGAGACCATAAGGGACCCTAAAAACCCTAAAAATCCGCGCAAAGCTTGCACTTGGTTCCACCTACCCCCAGGTTTCATATGTTTATCAAACATTCTGCCGAAAACCCTGTAATATAATTTAGGTATGTAAGGTATTTTAACGCGAAAAAAAGTAAATACACGCCTGTAAGAAGTTATTAAAGTATTATTGATAAAATGTTAGGTAGGGGGAGGTCCCCTAAGCCCGGACAGCTCCTAAAGCCGGACAGTGTTTGTAACAGTTCAAAAAAGCGCGCCAATTTGTTGCTTGTGCCGCGGTCAGACTAACTACAGGTTGATTGCTGTATAAAGGTAGCTTAATGGTTATAATATTGTAGGTTTATTTTTATTTTTAATATATTTTAGAGCGGTCATTTTTTTTGTTTTATAGTTGTTGCTTTTCTTTTCTCAGTGCTTTTAGTGTCTAATAAAAAACATGTGGGAAGATAAAATGTTACTATTTTTATCGCAAGGAAGAAACTTAAAACAACAAAACAATCTTCGAAGGTTCTGAAGCCGGATTTTGACTATGAGATGTAATATGATATAGAGGTATATTACATCAAGAGGTATAATATTTTATCGCTCGTCATACATTTTGTACGAGATCGATCACAATCATTGTGCTATAATATATATTACATCATGAGGTATAATATTTTATCGCTCGTCATACATTTTGTACGAGACCGTTCACAATGTGCTTATATATTACATCAAGAGGTATAATATTTTATCGCTCGTCATACATTTTGTACGAGACCGTTCACAATGTGCTATAATATATATTACATCCCAAACTATAAATATGTTTTCGAGCGATATTTACAGGTCATTTGAAGGTGTATATTTTACCTCACGTCCCCGGACACCGCTCCTCCCCCTGCCTCGTCTTCAGTTTGAATGGTGACGATCGTGTGCAGACGTGTCAACTGATGATCACGAGTTTTGAATTTTTGTTTTTATGTTAATATTATAATCTTCTCTTAGTCTAATGATTCGATGTCCAGAATCGACGTTTATTATATTTTTTCCTTAATAATGTTACATGTAAATCTAATACAGCATCGTCGTCGTCTGATGAAGAATAAAAAGCATAAAGAATTTATTCATAGCCACACACACACATGTTATATAAAAAATAAGGGAAATACAAAAGAAAAAACAGGTACGTAATAAACAAAAACATAGGCCTATGGATTTAAATTAAGAACATAATACAATAGCAAACATGCTGTTCCTTTTTTAACCCTTAGGACTCTACTACATAGAGTCCTCAGAGTTTAAAAAGAAAAAGAAAAAATTGGTCTTTCCCTAAGTGCGCGGCTAATCAGGTCCAGCCTCAGCTTATTGTCGTTATCCACAGAGGTCGATAACGACGCTGGTTTTCAGTCAGGACCTTAATTGGGTGACGTCGCGTCCCGAGTAACGGTCCACTGATAAAAAGTAAAAAGTCTATCAAAACAACGGTGTGTAAGTAAGGATAACAACAGAGAGTTGGACAAAAATCAATGTAAATAAATAGTAAATGGCGCTAAAACATGTTAAGATACCGTGTTAAAATAGAGTAAAATATATAGATATAAAAATATCAGGTTAGTTAATACGAAGAAAATGGAGAATGTGTGGGATATGTATATTTTATTTGGGTAGTTGTATTTTCTTAGGAGCTTTTCTGGTCGGATAACAATATTTTCTTGAAATTAGATTTAAATATGTATAATGACTTGGTGTTGCGTAATGGAGGAGGCAGATCATTCCAACAGCGTGATGCTGAGAATCGAAATGAACCTCGGAAAGCTACAGTTCTATGAATTTGCGTCAGTAAGGTTAAATTGGAGTTGGCTCTACGTGTATACTTAGAGAACTTCTCAGATGCCCATTCAAGCTTGTTGTATAGGTAAGGGGGAGTTTTAAATTTTATAACACCGAAAAGTAGAGTTGCCAAATGCAAGTCCCGGCGTACTTTCATCTTCAGTAAGTCCGACGAGTTCAAGTAAGGTGTGACATGTGATCGAGGTGGGATGTTAAAGCAGAATCTGGCGCAAGCATTCTGAACTCTTTGGAGCAGCTTTTCCGTACGTCTGAGTAAACACGGACCAAATACTACATCGCAATAGTTAAGTTTGGATAAGATTAGTGACTCGCACAATGTGATTCGGACCGCCTCACTCAGGTATGGACGAATTTTGTAAAGAGTTTTCAGTCTATAGAAACAATTACGTACACTTTCCGCTACTTGACTTTCAAACTTGAGCTGTGCGTCAACAAGTAGGCCCAGACTTTTAGCCTCAGATACATATTTAATACGCTCACCGCCAACGATGACTTTTATGTTATCATTATCTAGTTTTAGCAGATTGACTTTAGATCCAGTCAGGAGGAATTGTGACTTCTTGGGATTCAATACCAGTGAATTTAAGAGGGACCACTGATATATATTTTCAAGATCAATATTTATTTTATTAACTGCACTTAGATAGTCAGACGGAAGAAAAGAACGGTACAGCTGCAAGTCATCCGCGTAAATGTGAAATTGAGAGTGTGAGATCCTCTTAATGATGTCGGCACTATATATAATGAAAAGAATAGGACCCAGGATGGATCCCTGGGGAACGCCTGGGGAACAAGCTGGAGGGATGACCTTACAGTTTTCCCATCAGTCATTTTTAGCTCTACACATTGCTGTCTTCCACTGAGATAGCTATCAAACCATTTGATCGCAATAGGATTTAAGCCGTAGAATGCAAGTTTTGATATGAGCAGTGATATATTAATGCAGTCAAAAGCTCGCGAAAAGTCCAACAAGACCAACAGGCTGCACATGCCACGATCCTGAGCAACCAATAAATTGTCTACCACATCCAGGAGGGCAGTTGCAGTGCTGTGACCTCTGCGGAAACCTGACTGGGACTGCGGCAAAATATTGTGCTCGTCAAGATATTTAGTTAGCTGTAAACTAACCACTTTCTCGAGAACTTTAGACATGCAGGGCAGTAAGCTAATTGGTCTTAGGTCGGCAACGGATTCTGGGATTGTTTTCTTAGGTATTGATAACCTGTCGTAGGATTCAAGCAAAACAATCTCCATATTATCCATTACAGAATTCAACTGTTTCGATAAGGAACGTTATGACACAGTGGTGACCGAAGCTGAACTGTTCCAAAATATATATCTTAGGTACCTACCTACCTAGTGTGAACAGCAATCGCGGGATGTAATATATAGCTCAAGATGTAATGTATATTACATCCCATTATCAAAAGCCGGCTTAAGCCCTGCATAACTATAGTGCCTTTTCATTGAAAAAAAAAAACAAAAATAAACGACTTTAAAATATAGATTTGTGGGCAGGACATAGTATTGCAATCATGTATTGCAAAAACAAATTGAATTTTTGTAAGAATATCTTTAAAAATAGAATGATATTTCAACATATCCTCGAGGCCAAGAGGATCAGAGGAGGTCAGGGGGAGAGGGTCGAGGGGGTATATAATATTTCACATGAAAATGTAGGTAGGTACATAATTATGCGTAGGTAGGTATGAAACATTCATATTTTTCTAAAATGCTATATACGTTGTGAGGACACGGGATAAACGCCTAAGACAACAAAAAATATATGCCTTTGAATAAATCGAGGCAAGGAGGGTGTACAAGGTACAATGTGTTATTCAGTCTATGCGTGTGATATTAAGGTTACCTAACTTCCTATTTATTATAGCTTAGCAATAGCTACGTGAGGTTATGTATCAACGTGATTTCTTATCTTCCGCATAATGTCTTCATGTTAACTTAAATCTAACAAATAAACCAGTTGCGAATTATAAGCGTTGGAGTTATTATTTCACGGTACCTCTAACAGAGGGGTTAGTCGGAGGCAAATATTTAAAAAGTCCTGCACGATTTTCGTAGCTATCACTTCGTTAAACCTACCTACCTAAAATTAAAACTGCTATGTATACCTATGTGTCACCAGTTCCTAGTGCTCTATAAAATTCACTACCTATAGCAGGTAGGTTATACGTACATAGATTACTACTATAGTTACCGCCTACCGACTCCGGAGGTAGGTAGGTACCTATAGCGTACTTACCTCCTACCTATAGCGTAGTAGCTATAGCTTAAGCATTATTTTAAAGAACTTTTTGTAATCATACTCGTGACAATTTTTTTTTTAAAGAATAAACATCTATTCCTGTGAGTACCTACCGAAACTGCCAGGTGCTGGGAGGAAGTGGGGACACGCATAAAATGCTGTAACGTCACAAAAATGGCCGCAAGCGTAGGTAACAAGCTTTCGTTCATTTCTCGAGTTCTACTGCATCAATTTCATTGTCGGATACGTCATTTAAAAGTCTATGATTGCTTTTTAAAAACCTAATATATAATAAAGTATTCCGATTGTTAAAATATTAAGGCCCACTTGTACCAAAACTTTGAGTTAGATAAATAACTTGAGGTTTATTAACTCAGTGTTAATTTTTGGAATTTTAGACTCGCAGTTTATATTGCAGCAGTAGAAAATAACCCAGAGTCAATTGTTATGTTTAAAAAAACCACATGATGCCGCGACATGAGAATAATGACGGCAAGCGAAGCGAGCTTCATGTTTTTGATTAGCATAATTGAAGCGGTGGTGGTCAGAGTTCACCATATTAATTTGGCGGGGTCAACCAGGCAAGGAAGGACAGATAACGGCGAGCGGAGTGTACCGCAAAATTTTTTGAGACTTTGTTGCGATCGGTTGTGTATGCACCGTCGCGACGTCGTTGGTCGCCTACTACGCACAGTTGCGCAGCCCGCGTCTCTCTCAGAACTCACCACAGAGACCCATCAAACTGTTACTTTTTGCTCTAAATAGTTTGTTTGAATCAGAAATTCGCGTTATGCAGCTCGTTAGGTACCTACCATCTGGAACCTAGCAACTGCTCCGCTTGCTTTACTCTAGATAAATTACCTCCTGCTAGACAAGTTCTGAAGCACCATCTTCACAGAACTAATTACCAGGTTTTTAAATAGGAAATAGAATTGTTTTAATCAATCAACATATCTTTGACGATGAATAATGTGTTGGTATGCTACCAACTGCTCTGGTCTACATTCATTAAACGATGTACCTAATTTATCCAAAAACATATTTTGACACTTAGTGTACGGGACACCTTCATGTCCATCATGTCTTTGCTTATGGAGGCGTTTGTAAGTCTGCCTCCCACTCTGAGCAAGCCTGCTTGGTCTAGTCTCGGTTTTAAACACAAAAGTTTGCTCTTCGAGTCGACTTGATTATATTTTTGTAGAGATAAGATGTCCTTTCCAAATTCAATTGTTTGTATGTGTTTGATAATACGTAGGGTCGTCGCTTTGAGTTCTGTGGCGGTAAGATACTTTGAGTTATTATTTTGCTTGAAACGTAACACGTATGCTAGTATACGTGTCACCTGAGTCCAACTACTATTATTGTTTAGTAGCGTTGATATGACGTCATCTTGCTGGTGTGACGCTGTTGTCGTGACGTTTATTTGTTTGGGTTTTTTGACCTCTTCATTGGTGATAAAACTTTGCTTTTTTGATTTTGTTTCGTCGAAAGTCAAAAGCCAAGCTGGTCCATGCCACCACAAGGGATGATGAATAACCTGTTGCATGGTTATACCCCTACAAGCACAGTCAGCTGGGTTCTCGCTTGACTTCACGTAACGCCATGTTTTGGGTGGTAGAATCTTTGTGACCTGCACTACTCTATTAGCTACGAAAGTTTTCCAGCGTCCCGGATCGCCCTGTAGCCAACCTAGTACGGCCATCGGGTCACACCAACCAAACAGTTTGATATTATAGCCTGATAAACATGTTAAAACTTTTTCCATTAGCTTAGAAAGCAATAGAGTGGCACTTAGCTCTAGTCTGGGCAATGTAACATCCCTCTTCGGTGGAACCAATCTTGATTTAGCAGCAACTAATATAATAGAATTATTTGAATTGCCGTACTGATCTCTTCTGATAATTTTGCAGTATATGACGCAGGCATAATGCATTGTTTGATGCGTCACAGAATCCGTGCAATTCGATGACGTCATTCTCACAAATCTGTAACCATCTAGGGATACGTAATTCACTGATATTTTTTAAATCCTGTCTGATTTTCAACCACTCGTTACTAATGTCAGCTGGGAGTTCATCGTCCCATTCAATGTTGTGAAGCCAGATTCGCTGAAATAGCAATTTGAACTTTGTTGTAACTGGAGTAAGCCAACCAAGCGGGTCGAATAACTTTGATATATCTGATAGTAAACTACGCTTTGTATGTGACTGTTTCTGATAAATTTATCTTGAGATCGAAAGTAAATTCATCTGATTGTGGATGCCACCGAAGTCCAAAAGTCTTTGTCGTGGCTTCATCTTTGAAGTCATATTGATCACTGCTGTTTGCCGTGTTGACATTCTGCAATAGTTCTTCTGTATTAGATGACCATTTACGCAAGTTAAAACCGCCTGATTGCAATAATTGATTAAGATCTGATTGCAGTCGTTTCGCGCTTTGAATGTCGTGATTTCCATTGATAAGATCGTCCATAGAGGTATAAAACTGTTCCCTTAATGTTTTTGCTGCTGGACTAGATTGATATTTATGGCCCTCATCATGAGCCAATTGCTTCAACACCATCATGGCAAGGAATGGTGCTGCTTTCTGTCCATAGGTGACCGTTGTGAGAACGTACTCTTTCATGCTGTCTGATGTTGATTCGCGCCACACCACGGCCTGAAGACATTGATCATCTTCATGGACTGATATGTTTCTGAACATTTTTTCAATGTCAGCTGTGTTGGCATACTTGTACTGCCTCCATTTGATGATAAGTGATAGTAAATCTTGTTGAAGATTTGGACCACGGTACATGACGTCATTCAAACTGCGGCCGCTTGATGTTTTTAAAGAAGCGTTGAACACCACTCGAAGGGCCGTAGTCGTGGAATCTGCCTTAATCACGCAGTGATGAGGCAAATAGACGACAGGTTTCAATGACTGTGGTGGAAGCTGCATGTGGTTTAAAGTGATATATTCTGATATGAATAATTTGTAACCCTTTTGCATGTCTGGGTTTTTGATAAATCTTTTCTTCAATTGCGCTATTGCCCTTGGTTTAGATTCTCCTAGCTGTTCTCTGGCATCTGATATCATAGGTAGCTTGACGATGTATCTTCCATCGGTCTGCCGAGTCGTGGTGTTCTTAAAATATTCTAAGCAGTGAGCATCCTCTTGCGATAAAGAAGTTTCATGAGGAATATCTTCTATTTCCCAGAAGCGTTGAATATCTTCCACGTTATTGATGATAACGTTACATTGGAAAGATTTTACGTTTCCGCATAAAACCCAACCAAGGCGCGTTTGTTGTGCGACTGGCAATGATTTGTCAGATGAAATGATTCCACTCAAAATGATGCAAGAGTAGACATCGGCCCCTAAGAGTAAATCTACCGGTCGATTGACGTTAAAGTCGGGATCGGCTAGCTGGATGCCCTCTAGGAAAGACCAAGTAGGCTTATTAAATGTATGATTAGGTAAATTGTTTACCAAGTGTTTCATGATATAAACATCTGTTTCAAACTGATAATCGTTGTACGTTGAAGAACAAATTATGTTCAGAGCGCCTTTACAGTTGTTTTCCTTGGCTCCTACCCCAAAAATAACGCCTTTGCATCAATGTCTAGGTAACTTCAGCATTTGTGCTGCATTTTCGGTGATAAGAGAGGTTTGTGATCCTTGGTCGATCAAGGCTCTCAATTTGATAAATGTTCCATCAGCTGATTTAACCTTCACCATGGCTGTTGCCAATAAAGTTTCAGCAATATCATCTTGAGACACATGTGTAACAATTTTCTCGCTTTGTTCATTTTCAGTGGATGGCTCGTCAGCAAACGCTTCATGAATTAAAGTATTATGCCGACCATTGCATTCACGGCAGCAAGTATTTGATAAGCATTTTTTGCCAAAATGATGATACAAACAATTCATGCATAATTTTAATTTCGCAATTGTATTACGTCGTTCCATCGGTTTCATTCTAAGGAAAAGTTTGCAATTAAATATGCGATGTAATTTTTTGCAGAGTTGACATCCTGTTTGCTGTTTTTGTACAACGTTATTCATTTGTTTTTGATTGTTATTATATGATTTATATTGATTGTTAAATTTTTGGTTTTGTTTGTCTGTTTGTTGAACACATTTTGAGTTATTTGATTTATTCGGAGAACGTTGTGATTGTGACGCCTCCAATGATGTGAATTTGGTTTCCAAGAAGTCAGTAAAATCCTTGATAGTCGGAAGAGCCCTAGGATTTTTCAATGATTGACAGTACTCCTTGTCGGTCTCGAGATCCAGCTTCTGCTCTAAGATGAACATCACCAAAGGATCCCAAGAGCTGATATCAACGCCCATGTTTTTGATAAAGTTTAGGCATTCGACGACACAGTCATGCATCTTTTTCAGTTGAGTTACTGATTGCTGTTGGAGAATAGGTAAATTCATGATAATACTGAAACACTAGTGGTTTTCTAGTGACCTGCCTACGCTGGAGAGTGGCTTGGCCCAAAGAAAACACGAAGAAAATGCTTACAATATATATTAAAGGAATTTAGCAGTGGGTCTGCGTTCGTTGTCTCCGAAATACGTTAGGTTCTTGGAATGAATGCCACTGGCCTTAGCTGGAGAGAGGTCCGACGCGGTAGGGCGACAAGTGGATCCAGATGAGAAGGCCGGCGGCAAGAGAAGTGCAGCGGTTAATGTTCCGTGGTACCGTTAAGGTTCTTCCCGGTGGTACCGTTACGGCTCTTCCCGGTGGTACCGTTGAACAATCGCCGGAGAATGGCGGCTTCGGTTGTGTAGGGATAACCCGCAGGATGGAACCCCGATATGGGGTTCACTATTTATAACAATTTAACTTTGAATTCTTTAATATTTAAGCAATTAACAATTAAAGGTGTTGAAAATTTGTAGTCCGCAAGTCAAGGAAAGGTCACCTCTGACTCAGTCAAAGACAAGCCCGCAGCGCATAGACGCACTGTTGCCAACTTATCGCGGAGGACGCGGTGCGCGGCGCGAAAGTTCAATTTAAAGCAGCGCGAACGGAATCGTTACATACCCCCCTTTTTAGGTTAGGATTTTTCCTGAGTAAAATCCAAAGCTAAGAACACTAGGTCAGTTTAAAATCCTTGACATGCCATGACCCTAAATTGTGTCCGGACATATCCTCAAGTTCATACACCAGTTTGGACTTCTTTGCTTTAATGCGACACTTAATGAATTTTGGGGCTAATTTCTTTGAGAACCTTTTATCCTTGTCGCTGAGATAGAATGTTCGCTTCCATACTATGTCACCTACCTCAAATTCAACTTTCTTACGTCGAAGGTTATAATGAGTACTGTTCCGGGAGTGAGACTTTATGAGGGATAGTTGTACTTTATCAAATATTTTCTGGAGAGTCCCCAAGTTTTCAGCGTAAGAGTCGCGTGGTGAAAATACTATATCGTTACCTAAGTCAGAATCAAGGTAGTGAGATCCACAACTAACTAATTCACGCCCGAAAACAAGAAATGCGGGAGTAAAGCCTGTGACTTCGTTAACAGCGCTGTTTAAAGCGAATTGAATTTTTGGAACGTTGATATCCCAAGATCGATGGTCGTTCTCAATAAAAGTAGAGATAGAAGTCACAATAGTTTTGTTGTAACGTTCGACGGTGTTCACCTGCGGGGTGTATAGTGGTGTATAGTGAATGTTAGGTATTTTGTAGTTAGCTAGTAAATTCCGCATAGTATTGCTAGTAAATTGCCTACCATTGTCCATAAGTAGTGTGCTCGGAATACCGTGCACCAAGAATATTTGTTCTTCTAGAATTCGAGCAATGATCTCCGCAGTTGCTCGCCGTATAGGATAAAGCATACAGTATTTGGAGAAACAACAAGTAACTACTAACAAGAACGTATTTTGCTTCCTAGAGACAGGCAAGGGCCCTACCAAATCCATACTTAACATCTGGAATGGGCGATCACATTCTTTAGGCCGACCCATTGTTCCAAGCGTGGGCTGTGTTGAGTGTTTATGAGACAGGCAACTATCGCAATTAGATACAAAATTTACCACATCTTTATGCATGTTTGGCCAAAAGTATTTTAAACTTACACGTTTATGAGTCTTAAAGATGCCAAAATGGCCTGATGTTGGTTCCGAATGATTTTTATAAATGACATCTTGACGTGCTTCCATTGGTATTACCTCTTTCCATTCGAATTCCCTAGTTAGAGGATTCAAGGACTTCATGTACCTAAATAACCTACCGTTTTCCAAACGATAGTTCAAAAATGACGTGGGAGATTTTCGACAACCATCAAGTATATTTAAATACCAAGGGTCGTTGGTTGTTATAGAAGAAGGTGTAGTGGAGTCAATGGCAGCAACAGGAACCGCACGAGACAGACTATCGGGAACAACATTTTCGGAACCTTTTCTATGTTTGATGTCGAAGTTATAGGCTGATAGGCGTACGCCCCATCTAGCTAACCTTCCAGTCGGGTTATTTAGATTGAGGAACCACTTCAGAGAAGCATGGTCTGTGAATACAGTAAATGTCTGACCATTTTCGAGATAGCAACGCCAATGCTCAATAGCGGAAAGGACGGCGAGTGCTTCACGTTCCGTTGCGCTGTAATTACGCTCCTGCTGTGACAGTGACTTACTCATATAAGCGATGACTCTTTCCGTTCCATCCAACGTTTGAGTGAGTACGGCTCCAATGCCATAGTCACTCGCATCGGTGTGTACTTCAAAGGGCTTGGAGTAATCAGGACATGATAAAATGGGAGTAGATACTAGATGAAATTTTAGTTTTTTGAAAGCGTCATCTGCTTCAGGGGACCAATCAAATGGAGGTGAATCTTTCTTTTGAGAAGTGAGTTTATTCAAAGGGGAAGCCAAAGAACTAAAGTTTGGGATAAACCTACGATACCAAGAGGCTGTTCCCAGAAATCTTCTGACCTCTTTACGATTCGTTGGAGCTGGGTAGTTCAGAATTGATTCAACCTTTTCAGGGTCTGGTTGCAGCCCACTAGAGTCAACAATATACCCCAAATACTTTAATTGCTTTCTAAAAAATTGACTTTTCTTAGAGTTGATCGTTAGATTAGCCATCTTCAGTTTTTGCAAGACATGTTTAAGCAAGGACATGTGTTGTTCGAAACTGTTTGAAACAACGATGACATCATCGACAAAGACAAATACTCTATGCTCAAATTCAGGCCCGTAAAATAAGGCATCTACTAGCCTCTGTTGAGTAGCGGGAGCATTAGTTAGGCCAAACGGCATAGATTTGAATTGGAAGGTTCCCCGAGAAGGAATATAAAAAGCAGTTTTTTTCCTATCATTTTCTTGAATTAAGATCTGCCAAAAACTTTTAGACAAATCTATGCTAGAAAGATATTTAGCATCACGCAGATTGTCCAGTATCTCTGATATGTAAGGAAGACTATACGCGTCTTTTTTAGTGATAGAGTTGAGTTTACGGCTATCTAAACAAAACCGTAACTCGCCGTTCTTTTTCGGTGTAAGAATGACCGGAGACGACCAAGGGCTTTCGCATGGCTCGACGACGTCTTCTTTAAGCATCTCATCCAGCTGCTCGACTAAGATACGCTGTTTTTCTGGTGACATTCTGTAGTAACGTTGTCGAATAGGAGGGTTGTCACCTGTGTCGATGACGTGCGTGATTAAATGAGTGCGACCTAGGCCTTGTTTCTCATAAGAGATGTCATGGAAGTGAGACATCATCTGATCGGCTACAGCCTTTTCTTCAACCGATAGATGCTCGTACGAACAGAGATTATGGATTTCACTAGGAACTACATCAGTGACAGCAAGGACAGTATCAGAGTCTTTATAATATGCGATACGATCTAGGTACTTAGGGAAAAGACCGAAAGTCCTCCAAAAGTCCATACCTAATATAAGTGAGTGCTTGATACCAGGTACCACAAAAAACTTTAGAATGTGAGTTTGGTCTTGAAAACCAACAGAAAGATTTAGAACTCCAATAGACTTAAGTTTATTGCCACCTGCAGCAATGAAGTTAATATTTTCTACCGGTTCTAGTTTGAACCCGGAGTCTAACAGATACTCGTGACTTCCGTTACCTAAGATAGTGGTAGAAGAGCCGGAGTCGAGGAGACCAATCAATTGCTTGTTGTTCAGATTAACTGCAACGTAAGGTCGAGATCTATCAACTACAGAGTTAGCCCGGATTGAAGAGACAGCATTGTAAGTAGAGAAAGAAGAGATGAATTTTAGCCAATTCTTCCATTCGGAAGGATCAACATTTTTATGCTGTACCCTACAATCCTGCCCAATTAGTTTTTTTGATCCTCTTTATCAGGTTCAGTGGAACTTTTTTTGTTGCAATCGGGGCAATCTGCAATACGAAAACCTTTCTTTCCGCATCTAAAACAAATTAGAAAGCGTTCCTTTTTGCAATACCTTAAAGAGTGATCAGTAGTTCTGCACCTTGGACAGTATTTAGATACGCCTGATTTAGACGCTAAAGCTGCTACTGTTTCCTCTTTCTGTATGGAGGAGACACCTGAGTTTTTAGTGTTTGTAATTGATTCGCTTTTACCCATATATGCGAACTCCGGAGCGATAGTGCTTGCAGACGCCTTTGGTGGTTCGTGAAAATGGGCAAACCGCGCTTGTACGTTTTCGAAACTGCGACATACTGATTTGAGAGTCTCGATAGTCCTAATATCCGGAAAGGCGGACAGTGTACTGGCATAACATGGCCTGATGTTGTGGAGCAAAATCTCTAATTTTTCATCCTCTGATAGAGGTTTACTCAATCGGGAGAACATGCCATGCATTATGGAAAGATAAATGGTTATGTTTTCCGTCTCACCTTGAGTTCGAGTTCGAATTTCAGCAGCAAGCCTGTAGTCATAGTCACTGCTGCTGAAGTCTTCAATTAAAAGCTTACACAATTCTTCCCACGTCTGGGCCCTACTTCTATTGCAGCGATACCAATGTAAAGCATCATTAGTGAAAATCTCGTAGCCCAAGGATAAAATTTTCTCATAAGAAATACCCCTAGATAGAACAAATTCTTCTACCCTTAAGATGAAAGAGCGCACACAAGTTTTACCCGTAAATTTTAGTTTACTAATGTCCGCAGCAGTATTTCGCTCACATGTCACGGAAAGAACAGGTGCGATTTGTTCAGAGGTCGCACTCAGGTTTGTAGGTCTAGGTTGGGGATTAAGTGGCTTTAGTGCAGATAATTCCTTGTAGAGGGTTTCAAAAGTGGAACGGCATGACTGATACCCACCGGCAATCGACTCGATGCTACTTAATCTATTAATCCTATGGTAAAGGTGGTGGAGTAACGTTTCCGTTCGTGAAAAAAGATTTTTATCAAATTTTTGCTTAAGTGTAGTTAAGTTGCCTTGCGCTTTTACTTGAACGTCATGGATTCCCATTAAATCCTTATCAGGTTCGAGGTAGGACTCAAGAATGTCCTCTGATGGCGAATCTTGTGCAAGTTGGATAATCTGTTTACGTAATTCCTGGACAGATCCACTATTGCCTCCGCGCAGCTCAACTTCATACTCTAATTCAGGCTTTTGTAGGGATAAAAACTTAATGGAAAACGCCATATTGAGTGTGTGTTGCAGTAAAGTTTCAAAACTACAATGATTGTAAGCAAGAACTTAATATTTAAATAGTCGGACCTAAATGTGATATTCAACTAAAACAAAACACTTATTATTATTAAAAATTAAAACAGCTTGACTAATAAAACTACCACATATAGGTAAGACATAGCATAAATCAAACTTAGGACTAAGATTTTTATAGCCAACACCAAAGAAACCAAAAAAATGCAGAAAGTAACGTAATTCGGAGACAAAGTTACCTGTATTGGGCGCCAGTGAAACACTAGTGGTTTTCTAGTGACCTGCCTACGCTGGAGAGTGGCTTGGCCCAAAGAAAACACGAAGAAAATGCTTACAATATATATTAAAGGAATTTAGCAGTGGGTCTGCGTTCGTTGTCTCCGAAATACGTTAGGTTCTTGGAATGAATGCCACTGGCCTTAGCTGGAGAGAGGTCCGACGCGGTAGGGCGACAAGTGGATCCAGATGAGAAGGCCGGCGGCAAGAGAAGTGCAGCGGTTAATGTTCCGTGGTACCGTTAAGGTTCTTCCCGGTGGTACCGTTACGGCTCTTCCCGGTGGTACCGTTGAACAATCGCCGGAGAATGGCGGCTTCGGTTGTGTAGGGATAACCCGCAGGATGGAACCCCGATATGGGGTTCACTATTTATAACAATTTAACTTTGAATTCTTTAATATTTAAGCAATTAACAATTAAAGGTGTTGAAAATTTGTAGTCCGCAAGTCAAGGAAAGGTCACCTCTGACTCAGTCAAAGACAAGCCCGCAGCGCATAGACGCACTGTTGCCAACTTATCGCGGAGGACGCGGTGCGCGGCGCGAAAGTTCAATTTAAAGCAGCGCGAACGGAATCGTTACAATACCTATGTATGAGTTGAAAATAAATTTGATGTTATTAAATCGGTTGTTAAGAATGTCCCAGCATACTTGATAGTTATCTGCAGTGATACGCAGATGCGAGACAATTTGTTCAGCTTCTCCCTTCAGTTTCCCTTTCAAATATTGCATTTTTTGACAATTAGACATTGACCCGTTATTGTGGATAGCCTCGATGTACAGATCTTTGAATGTCATCCACTTTTGATAATCACCGCTGAATGATGGCACTTCTGTTTGAGGTGTTGACCTTTCCCTGTGGCTTGCTGACGAAATCTTCAGAGTGACCTCCTTCTTGATTTCTAGGTATTTTTGTTCATACCTGCTGAAAGTTTTCTCATATTCTTGATTTTCTTCCTGCAGTTCACTATCGATTTTCCAGTGTAGAGAGTCGATAGTAGACCAACGCAAGTTTAAGTTTCTCAAAAAATCTTCTAGTTCGTAGTTTTCAGTCATGTTGGTGTAATTGACGTTAGAAATAGTACGGGAAATTGCTTTGAAGTTACTTTTCTGATAGCGCATCATCTCGTCTAATTTACTATTATTACCACTAGAAGAAAATTGAGGAGGGCATGAGCTACCTGGTACCGAGGGGAATTCAAACGATATGGTCTGCTGCTGCGGTGTAGACGCACCAGAGCGACCTTCCGCTGCTGCTGATGTTGATAGTGATGGGCCTGGGTTATCCAACTTTCTCGGCATAGTGAAGGGAGTTGGGGGTTTAAGGAGAGGTTTCTCCTTCGTAATTTCCAACAAATAGTTGTTAAATAATGCTCGTGTGTCGTTAAAAAATGATAAGGTACGTTCGTAGCAATTTTCTTGAAAATATGCATGCGATTGTTCCTGACTTTCTAGTAATTTGCTATGATTAGCTTGGAACTCCTGCCAATATGCTTCCAGAGTATCCAGTTTTTTCTTGATGTACGGAGCGGTCTTTCGATCGGCCCCGTCTTTCTTAAAATTTACAAGGAGCTGATTCATTGCTCCCATGAGCTGATTTTGGGTCACAACAAGATCCTCCATGGTTGTAATGATACAGATGTCAATGATAGATATTAAAAGGAAAGATCTTACTTGTGTGCCGCTTGCAGTCTTCTAGAATAGGTGTATCCTTCTTCCTTATGCACTGCAATCCATATGCTGGTAATACCACTTACGCGAACACTGTTATTAGCCCACTGTAAGTAGCCCTTAGCCGAAGGACCAAAAAGATGTACGGGACACCTTTATATGATAAAAATGATAAGAAGAGTATATGATAAAAACTCTTATATTGATATTATAAATTGATTGATATTTGAGCACGCGCCTACCATGATGGGGTGAAAACGTGAACTGATGCAATAAAGTAAGTGGAAGGCGCGTGTAACAATTGACCTTAATAATATCGATGATTTGACAATAATTAGCTAGCTTATACCTAAATGCACGGTTGCGCTGCACCGTACACTTAGTGATTTTCATTACACCTTGAGGGTACCAACAACCTACTTTATTTGCACTATTATGAATATAATATTACCTTGCTTTGTATACCTATTATACTAGCTTAGCAAGTACTTTTATTTTGATATTAGTGTACTTCTTAAAACTGTGGTCAAATGTGAATAGGTCCAATTAATCGGCAGGTATGGCAATCACGAACGAAGTCGCGGGTACAGATAGTTTGAAATATAAATAAATAAAGCAATTTCTCTTGAATATTTATCTTTTTCGTTATATAATACTTACACGTAGTCTCACACCTTAGAACATCAAATGGAAAACAGCGATAAGCACACAGAAGTCAAAAATGAGGTGGTAGGTACTTTCTTTACGGAGTTGGTCACAACTTGTTTGTTTATTAAACCACCACAGAATGAGGTCTATATTTTTGGTAAGGTAAAGAAACGTACTAAGTTTT
Organism: Eupithecia inturbata; assembly: GCA_963662085.1. NCBI lineage: Eukaryota > Metazoa > Arthropoda > Insecta > Lepidoptera > Geometridae > Eupithecia > Eupithecia inturbata. Next base: position 213,891 of record OY759179.1, on the reverse strand, counting down.
GGTATAAACTTGTTTGTTTCTCTTTTCTTTTTAGGGTTCCGTACCCGAAGGGTGAAAACGGAACCCTATAACTAAGCCTCCGCTGTCCGTCCGTCCGTCTGTCACAGGGCTCTATTTCACGAACCGTAAAAGGTACCTAGACAGTTGGAATTTTCAGAGAATGTGTACCTATTTCTCTTGCCGCTAGAACAACAATTAATAATAAATATAAAATAAATATCCAAATTAAAGGGGGCTCCTATACAAAAAACGGGGTTTTTTGCCTTTTTTGCTCTTAAACTCTTGAACTACAATAGGTAGCACATGAAACTTTCTATAAAAAAGTAACCCTTTAACTGTAATAACAAATTACTATAATAAAATAAAGTAAAAAATTTACAGGGGCCTCCAAAGAAGTGAAAATTTAATGTTCTTTGAAAAAGTTGCCTGATTTTAACGGTACGGAACCCTTCGTGTGCGAGTCGACTCGCACTTGGCGGATTATTTTAGTAATACCGGAAAATAAAATAAAATTTATGAGATATAGATATGTTTCTTTGTATTAACATTTTTACCATAACAACCACCAGAAAACTTAACTAGTAGGTTTCAAAGAAGCATTCATAGACAATTAAATTACCTTTTAAATGACGTTGTTTCGTTGTTCGATACAACGAAATGCATGCAATAGAACTCGAGAAATGAACGAAAACTTGGTACCTACATTTTTGTGAAGCCACAGCTGGACACCACTTCCTCTTCTTAAAACTTGGTACCTACATTTTTGTGAAGCCACAGCTGAACACCACTTCCTCTTCTTAAAACTGGCAGTTTCGTGATTTAATTGGTTTTCGTTTTAGGTTTGTAGAAGATATGGCTACGAACAATTTCTAATTGATTCACTGTCCCATGTAGGTTTAAAAAAAAAACAGTTATAAATCAGAAGGGTATTTATTTATTAGAATAATTTCTTTAATCTTATTACTAACACAGATGTAAATTGGAATAATGCTGTTTGGAAGATACGCGCAGATCGTTTATGCAAATTGTGTAAAGGAGAAAGTCAGTCCGAGTCCTCAATGTCTGAAGAGTTGCGAAGTTTGCGAGTACTCACAAGGTTCTGTAGCCACGAGTTGGACTTCTGTGCAGCGGCGCGGCGCGGTGTGCGGCGCTCCGTGGGGGGCGAGGGTTCGCGCGGCGTCGCGGCCACCGGCGAGGCTTTGGGCGGGCGGCCACGGCCCCGGCCGCCGCGAGCCGCCACCGTCGCCACGCCGCGGCCCCGCCCGCGCGCCCCTCCCTTGCCGCGACTGGACTCTATCGGCTCGTCGTCATCGCTCGAGAGCACCACGATGGCCTTGCGCGAGTTGGAGTTGACAGGGCGGATGGTCACCTGCGGCGGCAGCTTCACGATGGGCACGACGAGCTTGGGCGGCTGCGGTGCCGCGCTCACCGACGTGTCCACCACGGCCCCCAGTTTGTCGTCTTCGGTGGCATCCAGCTCAGCCTTGCAGGCGCGCAGGCTGTCCGCAATCTCCTGCTCCGTGTCGGGTGCGTCCCGCAGCAGCGCAGCCACGGCGCGCCGTTTGTGCGCCTCGAAGGTGCGCCGGAACACGTCGTCGTTGTGTTTGAGCGTGAAGTCGCGCACGGCCTCGGTGGCGACGCGCACGGACAGCACAGACAGGCGGCGCTCAGGCGGCTGCGCCAGAAAGTACTCGCGCAGCAAGGCCTCCACGTCGGCCGCCTTGGCCGCCACGCCCGTCATGTCCGCCTCCTCGCCAGGCGCCGCCTGCTTGCGCTCGCGTACTTTCTTCTCGCGCTTCATCAACAGCAGGTCATTGGGGTTAGCAACCAGCCCACTGAAGTTCTGTCCGAAGCGCATGCGATTGAAGTTCTGCTCCTCTTGCTCGTAGAAGACGCTTAGCCGCACTAGCGGCGCGGCGGGCTGGCGAGGGTCGCCGCTGCGCTGCGAGGCCGCCTCCTCAATGGCCTCCTCCACTCTACGCTTCAAGAACTCCTGCACCTTATCCGTTTCTTTCACTCCTCCATCTTCTCCGAGGTTCTCCTCGGACAGCACAATGGTCTTGAAAATAAAGGGACGCACAGTCTTAAGGGGGATCGGCTTCAGTATGAAATTTCCCTTGTGAATTTGTAGAAGACCGCAGTGTTTTGGTAGGGCTTCCCCAGCTGCTAATGATGTAGCCACTGTGCTGCCTGGCTGCACTACAAAGAAACTGTCCTTTTCAGCTTTCCTGCTATGCATTGGGATCATTTGGCAGTCATGCTCATGACCCCACACCACTAAATCCAAAAACTTAGGCAGAACATCTTCCCTGATATAATTCCTTGGCCCTCTATCTGCTCTATTCTGGTGCAAAACCAGTAAATTGAACCAGTCAAGAGTCTCATCAGGTCGATCCATTTCTACTTTCTTTTCTTCTAACAACCTTGACAGCCGTTGATCTTTCAGGTGGCTGAGGCCATACAATGCTAGTCTTGTGGCACCTTTCTGCATCAACACCGGGGAGATGTTCACATGGGTATAGTCAGTCCACTTACCAAAATAGTTTACCAGTCCAGAAATGGAGAGAATATCTAGTGAACTGATGCTGCCCTGGCCCACAGGATCATCATGGTTGCCATGGATAGACAGGATTGGATAAGACACATTCAAGTTAGGATCTTCATAGTTGATACTACGAGAAAAGTTTTCCAGTTGATCAGACAGCAACTCTACATGTACCGGCTTATCTCCAAGACAGTACTTTCGAATTATCTCTGTGCACTTGTACATACAACTGGGCGATGGCTTGGAATGATCGAAGAGATCTCCTCCTAGTAGCACCAGGTCGACATCGTACTGAACTGCAAGCGACAACACTTCTTCGAATGCTATAAAACTGTCCTCCCCGCGAACAGCATCATTTTCCAAGTGACCGAGATGGATATCTGAGGCTATCAGTATTCTTAGCGTGTCCTCAGGAGACCAATTGTTAACATCGCTTTCCACCATATTTGTATAATTAGATTTTTACGTTTTCAAAATGGTATACATCCAAGAATATACAGAAAGAGAACTTTTAGAAATTACTAAAGCGGCAAAATGTAGCGTCAGGTTTGCGGCGTCTTTCAAAATTTTGGCTGGGTCTATTTCGTACGTAACGTATAACAAAAGCAGGGAATTTCAAAATGGCGGTGTGATGGGACGTCTATTAGTCAGACTTAACTTTAACCCAGGGTGATTTTCTCCGTCCACAGGCAAAAAGCAGACATCCACCCCCACCATCACGAAGAAACGAAATGGAAGCATAAAATGATAGAGATTTTTTTCTCGTTGTATGTATAGAATCCTTTCTAGACTTAGATTTTATAGGAAAATCTCTAAATATAAAAGAAAGTCGTGTTAGTTAAACTATTTATAACTCAAGAAAGGCTGAACGGATCTTGGTGAAATTTGGCAGCGAGGTAGATGGTATCCCGGGGCCGGACATAGGCTATTTTTTATTCCGGAAAAAAGCGTGCGAAGCCGCGGGCTGCAGCTAGTATTAATAAATGCAAAATGTAACCCCTATACATGCACCGAAAACCCCTCACCGATTTTGTAGCAGGAGGGGAGATAGATAGAGATATAGAGACATCTAATGACACAACAAAGATACAGCTAGCACAGAACAGATCAAAAACAAAGAAAAGCAAAATATACAAAATAGATACCTACCTAACCTAACTTACAGACTAAATACAAAATTGTAATAATAAACACGTACAGCTCACATTCGCAAAAAAAACTTGTGTTCCTACGAACCCATACTAAACCAATGTAGTAAAACAAACAAAAAACACGCAAACGAACAAAGACTTCTTAAGACTCAATAATCGTGCATAGGTACGCAAGTTGCTAGACGTCAACAGACACAAAAACTAGTGCTGGGACAGTATTCCTACGAAGTAGGACCGATCATATATCATCATCACCAATGAGATCGCTCTGAAGAGGGCTATTACAAAAAAAAACTAGAATTTCTCGTTTTTGGTCTAAATTGTATGATTAATAATAATAAATGTATTTTATAACGAGATTTAAAAATAAATGAAGTGTATAGGTAATAATAATAAAACGAATTTTAGAACACAAACAAGGGCGCCGCCGCCGCCGGCGCAATGAACTATGTAGGTAGCCTTTTAATAAATTAATTAAAAAAAATTAGCTTATATTAAACGTTGACAATTATTTTGGTAGGTTTATATATTATCTCAAAATAATGTAAGTAGAACTTCGGAGATATTGTGGTTTGTTTCGAAGCCGTTTCGGTCGAAAATCGAGTTCGGTTAAATTTTTTCTTTCTTTAGGTACATAAAGGCATATTACGAAAAAGTATTATAATATTATTCAAGTACCTATAGGACATTCGTAACATTCGTAACAAAAAAAATGTTTTGTTGGTCTTTATTCAATAGAATCTAAAACAGGTCTCCGAGAGTTTTTACCTAAACATGCATCGGGAGAATGACTATAACTACATAATATAATAAGTTTTCTAAAATTTGTTCTATTATTATTGTAGTAGAGACATTGAACTATTATTAACAAGTAATCATTATTTGAAGCAGCAAACGAAAATCATACAATTTGGACGATGAAACCGTTCAAATTCTCGTTTTTTTGTAAAAGTCCCCTTAAGGTAGGTAGTTTAGTAGAGGTGTCTACCTATTTCTCTTCTTCCTAGTACGTACCTACCTAGGTAGGTAAGAAGAGAACTAGGCAGGCACTTCTACTAACCTACCTAGGTAAGTGTGGGTCGCCCGGGCTCTCATCCCAGTTCGCGTCGCTTCGTATCGCTGAGCAGAGGTCCACAATAATGGTGTAATTGTGCAGTGCAATCGTGTACCCGGAAGGCTAAAACACCAAATTTTAAAGGAGACGGCTTTTCTTATTTCACGTAAGTACTTTTAAAGTAGGCAATAACAACACAAGATCCATGACATCTTGTATCGTTTAGGTGTGTAGTCAAGTGATTGCGATATTTGGCGAGAATTGCCTTCGCCTTCTTACAGCCTAGCAATGAATAGCCCGGGAACTTACGACCACGGATTTTGCCGGCTGTATTAAGCCGGCTTTTGACTATGGGATGTAATATATATTACATTATATGCTATATATTACATCCCGCGATTGCTGTTCACATTGTAAGTTATATATTTTGAAACAGTTCAGCGTCAGTCACTACCTACTGTGTCATATCATAACTTTATTTATCGAAACAGTTGAATTCTGTAATGGATAATATGGAGATTGTTTTGCTTGATTCCTACGACAGTTCATGAGACGACGACGATGCTGATTTACATGTATCATTATAAAGAAAAAAATATAATAAACGTCGATTCTGGACATCGAATCATACAAGAAGGTTATGGTGAATTTCGACTTTTTAATGAACTCGATGAAGAAAAGTTTTGTAATTACTACAGGATGAATAAATCTACTAATTATTTTTTTCTCATTTTTCGATCTTCATGCTATGATTGAAGATGACATTAAAAAGCAAGAGACGCATTTACGCAAAAGTATTTCTTCAGTGGAGAGACTTGCAATAACTTTAAGGTAAGTCTTAAATCAAAATAAGACTAACATAAATTTGGTTCATGATTTATTAAGTTTATTATAGTTTCTTACATTTGTATTTGGTCATCCGTACAAACAAGTAGGTAGGTAATTACTACCTACAAATTTTCATAAGCAGTGTCATCAATTAAGTAGGTAAGATCTTTTTTTTTTTATTTATTTATTTATTTATTTATTTATATTAAACATTATTTACATACATATGCTACAGCTAACATAAACCGTTGATTGGTTTGTCCGTCAGCCTCAGTCTCTATGGTAAGTATATTAACTAATGTATACAACAACTCGTACACTTATCATAGGCTAATAAATACAATATGCACCCACCGCAGCGCAGGTCAGAAACTAAATGTAGGTAACTAGTTATAAATAGTTGTGGATGGCATCTGGAAGCCAAGAAAGACAAGCGGGCTACAATGATCGGCTGTCCGGTGTACGAGGGAAATTACAATATGCCCCTTGCTTTTGAATTTTCCTCTCTGGCGTGCATCACACTTGTAAAAACTTCTTTATGTATCTTCATTTGAAAATTATCAGACAAATTCTTACTAATTTCGTACATTGTGTCAAAAAAGGCTTCATAACATCTTTCGGTGGTTCGTGCATTGTCAATACTTGTCTTCGAAATTGATCTCTTTCGGTGGGCCCTTTTATCTCTTGCCTTTTTTTCCTCATATAAATACTTTGTCAAACTATCATTTGAATTTCTTTTGAGAGTCCGCTTGATCTGATAAAAGATCTGATAAAGGTTCAGCATTTGTGGTCATCGTCGGCCTGTTTGCCTGTTTGTTTGTATGATATTAAAAATTCCATTAATTTATCATATTTCCAGCCATTGTCGTTATCAGCAGCTTGTCCAGTAGCCGTTTTTCGCCTGTTGATTGACTGCTTATGACCGTCGCGTAGTTTTTTCCACAATGTTTTAGCTTCTTTTACTGTAACAAAAACACAATTATTATATTTAAAATGTTAACATTTATTTCATCTGTTACAGATAATTGGCTTCAGGGGATTCGTTAACAGCAATGGCTTATAGCTATAGAATGGGCTTGTGTACAGTTTCAAGCATTGTTGAAAGTGTTTGTGATGCAATATGGAACCATCTTCAACCTTTAGTATTAAAAGAACCTTCTGAAAATTAATGGAAGGAAATAGCTGAATATTTTAAAAATATCTGCCAATTTTATCACTGCGTCGTCGGTGTTATTGATGGCAAACACGTCGTAATAAAAGCTCCACCACACTCAGGCACCAATTTTTTTAACTACAAAAAAACTTTTACAATCGTTTTCTTGGCCGTCGTTGACGCAAAAGATTCATTTGCATTGATGTTGGGTCTATGGGACGTTAGTGATGGTGGAATTTTGAACGACAGTGTATTTGGTCATAAATAAAGAACAAATAATTTGAATTTGCCACCGGATGAGCCACTGTGTCCAGGAGGACCTGAGCTACCCTACGTATTCATAGGGGATGAGGCCTTCCCCCTTCGGATAAATCTGCTGCGCGCCTATCAGAAATCAAAATTAACAGACAGTCGAAGAATTTTTAACTACCGGTTATCAAGAGCACGCCAGGTATTTGAAAATGCTTTTGGAAAATATTCCAAAAGCATTTTCAACTACCAACTGGTTTTCTATATACCCTCCATCTTACTGATAATAATCAGTAAGAAGGAGGGTATATAGAAAACCATTTGAGTGTCGTGTCGAGCTTGTCGATAAAATTGTGAATGCTACATGTGTCCTGCATAACTACCTAATCAATGATAACATCAATATGCTCAATGAAAGTGAGATTTTATCTACTGAAAATCAGCTTTCGCCATTATCCCACTCAGGTTTCAGATATTCGCATGAAAGTTTCTTTATACGGGAAGCATTTTGTCGATTTTTTAACACATCTGGCACTGTTTCATGGCAAACTATACGAATACAAAACAGATTGTTAAGAATGTAATAAGAATAAATACTTACTGTCCGATAAATCACATTCATTTTGGTTTTCATTTTGGTATTTCTGTATTGTTTTCTTTCTTTATGTGGTACAATAAAGAATTATCTATCTATTTAACTATTCTTTTATTAGGTTTCTCCAAGCCTTAGAGCATTAATGTTCTAAGCTCCAAGCACCATCTTTAATTTAATTTTTTTATACTCTTCACCGTCAAGTGGGGTATCAATCAATCAATCAATCATTTATTTGCAAGAATACATAATTATTTTACAATGTCAGTATGCTGAGTGTGTACTGCCGTACTGTTTACTACAAAGTTTGCGTTATCCCTTAGTTTAATGCTCTAAGCGTTATCCATATTTTCTATGGAAATGTGAAAAGCGCTACAAGCGGGAAGTTTACAAAACTTTTTTGCGAGTGTGAATCCTTTAGCAAACTTTTATAGTTTCGTAAAACGTGAATTTGGTAGATTTACTTTATTTTTTGACAGTTATGCGAGTGTGAACGGCAAATTTCGTCAATTTTTGACGGTGAGCAATTAAACTACGTTAACTTTTTATGTAAAGTCATTCACTTGATATTTCCTAAGTGAGACGGAACCTTTATGATGGTTTACACCCTCCTCGAAATAAGATGAGTTTATTTTTGTGCTGAAAATGGATTTCTTCATACACTCACGTCTTTATTTTCTAGAATGCTTGAGGTGGCTCATGCACAAGATGAGCGATATAGCTTAAGGAATATTCGAGCAGAATTTCGCAACAAGTTCGATCCTATGAGAGACCTCTCGCAAAACGGTTTCCGTGATGCATATACCGTCTCACCAAAGATTCATTTTTGTTTGTATGCAACGAACTTCAAGGGCATTCTCTCTTCTTCTTCTTCTTGTCAGATGGCTTCTGCGACTAAAACAAAGAAAAATGTTCTTTTTATTTCAGTCAGAATGTGAGTGATGTTTGGTGTGGTGACTGGGAGTGTGGCCTGGCAACACTGTTGTTTTTTTGTGCATGTATTTTGTGTTTGTGATTTGTTACGAATTGTTGGTTGAGTGAGTTGGTAAACCATATTTTTATTCGTGTGATGTTCACTAATAAAAATAGTTCAGTCCAGTTCTGCTTGGAGATAATGTGCCAATGCATGTAATGTTATTTATGATCCAGAACGTTTCTCAGTGCTAAAATCATGTTTTCGTATAGAGTGGGTAATGATGACGAACAGTGTCGTTGAGAGAAAGTGTCGTGAAATCAGAGAGTCGCCTTCAATGATGTGGAAGAGGTCGATTGTGCAAGCGAGGAGCGGCGGGCGGTGCGCCGCGGCCCTGGCGCTGGCGCTGGTGCTCGCCGCTGCAGCTGTAAGTGCAAGCACTGTGTCTGTCTAGCCAATCTGTCTAGTTGGACTAAGGAACATAAACAAGTAGTACCTACCTTAGTGCACTACACACACTGCTTACTGTGTCAACTCTGTGTAGTTATATCAATCATTTATGTGAAAAAAAAACCTTTCATCATCACTAGGATTCTAGCATGAGATCACACTGCTAACTAAAACATCTAATACTGCTACCAAACCCTTTTTTGCTTCAGCCTACTTCCACTTTCCTGTGCTTTTCTAGCACCAATTAATTACTAATAATAAAATCATTTATTTCAGACCCATTTATTTCAAATTTATATAAAATAAAATATAAGCACAATCAAATTAATTAAATAAAGCCTTAACCTAGCTATTAAGTATAGAAAATTTTAGTTTTTTTTTTCGAATTTGGTAAAGTGACCAACAGTGGGGGTCGAGTTCTGGACCAAAGGACGAAATGTGTGAGCGAGCTGTGAATATTTGTTGCGTTTATAGTTGTTTTGCAGTGTTTAGGAAATATCTAGCTAAAAATGTTGTCAGAGAACAAGTGATTTATGTAGGTATTTTTTTTTAAAGACTTCCCCATACATAAAATTTTCTTAAGAATATGAAACCGACGAAGGAGCCCTAAAGTACGAGTTGCCATTTCTCGCCTGTTGTTACACCCTCTTTCGTCTTACATTAGCAAGTGAGAGATACGAAACGTTGAAAAATTATAAGTTAAATGTGAATACTCATAGTCACTTTTATGAGATAAATTCATACAAGAATGGATGAAAATCTATGATAAAAGTTACTATGCTGAATTATTTTTCCTTTACCCATAGAGATCAATATTAAAATTAAGTGGTGAAGTTATGCCAGCGGCGCAAAAATGCAAAAATTATCAGTAAATAAATTAAAACAAATTGTCAAAACCTTATTGTGTAAAAAGGCCTAGTACTATAAAATATCAGATTATCTAGAGGATAAAAAAGCTTGGGATGGGATTTGCTCCAACTCGAAAAATAACAACTAACTAACAGGCTAAAGGTTTCTTCGTCGCTTCTTTACTTTAGTCTACATACTGAAGCGACTGAAATCAAAAAAATCACTTTATTTCCATGTCAGTGTTTAATTATTAAGAATTTGATCTTTTCTAAGTGTACATTTATTGTATTTATGGAAATAAAGAGTTTTTGACTTTGACTTTGGTCACCCCTCTTAAAGCTGGCACTGCCTGTGGCTGTGTTCATGCCATGGGCGAGTTAACTTTTGATCTTTTTTGAAGAATCAGAATCATTTCATTTATTCAAGAGCAATTTTACAATTGTATATAATATGTCACTTCATAATAATAATTTTTACAAGGTAGGCACCAGGGTTGTTGCTGATGCCATTTTTAGACACATCTGCTGATGCTGATTTTTGATCTTGACATCAGCTGATGCTGATTTTGGCCAAGTGCATGTCGGACTCGCAAACCGTGTGTTCCGCACTTATTTAATGTAATTTAATGTAGATGGTTCTTCCAATTGAAAACGAGTCTCGAAAAATTTTGCACATTTTACGTTTTGCGGGACCCTTTACGAAGCCTCCACTGTCTGTCTGTCTGTCCGTCTATCAGAGGACTGCATCTCATGATTCGTAAAAGTTTTACTTTATCGATGAAATAATATGCAAAATCCCGGAGTTTTTATAAAAGTTACACTGATCAAATTCATAAATTTTAATTAATACTTCTTGTTATATCGGGAGTATAGATACATTATATTATTATGTCGTATGAGTTGACATTGTATTAGTGAAAAAACACTGATCAGTTTCGGAGTTCGAAAGACCATATTATTCCCTCTCAGTTTCTGTTTCATTCATTTATTTCTCATAGGCACATTACATTGCACTTAAGAAAGTCTTACAAATAAATTAAAATATTAGGTATAGGTATGTACATAGTATCAAGAGAAAAATAAAAAATAAAAATAATTTTACAAATATTGCTGACTCATGCAATGTCGTTCCAAAAATTATGATCAGAGAGATAATCCCTTATGCCATAGTAGGCTCTCTCGGTTAGGTGTTTTTTTGATGGTAGTCCTAAAGGCCTTTTCGCCAAGATTGGTAATATTGGTAGGCAATACTTTATAAAATCTAGCACTATTTACGACAAAAGATTTGCTAACTTTCGCTAGTCTGAGGTAACGCTAACTTAAGCTTTCCTCGCGTCTCATAATTATGAATATCACAATTTTTGGAATAACGTTCCTTATGTTTCCTCAAATATAATACGTTAAGATAAATGAATAGTGATGGCATAGTCATAATATTAACTTTACCAAATACGTTTCGCAGGCTCTCTAGGTCCAAGTCTATACCTCTAAATAGCTGTGACTGCTCTTTTTTGTAGAATAAAGAGTGCATCCGCAGCATTCCCCCATAAAAGCAATCCATATGACATACGTGAGTGAAAATAACTATAATAAACCATTTTAGCTGTTTTTATGTTAGTTAATTCTCTAATTTTACGGACAGCGAATGCTGCAGAGCTTAGTTTGCCAGCTAATTAGTTTATATGTTCACCCCATTGCAACTTTGAATCAATTTTTATTCCTAAAAATGTTGTGTTTTTAATTAAGTCAATTTTATATTCATTAATTTTTACAGGTATTGAAACATTAATGTTATTAGTAAGGGAAAATTTAATACATTTTGTTTTAATAGAATTAAGAATAAGATAATTTGGGTTGAACCAATTTTGAATAGTAGATAAGGATTCATTAATGATTGAGATGTCAGGATTGGATCGATTAATTTTAAATTGCAACGAAGTGTCATCAGCTAATAAAATAATGTCAACTAATTTATGAGCTAGGTAAGGAAGGTCATTAATATATACTAAAAAGAGAAATGGACCCAGAATCGAGCCTTGTGGCACACCTACAGTGAAATCCACGGCAGTCGACAATACACCATTTACGTCTACAGATTGCTGTCTTTTCGAAATGTAGGATCTAATTAGCTCGAGTGCTCCATCACTCACATCATAATGACTAAGCTTGTTTAGAAGTATTTCGTGATTTACGCAATCAAAAGCCTTTGATAAATCACAAAAAACTCCCAAAACGTCAGAAGAATCTTCGAAGGTACTATAAATTGTTTCCACGAAATCAGCTATAGCGTCTATAGTAGAGCAGCCCTTTAAGAAACCATATTGTTTTTTGAATAAGAGTCCATTTCTATTAAAAAAAGAAGTTAATTGAATGAGTATAAGCCTTTCAAAGATTTTACTGAGTGCTGGCAAGATCGATATTGGTCTAAAATTACCTGGGCTAATTGTGATTTCCATTTTTAAAAAGTGGGATTACTTTCGCGAATTTCATAAGATCTGGGAAAACATTTTCTTTTATGCACCCATTAAAAATAATCGACAAGTACGGTGCTAAAATCTCTATGACGTTGCCAACTAATCTGACAGAGATACCCCATATATCTTCTGAATCTTTTAACTTTAGAGATTTAAAGGTTTTGATTATGTCAGAGCTTAATACCACGTGGAATACAAAAACCTCGGAACAAGAGTTCACATTTGCCTGCAACAGCGCCATTGCTTTATTTGGACAAATTTTCAGAGATTCTGTGATTTCATGCGGTACATTGCTGAAAAACTTTGCAAATGTATTCGCAACTTTACTCTTATCCTTAACTATATTTCCATCCTGCCATAATTCAATACCACGATCCGTAGATCGAACTTTACCAGTTTCTACGAGTATGTTTATTATAGACCAGACAGCCTTCACAATGTTAGTTGAGTTTTTAATTTTGTTCGACAAGTAAATCGCCTTAGCCTGTTTGCAAACCATTTTGAATATTTTATTGTATTGCCGAACATGTTCCCTAAAATTTTCGCCCGTATACATTGTTTTACAATTCATACATTCTATTTCTGCTGACAATGATACCTTTAGTAGCCCAATCATTAAATGTTGGTTTCATTTTAATCGTTTTAGATGTCATAGGAAACAATAAATTAAAATTGTCTACAAAAATGTCAAAAAACATTTTATATAAGAGATTAGGATCAAATTTTTCATTATTCCATTTAGATTCCAGGTCTTTATGCAAATTAATTTTAAACTTATTTAATTTATGATGATTGATACGCCTCGTGCGGACTATAATGGTGTGATTATCTATCTCTGTTTTTGGTACTTCGATATACCAAATGATCGGAGCTTAGGTTGCTTACAATAGATTTTTTTATAATAGTGCAGTTACAAAATATATTATCAATGCATGTTGCTGAATGGAACATCAATGGACTCTCACCCAATATTTATAAAGTGGAAGTCTTATTGGATACACACAAACTTGACATTCTTTTAATATCTGAGACTTTACCAACAACAGCTGTGTTAAAATAAGAAACTACACAACATACGATACTAAGCACCCTGATGGAACAGCACATGGAGGAACAGCCATCATCATACGATCCTCAATAAAACATCACGAACTGGCAGAGTACCGTACAGAACACTTACAAGCAACCACTATAGCAGTAGAAGGAAAATCAGGCAATTTTAATATCTCATCTGTGTATTGCCCACCCAAACATAAAATCAAAGAAGAACAATTCTCACACTACCTCAACACACTCGGTACTAGATTCACGACTGGAGGAGATTGGAATGCAAAGCACCCGCACTGGGGCTCGAGATTAGCCACCACACGAGGCCGACAGCTCAAAATGGCTATTGACTTATGTCAATAGCCATTTTGACTATATATCGACTATATAGACTCACTACGCTATCGACAGCTGAGCCAACGCACTGGCCCACGGATACAAACAAACTACTACTTCTTTATTTGTAAAGAAAGGTCGCAATATTTCACTAAAACCCTATCCTGCTTAGATGGGTCTTCAAATCACACTCCTGTACTGCTAACGATAAGCACAATCATATTAGAATATGAAACTACCCATAAATTATACAACAAACACACAGACTGGGACTCTTTTGGAGACATTATAGACCGAAGACTCAACCTTAAAATAGCACTGAAAACACCAGGAGACATTGAAGAGGCTGCGACTGAACTCACGAACACAGTACAAATCGCCTGCTGGTCTACTACGCCAGAAATTCAAATGAAAAAACATAGGCATCATACCAACCAACCACAAAGAACTAGACCACCACTCAAACAAGACGACAAATGGGCCCGAACGCCTCAGCAAAGAGTTGACGCCTTCGCAACCCACTTGTCTAACGTTTTCAAACCCAACGAAGGAGCATGCGTCGAAGACCCGGACGTGGACATTATATTAAAGCAAGATTTCCAGCTAGACCTACCCCTAAAACCGACTACGCCCAGAGAGATCTCCAAACTGATACAAAAACTCGAGAACAATAAAGCTCCGGGATTCGATCAAATTACTAAAGAAGTTCTTTGTCACCTACCAAGAAAAGGGATTGTCTTCCTAGCAACACTCTTCAATGGCATTATGAGAATATGCGTATGGAAAATCTCCCAAATCATTATGATACATAAAGAATCAAAGCCAATCAACGAAGTTAGTTCTTACAGACCGATAAGTCTACTACCTGTCATCTCCAAAATGTTTGAGAAAATGCTGCTGTCTCGAATACTGAAGACCCTACATGAAAGATCAATAATACCTGACCACCAGTTCGGGTTCCGACAGAAACACGGCACTACAGAACAGGTACACAGAGTTGTGGACCAAATTAGAAAATCCCTAGAAAACAAGGAATACTGCTCGGCAGCCTTTCTAGACATACAACAGGCCTTCGATAAGGTTTGGCACAAGGGCATGCTTTGTAAAATCAAAGCATTGCTACCTCACCCCTTCTTTACACTGCTAGAATCCTACATCTCACAGAGAATATTTCAAGTCAAAGATGGCGAATTCACATCCGGCTTCTACGACATCCAGGCGGGCGTACCGCAGGGATCAGTACTAGGACCTGTCCTATACACGATCTTCACATGCGACCTGCCCGAAACACCAAACGTAGTCACTGCTACGTTTGCGGACGACACTGCGATCCTAGCAAGTAGTAGTGACCGAACCAAAGCCTCAGAGGATCTCCAGAACGGGCTAGATGAAATCGCAAAATGGCTAAGCAAGTGGCGAATTAAGGCTAGCGCCTCAAAATCCAACCACATCACATTTGCCCTTCGCGCTGGAGATTGCCCGTCTGTGCACCTGGGTAACACTATATTACCACATAACGAGACTGTTAAATACCTGGGTTTACACTTGGATAGGCGACTAACCTGGAAAAAACACCTACAAAAGAAAAAAGATGAATTGAACCTGAAATATCGCAATCTACATTGGCTCCTCGGAAGGAATTCGGTGCTCAGCATAGATAACAAACTCCTTATATACAAGGTCGTTCTTAAACCTACTATCTGGACGTATGGCATCCAATTATGGGGGTCAGCATGCAATTCTAACACTGCTATCATACAAAGAGCTCAAAACGGCATACTAAGAAACATAACTAACGCTCCATGGTTTTTAAGGAACATTGAACTCCATGAACACTTCGAAATCAACACAATAGCAGAAGAGATCAAACGATTCTCCACCGCTTACAAGGACAGGCTTGATAGGCATCCGAACTGCCTTGCAGCTGAACTTACAACCATCAAATATCCCAAGAGGCTGAAAAGACACCACATAATTGAACTCGATTTATGAAAGAAAGGAAGAAGAGGTCAATGGACCGCTCATCCTGCAAATCCCAGCGCTTACAACACACCTGCTCGTAGTTCGAAGAATTGATAGCAGATTAAAAAAAAAAAAATGTTGCTGAATGGTCTGTTATACGTGTCGGTTCAAGAAATAGGTTGCTTAAATTAAAACATTGAAAAAGATTTAGTATCTGATGTTTTCGGGATGATTCTATTAAAAGGTCTATATTAAAATCGCCCATGATAATGAGACTTTTACTCGTATTTCCAAGTCTTTCATGACATCCTCTAAGACATTCAAGGATGCTAAATTCACCAGATGGAGGTCTATACACGTTAACTAAAATATAATTATTCATTTCTATAGACGATATTTCAATATGGCGTTCCATTGAAAGCTGAACAATATCGTCTCTTTCCTTAAAATTAACAGATTTACCAACAACTATAATAGAACCCCCCATTGAGCTGATTTGCGGCAATAACAACTGCCTATAGTATAGTTGTCAAAATTAAATAAAAGCTAATTTTTTCTCAGCCAGCTCTCAGTAAAACAAACAACATCTATTTTTGACTCTTCCAGGAACAAACTAATTTCCAATTCCTTATTCAAAAGTCCTTCGATGTTATGATGTATTATCGAGATGCATTGTTTGTTGGCCCTAAGTCTAAAAAATCCGAGGGTTTTGTAAATTCGCACTCATTTCTATTATTTACTATGCCATCGTAGTCACTGTCAGGTGCGGATGACGACTCAGTTATGATTTCAATAACAGTCGTTGTCTTGCCAATAGGCGCGTCCATGTTCCATAATAGTGATTTACACAATGTATTCCTAATTTTCTTAAATGATTTAGATTTATGTATGTCAGAAATATTGTTAATATCAATTAAGCGCATATTACTGTTAGAGCATGTCATATTGTACATGTCCATATTTAGTTTGAATACATAGTCATTGTATTTATGTTGCGACCTATAAGGTAATGTGCAAAGAATAATTTGCTTGTTTTGACGAGTTTTGCTTAGGATAAGGAGGTTATCTCTAAGCTCGTCTCGACTTAAAGCTACTTTTTCAAGCACTAAGAGTACATAAATATCTTCCCATTGATTTCCACTAGCGTGTTTTGATAGTTCTGTAACAAGCTTTGTGTATGGCAAACCGGGACTGCTAAAGTTAAGCAACGTTCGTGAAGTTTGTGTTGCTAGTTTCCCTCCAAGCCCTTTTCCGTATCTATCAGAGAATATAAAGACTCCGCTGCCGTTTTCACTGTCATGCAAGGGTGATTGAGCATTCTCCTGAGACAGCTCGTGTACAATTTTTTCTTCAGGCTTTGCAAAAGACTGAAGTTCATTTTTCGTTGCAGAATCTAGTGCAACTGTTGTTGTCATGCCTAATAGTTCAGCTTATTGATATATGTTCTCTTATCTTATATGTTCTTTGCCAAATCGTACCTGTAGTTTATATTTCTCTCTATTGGGTATGTGCTCGATGGCTTGAAGTGCCTTCTAATTCCCAGTGGCAGTGTATTGTGCATTGTCCAGGGGGACAATATACTAACACACACAATAATACACACTAGATAATAGACTCTACAAAATAATAATACAGGGCCTAATCACACTGACATCTCACATGACAGTGTATTGTCCCCCTGCCTTACAGGCCCTGAGCAGGCCAACTCCCTGAAGAGTAAGTACTCGAAGTGAGTTTGCACTAAACAGGCAAGTGTCCCAAGCTGGCCGAGAGCGGGGGTTCGTTTGCTCCGCTCACTCCGCTCACTCGGATTAATTCATATATTTTTGTTGTTTGTAGTTGTTGGAGAATGCTGCGGGCGCGGACCTGGTGATAGAGATCCCGGGGTCGGGACCGGGCGCGGACGAGGGCGGGCGCTACCGGCTGGACTACCGCCCGCCCAGCGGCCTGCCCGCGCCCAACTTCACCGTGCCCGCACAGGCCTCCACCATCAACTTCAGCCAGGTACATATTGCTATCGATCGGCTTGGTCTAAAAATCCCTTTAGACAATCCCCTGCGAAGGGGATTTTAGACTTTTTGCCCAAAAATCCCCTTACAAGCGAAAAGGGATTATTAGACATAAAATGTAGATATCCCCCTAACCATGTAATTTGTCTCTTGCATTGTAATGTAATGTACCTGTAGATACGTGGTCACGGCACAGTGACTCCTATAACGTAACGTTTCTGTGGGCAGGGCCTGCCCGGGACCAAGTACCACTTCATGCTGTACTACTCCAACGCCACCTTCCCCGACCTGCTCACCTGGAACCAGACCATCATCACAGGTACGTGCCGGTGCGGTGCGTGCGTGCGTGCCGGGTGTGTAGCGCCCGCAGTGAGTGTGTTGCTTGTGTTGCAGCGCCGGAGCCGCCCACCAACCTGACGGTGTCGCTGGCGCGCAACAAGCAGGCCACCATCGCCTGGGCGCCGCCCGCGCAGGGACACTACACCGGCTTCCGGTTTAAGGTAACCCCCGCTCAGACCTCGCGGATCAGGGGCCGCGGTGTAGGATTGGACCCCGCGCGGATCAGGGGCCACGGTGGTGGTCCTGGCATGGCCAGTAGACGCCCGCCACCGGGAACCCTTCTCTCGAACCATCTCGAGGCACTTTGCAACTATCGATATTTTTGTTACCAATGACACCTAGGTTCCTAAAAATATTTTAGGTACTCTTCGTAGTTAACTGACTCCTAAAAATATTTTAGGTACTCTTCGTAGTTAACTGACTCCTAAAAATATTTTAGGTACTCTTCGTAGTTAACTGACTCCTAAAAATATTTTAGGTACTCTTCGTAGTTAACTGACTCCTAAAAATATTTTAGGTACTCTTCGTAGTTAACTGACCCCTAACAATATTTTAGGTACTCTTCGTAGTTAACTGACTCCTATAAACATTTTAGGTACTCTTCGTAGTTAACTGACTCCTAAAAATATTTTAGGTACTCTTCGTAGTTAACTGACCCCTAACAATATTTTAGGTACTCTTCGTAGTTAACTGACTCCTAAAAACATTTTAGGTACTCTTCGTAGTTAACTGACTCCTAAAAATATTTTAGGTACTCTTCGTAGTTAACTGACTCCTAAAAACATTTTAGGTACTCTTCGTAGTTAACTGACTCCTAAAAATATTTTAGGTACTCTTCGTAGTTAACTGACCCCTAACAATATTTTAGGTACTCTTCGTAGTTAACTGACTCCTAAAAACATTTTAGGTACTCTTCGTAGTTAACTGACTCCTAAAAACATTTTAGGTACTCTTCGTAGTTAACTGACTCCTAAAAATATTTTAGGTACTCTTCGTAGTTAACTGACCCCTAACAATATTTTAGGTACTCTTCGTAGTTAACTGACCCCTAACAATATTTTAGGTACTCTTCGTAGTTAACTGACTCCTAAAAACATTTTAGGTACTCTTCGTAGTTAACTGACTCCTAAAAATATTTAAGGTACTCTTCGTAGTTAACTGACCCCTAACAATATTTTAGGTACTCTTCGTAGTTAACTGACTCCTAAAAACATTTTAGGTACTCTTCGTAGTTAACTGACTCCTAAAAATATTTTAGGTACTCTTCGTAGTTAACTGACTCCTAAAAACATTTTAGGTACTCTTCGTAGTTAACTGACTCCTAAAAATATTTTAGGTACTCTTCGTAGTTAACTGACCCCTAACAATATTTTAGGTACTCTTCGTAGTTAACTGACTCCTAAAAACATTTTAGGTACTCTTCGTAGTTAACTGACTCCTAAAAACATTTTAGGTACTCTTCGTAGTTAACTGACTCCTAAAAATATTTTAGGTACTCTTCGTAGTTAACTGACCCCTAACAATATTTTAGATACTCTTCGTAGTTAACTGACCCCTAACAATATTTTAGGTACTCTTCGTAGTTAACTGACTCCTAAAAACATTTTAGGTACTCTTCGTAGTTAACTGACTCCTAAAAATATTTAAGGTACTCTTCGTAGTTAACTGACTTCTAAAAATACTAGTTTCTATTCAATTTATTTTATCTCAGGAAATATCTACCCTCAAATAATCGCTATTTCGTTATCATTCACTCACCGACTGGCCGATGATATAAATGTTGCGGTACCTGCCTACTTCTGGCAGGCCTACAAACTTAACACTTGGAAAACTTATATTATGTTCTAATGCGGGAGAAAGGAAATTATTTATCGTCTCATCATCAGGTACTTTCATTCATTCCAATTTATTATAGAGAGTGTGTGGCTGTTTGCTGTTGGCTATTGGCTATTGGCTATTGGCACTATAACAACAAATAATAAAAATAAGTTAAGCAACGTCGAGCGCTGTCAGTACATGGATGGGTGACCGCGTCAAGTAAGCATTTTGTTTTTTTAAAAAATTGTTCCTTGTACAAAATAGTTTTGTACGATGGTACGGAACCCTCCGTGAAATTTGAAATACATGTTCTTATTAGGGAGAATGTAACGGAGCATTTCTAAAATGCTCCGTTACTTTTATTTTTAGGGTCCCGCAGTAAAAAAAGAACTAAAGTTTTCTTGCTCAGTAAGTACTTAGCTACAAAAAGGGGTGAGTTACGAACAGAAACATTAATGTAAAAATTGAAAATCAAATCAAATCAAAATGTAAAAAAGAGTTAAGATCCCAAGAAAAGCCAAGTCAGCCTTTTGTTACCTTCTTCAACTATGAAGTTATTTTATTTTATTAAAATTTGTTATTCGAAACTTATCCTAAAGTACTTGGCTCTTCTCGTGATCTAGATCACGGGGAAGAGCCAACTCAGACCTAGGTATACTTAAGTACTTTAGGATAAGTTCCGAATAGGAAATTCTAATAAAATAAAATAACTTCATAGTTGAAGGTAATAAAATGGCTGACTTGGGTTTTTTTACGTCGGAAGACGACGCGACGGCCTTGGCTTCATGTGTTTGTTCGGATCTCACATAAATATCGGGACATCCGTCAGTTCGCGCGCGGAGCACGTACCATCGATTGGAGCGCTTGTTACGGCTCGTCTCCGCGTCCATTCCGCCGCGGCCTTCTGTTCGAAGGCCGTGTCTGACTGTACTGTAACACACCTGTAACCTGTAACACAAGCGCAAGCGCTGGGATTGTTCAACAACCGCTGTGCTTGACGCCGACGCACAGAACCAGCCCTTATTGCCGTATCGTGCGGTCGCGGGCGCGGGCGCTGGCGGCGTGTGTGACAATCTGTGACAGTGTGATGTATCGCCCTCCCTGTGTGCAGGTGATCGCGCTGACGGAGCGCGCCGAGGTGGCGGAGCGCAACATCACGGTGGAGGCGGGGGGCAACTGGACGCACACGCTGCGCGAGCTGTCCCCCGGGGCCACCTACCAGCTGCACGCCTTCACGCTGCTGCACGACAAGGAGAGTGCGGCCTACGCCTCCAGGAACTTCACCACCAGTGAGTACTCCCTCTCTCGTTGCGGGGCGTAGGAGCACGTGCTGCGCGCCTGCTCGCAGGGCCATGTCGAACGATGCTGCCTTATTTACCATTAGAACAAGTCCCTTCGAGACTGACAATTTCAAACGATCGAGTATTTGTTTCGTGCGCAGCGACGCAAAGTAGAATGTCAAATGTACCTATCTAATCAAAAACATGAATGTGAACACTAGCCAAGTTCTGTCAGATAGTGGCTTCACGGATAAAAGAGCTGAGATCATAATAGATAGGTGCCAAGTTGCATAGCAGTTCCTAATCTTAATTTGATTAATTATTTATTTAATGTCATATTCCGTTTTGGTCATAAAACTCAAATATAAGTCTGTGTGAAACTTTAAAACTTAAGGTCACGGTCATGTTCACAAATAATTGTGTAATTATTCGCAGGAAAATCACGATCGGCACCGATATTGGTACCTACTTCAACATAATTTTTTTATTAGTTTTCGGATTTTTCCTCCAATACAGTTTGATGATCTACATTCAACAACTTCCTTGGTTAGCTAGGTTCGGTTTAGATTGTGGATGAGTCAGTTGTTAAACATGGCTCTGTTCAACAACTTCCTTGGTTAGCTAGGTTCGGTTTAGATTGTGGATGAGTCAGTTGTTAAACATGGCACTGTTCAACAACTTCCTTGGTTAGCTAGGTTCGGTTTAGATTGTGGATGAGTCAGTTGTTAAACATGGCACTGTTCAATAACTAACTACTTTAAGTAGGTATATTATTTATTTATAAAATTTGTTGTTCTTACTCTATTTGTGGATCTTACTAGACATGCTAAATTGCTAGGTTGGATAATGTCTAAGATATAGATAGGACCAAAAGCGCGCCCAACGGTTCGTGTAAAGATACTTACTGCTATTGCGTCGCCCGTTTCTATCCGAACTTGGCTGACATTCCAGTGCATTCATTTATGAATGAATGGTTGCTTTGCAAGGCATTCGATCCATCAACTCCTGCATCATCCAGCCTACATGCTTTACATTTCTAACAAAGCAAAGGGCGCGGGTGTGTGGTCGCAGCATTGCGTTGTTGTCGAGCGGCTCCACGACGCTCCACTGCGCCGCGCGGGCCCCACCGGCGTTTAAGTGCTGCTACTACACATTACTATTTCTGTTTCGAGCATTCTAAATACCACACATTCATGTCTCAAACTGTCACAACTGTCAAACTTCTATCATTATCTCAATCATTTGATTTTTTGTTTTTTGTTCGGATTTGTTGACAATTTGTCGCTCTAACTTCGACTATAGGTAATAATCCTTCGAAATCTGGAGATGGATAACGAGGCCTGGACCTGGAGTACTTGTAGCACTTTTGTATTTGATTTGTAAGTATCAACTACGAGAGCGGCGGCACTTTCACGCGTGCAATTAAAGTAACCTGGATTCCTTTCTTTTTTTTGTGCCTCGCGTAGTACGCTCTAGTAACTCATGAAATGGCTCAGTCAAACTGCGGAAAATCTTTGTTACGTATATAGAGATATCAAGATATTACTTGATCGCAGCCTTGTAGCGTCAGCTGAGAGGTTTGTCAGCGAGGCGGCTCGCGGCACAGCCTCCGCGCAGGGCCGGCCGTCGGTCGGTCGCAGTCAAGGTTGCGACAGACATGTGGTCGGTTACATTTGATGACGTGCTGTTATTTACTTGAACGGGTAGAGGCTTCTGCGAAGGTCGTCCGTCGGCGCGAGAGACCGCGCCGCGCGACAACCCTCCTCCTGTACAAAACAATGCAGTCCTACAGGTTTACCTACGAACATATGATTGATTGAAAGTCTACATCTGCAGAAGCTGCTCCTCATTGATACTCGAAAGGTCCAACTAATCATTACTTCTCTGAACCTATCAGGTAGCTAGGTAGACAGGACAGGGTCTACACATGATATATAAAATCCACGCGTCTTACGTCATCCGTATAAATAATCCTAACAAGTAGGAACCTTACCTATTGCGTTAGGCCAGCACTAAACGTATGCAGAATGTGCCATTGTTACAGCGCCGACAGCTGTCCGTAACATGCTGTTTATGTTCCGCAATTTTTGCGGGATACAAACTTATTGCTCAGAAATAACATACGGTGTACGGGACCACCTTGGGAGCATCTCCAAAAGAATCATCCAAAAGTTTTTTTGTTGTTAAGATAATTTTTTTTCTAGATTAAGTACTTGATCTAGACGAGACAATAAAACTTAAATAAATAACAAGTAGGTATATGTATAATACTATATACATATAAGTTAAGTGTATAGTATTCAGCTGAGGATTGAATAGTTTTGCCCTCACTCACACAGGCACATCATGCCTGTATGTATGTACTGCATATTATGTAAGTAATGTAATGTACTAGACCTAAGTATCTGCTAACGTGTGGTTTTGTCCCGTGCTCCCCGCGCCGGCGCAGGCGCAGGCGTCCTGGACGAGCGGTGAGCTTCATGTCCACAACAAACACAAACAACTCTACTTAGTTCCACACCCCGCATGTGCCTGTAGTTTCAACTAGTGGCGAGCCACGCTCTTGCTGTGGATTGTTGATCGTCCAGCACAATGTAGAATGCTTGTTTGCGTGCAATGTGTGCTAGCTGCCATTAGATAGTTGTGCCCGGTCAGTGAGCTGAACTAAATTATTATCTTATACATAGAAACATGCGCAGTAGGTATAGTGCTTACTTGACATTCGGGCCACACAATGGAAGCTCTGCGATGATCACTTCCGACTGGCTGAGCTATGCTACTGCTTTACGACGGCATGGCACCGGCACCGGCACCGGCCGCCGGTTGCGACGCTGCAGCGCGGCGCTGCAAGAGATTCATGGTGAACTAGTTCATGACTACATTTAAAGTAAAGTAATAAATATTTAGTTGCAGCAAATACAACCAACAAAAGTCAAAGTCAAAGTCAAAAACTCTTTATTTCCATAAATACAATAAATGTACACTTAGAAAAGGTCAAATTCTTAATAATTAAACACTGACACGGAAATAAAGTGATATTTTTGATTTCAGTCGCTTCGGTATGTTGACTAAAGTAAAGAAGCGACGAAGAAACCTTTAGCCTGTTAGTTGTTATTTTTCGAGTTGGAGCAAATCCCGTCCCAAGCTTTTTTATTCTCTAGATAATCTGATATTTTATAGTAGGCCTTTTTACACAAGAAGGTTTTGACAATTTGTTTGAATTTATTTACTGATAATTTTTGCAACTCACTAGGAGTTTTGTTGTAGAACCGTATACATTGCCCTTTAAAAGATACATTGATTTTGTGTAGTCTAGTTGTGGGCACAGCGAGTTTATGTTTATTTCTTGTATTCAAATTATGTACATCGCTATTTTGAGGGAACCGATTGATATTTCTATGAGTGTACAATAGGTTTTCATAAATATATTGACATGGTACTGTCATTATGTTTATTTCCTTGAATTTTTCACGTAGGCTTTCTCTGGGACCCATATTATAGATTGCACGAACAGCCCTCTTCTGCAGCACAAATACGGTGTTAATATCTGCAGCGTTCCCCCATAGCAGTATGCCATAAGACATAACACTATGGAAGTAGCTGAAATAAACTAGTCTAGAAGTATCAACGTCTGTAAGGTGACGGATTTTTTTGACTGCATACGCTGCAGAACTAAGTCTCTTCGATAGCTTGTCTATGTGTGGGCCCCATTGAAGTTTACTATCTAAGGTTATTCCTAAGAATATGGTACTATTAACAATTTCTAACGTTTCTCCTTTGACGGTTACATCAGCCTTAACTTGTTTTACATTAGGTAGAATAAATCTAATGCATTTCGTTTTACAACATTTAAACTTATACTATACTACATCTAAAGTTAAGTTAAAAAATAACTAAACTTAACCAAAAATACAGCTACATTTTGTAGTTTAATTAATTTCATAGGCGATTTTCGTCGGCTTCCTCACTAGTCTGTATCGAGGAAACCAGAAGTTTCCTCGATACAGACTAGTTTAGTTTAGTAGACAGGCTCAGCCTACACAACATTATAAATACAAAATATACATTTAAAATAAATACATATCGGAGCATCCTGACTAATGGGATTTTTAGAAATAGTGACGTCCGCCGAACTACCACCAGCAGAGCGGATCACTCATTTCAAACAAGGAACCATTAATGTTCGGGTAAACCGACCACGCAGCAGATATGCATTTAGCTGCGCTTGCAGTTGAATGCGTATTTGCTCGCGGTTACCTAAATTTACTCAGTTCGCGATCGACCGCCATCGTCGCGGGTTCAAATCAATAATACCATTATAACCATTTCGTACCATTTACCATTTATTCCATAAGTTGGCGGCAGGAGTTTAAATTACCATAAATAACGTGTCTTGTGAATATAGTCCGTACCATACCACACCAGCGACTTTCCTTGACCACCAACCAAGCACCATACCAATTACCAAGCTCAAAGGGCAGTTTAGGGATCAACCAGCATCATCTACCACAACCCCCAAACCATACCCCTTTTCAATTAATTTACACTATATGTAAGGTTTCCGCCCTACACCTTTAGATGATATTGATAGGAGATGATAAGTGTGCGGTTTATACATAAATCGCACACTATACACTTTTATTTTAGATTTAAAACTTTACAATTCTTATGATTAAACTACTAGCTATATCTACGTTTAAAATTACAAGGGTACTCACAAGATTTTGTTCGTTGCACAAGACACAACCTCTGTTGCGGACGGTAACCAGGATGACCTAGTTCTCCCTGGGAAAGTATTCCAACTTAAGTTCGACGTGCGTTCCTTTCTCCTTCCGTAGCTGGTAGACGCAAGCCGCCACGCACCCCTGAATGCGTATGAAGCTATGACGACTTGATCTTCCTTCCTATGGGTGGGACCTCGACGTTGAAATGAAAGACAGATATTCAGGTTTCGGCTGTTCCTAGGTTTCCCTACTACTACTTGCTGTCTTCCTATTATCTTGCTTCTTGCCTCTTCGATGGCTTAGCTGCGACTTGCCTCTTCGGTGGCTGGACTGCGACTGACGGCCGTACAAAATGCGCTCATATTTATATGGCCGTGTTTTACCGGCAAGACGCCTGCGTGCCTTTTGACCCAAATTCACCTAATTTTTCCTTGAGCCGAAACCTTTAAACCTTTATTTCTTGTAATCTACCCAAAGAATACTGACAAATTTATGCCTTATACATAACAATAACAAGCCTTATCAACATAAAATTACAAAATCTAAACATATTCAACAAATAAAAAAGTTCCTAGAACAAAAACTTATAAAAAACTTGATTCGGAACATTTTCCTTATACTAATTTTACAATATCTCTAAAACTTATTAACAGATTTACACAATTCAAACGGAAAACCTTGTTCCAAGCCAAAATCCTTCAAATAACACTATTTTTGTTATGATTCATCAATAAACAAAAAAGTACTTAAATAAAACGTTGTCTTAATATAACAAAAAATAAATCAGCCTTACATTAAGGTTTCGTCGCCGACAACCTCTCTCGACCGAGGCTCACAAAGTAATAATGCGTCAACCGCCGCGCGCCACCGCCTTCTTTGAAAAACCACGTGGCGTGCAGTAAATTATTTTCAAAACAATTTTGGCATAATAAATCTTAACGTTATTTATGAAGTTGTTTCTTAGCTATTGTTTTAGTTTACAAATTAGTTTAAACATTAATAGCTGTTGCTTGAACACCGCGCCACCTCCGCTCCGTGGCGCGCAATTCAAACAACAAGTTGTGATTTGTGTTTTATAGGTAGTATTGAAAACACTTAAAACCTTATCGCCTTAGTATTGTAAATTAACCTCATATAATAAATAACTATTTACACATGTGAAAATCAACGGTTAAACAAAAAGCTTGATTAATTGTTAAAATTTGAGAATAATATGGACTTAGGTTTACGTGACCGTAAAAATCTGCGTAATAATTCAACTAAAATCAACAAATTAAACAGCCTATCAGGGCATTAGCCTTAATTAATTAAATTAATAGTTATTTCTAAGGAATGTTTCGTTTTCAAACGGTTTTGCGTCGTCTCTTCATACATATTTCTAAGAAAGTTGTGTTGTGCGGCTTGCCGTCAGTGACGGTTTGGACCGTTAACGTTAACGTGTCGTCGCCGTGGCCGCGGCCGCTTCTTCTAATGTTATGTAATTATGTACCTATTTCACACTCGATACGAACAAAAACCCATGCTACCCACTTAAGAGGGCGCAATGCGCGCCATTTTGTGAAAAGGATAGGCATAGGATTTTGCGTTCATAGGAGCGGGACAGAGCATACGTTTTTGGAAAGGCGACGGCGGCGGCGGAAGCGCAAAAATCAAGTTTTTGCTTATATACAAGATAGCTACACAACTTGTGAAGAAACTGGTTCAAGGAACCCAATAATAAGTCACCTACGAAGCAAAACTTAAGTAATTTCAATAGACCTAAAAACAAAAGCAAGTACCTACATTAGTTTGGTTGTTTCAACCATACTAATGTAGGTACTTGGTTCTCTACCCCCACTCACCCTCCGGCACAACTCCTACCGAACTAAACATTCTAACAACAGGGCTAGGTGACGACCTCTACTCATATGCAGGGTATTCAACCATACTAATGTAGGTACTTGGTTCTCTACCCCCACTCACCCTCCGGCACAACTCCTACCGAACTAAACATTCTAACAACAGGGCTAGGTGACGACCTCTACTCATATGCAGGGTATTCAAAATGGCAGAGATTTAGAACAAACGCTTAATCATTTTGTGGTGCACAATAAACAATTTGTATTGTATTGTAGTTTTGTGTTTTTGCCCCATGTGGCATACCGCTGTTGGGATGATCATGAACTAGAAAAGTTTTTAGTGAATTGAAAGATCAGAGACACGCTTAGTTTTTTTTTTAATTCAATCCAAAGTTGATTGATTGTATTAAGTTTATCAGTCATCTAGTACCCATAACACAAGCTCAGCTTAGCTTGGGGCTAGATGATGCTGTGTGGATTGTCCAGCATTATTTATTTATTATTTATTATCAATTGATCTCTGAGTTTTTAATGTTTACTTTTCAACACTTTACATGCTGCATGATAGCTGCTTTATATACCTAGATCCCACGTAAATATTTATTTTTTTGTCCGGGCTAACATGCTAGATGTAATTTAAAAAAATTAAGCCAGTGTATGCTTTTTTTGTGCATTTCGTACAAAAAAAGTTATATCACTAAATAATTAAAATTTCGGAGAAATATAGAAAAATCTTTAAAAAAATCCTGTAAATAGCCGAGCGGCTTTTAAGGGTTAAAACTGCCGCCAAGCTATTATACTTGGTTCCACCTACCCTAGTTACCATGGCGCATGGTCTGCCGCACACCCTGTATGTATACCTTATCCCTTACCCTTATCGTTATATCCGTAAGATTATCAACAATGATGGTGACTGTCCAGAACTTTTTGGCAAATTAGACTTCAATGTACCGCATAAGCAGCTTAGACGACACAACTCCATACTACATGTCCAACATGTTGGAACTAATTATAGACAAAATTCATTTATAGTGCAAGCGATTAGAACTGTTAATGATTTTAGCAGGATGTTGAACATTGACCCTTTTAATACCAGCATTCACAGGGCAAGGCGATGCATGACTCTCAACTTTTTTTGCACATGATGTATGTAGTTATACTCTTAATTCTTATTTACCTTTTGTTTCTTTTTTAAGTTTTATTAACACTAGAGGACTCGCGCGCCAAAATACTCCTAGAGTGCTCGCGCGGGTCACATGTGTCACCCATTATGACATAGGTTTTTTTTCTTAACACTCATGTTTGATAATAAAAAAAGGTATAATGACACAAATCAACTTTATTTCTTACTAAATACTTTCACAAAAGTCAAAAATTGCTTAACTTATATGAATTATAAAACAAATGGTTAACCTCTCTAAAATTTACCACATTTTGTACCTATTGAGATCAAAAAGTTTTTTATTGTTTGAAACACATTAATTTGATAAAGAAATCATCTTAATACAAAGTTAACGAACACATTGTTCTTATTCAATAGCATTTTCGTCACAGCTAGGGCATAAATAACTTACTTGAAGATATACTTGATTTTCAATCACGATGGTAGAGTTTCTAAAACTTCCCCGAACGCTCGCGCGGGTGACATGCGTCACCCACGTACTTGATAAATGCACTGCGCACAAGTGGATGCGCTTAGCAAGATGACGCACTACTGGTGTGTGGGACGGTACATACTTGAGGAATACCTGAGAGGGCAGCACTGTAGCACGATTCGTTCAAAAGTTAATTATCAATCTTTCACCCTGGGTGGCATATGTCACCCGCGCGAGCCCTCTAGTGTTAATATAATTTTATTGCTCTATTAAGTACGCAATTTGTCGACGACATAAATTTTAGTGTTCACACTTAGGTAGTTTATTATGACTTTATTAGCGAA
This sequence comes from Eupithecia inturbata, assembly GCA_963662085.1. NCBI lineage: Eukaryota > Metazoa > Arthropoda > Insecta > Lepidoptera > Geometridae > Eupithecia > Eupithecia inturbata. The sequence continues at coordinate 184,342 of OY759179.1, read as the reverse complement.
TGCCTATTATTAGCTTTCTGTGTCTACTTTAATTTATATTGTAACTAGATAAGCTGATGGCAATCCAATTAAATAAATAAAAATACCTAGGTAGGTACCTATTCTATTTGTGTTGTGTATATTTGTATCCATGCATGCATGTCTGAGTTGTAGAACTAAGTATTGTCTTTTTAGGGTTCTGTACCCGAATTCCCGAACCCGAAGACGGTCCGTCTGTCCGTCTTTATCTCAGACATAATACATTGTACCTATACTCAGTAGATAGTGCATACAGTATCAGCAGGCGCAGGCGCAGGCGCAGGCGCAGGCCCCTGCGGGAGTGCTGAGGGTGCTGTTATAGACGTGTGTGTGTTCTAGAGCCGAACACGCCGGGTAAGTTCATCGTGTGGTTCCGCAACGAGACGACGCTGCTGGTGCTGTGGCAGCCGCCCTACCCGCCCGGTTTCTACACGCACTACAAGGTAACCCCCCGCCTACACCTCACCTTCTACACACATTCGGTGTACAGTATTTGTATTGTATTGTACCCGTCCTAGGCACGCTATAAAATGTCAGTGGCTTCTCCCGCAGATGTGTAGTATCTACTTATGTATACAGAAATGTTGCCAAACATAGTCTATGTGAGTCGAGCACAGTCCAGAGCGGAGACATGTTAGAATCGAGCAGTAGGAGTGCGTAGCGTGTGAGGATGCACAGTCCAGAGCGGAGACATGTTAGAATCGAGCAGTAGGAGTGCGTATACTACGTGTTTGTGTGCGGACAGGTGTCGATCCTGCCGGGCGACGCACGCGACAGCGAGCTGTACGTGGAGAAGGAGGGCGAGCCGCCCGGGCCGGCGCAGGCCGCTTTCAAGGGGCTGGTGCCGGGGCGCGCATACAATATCTCCGTGCAGACCGTGTCCGAGCCCGAGATCAGCCCGCCCACCACGGCGCAGTACCGCACGGTCCCGCTGCGCCCGCGCAACGTGACCGTGCCCCACCATCTCCTCACCGAAACCTCCTTCCGCGTGCTGTGGCTGCCGCCGCAGGACGAGAGCGAGTTCGAGAAGTACCAGGTCTCCGTGAGCGGCGAGGCACGCCGGCTCGCGCCGCTCGTGCGCGCGCGCAACGACCCACCGCAAGCCAGCTTCGAGGCGCTCGAGCCCGGCGCCCACTACACCGTCACCGTCAAGACCATGTCCGGGAAGGTACGCCTCTCACCTGCCTCTCACAACAGTTGCCTTTCCTTCGAGTAGTGTTTTATATACATAGTTTGATGATGCATTGCAGGTGACGTCGTGGCCGGCGGCGACGGAGCTGACGTTGAAGCCGCTACCGGTGCAGGGTCTGTCGGTGGCGCGCGTGGCGGGCGGCGGGGAGGGGGACGCGGTGCGCGTGCGCTGGCAGCCGCCGGCGGGGGGCGCGCACGACGACTACCGGCTGGAGTACCACGAGCCGGGCGGCGACGCCTCCTCGCTGCCCGCGCCCGCGCCCGACCTCACGCTGGACGCGCTGCTGCCCGGACGGAATTACACGGTACGGCCCGCGCCGCCCGGAGCCTCACCTCGCCTCGCCTCGCCTCCGACTGTCTGCGCCTGACCGTGCCTTGTACTTCAGATCAGCGTGTTCGCGGTGTCGCGCGGCGTGTCGTCGAACGCGAGTGTGGCGTGGGCGGGCACGCGCCCGCTGGCGCCCGTCGTGGTGAGCGCCGAGCCGTCGGCGCGCGCGCTGCGGCTCGCCTGGCGCTCCGACGTCAACTCGCGCCAGCACCTCTACACGCTGCGCTACCGCCGTAACGACACGCAGGGCGACTACACCATGGTACCGTCCCCGTCCCGTCGCCCCTGGCTGTCCCCGCTCGGCCCCGGCCCCTTACCTCTGGTTGTGTGCGCAGGTAACGACGCGCGAGACTTCGGCGCTGCTGGAGGGCCTGTTCCCGGGGGCCGTGTATGAGCTGCAGCTGGCTGCCGTCAGCCACGAGCTGACCAGCGACCCGCACACGCTGTACCGCGCGGTGCGGCCGCTGCCGGCGCTCTCGCTGGCGGTGGCGCGCGCCAGCTCCGACAGCGCGGCCGTCAGCTGGGCGGGCCCGGCGCGCGCGCACTCCGCGCTCTCGCACTACCAGCTGCGCTACCGGGTGGAGGGCGCCGAGGCCTGGCGCGCGCTGCCGCTGCTGCCGCCCACTGCGACGCACGCTGAGGTATGCATACACTACCTACCAGCTGCGATAATTACCTAGTTCATTCAAAACACTTGTATGTATGTGTGCAGATCGTCAACATGACGCACGGCGAGCGGTACAGCATTTCCCTGGAGACGCTGAGCGAGGGCGGCGCCGGCGCGGGCGAGGGCGGGCGCGTGGCGTCGGGCGAGCCGCTGTGGGCGGCGCACACCGTGCGTGAGTACCGGCGGGGCGGGGCGAGGCGGGGCGGGGCGCGGTACGTGTGTAGTGACGCGGTTGTGTTGCAGGGCCCAGCCCCGTGTCCAACGTGGCGGCGCTGGTGGACACGCGCAACCTGACGCTGGAGTGGCCGCGTGGCGGCGGGCGCGTGGAGGAGTACTCGCTGCGCGTGTGGCCTGCGGAGGCGCAGGGCGAGGAGCGCGCGCTGCGCGTGCCGGCCGGCGCGCGCAGCACGCAGCGCGTGCCGCTCGAGGCGCTCGACCCCGGCCGCGGGTACGTCGTCTCCATCGCTGCGCACTCGTACAACCTCACCTCGGACGTGTTCACCATCACCACCCGCACGCGTGAGTACCCCCCGACCACAACTGCCGGCAGACAACACCGGCCCTCCGCGCGCCTCACCACAACACTCCGCTTGTGCCGCAGGTCCGCTGGTCCTGTCCGAGCTGACGATCGTGCACGAGCGCGACCAGGCCGACTCCAACGACTCGCTGCCCTCCATCCAGGTGACACTAGACAAGCCTCGGCCCGCGCTGCCTGCGCTGCTGGCCCCCTATGACGGCCTCGCGCTAAACTTGCTACGGTCTCGTCCTTCAAGCTTGCTCATCATTGCAGCCCTCGCTGTCCGCGCTATAATATATATATTATTTTTTCATAAAGCAATACACCATTGTACATTTCTAGGCGGGAGCTGTTTCTGCATTCATTTGAAGCAAACGGTTTCAAATTCAAAATGAGTCAGTTTCGTTACAGTTTTAAGGGTTTGAAGATCGGAGATCGGTTCGAAACCCTTACGGTCTCGCTTTTTCTGTCCTTTTTTCCGCCTTTAATATCTCAGCAACTGCAGCAGCAAATAATTTGAAATACAAAATAATAATACATTTCGTGCGCCTACAGATTAAAGGAAAAAAAAATAAAATTAAAATTTACAGTACAAATTCTGATGTCGAAATTTTAAAAGAGATTCAAGTGGGTATCAAAGGAAAGGTATCGGCTTGTACATCTCAAAACAGTTTTTGAAATTTGAACTTTTTCATTTTTAGGTATTCATTAAGGGGTATCCAGAATGCCATGCATACATTTAGGTATTCATTAAGGGGTATCCAGAATGCCATGCATACATTTAGGTATTCATTAAGGGGTATCCAGAATGCCATGCATACATTTAGGTATTCATTAAGGGGTATCCAGAATGCCATGCATACATTTAGGTATTCATTAAGGGGTATCCAGAATGCCATGCATACATTTAGGTATTCATTAAGGGGTATCCAGAATGCCATGCATACATTTAGGTTTTCATTAAGGGGTATCCAGAATGCCATGCATACATTTAGGTATTCATTAAGGGGTATCCAGAATGCCATGCATACATTTAGGTTTTCATTAAGGGGTATCCAGAATGCCATGCATACATTTAGGTATTCATTAAGGGGTATCCAGAATGCCATGCATACATTTAGGTATTCATTAAGGGGTATCCAGAATGCCATGCATACATTTAGGTTTTCATTAAGGGGTATCCAGAATGCCATGCATACATTTAGGTATTCATTAAGGGGTATCCAGAATGCCATGCATACATTTAGGTTTTCATTAAGGGGTATCCAGAATGCCATGCATACATTTAGGTATTCATTAAGGGGTATCCAGAATGCCATGCATACATTTAGGTTTTCATTAAGGGGTATCCAGAATGCCATGCATACATTTAGGTTTTCATTAAGGGGTATCCAGAATGCCATGCATACATTTAGGTATTCATTAAGGGGTATCCAGAATGCCATGCATACATTTAGGTTTTCATTAAGGGGTATCCAGAATGCCATGCATACATTTAGGTTTTCATTAAGGGGTATCCAGAATGCCATGCATACATTTAGGTATTCATTAAGGGGTATCCAGAATGCCATGCATACATTTAGGTATTAATTAAGGGGTATCCAGAATGCCATGCATACATTTAGGTTTTCATTAAGGGGTATCCAGAATGCCATGCATACATTTAGGTATTCATTAAGGGGTATCCAGAATGCCATGCATACATTTAGGTATTCATTAAGGGGTATCCAGAATGCCATGCATACATTTAGGTATTCATTAAGGGGTATCCAGAATGCCATGCATACATTTAGGTATTCATTAAGGGGTATCCAGAATGCCATGCATACATTTAGGTATTCATTAAGGGGTATCCAGAATGCCATGCATACATTTAGGTATTCATTAAGGGGTATCCAGAATGCCATGCATACATTTAGGTTTTCATTAAGGGGTATCCAGAATGCCATGCATACATTTAGGTATTCATTAAGGGGTATCCAGAATGCCATGCATACATTTAGGTTTTCATTAAGGGGTATCCAGAATGCCATGCATACATTTAGGTTTTCATTAAGGGGTATCCAGAATGCCATGCATACATTTAGGTATTCATTAAGGGGTATCCAGAATGCCATGCATACATTTAGGTATTCATTAAGGGGTATCCAGAATGCCATGCATACATTTAGGTATTCATTAAGGGGTATCCAGAATGCCATGCATACATTTAGGTATTCATTAAGGGGTATCCAGAATGCCATGCATACATTTAGGTATTCATTAAGGGGTATCCAGAATGCCATGCATACATTTAGGTATTCATTAAGGGGTATCCAGAATGCCATGCATACATTTAGGTATTCATTAAGGGGTATCCAGAATGCCATGCATACATTTAGGTTTTCATTAAGGGGTATCCAGAATGCCATGCATACATTTAGGTATTCATTAAGGGGTATCCAGAATGCCATGCATACATTTAGGTTTTCATTAAGGGGTATCCAGAATGCCATGCATACATTTAGGTATTCATTAAGGGGTATCCAGAATGCCATGCATACATTTAGGTTTTCATTAAGGGGTATCCAGAATGCCATGCATACATTTAGGTATTCATTAAGGGGTATCCAGAATGCCATGCATACATTTAGGTATTCATTAAGGGGTATCCAGAATGCCATGCATACATTTAGGTTTTCATTAAGGGGTATCCAGAATGCCATGCATACATTTAGGTATTCATTAAGGGGTATCCAGAATGCCATGCATACATTTAGGTTTTCATTAAGGGGTATCCAGAATGCCATGCATACATTTAGGTATTCATTAAGGGGTATCCAGAATGCCATGCATACATTTAGGTATTCATTAAGGGGTATCCAGAATGCCATGCATACATTTAGGTATTCATTAAGGGGTATCCAGAATGCCATGCATACATTTAGGTATTCATTAAGGGGTATCCAGAATGCCATGCATACATTTAGGTATTCATTAAGGGGTATCCAGAATGCCATGCATACATTTAGGTATTCATTAAGGGGTATCCAGAATGCCATGCATACATTTCCGATGTAGCCATCCTTAAGATTTCTCGAAAGTGCATCTAATCTAAGTGATGAAAAATATCTCATTATTTTAAAAAATAACTGCTCTTCAAAAAAGTATCCTTCCTTTTAAAATATTTTGAGTAGTTTTATAATAAATCACTGGAGAAAAACACTTTAAAAAATCACGGGTTATAACTCTCACAGAAAATATAATAACTCCAAATGAATTAAACATATTAAAACAACTACTTCAACATTTTATCTTTCCGTTAATCAATCGTATTTTTATAGGATTCAATACAATTATAATAGATCCCCAAAAAAAAAAAAACACATTTTTGTTAGACGTTTTGCGAAGAATTGCAATAACGATAATATTTAGCCAACAGAATTTCAACCTTATTTTTCAGACATCCTTTTTAATATATGCTCAAAATCGTTTCCACTAACTTCAGCCGGAGGCTGGATGCCTTCTCGGACGGTCGTGAGGGCATGTCACTTTTTTGTATTTTGACAGCTGGTGACGTGATACGAATTACGTTGTTTGACAACTTTTGTTTTCCAGTTCCTATGGTCTCTATACCATTGGAATAGAGTTACTATTGACATGTACGAACGCCCAACTGTATTTGTTTTGCAAATGTTGTAAACGTAGAGTTACACATACAAGTAGTAGGTAAACTTTTCTGATCAGAAGTTACCTACCTACCTATAGTCAAGCTTAGAGTTAGCTGCAACAAAAAAAATCACGTGTCGAGTTATCAATACCTATTTATTGAAAAACGGATCTCAAATCGAGAAGTTTTTTAATTGTGTTTAAAATCAACAACAAGGATGTTCTAATTTTCGTTTAGGTACTTAGTTAATAATACTTAATTATTAATAATATTAATAATCTACATAATTAAAATTAATCGCTTAATGCTGCTAAGCGCAAAACTCGAGACCGGCATTTACGACACTTAGCTAGTGTTTTTTTTAATATTTCTTGAAGTCTGTGGAAGGTTTTTATGACTACAAAAATTTCAAAAATTACCGATAAACGTAATCATCACAACTCGGGTAACACTGCGGGGTGCAGCTAGTATATGTATAATAATAATTATATGCACACCGCATCATCTAGCCCCAAGCTTAGCGGTTATCAGGACACTAGCGCGAAAAATCACAAAACTCATATTATCTCTCAAAATAGACGTCGCAGAACGTTGCGGATTTCACTATTGTGTAGAAAATTTTGTTATCTTCGTCTTCGTTTTTCTGTGATATAACTCACTTTCCCCTACCCTTCTCACTTCCTTCCCCATAAAGTGAAACATACTTTAACGTAGACCATCGTAGCACGTGCTACGAGGCTACGAAGGACCGGCGTAGCATACAAAAGACTTCAACGCGCACGCACTTTCTTACTGCACTAAATAATATATTGTTTCGAGAACCTTCATAGCACGTGCTACGAATTCTGCGTGAGTCAGATGGCTTGGTACCAATGAGTATCAATAGTGAAAAAGTTCTTGAAAACTTTCTAACTAATAGGATAAAACCTTAGTTCTCCAGTGAAGTCTACTCTTTTTTCAACTTTTATATTTTGTTTATTGATATATTAAAGTTGTGTTATTATTGCCAATAATGTAAACATTACTACCACATGCCTTCTCACACGCACATTTATACAATCAAACAACACTACCTACACTAGATCTTCATTTATTATTTACTTTATACCATTTTAGGGTTCCGTACCTGAAGGGTAAAAACGGGACTCTATTACTAAGCCTCCGCTGCCTGTCCGTCCACAGACGGTTGTAATTTACACAGAATGTGTATTTCTCTTGCCGCTACAACAACAATTAACAAACATGACATAATTATTAAAACTAAAGGGGGCTCCTGTACTTCCTATATTGCTTCCCATAACTATTTTTTTGTATATTTGGCTCTACTTTTGTCAAGGCTGTATCTCTTTTTTTGTTTACGTTATTGTGCACTTGTGTTATAAAACTTTGCTTCTTGCCAAATTTCATGGATCTAGGTTAGGTTAGGTAGGTGCCCTATAGGTTTTGTGTGCATGTGATTTTCTTGGTAATTTTAAAATATGCAGGCGTATACGGCTGTTTCTTTCGATTGCCTTAGATTGTTGACTTAGAAGTCTTATTTATATCATGGCTCCAATAGCTTACGGACTTGATTTTTTGATGAACTCTATTACCTCCACGCTTTCCCGAGAAATTTGGGTTAACAGACAGATGGGCAGGCGGACAACAAAGTTTTTTTTTTGCTTGTGAGGTACGGAACCCTAAAAAGATATGTACTTAGAAATTCTGTGCGTGACGGACGGTTGGACAGGATCAGGTATCTAGTGTGTTCTTTTTATTATTCTGTCATGATTTTTAAACGCCGATTGACAATTTAAATGTTGTTTTACTAACATTTTTCTATAATTTTGAAATTGTATATAAATAATGAAAGTGATCTTTGTAAGAAGACTGAATACTCCTGAATATCAGATAGTATTGAAGAAGGTAGCCACTTCTTACAGTAGTCAATTTGCATAGGTCTATGGAAAATTTTAGCGCCCTCTGACGCCTAAATTTGTACGAATTCGCATGCCATCTGAGCATCTGAGCGCACCATGGTAGGCCCTTAATTAGCAAAATCTCTAACCGGTACCTATAGTACATATTGGTATAATTGACAAACGTTTAAACCCGCGGCGCGCGAGGCTCACTCGCACTTGACGGATCTTGTTTTGGTTTAACCTCGTTTGAGTCAAGTAGTTCGTTTAATGAGTATGCGTGCGCAGGTGACGTACACGCCGACGCCGGCGGGCGCGACCACTTTCGACGCGTACCGATTCCGGCTGGAGGGCGCGGCGGGCGAGGCGCGCGAGGCGCAGCGCGCCGCCGGCAACGAGACGCGGCGCGTGCGCTTTGCGGCGCTCACGCCGGGCGCGCTGTACAACGTGACCATGTGGACGGTCTCCGGCAACGTGAGCTCGCACCCCGTGCAGCGACAGGTGCGGCTGTACCCGTGCGCCGTGCCGTGGCTGAACGCGACGCAGGTGGAGGCGCGGCGCGTGGCGCTGGCGTGGGGCGAGCCCTGCGGCGTGTACACGGACTACGAAGTGCAGTACCTGGAGGCAGCGGACCGGCTGCGCACGCTGCCCGCCGCCGCGCCGCGCGTGTTGCTCGAGGCCCTACGCCCACACACGCTGTACACATTCACGGTGGTGGTGCGCGCGGGTGCGGCGGACGCGCTGCCGACGCTGTCGCGTGCGGTCTCGGTGGCGGTGGGCACGGCGCAGGCGCCCCCGCCCGCGCCGCGCGCCTTCGCCCCGCAGGACGCGGCGCCCTCGCGGCTCGCCTTCGCCTGGGAACTGGCGCCGCAGGACGCTAACGGCGACCTGACCCGCTTCCAGCTCGAGTACTGGTCGCAGCAGGCGCCCGACAACCGCACCAAGCTCTACTTCCCGCCGGACGGTGAGTGCCCGCCCCTTCACGCGCGGGGCGGCCCGAGCCCATGCTATGTCCGACCCACTGTGCTACGTGACTACAGATCTCGATATTTTGAGATTTTTATTTGTGTATTATAAACAAATAATTTTAGAGCAAATTAAAAAAAAGTATGTGAGTAGAAGTTGAGGACCTAATAAAATGTTCCCTGCATATGTTTGGGATATGCGTGCGCATGTTAGCTCAGTCCGAGAGGTGTGTGTTGCAGCGCGCAGCGGGGCGGTGTCGGGGCTGGTGCCGGGCGGCGCGTACGAGTTCGTGCTGCGCGGCGAGACGGCGGGCGGCGTGGGCGCGCCGGCGCACTGGACGCAGCTCATGTCCATCGGCGCACCTCCGCGGCCGGCCGCCGGCGCTCTGCCGCAGCCCGCCGCCGCCTCCTCCAGCACGGTGGCGGTCCGCTTCCGCTCCGACTACTTCTCGCCCGCCAACGGGAACGTCACCTCCTACACGCTGGTCGTCAGCGAGGACCCGGAGCGGGGGCCTCTCCCCGCCGCCTCCTCCTCTTCGTCCCCCGCGCACCTGCCCTCCTGGCGCGACGTGCAGCGCCTGCCCGTGTGGCCGCCCTACCAGGTGAGTGCAGCGCGGTCGAGCGAGCCGCCGCCATCTCGTCCGCGCGGTGTAACGTAATGTGCTGCTCGCTCCTCAGGTGACGGAGCCCTACTATCCGTTCCGCGGGCGCGCAGAGGAGCTGTTCGTGATCGGGGCGGAGCGCTGCGAAGCGGGGCGCGGCGCGGGCGCGGGCCGCGGGGAGCGGAGCGCCTACTGCAACGGCCCGCTGAAGCCTAACACCAAGTACTACGTGAAGCTGCGCGCCTTCACCGCGCCCGACAAGTTCACCGACACACACTACGCCGCTGTGCACACCGGTCAGTACCCACTACACTACACCGCACCGCACCGCACCGCGCTCTGCGCCGACCTACTCCGAGATAAGTCGGTGGACACCCTTCAATTGATTATTTCTAATCACATCAAAGCACACGGACTCAAATGATATAAATTGATAAGGTATTATCAAATCGCGCGCAACGGCGCACGATTAGTAGGTGCCTTGCGTGTAGTGAGTGAGGTGCGCTATGTGTGTTGCAGAGGTGGACAACACGGGATGGATCGTGGGCGGCAGCGTGGCGCTGGCGGCGCTGCTGGCGGCGGCGCTGGGCGGGGCGGTGCTGCGGCGGCGGCGCACGCTGGCGGCCGCCGCGCCGCCCGCGCCGCCGCCGCCGCGTTCGTCGCGCCCCGTGCGCGTCGCCGACTTCATCGAGCACTACCGCCTGATGGCCGCCGACTCGGACTTCCGCTTCAGCGAGGAGTTCGAGGAGCTGAAGCACGTGGGGCGCGAGCAGCCCACCACGGCCGCCGACCTGCCCGTGAACCGGCCCAAGAACCGTTTCACCAACATCCTGCCGTACGACCACTCGCGCTACAAGCTGCGCCCCGTCGACGACGAGGAGGGCTCCGACTACATCAACGCGAGCTACGTGCCCGGGCACGCCTCGCCGCGCGAGTTCATCGTCACGCAGGGCCCGCTGCACAGCACGCGCGACGACTTCTGGCGCATGTGCTGGGAGAGCGGCGCGCGCGGCATCGTCATGCTGACGCGCTGCGTGGAGAAGGGCCGCGAGAAGTGCGACCGCTACTGGCCGTACGACACGCGGCCCGTCTACTACGGAGACATCGCGGTCACCGCGCTCAACGAGAGCCGCTACCCCGACTGGACCATCGCCGAGCTGATGGTCTCGCGCGGCAGCGAGCAGCGCGTGCTCACGCACTTCCACTTCACCACCTGGCCCGACTTCGGCGTGCCCGAGCCGCCCGAGACGCTGGCTCGCTTCGTGCGCGCCTTCCGCGAGCGCTGCCCGCCCGACGCGCGGCCCGTGGTGGTGCACTGCAGCGCCGGCGTGGGCCGCTCCGGCACCTTCGTCACGCTGGACACGGCGCTGCAGCAGCTGGCGCGCGGCGCCGACTCGCTCGACGTGTTCGGCACCGTGCACGCCATGCGCCGCGAGCGCGTCTGGTGCGTGCAGACGGAGCAGCAGTACATCTGCATCCATCAGTGCCTCGTGGCCGTGCTGGAGGGGCAGGACCTGCAGCCGCCGCCGCACCACAACCACCACAACAACCCCGCCTTCGAAGGTGAGCCCCCGCGCCCCCCGCGCACCGCGCCGCCACCGCACACCGCCCGACCTCACCTCACCTCACTCCACCTTGTCGGACCAGGCCCCGGCTGAGCACCGCGCCCCGCGCCCCGCGCCCCGCGCCTCGCACCTCGCACACATACGTAACGTGTTCGAGTGGTGTGTGTGTGTTTGTGTGTGCTCCGCACTCTACTCCGCTCTGTCGCGTGCTTGCCCGCACTGTAACTGATGATGATACTTACATAAGTAACAAGACTGCACTCTAGAGGTCTAGTAAACATATTGCATATAAACTGCTCTAAACTTGACGAAGCGCGGCCCTCATGGACGCCGTGGTGGAGCGCGTTCAAACTTTATTTAAAGAATCATATCCATCATCCATCTTTAGAATGTAGATGCACCATCAGCATCAGCATCAGCACCCGCAGTGAGACGAGACTGCAACAAAGGCTTCGTTTAACATTATCTAATGTCTGCTTAACCAACAGTCTAACACTTGTGTGAGGGTGTGTGTGTGTGTGTGTGTGTGGTCATAGCGAGTAGCGTTACTACTCGTAGTACAACTAACAGAACAAACCTTTGTCCGGAGCTGGACAGTTACGGATGTGCCTGACCGATGCCCGACTGTGTGTTGCAGACGACGAAGGCATCGCGGAGTCCGGCATGTGAGCGGCGCGACGCGACGCGGCGCGACGTGGCGCGATGCGGCGCCGAACCAACGTCTTGTTATTTCATTACGGAAATTGACCTATGACAGGAAATTTTTATATTTTTTTACTTAAAGCTAAATATATTTTGATAAAAATTATTTTAAAAGTGACACTGACGTGTAGCATAGGAGCCACTCATAGCTAGGTGCTGCTCGCTCTTACCGGCGTTCGAATCTCAAAAATGTATGTGGAGCCGCGAGTCGGGGACGTGTGTACTCAGCGCTCTGTCCCGGTATTATATATGTAAAGCCGCGAGTCGGGGACGTGTGTACTCAGCGCTCTGTCCCGGTATTATATATGTAAAGCCGCGAGTCGGGGACGTGTGTACTCAGCGCTCTGTCCCGATATTATATATGTAAAGCCGCGAGTCGGGGATGTGTGTACTCAGCGCGCCTGTCCCGGTATTATATATGTAAAGCCGCGAGTCGGGGACGTGTGTACTCAGCGCTCTGTCCCGGTATTATATATGTAAAGCCGCGAGTCGGGGACGTGTGTACTCAGCGCTCTGTCCCGGTATTATAGAGGTAGAGGTACATGTAAAGCCGCGAGTCGGGGACGTGTGTACTCAGCGCGCCTGTCCTCCCCTGTCCTGTCGTATCCTTGTAAATAGACAGCCGGTGAGTACATTCATTAGGTTAACAATTGCGTGCCTTCTAAGACTTAAATGTCCTGTCCGTACTTAAAAGTAATAGCGTTAAAATTATACTTTTTAATCATAATCGAGACTTATTCTTGTAATTCTTGTAATTCTTTATTGTACACAATAATACATAAGCATGATTTAATTTAATAGGATATGTACATAGGCGAGCTTAACCCTTAAAAGAGTTTTCTTCCAGCAAACCTTAGAGTTATAGGAGAGGCGATGGAAACTTAAAACTTAAACATTATGTTTAGCGACACACATGTACTTAACGATAGTTTAGAGTCTAGGTACTAAGAACATATCTATTTATAATCGACTTATACGAACAATTACTTTATATTAGGTAACTTATTATAATTTCCTTTCGGTTTCAATGTTCAGTTCGGACACGCGGCCCTCGGGTGCACCTGTCCGCCTTCCCGTCAGGTAGCACGTGAACCTACCCATCATGTTGCAATGTTCAGTTCGGACACGCGGCCCTCGGGTGCACCTGTCCGCCTTCCCGTCAGGTAGCACGTGAACCTACCCATCATGTTGCAATGTTCAGTTCGGACACGCGGCCCTCGGGTGCACCTGTCCGCCTTCCCGTCAGGTAGCACGTGAACCTACCCATCATGTTGCAATGTTCAGTTCGGACACGCGGCCCTCGGGTGCACCTGTCCGCCTTCCCGTCAGGTAGCACGTGAACTTACCCATCATGTTGCAATGTTCAGTTCGGACACGCGGCCCTCGGGTGCACCTGTCCGCCTTCCCGTCAGGTAGCACGTGAACCTACCCATGACTAATCGAACATTATCGAAAGTTATCTACATTATAGAAGTAAGTAGGTACCCTTAACTTTTACAAAATCGACTTAAAAACGTAAGTACTTATTGTCTCAAAAACGTTTTAAACGGTTACGCATTGTGAATGCGAAGGTCAAGGTAACAGCGATACTAACAAATAGGTGGACTTTATGAATGCCTAGCTTGTACTGACAATAAATATTAAACTGTTACAAAATGTCGTTTGATTCCACTGAATTATTATTACTAGCGTAGGGAACCAACATCCCGAACCACTCGCATACTCCCATCGCGACCGCATGCGACTAAACAAAAAATAAAATATGCCGTTTGGCGTGTTAAAATCGTGTAAAAATCAATCAAATGCAAAGAAAAAAGATAGTGGGGTGACTTAACATCGGTAAGTAAACAGAACATCAACTAAAACCAACCAAAATTACTTACTGTTGCACCTGACATTTTGTTTCAAAATCATAGATTTTACTGCATCCCGAGCGCCCAAAGAAACATCTGCATCCCGCGGTGCCCAAACAAACAATATGTAGCGCTGGCTGCATCTGCATCCCGAGCGCCCAAACAAACATCTGCATCCCGCGGTGCCCAAACAAACAATATGTAGCGCTGGCTGCATCTGCATCCCGAGCGCCCAAACAAACATCTGCATACCGCGGCGCCCAATCAAACATCTGCATCCCGCGGCACCCAAACAAACATCTGCATCCCGCGGCGAATAAACAAACAATATGTAGCGCTGGCTGCATCTGCATCCCGCGGCGCCCAAACAAACAATATGTAGCGCTGGCTGCATCTGCATCCCGCGGCGCCCAAACAAACAGTATGTAGTGCTGGCTGCATCTGCATCCCGCGGCGCCCAAACAAACAATATGTAGCGCTGGCTGCATCTGCATCCCGCGGCGCCCAAACAAACAATATGTAGCGCTGGCTGCATCTGCATCCCGCGGCGCCCAAACAAACAATATGTAGCGCTGGCTGCATCTGCATACCGCGGCGCCCAAACAAACAATATGTAGCGCTGGCTGCATCTGCATCCCGCGGCGCCCAAACAAACAATATGTAGCGCTGGCTGCATCTGCATCCCGCGGCGCCCAAACAAAAAATATGTAGCGCTGGCTGCATCTGCATCCCGCGGCGCCCAAACAAACAATATGTAGCGCTGGCTGCATCTGCATCCCGCGGCGCCCAAACAAACAATATGTAGCGCTGGCTGCATCTGCATCCCGCGGCGCCCAAACAAACAATATGTAGCGCTGGCTGCATCTGCATCCCGCGGCGCCCAAACAAACAATATGTAGCGCTGGCTGCATCTGCATCCCGCGGCGCCCAAACAAACAATATGTAGCGCTGGCTGCATCTGCATACCGCGGCGCCCAATCAAACATCTGCATCCCGCGGCACCCAAACAAACATCTGCATCCCGCGGCGAATAAACAAACAATATGTAGCGCTGGCTGCATCTGCATCCCGCGGCGCCCAAACAAACAATATGTAGCGCTGGCTGCATCTGCATCCCGCGGCGCCCAAACAAACAGTATGTAGTGCTGGCTGCATCTGCATCCCGCGGCGCCCAAACAAACAATATGTAGCGCTGGCTGCATCTGCATCCCGCGGCGCCCAAACAAACAATATGTAGCGCTGGCTGCATCTGCATCCCGCGGCGCCCAAACAAACATCTGCATGCCTTGGCGTTCAAACAAACATGTAGGAATCGCGGCTAGCTTTTCCCGGGATGCTGATATTAAAGTCGAGTATAATGTAACAATAGCTATATTGTATAAAACTAGGCCTAATATTGATGTTAATGAGTGCGATTGAAATGGCTGCTGCTGATGCGCTGACCTCCGTAGGCGCCCGGTCCGCGCTCGCGGCACGAGTAACCTACTTAGGTCAAACTGCTGATGATGCTAAATACATACCTACGTGATCGATGTATCGAACATACTCCCGAGGGCGAGGTACGAGATGAGAATGAGATGAGGCGCTACAATTGAGGGGTTAGTATTACAGAAATGATCAATGTTGTGCTTAGGCTAAGTGAATGTTAGGACAATGCTTTATTGTTTCATAGTCTAGGTAAGTGATTGCTGATGGCCTGTCCATGTGGCATCTCACTTGACCAGCCAGTACGGGAGCTGTCTTTCTCGGCGTAGCGAAAGTCTTCGACAAAGTCTGGCACAATGGCTTGATTTACGAGCTTTCCACCCTTGGTGTGCCAGACAGACTCGTACTCATCCTACTTGTCGAATCACAGCTTCGGCTACCGCGTGGAGGGTACTCTCTCCGACCCCCAACCCGTCCGAGCTAGTGTCCCCCAGGGATCCGTCCTTGCTCCGCTCCTTTTTACGCTGTACACCAGCGAAATTCCCCGTCATCCGCATGTCAAACTTGCCCTCTTCGAGGACGACACAGCTTTATACACATACGACTTGAATGCAAGTCGGGTAAGTATAAAACTGCAACCGCACTCGACGCCTAAGTGGTTCAGACAATGGCGCATAGAAGTGATCCGACGAAAAGTGCAGCAGTGTACTTCTCGCGGAATTACTCCAAGCCCAGAACCCTCTCCCTCTTTGGCAAACCCATTCCCTGGGTGAAGTCAGCCAAATACCTGGGCGTGATCCTAGATCGCCGCCTTAGTTTCAAACCCTATATTCGCAATGTTACCAACCGCGCAAAGTTCATACTTAGCCGGTTGAACAGTCTCCTTAGAGCGAAGAGTAAAATATCCCTTAGAAATAAGCCCAGTCATGATATTCTCTGTAGTATTTGGCCACTCGGTCAACCTCCGCCCCCTCCAGGTTCTCCAAAATAGATTCCTGCGCAAAGCCACGAGGTAGGTAGGTACATGCGCAACAAAGATCTCCATCGAGATCTTAATCTCGAGTCCGTAGCCCACTTCATAAAAGCCCAGCGTCATTATGAAACGGCCTCAGATCATTACAATCCCTTGATCTCCACAATACCCGATTATACCATAGATAGGCGATCCTCCCACGAGTTCTCTCCTCCGTAGACCGAGACACGTTCTCGGTGACCCCGTTGACCCAATCACCGCCGCTAACCCTGAGGTGACGGAAACAAGTCCCGATTCGCTTCCGCACACTATACATCCGACCAAAAATCGACCCCGCCGGATGCGGGGTCGAAGAATTCCCTGCTTCCGCCCATAGACCAGGTGCATTTCCTCTTATAGCATCTGGCAACAGCCCAAGACGAGGTTCGCACCTAAGTGATGGCCCTTGTGCATGTTGCCCCAACATAACTTTACCGGCGAGGCGCCCTCTGCGGCCGCCAAACGCTGTCAGGCACGGAGTAAATACAAAGAGGAGATGGCCTAAGCAACTGTGCACTGTGATTCTCAACTAGGTCTTGACGTCATCATGTGGGCGTGGCCTTATTAGTGTATTGTTGGCGTTCGTCCTGTGCACAACTTTGTGAACGTTCCTATTTTACAGCATTGTTCGCGCTAGACGAAAAAAAGAATGAAGTGTTGTGAAGTGTCTTGTAAAAATTACTCGGATAGACAATCTGATGCTATGGATGTCATCACATTTCATTTGTAAGTAATTTTATGCGTAATTTATTAAAATAGTTCTAGAAAAATCTCCTAGCGTCGGCGTTTCCAAACATACAATCCTACCCGACACTAGATGGCGACACTTGGTGTCATGGAAACTAAAAATATTTAGGTATCTAGAGCCCAGAACTAACATATTTTAATAATATTAATACTGAAATTTGTTCAACATTCATTCCTACAGACCCTATAATGGCCAAAATGTTATTTTTGTAGTTTTCATATCATTTTGTAAACAGGCCACCATCTATCGTCAACTATGAACAACAAAAAGACAGGGCCGTAATTAGAAATCAATTATTTTACTGAATGTCCCGCGGCTGCGGCTGTCTCATAAAATGGAAAGTACTTAAAACATTAAATACGCTGGACATAAAAATACAATCTCCTATAAATTAAATATTCTATCTACAATTATTTTATTTATTTAAAGTACTTAAAGCCCACCTATGTAGTTTATTTAGTTAAATTTTAAATGATGTATGTTTTAGATTTCCATTTTGACGAGTATAAATAAATGTAGGGAACAGCTGATTTTTTTTCGCGATTTCAAGGTTGGTCCCATAGAAAAAGTCGTTCAAAATGATGAGTTCATTGACCCCTTTTCGGGTTTAGTGTAAACAAAAAATAATGTTGTATAAGAGAAAATCTAATAATCTTCATTCGTCATTCATCAGAAACCTTTTTTTTTCATAATATAATCACAATTTAAATAAAAAAAATACGCATCAAGATGGTTCGCAAAATTAATTTAAAATAAAACAGTACTCCCCGGTACGAAAATTCTGAGTACGACCCTGTTGCATCCTGCACTTAGTGACATCTAGTGTGAGATAGTTACGTAACTACAAAACAAAATCGACAGAACGAGCTAATAGTTTTGCTATTGACCGGTAGATGGAAAACAGAGAAGTGGGCGGGATCTAGCACCCCCTAACCCCGTAAAGTGTCTCGCGTTGTTTCATAAGGAAATCTAAATAGAACATCTCCTCTTTGTATTTACTCCGTGATCTACGGTCAACAGCATTAGTCCTTTCCAAAAAAATAATCAAACCATCGAGTTAGAATCCTTAAAGTCCCAAACACAGAAATAAAATGTCCGCGCCAAAACTCTGAACACGCTACGCTCTGTTCAGAGTTTTTGTTTAGTTGTAAGGCGACCGCAGTCCTCATACCTACAACGTCCGCGACGACAAAGTGTTCGGTGATTTCCTGCCCAAATGACAGCAGATACTTGCGAAAAAAGGATGGTGTTTCGTATTTTAAGTAAGTATCATAACAAATTAATTTATGAATTTATCTATCCACAGTACGTATTTCCATTTTAATTTCAATAATTTTTTAATTTTCTTAGCAAAATAAAAAGCTACCAGCTTGACCTTTCGTCTCGTAGGCGTATCTCTTTCACACGTTAAACAAATACGTAAGAGTAAAAGAGACACAAAGCCTCGCGTGACCTTGTGACGCGCACATTGTGTTCTAACGACAAAACTATGGAGTGGATTGATACTAAAATTAAATATTTTTACATATTTTAAATGAATTACACATAATAATATTACCATGTTGTTAAATGCTTTATTTTTTAGTTTTTCCGAAGAAAAAATTGATGAGTCGATAGCGTTTTGTTATTTTAAAGTGTAAATTACAATATTTAAATGCTTTGTTTTTAGTTTTCCTCGAAACCCCGTAAGGTGCTCTGAATGGACACTCATAATAGCTAAAGAACGAAATTATTTACACTACAAGCCATGTAAAAGGTCGGTTGTTTGCTCCAACCACTTTTCCACTACACATACACCACTACACTATAAGACATTGTAAACGTTGTGAACTTAAGTTGAATCCACAAAAAAATATTTCTGCAGTTCTGAAGTCATTCATAGGTAAAAAATTAATGGAAGATTTAATTGAACATGCATTTAAATTTTCAAACCATAGAACCATTTTAATGACAGCAGTCATTAAACGGTACATAAACATTATGGTGGGTACAGACGTACGTACTTGCTCGATGAGCATGTTTCATTCTAGCATGGCTATCTACAAACATGCTCGACCATGCGTCTACACGTTAAAGCTTGCTCGATTAACATGTTTAGTTGCGTTGAAACTATTCGAGCAATGGAGGATTCGTTGTTGTGTTTGGTGGGCATCGCCTGCTACATTTACTGTCAGGGAAAAACTACGCGAAGAAGGCGTCAACAAACGAGGCTCATAAACTTCATCTTTTCCTTTTCCACTTCTTTTGGAATTATCACTTTTCTTTTCTCTCTTCTCCAAGATGCTCTTTTTAATTAGGTACTCCGTTCTTGTCAATATTAGGTTCAACAGTTTTGCACAATAAAATTAAACGTTCATAAGCTGCGTTTCTTTTACCCATATCACTATATTCTTTTAACGTAGTTTTCCACAAACACTCTTCCTCCTAATACATATTTTTAAATTGTTCCACAAAATCCCGAGAAAATGAACGAAAGTCCGACATTTTAACAGCGCACTCGCAACCTTTTCACCAAAATATCAATCACGACTAACATGCTCGACCTCGCGGCTACATGTACAAACATATTTGCATCGAACATCGAGCAAGAATTATGGACGTTTGAATCTTGTTCGAATCGAATATTTTGGTTGGCTTCGAGCATTTGTCTTGGGACTTGCATGGTACACACGTTCGTACTTGCTCGAGATCGAGCAAGTTTATCGAGCAAGTACGTACGTGTGTACCCACTATTAGATTTCATTACATTGCAAAGAAATGTACAGAAAAAACAAAAAAAAGTAAAAGGCAACATTAAAATAAATTAACATTGTTTTAACGTAGGTAATTAAGTTATTCGTCAGATTCAAAAATCAAAAACTCTTTATTTCCATAAATATTTACAATAAATGTACACTTCGTAAAGGTCAAATTCATACATTACATACACTGACCTGAAATAAAGTGATATTTTTGATTTCTGTCGCTTCGGTATGTAGACTAAACTAAAGAAGCGATGAAGAAACCTTCCCTGTTTTTTTTTTCGAGTTGGACCAAAACCCGTCTGTAGGTTAAAAATAGTACCTAATAAAACTCTCGTACGTAATACATATTAGTTTTGTTTTATTTTATATTATTTGCGCCCCGCGGGATTACCCGTGTTTTCCGGGATAAAAAGTAGGTAGCATAAGTGTTAATCCAGGGTATAAGCTATCTGCATATAATTGTGACTAGCTGACCTGCCCCGGCTCCTCCTGGCTAAGTAACATAATTATAGCCTATGTCCATCCTGAAACCTAGATGTCCATTCTAAATATTGGTGAAATAATTTTTGAAAGCAGATGTTTAGTTCCGGAGTCCTCCTAGGTAGGTACATTATAAACTCACAAACTCACGTTTCACAAATATATAGTACAAATAGCGTCTCCATTCGGCGTGTTCCCTGTTCGTACGCTTGGCCTTCGGTCGTCTTCGGTATGTCTCGGTGCAATATTATGACATTGCGTGCAAGCGACATTGAACATTATACCACCAAGACAAAGTCTTAATTCGCGTAAATATCGTTCAAGCTGATTATAGGAATAACGTGGCGTGCGTTGTTTACGCTATATCCGCTAGACATCGCGCTATTTGCGCAACACCGCATGAGAATGCAATTTTTTTTTTTTTATTAGCTTGTGATTTGTCATTGTCATTCATTAAAGTGAATGAATGAGTGAAAGATCAAAGTGTCAATTGTCAAATTATTTAGCTGTCAAAGTACATGAACTTGAGTCAAGTCGTGACTCAAAATTCATGAGGTGATTTCTTTTGTCCGAGGTGAGATTATACCAGCAATTGTCTATGCTAGAGAATTAAAAAATGACTTTGCTGTCAACCTCGGTAGCGAATAAGCTTCTCGGGTTGTTTTTTTGCGAATTTTTGGTTGTTTTACAATTCCAATTTGATTTTGTCAACTAAATAAGTGTTGTGTTGTTCTGTGTGGTGTTGGTTATTGTTTTGTAAGTGTTTTTAACCAGTAATCGTTCCGTGATCCGAGTTTGAGGTTTTGCCGCCTCAACTTGCATCATGGAATGCGATCTGGTACCGCCCGTACCACCTCCACCAGATCCTCCTGACGCGCAAGTAACGAGTACTGCCACTAAGCGCCCTGCGCTTGAACCTCAGAGCCAAACCCCTCATGCCAAGAAGGTAATAACTTCTGACGAGTTGAATGTTCCCTCTATCCAAACTGTTTACACACACCCGTCGATAGTTGTAGGTGCTATACAGGCCTACACAAGCTTGGATAAAGGACCATTTATTGTTAACGTGTCGCGCGTTGAAACTGACCTTACCGCGGGCACAATTATAAAGCCAATTAAGTTTGGCCAGTTCCTAGCCACTCACAAATTTGAGAATGTTTGCCCTGGTGAAGGTGTCAAAAAGGTTGGACGCAATAAAGTATCCGTAGAATTCACTTCAGCGGACTACGCCAATAAGTTCATGACATCCCCAATATTACCCATGTGTAATTACGTACCAACTATTCCCACCTACAATGTTACGAGGATGGGTCTTGTACGCAATGTTCCGACAGACCTCTCTATGGACGAGTTTGCTAAGGATGTTACTCGCCCTGATGGTTGTGGCATTATATTGAAAGCTCGACGACTCAATAGGAAAGTTACAGATGATGGTAAAGTGTCTTGGGTACCTACCCAAACTGTTGTTATCACCTTCCAAGGGCAATGCCTACCTACCCGAATCTTCCTTTACTACAATTCCCTTCCAGTTGAGTTATACCAGTATCCAACCATTCAGTGTCATACTTGCTGCCGATTTGGTCATTTTGACTACGGAGCATGCCTTCTTAATCTTTGTAACAAATCAGGCTTAAATAAAATTGACAAAATCCAGTCTAGATGCCTTCGTATAATACTGGGAGCTATGAAGTGCTCACCCATTAACGCTATGCAGGTTGAATGCGGAGAGCCTCCCTTAAGTCTCCGAAGGCAATATCTCAGTGACAGATTCTTGTTCAAGTTGGTACAAAATTCAAATCATCCCCTTCTTCCAAAGTTAAAACACTTGCTTAGTTTATCCGGTCCCTCGGATAAAATTCCATGTCTCCTTCATAGTTTTAAAATACTTTCAGGACTTCCAAATTCTATCAGACAGTATCCAACATACCCAATTTATCTCATCCCTTATGATGCACTAGTATTCCAACCCCATGTAATTTTAGATTTTGGTATTGCCAAGAATTCTGTTGACGCCAGAGGAATGTTTAAGGCTGAAATGAATTTGAAATTTCAAGGCTGGTACTCCATTTTTACCGATGCATCCAAGCTATCAAGTGTTATTGAAGTTGGAGCTGCGGTGTGGATCCCCTTCACAAACATTACTCTTAGCTTTAAATGTCCTTCGTCCTCATCAGTTTTCACAGGCGAGGCTGTTGCACTCCTAGAGGCTATCCGCTTTGTTAAATCTCATAACCTTCATAAATCCATCATTTTTTCGGACTCTAAAAGTTGCTTGCAATCTATATTGTCCAATCCTTTCAGATCTATTTCTCGTCTCCCTATTATTCTTGAAATCAAACATATTCTTTACGAATATCATAAACTAGGCATCAATGTAGTTCTTGCATGGATACCAGGTCACTCAGGTATTCCGGGCAATGAGACAGCAGACGCTTGCGCAAAAGACGCAGTCCAGTTAGGTTCTCTTGAGCATTTTCATACTTATTGCCACGACCTATGCTTACTACCTAAACCTCTCCTTGAAAAATCTTGGAAGGATTTATGGCATGCCTCAAGACTCATTAAAGGCAAGTACTATGCCGAAATCCAACCGGATATCCCTTCATCCCCTTGGTTCTTTAAATTTCGCAGTGCAAGTAAAGTAGTAACTACAACTATCTGCCGCCTAAGATTAGGTTTTTCATGCACACCGGTGTTTCTAGCGAAACTAAGGATCCGGGATCATTCAATGTGTGAGTGCGGGCTTGAAGAAGGAAATGTGGAACACATTTTCTTCAATTGCCCGAAATTACAATGCTCCCTCTACGACGTCCTCCCCCTTGAAATCCCCCGTCCTACCTCATTCAAAATTATACTATCCCATACCTTTTCCCCCTTAATTAATTTTATACTCTGTAAATTTGTAAAAATCAATAATATAAAATTATTAAACGGCAATGGCCTTTATTAACAAAGAAAATTACAATCAAATTATAACAAGTATTTACCATTGAAACAATTAAGCTAACTGCAGACTGTTGCAAACAATCTACAGGTAGCTCAACTGATCCATATCAATACCAGTCGGAAGCGTCCCCAAGACGCTGGCTGCATTGCCCCGCTGTATGGCAATGCTGATGCGCTGCGCCAGATATCCGCCAGCTCTCGGGTCACGCGTCGCGTCGACCAGACGCTCAGATAACTTTTTAAAAACCCGGAGAGCCTCGGTACCCCACGGACCTAGGGTCTCGACCCCAAAGGGAGCAAATATGTAGGCTCTGTCGAGACCTGCATATTTGCGTCTCTTGAGATCCTCGGCCAAATCTGCCGCTGCACCAGCCCTTACGGATGTCCTCGGAAGATGGGAAGGCGCAAGTGTGTCGACGCATGTAGCGTCCCACACAATGGGCCTCCCCAACTCCCATGGGACTAGTGTCATGCCGTCAGGCCTCTTACCATCGTCACGCAACAGACCATTCGGTTCGAGAATAGCTGGTACGTTAGCGGTGACAAAGGCCCGCCGGATGACGTCGTTAAGGCTGGCATGACGAGATATCCGACCGGCGGCCCTAGTACACGATAATCCGTGATGACCAAGCTGTTCGACAGCAGTACCGCACTGGCATTGATGAGGCGCGCAACACATTGCACCCAACCGAAGACATGTTGCGATACGGAAAGTTACGGGATCCAATAAAGTGCCAGTGTTAAATGAAGGAAATGCTTGCAACCAATGTCCTGACTCCCATTTAGAAACGGCCAGGAGACGGGCACGATCCGCAGAGCTGGAGCACGTTTGTAACAAACTATTCCGTGTCAACTCACACAGAGGCCCGTCCCATTGCCGTTGAGACAAAAGAGATTTTGGGGGAGCAGCATTAGGGCAAGCATTATGCCAAGCCGTTCGAGCTTCGTCTAAAAATGAAATTTTGAATGAAATTCCAGGTGGGACCAAACAAGATGACTTTAAAATTTTGTCAACTAAAGAACTAGTGCTGTAGACGGAAGACAGGAACGCTGGAAGGGCTACACTTGAAATTTTGCGTATACCTAAGCCTCCCAATTTGACAGGCAGGGAGGCCTGCGACCATGCCTTGTCATCTAAATCGACATTCAAAACCGATGATAGAGTATTCTTTATTATGTTGTCTAAGCCTTCCAAGAGCTCACTGTGTTTCCACAGTTGACTACATCTCAAAGAATACGTAAATTTAGGTACAAAAAGACAAAACCGAATTATTGTAAAAGCCATATGGCTATTAATTTTGAGCAGTCTGTCCGAAGTTTTGTTAAATAATATAAAAAAAAAAAAAATAGATTAGTGTAATTTGTGTAATATTATTTATTCTGCTTTACACATTGTGCTTTACATGTTGTGTTGTCCTTTTATTTATGTTGTGTTGTCCGTTTTTCGTAGCAAAATCATCTTGATGCAAAATTTTTAAATTCAAGTACCTATACTGATCATATTCTTCGAAGTTTACGACACTCCGACACAGACACTGGCAGAGTCGTAGCGAAAAGCAAGCGGCGCCAAATTAAAAAGAAGTTGAAGTTGAATTACAAAATCGAATGCCACTCGCTACCTAGTGCATAGTAGTAGTGTATAGTGTCAGTGATGCCAACTTAGCTATTTTACAGCTAGATCTAGCAATTTTAGGAACACCGTCAGCTACAACTTCAAAAAAATTTAAGCTTTAGTATTTAGCAATTTTTTCTAGCATCTTTTTAATATTTTACTACCTTACAAAAAGGTAATATAGACAATTATAAATGATGGCAATAATGAGCCCAGAAGATTATTATATTATAGACTCGTTTTAAAAAAAGTCAATAACACTATAAGTCTCTGTTCGGTTCTCCAATGAATAGGAAACATGGAAAAATATAACAAATGCACAACTATTTATTTACATCATCTTCTATAGATAAATATTTTATTGACAAATAAAATTACAATTCAATAATAAAAACCAATTAGAACTAGTATTTACCATTGAAATAGTTAAGCTAACTGCTGACTGTTGCAAGCAATCTACCGGTAGCTCAACTGATCCATATCAATACCAGTTGGAAGCGTCCCCAAGACGCTGGCTGCATTACCCCGCTGTAGATTAATTACATAAGTACAAAAAGTAAGTTACATAATGTACCTGTAAATATTATCACTAAAGTAAAGTTACCCTTCTTCAATACACATTGTAGTTTAAACGTAAGTAAACGATTTTGTAAGTAAATGATTTTGATTGGCTACTTCTAACTACTTTTTGTCGTATTATAATGTGGTGATCTGGCAACTTTCGGCAAAAGATCTAGCTACTGAGATGATGGTACAGTTGGCAGCACTGCCTAGTGTTAGCATTTGCTTGGAGTTGGAATCCTTTCCTTTCATTCAAAAACGCCAAGATGAACCTATGACTATGAGCAAGCGGCGCCAAAAATAAAGAAGTTGAAGTTGAGTACGTAAAAAAAAACGTTCTACATGGAAATGTATCTTGATTATATTCAAGATGAGTCTCCAAATAATCCAAATGCGGAGATCCGTGAGCGGCCACGCTCCGTCGTCGCAACCGCAACAACGTAAGTCCATCTCGGTACAAGGTTTTTAAAAGCAGACTGCCGCTGCGCCTGCCTGCCCCTTGCTTGTATGAGTCCATTCTAGCTCATCATCAACTCTAGTTGATTAATCTTCAATTACAGGAACAGGCGGCAGACCAGAACTAACAAACGGCATATAGTGATCATAATCGATTATATGGCCGCCCACGATTACTTCGCGAACGGAGAATAATCTACATCTCACACAGGGGTGGCACTGAGATTGCCAAAAGATGGGAAGACCTTCAGTGTCTGGTCAATCGAGCAGGCTCTTGTGGTCCCGATCGATTGCGCATTCAAAGTGTAAGTTTTTAATTATTAACTAACAGTAATTGTGTTTTTACTAGCCACAACAGCTAGGTATTCAAAATTTCGGGCCTATCCATTTAGCAGTTAAAGCTTTGTCTTGACCCAAACATTCACATTGTTAATATTAGTTGGTTTAGATACTATATGTACCTACCTAACGTTTTTTTTTCAGACATAGACGGAACTTAAGGTGTGCCTGGTAAAGTCTCGGGCTCAGTCCCATTTGGTGGCCACTGGCTTGGGCCAGAATTGCCAGTAACGGACAGACATACAAGATCCTGTCTTATTTGTCAATGCTTTTTATTACACATTATGACATCATAGCCCCAAAGCAGAGATTGTGTTTTTTGTATATTTATGGATACTAGATGATTGATTGAAGAGACGCGTGACCTGAAAGCTGGTTAGTATCTGCAGCAGCGCATCAGAATGGCCATACAGTGGGCCAATCTGCAGTTATTGTAAATACTAGTTCTAATTTGTTTCTATTAATTGATTGTAATTTTTTTTGAAACTTATAATGTATTTTTACATCATTTCATGTAAAAATACATAAAAAACACCCAGAACAAATATCTGCAGATTGTACAAACATTTGTCCAGAGCGAGGCAGTAATCGAACCTGCAACCTGCGTCACAGGCTGAATTTCGCCCGTTGGGCCAACAAATGGTAACATAAGAAAAGTAAAAGCATCAATTAGCAAATATGTAGTTTGTTTTATTTTTGTACATAAAATAACACTAATTCATAATAATCAAGCAGACATGACTTCATTAAGGCATTTCTCATCGAGGGGTTTTCCCAGTGAGGTGCACCACCATCTAGGACATAAAAAAAACCAGTGCTTAGAATTTAGTTCAGTTAAAAGGCTAACTTTAAAAAGTACTCATCTTAGCCTCACCAAGCTTCACAAACAGTATTTATCATTAAAATTAAATCTCCTCCTCAACACCGTCATACCTAAATAATATGAAAATTATTTTAATGTTAGACTGAACATATGAATGAGAAAGTATAGGTCGCGTCACGTAAAAAGAACGCTGAGGGTGATAGAGGTAAATCTCTCAGTGTGCAGGTGAAGGCCAAAGTTCCTTTTACGTGACATGAACCAAAACTCATCATAATAACAGAACATACATTTTGCCACTTTGTAATGAGTAAACCAATTGTATGTGTATTTTATGTGACAAATAAATGATTTACTTACTTACTTTTACATTATCAGACTGAGAAGGAATATCCTTGAACTGCAGCAGATAGATTATTATGAACAGCACTTCCAGGATCAGGTAACTGGGCTTCTCCTCCAGGCCCTAATTCTTCACAACCCATTACGATGGGTGGGTCTTTTACGTGGTTAACTACAACATAGATGCCTCCGTCAGTGCCACTTATAGCCTTAGTGCGATCTGGCCCTGTCGGGTGAGATCCCCGATTTCCCAGGGAAGGCCCCACAGCGAACCGATCAATGGCCACCTGTAGTAGCATGCCAATTGAGTATCGGCCTCATGGTCTGGGAAGATAAGGTCTCTGGAAATAAAAATATTTATTTATTTAATATGTACATAAAGGCACCTGGTAATCAGTTATTTTTCATTAGACTCAATGTATGAACTTTCTAATTCATTCATTTTCGTATAATTTATATTTGATTAAAAAAATCCGTATTGTCCCACAGTAGAGCAAAGGGTTCCCTCCCTTTTTTGCAGGTTTCTTTGTATAGCATTGTGAGCATCATACAAATAGATAGAGAGAAGAAATATAGACAAATAGGTAGAGCAAATTCTGTCACAACAAGAACACTGAGTTATTAATATGTACTGTACATATAATATTGATGGACAAGAAAGTGATTTTAAAGTTATTTTGCTTTTATTTGTAAGATAACATTTCATTTTTATTCATGTAGTCAAAATTAAATAACTATTACAAAAACCTTTTACTACTCAGGGACTACATAACTACGACTTACCTGTAATAAAGCAATATGTTATACAATGTAAATTATTTTTGCTACTTCTGGGAACCCTGTCATGTCTTAGGCATCGGAAACTATTCTTAATGTTTCTATTTGTCCTTTTCATGCAGTTCCTTGCCCTGCAGTGGCACCGTGTGTAAGCTTCCTATGCACTGCCTTCTGCAGCATGCAGAACTGGTGTCATAAGCCAGACTTCTAAAGCATACCTAGCCAGAACCACCTGAAAAATAATATTGTAAAAAAATATTATTAAATTATAAATAAATGTCATATATTTTACTATAAAAACTATCCTAGTTTGATGAATTCATTACGGATGTAAGCTTACTTACCCATCAAAAAGTAATTTCCTCCATTCTCATAGACCTACTTAATTTCCCTTTTCATATTCGAGTTGTTGAAGATGTATAATTGGTCATGGACCCATCCTGGATATTGTGCAACCACACCGAGTACCCAGCAGTTTACATCAACAATCTAAAACAAAAATGTAGGTACCTATTGTTCATCATGAACTAATATAGATAGGACTATATGGCACTATTACTTATTTTAAAAAGGAAATTTCCAGTAAGTAATTAAAGCTTTTACCACTGATTCTATAAATAATTTCACTGTTATGTTGGTAATCATCCTTCACTCAGTGCTATTTTATGCCAGGCAGAAGTTAGCATACTTACATTCGATTTCCAGCATCTGTGAAATGCTTCAGAATATACCGAAACTGTTGGCTGCGCTACGCACAACTCCAAATTCTGGCCGGTTCCTATCTGATAACTCCCATCTGCCTGCAATGATACGAAGGCCAATTAGGACCTGTGAGGCATCATATTAAGGCACAATTTAGTAAGGTATTACCTATCTATCTAGATGTATTTTGGAGTGTAGGTATAAGGTGCAGTGATTTATTCAAATCAAATAGTTTATCATATCATTATGACTAACAATTAGAAAGTATTGTGGCAGGCAAAGGTTCATATTATACTATTCCTAGTAAACTCACTTTTAAATGTACTGGCAGCCCTCCTGCGCGGATAGGCTTCTTCTTCTTCTTCTTCTTCTTGTCAGATGGCTTCTGCGACTGGGTTGTCGCAATTTCGCCAATGTCCGTCTCATGACAGCATCACAAGCTTTATGGATTGCACTTTTTAATAAGGTACATTAAAAACTTATTAGTATTTATAAAAGAAAAACACTCATACCAAACAAAAAAAAACACCTAATAACTACAAAACAGAACAAAAGGAAACAGTGCTACAATAACTCAAAACTGCAAAATAATTAAATTTACAATAAATAAACACAAAGGAGCTACTACTACTACTAATTACAACTTTATATCATTATTATATACAAATTTACAAATGGCATAGTTAATTTTAGGGGAAAAGCATAGAGATAAAATACATTGCTTGAACCCATTTTTAAGCTGCTCGGTTATATACAGGGTGTTAGTGTGAACACCGTTGTCATTTAAACCACGAATGCCTAACCCTAAAATGAAACGATACAAGTAATTATTAAAAATAAAAGTCAATTAGTTTCGATGGATTTTCATAATTCATTTCTCTGCTATCCTACTTTATGTCTGGACACCCTAGTCACATCAGCCGCGCCGTGGCCGCCCGCGCTCGCCTATCTGCGACCTGGCCGCGGCCGGTACGGTGTACGTAGGTATCGAAATAATTCGAATCATAGGTACCTACTTCATTGTGATGAAACATTCCCTTCATACTTTTCCTGGCTTAGGACAGGCAAAAATAGCTACATTACTAGGTACATTTGCCAGTAAGTACCTAGACTAAAGTAGGTATTTTTGGCGTATTTAAAAAGTTCATCACTAATAAAGTTTATGCACAATTCAATTAAAATTTACAGTTTTATGTACAGTTTGTTTAACTTACATTACACGTAAAATGTTTTCAAAATGGGCTCCGTTTACAGCTACGCAAGCCTCCGCACGTCTTCTCAAATTATCCCGCACTCGAGAAAGCACAAATGAGTCATTTTTCACCTCCCTAAACGCCTTACGAATACGACTTTTTAATTGTCTTGTGTTATGAAAACGAGTGGCGTAGACTCGGCGCTTAATGTCTCCCCACAAATAAAAATCCAAGGGCGTTAGGTCAGGTGAACGCGCTGGCCACGCGACTGGTCCTCCGCGACCAATCCATCGCCCAGGAAACTCCTCATCGAGCATACTTCTCACCTGCAATTGGAAATGTGCAGGGGCACCGTCGTGCTGGTACCACAAGTTCCTTAATGAACGAAGAGGCACATTCTCCAGCATCCGATGAAACACCCGTCGTAAAATGTTTATGTAGGTCTCTCCATTTAAATGTCCGTCTATGAAATGTGGACCGAGGAGAACACCGTCCACAATTCCCGCCCATACGTTCACAGAAAACCTACGCTGGAATTGGTTTTCCCGTATTCTGTGTTCATTGTGCCTATTCCAATAATGTTCATTATGGACATTGTAAATGCCCGACCTTGTGAACATGGCTTCATCCGTGAACAGAATAGAAATGTTGTCCAGGTTATCCATAAGCCATTGTGAGAAAACCATACGCGGTAGGTAGTCGTGGTCTTCCAGTTCTTGAACCGGCTGAAAATGATAGGGGTGTTGGCCATCGATGTGGAGGATTTTCCAAACTGTCCAGTGCGAAACATTGAAGAGACGAGCTGCCCTTCTAGTACTCTCCTCTGGATTTTCCGCGAAGAAATTCAAAATTTCTTCTTGCAGGTTGACAGCCAACTGTTGGTTGCTACGGCCTTGTGCATGACTAGGCACTGTGAACTGGCCGTAGGTACGCAGCCGTTGTGTAGCCGCTAGAAACGTTTCCCGGCTGGGCACACGTTGTTCTGGGAACTGTTCTGCGTACATCATGCGAGCCACGCTTATGTTATCACCAGCGATTGCATAAAGCCGCACCATTTCAGTCCACTGTTCATTTCTTCTTCTTCTTCTTGTCAGATGGCTTCTGCGACTGGGTTGTCGCAATTTCGCCAATGTCCGTCTCATGACAGCATCACTGTTCATTTGTGAACGACATCGTCTTACATAAAACCACAGATAAAACACTACGCGGACAAATCGCTAAAAATTTATTCGGTACGTGACGTGACGTGCTCACTATCGAATATGCGGATTGCGACTGAACAGTGCGCGCGGGCCGCGCGCGGGGTCGGTGCTCTTTGAACGCGGCCGGTACCCTTTGAACGAGCCGCGCGCGGATGGCGTAGGTACTTTCCTTTGAACGAGCCGCGCGCGGGTGGCGTAGGTACTTTCCTATGAACGAGCCGCGCGCGGGTGGCGTAGGTACTTTGAAGCGCGGCGGTATTACTTTGCTCGTGCGAGCGAGACAAAGGATTATCGGTGACGCTTGCCGCGCTGCCGCGCCGCCCGCGCCGCCGCCGTGTGCACCGACTTATAGGGTGACATGCTTTTATGACGTTAGAGGATTTTTGTTTCAAAAATAAGTGAAAAATAAATTAATTTTTTTTCATCGGTATCGGACTCTGCTCGTGATTCTGAACCTCTGGTTTCAAGGATAAGACTGTTCACACTAACACCCTGTATATACCATCACTTTTTTGGGTCTAGAGCGAAACAAATTCAGCCTCTGGGAGGTCAAAAGGGTTGGCTTAGATCCATAATAGCTCTACGCTCTAAACGCCTTCGGTTGCTTCTACGCCGCCGTCGTCGCCACATTTCAACGAGGACGCAATCCGTACCTACTGTGAAACCATGTGCAACGAACATTGATAATCTTGAAGAATTAAGTAGTACTTATGCATATTGTGTGGGTACATACCTAATGTCTTGATTTTTTTAGAAAAAACGTATTACGGAATTTGTATGGACATCCATGTCAAAAGTTGGTATTCATCGTCAATTACTTTTGTTGGAGTCACAAAAGTAATTGACGATGAATACCAACTTTTTTAGTTGTTTTTACAAATTAATGAGTAGGTACTTAACTTACCTTCTAAAATACAACACAAGATGAAATCTCAGTAAATATTATGAAACGTAGGTATCTTATGCAGAAAGTAAGTACAACGGAAATGCGCACTGAATCAATAATTTAAATGAAACAAGAAAAATTATGTCTTCGAAAACACAATTACAATTAGTAGGTAGGTACGTGTTTATCGCTAGCTCATGCGGCCATTTATTTTGTTTGTTTAAATGAGCGTTATTTTTATCCGCCTACAAATCGACCCCGATAAAATTTAGCACCAAATTCCCATATCGCAGTACTTTTTCCACTGTTTTCAACGCAGTTAAACGCCATGCGGCAACTACACGCGTGAATTGTTATCTACACGCGCTAGGAGCATAATAGCACCTTTTTGACAGTAATCTCACGGGAATTGACATTAGATTATGGGTTATTCACGCATATATAGCGCAAATTACGAATCATCCACGCTTTTATAGCGTTATTCACGCTACATAAGCCTGCGTTAATTCCTTTAATCAGCCCACAGCTGTTTTGACAGCTGAGTAATCATCCATGACAGTGACAATCTACAATTTGGAACCATAAACAACCTGGTGCAGCCTTGGTCGAGTAGCAGTCGATGGTCGACCTATCACGCGAATGTCAATCATATGTCTAACGCAAATAAGTTTATAATTGCGAATACTGCCATCTATGGTCAAGTAGCGGAATTGACTAGTCAATCGAATGTTTGGTGATTAAAGACCGTATAAATACATCCTGCTGCTAAAGTAAATTAAATCGTATGTGTAAAAATCAAGGTTTATTTCCAAATATGTGACGTTGGCTAGTTTTGACTAAACTTAGAACTACAAATCAAACGAATTGTTTCATTGTAATTCATTTTAATGATTATCGGTTTATATGTGTGAGTTTGGCGACAACGATGCCTTTAGTAATTTTGTTGCATAGCACTTCCACTATTCTTCTCTATTCCGTGCATAGAATCAACGGCGAACGAAGTAAGCCGCGATTTTTTTTTAAATCTGCCTGTGCGTGTGGTTTGTCGTTGGCACCCCTGGGAGCTTGGTACCCTGGGTGGGGTAAGATTTTTCATTAGATAATTTACGATTTGCGGCCAATTACGTTTCCGCTAGTTTTGCCAAGGAATTTATATAGGTATTACCTACGTAACGTTACGTAGTACTTAAATAAATTCCTGGAAATCCATGTAAAACAAAGAAAAAATTAAAACCATAAAAATAATTGAATCTCGCGCTAACAACAAAACGACTCACTTAGATGTAGTTCAGTCAGAGCCAATGCCCCAAAACTTCTTTTTAATTTTCTGTCTGTGGCTATTGAAATATTTTCTGTGCACTGCGCTGTGTCATGCATGTCAGTTTCGCATGTCAGTCACTTCGTAACTTCAGTCAGGCAGTCAGTGTGTACAAAAACCGCTTGTCGTGTCGCGGTTGGTCGCGCGGTTCGTGTGCTTCTGCAAAATTGACTTTCATCGCCTCGTAAGTTTGTGAATTTCTTCTTGTAAGGTGTATTTGATGTCTAATCGGGTTCATAAAGCGATTGTGGATGTGAAGGATTAGCAAAGTAAACGGATGTCTTTCTCAGAATCGACAAAGATCATTCGATCGGATCGTGTCGATGCGTCACCCTTGTGAGCCATTTTACGAAGTTCCACTCTATTGTACATCGCCCTAAATACGGTATGTTTTATGTGAGCTCTCATAACGGGGTTGAAAGATGCCCAGTAATGCCAGGGTCTGGACTTATAAGAGAATATGGACGCATCCTAACCTATGTAGAAAGGACGCAGCCGCATCGGCGGAATCGCTAGGTGTCGGTCAATGATCGCCTAGTCACTTGTGGTCTTCAAACAAAGACTCGGTAGATTTTATGACCTTTTTGCCCCATGGACATTTCAAGGTGTTGTGAAAAAAGAAACCTACAGGTTGGCCACTGAAACTTCTTTGTCATAAACGGGGTGTTCTCCAAATGGTGTTTTTATTCTAGTGCTTGAGGAAAATCTGAAAGCTGACCAATTAAGCAATATTTATCACATGTTCACATATTACTTGCGTATAGCAAAGGAAAGCATTTTTGTTTTGGTATGGTACAGCATGTGTGGAACTTAGTATGGTACAGCATGTGTGGGACTTAGACAAAAGTATCATATTCACTGTTTATTGTAGGTACATAAACGCATAGTCATAGTCAAAAACTCTTTATTTCCATAAATACAATATGTGTATACTTAGAAAAGGTCAAATTCTTAATAATTAAACACTGACACGGAAATAAAGTGATATTTTTGATTTCAGTCGTTTCGGTATGTAGACTAAAGTAAAGAAGCGACGAAGAAACCTTTAGCCTGTTAGTTATTATTTTTCGAGTTGGAGCATATTCCATCCCACGCTTTTTTATCCTCTAGATAATCTGATATTTTATAGCTGGCCTTTTTACACAGGAAGGTTTTGACAATTTGTTTGAATTTATTTACTGATAATTTTTGCAACTCACTAGGAGTTTTGTTGTAGAAGCGTATACATTGCCCTTTAAAAGATACATTAATTTTGTGTAGTCTAGTTGTGGGCAAAGCTAGTTTATGTTTATTTCTTGTATTAAAATTATGTACATCGCTATTTTTAGGGAACTGATTGATATTTCTATGAGTGTACAATAGGTTTTCATAAATATATTGAGATGGTACTGTCATTATGTTTATTTCTTTGAATTTATCACGCAGGGATTCTCTGGGACCCATACTATAGATAACACAAACAGCCCTCTTCTGCAACACAAATACAGTGTTAATATCTGCAGCGTTCCCCGTCAGTAGTATACCATAAGACATAATTCTATGGAAGTAGCTGAAATAAACAAGTCTAGATGTATCCACGTCTGTAAGATGACGGATTTTTTTGACAGCATATGCTGCAGAACTAGGTCTTTTCGATAGCTTATCTATGTGTCATTTGTTTCAATGTGTCCATTGAAGTTTATTATCTAAGGTGATTCCTAAGAAAACGGTACTTTCTACAATTTTTTACGTTTCTCCTTTTACATTTACATCAGCCTGAACTTGTTTAACATTAGGTAGAATAAATCTAATACATTTCGTTTTGGTTTCGTTAAGCAAAAGATTATTGACACTAAACCAATGGACTACTTTTGAGATTGCATTATTCACATCGTCGGAATTTGTGTCTTGTTGTTTCATTTTAAAAATTAATGAAGTATCATCACATCAGCAACAATACAATCCCGTGATTATTCTTAACAAGATGAGGCAGGTCGTTAATATAAATTAAAAATAGGAAAGGGCCGAGGATAGATCCCTGCGGTACACCCATTGTAACTACAGACCCCGAAGACCGTTTCCCATTAATGTCAACTTTTTGTCTGTGTCATACAGGTCCTAGGGCAGGTATACAGGTGCTCTTAGGTGTTGGTATATTATGTAGAGACTTTGGTACATACAGGTCCTAGGGCAGGTATACAGGTGCTCTTAGGTGTAGGCATAATATGTAGAGGCTTTGGAACATATAGTGTGTATAACCCTGTCAAGGCGCAATAATTTTGAATTAGCTTCTATTCCATTGTGAGTATTACAGAATCTAGTTTTTAATACACACCTTATTTTGTTATGTAGTTATTTAATTTAGTTTTCACACATGTGCAGAGAATTCAATCCCGCCCCTTATTCTGATTTCGGGATTGACTTCTGGCGGTCCCGGGATCCCGAGATTGGAGACAAGCAATGAAAAATCAGTTGTTTTTGTAAAATATGCTTTTTCATTATTTTTCCATCAGCAACATAAAATTATCAGCAAGAAATTAAGATAATATCCATAAAAATACTAACAATGCCTGTTTTAAACTATCAAACGTTAAATCCATTAAAATACTAACAATTCCTGTTTTAAACTATCAAACGTTAAATCCATTAAAATACTAACAATTCCTGTTTTAAACTACCAAACGTTAAATCTATAAAAATACTAACGGTTCCTGTTTTAAACTATCAAACGTGAAATCCATAAAAATACTACCGATTCCTGTTTTGAACTACCAAACGTTAAATGCATAAAAATACTAACAATTCCTGTTTTAAACTACCAAAAGTTAGTTCATCTTATATGGGCCGCACCGCTACCGCACTCACCAAAATAAGCATTCAAATATAGCCCTAAACTCGTAATCCTTAAGTTTTAGAGTGACAGCATAGCAGACAGCGAGCTTGCCGCAACCTAGTCACTTGTTGGCCGTTACGCTTTGCTTACAGCTAGCTTCTAGCGCTTGCTTGGAGCCAGCTGTATGATCAAATGACGCTTTGTCTTTGTGTGTGAACAACGAGTTTTCTGCTAGCTGTCGCGACGTAGACGGCGTGGCGTAGACGGCATTATTTGAGGGTGGAAGCTGAGATCTAGCGGTACTTTACAGATGTGCTTTTGCTTTAATCTTCTAAACTTGTTGGTCAATTTATCATAAGAACCCAGTTATGCCCATGGTGAGATTGTGTTGAAGGAAATGTTTATTACAATATTAGGAGTGTGCATATTATGCACACTACACGCTAAACACTTAGTACTGTAGCCAAATCAATCAGTTTTCAAAGTCAGTATTAAGTAATGTTTTATTTTCGAGTTTAAAAATAAATTATGTATTAAAAAATATAGTAAAAGAAATGATGTTTGGACAAGGGTACAAAATAAACAAACTCTGCTGGTACAACATAAAGCAGCATCAGAATCGGGTCGGACCTCGTATTTTTGGTTTAAACAATGAAAGGCGCGAGTTTTTATATAAATTTCATTTAATGCAACATTTTACCAACTTTAAATCAATTTTTCAATCCCGAACATCCCAGGATATAACCAAACGTAATCCCGCAATTTTCGGCATTGAAAAACGTCCGGGATCCCGCATTTAAATCCTCTACACATGTGAATGCGGAATGTGTACACCGCTGGAATACCCATGAATGTCTACACATGTGGCATATCATACCGCTGGAATACCCATGAATGTCTACACAATATGTGGCATATCATACCGCTGGAATACCCATGAATGTCTACACAATATGTGGCATATCATACCGCTGGAATACCCATAAATGTCTACACAATATGTGGCATATCATACCGCTGGAATACCCATGAATGTCTACACAATATGTGGCATATCATACCGCTGGAATGTCCATGAACTAGAAAAGTGTTCAGTGAAATGGAAGATCAGAGACACACTTAGTCTTATTTTTTTAAATCAAACCCAAGTTGAACTCTCAGTTTTTAATTTTCACTTTTCAACACTGGTGCATGATGGGCATGCAATGCCCATCGCAACTTAATTTACCTAGATCTCACGTAATTATTGATTTAAAACTACGGGTAAAATACGGAAAGTACGGGTAATGAAATAAAATTGTAAGCCATGTTATTTCGTACGACAACGTCACTGTCCCAGTCGTCACTTTATTGCAACAAAACAAGACAGTTGGGAAACAAATTTTAATGTGATAATAGTCAATTTGAAAAATTCACTAAAAATTCATAAATTTGTTATAAATAGTTAACTGGAATACTGGAATGTCACAATGTATTCTGCCCTATTGGGCATGCAATATCTTAAAATGTACAATAATAATTATTACAATACTAAATAAAATAATACATAAAATTCACAGATACATAAAGAAATAATAATACTACAATCATTTAAAAAAAGTCAATGTTAAATAGTACTTACAATTTATCGGTCATAAATTCATTAAAAGAGTAATAGCATTTTTTTGTCAATAAATCAATCACCTTCTTCCGAAACAACACACAAGGTAATTCTCTTGTAGACTCTGGCAGTTTATTGTAGGCGGAAGGTGCTGAGCAGAATACACTTTTAAGCATTAAGGTCGTTTTGGAGTTGAGAGTGACAACTGTATGTTTTAAACACGAGTAAATGTGATAAATAATTGGTTAACTCAGCAAGGTAATGAAGGGGCTCGGGAGTTACTATGTTACGCTACTGGTAACACAAGAAAATAGATTCGTCTTCTCATTCGCCGATGACGTAGGCTTGTGTCACCCACGTGATCGTTGTTTCTCGGAATGTAAATTATTGAATTTAAACGATTTGAGTTTCAAATATTTTACGCATTCGACGACGATGCGATGTAATTTTTCTCTATTCTACCCTAGACAAGGATCCCCGCGCTAGGCCTGGCCTAGGTACTGGCGAAGTGAGGTATTATATATTACTTACCATGCTTTAAAATTAACAAACTGTTTCTATTTCCGACCCTAAAGTGACATTCAAGTTTTCCGACTTTAATATCTTAATTACATACGTATACCAAAAGGGAGTAAATTATTTGTTTTTTTTTTTAAATATTTGGTTAGCTGGTAAAATCTACTAAAAAAACTATATTTGGACAGCATTATAATGTTTTGGTCGGCTGTAAAATATAAACCATCAGCAATAGCTGGTTGGCAACGAAATTATTTTTGATCAGTAACTAAATAGCTGTTTGGTGCAAAATTGTTGTTGTGGTCAGCAGAATGAATTGTTTAGTCAGCAGGATTATACTTTGGTTAAGCAGAAAAAATCTAAGCGGTACGTAGACAAAAAATGAATTTACAATTTTACACGTTTGCCATTTTAATGTGTCCAATTTAGAAACTTAAGTTTTTATGTATGTTAGATTTATGGGAATAAGTATGGGACCTTAGAACATTAAGATTTGTAATATTGTCCTACACCTCAAGTTAATCGTACATATCGTAGGTATTCAATAATTGTAATTTTCAGCACAAATATGTCAGCTGACTGACATGTTCACTGAACTGATTCAGTGAATGAGTACCGATAGACGTTGCCGTGTAAAAAAATAATATAATGTTATCAAATTTGGTCCAACCGTTACTGTGACCGAATATTTAAAATAAATACCAATAAATTGACTTCCATTTAAAAGCATATACGCGTAGGTACACGGATATATATAATAGTATACCTAGGTAGGTTTAAAAATCCGAATCATGATTTGCTGCTGCTTTACTATACTATTATATCGCTGCAGAAATATTTAATAGGCTGCCCAATGTCACATCGCTTGCTGACCAACATACCTAGTCATTTTTGCCGGCCACTAGATGCAGTTCAATTCACTTTTTCGGCTGACCAAAACCTCTTTAATTTGCTGACTGTTTAAATGATACCCATACCAAAACCCTCAAATAGTTTTCAATGTACAGAATCAATCAATCAAAATAAAAAAAAAATAGCAGATTTGCTATCATACGGAAACTTCTCTAAGCGAGTTCAATTCGCACTTGTCCGTTTTTTTGTACGTGTCTAGAACAAGTGATTACAGAATATAAAATGATGTTGATTGTTGAGAAATAAAATGTAGTAGATAAAAGAAACAGTAGGTAAAGACTTAAGAATGAACAATTGTGTGGGGCGCGGCTCGGTCGGCTCCGGCGCGGCGTCGGCGTGCCGTCGCGTTGGTGGAGTGTGGGGTGCGGGTGCCGCGATCTGGGTCAATGGTAGTCGAGGGGGGCGCGCTGCGACCGGGTCACAGCAGGGCGCTGCGCCCGGCCCCGGCAGGCATAGCACCCCGCCTCACACCCCCTACACTAGTGCCGACACCTGACATCTTTCTGCACCGCCTTGCATTGCACACTACTTACTGAAACGGAATACGTGGAAACTACTTGGACACTTCCTTTCAACCGAATGGGCTGGGCATCTGGTTGAGTTGAGAGGAACTGATCAAGTAGGATAGCAATGTCTTCATCGCATGAAGATCTTAATTCCGAATGTTCTTGGTTTATGTTTGGTTTGTTAACATTGTAGTGACACAGTTTAGCATAAAGTACGCGGCGCAAACGCGTTTCGCGAATTCAGCTTTTTCAGTAGCTAAGCCGAGTTTAACCAGTCACTCCTTAACCCTTTGCTGTGATCATACAATTATCCTAAATTAAGGATTATAGACTATCGTAAATGTAACCCCTATCTTGTACTAGTGTCTCTGTGTAGTGAATAGACTCAGTATATCGAATAAACTCTTTTATTTCAACCAACGCACAAATAGTTAGTAATAATACAAAAACATGATAACAGAGTTAGGGCGGATTTAATGTTCTCTAAGAGATTTTTCAAGAGAAACTGGCTCAGGTAGAAAATTGGGTAGAAACCAAAGATTTAAATCGTTAGATATGCCTTGACACCAAAAACTGTGGCATTATCTTTGAATGAGTGGGTTAACAAAATGCCGACGCACGCACACTTAATAAGTTAAAATGTTAAAAATAGTGTTATTGCCGATAAACCTGTTGCTGTAAACTGTTGTTATTATCATATTATATTAAGCAATCATATTGCACGATTAAACTACCCAATGAGTAGTTAAAATAGTGTTATTGACAATAAACCTAATTATTATTATTTTCATTTATTGTGCAACCATTTTGCACTGACTTTTGTCCTGTTATGCCCTGAAATCGATATTGTGTATATTTCTACAAAGTGTGCCATCTATGCACAACAAGGTTACCGAGAAAATAGTGTCATCTGTTTTTCTCCCACATTAGTTGCAAATACAACTTTATTTGTTATTTTAGAGAGCGGAAGGAAAAAGTTGTTTAATTAAATCGCAATACTTACGAGTGAAAGGTTACACCTTTGGCTTTATTTGTGTTTTAAGAATTGTTGTAGCAGTTGCGAAACGCACACAATTGCATTTTATGACACTTTTCAACGAAAATTGGCAAAATTACAACACGCTCGGCAAACACCGTGTTTAGATGTACCTACGCTGATTCCAAATGAGCGAGCTATCTCATTTCGCGTGGCAACAACGGGCGCGATTTTACTACGTTAACCAATCTAACAATTTAAATCTTTGGTAGAAACCAGTTTATTGGATCAAACATTCGGGACGTGAATTTTTAAGGTTCATAAATTGAGATATTTTTCGGCGACCCCATTTTAAAACCACTAATAATTTACCTTGCACGCCGCAGCCACCGCCCCCGCGCCGCGCCCTTTAGATAGTCGTCGCGAGCGCGGGGCGCGTGGCGTGCTGACTTTGTCGCCCCGGTAGGGTTAAAGGACGGCGCGGGCGGAGGGTAGCGTGACCACTGCGGGGCGCGGACGCAGGGCGAGGGCGGCGCGGAGGTCAGCGACCACGCGAGGTGAGGCCATTATCCGCGCGAGGTGCAGCCCCACACACACACATCTTGATGCACACAGTCCTAATTGTTACCTAAGTATCAAACATAACATAACAAATCAAATAAAAGATAGAACCTCTACCTACTTACAAGTATGACCGCGTCACGTGCTCTAACTCACTCTGTAATTACTTACAAGTATGACCGCGTCACGTGCTCTAACTCACTCTGTAATTACTTACAAGTATGACCGCGTCACGTGCTCTAACTCACTCTGTAATTACTTACAAGTATGACCGCGTCACGTGCTCTAACTCACTCTGTAATTACTTACAAGTATGACCGCGTCACATGCTCTAACTCACTCTGTAATTACTTTCAAGTATGACCGCGTCACGTGCTCTAACTCACTCTGTAATTACTTACAAGTATGACCGCGTCACGTGCTCTAACTCACTCTGTAATTACTTACAAGTATGACCGCGTCACGTGCTCTAACTCACTCTGTAATTACTTACAAATATGACCGCGTCACGTGCTCTAACTCACTCTGTAATTACTTACAAGTATGACCGCGTCACGTGCTCTAACTCACTCTGTAATTACTTACAAGTATGACCGCGTCACGTGCTCTAACTCACTCTGTAATTACTTACAAGTATGACCGCGTCACGTGCTCTAACTCACTCTGTAATTACTTACAAGTATGACCGCGTCACGTGCTCTAACTCACTCTGTAATTACTTACAAGTATGACCGCGTCACGTGCTCTAACTCACTCTGTAATTACTTACAAGTATGACCGCGTCACGTGCTCTAACTCACTCTGTAATTACTTACAAGCATGACCGCGTCACGTGCTCTAACTCACTCTGTAATTACTTACAAGTATGACCGCGTCACGTGCTCTAACTCACTCTGTAATTATTTACTTGTACCTACAGTACCTTACCTACCTACCAATCTCTAATTATTTATTCCGAATGCTAAGTCGAGAGATCTCTTCTTCTCTACATTTCAAATCACATCAGGCAGTGTACCTCGTTATACTTCGATTTCGGGGACACGCTGTAGGTTTAAAACAAATCAAGTGTTATATCGTATAAATATCTAGGTATATTAGCTAATTATGCATGTCTTAATTAAGTAATGCATATATATATATGTATATGTATCGTATCGTAATATATTTATACCGTATCGCAACATGTCTTCGGTTGGGTACAATGTGTTGCGCGCCTCATCAATGCCAGTGCGGTACCGCTGTCGAACAGCTTGGTCATCACGGA
The DNA here is from genome assembly GCA_963662085.1 of Eupithecia inturbata. NCBI lineage: Eukaryota > Metazoa > Arthropoda > Insecta > Lepidoptera > Geometridae > Eupithecia > Eupithecia inturbata. Next base: position 141,677 of record OY759179.1, on the reverse strand, counting down.
TTATCGTGTACTAGGGCCGCCGGTGGGATATCACGTCATGCCAGCCTTAACGACGTCATTCGGCGGGTCTTTGTCACCGCTAACGTACCAGCTATTCTCGAACCGAATGGTCTGTTGCGTGACGATGGTAAGAGGCCTGACGGCATGACACTAGTCCCATGGGAGTTGGGGAGGCCCATTGTGTGGGACGCTACATGCGTCGACACACTTGCGCCTTCCCATCTTCCGAGGACATCCGTAAGGGCTGGTGCGGCGGCAGATTTGGCCGAGGATCTCAAGAGACTCAAATATGCAGGTCTCGACAGAGCCTACATATTTGCTCCCTTTGGGGTCGAGATCCTAGGTCCGTGGGGTACCGAGGCTCTCCGGGTTTTTAAAAAGTTATCTGAGCGTCTGGTCGACGCGACGCGTGACCCAAGAGCTGGCGGATATCTGGCGCAGCGCATCAGCATTGCCATACAGCGGGGCAATGCAGCCAGCGTCTTGGGGACGCTTCCGACTGGTATTGATATGGATCAGTTGAGCTACCTGTAGATTGTTTGCAACAGTCTGCAGTTAGCTTAATTGTTTTAATTGTAAATACTAGTTCTAATTAGTTTTTATTATTGAATTGTAATTTTCTTTGTCAGTAATGCGTCTATTTAATTTAATTTCTATAGAACAGGTTTCATAAAACACATTCTTATCTAAGATGGAGTCTCAATCTCCACTCCGCCAACTGTCCTGTTTACCTGAGTGAAGAGAATTTCTAATGGCATTGAGTATGGTGGGCGCTGACCGGTTATTCATTTAACATAAAAATAAGAAATTATATATAAAACTTAATATGCGAAGCAAATAGTGTTTTATATAATATGTGTAGGGAGAAAAATAATAAAAAATACAAAATCACCCGACGAAGTATTAAAACTCTTGGATCAACGCCCAAATGGGCACATTGCAAGGAGAACATTTGAATAAATGAAGAAGGAGGTATACCTACCTACAATGCTACCTGAACGATTAATTCCTGGAGACTGTTTCTAGGTAGGTAATACCTACATCGTGATTGCTGCAAAATTTCTAGGTAACTAATACCTACAACGCGATTGCTGCTAAATTTCTAGGTAGTTAATACCTACAACGCGATTGCTGCTAAGATTTTAGTAATCAGGCTAGGTATGTGTTCCAAGTTTAGAATAGGTGAGTTGCAAATATATGAGATGTCGCAGACGCGCGACCTTGCGGAGGCCGCCCCAAGGTCCGCGGCGCGGGCGACGACCTCGCGCCCGCCCCCGCACAGCATGCTGCGCCATGCCGACCACCTGCACCGCTAAGCGGGGTGTAGCGGGGGTCAACTCCGAAAGATAATCGGTCGAGCAACAGCTTCGTCGATCGATTAATGTATGAAAACTTCTGTCAAATCTTCAATTAAAATAACTACAAGTAACTAAAAATAAATAATGGTACATTACGTATGCTCGATCCGAACATGCCTAGTTACAGAATGACTAATTGAAAATTTAGATCGAAGATGAGACAAGATCATACACCAATGGGTCGGGTAGGAGAATCTCATAGCGCTCAGACAACATATCATTTACTGTGTGATATTTTATAGAGTGATACGCAGTACCTACCTATCATGTGATAAATATCACAATTACAATGTGTATTGTCGAACATTGACCAAACGAGATGTGCGGATACGCGACATAATATAAATTGATCGATAAAAATAAGAAAAATAAAAAATATATGTATGTTGGCTAGGTATCTCAAAAACCAAGCCTATTTAATTGTTTTTTTTTCTTATGAAAACTACCTCGTCTGGTTTTTTTCTTCGTTTCTTTTTAAGTAAACGGTGTATTTTATTCAAAGTTTGAAAATTAAAAAGCTAGATAGTCTACCGAGTAGACCTACCTAGCTGAGAAAATAAAAAACAAGATCCGTCATGTGCGAGGGCGGCTTGCGCGCTGAAGGTTTCGAACGTTTGTCAAGTATGTACTATAGGTTAGAGACTGTGCAGCGACTTTGCTATTTCATGAATATGTACCTACTTAAAAATTTAAGGTAGGTACGTACAAATCAGATGTATCGGTTTGTAAACTTCGGAGTATAGAGGGTAATGGTAAAGTTTTCGACTTTTTAAATATTTCGTAAAGTATGTAACCTACAAGAATTTCAAAAACTGTTTTGAGATGTACAAACCGATACCTTTTATTTAATACCCACCCGGTTAGGTAACTCCGCTTTTAAAACCCCGCTCACCCCGCGCAAAAAATCCCGCTTGACCATTTTTCATAAAGGGTTCTACTTAAAGACTTCTCTATATTTTTCCCCGTAAAGTATAGATCCATATCCACTAATGCTACATACATCTCAGATGAATCTCTCTGCAAACTTCGGAAATAGGGGGGGGGGGGGGAATGGGTAATTACCCCACTGGATCTTCTAAAGTGAATAGTTTCATTTACCGCTTTATGGAATATTGCAAACATAACTGATTGCACTACTGGCTTACCACGGTGATATGGCATCCCTTCTGAGATACAATGTTATCATTATGGGGTAACGCAGTTGATGTCAAGGCCTTATTTATTTATAGCGCAAAATAAGTGCCTACGGACAATATTTAACAGGACCCCTCGGGAACCTTGCGCAGCATTATTTAAAAAACGTAAGATCCTAACTTTGCCGTGATTTGTTGATGTTTTAGAAATAAGTAAATTTGTCAAATCACATAAGGAATTATTGGAAACGTTTGAACAGGTATATAAATTTAGCTCTAGACTTAGAGATCGATTAGCAATACCTGCAAAAAAACGGAATTGTACAGTCGCAACTGTTATGGCTATCAAAATTTATAACAAATTGCCAAACTATGTAAAAGAACTAAAGGGTCCCTTATTCAACAGAAAATTATTTAATTTAGTAATTGACAATTGTTTTAATTCTGCCGATGATTACCTTAGCTGTAAGTTCTGGCCTAAAATTTATTAATATTTGCACCTTTTGATTTAATTACTTTAATGACATTATAACTTGAACGTTTTAAATCGTAAAATATTCACGTGCCTGTACTCGGGCGAGATATTATTATGCAGCTCTACTGTTCTTTTCCAGCAATGTATTTATGTACCATGTGTCTTGTGTGAATGAATATTACTGAATTACTGAACCTTGTGGGTCTCTTTTAAAATGTTGACATCACAATTTGTACTAAAAATTTTCGCTTTTATTTTTCTTTTTTTATTCTTTAAATCTGTACGGGCGCACGAAATGTAACATTATTTCTAATTTCATATTATTTGCTGCTGTAGTTGCTGAGATAAAAAGGTCAGAAAAAACGAGACCATAAGTGTCGCGGGCGGTAACCTGGGTGACCTGGTTTGCCCTGGGAAAGTATCCCAACTTGGGTTCGACGTGCGTTCCTTTCCCCTTCCGTAGCCGGTAGACGCACGGCGCGGCGACACGCACCCCTGAAAGATGCTGTAGTACAACGACCTGATATTCCTTAAAACCTTTATTTCTTTATCATTTTCTTAAAAAATACTTAAATTTATGGTTTTACAAAGTAGAAATATGCCTTATAAATATAAAATCGTAAAATCTAAACATTTACAAACAATAAAAAAGTTCTTAGATTATGACTTACAAAATAAAGTTCGGAACATTTTTCCTTATACAAATCTTAAAATATCTCTAAAACTAATTGACCGATTTAGAGGTACATTATTCAAACTGGAAGCTTAGTTTTAAACCTAAACCTTTCATTAAACACTATTTTTATTATTAAATATCAACAAACAAAAAAATAAACTTAAGTAAATTGTCACATTATGTTCAGTGATTCTACGTTAGCAGAAATAAATCAATCTAGTAAGATTCTAACTAGAACTAATCAACATAATTCTTACATTAGGGTTTCGTCGCCGACAATAAGGTTTTCGAAGCCCTAGAAACAATGAGTCAGCCAGTATTGGGAAGTATTTTTGTTAACACCCAACATCTCGCCTTTCATTCGACATTACATTTAGTATTACATGGTTGTAAGTAGTGCCACAGCCTATTGGGTGCTGAATTCATTTAAGGGGGCTTTTACAAAAAAAACAAGAAATTGCTTTTTAGGGGTTCGAAGATCGGAGATCGGTTTCGAAACCCTTATGGTCTCGTTTTTTTTGTTTTTTTTTCCGTCTTTAATATCTCAGCAACTACAGCAGCAAATAACGTAAAATTTAAAATAATAATACATTTCGTACGCCTCTACAGATTTTTGAAGTTTGCAGAGCGATCCATCTAAAATGTATCTAGCGTTTGTAGATATGGATCAATATTTTACAGGAAAAATATAAGGAAGTCTGTAAGCAGACCACTTTTTGAATGTTCAAAAAAGAAGCTACCTTACCGAGTGGGGTATCAAATGAAAGGTATCGGTTTGAACATCTTAAACCAGTTTTAGAAATTCCTGTAGGTTTCATACTTATTGAAATATTTTGAAAAAAGTGCAAAAATTACCCATTCCCCAGTTTGCAGAGCAATCCATCTAAAATGTATGTAGCGTTCGTAGATATAGATCTATATTTTACAGGAAAAATATATAAAAGTCTGTAAGTAGACCACTTTTTAAAAAAATAACAAAAAGGGGGGTTACCTCACCGAGTGGGGTATCAAATATAAGGTATCGGTTTGGTACCTAACGATAAGGTACCTTTAATTTTTTGGTATTCATCAAATTACAAAGTCTCTAACCGGTACCTATAGTACATATTGGTATACTTGACAACCGTTCGAAACCCTCGGCGCGCGAGTCACACTCGCACTTGACGGATCTTGTCTTATGTAGTTATGTTATAGTCATTCTCCCGATGCATGTTTAGGCAAAAACTCTCGGAGACCTGTTTTGGGAGCTCTAATTTGTAGATTCTATTGAATAAAGAACACAAAAAAAAAAATTTCTTGTTACAAATATTCTATACTTGAATAATAATAGAATACATTTTCGTTATGTGCCTTTATGTAAAGAAAGAATAAATTTAACCGAACTCGATTATCGACCGAAAAGGCTTCGAAACAAACCGCAATATCTCCGAAGTTCTACATCATTTTGAGATAATATTTATACCAAAATAATTGACAACATTTGCTTTTTTTTTTAAACGGCAATGGCCTTTATTAACAAAGAAAATTACAATCAAATTATAACTAGTATTTACAATTGAAACAATTAAGCTAACTGCACTAACATTTGCTTGAACCACAATATTAAGTCTATTTTTTAAAACACTGATAATTTTTTTTAATGAATTGAATAAAAGACTACTTAATACATTGCGCCGGCGCCCTTCTTTGTGTTCTAAAATTTGTGTTATTATTATTATACACTTAATTTATTTTAAATAGGAACGTTATGATACTATGTCTTCTTTTTTCTGCTCTTAAAAATCCTTCTGCTCCTGCCTATCTCAAGAATCGTCTTTCATTTCTGGCTGACTCACATGACAGACCACTCAGATCATCCAGCAATCTACTCCTAGAGATACACATAGCTCATCTTTTCGGGAAAAATCATTTTCTATTGAGACTCTGGAACTCTCTTCCCTATGATATCAGGAAAGTCGAATCAAAGGATAGTTTTCAAAAATTGACACGTGAGCATTTTATAAGGAATCTTTACCCGACTTCTAGTTAGGTAACTCAACCATCTTTTTAACTTTTTGTAATTTTTGTTGCTCATTAAAACATTGTAAGTACCTATTATAATATATATTTATATACATATATATATAGATATTATATGTATTATTATATAGTGCAAGTTTTATTATTAAGTGCTAGCTTGGTTTAATTAAAGCACGCCTTTTTGTTTTATTTCTACCATGTGTGGTTGACAGGTAGAAAATGCCATCGGCATTAAGCCCACCTTTTGTATACTATTGTTAAATGTGTGCAATAAAGTATTTAAATAAATAAATAAATCTCGTTATAAAATACGTTTTTTATTTTTATTATTATTAATCGTACAATTTGGGCCAAAAAACGAGAAATTCTCGGTTTTTTTTGTAATATCCCTCTAAAACATAAAATATGCTCATATTGTCCGCGTTCTCACTCTCTCACTTGTGCAAGCAGACAAGTGTATCTTAGTTGACCACCTATTCAATGATTTATTACGTCTTGTAGCATATCGTTGGAAAGGAAAATAAATGAAGAACTTTTTAAAATAAATCTAAATTCAATATGACGATTAGTGTTCTTTTAAATGAATTTAGAAGTTGTCGCGATTTACAACTTTTACACAGATTTTTTAATTTGAAAGCTCGTACCTTATTTTTTGAAGTGAATTGTGTCAAGTAATACCTAATTTATGAAGAATAAGTATACATTGAAGATTACGGCACACTTTAGTACCTACGTTATGGCACACGTTAGTACGTTACGACACACGTTAGTACGTTACGGCACACGTTAGTACGTTACGGCACACGTTAGTACGTTACGGCACACGTTAGTACGTTACGGCACACGCTAGTACATTACGGCACACGTTAGTACGTTACGGCACACGTTAGTACGTTACGGCACACGTTAGTACGTTACGGCACACGTTAGTACGTTACGGCACACGTTAGTACGTTACGGCACACGTTAGTACGTTACGGCACACGTTAGTACGTTACGGCACACGTTAGTACGTTACGGCACACGTTAGTACGTTACGGCACACGTTAGTACGTTACGGCACACGTTAGTACGTTACGGCACACGTTAGTACGTTACGGCACACGTTAGTACGTTACGGCACACGTTAGTACGTTACGGCACACGTTAGTACGTTACGGCACACGTTAGTACGTTACGGCACACGTTAGTACGTTACGGCACACGTTAGTACGTTACGGCACACGTTAGTACGTTACGACACACGTTAGTACGTTACGGCACACGTTAGTACGTTACGGCACACGTTAGTACGTTACGGCACACGTTAGTACGTTACGGCACACGTTAGTACATTACGGCACACGTTAGTACGTTACGGCACACGTTAGTACGTTACGGCACACGTTAGTACGTTACGGCACACGTTAGTACGTTACGGTACACGTTAGTACGTTACGGTACACGTACAGATTGAAGAATACGGCTCACGTTAGTTTAAGGCATTACAAACACATACAAAAAATATTAGGCGATCTAAAGGGTGATCTAAGGGTGATTTTCGATGAAACTTAAAAAATAATATATCTCCTCAGCAACCGTGATACTTAGGTCATTCAGTTTACCGGAGAAATGTAGCACATGACCCCCCAACTCCCCAAAAAATTATGTCTGTCCCCGGTATAAGTTCATTTCATAGACTTCTAAATGCAATTCTCTACATTTTCAGATATATTTTATCGTCAAGTGGCTAGTGTTTTCAAGGCCTTCCATTTGACAGAGATTCTATGAGTTTAACAAGGTTATGTCACCTACTGTTTAGAGAGGAGTAGGGTAGCATCGGCTTATACAGCGCTCACGACGATATCGTTAACTGTTTGTTTGGTTTGTTTCAGTAGAGGCCGGCGTGTGGTGTGCAGAGTGCGGTCGGTCGTGTGTTGTGTGGTGTGGTGTGCAGAGAGGCGAGGCGACGCTCGAGCGCACTGCGCGGGGACAGCACCGGCGACAAGACGGAGAGCGCGCGCCAAGCGGGGCCCGCGCCGCGCGCCTCGGCACCCCCGAGGCGACGCTGGGTCCCGCCCTCCACCCGCACCAACCACGACGTGCCCCAGGGAGATGCCAAGCACGACGTCATATTCAGAAAGGTAGCTAGGTATATCCATCCATTGTCTAACTACCTGCGCTGCGTCTGCCCCCAGCCACTCATGCGTGTCTCGCCCCGCAGGTGCGCGGCATCCTCAACAAGCTCACACCGGAGAAGTTCCAGAAGCTAAGCGATGATCTGCTGGCGCTGGAGCTGGACTCGGATAAGGTGCTGAAGGGGGTGATCCTGCTGATCTTCGAGAAGGCGTTGGACGAGCCTAAGTACTCGTCCATGTACGCACAGCTGTGCAAGCGGCTCAGCGAGGAGGCGCCGGACTTCGAGCCGCGCGGCTCGCCATGCACCTTCAAGCTGCTGCTGCTCAACAAGTGCCGCACCGAGTTCGAGAACCGCGCCGAAGCCTTCGCGGCCTACGAGGAGCGCGCGCTGCTGCCCGACGAGCGCGAGAAGCGCCACCTGGCCAAGTGCAAGATGCTTGGAAACATCAAGTTCATAGGCGAGCTCGGCAAGCTGGAGATCCTCGCCGAGAGCATCCTGCACCGCTGCATTCAGAACCTTCTAGCGCGGCGCGCCGCCGCCGACCACCACGAGGACCTGGAGTGCCTGGCGCAGCTGGTGCGCACCTGCGGCCGCGTGCTCGACTCGGAGCGCGGCCGCGGCCTCATGGACCAGTACTTCGCGCGCATCGAGAGTCTCTCTCGCAGCAGGGACCTGCAGCCGCGCATCCGTTTCATGCTGCGCGACGTGGTGGAGCTGCGGCGCGGCGGGTGGGTGCCGCGCGCCGCCTCCAGCCACGAGGGGCCCGTGCCCATGCACCAGCTGCGCTCGGACGGGTCGCCGCCGCGCCGTGTGGAGCGCGACGCCTTGTTCCGAGCGCCCGGCCGCAGCCGCCCGCTGGACGAGGTGTTCGCGGGCCTGGCGCTGCAACCGCCCTCCACGCTGCAGCCGCAGGACAAGCTCTTCGGGAACGGCTTCGGCAACGCACGCGACCGCGACTACCGCCAGCGCTCCGCGCCCGCCTACTTCCCCCGGCACAACGCCACCAACAACAACCACTACGCCAAGCAGCAGCAGGGGAGCGCGACGCCCAAGGTACGTACCGGACCGGCCGAGCGACCGCCACCTATGTCGTGACAGTATGACAGCGACGCGTTTGTATTGCAGGATGGCGGCGGGCGGCGCGCGGCGCGCGTGCTTTCCACGCCGGGCACGTTGCAGAATGTGCAGATGCGGCCCGACGCCAACTCGCTCATGTTCGCCGCCAACCGCATCTCCAAGCCGCAGCCGCAGCCGCAGCTGCAGCCCGTGCAGCAGAGTGAGTACTCGCAGAGAGCCCCGCTCCCCCTCACCGCCCGCCCGCCGGAGCGCGCTCACCTTCCCTTCTCGTCCGCAGGCGTGCTCGCGCCCGCGTTCACGGCCGCGCCGCCGCTGCTCAAGGAGCCCGCCATCACCATCAAGCCGGCCGCCGACAAGCGCGACAAGCGAGATAAGAAGGACAAGGGACCCAACAAGGAGGAGGCCTGCCGCCTAGCGCTGGAGGCGGTGGCCTCGCTCGCGCCGGCGTACGATCCTGCAGCCGAGGAAGAGGACGGCGCTGCCACGCCACAGCCCGAGCCTCTCGCGCGGCTGCTGGCGCTGCAGCCGGCGGACAAGGTGCTGCGTCGCTGCATAGCCGCCGTGCTGGAGGGTGCGCTAGCCGAGGATGCGGACGAGGCGGCTCTGTGGGCCGCTTGCCGCGTGCTGCGCGCCATCAAGCGTGCGCCGCTGCAGGAGGCGGCGCGCGCGCTGCTGACGACGCCCGGGCCCGCGCTCGCGCGCCTGCTCAGCTGGCTGGTGCTGACGCGCCTGCTGCCGCTGAGCGAGGTGGGCGCGTGGGGCGAGGGTCCCCTGCTGCTGGACGTGGTGCAGCGACTGCACGAGGCGCGCGGCGAGGCGACGCTACGCCTGCTGCTTGAGGAGTCCAAGCTGGACTTGTGCGCGGCGCTATCAGCGGGCGCGGACTCGGACGCGGACGCGCGCCTGGCGCTGCTGGAGGCGCGCGGGCTGGGCGCGCTGGTCCCGCAGCTGCGCGTGCGCGCCGCGCTCGCGCGCCAGCTTGCCGCGGAGCCGGCGCCGCCCGCGCTCTACCGCTGGATCAAGAACAACGTGGAGGCGGGCGTGCGCGCCTCGCCCGCGTTCGTGTCGGCGCTGATGGCGCTGCTGGCGGCACACGTAACGCGCGCGGCCGGTTCGGCGCCGCCCGCGCCTCCCAAGGAGGCGCTGGAGGCGGAGCGCGCGCTGCTGGAGGCGTACGCGCCGCTGCTACAGGCGCTGCTGGCGGCGCGGCCGGACCTGCAGTTGGCGGCGGTGTACGCGGCGCAGCTGCACGCGCACGACCACCATTACCCCAAGGGCATGCTGCTGCGCTGGTTTATGCACCTGTACAACATGGAGGTGTGCGAGGAGGAGGCATTCCTGCGCTGGCGCGAGGACGTCACCGACGCCTACCCCGGCAAGGGCGAGGCGCTCTTCCAGGTCAGTACACTACCACCGCCGAACGCCGAGCCACCTGCCCGCCGCGCTGGTTCTATGGAAACGTTTGGAGGGTATCCCATGCGAACTGATTTATGGGATAAAAAAATTAAATTAGACTGTTTCCTTTCTAAATTTGGCAAGGTTTAGAGCTCCATAAGCATAAGCAAAATTTCAGCTTAGTAGTTTTGGCGTGAAGCAAAAACAAACATACATTAATTCGTCCATCCAGACTTGCACACCTAGTATAATATTCCACAGGGTGCTCGGCAGACCAGGTGTATAATATTCCACAGGGTGCTCGGCAGACCAGGTGCATATGGTAACTGGTGGTGGGTGGAATCGTGTGCATATGGTAACTATTAACTGGGGGTAGGTAACACATCTGACGTGTCTACAAACGCCATCCGGCATCAGCAACAACAACGTATGTTAGTTAGAGCTCCATCTATGTCTTTTGATCTGTTAAAATTATTAACAAATTCTGAGGTCTCGTCTATTGTCCCCGCGTTCGTCAATAAGCCTGAAGGCTTTTCGTTCTATCAAGTCGTGGCAGAAGCCAGTATCACACACTCGATTGCTGCCATGTTACAAAGTACCAGTAGGTACCTCGCTGAGCAACATGGCAGCAGCACTTATGTTAGAGGTACCTTGAAATGATAACTCCAACGCTGATAATTCGCAACTGGTTTATTTGTTAGATTTAAGTTAACATGAAGACATTATGCGGAAGATAAGAAATCACGTTGAAATATAACCTCACGTAGATATCGCTAAGCTATTACAAATAAAAAAAAAAATTTTAAATTCAAACTATACAGCTGATACACACCTTTTTTGGAAAGTTCTGCTCACTCAGAACTTTCCAAAAAAGGTGTGTATCAGCCGCCAAAGCTACAACCCCTATTTTTAAACGTATTCCTCGAGGTGCCCGCATCTCTGTCGCTTCCGCTCTCTCAGGAGCCATTAGGAATGCTGTTTCAAAAAACACCAAGCGAGCTTGGGAGCACTTACTAGTTTTTCCTTACAGCGTACTGCATATAAAGAAAGATTTGGGCAACAAATCATCAGTCACGGTTAAGATTAAACAAAATTGTGTTAGGTACACTGCACGCGAAGGGCAGCCTATTTCCACTGTTGATCAGGCCACACCACAAAATTCAAATTCTAATAAGCCATTGGCTGAGTCTACTATCTACAGACTTGTAGAGAGTAAACTCAATGATGGTGATATCAAAGGTGCGTCACGCATAATGTTCTCAAACGACACGATGGCGCCAAATGACGATGCTACTCTCATATCTCTTGAGAGTAAGCATCCACCAGCAGGGGCCAATACACAACTCCCCGATCAACCGGAAGAGAGTGATGTCGCTGTAAGCACGACCAGCCAGGACGTGCTTAAAGCTGTCATGTCTTTTCAGAGTGGCTCTGCCGGCGGCCTGGATGCTGTGACTCCACAGCATCTAAAAGATCTTCTGTCTGGCCATGCAGGTGAAGTCCTTCTGGAGGACTTGACAGTTCTAATCAACCTGATGTTGTCAGGCCGAGTTAACAGCGAGATCACAGAACTCCTATACGGTGCGAACCTTTGTGCCCTAAAAAAGAAGGATGGCGGTATAAGACCCATAGCCGTGGGCACCACATACCGCCGCCTTGCGGCTAAAGTCTGCTGTCAGAAAGAAGGCGACTATTTCCGACCAATTCAGCTAGGCTTTGGTTCGCGAGGCAGATGTGAGGCCGCAGTTCATTCCCTTCGTACATTTTTAGACCAAAATTATGGGGAGGTAATTCTGAAGGTAGACGTCAAAAACGCCTTCAATTCCGTAGACAGGGGTGCCTTGCTAAAACAAATTAAAGACAAAATTCCAGAAATTTAACCTTTTCTCTGGCAATGTTACGGTTCGCCGTCAAAATTAATATACAAGAACAAAGTCATTTTGTCCGCTGTTGGAAGTCAGCAGGCCGACCCTCTTGGTCCGGCCATATATAACCTTGCCATCCAACCGATAATTGAATGTCTCCAATCCAAGCTCAATGTTTGATATTTGGATGACGGAACTTTAGGTGGAGAGGTAAACACAGTTTTTGATGATCTAAAAATCATCACAGATGAATTTCGAAAAATAGGTTTGGAATTAAATTTTTCAAAGTGCGAGCTTTTTATTTCGGACTCTTGTGTAGACAAAAACAATATCATTGGAAAATTAAATAGTTTAGCCCCCAACATAACAGTTGTTGATAAATATTCACTTCGCCTCCTTGGTTCACCAATTCTTGATGAGTCTTTTTAGTCCTTTGTAGACGAGAAAATTCAAAATTTCAACAAAACTTCGGACAGACTGCTCAAAATTAATAGCCGGCTTTTACAATAATTTGATTTTGTCTTTTTTGTACCTAAATTTACGTATTCTCTGAGATGTAGTCAACTGTGGAAACACAGTGAGCTCTTGGAAGGCTTAGACAACATAATAAAGAATACTCTATCATCGCTTTTGAATGTCGATTTAGATGACAAGGCATGGTCGCAGGCCTCCCTGCCTGTCAAATTGGGAGGCTTAGGTATTCTTCCAGCGTTCCTGTCTTCCGTCTACAGCACTAGTTCTTTAGTTGAAAAAATTTTAAAGTCACCTTGTTTGGTCCCACTTGGAATTTCATTCAAAATTTCATTTTTAGACGAAGCTGGAACGGCTTGGCATAATGCTTGCCCTAATGCTGCTCCCCCAAAATCTCTTTTGTCTCAACGGCAATGGGAAGGGCCTCTGTGTGAGTTGACACGGAATAGTTTGTTACAAACGTGCTCCAGCTCTGCGGATCGTAATAATAAATAATAATAATAATAATTTATTCAAAAATTACTTAAGACAAATGTTTAACATACGAATAATAATAACTTAAATTCTAAAGATTACGTTTGCCTGAACTAGGTAAAACCTGTATCTCAGGCAAAATTGCTTACAACGAATACATGTAGGTATAATCACATAAATAACATAACACAAAGAGACTGTAGATTTTCAAAATAACTTATGCTAACTACGTTAAACTAGGCTACATTTGAAGGGTACCTGTGATACGAGTAAAAACAGATTCTGCTTATAATAAACCTTCTATAAAGAAATACCTACTATTATGCTTACTGTATCGGCACTTTTAGGCGCCTCCGTAGTCTATCGAGTTTATATACCTATTTTCTGCAATTGTTTTTGCCGGACAGTCAGCAGAACCTGTAATGTGCTTACTCGGCTTCTTGAAATGTAGGCAAGTAGCACATTTGGGTTCTTCCGCCTTTCTAGTACACTCCTTTACTGAGTGACCTTGACCTCCACAGTGGCTGCAGATGTGGGTCACCTCTCGACAGGACTTGGCAGCGTGTCTATATTGCTGGCACTTGAAGCATCGTGTGACCAAAGTGAAGTCCCTCACAGGACACGAGGACCAATTTACAAAAACCCTCTCATTAGGGGTCATTAGGGCCCTACGAATAGCTGCTGGTACTTCGATCACAAAGTTGCAGGTCTCAGCGTCCTTCTTGCCAGACTTATGACTCAATCTTATTGAGGAAAGGAATTTTTCCAGACTGAAATCCAGCAGTAGTTCGGCTATATTTTGTTTATAAAGGCAAGTAAACACATCTTTTTCCTGCATTGATGAGGGCACTCCGATAACTACGACTCTGGGTTTGCGTTTAAGAGGCTCGTCTACCAGCAGGCCAGAGTTTGTAAGCTGCATCGACTGCTTGAGCTTCTCAATATCTCCCCTCGTTTCGGTGCTAATTATAACCCCACCGTTCCTTGTCTTACGCAAGCCTCTGACTTGCAGTTTCATCTCTTCGGGGCAAATTATTTTTGGACAAGGGTTTTAGTTTCTTCGCTGGACTTAAGCTTGTCGTGTGGGTATATAGCCACAGAGCTGACATTCACCGGCTTGATGTAAGTGCTGCCCTTTTTCACCATTTCGGCAAAGGAATTTCCTTTTAGAGGTCTCATCAATGCTTATTTTGAGGTCTTGGAGTCGCTGCGACAGATCTATTTTCTCCTTGAGAGCTTGAGTTTCTAGGTTCAATGCTACTGCTCTGGATTTTACGGACTGGTAGAGCACTGCCATCTGCGATGTGCCATGTGCTATTTTACGGCACAGATTATTAACTTTTAGTTAATGTTCAGAGTTTAACTTGCCAGATTCTGCGATTGAGCACACGTCGTTGAGGCACTGCTCGATGTCTGACATCCATTTCTGGATCTCTGGTGTAGGGATGAGTTCTAGGGCTTTGTCGTCTCTCTGGGGCGGAGGTGCTGGGCGAGGCTGGGGCTCCGGTGCGGGAGAGGGCGTGGCGGGCGTCCGAGGTGGGCTGCGGGCTGTCCTGCCGCTCCGGCTAAAGGGGCTGAGTCCGTCCATATTATTAATATATATTAATAATACTATATTATTTATAGTCCATTTTCACAATTTCGAGACAAGCGTAGGTATGACACAGTTACTTTTACTGCTAGTAAACAAGGTCACGAGTCAGCAAGTGATTATTTAATTTTACTAATTTTGAGCACGTCTGCTCTATCCAACGGCAAATACTATCAATATATATCGTGCCCGTCTCCTGGCTGTTTCTAAATGGGAGTCAGGACATTGGTTGCAAGCATTTCCTTCATTTAACACTGGCACTTTATTGGATCCCGTAACTTTCCGTATCGCAACATGTCTTCGGTTGGGTGCAATGTGTTGCGCGCCTCATCAATGCCAGTGCGGTACCGCTGTCGAACAGCTTGGTCATCACGGATTATCGTGTACTAGGGCCGCCGGTCGGATGTCTCGTCACGCCAGCCTTAACGACGTCATCCGGCGGGCCTTTGTCACCGCTAACGTACCAGCTATTCTCGAACCGAATGGTCTGTTGCGTGACGATGGTAAGAGGCCTGACGGCATGACACTAGTCCCATGGGAGTTGGGGAGGCCCATTGTGTGGGACGCTACATGCGTCGACACACTGGCGCCTTCCCATCTTCCGAGGACATCCGTAAGGGCTGGTGCGGCGGCAGATTTGGCCTTGAGATTGAGATTTGGATTTGGGATTTGGTTTAGAGACGCAAATATGCAGGTCTCGACAGAGCCTACATATTTGCTCCCTTTGGGGTCGAGACCCTAGGTCCGTGGGGTACCGAGGCACTCCGGGTTTTTAAAAAGTTATCTGAGCGTCTGGTCGTCGCGACGCGTGACCCGAGAGCTGGCGGATATCTGGCGCAGCGCATCAGCATTGCCATACTGCGGGGCAATGCAGCCAGCGTCTTGGGGACGCTTCCGACTGGTATTGATATGGATCAGTTGAGCTACCTGTAGATTGTTTGCAACGGTCTGCAGTTGGCTTAATTGTTTCATTTGTAGATACTAGTTCTAATTTGTTTTTATTATTGAATTGTAATTTTCTTTGTCAATAAAGATTTTCTAGCTATACTTCTAATAACATAGGAAGCTAGGTAACCTTGATATCACACGCATAGACTGAACAACACATTGTACCTTGTACATCTTGGCCACGAGAAAAAGGGAAAATAATGTAATGTGTAAGAACAAGAATCCAGACACAACTAGGATTCTTCCCTGAAATGAACACGACATTGTACTTCGTACATCCTGGCCACACAAAAGGGAAACTATGTTAACGCGTCAGAAAGAATCGATGTTACTTAAGATTCCATACATTAGTAAGATTCTGACCAATACTTTGTAAATGTTTGGCCACTATAAAAAGAAAAAGAAACCAATTATTTAAATATATCCAAAGCTGTGAATGTAAACAAATCATACAATGTACCAACCCTATAATAGTAAGAATTTAAGATTTAAACCGTATTATCTTGTATAAATTATCTTAATCTATTGTCTTAATGTCTTTACATCCCAATCTGTTTGGCTGTCGGCACTCTACTGTCGGGATATTTAAGCCGTTTCTACATAGCGTATCACTGTTCACTGTTGGGATATTTAACCCGTTTTTATATCGCGTAGGTATCACGCACTGAAATCACATACTGTTCATCATACGCTGGTTGCAGCTGTGAGGCCTTGGGGCCCCTCACAAGGGCCGCCGAGCTGACTGTCATT
This sequence comes from Eupithecia inturbata, assembly GCA_963662085.1. Lineage (NCBI taxonomy): Eukaryota > Metazoa > Arthropoda > Insecta > Lepidoptera > Geometridae > Eupithecia > Eupithecia inturbata. Next base: position 125,326 of record OY759179.1, on the reverse strand, counting down.
TCATAAGGTAATGCTGCTGCTCGCCGCGCCTTCCTCCTTCGTAGTAGCACACACCCGCCAGTATGAGTATAGCAAGTATCGCGTACATCAGTGTGTACTTGTGAATGTCGTGTACATTGAGAGATACGTTCGTGTGGGCCTTTATGTCTTCTATTTGAGTTTTCATGTTTGACCACTCTTCTTCTTCTTCTTCATGGTTATCTGGTACAAATTGGGTTATTACGGAGGAGTTGACAATTTTGTTGAGAACGGAAAGTTCCGCTACTGTAGGTAAATTCCCTTCCATTTTAACTTGACTTAGGTAGTTATTGTGACCGTAGACCCTTGACCTACACTAAGTAACCCATTGCCGGTCAATGTCTCCATCTGCATTTCGGTGTATTCGCAAAAAAATGCGCACTGAGCATTCGTCATTGCAACATGAGAATAACCACATGTTATTGTTTTGTAATTTCACCCACCGTTCCTGACAGGTCAAAGCCTCGGTATTACATAACTTCTCATTGTTGTTAATGCTTGTATTGCAGATCGCCCTTGTAAGTGGTAGCTCGAAGATAGGTTTATCGTAAGGCAAGTCGTAATCGTAAGCATCCGATTAGTTGAAGTGTGCATACACGAATGAAGATCCTCAGTTGTCATAAGAATAAGTAGTAATATATACTATAATATATATAATAATAATAAATAATAATACTCTAGCTGTTCTGGTGGTAGCAGGTTCATATCTAAATGACCGTGTGATATATCAGTTAACCCACCTATTAAACTATCTTGAATGCACCTTAGACTAGCTATGATAATATTGGCTGTCAAGGATAGTGATAATAAATTAAGCTCCCTTGTCTGTTCCGTTTGTATCTGACTCATCCTGTGACGCAAACTTTCCATCTGCTGTGTTATGGACTTAAAATGACTATTAATGATGTCCTCATTCCTTTTCATGATATTATATTGAGGTTCTAAAACGCTAGTTTGGTTTCTTAGTAATAGGTTTAGATGCCCTTCGTTCTGCGATATGTTCTCAATGTCCTTCTTAAATGAGTCGTCAAGGACACCGAATAACGCATTAGCCAAATAACCCACTACATTTAAAAATCCTCTCTTTTGCCGTTTGCCGATTTGATTATTAGTTAAAATACATAGTTGTTAAAATACATAGTGTTATAATGCTCAATTTGTAATATCTCTTGCTGTAACTGGTCAATGATACCCTTGTATTGAGGCGGAAGCGTACGTACGTGCTGGTTTAAAAGCGAAACGTAATTATTAATATTTTTAAAACCAGCCCAGTATGACGACATATTAAAATAAACAACGAGCTCCACTCGTCCCGAATAAATAAATAATAAAAATAAAAATAAATAATGCTGGACAATCCACACAGCATCATCTAGCCCCAAAGTAAGCAGAGCTTGTGTTATGGTTACTAGATGACTGATAAACTTAATACAATACATACATAGATAAATATTTTTTTTATTATATATAGAAAATACCCAGAACACCCGGAAAAAATATTTGCAGATCGTACAAACATTTGTCCCAAGGCGGGAATCGAACCCGCAACCTTCTGCGTCGCAGGCGGACCTTCGCCCGCCGCGCCACATCGGTCGTCAAAAAAAAAGGTGATAAAGAATAAGGTTCATATCAGCAATTTTATCAAAGTAAATATTTTGGTGTTGATCTAAGTAAGTAATATTGTAGGGAGTAGAGCCCTGTGCCGGAGAGAGTACTGCCAAGAACAACATGAGTGTCAATGTGATGAGATGGCAGAACCCGGATCTAGTCACACGTTTTTGTTTCGGTGGACTTTGTTCTTGCACATCATCATCATTTTCTTAGACAGCATCTTGAGTTTCCTTTACAGGTAGGACTGAAAGTTTCAAGCAGGGTCTCCTAATAATTCCGTTTTTCGTTTTGACAGAGGCAACCCGGACGCGTCCATCCTTTCCAGGGTGAACGTCTGTCACTCTTCCCATGAGCCACTTCCCGGGTGGCAAATTTTCCTCTTTTATAATAACAATGTCATCAATTTCTATATTTGTTGAGTGCGTTCTCCACTTAGACCGTACTTGTAATTGAAGTAAATAATCAGACGACCACGCCTTCCATATGTCCATACTTATCGATTGCACCATTTGCCATCTGGTGGTCAGATTGACATGTTCAGGATCCGGTGGTGGCCTTGATAACAAGGAACTTCCAATCAAAAAGTGACCGGGCGTAAGGTATAAGTCGTCGGGACTTTCCGTGAGGGCGATCAGACGCCTAGAATTTAGACAAGCTTCTATTTGATGGAGTACCGTAATAAACTCTTCATAGGTGAGCCTTTTCTCTCCTACAACTCTCTTCAAATGGTACTTCATCCGTCTAACTGCTGCCTCCCACAATCCACCCGCGAAAGGATATGCCGGTGCATTGAAATGCCATTGTATTTGAAGATCACTCGCTCTATTAATGACGTCTGGATTTACGCTCTGTAGGATTGCGTCATACTCTTTCTTTAGTAACCTGTCTGCTCCTACGAAATTCGTTCCATTATCACGATAGATGTGGCTAGTCGTGCCACGGCGCGAGCAGAATCGAGAAAGCGCAGCTATGAATCCTGGAGTGCTCTGAAATCTGACATTAGTTCCAAATGTACAGCTTTCGTCGACATGCACACGAAGACACACGTTCAGAGTCCTTACTCCACGTCCTTTGTCCGCCTTTATGTCAAAATGTCCTGTAAAATCAATTCCTGTGCGCAAAAAGGCTCGTAGATAGATAGATATAGTCATATGTGTATATATGTGTATAGTGTAGATAGGTAGATAGTAGATAGATAGGTATTGTCAAACAGATTACATGTTTTTGGTTAGTAGTGTCTTAAATCCTATGTTAGGTTTATCTAGACACTATGGTTCTCTAAAAATAGCAATAAGTATAAATTTGTACACACGGTAGGCAGTTACGCACACAACAAACACAGCGCAGCGCTGTCACCGTCCGTCCTGTCCGAGTGTAGCTGTAAGACGCGGTGCGAAGTTGTACCCACGTGATCCACGTGAATCACGTGCATCAGGCCAGTGACAACGCTGCGCTTGAGGGAGGGAGTTACCTTTGATTCAGGAAGATCCGCTAACATCTGTGGCTTACTATGGTCGCTGTGTCTTTTACACTTAACGCACTTGTTGAGTTCACGTTTGACAGTCCTTAGTCCACTAATTATCCAAAAGCGATCGCTTATGTAGGCTAGGGTTAGACTAGGACGCCCTTGAAGCGTGATTCGGTGCGTTTGGTTGATGATCAGCTCAGTGAGACGGCTGTGACTTGATAATATTACAGGATTCTTAACCGATTGTTTAAGAAGCGAATAATTAAGTCGACCTCCAACTTTGAATAATCCATTTTGCTCATCTATAAATGGATTTAGACATACAATTTCACTACTTCCTTTCAGTGGTTTATTTTTCTTTAAACGCTCAATCTCTTCCGCAAATTCAATGCATTGCACTGTTTTGACGATTAAATTATATGAGTGATTCATTTCGCTAATCGTTTGATAACTATGTTTATTTATTTGCTTATTGCGCAACCACATTGTGAAACGAAAGAGCCAGCCGACTTTGGTCGCCACGCGCTGTAGTGATTCACACTCATTTAATAGTCTTAAAATTAAATTGTTTTTTTTTTGTATGATCTAAGCCTGTATTTACACATATCAATGGAAGGAGTTTGGTATGTCTCTGTACTAAGACGATTAGGGTCAAAGTTCTGAAGCCACTGAGGGCCTTCCCACCACAAGGAGTGATCTGCTAGTTGGGTAACACTCGGGCTGAGTGTTACCCAACTAGCAGATCACTCCTTGTTGCACAGTCGGCGGCGTTGTCTTCCGAACGCACATGACGCCATTTTGCTGCTGGAAAGACTTTAAGGATGGACAGTACTCTGTTGGCTACGAATTGTTTCCATTTATTACCGAAGACATGTTGCGATACGGAAAGTTACGGGATCCAATAAAGTGCCAGTGTTAAATGAAGGAAATGCTTGCAACCAATGTCCTGACTCCCATTTAGAAACAGCCAGGAGACGGGCACGATCCGCAGAGCTGGAGCACGTTTGTAACAAACTATTCCGTGTCAACTCACACAGAGGCCCGTCCCATTGCCGTTGAGACAAAAGAGGTTTTGGGGGAGCAGCATTAGGGCAAGCATTATGCCAAGCCGTTCGAGCTTCGTCTAAAAATGAAATTTTGAATGAAATTCCAGGTGGGACCAAACAAGATGACTTTAAAATAAAATAATAATTAAAAAAATTAATTAATAATTTTTTCAACTAAAGAACTAGTGCTGTAGACGGAAGACAGGAACGCTGGAAGGGGGGCTACACTTGAAATTTTGCGTATACCTAAGCCTCCCAATTTGACAGGCAGGGAGGCCTGCGACCATGCCTTGTCATCTAAATCGACATTCAAAACCGATGATAGAGTATTCTTTATTATGTTGTCTAAGCCTTCCAAGAGCTCAATGTGTTTCCACAGTTGACTACGTCTCAAAGAATACGTAAATTTAGGTACAAAAAGACAAAACCGAATTATTGTAAAAGCCATATGGCTATTAATTTTGAGCAGTCTGTCCGAAGTTTTGTTGAAATTTTGAATTTTCTCGTCTACAAAGGACTGAAAAGACTCATCAAGAATTGGTGAACCAAGGAGGCGAAGTGAACATTTATCAACAACTGTTATGTTGGGGGCTAAACTATTGAATTTTCCAATGATATTGTTTTTGTCTACACAAGAGTCCGAAATAAAAAGCTCGCACTTTGAAAAATTTTATTCCAAACCTATTTTTAGAAATTCATCTGTGATGATTTTTAGATCATCAAAAACTGAAAACCTATTTTCTTATCTTTAGATAAGAAAATATATAAATAATTTTATGTTGAAACAATAAGCATATCGAATTACAAAGATAAGAATAAGGAATTAATAAATCCAAATTAGAGGTAATTTTCTTGTATAAAAAGCGTTGTTTTTCATCAATAAACATTCAGTACAGAACCAACTACAGTCGAGTTATGTACTCTACAAACCAACATCATTTCACTGGCGCTTTAGGACATTATGTTATATTTCTTATTTATTTAAGTGTCCTCTATCCAAATATACAACTAAGTGGTGGCCGATGTTAGGCCTGATGACACCCATACGAAATTATTTAAACCCCTTTGATAGATGTTAATATAAATCGTTCCGAAGGCGCTCCCTCACCGCGAGCAGTCGCCTGTAATACAAGATTCAGATACCAGCGCTGCAGCGTTAGTTACATTGCAAACGGTGACCGATGTTAGCGTCCGTCAGTCTCCATCCAAAAATCACAATAAAAGTTATTTAAATATATTTGGATAGAAGACACTAAAACAAATAATATAGGTATATAATATATATACATATATAGTTATTTTCATCTGTGAATATCAGTGACATTATTTTTTTATTTATTTTAGATCCAAATATTTAAATTTAATTTGTGCGCGGCCATTTTAAAAAGATAACAATACGGTGACCAGTGTTAGGAGCAAAGTCTTCAAGCCCGTTCGGAAACATCGAAACATCTTATACATATTCAAAATGTTCAAACCCCTTTCGGAAACATCTCTTCAATCTTAAACAAGTTCCAAAAAATAGCAGAGAGGCTTTTCATGTCAGGGTTAAAAAAGCCGCCAAACTCTTGCACTTGGTTCCACCTACCCCCAGTTACCATATGGCACACGTTCTGCCGAACACCCTGTATCTCTATGTATGCGTGTGCGTCGGGCTGCCTGGCAAGGTCGCCCGGCTGTCGGGCCCCAGCTATTATGATCCATTCAGCTGTATAAGGAAAAGGTAACAGGCAGAGAGACTGACAGGGTTGATGGATAACAAAGGATGTCCTCGTTGGGTGGAGTTTTGATGTAGTTGTGTTTGTGTGGCAGGTGAACACGTGGCTGACATGGCTGCAACAGCAGGAGTCGGAGGAAGAGGAGGAGGGCGAAGCCTAGCGCCGCCCGGACCCTGGCGGCGCCGCCTGCTGCGACCCTAGCGCCGCCCGAACCCTGGCGGCGCCGCCTGCTGTGACCCTGGCAGCGGACGGGCAGACGGACGCCGCGCATAGACCCGCTTTTATTTCGCGCTCATCTCATTATAAATATATTAGTTAAGCCAAATAGTTAAAATAGCTACGTTCGTTACCCGGACCCGGCACTCCGCGGTTGCCGCGCCGCTCGTAACCCGGACCCGGCGGCACTCAGCGGTTGCCGTGCCGCTGGTAACCCGGACCCGGCGGCACTCAGCGGTTGCCGTGCCGCTCGTTACCCGGACACGGCGGCCCTCAGCGGTTGCCGCGCCGCTCCGACCCGGGCCCGGCACTCCGCGGTTGCCGTGCCGCTCGTTACCCGGACCCGGCACACCGCGGTTGCCGCGCCGCTCGTTACCCGGACCCGGCGGCACTCCGCGGTTGTCGCGCCGCTCGTTACCCGGGCCCGGCACTCCGCGGTTGCCGCGCCGCTCGTTACCCGGACCCGGCACACCGCGGTTGCCGCGTCGCCCGTTACCCGGACCCGGCACTCCGCGGTTGCCGCGCCGCTCGTTTCGGAGTTGAATAGGATCAATTTTTAGGTTACTACGTGAACGAATATTAGTGTCTCGAGATAATTTTTTGTAGGCCTTTTACTCGATTTTGATACTTTTACAAATGTATACAATGTATAGTGTTCGTTTGGACGTACGGTTGCACCCCGGCTGCCCTCCCCCTCCCCCTCCAGTGAGCGTGTTTTAGTTCAATTGTATAAATATATATAAATGAATAACGTAAATCAATTTTTTTTATTATGTATTAAATGTCATAATCATATTTTTCAATGCTAAATGAATTTAGTGGTTATATGTAAGTTTGCTTACATTTAATTGTACTGTCAAATTGTAGAACTTGGAAACTGCAAACATAGGGTTAATAACAAAAATAGAACGGGCTTAGGTAAAGTATGTTGAGTGAGTTATAATGAATAGAGTTGTGAAATGATGCAAAATGCAGATAATTAAGTAAAATTGATCAATATGTAATGTATTCACATTGAGAAATAAACTTCAGTGTAATTTATAAAAGGATTTCTTTTATTTATGAGAATTTAAAAAAGTTGCGCCATGTGTAGTTTTAACAAACTTGAGGCATCAATCTATACTTGAGTGACGTTTAGCCCATAGAGAAGCGTTACTCAAGCATGGATCGATGACTGAGCAAGCTTTCCTAATACGGGCCTGAGAGCTTTCTTTAAGCTCATAATAGGAAGTGCTAATAGGGGGCTTTGTTTTATTGAGTGACCACATTTTTTTCACTTGTATGGTTTATCTAACAACAGCAGTGTTGCCATAATTAAATGTAGTCCACATTTAATTCGGTGAAATGTTAGTTTCCAAGTGCAGTGTTCCCGTGGGATAACAAAATAATGAAAATAGATACATATAGTATTCGCCGCGGGCGCATAATCATTTAATATTATTAATCGTTTATTTTCAGACAAGACAGATCCATAAGCGGGTTAATCTATATCTAAGTCTTAAGTCTATGAAGTTGAATATTATATAGGTAGGAGTAGTTATTTAGTTAGTAAGTAGGTACAGCAATGCAATGTCCGTATAGCGGGCCGTCAATCCTGTCCACTGTCATTCGCAGGATGTTGTGTTGGTGCTCCCACGAAGTCTGCCTTCTTCCTGCAGCAGGCGGCGAACCCGTCGTGCGCGCCTCGACGAACCCGTCGCACGGTGGATCGAAAATCGGCTTTCAAAGACATAGGGAATAAAAAAATTATAGTAGTTTCTTTTGCTTGAAACGGCTTCTAGTAATTAATATTGTACCTAAATATATCATAGGTTTCAATATGGCTGCCAAAATGGCGAGTTAGAATTTTTTTTACGAAAAAAATTTATGAAAACCATATTAAAAATCCGGATATCTCCGGAAGCGCAAGGAAAACCGTTATATCCTTGCATACAGTTATAGTACCAACTATTTATGTTTTTTTGGCATACTTCATATAACTCGAACTACTGCGAAAGTAGCCGAAAAAAATTATTTTATTTTCATATATTTTTTTTGTTAAAAACAACATCGTTTTATAACGAAAAAATCATCAAGGTAAGAAAAAAGATTACTTACACTGTTAAATGTATAATGGGATACGATTTGACGAAAAAAATATATGAATAACATATAAAAATCTGGATATCTCCGGAAGTGCAAGGATAACCGTTATATCCTGCCTATAGTTATAGTACTAACTATTCATGATGTTTTGTCATACCTATGTACTTCACTTCATATTATTACTCGAACTATTGTACTTTGTTTTAAAGTCTTTATCGGCTTATTGTATGCTACAGATAGTTACAGAAGCGTGTTTTCTTGTGTTTTGTTAACGTTGAAATACCAGACAAACAAAACTAAAACCATAAAACTTAATTTTAAAAAATTGTTATGTTATTATTATTACCCTACCTAATTAGGTAGCAAAATAAGGTACCAGATGTTCAGATTCAGACTGCTTATTGTTAAAATTTCAAGGAATTAATTAACAATCAGCGGTAGTTAACAAAAGGCACAGGTAGCTTATGTACTACAACTAGGAATTCCTATCTGATGATTTTTATGCGTTTAATTTTTTATCTTACGTTACTAAATTAACTTAGGAAGGAAAGAGAAATAAGTCAAAACTAAATGGTAACCATATAATTATACAATTTACATTTTTAAAGAGAGATGTAATTTTTACATTCATAAAGCGTACCTCCCTACATACGAAAACCATACGAAACATGCATACATTACAAAGATTTGATGGAGCCGTAAACGCATAGGTATATTAAAAAATTACAAACATTTTAAAAGGTATTATAAAATTTATATTTATAAGATAATTTATTTGCAAAAAAACGGGTTATAGTTATTTTTCTAACATACAAAATAAACAAACACAAATTATAATAATAAATTGAGTATAGGTACTAACAGGGGCTATGAATAAAGTTTATCATAATTGTACAATAAAATATAGCTGTTAGCAACTTTTTATATTTCGGAAGACACAAAATATAAAACAAGAAACTTAAAAAGAACAAGTACACTTAGAAAAATACGCTGAATCTACAAATTTTCAATATCACTCTCTCCAGATTCCAATTCAGAATCAGTTTCTAAGTTGGATACGTCAACAAAATCAATTTGATTTTCTTGAAACTTTAATACTTCAAGGGTTTCAGCGAAGAAATCATGTCGTTTTTTGGTATCCATCCTAGGTCTCATTGCACTGATGACGGGATCTGAGGAGATAATAAGCATATTGAGAATATCCTCGTTACAGGCTTGCCTGCTCCCTTTTCGGGAATGATGTTCCCGATACCTTCTGAAGTCTTTGTTGCGGGCCTCTGAAGCTTCTTCTTAGAGGCTTCCGATTGGCACAATTGCATTATTGGCAATAATGTCCGCTCCATGTATGAGAAGCTTGTGTACAGTGGATGACATGTAGAAACATTTGTACATTTTAAACGAACCTTTCAGCTGTTTGAGAGCAAACTCTTTAAATTTGATCACATCAATCAGTTCCCCTGATGTTATTGCCTGCAGAATAACAGCAAATCTGCGGACTAACTCTTTGTCCAGCCCAGTGATGGCTGCAGTTTTGTCTGGAAACTCAAAAAATCTTCTTGCCGTGTTTCCGTCATTTGTGGTTCCAGATCCTTGCTTTACAATATCGATTAAAAGATTGAGTTCGTTTTTGAATCTGTCCTAAATATATATTTTTTTCTTGTTTCCATCATTTCTCTGTGATCATTTCCTTTCGCAGCCCACTTTTTAAAATCGTGACAGTATGCGATATGGAGAAGGCATTCCATACAATTGATACAAGCATGTAATGTTGATAACCCTAATTCTAATGCATCAGGGGATACAGCTCTCAGTGTATCTGTATCTAATTTGTTCATTTCAGTGGGTTTAGCTAAACACAAATAGCACGCAGGGATTGACTTAGCTTCTGAAAGATAAGTACATACTTTTCCATCAATCATCGTCATCAGTTTATGACTCACCATATTTTTATTGCACTCGGTGGGGATTAGTGCCTTAATTTTGTCATCCATGTTTGTTTTTTCGATTACTAATGCTTCACTTTCTTTCACAAAACTAAACTACTGGACGACAATACGAAGTTGAGCAGGGTTTTGGATTCTTCCATATAGTTTCATCACCATTTGTTAGCTTTAGAAGGACTAGAGAGGTCATAAATATGCTCGAGTCCATCAGCTCATTGTCCATTTTTTGCTTATACCGGCTTTGGTTAGATGCCCCATCAAATCCCCACTTCGATACCAGTGTCAACTGCTTGTCTTGTATATTGTTAGGAAAACTTTCAAGGATTCTTCTTACTGTGATATCCAGTAATTAAATTTAAACAATAAGCATAATATTAATTTAATAATTATCTTGCTACCTAATTAGGTAGGTAAATAACATCACAAATATTTTTTAAATTAAATATGTGGTTGTAGTTTTGTTTGTCTGGTATTTCAACGTTAACTAAACAATAGAAAACACGCTTCTGTAACTATATGTAGCATACAATAAGCCGATAAATACTTTAAGAACAAAGTACAATAGTTCGAGTAATAATATGAAGTGAAGCAGGTATGCCAAAACATCACAAATAGTTAGTACTATGACTGTATGGCAGGATATAACGGTTATCCTTGCACTTCCGGAGATATCCAGATTTTTTATGTTATTCATATTTTTTTTTTCGTCAAATTGTATCCCATTATATATTTAACAGTGTAAGTAATATTTTTTTCTTACCTTGATAATGTTTTCGTTATAAAACGATGTTGTTCTTCACAAAAAAAAATATTTTTTTCGTTAACTTTCGCAGTAGTTCGGGTTATATGAAGTATGCCCAAAAAACATAAATAGTTGGTACTATAACTGTATGCAAGGATATAACGGTTTTCCTTGCGCTTCCGGAGATATCCGGATTTTAAATGAATAGAATAGAAATCTTTATTTGTGTAACATTACATAACATGACATGATGACTAAAATTAGAATTAATATTACTTAATGCTACACAAAAAGGCCACCAGCTCAGCTTAATGCTGCTATGGCACAAGGGCCATAGCAGCGCTGGTTTACAGCGGTGCCAGGGTGAAGTGCAGTGCTACCCGCTACACCAATCTTACACACGTAAATATATACAAAATTATAATCTAATAAAATTTAAGTTAAAGTTAAACATAAATGTTGTTCTGTAAATGTGTCAAATTACACATTTACAGAACAACACGCAAAATATCTACAGAAGAAATAATTAAAAAGAGCTATAGATAGAGCCATAATAGTGATGGTAGTTAGTAAATAGGCCCCATTTCTTAAATAGATAAAAATTTCAATGCAATGTGTTTTTTATTGCAATTTGTGTAGGTATTGGTGGAGCCCCTGAGGACACCGGTCTCTTAAGAGTCCGGGCAACAGGAGCCATGCATGTGAGGGTGTGTGCGTTTCTCTTATATGTTATGTGTGCGATTACCTATTTATGATTGGTGCTCCTGAGGACACCGATCTCATGAGAGTCCGGGCAACAGAAGCAACCAACAAAGTAAGGGTGTGTGTGTGTGAAATAAATAATAAAAATATAGGATAATAGACGGATAAAATAAACAAAAGATAGGTTTGGGCTGGCGAATAAATAAATATGGTTTTCATACATTTTTTTCGTAAAAAAAAATTATAACTCGCCATTTTGGCAGCCAAATTGAATCCCATGATATATTTAGGTATAATATTGATTACTAGAACCCGTTTCAAGCAAAAAAAAAAACGACAATAAAATTTTTATTATGTCTTTGAAAGCCGATTTTCGATCCACCGTGCGTCGTGCGCGCCCCCGCAACATTCTGAATGCATTGTTGTATTGGACGCAAATAGTACTGTACCTACTGGCTTTCTGAGTGTATGTGAACCAAACCACAGGCTGCTCGTGTAGAATGTCTGACTAAATTATTTGAACAGTAATTGAAACAAAGGACAAAGGGTAAACAATAGCAGATTGTATCATACATAAGGGAGCAAAATCATATTTTTACGGCGCGGGCGGTTTTTGAATCCAGAGCGAAGTGAGGGATTCAAAGTACGTCGCCCGAGACAAAATAATTTTGTGCCCGAGTGATACACTACTTTTCATCACCCTCTATGAGAAAATAAAAGATGCCTCATATTTTATTGTAATATTATTATTTAATAAAACATAAGAGTAACAACTAAATTGAAATTAAATAGTATCTAATAATAAAACAACTAAAAACTTATATTTACATTTGAGACATTTTCACCAATTATGAAAATTTATTGTTATTAGGTATTGCAGTTTTATTATGAATATAGATTGTTGTAGATTTTAAATTCTGATGAAATGTCCGATTCTGGCTCATTTTGAGGAGAATGTGACGTGTGTCGGTGAATCTCGTTGTTTGCTTGGATGTACCTAGTAGTCTTTATTCAAACAATACCTATTTGCGTTCGATTTCTTTGGCGCTGAACACTAAGATGTTCCAAATTCAAAAATTGCGCGGCAAAGATAATTACGGCGCACTTATAAATAGGATTAAAAACTCATTAATGCCCGCTAAAAGTTTCTTATAGAAAACACCACCTTTGGGTGCACTTAAAGGCGAACCAAGTAGTCCTTTTCGAATAGATGGGATGAAAAGGTATTTTTACCTCTCCTTCAATGGATTTTGGTCCATACTTCTGGTTCTGATGCCTAATTTAGTTGATCGATTACATACAAGGGGTCCCGCGTATAATAACATAGGTACCTACAGTAACTAGTAAAATAAAAAGTTGTTTTTTATATACTTTGAGACAATTTAATCAGATTAATTTATATTGTACCATATTCGCAAGAGGTGGAGACATACCCGCAAGAGGTGCACAATGTGAGGTAGGAACCGACGCGAGGGTTAGAAACCACCTTGTTCCAGAATTAATGGAGCTGCAAAACAATCAGTTTGTGTTATTTTATTATAGCCTCGCGCAAAATAAAGCGCAGGATATTATGATTTGCAATGCAACACAGGTGCTTATCTAGGACAGACAACTGGACATTTAGCAGTAACTTGTCGATTAAGCTCGTAGACGTATAATGTCAAAAACGTCATTATGTACATAATTTGTCGTTTATCCGGGACATACAGGGTTATTGGTAATACACTGACTGCGTGAACTGCAGGTTTTGCCATCATTACGAACACTTTTGAGAAGACGCCAGGTCTTCATTCTTAAAACTATGTAAACCCAAAGAATTACTAAAGATCGATATTTAAATTCATTACGATGTAAGCGGGTTAACTACGAACCTTATTTGTGTTGGAATAACACCAACGTTTCATCCCTTAAGGAGGGACTTCTTCAGGGTGAGTGCGGTTCGCGATGCGCTTGTACCGCACTCACCCTGAAGAAGTCCCTCGTTAGGGGATGAAACGTTGTACCGCTGCCGTGCGCGTATTGGTGTTAACTGAGCGCACGGCAGCAACGGTACAGAGGCGTCGCGAACCACACTCACCCTGAAGAAGTCCCTCGTAAAGGGATGAAACATTGGTGTTCTTCCAACACAAATAAGGTTCGTAGTTAACCCGCTTACATCCGTAATGATTTCGTCAAACTACGATAGTTTTTGTAGTAAAATCCCATTTAAATCTACATCATAATCATTGGCCTATTTTACTCGTACATCTACGAAAGATGATTTAACTTTAAGTAAAATCGGCTGGGTAAAAACTGTCAAAATTGACAGTTCTTGCCATATATTGGCGAGAATTGCCTTCCTGGCGTCTTCACACTGTATCAGTAAATTTCCAATAACAATAGGTAGGTAACCCTATAGAAATTCACAGCAAGAATTTTAGGTTAATGTACTGTAGGTCTTCACACTAATCAATACTTATTTTAGGTTAATGCGCTGTAGGTACACACTAACCAATAATTATTTTTACTACTTTTTACCTACATTAAACTTAAACAAAGGAATTTTCAAGTCCTTATGTTTGTTTTTCATACAATTATAAGCAATTTTTTTATTTAATGCTTCTGTTAGTTTTCTTTTGTAGGTATAGTTTCGGCAGAATGTGGAAATTGCTCTTGCTGGCCACCAAAAGCCTTTCTTTCTGCATTTTCTGCTTCAACAAAACAAAAGAAAACTATTGCAGAGGCATACAAGTAATGTAGGTACCTACCTGAAATGTAATGATTACATAAATAAGATGAAAGAAATGAAAACACCCTGGGCTTGTTTACCATTTGTCAGAAAAATCAAGTGGTAGACTACAAGCCACAAGCCAAGCAACTTGACTTGCAGAAACAGTATGAACCTGAGTTATATATGAGCTAAGGACAACAAACAATATTCTTACTGTAGAATCTTACGGCAAGCGAAACAAGCCGCATTTTTGTCACCCCAAGGGGTGCCAAGATGGCACCCCTCGGAGCTTGGTACCCAGGGCGGACCGCCTCCCCCTTATGCCGCTAGTAATAAGTTAATATGAATAAATGATAAGTCCTACAAATACCTATAATTTTAAAAAAGGCTGGCGTCTGACGTTAGGGCCCAATTATTCAAACACCTTCGGGTAAGTGCATTTTTATATTGAAGCAAAGATGAAATGAAATATCTGATAGATGAATCTTTCTACGCACGTGATACTGACCTACTCTGATTGCAGCACAAAGTATACAGAATGTCACAACATTATTGATTGTGTTCTGCCGCGCCTGACGCTTTTCCTCCATGGGGTCAACTCTTTCTGCGTTTGGCAAGCGAAACATGGTTTCTGTTGTAGTTACCTGCGGTAAAACAGATATAACCCGACTGTACATAAACTACATAAAACTACACCAACATGGGCGGCGCGTGGACACAAAAGCCAGCGTTATAACGGAGTGGTTTAATCTCTAAGTTAAGGATGAAATACCTACCTTTATAATGTAGGAGGAAGAATTATATTTTGATCAAATACCTAGTAGAAGTAAAAATGAGGTTCCTTATTTTTGTGTCTTTGACAAAGAGAATAGCAACTTCAACTTCTTGTCTGATTGATGGCTCTGCGTCTGGTTTGACGCAGTTCTGCTTATTATGTATTTTATTAAAAGTCAAGGGTATTAGGTATAGGTATTTTTAGAATAATTTTGTCAATTATCTGGAACAACAGTGTAAAAAATCAGATTAACTGTAAATTGATTGTTATTTTAAAGTTAAATATGCTTTTTTTTTGTTAAATTGTATTCCTTAATAGCCATGGCTTGTTAAAAATAAAAATGAAATAATTTAATAGACAATACAATGCACACACATACAAAGTTAGGCACGTGCAATAACTTTAACTAAATTTACAATAAAAACATATGTAGATAACACACTTGAGTGCGGTCTACTTAAATAACAGCACACAACAGTAATCAGTGGGTAATAGGCTGCTCTTCTGTGGGCAGGAAGACAGAGCGTGTGTATGTATAACGGGTCTTGGCTCAGCGTGGTGTTATAACACAAATAGCAAAATTATTCTGTAGGGCGCTGGTTTTCGGCTAAAATCAGTAGGATAAGTCACTTAACCTAATTTTATCTGAGCTCGTGGCTGTCCTCTTAGGTGACAGTCACGAGCTCAATTGGACCGTGTTATGCCAAAATGATTCAACCCACAGCTAAGCCAAACTGAGATATTAATTGATAAAGGTTTAGACTTCATTTTTTTTGGTTTTCCACTTCTACTTTGATTATAATCCTTATATTAAATTGAAGAACATTGGATTGACGTAACTAGTAACAATTATTATTTGTCAATTTGATTCTAATTTGGAAGCTCGGTGCAAAGCCTTAAGGGGGTAGTAGTATAGACCATCTAGAACATTTTGAGCCACATTTGTCTTAACCAAAGTCTAACTGTTTTTTTTAGGGACCTTTTACGATTTTTAACCAAAATCCCAAAAAATTCTAATTAAGTGCTGATAATGCAAAGTTTAAGTGGAAATGCCTATTTATTTTGTATGTTTTTATTAGCCTAATGTGTGTTTAATGATATTAAATCATTATAAAGCACAGTTTATGCTAAAAAATGACTTTCAGACTATTTAAACTTTACAGAAAAAAAGAAAAAGAAAAAAAAATGATTTTTAATGACATTTAAAAAAATAAATAAAATAGCTGCAGATGTTCAGATTATTTTAAAAACACGCTGAGTTATTGCTCTTTCTTTTAAGGTATCATTTACTTAGATATCTATACAATTTTTGAAAATACGGTGCCTGTGTAAAATAAATTTGTATGAAGTAGTTTTATAAGCAATTCTGCAGAAATGATCCAAACAATATATATTTTCTTAATGCTTATATCATTGGCTTCTCTCGTAAGTTATTGAAATAGAAAGTAATAAAGTAGCTTTTATAGTTCACGAACTCTATCTATGCAGAGTTTTGTCCAAATCTGTCCATCCGTGACGGCGAAACTAAGCTACAAAAAATAAACAACCAACATGTAAACAAACGACATTTTTTCAGACAAACGGTATATGTAGCCAATGTAGGCTCTCCTGTATAAAGCAGATTATCAAGATCAAAGTAAAAACAACACATGTCATCATCACCATTAGCCTATACTAGTCCACAGCTGGACATAGGCTTAATGAGACCTAATGAGCGCCATAGCGCCCTGTCTTCAGCTTGACGCAATGATTGAAAACATTAGTTTTCAAGTATTGCGGTACGGATGACGAGAAGAGACGAGAGAAGAAAAACTACTCATGTAAACAGTAAAAATCAAAATTTATTTTAAGGCGCATACACGAGCTAACTAGCGCCGCCACCTTATTCTATCTTATTACGTTATCATCTTACGTTACCTTGTAATTTTCTGTGTTAAACGTAATAATAAGATACAATAAGGCGGCGAAGCTAGTTGGCTCGTGCATGCGCCTTAAGATATTCTTATACTAACACATAAACAGATAAAACTTAGGTATCTAAATACTCTTCGTCTAAATACTCTTCGCCTAAATACTCTTCTACTTCGAAATCCGGTGTGCCGAAACCATCCAAGTCATCCACAACTCTTTGGCTGCCTTTTAAGGACTCGTAAAACTCCTTAGCGTCATTTGGGATGAGATGCATCATTGCCTGAATATCTTTTAATTTAGACTCTGCTATCTCCCTCCCATTTGGCCATAGCGGGACTAAATCCGATCGATTTATTGATAGGCGTTGGATTACTCCTCTACCGGCGGTTCTTTTTTTAATGTTGAGTTCTTCGTATTCCATCTCAAAATCCGATCTCATGAAAATTGAATGTAACGACTCTTTTCTTAAGAGAATTTCTTTTGTTCCCAGCCAATTCACTTTGTTTTTGCTGACGAAAATTTTTCTGTTAACAATTTTTTTCTCTATTAAGCTAGAGCTCTGAAAATCGACCGACTGCATGCGCACTACTTGCAGAGGGTTTCTTTTTCTGCAATCTCTCATCGCTGACATATAATCTTCTACAGTGTACAGTCTTTGGATACCCTTAAGTCTCGTTCCAAACACCTTTGAATCGTTATGGCAAAATATTTATCTTGTAATGTTAAGGTCCAAGTATTTTGGAACATTTTTACTTTTATGTTATTTCCTATTTCTAATTTGCACTAATGATCCAAACATACTGGAACAATTTAGCTTTAATGTTTGAATAACTTTTAACCTAAATCTAATGATTCAAGTATCGTGAATCACATTTGCATAAACATTACCAACGTGCCCCCTACATGTGGGTTGGTATAGTGTGGTCTAGTTTTGTCTATGGTACAGGTATTTAAGTGTGTGTCTTTGCTAAAAGAAAATAAGGTTTATTTTGGATCGTTTGGTATACTCAACTCAATTTTGGTCACCTTGTGGTTTGGATTGTTTTGGCATAACACGGTCCAATTATAGTGCTAGACATATAAGAAACTAATTATGCACTTAGGGTGGCAGCACCGGTTATTGCAATAGTATGCACTTAGGATTGCCACCCTAAGTCGGCCACACCGATAAAATAGTGTAGGTACGGAAGATTTTGCAAAAACTGTCAGCGAGCTGTACAACGACGACCGACGCCCCGGCCGGTATGTATCAATGAAGAAGGTATGAATACCGTGTAAATTGTACACAAATAAAAACATTTTCACAGAAACTGTGGCGGTAAGTTGGCAAATTATGGTGTATTCCAAAACAAACTATGACCATGTGACATGTGTCAATGTTACTTCACTGTCTGTCAACCTGAACTGACTGAGCGAGCGTAGGTAGGTAGAATAGTCTTTCTACGAATGAACGTACATTTGTACGACTGAGCGAGAGCTAAATTCACGTGAATCAACTCCAAGTTCTGTACTTCGAATACAAAACGTTTTATAGCTTCCCTAACTACCCTTATTCTTATTTTCTCTACTGGATTCAATAAATAGGGAAGAGTGACAGAAGGAATTGAGTTCACAATCGGAATTTCCCAAATCAAATCTGACTTATTTTTATTATTTTAGTTTCACCCAATTTCATATGTGCACTTTCAAAGTCAAAGTCAAAAACTCTTTATTTCCATAAATACAATAAATGTATGTACACTTAGAAAAGGTCAAATTCTTAATAATTAAACACTGACACGGAAATAAAGTGATATTATTGATTTCAGTCGCTTCGGTATGTAGACTAAAGTAAAAAAGCGACGAAGAAACCTTTAGCCTGTTAGTTGTTATTTTTCGAGTTGGAGCAAATTCCGTCCCACGCTTTTTTATCCTCTAGATAATCTGATATTTTATAGTAGGCCTTTTTACACAAGAAGGTTTTGATAATTTGTTTGAATTTATTTAATGATAATTTTTGCAACTCACTAGGAGTTTTGTTGTAGAAACGTATAGGTACATTGCCCTTTAAAAGATACATTGATTTTGTGTAGTCTAGTTGTGGGCACAGCGAGTTTATGTTTATTTCTTGTATTCAAATTATGTATAGGTACATCGCTATTTTTAGGGAAGCGATTGATATTTCTATGAGTGTACAATAGGTTTTCATAAATATATTGACATGGTACTGTCATTATGTTTATTTCCTTGAATTTTTCACGTAGGCTTTCTCTGGGACCCATATTATAGATTGCACGAACAGCCCTCTTCTGCAGCACAAATACGGTGTTAATATCTGCAGCGTTCCCCCACAGCAGTATGCCATAAGACATAACACTATGGAAGTAGCTAAAATAAACTAGTCTAGAAGTATCAACGTCTGTAAGATGACGGATTTTTTGACTGCATACGCTGCAGAACTAAGTCTCTTCGATAGCTTGTCTATGTGTGGGCCCCATTGAAGTTTACTATCTAAGGTTATTCCTAAGAATATTAACAATTTCTAAGGTTTCTCCTTTGACGGTTACATCAGCCTTAACTTGTTTTACATTAGGTAGAATAAATCTAATGCATTTCGTTTTGGTTTCATTAAGCAAAAGGTTATTGACACTAAACCAATGGACTATATTTTTTGAGATTACATTATTCACATCGTCGAAATTAGTGTTTTGTCGTTTCATTTTCATTTTAATGAATATTAATTTTTTTATTTTATAAAAACTCACTGTCTAATCTAATTAATAAATCAGTTGCGAATTATCAGCGTTGGAGTATTATTTCACGGTACCTCTAACATTCTTCGAGCCGGATTCACAGTCTAAATCCGAGGTCGCGCTCACCACTGTCTCTCGAAGGACAACGTGATAACGTACGTTACTAAAACGTTATCATAAGGCTACTACGTCGCAAACACACGTAGTATTGTGCGAATTGTGTTCCCTACATTGCTCGTCGGAACCTACATCGCAGAGGAGCTCTTGGGAAGCGAATTGTGTTCCCAACATTGCCCGTCGGAACCCACATCTCGGAGCAGCTCTTGGACAAGTATCCTATATCAAAGAGGTCTTGTTTAACCTACTAATCATGGATAACTTGAAGGAGAGCCTTGAGGAGATTCTTGAAGCTATGTTACACATCAGGAGCAACTTCCTCAAGGATCCAGCCAGTCAGAAGACTCATAAGCACCTTCTGACAAGTATAGACAGACTAGATAAGCTTCTGGACTTCATGGAAAATAAGTTCAACAATCTAGCACCATTAATGAAAAGGGAAAAGGATACAACAGTGCTGATGCCCTCGAAATCCAGTTCACTCACAATGAAGAAGGATATGGATACTTTAGTGTGGCAGCCCCTGAGATCAAATCCCTCTCAAGGAAAGAAACCCTTCAGCCAGTCAAAGGGAACATGCAGCAAGCTAAATAATCAACAACAATCAAGCTACAGTAAGTCAGGCGACCTTGGATTTATTTCAACAGCTTGCACATTATTGACCTGTCCTTATTGTAGCCACAATCACGCAATATACAAATGTGACGATTTCATAGAACTAAATGCCAAAGACAAGTTAAATGCAACGTCGCAGTTAGGCATTTGTGAAAATTGCCTACTTCAGCATGAGGTAGGTCAGTGCCGTTCAAGGCGCTCATGTAGAGTTTGCCAAGGTCGACACAATTCTTTATTGCATGACGCATTTTGGAAACCTTCTGGACCATCCAAGAATTCTCATGTGCAGCCAACTATCAGGAATGGCGAACATAACGGATACGGAGATATGAAAACGATCGAGGATATTATGAACATTCGATTTAAGGCTATGACGCAGCAGATAGAAGGGATTCGCCACAGCGTGCACCAGCTACAAACCGAATCCCTTGGAAAAAATCGAAGTCATAAAAGCCTAAGCCAATGTTCTTCTCGTACACAACGACGGAGAAGGCCGCAGCGAGCCGACGCAGGACCTCATCTGACATCGACGGTCAACTCGGCGGCCCTTGTGGAAGGCCCTAAGGCAGCACAGCATCAAGCAGCGTGGAATGAAGCAGCGCTGAGTGTTTCGCGATGGAGCTCCGGGTTGAATATCCCGACGGTGGAAACACGCAATGAAGCAGCGCTGAGTGTTTCGCGATGGAGCTCAGGGTTGAATATTCCCACGATAGAAGAAGCACGAAATGAAGTAGCACCGAGTGTTTCGCGATGGAGCTTAGGGTTAAATATATAATATTCCCACTTTAATAAGTGACAGTTGAAAACATTAAGGTCTCTATACCTCATACAGTTTTTAAAGTTTACAATCGTACACTTTTACTTGAATACTTTGTTTTTGTCATGTTTTAATAAATACTTGTTTCCTTTTGCGAGTGGCCAGGATGTACGAAGTACAATGTAGTGACATTATCAGGGAGGAATCCTAGTTGTGTCTGGATTCTTGTGTTACACAGTTCTTACACATTACATTGTTTTCCCTTTTTCTAGTGGCCAAGATGTACAAGGTACAATGTGTTATTCAGTCTATGCGTGTGAAATCAAGGTTACCTAACTTCCTATGTTATTATAGCTTAGCAATATCTACGTGAGGTTATGTATCAACGTGATTTCTTATCTTCCGCATAATGTCTTCATGTATCTTAAATCTAATTAATAAATCAGTTGCGAACTATCAGCGTTGGAGTTATCATTTCACGGTACCTCTAACACTCACACTGTATAATTAATTAGTCTATGATAGCAAGAGAATCCTGTCCTACGGCCATGGGATATCGAGGCAAGTACCTACCAGAAATATTGAAGTTTTACTGCATTCCTTTATTTGAACGAAGTAAAACTGGATTTATAAAATTTTGATAAATTTTTTGCTTTATCCGGTAATCGAACCCACTAAAATCCAAACAATAACCCGTATTTTTGTGGTTCCGATCGGTAGAGTCAATCCATCTATCAGAGCCACGAGTCCCATTTACAGAAGTAAAGCAGCGGGGTAGACACCGTGCCCAGCATTATCCTCCGGTATCCATTATTTGGCTAGCAGTAAAAAGCGGTAGTAGCCCGACTGTGGAATGAGGAAAGGTGGATTATGATTAATATGATTATGACAATCGTTCTGGAATGGGTTTTTACGCATAGCTACTGGGTGATGATAATTTGTAGGTATGTAATTTTGATATTTTTATGTAATTCAACAATGCAGTATAATAAAATTCAATAGATAGGCAGTGGTGATAAATTAAAAATTAATTAAATAACTCATACTATTTTCGCTGCTTATTTTACGTTTTTAGGGTTTCGTGATCAGCTACGATACCGGTTTGTCTGTCGTTTTTCCCTCTTTAATATCTCAGCAACAACCGCAGCAAACAACATGAAATTTAAAATATTATTACATTTTGTGCGCCTGTAGGTACCTACAGATTAAAAGTAAAAAAAAAATTAGTTGAAAAATTAAAATCTTCAGTAAGAATAGTGAGGCTGGTCTCAGTTTGAATATTCTCAAAAAAAAATCAAAATTTTGTAGGTTTCATACTTTTTGAAATATTTTGAAAAAAGTAGAAAGTTTGATTCTTCCCTCCCCTCCTATCTCCGAAGTTTGTCGAAGCAATATATCTGAATTACCTATAAATAATTACCTACAAACGTAGATATTTATATATCTATATTTTACAGGAAAAATATAGAGAAGTCTGTAAGTAGAACACTTTTTGAAAAATTTACAAAATGGGAGGAATCATTTTCAAAAGATGCCCCCCCTCCCCCCCTTTAAAAATTATACTTTATCGAATAGGTTGGGTAAATGCTAGTACGTAGATATTGATTAATATATTTCGAAACAATTTTTAAATTTTCCTACTTTCCTTACTTTTTTCTTACTTGGAGAACCGTAAGCAATGCGTTGTTATTGAGAAACTAACGAATAACAACGAACTAATTACATTTACATCAGACTATGAAATCAACAAATCGGGCGTGCCACAGGGCAGCATTTTAGGGCCCATATTGTTTCTACTCTATATAAATGACATAGTTACCGTGACAAACCAGAGGTGCATTTTATATGCTGATGACATTTGTGTAGTTGTGACATCTGATAAAAAATTATATAATAAAACTGACCATGAATCTGACATTAATAACACAATTGATAAAATTATTGAATGGCTTGACATTAACAATCTTAAAATTAATCTTGACAAATCCAAATATATTCAATTCAATAAATCTAAACATTAAAATATAATTTTAATCTAAATATAGCGAAAATAGAACAAGTTCCGCAAATTAAGTTTCTAGGCGTAATAATTGACGAAAATCTGGACTGGAAGGCACATATAGACATGGTAAATAAAAAATTAAACAAATTCGTGTACGCTCTAAGTCAATTTAAAAATGTCACAAATGTGAAAACTGCAATAACGTCCTTTCATGCCTATATTGAATCTGCTCTTCGCTATGGGCTTGTAATGTGGGGCAACAGCACTGATAAAAACAGAGCATTTATAGCACAAAAGAAATGCATCAGAGCGATCTGTGGAATCCCCCCGGATGAGTCATGCAAACCCTTGCTTGCTTGCTTGCTTGGAGCTTGGTTTATTACCTCTACCGTCGCTTTATATTTATGAAATATCTACAAAATAGTACATCTACAAGATAGTATATACAAAATCAAATTGTTTAGATGGCTGAATGAAATGAATTTTTAAGACATCAATGAGTTTTTAAATGTAAGATAATAAATAATAATACCTAATTTAATTTGCCACCAGAATTATTGCATGCTAGAATATAGTGAGACATGAGTGCATTACTTAGAACTAAACCACCTTTATACCATGTTTGACGCAATAAATATATTTGAATTTGAATTTGAAATAGGTACCTACCTACTTAAAATGGCGAAAAATGTACCGACCCCTCCCCCCTCTCCATCTCGCACTTGACGGATCTTGTTTTTCTGTTTCGTATTCAGAATGGTGTGCGTTACCCCAGCGGCAAGTAGACTCGGATCAAGATGAAAGTTATAGAAAAAATAGAGCACTACGTCCTGTAAATGTGCCCCAAAAATAAAATTAGTGCCTATTAAGGTTTCGGAGTAATTCGCGAAACTAAGAAATGCATGAAATAAGTGCACGAATTCATATAAATCGACAATACATAATTATGATCGTATCGAAAGTATTCAGAGGCGGTTCTTGAGATACCTGTGTTTTAGAGTAAAGATCCCTTACAAATCTTCCACCTATGATGAACTCTGCAAGAGGTTCCATTTCTTGCCGCTCAAAAATAGACGTGACGTAGCTGATTATCTTTATATCCTTAAGATTATTAACAATGATGTTGACTGTCCAGAACTTCTTGGCAAATTAGATTTCAAGGTACCGCACAAACAGCTTAGACACAACCCCCTACTACATGACCAACATGTTGGAACTAATTATAGACAAAATTCATTTATAGTGCAAGCGAGTAGAACTGTCAATGATTTTAGCAGGATGTTGAACATTGACCCTTTTAATACCAGCATTCACATCACAGGGCAAGGCGATGCATGACTCTCAACTTCTTTTGCACATGATGTAGTATAACTACCCTTAATTCTTATTTACCTTTTGTTTCTTTTTAAAGTTTTATTTATATAATTTTATTGCTTTATTAAGTGCGCAATTGTCGACGAAATAATTTTTTTTAGTGTGTATGTAGTTTGTTATGATTCTATTAACGAATGCCTATTATTAGCTCTCTGTGTCTATTTAAATTTTTTATTGAAATTAGTTAAGCTGATGGCAATCCGAATTAAATAAATAAATAAGGGTCGTTATCGCGTTTCGTTCGGATTTTCGATTTTGGAGAGAATTTTTATTTTTTTATTATTTAGATATTTGATTGCATTTATAGATCGGGATACGTATCCTGAATATGAATCTATGAAAGGCACCTTCGTAAGTCAAAAACTTTTTTACTAAAGCGATGGAAAGGAATGGACGTGTAGAAGGTAATGAAAATCGCCTGGATAGTAATGAACTATGCTGGGAGTGCAATGATATTTGCCTGTAAAGTAATGAAAACGTGTGGAGGGTATCCCATTTTTAGGAAAATTTTGAAATATCCTGAAATACGTGTTCAAAAGTTTTGTATTATTAGTACTCTCTGTAAGTTTTAAACTAATTGAGATTCTGGTTAAAGAGTTACAAAAAAAAACCTCAATAACATCAACCCTCATTTTACCCTTCTTGAAAATTCCTGAATCATATGCTATAATTTATTATTATTTTGATATATACAGAAAATGTCAGGTCATTATCATTATGCATAAAAAAGTTAGACATTTCAGTACGGAGCCAAATTACGAATCACAAACTTGAATAACCCGATTTACTCCATTTTCAGGAAAATTTAGCCAAGTCCTGTAACACGTGTTCAAGAGTGTTGTATTCATAGTAACTTACATATTCTCTGTAAGTTTCAAGTTAATTGGGCTACTGGTTAGAGTTACAAAAAACACCAAAAAATTTCAAACCCCCTTTTCACCCCCTTAGGGGTGGAATTTCCATAAATCCCTTCTTAGCGGGAAGTTGTGTAGTAACAGGTACCTGTTTTTCAAATTTCAGCTTTCTAGCTTCAGCGGTTTGGGCTGGAAAGAAAAGAAAATAGCTTGTTCTTTTTTTATATTAAGATTTTAACACTTTTAGACAAAAATCAAATTCTTATACAATAAATATCTGAATAAAAACCCTAAACAAGCAATATCAAAGGAATATGTAGCTAATTAGTAAATTAGCATGCACCTATTTTAACATTAAACATAACAATTAGGTAGGAACTTTTCGTATTGGGAACAAATAAACAATCAATTGCGATCAAATCAAAATCAATCGCAATCAAAGCAAAATTGAAATAAAATTTCGTAACCCTACACATAGATCTAATTTTATGATAAAAAAAAATGCTACGAAATTCTTATACAAACTTATAATTTCAATAACATTTCATTCCTCTCCAAACGCTTTCATTACTATCCAGTACAATTATTAGAAAAATGGAGGGTAATGTATTGGATAGTATTTGGCATTTAATCTTAGATTATTTAAATTACGCGTGTACCAGAAATCTTGTATGCATAACCTAGAACAGTACAATGATAACGATTAAAATTAGGTATTTAAATAACAATAAAAAAAAATTACTTACATTTAAAATCACTGGACAGTAATGACCGCGCAACCGTGACAAAGTCTTCCCAGCGACACCAGATTGTATTTTATTCTTTTCGTAGCGACACACGTCCTTCCTCATTGAGGTGTGACGACGACTGGTTCATTGCGGGATGCGCGGGACAGGGCCAAGCCACTGTACAGGGCCAAACTCGATAAAAATGTTGATGTCCGTAAGTTCGGATTGAAATGAAATGTTTTCTTTGACTAAAATAAAACTTTGATTATCGCGAGGTTACAACCGCTTTTTTAACGAGCCGGCATCATTAACCTAACCTAATAGTTGTTCTAATTCTAAAGCTATTAATTTAGATTTCAAATATTTTTTTTTTATTAATGTTTATTTTAACTAACTTTACACTGTGTCATCCATCTTGACGCATAAAGTCAAAGATGAACTGTAAAATTGGCCAGTCAGGGAGAAAAATACTACACACTCAGCACAACACTTAAACGCCTTTTTCAATTTAGACTGTATAGATGCTCCTTTTACGAAAATAATTTCTTTCAATCTGTGTAATAGACCCGCAACTAGTGAAATTCTTTCAGAGTTGCTATTTTCCTGTAACTTTTCTGTCTTTGTCTCGGTTGGCTCAGATGGAGTATCACTTCCGGGGTCATCATCATCACACATCAGCCACCGAAGCGGTCTACCTGACTGACGTGGTTTTCTCGACGCAGGGCGTCTTGTTCTTTTACTTTTTTCATGAACAACAGCTTTTGTTTTTACAACCTCAGCAATTAAGTCAGCATACTTAGAAATCTTCGCCTCTAGAATTTTTTTAGATTTTCTCGTTTTATATTATTAGGTATTTGTTTAACATTTGAGTTTTTTTTTTAAATTTCATACAGTTCAAGTAGGTATAGATGACAGACGGTACCTAAATAATATTATATTTTTTATTATTATTTTACTATTTATCTTGTATCCAAAACAATATGTACACTTAAGGTATTATATTCTTATTCAAATGTTTAATTAGTAGCGCTCCATAGAAAATGTAAATGTTTTTTATTTTTAGTTAGAGTAACTTTATATTTTTCGTTGTATGGACACAACCTGTACTTTTCAAAATGGGAGAAGCCACTGGCTCCTGAAACACAGTTTATAACTAGTTCGGGAGCCTAGCACTTCATTTTATATATTTGTAATTCTACTTGTGTCAAACAAATGTTTTTTTACTTTTTACTTTTTTTTTATACATTGGCGTATTCGATGACATTGGTGTTGTAGCTGTTTATCAGGACGGAAGCATGCCGAGGATAAGTGTAAATAATGCATTGACGTTGACGGTGTCCCCTCTTTTGGTACCTATATTCTTATACCTCTATATTTGCGGGTTTAACGTATATTGTTAAAGCTCTTCTATACCTGCAGTTGAATTCAGCCATTACCTCCCGGAGCCGCTTCTCTTTCAGGAAAGATGGACACTCCTGCTTAGCCATCGCCAATTCGCCATGTTACAGCCGCCACAATTGATGCATTTATTACGTTGGGTTTCACAATTAGCAAGTTCCTCGGCACATTTTGTGCAAATCGTTTTGTTTGAGGGGCATATTTTGGTGACGTGACCTAGTCTCCATCAATTAGCGCATTGAAAGACTGGAAAGACGTATAGTTCCATTCTTATATGAATTTCATCGACTTTGACGTAGCTTGGAAGACACGAGCCTTTGAAACAAAGACGGACTGATTCAATTGGTTTCCAACCTTCCTCCTCATCATCCTTGTAAGTAACGGCATCTTAAGCGGTATGCTGATAAAAGCTCAACTTATCCAGGGCAGGATATATTTTGGACAATCTCACCTTCCGCCATATCTAAGTCTACATTTTTGATAACGCCGAACGAAAAGTTTTTCTCCATAGCTCGATGAAAACGCCAGCCTTTGTCTAAAAATTCTTGACAAGTTTCCAATTTAAAAGCGCTTTCTTCACTAGTAACGTCCACTCGAATCTTGAAAGGGTTTATGAACTTGATATTTTGAATGGCCAGTATGTTATATGTCTTCAAGGCTTTTGCAAAAGAGAGCAGTTTCGGCATTTTCTCATTACCTACATGCAATATACCATATTCTATTTTCTTTTTATTTTCTATCTTCTTCTTAACTTCACTAACTCCCATCTCAATTAACTTTACTTCTTGGAGTTTCGGTTCTACATTAGGTGTTATTAGGTACATCATTATCCAAGGAGCTTTCGCTAGGTAGTAATGCAAAACTGTTGTGGTATTGGACAACATTCTCATCTTCGTCCATTGTTAGGTAGTTATTGGCTGCGCATCGTTATCAGTGCACCCGGTAGCCACATAAGTACTCCCGGCACACACAGGCGCAGCGCGCGGACAATAGAATCCGAGCGGTCAGCGATAACAATGAACTGCTACGAAAGAACACGGTCATCTCGATCGAGTGCCTAGCCGAGACTGATTTTTACCTTAAAATCATAAAATCTTCAATACCGGCTGTATGCAAATATACAAACTTACCTATGCCAAATTCACCGACTCTCCGTCTCTTTACTTTTATAAGAAGTAAATATAAAAAAAATAACTCGAGTGCTGAAAAACCCGAGGGTGGCGGTCCGCCCTGGGTACCAAGCTTCAAGGGGTGCCATCTTGGCAGCCGCTTGGTCTTGGCGTAACCAAGCAAGCAGCAAGTGACAACGACTACTCACACGCACAGCCAGATCATAAAAATATTCACGGCTCGCTTCGCTCGCCATTGATTCTATAGCCTGTTGTCGTCCTATTTTGTTGTTAATCGACAAATAAATGTGAAATGTTCTAAGCTCATTCTCATTTTATTTTAGCTTCGTTGTCTTGCTAAGCATGCCTCATCAATTTCAAAAAAGGCTGCGGCTTACTCCAGTCTCCGATACTTATTTTGTGTTCCTAACTCTTTTGTTAATCGCCGACTAAAATCGCAAAAATGCTGCAGCTATCCCCGCTTGCCGTCGTCTTAGCTTCCTTGAAGCTAGCGGAGCTAGCGGAGATAGACTTTGAGCAGGTATAAAAGGATAAGGGATGATTGAAATGACATCATGGGAAGAATAGGCTAAGACCCGGAAGATACCGTCCCATTACTCTACTCTCCGCCACATCAAAACTTCCAGAGAAACTCCTGATCCCCCACCTGCTTCCACACATCGCGCCACGCCCGGAGCAATTTGGATTCCGGTCAGAGCACAGTACCACTCTACAACTGACGAGGCAAAAGCCATGTCCACCCGCCCAGAGACCTCAACCAGCCAAGTCCCGGCTAACGAGGACAGCGGAAGTGAACCGAGAGGGCAAGCACAGAACACCCAGATAAATAGCCGTAGGTAGCCAGGCTCCACAGAAGAACGGCTACCCGAAGGCCCAGAAAGGGCCACCCCAATGATCCCTCGTCAGTAGGCGAGGGCGGATGATATCCGCAGGAAAAGGCGAAGGCCTGAACCTGCCTCCCCCCACGCCGGCTGCTAAGCCGGCGCGTGAGAAGACAGCGAGTAGAAATGGCATCATTTGCATACCAACTCCTAGCCAGAAAGGTCCTTTAACGAATACGTCATCTCACTAAACAAGAAAACGTATACCACACCAGAAGCAGCGTCTCAAGTGGTTGCACTAATCGAAGCTGGACAGAACGAAAGTCAAGTGGCTCGTCAATTAAATTTGAGCAGATATGCTGTTCGACATGTATACCAGCGATATCAGTAAACTGGTGGCTATACCAGGCGACTAGGAACAGGCCGAAAACGTGCGACAACGCAGCGCGATGACCGTTTTCTTGTGAATACATCACTACGAAATCGCCGAATGAATGCAGTTCAACTCTGACAGCAGCTCCAGGAAGTTAGAGAAGTGGAAGTCAGTCGGTAGACAATTAGAAGAATACTAGCCGAAGGAGGTCTGACAGCGCACAGACCAGCAACTGGCCCAAAATTTACTCCAGCGCCTAGACAAGCACGCCTTCAGTTTGCTCGAAATCACGTTAATTGGACTATGGATCAATGGCAGGCAGTCCTATTCTCCGACGAGTGCAGGATGTGTCTTCATGGTAACGACGGACGGTAGAGTCTACCGAAGATCCGGTGAGCGTTTTGCTTAATGCTGCAGCTCCACACGCATACGGCGGTGGTTCGTGTATGTTCTGGGGAGGCATTTCACTGGAAGCGAAAACCGAACTTGTCTTCTTCACAGGGCCCGATACCGACCGTCGATCGGGTGGATTGACTTCCCAACGTTACGTCAAGGAGATCCTGGAAGAACATTGTGTGCCCTTTTCGGGATTTATCGGCGAAAACTTCGTTTTTATGCAGGATAACGCTAGACCACACACCGCTGCTATAGTACGCCAGTACTTGGAGGAGGTTGAAGTAGGTACTCGTTATGGCGTGGCCTGCTCGAAGCACAGATCTCAATCCCATTGAGCATTTATGGGACGAACTAAAGAAACGAGTAAGAGCCACACACGCAGCACGTACGGGTCTCAGAGAGCTCTCAACCGCGATCAAGGAAGAATGGGACAGCATACCGCAGGATTACGTAAAAAAAATATTTCTTCAATGAAACATCGAATGGAAGCTGTTATTCTAGGGGAGGCAATACCTCGTATTAATAAATCGTTACATTTACAAATTTATTGCTTTTTAACCTTTTATACCTGCTCAAAGGCTTACAAACCGCGCTACCTGAAACGAGCTAATTTAGGCCATTCTATTGTTAAGTTGCCACTGTTATGATTTCGAAGGTCAAGGCTAGACATTATGGGTTTTAGGAAGCTAATAGTGTGTACTTTAATTTAATTTAAGTAATATTTGCAACCAACCTTTAATTAAAAAAAAATACGGGTCGATATAAAAATGTAGGAAAATGCCCCTATGTGCGATTTCTATGCTCTCGAGTGTATTTGGGGCTCGCTTTCATTTATTTTGTGGTCCACTTTCATACTTTTTCCCAAACATCAGAAAAAATTTCGCGTACAAATAAGGTTTTAGTTGTGTTGTTACATTTCCTAGTTTTACTTATGTGATTTGAATTTTGTGACGTGTCCAAGAGTCCTGTGAGGTCTAAAGATGGTCTAATCAAAAGGAAATAAATAATTTGAATTTCGAAACATATTGGAGGAACATTGGAGGAACATTGGAGGATGGTGATCAAAAAAGTTAGGCAAAATTGTACGATCATCTTGTACAAATTTTGAGTAATGCGGCTGTAAGTAGTATGGTAAGCCAAATAAGAAACCTAGGAGGACCAGACACTTATGTAGCTGGAATAAGCCCGTTTATGAAGCGCACCGTGAGGCCAGGCTAACTTTGAAATGTGGGTACATTGTATGCAGCCGACCCACTTCTGGAACAATATTTGAAAACATGTATGAGTCCCGTAAAACTTTAAAAGTCGTCTCATATGGTGTCAAAATAACCAAAAACAATGGGTGGATTTTCTTGGCTAACTTCGATCGGCTAAAGATTTCGGAACATTTTGGAAAGGTGCGGGTAAGCAGGTGAGGGCTGGTCTCCCGGTGAATGTGGGTGGGGTTAGTGATGCTGTGGATATTTTCAACCTGTTCCGCGAGCACTTTAAAGTGAGGCCTCCGCTTGGCCCTTCCACTATGCCCATCGATACCGGGCATAGTGGAAGGCCTACGGGTAGGTGGCACAGATGGCTTGGAGTGATAGTGGTGATTTTATTAAATCTAAAGAATGTCGTCGAGCGATAGTGATGATTTTATTAATTCTAAAAAATGTCGTCGAGTGATAGTGATGATTTTATGATACCGCCAGTAATAAAAGAAACTGCTCAAGCAATGATTGAGAACCTACTACCCGAGAAATCCAGAATTAAATATAACAAGACTTATGAAGATTACGTGTATTAGAAAACGAGAACTTTGTAAAAAATTGTAAACTGACTAGGAAAATTAGAAATTTACGGATCTTATTATCCTACGGTGTCATAGATACGCAGAGGGGACTTCAGCGTGAAGCTTGTTTGTGTTGGCGGTGTTCTGTCGGTCGGTCGTGATTGGATATGAAACACTCAAGTAAATAGATAAAGCTTTCAGTTTATTAGTAAAACAAATATCACTTTTATTTACAACCGAAGCGATCACAAATCATAATGTACAACTAACAGTTAACCTACAACTACTTAACAGATCGAACTATTTACAATAGAATTAACAACTTGTCGAGTTGCGAACTCGCTATCGGTGGCGCACATCGTGACGTCCGGCGCTGGACGCTGGGCGCGACGCGGCGGGGCGGGGCGGAGGCGCGGTAAGTACGCGGAGGAGCAGGCGCGGGTCACGCCGAGCCCAGCGGCTGCGTGACGACGGGCTCGCGCCGCGGCGACGCCTCCTCGCCGGCGCCCTCCGGTTCCGTCAGCCGCAGCGCCACCTCCAGGTCGCGCAGTACCTGCAAGGGGAGGGCGGTTAGCGCGGGGCAGGGGGCAGACAGCGACAGTGAGGCACAGTGAGACACGTGCGCAGCACGCACACTCACCTCGGTCTCCTTCTGGTCGAGCAGCAGAAAGCGCGCGTCGAGCGCGGTGAGGTGCGCGAAGGTGAGGTGCAGGTGCGCGTGCAGACGCAGCAGCGCGAGCTCGCGGAAGTGCGCCGCGTACATGTGCGCCACCACGTGGAACAGCAGCCGCACCACGCGACGCACCACGCCCTCGAACCCGCACGGGAACTCGTTACCTGCACACGCATCGTTCATCTGGTAGTACAGAGTGGGGGTGCAAGAGCGGGAGCATGGGGCCAAGACATTTTATTTTATTTATTTATCTTAGGGAAACAAAAAGCACCTGGTTGGTTCTAATAAGTGATGGGACAAGTTTTTATTGACAAAGAAAATTACAATTCAATAATAAAAACAAATTAGAACTAGTTTTACAATTGAAACAATTAAGATAACTGTTGCAACAATCTACAGGTAGCTCAACTGATCCATATAAATACCAGTCGGAAGCGTCCCCAAGACGCTGGCTGCGTGAGTGATAAGTGATTGATGTTTATTCTATAGTCGTATGTCAAGGGGGGTTCGGATCTAGTGAACGAGACACTGTGACATTTAGAAATGTTTAGTTCTAGCTCATTAGATAGGCAATAGCTATGTAGGTTATCTAGGTCATGTTGAAGGAGAATTGCGTCATCAGCGGACTTGATCTTTTTGTAGATTTTCATGTCATCAGCGAAAAGTAAAAAGTTGGAGTTAACAAAGTATTTGTCGATGTCATTTATAAATAAGACAAATAGGAGAGGGTCCCAAGAAACGAGCCTTGTGGCACTCCCGACGTGATTAACGTCGGCGACGACGCAAATCCGTCCAAGACAACAGTCTGACACCTATGCCTAACATAAGAAGGAAACCACCTGTGGAGATCTCCCTGGATACTGCCAGCACCTTTCTGAGAAGTAGAACATGGTCAATTGTATAATCGGTATAAATGGCATCAACTTGCAACATTTATCGAAAATTATCGGTATAATTATCCTATATAATCGGATTATCGAAATGATTCACTAATTGCATGCCCTAGTTGTGGTCGATGGTGCTGGTTGATCCCCAAACTGCCCTTTGTGATTGGTATTTGGTAGGTGGTCAAGGAAAGTCACTGGTAAGGTATGGTTCGGACTATATTCACAAGACACACGTCTGGGGAGGCATTTGACTGGAAGCGAAAACCGAACTTTTCTTCTTCACAGGGCCCGATACCGACCTTCGATCAGGTGGATTGACTTCCCAACGTTACGTCGAGGAGATCCTGGAAGAAAATGTTGTGCCCTTTTCGGAATTTATCGGCGAAAACTTCGATTTTATGCAGGATAACGCTAGACCACACACCGCTTCTACCTCTATAGTACGCCAGTACTCGGAGGAGGTTGAAGTACTCGTTATGGCGTGGCCTGCTTGAAGCACAGATCTCAATCCTATTGAGCACTTATGGGACGAACTAAAGAATCGAGTAAGAGCCAGAAACGCAGCGCCTACGAGTCTCAGAGAGCTCCAAACCGCGAACAAGGTAGAATGGGACAGCATACCGCAGAATTTCGTATAAAATTATTTCATCAATGAAACATCGAATGGAAGCTGTTATTCAGGCTAGGGGAGGCAATACCTCGTATTAATAAATCGTTACATTTCCAAATTTATTGCTTTTTTAACCTTTTATACCTGCTCAAAGGCTTACAAACCGCGCTACCTGAAACGAGCTAATTTAGGCCATTCTATTGTTAAGTTGCCATTGTTATGATTTCGAAGGTCAAGGCTAGACATTATGGGTTTTAGGAAGCTAACAGTGTGTACTTTAATTTAATTTAAGTTATATTTGCAACCAAACTTTAATTTAAAAAAAAATACGGGTCGATATTAAAATGTAGGAAAATGCCCCTACGTGCGATTTCTATGCTCTCGAGTGTATTATGCTGAACTGCTGATGGATGTAAATATGCTGATGATTGTAAATAGGTACATATGAGTGACTTCAAAATAGTATGTATTTGCAACAGAGTTCAAAAAAAGGAGGTGGTTCTCAATTCTACTGTATTTTTAATGTACGAAGGGCTTTCAATGTATTCTACTTTATTATTTTGGTATCGGGGTGAAATAATGTTGTGGGGATTAAAGTACATCATTAAATAACTTCATAAGTTTTTTTGCAACCTCCAGTTAAAGGCAACGGAAATGACTGACGCGACAATGTTGAAGAAAATCGAGCACCGCGCGGTGATTGAATTCCTCATTAAACAAGGAAAATCTCAAAAACTATCCATGAGGGAATCGTAGGCGTTTATCAAGAGTCTGCTCCTTTATTATCGACCGTACAAAGGTGGTCAACCCCCGCCCAGGTGGGCCAATCACGGCGGCTACAGAAGAAAATGTGAAAATTATCTAAAACTTGTATTAGTCTTGTAATTACTGAACCACTTACACCATTTGAGAGAAGCAATAAAAGAAAAAAGATGCGGAAAGCTGGCCAAGAAAGTGCTAATTCTTCATGAAAACGCACCGATTCACACTGCGTGCCTCTCCAAGGCTGCTAAACGAGAGTGCGGGTTCGAGGAAATTAACCACCCACCCTACAACCCAGACCAGTGACTACTTTTTATTCACAAACTTAAAAAAAAGACCTCCGGGGAAAGCGATTTGCTGACGATAATGAGTTCAAGTCCGCTGTAAATGAGCATTTTTCAAGCCAAGAACAAACATATTTTTTCACCACTCTCGCTCTCGCACTCTCGAAAACGGTGACTTTGCTGCTCAAAAACAGGAAGCAAAATCGGGTTTTGCTCACATGTGGAAAAAAGGATATTATTCATTTTGTTGAAAAAAGTTATTTGAATACAGAATGCTGTACTAAATTTCGATAGCGTAATATGCTATTGATACTCTATGGTCGGCGCCGAAAAAAAGAATAAACTACGCGTTCTGCGCCAGGGGGGTATACATTCTCACTGAAGGCATTGCCATTTTTATGTGTACCTTGACAACTTGGCTTGTGAAGACCATTCTTTTAGGCGGACAGTACCATCTTAAAATAATCTACCAAACAACAGGTTCGGCATTTATATGGGACTTGCACCTCTGTGAGCTGCACTCATTTTAGCAGGAAAAGGGGTTAAGGCCTTCAACCTTCACAGAAACGCATAATTTCGTTCGTTCGTGGATTGAAAGAGGTTCATAGCATTCATACCCTCCATGGTTGTTGACCAAAATAAGTTTCTGTTCCTCTTTTATAAATTACAAAATATGTTGTCGCTAGTCGAGGTGAAAAGCTGTATGTTGAACTCGAAATAATTTTAAAAAAAATTTCAAAAAAATTTTTAAAATCGTTTTGCTCACTTATTGAACAAATAAGTATTTCAAAGGAATATAAAAACTGTTCACGTGGCTTTTGTTATACTACGTTTCTGTCTATTTGTTCCTAAATTTACATATTATTTACGATGCTCCCAACTCTGGAAATTCCCATTGCTTACACAGCAGTTGGACAGCATGATACATGACACTTTAATCAAAATTTTTAATATACCTTTGGATGACAGAGCGTGGCACCAGGCCACTCTTCCTATTAGGATGGGAGGTCTAGGTGTCCGCAAAATTTCTAGTGTTTCACTCCCAGCATTTTTATCTTCAGTACATAGTACTAAAGATCTTGTTCATAGCATTTTGGCTAAATGTCAAAATAATGAAATCACAGGTATTAATGAAGCTTTAGAATCATGGAAAATAGCCTGTCCTGACCAGAATCTGCCCAAAGTCCTTTCTTCTCAGAGACTGTGGGATGAGCCACTATGTGAGCTAGTACGGAAAGATATTATTAATACGTCAACTAGCTCATCAGAACGTGCTCGTCTACTCGCAGTTTCCCAGTGGGAATTAGGACTTTGGTTACAGGTTCTGCCTTCCAAAAATCTAGGTACCCTTTTAGATAATAACTTATTTCGGGTGGCCACCTCTTTGCGTTTAGGTTCTCCTTGCCTAGTCGCACACCGTTGTCAGTGTGGTGAAACCGTTGATAAGTTTGGTCACCATCCACTGGCATGTAACGATGTAACATCGTAAATTATATAACTGGCTTTGTGTTAACTGTTTTTATAATATAAGTGATTATTTGAAATTTAAATGCACATAATTTTTATTTTGACATTATAGTACTTACTTAATGTTATTTAATCTATTATTCTTTATTCATAGTTATTTTTAAGTTTAAACATTTGCACGACTCAAAGGTCAAATATAGTGAAACTCTATTGTAAAACCACCATTGCAAACCTATATTTATGCAAATAAATGCTATTTCATTTCATTTCATTTGTGTCTCTAGTGCAGGACGTGTGCCCCGTCATAGTTCTATTATGACATCATCCGTCGGGCTTTTACCAGCGTCAGTGTGGCAGCTACCCTCGAACTACGTGGCCTTATGCGAGATGATGGTAAAAAACCCGACGGTATGACTCTGATTCCCTGGAAGATGGGTCGGCCTTTAGTTTGGGATGCCACGTGTGTAGATACCCTAGCGCCTTCACATCTTGCAGGGACATCGGTAAGGGCCGCCTTCGCAGCAACATCAGCGGAGTCCCTCAAACGGCGAAAATACGCTAATCTTGACCGAGGTTACCTAATTGAGCCATTTGGGGTTGAAACCCTTGGTCCGTGGGGACCTGGAGCACACGCCATTTATAAAGATATTACCAAACTTCTTGTAGAGTCGACAGGTGATCGGAATGCTGGCTTCTATTTCGGTCAACGAATTAGCATTGCCATTCAACGTGGCAATGCTGCCAGCATTCTGGGCACTCTGCCTTCTGGTGACGGCTTAGATTTTTAAGAAATAGATATTAAGTGTATATGCTAGTTGTAATTGTTTTATTCTGTTATTGTAATTAATGTATGAGTATGAATAACTATTTTAATATTTATAGTGAAATACCAAAATACCGGGATCCAAGTTTTAAAAATATTGATACCGGAAAAATACCGGTATTGTCAATAAGTCCAATACCGCCATGCCCTAGTCAGGCAGTTTATTGTAGATTTTCACTCCTATAAAAAAATAGATCCTTTCAAAATAGACTCCCTCTAATCTTATTTTTGGTAGCTTTAGTCGACGACGATGTCTAGTGGGGTAGTTGTGGGTTTCAGACCACGTCGGGAACTCCTTAAGGTGACTTCTGACATACACTGGTCATCAAAAAAACCGGCCCACCCTCTTTTTTCACTATTCTTTTTTATAACTTCGGAGATGAGTGGTTTTGAATTGTTTTTTTTTATTACAAGGGTTTGTTATGATGTTTGACATCTGTCTACCATAAATTACGGCCTACTTGAGGGTACTTAACAAACTTTTTAACGCTTACACTGATTAGTGTCGATTTCATTGTTTACGTCGAGATTCTGTTGAACCCAATCCCCTTTCTGAAACGGAACATTTAAACAGTGCGCTCGATAATTAACGCTATCTTTATTCACTAAGGCTGTAGTTTTGCAAGATTTCATCTGAAATTATGGACACTACTAAGGCAGAGGCAGCCCAAGTTGTAGCCTTGCTGCAACAAAGCTTCAGTCAACGTGTTGTGGCGCGAAGATTGAATCTCAGTCGATCTGCGGTTAGAAGAGTTTACTAGAGGTTTCTGGAGACTGGAGAGCATCGAAGAAGATCAGGATCTGGAAGACAAAGGGCCACATCTGAACGAGATGACCGCTTTTTTGTGACCTCAGCTTTAAGAAATCGGCACCTTTCTGGGGTTGATCATCAGCGACGCTTATAAGAAGTGCGGAGTGTGGCTATAAGTGACAGTACAGTGAGAAGGATACTCCGTGAACAAGATTTAAGACCTCACAAGCCAGCAACGGGACCACAACTGACCGCAGCTCATCGACAAGCAAGACTACAATTTGCGCGAAATCACCTGAACTGGACTCTGGATCAATGGGCGTCAGTTCTTTTTAGTGATGAAAGCCGAATGACGTTATACGGTTCAGACGGGCGCCGTAACGTCATGAGACGGCCAGGTGAGCGTTATGCCCAATTCTGCATGAGCGAAACAGTCAGTTATGTTGGAGGCTTTGTTATGTTTTGGGGTGGGTTTGTTTTGACAGCGCGCACGGAGCTGGTATTCATCAGGAGGGGTTCACTAACTGCTGTACGTTACATAACAGAGATCTTAGAAGATCATGTGATGCCCTTTGCGGGTTATATCGGAGAACACTTCCAGTTAATGCAAGACACCGCACGGCCACACGTAGCGCGCATCGTGACTCAGTACCTGAAAGAGGTCGGTATACAGGTTATGCAGTGGCCAGCAAGGAGTCCTGACCTCAACCCTATAGAGCACATTTGGGACACCCTAAAACAAAAGGTTAGAGCTCGAAATCCCGCCCCTACTATATATATATAGGAGACCTGGAAACCGCCATCAAAGAAGAATGGGAGCGAGTACCTCAAGGAGCCATTGCAGTTTTGATAAGGTCTTTAAAAAGGAGAATGCAGGCTACAATTAAAGCAAGAGGAGGAAATACCAAATATTAGGTCCTTACATATGAAATTGGCGTTTTTCGTACTGGCCACTTTAATCACAAATTTCTCCTCTTTGGTAAGGAATTCCAAATTCAAATTTGTACAGCTATAGACTCATGTATTTGTGCTTCGATGATCGTCATTCATTTGTTTTTTTTCTTCTGTTTTTTTCTGTTTGCGTCACTCATTTTACAAAATGGAAAACTTAAAATATCGCATTATTTACGAGTACGAGTTCCGCCGTGGCACCAGTGCTGCGGAAACAACTCGAAGGGTGAATGATGTGTATGGCGGTCGTGTTGCAAAAGAAAACACAGTTCGTTTTTGGTTCCAACGTTTTCGTTCTGGAAATTTTGACCTGCAGAACAAGCCCCGTGGACGGCCTGAGACTCAAGTTGATAATGAAGAGTTGAAGGCTATTGTGGAAGCGGATCCATCGCAAACCACGTCCGAGTTAGCTGCAGGCTGCGATGTTAGTGATAAAACTGTTTTAATTCACTTGAAGCAAATTGGGAAGATTAAAAAGCTTGAAAGGTGGGTACCTCACGAATTGACTGAAGCAAACCGGCAAACGCGCGTCGACTGCTGCGTTACATTACTAAACCGGCACAATAATGAAGGTATTTTAAACCGAATCATTACCTGTGATGAAAAATGGGTTCTTTACGATAATCGGAAGCGCTCAGCGCAATGGTAGGATCCTGGCCAGCCAGCCAAATCCTGCCCCAAGCGAAAATTAACCCCAAAAAAGTTACTTGTAAGCGTTTGGTGGACTAGTGCCGGTATTGTTCATTACAGTTTTCTCAAATCTGGCCAGACTATTACGGCTGATGTCTATTGTCAGCAATTGCAAACCATGATGGAAAAGCTAGCGGCTAAACAACCTAGGCTGGTCAATCGCTCCACGCCACTGCTGCTTCACGACAACGCTAGACCACACACTGCGCAACAGACGGCTACTAAATTAGAAGAGCTTCAATTGGAAAGTCTAAGACATCCTCCGTACTCCCCGGACCTTGCTCCAACAGATTACCATTTTTTTCGAAATTTGGATAACTTCTTGCAAGGGAAAAAATTCAACTCCGATGGGGCAGTCCAAATCGCCTTCAAAGATTTTATTGATTCCCGTCCGACTGGTTTTTTTAGTAAAGGGATCAATGAACTACCTATAAGATGGCAAAAGTGCATAGAAAATAATGGTTCATACTTTGATTAATTAAATATATTATATTAAAAAATATTCGACTTTTTGTTCCTCCCATACAAAACGCCAATTTCATATGTAAGGACCTAATATTAATTTCAAGGATTCATCGGCTTAAGTGCAAAGGGAGTAAAATTACAGCTTGTTCAATATAAACCTAAAAATTGGGTATAATTAAAGATTTTCAATTTTTCCTAATAATATGCAAGTTTTCAAAAATGTATACATTTTTTTCAGTTTAAAATGTTAAAAATAAACAATTTTACATAAAAAATATTATTTCAAAACAACTTGTATCATTCACAATTAAAAAAACGAATATTCCGGCAAAAGTACAGGTGAGCCGATTTTTATGATGACCAGTGTATTTGGCCGCTTGCAGAATAAACTCACCTGGCAACGTCAGTATTTAAGTCTCTTTAAAGAGTTCCCGAGCGGGATGGTCACATTCCACGCCGCACAGGATTCTGATCGCGCGCTTCTGCAGACGAAACGGTCTCAGACGTTCAGCCGCTTGTCCAAAAATGTCTACTCCGTACGTCAATACAGAATGAAAGTGCCCGTGATACGCCATTTGCTTATTTTGACATGTGCGTCCAGAGCACTGCATTTGTTATTATGACCTGTTTCCGATTTTATTATTTGCCAATATTTTCAGATTTAGCAACTGTTTTATTTATGAACTTCCTACGAGCAGATATTATTTGTAAGGAGTATTCCGTCTCTACGTCAGCAAGTTTCAGTTCGATGCACGATTCATTTTGCGTGTCTGTCAAGAGATGTTTCGTGGTGGTGATTTGATTACTTCATTCAAGAGCGCGAGCGCTGATCCACACTTTTACACTGTTACGAATCGAATGTTTCTTCAACGGGAAGTGAGTGTCAAAAAAGTGCTTTATAATTCTAGATACATTGTCAAAGGTGGCGCTAGGGCATTGCGTTTTGTTTAATACATATTCCCAATCATGCAAGGAGATACTATATAAAAAGTCATCATTTTACTATCACTATACAATCGCTTGTAGCCTACAGGATTCGATTCAGATTTGTTAGGTAAATAAATGGTTAGCACTACGGATGGTCGGAAATGTTCAGGAAGGCAATTCTCGCCAATTTGTCACTCGATAATTATCAGAAGAACTGTAAAATTTTACAGTTTTTATATGAAAGATCTGTCAAATTTGACACTTCTTTTGATATTTATCGAGTGAAAAATTGGTGCGAATTTGCCCCCTGATGGATTAACTTTGAAGTGATGCTCGAATTTATATTTAGATTAGTGTAGGCGTGATCTATGCATTATTGTATGATTGATATTCTAGTCGGAAATTTTACTATAGACTTTACTCCTACTGATATTAAGAGTAAAAAAACAAAAGTAGAGAAGATGGCCCGAGTCCAGGTTACAGTGTCCTCTCTGGCGCGGCCCCCTCACTTCACATAACCCCAGAACATGCCATTTAATGTTCCACTTCCAACAGCTAGATGATGGTCAAGCTTTAGAGTGCGGCCGTTGAACGTCGCCAAGGTCAATTTATTGAGAAATGTGCGGTAGCCTGAAGTAGCCCGGCGAAGTGCCCCGCCGTTACCATGGTCGCTACCGTGGCCAGGAATAACGAGGTGGCCGAGAACTGGGGGCCATTTTCTTTTGGCTTTTATCATAGAGGGTAATGTCCATAATCCGCAAGCTGGGCATGCGGGTTGGGTATTGTAGCTGCCCGCCCCCCGGGGTACTTATGTCCATAGAAGTTTACCAACAGTTTTCGAAATTAAAAAATACCTTACCATATTTAGTAGGGAAAACAGTTTCATCATTGACCGTCTTTTGCGTGTAAGTCATGACGTAGTCGACGTAGTGCGGCGCCGCCAGCCGCGCCTTCTTGCCGCGCTCGTCTACCCAGGCGTACGCGCGGCCGCCCGGGCCCGACATGTCGGCGCACGCGCCCGCCGTGCAGAACTCCGACACCGTGCCGTACAGCAGGTTCACGTGCTCGAACAGCGCCAGGGCTGCAACCAATGCAATGCATATATTATTCATGCAATACTTTGGATTCATGTTTGTTAGTTACTCCTTCACGCTGAAACCTGTGTGCTAAACCTTCAGTAGAAGTAAGAAAGGGGACACTAGCTTCTCGAAAGTCGCACCTCAGTCATA
Source organism: Eupithecia inturbata (assembly GCA_963662085.1). Lineage (NCBI taxonomy): Eukaryota > Metazoa > Arthropoda > Insecta > Lepidoptera > Geometridae > Eupithecia > Eupithecia inturbata. The sequence continues at coordinate 82,794 of OY759179.1, read as the reverse complement.
GTCGGACCGGCGCGCGGCGGCGGCGTTCGTGGTTTGCGTGCTTGCTACGACCTACTTTTGTGTGATTTATTGACAACATACTATAATAACATGCAATGCGCTCTCGTGTTCGTTCACTAGGTATACAAATAGGTCTAAAACAAAAAACAAACCAATGCATAATTTTTCACTCTAAAGTAAAAAAAAATCAATCAAAATCAGTAAAAGAAATCACTGCTAATTTTTTTTTAATGAATTGAATAAAAGACTACATAATACCTCGTGTGTTCATAAGTCTTGAGACACAGTAAAACTAAAATATTTTTGGAGCTAAGTTGAGTATTCATTTATTGGATATTAAAATTAAAACTACTGACATCTAGATCTGTATTTAAAAATAAATCATTCAAAATGGCCGCCTTTGCATTCAATGCAGGCCTTCAAACGCGTGCGCCATTCATCTATGGCGGCACGAATCTTTTCAATGGGAATCCGTTTCGATTCTTTAATAAGGGCTCCCTTGAGAGAATCCAGGTTTGGGTGAGACTTTCTGCATGCCCTCAGCTCCAATTCCGTCCATAAAGAATAATCCAAAGGATTCAAGTCAGGGCTTGACGAGGGCCAATCTTCGCTCCGAATGAAGCCTGGCAAATTGGCCTCCAGCCAACGTTGGGTAGTCTTAGCTTTATGGGAGGGAGCAGAGTCCTGTTGGAAAACCCAGTATTTTCCAGCATCGTATCATTTAATGGTTTAACCACCGCTTCCAATATGTCGGTTTGGTAATTTTGTGCCTTCACCTTGACGCCTTGCTGGCAAAAATGAAGCGAAGTGACCCCCTCGTAGGAAACACCCCACCAAACCATCACACTTGCTGGATGATGAGTGCGCTGGACATTGCGTACAGATGGCTGGACGTCCTTTGAACTTCTGGCGTAAACCTTATTGTTCTGCCGGTTAAACTTTTCTTCCACCGTGAAGATCTTTTCATCGGTAAACAGGATATTTTTTGGATCGTGTCTCCTCAATAGGTTCCGACATCGTTCCAGTCGCAATTTACGAAGACGTTCGTTTAAATAATGCACTTTCCTTCGACTGTAGGCCTTTAGTTTAAGATCATATTTAAGTATCCTGTTCACCGATATTCGCGAAATGTTGGTCTGCAGAGCTAATTTCTTTTAAGTCCGGCAAGAGTTGCGACGAATTCGCTCTCTGATTACTTTGATGTTGGCGGGCGTCCTTACAGAACGCGGGCGGCCACATCTTCCACGGTCTTCTAAAGAGCCGGTCTCCTTGTACCTCTTTATGGTATAATACACAAAGTTCCGACTACATCCCAAACTTTGGATTTCACTAAAAACTTGCATTGGTTTTTTTCCTGCTTGAAACAGTGAAATTACAGTCGCACGCAAATCTTTTGTTGGCCCAATTTTCACGGAGAATGAAACAAATATTCAAATGTATATTTTTTCTGATTCAAAACATTCGAAATTTAAAATTTTAAAAGTTTAAAAAAGGTTGCATGAATTACTTTCTTTTTAAATTAATTAAATAAGTTCGTCTCAAAACTTATGAACACACGAGGTACATTGCGCCGGCGCGCCGCCGGCACCCTTCTTTGTGTTCTAAAATTTGTTTTATTATTATTATACACTTCATTTATTTTAAATCTCGTTATAAAATACATTTTTTTTATTATTATTACTAAACCCACTATAGAGAATGTGTCGCCAGTATAAGAGCTATCAAAGTCGCATGTAGTTATGGATATATTTTTTTCCTAGTTTGCATAGTTTTGTTAAAACTGCTAAGGACATCCTCCATTCGAACTGCAGGGGAAATGATGCTTGTCAGAGCAACATAGCCACTGTATCTTAATATCACCATTAAATACATAGGTGTTGCTGTTTTGTTTTATTTTATGTTTCTGGTCTTATTTTTTTGTTTGATTTTTTTGTATCACCGTTTTCAAACGATTCTAAGCTTCTGTTTACATCTCTACTCAATATACCTAATTTAATTATTTGTTGAGTGCACATAGTGTTACGTGTCAAGCCAGTTCATATTTTCTTAGATTTTTGTGTTCTATTATTGTTATTGCTTGTTGTGTTTTGTGTATCAAATAAAATAAAATAAATAAATAAATCATACAATTTGGACCAATAAACGAGAAATTCTCGTTTTTTTGTAATAGCCCTCTTAATTAAGATCCGTTTAGGCGTGAAAAGGTAACAAGCAGACAGACAGAGTTATTTTCGAATAAAAAAACAATCCAACACAACAATCTTTCTAATATTGTTGTCTCGGTCGCGCTTCGGTCTTAGGTACATCTTTCCATCTTTGTTGTCCATTATATTGCACAAGATTGCGTGTAGTTGTAACACAGGCCAGTTGTAAGCGCGCTAAGGAACGTACCATATCTACAGATTTGACTACATCGATGTTCTACAATAAATCGGTTTGTTGAAACGAATTCGTTGTTGTGTCGAGTAGAGTAGTGTAGTGTAGTGATACTGACTGTGCGAGGCGAGCCACTCGTTGTAGTCGAGTCCGTCGGGCAGGTCGACGAGCCGGCGCATGTCGAGGTCGGGCAGCTTGCGCTCCAGCAGCGCCTCCTGCAGGTACAGCTTGGGGTCGCCGGCGCCTTCGCCGTCGCGCTCCTTGCGCCGCGCCTTCCTGTAACACAAGCGTCACGCACATCACACTCACCTCACTGTCAAGTGTCAACCAACACATTACCGCGCTGCGGGGTGAGGCTACACATGTCATGTTCCATATGGTACTGGGGGTGCGAGTGCAATAAGCTTGGCGGCTTTTTAACCGTGAAAAGCCTCTCGGCTATTTTTAAGATTTTTCGTTGTTTTTTCGAAGTTTGAAGTTTTGAACTATTTAGAGCTTTAACTTTTATTGTACAGAACAACATGGCTTATAATAATTTTTCCACACTATGCTCGAAAAACGTACTTTACACGTCATGTTATTCTAACCCAGTGGTGGCCCCTGGAACATGAAGTGGAAGTGGTGCGCGGCGCCATTATCAACCCCCGAAATGTATAATCAAAAACATCGCTCAAAGCTTTTTCGGGGTTATTACATAAAGTCTTCAACCGCGACCGACAAAAAAATTACGACACTTGATTCCACCTTGATACCCCCTGTTTGTTACCATTACCATATGGCACACATTCTGCCGAACACCCTGCGCAGTGCGGTGCGGCGGATGCCTACCTCGCTAACACACATTCTGCCGAACACCCTGCGTAGTGCGGTGCGGCAGCGGATGCCTACCTCACTAACACACATTCTGCCGAACTCCCTGCGCAGTGCGGTGCGGCGGATGCCTACCTCGCTAACACACATTCTGCCGAACACCCTGCGTAGTGCGGTGCGGCGGCGGATGCCTACCTCACTAACACACATTCTGCCGAACTCCCTGCGCAGTGCGGTGCGGCGGATGCCTACCTCGCTAACACACATTCTGCCGAACACCCTGCGTAGTGCGGTGCGGCGGCGGATGCCTACCTCACTAACACACATTCTGCCGAACTCCCTGCGCAGTGCGGTGCGGCGGATGCCTACCTCGCTAACACACATTCTGCCGAACACCCTGCGTAGTGCGGTGCGGCGGCGGATGCCTACCTCACTAACACACATTCTGCCGAACTCCCTGCGCAGTGCGGTGCGGCGGATGCCTACCTCGCTAACACACATTCTGCCGAACACCCTGCGTAGTGCGGTGCGGCGGCGGATGCCTACCTCACTAACACACATTCTGCCGAACTCCCCGCGCAGTGCGGTGCGGCGGATGCCTACCTCGCTAACACACATTCTGCCGAACACCCTGCGCAGTGCGGTGCGGCGGCGGATGCCTACCTCACTAACACACATTCTGCCGAACTCCCTGCGCAGTGCGGTGCGGCGGATGCCTACCTCGCTAACACACATTCTGCCGAACACCCTGCGTAGTGCGGTGCGGCAGCGGATGCCTACCTCACTAACACACATTCTGCCGAACTCCCTGCGCAGTGCGGTGCGGCGGATGCCTACCTCGCTAACACACATTCTGCCGAACACCCTGCGTAGTGCGGTGCGGCGGCGGATGCCTACCTCACTAACACACATTCTGCCGAACTCCCTGCGCAGTGCGGTGCGGCGGATGCCTACCTCGCTAACACACATTCTGCCGAACACCCTGCGTAGTGCGGTGCGGCGGCGGATGCCTACCTCACTAACACACATTCTGCCGAACTCCCTGCGCAGTGCGGTGCGGCGGATGCCTACCTCGCTAACACACATTCTGCCGAACACCCTGCGTAGTGCGGTGCGGCGGCGGATGCCTACCTCACTAACACACATTCTGCCGAACTCCCTGCGCAGTGCGGTGCGGCGGATGCCTACCTCGCTAACACACATTCTGCCGAACACCCTGCGTAGTGCGGTGCGGCGGCGGATGCCTACCTCACTAACACACATTCTGCCGAACACCCTGCGTAGTGCGGTGCGGCGGATGCCTACCTCGCTAACACACATTCTGCCGAACACCCTGCGTAGTGCGGTGCGGCGGCGGATGCCTACCTCACTAACACACATTCTGCCGAACACCCTGCGTAGTGGGGTGCGGCGGATGCCTACCTCGCTAACACACATTCTGCCGAACACCCTGCGTAGTGCGGTGCGGCGGCGGATGCCCACCTCGCTAAAACACATTTTGCCGAACACCCTGCGTAGTGCGGTGCGGGGGATGCCCACCTCGCTAACACACATTCTGCCAAACACCCTGCGTAGTGCGATGCGGCGGCGGATGCCTACCTCACTAACACACATTCTGCCGAACACCCTGCGTAGTGCGGTGCGGTGGATGCCTACCTCGCTAACACACATTCTGCCGAACACCCTGCATAGTGCGGTGCGGCGGATGCCTACCTCGCTAACACACATTCTGCCGAACACCCTGCGTAGTGCGGTGCGGCGGCGGATGCCTACCTCACTAACACACATTCTGCCGAACTCCCCGCGCAGTGCGGTGCGGCGGATGCCTACCTCGCTAACACACATTCTGCCAAACACCCTGCGTAGTGCGGTGCGGCGGATGCCTACCTCGCTAACACACATTCTGCCGAACACCCTGCGTAGTGCGGTGCGGGGGATGCCTACCTCGCTAGTAGGGGTTGCATTATCCGATAAATTTTCGTGTCCGGATAATTCGGGTAGTAGTGAGCCTTACTATCCGGATAATTCGGATAATTTATAAATAGGTATACATTTAAATTTAAACAAGGAAAATGGGTTCTGTATCAGTCAGAATGTATTAATTAATACTTAAAAAAAGTAAGAATAAAATTATTTTTTAATAGCAATAGAATTAACATACAAATCAAACAATATAGAGATTAAAGATAACCGTTTCGATCAAATAGATTGAAAAACTAAATCATCTATGAAATAACAACGGTTTACTTCGGTCCATCTAACTTATTTTTTTGACATAAATAGGAATCCTTCCACCGGGGAAGCTGCGCTGCGCGGAGCCCGGTCCCTTTCGGCGTCGGATCACTGACCAACCAGTGTCAACGCTAGTGATGCGATTGCGCGCTAGTCTTCCTTGCCTTTACTTACAGAGACATACACGAATCAATACTTGTATATTTTTAACTGCATAAAAATTGTGTGCAAAACAGTGTTGTCAATTAATTTTTTTAGGCAGCCGTGTTCGTAAAGTTCTTAGGAAACAGTTTACGGTCAGCCGTATCACTGCTCAAAATAAGGAAATACTGTACAACATTAGCCAAATGGTGCTATTTTATGGTTTGTATGCATTAGCTGCGTGATGATTATGGCAAAAACCGCCATTATAATGGAAATAAATAGGAAACATTGTAGCGGTCGCAGGGAGTCGATGGATGGAGGCGGCTCAGGACTGCTAATTGTGGCGTCGTTTGGGGGAGGCCCATGTTTAGCAGTGGACGTATACAAGCTGATTATGATGATCATGCATTAGGTAACATTCTGCCTTATGGTGGCCAAATTTTCATAAACAGGGCAAAACTAAATTAATTGGAAAAGTGACTTCCATTTCTTAAAGAACATGAGTTTTACAAAACTCTGACTGGTATTGTGGTGGACTGTATTTACTTTCTTCCAAATAAAACTCCTTTTTCTGTATTTTTCCTTTATTTCACTCTTATTACCACCGTGTGTTCGCTTAGATCTGAACTTAACTAAACTTCGAAAAGGCTCGACTTTTATACCCAATTTTGTCCTACGAGAAAATTCTCCTAACATCCAGAGACCTACCTATCTCTTTCTTTATTCTAGAACATTTTTATTGTCCTTGTCTTTTGTTTCCATTCATTCGAGAAATCAATCTATAAATAGGCAGGTACCTGCGCGTCGGGTGCCGACAACTATTACACAATCTATGCCCTATAAACACTATTATCTATTCTGTAGCTATATAGAGTTTGTCGCATAATTTCGAGCCTTATTCAGTCCGCACAAAGTCATCGTTCCTACAAACTATGAAAGCTCGTCGTGTCCAGGACATCCTCCCCCCGGCGTAGCTCGCGCAGCCTCTTCTTTCACTAACACGACGAGTTTGCTGGTCGGCCGCTTGAAGACGCCAGTTTTCGTCCGGATATCTGCCACCCGTACGCCTCCGTCTGGTCCCTTGTAGGTGCACTCGACGACTCCCATTGGCCACACGTTTCGAGGTAAAGTGTGGTCCACGACAACAACGAAGTCTCCTTCTCGAAGTGGTCGAGGCTTCATCTTCCGTACTTGGCAGAGTCTGCATTCCTTCTCGATGCCACATACTGTCGGTCGAATCACCCAATATCTCTGTCTGAGGTCGTTAGTCACGTGCTCCCTGTTAGCGTGACCAGCTGCGCAGTGTTCTCGCAGGACGATGAGTCTTGTAATGCGGGGACGGCCGTCGAGTATTATAGGCCGCTTCATCTCAATTGGTGCGTCGGCGGCTCCAATGCGTCCTCGTACTCGTAGAATGCCATCTTCTAAAATCGGGTCCAATCGGAACAGGCGACTCGATTTCGTGATTGGACGAGACGTTTTCATTCGTTGCAGCTCGTCTGAGAAGCTCTCCCTTTGTGCGTGGCGAATAAGCGCACGCTCCGCGTCTTCGATGTGCCGGTTTTCTATGTTTGTGGCGCGTCGTCGACATTTCTCGATGAAGAAGAGTACTCGTGCTGTGGCTCTAACTAGTGTCTCGTACTTAGAGAAATGTGATGGATCTGGCAGCCATCCATCCGTCTTGTCTTCTTCCACTCGCATGTGTAGAACTTCCTCCTCGTGGTTGCTGTCAGACGTCTCTTTCGGCCACTGATGCTCTGGGCGGTGAAGGAAGTCTGGCCCTCGGAACCATCGATCTTCTGCCGTTATGCGTGTGTTCGTCAGCCTTGTCGCGTCGTCTGCCGTATTCTCGCTGGTCGGTATCCACTTCCAATCTTTTTTCTGGGTAAGTTCAGATAGCTCCCCCAGACGATGTGCGACGTAGGGCGTATATCTTCTTGTATCGTGGCGTATCCACTGTATAACTGTCATCGAATCGCTCCAGTAGATCGTTCTCTTGACTTCAACACGATGTTCCTTTCTAATAGCGTCGGACAACTTCGCTCCGATGACTGCTGCTTGTAGTTCTAGGCGGGGAATGGTTTGCGTTCGCTTTGGAGCAACCTTGGACTTAGCAGCGACAAGGCAAACGCTGAAGCTTCCGTCAGGTCTCATGCTTCGCCAGTACGCCACGGCTGAGTAGGCTTGTTCGCTGGCATCACATAGTATGTGTAGCTCCAGGTCGGTGTGGTCTTGAATCGCGTAATGTCGCTCCAGCCGAAGATAAGTCAGGTCATTCAGTTGTTCCAACCATGCGGGGAACAGCTTATTCTCTTCTTCCGGAATCGGTTCATCCCATGACATCTTGATGCGCCATAGATTCTGCAAAACGATTTTTGCTCGTATCGTATAGTGACTCAGCAGTCCGAGCGGATCGTAGATGGACATTACCGCGCTGAGTGCCTCTCTTTTCGTTGGCGCGCGGACTCGTGTACGTACTTCGGCGGGAACTCTGTTCATGGAGGTGTTGAATCCAAGTTCATCCCGTTCAGCGTTCCAGTAGAGTCCAAGTATCTTCTCTGATCCCTTTCCGTCGAATTGCGTCGGTGTTGTAGCTCGTTGTTCAGCCGGCACGTCTTCCAGTACGCAGTCCTCATTGCTGTTCCATCCTCGCAGTGTGAACCCAGCAACTGCGTGCACTGTGCGCAGTTCCGTGACGGCTAGATGAGCTTCTAATTCGTCATCATAGCTCACTACCAAATCATCCATGTAGTGGCTTCTCGTGATGGCTTCGCAGGCGAGAGGGTGAGTGTGAGCGTATATTCTCGCGTTGTGGTTTCGCACAAAATGCGCCATGTATGGAGAACTCGCAGCGCCAAATATCATGCTGGTCATCTTAAACCGTTGAGGCGTCTTCTCTTTCTCGTTGTCTCTCCACAAGAATTGTTGCGCTGGCTGGTCCTCTTGCCGAATCTTGATCTGGAGAAACATTTCCTGTATGTCGGCCGTAATCGCGACTCGTTTCTCTCTAAATCTGTACAGGATGCCTGGTAGTGACATCAAGAGGTCAGGACCCTCCAGCAGGTGGTCATTCAGGCTGGCTCCATTGCTCTTTGCTGCTGCATCGAAGACAAGACTAATCTTCCCGGACTTGTTGGGGTTGCGTACTGCGAAGTGAGGCAAGTACCAGCAGACATTGCTAGATTCCTCCGATCCATCGCATGGTTCAGCGTACCGCTTCTGCAGCAGGTTTTCGATTTGCTTCGTATATTCTTCGGCGAAGACTGGGTCAGCATCCATCTTCTTTTCGATGCTTTCAAGACGACGAAGTGCCATGTTGTAGCTCTGAGGTAGCTTCGTGTCTTCTTTCTTCCATGGTAGACCAACTTCATATCCTTGGTCAATCTTTTTGATTGTCTGTTCGACGATCTTTGTAGCCCGGAGATCTTGTTCTCTTGTACGTGGCTTTTGGTTGATGCCAATTGCTTCAATGCTGAAATGCTTCTCTATTAGCTCATGTAACTCTTGGTTCTGCTTCTCAATGGCTTCAGGTGTATAAATGTGTAGCACGCTGTCTTGGTTCGCGATGATGCTGCGTGGTATGGTTCCGTGGATGACCCATCCCAGCTGTGTTTTCGATGCCGCTGGTTGGTTCGCTCTTCCAACTCGTAGCTCCTGTGAGACTATGTACTCCCAGTGGTCAGTTCCAATCAGGATCCCAGGATGTGACGACTCGTAGCAAACTTCATCTCGTTGCAAGTCTCTCAGATGGTCTTGTTCCAGCAGCATCGCGGGAATCGATTGTTGCAGCAGCTTCATGTTCTTGATGGTGCGTGCCCGAAGAGGATGTAGCTTGTTATTCTTGCTCTTCAGTTGTACAGTCACAAGTTGGCTTTCATCCTCACGTTGTGTGTAGTGTTGATTCCACGCATTCGTAGTGGCAGTGAAGGTCCCTTCGCTCCAATAGTCCGCGCCAACTTTTCATCAACAGAGTGACTGTGGCTCCTTCATCCAAGAGAGCGAGCGTATCGATCTCCCCCCGTGGACCGACGACGGTGACTGGACACATCTTCAGCAATACTGCCTTGTTATTCGGGGCAGCGGTGGTCACTGTCATAACCGCTTCGGTTGGGCTCTGCCTGTCTTCCTTCTTCTCTTGATGTAGAGTTTGATGATGTAGACGTGAACATTGGTTAACACCACACGATGTCGCTTTGCAGTTGATGCGTCAATGTTTGTTCATTATACATTTGAAGCACAGCTTGTTCTTTTTCACGTGTTCCCATCGCTCGTCAGTTGTCATTGCTTTATATTTGGGGCAATCTGTCAACTTGTGTCCCTTCTCGCAGCATGAGCATTTCTCTTCAGCTTCAGTGAGTTCTTCAGTAGTGTTGTAAACGGCGTTCGTCTTCTTCTTGAATGCTGTGTTCGGTTTCGGCGTGTACTCCTTCTTGCTGGTTGGTGGTGCATAGCTGAACCGCAGGGCTTTGTCTGCTTCGCGCATGAGAAAGTGTGATAGCAATACGATTTCTGGCTCGACTTCTTCCTGTCCAGTTGCGTAGTCACACCATCGTGAGCGAATGTGTGGGCTCAGCTTGTCCAGTGTTTCTCTAACCAGCGTCGGATTGTACAGGTAGCCTCGGTTCCCGATGTTACTCAACACGCAGACCACGTTCTGAAGCTTGACGGCGAATGAGTTTAGTTCTATTGCAGATGGTCCGGGTTTCGGTAGTCTTCGAAGGTCATCAATGGCCCGGTCGATGATGATTTCTGGTCTTCCAAAGCATTGTTCCAGGGTCTTCATTATCATTTCTGGATCGCTTGCGGTGTACAGAAGTGAAGCAACTAGCTCTCTTGCTTCCCCTTTAAGGCTGCTTCTCAGCCTTTGGATGTTCTCAGCCGGTGTCAGCTTGTATATTCTCGTTGAGTCTTTGAAGGCAGCTTTGAAGGGCAACCACTCGTTCGGTGATCCGGAAAAGGCGTACAGGTCTGGACATTTCATCCTCGGTCGTGCTAGCTTCTCTATTGCGTCAGCTAATGCATCGATGTTGGCAGAACACTTAGTCTTGACCGGCGTAGTCGACATATTCCTGACATTGAATCGGATGTTCTTCTCAGTTCTTGGAATAGTGTCACTTTTTTCCCCTTCATTTGTTGTCTGCAGCCACTGCTCAACTCTTTTGCTGTGTTCCGGTAGGTCATCTTCATGAATACTCCTTTCCTCGTCTTCCAATGCTGCTAGGTCGGCAGCCAGTCTCTTCTTGACAAGGTCCGCTTCTATTTGAAGTTCTTTACGCTTAAGTTCAGCCAGTTTCTCCTCCGCCTCCAGTTCCGCCCTCCGTGCCCTAAGTGCTATGCTCCCGTTCGATCGTAGAGAGCGCACACTTCGGGCGGGAGATCGTTCATTCCTATGGCGTTCCATACTTGTTCCGGCAAGTCGGGTGCAGTCCTTATGGATGGGTCGTGACCGCGACTTGTGGCTACTTGATGCGTAGAAGGTGACGCAGGTGGTTCTATCGACAGTCTTCGTCTTCGTCGTTCGTGCTCGATGGCTTCCAGTTCGGCGGCTTGCCGTACAGCCTCTTCTTGTAGAACTTCCTGCATCTAAAATACACCAGCCAAACTCGATGTGAATTGTTTGTTAACAAACCACAACACAAAAAACTAAAAATCACTTGCTCGGCGTGGGCGTTGAGTTTCAGATAATTATAAATGTAAGCAATATTTATTGATGGAAGGAGCTCAAATCGACAAATAATAAGATACGGCAACAGAGAGGGCGGTTTGTTAACAATTTTAAGTACCTACATAACATTTGGCTAGAATATTATTAGGTGGGTAGGACTTGCATGAATAATTGATTGTCAAACATCGATCTAAGTACATAACATTTGGCTAGAATATTATTAGGTGGGTAGGACTTGCATGAATAATTGATTGTCAAACATCGATCTAAGTACATAACATTTGGCTAGAATATTATTAGGTGGGTAGGACTTGCATGAATAATTGATTGTCAAACATCGATCTAAGTACATAACATTTGGCTAGAATATTATTAGGTGGATAGGACTTGCATGAATAATTGATTGTCAAACATCGATCTAAGTACATAACATTTGCTAGAATATTATTAGGTGGGTAGGACTTGCATGAATAATTGATTGTCAAACATCGATCTAAGTACATAACATTTGGCTAGAATATTATTAGGTGGGTAGGACTTGCATGAATAATTGATTGTCAAACATCGATCTAAATACATAACATTTGGCTAGAATATTATTAGGTGGGTAGGACCTGCATGAATAATTGATTGACAAACATCGATCTAAGTACATAACATTTGGCTAGAATGTTATTAGGTGGGTAGGACCTGCATGAATAATTGATTGACAAACATCGATCTAAGTACATAACATTTGGCTAGAATATTATTAGGTGGGTAGGACCTGCATGAATAATTGATTGACAAACATCGATCTAAGTACATAACATTTGGCTAGAATGTTATTAGGTGGGTAGGACCTGCATGAATGATTGATTGTCAAACATCGATCTAAGTACATAACATTTGGCTAGAATATTATTAGGTGGGTAGGACTTGCATGAATAATTGATTGTCAAACATCGATCTAAGTACATAACATTTGGCTAGAATATTATTAGGTGGGTAGGACTTGCATGAATAATTGATTGTCAAACATCGATCTAAGTACATAACATTTGGCTAGAATATTATTAGGTGGGTAGGACCTGCATGAATAATTGATTGACAAACATCGATCTAAGTACATAACATTTGGCTAGAATGTTATTAGGTGGGTAGGACCTGCATGAATAATTGATTGACAAACATCGATCTAAGTACATAACATTTGGCTAGAATATTATTAGGTGGGTAGGACCTGCATGAATAATTGATTGACAAACATCGATCTAAGTACATAACATTTGGCTAGAATGTTATTAGGTGGGTAGGACCTGCATGAATGATTGATTGTCAAACATCGATCTAAGTACATAACATTTGTCTAGAATATTATTAGGTGGGTAGGAGTTGCATGAATAATTGATTGTCAAACATCGATCTAAGTACATAACATTTGGCTAGAATATTATTAGGTGGGTAGGACTTGCATGAATAATTGATTGTCAAACATCGATCTAAGTACATAACATTTGGCTAGAATATTATTAGGTGGGTAGGACTTGCATGAATAATTGATTGTCAAACATCGATCTAAGTACATAACATTTGGCTAGAATATTATTAGGTGGGTAGGACCTGCATGAATAATTGATTGACAAACATCGATCTAAGTACATAACATTTGGCTAGAATGTTATTAGGTGGGTAGGACCTGCATGAATGATTGATTGACAAACATCGATCTAAGTAAAAAAGGGGACATGACATGAGGTACTTGCTTCTCGAAAGTGGAAGGCTCAAATTAGATCCACCCACCTTAGTCATAGTGGGACCGTTTATTGACTAAAAGACCACATCAATGCCCTCGTGTTTGTTCATTATAATTAGTGCACAAGATTGGAAATGTAACTGTGAGGGAATATTTGCGCGTAAGTTGTAACACATTCCTGTGTTACAACCTGAGTAAGCGCTGGGAGAACGTACGGTCTACAACGTATCATATCTACAGATTTTACTTAGATCTATGTTGTCAAATATATTATTAAGTTATATCATAAAAGTATGTCTTGATATTTTATATTTGACAACAAAAGCTGCAATGGTGACTAGATATGGTGGGATAGACTACGAGCACATCTCGGTAAGTAGTTAATGTATAGTGTAATGACACGCTCGTGCGCGCGCGGAGGCCGAGCATGAAGGTCGCCGCCCGCGCCGCGCGACGACGACGACTGACGACGACGCTCCCGCGCGAACTCAAGCCTACTTTCGTAGTAAGTACAAGTTAGCTCTAGATAGTAAAATTAACCTCTCTAAATACAAAAGAGAGTCTGCAAACAAAGCTGAGTGCGTTAAAATCACAGTTCTCTCTGATATCTGTGGTCAATATCTAGAACTTAGGTAAAAGAGATGTTACGGAAGCGGCGGCGCAGGAGGAGGGGTGCGGGCGGCTCTTTACCTGAAGGAGACGGCAGAGTACAAGTAGGAAGGCAGAGAGAACAACACCCCGAGCACCACAGCGCGGGCATGGCACATGGCTGCGTGCGCACTGCTGCACGCGACCGACGCGTGCGCGTGCGCCCCGGCGCGCGTTTCCGACCGCACTGCGCGCCCCGCCCCGCCCCGCCGCCCGCACACTCCAACTCCTACACCTACCCATCAACATCAAATAAAAACCAATCACCATTGAGTTACAATCCTAGCCTTCACTTCACTTAATATTATGTACCACGCTAATCGGTATCGGTATCCATCCAGCGCGCGCTACGCGACTCGACTGCAACTGCAAGCCACGTACTGTACCTATGCTGCGCAGAGCCGGGCGGTGTAACTGTAACGGGCCGTAATTACTTATTTTCTTTACGAATTCGCAGCGTGCATGAAACGTCAAACAACCGTCTCGTTGCCCGTTGCGAGCGCCTCCTTTCCCCGCACTGACTGCATGAACGCTCGCTGCGCGGCACGTTACATTACGCCCCGTGTGTATATAGGCCACCGTCAGCATCTTTTGATGTTTCTTTTGAAGTGCTTGAAGATGCATTGAGACACACAACTAGATCGCGCATATTTATCATCATATGGAATGTTAAAGTTAATAAAATCACGTCGTCTGTTACACATGCCTTTATTAGTTCTATGCTTAATATTAAAAACGATAAAATACATCCTAAAACTATTTTAAAATACAGACCTCTTAAAAATATTGACCGGAAGCAATTTGATAGAGACCTTTCGAATGTTGACTGGGGCCCTTTCTTTGATGCAACTTCTGTTGACGGAATGGTACTAGTTTTCACTAACATTGTGACGAGCCTACTTGAGGTACATGCACCCATTAAATCTTTTATTATCAAAGATAAACCTGCACCGTGGATTACAGACACTATTAGGGTAATGATGAACCACCGCAATGCTGCTCGTGAGAAATATCGTAAAACGAAGCTAGCTGTACACAAATAATATTACAAACAACTGAAGTCACTGGTTAATAAAGGCATATACCTCGTGTGTTCATAAGTCTTGAGACACAGTAAAACTAAAATATTTTTGGAGCTAAGTTGAGTATTCATTTATTGGATATTAAAATTAAAACTACTGACATCTAGATCTGTATTTAAAAATAAATCATTCAAAATGGCCGCCTTTGCATTCAATGCAGGCCTTCAAACGCGTGCGCCATTCATCTATGGCGGCACGAATCTTTTCAATGGGAATCCGTTTCGATTCTTTAATAAGGGCTCCCTTGAGAGAATCCAGGTTTGGGTGAGACTTTCTGCATGCCCTCAGCTCCAATTCCGTCCATAAAGAATAATCCAAAGGATTCAAGTCAGGGCTTGACGAGGGCCAATCTTCGCTCCGAATGAAGCCTGGCAAATTGGCCTCCAGCCAACGTTGGGTAGTCTTAGCTTTATGGGAGGGAGCAGAGTCCTGTTGGAAAACCCAGTATTTTCCAGCATCGTATCATTTAATGGTTTAACCACCGCTTCCAATATGTCGGTTTGGTAATTTTGTGCCTTCACCTTGACGCCTTGCTGGCAAAAATGAAGCGAAGTGACCCCCTCGTAGGAAACACCCCACCAAACCATCACACTTGCTGGATGATGAGTGCGCTGGACATTGCGTACAGATGGCTGGACGTCCTTTGAACTTCTGGCGTAAACCTTATTGTTCTGCCGGTTAAACTTTTCTTCCACCGTGAAGATCTTTTCATCGGTAAACAGGATATTTTTTGGATCGTGTCTCCTCAATAGGTTCCGACATCGTTCCAGTCGCAATTTACGAAGACGTTCGTTTAAATAATGCACTTTCCTTCGACTGTAGGCCTTTAGTTTAAGATCATATTTAAGTATCCTGTTCACCGATATTCGCGAAATGTTGGTCTGCAGAGCTAATTTCTTTTAAGTCCGGCAAGAGTTGCGACGAATTCGCTCTCTGATTACTTTGATGTTGGCGGGCGTCCTTACAGAACGCGGGCGGCCACATCTTCCACGGTCTTCTAAAGAGCCGGTCTCCTTGTACCTCTTTATGGTATAATACACAAAGTTCCGACTACATCCCAAACTTTGGATTTCACTAAAAACTTGCATTGGTTTTTTTCCTGCTTGAAACAGTGAAATTACAGTCGCACGCAAATCTTTTGTTGGCCCAATTTTCACGGAGAATGAAACAAATATTCAAATGTATATTTTTTCTGATTCAAAACATTCGAAATTTAAAATTTTAAAAGTTTAAAAAAGGTTGCATGAATTACTTTCTTTTTAAATTAATTAAATAAGTTCGTCTCAAAACTTATGAACACACGAGGTATAATAAAACACGTGCTCATTATAACTTTCGAATAAATAATGAACATAGTGAAAGACAACTATGGAAGAATATTAAACAAGATGCTCTCCCCACCTCAGATGGTAACGATTATCTTCCCGACCACTTAAGCGACCCTACCTTAATAAATTACTATTTCTTGAATGTTCCTGGCACTAATTCTATTCCTATTTCTATGTTAACATATTTTGTATTTAATCAATTTAACGATACTATTTTTTCCTTGCAGCCCGTTGATGAACTAGATATCACCAAAATTCTTCTCTCTATTAAAACTAGCGCTGTTGGAGTTGATGGTCTTTCGATGGATATGGTACTACTAACCTTACCATATGCCTTGCCTCTAATAACTGCAATCATCAATAAGTCTATCGTTACCTCAGATTTCTTAGTTTGTGGAAAGTTGCTGCAGTAAATCCCATTCCTAAAGTACCGAACCCAAATACTGTTAATGATCTTAGGCCTATCAGTGTTCTCCCCGTTCTGTCAAAGGTACTTGAAAAAGTTGTTTATAATCAACTTAGTAACTATGTCAAGCGTCATAATGTATTACCTGATTTACAGTCCGGTTTCCGTAACGGCAGAGGGACAATCACTGCTCTTTTGGATGTAGAGGATAACATTATCGTTGACCAGTACCAAGGCCTGGCCTCAGCCATGGTCCTGCTTGACTTCTCAAGAGCTTTTGTTTTGTTAAATATACCGCTACTACTCTTAAACCTGTCATATTATGGGGCAGATACTACCACCCTGAAATGGTTCAATAGTTACTTAAGTTACCGATCTCAGTATGTTCAGATTAGTACAGAAGTTGGCACTAAATTAAATTCTCCTAATAAATTATTGGACCGCGGGGTACCACAGGGGTCTATCCTTGGTCCCCTACTATTTATTATATATAGCGCTGATATTTGTTGGGGTATAGAACATTGTAAATAGCAACTACATGCCGACGATACACAGTTATATCTACCCATGACCCCGAGTGATGTGACTAGTCAAATAAAGAAAGTCGATGAGGATTTAGGTCGTATAGCTTTCAAAATAATGCTATTGTACTTAACCCTAATAAATCAAAAATTTTAATGGTGGGCACAAAAAATCAGTTAAATAATCTTGCCAATGTTAGTTTAGATTTAAATATATTAGGTCATAGCATAGAGCAGGTAAGCGAAGCCAGACATCTTGGAATAGTATTCGATAGTGTACTTCTCTCTCTGTCCCGCTCCTATGAACGCGAAATCTTATGCCTATCCTTTTCACAAAATGCAGCGACAAATAAATGATTAACTTACTTACGTAAAATAAGTAGGTTTCCTTGCACTCGAAAACCAAAAACCTGCTGCTTCAGTAACTAGTTACGGTTCAAAACGGCCATTTCTAATCAACTCTACTTCTCATGTGCAATAACAGCTGTACACGATGACTTTTAACGCCAACATGAAGTGACTTCACTGACGACGACGGCCTCTCCTAATGAGAGCCATATTGCCCTGTCTTCAACACCTTCTACCTATTCAATGTAATTGAGGTACCACCTTGCAAAAATGTCTTGCACATCATAACTATGTAGGTAAACTTTAAAAAAAAATGTTTATTTATTTAATTCGGATTGCCATCAGCTTATCTAGCTGTTACAATATAAATTAAAGTAGACACAGAAAGCTAATAATAGGCATTCGCTAATAAAGTCATAATAAACTACCTAAGAGTGAACACTAAAATTTATGTCATAGACAAATTGCGTACCTAATAGAGCAATAAAATTATATTAATAAAACTTAAAAAAGAAACAAAAGGTAAATAATAATTAAGAGTATAACTACATACATCA
This sequence comes from Eupithecia inturbata, assembly GCA_963662085.1. Taxonomy (NCBI): domain Eukaryota; kingdom Metazoa; phylum Arthropoda; class Insecta; order Lepidoptera; family Geometridae; genus Eupithecia; species Eupithecia inturbata. Next base: position 64,942 of record OY759179.1, on the reverse strand, counting down.
TGTGCAAAAGAAGTTGAGAGTCATGCATCGCCTTGCCCTGTGAATGCTGGTATTAAAAGGGTCAATGTTCAACATCCTGCTAAAATCATTAACAGTTCTAATCGCTTGCACTATAAATGAATTTTGTCTATAATTAGTTCCAACATGTTGGACATGTAGTATTGAGTTGTGTCGTCTAAGCTGCTCATGCGGTACATTGAAGTCTAATTTGCCAAGAAGTTCTGGACAGTCAACATCATTGTTGATAAACTTAAGATTAAAAAGATGATCAGCTACGTCCCGTCTATTTTTGAGCGGCAAAAAATGGAACCTCTTGCAGAGTTCATCATAGGTGAAAGATTTGTAAGGGATCTTTACTCTAAAACACTCCTAAGAACCGCCTCTGAATACTTTCAATACGATCGATGTACTTCGGGGAACGCGGTTTCCATATCTGAGACGCGTATTCTACACGACTCCTTACAAACGTGCAATATAAAACGTGCAATATAGAATTTTAAGCAGCTTTAGTAAGTAGCTACCCTGCCAGTGCATATCACGTCGAAATAGCCCGAGGTTTGCGAGTAAAGTAGTAGCGAAACATTTACTGGGATTTAGTTCAAGCTTATTTAATAGGCAATAGTCCTCAAGACGGAAAATATCTGACTGAAGAGCAACTATGTCGAGATTGGATGTTACAGTGGAGAATATCTTCTATGTTATCAGCAAAACATAGCAGATTTGATGATTTGCAGCATAGTCAATATCCCTAACATAATATAATATAAAAAGAAGGGGGCCCAGCAGAGAACTCTGAGGGACCCCACAAGGAACAGGTACCCAACTAGAGATATAGTTATTTAGAACGACTGCCTGAGATCGATTATCAATATACGATGCAAACCGTCTTAGCAAATCACCTCTTATACCTGATTGAGAAAGCTTATTTAACAACGTGAAATGATCTACTCTATCGAACGCTTTACTATAATGCGGTGTATATACATCGACTTGATGACCATTGTCCATAGCCTGAGTGATATAATCATTTAGGAGTATAAGGTTTGAAACTGTTGATTTACCTCGCAAGAACCCATGCCGGAAAGCATTCGAAGTAGATTGCTATCGTAAGCAGTATTCACAAACGCGGGCGAGACAGAAAACATATGAAAGACAATTTTTACGCGAAGTACCATGGCGAAATAGTAAAAATTGCAAATAACGACAACAGTCATTAGCAAGGCAGAGGTGCACAACGGTTTACAAAGAAGTGCTATATATATACAGGGTTACAGGTTAAGTCGACCTAGATCCTGGAGGGGGTTGTAGTTTCCACCATTTCTGACTGATTTCACTATGAAACACCCTACCCCAAACTTAACCGTTTTTAAGTTATTGGACTTTGAAGTTTTTTTTAAAAATTACCGACTTTTAGCCTATTGACCAATTTTTTTTTGGGTCTTTGTCTCTAATTTATTTGTGTTTACGATTTTTGTGTAGTAGATGAGTTGCTTTATTATTCTTAATACTAAAATTGCAGTTAACTAAACCAACTGGGTCGCAGCAGACGATTGATAGTAATAAATTGAAATGAACTCATAAAAATATTTTTTAATTTCAGAAATATTTTAATAAATATCTATGACAGCCATGCTGCAGATGTGCCTAAAAATATCTACGTTTCATCAGCTATTCAACAAGATAAAACAAGCTAGGGTGTTATCAGAATTCTTAGAAAAAACTTCTTCTTCGTCTTAGAACTTTCGCAGTGGAAAGTGTGGTTTACGGTGAATACTGCCGGCCTCTACCCTTATCATTACACGCCGGTACAAGTTATTGAAGAAGGAGATCCTATGAGGAGATTGGATTTCTGCAGATTCATGCTCAATGCAGATTTAGAGGACCCATCATTTCTGAGAAATATCTTGTGGACTGATGAGTCGAAATTTGATAAAGACGGCATAACGAATTACCACAACGCTCATTATTGGGCCCCGAAAGTACAAAGAAATCCCAATAAGAAGCGGACTAAGGGATCACAAAGACGATTCAGTTTGAATGTTTGGATGGGAATCATATCGAACCATTTGATTGGGCCTTACTTTCTTCCTGACAATTTAAATGGAGAACGTTATGAAAACTTTTTAATAGAAGATTTACCCGAGCTACTAGAAGATTTACCACTTAATCTCATACGCGACATGAGGTTTCAGCATGACGGTTGCCCTGCACACTACAGGAGAAGCGTCAGAGAATGGCTAGACACTAATTATCCTAATAAGTGGATCGGGAGAGGTGGACCCATACCGTGGCCAGCTAGAAGTCCAGACCTGACCCCGATGGATTTTTATGTGTGGGGACACATGAAGAGTTTAGTTTACAATGAACCGAATCCAATCACATCTGTTGATGTTTTGAGACAAAGAATAATCGATGCGGCGATTGAAATAAGAAGGGGATTAACAACTGGTGTAGTAAAAAGTGGATTAAGACACAGAATGAGAGTTTGTGTACGAAACAGAGGCGGACACGTGGAACATGAATTGTAATTGTAGGCTTTTATGTAAAAATTGTAATAAAAGTCATTTTGTACCTATTTGGATTTTTTTATTTTGTTTTCTGAAGTGGGTACCATTATTTTTTACTACTACCTGAGACCCTTTCATCAAAGTTTTTTCTAAGAATTCTGATAACACCCTAGCTTGTTTTATCTTGTTAGATAGCTGATGAAACGTAGATATTTTTAGGCACATCTGCAGCGTGGCTGTCATAGATATTTATTAAAATATTTCTGAAATTAAAAAATATTTTTATGAGTTCATTTCAATTTATTACTATCAATCGTCTGCTGCGACCCAGTTGGTTTAGTTAACTGCAATTTTAGTATTAAGAATAATAAAGCAACTCATCTACTACACAAAAATCGTAAACACAAATAAATTAGAGACAAAGACCCATAAAAAAAATTGGTCAATAGGCTAAAAGTCGGTAATTTTTAAAAAAAACTTCAAAGTCCAATAACTTAAAAACGGTTAAGTTTGGGGTAGGGTGTTTCATAGTGAAATCAGTCAGAAATGGTGGAAACTACAACCCCCTCCAGGATCTAGGTCGACTTAACCTGTAACCCTGTATATGCGGCGGCAGATTTGGCCGAGGATCTCAAGAGACGCAAATATGCAGGTCTCGACAGAGCCTACACATTTGCTCCTTTTGGGGTCGAGACCCTGGGTCCGTGAGGTACCGAGGCACTCCGGGTTTTCAAAAAATTATCTAAGCGTCTGGTCGACGCGACGCGTGACCCGAGAGCGGGCGGGTACCTAGCGCAGCGCATAAGCATTGCCATATAGCGAGGCATTGCAGCCAGCGTCTTGGGGACGCTTCCGACTGGTATTGATATGGATCAGTTGAGCTACCTGTAGATTGTTTGCAACCGTCTGCAGTTAGCTTAATTGTTTCAATTGTAAATACTAGTTCTAATTTGTTTTTATTATTGAATTGTAATTTTCTTTTTCAATAAAGATTTACTCAAATATAACTTTTGTGTTTTCTGTAATAAAGAAAACTTGAAATTCCCTATTTTGTACGTGGCTAAAACGCTATCCGCGAAAAGCAAAAAAAAAAGAAACCTCATTCTTTTAGTCTATGGCCGATCGCCATCGTAAGATGTGCACGCATAGGAAAACTGATTAATTTTTCGCGCCATTGCGTAAAATGTTTCACAACTTGTTTTTACTGTTGAAATTACAGTTATTTATTAATTAAAATGTCTACAAGTACTAATTATGAAGAAAATGATTTATGTTGTACACCGCCCGATATAAGATGTGAATCTTTCATAACGTTAAGGGCTTAACGTTATGAAAGATTTACTATCTGAAAACTCCCAAGGAAAAATATCTATTATCTACTGAATAAAATGATTTTTGGTATTAGAGGTATTTTCTTCACAAGTGTGTTGAAAAACGTCGTATGATACACGTGTGTATTGATGATTACCGACCTCGGCTCTCTTAAGACCCTCACCTAACGGCTCGGGTCTCAATGGCGCCTCAGCGGTAATCACCAACATTACACACTTATACTATAATGTACTATTATTTAACACAAAAGCTTTACATGCGTAGATTAACTAAACACTGTTTGGAACCTAACTAAGTACAAGACCAATTAATAAATAACTCAACTGGCTAAGGACGCTTTTTACAGGCTAAGAACGCTTTTTAAGAAAGATTTTTGACAAAATTACTTTTTGCAATAACTAACACTAAATGAATCATTAACTAGTAAAATTATACAAAAATGTTGACCAGTACTTGCATAAACTATTACGTAGTATGAGCACTTTGTGTAGCGCGCATTTATATAGACGTGTAGATTACGAATGTCCAAAATCGGGGTTTGTTTGTCATTTAAACGGTCAGCAAATTAAAGAGGTTTCAGTCAGCCTAAAAATGGATTTTGCCAGCAGATGAAATTGAATTGAGCTGCATCTTGTTGTCGGCAAAAATAACTAAATTGGTCAGCAACTAATGTGACATTTCTGCAGCAATATTAAGTAAAACAAAAGCAAATAATTAAATTGGTTAGCAAGTAATGAGACATGTCTGCATCAATGTTAAGTAAAACAAAAGCAAATTGGAATTCGGAGTAAAAAAAATTGGTAGATACGCCATAAAAATAATTTAGATTTGCCATACTTAATAAACCTACCCAGAAATACTATAATCTTCTTACCTACGTGGGTAAGGCACTTAACTCCTCCTTGACGGCTGGACCAAATTTTATAACATTTTGTTTGAGTGGGTCTCTGGTTGGTTTAGATTTACAATTGGATCCGTTAGGTGGCCTACACTCGGGGACTAGAATTTTTTACACGGCAACGTCTGTACGCACTCATTCACGGAACTGACTGACATAATTGGTCTGAATATTAGACTTATTCAACCCAACCCGAATGTACGAAATCCAGTCACTTGGATGACCAAGAGGGCCAAAAAAAAACAATTCTAGATTGTATTAATTTATTTCAAATAATTAAATAATCCATATTACACATCATAAAATTAAATTAAATTTAATATTACACAGTCAATAAAATAATAAAAAAGATTAGATAAACTAGGTAACAAATTCAAATTATTAGAATAAATTACATTAAGGTAACATCCAATCAGGCATCATACCCACAGGCTGGTGCAACACATTTGGTAAAATGTGTCCACGTGGGAGACAGAAAATGCTCCGCCACGATTTTCAGGATGCTGTTATGACTGGCCTTCGTTGCTCTGCTCATCAGATTGCTGTTTTCTTCCGAATGATGGCGTGGAAACCATCAGTTCGATAAAGACAATGTATTCACATTTTTTCATGTTGTAGATAAGGCCGTGCGATGCAGCGTAGGATCCGCACACCTTCAACATCTCCTCGATAGACCTCGCAGTCGGGCCCAGCAGCACCATGTCGTCCGCGTAGCTGATGTTGTTAACACTAACACAATCCACGCGGCACCAGATCCGCATGCTGCTGAGCTCAGCTATGAGGTCATTGACGTACAAATTGTAGACCTTAGGAGAGGTTAGTACCCCCTGCCTCAACCCGCACTCCAACCTGTACGTATTCGAAAACATGTTGGATCACTTAATGCAGTTGTTAACATTCGCGTACCAATAACGGGACAGATTTAGTATTACCACCGGTATACCCCTGTCTCCCAATTTTCTCCAGAGTAGGTCATAATTATGACGCTATTGCGACGCAATTACGGCAATCGTAAACAAATCTACCACAACGGGTACGATTCCAAGTCAATGGGAAGACCTCGATTGTAACACCTATACCTAAAATTAATACCCCGGTTGAGCTTAAGGATGTTCGGCCAACAAGTATATTGCCTTTTCAGTCGAAGCTCCTTGAGAGAGTTATCAGTGACCAACTTACTAGGTATGTGAAGCCAATAACATGTTGCCTTCGCTTCAGTCTGGATTCCATAAGGGTCGTGGAACTGTGACTGCCCTTCTGGATGTCACAGATAATGTGCTAGCGGAGCAGGATAGAGGACGCTGTACATTGCTGTACAACTCTGCTTGATTACTCGCGTGTATTTGACTGCCTCAACATACCACTTCTTCTTGCCAAGCTTTCTTATTATGGTTTAAGTACTTTGTCTATTACGTGGTTCGATAGTTATCTGAATAATCGATCACAAGCCGTGAAATTGGTAAAGGGCAATGGATCAACTTTACGGTCGAAACCGATGCCTATTGTTCGTGGTATCCCCGCAAGGCTCTATACTCGGACCTCTGCTTTTTATAATTTATTGTGCGGATTTATTTAAGGTTATCAAATTGAATTGTGGGGACATAGTTTTTGGTCCTCGGTTTCTTGAAAGAACGCGGCGAACTGTACGAAGAGTGCAGAATGCTTGTCGTTTGTGCTTCAATATTTTGCCTCGTAGCCACAAATCACCGTTCTTGAACAACATGTCCCTGTTAAACATGGGGTCACGTCGCTTTTTGCACCTGGGAGGACTGGTCTTTGATGTTATAAAGTTTGGAAAGCCTGAATATCTGCACTCAAAACTTAATTTCCGTTCTGATAAAAAGTCGTTACGCTCAGTTAGATCTGCAATGTTCTATCACGATCGCAAAACCTCAGCCTTCAGAGGAAGTTTTAGATACTCGGCAACGAAGTGCTGGAACAATATTCCTCCCCAATCCGTAATGTTAAGCCCAAGTTTACATTTAAATTACATTTTAAAAAGTTATTGTTGCAGAATCAAGTTGAGGGTATTCCTAAGCGCTTCGTTTGGCAAAAATAACACCACCTTCTGTTATCGCTTCGCCCTGTTGCCACGTATACACATTACAACGAAACGCCAATATTGCTACACCCCATTGGACTCCATTATTACTACACAAACACAAACATTTTAGTAGGTACACATTACACTTGAAACTTGTTCTGCTTGCTCTCTATGGGTTATGGCTGAAAATCAGTGTTTTTGCTTCTTGATCAAAATATTTCGCTCAGTCATTGCCTTTTTGACGTAAAGAACGGAAATAAAAACCTTATCTATCTATCTAAAGGCCTTATAGAGAGGCTGAGGGAACATGCGTACACCGGTGTTCTACGTTCCGTGTAATACTGGACTGGACAGTAAGCTTGACCCCAAAATAGCGCTTTCTGTTGATAGTCCGGGTCGGAACCCAACTACTACAACAACAATGCTGTAGGCAAGAATCAAGCATACTGTCCAGTGCCTTGGCTATGGCGGTGGCAAGAGGGATCGGGCGGTATGTCCCTTGTCCTGTTTTTAATTATAAGTACTATCGTAGAGCAAGATAGGCAAGTATGAGTGACTTACACACTTAGTAAAACGTGGACAGTGCCTACCCTCGGCAAGTGGACCCCCGCGTATTTCAAATGCTCGATACTGAGCCTTTAGTAATTCAAGTCTTTTGATGACTATTTTTACATCATCTTCTGAGAACTTTAGCTTACCTTAGCTTATTATGGAGCTTAACTACAATATTTTTTCGTTTTTTAGCGGAGGCTCTGCTTTGTTGGCTGGGCTCTGCATCGGGCAGTACAACCGATAATGGGCCGAGAGGAGATTGCACATTGAAATGATGAACGAACATTTGTGCTATGTCCTTCGGCTCTCTCATCCCCACTACATACGCTGGGGGGCTAGGCCACGGCGAAACAACGCACGTCACTGATGAAAATTATTGAAAAGTGAATATCAAAAACTGAGGGTTCAACTTGTGTCTCTGATCATCCATTTCACTTAAAACTGAGGGTTCAACTTGTGTCTCTGATCATCCATTTCACTTAAAACTTTTCTAGTTCATGGTTATTTCGCCGCCACCGGTATGACACATTGTCAAAACTACATTAAATGCATAACAAAATAAGCGTTTATTAAAAAAACTGCTATTTTGTATACGTTTTCTCTGAAAATGGCTATTTTTGTCTCGTAATTGTGATGTAAGCATGTTTAGTTCGGTAGAACTTGTGCCAAAGAGTAAGTGAGGGTAGGTAAAACCTAATGCAACTGAATGGTGCTCGTTTTAACCCTATTGCCATCAGAATCGACACCAATGTCAGTGTTTGTTTGTTTGTTGTAATAATAAAACATTTTTTTTTCTTATTGTAAAGCATTTGACCATCATCTCACGTATGAAAGTGAACATGTGGCCTAAGATGGTAAGATGACGCTTCCCAGAAGGAACTTATTCACTCTTGATTCTCGTGCGATTCGTTTGATTAATTTTATTGATATGAAATGAAGGACTAGATACATAATGCTTCTACGAGAACTAATTTATCCTTTGAATCGTTAACAATCAGGTACAAAACAAAACTGCCATACATAGTAAATAAAAAAAGAATAATAATTTAATAATACAAACAAGGGCATCAAATCGATCAGTCACCGGCCGCCGCCCCGTGGCACACCGTGCAGGACTGCCGGATTACCTATGCTATGCATTGCCCACGGACACCCGGCAGGCAGGCAGGCATGACTACAGCAGGAAGTACTTATATACTTTGACCACGTGACAATGACTGTAAGCCCCGTATTATGAAAGCTTGCTCAGCCATTGATCTATGCTTGAGTACCGATTTTCCATGGACTAAGCCCTATGACTGAGCAAGCTTTCATAATACGGGCCTTAAAGAGTAGCTACCTATGAGCCTCACTCACCAGAGACAGTCCAACATGGTGCGGAGCACCCAGCGCGCATCAGAGCTCTCAACTCACCTGAAACAAAACAAACCACATTCAATATTACAGGTGCATACTCGTAGATAAACAGGGTTTGCGGTATCCTACATAGGTAACTAAAGTACGGATGGGAAAGGCTGTATGATGTATAGGTAAGGAAAGTACATCGTTTGTACACTAGGTTATATCGAAGGCATCGTTCGGCGCGGCGCGGCGGCGGCGCGGGTCGAGTCACGGGCGTCTCGCCTCCGTACACTAGGTTATAATTATCGAAGGCATCGTTCGGCGCGGCGCGGCGGCGCGAGTCGAATCAAGGGCGTCTCGCCTCCGTACGACGCGACGCGGACGTGGCATCGCGCGTGGCACCCAAACTTGTACCTACTCCGTCCTTTGGTTTATTTTACTATTGTTTGACACATGCACGCCTATACCCTGATTGTTGTTAAGGTAAGTGAATGAAGACTAAATGAAAGAATGGAATGCAGTATTTCATAGAATCTGTTTCTTTTTAAGAATACCGATGCGATACCGTCGCGGCGTCGTCGTCGCCTCGAATAATATCGGGACTAACGTGTAACGAAGATTATTCCAGTTGGTCTTTTCATGAAGAAGTGTAAATAAACCTGTGTCGTGCGTGTCAGGTTACAAGCAGGGCAACCACGGAGGGTTATGTGGTTGCACGGTTCATTATCTTAAACTTATTTACCCGTTTCACACACACAACTTTATCTTAGTCATTTTCTATGGATTTGTACGAAATTAAGCTTTTTACCATCAAAATACGAAATTAACTTTATCAACAATATAATTATCACTCGTTACTTCATAGTAAACATAAAAATAATTTACTTCATTCTATAGGTGTTTATAAATCTAATTAATCTTAAATTAATTAATAAAATTAGTTTAAATTTTTTTTGAGGTAATTTTATAAATTTATTATTTGACACATTAACAGTGGTAGGTACAGTAAACATATTCGTATATTTTGACGAACGATATGGCGCCGCGCGCCGCGGGCGAAGGTCCGCCTGCGACGCACGAGGTTGCGATCTGCAAATATTTGTTCTGGGTGTTCTAGATGTATTTTATGTATAATTAAAAATATATATTTATGTAATGCACCTATGGGCTTTATTAACAAAGATAATGACAATAAAATGTAAAGTATTGCATTAAGTAGGTACTCGTACTAATATCAGTCATCTAGTACCTACCCGTACGCATAACACAAGCTCTGCTCAGCTTGCGGCTAGGTGATGCTGTGTGAATTGTCCAGCATTATTATTATTTATATCCCGTAGGGTCCGAGGGACCGATGCAACGCTGGGGCGACGAAGTGCATGGACTTCGTGCCGTCGACTGAACTGAAACGGCAAGGGACCGCGACAGCTGGCGATCTGTCGACCGATGTGGCGCGGCGGGCGAAGGTCCGCCTGCGACGCAGAAGGTTGCGGGTTCGTCTCCCGCCTTGGGACAAATGTTTGTACGATCTGCATATATTTGTTCCGGGTGTTCTGGGTATTTTCTATATATTAAAAAATATCTATCTATCTATGTTATGTATTGTATTAAGTTTATCAATCATCTAGTACCCATAACACAAGCTCTGCTTACTTTAGGGCTAGATGATGCTGTGTGGATTGTCCAGGTTTATTTATTTATTTATTTTATTTATTTATCTCTGGTGTCGGAGGCCAAGATGCACTTCGGGTCACTGCACCACGCCATGCGCCAGTAACTATATCCGTACGGTCCTAACGTAGCCTAGGCTGTATATCAGGATCCAGACCTACTCCTCCGTCTTCTTAAACATGTGCCCTAAGTAAAATAAAATAAACCGCCAAGTGCGAGTCGACTCGCACACGAAAGGTTCCGTACCGTAAAAATCAGACAATTTTTTTCAAAAAAACATCAAATTGTCACTTGTGCGGAGACCCCTTTAAATTTTATTAAGTACTTTTTTAGTATAAATTTGTTGTTATTACAGTTGAAGTGTTACTTGTTTATAGAAAGATTGATGTACTGTGGTTCAAGAGATACAGCCTTTACAAACAAAGATCAAAAATAGTCAAACAAATTATTTTATTTCTATTATTTGCTATTATAGCGGCAAAAGAAATACATATTCTCTGAAATTTTCAACTGTCTACCTCTTACGGTTCATGAGATAGAGCCCTGTGATAGACGGATGGACGGACGGACGGACCGACAGCGGAGGCTTAGTAATAGGGTTCCATTTTTACCCTTCGGGTACGGACCTCTAAAAAATATATAATTTAAAATAAGACAGATTTTTTTTTTTTAATAAAAAGATACCTACCTACGTTTCAGATTATTAGCACTATGTACGAAAATCAACGTAAATCAGTGGAAATCAACAAACGAAACACTTACGCATCCGTAGGTGTATTGTGATAGATTTCCATTTAAAGAATTTTAACAAAAAAATTATGGAGACCACCTGGGTAAACAATATCATACCTACATAATATTTCGGGGTACCAAATGGCCCGTTCCCAAAGTGAATAATGCGATTTGAATTCGTAACGACATTCACCTTGTTCAGCTGCAGGTACTTCCAATATATCAAGAGTGTTCAGCCAATGGCGCTGTAATCTAATCACCTACTCTCAGTTAGGTTTACACTTTTTACAACATGGCCTACTCGTACTTAGGTATTACGAGCAGGTGGTGTACAACATCAATTCGTACACTTGAAGGCTCCTTACAAAGTGTAGGTATGCCAAGCTAGTCTCTGGTTAGAGATCTCAAGGCGCGGCCGCGATGCGACCTGCGAGGTGACACTGGCTAGGCTACTGCAGTGCGCGGCCGCGGTGCGCCCTGCGAGGTGACACTGGCTAGGCTACTGCAGTGCGCGGCCGCGGTGCGTCCTGCGAGGTGACACTGGCTCTGGCTAGGCTACTGCAGTGCGCGGCCGCGGTGCGACCTGCGAGGTGACACTGGCTAGGCTACTGCAGTGCGCGGCCGCGGTGCGACCTGCGAGGTGACACTGGCTAGGCTACTGCAGTGCGCGGCCGCGGTGCGCCCTGCGAGGTGACACTGGCTAGGCTACTGCAGTGCGCGGCCGCGGTGCGTCCTGCGAGGTGACACTGGCTCTGGCTAGGCTACTGCAGTGCGCGGCCGCGGTGCGACCTGCGAGGTGACACTGGCTAGGCTACTGCAGTGCGCGGCCGCGGTGCGACCTGCGAGGTGACACTGGCTCTGGCTAGGCTACCTACTACAGTGCGCGGTTCTGCTAACCAATCACTTTACAATAACTGAACAACGGTATCGTCGCAGAATCGTCCATCATCAAATGAACTCTATACTCTGTCTCGTATAATCCTTCAAATAATGTAAACAAAGAGATACCAGTAAAAACTTACCTCCTTTGTGGTAGGTCACTACGTCGTAACTACGTTTCGTCATAAAAAAATCTACGATTTTCAATTTTAGCGAAAAACTTGTCAAAGTGTAAATAAAATAGGATTATAGCATATTTTTAGTTTATTACTTTGGTTTCTTACAAGATAAACATGTTTTAACATTCAATGTGTGCACATTGGGTATAAATGTCATTTGTGTCCTGTCCTTCGTCCGTTCTGGAATCGAATGCTCTCGCTGCGCCACCGTTATTGCTTTTGCTGTTCTGTTAATTTGTTGAAGTTAATTGTTACCCGTTAAAGTTATCTTGTTGTGATTGTTATGTTGTTTGTGTTTATGTTGTGTTGTTATAGAGCTTGATCCGGCGGCTGCGCCCCGGGGCCGGTGCCTGGTCCGTCGTCCATGACATTGGAAACAAACGACACTCTGTCACCACCCTGATTCTGATTAAACTTCCTATCAAAAACTTTGCCCTACTTAAATATTGGCGGGTAAAAAAGCGAGATTACTCTATTGAAAATATTAATAAATTTTCGAATGTTCTTGCGGGCATATCTTTTTCCGAAGTATACAGTGAAAATGATCCTAACCTATCGTATAATATATTTTTTGACATTTTTAAACTGCTCTATGACTTATGTTTTCCTTTTAAAATCGTGACTATTAAGACCGCTAAGCGAGTGTGCTGGATATCTCGCGGCATTAAGTTGTGCTGTAAAAAAAAGAGAAAACTTCTATGGGAACACAGGAAAAAACCTACGGAAAAAACTAGAGATGAATATATTAAATACACCAAAATCCTAAATAAAATTGTAAAACTTACGCAAAAAGCACAGAATAAACATAAAATAAGGACATCTAAAAATCAATCAAAAACTACATGGCGAATAATAAATAATGCAAAACGTAATATCCCCCCAGGTATAATACGAAAAATATGTTTAAATGACTCTATATTATTACATAAACCTACTGACATTGCAAATGCATTTAATGACTTCTTTATAGATAAAATAGTGCCAATCGAATCATCAGGCATAAACGTAACTTCAAGACTAACTAGCCAAAGAGACTCTATGTACCTGCAGCCTTGCATACCAACTGATGTTCTTAAATTAATATTGTCCCTTAATAATAAAAACAGTGTTGGGTATGACGATATATCCACGCAGGTTCTAAAATCAGTAGCTGGAACTACAATATGCAAGCCAATTAGCCATATTATTAATTTAAGCATTAGCGCTGGTGTATTTCCAGACGCATTAAAAATCTCCATTATTAAACCCGTACATAAAAAACAAAACAAAGAATGCATGGATAACTATAGGCCCATATCTCTGATACCAGTGATTTCTAAGATATTTGAAAAGCATATGTATATATAAATCGCTTTATAACTACTTAGAATCAAATCAAGTTTTATGTAGTGAACAGAAAGGATTCAGAAAATAAAAAACAATTAACATGGCTATTTACGATTTTCTACAACTTGTCACAAAAAATGTTGATAACAAAACCCCCGTCTGTTCAATCTTCTGTGACATGACACAAGCTTTTGATTATGTTAGACATGACATTTTATTGTGCAAACTTGAAGTATACGGTGTAAGAGGAAATACTCTACAATTGATTAAGTCGTACCTAGAGAATAGAAAACAGTGTACTAAGATTACCAATATTAATTATAAAACTAAAACTGAAGAAAGTTTTCTCTCACGAGAACGGATTGTAAAGTATGGCGTCCCCCAGGGGAGTGTGCTCGGCCCTCTGCTGTTTATTATTTATATAAATGACCTACCAAAAGCAACTACTCATCCAATATCACTATTCGCTGATGATAGCACAGTTACTGTAGCTTGTAAGAATACTGACACTTATAAAAATGACATTAATATAGCTTTGACATCAATTATAGACTGGCTAAATAATAATAATCTTAAAATTAACATAAACAAGACAAATATCATACATTTTAGACAACGCGATAATGCAGCTCAAAAAATTATGGACATTTATTACAACAATAGCGAAATCGAAGAAGTGGAAAGCACAAAATTTCTGGGGGTAAATATTGACAACAAACTGAATTGGAAATCACACATAGAAGCTCTCTGTAAGAAAATTAACAGCTCAGCATATGTCCTATACAAATTAGCTCCAATAGTGGACATAGATACCTTGCTTATAACGTATCATGGTATAATTGCCTCTAATATTAGATATGCGATAATGTTTTGGGGGAATTCGACAGATGTTTTAAAAGTTTTTAAATATCAGAAGCGCTGCTTAAGAACCATGTTTCACCTCAAAGTAACCGACTCTTGTAAACCCTTTTTCCTTAAGTATAAACTGTTGACGCTACCATCACTGTATATTTTGGAGACGGCTATGTTTGTTAAGAATAATCAAGATCTCTTCGGTCGACCTTCGGATTTCGTGGTCCGCAATAGGCGTGACAACAATAAAGTCTGTCAAATAAATAGGAAAACCACAATGATGGGCAAGAGTATCTTTGCTATGGCACCCTCCATATATAATAAATGAGCACAGTCTATAAGACTACTGCCGAATATGGAGTTTCAGAGAAAGTTAAAAACTATTCTTTCAAATAAATGTTATTATGCTATAAATGAATTTTTAACTGACAAAGATTTTTCTGCTTCATGATGACATTCTTTATTTTTAAGTTGTTTTTATCCAACATTAGTTTCAAGTTCAGTTTTATTTTGTTTTATTGTAAGCTTAATTAATTAGATTGTTATTATTTGTACACAGACATTGCACACCGTAAAGGTAGGAATACATTGACTCACATAGACATAAAAACACCTGTACCTACATGTATTTCAAGCAATAAACGATACTTTACTTTACTTTACTTTACCCACAAAGCGGCCTATAAAAACACTGGATTCGACAGAAAAACCGATGCTGATGAATGTGTACAAACAAACGTACAAGAATTGGCCTAAAGGCGAATATTGGTCACTGGTAAACAAAACAGCCGAGCTCTTGGGAATATCGCAAAGAACAGTAGGTATGTACCTAAAAGTTGCTGCAAAAAAGAACACAGAACAACAGGATGACTTTTTGTTTTTTTTTGGCACCTACATATATGAGTGTTTTATTTAATGTCTGAGGGCACAGCCAAATGCTGCCGTGCTCTTGTTGATAGGTAGAAGCGTGGCACGTGCGCCTAGGATTAATAAAATGCTTCCGTGCTCTTTAAGTACATTAACGTGTCAAGCTCTAGTAGACGCATACGTAGCGCGTCGCTCGGCGTCGTTTCACGGCGGGAGGCCCCGCGACTTTTAAGATGATGTGTCTAGCTAGAGTATTATGGCTTTCTATAAGAAAATTTCCTGCTCAAGCAAAGCCGCAGGCAAGAACGATAATTAATGATCCATAAAAAAAACAACAATCGCCGTGTGGTGCCGGCTTAGAATTGCACCACCCCACCTCTCCCCATGGGTGTCGTAAGAGGCGATTAAGGGACATACACCGGGGGACCCGCAGCAGCGCCCCCTGCATAATAACTCCACCAACGAAATGCGATCCCCAACCCGCATGCCCAGCGTGGGGATTATGGGCATTACCCCCTAATGATAAGACAAGCTATAAAATGGCCTCCAGTTCCCGGCCGCCTCGGTATTCCTGGCCATCGTAGCGGCCACGGTAACGGCGGGGCAGGGGGTGCTAGGAATCCTTGGGCTAGGCTACATTAGGTTACCATTCACCACTAAAAAATTTAACCCTGGCTACGTTTAACGGACGCACTCTGAGGCTTGACCACCATCTAGCGCAGTTGGAAGTGGAGTTAGAAAACATTAAATAATTTCTTTAATATGATGATGGACAATATATTTTAATTTTGATGAATCGTATGTATTATAATAATAATAATAGTCTTTATTCAACAATCTTACTAAACATAAGTATTAGTCTGAACTGGGTATTTATACAGTAACTTATTTATCTATTGATTATTTGACACCGGTATTTAGATTGTCTTGCGTCCCCACATAGGCCTCCGCTAGAGCGTGCCATTCATTCCTGTTATGGGTTATTCTCCTCCAAGTAACCCCGGCTAGTTTTTGGATATCATCCTCCCACCAATACATTGTCCCCCTTTCCTTCTTTTGTTTTATCTTGGATACCATTCCTTTATGTCCTTAGCCCATTTTTCTTTATTATTTCTCATAAGATGACCTGCCCATCTCCATTTTAGTTTTCTTATGTGGTATGTTACATCGTTTAGTTTTCTTTGGTTTCTTAACGTTTCCAGTTTTATTTTGTCTTTTAACCGAACATTGAGCATGCTTCGTTCCATACTGTGCTGTGTCTCCAGTTTATGCATATTTAGTGTTGTTAGACTCCATGCATATGGCAATTCTGTCAGTTATTCCTTGGAACTCAATTTCACTTCGTTTTTAAGTATTTTTTTTACCATAAACCCTTTTGCATGTATCCCAGCCTTTTCGTTTATGTGATATAATATGTATTTGTTGCTTTTCTCATCTGCTCTCCTAGAATCACTTAGCCCTCTAATATACAGGGTGTTAGTGTGAACAGTCTTATCCTTGAAACCAGAGGTTCAGAATCACGAGCAGAGTCCGATACCGATGAAAAAAAAATAATTTATTTTTCACTTATTTTTGAAACAAAAATCCTCTAACGTCATAAAAGCATGTCACCCTATAAGTCGGTGCACACGGCGGCGGCGCGGGCGGCGCGGCAGCGCGGCAAGCGTCACCGATAATCCTTTGTCTCGCTCGCACGAGCAAAGTAATACCGCCGCGCTTCAAAGTACCTACGCCACCCGCGCGCGGCTCGTTCAAAGGAAAGTATCTACGCCACCCGCGCGCGGCTCGTTCAAAGGAAAGTACCTACGCCACCCGCGCGCGGCTCTTTCAAAGGGTACCGGCCGCGTTCAAAGAGCACCGACCCCGCGCGCACTGTTCAGTCGCAATCCGCATATTCGATAGTGAGCACGTCACGTCACGTACCGAATAAATTTTTGGCGATTTGTCCGCGTAGTGTTTTATCTGTGGTTTTATGTAAGACGATGTCGTTCACAAATGAACAGTGGACTGAAATGGTGCGGCTTTATGCAATCGCTGGTGATAACATAAGCGTGGCTCGCATGATGTACGCAGAACAGTTCCCAGAACAACGTGTGCCCAGCCATTTCATAGACGGACATTTAAATGGAGAGACCTACATAAACATTTTACGACGGGTGTTTCATCGGATGCTGGAGAATGTGCCTCTTCGTTCATTAAGGAACTTGTGGTACCAGCACGACGGTGCCCCTGCACATTTCCAATTGCAGGTGAGAAGTATGCTCGATGAGGAGTTTCCTGGGCGATGGATTGGTCGCGGAGGACCAGTCGCGTGGCCAGCGCGTTCACCTGACCTAACGCCCTTGGATTTTTATTTGTGGGGAGACATTAAGCGCCGAGTCTACGCCACTCGTTTTCATAACACAAGACAATTAAAAAGTCGTATTCGTAAGGCGTTTAGGGAGGTGAAAAATGACTCATTTGTGCTTTCTCGAGTGCGGGATAATTTGAGAAGACGTGCGGAGGCTTGCGTAGCTGTAAACGGAGCCCATTTTGAAAACATTTTACGTGTAATGTAAGTTAAACAAACTGTACATAAAACTGTAAATTTTAATTGAATTGTGCTTAAACTTTATTAGTGATGAACTTTTTAAATACGCCAAAAATACCTACGTACTTTAGTCTAGGTACTTACTGGCAAATGTACCTAGTAATGTAGCTATTTTTGCCTGTCCTAAGCCAGGAAAAGTATGAAGGGAATGTTTCATCACAATGAAGTAGGTACCTACGATTCGAATTATTTCGATACCTACCTACACCGTACCGGCCGCGGCCAGGTCGCAGATAGGCGAGCGCGGGCGGCCACGGCGCGGCTGATGTGACTAGGGTGTCCAGACATAAAGTAGGATAGCAGAGAAATGAATTATGAAAATCCATCGAAACTAATTTACTTTTATTTTTAATAATTACTTGTATCGTTTCATTTTAGGGTTAGGCATTCGTGGTTTAAATGACAACGGTGTTCACACTAACACCCTGTATATCCCAGTTTACTGTTTCTAATGCATGTTCTAGTTCTAATAAAGTTTCTTGTGATTTAAGTGATATTGTGTTAAGTGTAGCTATATCGAATTTGTTGCTTGTTCTTTGTTTTAGTTTCTGGGTATTGCGTTTTGAGTATTGTTTGGTTGGATCTATCCGCTGCAAGCTTTTGGAGGTGTTAGTCTATCAGCCCGCGGTGACCAGCCGTATTGGGGATCTGTTTGTTTCTTGCTTTTGTTATTTCTTGATTCTTTTTTTCTTTTTCTCGCATATCCGGTGTCTGGTAATTCCTATGCTATATGCTGTGGTGTGTGATTTACTGACAGTGAGTGAGTTCTGCCTCTCATACATATAAGCGAATGCGTCTGTTTTTACAACTTTGGTAGAGCTTGAGTTGTTTTTTCCTCTCTTGTAGAACGGGTTATGGATTCATTGTTACTGGGCGACTAAGAAAACTCTCTCTTTCTTTTAGCAACTTATTTTTCATTTATTATAAGTTTATTATGCTTAATAAATTATTTGTTTTTTTCTCTAACTTTTGCAGTTGTAGTTTTTTGCGTAACTTTATTGTTTCCTTTGAAAAGTCCTTTGTTACATAAATTTGTTCAGGCATTTTTGCTTTGTTTTTCAATATTTCTATTTTCTTTTGATAGGAAGTAAAGAAAATTTGTATGGGGCTGTTTTTTCCTCCTTGTTTACGCACCAATCTATGAAACTTATTTATTTTCAAATTTTTCAACATTGACATTTGTCTTTCGCAGGGTTTTACTTATTTTATTAAAAAGTTCTTCGTAGATGTTCTCCGTTTCGTGTACACCATGTATAATAAGGTTTTTTTTCCTGTTACCATCATCCAAGTATTTTATTTTTCTGTTCAATGCTTGCACTTCCATCGTTAGACATTTTTTCTCTTCTGGTATCGGTTGCAATCATCAACCTGATACCCAATAGACGCCTAATATAGGGCGAACGCTTTCAGGTAACACATTAGGCAAATAGATCTTATAAAAATCCACGCCCTCTAACGTTCGGCCAGTAACGACCAGATCAGTGACCCGTGAATATCTCTGCGCTCGCTTAATACATAAATACATTATCCTTAGTGCAATGACTTCTTGTAGCATAAAATGGTGTGGAAAAGAGAGCAAAACCTCAAATTTTATAACAGATGGAATAACATTTCACAGGTATGCTGATTTCTTTCATAGTAAAATAAAATTTGCTAATTCATTTTAGTTTTGACGTAGTTCAACTTAATTTGGTTGGGCGGTCGACGTCGCCAACTGTGCATCCCTTTCTTTGATAACCAATTATATATTTGTTTTCTTTTTTTCTCTGATAAGGCGCGTGCAAGTAGTGATGTGCCGTTCCGGGCGGGGTCGTGATCAGAATATCGATATGGGTGTATTATAACAGTACCATATTCTTAGGAATAACCTTAGATAGTAAACTTCAATGGGGCCCACACATAGACAAGCTATCGAAGAGACTTAGTTCTGCAGCGTATGCAGTCAAAAAAATCCGTCACCTTACAGACGTTGATACTTCTAGACTAGTTTATGTTTATTTCTTGTATTCAAATTATGTACATACATCACTATTTTTAGGGAAGCGATTGATATTCCTATGAGTGTACAACAAGTTTTCATAAATATATTGACATGTAGGGCATGCACCCGGTTCTACCCGGTTCTGAAATACCCGGGTATACCCGGTTCTTGCGAGGTATGTGTGGAACCGGTTCCGAAAGCAGTAAACCCGGTTTCCCCGGTTCTTTTAAAAAATAAAAGTGGTTTAATTTTACGCATAGAAAATGGAGGTAAATATGTCCGGAAAGAAAATAAGTTGATAAGGTTACGGGGTATGACTACGTACCTAAAAATATTTTACTATGTTTATCTACTGTTTAATTTTTTAGATTTTGTTAGGGTTTATGAAGCACTAAATCAAATGGTTAGTTGATTTAAGTTTTACGATAGCTCATATCAGCCCACACACGTCCATTGATCACATTATTATAAAAATATAATAATAATAATGCTGGACAATCCACACAGTTATCGTGGTCGGATTTACCTAGTTGGACAATTTGGTCTAGCTAGGTAGACATAGTGATCAACAACTTCGTTTCCAACATGAACCCGTATGGGCACATGGTCTTTCGACATGATATTTGCTTTACCCATGATCATTTTAAGACCTACCTGTCGGGTGTTGAGGTATCTAAGAATCTTGCTAAGGTCTTCTAGCGATTCTGCCATTTATGTAATGACGTCGGCAAACCGAAGGTGAGTGTTGTAATAGCCATTGAAATTTATATCCATCCCAGACCAGGAATTTAAATTTATCCTCTAATGCAGAGAGCTAGTTTCGGAATATAGCGTACTCTCCCTGTCTCACCTTTTGTTTTGCAATGGGATCTAATTTGTGTTCAGGTTCTAGATCTGGATAGAAATTGTGGCCATGTTAAACACTTCAACACTTATATATAGGTACCGGTAGTCGATTTGGTATCGCTGGAGAGGCACTGCTC
This sequence comes from Eupithecia inturbata, assembly GCA_963662085.1. NCBI lineage: Eukaryota > Metazoa > Arthropoda > Insecta > Lepidoptera > Geometridae > Eupithecia > Eupithecia inturbata. The sequence continues at coordinate 44,208 of OY759179.1, read as the reverse complement.
AAGTTTCGACTGAATCAAAGGATTTCTGGTAGTCCACAAACGCTAGATATAACGGCCGATTATACTCTTTGTTTTCTGTATAATCTGCCGAAGCAGATGTGTGTGGTCTACGGTACTAAAGCCTTTTCAGAGGGATGGAAGTCCTCAAACCTTCAAGAGAGACGAGTGGTAGAAAACAGTTTATAGACGTGGTTCAGCAGTAAGATGGGCCTATTAGTTATTTAGGAGAGGTTTGTCCTAATTGTAAACTTTCTTATGGATCAGCCAGAACAGGAAAGTGGTGGTACCACACTCTTGTTCCACGCCTCTGGCGTTTGCCCCTCGAGAGTAATGGAGTTGAACCGCCTCTGAAAAACTTTAAGCCGCAGTGATCCACCTGCTCTCAGAAAATTACTTATTCATTCAAATGCTCTATGATTTATTCCAATCGTAAACAAATCGTATAACCTGGAACCGGGGGAACCGGTTTCCCCGGTTCTGGCAGCGTACTGGAACCGGGTATCAGAAATCTGGAACCGGGTACGGTTCTGCATGCCCTATTGACATGGTACTGTCATTATGTTTATTTCCTTGAATTTTTCACGTAGGCTTTCTCTGGGACCCATATTATAGATTGCACGAACAGCCCTCTTCTGCAGCACAAATACGGTGTTAATATCTGCAGCGTCCCCCCATAGCAGTATGCCATAATAATATAAGACAAGAATATAAAGAATATAAGACATAACACTATGGAAGTAGCTGAAATAAACTAGTCTAGAAGTATCAACGTCTGTAAGGTGACGGATTTTTTTGACTGCATACGCTGCAGAACTAAGTCTCTTCGATAGCTTGTCTATGTGTGGGCCCCATTGAAGTTTACTATCTAAGCTTATTCCTAAGAATATGGTACTATTAACAATTTCTAACGTTTCTCCTTTGACGGTTACATCAGCCTTAACTTGTTTTACATTAGGTAGAATAAATCTAATGCATTTCGGTTTGGTTTCATTAAGCAAAAGGTTATTGACACTAAACCAATGGACTATTTTTGAGATTGCATTATTCACATCGTAGAAATTAGTGTTTTGTCGTTTCATTTTAAAAATTAATGAAGTATCATCAGCAAACAATACGATCTAGTGGTTATCCTTTACAAGATGCAGGTCGTTAATATAAACTAAAAATAGGAAAGGACCAAGGATAGAACCCTGTGGTACACCCATTGTAACTACAGACCCGAAGACCATTTCCCATTAATGTCAACTCTTTGTATCCTATCACTCAAGTAAGATGTAAGAAGATCCAAAGAGGCGTCTCTTATTCCATAGTGATGTAGTTTCCTGATTAATGTTTCATGGTGTACGCAATCGAATGCTTTTGACAAGTCGCAAAAAACACCTACAGCATCTTGCGACTTCTCCCAAGCATCAAAAATATGTGATACTAACTCAACACCGGCATCAGTAGTTGACCTACCGCGAGTAAACCCGAATTGCTTACTATGTAGCAGGTCATTGCCATTGAAATGTCTAAGCAATTGATGCAAAGTAAATTTTTCAAAAACTTTGCTGAATGTAGGCAGTACTGATATTGGTCTAAGGTTAGTGGGGTCAAACCTACTACCCGATTTAAACAATGGTATTATTTTACTACATTTCATTAGATCTTGGACTTTGCTCCAACTCGAAAAATAACAACTAACTAACAGGCTAAAGGTTCTTTGTCGCTTCTTTACTTTAGTCTACGATAGCGCGGACGGCGCGGTGGTCACTCAGATGGGTGTCCACCGGCGCCGCCGCCACCATCCCTGGTCCAATGTTACAGTATACGTGGATCCAAGCAGGTCGAGGACGCACCGACTACACGGGTTGGAAAATCCACTTCATTACTAAAGTTGTACACTGATAACAAATCACTCAGTTGTTTCCGATCGGAACATTGTTCTTTTAACCAATTTATATTATAATCACCTACTATGAGACACTTTTTACCACTGTCGCAGGCTCGTTCGAGAAGACGTCCCATGTAATGTACACTAAGAACAATGACGAGCTTATCAAGTTTGTTCTATACACATAAAATTACAACATTCAAATCTATCAACTCGATTACAGAAACTTCACAACACTGTTCCTCCGCAAGTTCAGTGAACTCAAAACATTCTATCGCTTTTATTCCGTTTTTAACATATAAACATGATCCCCTGTGGGCCCGTTGTTTTCTACAAAAGTTAGAAACTAGAACATAGAACTACATATTTGATTTCTTATAGATCATAGTTTATTTTAATCAACCGGCAAATAAAAATTAGAATTTTAAATGTTCTTACTGCATATTGTAGTACCTACCATAGAAAACTAGCAGCACAATTAGTTAAAAATAAGGTAATTTTTACTTAGTTCAAATTAGTAGTTCCTATTTTTTTACTAGATGGCGCAACTAAAAAGTTCTAGATCGCGCTAGCGAAGCGTTGCACAAAATCTACATAAGGGGTATGAAAAATTCACCATTTTGATCTTTCGGTCGGCAATGCTGAATGTATTGCTTCTTAGCTTTTGGCCTGCAACAATGAATAACTTAATAAGTGAAATTTTAAACGTGTTGGTGGGACGTCATTACCGCATTGGATTATTCCAATTGTAGGTGATAGCGCTTGCCTGTTTAGAGGACTTTCCTACATATTATAATTAATGGCCAGAGAAATTCGTGAACAAATCGTAAGTTATGTAGTTGAGAACTGGGATGAATTTTCCTAAATGACTCATGCACCGAATGGTGATAACTGCTTAAGTGCTGCTGCTTACTACACGCATATGTCTCAACTGAGCACCTACGAGTATGGTGGTGTTAGTGACTTGTGTACAGCTGCAAGAATATTTGGTTATACCTTCGAGGTATATCGCAATGGCGCTCTTTATGTTGATTTTGGACAGGACGTCCCTCGCCATGATCCCTACAAAATTTACCATTTAAATTTAAGAGTTTCAATTCCCTATTAATGTTTATTTTGCAATAACTATAAATAAATCCCAGGACAAACATACTAATATGTGGGACTTGATCTACGGGGACATTGCTTTTTCTATGGGCAATTGCACAAATTTAGACAAATATGTTGTTATGTTATGTTATGTTATGTTGTTGACCAATATATCTTCAGTCTAGAAATAATAACTAAGAATGTACCTACCTATACTCTGTTCGCCGAAACAAGCTAATAGGGAAATCATATACAGCACGTTATTGGTCGCAGATAACGAACATAGGGCACGTGCACACTGTGCACGCTGTGTGGCCAAAAGTTAGTCTTATCTGTCTCTTGTGCGGTGCGGACGTGATGTAGTAGAGCCTGGTATGGATGTTATGGATAGGAACGTAGAAAATATGGCAGAACGTTTTATTATAAGCTTTGAGTATGATTCAGATTCAAGTGAATCAGAAAGTGAATAAACTTGTAAGAAAATTTCGTTATTTATCATTTAGTTTTATTTTTTGTACACTACCCAAATTAAACAAAATATATATTTTTAGGTTTACAGTATCATAATAAGTAGGTCAATTATCAATAACCCACTCATCCACAAAACCCCGGGCGAAAAGCTAGTGAATAATGTAAGTAATAGTTTGAAGTGAGCAATCTAAACATACTCGTAGCTTTACATTTTAAAATAATTGTCACTCCCACTGACCAATCTTAGTCTCTCACGCTAAAACACGCTAGTAGTCCCGTCCTTTTCACTTTCATACAATTGTGCAAGAGAGCGCGGGCTAAATTAGCTTGTGTGCGTGAACAGAGTATAGTTAGTATACTCTGCAATATTAAGATAAATATTACTTCCATTTCACATACTCCGGGGATTTAGATAACGAAACATTAAGATAAAAAATTAGTTTCATTCAATTCATTTATTGATTCAGACAACACAAAGATCCATAGATTAGAGTAGTTTAAGTCACACAGTTTCAGATAAACAAAAAGGTACACATAATGCATTGCACATACTCCGGGGATTTAGATTACGCGGCTAAATAGAGGTATAATCTAAGTTATTGGATTGTGGGGATGTGCGCCATTTGACCAGAGGCCGTGCCAGGCAAAATATTGGCTTCAATTATATTACTTTTGTACAAATTTTAGAACTTAATAGATATTCAATTCGTTGTATGTATGATTATGAATAAATCTTTTTTTTTATAAGTGCCAAAGGGTAAAGCTACAAATGTCACCCTTTCTTTTTTAACAAGTTATGTTAATGCAAGCGAAGCTGCGACGGGCGTCGGGCCAGCCTGTTTGTTGAACAAGTGCAGATCTGTAAACTGTTTTTAGGTGTGAGTAGATAGAATAGAACCGAGGCGAGGCGAGGCATGGTTATGTTGTGACGTCACACCGAGAAGGCAGGCAGCCGTGTTGTTATAGCGATAAGTGCTGGCTGTCGCAATCGCCAGCGCAACAGTAAATAAAGTGACGAGGGGCGCGCGCGCCTCCGCTCCGCAGCACGGCGCGCTAGCTACGTTACCGCGGCGGCGGCGGCGGGGCGGCGGCCGGCAGCTCCCAGGCGGAAACACCAACCTTACTTAAAACCGGTTATAGGTAAGTTACAGAGAGCTGGCACGTTCATAATACCAAAAGTAATGCAATTATACTATAAAGCAAATTTTAAAATTAAACTATGTTGATTGTAACTGCAATAATTTTAAAATTTGTGAGTAGTAGTTAGTCTACTTTAGTTTTTGTAAGGTTGCATGAGCGCGATGTTTAGTGCTGTAAGTGATTTGAAGTCTCTAGTTACCCTAACGAGAAATCCCAGGGTCTTCGTAGCTTTTGCGGTAAATGTACGGGACACCTTTAAATGATAGAAATGATAAGACGAGTATATGATAAAAACTCTTATATTATATATAACTCTTATATTATACCTCTATATAACTCTGATATTATAAATTGATTGATATTTGAGCACGCGCCTACCATGATGGGGTGAAAACGTGAACTGATGCAATAAAGTAAGTGGAAGGCGAGTGTAACAATTGACCTTAATATTATCGATGATTTGACAATAATTAGCTAGCTTATACCTAAATGCACGGTTGCGCTGCACCGTACATGCTCCCGGGCGAGAGATGTAGGTAAAGATGCTGTATGATAAATTATAGGATTAGTAATATAATGTAATGATAAAATGATATGATGCGTTAACCTAAGTAAACTTAAACTTAAACTTAAACGCTATGTTAGTTAGATGTCATGATCTACATCATTTGCGTGAAAAGTGGGAACACTCTAGATGGTGTGGTTGCCTTATCGATCATTTGAACCTTTTTTTGATTTTTATACAACACTGAAACAACTCTCGGTTTTTCGACTAAACTAGCTAGCTGATTTAACCTTCACCATGGCTGTTGCCAATAAAGTTTCAGCAATATCATCTTGAGACACATGTGTAACATTTTTCTCGCTTTGTTCATTTTCATTGGATGGCTCGTCAGCAAACGTCATGAATTAAAGTATTATGCCGACCATTGCATTCACGGCAGCAAGTATTTGATAAGCATTTTTTGCCAAAATGATGATACAAACAATTCATGCATAATTTTAATTTCGCAATTGTATTACGTCGTTCCATCGGTTTCATTCTAAGGAAAAGTTTGCAATTAAATATGCGATGTAATTTTTTGCAGAGTTGACATCCTGTTTGCTGTTTTTGTACAACGTTATTCATTTGTTTTTGATTGTTATTATATGATTTATATTGATTGTTAGATTTTTGGGTTTGTTTGTCTGTTTGTTGAGCAGATTTTGAGTTATTTGATTTATTCGGAGAACGTTGTGATTGTGACGCCTCCAATGATGTGAATTTGCTTTCCAAGAACTCAGTAAAATCCTTGATAGTCGGAAGAGCCCTAGGATTTTTCAATGATTGACAGTACTCCTTGTCGGTCTCGAGATCCAGCTTCTGCTCCAAAATGAACATCACCAAAGGATCCCAAGAGCTGATATCAACGCCCATGTTTTTGATAGAGTTTAGGCATTCGACGACACAGTCATGCATCTTTTTCAGTAGATTGCTGTTGGAGAATAGGTAAATTCATGATAATACCTATGTAAATTTTTTTTTTCAATTTCAATTTGTTCAGCTTCTCCCTTCAGTTTCCCTTTCAAAAATTGCATTTTTTGACAATTAGACATAGACCCGTTATTGAGGATAGCCTCGATGTACAGATCTTTGAATGTCATCCACTTTTGATAATCACCGCTGAATGATGGCACTGACCTTTCCCTGTTGGCTTGTGAGTGACCTTGATTTCTAGGTATTTTTGTTCATACCTGCTGAAAGTTTTCTCATATTCTTGATTTTCTTCCTGCAGTTCACTATCGATTTTCCAGTGTAGAGAGTCGATAGTAGACCAACGCAAGTTTAAGTTTCTCAAAAAATCTTCTAGTTCGTAGTTTTCAGTCATGTTGGTGTAATTGACGTTAGAAATAGTACGGGAAAATGCTTTGAAGTTACTTTTCTGATAGCGCATCATCTCGTCTAATTTACTATTATTACCACTAGAAGAAAATTGAGGAGGGCATGAGCTACCTGGTACCGAGGGGAATTCAAACGATATGGTCTGCTGCTGCGGTGTAGACGCACCAGAGTGACCTTCCGCTGCTGCTGATGTTGGTAGTGATGTGCCTGGGTTATCCAACTTTCTCGGCATAGTGAAGGGAGTTGGGGGTTTAAGGAGAGATTTCTCCTTCGTAATTTCCAACAAATAGTTGTTAAAGAATGCTCGTGTGTCGTTAAAAAATGCTATGGTACGTTTGTAGCAATTTTCTTGAAAATATGCATGCGATTGTTCCTGACTTTCTAGTAATTTGCTATGATTAGCTTGGAACTCCTGCCAATATGCTTCCAGAGTATCCAGTTTTTTCTTGATGTACGAGACGAGTATATGATAAAAACTCTTATATTATATATAACTCTTATATTATACCTCTATATAACTCTGATATTATAAATTGATTGATATTTGAGCACGCGCCTACCATGATGGGGTGAAAACGTGAACTGATGCAATAAAGTAAGTGGAAGGCGCGTGTAACAATTGACCTTAATAATATCGATGATTTGACAATAATTAGCTAGCTTATACCTAAATGCACGGTTGCGCTGCACCGTACAGTAAACTTCTCACCGTGCTGGTCAAAAAGTAATTTAGAGTCTAGAGTAATACCTAAGTCAGTAATAGTGTTTGTTCGAGTAAAAGGCTCGCCATTAATACTATAGTTGAAGGGATGAGAGGGAGTTGTTCTATGAAAAGATATGCAATACCTAACATTTCTGGACGATATGTTCATGTTTGTTTACAGAACAATAAGTGTGTAAGTTCTCTAGGTCTTTTTGAAACAGCGAGAGGTCAACGGGTGAATTTACATTCTTCAGTATTTTCATGTCGTACGCGTACAGGGAGAAGGTCAGAATTGTAGAAACGAGTGCCGATGTCAACAATAAAGATATTAAACAGCAGTAGTTCGAGAATCGAACCTTGCGGGACATTCCGACAGGAGTGTCGGAATTAGTTATGAATGGATGGATTTAACAACTTCTAATAGAAATGGCAAATGTTTTGCGTCGTTCTCTAAACGTCGTCACTACGAACATAATCAAGAGTAGACCCTGCTTCTTTTCTAAATAATAATTCCACGCTTTTCAAGTCTAACTTAACAGTAGTGTAGGTACATGCCTAATGTAATGTACGACGTCACTCAATGACCTACATAGAAGATAAGGAAAAAAAGATTTATATTTTATTAAATGTCAAACATATCGGATTACTAACGGAGAATCTTTAGATAAGAAAATAGATAAATCATTTTATGTTGAAACAAACATTCAGTACAGAACCAACTACAGCCGTGTTATGTATTCTACAAACCAACATCATTTCAATGCACCTTGGTCTTTAATAATAAATAACCCACCCGCAGTAACTACATTGTGTTCACTTCTGGATGAACCTGTCCAACTCTATATGAGAGGTCTTTGCAGAGTCGAAATCTAGTCTATGGGAGTGGCTTGCGAATATTAACTAACTGCTAACTACATTGTGTATTTAATTTTTTTATTTCAATTTTTATTCAGTTACATGGGTTCTTAATTTTGTATATAGGATATGCCTGAAATAAATAAATTTCTTAACATTTACAAGGATATAAACACTAACTTGTCTGTGCAATAACGCGCGTCAATCAGTAATTTTGAATCAATCAATAATTGGATCTTTTACCGTGTCAGATGTCGTCAAAACTAAATTAAACAAATTTGATAGTACTGAAGTAGTTATCGTCTCTTTTATTAGGTCCTTACATATGAAATTGGCGTTTTGTATGGGAGGAACAAAAAGTCGAATATTTTTTAATATAATATATTTAATTAATCAAAGTATGAACCATTATTTTCTATGCACTTTTGCCATCTTATAGGTAGTTCATTGATCCCTTTACTAAAAAAACCAGTCGGACGGGAATCAATAAAATCTTTGAAGGCGATTTGGACTGCCCCATCGGAGTTGAATTTTTTCCCTTGCAAGAAGTTATCCAAATTTCGAAAAAAATGGTAATCTGTTGGAGCAAGGTCCGAGGAGTACGGAGGATGTCTTAGACTTTCCAATTGAAGCTCTTCTAATTTAGTAGCCGTCTGTTGCGCAGTGTGTGGTCTAGCGTTGTCGTGAAGCAGCAGTGGCGTGGAGCGATTGACCAGCCTAGGTTGTTTAGCCGCTAGCTTTTCCATCATGATTTGCAATTGCTGACAATAGACATCAGCCGTAATAGTCTGGCCAGATTTGAGAAAACTGTAATGAACAATACCGGCACTAGTCCACCAAACGCTTACAAGTAACTTTTTTGGGGTTAATTTTCGCTTGGGGCAGGATTTGGCTGGCTGGCCAGGATCCAACCATTGCGCTGAGCGCTTCCGATTATCGTAAAGAACCCATTTTTCATCACAGGTAATGATTCGGTTTAAAATACCTTCATTATTGTGCCGGTTTAGTAATGTAACGCAGCAGTCGACGCGCGTTTGCCGGTTTGCTTCAGTCAATTCGTGAGGTACCCACCTTTCAAGCTTTTTAATCTTCCCAATTTGCTTCAAGTGAATTAAAACAGTTTTATCACTAACATCGCAGCCTGCAGCTAACTCGGACGTGGTTTGCGATGGATCCGCTTCCACAATAGCCTTCAACTCTTCATTATCAACTTGAGTCTCAGGCCGTCCACGGGGCTTGTTCTGCAGGTCAAAATTTCCAGAACGAAAACGTTGGAACCAAAAACGAACTGTGTTTTCTTTTGCAACACGACCGCCATACACATCATTCACCCTTCGAGTTGTTTCCGCAGCACTAGTGCCACGGCGGAACTCGTACTCGTAAATAATGCGATATTTTAAGTTTTCCATTTTGTAAAATGAGTGACGCAAACAGAAAAAAACAGAAAAAAAAAACAAATGAATGACGATCATCGAAGCACAAATACATGAGTCTATAGCTGTACAAATTTGAATTTGGAATTCCTTACCAAAGAGGAGAAATTTGTGATTAAAGTGGCCAGTACGAAAAACGCCAATTTCATATGTAAGGACCTAATATAATAGTCGAAATGAAAAGGATGGAAAAAATTTTAGTGCTACCAAATTAGTACAGTTTAGTTTTGTCGATATCTGAATTGACACCATTTTGAGATTATTTTAGTAGGTTCTAAGTAAGATTTAATAAATTACAAAGACGAGATACTGTTTTAGTTTTAATTAAAATTTTGAAGGTGTTGTGAACACTATTTTGAGACTATTTAGCAATAATATTGAATCGTGATATTATTTATGAGTGCATTCCTAAAATTTTGAATACTATAATAAGTTAATAAATGATTAGTAACAAAAATATATATTTTTTTGTCTCAAAATCACAGTTTTGTCACAGTTTTATTCTGCATGACTGTATTCTGGAGGAACAATGACTTAACTACAGGTACCCCAGTAGTTATTTTTAAATTACGGAAATACTAATCATAATGTTTAAATTATTAAAATGACATTAGAAATTGCATGATATACAGCTGTATAGCTGTAATAAATATCTAGTATAATCATAATCGTACCATTACAAACTCATTATAGAACTACAAAAAAACACAATAATCGCTCTCCTGTAAAAATACAACACTGTCAATTACGTCGATGTTCTACCAAATAAGCGATATCATACTTAGGTAGGTACTACCTAGTCATTTACCGAGTCCATATCATACTTAGGTATGTAATACTCAGTCATTTACCGTGTCCATATCATACTTAGGTATGTAATACTCAGTCATTTACCGTGTCCATATCATACTTAGGTATGTAATACTTAGTCATTTATCGTGTCCATATCATACTTAGGTAGGTACTACTCAGTCATTTACCGTGTCCATATCATACTTAGGTATGTAATACTTAGTCATTTATCGTGTCCATATCATACTTAGTTAGGTACTACTCAGTCATTTACCGTGTCCATATCATACTTAGGTATGTAATACTTAGTCATTTATCGTGTCCATATCATACTTAGGTAGGTACTACTCAGTCATTTACCGTGTCCATATCATACTTAGGTATGTAATACTTAGTCATTTATCGTGTCCATATCATACTTAGGTAGGTACTACTCAGTCATTTACCGTGTCCATATCATACTTAGGTATGTAATACTTAGTCATTTACCATGTCCATATCATACTTAGGTAGGTACTACTCAGTCATTTACCGTGTCCATATCATACTTAGGTATGTAATACTTAGTCATTTATCGTGTCCATATCATACTTAGGTAGGTACTACATAGTCATTTACCGTGTCCATATCATACTTAGGTAGGTACTACCTAGTCATTTACCGTGTCCATATCATACTTAGGTATGTAAGTAATACTTAGTCATTTACCGTGTCCATATCATACTTAGGTAACTTCGGTGATCGGTACTCAAATTGGTGTGGAGTATGGACGTTCGACCCCTTAATTATTAAATTTATTTTATTTTTATTTGTTGATAGAGCGACAATAGTTATACACAGCCTGTCAAAATTTCAACAGTCTACCTATTACGGTTCAAGAGATACAGCCCGCTGGCGGTCGGACCGACAGGCACAGACGTAGTAATTATGGTCTCGTTTTCACCCTTCGGGTACGGAACCCTAAAGAGCAGGCCACAGAAAAGCAGTAGCGCTCGGAGAATATTTCTGTAAGTGAGGGCGGCGCGGCACATGATATTGTCTACCTACCCAATAAAGAAATGACACCCAAAGTTCCATTTAGCTATCCACTTATGTGCCATATCCACTACCTACTTCATGAACACCACTGAAGTTAGGTTAGGTTTTACCTAAGTGGTATCAGATTGATAAGTGATAAATAGGATGAGATCACCTGCAGAAACAAGAGACGGTGTTGTCGGGCGGGGGCTGGGGCAGGGGCTCCTCGGGCACGCTGCGGTACTTGTGGTGTAGCAGACGCCTCGCGGCGCGCACGCCGGCGCCGCCGCGGCGCAACAAGCCATGCGCTGCGTGCGGCCAGCGGCGCGCGCCCTGCTCGCCCTCGCTCATGGGGGCACCGCCGCCGGCACCGACGACGACGAGCGACCGACTGCGTGGCGTGCACTGCGCGAGTGTGTCACTACACTACACTACTACCTCACGTGCACTGCACCTGAACAAGACAGTCGCCCGCGACCCGCGCCCCGCGCCCCGCACCCCGCACCATTCTAATCAGTGTTTGCTCCCTCGAGCCTAGCCTGCTACTCTACCACACTGCACGGTAATGTTATCTACATCATTACCGTGCGCACAGTTTGACTGGAAGTTTTCATAGCGTGTACAAATTAAAATACCTAAGGGAAACTTTGCTTAGTTAATTAATTTTTTAGGGGGAATGGTAATTTTTTCGACTTTTTTCCAGAGATTTGAAAATGTATGAAATCTACAAAATGTTCATTATATGTACATAAAGCCGTTTGGCTTGGTCTAATAATCCCCTTGACTCTAATGTAATTTGCATAAGACAGCGTTTACCTGTCAATTCGAATCAGAAACTTTTATTTTAGTTTTTACGAATCGACTAGAATAGGTTATTGTGAAATTAAAGAGAAACATTAATTTATTTGCTTCAACATAATGTAGGTTACAGTTATTGTAGCTTTTAAATATATTAAATGTTTCAATTATGTTCTACCTTAAAATTATTTATTAGGCAAGCAAATATTTAAAATTATATTTGTATTAGGTACTTATCTTAATACATAAAATAACAAGCGATTTGCTGATAACAACTAGCAGAGCGGCTTTACAGTGGCAAGTTTTAGTTGCTGTGGGAGTGGTCCGATGCGATACTTAGGTTCATCAAGTGGCTAAGATGAGGCCACTAATCAGTCAGTGACTAATCAATTCATTTACGGCCTAAATTATTTCGTTGGAAAACCGTCAATAACAGTGCTGCTAGAGTTCTTTACATTGTTTTATGATTTTGTATATAGGTAATACCTACTGCGGGCGGTAAACAAAGTGGCATAGACATACATTTATAGGGTTTCGAAGATCGGAGATCGGTTTCAAACCATAAGGGTTTTGAAACCGATCTCCGATCTCGCTTTTTCTGTCCTTTTTTCCATCTTTAATATATCAGCAACTACAGCAGCCAATAACTTAAAATTTAAAGTAATACTACATTTCGTGCGCCAGTACAAATTAAAAGCAAAAAAAAATTAAACAGAAAATGTCCGATATATTCCCAACCACCCCATTAACCTCCCCATCAATGAATGGTTGGGAACAAAATTCCCATCCGCCCCATTACAAATTGTGATGTCGAAATTTTAAAAGAGACCTACAAGGTCAAGTGGGGTGTCAAATGAATGGTATTCGTTAGTACATTTCAAAACAGTTTTTGAAATTTCTGTAGGTTCATACTTTTTGAAATATATTGAAAAATGTCGAAAAAATACTCATTCCCCTAAACTTAATTTTCTCTTATTAATAAATTCCAACCTTCCCTGACTGAATAAATAATACTTAGCTTAAATTATTTTAATTAGGGGCCGTCTCTGTTTACCGTGTAAAAACGTTTTGGGTTGGTACCTACTAACTAACAACTGTATAATAATATTTCATAATATCAGACAAATTGTAATTATTTGTAATGATTATTTTTTCAATAAACTATTAAACACTTAATTTTCACAACTGGAATATTAAAGCGTGTCTTATTTATTATTTCCCATGTCGTCTTACATTTTATTGTTAGATTTCATAATTTTGCAGTTGTTTTGTACTTTTTTTGTTTGGGATATAAGTAATATTTTTCAATCTTTTGGCAAAATTCTTCAATCTTGTTTTATTCGTTGTGTTGGGTTTTAATCTAAATTTCCAAAGTAAGTCTCCTTTTTAGAGTTCCGTACCAGAAGGGTGAAAACGGAACCCTATTACTAAGCCTCCACTGTCCGTCCGTCCGTCTGTCAAGTGGCTATATCTCATGAACCGTAAGAGGTAGACTATTGAAATTTTCAGAAATTTTCAATTTATTGTAAATTTAATTATTTTGCAGTTTTGAGTTATTGTAGCACTGCTTCCTTTTGTTCTGCTTTGTAGTTATTAGGTGTTTTTTTTTTTGTTTGGTATGAATGTTTTTCTTTTATAAATACTAATAAGTTTATAATAATGTATAATATATAATGTACAATCCATAAAGCTTGTGATACTGTCATGAGACGGACATTGGCGAAATTGCGACAACCCAGTCGCAGAAGCCATCTGACTAGAAGAAGAAGAAGAAGAAATTTTCAGATATTGTGTAATTATCTTGCCGCTATAACAACAAATACTATAAATAAATATCAAAATTAAAGGGACTCCCCCTTGTTGCTTTATCGTTTAGGTTGTAATTTAATAGTGTACAAAAATCACTTGTGACATTGTTCGTTTTCAGCATGCCTTTATTGAAATTATCATGTGATGATGTTTTACAAACCTACGTTTTACAGCGCACATAGCAACCTCACGAGAATCAAACTTATAGACCACATATTATTCAATCAATCACTCAATTTTTATACAACAACGAAAGAATCATCGAAATACCACCAAAATTGTTGTCTAGTCGTGATTCCTCAAAAATATTAAGATATTTTTAAAGTTTTACGGGATAAATACTAATCCCTCGGGAATACAATTGTATGGGACCACCTCGGGATCATTCACTTTACAATAGTGAAAGAATCACCAAAATCGATTGACCATTGGTAACATACAACAATGAAAAAAATATACAGACGAATTGAGAATCGCCTCCTTTTTTGAAGTCCATTAAAAACGGCTCTGCCCTGAATTAAACGCGTGTAATGAGCGCCTACACTCTACAGGCGCTACTCGTGCGTACCTAACTTCACGCGCTTTACCACTCAGCTATGACAGAGCTAATCGTGCCGTAGCGCTGGTCTTCCGCAGTGACCCTGGTATTGTGTAATAGTGGGTGGTAACCCTATTCTATGGATAGATAGTAATTATACTCTAGTGTATTTAACATTTATTTAAAATGTGTATATTAAATCAAATAATATCCAAAAAAATTTTCAACTTCGACGGGACTTGAACCTGCTTACTTCCCTCAGTACGGGAATGTGCTAACCAACTACACCAAGAGGTCAAGTGACATAGGGGTCGAAAAACTTTGGGACTTTCTTCGGACTCTAGCGCCGTTAGCTCATATGTTATACAGGGAAACATTGAAGTTCAAAGACTAAAGTTACATTTAGTTTGTTTGACGCGGGGTGTCGCGTTGCTCGATTCTAAGATTTTTATTATTATAGTATGTAGGCCTTCACCGCCGGGGTATTTTATAAGAAATCAAATAAGTAATATACTAAAAAAAATTTGACGGGACTTGAACCCGCGTCACCGAGACACCTCATATTATCTACATATGTATGTATCTCATATACTTTTTAAAATATTCTGCCCTCCCGAGCTTAAAGTGCAGTAACAGCAAAAACACGATTTTGAGAAAAACGCGTTTGAAGTGTAGAAACCTAAAAAAAATATCCGAAAGAGGTTATTTGATAAAATTTTGAATGCGAAGTGAAAGGTAACGTGAAAAACTGTGTACCAAACGTCGTTACATAAATATTTTCTTCTAAATAAAATAGTTACAGTCAAAACATTTTTTTTGCCTCTATTACTACGAGTAATTTTTCTATGAAATCTGCTTAAAAACTCCTTAAAAGGCAGTAAATTCTGCTATTACTGCATCTTCGACCGTTTTCCTGTCATATTTACTAAGTAAAGTGCAGTAATAATGTGAAAATACTGCAATTTAATAGGCTTCTTTGTGATAAAATACTTAAAATTCCTCTTGTGTCCTAAAAGAAAACTACCTTTGATAGAATAAAAGTGTGTATTTTCGAAAATTAAACTTAAATGCTACATAATTAAGAAACACACAACTATGCTATAAAATCGTAACACGTTTAAAATTAACAGTCTTTCCGGGAATCTTGACAGTAACTAGATACTCGTAAATGCAACTTAACAATCACCTTTTAATAATCAAAATCTCTCACAATCACATATACCTCTAAGTATCATTTGTAAAAAAAAACAATGTAATAAAATTAGAAGTTAACTTCTTCATTAAATGATGATGAGAAAATCTTGTGCAGTATGTATTTAACTGCGGTTTAGCTGGTAAACACTGTATATTTTTAATAAATTGGTCATATTTTTGCAATTACCGTTTCCGAAAAATAATTAAATAAAATACTTCTATATTGAATGTCAAAAAAAGGATTTATTTGATTTATAGGTTTTAAAATGGGGTTTCATTCTGTGTATTTAGCTTACCGGCCAAATGTCTATTACTGCACTTTAAGCTCGGGAGGGCAGTATTGTGATAGCAATCTTTGAATTAAATACAATTTTATGATTATGTATTTTTCTACTCTAACTATGATGTATCTAAAATATTATTCAACATTTGCACAAAACGATCATTGTTAACCTAATAATTATTAAATAAATACTTAAATAAATAAAAATAAATAAATAATTGTTTAAGCAAATAAATACTATTTTATTTCATAGTCCCACAGTACTGGCGTGGTATAACAAAAATGCCGTTAACTGACATCTGGTCGATTTTCAACTTTTGATGGTACATTAATAAGAAAAAAAAACTCTATCGACCTGTATATGCGGTATTTTGATATCTTCAATAGTTTCGAAAATAATTATAACAAGTATGCCGTTATATGTATTTTTTCCTCGTTTGTAATATAATGCATAAATGCCGTTAAGTAACTTTGCGAGTCAATATAGCCGCTAAAGTTCAATAACTTAGATTTTTATTATAACTTTTTCCTATGATTGCTTCACTAGATTGCCGTTATACGACTTTTGCGCACTGTAAAGCTGTTAAAGTACTTTAACTGTTTTATTGTTATTCTTTTTTTAATATAGAGGTTAAAGTTTGTTAAACAATAACGCCGTTAACTGAAAGAGCTAGACTTAAATGTGATTAACGAAGCTTAGCGGCATTATAGCTTAACATTTGGTATACTTATATTTTGACATAATGTACGTCATGAGCCAGTAACGGAATTTCTAAAATAAAACAAAAAATAAAAATTAGGTCTTTAAAAATTAGGTTTGAGTGTTGTTATCTCACAATAATACGCTTTAATGCCGTTAACTAATCTCGCTCGGGGCGGGACTACCGACGATTCTAGTATTGGGATATGTCGTGGCAAGAACAACATGCATTTGTAGAAGCACACACTTATGTAACAGTTCCAAAAAGAAAAATTACGAGTCAACCAAAACGGCTACCAAAAATAAATTTTACATTTAAAAAACAAGACGGTACTAAAATAGATGTATGCAAAGCATTTTTCCTGACTACTTTAGGATATTTGAAAGTAAATGATAGGATCCTACATAGAACTTTCAGTGGTCCATCTACAGACAAACGGGGTATACACCAAAAAACACCAAAATTTGATCGCAATTTATTGGATCAACACGTTGAATCATTTAACCCACTAGAACCACACTACAGGCTTGAACATGCACCTTTGCGAAGATACCTACCAAGTGACATTAGCATAACTCAAATGCATAAACATTTTTGTGAGACTTACCCTGATAAATGTATTTCGTACAGCTTATACAGATCACATGTTCAAAAAATGAACATATCTTTCTCTACTCTCGGCAACGAAGAGTGCGAATTATGCGAAGCTTATAATTTTCCCAAAAAAGAAACATCACAATGATGCCCCTAGCCAGCTAATAGAAGAGTGTACAGTTTGTGTGAATTGGATCCAACATCACCTAAGGTATACAAAAGCACGAGCGCTTTACGCAGCACACAAAGATGAACCTCAAAATAGTTCACAGGTATTCTATAGTGCTGACCTGGAAAAGGTGATCATGTTGCCCAAATTAGAAACGTTTAAAGCAGCGATTTTCTGTCAGCGCCTTGTAGCATACAACCAAACCTTCGCACCACTTGGCAAGATTACCACAGAAAGTAAACCCCTTACAGTTATCTGGCATGATGGCATTGCAGGCAGAAAACAAGAAGACATAATGTCTGCCTTTTATCATTTTCTTTTGCGTACTAGAGACATTGAGCAAGTACATATCTGGCTAGATAATTGCAGCGCACAAAACAAAAATTGGCTCTTATATTCCATGCTTGTTCACATGATTAACAGTAATGAAGCCATTGCTATAACAAAAATTATTCTCCATTACTTTGAGCCCGGCCACACATTTATGAGCAGTGACCAAGTGCACCACCAGGTAGAGTTGGCCATGAAAAAAAAAGGCAAGCTCTATGATTTCATTGATTTTGAAGAGTATGTTCAATCAACAAGTCAAGAGTAATTGTACAGTCTATGAAAATTTTCTGAATATACCGAATTACGTGTCACAAAGAAGAATCCAAATATCCAACCCAAGGGCTTATTTAAAAAATATGGTAGAGGTATGTTTTACCCGTGGTAGTTATGATCTCACGTATAAGAACTATTTCGAAGATCCTATGTATATTTCTCTTCGTTTCATGAATGATAAATATTTAAAAAACCCACGTATGAATGATAAATATTTAAAAGAACTGAACCGAAATGTGTTGAACCTAAAAGAAAAGCTGATATACTTGAAAAACTATCGAGCATAATTCCCCCTCACAAATTGTTATTTTGGAAAATTTTACCAATAAAAGAAAATGCAAGTGCCGCCGGTACAAGTTCTGACAGTCATGCATGAACAATAATGAATAATGTAAGTTGAGAGACTGATTAAATATTTAAACTACTTTTTATAATCATGTTATTTTGATAAAGATTGTTTTTTTTTGGTTGCTTAAGTTGCTGTGTTAAGTTTTTTGATACCAATTTTTTTGAGATATTTTCATACTGAAATATCAAGGAGATTTAGTTTTGTTTAAGGATTTTTTTTGTTTTTTTCTTGGATGATTATTATTTAAAATGGTTATGGAAATGATGATTTAAAGTTGAGGAGAACATTTGACTTGATCAGTAAGTTCATAAATTTTAATTTTGTTATTGTTTTTAAATATAAAGACACACAAAGACTTAAAGACGATCTCCAGTTTATGATCAATTAATATTAATGTTACCTTGATTAAAAGTACAAGTGCCTATTATTACCCACCTTATTGATGTGATATTTGTAGTAAAGTTAAAGTTAGTAAAGAACTGATAGTTCCTAACAAATCTAGTTTTAAGTGAAGTTATGTCAAAGCTAATAAGATGCTCAATTACTTAAGTAGATACTTATAAAAATTTCAATAAATATTGTGATTTAAAAAACATTGGTTTTTATTTATTAAAAATGGCTTTATTTAGTGGTTTAACTTCCGTTACTTGTATACTACATTCTAATATTTTTTGTTATTGTTTCGCTATAATGCCGTTAACGTAAAAGGTTCTTAGTTTAACAGCATTTTAGCGTAACAATCAATCAGCTTTTTCCTTATACATTGTAGTTTACTAGACTTAAATGCGGTTAAATTCAATAACGGCACTAAAGTCTAACATGAGTCAGTTCTGTATAACCTAATGATAAGCTAAACCAGCGTTATGTACTTTAACGATGTTTTAGCTTAACATTTAAAAGATTTATTTTAGTGTTTTAAAAGACTATATTTTTATTTTAAATAGAAACACTAAAATGCCGTTAAATCTATTCGTAAAAAATTAGAAGATTGATGATGAACTAAAACGAAAAAAGCGTTTTTTTATATAATTAAATTATATGTACAATATGGCAAAAGAATAATTAAAAAGTATTTTACTTGATGTATTTTTTGGTGCTCTTAGGTTTCAAATTGGTGTTGTCACCGATAAGTTACATAGGTTTAAATTTTCCCCGCGTTTATTGCTCATAACCAAAAATTGGGTTTAGGTAGATAACGGCATTATAGAGGTAGATATACCACGGCAGAGTAGAGGGTAGAGTGTGTATCAGTAAAATTACTACTAGTCAGTAGATGTGGGACTAGTAGTGGGTCCTTGCCCCCACTACATCTAAAGCATGTCTTTGGGTGGAGAAGCGAGGCAGATATGGCCTTACATCCGAATTTCTATAATTTAGAATCACATCTTCCAAAGCACTTCTCAATTGCTTATAATTTTGGCTACTTACCTCAATGCTCTCGTGACTGATCTTTTCCAAAGCGTAATCAGGCTGGGAAATTGGGAAATCACTGGTGTTGATGTGATGTGTCACGGTGGTGAGACACGCGTCCACCACTTGAGCACTAAGCATCTGATGTCGGAGTTGATCAAGTACAGTTTTGAGTGTTGGATGTCCCTTACGTAATCAAATAGGCGCTGCATGTTGATGTCGACTGTATTATTATTATACACTTCCTTTATTTAAAATCTCGTTATTAAATACACAGTAGCTAGGGCTGAGGGGTCAGGAAGAAAAACTTCCTGATGATGCAGGCCAAGTCCAGATGTACTACCTTTTGGATCTGGCCCTTGATCCTTAACATTATTATTATAGCGGCAAAAGGTACTTCTGTGAAAATTTCAATTGTCTACCTTTCACAGTTCAAGAGGTATAGCAATTGTTAAGAGAGCAAAAACACACCGAAAAAGACATGTTTATTGTATGGGAGCCCTTTAATATTTATTTTATTCTTATTATTTTGTTGTTATAGCGGCAAGAGAAATACACACTGGGTGAAAATTTCAAATGTCTACCTTTTACGGTTCATAAGATATAGCTTGCTGACAGAGGGACAGACAGACAGCAGAGGCTTAAATAGAGTCCCTTTTTCACCCTTCAGGTACAGAACCGTTCAATGTTTTTTATACAGTATGAAAGAAGTTTCGTACAAATTCCATTGAAAATTACTTAGGCGAAATTGTCAGTTGTGTAAAACCGGAAAAACAAAGAGATAATAACTGGCTGCAGACCTAACATAGCTTTAGTATAAATGTACCTAGGTATTACAAAACAAAGTGTAGGTACCTACTGCAGAATGATAACCACTATGATGTGGGGTGATGTGACGATATAACGGAGCTAAAACAGAGCGTACAGCGCAGCAGCGGGGCCACTCACCCCATGAACCAGTCGACGGTATCTCGCAAGTACTCTGGGAGTCGCTCCAGCTTGACGGATTTGGCTCGTCCTGATTCACAACAAAAAATACCGAACAGCGCACTGTCGTCTCCTGGAACAGAATCTCAGTCGCGCATTGCACTCACACCATCATGACGCGCACGAAATTATCAAAACTAACTGTACGAACGGACTTTAAAAATATATTATATTGTCTGGACCGTAGTATTCACAACAACGCTTGCAAGAAGATATTTTCATCTCACTGAAATAGTCCGAGCAGCTGAGCGTATTTCATTCGCCATGTTGCGCAAGATGCGCAGCGAAGCGAAGTTTGTGCTGTTGTGAGAGTTACTGTGAAATGACATGTGAATGTGACATAAATGACGTTCGGTTCGTTGGACTTTAACCAGTTTATGACACTCCGACACAGACACTGGCAGAGTCGTAGCGAAAAGCAAGCGGCACCAAAATAAAAAGAAGTTGAACCAGTGACTGACTGGTAGAAAGATAAGACTTTATTTTATTCTTTTACTACGTCTGGTTCTTGGACGGACAAAATCACCCTCACTGATCAAAGGGGTTTGTTTGTTACTCGCTGGGGTAAACGTGTTCTCGAGTGGAGTCGCAGTCTCTAAATAAATAATAAAATAATACACTACGCTTGCTGAGGCAAGCGTAGTGTATTATTTTATTATTTATTTATTTTTATCTCTTAGGGATAACAAACAATCACACTTAAATAATAACTATAGGAAATCTATACATATTAAGCTTATATAATAAATGTTAACATGAGACAGGTTCTAATACATATATATTTATAGGTGGACGCAATATTCAATATACTTAGGTATATACCAATAATTAAAAATTTGAGATTGTATTGCGGTACTACTGTCGAACAGCTTGATCATCACGGATTATCGTGTACCTACTAGGGCCGCCGCGCCCGCGCCTGTCGGATAAAGAGACACTTGCCAAATTTTGTATAAACGAAGACGTGTGTTCCATCTGTGCCGAGGGACATAATTTCTGGCAGTGTCAGGTAGACCCTAAAGATGCTAAGTGTAGGAACTGTGGTGGCAATCACATTGCCATCTCTTCCGCTTGTCCGATTAAAAACCAAAAAATCGACATCTCAGCAACTTACGCTGAATTATTATAGGTATTGATCAAGATCCCTGGCAAGATCCCTGGACACCCAAGTACAAAACTTAATGAAATCTGATTTTTTCTTAACCCTCCTCATCGAAATAATCACCAAAACGTATCAATAACAAAGATGTAGTACTTATTAATTCTGCATTAATAAAAGACACACAACAAAAAACCCTGAGTAATAAATAATACTAAGTTACCTCCATCTGCATAATGGTTGTTATCAACATTATGCTGCAATAGAATGCACAAAGTTTGTACCTATAGTAACAAAGATGTAGGTATTCATAATTATATTTTCTTGATTCGTATAATATTCATATAGCAAGCAAAATAAATAAAAATAAATGAAAAATGAATATGTACATTTTCAGTACCTACAAATTGTGATGTCGAAATTTTAAAAGAGACCTACAATGTCAAGTGGGCTATCAAATGAAACGTCTCAGTTTTACATTTCAAAACCGTTTTTAAAATTTCTGTAGGTTTCATACTTTTTGAAATATTTTAAAATAGGTCAAAAAATAACCACCCTCCCCCCCCATCTCCAAAGTTTGCAGAGCGATCCATCTGAAATGTATGTAGCGTTTGTAAATATCTATATTTTACAGGAAAAATATAGAGAAGTCTGTAAGTAGAACACTTTATTTAAAAATGGTCAAAAAGGGGAAGGGGTAATTTTCAAAAGGGGGGCTACCTCATCGAGTGGGGTATCAAATGAAAGGTATCGGTTTGTTTATCTCAAAACAGTTAATGACATTTCTGTAGGTTTCATACTTTTTGAAATATTTTGAAAAAAGACGAAAATTTTACTACTATTACGCTCTATAACTACTCCGAAGTTTGCAAACCGATACATCTGAAATGTAGGTACCATTAATTTTTTGATAGTCATCAAATAGCAAAGTCTCTAACCAGTACCTAATAGGTACATATTGGTATACTCGACAACCGTTCGAAACCCTCGGCGCGCGAGTCACACTCGCACTTGACGGATCTTTTTTAATAAAGAACGAAATGATTACGGCAACGACCACAATGGTGTCGCAATAATTTTCATTCACATTAGTATTTTGAACACTAAAATAGATACATATGTAAGTACTTCGATAATTCACTACAAAACATATGTGTTACTTTAACTATAAATAACAAAAGAATATCTATTGTTAGTTATATATAGCCCCGTTTTACGGTATATGAATTATTAAATTTATGAATTTACACAGAAAAATTGTATACGAAAGACGAGGCAGTATGGCCTTAATGGCTTTAGCCTAATTTGTCCGAAAGGACAAATTAAAAAAAAAAGCAGAAATTGCTTTGCTCTGAGTTTTCCAGTTTTTCTTTTCCTTCCTTCTCTGTCTCAGTCGAGGTTTTGTGTCTATTTATTATCTTTCCAATTAATTTTTCGTGATATAGTAATATTTATAGGTTGCACGAACCAAATATCTAGCAATTTAACTAAATTCGATAACAGCTCGGAACTAGTGACGGACTGCGTCTTGGCACGGTAATGTTTAGTTATCATTAACGTCGTCTTGGTTTGATAAAATGCATTCTCGGTTGATGAGTCGGCCGGTGTGTCAGTGAGTGTTGTGTTTCTGGTACGGTATGTACGAGGGCGCGTGCGGCGCCGCCGCCAGCGGGCAGTGCGGCGCACCGCAGCACGAGGCAGGCGAGGCGAGCGGCGCGCGTGAGGCGCCGCCGCCCGTCGTCGGCGACTACAGTGGGTTCGACATCGTGAAGGCGACCCAGTACGGCGCCGTCGCGCGCGTTAAGGAGCTCGTGGACGCCGGCTGGGACGTGAACCGACCCGATGCAGAGACGGTCACGCTGCTGCACTGGGCGGCCATCAATAATCGACGAGAGATCATCGAGTTCCTGCTGGAGCGAGGCGCACGCGTCGACAGCGTGGGCGGCGAGTTGCGGTCCACGCCGCTGCACTGGGCCGTGCGCCAGGGCCACCTGGAGGCCACGGTAGCGCTGGTGCGTGCCGGTGCCGAACCCGCGCTGCGTGACGCCGAGGGCTGCGCGGCGCTGCACCTGGCCGCGCAGTTCGGGCACACGGCCGTGTGCGCGTACCTAGTGGCGCGCGGTGCGGGCGTGGACGCGGGTGACGCGGGCGGCATGACGCCGCTCATGTGGGCTTGCTGGAAGGTGTCGGCCGTGGACCCGACGCGCCTGCTTCTGTCGCTGGGCGCCAGCCCGCACCCGCGCGACGCGTCGCACGGCAACACGGCGCTGCACTGGGCCGTGCTGGCGCGCAACGCCACTGCTATCTCCACATTAGTGCTCTACGTAAGTGTTAGCCAGCTGGCCGTATGCTCTCCGAGGCTCTCACCCTCATTCATGCCATGTTCTCTCGTTTCCAGGGAGAAGCGGATTTGGAGGTGTGCAATCTGCGTGGGGTGACTCCACTGCAGATGTTGCAGAACAGTGCAGAGTCTCTTTGGATCGGAGCGAAGATAGCAGACAAGATCAAGGAGCGCACACTCTTGCAGAACAGAAGAAATATATTCAAAAGGATAACATATGACAAGGTTAGATAGCATCTCAATTTTCATGAAAGTTTGATAAAGTAAAGTAATTATTTATTGCTTCAAATGCATGTAAACATTACTAACTAAAAAAAGTTTGTCTTTCATGAAGTTGTCTACTTTATAGTAACATTTACTTTACAAATGGTCTTTATCTTTTGTTGAAACAGTGAAAGGAGCCATAGTTTTCTTTGAATTCGGCGCTGACTTTGTTTTGATCTCTTCGATTTTGAGGAACAGCATCTGAAAGCTGACAATATAAGCTAGGGTTATTTTTAACAAACATAGTCGTTTCGTAAATATACAGTGATGGTACAGTTAAGATTTTATGTTGCCTAAAGTAAGTAAGTAAGGCTGACAGGAGTCCATCACTTTGAGATGTAACATAGCTCGTACACAGTGTTTCTGATGTATAAAAATTTGGTCGACATTGGTTGAATTACCCCAAAATATAATTTCGTATTGTTTGTTTGTTGCTATCAACCCGTGATGAATACTTCAATGTTGCTTTCTATACTACGTTTTAGAAATGATAGCTCCAACATTGGAGTTATCATTTCCCCCTTGACTGAAGACATAATGCGGAAGGTAGAATCACAAATCGACGGCCCCCACGTAATCTATCGAAACTGCAAAACCCGTACTTTACAGGGGATCAAATCTAAGTTTAGATTTAGATTTTTGACAAATATTTTATTCGAATATTCAATATAAGAAGTGTATATTTAGTAGAAAATTGCATATTTTTGTACCATGTATTAGAGTTTTTCATAATTTTCATATTTTAAGTAATATTACACATTCGATACTTTACTCTGCTACTGCTGGTTACATTTTTATCGAATGTGCCAGTTTCGATATTGTTCTGTGACAAAATATTTAAGTCTACTATCGAATGTGCCCCTTTCGATTCTTTTCTGCGATAAGAAATGTTACTCAACTATCTAATGTGGTACTTTCGATTATATTCTTTGTTATTTTACTCAAGTTAAGGTAACACAATACTACTTTCGATATGAGATAACTCTCTGATATTAATTTATATCAGACTTCTAAGTAATTTTTAACGGATATTTGTACTAAATAAAAAATTAAACAATGACAAATTATTAATAGAGAGAAATTTGTATTAAAAACCTTAAAAATATACTTAGTTACTAATTATTCCTTTTTTAATAGGAAACATAAAAATTATATTTTTGGCATATAATGGAAGTAATAAAATTGTTACAGAACATACCAAGAATATGAATTTAAATGACTGTATACATTTCAATCCACATAATCATTTGTAACTAAAAAGGAAAGAAAATATGATACAGTCATCAATCTTATTCATTTTAATTATTAAAGAGATCAACAGGCAATACTTATCTAAATTTA
Organism: Eupithecia inturbata; assembly: GCA_963662085.1. Classification (NCBI taxonomy): domain Eukaryota; kingdom Metazoa; phylum Arthropoda; class Insecta; order Lepidoptera; family Geometridae; genus Eupithecia; species Eupithecia inturbata. The sequence continues at coordinate 18,473 of OY759179.1, read as the reverse complement.
CCTTATACACCTACTAAACTTGCTTAAGCTAATCAACATTCTTTATTTTAATTATAATCAATACAATCAACGTACATATATATAAATACTTATACTGAGCTCGAATTTAAAGTACAATGTGAAATAACGTTAATAATTTTATGAGATCGTCATATTTCTTTTAAAATTAATAGGTACTTATTTTAAACAGTAAGTCACATATTAAAGCAATATTTTGTTTAACTTTCGTTCTAAATATCTATGTTCTAAGAACTCTACAAAAATAACCTATTCAGTCCTCTTCGTTAATGTCTTCATCATTGTTTTGAGAAATGTGAAGTGTTTTGTAAAAATAATGATATTGCTTTGGTATATGCCCAGCATTACAAAGTGACATCAGATCTTTATATTTGGCTTCTGATATCGGTAAGCAACTAGAATACAATGGCGACATTTGACTTTCTTGATTTCTTACCAAACTTTTTTTATTACGTCGGGTCTGAACTAAAGTGTTTAGTGTCAAGTAGTCCGATTCCAAGTCATACTTGTAAAGAATAACATTAGGATCAGTCTTTTTTATATGAATTTCCTTAATATTATTCCACTTCACATCTTGGTTTTCAGTGTTTTTCTTCCAATTTCTGCCGTCTAACAAGGGTTTAAAATCAAATAACATGTCTTGAGTCACTTCAGTTACTTTGTAAGGAGAATTGTTTGTTTTCGCCCAACGAACTAGTGCATACCACTGGTCAGGAGTGTAAATTATTTTGCCCTTAGAAGATCTCTCAATAAGAGCATGCACACTGTCTGCCTCTTGTTGAGTGTGGACAGACTCTAAAAATCGGTGTGTGATATCGGTGTTGAATTTCCTGCTAGCGTGCATGTAGAGGCTATAGACTACCCTGTTACGGTTTTGGCCGGTGCAGTTATCCGACCAAAATCTGAAGTCATGTGCACCATCTGCTACTTTAATCTGGATAAAATCTAGCAAGCAGCTAGCAACCTCATTGGCCCCACGTTTAGCTATATTTTCAGGCCACATGTAACAAGATGCTTCCTTCTTTCCAGCGTCGAATACTGTCAAATGCATAAGCGACAACTTTCTTTTATAATAAAATAACGAAACCTCTCCACAAGGGCAGTTAAGTAACTTCTGAAAGTCGTAAGTTGCGCATGCTATTTGTCCAGGGTTTTGAATAGCTTGTTCTTTATCATCAGCTTTGTATTTTCGTGCAGTCTGTTTATTCGAAAGATGCTTGGCGTGAGATTCTATTGCTTCTTCGGTAGGTCTTTCTATGTTATCAAACGAATGGCACTTGTCGCATAAATCTTTTTTCGGCATGTGAAATGCGACGTTCATGTTGTCATTAACTATAGTACGGTATTGTCTTTCCGTTTGTGCTGCATTGCTGTAGTTTTGCAATTGATCCCATTCTTTGTATAGCACAAACATCTTAGCAAAACTTAAATTGTTGTCTAGGTATAACTTACTGCTGCATTTCCTAGTGTAATGGGACTCAACAGGTTGGAATGACTTTACATGATCCAATACACTTCGGGTCATCTCAGTGTCTATTTTTTTTGGATGATTAAGATGTTTTCCCCTTTTGTCAGTTCCCGTTATGCCACTTATGTCTAGCTTTTCTTGCGCTGTACGAATGAATTGGTCTGTAATAGCCAGAGTGGCACAAAACATTTTTAGGCAGACTTTTTCAGGCTCAAATTTTTTGGAATCTTCTTTCGGAACAGGTAAATAGTAATTAGTAGTAAATTTCCTTCTCGATGGTCCTTCCTTTGTTTGTCTCTTTTTATCAATTTTCTTAGTAAATTTGTTGATATACTCCCATTGCTTAGAGTGGTCTGAAAGTTTCCAAAACTTATCGAAAATAATTTGTCTTATTTCTTCCTCAATCTTAGTGGAGCACTTCAGTTTGCAAGTCAAAGGACGGGGATTTTTCATTGATTTGGCTGGCAGTTCTTTCCCTTGCCTGCTTACGTGTTTATGTCCGGAATTTTTCAACAACTTTCTACGAACGTCAGTCCATTGGTTAAGGTGCCTCTTTCTTTTCTTGCCCGGATCTTGCTTGAAGGTCCTTTTTCTACAGACAGTGGAGCTGTTTGGTGTTCCTGGTTCAGATGCTGAGCCTGATATCAAAGAATTGACACTTGGAATGCCACAAGCTTCTTGAACTGCGTCATTGTAACAAGATTGTTCGGTTTGATTTGATGGACGATAAAAATCTTGAACAGAGTTAGGAGATGGAACCGGAGTACATTCATTACTACCAAAAATAACGATTTCAGAATCATTTTGTCCAAAATCCCCATCTACTGCCGCACTTTCTTCGTAAATGTCATTTAAATATTTCCACTCCTCGTTGGTAAACTCACATCGCACAGGAGATGCTGAAAATAAAGAAAAAAAAACATATAAGAAATTACAACATCTATCGAAAATACAGGTCAACCTATTACTTTGTCATAGTAAAGTATCTAAAGTGGTACTTTCGATATGTTCATAGCAGAGAAAAGTATCGAATGTACCACTTTCGATAAATTTATCAGTACGAAAACCAGAGAATACTATCGAAAGTGGTAGATTCGATAGAACAAAGGGGCTCCTTGTCTTAGTATAATATCGAATCTACCACTTTCGATAGTTTAAAACCAAATATTACAAAAATAACAATTTATTGTCCAATTTTTATTTATAAAAAGTGCTTACTTAACTGGTTTCAATACCAAATTCATATATGTTGCACAATAAAGCTCTTAAACAAACAATCACGTACAAACAAATAGAAAGTTTAAAAAACTTACAGAGTTGATCATCGTTGATATTGGATATAACAGGTTCCGTTGAAGTTTCACTGCGCTTTTTTATCATATTAACCATTTGTTTACCTCTTTTATTCATTTTGAACTAAAACTTAAACAATAACTAACCTAAGCTTAACCTTAAAACGCACGTGCGCTCTCGCTCACATTTCGGGTAACACTGACGAAACAGGTAGTTTCGATTGACGCCCGCGTACCGCTGACCACGAATAACAGCGAAAGCGGCAGGTTCGATGTTTTAATGTGTTAATTTTATGCAATTTCGATTCTTTTCGATTGAAAAATAGTTGAAGGCATAAATATTTAAAAAAATAAAAATAATAGAATCATAAATCTTTATCTTTACTTGCTATTGGTGCAATAAAACGAAAATGGCTTTTTTGCAGTTTCGATAATTTACGTGGGGGCCGTCGAAATGACAACTATTGTAACATTGATATTATAACCTCACATAGATATTGCTAAGCTATAATAACATAGAAAGTTAGGTAACCTTGACAAGTCATGCATAGCCTGATTAACACATTGTACCTTGTACATCTTGATAGATAGATAGATATAACATTTATTTGCAACTGCAACACAATACAAAGGTAAACAAAACACAACAAAAAGGTAGGTACATCAGAACATAAAAAAAGACTTAAAAAATAGTCTGTACATATACTTATACCTACATAAAAAAGTACAGATTCTCAGTGATGTGAGTATGTGTGTGCTGCAGCCTGACAAAAAGGTAATAACTCAGCGCATAGCTTTGCAAACACAAACACTGATTTTCAGTATTACCCTCTGAGGTGACCAGAAAAACGAAACACCAACAAAACAAATGAAAATGGCATGTGTTTGCTTGTCATTTCTTATTATTTAAATCACAACAATATTTGACTTATGCAGTGTTAGAGCACATGAAAAAGATATCTATAGGGTTTTTGTGTCATTAGTCATTACAATTTTGTCGTAGGTGTCGCGAATATTGTTTCGTACTTAAGCACGAATTAGGAACCCACAAATAGGTGATATCACACACATAGCCTGATTAACACATTGTACCTTTGTACAGCATAATATCACACGCATAGCCTGATTAACACATTGTTCTTTGTACATCTTGATATCACACACAAAGCCTGATTAACACATTGTACCTTGTACATCTTGATATCACACGCATAGCCTGAATAACACATTGTACCTTGTACATCTTGATATCACACGCATAGCCTGATTAACACATTGTACCTTGTATATTATCTTGATATCACACGCATAGCCTGAATAACACATTGTACCTTGTACATCTTGATATCACACGCATAGCCTGATTAACACATTGTACCTTGTACATCTTGATTTACACGCATAGCCTGAATAACATATTGTACCTTGTACATCTTGATTTCACACGCATAGCCTGATTAACACCTTGTACTTTGTACATCTTGATTTCACACGCATAGCCTGAATAACATATTGTACCTTGTACATCTTGATATCACACGCATAGCTTGAATAACAAATTGTACCTTGTACATATTGATATCACACACATAGCCTGATTAACACATTGTACCTTGTACATCTTGCCTACTAGAAAAAGGGAAAACACTGTAATGTGTAAGAACTGTGTAACACAAGGATCTAGACACAACTAGGATTCTTCCCTGAGTATGAACACTACATTGTACTTGGTACACTAAGCTCGCGATGAACAATGATGTCTTTGAACCCTGGCCAGTGTTAAAGGAGTGCGCTGGTCCATAGAAGCTGCGCTGGTGGAGCGTGGTTGTGATGCCATTCCTGGGGTTCTACCTGACGGGCATGGCGCTGGAGGCGGCGGCGCCCTACGCGCTGAAGGCGCTTATGCTGCTGGCACTGTACGGCGCACTGCACGCTGCCGCGCACGCGCTGCTGTCCGATGAGCTGCGCAACATCTTCCCACTGAGCGTGTACCTCGCGACTAAGGTATGGTGCGGCGCGGCCGTCCGTCGCCGGCCGCGGGGTCGCGCTCTGACCCGCTCTGCGTTGCAGGTGTGGTTCTACATCACGTGGCTGGTGTTCGTGGCGGGTGTGGTGCCGGGCGCGGCCACGGCGCTATTCGTGCTGAGCTCGGGCGCGCTGTGGTACACGTTCCTGCGCTCGTGGCGCGCCGACCCCGGCGTTATCCGTGCCGACCGGCCCGACAAGCTGCGCACCATCCTGGAGCTGTCGGAGGCGGGCGGCAGCGCGGCCTTCGAGCCGGCACGCTTCTGCAGCGCCTGCCTCGTGCGCCGCCCCCTGCGCTCCAAGCACTGCGCCGTCTGCAACCGCTGCGTGGCGCGCTTCGACCACCACTGCCCCTGGGTCGGCAACTGCATTGGTGAGTACCTAACTACCTCACCTCCCGCGCGCGCACTTCCGACGCTCACCCGCGCCTCTGTTCCGCAGGCGAGAAGAACCACCGGCAGTTCGTGGGCTTCCTGGCGAGCCTGCTGGTGATGTGCGGCTGGATGGTGTGGGGTTGCGTGCGCTACATGCAGGCGACGTGCGGCGCGGACGCTGCGCGCTGGGGTGCGTGCAGTGCGTGGGTCGCGTGGGTGGGAGCCAACGCGCTGTTCCACCTGTTCTGGGTAGCGGTGCTGACGGGCTGCCAGCTGTACCTGCTGCTGTGTCTCGGCATGACCACTAACGAACAGCTGAACCGCGCGCGCTACCGGCACTTCCAGGCGCGCGGCGGCCGGTCGCCCTTCTCGCGCGGCCCGCTCAACAACGCAGCCGACTTCTTCCAGTGCTCGCTGTGCGGCCTGCTGGCGCCGCGCCGCCGCGACTGGGCCGACCCCGACGCGGACGAGCGGCCCATGCTGGACCGCGTGGTCTGACCGCGTATGTCGCGCATCTAACCGGTTGGGGATACCTTGGGTACGTTTATTTATTAAGGGTGTCCCATACAGAATGGATAATCCTAAAGGTGCATGTGCGCGGGTGGGTGCAAAGCCGATCAGACACAAAACCAAAACAAGTGGAATGTTTGGGAGTTATTGTATTTTATGTAATTTTTTTAAAAAGGTTTTGTGTTTGATTGTCATCCTTGCCCCCGCGCACTCGCACCTGCAGGATTATCCACTGTTTAGTGGACATCCTGTATATGACGACCGATTTTTGTATTCTTCCTTTCGGGTTAAACGAGCTCTTCGTATCGTTCACAGAACTGATTCAAATATTGTGATTCATATTTATTATGACTAGGTTAGATATGCAAATTATGCAATGATCCTACCTTTGTTCGCTAGCTTCGATGTACACCCTGTATTGTATATACACAATTTACAATTTAAAAAAACGCCTGTAATATAATGTGAATGTTGCTTACGATGTTTTTCCGCATAAGGGTCAAATAAGTGGCCAGGTCAGATTGTATGACCATCTTGTTAATGGACGCCACACGCGCCGCGGCGTGTACAAATAAGTGGCCAGGTCAGATTGTATGACCATCTTGTTAATGGACGCCACACGCGCCGCGGCGTGTACAAATAAGTGGCCAGGTCAGATTGTATGACCATCTTGTTAATGGACGCCACACGCGCCGCGGCGTGTACAAATAAGTGGCCAGGTCAGATTGTATGACCATCTTGTTAATGGACGCCACACGCGCCGCGGCGTGTACAAATAAGTGGCCAGGTCAGATTGTATGACCATCTTGTTAATGGACGCCACACGCGCCGCGGCGTGTACAAATAAGTGGCCAGGTCAGATTGTATGACCATCTTGTTAATGGACGCCACACGCGCCGCGGCGTGTACAAATAAGTGGCCAGGTCAGATTGTATGACCATCTTGTTAATGGACGCCACACGCGCCGCGGCGTGTACAAATAAGTGGCCAGGTCAGATTGTATGACCATCTTGTTAATGGACGCCACACGCAGCGCGGCGTGTACAAAAGTATCGATCAAATCCATTATTAAGTATTGAGCTTCGTATCAAGTCTACTCAGTGTTAGGACAGGAGGGATGCATGTCAAGCAGAGACGGAATGCTCTCGTCAGCTGGCTCAAAGGGTGACTCGTCTATATTTGCTTCCACCTACTTATTTATTTATTTATTTTAATATTACATACCTATCTAGTTCAAGTCTACGGACTGCGAAGTTGTTATTGTCTAACGAGGAGCGTGGAAGCAAACTTTCCGATTTTTAGGTAAGCTTTAAAAGCCTTCCTTTGTCTATTTAAATATGAATATGAACCCCACGTCACGTCAGGGCTCAGGAGAAACTCCGCTCCTCCCGAGCGTGCGGGGCCGAGTTACCTGTAGGAATACAAATATATCATTGTACAAAGATGGCTAGGTTATTAATAAGCTAGGTGTACTGTTGGCCAGTATTAGTAGGTACAGTCGGCTGCACGAAGATTATGCAAATGGCCTTACTAAATATACAAGACCATTTGATTTCGAATTCGGGGATTTTTGTTTAGAATTCAAAGCACACTCGCCGCCGCCGCCGCTGCCGCGCCGCGCCGCCGCACAGTAGTCGGAAAATCGACCTTCATACTCATAGAATTTTATCTCCCTTTATTCAATATTTAAGCATGAAGTGTGTGAGTAGCTCCTTAAGAAAGAAAAAAAAAAGTTTTATTTTGTTTTGTATGGGAGAAAACACGTAAAGTACATTATTTTTAAACTGAATAGAACTGAAGGGCTGGTGCTCACGTGAGTTAATGCACCTTTCTTGGCGATTAAGATGACATACAATTAATGTACATTTCGGTGCCGCTTTACGTGCAGCAAACTTTTGAAATGTCAAATTCTTGGTACCTATGTGATTATTCAAGTCTTTGGCGTAATTTAATGAAGTTACCAACCACTCCAAATGTGAAAATGTCTATTGAAATAATATACATTCACCTACTAAACAATTATTATTATTATACAGGGTGTACAATTATAATGGTAAAAAATAAAATCATCATTATTGAGTTGCAAATACTTAAATTTTTGAATGTAAAACACGTTTATAAAATACATTACAAAAAAAAATGATACGCTACAATGATGTAAGTACATAACAAGGACAATAAACAAAACTATTGTACATTGTTAATTTTACAATACATCAATTAAAACTTTAAAGTATTACTATTTACATTTAAAACACAAAAAACAACTACATAATAAAAATAACAACAATCCTGGTAAACAAAAAAAAAAACTATTAATTGAATTAATTATCTTCACCATCATCAAAGCCCTCCAAATGCGAGTCCATCACTGATGATAAGAGGTTTCATATGATCACTGACAACTGTTTTATAGGTTTCCTTAGTACAGGCCGTGTAGGTACTGGTCAGGTATGGATCTGACGCTACAAGGAGACCATTGAAAATGTCTTCGATTGTCGCTTTACGACTAAATTCGAGTGAATGGTGTTCTCGGATTTTCTTGAAGTCTTTGTTTCTGGCTTCCGATGCTTCTTCAGATAGTTTGCCAATGGGTATGACATTGAAATTGAATGTTTGATTACTTGAGCTCCATGCATTAAAAGTTTGTGGACACTCGAAGGCATATACCAGCCATAGAGTTCCACATACATTTCTGCAGTAGGACGCAAAGTTTTCAAACGCGTCTACATTTATGGGCTCCCAACAAGTTTTGACACGTAAAACTGTTGCGAACCTTTGGATCAAACAGGAGTCCAAACCTGTGATAGTTACCGTTAGATAAGTTAATAGCAGTACTTACAGTAAGCTGACATAAATTATTTAATCATTTAAAACTCACTTTGAGATCTTCTCTAAGTTATTTATTTCCGAAGGGGGGTATTTGTGTTGAAGTTTTTGACAGTTGTGAAGTGATTTTGCCATCTATCTTGGTCATAAGCATTTAGTGCTTAACAGCATGACTACCCATAATTGACGACTCCAGTGCTGCAATCTCAACCTCAATCAAATCCTGCTCTTCCTTAATATTCAATTTATTTTCACTCGCAAACTTGAAAAAGAGTGGTCTGCAGAACATTGCGGAAGATAGTTTCGGATTTTCCCATATCTTTTCTTCGCCGCAAACTAAGCGTAGAGGCACAAACGAAGACATAAATATACTGGAATCATCTTCGTCCACCATAGTTTGCTTGTACAAACTTTGCCCTGAAGCACCATCAAAGCCCCACTTACATATCAATGTTAGCTCTTTGCCATCCGACGAAGATTCCAAACATAGGAACTTTTCTAGTCTAGCAATAGTTTTGTCTAAAATTGCTGACAAAATAATTCTATGAGTATGAAGGTCGACTTTCCGACCACTGTGCGCGCCGCCCCGCGACCATTTTATTATTGAATTAAACAATTATCTCCTCGCGCGTTCACTAATTATTATGTATGTATGTATTGCTACCTAGTCACTCGAGACCAAGTTTGAATCGTAGAATATCATACAAAACACCTTTTCTTCTCACTATTTTGACCAAGTACGAATTGTAATTGACTAGCAGATACATACCGACAGGCATACGCACACTAGGTACAGTAGGTACCTACTGGTGTCAGCTGCAGCGTGAGCTGACTTTAGTCCATCTCAGTGCAGCCCACTATGCCCGCTTATTACTCCCAAATAATGTTTTAATACACAGATACAAACCAAATTGCATTTTAAAAAAGTAGGTAACTATGTAGATATTTAATAAATAAAAAACAATTAACTATCCTTTGACATTGTTTTATTTCTACCTTACCTACCATTTCGTTATTCTTACCTAGGTACTTTCAATGATATTGTACCTCGTGTGTTCATAAGTCTTGAGACACAGTAAAACTAAAATATTTTTGGAGCTAAGTTGAGTATTCATTTATTGGATATTAAAATTAAAACTACTGACATCTAGATCTGTATTTAAAAATAAATCATTCAAAATGGCCGCCTTTGCATTCAATGCAGGCCTTCAAACGCGTGCGCCATTCATCTATGGCGGCACGAATCTTTTCAATGGGAATCCGTTTCGATTCTTTAATAAGGGCTCGCTTGAGAGAATCCAGGTTTGGGTGAGACTTTCTGCATGCCCTCAGCTCCAATTCCGTCCATAAAGAATAATCCAAAGGATTCAAGTCAGGGCTTGACGAGGGCCAATCTTCGCTCCGAATGAAGCCTGGCAAATTGGCCTCCAGCCAACGTTGGGTAGTCTTAGCTTTATGGGAGGGAGCAGAGTCCTGTTGGAAAACCCAGTATTTTCCAGCGAATAGCGTATCATTTAATGGTTTAACCACCGCTTCCAATATGTCGGTTTGGTAATTTTGTGCCTTCACCTTGACGCCTTGCTGGCAAAAATGAAGCGAAGTGACCCCCTCGTAGGAAACACCCCACCAAACCATCACACTTGCTGGATGATGAGTGCGCTGGACATTGCGTACAGATGGCTGGACGTCCTTTGAACTTCTGGCGTAAACCTTATTGTTCTGCCGGTTAAACTTTTCTTCCACCGTGGTACAGATGGCTGGACGTCCTTTGAACTTCTGGCGTAAACCTTATTGTTCTGCCGGTTAAACTTTTCTTCCACCGTGAAGATCTTTTCATCGGTAAACAGGATATTTTTTGGATCGTGTCTCTTCAATAGGTTCCGACATCGTTCCAGTCGCAATTTACGAAGACGCTCGTTTAAATAATGCACTTTCCTTCGACTGTAGGCCTTTAGTTTAAGATCATATTTAAGTATCCTGTTCACCGATATTCGCGAAATGTTGGTCTGCAGAGCTAATTTCTTTTGAGTCCGGCAAGGGTTGCGACGAATTCGCTCTCTGATTACTTTGATGTTGGCGGGCGTCCTTACAGACCGCGGGCGGCCACATCTTCCACGGTCTTCTAAAGAGCCGGTCTCCTTGTACCTCTTTATGGTATAATACACAAAGTTCCGACTACATCCCAAACTTTGGATTTCACTAAAAACTTGCATTTTTCCTGCTTGAAACTACGTTGCAGTGATTTCCCCGATGCTCTAGGTAGAGTTAAGCTCTATGTCAATGTTAAATAATCCACTCTGGTACAACAACACAAATTCAACACTGTTTTCAAGCGCCCGCCGATGAAATCACATTAGATACTTATCTAGAGAACCTGTTTCGACTCTAGAGTCAGTCTAAATTATTTATAATTGTCTTACTGTATGCAACCTAATGATAAAATTCGCGTCCAACTCAAGGCTGTGGTTTTGAAGATATGAGACAAACAATTTTAAGAGGGAAGGGTCTGCTGGGATGCTTAATGTGTGGATTTTACAAATAGGGAAAAGGGGTCAAACTTTAATATTTAATAAATTAAATATTAAAACTTTTGTTAAAATTTGGCTATCATGCTTAGTTTACGAGATATTTATATTTAAACATTTAAATTCAATTTAAAATTAGGGGGTGGTATTTAAGAATTACTTATTAATATATTCTTAATAAATAAATTACGTTCTATCATTTACAATTTTTTCTAGATTTATATCTCAATAAGTTAGGAATTTATATTTGAAAACTCAGAGAGGGGGTGGGGGGGGGGGAGAGGATGTTGTGTATTAAATTAATAAACCTAATTCTGTTTGTATTATAACAATTTTTACAAGTATATTTTTAACTTTGGAAAAGAAAATTTTAAATAAATTTGATTTTAATTAAGGGTGGGGAAAAAAGTTATGGGGGGGGGCTAATGTACAGGTAAAGAGGAACTTCCTAGTATATTTGACAGGTCAAATATGCAGGTTCTCGTCAAAAATGGCCTATCTCCTACCGTTTCGGAGAAACAAGGGTTTTTTGCTATTTGCAGTTGACCTACATTCAGAAAAAATCTAAACTTTTAAACTAGTATATATGATAAAATAAAATTTTAACCGAAATATATTAGACTTACAAATAAAGAATCTATGGCCGAAATTTAAGGGTAGGTCGTCGCTGAAGATTTTAAATAATTAATTTTGGAAAATATGTTTCGACCGCACAAAAATTTAAACCCTTGTTTCCACGGAACCACTTATCTTAGAGCAACAAACGAAATGCCTCCGGCGTCCTCGCAGCGTCCTCCGATGTTCCACAGTGTCACCCGGCACCTAGCTGCTCTCCTTCAGTGACCTCGTGGCCACGTGGTTTTTGTTTTTCTTCTTTTTTCCCGGCGTGTGTGCATGGGAAAAATCCAAACAAAACGCCTTCGTGTAGTACTCCACAAGGCCCTTCTTTAAGCAGTTGAAAATTTGTGGGTCACACTGCAGAACCGGAGATATTTGCCTCCAAACTTAAAAATTTTTCAAAATTTCACGTTTTTTGTTGTATCTTGCTCAAAAATTCACTTTTTCGTAAACAAATTTCAATCCAGTGATTAGGTTAGGTCCAGTGGTTAGGTTAGGTTAGGTTAGGTTAGGTTAGGTTTTTTTTTTTTTTTTTTATCGCGTTCACCACAGACTTTATGTCCGTGCTCTTTTTTGATCTTTATTTATTATTATTTATTGAGCTTATTTTATTTACATTTCTTAGAATCTAGTTAGTCAGGGGAAACATTAATATTTACTTATAATCTACAATTTTTAACATTACAATTATTTCAACTACATTGCAAAACTAGGTGCTCTAACTAAAATGCTTTTTTTTTTTTTTACTGTTAGCTTTTGAATACATTCGGACAATTACACATTTGGTATACTCTTATAAAATGGTAGAACTTGAAGCTGCCCCCTGACCTGGCCAGTTAGCCAGTTTTTCAACGACAGCTGCGTTTCTGTTTCTTATGGCCATTTTTAGATTATAGTTTATGATTGTTTTTGCTGGTACCACCATAGCTCTTTTGATGAAGTGCCCAATCGCATCGTTGGTGTCATCAGCGTAGTAAGTGCAGCTGTTTGTGTGCCGCGATATTGCTACCACAGCATGAGGGACACTTTCGTGCAGTTTTATTCCACTTTTTGTTTTTATTATTGCCACTGCCTCAAAGGTGAGCCCCTGGGCTTCATGGATTGTAAGTATGCGAGACCCGTCTCCGTCACCGTACCCTTGGTTTTTAAGAGTTTCCTTCTCATCCTGAGTGTGGACTAGGAAAAGAGTATTGGTGAGGGAGCTGGGTATTTTCGCTCCTGTGTACATCCGAAGCGACAGGGAGTGAACCTTGAGTTTTGAGGAATGTATACCGGAGTATATCTCTCCTAGGGCATATGCAACATCTAATGGGTTCCTATGCGTGCACAGAAGCTCTTGGCTGATGTTAGCTATCAGATTGGGCCTGCTCTTATCTCGAAGAGGTTCTCTCTGTCGATGTAAGGCAACTGGTTAACATCTCCGATGAGGACAATCTCGCCAGCGCCAGACAAACGCGAGGCCATGAGTATGGCTCCAAAGTGGTTCATGAGAGCTTCGTCAATCGTGAGTCGACTACCTACATTTATCTTGCTCTCTGAAGCCATTTACTAAGACCGAGGCCATTGTTCGCACCTTTGTTTTCACCAAATTTCCTACGCGGTGCGATAGCTTTTCCCTCAGGTCGTTTGCTGCCTCTGTTGTTGCTGTGATGATTGCGTCTTTGTCCGCATCGAAGTGTTTAACAACCCAGGTTGTTTTTCCGCATCCTGGAACTCCATTGATCCATGTTATTTTAGGTACCGCCCAGTTGAGCCAACTCGCTTCGATTTCCTGGTTCCCTGATATGGACTGGGCCTTTTCAAGGATTCTTTCATCGAGCATGATTTTGGTGCACCGGGCTGTAACAACTACTGGATCAACCTCTGGAGTCAGAAACTTTGGTGGTCCCTTCAGTCCCATCCCATCCTCTTTTAGCGACACGAAGCCACTTGTTGCACTGAAGGCTGCCATATAACTCCCTGACATTGAGCCCATGATGACCTGGGATTTATCATTGTGGTATATAGCAGCCTCTGCCTCCTCGAGTTTCACCTTTAATAGGTTTACGTTACCTTGCTCGTACGTCTGCAGGATAGATTTACAGGTTAACGAATTAACGTCTATAGTCGCTTTTGTGAGAGCAAGGAACTCAAGGAATGCGTTTATTGCATGATCTTGTAGACAAGTGACTGGTCTGAGATGTGGCCGATTTACCTGACCCAAATGTGCTCTTGTGGGGGGTTTTACGATATTTGCTTTTAGAGAGGGATGAATCTTTGCCTCCATTGTAAAGCCCTCAGATGTTTTCGAGGGCTTTCCGAGCAGTGTTTCTGTTGCCGCACTGAACGCTTCCACGAACGCTTTGATTGGGCCTCTCTTTGTAGCTCTATCTTTTTGGTGTTTCTTGGCTTGTTTGGAAGCCTCTTTCTCCGCAGATCTTTTCTTCTGGAGGCGTTCAGATCCACTGATTGCTGTTGATACGGGGTGTCCCCAGCAGTCGGTTGCAGAGCTTGAATTGTGTGCTTTCAAGAAGTTGAGGCTTTCACCTCGATCTTCATACACAATCACCTCATGTTGTTCAGAGGCTTTTATGCAACCTAGCCGGTCTGCGACTTCTCCTTTCTCATGTTCAACAACCAGTGCATCCACGCTGATTATGCGGGAAATGGTACCCGCATCCGCTGCTTTTTCTCCAAGCATTGAGAGCATCGATCTTGCACGCGCGAAAGGTGTCAAACCAAACTCGAGCTCGAGAAGTGCGACCGTTTTGTTTTTGGATCGGACTAGTCGCAAGCGTTGGTCCGCCACCTCTATCACGGGCAGCGCACCGTAGATCTTGTAGCGCATTGTTGTTTTGGATGTGCTCCCATTTAGCAGTGATGCGAGCCCTGGAGATATAGCCACTCGGAACTTCTTGCCCGGTCGACAAAAGCAGAAACTTATCCCGAAACGCTCGTCAGTTCCATCCATGAAGAGAGCTACGCCTCGGATTCGGATTCCTGCCGTTCCTTTTTCTGCATGAGCTAGAAGTTTTGTGAGAGATAGGCACTTGGCTTGCGTAGGTAGGTGGGCTTCCTGCGAGGTTTCTGCCGCTTGAGCCTCTGCTGTTGTTGTTGTTTGGGATTGGGGCCGTGCAGTAGGAGAGAGAGTGGAGTTTCTTTTTGCTGCAACTTGGAAAATCTTATCCACGTAGGATAGGAAATGAGGCCTTGTTTTTGAATCCTCGAGAATTTCCTTTAGTTCAGATTCGACCAGATTTCGATCTATGAGGTGTTCCAGATCGTGCCGTTCTACTAGAAAACGAGGACAGCTCAGAATCAGGTGCCAGACGGATTCACTGACCTCTGGGATAAGATTGAATCTGTGAAGATATTCCGCAATTCCTCCGTGGCCTGTAAGGGCCTGCACTTGGGTGAATGTTAGTTTCATAGATCTTATGAGTCGATATGCTTTGTCGACGTCTGGTAGAAACTTTTTCGTGATAGCACCTGTGCTGGAGGTTTCGTAGCGATCCTGCCATCTCTGGATCGATTCTTCACGAATTTTCTTCCTAGCATAGGACAAAGGGATCTTATCATAGTCCTGTGTGGTTTCATTGAGTGCTGCTGTTTTTGCAAGTTCATCAGCTCTTTCATTTCCCACCGTTCCTACGTGGGCTTTCAGCCAGAACATGTGAACCTCTCTTCCCTCGTTCACTATCTTACCAATGCTTTCTCTCACTCTGCGTACCAGTGGATGACTCAGTTTAGGTTAGGTTAGGTTAGGTTAGGTTAGGTTAGGTTAGGTTAGGTTAGGTTAGGTTAGGTTAGGTTAGGTTAGGTTAGGTTAGGTTAGGTTAGGTTAGGTTAGGTTAGGTTAGGTTAGGTTAGGTTAGGTTAGGTTAGGTTAGGTTAGGTTAGGTTAGGTTAGGTTAGGTTAGGTTAGGTTAGGTTAGGTTAGGTTAGGTTAGGTTAGGTTAGGTTAGGTTAGGTTAGGTTAGGTTAGGTTAGGTTAGGTTAGGTTAGGTTAGGTTAGGTTAGGTTAGGTTAGGTTAGGTTAGGTTAGGTTAGGTTAGGTTAGGTTAGGTTAGGTTGGTTAGGTTAGGTTAGGTTAGGTTAGGTTAGGTTAGGTTAGGTTAGGTTAGGTTAGGTTAGGTTAGGTTAGGTTAGGTTAGGTTAGGTTAGGTTAGGTTAGGTTAGGTTAGGTTAGGTTAGGTTAGGTTAGGTTAGGTTAGGTTAGGTTAGGTTAGGTTAGGTTAGGTTAGGTTAGGTTAGGTTTATATAATGTTGCCAACTAGTATCCTCATCAGACCATAGGGTCAGAGAGTATCCTAGTCTGCTTTTGCTTAATAGCCCTTTGATAACCTGTTGCTATGAAATGCAACAACATTATAAACCTACTAGGGAATTGAATCTTTTTTTAAACTTAATTTTCCAAATATTACACACATATACAAACATATATACACTCACACTTACACGCACACACACAAACAACAAAGACAAGAAAATAAAGAAATGGAGAAGAAATTTTACAAAATAAATTGACCATGACACAATAAATTGGCAAATACAACCCATAATTTTAAATAACTCATTAAATCTAAGAAATCACCATACAATTGTAGTATAATACATTATATATACATTAATCCTCTTATTTCTATAACTAATTTATTGTTTTACTTTGGGTTCCATTTTTTTTTTCTCTCTTATTTTTCTTTGTTTCTTTTTCCATTTTTCACCTTCTGTATTATATTTTCTTTCTTTTTTCCCTTTTCTTTTTCATTTTCCTTTTTATTATTTTCATCCCACAGTCAGGTACTGTCCCCTGTTTGACCCAATTGAATTACATATTCTATCTTATTTCCGTTACAATTTTTTTTTTTTTTTAATTTTTTTTTTTTGTGATAACATGCAACAATATTTTATTATTCAATAATAATATGTTAACTCTAACCTAAGTCTCACCCCTGCTTTAGTGATATTGTATTTGAACCTGTCAAATACATCCACCAGCATGACTTAAGATTATTTTAAAAGAAGACTTAATTCAACATAAATAACACAAATGAGGTAAAATACTATCTAAATTACAACAATAATTTAAGTATAGATAAATAATATCTAAATACCTTTTCGATTTATTATATATTATATACTATGTATTTACTGCACATTAAACATTATTTTGCATAGCAAAATAGGCTTAATTTTGTAAATTTACAACACTATATTCAAATAAAATAGAATATTAAATTAACAATAACGTGTGATAATTATTGCGAGTATTTGCGTAGCAAACACACCAAATTAATAACAATCGAAAATAACAAATTAACAAAGTTATTAAGATATAATTAAATAAATAAATAAATAATAAAAAAAAAAAATATATTAAAATTTATAAAAGGAAATCTATCCATTAAATTAAAATATAAAAATTACATTACGGTAACAATTCATTATGATAAGTAAAATTAAATTAACAATAAATTAATTAATAAAAACATTTCATTGACACCTAATATAGATATGGTCTTATTTATTTTAACTCTTGTTTTTTATTGGTTTGCAAAGTTTATTTTTAAATTTTATGATCGGAGGTTTGATTCGCTCTGACATATTGTAAGTAGGGTTTGACATTGGCAGTTGAAGGAGCTCTCAGGGCTGACAATTGACTGAATCATGGACAAAGTTCAATCACTTCACAGTCAGTCAGTGTTTTATCACTTCACAGTCAGTCAGTGTTTTGTTTGTTGGTTACATGGCTTGTTGCGGTGTCGAGGGTGTGTGTGGCCGCCGTCACCGGCGCCGTGTCGAGGCGCTTGGGGTTGCGTCTTCGCGACCGCAAGCGTCACGCTGCGGCGCCGAGGGTGTGTGTATGTGTGTAGCTGCTGCCGCCGGCGCCGCGTCGAGACGTTTGGAGTTGCGTCTTCATTGCCGCTTGCGTCGAGCTGTGGCGCCTAGGGTGTGCGTAGCCGCTGCTGCCGGCGGCGGCGCCGCGTCGAGACTCTTGGGGTACCAATGATCTGAGAGGGTCGTCTCTTCTGCTAGTGCCCTTATATTTATATTCCTTTATTTGTTTTATGTATATATATTTATATATTTATCGTATAAATTAACTTGAATTAAATCAATTGCCATTTATTGCTTTAAACGTTTCTTTTATTTTTGATTTTGTTATTATTATGTTAGGTTAGGTTAGGTTAGGTTAGGTTAGGTTAGGTTGGTTAGGTTAGGTTAGGTTAGGTTAGGTTAGGTTAGGTTAGGTTAGGTTAGGTTAGGTTAGGTTAGGTTAGGTTAGGTTAGGTTAGGTTAGGTTAGGTTAGGTTAGGTTAGGTTAGGTTAGGTTAGGTTAGGTTAGGTTAGGTTAGGTTAGGTTAGGTTAGGTTAGGTTAGGTTAGGTTAGGTTAGGTTAGGTTAGGTTAGGTTAGGTTAGGTTAGGTTAGGTTAGGTTAGGTTAGGTTAGGTTAGGTTAGGTTAGGTTAGGTTAGGTTAGGTTAGGTTAGGTTAGGTTAGGTTAGGTTAGGTTAGGTTAGGTTAGGTTAGGTTAGGTTAGGTTAGGTTAGGTTAGGTTAGGTTAGGTTAGGTTAGGTTAGGTTAGGTTAGGTTAGGTTAGGTTAGGTTAGGTTAGGTTAGGTTAGGTTAGGTTAGGTTAGGTTAGGTTAGGTTAGGTTAGGTTAGGTTAGGTTAGGTTAGGTTAGGTTAGGTTAGGTTAGGTTAGGTTAGGTTAGGTTAGGTTAGGTTAGGTTAGGTTAGGTTAGGTTAGGTTAGGTTAGGTTAGGTTAGGTTAGGTTAGGTTAGGTTAGGTTAGGTTAGGTTAGGTGTTAGGTTAGGTTAGGTTAGGTTAGGT